>CM071165.1:2745000-5482500 GCA_036417725.1 Clanis bilineata
TTCGCCTCTCAATAATAATAATTAACCAATAAATCTTAGTGAATTGGATCCGGACATAAAGTCATTTCTTTGCTTAAAAATATTTATGAAGTAAAGTTGTTAGTTTTGCTATTCTGGTTTTTCGTAATTGGAATTAAGAATTATTTTCCCGCTTTATTTTGATGCAAATCGTAATTCGTAATTTAACATTATTTGACTTTATTAATCTAAGATTATTACATTATCCTAAGACAATATCGCTTAACTAGAGCCGCGTTCATACTACAGATCCAGGCAACTTTGTTAATTTTTCACGTTTTTAAGCTACGATTCATGTATTTCAGTTAAGTATTTTAATGCAATGTCAGCCCTTAGCGTTAATTGTCTATGAATATTATTCATACAGGGCCCTACTTAGAACAGCATTTTGAGCTGAGCAAATGGTTAAGAATAACCTGTCACTTTTTTCCTTGCGTTACATTGTTTGAAAGGAACAACCTATGGTATAAAGATAAGCAGCGCTTAAATATTTTTATAAGTAAGGGGCACAGTGACTAGATTCGGAAATTATCTTTTTTCAATATGCCCTTATAATCTAAGGCCCTTACACTACCCCAATGTGGGGTCCGCGCAACATACTTAAACATTATTTATTACTGAAAAGATTCTGCTTAATATTTTATGACCAGCTTCATATCTGACGTCAATCCCCTCAGGGGACTCAACGTGTTCTAAGGGATACGACGTCGTCTGGAACACAATATGATCACAGCATCTTTTTTTTAAATTTTCTCGTTTGGCTGACTAGGTGGTGGAATCCGATCATTCTTTCAGCTAAATACGTCACTACGAGCGTAAATAAACGTAGAAATCTAAAAAATTGGACCGCATTCTCACGCATGACCTGAAGTAAACATTCATGGCATGCTTTTTCTTCTTTACACTTAGACCATTTAACCTCGTTACTAGTAACATATTTATTATAATAATACGACAAATTCTACAACTTTATGAGAGGGCCGATGTCGTCATAAACATTTTTTTTTATCCGGGCACGGCGAAGTGACTACACTGCACCTGATGGTAAGCGTAATGCAGTCCAAAAAACTGCACTGGCAAACAATGGGCTTATCAGTGGTCGCCAGAACCCTGCCGGACTATTTATGCTTCTTCACACTCCGAATCCGAAGAGGGAAGAAGCAAATCGAGAGACTTGCGACAAGACAGGCGGATGACCGATGCAGATACAGGGATACCCCCATACCCGTCTCAACCAACCTTCATGTCATGTCGCAAGCCTCTCGAGAGAACTGGAAGTACACTGGCTGATCCTGGAACGCGAACCCCACAAATAGCGTGGGTCACTATGGCAGGTTTTAGCATCATGTGTACGGTGGTCGCCATCCAAGCGGATACGAATATCCTACCACCAGCATTTATATCAGAAGCTGCCAAACGTGCAGGTGATCCCAGGGGGCTGACTTTTGAAACTGGATTCGATTTGACTTCAATTCGACTTCATTTAGACTTAAAATTCTGCCGAGATAGAGTCAAAAAGTGCATTAGTGTCACGGTAAAAATTACCAAATGACAAGTTCTCGAATTTAATGCAACATTAGCGCACTTTTTAACTCGATTTCGGTCAATAATCACAAGTTTAAAAACTTAACAGGCCGACTTCAAATCCGATCGTGACCAAATTTATATTGGACCATCCTTGAAATAAGCTCTATCGAACACAAAAAGAATTTTGAAGATCGGTCCACATTTTTTTTTTTTTTTTTTTATAGCAGAGATTGGCAAACGAGCAGATGGGTCACCTGATGGTAAGTGATCTCCACCACCCATAGACACCCATAACACAAAAAGAATCATGGGTGCGTTGCCAACCTAAAAGGAGGGAAGGGAAGGGGAGGGAAGGGGATTGGGAAAGGAAGGGAGTGGGGAAATGGGCCACCGGAAATCTCACTCATCGAACGAAACGCGACAGCAAGCTGCCACTTTACGTCGGTTTTCTGTGAGACAGTGGTATCTAACCGGTCGAGCCGGCCCATTCGTGCTATAGACGTTACTGTCTACAGCGTGGCTCTACCACTTGGAAATTTGGCGGAGATATCGCGTAACATACATAAAAAATACAGACGAATTGAGAACCTTCTCCTTTTTGGAAGTCGGTCGATGAAACCGAATCGAAATCAAGTTCGAATCGAGTGTCACGAGTCAGGAGGCTGCATTTCGAAACTCGATTCGATTTTGACTACGATTGGTTTTGATTTATTGACTTGATTTGAAAATTTCACCGAATTCGAGTTAAAAAGTGCGCTAATGTCTCATTAAATTCGAGAACTTGTCATTTGGTGGTTTTTAACGCGACATTAATGCACTTTTTAACTCTATTTCGGTGGAATTTTAAGAATTTTAGGTCGATCTGGAAATCTTTGGGGGAGGCTTATGTTCAGCAGTGGACGTCCTATGGCTGATGATGATGATGATGATGAAATGAAACCGAATCATAGTCGCAATCGAATCGAGTATCAAAAGTTACCTTACAGATCTTCAAAATGTGTTGTTTGTTGTTACTTATCGCAAAAAAAACCCGTGAGCAGATAAAGAATCTTAATTTTTTATCTCACACCAAACAGAGATTCTAAAATAAAGTTATCTTTATCAGTTTATATATTAAACGTGACAGATCGTCACTTTTCGCTAAGCTAATTTCCGTCCCATGAAGTGATAGTCGCCTCCTTGGTCTAGAGGCAAAGACATTCAACAGTATATAGACGGGACAACAGCACAAATCTTGTGATCTAAAAGTTATTACCTAGTGGTCATAAGTCGCTCAGTTTATTTGAAATATACGCGCGCCAGGCCGGCCAGCGTAATAATATTGAGATAATAAACTTATAACCACAGGAGTACGCCAACGCCAACACCAACACCAACGCCAACACCAATACCAACGCCAATGCCAACACCAACGCCAACACCAATACCAACGCCAACGCATACACCAACACCAACGCCAACACCAACACCAACACCAACACCAATACCAACGACAAAGCCAACACAAACCCCAACACCAACACCAACGCCAATACCAACACCAACGCCAATACCAACACCAACGCAAACGCCAACGCCAACACCAACGCCAACACCAATACCAACGCCAACGCATACACCAACACCAACACCAATACCAACACCAACACCAACGCCAACGCCAACGCCAACGCCAACGCCAACGCCAACGCCAACGCCAACGCCAACGCCAACGCCAACGCCAACGCCAACGCCAACGCCAACGCCAACGCCAACGCCAACGCCAACGCCAACGCCAACGCCAACGCCAACGCCAACGCCAACGCCAACGCCAACGCCAACGCCAACGCCAACGCCAACGCCAACGCCAACGCCAACGCCAACGCCAACGCCAACGCCAACGCCAACGCCAACGCCAACGCCAACGCCAACGCCAACGCCAACGCCAACGCCAACGCCAACGCCAACGCCAACGCCAACGCCAACGCCAACGCCAACGCCAACGCCAACGCCAACGCCAACGCCAACGCCAACGCCAACGCCAACGCCAACGCCAACGCCAACGCCAACGCCAACGCCAACGCCAACGCCAACGCCAACGCCAACGCCAACGCCAACGCCAACGCCAACGCCAACGCCAACGCCAACGCCAACGCCAACGCCAACGCCAACGCCAACGCCAACGCCAACGCCAACGCCAACGCCAACGCCAACGCCAACGCCAACGCCAACGCCAACGCCAACGCCAACGCCAACGCCAACGCCAACGCCAACGCCAACGCCAACGCCAACGCCAACGCCAACGCCAACGCCAACGCCAACGCCAACGCCAACGCCAACGCCAACGCCAACGCCAACGCCAACGCCAACGCCAACGCCAACGCCAACGCCAACGCCAACGCCAACGCCAACGCCAACGCCAACGCCAACGCCAACGCCAACGCCAACGCCAACGCCAACGCCAACGCCAACGCCAACGCCAACGCCAACGCCAACGCCAACGCCAACGCCAACGCCAACGCCAACGCCAACGCCAACGCCAACGCCAACGCCAACGCCAACGCCAACGCCAACGCCAACGCCAACGCCAACGCCAACGCCAACGCCAACGCCAACGCCAACGCCAACACCAACACCAACACCAACACCAACACCAACACCAACACCAACACCAACACCAACACCAACACCAACACCAACACCAACACCAACACCAACACCAACACCAACACCAACACCAACACCAACACCAATACCAACACCATTTTATTTTATTTTTTTTTTTTTTTTTTTATTTTTTTTTTTTTTATTTTTTTTTTTGTCGCGGGGAAAAGTGTTTTACCACTGCCGCCGCGCCCGGGGGGGGGTGGACGCGGCGGGTATGTCGGGTTCGCCGGCCTTACGACCCAGCGCCGTGATGCCCGGGAGAGATGGTCGACATCCGGGCGACGCTGGGCCGCGTCCCTAACAAATGCCCTACACCGGCAATACCGACTAAAAACCCCGCGGTGGCCTACTTCGGCGCATGAGTGGGGCGGCCCCGGGGTATCCTGAGATAGCCTCGGATTGCTACCGGAACCGCCCCTGCGCGGTGCCGCCTTGCGGCCCGTCTCCGATTTGGGGGGGCTCAGAAGCCCCCGCCGCCGAAGGACGCCCTCGGCGTCTACGGCAGCACGAGGCCGACCGTCCGTGCTGCCGTCCGTCCCGGGGTCGCAAGTACGATAGTACTATAAGGGGCGCACAGCCCCCCGCTGCACGCCCGCGACCCCGGAAGGCCCCTATTAGTCGCCTCTTACGACAGGCAGGGGTTACCGTGGTGGAATTCTCCAAACGCCCCCATTCCACAGGGCGGGAGACGCCGGTCAGTCGTCCACCCGGCGCCTCCTACGTCTTCTTTGGCGGCGGGCGGGATCGCTCTGCTCACGATCCCGCTCGGCGCTCTCCTTCTGCGAGATGGCGCGCTCGCAGAAGGAGACCATCGCACGCCATGACCTCCGGCTGCCGACCATGGCGGACACCACGGCCGGCAGCGAGAGGTCTCCTCCGACGACTGCTATGAGAGCGCTGCGCTCCTCCACCCAGGCTGGGCACTCCTCTAGAGTGTGTTGGGCCGTGTCCTCGCGGCAGTTGCCACAATGGTGGCACACGGCGGACGCCTCTTTTCCGGCTATACGACACAGGTACGAGCCGAAACACCCGTGGCCCGTCAGCACCTGTGTCAGCCGGAATGTAGGCGCACCGTGGCGCCTGTCTAGCCACTCTCTAAGGACAGGTCGCACTGCCGCGACGGTCCTCAAGCCCGAACTCGGGCTCTCCAGCCTGGCATGCCACTCCTCCACGGCGGCTCTGCGGAACCTGGCCGCAATCTCCCTCGGGGCAAGCCTCTCCCGATCTCGGGACGCCCCCTCCCGCCAGCGGAACGCTGACGAGAGGGACCGGGCGTCCAAGTCCCAAGGGAGAGTGCCGGCCAACACGCAGGCCGCCTCGTGGGAGACCGTGCGGTAGCCCCTGATTATCCGCTGCGCCACCAGACGCTGCGGTTTGCGCAGCAAGGCGACGCAGCGGGCGTTCAGGGACCCGGCCCATACGGGTGAACCGTACAGGGCCATGGACCGCACGACTCCAGCGTACAGACTCCGGCAAGGGTTACCGGGACCTTCGAGGTTCGGCAGCAGGCTCCCAAGCGCGCCCGCTGCCCGCACCAACTTCGGCGACAACATCTCAAAGTGGGCGCGGAAGTCCCACCGGCTACTCAATATCAATCCCAAATACTTCATTGTGGTGCCGATGGGAATCCGCACCCCCTCCACTGTAATGTGGGCCCCTGCAGGTGGCCCACGCCGAGGCCCGTGAAAACACAGGGCCTCGGTTTTCCCCAGTGCCACCGAGAGGCCCAGTCGCCGAATCCTGCCCACCACCTGTTCGGTTCCGAACGAGGCGAGCAGGATGGCGTCCTCGAAACATCCCGACGTCGCTGTCACCAGGGTGTCGTCCGCGTAGCAGACAACAGCGACGCCCCGGGGGTTGGTACCACGGAGAACCCAGTCATAACCGATGTTCCACAGTAGCGGGCCCAGAACTGAGCCCTGTGGAACACCGGCAGACATGGCCCTCCGGTGCCACCCAGCGGCGCCCGGATACACTACATACCTATCCGATAGGTACGAGTGCACCAGACGACGCAAATAAAGTGGCACCATGTGGTACCGCAGTGCCTCATGTATGCAGGCCCAGGGCAAGGTGTTGAAGGCGTTGGCGATGTCGAGCGACACCGCCACCACCACCTTACCCCGGGCAACTGCATCCTCCGCGTGCGCCTTGACCCGCAGAATCGCATGCACCGTGGACCGGCCATGCCGGAAACCGAACTGGCAGTCCGCCAAGTCCGGCCCGGCC
Source organism: Clanis bilineata (assembly GCA_036417725.1). Taxonomy (NCBI): domain Eukaryota; kingdom Metazoa; phylum Arthropoda; class Insecta; order Lepidoptera; family Sphingidae; genus Clanis; species Clanis bilineata. Next base: position 2,751,421 of record CM071165.1, read on the forward strand.
CCCTCTAGGTGCTCGACGAGGCGAGCGTGCACGATCCGCTCGAAGAGCTTGCAGACCTCGTCGAGCAACACGATTGGCCGGTAGGCCGATGGCGATCCTACGGGTCGACCCTCCTTCCTGAGCAGGACCAGCTTTCCGGTTTTCCACCGGGATGGAAACTGGCCCCGCTCCAGGCACGCGGAGAAGAGGCCGCGGAGCCTCGCTCCCAGATGCTCGACGGCTAACACCCAAGCGCGTCCGGGGATGCCGTCGAGACCCGGGGCGGCTTTCTTGGCCCGCAGCCGAAGCACCGCCACCCTCATTTCTTCGGGTGAAACCTCCGAAATAACCCTTGCCGAATCCAACGACGACGGCGTCGACGAGCGCGACGCCATCGGTGGAGGAGTGACATCTCCCGTGGCCGGGAACAAAGCCGCGACGACCTCCTGAACGAGGTCGCCCCGGAGACTCTGCGTCAGCGGGGGCGCCCATGGGCGGAGCTTTCTCAACGCCACACGGTATGGACGCCCCCACGGGTCGCTGTCGAGAGTGCTCCGGGACTCTGCCTGAGCCGCGGACTTTGCCCTCGCGATGGCCACATGCAGCGCTCTCTTAGCCTCCCTGTGGAGGCCGTGAAGCAGCCGCTCCTGGTCCTCGTCGCCGGGTAGACGAATCCGGCGACGACGGTGCCTGGACAGCTGACGGAGGGCGGCTACGCAGGACGCACGCAGCCGCGTGAGCTCCGCCGACCACCAGAACACCTGGCGCTTCTCCGGGAGGCGTCGGACCCGGGGCATGGCAGCGTCGCAGACGCGCGACATCGCCGCCCCGAACCACTTCGCCTCCTCCTCGACCCGTACCGGCCCGTCCGGTACGGGCACCAGCGCCTGGGCCAGAGCGGCCTCCTTCAAGGCCTCAACACCGAGGCGACTTATTGCCCAGCGTGGGCCGTCCGACCGCGGGACGGTCGGTCCCCCACCCGACCGGGTGGTTGGGGACGAGGCGACGTCGAACCGAATGTATCGGTGATCCGACAACGTCTCCTCGCCCACCAGGACCCTCCAGTCCCGGACACGGCGGGCTAGGGCCGGGGTGGCGAACGTGATGTCCACCACCGAACCGCCGTTATGCCTCACGCACGTGTCCTCGGTCCCGCGATTCACGACAGCCAAGCCGGACGAGATCGCCCATTCCTCCAGGGCCTCGCCGCGCACGTCGGTCGCCGACGAACTCCAAGCCAAGGACTTGGCATTGAAGTCGCCGGCGACGAGGACGGGGCGAGGCTGACAGCCTTGCACCACCAGGGCCCCCAGCCGAGTGAGGAAATGCTCAAACTCGGCTTGGGATCTGTTGGGGGAGAAATACACTCCCACAATCCAGACCCCCCCCAACAGAACCGCCACACATCCCGAGCCCTTCGCTACTTTTTCAAAGGGCTGGGAGCCGGCGGCGCCCCGGGTGATGACGGCCACCGAGCCGTCCAGGTCCCCCGCCCAGTCGTCCCTGGGGGGAACAAAGTACGGCTCGGCGACCACAGCCACTTGTATCGACCACTGCGCAAGGCTTTGGACCAGCAGGTCCTGGGCCCTGGCGCAGTGGTTAACATTCGCCTGGAGGAATCGTTGCGCCATATTAATGGGCGATCTCCATGGGTGCCTCTCGGTGGGACGGGTCCGGCCGCGTTACAACCGCAACGCCTCCACCGCGATTACCGCGGCGGGGACGACCGGAAGCGACGCAAGCCTTGGCGCCCACCTGGTGCCCCGCGGGTTTACCGGCATTTGCACAGATTGTGCAATGCGGCTCCGCGGAGCACTCTCTAGCCTTATGGCCCGACTGACCGCAGCGATAGCAGAAATCGCTGCGGTCACATTCATCGGTGCAGTGCGTCCGCACGTGCCCCCTAAAGAGGCAGCGGAAGCACCGCATGGGCCTTGGCGCCAGAAGCTGGACCCGTGCCGATACCCATCCGATCAGCGGGGCGATTCGCTATTTTTGACACTTCGAGTGAGCAACAAAGTTTAGTTGGCAACTGAACTTTGATGTCAACTGAGATTTAAGATAAATCGGTATTGCGTATCTCATTGTTTATATATGCACCATGAGTGCCTATCAAGTTCCTTTCAACGAGCACTTGACATCTCTATTTTTCTATCGACACTGTGTGACAGAGATAAATATACGCGTTGAATGAATAAATGAAAGGGATAGTAGATCGCCTTTATACTGGAACAAAATGTTTGACATTGAGGAAAAAATAATTTATGCGAGAATTATAAAAATCGTATTGGGATAATTCAGGATTTATGTTTATAAATTTATCGTCAAATAATTACTGCGACTGGCATGAGGAAAGTAGCTAAAACCAGTTGATCTAGGTACATCTTAGTTGTGTGTTATAATCTATATTTTTGTATGATTTTAACCACTTTTGCCATGCTCTAAAATAATATTTAAGATTAGTTTTATAACGAATTTATTGTGTTTTATTTTACAATAAGTATCTTTTAATATACTAATTACATGTACTTTCGTGCTACAAATACTATCAACAAACTTCACAGTGTGATCTAAGTATTCATTACATGCTTCAAGTATTCACTTATATACTTATTTATTACTGTTGAAGGTGGGGTTATTAAAATAGTAAATGCTATAAATTTGTGAAACCCCTCCGTCGTGTCACAATTTTGCCTGGCGGACGTTGAGCACTGTCTTTGAACACCTTGCCGGAATCCAGCGTTATTTATGTGCAATAAAGTCTCAAGTGATCACTTGCATGATAGGTACATTGCGCAAACTAAACGGCGGCACTCATATATAGGTACTAATAATATATTATATAGTCTTTCTATTCCAAAATCTTTCTTTTTCTATCTTCATAAAGCCTCAACAAAATCAATCCGAACACATGTCGGAACATAATTTGGAAACAATCACTGCTTACAGCACACAATCACGCGATTATGATTGTTTATAATATGGAATCATAATATTATTACCATATTATGTGTTGATTCTAGGGCATGCAAACCGGTTAACCGAAAACCGAAAAAACCGATTAACCGACCGTTCTTGAAGACCGGTTTTCTTCGTCTAAAAAACCGGTTATTTCGGCGTTTTCGGTTTTTTTCCTCCTTACATCAATAGTGAGTAAATACGTACAATTAAATACATACACAATGATAAGGAACGACCTTGCTGTAAAAACGGACGAGTTTAAGTATCTAGTATCTATACTGCACGAGTCTGGAGACATCGACTCCAACGTTAAGCCCCGTAGTGGCGCCGATTGTGCTAAATTGCAAGAGGGAAAATCATTCGGCCTGTACTTTTATATGGATGTGAGACGTAGCCTGTTCTGAAGCGTTATGTTAGGGAAATTCACGTCATGGATATGAAGATGATGCGGAGGATGGGCAACGATACACGACTGCATCCAATACGTAACGTTTACATCTGAGGTAGTATTGGTGTCTGCAACGTGGCAAATAAATTGCAGAAATATCGCTTGCCATTGTAAGCGATATTTCTGGCGTGACTATACCATTGTATAGTCACGTTTTGAGAAAACCACAGGAGTACGTCGATCGCAAGTGTCTGGACCAGAATGTAACAGGAGTGCGTCCCCGTGGACGGCACAAAATGCGCTGGCTAGACGTTTTGAAAGAAGATATGAGAACCAAGTATCCCATTGTAAACGATACTCAAGACCGGGCGAAGTAGAAGCGTTTAGGTATGAAGGCGAACCCTGACACTAGGCCATGATATTGCCAGACAGAAAACAAAATAAAGCAGCCACACTATTGTCATGTTAATGTAATAGCAAAATGGTGGTCCATTTTTCATATCACATTGTACGTATTTATATATGTTTTTATATTATTTATTTAGGTTAGACGCAAAACAGGATACAATAAATACATTAATATAATTTTAAAGTTATGTATTACTTAAAATTATATTGTTTCCAAAGCATGCGCCCTTATGTAGAATATTACATAAAGTGGGGACTACAATAAATAAACTAGTTCTTATTACAGATCCCCTATTTCACTGATTTATTGAGGGCTGACTTAAAATAATTAAGTACGCTAGATTCGTCCGCAGAGTTAATAGTTATCCTCACATGAAACATCAATATCTGTTTAACGGTTTCGCCGTGAAAACTCCACAGACAGACTTTATTTTGCTTTTATAATATTACTATGAATTAAACTGTAGCTTAACTAAGGTCACTGAAAAGTCGGATGAGAAATGATTGCATGCAGAAGAAATGAGAATGTTGAGATTGATGTGTGGAGTGATAAGGATGGACAGAGTTAGGGTTAAGCACAAAGGAAGCTTGAAAGTGGCACCTGTGGTAGGTAGATTAGAAGAAACCAGTTTGTCTTGGTATAGGCATGTTATGAGGAGAGAAGCGACATAATAAGTGGATAAGAAAGTGATGAATGTCAATGTTGATGGATGGGGAGGTAGAGGAAAACCAAAGAAAAGGTGGGCAGAGTGTGTGAGGGAGAACATGAAAGATAAGAGGGTGAAGATGAAATGAACGTGTTTATGGAAGACGAATACATGTTCGCCGACCCCAAATAAAATTGGGACAAGGGCACGAGAATGATGGTGGATTAACCTGTCGCGCCTTGGTCTAGTGGCAGCGTTTTGAGGCTTTAGAGATGAAGGTCATAGCTGTTTACTATGTAATACGATTTACTCGAAGCTAGAGCCCTCAAAGAGGGTTGTCACTTGACATCAGAAAAATTGCCTAGCCGGTTGTCAAAATAACAGCTGAATCTTTTCTGCAACATGTCTGAAAAAGTGTTGGGCGGAGAATATAGTGAAATGGGATGAGGGCAGGTAGAAAAAGAAGAACAATCAGTGTTCTTCCGGCTGGAGCCTGAACGCTTTAAGTGTAGGGAAATCCCGGGCCGTTCTGTTTCGTTAGTCGGTATTGCCGGTGTAGGGTACATAGTGTTAGGGACTCGACCTAAAGGTCACCTAGATGCTGTCCATCTCTCCGGAGCGGCTTAACGTTGGGTCGTAGGACAGGCGAATCTGACATAATCATCACGTCTCCCGCCAGGCGTGGCGGTAGCGGTAAAACACTTTTCCCGCGAAAACAAAAAAAAACGTGAGTTTATTTTTACCTTTCTCGCTAGCGACTACGACTACCTATTTGTATGACAAACATCCGAAAACCCCTAGCAATTACGTTTGGAATTTATGTTTATCATATAACATAACATAAGCACACGCCTATACAGGCGTATTCAGGCGTATTTCGGGGATACCCCCGAAGGGGCAGGCAGAGGTGCACTAGCGAACTAGAACACCCACATTTCGCCGAGCTTAGTTCCGTCCCAGATATGGTACGGGGCGAGCCTATCGCCATATCGGGCACAAATTCCAGACTCCGGGCTGATATGGTAATCTCCAATATCACTTTGCCCGACCCGGGGATCGAACTCGAGACCTCAGGACGGTAGTCGTACCGAAATACAGCCACGCCACCGAGGCAGTCGCCATGTCGTTCATCATATAAATTATATATTTTTGGTAGTCGCTAGCAAGAAATGTCAAAACTCACGTTAGAGCCTCTAACTGAAAATAGTTACGTGCAGAAATTCAACTTCATCTCGTTAATCAAGATTTAAACTAAAAAAACTAAAATATAGCCCAAAAACCGAATAACCCGAAAAAACCGGTTAACCGGTTTTTTTAAATACAAAAACCGAAAAAACCGGTTTCCAAAACCATCCGGTTTTTGCATGCCCTAGTTGATTCTATATTTTTTTTAAATAACACAAATCTAATAAAGCACACACTCGCGCAGTCTCACAAAAAAGAGTTTTGTAATAACTAAAATCCTAACAAATTCAAAATCTGAAATATTTCAATGTTACAATCCACAAAACTGACTAATTTATCTAGCCGGATTATAGTGGTAATCACTTTGCATCTCAAAAACACTGCTCCGAAGTTGTGTCTTTCAAAACTCTTTTGATAGGCATAATTACTTTCGATTTGATGTCCACTTTGCTTAACCAATACCGATTTATCCTTTTCGATATACACTCACACGCTACGAAAGTCACCGTGACGTCACGGGTGCCAATCAATGTTCAAAGGCACTCGTGACGTCATTCTAGTTGATAACCGACGTTAGCCGATACCAAATTAGCAATTTGACAGTTGTTTGTTGTACACTTTGAAGAGTGGATATCATTTTCAGTTGCCAACTAAGATACATAATCGCCCTGCAGGACGCGTCCTGTCCTGACCACCTTGTCCGCGGCCTTGGCTGGGCACCGCACCCAAACCGAGCCAAGAACCAACACCAACACCAATATCAACGCCAACGCCAACACCAATACCAACACCAACACCAACGCCAACGCCAACACAAATACCAACACCAACGCCAACACCAATACCAGCACCAACGCCAACGCCAACGCCAACGCCAACACCAACATCAACACCAACACCAATACCAACGCCAACGCCAACACCAATACCAACGCCAACACCATTGCCAACACCAACACCAACACCAACACCAATACCAACGCCAACGAATACACCAACACCAACACCAACGCCAACACCAACACCAACACCAACACCAACACCAACGCCAACGCCAACACCAATACCAACGCCAATGCCAACACCAACACCAACACCAACGCCAACGCCAACACCAACGCCAACACCAATACCAATACCAACACCAACACCAACACCAACACCAACACCAACACCAACACCAACACCAACACCAACACCAACACCAACACCAACACCAACACCAACACCAACACCAACACCAACACCAACACCAACACCAACACCAACACCAACACCAACACCAACACCAACACCAACACCAACACCAACACCAACACCAACACCAACACCAACACCAACACCAACACCAACACCAACACCAACACCAACACCAACACCAACACCAACACCAACACCAACACCAACACCAACACCAACACCAACACCAACACCAACACCAACACCAACACCAACACCAACACCAACACCAACACCAACACCAACACCAACACCAACACCAACACCAACACCAACACCAACACCAACACCAACACCAACACCAACACCAACACCAACACCAACACCAACACCAACACCAACGCCAACGCCAACGCCAACGCCAATACCAACACCAACGCCAACACCAATACCAACGCCAACACCAACACCAATACCAACGCCAACGCCAACACCAATACCAACGCCAACACCATTGCCAACACCAACACCAACACCAACACCAATACCAACGCCAACGAATACACCAACACCAACGCCAACACCAACACCAACACCAACACCAACGCCAACGCCAACACCAATACCAACGCCAATGCCAACACCAACACCAACACCAACGCCAACGCCAACACCAACGCCAACACCAATACCAATACCAACACCAACACCAACACCAACACCAACACCAACACCAACACCAACACCAACACCAACACCAACACCAACACCAACACCAACACCAACACCAACACCAACACCAACACCAACACCAACACCAACACCAACACCAACACCAACACCAACACCAACACCAACACCAACACCAACACCAACACCAACACCAACACCAACACCAACACCAACACCAACACCAACACCAACACCAACGCCAACGCCAACGCCAACGCCAATACCAACACCAACGCCAACACCAATACCAACGCCAACACCAACACCAATACCAACGCCAACGCCAACGCCAACGCCAACGCCAACGCCAATACCAACGCCAACACCAACACCAATACCAACGCCAACGCCAACGCCAACGCCAACGCCAACGCCAACGCCAACGCCAATACCAACACCAACGCCAACACCAATACCAACGCCAACACCAACACCAATACCAACGCCAACGCCAACGCCAACGCCAACGCCAACGCCAACGCCAACGCTAACACCAATACCAATACCAACACCAACGCCAACGCCAACGCCAACGCCAACGCCAACGCCAACACCAATACCAACGCCAACACCAACACCAATACCAACGCCAACGCCAACGCCAACGCCAACGCCAACGCCAACGCCAACGCCAACGCCAATACCAACGCCAACACCAACACCAATACCAACGCCAACGCCAACGCCAACGCCAACGCCAACGCCAACGCCAACGCCAATACCAACACCAACGCCAACACCAATACCAACGCCAACACCAACACCAATACCAACGCCAACGCCAACGCCAACGCCAACGCCAACGCCAACGCCAACGCCAACGCCAACGCCAACGCCAACGCCAACGCCAACGCCAACGCCAACGCCAACGCCAACGCCAACGCCAACGCCAACTCCAACACCAACACCAACACCAACACCAACACCAACACCAATACCAACACCAACGCCAACACCAATACCAACGCCAACACCAACACCAATACCAACGCCAACGCCAACGCCAACGCCAACGCCAACGCCAACGCCAACGCCAATACCAACACCAATACCAACGCCAACGCCAACGCCAACGCCAACACCAACACCAACACCAACGCCAACGCCAACACCAACGCCAACACCAATACCAACACCAACGCCAACACCAATACCAACGCCAACGCATACACCAACACCAACACCAACGCCAACACCAACACCAACACCAACACCAACACCAACACCAACACCAACACCAACACCAACACCAACACCAACACCAACACCAACACCAACACCAACACCAATACCAACACCAATACCAACACCAACACCAACACCAACACCAACACCAACACCAACGCCAACACCAATGCCAACACCAACACCAACGCCAACGCCAACACCAATACCAACGCCAATGCCAACACCAACACCAACACCAACGCCAACGCCAACGCCAACGCCAACGCCAACTCCAACACCAACACCAACACCAACGCCAACGCCAACGCCAACGCCAACGCCAACACCAACACCAACACCAACGCCAACACCAACGCCAACACCAATACCAACGTCAACGCATACACCAACACCAACGCCAACACCAACACCAATATCAACACCATTTTTTTTTTTTTTTTTTTTGTCGCGGGGAAAAGTGTTTTACCACTGCCGCCGCGCCCGGGGGGGTGGACGCGGCGGGTATGTCGGGTTCGCCGGCCTTACGACCCAGCGCCGTGATGCCCGGGAGAGATGGTCGACATCCGGGCGACGCTGGGCCGCGTCCCTAACAAATGCCCTACACCGGCAATACCGACTAAAAACCCCGCGGTGGCCTACTTCGGCGCATGAGTGGGGCGGCCCCGGGGTATCCTGAGATAGCCTCGGATTGCTACCGGAACCGCCCCTGCGCGGTGCCGCCTTGCGGCCCGTCTCCGATTTGGGGGGGCTCAGAAGCCCCCGCCGCCGAAGGACGCCCTCGGCGTCTACGGCAGCACGAGGCCGACCGTCCGTGCTGCCGTCCGTCCCGGGGTCGCAAGTACGATAGTACTATAAGGGGCGCACAGCCCCCCGCTGTACGCCCGCGACCCCGGAAGGCCCCTATTAGTCGCCTCTTACGACAGGCAGGGGTTACCGTGGTGGAATTCTCCAAACGCCCCCATTCCACAGGGCGGGAGACGCCGGTCAGTCGTCCACCCGGCGCCTCCTACGTCTCCTTTGGCGGCGTGCGGGATCGCTCTGCTCACGATCCCGCTCGGCGCTCTCCTTCTGCGAGATGGCGCGCTCGCAGAAGGAGACCATCGCACGCCATGACCTCCGGCTGCCGACCATGGCGGACACCACGGCCGGCAGCGAGAGGTCTCCTCCGACGACTGCTATGAGAGCGCTGCGCTCCTCCACCCAGGCTGGGCACTCCTCAAGAGTGTGTTGGGCCGTGTCCTCGCGGCAGTTGCCACAATGGTGGCACACGGCGGACGCCTCTTTTCCGGCTATACGACACAGGTACGAGCCGAAACACCCGTGGCCCGTCAGCACCTGTGTCAGCCGGAATGTAGGCGCACCGTGGCGCCTGTCTAGCCACTCTCTAAGGACAGGTCGCACTGCCGCGACGGTCCTCAAGCCCGAACTCGGGCTCTCCAGCCTGGCATGCCACTCCTCCACGGCGGCTCTGCGGAACCTGGCCGCAATCTCCCTCGGGGCAAGCCTCTCCCGATGACGGGACGCCCCCTCTAGGGCATGCAAAAACCGGATGGTTTTGGAAACCGGGTTTTTCGGTTTTTGTATTTAAAAAAAACCGGTTAACCGATTTTTTCGGGTTATTCGGTTTTTGGGCTATATTTTCGTTTTTTTAGTTTAAATCTTGATTAACGAGATGAAGTTGAATTTCTGCACGTAATTATTTTCAGTTCAGAGGCTCTAACGTGAGTTTTGACATTTCTTGCTAGCGACTACCTAAAATATATAATTTATATGATGAACGACATGGCGACTGCCTCGGTGGGGTGGTTGTATTTCGGTACGAATACCGACCTGAGGTCTCGGGTTCGATCCCCGGGTCGGGCAAAGTGATATTGGATTTTACCATATCAGCCCGGAGTCTAGAATTTGTGGATATGGCGATATGGCGATATGGTGATAGGCTCGCCCCCTATGATATCTGGGACGGAACTAATCTCGGCGAAATGTGGGTGTTCTAGTTCGCTAGTGCACCTCTGCCTACCCCTTCGGGGATACAGGCGTGTGCTTATGTTATTTTATATGATAAACATTAATTCCAAACGTAATTGCTAGAGGTTATCGGATGTTTGTCATACAAATAAGTAGTCGTAGTCGCTAGCGAGAAAGGTAAAAATAAACTCACGTTTTTTTTTGTTTTCGCGGGGAAAAGTGTTTTACCGCTACCGCCACACCTGGGGGGAGACGTGATGATTATGTCGGATTCACCTGTCCTACGACCCAACGTTAAGCCGCACCGGAGAGATTGACAGCATCTAGGCGAACTTTAGGTCGAGTCCCTAACACTAGGTACCCTACACCGGCAATACCGACTTACGAAACGGAACGGTCCGGGTTGCCCTACACTTAAAGCGTCCAGGCTCCAGTCGGAAGAACACTGATTGTTCTTCTTTTTCTACCTGCCCTCATCCCATTTCACTATATGCTCCGCCCAACACTTTTTAGACATGTTGCAGAAAAGATTCAGCTGTTATTTTGACAACCGGCTAGGCTATTTTTCTGATGGCAAGTGACAACCCTCTTTGGGGGCTCCAGCTTCGAGTAAATTGCATTACATAGTAAACAGCTATGCCTTTCATCTCTAAAGCCTATAAACGCTGCGACTATACCAAGGCGCGACCGGTTAATCCACCATCATTCTCGTGCCCTTGTCCCAATTTTATTTGGGGTCGGCGCAACATGTATTCGACTTCCATAAACACGATCATCTCATTTTCACCCTCTTATTTTTCATGTTCTCCCTCACACACTCTGTCCACCTTTTCTTTGGTTTTCCTCTACCTCCCCATCCATCAACATTCACATTCATCACTTTCTTATCCACTTATTATGTCACTTCTCTCCTCATAACATGCCTATACCAAGACAAACTGGTTTCTTCTAATCTACCTACCACAGGTGTCACTTTCAAGCTTCCTCTGTGCTTAATCCTAACTCTGTCCATCCTTATCACTCCACACATCAATCTCAACATTCTCATTTCTTCTGCATGCAATCATTTCTCATCCGACTTTTCAGTGACCCTAGTTAAGCTACAGTTTAATACATAGTAATATTATAAATGCAAAATAAAGCCTGTCTGTGGAGTTTTAACGGCGAAACCGTTGAACCGGTATTGATGTTTCATGTGAGGATAACTTTTAACTCTGCGGACGAATCTAGCGTACTTTATTATTTTAAATCAGTCCTTAATAAATCAGTGAAATAGGGGATTTGTAATAAGAACTAGTTTATTTATTGTAGTCCCCACTTTATGCAATATTCTACATAAGGGCGCATGCTTTGGATACAATATAATTTTAAGTAATACATAACTTTAAAATTGTATTTATGTATTTTATTGTATCCTGTTTTGCGTCTAACCTAAATAAATAAAAATACGTACAATGTAAGATATGAAAAATGGACCACCATTTTGCTATTACATTAACATGACAATAGTGTGGCTGCTTTATTTTGTTTTCTGTCTGGCAATATCATGGCCTAGTGTCACGCCTAGTGTTCGCCATCATACCTAAACGCATCTACTTCGCCCGGTCTTGAGTATCGTTTACAATGGGATACTTGGTTCTCAAATCTTCTTTCAAAACATCTAGCCAGCGCATTTTGTGCCGTCCACGGGTATGCACTCCTGTTACAATCTGGTCCAGACACTTGCGATCGACGTACTCCTGTAGTTATCTCAAAACGTGACTTTACCATTGCAAGCGATATTTCTGCAATTTATTTGACACGTTGCAGACACCAATACTACCTCACATGTAAACGTGACGTATTGGATGCAGTCGTGTATCGTTGCCCATCCTCCGCATCATTTTCATATCCATGACGTGGATTTCCCTAACATAACGCTTCAGAACAGGCTACGTCTCACATCCATATAACAGTACAGGCCGAATGATTTTCCCTCTTGCAATTTAGCACAATCGGCGCCACTACGGGGCTTGACGTTGGAGTCGATGTCTCCAGACTCGTGCAGTATAGATACTAGATACTTAAACTCGTCCGTTTTTACAGCAAGCTCGTTTCTTATCATTGTGTATGTATTTAATTGTACGTATTTACTCACTATTGATGTAAGAAGGAAAAAAACCGAAAACTCCGAAATAACCGGTTTTTTAGACGAAGAAAACCGGTCTTCAAAAACGGTCGGTTAATCGGTTTTTTCGGTTTTCGGTTAACCGGTTTGCATGCCCTAGCCCCCTCCCGCCAGCGGAACGCTGACGAGAGGGACCGGGCGTCCAAGTCCCAAGGGAGAGTGCCGGCCAACACGCAGGCCGCCTCGTGGGAGACCGTGCGGTAGCCCCTGATTATCCGCTGCGCCACCAGACGCTGCGGTTTGCGCAGCAAGGCGACACAGCGGGCGCTCAGGGACCCGGCCCATACGGGTGAACCGTACAGGGCCATGGACCGCACGACTCCAGCGTACAGACTCCGGCAAGGGTTACCGGGACCTTCGAGGTTCGGCAGCATGCTCCCAAGCGCGCCCGCTGCCCGCACCAACTTCGGCGACAACATCTCAAAGTGGGCGCGGAAGTCCCACCGGCTACTCAATATCAATCCCAAATACTTCATTGTGGTGCCGATGGGAATCCGCACCCCCTCCACAGTTATGTGAGCCCCTGCAGGTGGCCCACGCCGAGGCCCGTGAAAACACAGGGCCTCGGTTTTCCCCAGTGCCACCGAGAGGCCCAGTCGCCGAATCCTGCCCACCACCTGTTCGGTTCCGAACGAGGCGAGCAGGATGGCATCCTCGAAACATCCCGACGTCGCTGTCACCAGGGTGTCGTCCGCGTAGCAGACAACAGCGACGCCTCGGGGGTTGGTACCACGGAGAACCCAGTCATAACCGATGTTCCACAGTAGCGGGCCCAGAACTGAGCCCTGTGGAACACCGGCAGACATGGCCCTCCGGTGCCACCCAGCGGCGCCCGGATACACTACATACCTATCAGATAGGTACGAGTGCACCAGACGACGCAAATAAAGTGGCACCATGTGGTACCGCAGTGCCTCATGTATGCAGGCCCAGGGCAAGGTGTTGAAGGCGTTGGCGATGTCGAGCGACACCGCCACCACCACCTTACCCCGGGCAACTGCATCCTCCGCGTGCGCCTTGACCCGCAGAATCGCATGCACCGTGGACCGGCCATGCCGGAAACCGAACTGGCAGTCCGCCAAGTCCGGCCCGGCCCCCTCTAGGTGCTCGACGAGGCGAGCGTGCACGATCCGCTCGAAGAGCTTGCAGACCTCGTCGAGCAACACGATTGGCCGGTAGGCCGATGGCGATCCTACGGGTCGACCCTCCTTCCTGAGCAGGACCAGCTTTCCGGTTTTCCACCGGGATGGAAACTGGCCCCGCTCCAGGCACGCGGAGAAGAGGCCGCGGAGCCTCGCTCCCAGATGCTCGACGGCTAACACCCAAGCGCGTCCGGGGATGCCGTCGAGACCCGGGGCGGCTTTCTTGGCCCGCAGCCGAAGCACCGCCACCCTCATTTCTTCGGGTGAAACCTCCGAAATAACCCTTGCCGAATCCAACGACGACGGCGTCGACGAGCGCGACGCCATCGGTGGAGGAGTGACATCTCCCGTGGCCGGGAACAAAGCCGCGACGACCTCCTGAACGAGGTCGCCCCGGAGACTCTGCGTCAGCGGGGGCGCCCATGGGCGGAGCTTTCTCAACGCCACACGGTATGGACGCCCCCACGGGTCGCTGTCGAGAGTGCTCCGGGACTCTGCCTGAGCCGCGGACTTTGCCCTCGCGATGGCCACATGCAGCGCTCTCTTAGCCTCCCTGTGGAGGCCGTGAAGCAGCCGCTCCTGGTCCTCGTCGCCGGGTAGACGAATCCGGCGACGACGGTGCCTGGACAGCTGACGGAGGGCGGCTACGCAGGACGCACGCAGCCGCGTGAGCTCCGCCGACCACCAGAACACCTGGCGCTTCTCCGGGAGGCGTCGGACCCGGGGCATGGCAGCGTCGCAGACGCGCGACATCGCCGCCCCGAACCACTTCGCCTCCTCCTCGACCCATACCGGCCCGTCCGGTACGGGCACCAGCGCCTGGGCCAGAGCGGCCTCCTTCAGGGCCTCAACATCGAGGCGACTTACAGCCCAGCGTGGGCCGTCCAATCGCGGGACGGTCGGTCCCCCACCCGACCGGGTGGTTGGGGACGAGGCGACGTCGAACCGAATGTATCGGTGATCCGACAACGTCTCCTCGCCCACCAGGACCCTCCAGTCCCGGACACGGCGGGCTAGGGCCGGGGTGGCGAACGTGATGTCCACCACCGAACCGCCGTTATGCCTCACGCACGTGTCCTCGGTCCCGCGATTCACGACGGCCAAGCCGGACGAGATCGCCCATTCCTCCAGGGCCTCGCCGCGCACATCGGTCGCCGACGAACCCCAAGCCAAAGACTTGGCGTTGAAGTCGCCGGCGACGAGGACGGGGCGAGGCTGACTGTCTTGCACCACCAGGGCCCCCAGCCGAGTGAGGAAATGCTCAAACTCGGCTTGGGATCTGTTGGGGGAGAAATACACTCCCACAATCCAGACCCCCCCCAACAGAACCGCCACACATCCCGAGCCCTTCGCTACTTTTTCAAAGGGCGGGGAGCCGGCGGCGCCCCGGGTGATGACGGCCACCAAACCGTCCAGGCCCCCTGCCCAGTCGTCCCTGGGGGGAACAAAGTACGGCTCGGCGACCACAGCCACTTGTATCGACCACTGCGCGAGGCTTTGGACCAGCAGGTCCTGGGCCCTGGCGCAGTGGTTAACGTTCGCCTGGAGGAATCGTTGCGCCATATTAATGGGCGATCTCCATGGGTGCCACGCTGTGGGACGGGTCCGGCCGCGTCACAACCGCAACGCCTCCACCGCGATTACCGCGGCGGGGACGAGCGGAGGCGACGCAAGCCTTGGCGCCCACCTGGTGCCCCGCGGGTTTACCGGCATTTGCACAGATTGTGCAATGCGGCTCCGCGGAGCACTCTCTAGCCTTATGGCCCGACTGACCGCAGCGATAGCAGAAATCGCTGCGGTCACATTCATCGGTGCAGTGCGTCCGCACGTGCCCCCTAAAGAGGCAGCGGAAGCACCGCATGGGCCTTGGCGCCAGAAGCTGGACCCGTGCCGATACCCATCCGATCAGGACGCGTCCTGTCCTGACCACCTTGTCCGCGGCCTTGGCTGGGCACCGCACCCAAACCGAGCCAAGACCGGAACGGTCGGGGCGGATCTCCCCGACCTTCACATCATCCGCTGTACATGCGCCTGCCCCTGCGAGGGCCGCCGTGATCAATTCCGGGTCGGCGGACGCGTCCAACCCGGATATGCGCAGTTCCGCGGTTTTGCACGGGCGGGATACCCGTACAACTGTCTCCAGCTCTGTGCCGCGGAACACGGCCCTCATGCGGTCAGCGAGTTTGTCCGCTTTCGCCTCGGTCTCCGGGCCGGGTACCTCGTAAAGATACCCGCCCGTGGCCATAAGATGGGCCCGCATTTCGGCTATGCCCAGGTCAGCGAGACGCACATTCGCCAGCACCTCGCGGAGGACCTGGGCATAAGTTACGCCTTTTGCCAGCCCCTCAGGCGACACAGTCAAGGAGACTGCTGCCTTACGGGGCAGGCGAACTCTCGGCTCCGGCCGACGCTGCTGCGGCGGCATGGCCGGAGCAACCGATGCGGGCCGAGGGGTCTTCTTCCCCTTCCTGGCCACCACCACCCAGCCGTCATCCATAGACGTGGGGGGTGGCGGGAGTGCACGGGGTGCAGGGACAGGCTGTGCCTGTTCATGGCCGTGCTTATTCTTTTTCTTCCCCCCCTTGCGTGACGACTGCTGGGGGGGGGCGTGTGTCGGCACGGCCACTGGGGCGGGTCTGGCCGGGGCGGGCCGTGACGCGGCAACAGCAGCTTGCCGAGGAGCAGCTACAGGGGCGGGCGGGACAGTTGTTTTGCCCTTGCCCTTGCCCTTTCCCTTTCCCTTCGGGCCGGCGGCAACAGCAGGCGGAGGGCGAGAAGGCCCAGCCACCGCAAAACATGGGGCCAGAGGCCCCGTGGCGGGCAGAGAGGGCCAATCTCCCCTCTCTCTCCGCTCCTTCGCCCTGTCCGCGGCCAATGGGGGCCGGACGATTGGCTCCCGGGGCAGCCTCATCGATATCGCCTCGAGGCGCGCGTCTAAGATATTAATTAGGCGGCGTTCTAGCTCCTCAAGGCGATCCGCCCGACCAGGTGTGACCTCCGATGAGGCCACCGGCTGTGCCTGCCCGAGGGCCCGCAGGGTGGCGAGGACCTCGTCCAACACTTTCTGCTGGGCCGCCTGGGCGGCCTTGAGCAGGGCGATTTGGCGAACCATCGCCATCTTCTCCACTTCCAGCCGAGTTACCTCAGCGGGAGCCGTCTCCCCGGCCCTGGAAATGAGTTCCTGGGCCGCAAGGTTCAGCTCCCGCTGAAAGGTCCCCTTTAGGTTCCGGGACTTACTGGAGACGTCCCGGATACTGGCCGCCAACCGAAGGCGCCAGTCGAGTTGGTCAGCTGGCACCTCGGCGGCCTCTCTCGACTCGGCATCGCGCTCGGCTCTGACGATTACCTTCTCCGCCGGCCCTTGGTCACTGTCGCTCGAAATCGCGCCATCTGCACGATCTCGGCGACTCCTCTTCGTACCCGAGACGACTCCACACGACCCGGCCACGGACTCGAGGCTCGGGGCGCGCGAAGACGCCACGGAGCTTTCTTTAGAGCGCATGCGCTCTTCCACTACTGACTGTCCAGGGTCACTTATAGTCCCCGGGACATTCATTTTCTCCAATCGCACTACAGGTGTTTTAGGTTTAGGAAAATTTAACTTCATAGTGTTCCCACGAGTGTGGGGGAAATATACGGTCCACCCAGGCAGAGCCCCCTGTACCTGGGTAAGCCTATGGTGTAACCCGCCGGAGTGTCGGCCGGTACTCCGACGGGGGTCGCACTAGAGACCGAACTACCCATCGGCCATGCATCCCCTCGCGGTGCGCCGCCGCTTGGGATTCGGGGTGACTTTTTATAGAGGTTTTCTCCCTCGCGGTCCGGGCGGTTAAGCCAAGACCCTCGGTCCGGTCGAAGCGCGAGACATGACCACAGACCTCCGAGACCGGATTACGATATTCGACGGTGGCAGTGAAGGAGAGCGTCCCCTCCACTGCCTGCTCGGCGGCGGGTAAGCGCACACCGAGCCCGCCGAGGCCCCCAGGACAGAACCCAGGGGTGTCCCCAAAACCCTCCCCACTAGACGACGGCCGCCGCAACAGGCGACGACCGCCAACCAGCCTCGTCAGGATATTAGCCGTGGTCACGGATGAAAGCAGACGAAAATTCGAAACCGTCTTCATCCGTGACCGCCGTTGCCCAGGGTGCACCACGTGGAGGTTTCCTGACTTCGCACCCCACCAATACCAACACCAACGCCAACGCCAACGCCAACGCCAACACCAACGCCAACACCAATACCAACGCCAATGCCAACACCAACGCCAACGCCAATACCAACACCAACACCAACGCCAATACCAACGCCAACGCCAACACCAACACCAACGCCAACGCGAACGCCAACACCAATACCAACACCAACACCAAAACCATTTTCGAAGGACGCCCTCGGCGTCTACGGCAGCACGAGGCCGACCGTCCGTGCTGCCGTCCGTCCCGGGGCCGCATGTACAAAAGTACTAAAAGGGGCGCACAGTCCCCCGCTGTACGCCCGCGACCCCGGAAGGCCCCTATTAGTCGCCTCTTACGACAGGCAGGGGATACCGTGGTGGAATTCTCCAAACGCCCCCATACCACAGGGCGGGAGACGCCGGTCAGTCGTCCACCCGACGTCTCCTTCGTCTCCTTTGGCGGCGGGCGGGATCGTTCTGCTCACGGTCCCGCTCGGCGCTCTCCTTCTGCGAGATGACGCGCTCGCAGAAGGAGACCATCGCACGCCATGACCCCCGGCTGCCGACCATGGCGGACACCACGGCCGGCAACGAGAGGTCGCCTCTGACGACTGCTGTGAGAGCGCTGCGCTCCTCCACCCAGGCTGGGCACTCCTGAAGAGTGTGTTGGGCCGTGTCCTCGCGGCAGTTGCCACAATGGTGGCACACGGCGGACGCCTCTTTTCCGGCTATGCGACACAGGTACGCACCAAAACACCCGTGCCCCGTCAGTACCTGTGTCAGCCGGAATGTAGGCGCACCGTGGCGCCTGTCCAGCCACTGTTCGAGGACAGGTCGCACTGCCGCGATGGTCCTCAAGCCCGCACTCGGGCTCTCCAGCCTGGCATGCCACTCCTCCACGGCGGCTCTGCGAAACCTGGCCGCAATCTCCCTCGGGGCAAGTCTCTCTCGTTGTTGGGACGCCCCCTCCCGCCAGTGGAATGCTGACGAGAGCGACCGGGCGTCCAAGTCCCAAGGGAGAGTGCCGGCCAACAAGCAGGCCGCCTCGTGGGAGACCGTGCGGTAGCCCCTGATTATCCGCTGCGCCACCAGACGCTGCGGTTTGCGCAGCAAGGTAACGCAACGGGCGTTCAGGGACCCGGCCCATACGGGTGAACCGTACAGGGCCATGGACCGCACGACTCCGGCGTACAGACTCCGGCAAAGGTTACCGGGACCTTCGAGGTTCGGCAGCAGGCTCCCAAGCGCGCCCGCTGCCCGCACCAATTTCGGCGACAACTTCTCAAAGTGGGCGCGGAAGTCCCACCGGCTACTCAAAATCAACCCTAAATATTTCATCGTAGTGCCGATGGGAATCCGCACCCCCTCCACAATGATGTGGGCCCCTGAAGGTGGCCTTCGCCGAGGCCCGTGGAAGAACAGGGCCTCGGTTTTGTTCAGGGCCACCGTGAGGCCCAGTCGCCGAATCCTGCTTACCACGTCTTCGGTAGCGGACGAGGCGAGCAGGATGGCATCCTCGAAAGTACCCGACGTCGCTGTCACCAGGGTGTCGTCCGCGTAGCAGATGACAGCGACGCCTCGGGGGTTGGTACCACGGAGGACCCAATCATAACCGATGTTCCACAGTAGTGGGCCCAGAACTGAACCCTGTGGAACACCGGCAGACATGGCCCTCCGGTGCCACCCATCGGCGCCCGGATACATTACGTACCTAGAAGATAGGTAAGAATGCACCAGACGCCGCAAGTAAAGTGGCACCATGTGGTACCGCAGTGCTTCATGAATGCAGCCCCAGGGCAAGGTGTTGAATGCGTTGGCGATGTCGAGCGACACCGCCACCACCACCTTACCCTGCGCAAATGCATCCTCCGCGTGCGCCTTCACCCGCAGAATCGCGTGGATGGTCGATCGGCCATGCCGGAAGCCGAACTGGCATTCCGCCAAGTCCGGCCGGCCCCCTCCAGGTGCTCGACGAGGCGAGCGTGCACGATCCGCTCGAAGAGCTTGCAGACCTCGTCGAGCAACACGATGGGCCGGTAGGCCGATGGTGATTCTACGGGTCGACCCTCCTTCTTGAGCAGGACCAGCTTACCGGTTTTCCACCGGGATGGAAACTGGCCCTGCTCCAGGCACGCGGAGAAGAGGCCGCGGAGCCTCGCTCCCAGGTGCTCGACGGCTAACACCCAAGCGCGTCCGGGGATGCCGTCGAGACCCGGGGCGGCTTTCTTGGCCCGCAGCCGAAGCACCGCCACCCTCATTTCTTCGGGTGAAACCTCCGAAATAACCCTTGCCGAATCCAACGACGACGGCGTCGACGAGTGCGACGCCATCGGTGGAGGAGTGACATCCTCCGTGGCCGGGAACAAAGCCGCGACGACCTCCTGAACGAGGTCGCCCCGGAGACTCTGCGTCAGCGGGGGCGCCCATGGGCGGAGCTTTCTCAACGCCACACGGTATGGACGCCCCCACGGGTCGCTGTCGAGAGTGCTCCGGGACTCTGCCTGAGCCGCGGACTTTGCCCTCGCGATGGCCACGTGCAGCACTCTCTTAGCCTCCCTGTGGAGGCCGTGAAGCAGCCGCTCCTGGTCCTCGTCGCCGGGTAGACGAATCCGGCGACGACGGTGTCTGGACAGCCGGCGGAGTGCGGCCACGCAGGACGCGCGCAGCCGCGTGATCTCCGCCGACCACCAGAACACCTGGCGCTTCTCCGGGAGGCGTCGGACCCGGGGCATGGCAGCGTCGCAGATACGCGACATCGCCGCCCCGAACCACGCCGCCTCCTCCTCGACCCGTACCGGCCCGTCCGGTACGGGCACCAGCGCCTGGGCCAGAGCGGCCTCCTTCAAGGCCTCAACACCGAGGCGACTTATTGCCCAGCGTGGGCCGTCCGACCGCGGGACGGTCGGTCCCCCACCCGACCGGGTGGTTGGGGACGAGGCGACGTCGAACCGAATGTATCGGTGATCCGACAACGTCTCCTCGCCCACCAGGACCCTCCAGTCCCGGACACGGCGGGCTAGGGCCGGGGTGGCGAACGTGATGTCCACCACCGAACCGCCGTTATGCCTCACGCACGTGTCCTCGGTCCCGCGATTCACGACAGCCAAGCCGGACGAGATCGCCCATTCCTCCAGGGCCTCGCCGCGCACGTCGGTCGCCGACGAACTCCAAGCCAAGGACTTGGCATTGAAGTCGCCGGCGACGAGGACGGGGCGAGGCTGACAGCCTTGCACCACCAGGGCCCCCAGCCGAGTGAGGAAATGCTCAAACTCGGCTTGGGATCTGTTGGGGGAGAAATACACTCCCACAATCCAGACCCCCCCCAACAGAACCGCCACACATCCCGAGCCCTTCGCTACTTTTTCAAAGGGCTGGGAGCCGGCGGCGCCCCGGGTGATGACGGCCACCGAGCCGTCCAGGTCCCCCGCCCAGTCGTCCCTGGGGGGAACAAAGTACGGCTCGGCGACCACAGCCACTTGTATCGACCACTGCGCAAGGCTTTGGACCAGCAGGTCCTGGGCCCTGGCGCAGTGGTTAACATTCGCCTGGAGGAATCGTTGCGCCATATTAATGGGCGATCTCCATGGGTGCCTCTCGGTGGGACGGGTCCGGCCGCGTTACAACCGCAACGCCTCCACCGCGATTACCGCGGCGGGGACGACCGGAAGCGACGCAAGCCTTGGCGCCCACCTGGTGCCCCGCGGGTTTACCGGCATTTGCACAGATTGTGCAATGCGGCTCCGCGGAGCACTCTCTAGCCTTATGGCCCGACTGACCGCAGCGATAGCAGAAATCGCTGCGGTCACATTCATCGGTGCAGTGCGTCCGCACGTGCCCCCTAAAGAGGCAGCGGAAGCACCGCATGGGCCTTGGCGCCAGAAGCTGGACCCGTGCCGATACCCATCCGATCAGCGGGGCGATTCGCTATTTTTGACACTTCGAGTGAGCAACAAAGTTTAGTTGGCAACTGAACTTTGATGTCAACTGAGATTTAAGATAAATCGGTATTGCGTATCTCATTGTTTATATATGCACCATGAGTGCCTATCAAGTTCCTTTCAACGAGCACTTGACATCTCTATTTTTCTATCGACACTGTGTGACAGAGATAAATATACGCGTTGAATGAATAAATGAAAGGGATAGTAGATCGCCTTTATACTGGAACAAAATGTTTGACATTGAGGAAAAAATAATTTATGCGAGAATTATAAAAATCGTATTGGGATAATTCAGGATTTATGTTTATAAATTTATCGTCAAATAATTACTGCGACTGGCATGAGGAAAGTAGCTAAAACCAGTTGATCTAGGTACATCTTAGTTGTGTGTTATAATCTATATTTTTGTATGATTTTAACCACTTTTGCCATGCTCTAAAATAATATTTAAGATTAGTTTTATAACGAATTTATTGTGTTTTATTTTACAATAAGTATCTTTTAATATACTAATTACATGTACTTTCGTGCTACAAATACTATCAACAAACTTCACAGTGTGATCTAAGTATTCATTACATGCTTCAAGTATTCACTTATATACTTATTTATTACTGTTGAAGGTGGGGTTATTAAAATAGTAAATGCTATAAATTTGTGAAACCCCTCCGTCGTGTCACAATTTTGCCTGGCGGACGTTGAGCACTGTCTTTGAACACCTTGCCGGAATCCAGCGTTATTTATGTGCAATAAAGTCTCAAGTGATCACTTGCATGATAGGTACATTGCGCAAACTAAACGGCGGCACTCATATATAGGTACTAATAATATATTATATAGTCTTTCTATTCCAAAATCTTTCTTTTTCTATCTTCATAAAGCCTCAACAAAATCAATCCGAACACATGTCGGAACATAATTTGGAAACAATCACTGCTTACAGCACACAATCACGCGATTATGATTGTTTATAATATGGAATCATAATATTATTATCATATTATGTGTTGATACTTGATTCTATATTTTTTTTAAATAACACAAATCTAATAAAGCACACACTCGCGCAGTCTCACAAAAAAGAGTTTTGTAATAACTAAAATCCTAACAAATTCAAAATCTTAAATATTTCAATGTTACAATCCACAAAACTGACTAATTTATCTAGCCGGATTATAGTGGTAATCACTTTGCATCTCAAAAACACTGCTCCGAAGTTGTGTCTTTCAAAACTCTTTTGATAGGCATAGTTACTTTCGATTTGATGTCCACTTTGCTTAACCAATACCGATTTATCCTTTTCGATATACACTCACACGCTACGAAAGTCACCGTGACGTCACGGGTGCCAATCAATGTTCAAAGGCACTCGTGACGTCATTCTAGTTGATAACCGACGTTAGCCGATACCAAATTAGCAATTTGACAGTTGTTTGTTGTACACTTTGAAGAGTGGATATCATTTTCAGTTGCCAACTAAGATACATAATCGCCCTGCAGGACGCGTCCTGTCCTGACCACCTTGTCCGCGGCCTTGGCTGGGCACCGCACCCAAACCGAGCCAAGAACCAACACCAACACCAATATCAACGCCAACGCCAACACCAATACCAACACCAACACCAACGCCAACGCCAACACAAATACCAACACCAACGCCAACACCAATACCAGCACCAACGCCAACGCCAACGCCAACGCCAACACCAACATCAACACCAACACCAATACCAACGCCAACGCCAACACCAATACCAACGCCAACACCATTGCCAACACCAACACCAACACCAACACCAATACCAACGCCAACGAATACACCAACACCAACACCAACGCCAACACCAACACCAACACCAACACCAACGCCAACGCCAACACCAATACCAACGCCAATGCCAACACCAACACCAACACCAACGCCAACGCCAACACCAACGCCAACACCAATACCAATACCAACACCAACACCAACACCAACACCAACACCAACACCAACACCAACACCAACACCAACACCAACACCAACACCAACACCAACACCAACACCAACACCAACACCAACACCAACACCAACACCAACACCAACACCAACACCAACACCAACACCAACACCAACACCAACACCAACACCAACACCAACACCAACACCAACACCAACACCAACACCAACACCAACACCAACACCAACACCAACACCAACACCAACACCAACACCAACACCAACACCAACACCAACACCAACACCAACACCAACACCAACACCAACACCAACGCCAACGCCAACGCCAACGCCAATACCAACACCAACGCCAACACCAATACCAACGCCAACACCATTGCCAACACCAACACCAACACCAATACCAACGCCAACGAATACACCAACACCAACGCCAACACCAACACCAACACCAACACCAACGCCAACGCCAACGCCAACGCCAACACCAATACCAACGCCAATGCCAACACCAACACCAACACCAACGCCAACGCCAACACCAACGCCAACACCAATACCAATACCAACACCAACACCAACACCAACACCAACACCAACACCAACACCAACACCAACACCAACACCAACACCAACACCAACACCAACACCAACACCAACACCAACACCAACACCAACACCAACACCAACACCAACACCAACACCAACACCAACACCAACACCAACACCAACACCAACACCAACACCAACACCAACACCAACACCAACGCCAACGCCAACGCCAACGCCAACGCCAATACCAACACCAACGCCAACACCAATACCAACGCCAACACCAACACCAATACCAACGCCAACGCCAACGCCAACGCCAACGCCAACGCCAATACCAACGCCAACACCAACACCAATACCAACGCCAACGCCAACGCCAACGCCAACGCCAACGCCAACGCCAACGCCAATACCAACACCAACGCCAACACCAATACCAACGCCAACACCAACACCAACACCAATACCAACGCCAACGCCAACGCCAACGCCAACGCCAACGCCAACGCCAACGCCAACGCCAACGCTAACTCCAACACTAACACCAACACCAATACCAACACCAACGCCAACGCCAACGCCAACACCAATACCAACGCCAACACCAACACCAATACCAACGCCAACGCCAACGCCAACGCCAACGCCAACGCCAACGCCAACGCCAATACCAACGCCAACACCAACACCAATACCAACGCCAACGCCAACGCCAACGCCAACGCCAACGCCAACGCCAATACCAACACCAACGCCAACACCAATACCAACGCCAACACCAACACCAATACCAACGCCAACGCCAACGCCAACGCCAACGCCAACGCCAACGCCAACGCCAACGCCAACGCCAACGCCAACGCCAACGCCAACTCCAACACCAACACCAACACCAACACCAACACCAACACCAACACCAATACCAACACCAACGCCAACACCAATACCAACGCCAACACCAACACCAATACCAACGCCAACGCCAACGCCAACGCCAACGCCAACGCCAACGCCAATACCAACACCAATACCAACGCCAACGCCAACGCCAACACCAACACCAACACCAACGCCAACGCCAACACCAACGCCAACACCAATACCAACACCAACGCCAACACCAATACCAACGCCAACGCATACACCAACACCAACACCAACGCCAACACCAACACCAACACCAACACCAACACCAACACCAACACCAACACCAACACCAACACCAATACCAACACCAATACCAACACCAACACCAACACCAACACCAACACCAACACCAACACCAACGCCAACACCAATGCCAACACCAACACCAACGCCAACGCCAACACCAATACCAACGCCAATGCCAACACCAATATCAACACCAATACCAACACCAATGCCAACGCCAACGCCAACACCAACACCAACGCCAACACTAACGCCAACGCCAACGCCAACACCAACGCCAACACCAACACCAACGCCAACACCAACACCAATACCAACGCCAACGCCAACGCCAACGCCAACGCCAACGCCAACGCCAACGCCAACGCCAACGCCAACGCCAACGCCAACGCCAACGCCAACGCTAACTCCAACACCAACACCAACACCAATACCAACACCAACGCCAACGCCAACGCCAACACCAATACCAACGCCAATGCCAACACCAACGCCAACGCCAATACCAACACCAACGCCAATACCAACGCCAACGCCAACACCAACACCAACGCCAACGCCAACGCCAACGCCAACACCAACACCAACGCCAACGCCAACACCAATACCAACGCCAATGCCAACACCAACACCAACACCAACGCCAACACCAACGCCAACACCAATACCAACGCCAACGCATACACCAACACCAACACCAACACCAACGCCAACACCAACACCAACACCAATACCAACACCAATACCAACACCAACGCCAACGCCAACGCCAACACCAACACCAACACCAACACCAATACCAACGCCAACGCCAACGCCAACGCCAACGCCAACTTCAACACCTACACCAACACCAACACCAACGCCAACGCCAACGCCAACACCAACACCAACACCAACACCAACACCAACACCAACACCAACACCAACACCAACACCAACACCAACACCAACGCCAACGCCAACGCCAACGCCAACGCCAACTCCAACACCAACACCAACACCAACGCCAACGCCAACGCCAACGCCAACGCCAACACCAACACCAACGCCAACACCAACGCCAACACCAATACCAACGTCAACGCATACACCAACACCAACGCCAACACCAACACCAATATCAACACCATTTTTTTTTATTTTTTTTTTTGTCGCGGGGAAAAGTGTTTTACCACTGCCGCCGCGCCCGGGGGGGTGGACGCGGCGGGTATGTCGGGTTCGCCGGCCTTACGACCCAGCGCCGTGATGCCCGGGAGAGATGGTCGACATCCGGGCGACGCTGGGCCGCGTCCCTAACAAATGCCCTACACCGGCAATACCGACTAAAAACCCCGCGGTGGCCTACTTCGGCGCATGAGTGGGGCGGCCCCGGGGTATCCTGAGATAGCCTCGGATTGCTACCGGAACCGCCCCTGCGCGGTGCCGCCTTGCGGCCCGTCTCCGATTTGGGGGGGCTCAGAAGCCCCCGCCGCCGAAGGACACCCTCGGCGTCTACGGCAGCACGAGGCCGACCGTCCGTGCTGCCGTCCGTCCCGGGGTCGCAAGTACGATAGTACTATAAGGGGCGCACAGCCCCCCGCTGTACGCCCGCGACCCCGGAAGGCCCCTATTAGTCGCCTCTTACGACAGGCAGGGGTTACCGTGGTGGAATTCTCCAAACGCCCCCATTCCACAGGGCGGGAGACGCCGGTCAGTCGTCCACCCGGCGCCTCCTACGTCTCCTTTGGCGGCGTGCGGGATCGCTCTGCTCACGATCCCGCTCGGCGCTCTCCTTCTGCGAGATGGCGCGCTCGCAGAAGGAGACCATCGCACGCCATGACCTCCGGCTGCCGACCATGGCGGACACCACGGCCGGCAGCGAGAGGTCTCCTCCGACGACTGCTATGAGAGCGCTGCGCTCCTCCACCCAGGCTGGGCACTCCTCAAGAGTGTGTTGGGCCGTGTCCTCGCGGCAGTTGCCACAATGGTGGCACACGGCGGACGCCTCTTTTCCGGCTATACGACACAGGTACGAGCCGAAACACCCGTGGCCCGTCAGCACCTGTGTCAGCCGGAATGTAGGCGCACCGTGGCGCCTGTCTAGCCACTCTCTAAGGACAGGTCGCACTGCCGCGACGGTCCTCAAGCCCGAACTCGGGCTCTCCAGCCTGGCATGCCACTCCTCCACGGCGGCTCTGCGGAACCTGGCCGCAATCTCCCTCGGGGCAAGCCTCTCCCGATGACGGGACGCCCCCTCTAGGGCATGCAAAAACCGGATGGTTTTGGAAACCGGGTTTTTCGGTTTTTGTATTTAAAAAAAACCGGTTAACCGATTTTTTCGGGTTATTCGGTTTTTGGGCTATATTTTCGTTTTTTTAGTTTAAATCTTGATTAACGAGATGAAGTTGAATTTCTGCACGTAATTATTTTCAGTTCAGAGGCTCTAACGTGAGTTTTGACATTTCTTGCTAGCGACTACCTAAAATATATAATTTATATGATGAACGACATGGCGACTGCCTCGGTGGGGTGGTTGTATTTCGGTACGAATACCGACCTGAGGTCTCGGGTTCGATCCCCGGGTCGGGCAAAGTGATATTGGATTTTACCATATCAGCCCGGAGTCTAGAATTTGTGGATATGGCGATATGGCGATATGGTGATAGGCTCGCCCCCTATGATATCTGGGACGGAACTAATCTCGGCGAAATGTGGGTGTTCTAGTTCGCTAGTGCACCTCTGCCTACCCCTTCGGGGATACAGGCGTGTGCTTATGTTATTTTATATGATAAACATTAATTCCAAACGTAATTGCTAGAGGTTATCGGATGTTTGTCATACAAATAAGTAGTCGTAGTCGCTAGCGAGAAAGGTAAAAATAAACTCACGTTTTTTTTTGTTTTCGCGGGGAAAAGTGTTTTACCGCTACCGCCACACCTGGGGGGAGACGTGATGATTATGTCGGATTCACCTGTCCTACGACCCAACGTTAAGCCGCACCGGAGAGATTGACAGCATCTAGGCGAACTTTAGGTCGAGTCCCTAACACTAGGTACCCTACACCGGCAATACCGACTTACGAAACGGAACGGTCCGGGTTGCCCTACACTTAAAGCGTCCAGGCTCCAGTCGGAAGAACACTGATTGTTCTTCTTTTTCTACCTGCCCTCATCCCATTTCACTATATGCTCCGCCCAACACTTTTTAGACATGTTGCAGAAAAGATTCAGCTGTTATTTTGACAACCGGCTAGGCTATTTTTCTGATGGCAAGTGACAACCCTCTTTGGGGGCTCCAGCTTCGAGTAAATTGCATTACATAGTAAACAGCTATGCCTTTCATCTCTAAAGCCTATAAACGCTGCGACTATACCAAGGCGCGACCGGTTAATCCACCATCATTCTCGTGCCCTTGTCCCAATTTTATTTGGGGTCGGCGCAACATGTATTCGACTTCCATAAACACGATCATCTCATTTTCACCCTCTTATTTTTCATGTTCTCCCTCACACACTCTGTCCACCTTTTCTTTGGTTTTCCTCTACCTCCCCATCCATCAACATTCACATTCATCACTTTCTTATCCACTTATTATGTCGCTTCTCTCCTCATAACATGCCTATACCAAGACAAACTGGTTTCTTCTAATCTACCTACCACAGGTGTCACTTTCAAGCTTCCTCTGTGCTTAATCCTAACTCTGTCCATCCTTATCACTCCACACATCAATCTCAACATTCTCATTTCTTCTGCATGCAATCATTTCTCATCCGACTTTTCAGTGACCCTAGTTAAGCTACAGTTTAATACATAGTAATATTATAAATGCAAAATAAAGCCTGTCTGTGGAGTTTTAACGGCGAAACCGTTGAACCGGTATTGATGTTTCATGTGAGGATAACTTTTAACTCTGCGGACGAATCTAGCGTACTTTATTATTTTAAATCAGTCCTTAATAAATCAGTGAAATAGGGGATTTGTAATAAGAACTAGTTTATTTATTGTAGTCCCCACTTTATGCAATATTCTACATAAGGGCGCATGCTTTGGATACAATATAATTTTAAGTAATACATAACTTTAAAATTGTATTTATGTATTTTATTGTATCCTGTTTTGCGTCTAACCTAAATAAATAAAAATACGTACAATGTAAGATATGAAAAATGGACCACCATTTTGCTATTACATTAACATGACAATAGTGTGGCTGCTTTATTTTGTTTTCTGTCTGGCAATATCATGGCCTAGTGTCACGCCTAGTGTTCGCCATCATACCTAAACGCATCTACTTCGCCCGGTCTTGAGTATCGTTTACAATGGGATACTTGGTTCTCAAATCTTCTTTCAAAACATCTAGCCAGCGCATTTTGTGCCGTCCACGGGTATGCACTCCTGTTACAATCTGGTCCAGACACTTGCGATCGACGTACTCCTGTAGTTATCTCAAAACGTGACTTTACCATTGCAAGCGATATTTCTGCAATTTATTTGACACGTTGCAGACACCAATACTACCTCACATGTAAACGTGACGTATTGGATGCAGTCGTGTATCGTTGCCCATCCTCCGCATCATTTTCATATCCATGACGTGGATTTCCCTAACATAACGCTTCAGAACAGGCTACGTCTCACATCCATATAACAGTACAGGCCGAATGATTTTCCCTCTTGCAATTTAGCACAATCGGCGCCACTACGGGGCTTGACGTTGGAGTCGATGTCTCCAGACTCGTGCAGTATAGATACTAGATACTTAAACTCGTCCGTTTTTACAGCAAGCTCGTTTCTTATCATTGTGTATGTATTTAATTGTACGTATTTACTCACTATTGATGTAAGAAGGAAAAAAACCGAAAACTCCGAAATAACCGGTTTTTTAGACGAAGAAAACCGGTCTTCAAAAACGGTCGGTTAATCGGTTTTTTCGGTTTTCGGTTAACCGGTTTGCATGCCCTAGCCCCCTCCCGCCAGCGGAACGCTGACGAGAGGGACCGGGCGTCCAAGTCCCAAGGGAGAGTGCCGGCCAACACGCAGGCCGCCTCGTGGGAGACCGTGCGGTAGCCCCTGATTATCCGCTGCGCCACCAGACGCTGCGGTTTGCGCAGCAAGGCGACACAGCGGGCGCTCAGGGACCCGGCCCATACGGGTGAACCGTACAGGGCCATGGACCGCACGACTCCAGCGTACAGACTCCGGCAAGGGTTACCGGGACCTTCGAGGTTCGGCAGCATGCTCCCAAGCGCGCCCGCTGCCCGCACCAACTTCGGCGACAACATCTCAAAGTGGGCGCGGAAGTCCCACCGGCTACTCAATATCAATCCCAAATACTTCATTGTGGTGCCGATGGGAATCCGCACCCCCTCCACAGTTATGTGAGCCCCTGCAGGTGGCCCACGCCGAGGCCCGTGAAAACACAGGGCCTCGGTTTTCCCCAGTGCCACCGAGAGGCCCAGTCGCCGAATCCTGCCCACCACCTGTTCGGTTCCGAACGAGGCGAGCAGGATGGCATCCTCGAAACATCCCGACGTCGCTGTCACCAGGGTGTCGTCCGCGTAGCAGACAACAGCGACGCCTCGGGGGTTGGTACCACGGAGAACCCAGTCATAACCGATGTTCCACAGTAGCGGGCCCAGAACTGAGCCCTGTGGAACACCGGCAGACATGGCCCTCCGGTGCCACCCAGCGGCGCCCGGATACACTACATACCTATCAGATAGGTACGAGTGCACCAGACGACGCAAATAAAGTGGCACCATGTGGTACCGCAGTGCCTCATGTATGCAGGCCCAGGGCAAGGTGTTGAAGGCGTTGGCGATGTCGAGCGACACCGCCACCACCACCTTACCCCGGGCAACTGCATCCTCCGCGTGCGCCTTGACCCGCAGAATCGCATGCACCGTGGACCGGCCATGCCGGAAACCGAACTGGCAGTCCGCCAAGTCCGGCCCGGCCCCCTCTAGGTGCTCGACGAGGCGAGCGTGCACGATCCGCTCGAAGAGCTTGCAGACCTCGTCGAGCAACACGATTGGCCGGTAGGCCGATGGCGATTCTACGGGTCGACCCTCCTTCTTGAGCAGGACCAGCTTACCGGTTTTCCACCGGGATGGAAACTGGCCCTGCTCCAGGCACGCGGAGAAGAGGCCGCGGAGCCTCGCTCCCAGATGCTCGACGGCTAGCACCCATGCGCGTCCGGGGATGCCGTCGAGACCCGGGGCGGCTTTCTTGGCCCGCAGCCGAAGCACCGCCACCCTCATTTCTTCGGGTGAAACCTCCGAAATAACCCTTGCCGAATCCAACGACGACGGCGTCGACGAGCGCGACGCCATCGGTGGAGGAGTGACATCCTCCGTGGCCGGGAACAAAGCCGCGACGACCTCCTGAACGAGGTCGCCCCGGAGACTCTGCGTCAGCGGGGGCGCCCATGGGCGGAGCTTTCTCAACGCCACACGGTATGGACGCCCCCACGGGTCGCTGTCGAGAGTGCTCCGGGACTCTGCCTGAGCCGCGGACTTTGCCCTCGCGATGGCCACATGCAGCGCTCTCTTAGCCTCCCTGTGGAGGCCGTGAAGCAGCCGCTCCTGGTCCTCGTCGCCGGGCAGACGAATCCGGCGACGACGGTGTCTGGACAGCCGGCGGAGGGCGGCCACGCAGGACGCGCGCAGCCGCGTGAGCTCCGCCGACCACCAGAACACCTGGCGCTTCTCCGGGAGGCGTCGGACCCGGGGCATGGCAGCGTCGCAGACGCGCGACATCGCCGCCCCGAACCACGCCGCCTCCTCCTCGACCCGTACCGGCCCGTCCGGTACGGGCACCAGCGCCTGGGCCAGAGCGGCCTCCCTCAGGGCCTCAACATCGAGGCGACTTATTGCCCAGCGTGGGCCGTCCGACCGCGGGACGGTCGGTCCCCCACCCGACCGGGTGGTTGGGGACGAGGCGACGTCGAACCGAATGTATCGGTGATCCGACAACGTCTCCTCGCCCACCAGGACCCTCCAGTCCCGGACACGGCGGGCTAGGGCCGGGGTGGCGAACGTGATGTCCACCACCGAACCGCCGTTATGCCTCACGCACGTGTCCTCGGTCCCGCGATTCACGACGGCCAAGCCGGACGAGATCGCCCATTCCTCCAGGGCCTCGCCACGCACGTCGGTCGCCGACGAACCCCAAGCCAAAGACTTGGCGTTGAAGTCGCCGGCGACGAGGACGGGGCGAGGCTGACTGTCTTGCACCACCAGGGCCCCCAGCCGAGTGAAGAAATGCTCAAACTCGGCTTGGGATCTGTTGGGGGAGAAATACACTCCCACAATCCAGACCCCCCCCAACAGAACCGCCACACATCCCGAACCCTTCGCTACTTTTTCAAAGGGCTGGGAGCCGGCGGCGCCCCGGGTGATGACGGCCACCGAGCCGTCCAGGTCCCCCGCCCAGTCGTCCCTGGGGGGAACAAAGTACGGCTCGGCGACCACAGCCACTTGTATCGACCACTGCGCGAGGCTTTGGACCAGCAGGTCCTGGGCCCTGGCGCAGTGGTTAACATTCGCCTGGAGGAATCGTTGCGCCATATTAATGGGCGATCTCCATGGGTGCCGCGCGGGTGGACGGGTCGGGCCGCGTCACAACCGCCGCGCCTCCACCGCGATTACCGCGGCGCCAAGGCCGGAACGGTCGGGGCGGATCTCCCCGACCTTAATGTCCACCGCTGTGCATTCGCCTGCCCCTGCGAGGGCCGCCGCAATCATCTCCGGGTCGGCGGACGCATCCAACCCGGATATGCGCAGTTCCGCGGTTTTGCACGGGCGGGATACCCGTACAGCTGACTCCAGCTCAGTGCCGCGGAACACGGCCCTCATTCTTTCTGCAAGGGTGTCCGCCCTCGTCTCCGTCTCAGGGCCGGGCACCTCGTACAAGTACCCGCCCGTTGCCATTAGGTGGGCCCGCATCTCAGAGATGCCCAGGTCCGTGAGGCGTACGTTAGCCATCACCTCACGGAGGACCTGGGCATATGTAACACCTTTCGCCAACCCCTCAGGCGTCACTGTCACAGTGACAGCTGCCTTGCGGGGAAGGCGAATTTTCGGCTCCGGCCGGCGCTGCCGCGCCTGAGGCCGCTGTTGTTGCGGCAGCGCGGTGGCCGGAGCACTCGACACGGGCCGGGGAGCCTTCTTTTTACTCCTCCCTGCCACCAAAGTCCAGCTATCGTCCATCAATGCTGGAGGTGGCGGCAACGGGCGAGGCGCAGGGGCAGGCTGAGCCCGTCCAGGGCCGCCCTTCTTCTTTTTTGCCCCCTTCTGTGAGGGGACACTCCGTGGCGCGGTCACTGGGGCGGGCCTGACCGGGGCGGACCTAGGCGCGGCTACAGGGACGGGCTGAATAGCAACTGCTGCAGCGGCAGGTGGGGCTGGGGCAGATTTTTTCCCCTTTCCCTTACCCTTCGAGGCTGCTGATGGAGAAGCAGCGACAGGTGGGGCACTCGATGGCCCCGCCACCGCAAAACATGGGGCCAGAGGTCCCGTAGCGGGCAGAGAGGGCCAATCACCCCTCTCTCTCCGCTCCTTCGCCCTGTCCGCGGGCAATGGGGGCCGGACGATTGGCTCCCGGGGCAGCCTCATCGATATCGCCTCGAGGCGCGCGTCTAAAATATTAATTAGGCGGCGTTCTAGTTCCTCGAGGCGATCCGCCCGACCAGGTGTGACCTCCGATGAGGCCACCGGCTGTGCCTGCCCGAGGGCCCGCAACGTGGCGAGGACCTCGTCCTACACTTTCTGCTGGGCCGCCTGGGCGGCCTTGAGCAGGGCGATTTGGCGAACCATCGCCATCTTCTCAGTCTCCAGCCGAGTTACCTCAGCGGGAGCCGTCTCCCCGGCCCTGGAAATGAGTTCCTGGGCCGCAAGGTTCAGCTCCCGCTGAAAGGTCCCCTTTAGGTTCCGGGACTTACTGGAGACGTCCCGGATACTGGCCGCCAACCGAAGGCGCCAGTCGAGTTGGTCAGCTGGCACCTCAGCGGGCTCCGTCGCCCCGCCATCGCGCTCGGCTATGAGAACCACCTTCTCTGCCGGCCCGTGGTCGCTGTCGCTCGAGATCTCGCCATCCGCACGATCTCGGCAACTCCTCTTTGTTCCTAAGGCGACTCCACACGACCCGGCCACAGACTCGAGACCAATATCAACACCAATACCAACACCAATGCCAACGCCAACGCCAACACCAACACCAACGCCAACGCCAACGCCAACACCAATACCAACGCCAATGCCAACACCAACGCCAACGCCAATACCAACACCAACGCCAATACCAACGCCAACGCCAACGCCAACGCCAACGCCAACACCAACACCAACACCAACGCCAACGCCAACACCAATACCAACGCCAATGCCAACACCAACACCAACACCAACGCCAATGCCAACACCAACACCAACGCAAACACCAACACCAACACCAACACCAACACCAACACCAACACCAACACCAACACCCAGGCTGGGCACTCCTCTAGAGTGTGTTGGGCCGTGTCCTCGCGGCAGTTGCCACAATGGTGGCACACGGCGGACGCCTCCACCCAACCCTCATCCATAGATGTGGGGGGTGGCGGGAGGAGACGAGACGCAGGGGCAGGCTGAGCCTGTTCATGGCCGTGCTTCTTCTTTTTATTCCCCCCCTTGCGAGACGACTGCTGGGGGGGGACGTGTGTCGGCACGGCCACTGGGGCGGGTCTGGCTGGGGCGGGCCGAGACGCGGCAACAGCGGCTTGCCGAGGGGCAGCTACAGGGGCGGTCGGGGCAGTTGTTTTGCCCTTGCCCTTGCCCTTTCCCTTCGGGCCGGCGGCAACAGCAGGCGGAGGGCGAGAAGGCCCAGCCACCGCAAAACATGGGGCCAGAGGCCCCGTGGCGGGCAGAGAGGGCCAATCTCCCCTCTCTCTCCGCTCCTTCGCTCTGTCCGCGGCCAATGGGGGCCGGACGATTGGCTCCCGGGGCAGCCTCATCGATATCGCCTCGAGGCGCGCGTCTAAAATATTAATTAGGCGGCGTTCTAGCTCCTCGAGGCGATCCGCCCGACCAGGTGTGACCTCCGATGAGGCCACCGGCTGTGCCTGCCCGAGGGCCCGCAACGACACCAACACCAACGCCAACGCCAACGCCAACGCCAACGCCAACGCCAACGCCAACGCCAACGCCAACGCCAACGCCAACGCCAACGCCAACGCCAACGCCAACGCCAACGCCAACGCCAACGCCAACGCCAACGCCAACGCCAACGCCAACGCCAACGCCAACGCCAACGCCAACGCCAACGCCAACGCCAACGCCAACGCCAACGCCAACGCCAACGCCAACGCCAACGCCAACGCCAACGCCAACGCCAACGCCAACGCCAACGCCAACGCCAACGCCAACGCCAACGCCAACGCCAACGCCAACGCCAACGCCAACGCCAACGCCAACACCAACACCAACGCCAACGCCAATACCAACACCAACACCAACACCAACACCAACACCAACACCAACGCCAACGCCAACGCCAATACCAACGCCAACGCCAACACCAACACCAACGCCAACGCCAACGCCAACGCCAACACCAATACCAACAGCAACACCAACACAAACACCAACGCCAACGCCAACGCCAACGCCAACGCCAACGCCAACGCCAACGCCAACGCCAACGCCAACGCCAACGCCAACGCCAACGCCAACGCCAACGCCAACGCCAACGCCAACGCCAACGCCAACGCCAACGCCAACGCCAACGCCAACGCCAACGCCAACGCCAACGCCAACGCCAACGCCAACGCCAACGCCAACGCCAACGCCAACGCCAACGCCAACGCCAACGCCAACGCCAACGCCAACGCCAACGCCAACGCCAACGCCAACGCCAACGCCAACGCCAACGCCAACGCCAACGCCAACGCCAACGCCAACGCCAACGCCAACGCCAACGCCAACGCCAACGCCAACGCCAACGCCAACGCCAACGCCAACGCCAACGCCAACGCCAACACCAATACCAACGCCAACGCCAACGCCAACACCAACACCAACACCAACACCAACGCCAACGCCAACGCCAATACCAACGCCAACGCCAACACCAACACCAACGCCAACGCCAACGCCAACGCCAACACCAACACCAACACCAACGCCAATACCAACGCCAACGCCAACACCAACACCAACGCCAACGCCAACGCCAACGCCAACACCAATACCAACAGCAACACCAACGCCAACGCCAACGCCAACGCCAACGCCAACGCCAACGCCAACGCCAACGCCAACGCCAACGCCAACGCCAACGCCAACGCCAACGCCAACGCCAACGCCAACGCCAACGCCAACGCCAACGCCAACGCCAACGCCAACGCCAACGCCAACGCCAACGCCAACGCCAACGCCAACGCCAACGCCAACGCCAACACCAATACCAACGCCAACGCCAACGCCAACACCAACACCAACACCAACACCAACGCCAACGCCAACGCCAATACCAACGCCAACGCCAACACCAACACCAACGCCAACGCCAACGCCAACACCAACACCAACACCAACACCCAGGCTGGGCACTCCTCTAGAGTGTGTTGGGCCGTGTCCTCGCGGCAGTTGCCACAATGGTGGCACACGGCGGACGCCTCCACCCAACCCTCATCCATAGATGTGGGGGGTGGCGGGAGGAGACGAGACGCAGGGGCAGGCTGAGCCTGTTCATGGCCGTGCTTCTTCTTTTTATTCCCCCCCTTGCGAGACGACTGCTGGGGGGGGACGTGTGTCGGCACGGCCACTGGGGCGGGTCTGGCTGGGGCGGGCCGAGACGCGGCAACAGCGGCTTGCCGAGGGGCAGCTACAGGGGCGGTCGGGGCAGTTGTTTTGCCCTTGCCCTTGCCCTTTCCCTTCGGGCCGGCGGCAACAGCAGGCGGAGGGCGAGAAGGCCCAGCCACCGCAAAACATGGGGCCAGAGGCCCCGTGGCGGGCAGAGAGGGCCAATCTCCCCTCTCTCTCCGCTCCTTCGCTCTGTCCGCGGCCAATGGGGGCCGGACGATTGGCTCCCGGGGCAGCCTCATCGATATCGCCTCGAGGCGCGCGTCTAAAATATTAATTAGGCGGCGTTCTAGCTCCTCGAGGCGATCCGCCCGACCAGGTGTGACCTCCGATGAGGCCACCGGCTGTGCCTGCCCGAGGGCCCGCAACGACACCAACACCAACGCCAACGCCAACGCCAACGCCAACGCCAACGCCAACGCCAACGCCAACGCCAACGCCAACGCCAACGCCAACGCCAACGCCAACGCCAACGCCAACGCCAACGCCAATACCAACACCAACACCAACACCAACACCAACACCAACGCCAACGCCAACGCCAATACCAACGCCAACGCCAACACCAACACCAACGCCAACGCCAACGCCAACGCCAACACCAATACCAACAGCAACACCAACACAAACGCCAACGCCAACGCCAACGCCAACACCAACACCAACGCCAACGCCAACGCCAACGCCAACGCCAACGCCAACGCCAACGCCAACGCCAACGCCAACGCCAACACCAACACCAACGCCAACGCCAACACCAATACCAACGCCAATGCCAACACCAACACCAACACCAACGCCAACACCAACGCATACACCAACACCAACACCAACGCCAACACCAACACCAATACCAACGCCAATGCCAACACCAACACCAACACCAACGCCAACACCAACACCAACGCCAATACCAACGCCAACGCCAACACCAACACCAACGCCAACGCCAACGCCAATACCAACACCAACGCCAATACCAACGCCAACGCCAACACCAACACCAACGCCAACGCCAACGCCAACACCAACACCAACGCCAACGCCAACACCAACACCAACGCCAATGCCAACACCAACACCAACACCAACGCCAACACCAACGCCAACACCAACGCCAACACCAATACCAACGCCAACGCATACACCAACACCAACACCAACGCCAACACCAACACCAACACCAATACCAACACCAATACCAACACCAACGCCAACGCCAACGCCAACACCAACACCAACACCAACGCCAACGCCAACACCAATACCAACGCCAATGCCAACACCAACACCAACACCAACGCCAACACCAACACCAACGCCAACACCAACACCAATACCAACACCAACACCAACACCAACACCAACGCCAACGCCAACGCCAACACCAATACCAACGCCAATGCCAACACCAACGCCAATACCAACACCAACGCCAATACCAACGCCAACGCCAACACCAACACCAACGCCAACGCCAATACCAACACCAACGCCAATACCAACGCCAACGCCAACGCCAACACCAACACCAACACCAACGCCAACGCCAACACCAATACCAACGCCAATGCCAACACCAACACCAACACCAACGCCAACACCAACACCAATACCAACGCCAACGCCAACGCCAACGCCAACGCCAATGCCAACACCAACACCAACACCAACACCAACACCAACACCAACACCAACACCAACACCAACGCCAACACCAACGCCAACACCAATACCAACGCCAACGCATACACCAACACCAACGCCAACACCAATACCAACGCCAATGCCAACACCAACACCAACACCAACGCCAACACCAACACCAACGCCAACACCAACACCAATACCAACACCAACACCAACACCAACACCAACGCCAACGCCAACGCCAACACCAATACCAACGCCAATGCCAACACCAACGCCAACGCCAATACCAACACCAACGCCAATACCAACGCCAACGCCAACACCAACACCAACGCCAACGCCAATACCAACACCAACGCCAATACCAACGCCAACGCCAACACCAACACCAACGCCAACGCCAACGCCAACGCCAACACCAACACCAACACCAATACCAACGCCAATGCCAACACCAACACCAACACCAACGCCAACACCAACGCCAACACCAATACCAACGCCAACGCATACACCAACACCAACACCAACGCCAACACCAACACCAACACCAATACCAACACCAACACCAACACCAACGCCAACGCCAACGCCAACACCAACACCAACACCAACGCCAACGCCAACACCAATACCAACACCAACGCCAACACCAACACCAACGCCAACACCAACACCAATACCAACACCAACACCAACACCAACACCAACGCCAACGCCAACGCCAACGCCAACACCAATACCAACGCCAATGCCAACACCAACGCCAACGCCAATACCAACACCAACGCCAATACCAACGCCAACGCCAACACCAACACCAACGCCAACGCCAATACCAACACCAACGCCAATACCAACGCCAACGCCAACACCAACACCAACGCCAACGCCAACGCCAACGCCAACGCCAACACCAACACCAACGCCAACGCCAACACCAATACCAACGCCAATGCCAACACCAACACCAACACCAACGCCAACACCAATACCAACGCCAACGCATACACCAACACCAACACCAACGCCAACACCAACACCAACACCAATACCAACACCAATACCAACACCAACGCCAACGCCAACGCCAACACCAACACCAACACCAACGCCAACGCCAACACCAATACCAACGCCAATGCCAACACCAACACCAACACCAACACCAACGCCAACACCAACACCAACGCCAACGCCAACGCCAACGCCAACGCCAACACCAATACCAACGCCAATGCCAACACCAACGCCAACGCCAATACCAACACCAATACCAACACCAACGCCAACGCCAACGCCAACGCCAACACCAACACCAACACCAACACCAACACCAACACCAACACCAACACCAACACCAACACCAACACCAACGCCAACGCCAACGCCAATACCAACGCCAATGCCAACACCAACGCCAACGCCAATACCAACACCAACGCCAATACCAACGCCAACGCCAACGCCAACACCAACACCAACGCCAACACCAATACCAACGCCAATGCCAACACCAACACCAACGCCAACGCCAACGCCAATGCCAACACCAATACCAACACCAACACCAACACCAACACCAACACCAACACCAACGCCAACACCAATACCAACGCCAATGCCACGCAAATGCCAAAGAATAGCCTGTCACTTGTTTCCTTACGTTACATTGTTTAAAAATAAAAGGGACAACCTATGGTAAAAGATAAGCGGCACTTAACGGCCGGTTTCAATAAACGATCTCAGTTTAGAGTGCAGATAGATCGCGATTATGAACCAATCAAATCAAGTCATTTGACGGAGTCATGTTCAAACTGTGTTCTTATTGGCAAATTTTTGTAATCTATCTGCACATTCGAATTGAGATTGTTTATTGAAATCGACCGTTAATCTTTTTATAAGGTTACTATTTTATACGCACAAGCTATTGTCACAGAGCGATTTCCCACGCCATCTAATGCATACAACCCGATGAAATTGCGAAGACATCGCAAACGTGTGTTTATAAATGATAATTGCAGCTATTTTGTAATTTGCCGCGTTTCAGCGTATTTATTTCATTCAAGGACTAAGCTAGCGATTTAACGTTTAAAGTATTTGTTTACATTATGTTATGTTATTTTTTTACATACGTACATATACTCAAAGATTTCCAGATCGACCTATTGAAAGCGGCCTGCAAATCTTTGGGGGAGGCCTATTTCCAGC
This sequence comes from Clanis bilineata, assembly GCA_036417725.1. Lineage (NCBI taxonomy): Eukaryota > Metazoa > Arthropoda > Insecta > Lepidoptera > Sphingidae > Clanis > Clanis bilineata. The sequence goes on from CM071165.1 coordinate 2,792,860, forward strand.
AGTGGACGTCCTGTGGTTGATGATGATGATGATGATGATGATGATGATGTAAATATACTCACACTTGTAAGCTGTCTCCGAAGAGACGAACTAGCGAACTAGAACATCATCATTTTGCCGAGCTTAGTTCCGTCGCAGATGTGATGGCGAACCTATCGCCATAATATAGTCCTTTAATATTACTGTCCCACTGCTGGGCGCGGGCCTCCTCTACTAATGAGAGGGGTTAGGACTTAGTCTACCACACTGGCCTAATGCGGGTTGGTAGACTTCACATACCTTTCTTGAAGAAATTCTTAAGTATGCATGTTTCCTCACGATGTTTTCCTTCACCGTTATAGCAAGCGATATTTCTCAAAGAAAACACTAATAATAGAAAATTCAGAAGTGTATGCTCCATTTTGAAATTGGTCTCTAACCTCCGACACTCGTCTCAGCAGTCCGTCTATTTCCAACTGAGCTATCGCCATACTGATACTGAATAGAAAACCCCTATATCACAATGCCCGACGCGGGGATCGAACCCGAGACCTCGACGGTAGTCGTACCGAAATACAACCACGCCACCGAGGCAGTCGATATTTTTTGAGCTAACTAATTCCTCCTTAAAATAGGGTTATCTAGGAGTTATTGATTTGAGTGCTAGAGTCACGCTGTAGACAGTAACGTCTACAGCACGAATGGGCCGGCTCGACCGGTTTGATACCACTGTCTCACAGAAAACCGACGTAAAGTGGCAGCTTGCTGTCGCGTTTCGTTCGGTGAGTGAGATTTCCTGTCGCCCATTTCCCCCTTCCTTTCCCAATCCCTTTTTCCTCCCCTTCCATTTCTTCTTTTTCCATACCCATGATTCCTTTTGTGTCTTGGGTGTCTATGGGCGATGGAGATCACTTACCATTAGGTGACCCATCTGCTCGTGTGCCAGTCTCTGCTAATAAAAAAAAAACCTATCCAGTATTTAGTCTACAGAGAAATCTATACTGCACGCGTGATCATAATAATCGTGGGCATGGCGTGACTGCACCGACCAGAATGCCAAGATCCCTCACTGATTATCTGGCTTAACTGACCGTATTCCGGCAAATCTGGTGTATCCGGTATTAAATGATTTCTAAGTTATACTTAAGTAAGTTTAATTAAGAGATAAATGCTTTTTGTTAATCCTTAATAATATTTAGGCAAAAATCACAAGTTTAAAAACTTAACTGATCGACTTCCAATTTACCGATCGTGACCAAATTTATATGGGACCACCCTTGAAAGAAGCTCTATCAAACACAAAAAGAATTTTGAAGATCGGTCGACATTCGGCGGAGATATCACGTAACAAAATACCGACGAATTGTCGACCTCCTCTTTTTTGGGAAGTCGGTCAACAAAGTAATCAATTTTCCAAATTTGGCAAAGTGATATTGGATTTTTCCATATCAGTCCGTAGTCTGGAAATTGTGCCCGATATGGCGATAGGCCCCGGAACTAAGTTTGACGAAATATTAGTGTTTCTAGTTCGCTAGTGCGCCTCTGCCTACCCCTTCGGGGATACAGGCGTGAGCTTATGTTATGTATACATAGTGTGATGATCAATATTTTAGAAAAAAATATCAAAATTAGTAAACTTCCAATAAAAATACCAATAAATTAGCAGATACGAGCTCTACCAAAAACAAGCATTTATACAGATTAGCAAAAGCAGCGCTAGCTCAGTTGGGAATGGTACGAACTACCGAGACAAGTGTCGGAGGTTCGAGACCAACCACAAAATGGAGCATACACCTCTGACTTTTCTATGTTAAGTGTATTTTCAATGTGAAATATCGCTTGCTATAACGGAGAATGAAAACATCGTGAGGAAACCGGCATACCCGAGAATTTTTCCACAAGTATTTCGAAGGTATGTGAAGTGTACCAAGCCGCATTAGGCCAGCGTGGTAGACTAAGGCCTAACCCCTCTCATTAGTAGAGGAGGTCCGTGCCCAGCAGTGGGACAGTAATATTACAGGACTAATATTATTATACATAGATTCCGACTGAAGATTTCCTACGTTTATTTTTCTTGATTCTCTAACTTATTGTTTTCAGATGATGAAACACTCTGCAAATATTTTTATTGTTCGATACAGAATTATTTAAACTCGCTGTAAACCGGATTACACTGGTTCCGTAATCTTAAATTACTTTAACCTAGAAATATAAGGAAATGCGACGTAAAAAATAATATAAACATTTGTAATGGTATTATAACACAAGTTAATTGATTTCTTAAGTTTACGCGAATATTATGCATTGAAATAAAACTATTTTTACGGATAAAATAAACATATAAACATCCTAATTTCAATAGAGAAGATGGTTGGAAGCTTGCATAAACCTGGGATCCAATTATACATCTTATTAAATCGGAACCCAAAAGACCAGCTGCCAGAACTCAAGACACCGTGAGCTCGTACTGCATAGATCGGAACACAAATAATTAACTTTTTTTGATTTTGTATAGTTTAAAAATGAATGTAGATATTGTAACACTAACCTTTTTTGGACAAATGACACCTCAGTCTGACCCATGACAACGAAGACTGCAAAGCCTTCGAAACGTCGGGAATAATAATTAAAACCTAATCGTGATAGAATCCGTAAAAATAGTTTTATTACAAGTTAATTGATCAATGTAACAATAGGAGCACAACCCGCATCTAAAATTACAGTAGTTTATTTACACGGATGTAATAAAAAAAACCATTGAAAGTGAAGCAGAGTTTTCTGCTCATTCGATCAGTCGCCGCCATTACGTATTGATAGATCGAATGAGACGAAAATCCTGCTTCACTTTGAATGTTCCTAGCTCTCCGTCCATCTTTTTTTTGCGTCCGTTTATATACTAATTATTTTAAAAAGCAAGTATAGCTCAGTTGGGAATGGTACAGAGTACAGTAGGGTTACCACCACCTCTTATAGCAGTATTATTATAATCGTTCTTCGTTTGTTTTGTATGGAAATCGGTACAAGTAAAATTATAATAATACTGCTATAAGAGGTGGTGGTAACCCCCCAGATTGCCGAGACCGAATGTCGGAGGATCGAGACGAACTCCAAAAAGGCGCAAACATCTGACTTTTCTATGTTTAGTGTGTTTTCATTGTGAATTATCGCTTGCTATAACGGTGAAAGAAAACATCGTGAGGATTGCATACCCGTGAATTTCTCCACAAGATTTCGAAGGTATGTGGGGTCTACCACCCGCATTAAGCCAGCGTGGTAGACTAAGGCCTAACCCCTTTCATTAATAGAGGAGGCCCGTACCCTGCAGTGGGACAGTAATATTACAGGGGTATTATAATTCCTTTTTTTGAGGATCATATTTCAGCAAGTGTTTTAAGTTAGTTGAGAAGTTAGAATGCCTTGGTGGTATGGTTGTATTTCTGTACTACTACCGTCCTGAAGTCTCGGGTTCGATCCGGGTCGAACAAAGTAATATCGTTTTTTTTTTCAATATCAGCCCGGAGTTTGGAATTTGTGCTCGATATGACGACAGGCCGCTTCCAAAAGTTCGATCTGGAAATCTTTGTTGGAGGCCTATGTTCAGCAGTGGACGTCCTATGGCTGATGATGACGATGATAATGACGATAGGCTCGGCGAAATGGATTTAATATTACTAACTACTGTTGAATGTCTTTGGGCTCGGCCACTATCACATCTAAGACGGAACTAAGCTCGGCGAAATGTGGGTGTATTAGTTCGCTAGGGCGCCTCTGCCTACCTCTTCGGGGATACAGGCGTGAGCTTCTGTAAAACTTATATTTTACGTAGAAGATCCAACCTGATTGATTTTCGGGAGGTCAATGTAAACTGGGCGATTGTATAACATGAAATCGTTAGGACCTTGATACGGCTAATCGAATGCCGATACGTAATGTTGTTTTCACTACATTTTACTATACGATCATTTGTTTAGTTTTTTATAGCATAGATTGACAAACGAACAGATGGGTCACCTGATCGTAAGTGCTCTCCACCGCCCATAGACACCCAAGATACAAAAATAATCTTGGGTGCGTTGCCAATCTAACAGGAGGGAATGGAAGGGTAGGGAAAAGGGCATGGGAAAGGGCATGGGAAAGGGAGGGGCGAAAGGGAGGGGGAAAGGGAGGGGGGGGAAAGGAGGGGGGAAAGGGAGGGGGGAAAGGGACCACTGGAAATCCCACTCATCGAACGAAACGCGACAGCAAGCTGCCAATTTACGTCGGTTTTCTGTGAGACAGTGGTATCTGCCTGGTCGAGCGGCCGCATTCGTGCTGTAGACGTCACTGTCTACAGCGTGGCTCTACCACTCGAACCGTTTTTAACCGACTACAAAAAAAATTAGCTCTTAATGCATCTGTATTTATAGATTAAAGTTCTTTCTTTCTACCAGCCCTTTTCCCACCTTAATGTGGGGTCTGTACAACACACTTTCAAGCATGTTGCAGAAACGATTTGGCTCAGTTTTTAAGACCGGCTGCCTGCCCGACGCCAACCCTCATCTGGGGGATTCAGTCCTGGGAAAACAGTGTTAGAAAAACACCACTCCCGACCTGGAAATCGAACCCTGCCTCGTGCTCTTCACACTCGATTTGACTTAGGTTAGGGTTAAAAATCCACTGAAATCGAGTTAAAAAGTGCGCTAATGTTGCATTAGATTCGAGAACCTGTCATTTGGTAATTTTTACGTGACATTAGTGCATTTTATAACCCCATTTCGGTGGAAATTTCACAAAATGAAATCGAATCGAAGTATAATTCGAGTGTCAAGATTCAGCCCACAGATCTCTGTAGTGATTTGCGGTCAATTGACTGTAACTTAGTGCGCAAATTCAATGTACAGAACAGCCTGTCTATAATCCCATTGCTAATTAAACGGAGTAAACTGACAGATCGAAATGTCAATTTACAAAATAATGTTGCTTACAAAACATAGTGATTGATCTAGTTCAATTTTTATCATTCAAAGATACAATAACTCAGCACTAGCTTGCAAAATTAGAATTTCGTATTTTTAGAAATTTCAGCTCAACCCATCGACTAAATGTCTGTGTCAATAATTTTGCGTAAATAATCACAACAGATACGTGAAATTATAACATAAAAATTACAAATATTACTTTTATTGTTTTAGAAAAATTACGTTCAGCACATTCATAGCTTTGGTAAGTTTTGTTTATAAAGAACCGTGACTGTAATTCCTGTAGATATGCCATAACTTAGCATCCAGAAATTTACTATGACTATAATTCAATAGACATGCAGTATTAATCACACATTAGGCAATAATTACGACTTTATGTTAGACTTTAGAAAATTAAAGACTGAAATGGTTCACTGAATTGAAATGTATAAATAATCTTGATCTTTTTATCGCAGCACTATTTAAATTTCGTAAAAAAGTGGCAACATTCGAAATGTCAGTTTACTCCGTTTAATAAGCAACCCTATTATAGTAGTATACATATAAGTCTTTGGATATTATAGCAATACAAAATGTGTGGGAAATATGCGACGACACTAGCTGATCGATTTGCTGTTAATAATTCAATAGCACGCCGTGTGACCCTGTCACTCGGTCAGCGAGCGTCATCGAAGTTTTTTATACCAGGTTCATGTCGTAAATATAGTCCCTTACTTACAAAAATATTGCTCGTTTGCCCACTCTTAGGCTGAGATCTATAGAGCGAACTACGACTAAGTCTAAGTCCAAGTAACTAAGTCCATTAGGATTTGGAATGGTTAAATCCAACTTTGACTGCCTCGGTAGCGTGGTGGTATTTCGGTACTACCGTTCTGAGGTCTCGGGTTCGATTCGCGGGTCGGGCAAAGTGATATTGGATTTTTCCATATCAGCCCGGAGTCTGGAATTTGTGCCTGATATGGCGATAGGCTCGTCTATCACATCTGGGACGGAACTAAGCTCGGTGAAATGTGGGTGTTCTAGTCCGCTAGTGCGCCTCTGCCTACCCCTTCGGGGATACAGGCCTGAGCTTATGGTATGGCCAATAATGTCCATTCGTCATTTTGACCATTGCCTAACCTAAACCCACGGATGTATAAAAAGTCGCCGCCATTATGTGATGATAGATCGAATGAGCCGAAAACCCTGCTTCACTTTCAATGTCCCTAGCGCTCCGGCCATTTTTTTTAACGTTCATGCCTAAACCTAAAGTGCCAATCAGTGCTATAGTCAAAGTTACTGATCCGCATTTAATTGCAATAAATGTCAACATAAACTATGTCAACCTTGATTTGATCATCGTTTTTGAAACCCGGAGTGTCTACGATCGAACACGCGTGTCCCTAATAGTTAACTACCAATTTAGTTAAAAGCTGACGATGCTTTCATATTACTGAACCATTTATAAGAAATGCGTTGTTTTATGTTACTTAGCTGATTCGGTTTATTTATTACTTAGTATCAAACAGATAGGTATAGCTTAGTTGGGAATGGTATGGACTGCGGAGACGAGTGTCGGAGACGAGACCAATCCCAAAAAAGCATACCACTTACTTTTGTTTGTGTGTTTTCATTATGAATTGTCGCTTGCTATAACGGTGAAGGAAAACATCGTGAGGAAACCTGCATACTTAAGAAAGTCATAGGTATGTGAAGTCTACCGAACCGCATTAAGCCAGCGTGGTAGACTAAGGCCTAACCCCTCTCATTTGTAGAGGAGGCCCGTGCCCAGTGGAACAATAATATTACAGAGCTAATATTATTATTTATCAAACAAAAATCTTATCCGATCGTGACCAAATTTATAAGGGATCACCCTTGGAATAAGGTCTATCGAACACAAAGAATCTTGAAATAAAACTATTTTTACGGATTCTATCACGATTAGGTTTTAATTATTATTCCCGACGTTTCGAAGGCTTTGCAGTCTTCGTTGTCACGGGTCAGACTGAGGTGTCATTTGTCCAAAAAAGGTTAGTGTTACAATATCTACCATCATTAAAAAATTATACAAAATCAAAAAAGGTTAATTATTTGTGTTCCGATCTACGCAGTACGAGCTCACGGTGTCTTGAGTTCTGGCAGCTGGTCTTTTGGGTTCCGATTTAATAAGATGTATAATTGGATCCCAGGTTTGTGCAAGCTTCCAACCATCTTCTCTATTGAAATTAGGATGTTTTTTAATTTCAATAGCCTCGCGTATCATCCTAGGGAGGAATCGGTGTTTTTTGGCGAGGATTTGTGGTTTATCAAATCTAAGATAATGTTTGGAGCCTTCCTCTGAATGTTCAGCAACTGCAGACTTCGTAGAGCGTCGGTGTAATATTCGCGTAAACTTAAGAAATCACTATACAAAGAATCTTAAAAAGCGGTCCACATTTGGCGGAGATATCACGTTACATACATAAACACAGACGAATTGAGGACCTCCCGTTTTTGAAATTGGTTGAAAAAGAAGAAAGTTCGCATTTTGTCTGTATATTATTTTATGTATGTTACGCGATATCCCCGCCGCTTGTGGACCGATTTTCGAGACTTTTTGTGTTCGAGCTTATTCCAAAGGTAGTCCCGATGACCAGAGATCAAGATCTTATGAAAGAGTACGGAGTAAACTCCTTAAAAAACACTATAGACGTAATGAATTTTTAGGTTTACGCTTTACACGAATGTTATTCTAGGTGGTAGAGCCACGCTGTAGACAGTAACGTCTATAGCACGAATGGGCCGGCTCGACCGGTTAGATACCACTGTCTCACAGAAAACCGACGTAAAGTGGCAGCTTGCTGTCGCGTTTCGTTAGGTGAGTGAGATTTCCGGTGGCCCATTTCCCCACTCCCTTTCCCAATCCCCTTCCCTCCCCTTCCATTCCCTCCTTTTAGGTCGGCAACGCACCCATGATTTTTTTGTCTTGGGTGTCTATGGGCGGTGGAGATCGCTTACCATCAGGTGACCCATCTGCTCGTTTGCCAATCTCTGCTATAAAAAAAAAAAAAAAAAAAACTAGTTTTTACGGATTTTATCGCGATTACTTTATTTTTAGCCCCGACGTTTTGAAAACTTTATAGTATTCGTGGTCACGGGTTGGACTAAGGTGTCAGTTGTCCAAAATGTTAATATTACAATTTTTACAATATCTATCTTCATTTTAAAATGAAAGAAATTTAAAAGGTTAGTTATTTGCGATCCGATTTACGCAGTACGAGCTCACTGTGTCTTGAGGTCTGGCAGCTGGTATTTTGGATTCTGATTTAATTAAATGTATGATTGGATCCCAGGTAAAATCCGTAAAAACTAATTTTATTTCAACACTATAAACGTCTCAATTGGGGGTATGAAGTCGTTTTAAAGTTGTAATTTCTAATTTTAGATAGAAAATGGACAATGACCAAAAGTCCATAGAAGAAGTAACAGTGAGAAAGGTGGCCGCCCGCCTGGCCCGCGGACCTCGCCGAACGTTGGAGCATTTGGACAAACTAGGCCAAACCTTGGAGAAGGCTGGCCATCTAGTGGGGCAAACGTTGGACAAACGCCATTCCGTGTTGGATCAAGTTACGTTTGAGAGCGAGAGGTTAAGAAGCAGTCATAGCGAAGCATCTTCTAGAAGGAACAGTGATGATGAAGGAAGAAATAGAAGAGAAGGGTTGAGATCAGGTGAGAATTATCTATTATTTTACTATACTCTGTATTCTATTATACTATATCTTCTAGACTGGCAAACGAGCAGATGGGTCACCTGATGGTAAGTGACCTCCACAGCCCATAGACACCCAAGACAAGAAAATCATGGGTGCGTTGCCAACCTAAAAAGAGGGAAAAAGGGATTAGGATAGGAAGGGAAATCTCACTCACCGAACGAAACCCGACAGCGAATTGCCACTATGTCGGTTTTTTATGAGAAAGTGGTATTAAACCAGCCCATTCGTGCTGTGGACGTAACTGTCTACAGCGTGGCTTTACCACTCAAAAACCATACATAAGTACATGCCTGTATCCCCGAATGGGTAGAAATTAGTGAACTAGAACACCAACATTTACCGAGCTAAATTCCGTCACAAATGCGAGCTAGCGAGGGCGAGCCTATCGCCATTCGCCATATACATATTTAGACTCATGACTAATACTGAGCTGAAAAACCCAATATCATTTTACTCGAGGATCGAACCTGGGACCCCGGGTCGGCCGTCATACTACCATATAACAAAGCCCGTTAGCTTATGATTTCACAGATGGCACCAGTTCGGAGCCACCCACAGCTACCATCACCAACCACAACGCGTGGGGAGAGCTGAACAGTTCCACTTCCACCACCAGGACGGAGCTGAGCGGCTCTGATGGGATTCCTGATGACCAGGTAATTGATAGACACACATTATACTGTTTTTGCGCCTGAATCTATCAGAAATAAGAAAGTGTTTTTTCATTCAAATGGGCTTGCTCGACCGGTTTGATGCCACCAAAAACCGACGCAAAGTGGTATCTTGCTTTTGCGTTTCTCTACCTTTCCCAATCCTTATTCCCTCCTTTTAGGGTGGTAGCCCACCCATGATTCTTTTTGTGTTTTGGGTCTCATCATAATCATCATCATCAGCCAAAGGACGTCCACTGCTGGATATAGGCATCCCCCATTCCTAGATCGCTCTGTCTGAAGCGGCCTGCATCCAGCGACTTCCTGTGACCTTCATCAGGTCGTCTATCCACCTTTTAGGTGGACGTCCAACGCTGCGCTTGCTGGTACGTGCTTTGCACTCGAGAATTTCTTGTCTTGGGTCTATGACAGTGGAAATCACTTACCTTCAGGTGACCCGCCTGCGCAGTTTGCTAGACTTTGCAATTAAAAGATAACATGTAATTTATCTCAATTACCAGCCGTTTTCCCAGTCCGGCACGCGTCGACGAAGCCATGAGTCTGCATTGCCTGGTACTCCACTTCACGGCAGACCTTTGTGGAAGTCCACAGACAGCCTCGTTCCAGAATCTGCTTTTGGAACATCGCTTGCTGACATCTTGGAGAGCCCAGCGAACAGGGTATGTTTTTACTTGACAAAAATTTAAAACACCATTGACTAGTAAAAGCTTCTAAAATCCTTACTCTCCAGTCTCCTTGAATCTCTTTTCTACTCCAACAAGCCTTTATAGTCTTTCTGTAATCTATTGTCATAATAGGAAAAAGAAGAAACTATATTAAAATCATTCCAAATTTTTCAGAGTGTACCATTTGAGCCGGATGGGAAAAAGGTACATTCATCAATGCTTATGTGTATGTATGTTCATATATGTATGTATTATGAGATTCGAGACCAAAAAGTGCATGCTATGTTATGTGCATGCTAACTTGTCTATGTTATGTGTATTCATGAATCATTGCTTGCTATAACGGTGACGGAAAACATCGTGAGGAAACCTGCATACCTGAGAATTTCGAAGGTATGTGAAGTGTACCAACTCGTATTAGGTCTGCGTGGTAGACTAAGGCCTAACCCCTCTCATTAGTAGAGGAGGCCCTCCTCTACCAATGAGAGTGCCTAGCTGGCTAATATTCATCATCATCAGCCATAGGACGTCCACTGCTGGACATAGGCCTCCACCAAAGATACCAAGGACAACGTAGGACATCCACCTACAAGGTGGACCGACGACTTGATAAAGGTCGCAGAAAGTCGCTGGATGCAGTCCGCTTCCAGTAGGTCGATCTGGAAATCTTTGAGGGAGGCCTATGTCCAGCAAATTGCGTATAATGTAACGTAATTGCAAAACCCAAGTGACGTCATTGCACAGAACAGTTTCCAGGTTAATATTATTATTTATGTTATGTATGTTTCCCCAGAGACTTTTATGTGTTTCCCTTGTCTCTTGTATTTTCTGATATTTACAACACAAGACTCGTATTATTGTGGGATCAGGATTATTTAATGACTAGAGAAAAAATAACAAGGTCTGGCATAATTATGAAAAATACGTGTTTACTTTGAAGCCCGTTCCGCTATTTTAGTTTCGAGATCTATTTTCATGAAGCTGTCACCGTGTCATAAGACTTATATAACGTATAAATACTTATTGATATTATTATAAATATACCCCTTTAATCATAATAATTTAGTAGAGCGTAATAAGACCGCAACAGTACACTTCATAAAAATTGTATTCATAATCGTTCAATAGCGTTTAAACGTTCCAACGTTCGATAGTGAAAACATGGCCGATTTCGATCAGCTGTTTCAAGTTTGATGTTCTTTCTTAATTATATTAATTTTGTTATAGTCTAGGACCCCATCTAAGATTGACTTCCTATCTGTTTCAAAGCTTGCCAGAAATAAAAATAATATTTGTTCTGTAACCAGCAACATTGTATTCGATAAGCATATATTAGTTCTCTTTTTGCTAAACTAGGCAAAAGTAGGGTTATAGTTTCGATAAGACCAAGATTTCATTATGAATAAGGGGGAGAGTGTTTTATTTGCAATAATATTCGACATGTTAAGGAGATTCCTAACTGCTATATTAACGGGATCTTTCTTTCGCATCGCCATTTTGATTTTGCTCCATACATTAAAAATGCTTCATTTTTCTGTAGTCATGCCTCGTCCTCTATCTTTTCTATGTCTTAAGGGACTATATGTGTGTTTGTTGGATGTTTATGTATGTAGTAATGTATGTTCATCTGCCTGCAACTCGTCAGTGTCATATAACAAACTCCCTATTTTTGACCAACTTCCCAAAAAGGAGGAGTTTTTTTTTTATGTGTGTTACTCGATATCTCCGCCAAATGTGGACCGATTTTCAAAGTTCTTTTTGTGTTCGATAGAGCTTATTTCAAGGGTGGTCGCATATAAATTTGGTCACGTTCGGTAAATTGGAAGTCGGTCAGTTAAGTATTTAAACTTGTGATTATGCTATATAAATAGAATTCGCAAGATTATAAAACATAACATAACATAAGCTCACGCCTGTATCCCCGAAGGGGTAGGCAGAGGCGTACTAGCGAACTAGAACGCCCACATTTCGCCGAGCTTAGTTCCGTCCCAGATGTGATAGGGGGCGAGCATATCGCCATATCGGGCACAAATTCTAGACTCCAGGCTGATATGGAAAAATCCAATATCACTTTGCCCGACCCGGGGATCGAACCCGAGACCTCAGAACCGTAGTCGTACTGAAATACCACCACGCCACCGAGGCAGTTAAGATTATAGCTTTTAGAAATCTCTTTGCTTTTAAGTCTTCCTCTCGATGGCGTTAGAGATTGATCAAGGTCTGGATGAACACTCAGACGGTTTTTAATCTTTCGTTTCCTTATCCGCAGGTCCACCTTCGAGACGACATCAAGTCCATTAGATCAGATAGTTCTGAGGAGAGAAGACCACGTCTGGGCTGGAGATTCGTGAGGAATGTGACGTCAGCGGCTGGTGCCTTCGCTCCTAAGCACAAGGATGCTTCCACCGCGCTGCCGGGAACTCCCTTGCCTAGTTTTCAGGTATTAGGGCAATTGACAAAATTTTAAAATCTAAAACAAAAATACCATTTCTTCATTTACCCATCCTGAGAAAAAATTAAAAAAATAATACAAACGGGAAGAAAAATAAAAAGGAAAACATGTGCAATAACGTCACATATATGGCTGAAAGAGGTAAATTCTGTGTCCATGTTTAGCTAGAAAAAAAAATGACAATGTCAACCCTTATGGGTTCCATTTTTGCTACTTGGCTTTTGAACCCTAAAATTCCTAAAAAGGCTGGTGTTAATCCAGCAGGTTGATTCTCTAAAAAACACCACAACGTTGCGATCGACGCCTCGCTCCCGCAGCGCACATCGTTGAGATCGACGGAGCGTTCAACGTTGTTGGCTCTTAGAGAATAACATTTTCCATACATTTATGTCAAACGCCTCGCTCGAGAGAGCTAGTTCGCATAAGCGCCGTCATCACGCATAGCGCTAGTGCGTGCGCTTTGTACCTTGCTGAATCATCATCATCATCATCATCATCAGCCATAGGACGTCCACTGCTGAACATAGGCCTCCCCCAATGATTTCCAGATCGACCTGTTGGAAGCGGCCTGCATCCAGCGACTTCCTGCGACCTTTATCAGGTCGTCGGTCCACCTTGTAGGTGGACGTCCTATGCTGCGCCTACCGGTACCTTGCTGAATACAAAAATGAAAACATCGTTGCCGCAACAATGCCGCACCATTGTTTTCACAATCGACCTGCTGTGCGTGATCAGATTCATCAGATATGCAGCATTGCACTTGCCCGGTTTTATTTTCTCTCAATTTGGTTTACAAAATAGTACACTCTCATCATCATCATCATCATCATCATCAGCCATAGGACGTCCACTGCTGGTCATAGGCCTCCCCCAAAGATTTCCAGATCCACCTGTTGGAAGCGGCCTGCATTCAGTACACTCTACCACTGTATTATTTCACAGTCCAAACCAGACAGCAAGGCATCTGAATATGCAAATAAGAATGACAGGAAACCTTCAATGCCGAACTATCCTAATGAAAAAGAAGAGAACGTTGGAGAGATGAGTCCAGAGGTAATAATCAAATTCTATTCTCATAATCATAAGCAGCGATAGCTCAGTTGGGAATGGTACGGACTGCCGAGACAAGTGTCGGAGGTTCGAGACCAACCCCAAAATGGAGCGTACACCGACGACTTTTCTATGTTAAGTGTATTTTCATTGTGAAATATCGCTTGCTATAACGGTGAAGGAAAACATCGTGAGGAAAGCTGCATACCCGAGAATTTCTTTACAGGAATTTCGAAGGTATGTGAAGTCTACCAACCCGCATTAGGCCAGCGTGGTAGACAAAGGCCTAACCTCTCTCATTAGTAGAGGAGGCCCGTGCCCAGCAGTGGGACAGTAATATTACAGGACTAATATTATTAATCACAAGTTTAAAAACTTAACTGACCGACTTCCAACTTACCTAACGTGACCAAATTTATATGAGACCACCATTGAAGTAAGCTCTATAGAATAAAAAAAGATTTTTTAAAATCGGTCAACATTTGGCGGAGATATCGCGTAACAAACATAAAAAAATACAGACGAATTGAGGACCTCCTCCTTTTCGGAAGTTGATCGATATAAACTAACCTATAGACTGCCTCGGTGGCGTTGTAATACGGTACGACTACCATCCTGAGGTCTCGGGTTCGATCTCCAGGTCAGGCAAAGTGATATTGGATTTTTCCATATCCGCCCGGAGTCTGGAATTTGTGCCCGATATGGCGATAGGCTCGCCCCCTATCACATCTGGGATGGAACTAAGCTCTGCGAAATGTGGGTGTTCTAGTTTGCTAGTGCACCTCTGCCTACCCCTTCGGGGTTACAGGCGTGAGCTTATGTTATGTTAATAATAGACCTCGTCTACCGTCAGTCAGCCCATATACCCTTTTAAGGTGAGGTCGGCGCAACTCACTTTTTCTAGCATGTTGCAGAAAGAATTTGAATTAGTTTTGACGACATACTTGCCTTACGTTTACTCTCTGCGGGATATCCAAGCAGATTTATAACAACAGCTTTGCTTGACTTGGGAATCGAGCCCAGGACTTTTTTATAGCAGAGACTGGCAAACGAGCAGATGGGTCAGCTCATGGTAAGTGAGCTCCACCGCCCACAACACCCAAGACACAAAAAGAATCATGGGTGCGTTGCCAACCTAAAAGGAGGGAACAGAAGGGGAGGTAAAAGGGATTGGGAAGGAGAGGAGGGAATTGAGCCACCGGAAATCTCACTCACCGAACGAAACGCGACAGCTAGCTGCCACTTTACGTCGGTTTTCTGTGAAACAGTGGTATCAAACCGGTCGAGCCCATTCGTCCTGTAGACGTAATTGTCATCAACTGCACAGCCTTTACATAGAGAAGGAACGTTACTGCAATTGATTTAGTTAAAATGCTTATGCTTGTGGAGGATGTTCAAGATTTGGTGAAGTTGAAGCGTTTAAGTAGGAAGGCGGATCCTGGCTGGGATATCGACAGGCAGAAGGAAAGAAAGATTCAGTTAAAACACTTCACAGGGACTCGAACCTGAATCTCTACTGTTTCGTGACGCCAGACGAAGGATAGACATGGTGCTGGCTTACGAGGAAGAAGATTATGGTGTTATGACTGAAGCAGAAGCTAGGAGAAGAGAACATAGAAGAACATTCCAGGTAAGAAGGTAGAAGAGAGTGGATAGAAAAATGTTTAAAATTAGGTTAGAGCACAAAGAATAATCTGCATAGCCACAATTCATTTTTAAAGCAGATACTGACAAACGAGCAGGCTGAGGTGATTCGCCGAATGGTAAGTGATCTCTACTGCCCAAAGATGCCCAAGACACAAAAAGAATTATGGGTGCGTTTCCCTAAAAGGAAGAGAGTAGAAATTGGGAAAGGGAAGGGAATTGGGTCACCAGAAATCTCACTCACCGAGTAAAAGGCAACAGCTAGCCACCACGTTAATTTTCTTTGAGACAGTGATGCCGAACCGGCCCATTCATGCTGTAGACGTTACTGTCTACAGCGTGGCTCTACTTATTTAAGGTTATTTATAGGAAAATCTAGTCAAAGAGGGTTTGGAACTTGAGCTGGAGAACAAGTGCTTGTCGTTTGATGAGAAGACGTGGTTCCTGAAGATCCACATACCGTGGAAGACTGAGATGAGGCTCGCTGAGGTGATCGGCATGAAGCTGCCTTGCAAGAGGTTTATATCGATATCTGTTAGAGCGTGGGTAAGTGGAAATACTATATCTTTCATTTTTTATAGCAAAGACTGGCAAACAAACAGATGGGTCACCTGATGGTAAGTGATCTCCACCACCCATAGACACCCAAAACACAATAGAGTCATGGGTGTGTTGCCAACCTAAAAGGAGTAAATGGAAGGGCAGCGAAAAGAATTTGGGAAAAGGAGGGGGGAGGATAATTTGGCCACTGGAAATCTGACTTACCAAACGAAACGCGACAGTAAGCTGCCACTTTACGTCTGTTTTCTGTGAGACAGTGGTATCAAACCGGTCGAGCCTGCCCATTTGTACTGTAGACGTAATTGTCTATAGCGTGACTCTACCACTCTAAACTTTTATTAGTTAGGTTATTTATAGGTATTCATACAGCTTGTCTTCCGACAAAGGCCTCCTCTAAATCCTCCTCTAATCTTTCCATTTTCCTTGTCTTTTGCTATTCGAGTTCATACTGGACCTGCTACGTTTTTTATGTCGTCGTTCAGAGACTGTCCAGTCCACACACCCGCCACTGTAACTCCTGTAAGCCAGGATCAACAGTGGCACGCATTTTACGACACCGAGCAATGAAACTCGGCGAGTCTCAGATAATGCAAAATTGTCTTCATCCCGCAACCAAGGTAATCAAACAGAAAGATAGGGAGGAGTTGGAATTATAAGGTTTCCCTTCCCTCCGTAAAAATACAGGAGACAATTTAATGAACTAAAGAGGCTTCAGCCTCATACATAGTGATATTTACAACTGGAGAGGCCTGATGTAAAGCACCACGGAAATATGCTATGTTGTTTTCCCAACTTTTAGTCTGCCTACCTCTTCTTTTGCCATCCCTTGTGAATAAATAAATACACCCGCTAGTCACACACCTAGTCCTGACCCCACACTAGGTATAACCTGCATCGTGGGTGTCAGAGACTATAAGAGACTCGGTCTCACATCACCCAGACTTGAAACAAATATCTGTGCCATACAAACATCTGTCTCAATGCGGGAATCGAACCCGCGGCCTCTCACTTCACAATCTATATAATGGTAATTACAATGGACATTTCAGAGCGACGAAAAGCAAATAGAAAAAGACAAAAGATGGTACGCGAAGTGGTTGAGGCGATGGAAGCAGCTATACGAGTATGAACACACCAGAATCGAACCTGAGCCTTCGTTCTACGCAGCTACAGACCATAGGGGGGTGAAGAGGGAGGAACAGTGAGTGCGATCGTTTTATTATTAAAGTCGAATTCTTTCTACAACATGCTTGAATGTACAAGGGATAAGGGTATTCAGTGGCGAATGCTTCATACAATGCGATTCCTACCGGCTTACTTATGACAAAGTTTTGGCTTGATAAATAGGTATCCATAAGAAGAAATGCAACCTTGGCTTACCTTTTGGAAATTTTTGGTATTGGTACATGAAGTACCGTATTTATTCTGTAGACGAAATGGTCTGCAGAAAGACTTTATTTCCACCTGTCTTTATCCCGATTAGATTGTGGGCTAGGCGCAACTCCCTTTCAAGTATGCTGAAATGATTTGGCTTAGTTTTTACAAACGGCTGTCTGACTAACGTCAATTTCCGTTGGGGATCCGGTCTCGAGTAAATCATGTTAGGAAAACCTGTGATGAACCCTGGACCTCCAGATCGATGATCGATTTGGGCAATAGCCCAAACTTGAAAATTTTATTGTCAACCAACTTCTAAAACAAGAGGTTCTCAATTCCTTCTGTATTTATGTAACATAAGCTCACGCCTGTATCCCCGAAGGGATAGGCAGATGTGCACTAGCGAACTAGAACACCCACATTTCGCCGAGCTTAGTTCCGTCCCAGATGTGATAGGGGGCGAGCCTATCGCCATATCGGGCACAAATTCCAGACTCCGGGCTGATTTGGAAAAATCCAATATCACTTTGCCCGACCCGGGGATCGAACCCTAGACCTCAGGACGGTAGTCATACCGAAATATAACTACGCCACCGAGGCAGTGTATTTATATATGTTACGCGATATCTCCGCCAAATGTAGACCGATTTTCAAAATTCTTTTATTGTTCGATAGAGCTTATCCCAAGGTGGTCCCGTATACATTAGGTCGCGTTTTCTCCCCAGGTTTTTGGTGAAAGACCGTCACACGCAGTTTTCACCAGCTCAAAGAAGTTTACTAGTCATGCAGATATTATTAAGGGCTAAATATGACAACAACGAAACTAAGGTAGTTTTATACAATTTAATTTTTCAACAATCCAGACCACTGATAACTAGAAATGCTATTTCGATATTGCTATAATATGCTAATTTAATTATATCTATAATTGGGTATTTGACTATTTTTTTTAAATTAATTTTATATGAAATTAACGCCATCTCAAATATAGTACTGAAAGAATTATTAAATATTCTCAAAAATGAAAAAGTTATAAGCATTTGAAATTTTGTGTAACCTTCAAACTGCGGGAAAGAGAAGTATCTGTAAAACGCCAGGGCCATAACGGCATGTGCGTTAGAAAGGGATAGCAAGATATCCCCACTACGTCCCCACTCTTGGTCATTGCAGAATTTAAAATATGAATTACTAGCACATTTTTCAACCAATTTTGATGCAGATTTTACTGAAGAGATTCTTTTTTGTTTTATTTGCTAGAACATATAAAAATGTATACAAAATTAAACATAGTCAAGTACCCAATTACATGGCTATAACGGTGAAGAAAACTATCCTCGACCAACCCCAAAATGGAGCACACACCTCTGACTTTTCTATGTTAAGTGTGTTTTCATTGTGAATTATCGCTTGCGGTGAAGGAAAACATCGTGAGGAAACCTGCATACCCGAGAATTTCTCCACAGGAATTTCGAAGGTATGTGAAGTGTACCAACCCGCATTAGTCCAGCGTGGTAGACTAAGGCCTAACCCCTCTCATTAGTAGAGGAGGCCCGTGCCCAGCAGTGGGACAGTAATATTACCTGTATTATTAAATTACAGGGCTATGATTATTTTTCATTTTATCTATTGTGAAATCATTTTCATTTATTTTTCCGTGTATATTGCAATGAGTACTATTATCTAGATATTAAATAGATAAACTGCTGTTAAGACCTCAGAAATCGATAATTAATTAGAATTAAAGCTATTACTTAGCAAATAACGTGATATAAAAGTAGCTATAATTACAGCTGTTTTATTGTAATGTAATTATTATAATTGAAATAACGTTTTAATTAGCTATTTTTAACTGCAGAATTGAAATACAGTTTAATTGTTGTTTTTCCATTATTCAGCCACAGCTAGCAAAGCTCTCGTTATTAATGAAACGTTTATTTCCAGATGGGTATTCGTAGGTTATTAAACGATGGGACATATTTAGCATGCTTCCCTTTACATGAAGGCAGATACGATGTTGATCTATCTGACGGCACGGTGACTGATAGAAGAGTGAGTTATTATTAATAAGTAATAAATCAATTCATTTTGAACTGATTTAAAAATAATGTTCTCAATTTACACATAAGCTCACGCCTGTATCCCCGAAGGGGTAGGCCGAGGCGCACTAGCGAACTAGAACACCCACATTTCGCCGAGCTTAGTTCAGTCCCAGATGTGATGTTCTCAATTTGTGTGTGAATAATATAGGTGTATATTTTTATACAACAAGTAATCAAAACTGGTGGACCGATTGACTATTTTAAAACATGGAAAAGTTACAAATAACCAAAACTTAAAAACCAATTTAAAAGAGACAGATCTTTCGAGTCGGTGCCTTTTCGTTTCTGAGTTGGCTCTGACATCGATCTCAAAGAAAAAACTATTTCAGAGTTTTTTAATTTATATACTGATTTCTTAAGTTTACGCGAATATTATATGTCGGAGGGCCAACGCTAACGTTGTTTTTTAAAAAACGGAGACGTCAGCCATGCTGACGTCACTTTTGACAATAAGATGATTACTCATCCTATTTATCAACAGTGAACACTGAAATTCACTAATTCCCTTTATTAACGGTGCTCAAGAGCACCGTCTAGTCAGGGATGTGGACAGTCCGAGTGCCGGAGCACGACTGTGTCGAATTTGCTCTGAACACTCCTTTTATAGGGTGCAATATTTGCAACTACCTACTCGATACCGAATATCGAATGTCAAAGAAATAATTATAACGATTATTTTAACTTTTTAGAATCTTTTAACGATTCAGCAGTTTAACAATTGTAAAATGAATTAATAACGTGAAATAACAACGGCTTTTTAAATAAGCGTGCGATTTTGCGCCGATATATACATTGAAATAAAACTATTTTTACGGATTCTATCACGGTTAGGTTTTAATTATTATTCCCGACCTTTAGAAGGCTTTGCAGTCTTCGTTGTCACGGGTCAGTCTGACAACGAAGACTGCAAAGCCTTCGAAACGTCGGGAATAAAAATTAAAGCCCAATTGTGATAGAATCCGTAAAAATAGTTTTATTTCAATTTTTTTATTTGTTTATAAAACTTATTTTTTTATATCCTACAGCTTCTCTACTTAGAATGGGCGCGTCCCTGCAAGTGGTACAAGAAGCAGCCGCTATGGCTCGTCCGTCGCTACTTCGGAGAGAAGATTGGATTGTACTTCTGCTGGCTTGGCTTCTACACGAAGATGCTTTACGCTCCAGCCATTGTGGGGACCCTGTGTTTCCTCTACGGGCTAGCTAGTATGGAATCTGATGATAATATACCTAGGCATGTATTGTTAATTAACTTTTGTTAACTAAAGAAACTCTTCTGTAGAAACTGTATCAAAATTTGTTGCAAAAATCTTAACGGACCGACTTCAAAATTTATTCGTGACCAAATTTATATGAGACCACCCTTGGAATAAGCTCTATCGAACACAAAAATAATCTTGAAAATCGGTCTACATTTGGCGGAGATATCGCGTAACATGCATAAAAAAATACAGACGAATTGAGGACCTTCTTCTTATTTGAAGTCGGTCGAAAAGCAAAATTATATCTTGCGATCCATGCCGGGCTACCACCACCTCTTATAGCAGTATTATTATAATCGTTCTTCGTTTGTTTTGTATGGTAATCGGTACAAGTAAGATAATAATAATGCTATAAGAGATGGTGGTAACCCCCCTGTCCAACGTTCGCTCCTTCGTAGTCGTGACGTCAGTGTACTAATGCATTTCTTTAGTTATTTGTCAGTTCCACCTCTCTTGAAATGTAAAACATCGTTTATGAAAACTCACGCTTTATCCCCAAAAGGGTAGGCCTACCCTTTTGGTTGGTGTTCTAGTTCGGTAGTTAGTAAACTACTGAACTAGAACACCTACATGCCAAATATAGCGATAGGCTCCGCCACACATGGTCATCATTCACATCTGGGACAGTAATGAAAAAGTCTGTAAAATATAGGTTCTTAATGATGTCTTAGGTTTACGCGAATGTTATTCATTGGAATAAAACTATTTTTAAGGATTCTATCACGATTTGGTTTTAATTTTTATGCCTGATGTTTCGAAAGCTTTGCAGCCTTCGTGGTCACGGATCAGACTGACAGTCTGACCCGTGACCATGATCGACCGTGATCGTGATAGAATCCGTAAAAATAGTTTTATTCCAATATACCTTTTTTGAACTCTGTTAATAAATGTTGTTCTTTCCAGTAAAGAGATTTGTGACCCCAAGGGACCTGGGAACACAACCCTGTGCCCTCTGTGCGATAAGGCGTGTCAGTACCAAACCCTGTCAGACTCTTGTCTCTTCGCCAAGCTGACATACTTGTTTGACAACCCAGCCACCGTGTTCTTTGCTATTTTTATGTCTTTTTGGGGTAAGTAGGTTTTAGATAGCACTTTAACATAGCTTTTTAAATACTTACAGCATTTAAAGAGCGCCGTTACAACAATTAAGTCCGTCTGTGTAGGTACCATTGCAAGGTCTATTTCTACAAACAAGTATTGTGTAAGCAATGTTGTGTTCCAGAAGGACATTATAGCCAGTGTCATTACTGTACATAGAGACATAACATTTAATGTCTCGTGACGAGCGCAGTGGAGACACTCTGTGCTATATTATTATTGTTATTCGTACATTGGCTGAATAAAGTTCATTTCTTTCTACTTGATTTCTTTCTATATTATTTAGAGCGGGTGGTGTTGCTACTGTTCATGGGTAGTCGTATTATCATTAACGCCCAGTTCCAATAAACAATCTCAGTTCGAATGTGCAGATTACAAAAATTAACCAATAAGAACATAGTTTGAACATGACTCCGTCAAATGACTTGATTTGATTGGTTCATAATCGCGATCTATCTGCGCTCTAAACTGAGATCGTTTATTGAAACAGGCCATAAGAGAACGGCTTACTCGTCCCTTCAATAGATTGCAATAAAAAAATCATAAAAATCAAATCATAACAATCGACTAAAGTCAATAAATTAACAAACATGTTGCTATATAGATTGCTTATTCATATTGCTTAATTGCTTATTTATATTTCTCTACACATTATATTTTAATTAAGCATGAAATGATTTCTAAAGAAAATTGTGCACTTTGTTCCTAATATTGTAAGTACCTAGTTATATTTTTATAAGGGTAAAAATTCTAATTCTAAAAAATCGAAAATAGCATCACCCAGATATCTTGAATTATTTACTTGCAGCTACTACATTCCTAGAGTTGTGGAAGAGGAAGCAATCTATATTGAGATGGGAGTGGGATCTTGGTGGCGTCGATCAGGTAATTTATAATCATTCTTAGCCCAAAACTACGTCGTTCTTGATATTACCACTATCGTCCTAGGGCCACTCGCAGCTCGGCGTTAAATCTCTATTTATTTATTTACAACACTTTATACATAATGATATGAACAGGCGGAATTAATGCCTGAGGCATCCTCTACCAGTCAACCTATTTATCCCAAATCTTGAATTAAAGATAGAAATAAGCTGTAGGATATTTACTATGATAATAATATTAGATTATTCCATATCAGCCCGGAGTCTACAATTCGTGCCCGATATGGCGTTAGGTTCGCTCCCCTATCACATTTAAGACGGAACTAAATTCGACGAAATGTGGGTGTTCTAGTTCGCTAAATTTTTGCTTAGTCTGTCTGTCAGTCTGTTTTTCTTGTAAAAAATGACCCGGACAAAGTTAAAGTTCGATTTAAAAATTCCAAATTCTCACTGAGTTCGTTTCTTTGACTCAGACTTAGTCGAAGTTCGCTCTATGGATCTCAGCCTTAGTCATTTTGCCACGAATTCGTCTCTTTCTAGGATGAAGAACCCCGCCCGGAGTTCGAGGCGTCGGTGAAGACTTTCCGCACAAACCCAGTGACCAGGGAGAAGGAGCCCTACCTCCCAGCCTGGCAGAAGAACATGAGATATGTCGCCACCAGCTCTGCTGTGCTGTTTATGGTAAACATATACCAACTATCTTTGAGATTTCCGATGGCCTAAATACCTCCCTTGCCCAATCCCTTTTTCCCTCCTTTACCATGATTATTTTTAACCGACTTCAAAAAAAGGAGAGAGTTGCGAAGAGGATTCGGCTTATTTTTTACGACCGCCTTTTGACGTCAACCCCCTATGAGGGATCCAGTCCCGGGCAAATTAAATTAGAAAATTTACTTTGCCTGACCTGGGAATCGAACCCAGGACCTCCCGGTCTACAGCCCATACATGCTGCCACTAGACTAAGGAGGCGACATTTTATTATAATACTGATGAAAAACATTTTGCGCTTGGAGTTATTTGCAACAAAGCTCACGCCAAGTCCTTATTTTAATTTATTGGTTAGTGTTCTTAAAACTATATTTTTTCAGATAGCGATAGTGATGGGAGCTGTATTGGGTACGATAATCTATAGAATATCGATGGTTTCGGTGATCTACGGTGGATCAGGCTTCTTCATACAGCGACACGCCAAAATTTTCACTGCGATGACAGCAGCGCTTATTAACTTAATCATCATCATGATTTTAACTAGGGTACGTTACCAATCTTTTAAAATAATGATTTCTTAGGTTTACGTGAATGTTATTCATTGAAATTAAACTATATTTACGGATTATATTACGATTTGGTTTTAATTTTTAATTTTTATGTCCGACGTTTCGAAAGCTTTGCAGCCTTCGTGGTCACGGGTCAGACGGGTTGGAGAAAAATTAAAAATTAAAACCAAATCGTGATATAATCCGTAAAAATAGTTTAATTTCAATGAATCTTTTAAAATGTTTTGTTAAAATGTATTGTCTGGACTTTAAAAGAGGCGATAACCCTTGAGTTTGTTTCGGCATTTCTTCTCAGGGATAGCCACGAAATGCCGACGTTATTATTTTTTCAATATATACTCGTAATTGGCATGTAAAAATGATATAAAATATCCTATTTGCAGAATAAATGATTTGAAATTTGAATTTGAACTTGAATATATATTTATTTTCTTCCACCTGCTCTTATCCCACCTTGATGTAGGGTCAGGTCTGTGCACACACTTTTTCAAGCATGTTATTCGAATTTTCTACTCAGTATCTGTCTGGTGTTTGGAATTTGTGCCCGTTGGCGGACGGAAATTGGCTCGACAAAATGTAGGTGTTCGCTAGTTCTGCTCTGCCTACCCCATCGAGGGTATAGGCGATATGTTATATAAGTATGAATTACTTTCAGATTTACGCCAAAGTAGCTGTATATTTGACAAACATGGAGAATCCAAGAACGCAGACTGAGTATGAAGATTCATACACTTTCAAAATATTCTTCTTCGAGTTCATGAACTTTTATTCATCGTTAATATACATAGCTTTTTTCAAGGTCAGTATTACTACTTAATTTATTAGTATTCTATATATAGTTTCCACATACATATAGTACATACATATATAGAGGTAGTATATTATATATGTATGTACTATATGTATGTGGTGTACTATGTATGTTTCCTTAAAGGTGATTTGCAGTTTTTTCTTTCTACCTGCCCTTATCCCACATTAATGTAGGGTCGGCGTAACACACTTTTTCAAGCATGTTGCAGAAATGATTTGGCTTAGTTTTTACGACCGGCTGCTTGCCTGACATCAACCCCTCTGAGGGATTTGCGGCATTATATTATTAAAATCTTACATACATACATAATATCACGCCTGTATCCCATAGAGGTAGGCAGAAACTATGAATTTCCACTTTACCCGATTCTGACACACTACTTCCACCTCATCTACTTTCATCAATCTCTTCATAAATTCGCGTTGTTACATTTTTCTTACGTTCATAATTTTCTTCATACATACTAAAATCTTGATATTATTTAATCGAGAGTTAGTCCTCTATCCGATTTAACTTAAATCTTCTTCCTATATTTAAATCGAAAAATAAAGTAAATCATCGACTCGCATAACATTAAACAGAACTTATGCTTAAATCCAGATTTATCTAAAAGCAAATCGTTCTAAGTAAAATAATTTCAATGGAAGAGACAAAACACTGTTTCATATCGCTTAAACGGGCATCACTAATGATAACTAGGCATTACTCCACTACAGAGGCTATTTAAAAGCTGCTTAAATACTTCCAGGGTCGGTTCTACGACTACCCTGGAGATGACCAGGCGAGGAAGTCTGAATTCTTCAAGCTAAAGGGGGATATCTGCGACCCTGCAGGTTGCCTCTCAGAGCTATGCATACAGCTGGCCATCATCATGATAGGCAAGCAGGTCTTCAACAACTTCCTGGAGCTGGGATACCCGTAAGTTTAATTTGAGTTGTAGAGCCACGCTATAGACAGTAATGTCTATAGTACGAATGGGCTGAATCGACTTAAAACCACCGTCCTACTGACAATCGACGTAAAGTAGCAGCTTGCTGTGTTACGTTTCGTGAGTGACATTTTCGGGGTTCAATCCCTCCCTCCCGTTCCCGATCCCTATTCCTCTCCTTTAAGGTAGGCAACCATCTTGGCAACCCATTGTTATTTTGGTCCCATGGGTGTCTCTGGGCGGTGAAGACCACTTGCTGTCAATTGAACTACCAGTAGCCCGAGTTTGAGCCCGAGCACGAAAAACTAATGTAAATGTATTCGAGTTCACTGCGCACTGATGACGTTTGGTTAATATTTCATACAAAGGAGAATGCCCATATCGAGTATACTTTGACAGATATATGTAATAGTTTGTGTCTCGACAGTGATACCACTGGGAAAAAGAGAAAAAAAAATCATAATGTTTGGTGCGAGTCTTAGCTAAATCTGTAATGGGAAACAAGAATAATTAGTACATTTCTGCAATAATTAAATACACCATTTTCCATTGTTACCATGGTAACTTGTCAATAATCAACAGGTCCTTGAATATATCAAACGTTAAAAGCTAGTGCACACAGATGACTTGTTACCGTGACTCTTGACCAGTCTCGAGAAATGCAAAGGAAAATGTTATAATGTCACCCAGTCGTCATCTCGTGATCGCCTCGTAACTTCACGCATACATTGACTCATGCCCGTATCCCCGAAGGGATAGGCAGAGGCGAACTAAAGAATTAGAACACCCACATTTCGCCGAGCTCACTTACGTCCCATATGTGATTTGGAGCGAATCTTTCGCCATTTCGGGCACAAATTCCAGACTCCGGACTGATTGATACTGAAAAATTCAATATCACTGCCCGACCCGGGGATCCAACCCGAGACGTCATGGCGATGTGCCTTTGTCATCATCGGGCGACTTTTGTCACAGTGATTGTTTCGTCTCGAAAGGCTGAAAATGTATGGAGGTGCAAGTATGGAGTCACATTTCATACATTTGAAAAGAGTACAAAAGTGACGAAAAATCACTCGTGCCCACATACCCTTATATTAAACAACCCCTTCTCGTAAGTTTGACAGATTACCTGAATAACAAAACAACGCCCTAGCAACTGACTATAGTGTATAGGTATCGATAAAGTAAACATTAAAGAGTCTAGATATCACGTATTATGAATTAGAGATGTGTAGATTCACTACTTATGTAAACGTTACTTAAGTATCGACCAACTAGCATTTGCTCGTAGCTTCGCTTGTATGATGAAGATTATCCCGGTAGCGTCTGCATACATTAAGATGGTCATCACGACTGGGGCGTAAAAATAAAACAGAGAAAAACACTGACATCGTAATCCTCACAGAAAATGTATTTAGAGTAGATTTAGCCTAGTTCGGTAGTAGCTAGCTAGTACCTACCTATATATTCAAAGATTACTATGTCCACCTGTAGATTGAAAGTTTTAAGATAGTAATTATGTATTAATAATGTAATGTAAATTATATGCTGCGTCAGAAGACGAACGTTATGAGTTCTTGGTCAGAATTTTCTTCCGGTAAAAATCCATTCCGAAATAGTGCTAGATTTAAATAATAGGTAAATGCAGCACTTTTAAGCTGCAAATCGTCATAGACATCATAGCTTGTGTTTCTACTTTTTCAATCCGCAAAATCATAATATGAATTGTCTGGGAATTGTTGCCACAGGCTCTTCCCTCAGAGCACCAAGTCACTCAAAGCAACTAAAATACGCTCGGCACGATGTGGGTGTTTTAGTTCACCTGTGTTTATCCCTTCCGGCACAAGCGTGAGCTTATGTACGTATGTAAAATAAACGAATCGACGAATAATTTATGTGTTGTTTGTATCAATACTTTGTCACAGGTAATTGTTTGTGTCAAGTGACATTTGTATGTCTGGTATTTCAAGCAAAGAAAATGTACATTTATGTGTATTAGAAGGCTAAGTGTGAAAGAACTAGGAATAATTGCAGAGCAAGGAAAAAATCGCAACTTCAATATTAAATAACTATATTTCTTAAATTACATTGGTTTCTGCACTACAATATATATACACTCCGCTCCTTAATTAATTACCTTTACAATCAAAACCAGACAATCTACTGATGAATTAAAATTTAACAAGATCTTAGTATATCTAAGTACCTGTATAATTCATAATTAAAAAAAAGAATGCTCGACTAGATCACGGTACGAATGTGGGTTATTGGAATGAAACTTCGGTCGTCTAGAATCGCCAGAACATCATATATAGATTACAAAAAAAATACGGTACTTCTCATGGTAGTTAAGTAAAGTTGGGCGCCGTTAAAATAAAAGAAAAGAACAAAGCAGGAAGACGATTCATCGCGCTGAAAGCGACGCTGGGCACGTGATGATGAGCACGTGGCTTCCCTGATCACCCCAGGTCATCTACGGCTACCTCGTCGCCCTCCAAGGCACGACGGCTCCCGGCCGCTTGGTGTTACTGCCTTTTACAGCCTCTGTCGACCTCCGTGGAAGCCTTCGCCACCAGCGAAGCTCCCCCCCAACGGACGCAGCCCGAAACAGCCACCACGGTGTGCTGCAGGACCACAAGAAATCACTCGTCAAGCACCGTTACACCGCGGTTTGGGGAATGCCAAACCGCAAGCCCAAAATTACAACACTTCAAAATACAAACTCAAAATACAACATTGCACTTACTTTCTGGGGAAAACAGAGTTGCAGGCGATGATGCTCCGATGTCTACCCACGGGGGGCCCAGGCCACGCCCGTTGGGGTCAGCCCTCGGAGATTTCTCTAGCTGCTAGCTCGTCCAGGAAAAAGAAGAAAAAGGCCGGAGCGACTCTGTCACGGCTTTTAAACCATTTCTCCTCCAACAAAGCCGCGCCCACACATTTCCGACTCAAATTCGAGAACATTCCAGCTAAAATCCTCCATAGGAAGTAAGTCGATATGTCTACACAATAAGGCGAAAAGTTCCATACACTAACAATGGATGTAAGACCACAAACTATGATCGACATATGTCAACTTCCGTAACATAGACAATCCTCCACAATTTTTTAAATGTCGCTGTTCGAAATATCGCCAGCGACAGACCGCAGAACTAGTAACCAAATAAATTAACAAGCGTTTCTCGGCATCGCGCATAGATGGCATTATTTTTTTTTTTTTTTTTTTATGTAACAACTTGTATACAACTTGCATTGTGATAAAAAATCCACAATGAAGAAATCCACAAATCCAAAGAAAATGCAAGGACTGCATGGTGAACGCAATGGTTCATTTTTATTTTGCGCTATAAATAAGCCACCCATATAATAAACACACTTAAATCTCACGTACATTAGGGCAGGCCGCTGTAGTCTCATATACTTATGTAATAAATAAGTACCTATATTATATAAGGCCAACAAAAGTTATCGATTAATTATTGACGATATTATGTAATTACATCCCTACTTTAGCGATCACGTTAGGTTAAATACTTTTTAATGCGAAGCTGTATGCTTCAAGTCTTTGCAAAAAGAACAATAATAATGTTATCAAAAAGCATGAATGTCATAATATTGTTAACTGTCGTTCAATGGAAAGGAAGATGGTGTTAGAAATTCCCAATATTTTTCCTATTTAGATAGGTTTAGGCCATAGTTTCTTAATAATTGAAATGTGGATACCTTAGTGGATACTAAAATATCATTGGTGCATACGTTTTGCAATACAAAATCTAGGGTATTGCTTTGTAATTCAATTTAAGGTGTACGATGAACGTCAAAATGTATTTTATTTTATTTTTCAAATATTTCTTAAACTCTAATATCAATTGAACCCAAATTGCTACAGTAGTATTTATGAACATCTTAGAGTAGAATAGTCATAATTTGATGTTGACACAACAATCCTGAGGTGAATACTTTTTCCCATATAGGATGGGCATTCTCCTTTCATAGACTCGCATCGAGTTCGAATACATTTACGGTTGTCAGAAATATTCCCGCTCAGGCCGCTACTGATTTGCCAGCCTGCTTTAAATAATGACTCGGATTAAGTAAATGTTCGATTTAAAACATTACAAAATTCTTACTGAGTTCGTTTCTTTGACTTAGACTTAGTTGAAGTTCGCTCTATAGATCAGAGCCTAAATACTGAATAGAAAAACCCAATATCGCTTGACCCGACCGAAAGATCGAACTAGATCTCAGATCGCATTGCACATTCTACTAGAATTAGATATTGCAGTGGTCACAGACTAAGTTGATACCATAAGCTCATGCCTGTATTCCCGAAGGGGTAGGTAAAGGCCCACATTTCGACGAGTTTAGTTCAAGTAAATATTCCAGAAAGTTCCACAACTGGTGGCGTCAGAGGTCCCATCGTGCTGTGACGCGGGATCCCAGCAAGCCGCACATGGCGTGGGAGCAGGACTACCACCTTCAGGACCCTGGGAGACTGGCGCTCTTCGATGAGTACCTGGAGATGAGTGAGTATGAGAGGTGGTGAAGTTGGATTCTCTAGAAGATTGCCTCCTTGGTCTGGTAGCGTGAACGGCCTTTAATTTTTATTTTATTTATTTATTTATTTGATAATACACACTACCTTTACTCCCCCTGACTCCTGACACTCGATTCGAATTTGACATCAATTCGATTTCATTTAGTGACGAAATAGAGTTAAAAAGTGCGGTAATGTCACATTAAAAATTACCAAATGACAAGTTCTCGAATTCAATGCAACATTAGCGCAAGAATTTTACTCGATTTTCGTGCAATTTTAAGTCGATAAATGAAATCGAATCGAAGTCAACTTCGAATCGAGTGTCAAGAGTTAGGGGGGCAGGATTGTGCTCTCGGTCACGTAAAATTTGATTAAATAGGGACGTCCTAGCTTATGTATGTATTATTAAATTCATTCTATTCATACTGTAGACAATATTTTGTACAGGAATTTTTATTCCACAGTACTTCAATACGGATTTGTGACACTCTTCGTGGCAGCATTTCCTTTGGCGCCATTGTTCGCTTTACTAAACAATATAGCCGAAATAAGACTGGATGCCTACAAGATGGTGACGCAGGCGAGGAGGCCTCTTGCTGAAAGAGTTGAGGATATTGGGGCTTGGTGAGTAGAATACGCGAAGTTCTATTTTTATTGTGTTTTTGGAAATTACAGCTCAATCTTTCGAAGGCTGAGATCTATAGAGCGAACTTCAACTAAGCCTCAGCCTCGAACTCAGTGAGGATTTGGAATTTTTAAAAGGAACTTCGAAACATGGAAAACCGACTAACAGACAGACTAAGCAAAGATTTTCTTGTAAAAATTACGCGGACTAAGTTAAAGTTTGATTTAAAAATTCCAAATCCTCATTAAGTTCGTTCCTTCAACTTAGACTTAGTCGAAGTTCGCTCTATAGATCTGCAGGGTTACCACCACCTCTTATAGCAGTATTATTATAATCGTTCTTCGTTTGTTTTGTATGGGAATCCGTACAAGTAAGATTATAATAATACTGCTATAAGAGGTGGTGGTAACCCCCCTGAGCCTTAGTGTCTGTGTTTCAAATAAATTTGCGTTAATAATCACAACAAATACGTGAAATAATCTTTAATCCCCTTGTCCTATAATGTGGTATCTGCGCAACTTTCTAAAGCATGTTGCGGAAATCTCTTCCATCTGGAAGTTTCAGTCCCGGGCAAATTAGGTAAGAAATATTGCTTTTTCCGACTTTGGAATCGAACCCACGACCTCCCGGTCCACAGCCCATCTATGTTGTTACTAGACCAAGGAGGCGCCAAAAAGAGCGAAATAATAACAATGAAAATTGTAAATGTTGTTTTAAAGTTAGTCATCATCATCATCATCATCATCAGCCATAGGACGTCCACTGCTGAACATAGGCCTCCCCCAGAGATTAAAGTTAGTAAAAGACCAAAAATGAATAATATGAGAAAACAAGACAATCTGCGCATTAATTTTTTGTTACCTTTGTTGATAATTACAACGACAAAAAATTTACGTCAGAATAGTCTTTATTAATAATAAAAAGGCGATCTGCAATTTCCAAAAACACAACAAAACTAGAATTTCGCGGCTGCGCTGAGCATTCGCAGTTACGTCAACTGTTATAAACAGATAACAAACTTAAACATTATGCTTATGTTAATTGCTTATTTGCTTATTCTCCTTATTTCGTTTAAACGGTAACTAAACGAATATTTCATTATAATAACATTGTATATTATAACAATGTTTTAGTCGCTTCCTTGGTTTAGTGCCAACATATAAGGGCTGTGAAGGTAATAGGTTCGATTCCCAGGTCGGGCAAAGCTATTTTGCTAATTTAATTTGCCCGAGACTGGATTCCCCTGGGGGATTGACGTCAGGCAGGCAGCCGGTCGTAAAAACTTAGCCAAATTCTTTCCGCAACATGCTTGAAATAGTGTTTTGCGCCAACTCCATATTAAGGTGGGTTAAGGGCAGCTACAAAGAAAGAACCATGGTCGTAAAAAATAGATGGACGGAGTGCTTTGAAGATTGAAAGTGAAGCACTGTTTTCGGCTCAATCGGTCAGTCGCCGCCAATACGTGTCGATCGAATCATTCTTTGTTCCTAGCGCTCCGTCCAACTTTTTTTCACGTCCGTGGAAAGAACGTTGTATATATTTTAACCATATAATATACCCTAGATGCACAGTTCTTTGCAAATATGCTCCTAAAAAGTGGTCTCAGGAATGAAACAAAGCAAAAGATCACAAGTTCTAATTAAATCAACACAAATATAACCCTATGCACGTGTTATAAAGTAGCTTTTTAAATGAAATGAGCAAGCGTTATTAAATTTGAATTTGGAATTTATAGTTCCATCGACGTCGCAACTGTAGGCAAAAGGAGTGCTTAAGCACTTCTTTGCTGTCCCATTTTCCGAATGTCAACTGTGCATCTAGGTAAATAATATATCGATGATTTTATCAGGTATTTTTTCATGTCACAGGTACGGTATCCTTCGTGGTATAACATATGCAGCTGTTGTATCTAATGTAAGTAACTTTATATTTACTATCGGTGGCGTGGTTATATTTCGGTACGACTACCGTCCCGAGGTCTCGGATTCGATTCCCGGCGAGGGCAGTGATATTGGATTTTTTCATATCAGCCCGGAGTCTGGAATTTGTGCCCGATATGGCGAAAGGCTCCTTATCACATCTGGGACGGAACTAAGCTCGGCGAAATGTGGATGTACAAGTTCGCTAGTGCGCCTCTGCCTACCCCTTCGGGGATACAGGCGTGAGCTTATGTTATGTTACTATTAAATGTGCTATAATATCGAGGCGAATCCTTTCTGCGCACTTTTTCAAGCGAATCGCAAAGTCTGCTTAGTTTTTACGACCAACGACAACACAAACGTGAATTTATGTGTTTCTATCATCGATATATTATATACCTAGATGCACAGTTGACGCTCGGAAAATGGGACAGCAAAGAAGTGCTTAAGCACTCGTTTTGCTTACAGTCGGACGACGATAGATTTCTACATTTCAAAATTCAAATCAAAGAACGCTTGCTCATTTCGTTTAAAAAGCTACTTTATAACACGTGCTTAGGGTTATATGTTATATTTGTGTTGATTTCATTACAACTTGTGATCGTTTTCTTTGTTTTATTTCTGAGACCACTTTTTAGAAGGATATTTGTAAAGAACTGTGTATCTAGGGTATAATATATTGATGATAGAAAAAGATCACATGTTGTAATTAAATCAACACAAATATAACCCTAAGCACGTGTTATAAAGTAGCTTTTTAAACGAAATGAGCAAGCGTTCTTTAATTTGAATTTTGAAATTTAGAATTCTATCGGCCATCAATATATTATTTACCTAGATGCACAGTTGACGCTCGGAAAATGGGACAGCAAAGGAGTACTTAAGCACTCGTTTTGCATACAGTCATACGTCGATGGAATTCTAAATTTCAAAATTCAATTTTAAGAACGCTTGCTCATTTCATTTAAAAAACTACTTTATAACACGTGCTTAGGGTTATATTTGTGTTGATTTAATTAGAACTTGTGATCTTTTTCTATCATCAATATATTATACCCTAGATGCCCAGTTCTTTGCAAATATCCTTCTAAAAAGTGGTCTCAGAAATAAAACAAAGATAACGATCACAAGTTGTAATTAAATCAACACAAATATAACCCTAAGCAAGTGTTATAAAGTAGCTTTTTGATTGACATGAGCAAGCGTTCTTTAATTAGAATTTTGAAATTTAGAATTCTATCGACGTCCGAATGTAGGCAAAAGAAGTGCTTATGCACTTCTTTGCTGTCCCATTTTCCGAGCGTCAACTGTGCATCTAGGTAAATAATATATCGATGGTTTCTATTTTCAGGCGTTCGTCATAGCTTATACAAGCGACTTTATACCACGTATGGTTTACAAATATGTGTATTCGCCGGACAACACGCTGGCTGGATACATCGACCATTCGCTTTCATGTAAGTATAACATCTTTTAGTCCGACTTCCAAGAAGGAGAAGGTCCTCAATTCGTCTGAACTCTTCGCCCGACATCCAAGAAGGAGAAGGTCCTCAATTCGTCTGCAATTTATTTTTATCTACATATGTTATGCCCGATATCTCCGCCATATGTGGAATTTAATTCTTTTTGTGTTCGATAGAGCATATTTTAAGGGTGGTCCATATAAAAGTCACGATCGTTTTTGAAGTCGGTCTGTTAAGTTTATAAACTTGTGATTATTAATCTACAAAAACCTTTCACGCAGACGAAGCCACGAAGAAAATCTATTTTTTTATAATAGAAACTGGCATATGCGCATGTCACCCGATAAGTAGTAAGTGATTTCCATCGCCCATAGACACACATGATGCCAAAATAATCTTTAGTGTGTTGCCAACCTTATAAAGATGGAGAAGGCGATTCATGATGGTAGTGATGATGGTGATGTGATGTGATGATGATTATGATGGTGGTGGTGTGATGATGATGGTAGTGGTGGTGGTGGTGGTGGTGGAGGTGATGGTGAAAGTGGTGATGATTATGATGATGATGATGGTAGTGGTGGTGGTGGAGGTGATGGTGAAGGTGTTAATGATGATGATGATGGTAGTGGTGGTGGTGGCGGTGATGGTGTTGATGATAAAGATAATCATGATGA
Source organism: Clanis bilineata (assembly GCA_036417725.1). Classification (NCBI taxonomy): domain Eukaryota; kingdom Metazoa; phylum Arthropoda; class Insecta; order Lepidoptera; family Sphingidae; genus Clanis; species Clanis bilineata. The sequence goes on from CM071165.1 coordinate 2,827,531, forward strand.
TGATGATGTTGGTGGTGATGACGATAATGATATTTTTCCAGTATTCAACACATCGGACTACCGCGAGGAGTGGGGCGCGGACGAGAACGAGGTGGACCCCCCAGTGTGCGCGTACCGCGGGTACAGGAACCCCCCCGACCACGCCGACCCCTACGGACTCTCCCCCCACTACTGGCACGTGTTCGCCGCTAGACTCGCTTTTGTTGTAGTTTTTGAGGTAAGTATTAACCTCGATCTCTAGCTGATGATGATGATGACAAAAGCCCTTCTTCTGCTCATGTTTTTCTCGAAACACTACACAAAATGCCTACACAAAACATGGTTTCGTTACTGTACATGACGTGTGTATATATTTGCAAAGGTGTTTTTATTTATACTTAATAATACCAGCTGACTCGGTCACGCATTGCTGTGTGATTAATAAAACAAAAAACAAAATGGCAGACACTTTCCAGTTTTAGCAACAGATTCATCCTTTGTAACTAAGGGACGATCCAGATATCGATATTGAAGCCAGTCGGCCTTAAAAAAAAGAAAAACAAAATAGCGGCCAAATAATAACTTATCAAATACCAATGAGGGATTTTGACGGGAAGTATGACAGGGTGGGCGTCGCTTGTTAAAATTATTACATATTATTCATCTATATTATTCTCAAGCAGCGATAGCTCAGTTGGGAATGGTATGGACTGCCGAGACAAGTGTCGGAGGTTCGAAACCAACCCCAAAATGGAGCATACACCTCTGACTTTTCTATGTTAAGTGTATTTTCATTGTGAAATATCGCTTGCTATAACGGTGAAGGAAAACATCGTGAGGAAACCTGCATACCCAAGAATTTCTTCACAGGAATTTCGAAGGTATGTGAAGTCTGCCAACCCGCATTAGGCCAGCGTGGTAGACTAAGGCCTAACCCCTCTCATTAGTAGAGGAGGCCCGTGCCCAGCAGTGGGACAGTAATATTACAGGGCTAATATTATTATTATTATTTTATTCTCTAGAGGTGTGTTTGTTGATTTTAAGTGATGTGGTTTAATGCACCAAACTTCAGTAAAGATGGACAGTACAATGTGGAAACTTAGTAACTGGTGATCTTTGATGAATTTTGCTTGGTGCGTTGGCTTTGATCGGTCGATTCGCCGAATGATGGTCATCTGAGGGGTATCGCGCTGGAAGGAATTACCGCCATAATCCCAGCAGGATCTTGAGATCATCCACATCTGGTGGTCTCATGGTCTCATATTTACCTTGACATTGGCTAAATGCATATGTGTGGAAGCCATTATTTTTAAAAGAAGAAATACCAGTGACTCATATTGTCATTTCCCCAGCACGTAGTCTTCGGTCTGACCGGCCTGATGCAGCTGTTCATCCCCGACGTCCCAACCGAGCTTCGAACCCAGATACAAAGGGAAGCACTCCTGGCTAAGGAAGCGAAGTACGAGCACGGGAGGCGCCGGCTGTCCACAGAGTATAGACAACTGATCAGCCAAAAAAGCGAGACTGGCGGTGAGCTTTGAATTATTTTTTTATTGCAGTATGAAGCAAGCAGTTGGTAGTTAAAAAGTAAGCCAAATCCTTTCTGCAATATTCTTGAAAAAGTGTGCTGCGGAGATAAGGGCAGGTAGAAAAAAAATACGAACGCCTAAAACCGCGTCTCAGTCTCCGTAATACTAAAAATGTTTGTCTATGATCTATTATATGAGCCGGAGATAATAGAAACTTTATTTTGTGTATGTGTGTTTTTGTGTTTTGTTTCGAAAAAATATGTGCAGGAGACGCGGTGTAAAGGCGCACCTGGAATACTACACAAAACATTTACAAAAAACAATATTTCTGTTTTGACACACGTTGTCTCCTGCTGATTAAACAATATATAGACAAAAATAAGTATCGAAACTATGTTTTATGGTATTGTTGTGTAGTGTTTCCAGAAAAACATTAACAAGAGACGCCTTTTAAACATACCAATCGTGCAATTTAGTATAGCGCCATCTATCGGCAATAGTTACCACTATACAACCAGCGCCATCTGTTATCAAATAGTGTAACTTTCGCAGAGCGGTCCGGTGCGTGGACTCGACGTACATCGCGCGCCTCAGACGGACTAGACGCTCACGTCGCCGTGGCTCAACGACCCACATCACCACCCATCACACATTAACCAAAATACCATTTACAACACAGACGTAAAAAAAGATGGACGGAGCGCTAGGCACATTGAAAGTGAAGCAGGGTATTCAGCTCATTCGATCAGTCGCCGCCATTATGTGATAGATCTTATTTATTTATTTCACACAAAACAGGTTACAACCGCTAATACACAATAGAGTATTACACCATTTTTTGAAATGTGTTTTAATGCGATCTTAAGGTAATAATATACTACTAAAAAAATTACAACATTTTTATTCAATCGATAAGTGCCTTAAAAATGCGTTTTAATTTTATACCGCGCGTAATTTGGCGAAAACGCTAACGCGCGCGAGAAGCCATTTTTCTATCATAGTCAAGACGTCATTAGGAACGTAAACAAATACGCGTAATATTGGAATTGTAAATTATTGCAATTTATGAATGAGTTATTAACCTGTGTTGTTCCTGAATGCGAGAATATAAGTGTAAAACAGCGGACACGTTGTGGATTGAAGTGTCAAGTAATGTAGATATGAGAGGAACTTGATTAAATGGATCACGTGAAAAGAGTTTACTCCGTACATTATTTCAAGTTTAATCTTAGATAGTTTGTGTTTTTATAAAATGTCGTCGGTTTCTATGATACTAATTAAGTAAAAAATACACGGATAATAAAATATAATACAAAAGCAACCTAATGTTGATCACTTGATACTTTGTTTTCATGACTGACTGATTCTGATTCATGACGTAATATCATGGCGGCTACTATATCGCTTAGTAAAAGAACAGATACAAAAACTCAAAACTTTGAATTGTAATATAAAATGTATTTTATCATTTTATGAACTAACACTAACATTTTCCGACTGCTTATTGCCTAAACTATGTCATTTGTATAGTTTTAGATATTTTCTCGTAAGTATAAAACCGAAATTAGATTTTCAGAATTTGCCCCCTGACTCTTGATGCTCGATTCGAATTTGCCTTCGATTCGGTTTCATTTATTGACTTAAAATTCCACCAAAATCGAGTTAAAAAGTGCGCTAATGTTACATAAGATTCGAGAACTTATAATTTGGTAATTTTAACGTGACTTTTAACGTGAAGTCAAATTGGAATCGAGTGTCAAAAGTAAGGGGGAAAATTCGCAATGATTTTTACTTTCGTTTTAAGAAAAAAATAACATAATATGTTAAAAACTATAAATTACATTGCAACTTACTTAAAAAAGCATTTTTATCTGAGCAAATGGTTAAGAATAACCTGTCACTTTTTCCTTACGTTACATTGTTTAAAAATGAAAGGGACAACCTATGGTTAAAGATAAGCAGCGCTCAAATGTTTTTATAAGTAAGGGGCTATATGTCCCTGATTTTTAAGTATACTAAAACACATGTTACATATTTAGTAAACGGAAAAAATATATTTACAGCAACAAATGGGTCCAATGACATACGTAATGTTATCTTAGTCAATACAAAGGTCTGGATTATTTATAACCATTATAAAAAGAAATATGACAGACTATAAAGACACCCATGTATTTTCAGCATCAACTATTAAAAGTTTGTATTGGCTTTGTATATTCGCTTTTTCTTTTTAAAGTACATTAAAGAATAATGATTCTTGGCAATGTTTGAAAAATTTACAAAATATTTAGAAAAACATGGACAGGAATTTTTCCTCAAGAATTTCGAATATACTAATTCGATATGATTATTAGCATTTACATTATTTTAAAATAATCTATCAATTATTTTTTTCCATTGACAAATTTAGTGTGTTTATAAATAATCCAAACTTTTGATGAGTAATGTAAGTGCTTATTTATAGCAATAAATGTTTATTGCATTTACTTTGTACATAATTTATTGAGGTACTTTTAATTCTTTGCTTTCTTGGGCAAACTGCAAAACGAATAGTTCCTGGACAATGTTTAGACAATATTTCTATTTCGCTTTAATATTTCATCATCATCATCATCATCATCAGCCATAGGACGTCCACTGCTGAACATAGACCTGACGACCTGATAAAGGTCGCAGGAAGTTGCTGGATGCAGGCCGCTTTCAACAAGTCGATCTGGAAATCTTTGGGGGAGGCCTATGTTCAGCTTTAATGTTTGCCCTTTTGAAATGTTACTTTGAAACTGGAACTATTTTAGTGTATAGTTTTAGATATTTATTATCACCGTTTATAAAACTTTGATCTGTCATTGTTGTTTGTATAAAGTTCATTAGAATAAACTAAGGAATTAAGTTGATCTGTACTTAAAGGCAGCTAATATTTGTTGTTGGGCAAAGTATAATGTCCATTTTATCAAACATAATATGTGTATGTATGTGTGTAGAGGTGGGCGTTTAAACAAAAGATAACAAAGCGTGCTTTTTAAAATAAGCAATAAGCACGCTAAACATGGTAAGCAGTTAACGTTAAAACTTCAAGTGATTAATGAGCTTTGCAAAAAACGGTAGCCAGCACCAAGCTCCTGCCTATAAATTACATACATCGAGGGGAAGTCGTTAGAATGGCACCACTTATACATTACTTGAACGAATTCGTTAATCAGTTTAGCAATAAAATAAGTTGCTTATTTAAATAAGCGTAACGTTTCAACTTGTTATCCATTTTAAGCGAATAAGCCCAAATCTATATGTGTGTATGTAAATGTTTTGTGAAGTGTCAAATTTAAGCAAATATGTGTGTCCAACATCGATATATTATATACCTAGATGCACAGTTGACGCTCGGAAAATGGGACAGCAAACGAGTGCTTAAGCACTCCTTTTGCCTACAGTTGGACGCCGATAGAATTCTAAAGGTCAATTTTCAAATTTAAGAACGCTTGCTCATTTCGTTTAAAAAGCTACTTTATAACACGTGCATAGGGTTATATTTGTGTTGACTTAATTTGAACTTGTGATCTTTTTATTTGTTTTATTCCTGAGACCACTTTTTAGGAGGGTAATTGCAAAGAACTGTGCATCTAGGGTATATTATATTGATGGTGTCCAATATTAATGTGATACTACTAGTTAGACAAGTTTATTTCTGTATATTATGAATCTCTACGAACTATACTTTCCACACTGTTTTTTACAATAAATTCTATACTGAGGATTTTTTATTATAAAGCAGCGATAGCTCGAGTGTCGGAGGTTCGAGACCAACACCAAAATAGAGCATACACCTCTGACTTTTCTATGTTAAGTGTATTTTCATTGTGAATGATCGCTTGCTATAACGATGAAGGAAAACATCGTGAGGAAACATACATACCCGAGAATTTCATCACAAGAATTTCGAAGGTATGTGAAGTGTACCAACCCGCATTAGGTCGGCGTGGTAGACTAAGGCCTAACCCCTCTCATTAATAAAGGAGGCCCGTACCCAGCAGTGAGACAGTAATATTACAAGGCTAATATTATTAATATACCTCATTTATTTCAATTATTTTTAAATATAAGTTATATAAAAATAAATACATTTAAAAATATAAAAATAAATAAATATCACCCTCCCGATGACGAGGCGTGAGACCCAAGCCCATTAATATTATTATTATTATATTAGCCCTGTAATATAACTGTCCCACTGCTGGGCACGGGCCTCCTCTACTAATGAGAGGGGTTAGACCTTAGTCTACCACGCTGGCCTAATGCAGGTTGGTACACTTCACATAATAATTTAATTAATTTTTATCATAAAAAATGAATACATTTTCAAGTTATAACTTTGAAAAAAGGATTAGTTTACCAATTCACTATAACGATAAAAGTTCATTTTCTCAATATATTTTTAGTTGTTGTAGTTTCCGCAAGAGGCGCTGCTAGTCAAATGTATGGAGAAAATGAAAATGTCCACCAAACTATGTTATAAGGGCACTGTTTTCTTTGTTATTTAAGATATTCTCTTGTTGTAATACTCAATGTACTGTAATAAATATTTATCTGTTTCAATTAGTTTCATTTACGTATACCGTGCTACTCGCCGCTAGATGGCGCTATATTGAGTTTTCTAAAAAAGTCAAATGGGGAAAGTCGGGTCCTCCGTAAGTTATTCGTGTTTTAAATAGAACACAAAATCATCAGTTGGATTATTGTAGGGGAACAAAGTCTATGTATGACACAGCAGTTTGAAAATGAAGTTAAATAAAAACGAAAATCCGACTTAAAAGTCTAAAATCTCTTAAAAGTCGATGTTAGGCCGACACTGCCAGGGCCAATTTAAATCAAGTGAAAAGGCACTGCCTCCAAAGTGGAATTATTTTTGACTTTTTGAACTCGGTTTTTCTTTTTTTTTTTTTACTACCTATATCTTGTTTACCTATGCCTTTTTCCAAATTGTAAACAACTGAACAATACTCTTCAAATAAAAAGAATCTTTGACAGCCTTGGTGGCGTGGCTGTATTTCGGTACGACTACCGTCCTGAGGTCTCGGGTTCGATCCCTGGGTTGGGCAAAGTGGTATTAAATTTTTCCATATCAGCCCGGGGTCTGGAATTTGTGCCCGATATGGTGATAGGCTCGGCCCCTATCACATCTGAGACGGAACTAAGCTCGGCGAAATGTGGGTGTACTAGTTCGCTAGTGGACCTCTACCTACCCCTTCGGGGATACAGGCGTGAGCTTATCTTACGTTATGTTATGATTAAAAAGAATCATCCAAACCGCTCTACATCTTTTAGTTATCGAAGAAAATACACAACAAATACAGACAAACTATGAACCTTTTTTTTTAAATCAGTTAAAAATAACATCAACGATTCACGCATTCACCTCGTGTTAATAACTCCATAACTCACCACAAGATGGCGCTGACACAAATGGATTTTCCCGAGACAAGCTTTATTACATATTGTATCATTAGGTCAATAGGGCATTTTGTTATCTTATACCTCCATTTATAGATTTTTTATGTCGCCTTGGTGGAGTGGCTGTGGGCTGTGGAAGGGGAGGCCTTCGGTTCAAATCCCAGGTAAGGAAAAGCTATTTTTCGACTAACTTCCAATAACGATAAGGTCCTTAATTCGTCTGTTTTTTATGTATGTTACTCGATATCTCCGCTAAATGTGGACTGATTTTCAAAATTATTTTTGTGTTCGATAGAGCTTATTTCAAGGGTGGTCCCATATAAATTTGGTCACGATCGGTAAATTGGAAGTCGGTCAATTAAGTTTAAACTTGTAATTATTTTGTAACATAACATAACATAAGCTCACGCCTGTATCCCTGAAGGGGTAGGCAGAGGCCACTAGCGAACTAGAACACCCACAATTCGCCGAACTTAGTTCCGTCCCAGATATGATAGGTGGCGAGCATATCGCCATATCGCGCACAAATTCCAGACTCCGGGCTGGTATGGAAAAATCCAATATCACTTTGCCCGACCCGGGGATCGAACCCGAGACCTCAGGACGGTAGTCATACTGAAATACAACTACGCCACCGAGGCAGTCATTTTGTAACCTTATTTATTATTATTATTCCGCGTATACCTAGTCATTGTTTATAAAATTATTGTCACAGACATTAAGGACCTTACGTATAAAAACATTTTCGCTTATCTTTTCGCTAAGAATAGCTGTCACTTTTTTCCTTGCGTTACATTGTTTAAAAATGAAAGGGACAACCTATGACAGTATTCTTGGTGGTTTAGCTGCTCTAATTTATATATCTTTTTTGTATATGGTACTTTATAAGCAATTATTGTTGTTGTGAGACCGAAAGTCGCTCGTAGTTCCTGATACCCACGACACAAGACTCGATCTTAGTGTGGGGTCAGGACTATGTATGTGACTGTTGGGTGTTATTTATTATTTTAATTGTCAACTGGCATTTATAAGAGCAACGCCAGAGTTTCTTGGCCATTCTTCGCTGGCGAAACGACTTTCCGAACTGGTGGTAGAGGAACTTTGACGGAATCTAAATGATGTAGTAACATTTCATGGATTCAATAAATATTTTGATTTGATTTGATTTATTGTTAAAGATAAGCAGAGCTTAAATTTTTTTATAAGGAAGGTATTATGTCTAAGGATTTGGCCGCAGTTTTTCAAAGCGCAATATAGATTTTTGCATATTGAAACAGCGCAATATAACAAATGCGTATTAAAGGATTGCTCGCGTCAGGTCGTAGGTTCAAAAACGGTTCAGTGTCGCTCCAATGATAACGCATTTTGATAACTGTCGTACGTTATCTGTACTCGGTCGTCATAATATGAGATAATTGTAGCAACTCTAAATGATTTGTTCTTAGAAAAAAGTTATTAAGTTAGATAAATATGTTAGTTAGCATTGAAATTAAACTATTTTTACGGTTTTTTTTTACGGACTGCCTCGGTGGCGTGGTTGTATTTCGGTACGACTATGGTTCTGAGGTCTCGGGTTCGATCCCCGGGTCGGGCAAGTGATATTGGATTTTTCCATATCAGCCCGGAGTCTGGAATTTGTGCCCGATATGGCGATAGGCTCGCCCCCTATCACATCTGGGACGGAACTAAGCTCGGCGAAATGTGGGTGTTCTAGTTCGCTAGTGCGCCTCTGCCTACCCCTTCGGGGATACAGGCGTGAGCTTTTGTTATGTATGTTATTTTTACGGATTCTATCACGATTTGTTTTTAATTTTTATGCCCGACGTTTCGAAAGCTTTGCAGCCTTCGTGGTCACGGGTCAGAAATCGTGATAGAATCCGTAAAAATAGTTTAATTTCAATGAATAACCACATAAACCTAAGAAATAATTATGTTAGTTAGCATTATGTGTGTGTGCAACTGGTACCTTTGTTCGATGCATGCTGTGATGACCTTAAAAAGTGGCGCACTTACCGCCGAATGTTCATACACTTAAGGCCGCCTTATGTCGTTTAAGGCCGGCTTATCTGTCAAAATTGTATGGCGAAAATCAATTTAAGAAGCCATTAAAGTTGAAAAGCGTTTGACCATTCGGGCGTTAGATTTTGAGTTTTTCATTGTATGTATCAATTTAGACATCAAGTGTAACTACTACTGGTTATTCATAAATAAATAAGTAAATTATTTGGTAAAAAACGATAGCTTATATTGCCTTAGCTTATATTGCCTTACACGTTACTTATGTATTTGCTGGTACGATATTTGTATACATCTGGATGATAAGCTCCGTATACATGGTTAAAACCTGTCATAGTGACTCACCTTGTGAGGTTCGCGTTCCAGGATCAGCCAGTGTATATCCAGGGGAGTGACTCTTGACCCTTGATTCGAATTTGACTTCGATTCGATTTCATTGTGACTTAAAATTTCACTGTGCCTCGTACTGACTGCCTCGGTGGCGTGGTGGTATTTCGGTACGACTACGGTTCTGAGGTCTCGGGTTCGATCCCCGGGTTGGGCAAACTGATATTGGATTTTTCCATATCAGCTCGGAGTCTGGAATTTGTGCCCGATATGGCGATAGGCTCGCCCCCTATCACATCTGGGACGCAACTAAGCTCGGCGAAATGTAGGTGTTCTAGTTCGCTAGTGCGCCTCTGCCTACCCCTTCGGGGATACAGGCGTGAGCTTATGTTTATGTTAAATAAACTATGTAATTTAAATAAAGTTTTGTCTTTTATTTAAAACTTTTGTCTTCCGAGTGTGATTGGGTCGCCTCTTTGGTCTAATGGCAGCATGTATGGGCTGTGGACCGGGAGCTCCAGGGTTCGATTCGGTCGGGCAATTTTTTTAATTTCGGGACTGGATCCCTCGGAAATGGTTGACCTTAGCAGGCAGGCAGTTGTAAAAACGAAGCCTTTCTGCAACATGCTTGAAAAAGTGTGTTGCGACGACCCCACAAATAGGATAAGGGCAGGTAGAAAGAAAAGAAAGAAAAAGAGTGTGAAGAAGCATTTAAACAGCAAGATTCTGGTGACCACCAATAAACCCATTTTTTTAAAGCAGACTTCAAACGAGCAGAAGCACCCAAGACAAGAAAATCATGGAAAAGTTACCAACCTAAAAGGAGGGAAATAGGGATTGGGAAAGGGAGGGGGCGGTTTAATTGGGCCACCGGAAATCTCACTCACTGAACGAAACGCGACAGCGAGCTGCCACTTTATTTTGGTTTTCTGTGAGACAGTGGTATCAAACCGGTCGAGCCGGCCCATTCGTGCTGTAGACGTAACTGTCTACAGCGTGACTCTACCGCTCAAGTTTTTTTTATAGCAGAGATAGGCAAACGAACAGATGGGTCACCTGATGGTAAGTGATCTCCATCGCCCATTGACACCTGACACAACAAGAATCATGGGTGCGTTGCCAAACTAAAACGAGGGAATAGTTTGTCGGTGGTGACTGGTTTTTGGACTATAATACGTTTACCGTCAGGTGCAGTGTAGTCACTTTGCGCTACAAAAATATGATTCTGGTAAGAAAACAAAATTCGTCGTGGCAGGAAGAAACTTATTAAGCTTATAGTCCGACCTACTTTGTTGGTTAAGGAGACAATGATCTTTCTTTGTTTGACGTATCACGCTTATGAGTGAACGGGTAGGCGGACAATTGTGTACTTGATTATTTTCTATTAATTTTATATGAAATTTACGTCGCCTAAAACAGAACAGAAAGAAATATTGAAATATTCTCAAAAATAAAAAATAAGCCTTTGAAGTTTGGTGTAACCTTCAAACTGCGGGAAAGAGAAGTATCAGTAATCACGTCACGCCATAACGGTACGTGTGTTAGAAAGGGATAGCGAGATATCCCTTTCTCTAGATCCCCTAGATTTTTTCCCCTAGATCTCCACTATGCCACCACTCCAGAATTTAAAATATGAATTACTGCCTCATTTTTCAACTAATTTTTATGCAGTTTTTACAGAAATATTTTCTTTTTTGTTTTATTATATAAATCGAGCAGATAGATGGTGTGACCGACGGATTGACCGACAGGGTGACTGTCGGGGTGACCGACGGGGTGATGGACGGGGTGACTGACGGGGTAACTGACGGGGTGATGGACGGGGTAACTGACGAGGGTACTGACTGGGTGACTGACGGGGTGACTGACGAAAACGGACCAAAGTAGATCATCTCATTACCTCCTTTAGAATTATTGGATTATAGGTGCCTACAAGTTACAACTCATTCTTTCAACCCTCTCTCTCCTACGCAGACGAAGTTGCGCGGGTCAGCTAGTATGCGTATAAAATCATACACAACCCAATTGCTCAAAGATGTGTTTGAGTGGTAGAGTCACGCTGTAGACAGTTACGTCTACAGCACAAATAGGCCTCCCTCGACAGGTTTGATATCACTGTCAAAAGCCACGTCTCCTTCACTAAAATATTACACAAAACATGGTTTCGCTACACATTATCTATGGTCCATTGTTCTATGAGCAAGAGAGCGAAATTCATTGTTGTGCGTATGTGATTTTGAGTTTAATTTCGAGAAAAACAAGCGTAAAACGGCAGTGTGCAGTTGCAATTAACATTTATTTTGATAAGAGTTAAGGGCGACTTGCAGCTTTTAGATAAATCTCGTTTTATCTTTAATCTCGATTGAAACATACGAATGTCATGTAAGTTTAATCCAGTGTAACACTAACCCTAGATTAGTAACAGTACTGCAAGTCACCCTAAGAATTCAGATGTTAAATTGCCAAATAATGAAAATAAAGATCGGTCTATTTGCCGCAGATATCGGGTAACATACATAGGTACATAAAAAACTACGAATCATTAACTCTCACTTAAAAACTAGCTTTAATCGAGAATCATGTGCTGTTCTGCAATGAAGTCCAAGTATCACAGAAATAGAAAAATAACCACATTAAATGTCTTGTAAAATCACACAACGATAACCTATTTAGCCATATATGTTAAAAATCCCGCGATAGCGGTGTCCTCTTGGCCTCAGAGCAATCAGTTATTATCAGGCCGTTGGCGCTGACCGTCCTGTGTACCGCGAAAGTGTTTACAAGTCGATTTTATAATCTGTGACACAGTGAATCGACTTTTAATACTGGCACATAGAAATAAATTTAAAATGATCAGTGGATTTTAAAAATAGATTATTAAATACTGGCATAAAATAATAAAACGAATAAAACCTCGATGCATTTATTTTAAATACTGGCACACGAGTTTATTTTTTTGAAAAAAGAAACGTTACATCTGGCTGATATTTGAATAAAAACTAAACAATTTATGTTTAATAAAAATAATACATAAAGAACAATAGTTTAAAAATAATGTTTGTGTAAATTAATAAGTAGAATAATTTTAAAATTTGAAAATGGAACACCAAAATTTAGAAAAAATGGCGTCAACGGCCCCCATGCTGCCGAAAGACAACGAAGAAAAGCTCGTTATAATAACGCCTGCTAATGGACCGTTGGGTAAAATTCTAGTTAGAGAAGACACTATGATTGGAAATATCCAGTGTGCTACCTGTGGTAGAGGACAATTCACGTGTTCAGGTGTCAAAAACCAGTGGTCGGCGTTGTGTTGGGGGAAACAGACGGGAAAGAAATATTACACTTGTAAGTATAAGTTCCTTTACTGATTTCTTAAGTTTACGCGAAAGCCTTCGAAACGTCTGGAATAAAAATTAAAAACCAAATCGTGATAGAATCCGTAAAAATACTTTTATTACAATATAGTTCCTTTTTTTAAAAACTCAAACGGAATAGAAGTAAATCGATAAACAAATATTCATATTTCATTATAAAGCTTTTAGTTCGACATTTAAATTTGAAATTAAAATGGTAGAACCTTATAAGAACTTGTTTGTGACATCAAGGGGTTAACATCACCTCTTATAGCAGTATTATTATAATCTTACTTGTACCGATTCCCATACAAAACAAACGAAGAACGATTATAATAATACTGCTATAAGAGGTGGCGGTAACCCTGCTGATGTGTTTCTGTAAAGCCGCGCTCCCTGCACATTTTTTTAGAAACAAAAAACTAAAAACACCACAGAACACAACGTGTTTCACTGTCTCCTGCTCATGGAACAATGGACCACAGACAAAAATACCGTGTTTTTAGACGCGGCTTGAAAAAAACATCTACTAGATAACAAACTGCAAATTTCGAAATTCATTTTGTATTTATCTGATATTTCTGCCTGACTTTATTCCAACTTTATACCAAGGTCTGTCTTCCTTCGCTTCCACTTCGCTCTATCTTGAGCATCGTCCACAGAGACCATTGACTCTCATATCTTCGTCTAAAACGTCTTTAACGCTTTATGTGCCATCTAACGGTCGGTTTCAATAAACTATTTCAGTTTAGAGTGCAGATAGATCGCGATTATGAACCAATCAAATCAAGTCATTTACGGAGTCATGTTCAAACTGTGTTCTTATTGGCTAATTTTTGTAATCTATCTGCACATTCGAACTGAGATTGTTTATTGGTACCGGGTGTAAAAGAACATCTCGACTGGTATTACCCATGAATTTTAAAGATTTTCGCCGTGCCTGTGGGAGTCGCTCAGCAATCGAAATTGTACGTTTTATTGTTTTTATTGTACATAGAGGTTACCTTGTTGTAGATTGGCTGCTCTAATTTAATGTAAATTATTGAAATTTTTTGTTTTCTTATTTTGGTTGTGTATTAATATCTGACTGTAAACTGGTTATTATTCTCAAAAAGAGCAACGTCAGAGTTTCTTGCCCGTTCTTCTCTGGCGAACCAGCTTTCCGAATTGGCGGTAGAGTAAACATTTTAGACGGAATCTAAACAATGTGTGACATTTTATGGATTCAATAAACGATTTGATTTGATTTGATTTGATTAAGATTGATACATATTATGTATTGTTTCCTAGGGGGTGACTCTACACTCTTGGCACTCGATTCGAATTTCAGTTCGATTCAACTTAATTTAGTGTACTGATTTCTTAAGTTTACGCGAATATTATACATTGAAATAAAACTATTCTTACGGATTCTATCACGATTAGGTTAAAATAATAATAATTAAACCTAATCGTGATAGAATCCGTAAGAATAGTTTTATTTCAATTAATTTAGTGTCTTAAAATTCCACCGAAGTTAAAAAGTGCGCTAATGTTGCATTTAGCTATTTTGCAATGTTGTGAGACCGAAAGTCTCTCGTAGTTTCTGATACTCGCGATACAGGTTACACCTAGTGTTGGGTCAGGACTATGTATGTAACTGTTGGGTGTATTTATTCGATTCGAGAACTTGTTATTTGGTAATTTTTAACGTGACATTAGTGCACTTTTTAACTCTATCGGTGGAATTTTAAGTCACTAAATTAAATCGAATCGAAGTCTAATTCGAATCGAGTGTCCAGAGTCAGCCCTCTGACTTAAATTTCATCCAATCTTGACCACCGTTGGAACAAGCTCTACAGAAAGGATCTTGAAAATTGCTCCACTTTTGCCGGAAATATCGCGTTACATACATAAATACAGACGAATTGAGAACCTGTTTTTAAGTGAGTTTAATGTAAATACATAAATTTTGAGATTTCCCGTGGCCCAATTTTCCCCTTCATTTCACAATCCCTATTTCCCTCCCTTCAGGTTGGCAACGCACCCATGATTCTTTTCGAGTCTTGGGTGTCTATTGGCGGTGAATATTACTGACCATTAGATGACCCATTAGCTCGTTTGCCAGGCTCTGCTATAAATAAATATATATATATCAGGGTGTTTCATAAAGTTGGTATCCATAATAACTTCACTTAAAGGGAGGATGGCTAGCAATCTGGCGGTAAAGTTTAAAATTTCGTAAGATTTCGTTTTGGAATAATGGAAACTTGAATTTGTGATGAAAAACTTTTTTCGATTCCGATTTTAAAATTCCCATGGTAAATATCGATAAAAAAAATTAAATTAAATTTTTATTTTTTAACTTTACCATTGCACTTGAAATCGCTCTCCTTGTATGTGTAATTAATATAGGTACTAACTTTATGAAACACAGTGATTTATAGCAGAGCCTGGCAAACGAGCTAATGGGTCATCTAATGATATATGTTATGATATATATATGTTCTTTATATGTTTCTTTTATAGACGGTTGAAAATGTAAATACCCTATTCCACAAATTCTAACTTTCCGTAATATAATTAAGTTTGTTTATACATTATGTCAGATGGTGCGATAGCGACGCTAGAACATGATTTAATGACTGCGATCTTGGTTTATAGACCTACACAGTTCCTAGTATTATATTAATGAATTGCGTGTTGATGCAACATAGTAAAAGTTAAAAACATCTATTCTGTTTCATAAAGTTGGTAGTAACAATGCCACATACAGGGAGAACGATTACCCGTCGGAGGTGGCACATATATATGTTACATAAGCGTATGGGCCACCGGAGGCCGAGCCGCCCGTGACTATTTAAAGCATAAGCTCCCTGAATCTGAGCCTGCATCCCCGCAGGGGTAGGCAGAGGCGCACTAGCGAACTAGAAGACCCACATTTCGCCGAGCTTAGTTCCGTCCCGGATGTGATAGGGCGAGCCTATCGCCATATCGGGCACAAATTCCAGACTCCGGGCTGATATGGAAAAATCCAATATCACTTTGCCCGACCCGGGGATCGAACCCGAGACCTCAGAACCGTAGTCGCACCGAAACACCATCACGCCACCGAGGCAGTCAAACTATTTAAAGCGTAATGGTAAAGTAAAAAATAAAAATTGAACTTATTTTTTGACGATATTTGGGTACTTTGATCACCTAAAAAAACCTAATCGTGATAGAATCTGTAAAAATAGTTTTATTTCAATACTTTGATCACGTAGAGAAACACCGAGCATAGCCCTCTCCATAACTCGCTGAGTGACTGTGAGCTTTCTAATGCGGCCCATAGTTAGAGGCCACGTTTCAGTGCCATAAGTCATCACTGGTAACACACACTGGTCGAAGACTTTTGTCTTCAGCGGCCTGAGCAGGAAAATTCCTGAAAACCGTAAATGTATTCGAACTCGATGCGCGTCTATGAAATTTGTATGAAATATTAAACAAATGTCATCAGTGCGCAGCGAACTCGAATACATTTACATTTACATTAGTTTTGCGTGCTCGGGCTACAGGCACTGAGGTATTTTGGACGAGAAGACCTTGAATGAGGAGATCCGTAGAAGAACGAAAGTCACCGACATAGCCCAGAGGATTAGCAAGTTGAAATGGCAGTGGGCAGGGCACATAGCTCGTAGAACTGATACTGGGGCAGAAAAGTTCTCGAGTGGAGACCACGTACCGGCAAGCGCAGCGTAGGACGTCCACCTACAAGGTGGACCGACGACCTGATAAAGGTCGCAGAAAGTCGCTGGATGCAGGCCGCTTCCAGGTCGATTTTATTTTTAAGAATATTTCAATATCTGTGCCGTATATTTTAGATGACATTTTCATATTTAATTAATATAAAAAAACGGGCAAGTGCATGCTACATATCTGATCACGCACAGTACAGGGTTCCGAAGTAAGGGTAACTGATTTTTTTCTACCTGCCCTTATCCTATCTTAATGTGGGGTCGGCACAGCATACTTTTTCAAGCATGTTGCAGATAGGATTTGGCTAACTTTTTACGACCGGCCGCCTGCCTGATGTCAACCCCCTATAAGGAATCCAGTCCAAATTAAATTCGAAAATTGGCTTTGCTCGACCTGGTAATCGAACCCAGGACCTTTCGATCCACAGCCCATAAATGCTGCCACTAGACCAAGGAGGCGACCGTTACTAACTGATTAGACATCATTTTAAGTGTATGGTCCATAAACTCATATTTTCTACCTGTTTTACATAACTAACAACTTCATATAAGTGATATTGAAAATAACTTGTACGATTTTTTTTATTTTTACTTTGGTCGTCTATTACTCATTAATTTGTAAAGCCTGGTTAGCCGCTATAGTTTTCCTTTGAAGTTCATGATATATGCTACTACTTTGAATTTTTTCACGTATCTAAAACAAACCGTTTCGGAAATAGAGGGGGGACGCCCTAGTCTACCAAAAATTTTCACTTCAAAGTTTAATATTTCGAAAACAGAGCCTCCAATCGAAAAATTGATTTCGCAAACCCGCATTGTTTTTGAAAAACCTATCCAACGATAACCCACACCATAGGATAGTTGAGAAAAATCACCCCCACTTTACATGTAGGGGAGGTACTCTAAAAAAATATTTTTCAGGACTTTATTTCATGCGTTTCTGAATTTGATAGATATGTATACTCGTACTGATTTCTTAAGTTTACGCGAATATTATACATTGAAATAAAACATTCTTACGGATTCTATCACGATTAGGTTTTAATTATTATTCCCGACGTTTCGAAGGCTTTGCAGTCTTCGTTGTCACGGGTCAGACTGAGGTGTCATTTGTCCAAAAAAGGTTAGTGTTACAATATCAACCATAATTAAAAAATTATACAAAATCAAAAAAGGTTAATTATTTGTGTTCCGATCTATGCAGACCAGCTGCCAGAACTCAAGACACCGTGAGCTCGTACTGCATAGATCGGAACACAAATAATTAACCTTTTATGATTTTGTATAATTTTTTAATGATGGTTGATATTGTAACACTAACCTTTTTTGGACAAATGACACCTCAGTCTGACCCGTGACAACGAAGACTGCAAAGCCTTCGAAACGTCGGGAATAATAATTAAAACATAATCGTGATAGAATCCGTAAGAATAGTTTTATTTCAATGTATACTCGTGCCAAATTACGGCACTGTAGTACTTATAGTCTCTGAGATAAACAGTGGTCAGACAGACAGACAGACAGACAGACATGGCGAAACTATAAGGGTTCCTTTTTTGCCATTTGGCTTCGGAACCCTAAAAAATAGCATTACTGCGCAACGCAGTTTGATGCTGTTTTTAATAGACAAGTGATTCAATTAGGTTTATATGTATAATACATGCATAAATTCATCTCCTAAAGGGATGTAATGGGGGATGAATGTTTGTCAAGTTTTTACGCAGGCGTAGCCGCAGGCAAAAGCTAGTGCTTATAATATTAGCCCTGTAATATTACTGTCCCACTGCTGGGCACGGGCCTCCTCTACTAATGCCTTAGGGTTAGGCCTTAGTCTACCACGCTGGCCTAATGCGGGTTGGTAGACTTCACAAACCTTCGAAATTTCTGTCATGAAATTCTCGGGTATGCAGGTTTCCTCACGATGTTTTCCTTCACCGTTATAGCAAGCGATATTTCACAAAGAAAACATACATAAAAGCTAGTGCTTAATAATTGATAAAAAAGTTTTCTTTTTATTTTTTAACTTTAGCATTTCACTTTAAATCGTTTTCCTGTATGTGGAATTGTTATTGGTACCAACTTCATGAAACACCCGGTATATACCGAAGAATTGAGAACTCTTCTTTTTCGGAAGTCGGTTACAACACGTTGCCTACGAGATTTCGCTGTATTTCCTCCAACTACGTAGTTATGTTATGAAAACAAGATAAAAACGCCAAAATATTGGCACGTACGAATTATTAATACATTTTTACTGCCTATCGTTTAGATATTGCAATCAATAACGCAGGTCAATGCCTATCAGTTAAGGTTTTACCGTGACTCCGCTTTTTGGGTTACGAAGCCAAATTACTGACTAAAAGACTGCCTCGGTGGCGTGGTGGTATTTCAGTACGACTACGGTTCTGAGGTCTCGGGTCCCATCCCCGGGTCGGGCAAAGTGATATTGGATTTTTCCATATCAGTCCGGAGTCTGGAATTTGTGCCCGATATGGCGATAGGCTCGCCCCCTATCACATTTGGGACGGAACTAAGCTCGGCGAAATGTGGGTGTTCTAGTTCGCTAGTGCACCTCTGCCTACTCCTTCGGGGATACAGGCGTGAGCTTATGTTATGTATGTTCCAAAACGGAGAAGGTCCTGAATTCGTCTGTATTTTTGTTTTATGTATGTTACCCGATATTTCTGCCGAATGTGGACCGATTTTCAAAATTCTTTTTGTGTTCGATAGAGCTTCTTTCAAGGGTGGTCCCATGTAATTTTGGTCACGATCGGATTTGAAGTCGGTCCGTTAAGTTTTAAACTTGTGATTATTTGGTTACGAAACTGAATGACAGTAAAAATATCTCGGTGACATGTTTGTATTTCGGTACGACTATCGTCCTGAGGTAGCGCACTTTTGAACTTTACTTTGATGGAATTTTAGTCACTAAGGCCCTTACTTATAAAAAAAATTTCGCTTATATTTTCGCTAAGAATAGCCTGTCACTCTATTTACACTGTTTAAAAATGAAAGGAACAATCTATGGTTAACGATAAGCAGCGCTTAAATATTTTTATAAGTAAGGAGCTAAATTAAAGAGTCACATCCCCTGCCCCCTGACTCTTGACAGTCGATTCGAATTTGACTTCGATTCGGTTTCATTTATCGACTTCAAAATCCACCGAAATCGAGTTAACAAGTGCGCTAATGTTGCATTAGATTCCAGAACTTGTCTTTTGGTAATTTTTAACGTGACATTAGTGCACTATTTGCCCCTTACTTATAAAAATATTTAAGCGCTGCTGATCTTTAACTCATAGGCTGTCCCTTTCATTTTTAAACAATGTAACGCAAGTAAAAAAGTGACAGGTTATTCTTAACCATTTGCTCAGCTAAAAATGCTTTTATAAGTAAGGCCCTATAGCTCTATTTCGGTGGAATTTTAAGTCACTAAGTGAATTCGAATCGAAGTCAAATTTGAATCGAGTGTCAAGAGTCAGCCCCCTGAGGTCTCGGGTTCGATTACCGGTTCCAGCAGATGTTGGGTTTTTGCAGTATCAGCCCGGAGCCTAGAATTTGTGCCCGATATGGCGATAGGCTCGCACTCCATCACATCTGGAAGGAAACTAAGGTCGGCGAAATGTAGATGTTCTAGTTCGCTAGTGCGCCTCTGCCTACCCCTTCGGGGATACAGTCGTGAGATTACGTATGTAAAATTATTCCAAGTGTACAGCTATACCACCGGGGCAATCGAAATATCATATAAAAACTATCAAAAGTCGTTAATCGAAAGTTTTATTGTATGTCAAAAGTTCACGAACACATTTTCTGATAAATTTTGCGCTTGAGCGACCTTTAAAATTGATAATACATCGTACGATCATGTTTACATAAATTACTTAACATATTCACTGATAGCTGTTACTTTATGCAAATTAAAATATTGTTACGCCTGCATACTAGAACCATCTCTCGCCGAACGCGCCGCGTTTCATCCATAAATGTGCAGAACGTTCTACAGCGTTCGAGCCGCGCCGAGTCGAGTCGCGTGACGTCACGCGCCGATAAGATATCGACGAGTATAAAAGGCGTGTGTGTGTGTTGGCGGGACACAGTGTTTCTTCGGAAGCGATCGAGTGCGAACAACGAGCGACAAGCGAATATTCGGAGCGAGTATTTCGACGCGTATTGTGTGCAATACAGTGTTTGATTCTAAATAAAGTGCTGAGTCATCTTCGAGAACAGTCGGCGTTTAATTGTTGTCCTGAACCCCTGTTACGGGCAATATAATTAACAGTTTTTTTTGTCCGAACGCGGCAGTGATACATTATACCTGATGATAAGCGCCATCCAAAAAAACAGCGATAAGGAATAGTTTATCGGTGGTCACTAAAATCATGCCTGCTTGTAATGCCTCTTCAATTTGAAGACGAAAAGGGAACTCTGAGGGTCTGGGGGCTGACTTTTGACACTTAAAATTCCACAGAAATCTAGTTCAAAAGTGCATTAATGTTTCAGTAGATACGAGAATTTGTCATTTGGTAATTTTTACCGTGACATTAGTGCACTTTTAACTCTATTCAGGTGGAATTTTAAGTCACTAAATGAAATCGAATCGAAGTCAAATTCGAATCGGGTGTCAAGTGTCAGCCCCCTGGTCACGATCAGATAAATTTTGAAGTCGTTTCGTTAAGTTTATAAACTCGTTATATATATAGATAATTATAATTATATATATATATATATATATATATATATATATATATATATATATATATAGGATAAGGTTCTAATGAACATGTCTGTTTGTTTCAGTGTTACTTACATTCTCAGTCACATTCGTGCTCAGTTTAACTGGCACGATATGTTTCTGCTTTACGAATACAATCAACGATGCTGTGTTATCGGTAAGTAGATCTAGTTGTTTGTTATGTGTATAATCAGAGAATCGTTTGGTTTTGGGCTCAAATCATCTACGATTTAATTATTATTAGACTGGTATTGCTGACTGCCTCGGTGTCGTGTTAGTATTTCGGTACGACTACAGTCCTGGGGTCTCGGTCGATCCCCGGGTCAGGCAAAGTGATATTGAATTTTTCCATATCAGCCCAGTGTCTGGACTTTATGCCCGATATGGCGATAGGCTCGCCCCTATCACATCTGGGACGGAACTAAGCTCGGCGAAATGTGGGTGTTCCAGTTCGCTAGTGCGCCTCTGCCTAACCCATCGGGGATAGAGGCGTGAGCTTATGTTATGTACACTTTGTCCACAGAGTATGGTGATTCGTAACAACTCTCTAGCGTACTCCATATGGCAGCATCCGAACGTCCAGCCACTCATGAAGGTGTGGCTCTTCAACTACACCAACTGGGACCGAGTTGGAGCTGGAGAGAAGGAGCCGCTGCATGTCGAAGAAGTCGGACCTTATGTCTACTCGTAAGTAACTTACACATTGTATTTATTCAAATCAAAATCAAAAATTTTATTGAATCCATAAAATATCTATCGACCGACTAGAAAATAATCACAAGTTTAGAACGTAATGGACGACTTAAAATTTTACAAAAACAAATTTATCCGACAGTGACCAGGGGACTGACTCTTGACACTCGATTCGAATTTGACTTCGATTCGACTTCATTTAGTGACTTAAAATTCCACCGAAATAGACTTAAAAAGTGCATTGTCACGTCAAAAATAACCAAATGACATGTTCTTGAATCTAATGCGACATTAGCGACTTTTAACACGATTTCGATGAAATTTTAAATCAATAAATGAAACGGAATCGAAATCAAAATCGTATCGAGCATCAAGATTCAGGGGGAAAATTGGATCATCCTTGAAATAAGCTTTATCGAACACAAAAATAATCTTGGAGATCGGTCCACATTTGACGGAGATATCGGGTAACATACATAAAAAAGAAAATACAGACGAATTGAGGACCTGCCCCCTGACTCTTGACGCTCGATTCGAATTTGAATTCGATTCGTCTCATTTATTAACTTAAAATTCAAAAGAAATCGTGTTAAAAAGTGCGCTAATGTTGCATTCGATTCAAGAACTTTTAATTGGGTAATTTTTAACGTGACATTAGCCCCCTGGGGGCTGTCTCTTGGAACTCGATTCGAATTTGACTTCGGAAATAGAGTTAAAAAGTGCACTAACGTCACGTTAAAAATTACTAAATGACAAGTTCTCGAATCTAATGCAACATTAGCGTACTTTTTAACACGATTTCGGTGGAATTTTAAGCCTATTAATGAAACCGAATTGCAGTCAAATTCGAATCGAGTGTCAAAAGTCAGGGGGAAAATTGGACCACCCTTGAAATAAGTTCTATCGAAACAAAAAGAATCTAAGAAATGGTCCACATTTTGCGGAGATATCGGGTAACATAGATGAAAAAGATAATCACAAGTTCAAAAACTTCACGATCCGACTTCAAATCCGATGGTAACCAAATTTATATGGCATCACCCTTGAAATAAGTTTTATCGAACACAAAAAGAATTTTGAAAATCGGTCCACATTTGGCGGAGATATCGCGTAACATACATAAAAAAATGGGTGCGTGTACTTATTGTACGCGCGTGAGAAGTTATACTTCTTTGTCATTAATTTATATCAATAAATAATACATACGGATAGTTAACCTCAATTATATTGGAGCACTTGAAAAAGTATATAAGCACAATTTTTTTCACTAATATTCACAAATAGTAAGTAACATCAATCAAAATATTCAATTTAAATCACTACTGAATATAATTTATTAGCACATATATAATTCGCACTTGTATGAAACTAAAACACGTGTTGTGAATGTATAAACTAGAAACATGTTGATAAATATTATAAATATGAAAACAGTGATCAGAGGTGACGAGCGTACCAACATGCGCGACTAATATCGAGGTTCAATTTTTTTTTTTTTCAATGTCCAATTCTCAAAATGTCCAATTCTCATAATGTCCAATTCGCGAAATGTCCAATTCCCAAAATGTCCAATTCGCGAAATGTCCGTTTCGCAAAATGTCCAATTCCCAAAATGTCCAAATCTCAAAATGTCCAATTCGCGAAATGTCGAGTCCTCAAAATGTCCAATTCGCACAATGTCCAATTCGCACAATGTCTAATTCGCGAAATGTCCAATTCTCAAAATGTCCAATTTTCAAAATGTCCAATTCTCAAAATGTCCAATTCGCGAAATGTCCAATTCCCAAATGTCCCATTCGCGAAATGTCCGTTTCGCAAAATGTCCAATTCGCGAAATGTCGAGTCCTCAAAATGTCCAATTCGCGAAATGTCCATTTCGCAAAAGTCCAATTCCCAAAATGTCCAAATCTCAAAATGTCCAATTCTCAAAATGTCCAATTCTCAAAATGTCCAATTCGCGAAATGTCCGTTTCGCAAAATGTCCAATTCCCAAAATGTCCAAATCTCAAAATGTCCAATTCGCGAAATTTCGAGTCCTCAAAATGTCCAAATCTCAAAATTTCCAATTCGCACAATGTCCAATTCGCACAATGTCCAATTCTCAAAATGTCTAATTCTCATAATGTCCAATTCGCGAAATGTCCAATTCCCAAAATGTCCAAATCTCTAAATGTCCAATTCTCAAAATGTCCAATACGTGAAATGTCCGTTTCGCAAAATGTCCAATTCCCAAAATGTCCAAATCTCAAAATGTCCAATTCTCAAAATGTCCAATTCTCAAAATGTCCAATTCGCGAAATGTCCAATCCTCAAAATGTCCAATTCGCACAATGTCCAATTCGCACAATGTCTTATTCGCGAAATGTCCAATTCTCAAAATGACCAAATCTCAAAATGTCCAATTCTCAAAATGTCCAATTCGCGAAATGTCTAATTTGCACAATGTTCAATTCGCTAAATGTCCAAAACGCGAAATGTCCGTTTCGCGAAATGTCCAATTCTCAAAATGTCCAATTCCCAAAATGTCCAAATCTCAAAATGTCCAATTCGCGAAATATCCGATTCGCGAAATGTCCAATTTGCACAATGTTCAATTCGCTAAATGTCCAATTCTCAAAATGTCCAAAACGCGAAATGTCCAATTCGCAAAAGTCCAATTCGCAAAATGTCCAATTCGCAAAATGTCCAATTCGCAAAACGTCCAATTCGCAGAACGTCCAATCCTTACATTAGTCACAAGTAAAGTATATTAATTAATTATTATTATATATTTAATATTATCAAAGAATTTAAACAATATGAAATTGCAATCGAAGTCAAATAGGTGCGTGTACGTGTACGCGGTTAAGCAGACAACTTCATACTGTAGACAACTTCATACTGTTAATTTTGTCTCACAGATGCGCGCGCATCTGAAAATTTCACTCTCATCATTTTTTCATAACGCGCCTAAAGAAGTATAACTTCAAAATACAGACGAATTGAGGACCTTCTCCTTTTTTGAAGTTGGTCGATAACTTCTTAATAACTAGTGACATTGTTTTCGTATGCTTGACTCTAATGTGCCCTTAGCGACGATCTTCTCCGAGGTGGTGAATGTCACATTGTTGAAAAAGTAAATATTTGCGATATAATAATTACATTTTTAACACTTTTGTTGCGATTATTATTCAATAATGTTTTAATGTACTGATTAACTTTTATTTTTGTTTAATTAATTGGTAATTTGCAGTAGGAATGTCGCTTGAGGTGGTATGGTCACGTTTTGAGGAAATCACAGCAGCACATCGGTCGTAGGTATCAGCCCCCTGTCTCTTGTAATCGATTCGAATTTGATTTCGATTCGACTTCATTTAGTGACTTAAAAATCCACGGAAATAAGAGCCCTTCCGCAAAATCTTTCCGCTCGAATTTAGGTATTTAATGACAGCGTTGCGCCTGTGTGTGTCGCACACATGTCCGAGTTGCATTCCGGCACGTAAACTCAATGTATACTTGGATTAAATAATCTTGATCCTTAGTAGTTTGGAGTTACAAAAATATACTTCAATGTCGGTTCGACGCATCATATTAATACACGCTTTATTTCAAGCATGTTGCAGAAAGGTGCTTTCGAACCTATTGTTGTACTCGGTCTGGGTAGTCATTCTCGTTTAAATGTCTATGTTAGCGATGCCTATAGGCACAATAAATGAATAAATTGCATTATTTATTTGCCTTGCCATTCGAAAATAATAATAAAACGTCGCGTCACCTCTTTGATCTAGTGATAGCGTAAATAGGCTGTGAACCGGGAGGTCCTGGGATCGATTTCCAAGTCAGACGTGTATTGTTCTATCAAGATTTACCGGGAATTAGATCCCCAACAGAGATAAGAATGTTTTTCCGAGCTAGACAAACTAAACGGTGGACCTAAATCCTTTGCAAATTTGAAACATAAATATAATTAAAACTAGAAATGATAGAAATGATTCTTTCAATGTAACAAACATCTATCTTCATCTTCATCTAATAAAATATTTTTTTTAAATGTTGTCTCGTCAAACTCATTAACACATGCTGCCGGTGATCTTTTCGTGGATGTTTTATTTTAATCGGGATATTGTCGTCGGTTTCTTAGATATACACAACTTTGCAGGTATACCCACACAAATATCGCAGGGTACGGGCCGGGCTCCTCGGAGACAGTGGAATATCTTGTAGTTGATATTGCCGGAGCCACCGAACCTCCATTCCAAAGCACGAATTTTCTCCGAACGAAAAGCCATTTCAACCTCCCAAATGTTCTATTTGCTTCTTGTTGAACGTGGCCGCCTAGTTTAATATTCGTTATGGAAACAATTTGTTCGAAATTCTTGCTGACGACTGCCGACGTAAAGTAGCAGTTTGCTATTGCGTTTAGTTCGTTGAGTGAGATTTCTGGTAGTGCAATTCCTTCGTCCCTTTCCCAATCCCTATTCCCCTCCTTTTATGGTTCTTTTCGTGTATTAATTTTCATATTTTGTCTATGCTGCCCATAGGCAGTGTTGCAACAGTTCCAAAATATATAAAATAAAAATATGCTGTAACTAAAGTATTGACTATTTTTATATTATCCTAAAAATATACATAAGTTTGATTTATATAATTGTTTTGTGTTATATTTTATTATATTGACTTGTCATAAGAGGTATTTATTAACCTACATTTCATTTTATTTTATTTTAGTGTAGATCACTTACCATCTGGTGACCCATTGGCTGGTTTGCCAGTCTCTTCAAAAGCATGCTTCAGCTCAATCTTGACTAAAATTGCATGTAGCGACGCATAATGCATACATAAGTTCACCCCTGTATCCCCGAAGGGTTAAATAGAGGCGCACTTGCGAACTAGAACATCTGATTTTATATAATATCCCTTATCTCAGTTTTCCGCATGGCAAAAGCCTCCTCTAACTCCCTCCATTGGGTCCTACCCCGTGTTACTCTTTTTGGCGAAGAAGTAACACGAAGAGGCAGTCATAATACCCGCATAATATCCCGTCACCCCTGAGCCTATCCCTCTTATGTTTTTTTTTAATAAACACAAACAGACGGTCGATATTTGAAAAAACTTTTGGCCCACGTGACCTGTTATACGTGCACTGCATCGAACGACTTCATGTGACCTTTTTCGGGTTATCAGGTGGACGTCTATCACTATATACTATATACACTATACACGCTTGCCATTCGACACGTGATTTTGACTTTTTCCCATCGGCTAATGGCTACGAGCTATGTGCCCTGCCCACTTCCACTTCAACGTGGTAATCCGTTGACTTATGTCAGGAATGTTCGTTCTTCTAAGGATCACCTTATTCCTGATTCCGAGCATGGCCTCCTCATAGTCAAAGCACTCGTTTCAGTGATCGTAAGTTGTTACTGGTAACGGTAACACACAATGATCAAAGACTTTTGTATTCAGGCACTGAGGTATTTTACACGGGAAAACCTCAACAACATAATTTGCGAATGCTGTCCAGTCGAACTGAATTTGATGATTGACCTCTTGAAAAATTGAACCTGCTTAGCTAGATACACCGTGTAATAGACATTTTTCCATATTGAGAGTTCCCTATACTAATTTTAGCGTGTGCACAACATAAAAATTTGACATGATCGACGTCTTATGCGTGTTCATTTTAAGACCCCTAGTTGGATCAGTTGGGAATATTATATTACCTAAAAAGAGTACCCATATACAGTTACATTTTATACTCCAGAGGGGGGGGGGGTTAATGTCAAGCAATTTGTCGTAAAAAACAAAGCCAAATCCTTTCTGCAACATGCTTGAAAAAGTGCGTAATGCTGAGCCCACGTGGTCGCTGCCGTGAGTTAAGGACAGGCAGAAAGACATATATCACATTCTAAATTCTATTCACTCACTATAGCATAATTCATTGCAATCAATCACAATCATGAGATGAATAATTTAAATCAGAACAAAAACCAATTAAGTAATTCAATAAAAAATGTAGTTAAAGAAAATCTAAAAACATGAATACAAACAAAAATCGTCTAATATCAAGTTGAGTATGGTCGCGCTATAATTACTACAAATAATTGAAAATTTCGTAATTCGAACAACTGAAAATGACGAAAAAATGCGATACGTCCTCACTCTGAGAGTGCTCAGCGCGGTCTGACTTGACTGTTCAAATGGCTGGCTATTTATTCGCTCTTTATATCGATTTTTGCTATGGTTTCAAAAACATATTTTAGATATTATATAAAATAATTTGGCCCTCATATTTTTTTTTATAAAAGCCAAGATAATAAACTTTATTATGCGATATTTTTTATTTTCATGTATAGTTTATATTGCACAAAATAAATTATGATTTCAGACGCAGTTTTCAAAATTGTGTTTGTTTTAAAAGCAATTTTCTTGTAATTTTTGTATAAAACGAGAAAAAAATAAACTAGCCACCACGGATAAGAAGATATTCTTGTTATGTGCGCATCAATTGTATGTCATAATATTAATGTATCGTTTCTCAAAAAGTTATC
The DNA here is from genome assembly GCA_036417725.1 of Clanis bilineata. NCBI lineage: Eukaryota > Metazoa > Arthropoda > Insecta > Lepidoptera > Sphingidae > Clanis > Clanis bilineata. The sequence continues at coordinate 2,855,851 of CM071165.1, forward strand.
AAAAGTCACTAAAAAGTAACATTTTCGAAAACACCTCTTCTAGTACGCGGAATCATAAGGTTTTGTCTTCTTTAATGAAAAAAATAATCTATACACCACGTCCGGAATGAAATGAACTTCAAAATGCATATGTTTTTAAGATTTGTTTGATACAAAAATTTTCAGCGAGACACTTTGAAAAGTCAAGCAAAAACGTCGAATTCACTGAAAACCGCGAAAGCCCTCTAAGTGCACTAATGTCACGTTAAAAATTACCAAATGACAAGTTCTTGAATATTATGCAACATTAGCGCACTTTATAACTCTATTTCGGTGGAATTTTAAGTCAATAAATAAACCAAATCGAAACTACAATCGAATCGAATCTCAAGAGTAAGGGGGCTGACTGTTGACACTCGATTCGAACTTCATTTAGGGCCTCTTGCTGCTCCGCAATAAATCTCTATTTATTCCAATCTTGGTTTAAAAATAGGAGTGGGTTGTAGGATAAATCGAGTTTAGGTCAAATCGCCATTAGTGACTTAAAATTACACCGAAATCGATATAAAAAGTGCACTATGCTTATTTTGCTGATCCTCTTAACTCCTTCAGAAGGTTGTCTGGAAGAGATCGCTTTAAGTGATAAGGCCGCCTATTGTAACATTGTATAGTTTAAGTTTCTTGTTTTTACTGTTTCAAAATGTTTGTGTTCAATAAAGTGTTATCTATCTATCTATCTATCTATCACTAATGTCACGTTAAAAATTACCAAATGCCAAGTTTTCGAATGTAATGCAGCATTAGCGCACTTTTTAACTCTACTTTGGTGGAATTTTAAGCCACTAAATCATATCGAATCGAAGTCAAATCCGAATCGAATGTCAACAGTCAGGGGGCATGTCGCAAGCCGCTCGAGAGAACCGGATATTCACTGGCTGATCCTGATCTGGCTGATTAATGTTTATCATAGAAATTGTTTTACGTAGACACAAGCAAGAAACGTCAAAAACACGGTTGAGCTTAAGTAATTAATACGTGGACGGGAATGACGTTCATAGACGTAATGTCGTACATGACGCTGAAGAAATCCCGCAAACTTCTGATGATATAACTAGAACTGACGTGGAAACTCGTAAACAAATCGCTTGAATGGACGCTAGTACTTATCTGTTAGACAAAACACAGTCATGCGATGGCTAATTAACTCTTTATACCTAACTTACTGTAGCCAGGGGACTGACTCTTGCACTCGATCTATATATTTACAATTGGGAAGTTGACTATAGTAACCAATATCAATGAATTTCTGTAGGAACATAGATTTATCATCGAAATAACGTATGCAATAGGAATTTATTAAAAATACTGCTAGGATAATTTTATTTTAGTTTTTATCTGTGCGTCACGTGACTGTCAACACCAATCACGTTGCATGATGTCACATTACTCATTTTTCTTATAAATTTGTACCACAAGGGCCTAAGACCTATGATCCAAAATTAAACTGCCAGATAATTTGGTATATTTTTGCGAATTTTTGTTTGAAGCTCAACTTAATTTCAACGCGAATGTGATCGACGATCGATATCTGATCGACGAAATATCTGACCCGTTTTTTGAGGTTGAAATCATAAATGTTTTTTATGAGCTATGTTGTATCTATGGTAATATATAATGGGATTGGATCCCCCAGAGGGGGTTGACGTCAGGCAGCAGCCGGTGGTAAAAACTTTGCTAAATCCTTGCTGCAAAATGTTTGAAAAAGTGTATTGCGCCTACCCTACATTAAGGTAGGATAAGGGCAGTTAGAAAGAAAGAATATATTTACATGTAAATTGTCATCGTGTCATAAAAAAAATAATTAAATAACGTATATATACATATTGATTTTATTATAAATACGGTGTTTTATAATAATACTAATTTCGGAATATGAAGAAGATGCCTAACTGCTATATTAATGAGATCTTTCTTTCGCAAAGTCGCCATTTTGGTTTCGTTCCATAGATTCGAAATGCTTTATTTTTTTGGTAGTTATGCCTCGTCCTCGATCTTCTTTTATCTAACATCTGTCTCGATATTTACATAACATACATAACATAAGCTCACGCCTGTATCCCCGAAGGGGTAGGCAGAGGCGCCCTAGCGAACTAGAACACCAACATTTCGCCGAGCTTAGTTCCGTCCCAGATGTGAAAAGGGGCGAGCCTATCGCCGTATCGGGCACAAATTCCAGACTACGGGCTGATATGGAAAAATCCAATATCACTGCCCGACCCGGGGATAGAACCCGAGAACTCAGGACGGTAGTCGTACCGAAATACAACCACGCCACCGAGGCAGTCGCTCGATCACTCGATATTTAGAAGTTCAGGATTACCCGAACTGGGTATGAACCTAACCTCTCTAACTTATACGCTACTATTTACTAATGATATGGTAATTTAAAGCAAACGACAATATAAATAGGTTATCTGTGGAACTTTGCACCGTTTATTCCACACTCCATATCAATGTTATGGCAGGGCGAGGCAGGGCAGGGCCTATGAATTACTGCTTTATTTTTTAACCAATTTCGATGCAGTTTTTACAAAATGGGGGCATATTTTTGACAATCGATTCGATTTGATTTCATTCAGTGGCTTAAAATTCCACCGAAATCGAGTTAAAAAGTGCGCTAATATTGCATTAGATTCGAGAACTTGTGATTTAGTATGTTTAACGTGTCATTAGTGCACGTTCTAACTCTATTTCTGTGGAATTTTAAGTCAATAAATCAAGTGGAATCGAAGTCAAATTGGAATCGAGTGTGAAGAGTCAGGAGGCTGGTTCCTTTTTCCTATTATTTGCTATTACGTATAAAAATAATGTATATAATCACAACCTTAAAAACTTAACGGTCCAACTTCAAAAATTGATCCGATCGTGATCAAATTTATATGGCACAACCATCAATATGATATACCCTAGATGCACAGTTCTTTGCAAATATCCTCCTAAAAAGTGGTCTCAGGAATAAAACAAAGAAAAAGATCACAAGTTCTAATTAAATCAACACAAATATAACCCTATGCACGTGTTATAAAGTAGGTTTTTAAACGAAATGAGCTAGCGTTCTTAAATTTGAAAATTGACATTTAGAATTCTATCGGCGTCCAACTGTAGGCAAAAGGAGTGCTTAAGCACTCGTTTGCTGTCCCATTTTCCGAGCGTCAACTGTACATCTAGGTACATATAATATATCGATGGGCACAACCCTTGAAATAAGTTCTATCGAACACATTTTGAAAATCGGACCACATTTCGTGGTGACATCGCGTAACATACATAAAAAGATATAGACGAATTAAGGACTTCAACTTTTAAACTCAACTTTTAAAGCAAGCACTATTGTTTATGTTTAAGATTACTTTGTTAATTTTCATAAAACCTATTTTAAAAATCTGTTAAATTAATTTTAAAATTTAATGTTAATTTGTGTCTGGTGTAATCACCACAATAATGCATGCTGTGGTTGCCTGTAACTGGAAGCAATGATATAAGTTTTAGTTATTGAAGTTAAGGCGATCCTAAATAAATAAAATAAAATAAAATAAAAAAATAAAGGACTTTCTCCTTTTTTTTGAAGATTTTTATAGCAAACGAGCCGATGGGTCACCTGATGTTAAGTGATCTCCATCGCCCATAGACACCCAAGACAGGAAAACCATGGGTGCCTTGCCAACCAAAAAGGAAAGAAGTTGGATGGTGCTCGAAAATCAAACCATAGTCTATTACATACTTTGCATTGGAGTAACCGATACTATTGCTGTACCAATTTTGATAAGATTTGCTAAACAGACAGAGTTTATCTGCGACAGACGCTTCCTGTTTTATTTAGAAGTGCCAATATGCTCATTAGGCTTTGCCACTAGCTATCCGTTAAAGATTAATCACAAGTAAGATAATAGCGCCATCATGTTATATAATGAGCTTTAACTATTGAAATAAAACTAGTTTTACGGATTCTATCACGATTTGGTTTTAATATTTATTCGCGGCTTTGCAGTCTTCGTGGTCACGGGTTGGACTGCTATCGTGATAGAATCCGTAAAAATAGTTTTATTTGAATGTATAATATTCGCGTAAACTTAAGCCTTATCTATTTATTTTTTATAAATACGATGTTTTATTTACTTGAGGAAACCACAGGAGTACGTCGATCGCATGTGGCCCAAATCGTACCTGTCCCCTGACTTTTGACAGTCAATTCGATTTGACTTCGATTCGGTTTCATTTATTGACTTAAAATTCCAGCGAAATCGACTTTTAAAGTGCGCTAATGTTGCATAATATTCGACAATAAATAAATCCGAATCGAATTCAAGTTCGAATCGAGCGCCAGGAATCACCCCCAGGGCCTTACAACAACAGCTGAGCAAATGGCTACGAATACTCTGTAACTTTTTTCTTGTATCATTATTTGAAAATAAAAGAGACAGAGTATTCTTTACCATTTGCTCAGTTTGTTTTTTATAAGTAAGGCCCATAAAATATTAAAGCATAGCCGCACAATAAAATATCATCTGTAATGATATTATGCTCCAGTTTCCACATTTGTTTGTCATAAATTACTTATAATTATTGTTTACTGTTGATTAATAACACAATAGGTTAAAAGTCATGTGTCTTTTTGTTTATATTTAGGTCTATAATAACAAATAACGCTTCCTTGGTCTAAAGGCAGTGTATATGGACTGTCGACCAGGAGATCCTGGGTTCGATTCCCAAGTAGGGCGGAGCAATTATTTTATTTGATTTGCCCGGGACTGCAAGTCGAGTCGCCTCTTGGGTCTAGTGGCAGCGTATATGAGCTGTGGAACCCAGAACCTCCCAGGTTCTGGGTTCTATTTCCAGTCCGGGCAAAGCGAATTTTCTCATTTAATTTGCCTGAGACTGGATCCTTCAGAGGTGGTCAGTGGCGTGCAGTCCATATAGACAAAAAGACACTGTCTACCCTGACAATTAGCTATTTCCATAACTAAAGAATAAAAATCATGACTCAATATTATAAGATTAAACGAACTTACCTGAAGTGAAGTTCTATCTTAATTGTATGAAGCTCATTATCTGAGACAGATTATAATTTAACTAGCAGCAGCGTCAATTTCGACTGCGGGAACCACAATGTTTAAAGCTAAAAAAACAAAGCAAAAAATACACCTTTGTCATGCATATCGTTCTCTCCTTAAATCATTACGTTCAAATTCGCAGTTTATGAACAACATATCTGGGGTTATACTTATTAAGTATAGGGAGGGTTTTTTGGGACTGCTGTCTCAGATAATGAGCTTCATACAATTAAGATAGAACTTCACTTCAGGTAAGTTCGTTTAATCTTATAATTGTATTCGCTCATTATCTGAGACAGATTATAATTTAACTAGCAGATGTTTAAAGTTAGGTTGTGAATAAACACTCCTTGTGCAGAAAAAATAAATAATAAATACTGAGTTTCTGTATAACCCGAACTTGTGATTAAGTATTTGTTATTTGAAATAGGTATTGTAAAATTTGCTATCAAGTAATTTTGCTAATGGCATCTGAGATACAGGGTGACTTAGTTCCAATGCCGAGTTTGCATGGAACTATAAAGTGTAAGATACATATATTCAATGAATTAATTATTATTTTATTATTATTAATTTTATCTGTATGTTGCCTGAAATCCAGGATATCACATAATAATGAGATATTATTATATATATGTTATTATATATATTATATATGTTATAATTTGACCATGAAAATGACTGGTATCACTGATCATATTATAACATGTTTTGTCGAAAATAGTCATTTTATTGGGTTAGGTTTTTATATTATAGTTATGGTGATTGGACCTCTTCTAAGATTTGTGGTATTATTTGTAGTTAATACTATTTATAATATCGCTAATAAATTGTAACATATTTTCAATTAGTGATATTTGTACAGTTACAGTGCACTGTATTCCCGAGGTTTCTTGATACGACTGTTTTAAGTGATCTCTTCTGGGTCAATCAGTTAAAACGAGATCTCTGTTATGACTTAGCATTTTTGTGTCCGACTGAAGAATAAGGTATAAAATTATGGACATTTTAGTTCTTCGGTTCATGTTATTTTGAATTTCATTTCCTTGATAAAGTCAGTCTTGACTGTGTGTGGAAGATAGCATCTGCTATACTTTTTGGGAAACGGAGTAACTGTTCCAAGCATATAGGCTAAGCCAGAAAAGAAGCAGTGTTACATATCCACGAGCAGAGCTCAGGTACCAAGTGAGTTGTTCTAGCCAAAAGCTTCGCATTAGATTTGCTTCGTTGTATCTTCTAATTATTCCTCATTTCAACACTATTAGTGTAATATAATCCCTTTATCAGCATTGTAACAAAATAAATGTATATGGCATAGGTATTTTCCTGCATTTTCTTATTTTGATAAGTGTCTATGCTGAAACCATTATTTGAAAACAGCAGTTATTGAGTGACAGTACTCCATATTTTTTCATTTCGGCAGAATGACAGGTATAAGGTGCCGTTTTCTGTCAATTTAACCCGTCAGAGGCGGCACATATATATGTTCCATAAGCGTATGGGCCACCGGAGGCCGAGCCGCCCGTGACCATTTAAATAGTGTCTCAAGTGTAATGCATGCTTGACTCACGGCAATACTGTCTGTGTTGTAGTAAACTGGAGGTGCCGAAAATTGTATTATTATTTTATATAAGAGACTATAGGCTTATATAGGCCGATGCATATTATGGTTTTTAGTATTTATCTTTTTTCGTAGTGACAATTTGGTCTATCCACGTGTGATAGCGCGTCTTGTCATTGTACACAGTGTAATATTTAGTTGTAACGTTTTTAGGTTTATTATAACCGGCTCAATAAATTCAATTTACGTTTGTCAGTAAAAATGTTCTTGATTACATAATACAAGTTTCGATTTTGAGTTTATCTTTTGTAATTAAATTATAAATAACCATCAAAGTTATCAAATTAGTGGAATCTGTAGAATCCTTGCAGTAGAAAATATTCGTATTCAATAAAATAATGTATTTTTTCTATTATTATTATTATTATTATATATATATACTGTTCAATGAATACAATAGATGTTTTGTACCGATTAGTGTTTTTGTCATTGACAACGATTCTGCAGCCTAAAATTATAAGCACATAACGCTAGTCCAACAAATGATTGCATGAAATTTTTATATTGTTTAAGAATACGTTTCTGACCTTTAATATGTGTTGTAATATTTTTATAATATAACCTAGATATTCAAAAGTCCAGTTTAATATTGAATTAATTTCTCATGATAGGTACTTATATATTAACATGTATTATTCTGTTATACACAGTTATATGTATCTGTTTTGTTTACATTTCTTTCAATAATTATAAATTATGAATATTCGTTCAACAGAAGGGCTTTTTCTGATAAGATAAAATGTAAGTTGACACTCATAAGTTGAATAAATGTTTCAAATCAAAATAAGCTGTATCATTGCACTTTGCCAAAGCTTAATTAATATGTATAATTTTCCATCATAATCTATAAACCTTTTTCAATTGTACTGAGGTTGTAGTTCTATAGTTATAAAAAATATAGCGAAATGTGGGTGTTCTAGTTCGCTAGTGCGCCTCTGCCTACCCCTTCGGGGATACAGGCGTGTGCTTATGTGTTATATGTGTACTCTTAATATATTTTTTAATAATACATACTATTTAGTATGTCTTTTTCTATAAGTATTTGACAGCCTCCTTGGCCAGCTGCGAGTGTCAGCTTTGAAACAAGCGGTCGCGGGTTCTATTCCGCACCGGGACGATGTCCGTGTGACCCACAGGTACCGGTTTCGGATCTGGGTGTTGTAAGAATGAAAGTTTATAGTAGTTTTTGACACCCACAATAAGTTATACCCAATGTGGGGTATAAATATTGACAGTTGGTTGTATTAATTTATTTATATTCTTAAATTTATATAAACTTGTGTGGTCAGTAAAGTTATTGTTTGGAAAGTTTAGGTTAGATTATAATTGCTTTTTATACAGTTCACATATATAACATATATTCTATAGGTACATTGAAAAAAGTAACAATGTAACAGTATACGGTCTTATCGTTAATGGAGATCTCTAGTCATAGTGAACTGGTTATAAGGGTATTTATTTATTTTATTGTTCTCCTGATCAACTTCAATGACAACGACACTAGGGCATTCTATAACAGATCATTCCTATATAGTAGAGGTAATAATAAATATATCCGTGAGACAGTAGAGTCAGTTTTCCAAATTGTGCTGTATGACTTGGGTTTTATTTTTGTGTAATTGCCAAGTTGCGTAAATCTGCATATTTACCATCTTTGACATGTATTCATTTTACAATTATTATTTACTACCAGTGTTTGGTGGTAGTTGGAAGTGGAGGATCTTTCTCTCTACTATTCTTTATAAACTGTCGTGTATTAATAATCTTTATATCCCATTGGTTCTAGACAAGGATAACAAAATTGCGGAGGACGTGATTGTTGTCTTATGTTTATAGATATGCGCACATATAATTTTCAACCAATAAGTGAAGAATTCCGCAATTGGGTTAATTTCCAAGACATCGTATTTTTAGATATACTTTTCTCCTGCCGGATTCTTTCTGCAACATGCTTTAAAAAGGAGTGTCGACCCCTTAGATTGATGAATACGGTCTCATCACTAGGTCCTAGTGCTAAAATAACATAAGCTCACGCCTGTATGCAGAGGCGCACTAGCGAACTAGAACACCCACTCGCCGAGCTTAGTTTCGACCCAGATGTTATAGATTATTAACTGAGCAAATAGTAAGGAATATCCTGTCCATTTTATTTACAATGTGACACAAGGAGAAAGTGACAGGCTATTCTTAATGATTTCTTAGGTTTAGACGATATGAGAATAAAATATGAAAGCGTGAAGGGCTGGTTTTGACGTATTCTACGCGCACACCGGTGCGCGCATCAGCACGGTAATGGCCGCGACATATTAACTTGTCAGCACAAAGACATTAAACAGTTTAGCCTAAGAGCCAAGATGCTAACGCGCGTCATGACCTCTTGGATTATGAAGATTAGATGCTCAAAAGAAAAAAAAGGTTGTGTCTTATATATTATGTTAACATTTATAAACTAGCCTAAATAGATAACTGAACGATCTGCAACTCGTTTAAATTAATAATTAATTATTAATTACCCGTGCACAGCAGTGGGGCAGTAATATTACAGGGTTAATCCTTACTAAATAATAAAAGCGAAAGTAACTCTGTCTGTCTGTCTGTCTGTCTGTGGCGTTTTCACGTCTAAACCGCTGAACCGATTTTGATGAAATTTGGTATGTGGGTACCTTGAACCCCAAGGACGGACATAGGGTACTTTATTTTTTTTAATTCAACCCCTAAAGGGATGAAATAGGGGATGGAAGTTTGTATGGGAATTTTGGAACCGCTTAATGGATTTTGATGAAATTTGGTATGAGGATACTTTTGACCCTAAGGACACAAATGGGGTACTTCATTTTTTTTATCAACCCCTAAAGGGATGAAATAAGGGTTAAAAGTTTGATATGGGGATTTTAGATCTAATTAATGGATTTTTATGAAATTTGGCATGGGATAATGGACATCTTTGAGTTCAAAGACACAAATGGGCTTTTTTAAAATCAACCCCTGATGGGATGAATAGGGGATGAAAGTTTTTATGGGAATCCAGAAACCGCTGAACGGATTTTTAAGAAAGTTGGTATGAGGATAGTTAGATAGATAGTAGCGCTAAGGACAGAAATGGGGTGTGATATATTTTTATCCTACAAAGGGATGAAATAGGGGTTGAAAATTTATTTCTTTGTTTTTGGGCCGATTGACTTCAAAATCGATATCTGAGTCACCCCGTGGTTTCAAACGACAGAACCGCTGTCAGAACTGTCAAAAGTGGCCGCCATTTTGTTTTTCTTTGTTTTTGGGACGATTGACTTCAAAATCGATATCTGAGTCACCCCGTAGTTCCGAACAACAAAACCGCTGTCAGAACTGTCAAAAGTGGCCGCTATTTTGATTTTCTTTGTTTTTGGGCCGATTGACTTCAAAATCGATATCTGAGTCGCCCCGTGGTTCCAAACGACAGAACCGCTGTCAGAACTGTCAAAAGTGGCCGCCATTTTGTTTTTCTTTGTTTCTGGGCCGATTGACTTCAAAATCGATATCTGAGTCGCCCCGTGGTTCCAAACGACAGAATCGCTGTCAGAACTGTCAAAAGTGGCCGCCATTTTGATTTTCTTTGTTTTTGGGCTGATTGACTTCAAAATCGATATCTGAGTCACCCCGTGGTTCCAAACGACAGAATCGCTGTCAGAACTGTCAAAAGTGGCCGCTATTTTGATTTTATTTGTTTTTGGGCTGATTGACTTCAAAATCGATATCTGAGTCACCCCGTGGTTCCGAACGACAGAACCGCTGTCAGAACTGTCAAAAGTGGCCGCCATTTGTTTTTCTTTGTTTTTGGGCCAATTGACTTCAAAATCGATGTCTGGGTCGCCCATATTTAGACTAAAACGACAGGGCGGATCGACAAATCAAAAGATTTTTCCATTGGCCCTACAAAATACGCGTGCGGAGCCGCGGGCAAAAGCTAGTATTATTATATTGACCAAAAATTTTGAAACTTTTAACATATACCACTATTATAGAAATGTTGTTTTGGAATAATCTTAAAATTCTTAAGTGGTCTATTTGACAAAATGAACCTATTTCGATGAATTTGGGTATGAGGATAATCTTAGCCATCTCAATCTGCAGACAGGATATTTTTATGAATTCAGGCCTAATAGGGATGAAATAATTGTTTAATTACAATTTAATTCAGTTGCCTCCTTGGTCTAGTGGCATATATGGGCTGTGAACCGAAAGGTTCTGGGTTCGATTCCCAGATCGATCAAAGCTAATTTAATTTAATAGATTTCGATGAAATTTTATATGAGGATACACTTGTCTTTAGGGACTCAAATGAGGTACTTAATTTTTTTTATTAACCCCTAAAGGGATGAAATACATGTTGAAAGTTTGGTTGGGCATTCGGAAACCTTAAAAGATTTTGATGAAATTTGGTATGAGGATACATTTGACCGTAGGGACTCAAATGGGGTACTTCATTTTTTTAACCCCTAAAAAGACGAAATAAGGGATGAAAGTTTGGATGGGAGTTCAGAATCCACTTAATGGATTTTTTTAAATTTGGTATGAGGATATCTTTGGTCTGAGGACAGACACAAGGGACACAAGGGTTTATTTTTTTAAATCAACACCTATAGGCATGAATTGCTTTTCTTTCTTTCTTAAAAAAAATAGATGATAAAAGTTTATATCGGAAATTAGAAACCGCTGATTATACGGATTTTGATATAAGTTGGTATGAGGATGTGATGTTTTGCAAACATGTGTTTATCTGCAAAAAGGGATGAATCTTTCTTCTTGGTCGCACTCTTCATTTCTGAAGGTCGTGTCCGTCTTGAAATTTCCGTCGCATCTCTCGGATGATCTTCTTCCAGGTTTTTCTGTCCTTAGCCTGCCTCATTGCTGTTGTTACTGAGAGTTCCGTGAGTAGTTTTATTTGATCGGACCAACGGCTAGGCACACGCCCTCGCGGTCGTTTCCCTTCTACCTTTCCAACCAAGAGTAGTTTCTCCAAATTGGGGGGGTCCCGGCGAGCCACATGTCCAAAATACTGTAGTCAGCAAAGGGATGAAATAGGGGTTGAAATTAGTTTTTTTTTATCTTTGATCCGATTGACTTTAAAATCGATATCTGAGTCCCCCCGTAGTTCCAAACGTCGAAACCGCTCTTAAAAGTGACAAAAGTGACCGCCATTTTGTACTTCTTTGTTTTTGGGCCAATTGACTTCAATATCGATATCTGAGTCACCCCGTGGTTCCGAACGACAGAACCACTGTCAAACCTATCAAAAGGGGCCGCCCTTTTTGTTTTTCTTTGTTTTTGGGCCGATTGACTTCAAAATCGATATCTGGGTCACTCCGTGCTTCCAAATGATGGAACCGATGTCAAAGTTGTCAAAAGAGGCCGCCATTTTGTATTTATTTGTTTCTGGGCAGATTTATTTTAAAATCGATATCTGAGTCGTCCCGTTGTAGAATATTTAGACTAAAACGACAGGGTGGATCGAAAAATTAATAGTTTTTACCGTTGGCCCTACAAAATACGCGTGCGAAGCAGCGGGCAAAAGCTAGTATAAAATATGCTGCGACATGCCCAAATAAAATGGCGGCCACTTTTGACAGTTTTGACATCAGTTCCGTCATTAGAAACCACGGGGCGGCCTGGTATCGATTTTGTAGTCAATTGGCCCAAAAACAAAGAAAATCAAAATGGCGGCCACTTTTGACAGTTTCGACATCGGTTCGGTCGTTAGCAACTACGGGGCGACCCAGATATCGATTTTGAAGTCAATCGGCCCGAAGCAAAGAAAAATCAAATGGCGGCCATTTTTGACAGTTTTGACATCGGTTTCATCGTTAGCAACAACGGGGCGACCCAGATATCGTTTTTGAAGTCAATCGGCCCTGAAACAAAGAAAAACAAAATGGCGGCCACTTATGACAGTTTTGACATTGGTTCGGTCGTTAGCAACTACGGGGCGACCCAGATATCGATTTTGAAGTCAATCCGCCCAAAAACAAAGAAAAACAAAATGGCGGACACTTTTCTTGATTTTGACCTTGGATCTGTCCTTAAAAACTACGAGGTGACCCAGATATATTGAAGTAAATCGAATTAAGGACAAAAAACAAATTTTCCATCCCTATTTCATCCCTTTATATGTATGTATGTCCCTTTATATGTTTTCTAAGTGGTAGAGCCACGCTGTAGACAGTAACGTCTATAGCACGAATGGGCCGGCTCGACCGGTTAGATACCACTGTCTCACAGAAAACCGACGTAAAGTGGCAGCTTCCTGTCGCGTTTCGTTCGGTGAGTGAGATTTCCGGTGGCCCATTTCCCCACTCCCTTTCCCAATCCCCTTCCATTACCTCCTTTTAGGTTGGCAACGCACCCATGATTCCTTTTGTGTCTTGGGTGTCTTTGAGCGGTGGAGATCACGTACCATCATGTGACCCATCTGCTCGTTTGCCAATCTCTGCTATTAAAAAAAAAAAAAAAAAAAAAAAAAGTTGAAATAGGGATCATGCCAGACATCCACCCCTTCTGGGGGATCAAGTCTCAAATTAAATTACAAAATTCGCTTTGCCCTACATGGGAATCGAACTCACAACCTCCCGGTTCACAGCCCATATATGTTGCCACTAGATCAAGGAGGCGACTAGAAAAGTATCCTCATACCAACTTTCTTAAAAATCCGTTCAGCCGTTTCTGGAATCCCATATAAACTTTTACCCCTTTAGGGTTGTTAAATTTGTGTCCTTTTGGTCAAAAGTATCCTCATACTAAATTTCATCGAAATCCATCAAGGAGTTTCAAAATGGATTGACTCCTAGACTATCAATGTCTAATATTTGACACAAAGAACTGAATAAACGTAATATCAGAGTTGAAAATGTCGAGCACGTCCCTCCCCTTCAATGGTTACCGGACGACTGAGATCGACACGGGCCGTCTCAGAAAACAATGATGTAATGCCACAGCGTATGTGCAAAACCAATTTTTTTCTTATTGTGATAAAACTATTTAACTTGGTGAAATTTTTTTTTCGACAAAATTAAATTAATATTGATGTCTACGTTTTAATCAAGTTACAAATTTATATCGTTCGCCGTACGGAAGATTCAAGCTTTTCAAAAACAGATGAGAGGTAACTTTGGATTTTTTTTCTATCGAGAAAACTTTTAGTAATTATGTTTTTGCTCACGACAGAATTTAAGTTAAATGGTCTATTAATACATTTCCAAAAATTACCTTCGCAATCTTAGTACTTTAGGACACCCAAGCTCGTGAAAATCCTTATTTTGTTCTCATATCCTCTTTACGCGAATGTGATAGAATCCGTAAAAATAGCTTTATACCAAGGCTATTAGCCATTTGCTCAGCTAAACTGTAGCCCGAGCACGAAAAACTAATGTAAATGTAAATGTATTCGAGTTCGCTGCGCACTGATGACATTTGGTTAATATTTCATACAAATTTCATAGACGCGCATCGAGTTCGAATACATTTACTGTTGTCAGAAATTTTCCTGCTCAGGCCGCTGTTTTTATAAATAAGGCCCAATGTATGTATGTCTTCTTCCACAGCCAAGACCTGGAGCGAGTCAATGTGGTATTCGACGATGACAGGCTCACGTTTCAAGAGAGGAATAGGTTCAAATACTTACCGGAGAAGACCGTGGGAGCCCATTTCGATCAAGTCGTTGTGCCAAATCTGCCTTTATTGGTAAGTATTTTAACCACTGTCTTTTTTTTATTAGCAGAGACTGGCACACGAGTTGATGGGTCACCTGATGGTAAATGATCTCCACCGCCCATAGACACCCAAGACACAAAAGGAATCATGGGTGCGTTGTCAACCTAAAAGGAAGAAATGGAAGGGGAGGGAAAAAGGGATTGGGAAAGGAAGGGGGGGAAGTGGGCCACCGGAAATCTCACGCATCGAACGAAACGCGATAGCAAGCTGCCACTTTACGTTGGTTTTCTGTGAGACAGTGGTATCAAACCGGTCGAGCCGGCCCATTCGTGCTGTAGACGTTACTGTCTACAGCGTGACTCTACCACTCAAAAAACTCTCTCACAGAAAACCGATGTAAAGTCAGCTCGCTGTCGCGTTTCGTCCGGTGAGTGAGATTTCCGGTAGCCCAATTCCCCCTCCCTTTCCCAATCCCTTTTCCCTCCCCTTCCATTCCATCTTTTTAGATTGGCAACGCACCCATGATTCTTATTGAGTCTCGGGTTTCTATGGGCAGTGGAGATCACTTACCATCAGGTGACCCATCTGCTCGTTTGCCAGTTTATGAACCCAAATACATTCAACAGTACATAGATGGAACAACAAAAACATGAGATCCAATAGTTGTAACCTCATGGTCATAAGTCACTCAGTCGTATTTGAAACATACGCGCGCAAGGATGTGCTAGCGTAAAATATTTACCTCCTTATTCATAATGAAATCTTAGTTTTATCGAAAGCATAACCCTACTTTTGCCTAGTTTAGCAAAAAGAGAACTAATATATGCTTATCGAATACAATGTTGCTGGTTACGGAAAAAATATTATTTTTAATAGTAAGTCTGGCCTTATATTTTTTATTAATTGTTTCGAAACAATTAATAAAAATTACATATTAATATTAGATGGTGTCCTAGACTATAACAAAATTAATATCATTAAGAAAGAACATCAAACTTGAAACAGCTGATCGGAGTCCGCCATGTTTTCACTATAGAACGTTGGAATGTTTTAACGCTATTGCACGATTATGAACACAATTTATTAAGTAAGTTTTATTAAGTGTACTATTGCGCTCTTATTACGCTCTACTAAGTTATTATGACTAAGGGGTTAGAGAATAAAATTGTCTTACATGATTCTTGAACCTTCACACAGCATTCTAGAGGTTCTGTCATAAGCCCTGTAATAAGTGGTAGATGGCGTTACTGCATTTCTCTCTTTCTATCTGCCTTTATCCCACCTTAATGTGGGGTAAAAACACACTTTTACAAGTATTACAGCACTACCTGTCTGACGTCAACTCCCTCTGAGGGATCCAGTCCCGGGCAAATTAAATTAGAAAATTCACTTTGCCCGACTTGGGGATCGAACCCGAGTCCTCACGACAGTAGTACTATGCATTGCAACTACGCCACTTAGGCAGTTATATTATTTGTTCTCAGGGTGTAATCGCCAAGGCAGTCGGCGCAAATATTAATCCATTTATACAGATTCCCCTAAACTCAGCGCTACAATGGAGCAACCATCCTAACGCCTTCGTTAAACTTCCAGTACACAGGTAAGGTCCTTAAACTAACATAAGCTCACGCTTGTATCCCCGAAGAGGTAGGCAGAGACGCACTAGCGAACTAGTACACCCACATTTCGCCAAGCTCAGTTCCGTCCCAGATGTGAGAGGGGGCGAGCCTATCGCCATATCGGACACAAATTCCAGACTCCGGGGTGATGTGGAAAAATCCAATATCACTTAACCCAATCCGGGGATCGAACCCGAGACCTCAGGACGGTAGTCGTACCGAAATACAACCACGCCACCGAGGCAGTCCTTAAACTAGTCATGGGCGTATAACGAAAGCGGCTTAAATAATACTATGATGCCTCCGTGGCGCAGCGGGGGAGTAGCCGGCTATGAAAAGTGAGGTTACTGGTTCGATTCCCGCACCGAGACAAATGTCTGTGTGCCCATAGATATTTGTTTCGGGTCTGGGTGTTGTGAGACCGAAAGACTCTCGTAGTTTCTGATACCCACGATACAGGTCACAACTAATGTGGGGTCAGGACTATGTGTGTGACTGTTGGTGTATTTATTAATTTTTTAAAGCCACATTAGTGGCGATTTTGAAATAGCTATTAACGTTATTGTTCGGGGCTTTTTTTTATTTAAATGAATCACCAACCTGCCCCCTGACTCCTGACACTATTCGAATGTGACTTCGATTCGGTTTCATTTATTGTCTATTCTTCTTTTTTATTTAAAAAATATGGCCTCCATCATAGCTGCTGATTTTGCCAACGACAGTGTTTAATAAATGCATTGCTCAAAAAAATAGCCAGTCAGACATCTTGAAAAATAAAAAAACTAAAAAAAAGCCATTTATTGTCTCACAATTCCACCGAAATCGAATTGAAAAATGCGCTAATGTCACATTAGATTCGAAAACTTGTCATTTGATAGATTTTAACGTGACGTTAGTGCACTTTTTAAATACAATAAATATTTCGGTGGATTTTAAGTCACTAAAGGTCACTAAATGAAGTCGAAACGAAGTCAAATTCGAATCGAGAGTCAAGAGTCAGGGGATTGGTTGGTGATTCATTTAAATAAACAAGCCCCGAACAATAACGTTAGTAGCTATTTCAAAATCGCCACTAATGTGGCTTTAAAAAATAAATAAATAAATACACCCAACAGGCACACACATAGTCCCCTCGCCACCGAGGAACTTGTAAAAATATAACATTTTTAATTACATTAAGTAGTTGTTATCGAAGTAAAGTAAACAATTAAGTTATTTCTTCGAAGCGTTCATTAGGTAATAAATATTTGCTAAGTGCTACAAAATACACAAGATCACACCTTATCCATTTATAGGTAAACAGCAATGTAACACAACACCGAGATCGCGAACACCAGTTCATAATAACTTGAAAGACCGACTTCAAAATTTATCCGATCATGACCAAATATATATGGGCCCACCTTTAAAATAAGCTGTATTGAACACAAAAAGAATGTTGAAAATCGGTCCATATCTGGCGGAGATATCGAGTAACATATATAAAAAAATACAGACGAATTGAGGACCTTCTCCTTTTTTGAAGTCGATAAAGGTAATAGGACTGGCAAAC
Organism: Clanis bilineata; assembly: GCA_036417725.1. Lineage (NCBI taxonomy): Eukaryota > Metazoa > Arthropoda > Insecta > Lepidoptera > Sphingidae > Clanis > Clanis bilineata. Next base: position 2,873,416 of record CM071165.1, read on the forward strand.
GAGCAGATGGGTCAACTGTGGGCTTAGACAAGTGGCTTATACGCTAATTGAATAGAATAGTAAATGTATGGAAATGACATAGAAGTACGATATATATAGCGTACTCTTATGTCATTCCCATACATTTATTCTATTCGACTATTCTATTCGAATAGCGCACAAGCCACTTGGCTAAGCCCGCTGGTGGCTGATTTGACTTCATTTAGGCTCAATTGCACCACTATTATTAACCTAGAGTTAGTCCTAACCGCAAGTTAAGTTACATGTCATTCATACATTTTCTGTCAATTTAGCTTGCGGTTAGGACTAACTCTAGGTTAATAATAGTGGTGCAATTGAGCCTAAGTGACTCAAAATTCCACTGAAATAGAGTTTAAAAGTGTACTAATGTCACGTTAAAAATTACCAAATGACAAGTTCTCGAATCTAATGCAACGTTAGCGCACTTTATCACTCGATTTCGGTGGAATTTTACCTCAATAAATGGAACCTAATCGAAGGTAAATTCGAATCAAGAGTCAGGGGGCAAGATGGAGAAAGGGACATTTGGGCTATCGGAAATTTCACTCACAGAACGAAATGCTAGAGCAAGCTGCCATTTTGTTTTTCGACCGACTTCCAAAAAGGAGAAGGTCCTCAACTCGTCTGTATTTTTTAATGAATCTTACGCGATATCTCCGCCAAATGTGGACCGATTTTCAAGATTCTTTTTGTGTTCTGTTTCTTTCAATGGTGGTCCCATACTATGATCTACATTTTTGTTCGGATACATTTTGTGGTTGGTTTTGAAGTTTTTAAACTTATGATTATAATCTCTTTAAAGGTTTCTTTGGGGCTATGAGGACAGCATCATAAACGCTGCCAAACCGTTCCTGAGCATCGCGGGTCAGTGGAAGATAGACAAATTTGGCCTCCTTGCGAGCGTAAGTATTATTAAAGCGAAGATGGAGAGGTGATTTGGACTCCTACAAGAATGACTAATGGAAGGAAGGCCTTTGCCCTGCAGTGGGACAAAACAGGCTCATAAAAAAAACTATAGCGGAGTTATCAAGCAAGTTAACTATGATAGTCATAGGTATTCGTCACATGGTGGCTCTACCAATATTGGAGTGGTAGAGCCACGCTGTAGACAGTTACGTCTACAGCACGAATGGATCGGCTCGACCGGTTTGATACCACTGTCTCACAGAAAACCTACGTAAAGTGCAGCTTGCTGTCGCGTTTCGTTCGGTGAGTGAGATTTCCGGTGGCCCATTTCCACCCCTCTATTTCCCAATCCCTTTTCCCTCCCATTCCATTTCCTCTTTTTAGGTTGGCAACGCACCCATAATTCTTATTGTGTCTTGGGTGTCTATGGGCGGTGGAGATCACTTACCATCAGGTGACCTATCTGTTCGTTTGCCAGTCTCTGCTAAAAAAAAAGCATGGTCAATAACCTATAGGGAAATATCGTGCTTTTTCGGACTATATTAAAAAATGGCGCGCAGCGTTTAGCACTTTTTAAAGTCACATGCAACAACACATCATAATATTTTTTTTATTTTTTTTGTATAAAAATGATTTATAACCATATTTATCAATGACTACGTGAAAACTAGAGGCGGAGGGGGGGTCTTGGCATATACTACGGGTGGTCACCGAGGGGGGAGTTGTATAAAAATTTTAAAAAATTGGCCACGTAATATGGGTACGTTCCCTTATTGTCTAAACATTATAACGCTGGCACGACCTTGCGCGCGTATGTTTCAAATATGACTGAGCGACTTATGACCACTAGGCATCGATATATTATTTACCTAGATGCACAGTTGACGCTCGGAAAATGGGACAGCAAAGAAGTGCTTAAGCACTCCTTTTGCCTACAATCGGACGCCGATAGAATTCAAAATTTCAAAATTCAAATTTAAGAACGCTTGCTCATTTCATTTAAAAAGCTTTATAACACGTGCATAGGGTTATATTTGTGTTGATTTAATTAGAACTTGTGATGTTTTTCTTTGTTTTATTTCTGAGACCACTTTTTAGGAGGACATTTGCAAAGAACTGTGCATCTAGGGTATATTATATTGATGCCACGAGGTCACAACTTTATGATCACAAGTTTCGCGCTGTTGTCCTGTCATATTTATGTATTATTATTTATTTCAGAAAAACGGTACGTTATCAGAAAAGTTCACCATCAACACAGGACAAAATGATAAGGATAGGATGAATATGATTGAGAAAGTCGACGGGGAAGATCATCTGTCGTACTGGAGCAGCTCAGAATGTAATAGGTATGGACATAACATAAGCTCACGCATGTATCCCCGAAGGGGTAGGCAGAGGCGCACTAGTAAACTAGAACACCCACATTATGCTGAGATTAGTTCCGTCCCAGATGTGATAAACGAGTCTATCGCCATATCGGGCACAAATTCTAGACTGCGAGCTGATATTAAAAACATGCGAGCTGATATTGACAGCCTCCGTGGCGCAGCGGGCGAGTAACCGGCTGTGAAGCGAGAGGCCGCGGGTTCGATCCCCGCACCGAGACAAATGTTTGTATGGCCTACAGATATTTGTTTCGGGTCTGGGTGTTGTGAGACCGAAAGTCTCTCGTGGTTCCCGATACCCACGACACAAGATTCGATCTTAGTGTGGGGTCAGGACTATGTATGTGACTGTTGGGTGTTATTTATTTATTTATTTATTTATTTATTAAAAAAAAAACAATATCACTTTGCCTGAACCGAAGATTGAACCCGAGACCTCAAGACGGAAGTCGTACCGAAATACAACCACGCCACCGAGGCAGTCAGTTATAGAAATGTATACTACTCATATTATAAAGCTGAAAAGTTTGTTTGTTTGAACGCGCTAATCTCAGGAACTACTGGTTCCAATTTAAAGATTATTTTTGTGTTGGATAGCCCAATCATCGTAGAATGCTATAGGCTATATAACATCACGCTATGATCAAAAGGAGCGGAGCATCAATGAAAAATGTTGCAAACGTGGAAAATTTTCGAGAGCTTCCGTTGCGTGCACTGCGTAAACAGTTAAATTTGCGCATATTTGACGCAGACGAAGTTGCGCGGGTCAGCTAGTTTGTAATAAAGTGTTTCTGAAAGGTTCTTTATCTTTCCGATTAAAAACTAAGTGATATTGTTTTTTTTTCAATTAAGGCTGATATCTAACGAACTTCAACTAGGTCTGAGTCAAAGAAACTAACTCAGTGAGGATTTGGAATTTTTCAATCGAATTTCGACTTAGTCCGAGCCATTATAGTATCAGCCCGGAGTCTAGAATTTATGTCCGATATGGCGATAGGCTCGCATATCACATCTCGGACGGAAAGCTCGACAAATTGTGTGTTCTTATTCTCTAGTTCGCCTCTGCCTAGCCCTTCGGGGATACTGGCGTGATATGTATTCATCCATTGATTCATAAGCTCACGTTTACATATTTTTAGTCGCATTATCTGTGGTCAATAGTTTATCAGAATACGCTCTGGACTTATCTCTTTATAACATTGTAAAAATTAACAAATATTAGTGAAGGATTGTAAAACATACGTTAATTCGGTTTTTACTAATTACTTGTTTGATTAGAAATGGGGGCAAGTTTTATTTTTTCTGCTCCGGTGCCGTTACTGTGTAAGTAGTTGTTTATGGTATCTTCTTGGTAGGCTCGAAAGTCGCGTGTCCAGGGACTGAATGCTGAATGAAGAAAAGGACTCTGCATAACTACGAGAAACACGTTTACTTGAAGCCTGCCTCCTTACTCCTAAGTTTTGTCACTCTTTATTAACGGCCGGTTTCAATAAACGACCTCAGTTTAGAGTGCAGATAGATCGCGATTATGAATCAAATCAAGTCATTTGACGGAGTCATGTTCAAACTGTGTTCTTATTGGCTAATTTTTGTAATCTATCTGCACATTTGTACTGCGGCCTGAGCAGGAAAATTTCTGACAACCGTAAATGTATTCGAACTCGATGCGCGTCTATGAAATTTGTATGAAATATTAACCAAACGTCATCAGTGCGCAGCGAACTCGAATACATTTACATTTACATTAGTTTTTCGTGCTCGGGCTACTGATTGTTTATTGGAACCGGCCGTTAGTGACTTAAAATTCCACTGAAATAGAGTTAAAAAGTGCACTAAAGTCACATTAAAAATTACCAAATGACAAGTTCTCGAATCTAATGCAACATTAGCGCACTTTAACTCGATTTCTGTGGAATTTTAAGACAATTAATAAAAGTCAAATTCGAATCGAATTAATCGAAAATTCAGGCTTCAAGTAAATTCGTTTTTCTCGTAGTTATGCAGAGTCATTTTCTTAATTTGTCGATGATTTGTGTATTGGTTAATGGTGTACATCATCATCAGCCATAGGACGTCCACTGCTGAACATAGGCCTCCCCAAGGTGGACCTGATAAAGGTCGCAGGAAGTCGCTGGATGCAGGCCGCTTCCAACAGGTCCATCTGGAAATCTTTGGGGGAGGCCTATGTTCAGCAGTGGACGTCTTATGGCTGATGATGATGATGTACACCACCAATACACAAACCATCGACAAATGAAAAAAAGAACTCTGCATAACTACGAGGAAAACGAGTTTACTTGAAGCTTGAATTTTCGATTAATTCGATTCGAATTTGACTTTTCATTTATTGTCTTAAAATTCTACAGTAGCCCGAGCACGAAAAACTAACGTAGATGTATTCGAGTTCGCTGCGCACTGATGACGTTTGGTTAATATTTCATACACATTTCATAGACGCGCATCGAGTTCGAATACATTTACGGTTGTCAGAAATTTTCCTGCTCAGGCCGCAGAAATCGAGTTCAAAAGTGCGCTAATGTTGCATTAGATTCGAGAACTTGTCATGTGGTAATTTTTAACGTGACATTAGTGCACTTTTTACAATAAAGAATTATTTGTTCCAGCCTGGATTCATCAGACGGCTCAATTTTCCCGCCATCTATGTTGGACAGAAAGCAAACTTTGTACGTATTCTACCCGCAGTTGTGTCGACGGCTGCCGTTCGTTTACGAGAAGGATGTTGAGGTAATTACCAAACCCCTCCCCCCCCCCCTCCAACGCTACCTTTACAAAATACATAGTGATTTCTTAGGTTTACCCGAATGTTATTCATTGGAATAAAACTATTTTTACGGATTCTATCACGATTTGGTTTTAATTTTTATTTATTTTAATTTTTAACTTTTATATCTGACCCGTGACCACGAAGGCTGCAAAGCTTTCGAAACGTCGGGCATAAAAATTAAAACCAAATCGTGATAGAATCCGTAAAAATAGTTTTATTCCAACAAAATACATAATTTCCACCTACACATAACGATGACGGTATGACTAAGGTCTTGGGTTCGATTTCCGTTGAGAACAAAGTGATATTAGATTTTTCAGCATCAGCCCAGAGTTTGGAATTTATGCCCGTTAGGGCGATAGGCTCCTCTATTACCTCTGGGACGGAACTAAGCTCGGCGAAATGTGGGTGTTTTAGTTCGGTAGTGCGCCTCTGCCTACCTCTTCGGGGATACAGGCGTGAGCTTATGTTATAATACAAACACCCGAAGTCTCTAGCGGTTGCTTGAGGAATCGATGTTTTTCATACAAATTATTAAACATAGTCGCGGGCGTGAAATGTCAATAAAACACTCACGAGCTATATATAGTTCCTGGGCAGTCGTCTCTCTGCCTACCTCTCCAGTGGTATAAGCGTTTTACGTACAGTGAAGTGCATTCTTTTTCTTCTTTCATTCTTGCATTCTTACGTACATTCCGATCAGGGGGCTGACACGTGCCACTATGTTTTACAGATCTCAGACGGCATCCATCTCCTGAGGTACCGTATGCCTGACAACGTTTTCGATGACCCCAGTCACAATCCAGCGAACCAGTGCTACTGTGAGATTGACACGGGCACCTGCCCCCCACGGGGGGTCATTAACGTCACAACATGCACTATGGGTGAGATACATCTTCTGTCTTCTTTTAAAGTATAATATAAAGTACGTAAAATATGTCAGTCAGGAAACTAACTGTACTGACCGGGGCCCGTGGCAAATTAATCAGATTTCCATTTTGCCGAGGCTTTTTAGGCCAGGGTCTCCTACCAGTCGAAGCGAGCGCCCCTTACGGTCGAGGGCCCGTGGCATTTTGCCCACCATGCCACCCCGTAGTTACGCCACTGCACTCGATTCGAATTTGACTTCGATTCGGGTTCATCTATTAACAGAGGGGTGACTCCTGACGCTCGATTCGATTGTGATTTCGATTTGCGAAATCGACTTTTAAAGTGCGCTAATGTTGCATAATATTCGAGAACATGTCATTTGGTAATTTTTAACGTGTCATTAATGCACTGTTTAACTCGATTTCAATAAATTAAACCGAATCGAATTCAAGTTCGAATCGAGCGTCAGGAGTCACTCCCCTGATTTCTTAAGTTTACGCGAATGTTATACATTGAAATAATTTTCCGGATTCTATCACGATTTGGTTTTTATTTTTTATTCCCGACGTTTCGAAGGCTTTGCAGTGTTCGTGGTCACGGGGCGGAAATTAAAAACCAAATCGTGATAGAATCCGTAAAATTAGTTTTATTTCATCTATTGACTTAAAATTCCACCGAAATATAATTAATAAGTGCGCTAATGTTGCATTAGATTCGAGTATTTTCCATTTGATAATTTTTAACGCGACATTAGTACACTTTTTAACTCTATTTCGGTGGAGTTATAAGTCACTAAATGAAGTCAAATCGAAGTCAAATTCGAAGTCAGCCCCCTGATGGGTCATCTGATGGTAAGTGTTCTCCACCGTCCATAGACACCCAAGACATAAAAATATGGGCGGGTTGGCAACATAAAAGGAGGGAATGGAAGGGGAGGGGAAAGGGATTGGGAAAAGGAGAGGGGAAGTCGGCCACCGGAAATCACTCACCGAACGAAACGCAACATCTGCCACTTTACGCCGGTTTTCTGTGAGACAGTGGTATCAAATCGGTCGAGCCGGCCCATTCGTGCTGTAGACGTTTATACAATTTTATTGTCTAAGCATTAAGGGCCTTACTTGAAACAGTTTATTTGAGCAAATGGCTAATAAGAGCCTGTTACTTTTCTCCTTGTTTCACATTGTTTAAAATAAAAGGGACAGAATATTCTTTACGATTTGGTCAGTAAAACTGTTCATTGAAATAAAATTATTTTTACGGATTTTATCACGATTTGGTTTTAATTTTTATTCCCGACGTTTCGAAGGCTTTGCAGTCTTCGTGGTCACGGGTTGGACTGCAAATCGTGATAAAATCCGTAAAAATAATTTTATTTCAATGAATAGCATTCGCGTAAACTTAAGAAATCAGTATGTAAACCAGTAAAACTGTTTTTATAAAGCCAAGTCTCCTGCACTAAATCATTACACAAGACACCTACACAAAACATGCATTTGTAACCTATGGTCCATTGTTCTACGAGCAGGTGACAGCTAAAATCGTTGTTTTGCGAATGTGTTTTTTGTGTTTTGTTTCGAAAAAGTTAGGGCGGGAGACCCGGGTTAAGTAAGGCTCCATTATGCTGGCACGACTTTGCGCGCGTATGTTTCATATGAGTTTTGGCGGGAATTCTGACGGTGCGGGTGATCGCTTGTTTTAATGATTTCATATTCTAGTCTAAAGTTGTGCTTGTGGTTTAAATGTGATGTGAATCTAAGCTATAAACATCAACGAAGATGGAAAGTATGTGGAAGCTTTGAAATAAGTGATTTTGGACGCTTTTTGTCGGGTGGATGGGTCGACCATGTTCGACTCATCCGCTGCGAGAAAATCGTCTAAAAAGCATCAAACTGGAAGGAATTGACGCCAAAACTCCAGCAGGGCCTTGAAATCGAACACATCCGACTTCATTGCACTTGCGAAAACTTAGATGTAGGAAATAAAGTACCAAAAATAACAAAAAGTATACGGCTGAAGGACATTGTATCCATGGCTATGAACAACTTAAAAAAAAAAAAAAAAAGTATGTTTCATATGAGTTTTGGCGGGAATTCTGACGGTGCGGGTGATCGCTTGTTTTAATGATTTCATATTCTAGTCTAAAGTTGTGCTTGTGGTTTAAATGTGATGTGAATCTAAGCTATAAACATCAACGAAGATGGAAAGTATGTGGAAGCTTTGAAATAAGTGATTTTGGACGCTTTTTGTCGGGTGGATGGGTCGACCATGTTCGACTCATCCGCTGCGAGAAAATCGTCTAAAAAGCATCAAACTGGAAGGAATTGACGCCAAAACTCCAGCAGGGCCTTGAAATCGAACACATCCGACTTCATTGCACTTGCGAAAACTTAGATGTAGGAAATAAAGTACCAAAAATAACAAAAAGTATACGGCTGAAGGACATTGTATCCATGGCTATGAACAACTTAAAAAAAAAAAAAGTATATTTCATATACTACAGAGTGACTTATGACCACGAGGTCATAACTATTGGATCATAAGTTTCATGTCCCGTCTGTGTAAAGATCATCTATGAGTTTTTTTGACATTACTCCATAGCGACTCCGTAAAATATTTGTATGATGTACGCACCGGCCGAACGAAGGCAAACGAATATATACCTGCTGCGTTCACACAAACAAACTGTCGCTGTTGTGGGAATGAAACAGGCATAGATTCGTTCGCCTTTGTTCGGCCGGTGTGGACCCGCCATGACAAACCTGTACGCCTCTAGCGGTTACGCGGGGAACTGATGTCTTCCATACAAATATTCTACGTCCTCGCTCGCGTAAATACGTGCAAAAACCTCATGCTTGAGCTACAGATGAATATCTGGGTATAAAGAAAGTTAAAGTTTGTTTATCATGACAGCCTCCGTGGCGCAGCGGGCGAGTACCCGGCTGTGAAGCGAGAGGCCGCGGGTTCGATCCCCGCACCGAGACAAATGTTTGTATGGCCTACACTTAGAGTAATTACGTATAGAGATATAGTCTCATACAAAATTCCGTCAAAAACTGAAGCCAATAACGGTTCAATGTGTGCATCGGCGGCGCGTAACTACTTGAGTCGACACACACATACGCGCGTGAATAGTGTTGCAAGTAAAAGACATATTACCAACAAAATAGGGAAATCTAAAGTGTTCTCATAATGATACACTTGTTTTATTCTAAACTTAAAAAAACATTTGTATAGTTTTGAACCGACTTTAAAATAAAAAGGAGACGGAAACGCTTCCATATAATCTTGGGCCTAGATTGTAAAAGGATGAAAGTGGTGTCAATTAAGATTAGTATATTAAGGGATCATTACTGAAAATTTGGCGACTTTTTTGTAATCTGAGAACACAATTATGAGCCTCACTTTGACTTAAATAAAAGTGAGGTTATGGAACAAACTATATGCAAACTGATGTTTATAAGTATAAATCTTACCTATTTAACTCATTCATCTTAATCGATAAAGTAATCGATTCTATTTTGATAGTGTCCTTTACTTATTTTTCAGATATCTCATTTTCTAGATTGTGAATTGGGCTGATTTTTGTAATATTTTGAAATAGAATAAATTTACAATTTTTTGGGCCATATCTCAACTCATTATATTTTGGCCCAAAGATCCCCGTCTCCTTTTGGTATTTATTTGTTGGATAAAAATATCAAAAAACAGAAAATCCTTTAGGTTTATTCATATCAAATGACGTCAAAAAACGTGAAAACGCAAAAAACACACTTTCCGATCAGAGTACGCATAAAAGTTGAAAATTATTTTCTTTAACTCTTACATTACCAATTACTATCATCATAATCCCCATTCTGGTATCAAACATAAGACAGGCTGTGTAATTTGATTTTCCTCATTATTTATGTTAATAGCAAATTGTCAGGATAGGCAGTGTCTCTTTGTCTATAAGGAGTGCACGCCACTGCACAAACAGAGCTATTATCGCAGAGTTAATTAGTTTAATATGAATATATATTTGCGTTTTAACTAGAGTATTCAGTACAGTTATTATTTAAAAATCATAATTCTACCGCGATTGTATTATAACCCGTCTAACGTCCAGGCAACTAGAATTGCCCAAATAGTCAACGCCATATCTTATTTGGCACGCGTATTTTATTGTGATAAGTGTTATTTGACATCATCCATTGATAAAAGGTGGCACTTTATTAGATAAAGGTCCTATTCATAGCAATAACAGACCAAAAATAAGAGATGGCGCTGACTATTTGGGCAACTCTAGTTGCCTTGATGTTTGACGGAATAATAATAATTATTATTATCGTAATATAAAGTTACCAAAGGAGACGGAGATCTTTGGGCCAAAGTGTAATGAGTTGAGATATGGCTAAAAAAAATAGTCATTTTTTTCTATTTTAAAAAATATGAAAAATCAGCTTAATTCATAATCTAGAAAATATGTGAAAAATAAGTATGATTTCCATCGTTTTAATAATTTTCTACTAAAACAATGTTGCTCAGACAGTATAAATACGAGTATTTTGTTCCTGAGAATAATCGTCTTTGTGACCAACATTTAGTTTCGAATGTGGGTTTTCGAGGTTTTAGGTTTATGATATAGGCGTGAGCTTATGTTATCTACATTAAAACATATCAATAGGTAAGATTTGTACTTATAAACATCAGTTGTTTGCGTATAGTTTATTCCATAACCTCACTTTTATTTAAATCAAAGTGAGGCTCTTAACTCTGTTCTCAGATTACAAAAAATCGCCAAATTTTTAGTAATTATCTCATAATATACTATCTATTAATTGACACTACTTTCATCCTTTTACAATCTAGGCCCAATATTGTATGGATGCATTTCCCTCTTCTTTCATTATTCCTAATAGTATTTAAAAAATGGGTAAATTGGTTGGCATTATTGGCAACATTCATAATGATTCATAACGTAAATGGCGTCTGTCACGTTTACAATTTTATTTGTAGTTTTGATGAATGTTTTACTTAATATTAAAACATGTCAGCAATTAATTACTTGTGAAATGTTATCTTTATATTTCCTTGGTGCTTGTTCATTGTATTGTGACATCCTTTGATAGCGCAGTTCGTCATAATATAATTAAATTTGTGGGAGCTCTGCATACTAAGACTTGACCTAGGACACTGACACGCCGTGCGGCGTTGGGGGTCCAAAACGACTTACCCGGAACGCCTTCACGCCGTGGCCGTGTACTGCCGCAGTACACGGCCACGGCGTGAAGGCGTTCCGGGTGAGTCGTTTAGAAATATCATACATAGAACCGCAGTACTACTGCGGTTCTATGTATGATATTTCTATGGGCCTACAGATATTTGTTTCAGGTCTGGGTGTTGTGAGAGCGTGCGTCTCTCGTAGTTCCTGATACCCACGACACAAGACTCGATCTTAATGTGGGTTTAGGACTATGTATGTAACTGTTGGGTGTTATTTATTTATTTATTTATTTATTACTTGGTAACAGGCGCCCCTGCGTTGGTGTCGTTCCCCCACTTCCACCTGGGCGCCCCTCATCTCCGCGAGCAGGTGACCGGGCTACATCCAGACCCTCAGCGACATGTCTCCTATGTGGACTTCCATCCGACCTTGGGGATAGCTCTCAATGGGAAATCTACGTAAGTATAACATAACATAAGCTCACGTCTGTACCCCCGAAGGGGTAGGCGGAGGCGCACTAGCGAACTAGTACATTTCGTCCAGCTTAGTTCCGTCCCAGATGTGATAGACGAGCCTATCGCCATATCGGGCGCAAATTCCAGACCCCGGGCTGATACGGAAAAATCCAATATCACTTTGCCCGACCCGGGGATCGAACCCGAGACCTCAGGACGGTAATCGGACCGAAATACAACCACGCTACCGAGGCATTCATCCATCCATCCAAGAGAATACTTGTGCCAGAAGACTCCGCTCTTCCATATAAATAACAAACAAAGCTAATATTTTATAAATTAACGTCTTTAGGGTGTTTTTAAATTGTAAACATAAAAATATGTGTTTGTTGCGTTATATATGCGTGTGTGTGTGTGTGTGTGTGTGTGTGTGCGCGTGCGTGCGTGCGTGCGTGTGTGTGTGTGTGTGTTTGTATGTGTGTGTGTGTGTGTGTTTGTATGTGTGTGTGTGTGTGTGTGTTTGTGTGTTTGTGTGTTTGTTATGATAGTAAGATTATATAAAATGTATTATTTCAGAATCCAAGTTAATATACAAGTGAGGAAGGCTCAGACGATATTCTCCGCGGTCAGACATTTGGAAGACAACCTCATCCTGCCGATAGCGTGGATCGAAATAGTAAGTTTATTATAACGCCATCTATTGTCGAGTAGCGGGGAATGTTTTTATTGCCATGACGGTCTTTTGAGCAATTAGCCAGCTGTGAAACGAAAGGCCGCGGGTTCGATTCCAGCACGTGTCTCGTAGTTTCTGATACCCACGCAGGTGAAACCTAAAGCCGCGTCTCCCGCCCTACCTTTTCAAAACAAAACACTAGAAATACCTACACATAATCACAAGTTTAAAAACTTAACACACCGACTTCAAATCCGACCGTGACCAAATTTATATGGGACCACCCTTGAAATAAGCTCTATGAAACACAAAAAGAATTTTGAAAATCGGTCCATATTTGGCGGAGATATCGCGTAACATACATAAAAGAGAATTGAGGACCTTCTCCATTTTGGAAGTCGGTCAAGAACAAGGGTTTTCATTGTCTCCTGCTCATGTAACAATAGACAACAAATTGTAGAAATTCCATGTTTTGTGTAGATGTTTTGTATAATGTTTAAGTGAGAGGAGATATATTTTTTTTGGACTATGGCGTTTCGACCATACTGCCTAGTCTTACGTGTTAGTTTTTGGATTTTTGTGATGCTGATTTGTGATTATTTCAGGGCATAGAGGAGTTACCAGAGAGTCTCCGCTCTCTGGTCTACCACGGGACATACTCCACTGCCGCCGTTCAGCTGGGGCTCAGCGTCCTTTCCATCATAGCTCTACTTGTCTCTGGTATATGCCTCGTTTTACTCTTTGAAAGTAGGCGGCAGAAGTTATGCGCGATTGTCAAAAAAATACCAGTGGGTACAGAGTTAAAGGAACCTGTACCGATCCAAAGTGTTTCTAGTAAATAAATGTTGAATTATGAAAGCAGATATTTATTTGAAGGTAATTTTATTAGTTTGACAGATGTTATATAAGCAGAATAAGGCCGAGGCATGTATTTTGACGGGAAGTCTGACAGGGTGGTCGTCGCTTGATAAAATTATTTCATATTATTCTCTAGAGCTGTGTTTGTTGTTTTTAAGTGATGTGGTTTAATGCATCAAACTGCAGTGAGGATGGAAAGTATAATGTGGAAACTTTTTAACCGGTGATCTTTGATGAGATTTGCTTGATGCGTGGGCTTTGTTCGGTCAATTCGCCGAGTGAAGGTCATCTGAGGGGCATCACACTGGAAGGAATTACCGCCATAATCCCAGCAGGACCTTGAGACCATCCACATCTGGGTCTCAAGGCCATTGTGAAAACATAATTGCTCTATTTACCTTGACATTGGCTAAATCATCGCAAATGCGTGAAAGCCATTATTTTTAAAAGAAGAAGAAGGTCGAGGCATAGGAATGAAAAAATTAAGCATACTTAAATGCATGGAGAAACCAAAATGGCGACTTTGAGAAAGATCCCATTAATATAGTAGTTAGGCATTTTCTTCACATTCCGAAATTATTATTATAAATTAAACACCGTATTTTTAATAAAAGTCGCCTCCTTGGTCTAGTGACAGCATATATGGACTGTGAACCGGGAGGTCGTGGGTTCGATTCCCAGGTCGGGCAAAGCGAATTTTGTAATTTAATATGCCCATAACTGGATCCCTCAGATGGGGTTGACGTCAGGCAGGGCGCTGGTCGTAAAACTTAGCAAAATCCTTTCTGCAACATGCTTGAAAAAATGTGTTGCGCCAACCCCACATTAAGGTGGGATAAGGGCAGGTAGAAAGAAAGAAAGATTATTTATATAATTTCCAAACCCAACCTATTTCCTAATCCATCACTAAGATGAATCTCATATCGCTTTTATTTCTACGTACTTTTTGCATTTCTTAATTTGCGAACCAAAGATGTAACCAAAGATTTTAACATAACATAAATCATTTCTTAGGTTTACGTGAATGTTATTCATTGAAATTAAACTATTTTTACGGATTATATCACGAGTTTGACCCGTAGCCACGAAGGCTGCAAAGCTTTCGAAACGTCGGGCATAAACAAAAAAATTAAAACCAAATCGTGATAGAATCCGTAAAAATAGTTTAATTTCAATGAATAACATCAATCGTGAATTCAGTACAATAACAATTCAGAAATGGACTTATAAAACATTGTTTTATACCCTAACTTATAAAAAATACGCGCTTCTTATCTTTAAGAATAGCTTGTCCCTTTCATTCCCAAACAATGTGACGCAAGGAATAAAGTGACAAACTATTTTCGTAATGTATTTATAAGTAAAGGGCTATAGGTCCATGTATTCAGAGTTACTAGTAGCTATTATTTTAGGCTTATTTTTCAATAGCTACATAATTTTATCTGTGGTATATTTCTGACGTTTTGACAGATGATGTCAAACAAGCTTTCCTTCAAAAAAATCTAGCTGTTGGAAAATTGGTCTTTAATTGTATATATTATGTTATTTCGTTTTAATTTTCACCAAATGTGGCTTCTTGTATACTTAAGTTTTTTAATTATTATCGGATTATTGTGAATAAATTGATAAGTCGACTTAGGATATTTTTTACACAGCCCTGACCCCACATTAAGATAAGTCTTGTGTCGTGGGTATTAGGAACTATGAGGGACTTACGATCCGATAAGCACCCACGCCCAAAAAATGTATTGGCCACACAAACGGGAATCAAACCCGCGGGCGGCCTCAGCCTCCTGAGTCCTGACTTTTGACACTCGATTTGAAAGTTAAAAAGTGCACTAATCTCCAATGCTAATATCGCGTTAAAAATTACCAAATGACAAGTTCTCGAATCTAAAATCTAATGCAACTTTAACGCACTTTTAAAGTCTATTTCGGTGGAATTTTAGGGCATTAAATGAAGTCAAATTCAAATCGAGTGCCAAAAGTCGGCCCGGCCGATCACTCGCTCGCTGCTAGCCTCAACAGCAATATTGTCAAAAATGTTATCTAGATTTGCTTAATTTATACAGTGGTGAAAAAATAAGTAACTCAATACATCCGTAGACTGGATGAATGCAACTCGACTTAACAAATTATTCACAATTACGGATTTTATTTTTATAAGATTAATTTGTAATTAAGAGTAAATATATTTATGGTTTTCCACAGAATTATACATATTCGATGTTGATTATATGCTGCCTCAGTGGCGTAGTTGTATTGCGGTACGACTACCGTCCTGAGATCTCAAGTTCGATCCCGGGTCGGGTAGTGATATTGGGGTTTTTTTCTATTCAGTATCAGTATGGAATTTGTGCCCGATATGCGACGGAACTAAGCCCGGCGAAATGTGGGTGTTCTAGTTCGCTATTGCACCTCTGCCTACCCCTTCGGGGATACAGGTGTGAGCTTATGTATGTAAAAGAATATATTTAGGCGCGTCTCTTGCATTAAAACATTACACAAAACTTGGTTTCTCTACGCATTTTTGCCTATGGTCCATTGTTCCATGTGCAGGAAAACGTGAAAATCATTGTGATTTTTCTCAAACAAAACACAAAAATACCTTCATAAAAGTGTTTTTGTGTGATGTTTCGAGAAAAATTACACAAAAGATGGTATTTCAAAATTTTTTTGTCTATGGTCCATTGTAACATGAGCAGGAGACAATGAAGAACCTTGTTTTGCGTTGTTTTTTTTTTCTAAAAAACGTGCTGAAGACGCGGCTTTATGGAACAATGGACCATAGACAAGAATTTGTAATGAAACTATGCCCCTTATCAAAATATTTAAGTGCTGCTTATCTTTAACCATAGGTTGTCCCTTTCAGTTTTAAAAAATGTAACGCAAGGAAAAAAGTGCCAGGCTATTCTTAGCGAAAAGATAAGCGAAAATGTTTTTATAAAGCCGGGTCTTCTGCACTAAAACATTACACAAAACATGCATTTTTTATCTGTGGTCCATTGTTCTACGAGCAGGTGACTAAAATCGTTGTTTTGTGTATGTATCTTTAGTGTTTTGTTTGGAAAAAGCTAGTGCAGGAGAAAGGCCTTAGTAAGGCCCTATATTTCCTGCAATGTTTCAGTTCAGGAGACGCGGCAAGTAAAGCTATTTGTTAGAGATAAGAATTCGCGGGTACAAGCTAGTAGAGTTTTAAAATAACCCCCGCTGTTTTGGAGCGCATTTATTATTATTAGACCATAGATTATACCTTATAATGTAGTACCAAACTGGGTGATAATATTATTAACATAAGTGATATGGATTGTTTGATTTAGTAATTATTTTTTATCTAATACCCAAATGAAAAAAGCCCTTCTGTAAAAACTGCATCAAAATTAGCTGAGACAGTAATTCATATCATGAGACATTTTCGGCAATTAGCGAGTGTGCGTTTAGGGCTATGTTACTATCTTTTACTATTGCTCGCAGCCTCATGGCTGATGACGTCCCAGTACATTAGTTTTTACCGGACTGCCGCATTGATTTTTCGTGTTTTATTTCTAAGATTGATTTTTATGTATACGAAATGTTATCTACTTATTATTAATTTAGGCCCTATAGAGATGTTTGAATTGAAAACATGTGTAAATAAATTATTTTTAAATATATATTTTGATGTTTTTTTATATCTTTTCTCTAGTAAACATCTGCCAAAACAAAATACAAGCTTGGTCATCTCTTGATTTTACTAACCCAAATCATAGCTCCTTGCTTATAAAAATATTTGAACAATATGAATAATGAAAACAATGTAACGCAAGGAAAAAAGTGACGCCTATTCATAAGATAAGCGAAAATATTTTTATAAATAAGGCCCAGTCTATAATTTTAACACCATTGTGGGGGCAGTTCGTAATAAAAGGGCACTATGCTATTCAATAGGTTTTTACTTTTGTTTAACACAAATACAACAATCAAAGTTTATACGACGTATAACGGTGGTCGCGGCGGGAGCGCGGCGAGCGGCCTCCCGGTGTGGCTGTGTGTTTTCGACTGGCGGACGGAGGAAAACCGAGTCCGCACGATCTAGTGCCGAACGAGTTCGGGTGTCGGCGCGTGATTCTCCCGCGCATCGGGACGTCGTCGCTAAGCATCGCCACACCATAACCAAAATATCAGTAGTTTTTGAGTGGTAGAGCCACGCTGTAGACAATTACGTCTACAGCACGAATGGGCCGACTCGACCGGTTTGATACCACTGTCTCACAGAAAACCGACGTAAAGTGGCAGCTCGCTGTCGCGTTGCGTTCGGCGAGTGAGATTTCCGGTAGCCCAATTCCCCCTCCCTTTCCATTCCACCCTTTTAGGTTGGCAACGCACCCACGATTCTTTTCGTCTCGGGTGTCTATGGGTGGTGGAGACCATTTACCATCAGGTGACCTATCTGCTCGTTTGCTAGTCTATGCTATAAAAAAAACAGCAGTCAGAAAGTGTCCGATATGAAGATGGCTCGCTCCCTATCACATCTGAGATGGAAAAAATTTGGCAAATTGTGGGTGTTCTAGCCAGCTAGTGCGCCGCTGCCTACCCCTTCGGGGATACAGGTGTGAGCTTATATAGAATTATTTTATTTTTTTAACGCGTTTAAACCATCTGTATGTCTATAAAATAAGCCAAATTTCACAAAACAATAAATTTTAACGTCTGAAAAAGTTTCGGTTTGGGCCGAAACGAATACCGAAGACTCGGTTTCGGTTTTGGTAGAAAATCCTGTTTCGCTCGGACACTAGTTTAAACCAAAATTATAGTCCGATTGCTAAAAACCTTAGACTAAATATTCAATAGACATGCAGTACTAATCACACATTAGGCAGGAATTACGACTTTCAGTTGGAATTTAGAAAATGAAAGAATGAAATGGTTCACTGAATTGAAATGTTTAAATAATCTTGATCTTTTTACCGCAGCACTATTTAAATTTCATTAAAAAGTGACAACATTCGAAATGTCAGTTTACTCTGTTTAGTTAAAAATCCTACAATAATGAACCTACCAGAAACAGAGAGTATAACCACTAAGGCTCAATTGCACCACTATTATTAACCTAGAGTTAGTCCTAACCGCAAGTTAAGTTACATGTCATTCATACATTTTCTGTCAATTTAACTTGCGGTTAGGACTAACTCTAGGTTAATAATAGTGGTGCAATTGAGCCTGAGAGTATAAATAAAACACAAAATCAGTTTTTTTCATATATATTTATAATTAAACGCTCTCCTGTACTGGGGGTTCGTATCCCTCAGGGCGTTCAGATTTATCGCCCGCCTCCCCCCTTTTACCGCCCCCACCTTCGCCGTGAAGCTCCATCAGCTTGGAGATCTCGAAACGGGGCCTCTTCAGCACTTTCACCTGCAAATATCACGAGTTAGAAAGGAAGAGATGATGTGGGCGAGAAAGAGACGGCGAATATATCAATCAGAGGTAAATCAAAAGGGAACATGAATTTTCATCATGTATTTATCATTGCGAGCTAGGTGTGTCATCATTATATTATTTTAGGGTTAAGCCATTCCCCCATGACCATGAATAAGAATGCATTGGTAAGTGTGACGTCACAAGCGATAACGCTGAGACCATAAGAAAGGGATAGCAATATGGGCTTTGATTATTGTCGAGTTTGAAAAAAAGATTTTTCGACCGACTTCCCAAAAAGGAGGAGGTCCTCAATTCGTCGTTTTTTTATGTATGTTACGCGATATCTCCGCCAAATGTGGACCGATTTTCAAAATTATTTTTGTGTTTGATAGAGCTTATTTCAAGGGTGGTCCCATATAAATTTGGTCACGATCGGATTTGAAGTCGGTCCGTTAAGTTTTCAAACTTGTGATTATTACAAGAAAATCTTTGCTTAGTCTGTCTGTCTGTAAACAAAGTCTCAGACTAAGTCGAAGCTCAATTTAAAAATTCCAAATCCTCAGAGTTCGTTTTTTTACACAGACTTAGTCGAAATTTTCTCTATAGATCTCAGCGTTACTGTCAACAGTCTCTGGATTTTCCACCGACTTCCAAAAAGGAGAAGGTCCTCAATTCGTCTGTATCTTTATGTTACGCGATATCTCCGCCAAATGTGGACCTTTCTTTCTTTCTGCCTGGCGTTATCCCGGCCTTCTGCCAGGGTCCGCCTTCCTACTTAAACGCTTCCACTTCGCCCGGTCTTGAGCATCCTCCCTAGTGAGGCCATTGGCTCTCATATCTTCCTCCAAAACGTCCAGCCAGCGCTTTTTGGGCCGTCCACGGGTACGCACCCCTGGTACGATCTGTGCTAGACATATGCGACCGACGTACTCCTGTGGTTTCTCCGCCAAATGGAACGATTTTCAAAATTATTTTTGTGTTCGATAGAGCTTATTTCAAGGGTATATAAATGGTCACGATCAGATTTGAAGTCAGCCCGTTAAGTTTTTTTGTGATCATTTGACACGCTAGGCTTACCAGCTCTAGACCATGGACAAATATGTATTTCCTCACCTTCCTGATGCAGACATCCCTCAGCGGGTAGATTCCGTGGCAGGCCTTCTCGATGTCCTTGGCGATGGAGTCAGGGATCAGCTTGTTGACCACCTCGCGGAGTTCAGAGCTGGTCACGTCGCGGGTGATGATCTCGCACATCTTCTTCCTGATGGCACGCACCTGGTGGAAAAAATTGATGAATAATGGCATCTTCGCCACAAAGTCGCCATTTTGACATGACAGCCTCCGTGGCTTGTCGGGAGAGTAGCCGGCTGCGAAGCGAGGCCGCGGGTTCGATTCCCCATTGAGACAAATGTTTGTGTGGCCCACAGATATTTGTTTCAAGTGTGTGTGTTGTGACTGAGAAAGACTGCCTCGGTGGCGTGGTGGTATTTCGGTACGACTACGGTTCTGAGGTCTCGGGTTCGATCCCCGGGTCGGGCAAAGTGTTATTGGATTTTTCCATATCAGCCCGGAGTCTGGAATTTGTGCCCGATATGGCGATAGGCTCGCCCCCATCACATCTGGGACGGAACTAAGCTCGGCGAAATGTGGGTGTTCTAGTTCGCTAGTACACCTCAGCCTACCCCTTCGGGGATACAGGCGTGAGCTTATGTGATCGATTAGTTAATTAATATCTTAGCCTATCGCCGTCCATTGCTGGACGTAGGCCTCCCCAAGTGAGCGCCAACCATCCCAGTTAGTTAATAATATAATAATACATTTTTAAAAAATAATCGCTTATTAATTGATTATTCACATCACTCATTACAGCAGGTCGATTCTCTAAGGTTTCTTTTTTTTTATAGCAAAGACTGGCAAACGAGCATATGGGTCACCTGATGGTAAGTGATCACCACCCATAGACACCCAAGACACAAAAAGAATCATGGGTGCGTTGCCAACCTAAAATGAGGGAATGGAAGGGGAGGGAAAAGGGATTGGGAAAGGAAGGGGGGAAATGGGCCACCGGAAATCTCACTCTCTGAACGAAACGAGACAGCAAGCTGCCACTTTACGTCGGTTTTCTGTGAGACAGTGGTGTCAACCCATTCGTGCGACATCGTTGCGGCAACGATGTTTTCATTTTTGCATTCAGTAAGGTACAAAACGCACGCACTAGCGCTATGCGTGATGACGGCGCTTATGCGAACTAGCTCTTGAGCGAGACGTTTGACATAAATGCATTGAAAATGGTATTCTCTAAGACCTAACAACGTTGAACGCTCCGTCGATCTCAACGATGTGCGCTGCGGGAGCGAGGCCGATCGCAACGTTGTGGCGTTTCTTAGAGAATCGACCTGCTGGACTGATATGATGAAGGGGAAGGTTGGGGGGTATTGTATATCAAATCAAGCCAATGTCATATCACTCAAAAACTTGTGTAATGCAGCGGGGGAGTTGGGAGCGTGATATGACATAGACTGTCTATGTCTATGAATTAAAACAACTTAAGTATGTCACAGCAATTTAAACCTAGCTCGCTGCAACTATCATACTTATCATGTCTTATGATGTAGCAACAAATAATTGGAGGGGTCAATTGTATACCATTAGCAAAGATCCCTCCAATATGGCTACATATAAAAAAAAAAAAAAGGTAGGGGGGTATGTAGCATCTTCACAAATAGCCAACGGCAGACCCGCAAGCCGCGTTTGTGATTTTGCCCGCTTAATGTACGCAGCGTATGGTTGATACGCAGAGCATGTATCGACTAAAACTCTACACATCATCTACTTTACTGCGATTATGTACTTAATTACGCCCGCATGCCTATAGGGATAGGCAGAAACGCAAGTTATATTTATTTATTTATTTATTTATTTATTTATTTATTTATTTATTTATTTAAAAATGAAAGTTTACAGCACTTGGCCAATATATTAACGATTTCTATTCCAGAAACGTAACCAGTCGCGTAAACCTAAGAAATTAGTTGATTATTGTGTATTGAAATAAAACTATTTTTACGGATTCTATCACGATTAGGTTTTAATTTTTATTCCCGACGTTTCGAAGGCTTTGCAGTCTTCGTTGTCACAACGAACGAATTAAAACCTAATCGTGATAGAATCCGTAAAAATAGTTTTATTTCAATGTATAATATTCGCGTAAACTTAAGAAATCAGTATGATTATTGTGTAATTTTTTGTCTACAACACATAAGCTCACGCCCGTATCCCCGAAGGGGTAGGCAGAGGCACACTGGCGAACTAGAACACTCACGTTTAGCCGAGCTTAGTTCCGTCCCAGATGTGATAGGGGTCGAGCCTATCGCCATATCGGGCACAAATTGCAGACTCCAGGCTGATACTGAAAAATCCAATCCGGTGGTCGAACCCGAGACGACGGGACGGTAGTCGTACCGAAATACAACTACGCCACCGAGGCAGTCGCGTAATTTAAGTAAAAAGGTAAATAAAAGATAAAGTGATTTATTTATTTAAGCTCGGCGAAATGTGGGTGTTCTAGTTCGCTAGTACGCCTCTGCCTATCTCTTCGGGGATACAGGCGTGAGCTTATGTTATGTTTTGTGATTATCTACCCTGATCAAAATGCCTGTGCACGCCAATGTCCTTACCTGGGTATGCTGGGCGTAGCAGGTCTTGCGTTGGCTCAACGAGTCCTTGTTGGTGAAGCCGATGCAGAACACCCTGAGGATGTAACCGTCAGTGGTCTTCACGTCAATGTTGGCCTCGATCAGGGTCTGCCATTTCTTAACCATCCATCTGTGTGACAAGGAGTTTTGATTATTAATTTAATATGATTGAATAATGTATTTTGATATTTTTATTTTGATTGAATAATTTATTTTGATGAATTTATTGCGATGTCATTTAAATGCAAGGGGTAGAATTTATTTTTTGTATAATTGGGTACCTGACTATTTTTAAAAAAGTATAAATAGCCCTGATTTATTAGTTTACCCTAAACAAGTAAAAAAATATTTCGTAATTTGTTATCATATGTTTAGTTCAAAAGCAAAAATTATTATGTACAATTTAGTTTGTCACCAAAACGCGATCTGTTAACTGTAAATACGGGTGACGTCATTGCTCCTTACCATAGATACAAAATCACTCATAAAAAAAAACATTTAATAAATAACATTTATGATTTCAACCTAAAAAAAAAACGGGTCAGATATTTCGTCGATCATATATCAATCGTAGATCACTTCCACGTTGAAATTAGGTTGAGCTTTAAACAAAAATACGAAAAAAATATACCAAATAACTTGGCAGTATGACTTTGGATCTTAGGTCTTAGGCCCTTGCGAAAAAAAATATAAAAGAAAAATGAGTAATGTGACATCATGCAACGCGATTGGTGTTTACAGTCACGTGGCGCACAGATAAAAAATTTAATTATTTAAATTACCAAAACAAAATTATCCTAAGAGTATTTTTAATAAATTCCTATTGCACACGTTATTTAGATGATAAATATATGTTCCTACAGAAATTATCTCATTGATATTGGTTGCTATAGTCAAGTATCCAATTTCTCCTCACTACAGTAAGGTAGACAATTGGCTAAAAATCATTGTGAAGCTACATCTAAACGTTTTTCGAACCAAAACACTAAAATCACCTACACAAAAGGTTTTTTATTGCTTCCTGCTCATAGACCATAGACAAAAAAATAAAAAGAAACAATGTTTTGTATAGGTATTTTGTGTAATGTTTTAGTGCAGGAGATGCTATTACCTACCAAAATGCAGTTGTTAAAAAAAAAAACTGTTTTGTTACAAATGTAGCAACGACATGATTAGCCAATCCATATGGAATGCAAAGGCGGATGTCATGTGGTCGCGTCAATTTCTGCAGCTTGAAACGATACGAAGACCATGAGGCTTAACTTCGTATAGCTGGGCTGCAGTATTTATAACCTATATTTTTGAATTAGGTACTTGACTATGTTTCATTTCATACAGATTTTTATATGTAATAGCAAATAAAACAATAAAGAAACCCTTCTATAAAAACCACATCGAAATTGGTTGAAAAATGAGGCAGTAATTCGTATTTTAAATTCTGCAACGAGCAAGAGTGGGGACGTAGTGGGGATAACTTGCTATCCCTTTCCAACGCTCGCACCGTTATGACCATGACGTGGTTTTACTGATACCTCTCTTTCCCGCAGTTTGAAGATTACACGAAAATACAAACGCTTATAACTTTTTATTTTTGATATTTCTATATTTCTTTCTGTGCTACGTTTTAAATGACGTAAATTTCGTATAACATCAATAAAAAAAATTTTCAAGTACTCAATTGTGGGTCGCGACCCCTAATGGAGTGAGTAACAGCCTAGTTGAGTGTTGCAGAACTATTTTTAAATAGGGACTATTACGCGAAACTTGGCGCAGATGGCGCCACTAGCACATACAGTAAGCAAACCGCCATGTTCCATAACCTCGAATTGTTGTCATTATGTCATAATCTTAGAGTAATAACGTATAGAGATATAGTCTCATACAAAATTCCTTCGGAAATTGAAGCCGATAACGATTCAATGTGTGCATCGTCGGCGCGTAACTACTTGAGCCGACACACACATACGCGCGTGAATAGTGTTGCAAGTAAAAGACATTTTACCAACAAAATAGGGAAATCTAAAGTGTTCTCATAATGATACACTTGTTTTATTCTAAACTTAAAAAAACATTTGTATAGTTTTGAACCGACTTTAAAATAAAAAGGAGACGGAAACGCTTCCATATAATCTTGGGCCTAGATTGTAAAAGGATGAAAGTGGTGTCAATTAAGATTAGTACATTAAGGGATCATTACTGAAAATTTGGCGACTTTTTGTAATCTGTGAACACAGTTATGAGCCTCACTTTGACTTAAATAAAAGTTCTGGAACAAACTATACGCAAACTGATGTTTATAAGTACAAATCTTACCTATTTAACTCATTCATCTTAATCGATAATGTAATCGATTCTATTTTGATAGTGTCCTTTACTTATTTTTCAGATATCTCATTTTCTAGATTGTGAATTGGGCTGATTTTTTTAATATTTTGAAATAGAAAAATATTAAAATTTTTTGGGCCATATCTCAACTCATTACATTTTGGCCCAAAGATCCCCATCTCCTTTTGGTTTTTATTTGTTGGATAAAAAGATCAAAAAACAGAAAATCCTTTAGGTTTATTCATATCAAATGACGTCAAAATCGGTACAGTGATATAACCGTGAAAACGCAAAAAACACACTTTCCGATCAGAGTACGCATAAAAGTTGAAAATTATTTTCTTTAACTCTTACATTACCAATTACTATCATCATAATACCCATTCTGGTATCAAACATAAGCCAGGCTGTGTAATTTGATTTTCCTCATTATTTATGTTAATAGCAAATTGTCAGGATAGGCAGTGTCTCTTTGTCTATAAGGAGTGCACGCCACTGCACAAACAGAGCTATTATCGCAGAGTTATTTAGTTTAATATGAATATATATTTGCGTTTTAACTAGAGTATTCAGTACAGTTATTATTTAAAAATCATAATTCTACCGCGATTGTATTATAACCCGTCTAACGTCCAGGCAACTAGAATTGCCCAAATAGTCAACGCCATATCTTATTTGGCACGCGTATTTTATTGTGATAAGTGTTATTTGACATCAACAATTGAAAAAAGGTGACACTTTATTAGATAAAGGTCCTATTCATAGCAATAACAGACCAAAAATAAAAGATGGCGCTGACTATTTGGGCAACTCTAGTTGCCTTGATGTTTGACGGAATAAAAATAATTATTACTATCGTAATATAAAGTTACCAAAGGAGACGGATATCTTTGGGCCAAAGTGTAATGAGTTGAGATATGGCTAAAAAATAGTCATTTTTTTCTATTTCAAAATATGAAAAATCAGCTTAATTCATAATCTAGAAAATATGTGAAAAATAAGTAAAGGACACTAAATAGAATCGATTACTTAATCGATTAAGATGAATGAGTTAAAATAAAATATAAATATACTAGCTGACCCGCGCAACTTCGTCTGCGTAGGAGAGAGAGGGTTGAAAGAATGAGTTGTAGGCATCTATAATCCAATAATTCTAAAGGAGGTAATGAGATGATCTACTTTGGTCCGTTTTCGTCAGCCACCCCGTCAGTCACCCAGTCAGTACCCTCGTCAGTTACCCCGTCAGTCACCCAGTCTGTCACCCCGTCTGTCACCCGTGTGTCACCCGTCTGTCACCCTGTATGTCACCCGTCTGTTACCCATCTGTCACCCAGTCTGTCACCTGTCTGTCACCCGTCTGTCACCCAGTCGGTCACCCCATCTGTCTGCTCGATTGTCACCCCGTCTGTGAAATCTCTAATATCTGGAAAATCTTTTTTCACGCACTGGCGCCATCTACTTAAAATATTGGTTTGTAGTACATGCTATGTATCAAAGATGGCGCTGTATGTGAAAAAAAAATTCCCGCTTTTCTGTTGAAATTTTTCCTGATTTTTCTTTGCTATAAACCTCACGGAGCCCGAGACCTTTCCAACGAATGCAAAACCGTGGAAATCGGTTCGTGCGTTCTGGAGTTATAGCGTCAGGAAGGAAAACCCGACTTATTTTTATACAGTGTGTTTCATAAAGTTGGTATCCATAAAAGGTACACAGATTGAGGTTCTGTCTGACAACATATCCGTGAAGAGAAAAAAAAATTATCGCGGGATTTCGAATTTGTATACGTTTCATACTTAATATTTGTGGAATAAAAAATCGTGCAACCCTAATCAGCTGATTCATTGACGACGCGACGCGCGGTGTAGGTACTTACACCACAGAGCGCTTGTACTCCAACAGATAGCACGGGCGGTGACGCCGCGGCAGCGTGGTGGCTTTCTATGAGGATTATTTTTTTAATTAAATTTAATTTATTTCCTTTAATAGAGAAGAATCGTCATGTACTGAGTTTAAACAATGTATTAAAAGATTAGTACTGTACTTGTCCACTTACCAGATGTTGCGTTTCGTGCAGCACAAATAACTTTGCACTACACTTTTCTATGAACACTTACTTCACAAATAGGGTTCGAAATGAGCTCCTCCTTTTTCCAAACACTTAATTATTCTGTGGTATATCAAGGACCTAGTGTTTCTTAACATTTGTGGGGTTACTGATTCAAAAGCTGATTTTGATGTAACGTGAAATGCCTCAATGAAACGCCACCGATACAGCTCCCGACCCTTACGACAACTACCCCCAGCAGCACCGACACATAAAATAATTTCATAGTACTCGCTATTCAAATACACACTCGATCGCGACATTTTTATAAAAGTTGAGAGCGACTTCACAACTTTACCGTTAGTAAGCAACTGACGAAATGAAGGTACATAATTTTCAATGTGGCGGTAGAGTTCAACGGCATAATTATGAAACCCCGATAGGCTACTATGAACTGAAGAAAAAAAAACATTCAACGGAAATAAAAATAAAACATCTTGATACGTTTTTATTTATCCGCATTAAGCATCATTAAAAAAAGTCAGTATTATAGGATAAAAATCAACATTAACTACAATTACAAAATTATGCAGAACCATTTTATCTTTTTTCATAATTTTTTAGCGTTCTGTCGTGTAGTGTGTTTTTATTGGCGGCGAAAAGTTTGCCGACAAGGAATGCGCCGGCTTCCTATCAAAGGATTGCCGCACGTAGCGGCGCATTGGCAAAGAGTTAAAAAGTGCCGCGGAAAAATGGCAGACCGAACATAGTGATGCTCTAGTATGATCTATTCGGATAAACATTAGAACTAGGTACTAAATATTCTAATAATTTTAATGTAAATTAATACTACCTCCCGGTAGATAAACAAAATCCCTGTATGAATGACCGAATGACCGAAATCCAGGTTTCGGGTAAAGTTATTGCAATCACCACATTATTCGTATCAGCTCAGAAAATAAAATAGTTCGTAAAGATTAAGACAATGCATCATATTCATACAAGTAAAAGTTGTACTTTATTTGTAGAAAGCGAAAATTACGATTAGTACGGATGTAAATTTTATTTCGAATAATGAATTAACTTTGGTATTAAATATTGAATCATTCTAATCGATTGAATGATTGAATAAATCAACTCATTGCATATTTATCAACCGCCCATCCCTAGCGCGGTAATACAGGCAATACTCAAAAGACACAGCTACCGCTTTTGAAATATGTGCCGCTAATGTCTGATTGGCGAAAAACTACCGACTTTTCTTTGAGTTCTTGCGACAGTCCACGTGGACTTCATAGGTATAGCGATCGCCGCTCTTTAGGTGCTGCGCACGTGACTAGCAAAGAGTAGTGAATGTTCGTTGTGAAATATGGACGATTTGATACATGCCTAATTAGTTTAGACATTTAAGAGGTGCTTTTAAATGAAAGAAGTGAAAAGTTGATCAATATTTTGTTGTCACTAAGCAAGTGTAATATTATAATTTACGCATTTCCTTTAAAAAACAATTCGTATAAATTTGAAGTATGTAAAATACTCCAATTTTAGTCATCGCGTACAAAACTAAATAGTTCCATTCGTTCATTTAGTTGAGTTAGTAAAGTTTTGTGTGTAGGTTTAGACACATCTAGTTTTATTTAGTCTTTGTAACCATGTGTTGTTGACCGCAGCCAGCTGATCTAGGGTCATCACAACGAGAGATTTAATATTATTTTCGAAGTTTGATTACTCAGTAACTATAAGGCCTATGCAGTTTTTACCTTCACGAAAAAGTTGCCAATCACCGGCTCTGTGTGTGGACTTTTCATGGGTACCAACTTTATGAAACACCCTGTATAGTAGATAGTAGATATAATGCTAGATGCGGATGATTAATTAGTGTGCGTTTTGGGTGATTTCCATCGTTTTAATAATTTTCTAATAAAACAATGTTGCTCAGACAGTATAAATACGAGTATTTTGTTCCTGAGAATAATTGTCTTTGTGACCAACATTTAGTTATCGAATGTGGGTTTTCGAGGTTTTATGTTTTCGATATAGGCGTGAGCTTATGTTATCTACATTAAAACATATCAATAGGTAAGATTTGTACTTATAAACATCAGTTGTTTGCGTATAGTTTATTCCATAACCTCACTTTTATTTAAGTCAAAGTGAGGCTCTTAACTCTGTTCTCAGATTACAAAAAATCGCCAAATTTTTAGTAATTATCTCATAATATACTATCTATTAATTGACACTACTTTCATCCTTTTACAATCTAGGCCCAAGATTGTGTGGAAGCATTTCCCTCTCCTTTCATTATTCCTAATAGTATTTAAAAAATGGGTAAATTGGTTGGCATTATTGGCAACATTCATAATGATTCATAACGTAAATGACGTCTGTCACTTTTACAATTTTATTTGTAGTTTTGATGAATGTTTTACTTAATATTAAAACATGTCAGCAATTAATTACTTGTGAAATGTTATCTTTATATTTCCTTGGTGCTTGTTCATTGTATTGTGACATCCTTTGATAGCGCAGTTCGTCATAATATAATTAAATTTGTGGGAGCTCTTCATACTAAGACTTGACATAGGACACTGACACGCCGTGCGGCGTTGGGTACCTAAACCGGCTCACCCAGAACGCCTTCACGCCGTGGCCCTGTACTGCGGTTCTATGTATGATATTTCTATGGTCATAATATGGTATTTAATTTACACATATGTAGACTGGACAATAATTGATGTGCCCCAGAAAGATATGTTCATACAGGAGATGGGAAACAAATTAGATTTATTTTATTAAGAGTATTTCCGACCAGCTTTACTGGAAAAAGTGCTCTATAAAAACTATGCCAAATGTTTCTCTAAAAATTAATTTTAAGTAATACCGATATGTGATTGTTGATATATTAGTAATGTATATGCGACTCCTTAGATTAATAAAGTCATGTGACTCATTAAAAAATCTGTTTACTGTCTACACTAGTGCTGCACTCTGGTGCCAGAACATTGCAGTATTATCCCCTATTAACGACAAGTAGTCAGATGTGATATAAAAGGCCGCGAGTTCGATTCCCGCACCGAGTGATCAACAGATATTTCGACGGTCCCTACGTATATAAAGACAAGTCAAAATGTCATATTTTTTATTGCATATATGGCTTTAGATTATCCATACGCTCATAACTATATAGATATATTTTTTAATTATTTTGTATTCTAATAATTCTACTTTAAATACTAATCGAACAAGATAACAAGTAAGATAATTCTTAAACTTATAAATAAACTTTATTTCGTTCTCCTGAAAACCTCAGTTTTTGACATGTCGCTTTGTACGTAGGGACCGTCGATTTGTTTACATTGTGGGTGAAGTATGACTACAATACCAAAGACTTGTATAAAAAAATTATATTTGGACTATTAAAGGGCAGACACAATGACATTGTATCAGGTGTTAAATAGTGTTGCCCGACATGGTATTTGAAGCTAAGACCTGGAGATACATTGCCCATATACCTTATTATGTATTGTGGGGATGTCTGCAGTCACACTATGTGTGATCAGCTCACATGCTCGAACTATTTCACCCTTATTCCCAGTTCTGATGGCACTCCACTTTTGCTTCGGAAGCGACCAAGCTACGCAACAGCCCCCAAGAGGTACAACATTGGGATTCGGCTGTGGCTCAGACTAGCCTTTGTGCCATGGGGGTCTTCCAGGTTTGTCTATATACCTAGCCACTAGACAAAGATGTCAACAAAACTATTAAAAATATAATAAAGCGTGTAAAAATAACTATCTCACCTGAGCTTATCAGTCGTGAGGTCCATACCGTGGAAGTTGCACAGCACGTTGCGTCCCTGGACATCCTCAGCAATCAGACGGAACTTGCGGAAAGACCTGCAAACACATTTTCATATAGTGATTGTGTATTACAATGGGTTTTGGGTACTGAAGTGTGTCTGTTCAGCGATAAATCAAAAGGGAACAAAATTTTCATCAGTTTTGTGTCATTGCGAGCTAGGTGGATCATCATGGTAGATAACTCTTTTCTATAGCAGATTCCTCACAATTTCATGTGTAATTCTCATAGCAGCTAAGGGTCCGTACAAGCCGATTCCTACCGGCTTTGCCAGATTGAAGACCAATAAATAAGTATTAAACATAACATAAGCTCACGCCTGTATCCCCTAAGGGGTAGGCAGAGGCGTACTAGCGAACTAGAACACCCACATTCCGCCGAGCTTAGTTCCGTCCCAGATGTGATAGGGGGCGAGCCTATCGCCATATCGGGCACAAATTCCAGACTCCGGGCTGATATGGAAAAATCTAATTTCACTGCCCGACCTGGGGATCGAACCCGAGACCTCAGAACCGTAGTCGTACCGAAATACCACCACGCCACGGAGGCAGTATTAATAAGTATTATGTAGGTATTATCCAAAAAAGTGTAATTGGCTTTTTGTAAATTTTCACCCTTCGCCACTGCCACATAGATATCCAGATACATTTTCCAGGATACAAAAGCATGTTATTGCTAATGTAGCTTCTCATAGGTGAAAGAATTTTTAAAATGGATTTCTAATGTTTTTGAGCCTTATCACAAACAAAATTACAAAAACAAATCTTTTTCTTTTATCCCAATTATTGTGCATTTTTCGTCAGAATTCCAAAATGGAGAAGGTCCTCAAATTTTTTTATGTATGTTACATGATATCTCCCTCACTAGGGAGGATGCTCAAGACTGGGTGAAGTGTAAGCGTTTAAGTAGGAAGGCGGACCCTGGCAGAAGGCCCGGATAACGCCAGGCAGAAAGAAAGATGTTACAAGATATCTCCACCAAATGTGGATCAATTTCCAAAATTATTTTAGTGTTTGATAGAGCTTATTTCAAGCGTGGTCCCATATGAATTTGGTCATGATCAGATCAAGTTGGAAGTCTTCTTTATTCTTCTTTATTAAAAAAATATGGCCTCCATCAAAGGTTGATGATTTTGCCAACGAGTGTTTAATAAATCCATTACTCAAAAAAATAGCTAGTCAGACATCTTGAAAAATCCTTGTTCCGAAAAAACAACTTGGAAGTCAGTCAGTTGAGTTTTTAAACTTGTGATTATTGGGCTAATTTGTATGTATAATCTACAAAACTCTATAGTTTAATCAGAATTTAGTAGTTTTTGCCTGGATGATTAAACAAAATTACATCGCCCTTTACTTATAAAAATATTTAAGCGCTGCTTATCTTTAACCATAGGTTGTCCCTTTCATTTTTAAACAATGTAACGCAAGGAAAAAAGTGACAGGTTATTCTTAGCGAAAAGATCAGCAAAAATGTTTTTGGGCCATTATGTTCACAATCTTTTTATAATGAATTAGATTTAGATGTAATATAGTACCATACCTTTCAGCATCAGTGTCGGCTTGGAGATCAGCCAGAGAGACTTCGAACACACGGCCCTTCAGTCCCTCGGAAGCGATTTTTGTTCCCTACCAACAAATAATTTGGTGTTTAATACCAGTCAAAGAATTGTAATTTTTTAAGGTGATTGTGGGTACGTTCAGCGATAAATCAAAAGGGAACACAAGTTTTCATCAGTTTTGTGTCATTGCGAGCTAGGTGGATCATCATTTCACAAGTTCAATAGTAGATGCTAAATTTCTCTGTTTATAGAACGACTTTAAAAAATTGAGGAATTTATCAATTTGTTTTTTTTATATGAACACAAGTTTTGTCAACAGTTTTGTGTTGTAGAGGAACGGGTGACGGTGACATCTCTGCCAAATGTGGATCAATTTGAAGATTCTTTTTGTGTTCGATAGAGCTTACTTCAAGGGTGGTCCATATCATTTGGTCACCATTGGATATATTTTGAAGTTGGTCTGTTGAGTTTTTAAAGTTGTGATAATGATTCTTATCGTTTTGGGTTCCCCTACTGCATTAATAGGGCATCTTGCGTTTAGAGTGATGTATGCTTTTAATTTCTTGGCGTTTGTCACACATGACAAAAATGTTCAAAGATCAAATCATACCCCCAAAAATAATAATTTACTTTAATTACCAGACTTCAAGGCACCTCCTTGATCTAGTGGCAGCATATATGGGCTGTGGACCGGGAGGTCTTGGGCTCGATTCCCAACTCGGGCATAGCAAATTTTCTAATTTAATTTGCCCGGGACTGGTTCCCTCAGAGGGGGTTGACGTCAGGCAGGCAACCGTCGTTAAAACTAAGCCGAATCCTTTCTGCAACATGCTTGAAAGTGTGTTGCGCCGACCCCACATTAAGGTTGGATAAAAGCAGGTAGAAAGAAAATTAAAAAAGGGCTATTACAAATTTTCGGTCAAAATTTATGATGCCAACATAACCTCTAGGCCAAAACCAGTCCTTGAAACGTAGTTTTCATCAATTATTGCAATCATACATAGCACAAAAAGTGGGTAATAAAAAACATTGTCAAAAGCTAACCTAATACTATCACAAAAATTATAACTTACTTGAGTACGGTTGACAAGGGTGGTCCCCACTTGTCTCTTGGTGAACATGGACGGTGCCTTGACATCATACCAGTCTTTACGGGTGAAGGGATCGACACTGAAAAATAAATAATCAGGTTTACCATAACCTCAAAAATACCAAACTTACCCATAATACGCCGGATTTGGAGGATTTCTCGACATTATAACGAAGTGGAGCACTTGATTTGAGCATTTAACTTGTGGACTTAGCACAAATGAAGACAATAATGAGCAAGTTTACAAAATCTGACACGAGACACAGACTTTGAATCCGAGAATATTCAAAACATCACATAAAGTGAAACGCATTTATCGCATTACACGGCTAGAACGTTAAATAAATTGTAAAATTTTGAGTTTATTGCGCACTTACATCTTCTTCTTAACACCCTTTTTGCCACCTTTGGAAAGGCCTTTATTTTTACCGACCGCCATGTTCGCACACAAACTTGAGAAAGAATTTGTGTTGTTTATGGTCCAAACAGACGGTCGCTTAGCTGTCAAAATGACATTTAGGCAGGGATACCAGTAAATTCAATATAATCTATCAGTTGTATCTTAAATGCCAGGAAACCATACAAATATGATCCAATTCATGTGGAACAGTAAAGTCTTTAAAGAATTTTCATTCACTGATATATATATATATAGCAGTTTGACAATAATTAAGTATTGTAAATATCGTTGCAAGTATTATTGGCGGAATAGCGTCATAATAATAATATTATGAAGGCCGTCATATTACAAAGATTCCCGAATTCCGTTTAAATACGAACACTGCCTAAATCACCTTAATTCATACGTTTGAGACATTATTTTCATAAAAAAACAATCAGTTTTCTTGTCCACATTATGTTCTGTTCTACCCATGATATCATGTTCCAAAAGGGTTATCATCAAACGGGATGTTTCATCAAAATGCAAGTTTTTATAATAGTCCACAACATAGAACAAAGCATTCATTTTTTCAGAACAAAGCATTCGCGATTAAAAAATAAAATTACAAAAACCGTATTATAACTTTTGAACGACGGTGTTGATATTCTCTATCGACCGTTGGTCCACAAGTTCTGTTATACTGTGTATCCAAATACAGTAAAATATAATTATGTATGCTGAATAATTTATCAATTATGTATCTAATTAATAAGATTTGCAACCCTTTCAGAAAACAGCACAGGTAATAAATTCGATACTCCATTACCACCATAGACAATTATGGAAAGAACGAATGAATATATTTGGGTAATTAATTTCACTTGCCGACAGTTCATGCTTGGCAAAGCTACACAAACCTGGGGATTTTAGAGTATGTGAATTTAAGTCGTGTTTTCATTTAAACTGAAATATGAATGCACTTGGCTATGAAATTCCAGTTTACAGCCTCAGTGGGATAAGGATAAGTTGGAAGACGAGCTATACTAATAGCAAAACACGTCAAATAGTTTTTGTTTGGTGACCGGTGAGCCATGTTGCAGACGGTAAGGTCGGCAGTATGAATGGGCTGGCTTGAGCAGTTTTGTATCACTGTCACAAGGAAAAGAGACGTAAAATGGCAGCTTGCTGCGGTGAATGAGATTCCTATTCGGCTCCTCTGAGATTAGCAACGGCCATATTCCTTTGATATCACAACCCCACGGGTGTCCAATATCTATCATCAACTATTCTAGAGGTGGTAGAGATCACTAACAAATGGTAAATAATCATCAGAGGCATCTGACTCGTTTCATTAGTTAGCGTCTCCATTAGAAAAACACTGTCATCAACGCGACGCGATAGCAAACTTGAAGCTGCTAGTAGCGCACTCTGTATTATCTATAATAATTATTGTATCCATATTCGCAAACAATAACTCATTTGAATTTGTCTATAAAATGATCTCGCAGAGTGTGTATGAACGCCATATCATTTTAGATTCGATCAATGCATTCGTTTCGTGCTTTTTTTATTATGTAATCTGTACCCGAACTGACATTTATTAATCATTTCATTCATTTTCTTCACTCACCTTATTGAAGTAAGGGGG
Source organism: Clanis bilineata (assembly GCA_036417725.1). Lineage (NCBI taxonomy): Eukaryota > Metazoa > Arthropoda > Insecta > Lepidoptera > Sphingidae > Clanis > Clanis bilineata. Next base: position 2,908,575 of record CM071165.1, read on the forward strand.
GTTAGACGTGTTTTGCAAAGTCGCAAAGTATATTTGTGGAGTTCATAAAACAGACGGCGGTCATATCGTAACGGTTATACGCCATTAATACGCATTAAAATTGTAATCTTGTGACTTTTGTTATGTTTTAATTAGATACAGTGTGCAAATATGGGCGCAAAAGTTTCTAGAACCGATTTCGAGTGGGTTTACACGGAGGAGCCCCATGCGAGCCGCCGGAAGATCATCCTAGGTATGTTATTGGTTTATTACGTCATGTATTGACACATAGAAACGATTACCATGTTTTATGGGATTTGGGAATGTATTAACGGGCAAGGTTAATCAATGCCGAGTTTCTCTCTGCCGAAAAAAATGAAGCCGTCTCGATGGTCTCAATAGTTTACGCCCCGTTGATTCCAAATTTAAATCGTGTAAGAATCCTATATTGCTCCAATAGAAAAGTGAAACCGTACTTGTTTTAATTAAAATAATGTTAGATCAATTTGTTTTAATTATTGTTTTATTGGACTTTAGCGAAAAAAACATGTAATTTTTGGTACAATCAGAATGTTTCTGGCAACTTGTCCACACAGATATATAAAAACAAGATTTAGAAGTGGATCTATTATCTATTTTAATTTTGTTACCAATCTCATTTTGCTATGAAATTGGGCTAAGGAAATGAAATGGAATGGACATTGGACTTATATAGCAACAACTTATTAACAAAAAACCAATGGAAAACCAGACTTTTTTTCTATAATATTAAAAAACAATACAAATTAAATGGAAGGTTAGTTGTATAGTTTTAAATGAAAAAAAAAACACTTTATATTTATAAAAAGGGTTTTGTCTTAACTAAATATAATGGAAAAACATATTTTATTTCTTTATTTTCTTATAAACTAAATAATAATAGACTTAAAAATTGTATAAGTAAACAATATATTATAATCTCATAATTTATGACTCAATCTTATGGCATTATATTCATCAATGATTGATGTTTACAATCTTTTCTTTGAAATTAGTTTGATTAGATTAGGAACAATGCATAAATGCTTTTCAGAATTTGCCAAAATATCATATTTGGCAATATTCAAAGTAATATAGGTCCATGTTGATTTCTTAAGATTACACGAATGTTATTAAAGATACAAGATGTTAATGTTACAATGTAACACTCTTATTTATTAGGCAATGGAGATCACCTACCATGAGATGACCCACCTATTTGCTAGTCTTCACCAGGCCCATTTCCCCCCTCCCTTTCTGTTCACGTCCATTCCCTCCTTTTAGGTTGGTAACGCACCAATGATTAATTTTATATCTTGGGTGTCTATAGGCGGTGGAGATCACTTACCATCAGGTGACCCATCTGCTCGTTTGTCAGTCTCTGCTATAAAAATAGTTTTAAAAACTTAACAGACCGACTTCAAATCCAATCATGACCAAATTTATATGGGACCCTTGAAATATCTATAGCTATATTGATACAAAAAGAATTTTGAAAATCGGTCCATTGGCAGAGATATTGCATAACATACATAAAAAATACAGACAAATTGAGGACCTTGGGGGTTACCACCACCTCTTATAGCAGTATTAAATATTAAGTACCCTCAACCGGCGGAAATGTATGAAACGATGCATGAATGTGGATGAGGCAAAAGAGGTGTGTCAGGATCGTAGCTTGTGGCGCTCAATTGTCTCTGCCTACCCCTATGGGATACAGGCGTGACTGTGTATGTATGTAAATATTGAGGTTAAGGTTTAAGGTCCTCTTCTACCTACTTTTGCCGTACCGTTAAGCTGTGGAATAGTCTGCTGGCTCACGTGTTCCCTCCCTCCTATGACATTGGGTCCTTTAAGCGAAGCGTGAAGAAGCATTTATGCAGGCGGGCATAACTGGCGACCATTCATAAACTATGTTTATCGATGGTCGTTGTTTTTTTTTTGGACTGCACTACGCTTACCGTCAGGTGTAGTGTAGTCACATTCCCGGGCCCGAATAAAAACAAATTTAGAATATAGAGGTACATACATACATAAGCTCACGCCTGTATCCCCAAAGGGGTGTAGTGTAGTCACTTTGCGGTGCTCGGATAAAAAAAAAAAACTTACTTCCTTTCGTAAATAGTCTTACTTCTTTTTTTTTGTACGGGAATCGGTACAAGTAAGATTATAGTAATATTGCTATAAGAGGTGGTGGTAACCCCCTTCTCTTTTTTGGAATTCGGTCGAAAACTCTCAGCTATAAACTATTAATACTTTTATCATATCTTTGAATTGCGCACATCTGATTTACTATTCTTCAGATAACGTTTTATTGGCCGCTTAAAGTTCTAGGTAATCCCTCATAGTTGTTACTGAATGATGACTAATTTAATGATTGTTAGTTTATTCATGATCCTCAGAAATGTAAACAAATATTAAGCTCATGCCTGTATCCCTTTTAGCGTAGGCAGAGGTGAACTATCGAAATTGATTACCCATATAATATATTGACTGCCTCGGTGGCGTGGTGGTATTTCGGTACGACTACGGTTCTGAGGTCTCGTGTTCGATCCCCGGGACGGGCAAAGTGATATTGGATTATTCCATATCAGCCCAGAGTCTGGAATTTGTGCCCGATATGGCGATAGGCTCGCCCCCTATCACATCTGGGACGGAACTAAGCTCGGCGAAGTGTGGGTGTGCTAGTTCGCTAGTGCGCCTCTGCCTACTCCTTCGGGGATACAAGCGTGAGCTTATGTTATGTTATGTTATATATTTCGACGAACTTAGTTCCGTCCCAGATAGACAACCTAACGGCACATCGGGTATAAACAGACTCTGGGCTGATATTGAGTAAAGAAACGAAATATCGCTTCCGTGACTTTAACAAGCAGATGGGTCACCTGATGGTAAGTGATCTCCACCGCCCATAGACACCCAAGACGAAAAAGAAGGATGCGTTGCCAACCTTAAAGTAGGGAAAAGGATTAAGGGAGGGGGGGAATTGTCCACCGGAAATCTCACCGAACAAAACGCAACAGCGAGCTGCCACATCGGTTTTCTCTGAGTCAGTGGTATCAAACCGGTCGAGCCGGCCCATTTGTGCTGTAGACGTAACTGTCTACAGCGTGGCTCTACCACTCTACTCGTACCCTTTCGGGGATAACGCGCGACGTGTTTGTAAAATATCACATCAAACAATGTTAATTAGCTTAAATTAATGTAAAAAAAAATATGTTAATAGGTATTTTATCAGAAGTTATTTTAGTTTTGATACCGTTCGTGGCGCAGTGGGCGAGTAGCCGGCTGTGAAGCGAGAGGCCGCGGGTTCGAATCCCGGACCGAGACACATGTTCTTGTCAAAATACTGTATCTAATATCCAGTGGCGTGCAGCCCATATATACTGTCTACCCTGGCAATTTGCTATTTACAAAATTTTTACCTAAAATTCATGACTAAAACAATTTTCAAAACAGCAGCACCTGGTTTATATAGGTACACATCAAAATGGGGATGTATTATGATAGTAATAGTGATTTCAGAGTTGAAAAAATAGTTTTGCAAGTTTTTGTCTACCCTGATTGGAATGCCTGTGCACGTCACTGCTAATATCTCACGACTCGCGCAGTGTAGACACAGTGATTTGTTATTTAAAGTGCAGGTGGTGCTGCTACTGTTCATAGGTAAGACTGCTAGCTAGTCTCGTCATTCGATTGTAATAAAAATAACTTAAACAGCGCAAAATTCCCCACAATGTTTGGCTAAGATAAGCTCTCTCATAAACGGATAACATGATATTTTCCCCCTTGACTTTGCAGTAGTATCAAACTTTGGTTTTCATTCAACAGTTTACAGTATATAGACGGGACAACGGTACAAAGCTTGTGATCCAAAAGTTATGACCTAGTGGCATCAATATAATATACCCTAGATGCACAGTTCTTTGCAAATATCCTCCTAAAAAGTGGTCTCAGGAACAAAACAAAGAAAAAGATCACAAGTTCTAATTCTATGAACACAAATATAACCCGATGCACGTGTTATAAAGTAACTTCTTAATTGACATGAGCAAGCGTTCTTAAATTTGAATTTTGAAATTTAGAATTCTATCGACGTCCGACTGTAGGCAAAAGAAGTACTTAAGCACTCCTTTGCTATCACATTTTCCGAGCGTCAACTGTGCATCTAGGTAAATAATATATCGATGCCTAGTGGTCATAAGTCGCTCAGTTTATTTAATATACGCGCGCCAGGTCGGCCAGCGTAATAATATTGAGAGAATAAACTTATCTTACGTGATTCTTAACCATTCACAGAACATTCTAGGGTGTAAATTGTAATAATTGTCGCATTGTAATAAGTGGTTGATGGCGGTATCGAAGTTTGAGATCAATTTCTTTGTATGGAAACTTGCTTGATAGCACCTCTATAGGTAGTAATATTAACGGTAGTTATCACAAGTTACCTGCACAAACCTAAAAACCGATAGAAATAAAACTGTAGGAGCACAGTGCATTCTTGAACAATGACACATAGCGAAAACATGTGTGAACCAAACTTGGATTTGTTTTTTACCCGTGTGAACCACTTACTTGTGCGCGGTACTTAAGTGATTCGTTAATAGTTTAGTTTCGTATTTACAACGAGTTTTTTGTTCCCTATGCATTCCTTTGTATTTAATTTGTTATTTTAATAAATATTTGGTGAGAGTGAGAGGCACAGCATCCCTTACGGGATAGAGCAGTTCAATGAATCAGACTAGCTACCTTAAATACGGTGTTAGAAAATTCAGTCATCAGTATTCCATTTGCATTGATCGCACACGCACAGTATTCCATTTGCATTGATCGCGCACGCATAGTTTGCCTCTCTGAATCACTCACACTTTACTGGCAGGCAAGTCTTTCATTCACCTAAAACATTACTCGATACAAGACTACTGCCAAAAAACTATTCTTACGGATTCTATCACGATTAGGTTTTAATTATTATTCTCGACGTTTCGAAGGCTTTGCAGTCTTCGTTGTCACGGGTCAGACTGAACGACTGACGTTGTCAACGAAGACTGCAAAGCCTTCGAAACGTCGGGAATAATAATTAAAACCTAATCGTGATAGAATCCGTAAAAATAGTTTTATTGCAATGTATAATATTCGCGTAAACTTAAGAAATCAGTATCTAAAAACCGATTTCAGAATTTTCTTTTTTTAAGGGAGCATCTTTGAAACAAACTTTCGAACACTTGTGAAAGAGCCACGCTGTAGACAGTTACGTCTACGGCACGAATGGGCCGGCTCGACCGGTTTGATACCACTGTCTCACAGAAAACCGACGTAAAGTGGCAGCTTGCTGTCGCGTTTCGTTCGGTAAGTGAGATTTCCGGTGGCCCATTTCCCCCCTCCCTCAATCCCTTTTCCCTCCCCTTCCATTTGCTCATTTTAGGTTGGCAACGCAACCATGATTCTTATTGTGTCTTGGGTGTCTATGGGCGGTGGAGATCACTTACCATCAGGTGACCAATCTGTTCGTTTGCCAGTCTCTGCTCTTAAGATAAAAAAAAATACTAAAAGAATCTTGAAAATCTTTCTATATTTGCCACAAACATCAAGTGTCAAAAATTGCTGATAAAATGATAACCTCCTCTTTTGGAATCGCTGGTGGTAGGATATTCGTGTCCGCCCGGATGGCGACCACCGTACACATGGTGCTAAAACCTGCCATAGTGACCCACACTACTGTGGTTCGCGTTCCAGGATCAGCCAGTTTACTTCCGATTCTCTCGAGGGGCTTGCGGCATGACTTGATGGTTGGTTGGGACGGATAAGGGGGTATCTCTGTGTCTGCATCGGTCATCCGCCTGTCTTGTCGAAAGCCCCTCGATTTGCTTCTTCCCTCTTCGGATTCGGAGTGTGAAGAAGCATAAATAGTCCGACATGATTCTGAGGACTACTGATAAAGCCATTGTTTGTCAGTGGTCGTTAGTTTTTTTGGACTGCACTACGCTTACCATCAGGTGCAGTGTAGTCACTCTGCCGATCCTGAATAAAAAAAAATTGGTTAGAATATATTATTAAAAATAACACCCAATAGTCACACACATAATCCTTCGATTCGGTTTCATTAACGGCCCGTTTCAATAAACAATCTCAGTTTAGAGTGCAGATAGATCGCAATTATAAACCAATCAAATCAAATCATTTGACGGAGTCATGATCAAACTGTGTTCTTATTGGTTAATTTTTGTAATCTATCTGCACATTCGAACTGAGATTGTTTATTGAAACCGGCCGTTAGTGACTTGAAATTCCACCGAAATCGAGTTAAAAAGTGCGCTAATGTTGCATTAGATTCGAGAACTTGTCATTTGGTAATTTTACGTGACATTAGTGCACTTTTTAACCCTATTTCGGTGGACTTTAAAGTCACTAAATGAAGTCGAATTGAAGACAAATTCGAATCGAGTGTCAAGAGTCAGTGCCCTGACCCCACACTGAGTTTTGTGTCATGGGTATCAAGAATATCTCCGTGCTTCGAATTAGTAATAACAATACATCATATTATAATGCTATAACTAGAATGTGTCGCTTGTACAACGATCTGGCAAAAGAACATGAACTTATTGATATAAACGAATAACAGCTCTGCGAAGTTTATAAAATGCATTAAGCAAATATTGTTTTAAACATTGGTTCTAACTTTAAAACTTTTTGTAAGTGTAAACTTGTAGGGTAGGCAGTCTATTTGTTAATAATACATTTTAATCTGATATTCAAACATAACATCTACTTATATGCTATAATCATGATTTGGGCACAGATTTTGGAGTGCAATCTAGATGTAAGTTACTAACACTAGCTAGTATGGATTGTGTAATTTGATTGTATTATGTATTGTCTTAAATAAATAAAAAAAAAACTAGACGCACGGTCTCACAACACCCAGACCAAAACAATATCTGTGGGCCACAAAAACATTTGTCTTACTGCGGGAATCGAACCTGCAGCCTCGCTTCACAGCCGGCTACTCGACCACTGCGCCGCCGAGACGTCAATTCACATAAAAGCGCTATAAAGATTATATTGATAACATCTAGGATTGCTTACCTATAATGACCGCTTTTACGATTAGCGTGTAATAATATAATCGGAGTTACTAAGAGAACTTTATTTGGGTTTTCCCACGATTAGTAGCTCTATCATGAGTGTTTTTGCATTTCTCGTTTGCAATTACGTTAAATATTTGTATGACATATACCGGTCGGCCAACCATGAGTTTTTATGATATTTCTCGCTAGCGACCGCGTAAAAGATTTGTATGATAAACACCGGTAGGCCAACCATGAGTTTTTATGATATTTCTCGCTAGCGACTGCATAACATAATTCTATGATAAACATTATGCCAACCATGAGTTTTTATGAAATTTTAGCTACCTATTGTGTAAAATATTTGTATGACAAACGCCTGAAGTCTTTAGTGGATACATGGAAAATTAATGTTTCTCATACTAACATTACGAGTTTTTATGTCATTTCTCTATTCCCGAAACATAGAACATAAACATAGTTACGAGTATTTTTAGATGTGACAAAAAACGGCGCGATTAGGATGCTCAATTGTTAAAGCAGCTACTTATGTAGTCTGCCCGCTCTGAGGAAGGTCGCGAGTTAAATTACAAGAGCATACGTAGACCACGGACTTAAAACAAAAGATGGACGAAGCGCTAGGAACATTGTAAGTGAAGCAGAGTTTTCGACTCAATCGGTCAGTCGCTGCCATAACGTGCCGATAGATAGATAACTCTTTATTGTACACCAAGAAAAAAAAATTACAAAAATGAATATGCAATACAAATTGTAAACAATAGGCGGTATTATCGCTTACAGCGATTTCTACCAGACAACCTTATACCGATAGATCGAATGAGCCGAAAACCCTGCTTCACATTCAGTGTTCCTAACGCTCCGTCCATTTTTTATACGTCCGTGACGTAGACCTTTTAAAAACAAAATGGCTCCACCGTATTGCAGTGATTTTGCAATAGTCAAGTAGTATATTTGAGAAGAAAGAAGGTTGAAGATATTGTGTCCCGTATAGCAAAACTGAAGTGGCATTGAGCAGGACCCTTGGCAAGATGACAGGTGGAGTAAATGGAACTTGCACGAAAATTATAACGAGAAATTGTGTTGATAAATCAATAAACAAAACCTTGAAATGTGCTTTGATGAAATTTGTAGTATCAAATAATTGATATTTTACAAAATATCTTAATTAGAAATTACGTGTAATGGAAAGTTATTGCAAAACCCAAGTGACGTCGTTGCATTCGGCAGTGTTTCTAGGTTGGGGTATTTTTCCCAATTTTGCGGAAAACTCTTGTTATGTTTAGTATGGTGCTTGATGAATGACATTTCAGAAGTCCTCCACTTTCCAAATTCTATTCTTCATGTAACTTTCCCACCGCTCCGCTCAGGATTCAAGAGTGCAACTTATTTTTACAGTTTACTTCGTTATTTAATGAAATAGCTGCAAAATTTTTGGGGAAACTTTTGTTCGGCAAGGGGAAATTTTAAACGATAGGCAATTATAGCGATTCAAACGTCATTCCAGACAATGTCACTAGCCGTCAGTGTCGACTGAGATGTCAACAAAAAGCAATTTTTACGCGCTGACGTCACGTCCTTTTTTAGCGCGAGGTTTTGTAAGTCATATTTAGACTTGCGATAATTAAATGATTTGTGCATATTTTTATGTTTTTGTTTCTGGTGTGTTTATTTGAGACAAAGTTCTTTAGAATGAACTAATAAAAAAATTACACGCAAGTTCCCTATTGTTGACTGAATGGTGGCCACGTGAGGGGCGAAGGTCCCGTGGAAGACCTCTATCCAGATGGGCAGACGATCTGCAGAAGTTTGCGGGTGTCACTTGGCACAGATTAGCCCAACAGAGAGAAGACTGGCGTAAAAGGGAGGACACTTATGCCCTGCAGTTGGTGCCAAAAAGCTGAGAATGATTACGATGAAGTGATATAGCATGTTTTTCAATAGAATTTGGTATCAAGTTTTCGCAGTGACCATAACACACGTGTACAATGTAAACGTCCTACTGGAAATTTGGTGGCAATTCCTTCCAGTGCTATGCCCCTCAGACGGCCTTCCCTTAGCAAATTGTCCAAACATAGTCGGCCAACACAGCTTAGACAAAATCAATCAAAGATCACCAATTAAAACGATTACACATTATACTGTCCATCTTTGTTGAAGTTTGGTGCACAAAACCACATCACTTTTTCAACAAAGCTACAAAATATGAATGTGCAGAACGTCTTCTTTCTACCTGTCCATATATGCTGCGACTAGAACAAAGAGGCGACACGTCGTCGTTTACTAACTCTAAAAGCAATATTTAAGTTTTTTTTTAAGATATAGGGCACGTAATAAAGCAGTGGACGTCCTATGGCTGATGATGGTGATGATGATGAATATGGGTACGTTCGCTAAGACGTTACTGGCGTTTGAGATATTTTTTGCATGGAAACTTGCTTAATAGCCCCTCTATAGTAGTAGGGGAGCCCACGAGGCTAAATGGGGATTTACTCGAGCGTCGTAGAGACCTATTGGGATGCAAAGCTTGGATGATATGAAGAAAAAAATGTTATATGATATATACCTTTACATCGGTGGGGGAAGCTGCTATAGATTTTTAAATCGACCTATGCAAAGAATAAAGTTACATATGATAATGGATCGAAATTGCTTTCTTATTTTTCCGAGCTTATATTGACCTGTATATTTAACGAGTAAATTATTTATTTTAAGTTATGACATAATAACAAGTTAAATTATGACATAGCTTAAAAATAATATTTACTCGTTAAATATACAAGTCAATATAAGCTCGGAAAAATAAGAAAGCAATTTCGATTCATTATCATATGTAACTTTATTCTTTGCATAGGTCGAAATATGTAAAAAAAAACTGTTGCATGGACATCCTCGAGCGCGTCAGATATTGATAGCATCAATGCCCTACGTATTTTTAATAATGTACGTATGTTAATCTGATCGTTTGCATGATGCGAGTGGTTGTATTTAAGGGTTGAAAATGAAAAAAAAAAAATTTAATCGAGCGCGTCAGATTTTCTAAGGGAGTGTTAAGTGCAATAAAAAAAAAGCTCTCATTCACTAATCTGACGATTTCGATGGGACGCAAACTCGCGGCCATTTTCATAATGTGCAAAAAAAAATCGCCATTTTGAAATACTCAAGCGCGTCAGATTAAGATATATATGGTTCATCTTTATGTTCTAAACGTACTGTCTCATAATCTGACGATTATCTAGAGGGATTGGCCTGATCTGACAAAAAAAATTAGAAAAACTGTTCACCTTAAAGGCCATCCCTGCAATTTCCCGCTAATTCCATTCTTGGGCTCTTAAAATTGTACTTATGACATTTTGAGCTCAAAATATAATTTATGTGATATTTTGAGCTCGCTGAGTTCTAATAAATAATGTTTCTATGCATTTGAGCTCTCCCAGCTCGAAAGTCTGATAGAAGTTTCATAGAACATTATTTTTGGAATTTTCAAACCGCAATAACTTTTGAATGGATCAACCGATTTTAAATTTTTATTTTTTTTTTATTTTAAACCAGAGTGGGGACGGAGTGAGAGAGTAATAGATAGAGAGAGAGTAAGAGAGGAATAGAAGCGCGGAGAAAGAAATGTAGGCATCATATCACGCAACTGCACGCATTTAACTTTATCGACGAATTTTTGTTATTTCGGCTTGCGGAAATCGTCAGATTATATATTTTTCATTATTCTTGAATTATTTCCTTCAAAATAAAAAAAAATGGGAGTTTTGGCGGGAATTCTGACGGTGCGGGTGGTCGCTTGTTTTAATGATTTCATATTCTAGTCTAAAGTTGTGCTTGAGGTTTAAATGTGATGTGAATCTAAGCAATAAACATCAACGAAGATGGACAGTATGTGGAAGCTTTGAAATAAGTGATTTTGGACGCTTTTTGTCGGGTGGATGGGTCGACTATGTTCGACTCCTCTGCTGCGAGAAAATCGTCTGAAAAGCATCAAACTGGAAGGAATTAACGCCAAAACTCCAGCAGGGCCTTGAAATCGAACACATCCGATTTCATTGCACTTGTGAAAAATTAGATATAAGCAAATAAAGAAATAAAAAGCACTTAAGACGAGGCTGTATGGGCTAGATCCCTTTGCCTTCCTGAAAGGGAAAAAAAAATAATAATAATAAAAAAAAATGTAGCTACGCTCGAGAATGTCGAGATGACTATTTTTTTTTACAACTTTGTTGCCCACCCCTTTTTTTACGTCACTCTCAAATTGTCAGATTAGTGGAATATACACTTTTTAGGATGTAATTAACTCACCCTACCTTAATCTGACGCGCTCGAGAATTTCTGATGGTCAATTTTTTTTTACTAATCTGATCCTGTATCCTTCACGGGCGGCCTTATATATGGGCCTCATATTTTGTGGAGGTACTTAACCGGGTACAAGGTATCCCCCTGTATATTAATCTGTCGCGCTTTAGTAAATCCCGAAATCCCCGCTTGGGCTCCCCTACTATAGTCAGCAATATTAAATTTCTTTGTGTCTATAATAATTTATGATACCAACGACACTAGACTCTTATCTTGGGGTTATGTTAGATAGAACCATATTATGTAACTGATGATATTCAACCTTTGTAATATGTTTTTATCAAGCATGCAAAAGATACCGAAATAAAAAGTGTTCATTAAGATTAAGATAATATGACATTACATGTTATCATAAGGAAAATAAATTAAAAGACAATTATGACATAAATGGATATAAAGTTATATATGTAGCAACAGATCGTGATAAGTGGAAGGAGAAGTAGGCCTTTGCCCAGCAGTGAGAATCTCAACTAAATTTCAACGCGGATGTGATCGACGATCGATATCTGATCGACGAAATATCTGACCCGTTTTTTTTAGTTTAATTTTTTTTATTTTGTATCTATGGTAAGGAACAATGACGTCACCCGTAGCTACAATTGGGTACTTGACTATTTTTTAAAAAGTATACAAAGCTATTCATTAGTTTATCCTAAACATGTAAAAAAAAAATTCGTAATTTATTTGCATATATTTAGTTTAAAAAATCGAAAATTATTATGTATAATGTAATTTGCCGCCAAAACGCTATACGTCGACCTGTAGATACCGGTGACGTTATCTTGCCTTACCATAGATACAAAATCGTAAATACATGTATGATTTTAAACTAAAAAAAAGGGTCAGCTAAATCGTCGATCGGATATTGATCACATCCGCGTCGAAATTAGGTTGAACTTTAATCAAAAATACGAAAATAATATACCATATAACCTGGCTGTATGACTTTGGATCTTAGGTTTTAGGCCATTGTGGAACAAATTTATAAGAAAAATGAATAATGTGACATCATGCATCGTGATTGGTGTTTACGGTCACGTGAAGCACAGATAAAAATTAAGTATTTAAATTACTAAAATAAAACTATCCTTGGAGTATTTTTAATAAATTCTTATTGCACAGGTTATTTAGATGATAAATCTATGTTCCTACAGAAATTCATTAATATTGGTTACTACAGTCAAGTACCCAATAAAAAGGTAGCGTTTTGGCGGAAAACTTAATTATACATATTATTTTTTCCTTTTTATGGACTAAATAATATTTTTTTTTAATATATTTAGTAAATATATTAAAAAAAAAAATATTTCTTTACATGTTTAGGATAAACTAATAAATAGCCCTGTATACTTTTAAAAAAATAGTCAAGTACTCAATAAGAGGTATATTTAGTGACCGACGGAAGTTTAGGTATCTGTTTCGGAGGAAACTGGAACTGATACCGAATTTTTTTTCGGTTTCGGTAGAAAATCCTGTTTCGGTTGGACACTAATTATAATTAAGGTTCGTATCCAACTCAATCACGACAGGTCAATAAATAAAAAGAAAACTATTTCATGAATTTATAAAATTCTTCAATGAAACCATTGCATCGTGGTCTATTTTCATCTCTCTTATTTTCGACTGACTTAAAATGGTACTCGTAAGTCTGTTTTTATGTGTGTTACGCGAAATCTCTGCCCAATATAGACCGATTTGCAAAATATTTTTTCTGTTCGATAGAGCATATTCCAAGGGTGGTTCGAAAAAACACTAGATTTCCCTAGACAACATTAACTACGGGACGAAAACTTAAGAAACTGTGACCAAGTGGTATTTTGAAGACTCCTCTCCCCCTTAAAACGGGCCACGTAATATGGTTACGTTCTCTAACGACCGGTTCCAATAAATGATCCCAGTTGAGTGCAGATAGATCGCGATTATGAACCAATCAAATCAAGTCATTTGACGAGTCATGTTCAAACTGTGTTCTTATTGGCTAATTTTTGTAATCTATCTGCACATTCGAACTGAGTTTTTTTTTTTTTATAGCAGAGATTGGCAAACGAGCAGATAGGTCACCTGATTGTAAGTGATCTCCACCGCCCATAGACACCCAAGACACAAAAAGAATCATGGGTGAGTTGCCAACCTAAAAGGAGGGAATGTAATGGGAGGGAAGGGGATTGGGAAAGGGCGTAGGGAAATGGGCCACCGGAAATCTCACTCACCGAACGAAACACGACAGCAAGCTGCCACTTTACGTCGGTTTTCTGTGAGACAGTGGTATCTAACCGGTCGAGCCGACCCATTCGTGCTATAGACGTTACTGTCTACAGCGTGGCTCTACCACCGACCTCTGAGACCGGCCGTTAGTTGATACGCATCAATCAAACTTCATAGCCAGCAAGCTTGTCGCTGTAGTAATGTTCAGGATCGTACCTTAACGTCTAATTGTTCTAAGTATTGTAGTGGGTTGTAAATTGAATAACTAGTAACTAGCGGGTAACTAATTAAAGAGAATTGGCAGAATTGGTCTATGAACTCGTCACATCAGTTACGTACATTCAAATTCATGTAATTATGACGTTATACAGCAATGATTTTTTTTATAAATAAATACACCCAACAGTGAAATAAAACTATTTTTACGGATTCTATCACGATTAGGTTTTAATTATTATTCCCGACGTTTCGAAGGCTTTGAATGTCTTCGTTGTCACGGGTCAGACAAAGACTGCAAAGCCTTCGAAACGTCGGGAATAATAATTAAAACATAATCGTGATAGAATCCGTAAAAATAGTTTTATTTCATGTATAATATTCGCGTAAACTTAAGAAATCAGTACACCCAACAGTTTTATAAACACAGTCCTGACCCCACACTAGGTGTAACCTGTATCGTGGGTATCAGAAACTACGAGAGACAGAGGTCTCACAACACCCAATGTGGGGTCGTAAATCAATTTTACATGCATGTTGTAGAAAAGATCTCGCTTATATGTTTTTTCTACTTGTCCTTATCCTACTTTAATGTGGGGTCGGTGCAATGTACTTTTCAAGCATGTTGTAGAAAGATTCGACTTTTTACGACCGAATGCATGATGGCAAACTACTGGGATTAAGGCTGAGATCTATATGACAATTGATGATGAAAAAAATAAGCCCGGAGTTTCTTTCTGCCTTTCTTCTTCGGGTCGTCATCCGTAGGTAGCTAGAGAAAGGTTGGTAGGTAAGCTAGGATAGGGCTCTGTAGTATTTTCATCCAATCCCACCAACTCCTATTAATTCCCGTCGCTTCCCTGTCGGCGTACCTGCCACATCCCGTTCCCTTTCCACGGTCCACAAACCTCTCCATTCCCCTTTCCCCATAGGATCCTATTCTTCTAACTGTATAACCTGCCTACCTGATTCCAAATTCATAGCATTCTATAATATAATAATATTATAAGAAATACTTAAATCTAAATTATGCTTTTTTTGACATGTCATAAGTGCTTTTATATGCCTACGTGATTAATAAAGATTTTTATTTATTTATTTTATAGACCGAACTCCGGCTAAGTCACAGTCAAAGAAACTAACTCAGTGGGGATTTCTATTTTTTAAATCGAACTTTGACTTAGTCCGAGTCATTTTTTACAAGAAAACCTTTGCTTTCTCTGTCTGTCAGTATGTTTTCCTTGTAAAAATTGACTCGGACTAAGTCGAAGTTCGATTTAAAAATCCAAATCCTTATTCGCTTAAATTTAGTGCATAAAACCACATCACTTTGGAACAACAAACACTACTTTAGACATTAAAGTGAAAAAATTTTAACAAGCGACTCCCACCCTATCGGAATTCCCGTCAAAATCCCAATGTCTATCGAATACGTACTCGAAAATTATTCAAGCTAACCTCTATCATGACATATTTATGCTTTTAAATTCACATCAAATAGTGCTTAAGTGGTCATTTGAACTAATTACCGAGAATTATTGTGATTAATGATTTTTATCAGATAATGTACACGTGAGATATTGTTTTACGTGACATGATAACATACGATGTACCTGTAATGGAATAATACTATTACCTATCAATCAAGATTAGATTAACGGCGGGTTGTTTAAACGCTGGTTAACGTGCCATTCGGTTACGACCCTTAAGGCTCAATTGCACCACTATTATTAACCTAGAGTTAGTCCTAACCGCAAGCTAAATTGTCAGAAAATGTATGAATGACATGTAACTTAACTTGCGGTTAGGACTAACTCTAGGTTAATAATAGTGGTGTAATTGAGCCTAAGCGAGTTAAGCGCGATCCATCCGTCAGTTAAGGCCATAGATCATCGATTTAATATATCCTAGATGGAAACATCGTAATAAAAAGTGGTCGTGATTGTCATAAAAAATAAAAAAAGATCACAAATTCTAAATAACAAATATGCACATGCACATGTTATAAAGTAGCTTTTTAAATGAAATAACTAAGCGTTCTTAAATTTGAATTTTGAAATTTAGAATGCTGTCGCCGTCCAACTGTAAGGAAAAGGAGTGCTAGAACACTCCTTTGCTGTCCCATTTTCTGAGCGTCAACTGCATCTAGGCATGTAGCCCCTTACTTATAAAAATATTTAATCTTTAACCATAGGTTGTCCCTTTCATTTTTAAACAATGTAACGAAAGGAAAAAAGTGACAGGCTATTCTTAGCGAAAAGATAAGCGAAAATGCTTTTATAAGTAAGGCCCATAATATATCGATGCCAAAGACATTTAATAATACATAGACGGGACAACGGCGCGAAACTTGTGATCCAAGTTTGTGACCTCGTGGTCATAAGTCACTCAGTCGTATCTAAAACATACGCGAGCAAGGTCGTGCCAGCGTATTATTTTGACAATAATTGTGTTACGTGATTATTGAACATTCACATAACAAGCTCACGCCTGTATCCCTTAAGGGGTAGTTAGAGGCGCACTAGCCAACTAGTACACCCACATTTCGCCGAGCTTAGTATCGTCCCAGATGTGATAGGGGGCGAGCCTATCGCCATATCGGGCACCAATTCCAGACTCCGGGCTGATATGGAAAAATCCAATATCACTACCAGACCCGGGGATCGAACCCGAGACCACCACCGAGGCAGTCGTTTATAAATAAATAAATAATAATGACAGATGAAAAAATCTTTATCGGATTTATCAGTTATCTGTCTCGCAGGTTATTGATTATCTGTACATTAAGCATATCGGCCGGAAAGAGGATTACTGTATCTTTTATTATCATCATACATATTTTAAACATGAATCATGGCAGGTTTACAAACATACTATGTAAATCTACTAGTAATTGCCTAATGATTATTTTTAGAAATTAATTTTATATGAAACTAGCTGACCCGCGCAACTTCGTCTGCGTATGAGAGAGAGGGTTGAAAGAGTGAGTCTTAGGTACCAATAATCCAATAATTCTAAAGGAGGTAATGGGATGATCTACTTCGGCCGTCAGTCACCCCGTCTCTCACCCCGTCTGTCCCAACGTCTGTCACCCCGCCTGTCACCCCATCTGTCACCTCGTCTGTCACCCGTCTGTCACCCAGTAGGTCACCCCGTCTGTCACCCAGTCTGTCACCCGCCTGTCACCCCGTCTGCCACCCGTCTGTCACCACGTCCGTCACCCCGTCTGTCACCCGTCTGTCACCCAGTCAGTCACCCCGTCTGTTATCCAGTCGGTCACCCCGCCTGTCACCTCGTCTGTCACCTCGTCTGTCACCCATCTGTCACCCCGTCTGTCACACCGTCTGTCACCCCCGTCTGTCTCCACGTCGGCCACTCGTCTGCCACCCCGTATGTCACCCGTCTGTCACCCAATCGGTCACCCCGTCTGTCACCAGTCTGTCACTCCTCGGTTACCCCGTCTGTCACCCAGTCGGTCACCCCGCCTGTCACCAGTCTGTCACCCCTCGGTTACCCCGTCTGTCACCCAGTCGGTCACCCCGCCTGTCACCCGTCTGTCACCCCGTCTGTCACCACGTCGGTCACCCGTCTGTCACCCATCTGACACCCGTCTGTCACCCCGTCTGTCACCCAGTCGGTCACCCTGTCTGTCACCCAGTCGGTCACACCATCTGTCACCCCGTCTGTCACCCCGTCAGTTACCTCGTCAGACACCCCGCCCGCCACCCCATCAGTCAGCCTGTCAGTCACCCCGTCAGTCACCCCGTCAGTCACCCCGTCAGTCACTCCTTAGTCACCCTACCATTCATCCCGTCGGTCAACACTAAAATATTTTTTCAAATCGAACCAGTAGTTTCCGAGACATTAAATTCCCCGCTAGCAGCATTATTCATTTTTGCTCCGCTCCTATTGGTCATAGCGTGATGTTAAATAGCTTCTAGCCATCCTCGATAAATGGGCTATCCAACACAAAAATATTTTTTCAATTCGAACCAGTAGTTTCTGAGATATCAACTTCCCCGCTTTTCAACATTCTTCATTTCTGCTCCACTCCTATTGGTCATAGCGTGATGTTATATAGCCTATAGTCACCCTCGACAATTGGGCTATCCAACACAAAAAGAATTTTTCAAATCGAACCAGTAGTTTCTGAGATATACATTTTCACGATTTTGCAACATTTTTCATTTCTGCTTCGCTCCTATTGGTCATAGCGTGATGTTATATAGCCTATAGTCATCCTCGATAAATGGGCTATCCAACACAAAAAGATTTTTTCAATTCGAAGCAGTAGTTCTGTCTGAGATATAAATTTTCCCGGTTTGCAATTTTTTTCATTTCTGCTCCGCTCCTATTGGTCATAGCGTGATGTTATATAGCCTTTAGCCATCCTCGATAATTGGGCTATCCAACACAAAAAGATTTTTTCAAATCGAACCAGTAGTTTCTGAGATATCAATTCCATGTTTTTTATTTCTCATTTCTGCTCCGCTCCCATTGGTCATAGCGTGATGTTTTATAGCCTATAGCCACCCTCGATAATTCGGCTATCCAACACAAAAAGAATTTTTCAAATCGAAGCAGTAGTTCCTGAGATTAGCGCGTTCAATCAAACAAACAAACAAACAAACTCTTCAGCTTTATAATATTATTATATTATTTATTATTTATATGAAATTTACGTCGTCTAAAACATAGAACAGAAATAAATCTATACTAATATTATAAAGCTGAAGAGTTTGTTTGTTTGTTTGTTTGTTTGTTTGTTTGATTGAACGCGCTAATCTCAGGAACTACTGGTTCGATTTGAAAAATTCTTTTTGTGTTGGATAGCCCAATTATCGACGGTGGCTATAGGCTATATAACATCACGCTTTGACCAATAGGAGCGGAGCAGAAATGAAAAATGTTGCAGAGTCGGAAAAAATTATATCTCGGACAGAAACTACTGGTTCGAATTGAAAAATTCTTTATGTGTTGGATAGCCCAATTATCGAGGGTGGCTATAGGCTATATAACATCACGCTATGACCAATAGGAGCGGAGCAGAAATGAAAAATGTTGAAAAGACTATATTTCAGAAACTACTGGCTCGAATTGAAATATTTTTTTTTGTGTTGGATAGCCTATTTATCGAGGATGGCTATAAGCTATATAATATCACGCTTTGACCAATAGGAGCGGAGCAGAAATGAAAAATGTTACCAAATCGGGAAAATTTATATCTCAGTCAGAAACTACTGGTTCGAATTGAAAAATTCTTTTTGTGTTGGATAGCCCAATTATCGACGGTGACTATAGGCTATATAACATCACGCTATGACCAATAGAAGCGGAGCAGAAATGAAAAATGCTGCTAGCGGGGAATTTTATATCTCCGAAACTACTGGTTCGATTTGAAAAAATATTTTAGTGTTGACCGAGGGGATGAATGGTAGGGTGACTAAGGGGTGACTGACGGAGTGATTGATGGGGTGACTAATGGGATGACTGACGGGCTGACCGACGTGAGGAATGACGAAGTGACTGACAGGCTGACTGATGGGGTGGCGGACGGGGTGACTGACGAAGTGAATGACGGGGTGACAGACGGGGTGACAGATGGGGTGACCGACGTGGTGACAGACGGGGTGACCGACTGGATGACTGACTGGGTGACAGCCGGGGTGACAGATGGGGTGACCGACTGGGTGACAGACGGGGTGAAGGACGTGGTGACAAACGGGGTGATAGACTGGGTGACAGACGGGGTGACCGACTGGGTGACAGACGAGGTAACAGACGGGTGACAGAAGGGGTGACAGACGGGGTGACAGACGGGGTGACGGACGTGGTGACAGACGGGGTGATAGACTGGGTGACAGACGGGGTGACCGACTGGGTGACAGACGGGGTGACCGACGGGGTGATAGACTGGGTGACAGACGGAGTGACCGACTGGGTGACAGACAAGGTGACAGACTGGGTGACAGACGGGGTGACCGACTGGGTGACAGACGAGGTGACAGATGGGGTGACAGGCGGGGTGACGGACGTGGTGACAGACGGGTGACCGACTGGGTGACAGACTGGGTGACAGACGAGGTGACAGACGGGGTGACAGGCGGGGTGACGGACGTGGTGGCAGACGGGTGACAGACAAGGTGTCAGACGGGGTGACAGGCGGGGTGACAGACGGAGTGACAGACGGTGTTACAGAGGGTGTGACTGACGGGGTGACAGACGGTTTGACAGACGGTGTGAGAGACGGGGTGACTGACGGCCGAAGTAGATCATCCCATTACCTCTTTTAGAATTATTGTGCTATAGGTGCCTACGACTCACTCTTTCAACCCTCTCTCTCATACGCAGACGAAGTAGCGCGGGTCAGCTAGTATTGAAATATTCTCAAAAATAAAAAAGTTATAAGCCTTTGAAGTTTGGTGTAACCTTCAAACTGCGGGAAATAGAAGTATCAGTATAATCACGTCACCGCCATAACAGTACGTGCGTTGGAAAGGGATAGCAATATATCTCCACTATACCCCCCACTACAGAATTTAAAATATGAATTACTGCCTCATTTTTCAACTAAATTCGACGCAGTTTTTACAGAAGGGTTTCTTTTTTGTTTTATTTGCTATTATAAAATCAAATGGAATTTGTGCCCGATATGGCGATAGGCTCGCCCCCTATCACATCTGGGACGGAACTAAGCTCGGCGAAATGTGGGTGTTCTAGTTGGCTAGTGCACCTCTGCCTACCCCTTCGGGGATACAGGCGTGAGCTTATGTTATGTTATGTTATAAAATCAAATATAGTCAAGTACCCAATTGCTGGTGGTAGGATGTCTATGCCGTGATGGCGACCACCGTGCACATGGTGTTAAAACCTGCCATATCCCTGTATCTGCTGTAGAGGAACGGGTGTCGGTGTTCCTCCTCCAGAGGGGAGATCTCCTCGTCAGGCGGGTGTAGTGCCTGACCGCCGCGGCCCCTCCGTTGGTTCATCTTCGGAGGTCGTATATATGTTACGTCTGCGGTAAACATTGCTACCGTGATTTAGGATTCGGTGGCTCGATCTGTTGTTCTGTAGCTAAAGCCAGTACCGTTGTGCGCTGACGCTCGATGCGTGTAAGTTAGTTCGGCGCGCATTGCAGAGATGTCGCCACATCTGCATCGGTCATCGGCCTGTCTTGTCGCAAGTCCCTCGATTTGTTTCTTCCCTCTTCGGATTCGGAATGTGAAGAAGCATAAATACGCCGGCATAATTCTGGCGACCACTGATAAACCCATTGTTTGTCAATGGTCGCTAGTTTTTTTTGGGCTGCAATACGCTTAGGGAACGTACCCATATTACGTATCCCGTTCTGGGGGGAGGGGGCCTTCAAAATACCACGCTTGGTCACAGGGCCCGGGGGTGGGACTTTTTTCGTCACGTAGTCAATATCCTCTAGGGAAATCTCGTGCTTTTTCGAGCTATATTCAAATATGGCGCGCAGCGTTTAGGACTTTTTAAACACACAAATTCCAAACTTCGGGCTGATATGGAAAAATCCAATATCACTTTGCCGTCACCGGGGATCGAACCCGAGACCTCAGGACGGCAGTCGTGCCGAAATACAACCACGCCACCGAGGCAGTCTTATTATTATTATTTAAAATTTTATGTTGATGCCAATCATTCATTATTTTGTTACAGAAAAATACCCCCAAATCAAGAAGTTGTTCGGATACGATCCAATGTTCAAATGGGTGGTGACCGCGATGGTGATCACCCAGCTGGTGATGATGCCGATAGTGCAGCACCTCAGCTGGCCTGTCACCCTGCTCCTGGCGTACTGCTTCGGTGGCGTCATCAATCACTCTCTCATGTTGGGTAAGTGTTAAATAAATAAATAAATACACCCGCTAGTCACACACCTAGTCCTGACCCACACTAGGTATAACCTGTATCGTGAGTGTCAGAGACTATGAGAGACGCACGGTCTCACAACACCCAAACTTGAAACAAATATCTGTGGGCCACACAAACACTTGTCTCAATGCGGGAATCGAACCCGCGGCCTCTCGCTTCACAGCCGGCTACTCGCCCACTGCGCCACGAAGGCTGTCAATGTTATTATTATTTCTCATTTATTTCAATAAACTTTTTTTTACATTTTTAAATATAAATTATATAAAAATAAATGCATTTAAAAATATAAAAATAAATAAATATCACCCTCCCGATGACGAGGCTTGAGACCCAAGCCACCGGTGGTTAGGGGCTAAGAGTGAGGAACCGCCTCACAATGCGGGCCGTGTCACTGCCTTCTGTATCTTGCTCTTGACTATTATTATTATTATTATTATTATTTTATATAATGAAGTCATCCGTCCAAGACTGCCTCGGTGGCGTGGTGGTATTACGGTACGACTACGGTTCTGAGGTCTCGGGTTCGATCCCCAGGTCGGGCAAAGTGATATTGGATTTTTCCATATCAGCCCGGAGTCTGGAATTTGTGCCCGATATGGCGATAGGCTCGCCCCCTATCAGATCTGGGACGGAACTAAGCTCGGCGAAATGTGGGTGTTCTAGTTCGTTAGTGCGCCTCTGCCTACCCCTTCGGGGATACAGGCGTGAGCTTATGTTTATGTATGAAGTCGGCCATGTTCTATACAAACTTCAAATAATTATAATTATTGTTTATTAACTATTGTTCTAACAAATGTCTGTGTAACTACATAAATAATATAACAAAGTATGTAAGTTTATCCCATGCAACATCAGTGACGTGCACAGGCATTTCGATGAAGATAGACACAATTTGGTAAATTATTATCATCCACACTTGCATCATCACCCTCGTGTCGATTTAAGCCAAGCGCTGCTCTTTTGAAAATCTGTTGCTGTTGCCTATGATTTATTATTTTTTATTTATTTAAATAGTACTAAATAGCAAACTGTCAGGGTAGACAGTGTATCTTTGTCTATATAGACAGTATAGACTGCACGCTTTATAACATGATTATTCGCACATTTTAAAATGTAATATTAAAATCTTATGTTACCATGTTACCTATAATTATTAATGTTAAGAATGTTGTGTTCACCTCTAATTAGCCTGTATATACAGATCTCAGACTATTGATAAAAATGCTTATAAAATGTTATATATATACGTGCTGTAGATAAACCTTTTAAATAAATAAAGTGTTACCAATCGCTTCCGGAGCTTAGTGGCAACCAAAGACATTCAACAGTATATAGACAACAGCACAAAACTTGGTATCCAAAAGTTATGACCTAGTGGCATCAATATAATATACCCTAGATGCACAGTTCTTTGCAAATATCCTCCTAAAAAGTGGTCTCAGGAATAAAACTAAGAAAAAGATCACAAGTTCTAATTAAATCAACACAAATATAACCCTATGCACGTGTAATAAAGTAGCTTTTTAAACGAAATGAGCAAGCGTTCTTAAATTTGAATTTTGAAATTTAGAATTCCATTGGCGTCGGACTGTATGCAAAACGAGTGCTTAAGCACTTCTTTGCTGTCCCATTTTCCGAGCGTCAACTGTGCATCTAGGTAAAGATTATTACTATAATCTTACTTGTACTGATTCCCGTACAAAAAATCTAAGTAAGATTATAATAATACTGCTATAAGAGGTGGTGGTAACCCTGCAGATGTATACGCTAGCTGTCTGAGTGTTATCATAATATAAAGTAAATATAGATAACGGTACTCGTGTTATCATATAATGTGACAATATGCGATAGCGACGCCGCAATCACGGCCCTTCACATCAAACGCACCGGGTTCGAGTCCGCGGGTTCGATTTGTGCGATTTCAATTTATTAAGGCTAAAATCTTCTAAAGGCTAAAAAGCAGCGATGGCTCAGTTGGGAATGGTACGGACTGCCGAGACATGTGTCGGAGGTTCGAGACCAACGACAATATGGAGCACACACCTTTATTTTCAATATGAAATATCGCTTGCTATAACGGTGAAGGAAAACATCGTGGGGAAACCTGCATACCTGAGCATTTCTTCACACGAATTTCGAAGCAATGAGACGTTTACCAACCCGCATTAGACCAGTGTGGTAGACTAAGGCCTAACCCCTCTCATTAGTAGAGGAGGCCCGTGCCCAGCAGTGGGACAGTAATATTACAGGACTAATATTATTATTATTCCTCATTTATTTCAATTAATATTTTTTTTACATTTTTAAAGATAAATTATATAAAAATAAATACGTTTAAAAATATATAAAAAAAAAAATCACCCTCCCGATGACGAGGCTTGAGACCCAAGCCACCGGTGGTTAGGGGCTCAGAGTAAGGAACCGCCTCACAATGCGTGCCGTGTCCAATAACACTGCCTTCTGTATCTAGCTCTTGACCCAACGCCCGATTGAGAGCCTCTTAAGGTGTTGGTCGAGGCTCTTTGCTATCAACCCATTAGCGGTAACGACTATCGGGACAATTATTGTTGATTCTACATCCCACATGTCGGAAATCTCGTGTGCCAGATCTAAGTATTTGGACATCTTGTCTTTTTCGGCCTTAACGAGATTTTCATCATGCGGAATGGTGACATCAACAAGTATTGCCCGGCGCGCCAATCAATCTACTACCACAATATCAGGCTTATTGGCAACAATAGTCCTGTCCGTAATAATAGATCGATAAAAATAAATAAAGTTTTTTTTTTGTTTATTTATTATTATTCCTCATTTATTTCAATAAATTCTTTTTACATTTTTAAATATAAATTATATAAAAATAAATACATTTAAAAATATAAAAATAAATAAATATCACCCTCCCGATGACGAGGCTTGAGACCCAAGCCACCGGTGGTTAGGGGCTCAGAGTGAGGAACCGCCTCACAATGCGTGCCGTGTCCAATAACACTGCCTTCTGTATCTGGCTCTTGACCCAACGCCCGATTGAGAGCCTCTTAAGGTGTTGGTCGAGGCTCTTTGCTATCAACCCATTAGCGGTAACGACTATCGGGACAATGATTGTTGATTCCACATCCCACATGTCGGAAATCTCGTGTGCCAGATCTAAGTATTTGGACATTTTGTCTTTTTCGGCCTTAACGAGATTTTCATCATGCGGAATGGTGACATCAACAAGTATTGCTCGGCGCGCCAATCGATCTACTACCACAATATCAGGCTTATTGGCAACAATAGTCCTGTCCGTAATAATAGATCGATCCCAATACAGTGTTGCATGTCCATTTTCAAGAACTGGCTGGGGCACATATTGGTAATATGGCACTTCAGAAGTCACAAGGTAGTATCGAAGAGCAAGTTGCTGGTGTATGATCTTGGCTACTAGGTTATGTCTATGCAAATACTCGCCGTTAGCAAGATACGAACAACCGGAAATAACATGCCTAATGGACTCTCCCGGACGGTGACATGCTCGACAGATGTCGACCGTCCCGTCCTTTATGATGTATTTCCTATAGTTGTTCGTCTTGATAACTTCGTCCATAATTGCAAAGACAAAACCCTCGGTTTCCCCAAAGAGGTTACCGAAACGTAGCCAAGATACGGAAGCAAGTTGGTCGACATCGGGCCCATTGAGAGCTCGATAGAATCGTCCGTGAAGCTCTTTGCTCTTCCATACCTCCCTGCGATCCCTGGTACTCAGTGCCACAGGTGCCCGCCAATTCTCATTTGCCAGTGAGAGCGGAGTGAATCCTTTGTCTACCAAGCCCATATCCTTATGCATCACCACTTCGCTACGGAGGAAATAATTCCTGAGATTGCATACCTCGCGGTTATGCAGGTCCTTGGCATTAAGTAAACCTCGGCCCCCGCATCTCCGCGGGATATACAATCTCATAACAGACGATCGTGGATGATGCATTCGGTGTGCAGTTAGTAGAGTCCGGACCTTTCGATCCAGGGTATCTAACTCGGTCTGAGTCCATTTGAGTATGCCAAAAGAGTACACCAGTACAGGCATAACCCAACCATTAAAGGCACGAATCTTGTTGCCACCCGACAAAAGACTGTTAAGAACTTTTTTCAAGCGACCAAAGAAACGTTCCTTTACTGATTGTTTTACATCTGCACTCGATATACCTAACGCTTCAGACATACCCAAATATTTGTAGGTTTCCGTTTCGGAGAGAGATCTAAGCTGTATAGTCTCTGAGAGATGGATGTCATCAGAGACTATATTCCCACCACGCTCCACATGGATAACCGCGCACTTATCCACACCAAACTCCATATTGATAGAGTTGCTGAAATTTTTAGTTATTTTCAACAACTCCACCAAATCAGTTTTCTTGGGTGCGAACAGCTTGAGGTCATCCATGTAAAGTAAGTGGGATATTGGCTCTCCCCCTCTACGAAGACGGTAGCCTAGTCCAGAATCCAGCAGCAAAGTGCTAAGAGGATTCAGGGCCAGACAGAACCATAAGGGACTCAGACTGTCACCCTGGAATATACCCCGCTCAATCTTAATTGGTTCATCACAACCAGGAGTACTCGCACCACCTGGATAATTTAAAACCGTTATCCACTGCCTCATACAAGCCCCCAGAAAGGCGCATAGATTTGTATCTATTTTATACAAATCCAGCACCCTCATGAGCCATGTATGAGGCACCGAATCGTAGGCTTTTTTGTAGTCGATCCAGGCAGCCGATAAATTCCTTCTGTTGCGACGAACTTGCTGACATATGGACATGTCTACGAGAAGGAGTTCTTTTGTACCACGTGACCCAACTTTACAGCCTGTTTGACCTGAAAACATGATGTTACTATTGTTAATGTGGTTGGATATTTTCAATCTTATAATTGAGGACAGTAATTTGTAGATGGTGGGCAAGCAAGTTATAGGTCTATAATTTTTTGGGTCAGTGGTATTACCAGATTTATATAAGAGGTATGTGGCACCTGTCGTCATAAATGATGGGAGAGATCTACTCTCAAGTGCGTCCTGGAACTGCGTCGCTAAACGAGCATGCGTGCTAGGAAGCCATTTCAACCAGAAATTGTGCAGGCCGTCCGGCCCGGGACTTTTCCAGTTGTGGGACGGACGAATTGCACACAAAACGTCTTTCGGGGCTAATTGAAACGGCCTCCATAGTTCGTATCGATTCGCAGGCTCGCTCCACGACACTGAGCCAGGCGCCTTCAGTGTGAGAGACCGGCGACGACCAAATGCTTGCCCAATATGTATGCATATCAAGCACATCCGGCGGCCGCCGATCTCCTAGAACATGAGAGCGCTCCCAACATCCATACACTCTTTTCTGGTCTCTTTGAAAAGTGCGATTTTGTTGGAATCTATCCCAGCGCGTCCTAAATCGTCGGATACGGTTCGCCCAAGCACAGACTTTTTGCTTCAGGAAATCTATGCGTTCTGCGACACAAACCCTATAATCTCTGGGCCTGATGTTGGTCCCAGAAAAGGCCTGTGTCACAAAACGCATGACTCTGGGCCTATCATTGCCTTCCCTGAAGCAAATTAATTTGGCGATTAAAGTTCGGGCCTTGCCGATACGCTCTTCGATCCTGCGCTGCCAGGCAGGAACAATCACGGTATCCCGCGTGACTCTGTTTTCACTGGGAAACTTTACGTTAGCCACACGACATACCGCGACGGCTGCGCAGTACAGGATCGAATGAGTGTCAACAAGGTCGCAACTAGACTCCATGTATGTGGAAAGAATGGAGTCTAGTGCCCCAACTAGCGCCAAATTACGTCTGTGCGTTGGTAAACGCGGTATCCGAGGTCTACTGGTCGCAGAAACAGAATTAAATTCCAAAATCGCATCTTCCAAAGCCCTTCTCAAACACTGTATATCTTGGGAACTTACTGTACTGTCCAAATTGTCCATCAACTCAGGATCTGTGTTAGAAGTGCATATAGGTGTGCAATCTGTTCTTTGTTCAACAGGAGCCGTGGTGATAGGAACATGGACAATATTTTGTAAGTTTGCGCGCAACCGCTCAAGTACGGCATCATCCAACAACTTACGCCGCTGGATGAACCTTACTTGATCCGATAAACGTTGAGTCGATACATCAAGCGTTGGTTCCAGGGTCTGAAACAGAGCAAGCATTTTGGCACGGTACGCTGTGAGTTTGGTTCCTCCCTCTGTCGCCCCAAAGTAGGCCCGTATGACATTTTCATTAATGCTAGATGTCCATCGCATGCGGCGCACTACTCCACCGGTAGCGGGGGCCGTAGGCGGGACACAAGGCCCCGCTGGTCCCAAGCCCGCCGGAGGAGGGGGTCGCCGTCCTCTTCGCCGCGCAGGTGTTAGTGGCGGCGGGGACGACTGCAGCTCGTCTTGTAGGCTCGACGCGTCGTTACCCGGCGACGGCTCGAACACCTCCGAAGCCGACGCCCACGACGCGGAGCTCGACGAGCTGATGGGGGATCTTCTGCGTGCGCGTGTCCTGGCTCGTAACATCATCTTGGTACATTTTTTGTTCTTTCTTCTTTATTTCTTTGTAAAACTGAATTGTTACATTTGCACTGTATTGTCACTGTCATTGTCATAGTTCTATATTTGCATATTGTAAAAAATTCTAATTAATATTGATGGATTATTATTTAAATAGGATGGTTTTTTGTAAAATACGGCATATAAAGTAAAGTTATAGATATTATAGATCTAAAAATCAGGATTTGTGAAAATGTTTTGTTCTAGTACCAGATGACTGTTGAGTGTTGCCAGTTTATTATTAAATTTAATGTCACTGTCACTGTCAATTCAATTTATTCTTAATTTTCTCATTCTCATTCTCTATTATTATTATTATTATAAATTCTTCGCCAAAGGAAGCCAACCAAATGCTACATACAACTTCTATAATTGGGTACTTGACTATGTTTGATTTTATACACATATTTATATGTTATAGCAAATAAAACAAAAAGAAAACTTTCAGTAAAAACTGCATCGAAATTGGTTGGAAAATGAGACAGTAATTCATATTTTAAATTCTGGAGTGGAGGCATATTGGCATATTGCTATCCCTTTCGAACGCACGTACCGTTATGGCGGTGACGTGATTATACTGATACTTCTCTTTCTCGCAGTTTGAAGGTTACACCAAATTTCAAATGCTTATATTTTTTTTTATATTTGAGAATATGTCAATATTTCTTTCTGTTCGGTATTTTACACACTTTTCGCGGCAGAATCGAAACCGGGACCTCCCGGTCTACAGCCCATATACGCTGCCACTAGACCAAGGGGGCGACGACAGAGTTCGTTCACTTCATAAGCCATAATCACGTGTTTAGAACTTAACCGATCGTGACCAAATAACCAAATATATGGGACCACCCTTGAAATAAGCTCTATCGAACACAAAAATAATTGATAATCACAAGTTTAAAAACTTAACTGACCGACTTCCAATTTACTGATCGTGACCAAATTTATATGGGACCACCCTTGAAATAAGCTCTATCGAACACAAAAAGTATTTTTAAATCGGTCCACATTTGGCGGTGATATCGAGTAAGATACATAAAAAAATACAGACGAATTGAGGACCTCCTCCTTTTTTGAGGTCGGTCGAAAAACCAATAAAAAATAATTTCTGTTACATTGTTATTAATTAGCAAGCAAATGCTAATTGAAATGTCTCGCCTTCATGACATCATGTTACCCAATAACATAGAGGTATATGGCAATAGACGACTGTCATACAGCGATGATGCATGGAAAAAAGAGATAGAAAATGTGGACATCAATATAACGCCTGCGATTTCGGAATATACTAATCACAAGTTTAAAAACTTAACTGACAGACTTCTAATTTACCGATCGTGACCAAATTTATATGGGACCACCCTTGAAATAAGCTCTGTCGAACACAAAAAGAATTTTGAAAATCGGTCCACATTTGGCGGAGATATCGAGTAACATACAAAAAAAACGACGAATTGAGGACCTCCTCCTTTTTGGGAAGTCGGCCGAAAATGAAAGAGACTGGCAAACAAGCAGATGGGTCACCTGATGGTAAGTGATCTCCACCGCCCATAGACACCCAAGACACAAAAAGAATCATGGTTGCGTTGCCAACCTAAAAGGAGGGAATGGAAGGGGAGGGAAAAGGGATTGGGAAAGGGAAAGGAAATGGGCCACCGGAAATCTTACTCACCAAACGAAACGCGACAGCAAGCTGGCACTTTTACGGCCGGTTTCAATAAACAATCTCAGTTCGAATGTGCAGATAGATTACAAAAAGTAGCCAATAAGAACACAGTTTGAACATGACTCCGTCAAATTACGTGATTTGATTGGTTCATAATCGCGATCTATCTACACTCTAAACTGACATCGTTTATTGAAACCGGCCGTAAGTCGGTTTTCTTTGAGACAGTGGTATCAAACCGGTCGAGCCGACCCATTCGTGTTGTAGACGTAACTGTCTACAGCGTGGCTCTACCACTCATATTGCTCTTTGTTTTATCTCTATGAATAACACAATGTGTCAATAAATGTGTTCATATCTAAAACTTATTGCAGGAAAATTTTTAAACATTTTCCTACCGCAGTGATGAAATAAAATATTTTCCACGTATTTATGTGTCATTGTTTAAAATGACTGATTGGCGGTCGCTGGTTCGATCCTGAGGAAACTTGTATTATAACATAACATAAGCTCACGCCTGTATCCCCGAAGGAATAGGCAGTGGTGCACTAGCGAACTAGAACACCCACATTTCGCCGAGCTTAGTTCCGTCCCAGATGTAATAGGGGGCGAGCCTATCGCCATATCGGGCACAAATTCCAGACTCCGGACTGATATGGATCAATCCAATATCACTTTGCCCGACCCGGGGATCGAACCCGAGACCTTAGGACGGTAGTCGTACCGAAATACAACCACGCCACCGAGGCAGAAACTTGTATTATACTGATGTTCGTATCCGGTGAGCACCGTACAAGATGGACTGACGACCTGATAAAGGTCGCAGGAAGCCGCTGGATGCACGCCGCTTCCAACAGGTCGATCTCTGGATTTTTTTTGGGGAGGCCTATGTTCAGCAGTGGACGTCCTATTACTGATGATGATGAGCACCGTACATCCTGCGGTACCTGCCATAGTGACACACCTTGTGTGGTTCGCGTTCCAGGATCAGCCAGTGTATATCATGACTTGATGGTTGGTTGGGACGGGTATATGGGTACATCCCTATGTCTGCCTCGATATCAGACTGTCCTGTCGCAAGCACAGAGATTTGCTTCTTCTCTCTTCGGAGTGTGAAGAATCATAAATAGGCTGACATAAATCTGGTGACTACGGATAAACCCATTGTTCGTCTGTAGTAGCTGGTTGTGGACTGCACTACGATTACCATCAGGTGTATTGTAGTCATTTTGTCATGTTCTAATAAAACTTTTTTTTATCTTGTTTATAGCCATGGATACTAAGACCTTCAGCTGTATACTTTTTAATATTTTTATTCATTATTTCCTACACCTAAATTTTCGTAAGTTGATGAAATTTGGGGGCGATTTCAAATCCCTGCTGATGTTTTAACGTCAATTCCTTTCAATACGATTCTTTTTACACGAATTCCCAGCAACGGGTAAACCGAAAAAAGTCGATGACCACGCCTCGAGGAAACTCCTTTAATATTACCAATTTTAATGTTTCCATTCACTGTCCATAATCGTCGATATTTACTGTACAAAACCACATCACTTTTAAACAACAAACACAACTTTAGACGAGCATAAGAATAAATTATAATAAACGATCGACATTACTGTGAGAATTCCCGCCAAAACTTCGTCGAATAAAAGAATCACGGGTGAGTTGCAAACCTCAAAAAAAATATTTTTGTTCCAGCAATTCACGAGATCGCACACAACCTCGCGTTCGGTCACAACCGGCCGATGCACAACCGTCTGTTTGGATTCTTCGCGAACCTTCCCATCGGCTTACCCATATCCATCAGCTTCAAGAAGTACCATCTGGAACACCATAGGGTAAGTACTAATGGTAGGATATCCATCCCCTCCCGGATAACGACTACCGTAAATAATATGGTGTGTATTCAATAAATAACACCCAACAGTTACACACATAGTCCTGACCCCACAGTAAGATACGAGACTTGTGTTGTGTATCAACATAAATAACACCCAGAAGTCACACACATAGTCCTGACCTCACAGTAAGATACGAGACTTGTATCGTGTATCAACATAAATAACACCCAACAG
Organism: Clanis bilineata; assembly: GCA_036417725.1. Lineage (NCBI taxonomy): Eukaryota > Metazoa > Arthropoda > Insecta > Lepidoptera > Sphingidae > Clanis > Clanis bilineata. The sequence goes on from CM071165.1 coordinate 2,940,643, forward strand.
TCACACACATAGTCCTTTCTTGAAGGGATTGTCACACACACATAGTCCTGACCCCACAGTACGATACGAGTCTTGTGTCGTGTATCAACATAAATAACACCCAACTGTCACACACATAGGCCTGACCCCATAGTAAGATACGAGTCTTGTGTCGTGTATCAACATAAATAATACCCAACAGTCACACACATAGTCCTGACCCCACAGTAAGATACGAGTCTTGTGTCGTGTATCAACATAAATAACACCCAACAGTCACACACATAGTCCTGGCCCCACAGTAAGATACGAGTCTTGTGTCGTGTATCAACATAAATAACACCCAACAGTCACACATAGTCCTGACCCCACAGTAAGATACGAGTCTTGTGTCGTGTATCAACATAAATAACACCCAACAGTCACACATAGTCCTGACCCCACAGTAAGATACGAGTCTTGTGTCGTGTATCAACATAAATAACAACCAACAGTCACACACATAGTCCTGACCCCACAGTAAGATACGAGTCTTGTGTCGTGTATCAACATAAATAACACCCAACAGTCACACATAGTCCTGACCCCACAGTAAGATACGAGTCTTGTGTCGTGTATCAACATAAATAACACCCAACAGTCACACACATAGTCCTGACCCCACAGTAAGATACGAGTCTTATGTCATCATCAACATAATCAATTAAAATAAAGGTTAGATAAAATAATTTGATAATAAATAATACAAAACAATTTTCTCCTACAGTACCAAGGTGACGAAGTGATCGACACTGACCTGCCGACCCTCGTGGAAGCTAAGCTCTTCTGCACGACGGGCGGGAAGCTTCTATGGCTGTTCTTACAGCCATTCTTCTACGCCTTACGACCGTTAGTGGTGCGACCGAAGCCCCCCACTCCTTTGGAGGTCATCAACCTGATAATACAGCTGTTTTTCGATGCTATAGTTGTGCAATTGTTCGGTAAGTGATGTATTTTCTTCAAGGATACTGCCTCGGTGGCGTGGTTGTATTTCGGTACGACTACAGTTCTGAGGTCACGGGTTCGGTCCCGGGTCGAGCAAAGTTATATTGAATTTTTCAGTAACAGCCCGGAGTCTCGAATTTGTGTTCGATATGGCGATAGGCTCGCCCCCTATCACATCTGGGACGGATATAAACTCGGCGAAATGTGAGAGTACTAGTTCGGTAGTACGCCTCTGACTACCCCTTCGAGGATACAGGCGTGAGCTTATGTTATGGTATTCATGATACACACGTCATATATCACGTCTCAAATAAATAATACTGCCTCTGTGGCGTGGTTGTATATCTCTTGTCTTGGGTTCGATCCCCGGGTCGGGCAAAATGATATTGGAATTTGTGCCCGATATGGCGATAGGCTCGCCCCCTATCACATCTGGGACGGAATTAAGCTCGGCGAAATGTGGGTGTTCTAGTTCGCTAGTGCGCCTCTGCCTACCCCTTCGGGGATACAGGCGTGAGCTTATTTATGTTATGTCCTCAATTCGTCTGTTTTTTTTAATGTACGTTACGCGATATCCGCCAAATGTGGACCGATTTTTAAAATTATTTTTGTGTTCGATAGAGATTATTCCAAGCGTGGTACCATATGATTGGTCAAGGTCGGGTAGAGTTAATAATCTGCTGTTTTTTTTCCAGGTTGGAAAGTCCTCGGTTACTTAATCATTGGATCTTTAATGGCGATGGGCGTTCATCCAGTTGCAGGTAAAAATATCATAAACGTGACATGATTTAATATAATTGCCATCGTAGTAATTAGTATTTATATAGGAGTTATGAGTGCTGGTCGCCACCTTGGGCTAGTGGCAGCATGTATGGGCTGTGTACCCGGAGGTCCTGGGTTCGATTCCCAGGTCGGGCAAAGGAGATTTTCTAATTTAATTTGTCCGGGACTGGATCCCTCATAGGAGGTTGGTGTAAGGCAGGCAGCCGGTCGTAAAATCTTAGCCAAATGCTCTCTGCAACATGCTTGAAAAAGTGTTGCGCCAACCTCACATTAAGGTGGGATAAGGGCAGATTGAAAGAAACAAAGAGTGGTAGAGCCACTCTGTAGACAGTAACGTCTACAGCACGAATGGGTCGGCTCGACCGTTTAGATACCACTGTCTCACAGAAAACCGACGTAAAGTGGCAGCTTGCTGTCTTGATTCCTTCGGTGAGTGAAATTTCCGGTGGCCCATTTCCCCCCTTCGTGTCCCAATCCCGTTTCCCTTTTTCCCTCCCCTTCCATTTCCTGCTTTTGCGTTGGCAACGCACCCATGATTCTTTTTGTATCTTGGGTGTCTATGGGCGGTGGAGATCACTTACCATCAGGTGACCCATCTGCTCGTTTGCCAGTAGTTTGTCGACCGACTTCTACAAAAGGAGGAGGTCCTCAATTCGTCTGTATTTTTTTATGTATGTTACTTGATATCTCCGCCAAATGTGGACCGATTTTCAAAATATATTTTGTGTTCCATAGAGCTTATTTCAAGGGTGGTCCCATATAAATTTGGTCACGATCGGTAAATTGGAAGTCGGTCAGAAGTTTTTAAGCGAAATATTGGAATTACCGCCGTATGATTATATTTATTTACTAGCTGACCCGCGCAACTTCGTCTGCGTATGAGAGAGAGGGTTGAAAGAGTGAGTCGTAGGCACCTATAGCACAATAATTCTAAAAGAGGTAATGGGATGATCTACTTCGGCCGTCAGTCACCCCGTCTCTCACACCGTCAGTCACACCGTCTGTCAAACCGTCTGTCACCCCGTCTCTTACCCCGTCAGTCACACCCTCTGTCACACCGTCTGTCACCCCGCCTGTCACCCCGTCTGACACTTTGTCTGTCACCCAGTCGGTCACCTGTCTGTCACCACGTCCGTCACCCCGCCTGTCAAGTGACACCTGTAGACATCTGGCGGGGATAACTAATTAAATGACGATTGATCAGTTTTCGACTGGAGAGGAAAAATGATTAAATTACTAAAATGGCTATTAAAAAATAAGGGTTGATCGTAGAAGGGTGAAAATTTAGGATTGTATGTATTTTTGTATGTTGTATCATAAAAAAATATAAATTAAAAATTTTGCCTAAAAAATAAAAAAAAAATTTAGGGGTGGACTACCCCTAACATTTAGGGGGATGAAAAATAGATGTTGGCCGATTCTCATAGATACCGGATAAGCACAAAAAATTTCATCAAAATCGGTCAAGCCGTTTCGGAGGAGATATGCAACGAAAACTGTGACACGAGAATTTTATATATTAGATTATATTATATGAGTCTTTCTGTGTCTTGGGTGTCTATGGGCGGTGGAGATCACTTACCATCAGGTGACCCATCTGCTCGTTTGCCAATCTCTGCTATAAAAAAATAAAAAAAAATCAGCAGAGCCTTGAGATCATCCACATCTGGGTCTCATGGTCATTGTGAAAACATAATTGCTCTATTTACCTTGACATTGGCTAAATCATCGTAAATGCGTGGAAGCCATTATTTTTAAAATAAGAAGAACCAACTATTCTTTCTACCAACTGCTTCCCTTTTTGGTATCATGCATTTTTATTTTTTCACAATTTTTTTTATTTTTTCTCTTCAAATAACACTAAAAGTGCGTGAACATGTTATGCCCACTAAGGGCAACTTGCACCACTATTACTAACCTACAGTTAGCCTTAACCCCAAGTTAAATTGAAATAGAAATATATGAAGGACATGTAATTAATTAAATGTCATCGTTTATTATCTGTAATTGCATGTAGTACATTACATGTAATGAATTACATGCCCTTCATATATTTCATTTTAAATTTAACTTGAGGTTAGGACTAACTGTAGGTTAGTAATAGTGGTGCAAGTCGACCTTACTGTAATATAACAACTAGTTTATTAAATCTGTGGAAAATTTTGGGGTTTGTGTATTTATGTATTCTTTGTAAACATACCTACTGTGTAATATTATAATACGCAATTGTTTGTTTCCTGAATAAATAGAAAAAAAGAAAAAAGAAGCTTAAATGTGTGAATGTTGGGTGTATTATTTACTGTCTCTTTCCAGGCCACTTCATATCCGAACACTACATGTTCCGCAAGGGTTTTGAGACATACTCCTACTATGGGCCCCTGAACTGGATCACGTTCAACGTGGGCTACCACAACGAGCATCATGACTTCCCTGCAGTGCCGGGCAGTAGGCTCCCTGAGGTAATATATTACTTATAATAATATAGGGCCTTACTTAAAACAGCATTTTTAGCTGAGCAAATGGTTAAGAATAACCTGTAATTTTTACATTGTTTAAAAATGAAAGGGACAACCTATGGTATAAAGATAAGCAGCGCTTAAATATTTTTATAAGTAAGGGGCATAATATTAGCCCTGTAATATTACTGTCCCATTACTGAGCACGGGCCTCCTCTACTAATGAGAGGGGTTAGACCTTAGTCTACCGCGCTGGCCTAATGCGGGTTGGTAGACTACAGATACCTTGGAAATTATCTCGGGTTTGCAGGTTTCCTCACAATGTATTACTTCACCGTTAAAGCAAGCGGTAATTCACAATGAAAATACACTTAACATAGAAAAGTCATGAGGTGTGTGCTCTTTTTGGGGTTCATCTGGAAACTACGATACTCGTCTCGGCAGTCCGTATCATTCCCAACTGAGCTATCGCTGCTTCTTATATATATATATATATATATATATATATATATATATATATATATATATATATATATATATATATATTACTTGCTGTTTATTAAATCGAACACGAAAGCTCAGCATTAGCCGATGAACTCGAATTTTGTTGTTTTTTGGAAATCTATCTTATTGGTTATAATAATGAGAGGTTTAAAACCAAATTGTAAACCAGTGACCAAATTTATATGGGACCACGGACCGCTCTTGGAATGAACTCTATCGAACACAAAAATAATCTTAAAAATCGGTCCCTATTTGGCAGAGATATCGGAGAACATACATAAAAAAACATACAATTGAGAATCTTCTCCTTTTTCTGAAGTCTGACGAATTGACAACCTTTGGAAGTCGATTGTAGTTAAAATACAGACGAATTGAGAACCCCTTTTGAAGTCGTTTATAAAAAATACAGAAGTTTAAACGTAATGGTTAATTGGCCGAATTTGTTGCAGGTGAAACGCATAGCGCCAGAATTTTATGACAATCTACCTCATCACAACAGTTGGTCATCAGTGCTGTATGACTTCGTGATGGACCCCGACATAGGACCCTACGCGAGGATCAAGAGGAAACACCACGGCCTCGACAGTTAGACAACCGCCCTCTTTGCGGAGTCGGTTCATATGACTATACAGGGTGGCTGAAAATCTGGATAAGGTAAAACAATCGATTGAATTTGTGGTTGAGATATAAATATCTAATTAAAAGCTGTTACAGAATCTCCTCTTTTGCGATGTCGGTTAATATAACTATACAGGGTGGTTGAAAATCGAGATAAGAGGTACAAAAAGTCTTTGAAAAAAAAATAAAAAAAATCTGTAGGTGAGGGATATAAAAAGGCCAATTTAAATCTATGGCTGAGATGTAAATAAAAATATAGTTTAAAACAAAAAAATCCTCTTTTTCGAGTCGATTAACATGACTATAGAGGGTAGATGAAAAATTGTAAAATGTCCGACAAATCTGTGGCTGAGATGTAAAAAAATCTAATTTAAAACAGAGAATCTCCTGTTTTGTGGAGTTAGTTAACATGTAACTGTACAGGTGGCTGAAATATTGGATGAGATAAGACATGTGTGATTAAAATTCTGTACCTTAGAGACATACATCAACCGCCAAAACACAAATTTTACAAGAGAGGCGAAAATGTGCGCCGCAAATGTATGAAGCCAGTATTGTTAAATTTAATTAAAAGATTGATACCATTATAAATAATTGGTTTTTGCGCAGCTATTGGTGTAAACAACAGGATTTTGGAAAAAATGAAGTTACTATTATATCATTCTGACTGCCTCGGTGGCGTGGTGGTATTTCGGTACGACTACGGTTCTGAGGTCTCGGGTTCGATCCCCGGGTTGGGCAAAGTGATATTGGATTTTTCCATATCAGCCCGGAGTCTGGAATTTGTGCCCGATATGGCGATAGGCTCGCCCCCTATCACATCTGGGACGGAACTAAGCTCGGCGAAACGTGGGTGTACTAGTTCGCTAGTGCGCCTCTGCCTACCCCTTCGGGGATACAGGCGTGAGCTTATGTTATGTTTATGTCATTCTGAGGTACAGAATCTATGTCTGATTTATTAGTTAGGGAACGTACTCATATTACGTGACGTATTTTTTACAATTTTTATACCTCCCCCTCCGTGACCAGCCGTAGTATATGCCAAGATCCCCCTCTAGTTTTTCCGCAGTAATTTATAAATATAGTTTTAAATCATTTTTGTAGAAGAAAAGTAAAAAAACAAAATATCATGATTTGTCGCCATCTGTGACTTTAATAATCATAAGTTTAAAAACATAACGGACCTACTTCAAATCCGATCGTGACCAAATTTACATGGGACCACCCTTAAAAGAAGCTCTATCGAACATAAAAAGAATTTTGAAGATCGCTCCACATTCGGCGGAGATATAGCGTAACATACATAAAAAAAATACCGACGAATTGAGGACCTCCTTTTTGGGAAGTGTCGAAAAGTGCTAAACATTGCGCGCCATATTTGAATATAGCTCGAAAAAACTCGAGATTCTCCTAAAGGATATTGACTACGTGACGAAAACCTAAGACACAACTCCCCCCAGCCCGCTACCAAGCGTGGTATTTTGAAGACACCCTCCCCCTTAGAACTGGTCACATAATATGGGTTCGTTCCCTTATGGTATTTATGATTTCAATCATTTTACCAAAACGCTAGCGATAGATGTATATTAATACCAATACTCTGTTACATTAGTGTATAATCTAATATTATAAACGTGAAAGTTTGTTTGTATGTATGTCTTATTAAACTTATTCCGGCGGAACGGACACCGGAGTCCGGACGGGGTCACGCCAAGGTCGACCTTATTGCCATGCGGTTTTGTACCTATAAAATCACAACTAAACACACAAAAATGAATAACACCAACAGCAATGGCCGACGTAAACTCTCTTTTATAAAATCCCCCTACTTTCTGACATTTCATACCGTATTACAAGACTAACGCCCGAATGGTCAAACGCTGCTCAACTTTAACGGTTTCTTATATTGATTTTCGCCATACAATTTTGACAGATAAGGCGGCCTTAAAAGACATAAGGCTACCTTAAGTGTATGAACATTCGGCGGTAAATTTAATAAACTGTAAAATTATCATAATACTGATTTGTTAAGTTTACGCGAATATTATACATTGAAATAAAACTATTCTTACGGATTCTATCACGATTAGGTTTTAATTATTATTCCCGACGTTTCGAAGGCTTTGCAGTCTTTGTCTGACCCCTGACAACGAAGAATGCAAAGCCTTCGAAACGTCGGGAATGATAATTAAAACCTAATCGTGATAGAATCCGTAAGAATAGTTTTATTTCAATTATCATAATGTTCTATCTAAACTAAACTATTTTTAAATGAAAGTTTCTTTAAATAGGTATAAAATCGCATGACAATAAGGTCTACCTTGGCGTGACCCTCGTCTGGACACCAGTGTCCGCACCGTCCGTATGAGATTAAGCCACGTCTCCTGCACTAAAACATTACACAAAACATGCATTTTTTATCTATGGTCCATTGTTCTACGAGCAGGTGACAGCTAAAATCGTTTGTTTTACGTATGTGATTTTAGTGTGACGCCTCGGTGGCGTGGTTGTATTTCGGTACGACTACCGTCCTGAGGTCTCGGGTTCGATCCCCGGGTCGGGCCCGGAGTGAAATTTGTGCCTGATATGGCGATAGGCTCGCCCCCTATCACATCTAGGACGGAACTAAGCTCGCAGAAATGTATGCTCTAGTTCGCTAGTGTGCCTCTGCCTACACCTTCGGGGATACAGGCGTGAGCTTATGGTATGTTAAAAACTCATTAATCGTGTATTGTACATAGTGATACTAGCTTTTTCATACGGCTTTACCTGTCTCAACTTAATTGCGTACTTGACTATTTTTTTAAGTTAATTTTATATGAAAATTACGTCATCTAAAATATAGAACAGAAAGAAATATTGAAATATTCTCAAAAATGAAAAAGTTATAAGCCTTTGAAATTGGGTGTAACCTTCAAATTGCAGGAAAGAGAAGTATCAGTATAGTCATGTCACGACATAGGGGTACGTGCGTTGGAAAGGGATTGCAAGATATATCCACTATGCCCCCACTCCAGAATTTAAAATATGAATTACTGCCTCATTTTTCAACCAATTTCGATGCAGTTTTTACAGAAGGATTTCTTTTTTGTTTTATTTACCATTACATATAAAAATGTGCATAAATTCAAACAAAGTCCGTTATGGCGTGACGTAAATATTCTAATACTTCTCTTTCCCGCAGTTTGAAGGTTACACCAAACTTCAAAGGCTTAAACTTTATTATTTAAAAAAAAAATCAGTATTGATTTCTGCTCTATAACATAGACGACGTAAATTTCATATAAAATTAATTAAACAAAAATTGTCAAGCACCCAATTGTAATAAAAATAATCACAAACAAGATTAATAATGCATTAACTTCATCAAAATTGGTTTAGCAAGAAAAAATCTATTTAGAGTGTACATGATGTAAGCATTTACCATATTCAAAATATGAATTCAATATACAACTTTTTATATTTAGTCTGGACCAATTTTGATAAAGTTTTTGAGTTATGCTAAAGAAATAGGTTAACAATCGTCGTAGGTAGTCTAGAATTTTATTTTGAATCAACTTTTTGTACAATTTAAAATTTTAAGTGCTCAATATCAAAACGATATTACGTTCGAATGAATTTAATTTTTTAAGTGTTTTTAACTGTTAAGTTTGTGAGTTCCAAAGATAACTTTTGTACTGTATTCACGATTACAACTCTATCCCCCTTATAAAAAGATTTAAGCGCTGCTTATCTTTAACTATAGGTTGTCACTTTCAGTTTTAAACAATGTATTATGTAAAGCAAGGAAAAAAGTGACAGGTTATTCTTAGCGAAAAGTTAAGCGAAAATGTTTTAATAAGTAAGGCTATATATAATAAAGCTACTATGCCCCTTACTTATAAAAATATTTGAGCGCTGCTTAACTTTGTACCATAGGTTAACCCTTTCATTTTTAAACAATGTAACGCAAGGAAATAAGTGACAGGTTATTTTTAACCATTTGCTCAGCTAAAAATGCTTTTATAAGTAAGGCCCTATATGTTAACACGTGTATACCCATGGGCGTGTTTAGTTACATTCTGAAAGTGCACAATTTTTTTTCGCCAATTTCTAGTTTACTAACACTAAGAGCAATATTAACAATTTCCATTGTTATTATTTCGAGTATCTGATGTGACTGCCTCGGTGGCGTGGTTGTATTTCGGTACGGCTAACGTCCTGAGGTCTCGGGTTCGATCCCCGGGTCGGGCAAAGTGATTTTTTTTCCATATCAGCCCGGAGTCTGGAATTTGTGCCCGATACGGCGATAGGCTCGCCCCCTATCACATCTGGGACGGAACTAAGCTCGGCGAAATGTGGGTGTTCTAGTTCGCTAGTGCACCTCTGCCTACCCCTTCGGGGATACAGGCGTGAGCTTATGTTATGTGACTATTTTCGCAAAATTATTTACACAGATTAAGTCCAAGGTGTCAGTTGAAATTTCCAAAAACTTAAAAATTCGTGGTCGATTGCTGATCTTTCCTCTTAAGATCGGATACGTTTTGAAGTATTTTTTTAATAAAATTATATAATCAAGCTTAAAATACGTGTAAATGTAATGTATACAGAATATATTGTGTATATGTAAAACGGAACTAAGCTCGGCGAAACGTGGGTGTTCTAGTTCGCTAGTGCGCCTCTGCCTACCCCTTCGGGGATACAGGCGTGAGCTTATGTTATGTTATGTTGTAAAATGTTAAAATAAAAGTGTTTTTAATATTTAACTCTTTTGATATACTGATTTCTTAAGTTTACGCGAATTTCATACATTGAAATAGAACTATTTTTACGGATTCTATCACGATTTGTTTTAATTTTTATGCTTGACGTTTCGAAGGCTTTGCAGTCTTCAAGGTCACGAGTCAGACATCGTGATAGAATCCGTAAAAATAGTTATTTCAATTTAACTCTTTTATTGACATAGTAGATTGGCAGCGATAGCTCAGTTGGGAATGGTACGGACTGCCGAGACGAGTATCGACACCGACGACTTTTCCATGTTAATGTGCAATATCGCTTGCTCTAACGGTAAAGGAAAACGTGAGGAAACCTGCATACCCGAGAATTTCTGCACAAAAAAATCGAATGTATATGAAGTGTACCAACCCGCATTAGGCCAGCGTGGTAGACTAAGGCCTAACCCCTCTCATTGGTAGAGGAGGCCCGTGCCCAGCAGTGGGACAGTGATAAGGCCCCTTATAAAAATATTTAAGCGCTGCTTATCTTTAACCATACGTTGTCCCTTTCATTTTTAAACAATGTAACGCAAGGAAAAAGTGACAGGCTATTCTTAGCGAAAGGTTAAGCGAAAATGTTTTTAAAGTAAGGCCCAATATTACAGGGCTAATATTATTATTATTTATATTGATATAGAGATACAGAGCTCTAACAACTTTGTAGACATGTTTACAAGACGGATAGATCGGTAATCGATAAGTGACTGATTGCTGTTGCTGTAAGATTAATTTTTTGAAGCCAAAATCCCTCTTTATACCTGCCCGTCTTCCCAGCGTAATATGGGTTCATTGCAGTTTACTTTTTTAGCATGTTGCAGAAAGGAATTGGCTTTGTTTTTAAGAACTGTTGCCTGCTTGATGTCAATCCCTGTCGGGGGATCTAAAACACCCCGCCGAATCTGGGAATCGATCCCAGGATTTCCGGTTCATAGCCCTTATATGCTGCCACTAGAACAAGGATATGGCCCAATTTCTTCCCCCATTTTAGGGTCACACACCAATAATTTCGATATTGTATTTATGGGCCTTCCTAGGCGATAGAGACAAGTCTATACAAGACGATTCCTTCCTGCTTACCACTGCTAAAATTTCCGCTAATAAATAGGTGTTGATGCAAAGAGAAAATAGGCTTCCCTTTTAGAAATTTTCACCCTTCGCCACTGGTTGCTTGTAAACCATAGTATGTATTAATAAAAACAGTTTCATCATCATCATCATCATCATCAGCCATAGGACGTCCACTGCTGAACACAGGCCTCCCCCAAAGATTTTCAGATCGAGCTGTTGGAAGCGGCCTGCATCCAGCGACTTCCTGCGACCAAATTCAAATCAGGAATGAGGAGATCCGTAAAAGAACGAAAGTCACCGACATAGCCCAGAGGATTAGCAAGTTGACATGGCAGTGGGCAGGGCACATAGCTCGTAGAACTAATAGCCGATGGGGCAGAAAAAAACAGTTTATTTAGTAATATTTATTTCAGATACAAGATAGAATATTAATAAAATATATTGGACGGGTTACGTCTAACAATCAGTATTTTATACAAGTTTTAAAAACTTATTCATACATTAGGTAATACATATTTCTGTGTTTTTCTTTCTGTATCCTTAATAAGAGATTATTTTGACAGTTCTGGATATCGACGATAGTTTACATTTTACCATACATTAGAGCAGCGCCACACGTTGCGGAAACTAGAACTAACTAAAACATGTATTGAGGAACTGAAAACTATGGACGATTTTGAGAATCGAGAAAAAATCGTACTAAGTGTACGTACTGTAGTTCAGAGGCATACATCAAGCGCCAAAACACGTTTTTTTTTTTTTAAGTTTTTTTTTATATAGCAGAGATGAGTGATCTCCACCGCCCATAGACACCCATGACAAAAAGAATCACGGGTGCCTTGCCAACCTAAAAGGAAGGAATGGGAAAAGGGAAATGTGCGCCGCAAATCTTTGAATCCAATACTGATCAATTTAAGTCATAGAAATGATTTTAATTGTGTTTAGTATTCTAAAGCAATATAAAAATCTTAATTTTGCATCTAGGTTGGTGTAAAATACAAGGTTAAAAAATTGGAGTGATTACCGCCAAAATGGTCATTGATTTTCGCCATAAAATTTTGACAGTTAAGGCCGCCTTAAACGACATAAGGCGACCTAAAGAGTATGAACATTCGGCGGTACGGGCCTTACTTATAAAAATAGTTTATCTGAGCAAATGGTAAGGAATAGTCTATCCCTTTTATTTTCAAACAATGTGACACAAGGAAAAAAGTGACAGACTATTGTTAGCCATTTGCTCAGCTAAACTGTTTAAGTAAGGCCCTATATGCCTCTGAGGTAAAGATTTGAAGTCCGTTTTTCGAAATCATTATACACTAAAGTCGGCAAACTCTAATAATACTTCATAATGGCCGATTTACACGTAAATATACAAATATTTGTTATAAATTCAGTGCTCGAAATGGACGGGAACGCATGGGAACGGCGATCCCTTTCGTGATATGACTGTTCCCTTACGTAAAAAATGAACCTCAATTTTTGTATAACACTTAAGGGCGACTTGCAGCTCTATTACTAATCTAGAATTAAACCTACACTCGATATATCCTACACCTCACTCCTCCTTTTAATCGAGATTTAGGATAAATATGTATTTATCGCGGATCTGCAAGTGGCCCTAAATTTTACTCAATTTTTATCACTGATAATTTGCTATTTTTATCATTGGCTTTTCTATCAATTTCAAAAATAACGTGTTTTGTTGAATACTTTGGGCCTAGTCTGTATATGAGTTAACTTAGTCACAAAAGGAGTATATTTGATAGCCAACTTCATACTGTCGGATTGGCATAACGGTGTGCGCGCGCAGCTCTCAATTTTACTCTTACAAAAACGCGCCAAAAGAAGTATAACATCAATAATCTCACACCGTTCGTGAAATAGTCGTTACGTACGACAAAAACTGTCTGATGAATTCAGGAACGCAGGGGAAAACCGTTCCCATTCGAAGTCCATTTCGTGCACTGTATAAAACGCGGTCAAAATTAAGACAAAATCTTTCTTTCATGTCTTTATATATCAGAAAAGTAAAAAGATATACGTACATGAGTTTTTATATGCCCCAAAACCGAACGTAATTTGTTAAAATAGTACCGGATCTAGTTTTTTCAAAGCGGGGCCAAGCTGCCAATTTGCCTGATTTACCTGATTGCTGGTGGTAGGATATTCGTATCCGACCTGACGGCGCTAAAACCTGTCATAGTGACCCACACCCCGCGTGTGGATCGAGTTCCAGGATCAGCCAGTATACTTCCGGTTCTCTCAAGGGGCTTGCGGCATGACTTGATGGTTGGTTGAGACGGGTATGGGGGTATCCCTGTGTCTGCATCGGTCATCCGCCTGTCTTGTCGGAAGGCCCTCGATTTGCTTCTACCCTCTTCGAATTCGGAGTGAGAAGCATAAAGGCCGGCATGATTCTGACGACCACTGATAAACACAGCGTTAGTCAGTGGTCGCTAGTTTTTTTGGACTGCACTACGCTTACCATCAGGTGCAGTGTAGTCACTTCGCCGTGCCCGGATAAAAAAAAAATACGCGGAAACTCGGCTTAGCTAATTAACTTAGACGTTTAATCACTAATAAAGTATTACAAACAAATAGGCACACACACGAAGGCACTAATTACGGTGTACATAATATATTATAGGCACAGTTGATATGGGAAAGACCATTCCCGTGTAATTCGATTTTTTTTTTGGAAACTCAGCTCATCCCTTCGATTAATGTTGAAATATAAAAAATGCGGGCTGGTCTTTCCCCTTTTTATGTACATATGGGGGTGAATAGAAACACGATGTATATTGTGATAACAAGTGAATATACATAATTCTTATTAGCCTACGTGATTGATTTCATTTTATTTCGTGTCCAAAATAATGGTAATTTAAAAAAGATAACAGTATGTTTTTTCCCTCCAAGAGATTCAATCACTTGTATTACCCTGGTTTCTGAAAGGGTGATCAAAATGGCATTCAATCGACTGATCATCGATTTTTAGATCGCCATAAACACTGGAATTATGAATTTAAAAGAATTATAGAAAGAAAAGAAAGAAAGAAAAAAGTTTATTTGTCAAACCAAAAAAGGGCAAGCAACAACTTACTTACATTAAATAAACATAATTAAAACAAAAAAACGTGTGCCACTCGGGGACTGCCGCGGTAAAGCTATTGCATAGCATCCAAAATCAATACACCTATATACTTTCTCACAAACAGCTGATTACGTATTCGTCCGATTTCGAAGCAGCTCGTCTCGATTCGTGCGAGCTTCGTAGAGTCGTACCATGAAGTAAATACAAAGAAGAGGTGCCCTAACGCCGAAACTCTAAGCAGGCATGAGTCACCAGATTGCGGGGCGAAGAGGGGGATTACGCATGCGCAGTAACGCCGATACAACTAATGCCACCTAGAGGCGAGTTGCTGAACTAAAGAGACAAGCGTGATATTTCAAAAAAGTCATTAAAAGTTCTGCTATTCATCTATAGATGGCAAAAGTAAAAAGTATCACCGCTGTGCCGGTCGGAGTGGGGGATGTTAGGTTATTTTCGTTACGGAATTTCTGGATTCAGTTTCCACGCTTAGGCCCGCGATAGAAGCTATGCAATAGCTTAAAAAAATATATAAAAATTATACGATTATATTATGGCATAGCTTTTAAAATTGACATGAAACTTGACAGATGATTTGGTAATTTTAACATTGATCACACTTTTAGAAACCGAGTGATAACATGACAAACGCATATAATGATTATGAGTAAGATTATAAAACTAGTCCTAATTATCTAGGTCACATCTGCCTACCCCTTCGGGGATACAGGCTTATATAAAATTAAAAATAAACTAAAATTATATCGGACGGAAATCTTAACAACAAAATAAGGGCGTATTAAAAATATTAACTTAGAAACTATGAATTGTATTACATAACGATATTTTGGGATTAATCTTTCCTTCCACCTGCCCTTATCCCACCTTAATGTGGGGTTCGCGCAACACACTTTAAAAATTTTCAGAATTGACTTGGCTTAGAATTACGATCAGCTGCTTCAGATCTCTGGGCGATCCAATCCCGGCCAAATAGTGTTAGAAAAACCGCCCGACTTGGGAATCGAACTCAGTGCATATACGTTGCCACTGCCAAGGAGGGGACCATATTTGGGTATTATGGTTTTCAAATAAGATTAGGCGGTTTTTTTCAAATAAGACCTGCCTCGGTGGCGTGGTTGTATTTCGGTACGACTACCGTACTGAGGTCTCGGGTTCGATCCCGGCGAGGGCAAAGTGACATTGGATTTTCTGTCTAACTGACCAATGTACAAAAATCTGACTTTGTCTGATTTATCTGATCAGTTTCGACCTCCGGGATTCGGAGTGTGAAGAAGCATAAATAGTCCGGCATGATTCTGGTGACCACATAGAGCCATTGTTTGTCGATGGTCGCTATTTATGGACTACGCTACGCTTACCATCAAGGGTAGTGTAGTCATTTGCCGTGCTCAGTTAAAGTTTGCATAAAATTATGAAAAATGAACACAATTATAATAAAAAACGTCACTTATCTAAAATAGATCTTAAATGCAGTCGATTAAAATTCAAAGTTAATCTAAACATATTCGAGTCGTTAAATTGTGCGAAAATAATATTATAATAATTGATGGTGATGAAACAGTTCTTAGCGTTCTGAATTATGATGAAATTCTATGATTGGTGATGAGTTTCAAACTCTTTGATATGGCTTGTATTATTCAGAAAGTTGATCAAAATTACTCTTACACATTTTGAGCCATCATTTACGATTTTTACAAGTTCTTATAAGTGATAATGTATTGTAAAATATTAATAAAGTTTCTTGAAATATTGTTATTATATGAAATATGATAACATATGTATTTTTATCAATTATGACATGACATAAATATAATGTATTTTATGTGTTTTACTTTTAATAAACATTATTATTTTTGTTACCTCCCAATAAAGGGGAAAGAAGATAATAATAATATTTTTTTTATATTTTTAAATGTATTTTTTATATTTATATATATTTAAAAATGTAAAAACCTTTTGAAATAAAGAGTATGAAACATAATAATGATAATAGTCAATTGACAGTCTGATCACCGCTTCTGAGAGGTGATGAAATATTCTAAACGGTGATGAATATAATAATATACTGACTGATGATTTCACACGGGTGTCTCTATAGTTTGGTTGAGTGGCACACACTCTTCGGCGATCTCTGGCGCCGGGTCGTGGCATCAAATCTGCGAGGCCGGCATCGTCGACACCGTGCTGTGGGGGGTGGTGGGGCGGGAACCGGCCAGAGACGCGTTTATCGACGCCATTGTACCCATCTATAAATAATAAAAAAATAATTTTATGATTATAATTGTTTAGCTCTCTCCCTCTCTCTCTTTCTCCCTCTATCACTCTCTCTCTCTCTTTCTCCCTCTATCACGCTCTCTCTCTCTATCTCTGTCTGTCTCAGATCTTTGATATTTCTTTCTTAAAATATATTTTCTAACATTTTCAAGTAGAAAGGTGGGAAAATTATTTTATTTGGGGTAAAAAATAGGGGTAAAGGAATCATTATCAAGAATAAAATAGAAAAATCATTTCATTTGCATCTCGTAAGGACGAAAATAATATCATTATCATCAACCATAGGACGTCCACTGCTGAACATAGGCCTCCCCCAAAGATAAAGGTCGCGGGAAGTCGCTGGATGCAGGCCGCTTCCAACAGGTGGAAAATAATATATTTGATTTCATTTAAAGATTTCAATTTTGTATCATAAAATAACTTCAAAATGGAAAAGATGAGGATTCCACAAACAAATATATTATAAACTTACCCTCAAATGCGCCAAATCCTCCAGTTTAGTCAGATCGGCCAACTCTAAGTATAGACTATAGACCAAAACCCAACCATAGGCACCGGCGACGCAGAACACGATCCAGCATAGACACATGATGATGTTGTAGGCGAAGATCATGTCGTTCACTATGGACGCGAATACAAACGCAACTAGACGGAACAGGATGAATACTCCAAAGCAGTATAGCCATGGCACTATGCGTTTTTCGTGCTCCTGTGGAATATAAATTGATTATAAACTAATTATTGAACTAAGTGTCGCGCGACACTCAATTCTATTTCGACTACGATTGGATTTCATTTGGTGACTTAAAATTTCTCCGAAATCAAGTTAGAAAGTGCATAAACATCACGTTAAACATTGCCAAATGACAAGTTCTTGAATGGTCAAACACTACTCAACTTTAACGGCTTCTTACATTTATTTTTACATTGATTATTTGACATCTTAGTTTACTAGAATTACCTTAGGAATCCCTAATTTTAATCATAACAAAATATTACAAACCAACATACAAGTGATATACAATATTCTGAAAGATGATGAAATTCGACTCGATGATTCTGACTGGTGATGAAAAAACAGAACGCCCTAATCATTTCTTGTAATACTATTTCGAAAATAGACAATTACTTTATGAAGCAATATAACTTTTAAACCATGCTCTTAATAGCATTTTTCTCTTATAAATCATGTACATGAGAAAGAAAACACGACACCCAGCAAATAAAAAAAAATGATAAATCAGATCTAAAAAGCATAGTCAACTAAAACCATTTATAAAACTCTTTTGGGAAATTTAAGTGGAAAATGGTTTTTTAAGCCTCGTTAAAAGAAAGACAGATGACAGCGCTAAGGGAACGAAGAGGGAATTTCGGTCCAGACTTTGCAATGGCTGGAGTAAAATGTCAAAGCGCACTATGATGGTTCTAAAATCCAGGTAGAACGCATGAACTTTCCTCAGACCAAACTTGTATCAAAAACACATTGACATAAGCGCACGCCTGTATCCCCAAAGGGGTAGGCAGAGGCGCACTAGCGAACTAGAACACCCACATTTCGCCGAGTTTAGTTCCGTCCCAGATGTGATAGGGGGCGAGCCTATCGCCATGCCGGGTACAAATTCCAGACTCCGGGCTGATATGGAAAAATCCAATATCACTTTGCCCGACCCGGGGATCGAACCCGAGATCTTAGAACCGTAGTTGTATCGAAATACCACCACGCCACCGAGGCAGTTTTAAAAAGTTTGGTTTATATATACAAGTGTGTTTTCTTCATATCGATTGCTATAACGGTGAAGGAAAATATCGTGAGGAAACCTGTATACCCCAGAAATTCTTCACAAGAATTTAGAAGGTATGTGAAGTCTACCAACCCGCATTAGGCCAGCGTGGTAGACTAAGGCCTAACCCCTCTCATTAGTAGAGGAGGCCCGTGGCCAGCAGTGGAACAGTAATATTACAGGGCTAATATTATTATTATTAAGTATGGTAATGGGAAATAATCTTTGAGACAATTTTATAAATGGTTTTAACATGGATGAAATAATATGATGTACCTTATTTTTACCCTGCGCAATTAACTGATTATGCGGCGTGAACAAATTAAAACCATTAAAAAAAACTCTTTTTATTTATGGAAATGATAGATGACTGAAAAAAAATGTAAAAAGTGTATTGCTTAAACGAACAATAAAGTTACTTTTATAAGAATAGACAATACTTGGTAAATAGTGTTTTAACTGTGGACTAGGAGGCCCTGTGTTCGATTCCCAGGTTAGACAATTTTCAAATTTGCCTGGAACTGGAACGTCCAGAGGAGGTCGACGTCATCCAGGCATCTGGTCATAAAATCTCAGCCGAATATTTCCTGCAACACGTTTAAATGTCGCGACGACCCACATTGTGGTGGGATAAGGTAGGGTAGAAAGAAAATAAACGCTTACCTTTCTAAGAGCATTAATGAGCACTATACTGGTAAAAATAACTGCGATCGATCCGAGCCATGAGAATAGAGAAAATACTATCAAAACGTTGCGAACTGGAAAAAAAACATTTCACATAAATACCAGTGGCGAAGGGTGAAAATTTTCTAAAAAGTAAGCCGATACTAGTTCATCTTTGAATACCTATTTATTGGCAGTCATTTTGGCTAAGGTAATTCAGAAGGAAACATATTGTATGTAGAGATGTACGTCTACAGACTGCATGCGCCGGCTCGACCGGTTTGATACCACTGTCTCAAAGAAAACTGACGTTCATAAGTGACGGGCGGCTCGGCTTCCGGAGGCCGAGACACTTATGAAACATATATATGTGCTGCCTCCAACAGGTTAAGTGGCAGCTCAGTGTTGCGAGATTTCTCTCCCTTTCTCAACTACTACTTTCTAACTTTTCCCACCACTTTCTTTCCTTTTAGGTTGGCAACGCACGCATGTGTTTGTGTCTTGGGTGTCTATGGACGGTGGAGATCACTTACCATCAGGTGATCCATCTGCTTGTTTGCCAGTCTCTGCTTTCTTTTTATCTGCCCTTATCCCACCTTAATGTGGGGTCGGCAGAACACTTTCTCAATCATGTTGCAGAAAGGATTTGGATTAGTTTTTACGACCGGCTGCGTGCCTGACCTCAACCTCTGAGGGCTCCAGTCCCGGGCAAATTAAATTAAAATTCACGGTCCACAGCCCATATATGCTGCCACTAGATCAAGGAGGCGTCGTGCCAGTCTCTATGAACAAAAAAGCTAGTATCAGAGAAGAAGGCCCTGGCAGAATATCAGTGTCAGGTGGAAATTCCTACCTGGTGAATGCTGAGCCCGTGGCCTTTTTGTTCATTGCAAGGTCGCAATGATTAATTGGGTATATCCCGTTAAGCCTTTTATATATGCAATTTATTGTAGTAACAGTATATTTAGCTCGAATAAATTGTACTTGTGCCTTGTATATGGACAAATAAAATTTCTTTCTTTCTTTCTTTCTATCTGCTAAAAAAATTAAATATTTACCTGGCGGGCTTCCGACATACACAAACTGGAAGCTGAGCACGTAATACCCCGTGTGGTGGAACCCAGGAGTCGCCATATACAGGCAGTAGAGATCGAATATACTCTGCGCGAACGAGAACAGCGATATGAACTGAAATGAGGACATACTGTCATTAGATTCCATAATGTACATACACAATCCTGTCAGGATGTCTGAAGACGCCATCCATCCACTTGCACTTGATAAAAGTCACATTGTATACCAAAAGGGGCCCAACAGTCACACACCAGCGGCCTGAGCAGGAAAATTTCTGACAACGGTAAATGTATTCGAACTCGATGCGCGTCTATGAAATTTGTATGAAATATTAACCAAACGTCATCAGTGCGCAGCGAACTCGAATACATTTACATTTACATTAGTTTTTCGTGCTCGGGCTACTGGTCCTGACCCCACACTAGGTATAACCTGTATAGTGGGTGTCAGAGACTATGAGAGACTCTCGGTCTCACAACACCCACACTTGAAACAAATATCTGTGGGCCGCACAAACATTTGTCTCAATGCGGGAATCGAACCCGCAGCCCCTCGCTTTTCAGCGGGCTACTCCCCCGCTGCGCCACAGAGCCTGTCATACAATACAATATCCTCCAAACAGGAACTCAACATAGCTTGCACTATGCTTGTCAGTAGAACATACTAAAAATATATATTACAATGGTACCTTTACCAGACCTGATGGTAAACGTAGTGCAGTCCAAAAAACCAGTAACCCTAGACAAACAATGCGTTTATCACTGGTCACCAAAATCATGCCGGCATATTTATGCTTCTTCACACTCTGATGGCGGGTACACATTGGCTGAATGAAGGCGAAAGAATCTATACCTGTTGCGTTCACATAAACAAACTTTCACTGTTGTGTGAGTGAAACAGGCATGATTCGTTCGCCTTCGTTACGCCTGGTGTGGACGCACCTTAAAAAGGGAAGAAGCAAATCTCTGTGCTTGTAACAAGACAGGCAGACGACCGATGCAGACACAGGGATATGCCCATACCTGCCATAACATAACATCAAGTCATGCTGCAAGACTCGAGAGAGAGAACAGCATATACACTGGGTGATCCTGGAACGCGAACCACATAAGGTGTGTGTGTCACTATAGCAGGTTTTAGCACCATGTGTACTGTGGTAGCCATCTGGGCAGATACGAATATCCTACCACAAGCAACTACCTACATAGCCAAACTTTCAGTTGCCCCATGACACTCACCAAAGAAAGACATGCTGTAAGTAAGGACCCTCTTTGCAAGTCCAAGACCACTGCATCATGGAGTATAGGCTTCTGATACCATGGTACTCGAAGTGATCTCACAGATTTTGCTGAACGTAGATTTGTGGACGATCTGGAATTCCAAGAATTATAAATATAATATCAGCCATGTAATATTACTGTCCCACTGCTGGGCACAGGCCTCCTCTACTGATGAGAGGGATTGGTCTATCATGCTTGAATTTATGCCTGACATGAGAATAGGCTGAAAGTCCCATGTGGGATGGAAATTAGCTTGGTGAAAAGTGAGTGTTCCAGTTCTCTAATTCGCCTCTGCCTACCCCTTCAAGGATACAGGTGTGATCCATGTATGTATGTATATTTTATTCATTTTTTTACTATCCATCGAAGCCATAGGATGAAATGTTATAACTTGTTACCAGTTTCTAAAGTTGTTATAATATAACATAAGCTCACGCCTGTATCCCCGAAGGGGTAGGCAGAGGCGCACTAGCGAACTAGAACACCCACATTTCGCCGAGCTTAGTTCCGTCCCAGATGTGATAGGGGGCGAGCCTATCGCCATATCGGGCACAAATTCTAGACTCCGGACTATATAGAAAATCCAATATCACTTTGCCCGACCCGGGGATCGAACCCGAGACCTCAGAACCGTAGTCGTACCGAAATACCACCACGCCACCGAGGCAGTCGGTATTGTTATGAAAGTCAATAATCCAGTTTAAATACTTAATAGAGTGACTTCAAAACTTACCTAATTGTCACCAAATTTATATGGAACCACCCTTGGAATAAGCTCTATCGAACACAAAAATAATCTTGAAAATCGTTGTACATTTGGGGGAGATATCGCGTAACATATATAAAAAAATCTGAGGAATTGAGGACCTTCTCCTTTTTTGAAGTTGGTCGTAAAGGGTCAGTTATTGTGACAAACAATATCCTCCTTTGAAATAAAGTTATACATACATACATACATAGACTCACGCCTTTTTCCCATAGGGGTAGGCAGAGACAACGGATTTCCGTTTGCTACGATCCTTACACACCTCTTTCGCCTCATTCAGTCTCATTACATTCTTCATGCATGCATGTCGGTTTAGGGTACTTTTAACTTGACCTTTCTCGAGTAAATCTCTGACTTGGTCAGAGAATGTTCAATGAGGTCTTCCCCTTCCAACTCTACCATTCACACTTGCCATATATATTCACTTTGTCAACCTCCTTTCATCCATCCTCTCTACATGCCCAAACCACCGCAACATTCCTTTCTCAATCCTCGTTATTATTTCCTCTTTCAATCCACACCGCTCTCTCACACCATTTCTTACCCTATCTCTCAAAGTCCCACCACACATACTCCTTAAATAAAGTTATGTTTTTGCCTAATACTAAACTTAACCCTCCTAAAGTTATAATATAAACAAAAAGTGTAAAGTTTACAAAGAATTCATAACACATTTTGTAAATAAAACTTTTCTCATAAGTTAGTAAGAAGTCCAATAAGAATTATAAGTTCGTGCATAAAGTACTCACTTTCCAGTGTAATGGGAATAAACAGATGGTGTGGATCGATATGTTGACGGTGTTTTGCGGCCGTACATGATTGTTTTATGAAAATTTTCGTCAACGCCCTAGAAATAATCACTTTAAAAACACACTTTTTACACCTATATACCGGTTTTAACCCACATTGATAGGACTTTAGAGTCTTTTCTGTCTTTATTATAGTCCCTTTCAGGTCTATTTTATTTATAAAATCTGTTTTACACACAAAAAGCCACGCCTGGAAAATGTTTGTTGCGATTCCTCGTTGACAACTTGGGTTTATAAACCAACCAATTCAAAAAGGCTATAACTTGAAGTGACATCAAATAAAGTTGGTTTGGATGAATGACGTTTTACTTACTTCTTAATTTTTACGTATTATACTAAGAACCATTGAGGAACTTTGGTGTGTTTATGAATGACCGTTACCTATGACGTCTCCTTTCAAACTCGAATAGAAACTTTTTCAATTGGTAATAAAAAAAAATTTAACGACAAATCCATTGGACAAATCACATTCAAACTTGTATAAATACAAAATGCAATAAAAATAACAAAGCCGGTAATATTTCAATACATAATGGAAGGGACGTGCCAAAATATCGATGTATTACCAAGCTCTCGAAAAGGATCAAGCGAGAAATATTCTGAAGCCCGAAAAGTCAATAGTAATTTGTGTTGTAAGTACTATAAAGACAAAGTGTAGGGATCGCACTCAGAATGGGCCCCGTGGTTTGAGACCCTCAAAGAAAAAGTTCGTTTATAAGTAAATGCATTTTACTTCTAAGCAGTTAAGTTACACCTGTTTTTCATATGAGTAGGAAGAAACAGCGAATTTCGACTTGCTCACTTACAATGATACCTGAACCTACACTTCTTTTGGCTCATTCATTTCGTAATATGTAAAATATGTAACACTTATTAGGAAAATCTAGGCCTGTACCTGTCGTGAAATCCTTTAATGAGCATTAATAGGACTTGAAACAGCACAGAAAAAAGATAATTTCAACGTTTTCCAATTCAAATACTTACCGCCGAATGTTCATACATTTAAGGTCGCCTTATGCCGTTTGAGGCCGCCTTATCTGTCAAAATTGTATGGCGAAAATCAATGTAAGAAGCCGTTAAAGTTGAGTTGCGTTTCACCATTCGGGCGATAGTTCCATAAGTTCACGCCTGTATCCTAAAAGGTGTAGGCAGAGCGAACTAGAGAACTAGACCACCTACATCTCGCCGAGCTTATTTCCATTCCAGACATAATTGGAGCGAACCAATTGCCATTTTCCTTTCTATCTGCTCTTATCCCACTTTAATGTGGGGTCGGCGCAACACAATTTTTCAAGCGTGTTGCAGAAAGGATTTGGCTTAGTTTTACGACCGGCTGCCTGTCTGACGTTAACCCTTATCTCGGTCAAACATTCCAGGGAAAATTACAAATATCGCTTTGCTCGACTCAAGAATCGAACCCAGGTCCTACCGGTCCACAGCCCATATATGCACACAGCACAGGTCCAAGAAGACTAATCGATGCGATCCTATCGCCATAGCGATCACAAATACTAGACGTCTAAAACTGAGGCGATAACCCAATATCCCTTCTTTTTTATAGCAGAGACTGGCAAACGAGTCACCTGATGGTAAGTGATCTCTAGCGAATCATGGGTGCATTGCCAACCTAAAAGGAGGGAATGGAAGGGGAGGGAATAGGATTTAAGAAAGGGGGGGATTGGGCCACCGGAAATCTTACTCACCGAACGAAACGCGACAGCAAGCTGCCACTTTACGTCGGTTTTCTGTGAGACAGTAGTATCAAACTATTCGAGCCGGCTCATTCGTGCTGTAGACGTTAGCGTGGCTCTACCACTCTACATTTACCCGACCCAGGTACCGAATTCGGGACATCAGGATGTATGTCGTTACACGTATGCAATGGTGGTATAATATATCTTTTTTTTCAGGTGTTTGCCGCAAAATCCCATCTCACGTGCGATCTTACTACGGACGTCTGTTCTGCATCGATTGTTTCTATAAATACATATGGACAGTACCCAGCAAAGACTCTTTATGCCCTCCTAAAGAATCATCATAACTCAAAAACAATATGAAATACAGTTCATCCAAATGATGATTTATTTACTTGTAACATAAGTTTAATGGTCCGTGTAAGCCGTAAGAAAAATAACGAAAAATAAAGAAATTCTCATTTATTTTTCTTGTTGTAATGATTAATTACATATTAGGTATGTACCTTTATCAAATAACAAAGTGCGTTTAGGTGCAGAATGTGCCGTTTAGGCGCAGAATGTCCAATTTGCAAAATGTCCAGCGTGCGCAAAACGTCAAATTCTCAGAATGTCCTATTCTCAAAACGTCCAATTCGCAAAATGTACAATTCGCATACGATCCAATTCCCAAAATGTCCAATTAGCAAAATGTCTAATTCGCAAACATCCATAGGTATGATAACGCGAGATTTTCAATTCGCAAAAACTTCAATTTGCAGAATGTCCAATACCGAAGTCATAATATAAGACGTACATATTTGATGAAATATGTAGAAGTAGGAGAGAGTACTAATGATATATTAGGTCTTTCTATCACTTTTAACGTTCATCACTATTATAGTTTTTGCCTTCTCGGTGAACACAATAGTGATGAACATATGTACATACATACATAGATTCACGCTATATCCCCGAAGGGATAGGTAGAGGCGAACTAAAGAACTAGACCCCTCACATTTCGCCGAGTTCGTTTCCTTCATAGATGTGATAGGGGACGAGCCTATCGTCATATCAGGCATAATCAATTATGAGAAGACCCTACTGTGACTAGCAGTTTTGCAAATTTGACATTTTGCAAAAGAAACGTTATGATATTTGCGAATTGTTTTTTTGCGAATCAGACATTCTACAAATTAGACGTTTTGCGAATTGGAAATTATGAGGATATTTAAATATTCCAACAGGTCGATCTGGAAATCTTTGGAGCGTTTAGGCGCAGAATGTCTAATTCGCAAAATGTCCAGCGTGAGAAAGACGTACAATTCTCAGAATGTCAAATTCTCAAATCGTCCAATTCGCAAAATGTCCAGTTCGCAAATGGTCCAATTCGCAATATTTCCAATTCACAAACAGTCCAATTCGCAAAATGTCCAATTCGCAAAAGGTCCAATTCGCGAAAAGTCCAATCCTTACATAAATTAAGCCGGGGTCACAAATGGGTCCTTTTCATCACTATTCACTATTATAAGTTCGGCAAACTTAAACGGTTTTTAAATCCTTTCCTTTTCGACCGATTTCCAAAAAAAGGAGGTCCTCAATTCGGCTATATTTTTTGTGTATGTGGTAGAACCACGCTGTAGACAGTAACGTCTATAGCACGAATGGGCCGGCTCGACCGGTTAGATCTCACTGTCTCACAGAAAACCGACGTAAAGTGGCAGCTTGCTGTCGCGTTTCGTTCGGTGAGTGAGATTTCCGGTGGCCCATTTCCCCACTCCCTTTCCCAATCCCCTTCCCTCCCCTTCCATTTCCTCCTTTTAGGTTGGCAACGCACCCATGATTCTTTTTGTGTCTTGGGTGTCTATGAGCGGTGGAGATCACTTACCATCAGGTGACCCATCTGCTCGTTTGCCAATCTCTGCTATAAAAAAAAAACTTTTTGCGAATTGGACTTTTTGCGAATTGGACTATTTGCGAATTGGACATTTTAAGAATGGGACGTTTTGCGAATTGGAAATTTTGAGAATTGGACGTTTTGCAAATTGGACATATTGCGAATTGGACGTTTTGCGAATTGGACATTTTGCGAATTGGACCTTTTACGAATTGGACTATTTGCGAATTGGACGTTTTGCGAATTGGACATTTGGCGAATTAGACGTTTTGAGAATTGGACATTCTGAGAATTGGACGTTTTGCGCACGCTGGACATTAGCGAATTGGACATTCTGTGCCTAAACGAATAGAACATTGAGAAATGGACTTTTTGCGAATTGGACATTAGGATTAGACTGAGAATTGACGTTTTAAAAATCTCATACTCACCACCACCCCGTCCCCAAATAAAACAAACCGCATGACTTCATAACGGCACATTTATTGAATCGAAACTTCACAAGCCCTTTGCAAATCACGGCTCAAGTATATAGAGCCGCACTGCCACAAACAACTAGGACACTCCAGTTTGGGCCTCTTTCCATAGATGCATTTGAAATTTTTCCATTTTTTGTTCTCATTTCCGTGGAGGTATTTCGTGAGCTTTTCAATTTTTTCATTGGCGTTTACGTTCGCCGGATCACAGATGGCGCTGTTTTCGGTTTTCACGTTCGCTGATTCACAGATGGCGCTGGCGTCGGGCTCGGACGCGTCCGTCCGGTTCTCGAAGGACAGGTCCCACGTGGCGAGCGAGTCTACAGAGACGCTCGACACGGTGGCGCCGCTGCCCGCTCGCGGCGCTGTGGAACATCACTACACTTACGCACCTACAGGAACGTATTGGACTTGGTTAATTTATTTAATTACATTTGAGTCGTATAGAAACAAAGGCGGCAATCCGAAAAATGGATGAAAAATTTTACTTCGATTGTGTGTGTTTTTTAACAATATGATCTAACAGAGATTCAATCTTATGTTAGTATGCCAATTTTATATCACTTAAGTATTTTTTCTTTTTTTAATGTAGCTTTGAAAATTTTATTACAGTTGTGTTATGTTGAGTAAATTATTTTAATACAACTGTAATGAAATTTTCAAAGTTACGTTAAAATAATCACCCTTGAAATAAGATTCTTTGAACACAAAAATAATTTTGAAAATCAGTCCACATTTGGCGGAGATATCGCGGAACATACATAAAAAAACCGACGAATTAAGGACCACCTCCTTTTTGGGAAGTCGGTCTAAAAAACAAAATTATTGCAAAGCCACAATTCATTCATTTTTCAGATTGCCGCATTTGTTTCTATAAAACTCATTTTAATGGCGGACTTGATGTTACAGGTGAAATGTCCTGTATCTTCGAAGGGGTGGACAGAAGCGCAACCAATGCTCAAATATCGCTGAAGATATTTCTGTCCCTTTCTCTTATGTGATACCTGACAAGCTGATAAACTCGAAACAAATGGGCAACAATTCCAAAACTTCAAATATTTCGAAGTATTAAGGACGTGGATCACCTCAGAGTTAAAGATATCTCTGTTTATGGATACCAAAAAACTTATTTCCTAACGAAACCAGACGAGGCCCACCTGATGAACATCGTCACTGCCGACCGTGGAAAGCAATGGGAAATTGACGGAATACTAGTCATGAGCGTTACTTTAAAGACTACCAAACAGTAAGGCTTCAACGTTTCACTACAGCTACACTGATAAACAACCCACTCTAGAGCCAAGCTGTAGTTACTGTCTACAACATGAATGGGCCGGCTCGACCGGTTTGATACCACCGAAAAGCGACGTAAAGTGGCGGCTCGCTGCTACGTATTGTTCTGTGAGAGGTTTCCAGTAACCCAATTCACTCTCCCTGTCCCAATCCCTATTCCCCTCTTAGGTTGGAACTCACCCATGATCTTTTTATGTCTTGGGTGTCTATGTGCGGGGGAGATCATCAGATGACCCACCTGCTTGGTACCAGTTTCTGTTATAAAAAAAGCTTTACTTGAAGCCTATCGCTAGAGACTGATATAAACCACTCACATTTCTTAGGCTCATTGCTCTGGAACCACTCCTGCGGCCCCGTGCCACATCTGCAGAACGGGGGCTGCGGCCCCTGCATCATGAACACGAAGGGCGCCGCCTCCTTGTTCCCCGCCATGAAGTCCCTCATGTTGTCCGCGAACTGAGCGTTGTTCTGCCACTGTTCGAAGCAGTGCTTGAAGAAGTCCGAGGGGTTGTCCTTATTGCGGTTCAGGACGTGGCGGTTGAAGCACTCCTCGCAGAACACTTGGCCGTAGTAGATCTTCAGGTTGTTGGAGGGGATGGCGTGGCAGAAGTCTGGAAATGGTGTTCTGGGTTGGGATGTTTAGTTTAAGTATAGCATTGGTTAAGGTACAACCAATTGGTGGGTGTAAAAGGTCTTCGGGTAGTTATACTGCTTCGATCTCACGTTACGGTGGGATCTGCAAATTTTTGGGATTCTTATCAAATTTTACTTTACTTTTATCAGCGGCTTCAGTCCTTGCAAGTCAGAAAATAGATAGGCCGCCGAGTTGTGCCGGCGGGCTATGTCGGTGGATCGGCGGATTTGGTGTATATTGCGCTTTATAGTGACAAACATAGGCTATATGTGACTTACAGCACTTGGCACACTGCGAGTGGAAAGTCTGTCCGCCGATCTCAAGCTTGTTGCCCTCGTCGATCATCTGAAGGCATCGCGCGCAGATGCAGCGCTTGGGCGGCTCTTCGCTGCTGTCTGAAGACTTGTTCTCTGGAAGTGTTTGATATGATGCTACAACGGGGTCTTTCAATGTCTATATACACTGGCTATTGGAAATACTATTTAGTAGATAACACAATACTTAGTCTGTCTGTCATACTGTACGTACGGCTGTACTACTGATGGAAGGCCTTATACCGCTAATCTTAATGTCGACCCAGACGGCACCCAATTTCCACGAGGTAAACCGTCTATAAATAAACTTATAGAAGATAAGAGAATACCTCCAGCATCCTTGTTGTCAGTAGCGCCTTCCCTGCTTAGACCCAGGCGCCAACTTCATCTACCAACTATTTCCAAACGGAAGCTTAGGCTCCTGGTTTCTTGGAAATTCTAGGCGACCTTGGAGATTAAAAAGACAACAGTACCTCCAGCATCCTTGTTGTCAGCAGCGGCTTCTTGCTTGCTCCCAGGCGCCCACTGCATCCACCAGCTATTGGAGTGGATGCGAGGGTTCTCGCCGCGGAAGCGCGTCAGAACGTGCGTCTTGAAACAGTCGTTGCAGAATACATGGCCGTAGAACATCTTCAGGGATGGGGGGATGGTTCGGCAGATACCTGAATGGATGACGATGCAGTATTATGCAGCTCTAAGTGTGTTTTCATTATGAATTATCGCTTGCTGTAATAGTGAAGGAAAACATCGTTTTACACCTCTGAGAATTTCTCCACGAGTATTTCGAAGGTATGTGAAGTCTACCAACACGCATTAGGCCAGCGTGGTGGACTAAGACCTAATAGATTGGTAGAGGAGGTCCTTGCCCAACAGTGGGACAATATTAAAATACATAACCATGACTGCCTCGGTGGCGTAGTTGTATTTCGGTACGACTACCGTCCTGAGGTCTCGGATTCGGTTCCCGGGTCGGGCAAAGTGATATTGGATTTTTCCTTACATCTGGGACGGAACTAAGCTCTGTGAAATGGGATTGTTCTAGTTCGCTAGTGCGCCTCTACCTACCCCTCCAGGGATACAGACGTGAGCTTATGTTACATAACCACGACTGTACAACTGAACAACTCTTGTAACCCAGAAGTCAATTTTAATAATACCTAGTCAATTTTAAACTTCAAATTCAAAGTTCTAAATACGGCCCTGTAAGTACAATGAGGAGGCACTTTGAGTTTTGTTACAAATTACTTTGCTCAAAAACTCACAGCACATGCTGCAAATCCGGTGGAAGTTCTGTCCTTCTATATCGACCTTGTCTTCAGCATCAATGGGCAGGAAACAGCGTGCGCAAAAACATTTCTTCGGTAGTTCTTGATTGTTCTCCATACTGACCAATTAATTTTGCTTAAAAATGTTAAATGTCTGTAAATAAAAAGAATCAGCAAATTACTTTCATTGCGGTTGGATGTCAGGTGGAAAATAGAATAACAAAAGAAGAAACCGTTCTACGGCAAAAGAAAGAAGTTTAAATATTTATGAACAGAATACAATGTACCAGCCAGTTTTTCATAATTTTATTCAGTTTTATTATGAGGCGTATATTAATTTAATGCATTTTATTTCATTTTTTAAATCATAAAATTACTGTAAAATAAATAAAATGGAAATACTTTATATTTTAAAATAACTGTTTATAATAATTCACTTCAATGATAAAAGATGGCGCTACTATACAGAAACTTCATCGACAAACACATCACTAGCGTTCAGTGACTCAAAGATTCAAGATTTTAACGAACATGACTACATCACTATAGTATTACGTATGTGTGTCGAACTGGTGTTTGTGTTTATCATGTTTTTATCAAAAAAGTGATGATTATGTGCACGTATGAAACTAAATCAACGCTCATTTTGTGGTAAAGTATATCTATTATCTTATCTATTGAGTTTTGTTTGATTACATAGCGCTATAAAAGTGTTTGGATAGGTTATATCAGTCGTAACCGTCGTCTTGAGAGGGACGTATGTTTTAACATTTTTATGATTGAAAAACTATTGTTTTTATATAGGCGGGGTTATTAGCCGATAATTTACCCTTCTATCTTTCATTGTGTATAAATAAAACTCTTGTTTATGCATTGTGTTGAGAAATATGACTGATCGAAAACTACATTTGTTGGGCGATTAAAGTTTACTTTTTTGGTTTTGTGCGATGACCCAGTATTTCTAAATCGCATTGTTAGCCTCGTCGATGTTAACTGTACAGTTAATAAAGACATTAACAACGTACTTTTGTAACTTTAAACGATTATTTGTATTCGTTATTGCATTCAATACAAGTTTTTACTTAGACATTATACTTAAAATTACTTAATGACTGCAAAAGTCTTTGTTTATCTATAAATACTTAGGAATTTATTGTTTTTATATCATAAGATTATTTAATATAAAAATGAAGATTAAAAATTATATTAATCCCAGATTAAGTAGGTACCTAATGCATTAAAATGTGGCTATAATGTTTTTTTAAAACACAATTTAATAATTATCTGGACTGTTCCCAACTAATAACAGTAGGACCAGTCACAACTTTGAATTACAAAGCACAGTATCATCATCATCAGCCATTAGGCCGTTCACTGCTGGACATAGGCCTCCCCCAAAGATTTACAGATCAACTTGTTGGAAGTGGCTTGCATCGAGTGACTTCCTGCGACCTTTATCATAATGAATCTAATCTTTCTTCCTACCTGCCCTTATCCCACATTAGTGTGGGGTCGACACAACACACTTTTTCAAGCATGTTGCAGAAAGGATTTGACTTAGTTTTTACGACCGGCTGCCTGCCAGATGTAAACCCCCTCTGGAGGATCCAGTCCCGGGCAAATTAAATTAGAAAATTGTCTTTGCCCGACCTGGGAATCGAACCCAGGACCTCCCGGTCCACAGCCCATATATGCTGCCAAGAGAACAAGGAGGCAACTAAGACAAGGAAGCAACAGTATATATCTCATAGGAATTCTTAGTTAATCACATATTAGATGTTGCTTCTGACTTTGTTCACATGGTTTTCCCATGGGAACTGTACATTTTCCAGATTAAAAAGTACCCTAGTACTAGCTGATGATGTAGCTTTCTATAGGTGAAGGAGTTTTTAAAATTGGTTTGGTAATTTTCAAGGCTATTCGTTCCAAACAAAAATTTAAAAAAATCTGTCCTCTTCTCCTCTTTATAATGTTTAAATTAAGCATCTCCATAATTTACATTTAAGGTGAAAGCTTGGCAATAGCCATATAATCCAAATTATGATGCGTTTTTTGGAAATTGCAGTTTGTCATATTGTTATACTGCTATTTATTGTATATCTACCAAATTGGGTACTGGACTATTGTTTTTTAAATTAAATTTATATGAAATTTATGTTGTCTAAAATATAGAACAGAAAGAAATATTGAAATATTCTCAAAAATAAAAAGTTATAAGCCTTTGAAGTTTGGATAGAGATAGCAAGATATCTCCAATATGCCCCCAATACAGAATTTAAAATATGAATTACTGTCTCATTTTCTCAACCCGTTTCGATGCAGTTTTTACAGAAGGGTTTTTTTTTTGTTTTATTTGCTATTACATATAAATATGTGTATAAAATCAAACATAGTCAAGTACCCAATTGTAATCATAGTAATTAACAACAAAGCCTATAAAGGCTATGGATGTGCAGAACGTATTTTTTTTCTCAAATCATAAGGTGACCCCATTTCCCAATCCCCATTGGAGAATGTCGACCTTACAGGAGGAGTCCTGTAAAGTTGACAACACACACACGACTCTTCATATCATGGGTGTGTAGGGCGAAGATCAGTTCAGGTGACCCATGTGTTCATTTGCCAGTCTCTACAATATATATATTTTTTTAAATCAAAATGAAAATATTTATTGAATCCATAAAATGTTCAAACATTTAGATTATGACAAATTTTAACTCTACCGCCCATAGGTTTTTTTTCAAGATGTCTGACTAGCTATTTTTTTGAGTAATGGATTTATTAAACACTGTCGTTGGCAAAATCATCAAACTTTGATGGAGGCCATATTTTAAATAACACTGAGCTCAGAGATATTCTATAAAAACCAAACCAAACTTAGCTCAGGATAAAGGGCTTATTGATTGATTGATTGATTGATATTTTAAATAAAGCAGAAGAAGAAGAACTCTACCGCCTGTTCGGAAGGCTGTTTCGCCAGAGAAGAACGGGCAAGAAACTGACGTGGAGTCTATGCACTGAGTGACCCCCATAGCCACGGCAAATTGAGCTGAAACAAACAAGCAAAACAGTCCAGGCAGACCAGTCTCTACAAACAGTTTAGTACCAGTGACTGACAAACGAGCAGATGGGTCACCTGATGGTAAGTGATCTCCACCGCCCATAGATGCTCAAGACACAAAAAGAATAGTGGGTGCGTTGCCAACCTAAAAGGAGGGTATGGAAGGGAAGGGAAGGGGATTGGGAAAGGGAGTGGGGAAATGGGCCACCAGAAATCTCACTCACCGAATGAAACGCGACAGCAAGCTGCCACTTTACGTCAGTTTTCTGTGAGACAGTGGTATCAAATCGGTCGAGCCGGCCCATTCGTGCTGTAGACGTAACTGTCTATAGCCTGGCTCTACCGCTCAAAATAAATGTAGGTTTAGACTTTGAGCATAGCAAAATGTGCTAAATGACTCCATGCTTAAGTAATTATGAAAGTCATTAACATGAATTGTCTCATAATAACAGGATACGGTCTTTCATTGTGTGATAACAGAGCTAACATCATAAATGCGTCAAACATAGGTACATTTTACCTGTTCATTGCTTTGACACCTACACATTCTGGATGGAAAGATTGAACTGCCTGAACTGGGAATAGAATCCAGGGCCTATTTTAATCAGCAAAGTGACTATACTACTCCTGATTGTACACGCAGTGCAGTCCAAAAACCAGCGACCTCTGACAAACAATGGGTTTATCCAGTGGCGTGCGCTCCATAGAGACGAATAGACACTGTCTCCCCTAAAAAACTGTTACATAAATAAGAAAAAACAAATCATTATTAACCAAGAAAAGATTAAATTAGCAGCGCTCGGCTTAAATGCTTGATGATAGTGATGATAATGCAATATAAAGAAAATAATTTTGCATCTTTGTCTACCCTGATCGGAATATCTGTGCACGTCACCGGGTTTATCAGTTGTCACCTTATTCATTCTTCTTCACACCGAAGAAGGAATAAGCAAATCTCAGGGCTTGCGACAAGACTGGCGGATATCTGATGCAGACAGGTGTGTCGGACCTTACACGATTTAATATTAAAATACCTCTCAAGCAATTAGGTACTTGACTATGTTTCATTTCATACAAATTTTCATATGTAATAGAAAATAAAACAAAAAAGAAACCCTTCTTTAAAAACCGTATCGAAATTGGTTGAAAATGAGGCAGTTTTAAGTAATTATAATGGCGAACTGCATTACTATGTATTTGATTGTATTCTGTTTTGCGTCTGAAATAAATAAATAAGTAATAGCAAGTATAACAAAAAACAAATCCTTCTCTAAAAACCGCATCGAAATTGGTTGAAAAATGAGGCAGTAATTAATATTTTAAATTCTGCATTGAGCAAGAGTGGGAGTGTAGTGGGGATATCTTGCTATCCCATTCCAACGCACGCGCCGTTATGGCCGTGACGTGATTTTACTGATACTTCTCTTTCCCGCTGTTTGAAGGTTACACCAACCTACAAAGGCTTAAAACTTTTTATTTTTGGAAGGTTTTCAATATTTCTTTCTGTGTTACGTTTTAGATGACGTAGATTTCGTATAAAATCAATAAAAAAAATTAGTCACGTACCCAATTATTCGAAAATCGCAATACAAACCCTTCATACCTGAGGTGTGAGGCGAGGGAGCGGCGGGGTTTATTATAACCAAAGATATTCAACAGTATATAGACGGGACAAAGCACAAAACTTGTGATCCAAAAGTTATGACCTAGTGGCATCGATATATTATATACCTAGATGCACAGTTGACGCTCGGAAAATGTGACAGCAAAGAAGTGCTTAAGCACCACTTTTGCATACAGTCGAACGCCGATAGAATTCTAAATTTCAAAATTCAAATTTAAAAACGCTTGCTCATTTCGTTTAAAAAGCTACTTTATATCACTGGCATAGGGTTATAGTTGTGTTGATTTAATTAGAAGTTATGATTTTTTTCTTTGTTTTATTACTGAGACCACTTTTTATGACGATATTTGCAAAGAACTGTGCATCTAGGATATATTAAATCTATACCTAGTGGTCATAGGTCGCTCAGTTTATTTGAAATATACGCGCGCCAGGTCGGCCAGCGTAATATACTGAAAGAATAAACTTATCTTACGTGATACAAAACATTCTAGGGTGTAAATTGTAATAATCGCTCTCGCATTGTAATAAATGGTTGATGGCGGTACTGAAGTTTGAGATCAATTTTTTTGTATGGAAACTTGCTTGATAGCCGCCCCTCTATTATTAGTAATATTAAATCTCTTTGATTATGACAAATTCAAAACAACAAATTCTTTCATTCACTGACTCGGTCGTTATGGCAACGCATTCGTTTGAGTTGTATTTAAATACATTCTTGAAGTTTTGGCGGGAATTCTGACGGTGCGGGTGGTCGCTTGTTTTAATGATTTTATTTTTTAGTCTAAAGTTGTGTTTGTGTTTTAAATGTGATGTGTATCTAAGCAATAAACATCAACGTAGAGGGACAGTATGTGGAAGCTTTGAAATAAGTGATTTTGGATGATTTTTGTCGGGTGGATGGGTCAACCTTGTTCTACTCCTCCGCTGCGAGAAAATCGTCTAAAAAACATCAAACTGGAAGGAGTTGACGCCAAAACTCCAGCAGGGCCTTGAAATCGAACACATCCGACTTCATTGCACTTGCGAAAACTTAGATATAGGAAAACAATTTCCCTAACTTGACATTGGCATAATGTATTTCAATTGCCATAAAAAAAAAAATACATTCTTCCTACAGTGATGTGTAAAAGGTTTCACCCTGCTTTAGAAATAGCGCAGTAGGGTAACATTTCGACCGACTTCCAAAAAGGAGAAGGTCCTCAATCCGTCTGTATTTTTCATGTGTTACTCGATATCTCCGCCAAATGTGGATCGATTTTCAAAATACTTTTTGTGTTCGATAGAGCTTATTTTCAAGGGTGGTCCCATATAAATTTGGTCACGATCGGATTTGAAGTCGGTCTGTTAAGTTTTTAAACTTGTGATTATGACACTCGATTCGGGTTGACTTTGATTCGGTTACATTTATTGGCATAAAATTCCACCGAAATCGAAGTAAAAAGTGCACATATGTCGCGTTAATAATCACCAGATGACAAGTTCTCGAATCAAATGCGAGATTAGCGCAATTTTTAACTAGAATTCGGTGGAATTTAAAGTCAATAAATGAACGCGAATGTTATACATCAAAATAAACTATTTTTACGGATTCTATCACGATTTGATATAATTTTTATTCTCGACGTTTCGAAGGCTTTGCACTCATCGTGGTCACGGGTCGGACTGAGGTGTCATTTGCCCAAAACAATAATGATAGAATCCGTAAAAATTGTTTTATTTCAATCAATCAATGAAACCGAATCGTAGTCAAAATCGAAGCGAGTGTCAAAAGAGAGCTGTTTAAGCCGGGTCTTCTGCACTAAAACATTACACAAAACATGCATTTTTTATCTATGGTCCAGTGTACAGCCATTGGACAGCCTCCGTGGCGCAGCGGGCGAGTATCTGGCTTTGAAAAGTGAGGTCGCGGGTTCGATTCCCGCACCGAGACAAATGTCTGTGTGGCCCATAAATATTTGTTTCGGGTCTGGGTGTTGTGAGACCGAAAGTCTCTCGTAGTTTCTGACACCCACGATACAGGTTACACCTAGTGTGGGGTCAGGACTATGTATGTGACTGTTGGGTGTATTTATGTATTTATTTATTGTTCTACGAGTAGGTGACAGCTACAATCGTTGTTTGCGTATGTGTTTCAGTGTTTTGTTTTGATAAAGCTATTGCAGGAGACCCAGCTTTAGTTGTACCCTCTTCGAAAACACGAAAGCTTTCGTGTATAAACTGTATAAATCATCTCGTGTTTGTAGTAAAACTAATTTTATTAATGGAAATATTAAGGTCAATATTAATATTCGTTGTGTAAATATAGTTTTTATGTACCTCTATATTCAATATCTTATAACATAAGCTCACGCCTGTATTCCCGAAAGGGTAGGCAGAGGCGCACTAGCGAACTAGAACACCCACATTTCGCCGAGTTTAGTTCCGTCCCAGATGTGATAGGGGGCGAGCCTATCGCCATATCGGGCACAAATTATAGACTCCGGGCTGATATGGAAAAATCCAATATCACTTTGCCCGACCCGGGATCGAACCCGAGACCTCGGACGGTGGTCATACCGAAATACAACTACGCCACCGAGGCAGTCTCAATAGCTTATGTTACCCAAAAATGATGAAAAGACTTGTTGAACCATTTAAAAATCTGTTATGATATGCTGATATTAGACTGCTGTAGGCGTAGCGGTACTGCGTGCGCAGTACGGCTGTCGTCCTAAGGTCCCGGGTTCGATCCCCGGGCCGGCCTAAGTTTTTCAATATCAAACCTGCATACCCAAGAATTTTTCACAAGAATTTCAAAGGTATGTGAAGTGTACCAACCCGCATTAGTCCAGCGTGGTAGACTAAGGCCTAACCCCTCTCATTAGTAGAGGAGGCCTGTGCACAGCAATGGGACAGTCATATTACAGGGCTAATATCATTATTGTTATTTAATTGTTACAGAATGGTTCGGCTGAATGTTAAGAACAGAAAAATGTCCCGCCATGAGAAAGGGAAGAGCGGTTTTGTAAGTATACTTTGACTATCGTATAGGGATTTTATTAATCGTCTTTTTAGCACTCCCGTGGTTCCAGGAAGAAATAGTCACGCTCCCAGTAAATCCCCACAAGCTCACGCCTGTATCTCCGAAGGGGTAGGCGGAGGTGCACTAGCGAACTAGAACACCCACATTTCGCCGAGCTTAGTTCCGTCCCAGATGTGATAGGGGACGAGCCTATCGCCATATCGGGCACAAATTCCAAACTGCGGGCTGATACTGAAAAATCCAGTATCACTTTGCCCTACCCGGGGATTGAACCCGAGACCTCAGTACTACTATGCCACAGAATCATAAACAGGTACATAATTATAATATAGCGACAAGAAGCGTGACTCTGTCGTTCAATTTTATTATGCCGTGACATTGGTCGATAAAGGATTCCGTGTACAGTCAGCAGATATGTTACATCAGTAGATCGACCATGAGTATTATCGACATTTCTCGCTAGCGATGACGTAAAATAATTTGTATGGAAAACAATTCCCGAAGTTACCGATAGAGGCGTTCGAGTGGTTTTCATATAAATACGGAGTCGCTAGCGAGAAATGTAAAAATATCATGGTTGGGTTGTTGTCGCTCGACCTTGACTTGCCATTTCTCGTTAGCGATTAAATATTTGTATGAAAATCATCAATTGGGTACTTGATTATAGTAACCAATATCAATGAATTTCTGTAGGAACATAGATTTATCATTGAAATAACGTAAGCAATAAGAATTTATTAAAAATACTCCAAGGATAATTTTATTTTAGTAATTTAAATACTTAATTTTTTATCTGTGAGTCACATGAACGTAAACACCAATCACGATGCATGATGTCAGATTACTCATTTTTCTTGTGTTATTAGTTCGTTAGTGATTAAATAATTTGTATGAAAAACATCGTAACCTTAGAGGCGTTCGGGGTCTTTATTCGGTTCGATCAAATTCTTTTCTTTTGCCCTTCTTTTCTTTCTTTCTATGCCCTTATCCCAACTTAAGCAACACGACACACTTTTTCAAGCATGTTGCAGAAAGGATATGACTTAGTTTTATGACCGACTGCCTGCCTGACGTCAACCCCCTTTGACTTTTGAGGGATCCAGTCCGGGGCAAATTAAATTAGAAATTTGGTTTGCTCGTCCTGGGAATCGAACCCAGGACCTCCCTGTCCACAGCCCATACATGCTGCCACTAGACCAAGGACATTTTTTGCTAAAGATTACGTAAAATAATTTCTATGAACAACATAAATTCCCGAAGTTACCGATACAGGCGTTCGGGTGTTTTTCATTTGATTCTCTATTCGGTTTTATTTTATGAAAACATCAAACCATAACACATTTTAAATGGGTTTTTCAATTTGTCTGAATTTTGCGTCTTTGACCTCCAAAATATGATTGATCCAATGGCCCGCGACCTTCAAAATATTATCATAATAAACACAGATAATATTTTCCGAACTTTTCTGCTATCGCTACTTGTCTACGTGTCCCGGCTGTGTACACAATGATATGTTATCATTTGAAATTTTCAGTCACTTTTCAGTATTTCAGTGAATGTGTTGTGTTATGAATTATTAAAACGTATGTGCGGTGAATATGTGGATTTTACATACGGTTTAGTGTAAAGTGATTTGATTTTTGCATATTTTAATATGTAAATTAATATGTGAATCTTACTGCATTGCTTTGCTAAAAGCAGCCATAGCTCAGTTGGGAATGGTACGGACTGCCGAGACGAGTGTCGGAGGTTCGAGACCAAGCCCGAAAAGAGCATATACCTCTGTCTTTTCTATGTTAATTGTATTTTCATTGTGGATTATCGCTTGCTATAACGGTGAAGGAAAAACATCGTGAAGAAACTTGCATCCTGAGAAAAATCTTCACAAGAATTTCGAAAGTATGTGAAGGGTACCAACCCGGGCCAGCGTGGTAGACTAAGCCCTAACCCCTCTCATTAGTAGAGGAGGCCCGTGCCCAGTAGTGGGACAGTAATATTACAGGGCTAATATTATTGCATATTAAAATATGCGAACTTTTATAATTATGAATCATATTTAATATCATGTGTTTACGCATGTAGCCTTGGGGTAGATAAAGGAATGGCTGTACCCATCGGGATACATTTTGCATTACTTGGTATTATACGTATTTTTTTATCCGGGCACGGCTTAGTGACTACACTGCACCTGATGGTAAGCGTAGTGCAGTCCAAAAAAACTAGCGACCACTGACAAACACTGTGTTTATCAGTGGTCGTCAGAATCATGCCGGCCTATTTATGCTTCTTCACACTCCGAATCCGAAGAGGGAAGATGCAAAGGGGCTTGTGACAAGACAGGCGGATGGCCGATGCAGATACCGATAAGAGTGGTAGAGCCACGCTGGAGACAGCAATGTCTATAGCACGAATGGGCCGGCTCGACCGGTTAGATACCACTGTCTCACAGAAAACCGACGTAAAGTGCCAGCTTGCTGTCGCGTTTCGTTCAGTGAGTGAAATTTCCGGTGGCCCATTTCCCTATTCCCTTTCCCAATCCCTTTTCCCTCCGCTTCCATTCCCTCCTTTTAGGTTGGCAACGCACCCACGATTCTTTTTGTGTCTTGGGTGTCTATGGGGGGTGGAGATCACTTACCATCAGGTGACCCATCTGCTAGTTTGCCAATCTCTGTATAAAAAAAAAAGATGGTACAAGGATACCCCCATACCCGTCTCAACCAACCATCATGTCATGCAGCAAGCCCCTCGAGAGAACATGAAAATCTTTGCTTAGTCCATCTGTCTGTTTTTCTTGTAAAAAATGTCCCGGACGTACTTGAAGTTCAATTTATAAATTCCAAATTCTCACTGAGTTCGTTTCTTTGACTCAGAATTAGTCGAAGTTCGCTCTATAGATCTCAGCCGTACTCACACTCAATTACGGTAACCCGGTCAGTTTGCGTTATCACAAACAATAATTAGTGGGTCATGCGACACGCGACCTTGTGTACTCGGCAACCTTATCATATCACGTCACCACGCAAGCATGCCGTTTGGACACGCCTCGAGTGGAATCCTACCAATAGTTTTATAGCAGACTGGCAAACGAGCAGGGTCACCTGATGGTGAGTGATCACCGCACAAAAACACCCTTAATATCAAATCAAATTTGAAAAATTTTTTGAGTGGTAGAGCCATGCTGTAGACAGTAACGTCTACAGCACAAATGGGCCGGCTCGACCGGTTAGATACCACTGTCTCAGAGAAAACCGACGTAAAGTGGCAGCTTGCTGTCGCGTTTCGTTCGGTGAGTGAGATTTCCGGTGGCCCATTTCCCCTCCTCCTCCTCTTTCCTCCCTTTCCCAATTCCTTTTCCCTCCCCTTTCATTCCCTCCTTTTAGGTTGGCAACGCACCCATGATTCTTTTTGTGTCATGTGTGTCTATGGGCGGTGGAGATCACTTACCATCAGGTGACCCATCTGTTCGTTTGCCAATCTCTGTTATAAAAAAAAAAAACATTCAACAGTTCATAGACAGGACAACAGCGCGATACTTGTGATCCAAAAGTTGTGACCTCGTGGTCATAAGTCACTCAGTCGTATTTGAAACATACGCGCGCAAGGTCGTGCCAGCGTAACAATGTTTAGGCAATAAAATTGTCTTGTTATTCTTGAACATTCACAGAACATTCTAGAATTGTAAATTGTCATAAACGCCCTCGCATTGTAATCAGTGGTAGATGGCGTTACTGACGTTTGAGACATTTTTTTTTGTATGAAAACTTACTTGATAGCCCCCCTATAAGTGGGTTAAAGTAATATTATTATGGGTTAATATGGGTTAAAGTATAAATCTCTTTGTATCAAATGGTGCATTGCAAAACGTAAAGAAGGGGGAAAGATTGGGAAGCGGAGGGGGAATTGAGCCACAGGACGAAAAACAATAGCAAGCTACCACTTTACGTCGGTATTCTGTGAGATAGTGGTATCAAACCACTCGAGCCGACCCATTTGTGATGTAGACGTTACTGTCTACAGCGTGGCTCTACCACTCAAGATTTTATCGGAGCATTGAACAGAAACTACCAAAAGCCCAATAATATTTAAATTTCGACAGTTTTTCCACAATTTTCGTTTGACAGTCAGACCTCCAAATCTGAATGCCTCACACCAACGAATTGAGAATGTCCTCTTTTTTCCGTCGGTTGAAAATCTATAAGGAAATAAGTACCTATCTTGTTCACCGCAAGATTTTCGCCAATCACTTTAAGCAACAAGACAACGATTTCACAAACACTGTAATGAAATTGTTTACTAAATTACTAAACAAAGATTTGATCATTATTGCGTCACTGATGATCTAGTTGTGGACACTAGTGCCGCGGTTAGTGTTACGAGTGACAGTTGTGTGTATTTTAAGTGGAATAGTGTAATTACCCCATAATTACCCAATTGTATATCTGTACAATGTGCAGCCGCTTCCAACAGAGCTGGAGATCTTTGGGACAGGTCTATGTCCAGAAGTGGACATCCTATGGCTGATGATGGTGATACAAGGAGTTGAAACCTGCCTTAGTGATCTACGTTCGCGTTCCAGGATCAGCCAGTTCGCTCGTGGGGTCTGCGACATGACTTGATGGTTGGTTTGGGCGGATATCCCTGTGTCTGTATTGGTCATCCACCTGTCTTGCCGCAGGTCCCTCGATATGCTTCTTCCCTTCTCGGAGTGTAAAGAAGCATAAATAGTCCGGCGTGAGGCGATAACACCATTGTTTTTGGTGGTCGTTGGGTTTAGACAGCGCTGCGTTTACCATCAGGTGTAGTGTAGTTTGTCGTGTGTTTTAACAAATGCGGAGTCATTCATTATCAGCTTATCTCTGCTTCTGCCATAGACGATGTTCTTGGGCTTTTACTATTATAGTAACAACTTGCCATAGTGAGCCTTCTTCAGTAGCCCGAGCACGAAAATCTAATGTAAATGTAAATGTATTCGAGTTCGCTGCGCACTGATGACGTTTGGTTAATATTTCATACAAATTTCATAGACGCGCATCGAGTTCGAACACATTTACGGTTGTCAGAAATTTTCCTGCTCAGGCCGCTGGTCTGTCTTCGTAAACCAATAGAAAAGAAACACCTCCTTCAACCGAGGTTCTCAATTCCTCTGTATTTTTTATGTATGTCACGAGATATATTCGTCAAATATTAATCGATTTTCAAATAGAGCTTATTCCAAAGATGGTCCCCTATAAATTTGGTCACGATCGGATTTGAAGTCTATCGATTTTAAATTTGTGATGATTTAATTAGCAAATACCGCTGAAAGGTCCTCAGAAATCTGGCATTAATTTGTTAATGCAAAGGCCTCTCGTCTTGCTTCGAAAGTCGCAGCCATTTTTTTTACAAGAAAAGCAGACAGACAGACAGACTAAGCAAAGATTTAATCCAAGTTCGCTCTATATATCTCAGCCTTAGTCGTGCTCGGATAAGAGAATCAAATCATATTTATGCCATTTTCAAATAGAGTTATTCCAAGCGTGGCCCCATATCAATTTAGTTACGTTCGGATAAACTTTGAAGTCGGTCGGTTGATCATTATTCTTTGTGTTTGATAGAGCTTGCTCCAAGCTTGTTTTTTTTTTTTTTTTATAGCAGAGACTGGCATACGAGCAGATGGGTCACCTGATGGTAAGTGATCTCCACCGCCCATAGACACCCAAGACACAAAAAGAATCATGGGTGAGTTGTCAATCTAAAAGGAGGGAAGGGAAGGGGAGGGAAGGGGATTGGGAAAGGGAGTGGGGAAATGGGCCACCGGAAATCTCACTAACCGAACGAAACGCGACAGCAAGCTGCCACTTTACGTCGGTTTTCTGTGAGACAGTGGTATCTAACCGGTCGAGGCGGCCCATTCATGCTATGGACGTTACTGTCTACAGCGTGGCTCTACCACTTATAAACGTCAAGTTCTGA
The DNA here is from genome assembly GCA_036417725.1 of Clanis bilineata. Classification (NCBI taxonomy): domain Eukaryota; kingdom Metazoa; phylum Arthropoda; class Insecta; order Lepidoptera; family Sphingidae; genus Clanis; species Clanis bilineata. Next base: position 2,984,765 of record CM071165.1, read on the forward strand.
TTTTGAAGTAGTTTAAGTTTTTAAACTTTGATTATTGGAAGTCTGGTGAAAAGGAGTGTTCAGTTATCTTTGACATCCGCAAAACTGATGATGAATCGTCATCAATATCTATAAATATCCAAAATGTGCCTAAAAATGAATGATTCCTTTTGTTTGTAGAATTCATTTGTACTCAAATATGATATCTGATTACTTATCTTACGATAGGAACTCAGTTCAGTTACATACGTTTGTGAGTTGTGACATTCGTGATTCGTGACGGATTTTGTTTGAGAGTGAGTTTGGTGGCAATTTAAGGTTCATTTATTAAGTTTGTGACGTTTTTTTACACAACTGCATCGGAAAGAAATACTTTTTCGATATTTGGCGGTAGTTAGTCTATTACATATTTCAATCAATCAATCAACAAGACATATGCTCAGGCATCCGCAGTATTGCCTTGTACAATTATTTGCAATGGGAAAGTAGATGGAAAGATACACGTTGGTAGAAGGAGGAAATCCTGGCTCAGGAATATAAGAAAATGGACAGGAATTACACGAGTAGAAGATCTATACAATCTGACAAGAAATAGAGCAGAGTTGACAGCCAACATCCAGTAGTGGATAGGCACCAGAGAGATAGAGAGAAAGAATGAATGAGTCCTTTATCCTTAGCTTCTTTCTTTTTTCATGTTTGTCTTGGTTTTTATATGATGTCTCAGAGATCCTTGTGCTTTTTGGCAAAGGCCTCCTTTAACAATTTCCATTGACTTCTATCCTTTGCAACCATTCTCCAGTTAGGTCCTGCTGTGAGTTTGAGTTTAACTTGCCATCTTTTGTATTCTTCATCTCTTTCTTTTTCCAACTCTAGGATACCATTCAGTTAGGATTTCGTTTAATTTTTCTTCTTTATCTTGTAACATGTACCCATTCCATCTACATTTCAGTTGTTCTATTTGGGATAGTACATCAGTAACACGCGTCTGTGTTTTTTTCTATCATTTTTCTTAATGCCATATTGGATATTTAAATACTTGCTAGTACGTCGGTCATAGTTACAAAATGTTTTGTTCTGCTGTGTTTACATTTAATATCAGAGGAAGCAAGACAAAACACTGTACAACTAGATATTCTGCGATATAATTATAATTAGTAAAAAGGTTTAACCCGTCAGAGGCGGCACATATATATGTTCCATAAGCGTATGGGCCACCGGAGGCCGAGCCGCCCGTGACTATCTACAGAAATTTATTCTCAAAAAAGACAAACAGTCACTTACATGAGATCATAATTAGCATAAGGTAGTTACAACATTAAGCGTCGTTCGTTCAAAGAAACATTAGTTGGTTAAAGTAGTTCAAAGAAGAATTAGTACCATTGTTTATATCAAATACCGTTGGTAGGTACTGTTGGTTGGTATCAAAACAAACCCTTCAATTTGCTTTATCCCTGTGCGGTGTGTGAAGAAGCATAAATAGGCATGATTCTGGTGACCACAGACAAACCCGTTGTTTGTGTGTGGTCGCTGGTTGTGGACTACACAATCCTTGCCATCAGGTGTAGGCTGTGATCTATAGAGCGAACTTTGACTAAATCCGAGTAAAAGAAATGAACTCAGTAAGGAATTTACATAAGCTCACGCCTGTATCCCCGAAGGGGTAGGCAGAGGCGCACTAGCGAACTAGAACACCCACATTTCGCCGAGCTTAGTTCCGTCCCAGATGTGATAGGGGGCGGGCCTATCGCCATATCGGGCACAAATTCCAGACTCCGGGCTGATATGGAAAAATCCAATATCACTTTGCCCGACCCGGGGATCGAACCCGAGACCTCAGAACCGTAGTCGTACCGAAATACCACCACGCCACCGAGGATTTGGAATTTGGAATACTAAAATTGAACTTTGATATACTCCGAATAATTTTTTACAAGAAAAACAGATCTGTCTAGAATAAGCAAATTTTTTTTGTAAAAAATGACTCGGACTATGTCGAAGTTCGATTTAAAAATTCCAAATCCTCACTGAGTTCGTTTCTTTGACTCAGACTTAGTCGAAGTTCGCTCTATAGATCTCAGCCTTAGTCGTGCTCGGATAACCGCCGAATGTTCATACACTTAAGGACGCCTTATGTCGTTTAAGGCCGCCTTATCTGTCAAAATTGTATGGCGAAAATCAATGTAAGAAGCTGTTAAAGTTGAGCAGCGTTTGACCACTCGGGCGTAAGAGAATCAAATCATATATTTCCCATTTTCCCAGTTTTCAAACAATGATTAAAGAACAGATAGACAATAATAATGTGACATTTGCAAAGTGCTTATCGGTGTAGAGTGTACTGTGTGCAAGTGATAACAATGAGTGATAAGAAATACAACAGTCTCCCGCGTCTGAAACGCAAGGAGACATGGCGGAAAAAAGGGGTAAGTGAAGTCAACCAACTTTAAAAGTTGGGGTTCTTGTTTCGTCGACATAGTGACCCTTACTAAATAGATTTACGCACTTATACATACATACATAGTCTCACGCCTTTTTCCCATATGGCTTTTGCGCCTCTTATTTTTAGGAATAATTTGTCCCTTTCTTTTTAAAACAATGTGATTCAAGGAAAAAAGTGACAAACTATTCATAAAGATACGAAGCACGTAATTTTATAAGTAAGGCCCAGATAAGATCGGATTAACTGCCGAATACACTTAAGGTAGCTTTATGTCGTTTATGGTTGCCTTATATGAAAAAAAGTGTGTCGAAAATCAATGTAAGCCGTTAAAGTTGAGTAGTGTTCCAGTATTCGGGCGTAAGTGTCTTTCTTTCTACCTGCCCTTATCCCACCTCGATGTGGGGTCGGCGCAACAATTTTTTTCAAGCTTATTGCAGAAAGAATTTGGCTTCGGTTTTTACGACTAACAGCCTGACGTCAACCCCCTCTGAGGGATCCGGTTCGTGGCAAATTAAATTAGAAAATTCGTTTTGCTTAACCTGGGAATCGAACCCACGATCTTCCGGTCCACAGCCCATATATGCTGCCACTAGACCACGGAGGCGACAGTGTGACTGTTGGCTGTATTTAATTTATTTACCTAGGAATCGAACCCCTTGCTCCACAGCCCATATACACAGCCACTAGACCACGGAGACGAGTAGCTCAAGTATAAAAGTTAACATTATCACGTGACGTTGTTCGTCTGTATATCAAGTACCATATGGCGCCCAGACATTGTTAGGTCGTGATAAAGTTGGTGATACACTGAGATTTGTTATTTATAATTTAACAACTAATAAGGTTCTTGACATTTTTTTTAAATTGATTTTATACGAAATTTACGTCATCTAAAACGTAACACAGAAAGAAATATTGAAATACTCCCAAAAATAAAAAAGTTATAAGCCTTTGTAGTTTGGTGTAACCTTCAAACAGCGGGAAAGAGAAGTATCAGTAAAATCACGTCACGGCCATAATGGCGCGTGCGTTGGAAAGGGATAGCAAGATATCCCCACTACGCCCCCACTCTTGCTCATTGCAGAATTTAAAATATGAATTACTGCTTCATTTGTGAACCAATTTCGATGCGGTTTTTAGAGAAGGGTTTCCTATTTGTTTTATTTGCTTTTACATATAAAAGTTTGTATGAAATGAAACATAGTCAAGTACCAATTTATCAAAAGCTGGGTAAATAGAGTATAGTTATAATTTTTTTTTATTTGTTGCGTGGAAAAGTGATTTACCACTGCCGCCGCGTCCCTAACAAATGCCCTACACCGGCAATACCGACTAAAAACCCTGCGGTGGCCTACTTCGGCGCTTGATTGGGGCGGCCCCGTGGTATCTGGAGATAATAAATACTCGGATTGCTACCGGGACTGCCCTGCGCGGTGCCGCTTTGCGGCTCGTTTCGGAGTGGCTCAGAAGCCCCCACCGTCGAAGGTCGTCTACGACAACCGACGAGGCCGACGGTCCGTGCTGCCGTCCGTCCCGGGGTCGCAAGTACAATGGTATTAAAAGAGACGTAGTCTCCCGCTGAGCGCCCGCGACCCCGGAAGGCCTCTATTAGTCGCCTCTTACGAGAGGCAGGGGTTACAATGGTGCAATTCTCCAAAGGCCTCCATTCCACAGGGCGGGAGATGCCGGTCAGTCGTCCACCCGGCGTCTCCTTTGGCGGCGGGCGGGATCATTCTGCTCACGATCCCGCTCGGCGCTCTACTTCTGCGAGATGACGCGCTCGCAGAAGGAGACCGCCACTCGCCAGGACCTCTGGCTGCCGACCATGGCGGACACCACGGCCGGCAACGAGAGGTCGCATCCGACGAGTGCTGTGAGAGCGCTGCGCTCCTCCACCCAGGCTGGGCACTTCTCGAAAGTGTGTTGGGCCATGTCCTCGCGGCAGTTGCCACAGTGGTGGCACACGGCGGATGCCTCTTTTCTTTCTATCTGACACCAAATTTAAAGTGGTAGAGCCACGCTGTAGACAGTAACGTCTATAGCACGAATGGGCCGGCTCGACCGGTTAGATACCACTGTCTCACAGAAAACCGACGTAAAGTGGCAGCCTGCTGTCGCGTTTCGTTCGGTGAGTGAGATTTCCGGTGGCCCATTTCCCCACTCCCTTACCCAATCCCCTTCCCTCCCCTTCCATTCCCTTCTTTTAGGTTGACAACTCACCCATGATTCTTTTTGTGTCTTGGGTGTCTATGGGCGGTGGAGATCACTTACCATCAGGTGACCCATCTGTTCGTTTGCCAATATCTGCTATAAAAAAAAAATAGTAGTACAAAGCACTACAGACCTACGACAATCAATTTACAGTGATTGTACATCATGATTGTACAACTTGCTTTACTACATTAGTATTCAAAACTTATCATCGTTGAAGGTGAGACGGTTTATGTGGCACAAATAACTTCGACATGTATACAAAGTGATGTAGGTGACGGTAAATGTCACACTGTATGACAATTGACATGTATTTGAGATCGAAGGCGGGAAGTCTAAACCCCGCATACTGAAATGCTCCTCAACTTTAAGAGCTACTTACATTCTTCTTTAATAAACTCACAGCGTTGCGGTGATTTTGCCAGTGTCAAGTAGTGCATAGTAGATATGTTTTTCAATAGAATAATTGTCAAGTTTTCGCAATGACTTTGATATGGCCGATTTCAAGGTCTTGCTTGAATTTTGGCAGTAATTTCTTCTTATACGATGTCCTTCAGACAACCTTCCCACAGCGAATTGATTGAACAAATCCAGCCAACACGTTAACACAAAATTCATCCAAAATCACCCATTAACATTTTTCCATATTATACTATTTCCATTTTATCTTCTCTAAAGTTAATTGTATAAAACCACATCACTTTTATACATTAAACACAACATTAGACAATAATATGAAATAAAGGATAAGGAGTTCTCGTAACCGACGAGCATGCATGAAAAGATTGATGACTTTGGAAGAAGCGAAAGAGGTGTGCTTGAACCGAAGCAATTGATGCTTAGTCTTTGCCTACCCCGAAGGGAAACAGGCGTGAGTTTATGTATGTATTTTATATTTTGACCTATACCAGAGTAAAAATTTATTTACCCATTATTACATACGTATACATAAGCTCACGCATGTATCCCCGAAGGGGTAAGCAGAGGCGCACTAGCGAACTAGAACACCCACATTTCGCCGAGCTTAGTTCCGTCCCAGATGTGATAGGGGGCGAGCCTATCGCCATATCGGGCACAAATTCCAGACTCCGGGCTGATATGGAAAAATCCAATATCACTGCCCGACCCGGGGATCGAACTCGAGACCTCAGAACCGTAGTCGTACCGAAATACCACCACGCCACCGAGGCAGTCTACTATAGTAGGATTGCTAATTAAACGGAGTAAACTGACATTTCGAGTGTTGCCACTTTTTTAAAAAATTTAAATAGTGCTGCGGTAAAAAGATCAACTTTTCAATTCAGGGAACCATTTCATTATTTCATTGTCTAAAGTCAGACTCAAAGTCGTAATTCCTGCCTAATGTGTGATTAGTACTGCATGTCTATTGAATTGTAGTCATAGTAAATTACTGTATGCTAAGTTATAGCAAGTCTACTGCAATTATAGTCATGGTTCATTATTAAGAAAACTTACAAAAGTTATGAATGTGCGGAACGTAATTTTTCTCAAATAATAAAAATAATATTTATAATTTTCATCATTATCATTTCGCGTATCTGTTGTGAATATTTACGCAAAATTATTTACACAGACATTTAGTCGACGGATTAAGCTAAAATTTCTAAAAATACGCAATAGAATTCTAATTTTGCAAGCTGGTGCTGAGTTATTGTTTCTTTGAATGATAAAAATTGAACTAGATCAATCACTATGTTTTAAAAGTAAGCAACATTATTTTGGAAAGTGACATTTCGATCTGTCAGTTTACTCCGTTTAATTAGCAATCGGACTATACCCATTATTACTATTATAAAATCAGCTGAACTTAAGCGCGCGAGTCGCTAACCTACTGACACAGAACTTAAGTACAAAGTATGGGTGGTTAGACCACTCACCATTAAATGACTTACCTATTCGACGCACATCTCTGTTATGACTGCCTCGGTGGCGTGGTGGTATTTCGGTACGACTACGGTTCTGAGGTCTCGGGTTCGATCCCGGGTCGGGCAAAGTGATATTGGATTTTTCCATATCAGCCCGGAGTCTGGAATTTGTGCCCGATATGGCGATAGGCTCGCCCCCTATCACATCTGGGACATAACTAAGCTCGGCGAAATGTGGGTGTTCTAGTTCGCTAGTGCGCCTCTGCCTACCCCTTCGGGGATACAGGCGTGAGGTTATGTTATGTTATGTTATGTTATGTTATCTCTGTTATAAGCCTGAGCCTAATCTATAGAGCGTACTTCCACTACCGGCTGGTTTTAATAAACAATCTCAGTTTAGAGTGCAGATAGATCGCGATTATGAACCAATCAAATCAAGTCATTTGACGGAGTCGTGTTCAAACTGTGTTCTTATTGGCTAATTTTTGTAATCTATCTGCACATTCCAAATGAGATTGTTTATTGAAACCGGTTGTATGTCTGAGTCGGAAAAACAAACTAAGTAAGGATTTGGAAATTTTAAATCGAACTTCGACATAGTCCGAGCCATTTTTTATAAGAAAAACAGACTGACAGACAGACTAAACAAAGATTTACTAGATTTTTTTTTTTTTTTTTATAGCAGAGACCATAGAAATATCATAATTACTCTAAGGCAGAGACTGGCAAACGAACAGATTAGTCACCTGATGATAAGTGATCTCCATCGCCCATAGACACCGAAAACCCAAAATGAATCATGGGTGCGTTGCCAATCTAAATGGAGAAATGGAAGAGGAGGTAATAAGGGATTGAGAAAGGAAGGGAGAAATGGGCCACCGGAAATCTCACTCACCGAACGAAACGCGACAGCAAGCTGCCACTTTACGTCGGTTTCCTGTGAGACAGTGGTATCAAACCGATCGAGCTGGCCCATTCGTGCTGTAGACGTTACTGGCTACAGCGTAGCTCTACCACTCAAATAAAGGAAGGGGGAAATGGGCCACCGGAAAATGACTCGGACTAAGTAAAAGTTCAATTTAAAAATTCCAAATGTTCACTGAGTTCGTTTCTTTGACTTAGATTTAGTCGAAGTTCGCTCTATGGATCTCAGCCTTAAATTCGTGAATTCGAAACAAATCCCATTCGCCAAAGCTTAAATCTTAAGTAACTCGTGACCCGCTCGGAGTTCGAACCTTGTACCTAACGGTACTGTAATGGCGACCCACTGCCGAACCAGTTTGTAAAGATTAACACAATTATTCGGATATCTTGTACTGGTATGGTGTTGAGACTCGTGGCAGAGTATATGAGCTGTGAAACCCGATCGTGACCAAATTTATATGGGACCACCCTTGAAATAAGCTCTATGGAACACAAAAAGATTTTTCAAAATCGGTCCACATTTGGCTGAGATATCATGTGACATACATAACACATATAACATAAGCTCACGCCTGTATCCCCGAAGGGGTCGGCAGAGGCACATTAGCGAACTAGTACACCCACATTTCACCGAGCTTAGTTCCGTCCCAGATTTGATGGGGGGCGAGCCTATCGTCATATCGGGCACAAATTCCAAACTCCTGATAGGTAGGCTGATATAGAAAAATTCAAACTTTCTTTCTTTCTACCTGCCCTTATCCCACCTTAATGTGGGGTCGGCGCAACACACTTTTTCAAGCATGTTGCAAAGAAGATTTGGCGTAGTTTTACGACCGGCCGCCTGCCTGACTTCAACCCCCTGTGAGGGATCCAGTCCCGGGCAAATTAAATTAGAAAATTTACTTTGCCCGACCTGGGAATCGAACCCAGGACCTCCCGGTCCACAGCCCATACATGCTGCTACTAGACCAAGGAGGCGACAGTTCCCGGTTCATAATAAAAATTCGGCACGAAATCGTGTGTATAGTTTCGCGACTGAGTAGTTGACGTCATAATATACGTTTTGTAATATTACTCGGTGATGCGTGCTAAGCAGTTTAGGGGTGCGGCACGCGACCGACTTTTCGACTTTTAGTCGGACTTAATTTCGGGCGTGCAACAATCCTGGTCTATCTGGAAATCTTTGGGGGAGGCCTATGTTCAGCAGTGGACGTCCTATGGCTGATGATAATGATGATGATGATGATGATGATGATGATGATGATGATGATGATGAACAATCCTGAAAATAAATAACAAAAATTTGGTTACTAAATGTCACACCATTTATATTGTGTAAAACCGGCATAATGCGCGAAAACATGTAGGTAAACTCCAGCAGGTACGCGGCGCGTGCCCCTCGCATCCAAGTCGTGCCAGACAAGTCCATTCGTGTTTGTTATTGACAAAGGTCTTTGGCCGCTAATTTCAGCTGTTTTAGATAGCCTCGAACGTACATCATGTGTAAAAGTTGAGAAAACTATAATCAATCCTGTGGCTAAACTATTTCACCTATTCGACTGATTTTTGGTACAAAGCCTTGCAACGTTGTTAGGTATATCTGGTATGATTTAAATGTCGTTATGTCGGCGCCACTCGGTATAGATTATACATCAGAATAACACATACTTTTATTCCGGAAAATAAATTTCCTCGCGAACGGAGTCGTAGGCAACCGCTAGTATTTTTAAGTGTTATTTATTACTTACTTATAAATGGATTATCCTTCGATTATCCTATCTTTAAGAAGGCTGTCACTTTTTTCCTTGCGTCACATTGTTTGAAAATGAAAGAGACAAGCTATTCCTAAAGATAAATACCGCTTAAATATTTTTATAAGTAAGGAGGACTTGCAGCGCTATTACTAATCTAGTGTTACATCTAAACTCGGTTTAGCCTACAGCTCACTCCTATCTTTAACCCCTTGGAGGCGGCAACTATACACGTTACATAAGTGGAGGCCGAGCCATCATCATCATCATCAGCCATAGGACGTCCACTGCTGAACATAGGCCTCCCCCAAAGATTTCCAGATCGACCTGTTGGAAGCGGCCTGCATCCAGCGACTTCCTGCGACCTTTATCAGGTCGTCGGTCCACGTTGTAGGTGGACGTCCTACGCTGCGGTTGCCGGTACGTGGTCTCCACTCGAGAACTTTTCTGCCCCATCGGCTATCAGTTCTACGAGCTATGTGCCCTGCCCACTGCCATTTCAACTTGCTAATCTTCTGGGCTATGTCGGTGATTTTCGTTCTTTTACGGATCTCCTCATCCCGGAATCCTCATCTCGGAAGGCGAGCCGCGCGTCACTATTTTTATCAAGATTTGGGATATATAGAGACTTATTGCGGAGCTGCAAGTGACCCTATGGGATATACCCCCGTATGCTCGTTCACTTAAGCTGAGACCTATAGAGCGAACTTCCACTAAGTTTGTATCAAAGAAACGAATTGGGTGAGGATTTGGAATTTTTAAATCGAACTTCGACTAGTCTACGAGACTGAGACTAAGCAAAGATTTTCTTTAAAAAAATGACTCGGACTAAGCCGAAGTTAGATTCAAATATTCCAAATCCTCATACCGCCGAATGTTCATACGCTTAAGGTCGCCTTATGTCGTTTAAGGCCGCCTTATTTGTCAAAATTGTATGGCGAAAATCAATGTAAGAAGCCGTTGAAGTTGAGTAGCGTTTGACCATTCGGGCGATAGTCGTTAGTGCGCGTACTACCTAATTCATTTTTCAAGGTCTCGTCTGTTCCTGTACACACGAGCGATTAGCGCGTGCTTCCGTGCGATTGGAATGCAGTCCAGCATGACATTGCATTAGACGTTGTGTTTATAGTTCATACTAGCTTTTGTCCGCGGCTACGCCCGCGTGAGAGTCTGCCCCGTCATATTTACGTTTTCTTTATACAAACTTTCATCCCCCATTAGGGGATTTATTTAGGGGAGGAATTGCCAAATAATCTCTTTTAGTGTTCGCCTACGTTGTAAAAGGAAGCTGTGGGTAAAATTTCGCGGTCCTAGCTCCAATCGTTTCGGCTGTACGCCGATACGTACACGGATCTTTTTCATCTCTCCCGGACATTATGGCACTGAGCCGTAAGACCGGCGAATCCGACATAACCGTCACCCTAGCGTGGCGGTAGTGGTAAAACACTTTTCCCCGCGACAACAAAAAAAAAGTTAGTGAATATACAGATTTTAGTACCGTTATTGAGTGGTAGAGCCACGTAGACAGTAATGTAACATAATACATAACATAAGCTCACGCCTGTAACCCCGAAGGGGTAAGCAAAGGCGCACTACCGAACCAGTACACCCACATTTCGCCGAGCTTAGTTCCGTCCCAGATGTGATACGAGCCTATCGCCATATCGGACACAAATTCCAGACTCCGGGCTGATTATGTATGAAGAATTATGTAATACAGTGTTATTGTTTTAACATTATTACGCTGGCACGACCTTGCGCGCGTATGTTTCAAATACGACTGAGTGACTTATGACCACGAGGTCACAACTTTAGGATCACAAGTTTCGTGCTGTTGTCCCGTCTACGTACTGTTGAATATATAATATAAAATAATATTAGCCCTGTAATATTACTGTCCCACTACTGGGCACGGGCCTCCTCTACCAATGAGAGGGGTTAGGCCTTAGTCTACCACGCTGGACTAATGCGGGTTGGTACACTTCACATACCTTCGAAATTCCTGTGAAGAAATTCTCAGGTATGCAGGTTTCCTCACGATGTTTTCCTTCACCGTTATAGCAAGCGATATTTCACAATGAAAATACACTTAACATAGAAAAGTCGTCGGTGTATGCTCCATTTTGGGGTTGGTCTCGAACCTCCGACACTTGTCTCGTCAGTCCGTACCATTCCCAACTGAGCTATACGTACCGTTGAATATCTTTGGATAAACCCATTGTTTGTCTGTGGTCGCTGGTTGTGGACTGCACTACGCTTACCATCAGGTGTAGTGCAGTCACTATCGCCCGGTTTCAATAAACAATCTGAGATCGAATGTGCAGATAGATTACAAAAATTTGCCAATGAGAACACAGTTTGAACATGACTCTGTCAAATGACTTGATTTGATTGGTTCATAATCGCGATCTATCTGCACTCTAAACTGAGATCGTTTACTGAAACCGGCCGTAAGTCGTGCTCGGATAAAAAAATCTAGTATATACTCATGCGTGATGCAGTTTTCGTACTTTGAAACCTCTGAATCATTTTACCTGTGATATTGTCATGCGGTTAATGAGTGATGCGATGACCTGTTAGCTTAGAAATCCGGACGTTGTTACTCTGTGGTCTTTTTACTGATATTTTTGAGTGGTAGAGCCACGCTAGACAGTTGCGTCTACAGAATGGGCCGGCTCGACCGGTTTAATACCACTGTCACACGGAAAACCGACGTAAAGTGGCAGCTTACTGTGGCGTTTCGTTCGGTGAGTGAGATTTCCGGTGGCCCATTTCCCTCCCCTTCCATTCCCTCCTTTTAGGTTGGCAACGCGTTCATGATCCTTTTTATGCCTTGGGTGTCTATGGGCGGTGGTGATCACTTACCATCAGGTGACTCGTCGCATCGTCTGCCAGTCTCTGCTATAGAAAAAATACATTTGAATTTCATTTTTTTTATATGATTAACATAGCATTGTCATACAATATGTCGGAGGTTCGAGACCAACCCCAAAAAGAGGATACATCTCCCTTTGACTTTTCTATATTAACCGCCAAATGTTCATACACTTAAGGTCGCCTCATGTCTTTTAAGGCCGCCTTATCTGTCAAAATTGTATGGAGAATATCAATGTAAGAAGCCGTTAAAGTTGAGCACCGTTTGACCATTCGGGCGTAAGTGTGTTTTCATTGTGAATTATCGCTTGCTATAACGGTGAAGGAAAACATCGTGAGGAAACCTGCATACCTGACAAATTTCTTTACTAGAATTTCGAAGGTATGTGAAGCCTACCATTCCGCATTAGGCCAGCGTGGTAGACTAAGGCCTAACCCCTCTCATTAGTAGAGGAGGCCAGCAGTGGGACAGTAATATTACAGAGCTAATATTATTGAATGAAGTGTTATTTCAGAGTCGTAGTTCATTAAATAATATCTATTTTTACTCGATGATGGGTGAGTAAGCGTGATGCAAAAATAAAGATGTCGCCGATGACGTCATTGTGTTTACATTTTTTTATAATCTTTATAACCTTGACGAGATTTGGAAGGTGCATGTAGTCAGTGTTGATTTTGTCTCAAGGTTTTTAATGTCACTTTTTTTATTTTCCTGGCTGTTATATGCTATTCAAAGTCAAAGACATTCAAAGGTACATAGACGCGGCAATCGGCAGTCCGTACCATTCCCAACTGAGCTATCGCTGTTTGTAGGTCGGTGGCGTGTGTGGTCCGTATAGGACAGTGGTGGGCAAACTTTTTTAATGGCGGGCCACAAAATTTAAGAAATTCTAGAGGAGGGCCAGAATTATAGAAAAATGCATTTTGTATTAAAGCTTTTCAATAAACAAAATACCTTTTACTTTTACGCAACTTTCAGCAGTGCGAAGAAGCGGCTAGTTTAGCTTTACCGATAGCTGAAAAGAATGGATTTTTTTCCATTAAATAAACTAATACCTGTGACAGACTGCCGAGTTAATTATAATTATGGCAAGTTTATTATGGGATAATGAATGCCCAAAACACCCCTGACACCCCTGATTTTCAATTATAAACGTCTGATTTTTCTGCGACAAAATGCTGACTAGAATATTTAGGATGGATGGATTCTCGGCGGGCCGGATAAAATACTTCCGCGGGCCGGAGTTGGCCCGCGGGCCGTACTTTGCCCATCACTGGTATAGGACTTAGATAGATATGATGTAATAAAGTTGATAGAACTAGTTAAGTTCGGATAAGGGCAGGCAGAAAGAAACATCGTATTTGCAGAATAAATGATTTCCACGCGTATGAAGCCGCGGGCGATAGCTAGTCGAATGAATCAGAAATAGCAATGGCGCTCCCATATAAAGCGTTATTTATGGATATACCATAATTAGCTTCGATTTGCATAAGGAAGGACGCTAACATGGCGAGTGATCGAGAGTAGAGCTTCTAAATATCGTTATATCGATTTCTTTGTATCGATAGGAAAATTATAATCGATTTTTTATAGCAGAGACTGGTAAAGATATGGTGATGGTACGTGACCACCAATCACATACAGTTGCATAAGGAAGGACGCTAACATAGCGAGTGATCGAGAAAAGAGCTTCTAAGTATCGATATCATATCGATTTCTTTGTATCGATAGAAAAATTGTAATCGATATTTTTTGGCTACAAGAAGGCGATGGTAAGTGATCTCCATCATTAGACGCAAAAATAATCATGGGTACCAACCTGAAAAGAGAATAGGGATTGAGGAAGGCAGGGGGGGGGGGGGGGTAATTGGGTCACCAGAAAGCTCACTCACCAAACGAAACGCATCAGCGGGCTGTCACTTTACGTCGGTTTTCTTTTGAAACAGTAGTATCAAACTGGTCGAGGCCATTCGGGCTGTAGAGGTTACTGTCGTACGTCAACCCCTTCTCAGGGAGTCTCTCGGGTACATCGTCTCAATTTTTTTTGTGAGTTCCGTAGATAGTATCGTCTACAGCACGAATGGGCCAGCTCGATCGGTTTCATACCACCACAGAAAACCAACGTTAAGTGGCAGCTTTCTGTGGCGTTTCGTTCGGTGAGTGAGATTTCCGGTGGCCCATTTCTGCCCTCTCTTTCCCAATCTCATTTCCCTCACCTTCCATCCCATTCTTTTAGGTTGGCTACGCACCCATGATTCTTTTTGTGTCTTGGGTTTCTATGGGCGGTGGAGATCACTTACCATCAGGTGACGCATCTGTTCGTTTGCCAGTCTCTGCTATAAAAAAATCATGTCAAAATAGATCTAGGAAACCAACACAAGATCGCCCGATCAGCCAATATAAGCTGCTAACAGACCAATAAGGTAACCAATGTATCGATATCGATTATTCGACGCTAGTATCGATATTTTGACACATGGACGCAACTAAGCGACCTCCAGAGATGGTCATAACATATCGACAGTTTATTTCCTTCATTTATGCGCGTGTGGTTAGATCATACAATTCTCGATGGACTTTTATTATTTAAAGTGATTTTAGTAAATTATTTGTTGAAATATAGTGATATAGAAATTTATTTTTAATACATTTTAGCGAGTTTAATTTTGGACAAGTGTGTTTATGTTTGGTTTAAAGGATATTATTTTATATTTGTCATAATGGTGAGTTATTGTTTTCCTTAATTGTATAAATACAATACCTACAATAGAAACAACTAACACTCCAATAGTCTTCATTAGGGATTTTATTATTTCGGCTTCTATTTGAGTGGTACTAAGACAGTACAGTAAATGAAATGGCAGTGGGCAGGGCACATAGCTCGTAGAACTGATAGCCGATGGGGCAGAAAAGTTCTCGAGTGGAGACTACGTAACGGCAAGCGCAGCGTAGGACGTCAACCTACAAGGTGGACCGACGACGTGATAAAGGTCGCAGGAAGTCGCTGGATGCAGGCCGCTTCCAACAGGTCGATCTGGAAATCTTTGGGGGAGACCTATGTCCAGCAGTGGACGTCCTATGGCTGATGATGATGATGAAGACAGTACAGCATTAATGGGCCGGCTCTTCCGGTTTTATATTATTTTTTATCTGGGCACGGCAGTAACTACACTACACCTGATGGTGAGCGGTAAAAAAAACGGTGACCATCGGACTAGACCACATACGGAGTGTGGTTTACTGTGGCAGGTTTTAGGCTTTAGCACCATGTGTACGGTGGTCCATAGTCAAAGGTCTCTGACTATGGGCCGCATAAGAAAGCTCAGTCACGCAGCGCGCTATGGAGAGGGCTATGTTCGGTGTTTCTCTACGCGATCAGGAATGAGGAGATCCGTAGATGAACGCAAGTCACCGTCATAACCCAGAGGATTGACAAGTTGAAGTGGCAGTGGGTAGGCCACATTGCTCGTAGAAATTTACGTTGGTCCAAATTCCCCCCTCTCCCAATCCCTACTTCCCTCCTTTTAGGTTGGCGACGCACCCATGATGTTTTTGTGTCTTGGGAGTCTATGGGCGGTGGAGATCACTTACCATCAGGTGACCCATATGCTTGTTTGCTAGTATCTGCTATAAAAAAACGATTGCCTCGGTGGCGTGGTTGTATTTCGGTACGACTACCGTTCCGAGGTCTCGGGTTTGATCCCCGGGTCGGGAAAAGTGATATTGTATTTTACGTATCAGTTCGGAGTCTGGAATTTGTGCCCGATATAGGCTCGCCCCCTATCACATCTGGGACGGAACTAAGCTCATCGAAATGTGGGTGTTCTAGTTCGCTAGTGCGCCTCTGCGTACCCCTTCGGGGATACAGGCGTGAGCTTATGTATGTATGTATGTGTTTTTCATCAGACTTTTGAAGTTGGTGGAAAATGACGTAAGCATGATGTTATATTTTGTACACAAATGGCAGTTTGAATGCGTGCCAGTTCGAATACAAGGTTGATCCATATTATTGTTGTAGTTCATTATACTAGTAAATATGTAAGCTCACGCCGTTATACAAGATGGGGTAGGTAGAGGGGCTATAAAAAAAATAGGTAGGTTAGCTAGAATATAGTCCACGGCGTGATTTTCCTTACTCACATTTCCGGTCAAATCCTACAAGCTTCCTATTTTATTTTCCCGTCAATTCCCTGCTAGCATTCCTGCCATATCCCGTTCGTTCCCTTTCCTACAACTCACAACCTTTTATCTAAGCCCCATTCTTGTTATTGTGTCCATACCTGCCTGCTTGTTTTCTAAATTGATAGTGTTGTAACATGATTATTATATAAATGTATCTAGATGTTGTGACTTGTCATAAGTGCATTTGATGTGCCTACGTGACCAATAATCATTTTTATTTATTTATTTTATTTATACAAAAAAATGTTTTCCAACGTCACTACCGCCATCTACCGTAAGAGATTTAATATTACTATCAATAGAGAGGCAATCAAGCAAGTTTCCATACAAAAAAATTGCTCTCAAACGTCAGTAACGGCATCAACTACTTATTACAATGCGAGGGCGATTATTACAATTTACACCCTAGAATGTTTTGTGAATGGTTAAGAATCACGTAAGATAAGTTTGTTCTCTCAAAATTATTACTCTGGCCGGCCTGGCGCGCGTATATTTTTAATAAACTGAGCGACTTATGACCGCTAGGTCATAACTTTTGGATCGCAAGTTTTGTGCTGTTGTCCCGTCCCCGTCTATATACTGTAGAATATCTTTGCCGTACACCTACTCAAAATTCATTGACTCACGGCGATGCATAATAAGTACTCCAAAACCTTGACATGCTTGTTAAATACATATAGGGAAAAATATACATAAAACTGTCGTTATTTAAATTAATTGGATCGTTAATTTGTTATGTTCCCTCGAGTATTATTTATATTTGAGTGGTAGAGCCACGCTGTAGACAATTACATCTACAGCACGAATGGGCCGGCTCGACCGGTTTGATACCACTGTCTCACAAAACTGACGTAAAATGGCAGCTTGCTGTCGCGTTCTGTTTGGTGAGTGAGATTTCCGGTGGTTCATTTCCCCCTATCTTTCACAATCTCTACTCCCTCCCCTTCCATTCCATCCTTTTAGGTTGGCAACGCACCCATGATCCTTTTTGTATCTTGGGTGTCTATGGGCGGTGGAGATCACTTACCATCAGGTGACCCCTCTGCTCGTTTGCCAGTCTCTGCTATAAAAAGAGTATGAAAAAAAGAAAATTATTTTAATCTCCAGCAAGATCCTGTGCAATTATTTTTGGCGAATTATTTTCGCAAGTGACGATGTACTTTCATGAAAATATATTTAGCTATGACAAGATGTGTATGGGTGCGTACTGCGTGTCCCCTGATGATCTATTTAGAATCATCATTTAGCACACACGGATTTGGGTGCGACGTTTGGGGGGTGCGTCCCCCATGCGTTATAAAGTAAAAAAATACTTGAGGCTACTTTGCCCATTGTAGCAGTCGTTCTTAATTATTTTAGGGCGACTTGCAGCTTTATTCTTATCTATCTTTCTACCTGCCCTTATCCCACCTTAATGCGGCGTAACGCACTTTTCAAGCATGTTGCAGAAATGATTTGGCTAAGTTTTTACGACCAGCTGCCTGCCTGACGTCAATTCCCTATCCAGGCCCGGGCAAGTTAAATTAGAAAATTCGCTTTGCTCGGCCTGGGAATCGAAGCCATTTCCGGTCCAAAACCCATATATGCTACCACTAGACCAAGTAGGCAACTTACAGCTTTATTACAAAAAAATATTTTCTTAAATCTAGAGTCTTAAATTCGATAGACCCCACACTGGGTTTAATCTGTATCGTGGTTATGAGGAACTACGAAAGACTTTCGTTCTCACAACACCTTAACCCCAAACAAATATCTGTGGGCGTACAAATATTTGTCTCGGTGCGGGAATCGAACCCGCGCCTCCCGCTTTACAGCCGGCTACTCGCACGCTGCGCCACGGAGGCTGTCACTTTCGGGCTGTTTTATTTATTTTTTGTACATACATACATACATAAGCTCTCGCCTGTATCCCCGAAGGGGTAGGCAGATGCGCACTAGCGAACTAGAACACCCACATTATTTTTTGTCACACCTCTTATAACCCTGAATCCGCCCCCGCGTTTTACATCATCACTGCATATAATTGTTTATTTTGAACGTTTCACTCCACAATTTTGTTTTGCCAGTATTGTTTTTGACGCTGCCTTGACGGTAGCGTTGCGATTATTTGTCGCGCGACTTTTCGTCGCGCGTTTTTTTGTCGTCTATGCTCAAAATCGTTTTATATGTCATTTGTGGTGTGACAGTGAGTTTGATTCTCGGTTTGGTCATGTTTTGCGGTCGTTGATGTGGACCGAGGAGTTTTTTTGTTTAAATGTTTAATGTGACTATGGATACGATTAAAGTTGTAGGGGAGTTTGTGAGGGAGAGGTCTCCATTTTCTGTGAGTATTTTTTTATCCTAGCACGGCTAAGTTACTAGACTACACCTGATGGTAAGCTCAGTGCCCTCCAAAAAAAAAAAAAATACACTCAACAGTCACACACATAGTCCTGACCCCACACTAAGATCGAGTCTTGTGTCGTGGGTATCAGGAACTACGAGAGATATTTGGTCTCACAACACCCAGACCCGAAACAAAGATCTGTGGGCCACACAGACATTTGTCTTGGTGCGGGAATCGAACCCGCGACCTCACGTTTCACAGCCGGCTATTCGCCCGCTGCGCCACGGAGGCTGTCGTGCGGACACCAAACCAACCAAAAAAACCAGCGCCCACTGACACAAGTCACCAGAATCATGCTGGCCTATTCATTGGAGGCCGGCATGATTCGGCAATATACCGAGTGTATCATGAAGCTCACGCCTGTATCCCCGAAGGGGTAGGCAGAGGCGCACTAGCGAACTAGAACACCCACATTTTGCCGAGATCAGTTCCGTCCCAGATGTGGTAGGGGGCGAACCTATCGCCATATCGGGCACAAATTCCAGACTCCGAGCTGAAAAATCCAATATCACTTTGCCCCCGACCCGGGAATCGAACCCGAGACCTCAGAATGGTAGTCGTACCGAAATACCACCACGCCACCGGAGCAGTCACAGGCACAAAAAGCAAAAAAAATTTTTCATCAAATTTGAGTTTAGGACCTCCCGGTTCACAGCCCATATACTGTCACTAGACCAAGGAGGCGACCAAACGGTGAATACCAATTTAAAAAGGACCTTGAGTTTATTTACCCGCTTAATTCATGGATTAAATTAACAACATTTCACGTTAATTGCTCTATTGCAGATAGGTTTAATTACCTGTACCCCGAGCACGAAAAACTAATGTAAATGTAAATGTATTCGAGTTCGCAGCGCACTGATGACGTTTGGTTAATATTTCATACAAATTTCATAGACGCGCATCGAGTTCGAATACATTTACGGTTGTCAGAAATTTTCCTGCTCAGGCCGCTGGTTACGGTACGTAACTAGACTTACGCCCGGTTTCTCTTGAGTGGTAGACCCAAGTTGTAGACAGTTACGTCTACAGCACGAATGAACCGGCGTCAACGGTTTGATACCACTGTCACAGAAAACCGACGTCAAGTAATAAGACTTTTGAGTGGTAGAGCCACGCTGTAGACAGTAACGTCTACAGCACGAATGAACCGGCTTCAACGGTTTGATACCACTGTCTCACAGAAAACCGACGTAAAGTGGCAGCTTGCTGTCGCGTTTCGTTTGGTGAGTGAGATTTCCGGTGGCCCATTTCTCCACTCCCTTTCCCAATCCCTTTTACCTCCCCTTCCATTCCCTCCTTTTGGGTTGGCAACGCACCCATGATTATTTTTGTATCTTGGGTGTCTATGGGCGGTGGAGATCACTTACCATCAGGTGACCCATATGCTCGTTTGTCAGTCTGCTATAAAAAAGTGTTGATTAATGGTTGAGGTTAATGACCTTATATCTTCAGACTTATTAAGTGACCTTGGGCGTGGCGTGGGCTAAGGGGGGCGTTCAGGTCCCCCCCCCCCCTCTATATACGTCCATGGTAGGGTCACATAGAGCTGAGCTTTCGCTTTAAACAGTTCCTCAAAAGACTTGATGAACGAAAACATCTGTGGTCACCATCCACTCGTGTACCAAGAATAATCACAAGTTTAAAAACTTAACTGACCGACTTCCAATTTACTGATCGTGACCAGATTTATATGGGACCACCCCTGAAATAAGCTCTATCGAACACAAAAAGAATTTTCAAAATCGGTCTACATTTGGCGCAGATATCGGGTAACATCCATAAAAAAAACCGACGAATTTTATGGAAGTCGGACTAAAAGTAACAGTTTGGTTTGCCAAATAAAGTGGGCCATTGACAGGCATTGTCCTATTGTTAGACTTATATGGAAGAATATTGAAAATATTTTAGACAGCCTCCGTGGCGCAGAGTAAGCGAGTGGCTGGGTTTGATTCCCGCGCCGAGACAATTGTTTGTGTGGTCCACAGATGTTTGTTTCGGGTGTGTGTTTGTTTGACCGTAAGTCCCTCGTAGTACACGATACAGGTTATACCTGGTGGGGTCAGGACTATGTGTGACACTTTTAGGTATTATTTATGTTGATATACGACACAACACTCGTATCTTACTGTGGGGTCAGGACTATGTGTGTGGCTGTTGGATGTTATTTATGTTGATACACGACACAAGACTCGTATCTTACTGTGGGGTCAGGACTGAGTGTGACTGTTGGGTGTTATTTATGTTGATACACAACATAAGACTCGTTTCTTACTGTGGGGTCAGGACTGTGTGTGACTTTTGGGTGTTATTTATGTTGATACACGACACAAGACTCGTTTCTTACTGTGGGGTCAGGACTATGTGTGTCACTGTTGGGTGTTATTTATGTTGATAAACGACACAACACTCGTATCTTACTGTGGGGTCAGGACTATGTGTGTCACTGTTGGGTGTTATTTATGTTGATAAACGACACAACACTCGTATCTTACTGTGGGGTCAGGACTATGTGTGTCACTGTTGGGTGTTATTTATGTTGATAAACGACACAACACTCGTATCTTACTGTGGAGTCAGGACTATGTGTGTCACTGTTGGGTGTTATTTATGTTGATATACCACTCAAGACTCGTATCATACTGTGGAGTCAGGACTATGTGTGTGACTGTGAGAAGTTATTTTTATGTTGATACACAACGTAAGACTCGTTTCTTATTGTGAGGTCAGGACTATGTGTGTGACTGTTGGCTGTTATTTATGTTGATACACGACATAAATCTCGTATCTTACTGTGGGGTCTAGACTATATTTGTGACTGTTGTATGTATTTCTTGATATTATTTAAACGAGTTGTGTTATCAATCAATTCACTCGAGAATGTGATTTCGTTATTTTTTATTCTATCTTATCTTGTTATGTTTCTTTGTTTATTTCTGTCTGGTTGCGAAATCTGTTGTAACTCTTGTTGATTTTGTATACAGATAAAATGTCTTATTTATGTTATTTAATTTATGTCGTTTAATCCCACAGCTGGACACATGGTTCGGAAGGCCGAAGAAGACCGGCGGCGGCATCGAGAGGGGCTACGACACCGTCCCGCGGGGGGCGGAGCCCCGGGCTGATGATGACGAGCCGAACGCGACCGCCGAGTACACCAGCAAGATAGATGCGCTCGACGACAACCAGCTGTGCAGGCGATTCGAGGAGATGCTCGTGAGTCGCTCTCAATTTGTAGGCACTGTAGGGTTACCACGACCTCTTATAGCAGTATTATTATAATCGTTCTTCGTTTGTTTTGTATGGGAATCGGTACAAGTAAAATTATAATAATACTGCTATAAGAGGTGATGGTAACCCCCCTGGTCGGTAGTCGGTTAAAGAAACGAACTCAGTGAGAATTTGGAAATTTTAAATTGAACCTCGATGTAGTCCGAGCCATTTTTCGATCGACTTCCAAAAAGGAGGAGGTCCTCAATTCGTGTGTATTTTTTTATGTATGTATGTTACGCGATATCTTCGCCAAATGTGGACCGATTTTCAAAATTATTTTTGTGTTCGATAGAGCTTATTTCACGGTTGGTTCCATATAAAGTTCACGATCGGATTTGAAGTCGGTCTGTAAAGTTTTTAAACTTGTGATTATTACAAGAAAATCTTTTCTTAGTCCGTCTGCCTATTTTTCTTGTCAAAAATTGCTCGGACTAAGTCGAAGTTAGGTTTTAAAAATTCCAAATCCTCACTAAGTTCGTTTCTTTCACTCAGGCTTAGTCGAAGTTCGCTGTATAGATCTCAGCCGTAATGTGAGTTTAGGCTAGGTGGAAATAAGTGGTAATAACTTGGTAAGGCCTGCCTATTCTGGCAACGAAGCGGCTATTTTGGCTACCAGTGATATCCAGTGCCATGCAGTCCACATAGACGAAGATACTCTGTCTACACATCCAATTTGCTATATCTATAAATAAAGAATAAAATTATGACTAAATACAGATTTTGAATAGCAATCCTCGGATTATATTTTCAATCGACACAGATGATAATCATTATGATGGTGTCGCAAAAGTTGAAGAAAATAATTGTGTAAGATTGTCTACTCTGGGAGGTTACCACCACCTCTTATAGCAATATTATTAAAATCATACTTGTACCGATTCCCATACAAAAAAAAACGAAGCAATACTATAATAATATTGCTATAAGATGTGATGGTAACCAGTGACGTGCACAGGCATTTGGGTTAGGGTAGACAAAAATCTTGCACAATTATTTTCTTTAATTTATTCTTGGTTTACCTTAACCCTCATGATCATTCTTACGTTCATTTAAAATAATATATCGAGCGTTGTTTGAAAAAGTCTTTTCGGTGACCATTTTTTAATTTTCTAACTTTCATTATGTAATTTTAGCAAAATGTCAGGGTAGACAATGTCTCTTTGTCTATATGAAATGCACGCCACTGATGGTAACCCCCATGATCGGAATGTCGTTGGTGATATTCTTGCTGGATTCTTAACTCATTATTTTCATTCTTTCCCAGTCGGACATGAATCTCAGCGAGGAGAAGAAGGAGCCTCTGAGGAAATACTCCAGGGATCAGAAGAAAAAGATGCTGGTCGCTTACAAGTTCGTCAATACACAGGTATTTGACAATATAGTGGCGTGACGTCAGTTTACTGATGCATGTTTTTTCTGATATTTGAGAGTTACAGCCCTTTCACCAGATTTTAAAGAATTATAACTTTTATTTTTTAAGAATATTTTAATATTTCTTTCTATGTTAGATTTAGGATAACGTTATAAATCAAATCGCTTAAAACAAATTAGTTAACAAACTTGCCTTCCGCTCACGGTTTCCTCAAATAAAATATTTTTTTGGAGATCATTTACCGTCAGGTGACCCGCCTGATCGTTAGCTAGTCTTGCTATAAAAATAACCTATCATCTGTATAAACCAGGAAGGCCGTTCAAAATTCGAGAAGCCATCAGACTACGTGGCGTACCTCAACCAGCCGGAACTGTCGGTGGGCAAGCTCCACGGCTGCCTGGAGAACCTGAGGATATCCCTCACCAACAACCCGCTCTCGTGGATCGAGGAGTTCGGCACCAAGGGCATCGAGAGCTTGCTGACCACCCTCAACCTTTGCTACACCAAGTGAGTCATTTACATTTCAATTTGTTTTCTTTTTGTTTTTATCCTGGCACGGTAAAGTGACTACACTGCACCTGATGGGTTTATCAGTGGTCACCAGAACGCTTCTTCACACTTCTAATCCGTAGAGGGAAGAAGCAATTCGAGGGGTTTGCGACAAGACAGGCAGATGACAGATGCAGACACAGGGGTACCCCCATACCCGACACAACAAACCATCAAGTGATGTCGCAAGCTCCTCAAGATAGCCCGATTTCTCTCCGTTGATCCTTTATTTTTTCCTTTATCTCCTAAATACTATTGATACCACAATTTTCCAGTCCTCTCTATTCTTAATTTTATGATTCGTGTCGATCACACTTTCTACTCATTTATATTCACCCCTCTCTTTGAGACCTCTTATCAGTCTCGCTCTTACTTTTCTCATGTAGAATAGGGAATGGATTGTCTGATGTCAGCGATTAGATGAACGCCAAAAAATATTTTTGAGGGTGTTTAGGCTTCTGTGTTGTCTGTCGCTGGGCAAGTTCCACGGTTGCCTTGAGAACTTAAGTATATCCCTCTCCAAAAATCCGCTCTCGTGGATCGAGGAGTTCGGCACCAAGGGCATCGAGAGCTTGCTGACCACCCTCAACCTTTGCTACACCAAGTGAGTCATTTACATTTGAATTGGGTTTTTCTTCATTTATTGCCTTTAATTTTATTCCCTTTTTCTTCTAAATGCTATTAATACCATTTTACACTCAACTCTCTTCTTAAATTTATGATTCGTGTCGATCACACTTTCTCCTCATTTGTATTCACCCCTCTCTTTGAGACCTCTTATCTGTCTCGCTCTTTCTTTTCTCATGTAGCATGGGGAGTGGATTGTCTGATATCTGTGATTACACGAACGCCTAAAAGTATTTTTGCGTCGTTGATTCTTGAGGGATTTTAGGCTTCTGTGTTGTCTGTCGCTGGGCAAGTTCCACGGTTGCCTTGAGAACTTAAGTATATCCCTCTCCAAAAACCCGCTCTCGTGGATCGAGAAGTTTGGCACCAAGGAATCGAGAGCTTGCTCACCACCCTCTCAGCCTTTGTTACACCATGTGAGTCTGTATTTTACGATAGTTTATCTTTCTTTTTTATCGTTTGTTAGCCTCTAAACATTATTAGCATCCTCCTGTCTTGCTTTATGAAGTCTTACCTTCATTGTGTCATTCAAATGTCGATTTGTGTCCTTATCTTTGTCTGTATCAACCTCTCTCCTACTGATATCTTTTATGGCTAGCTGTTTCTTGTCTTTAGTGTCCTAACGAGTGGATGATAGTGATTACACGAACGTCCAAAAGTATTTTCGATGTGTTTTCTTTCTTCATTGATTGCTCATTCCATCTCTTTTCTTCCACCTGCGCATATCCCACTCTAATCTCAAATCGGCGCTACAAAATACTTCAAGCATGTTGCAGAAAAGATTTTTCACCTCCTGCCTAACGTCATCTCCGTCTATCCATCCACCCTAGGTACATAATAGTCTTGGGAAAACTGAAGTTACCAAGCCTGGGATTTGAACCCAGGGTCCCTCGGTCCTAACGATGGAAGCGTCATTGACATTATGTTATTTAAATATACTAAAACTGTTAATAAAAATTACATGCGTACAGTGGAAGTGGTTTCTATCGGTAAGTGAATGATTTAGTATTGTAAACTACATACATGCATAGTATCCAGTGGCGTAACTATAGGCTGGCATGTTCGCAAAATGCCACGGGCCCCCGACCATAGGGGGCCTCAGCGGTGATCAGAAGGAGGCCTCGGACGGAAAAAGCCATAACCATATAGGGAATCTTGGACTGAAAAACCTCCATCCATTGAATTTGCCAGGGGCCCCCAACACTAGTTACGCCACTGATAGTATCACGCGTTTTCCCCCGAAGAGGTACGCAGAGGTGCTTTAGCGAGCTAGAACACCCACATTTCGCCGAGCTTAGTTCCATCCCAGATGTGATAGACGAGCCTATCGCTATATCGGGCACAAATTCCAGACTCCGGGCTATTGAAAAAATCCAATATCATTATGCCCGACCCGGGGATCGAACCCGAGACCCCAGGACGATATTCGTCCGAGTCAGTTTCTTAAAGTCTTCCGTAAAATCTTATTTGCATTTTTTCTCTACCTGCCCCTATCCCACCTTAATGTGGGGTCGGTGCAATACACTTTTTGGCAAAGTTTTTACCACCGGCTGCCTGCCTGACGTCAACCCCTTCTAGGGATCCAGTCTCGGGTAAATTAAATTAGAAAATTCGCTTTGGCCGACCTGGAAATCGAACGCACGACCTCCCGCTCCACAGCCCATATTTGCAAAAAAACATTAAATTATTTTTTTCAGCGATTCGCGGTACGACCGTGTGCAGTACGAATGCATACGATGTCTCTCCGCCATCCTCAACAATACAGTCGGCATAAGGACCATGTTCGAGTGTCGAGAGGCTCTGCCGGTTTTGGCGAGGAGTTTGGACGCGAGGAAGCCGCATTGTGCCCTCGAAGCTGCCAAGGTAAATTGTACTTTAAGTAAATGATATAAAGATCATGTTAGAGTGTCAGATGTCGGGCAGTACTGTTTACTGGAGTATGCCAAGGGAATTGGAATCGTAACGTAAGTCCTATAAGGTCCAAGTTTAGAGTCGGTATCGATAATGGCAAGAAGTCTACCTTAATGAATGCTCGAAGTGACTAAGGTAAATTGAACTTTAATTACATGGTAAATGAGCTACGTTGGAGTGTTGCGAATCACTACTAAAGGAGTCTGGAGAGGAAGCAACGTTGTGCCTTCGTACTGCCAAGATAAATTAAACCGTGATTACTTTACATAAGGTTAATAATTAAGTGCTACATTTCACTACCTCTCGAGACCGTCATCGACTATAAGTTATCTATCGACTCTACTGAAGAAAATTGAACGGTAATCCAAGTGCAATAAAGTCTATGATTAAATAACACTAGTCGCTATACCCTCGGCCCTTTTCTTACTACCTGCCCTTATCCCACCTTAATGTGGGGTCGGCGCAACACACTTTTTCAAGTATGTCGCAGAAAGGATTTAGTTTTTATGACCGGCCGCCTGCATGACGTCAACCCCTCTGAGAGATCCACTCCCAGGCAAATTAAATTAAAAAATTGCTTTGCCTGGGAATCGAACCCAGAACCTCGCAGTCCATAGCCCATACATGATGCCACTAGACCAAGGAGGGCGACAACAAATGCTCGACCCTGCTAAGGTAAATTATGCCATAAGTAAAGCGTAATAATAACTGTTTTGCGTTAATTCCAGGTGCTAGCGGCGATATGCTTGATCCCCAACGGTCACGAGAAGGTTCTGGAAGCGATCACGATGGCGGGCGAGTCGAGCAGGAAGGCGCGCTTCCTGCCAATCGTCGAAGGTTTGGAGAACAAGGCGCCTGAGAGCTTGAAGGTAACTAAAATAATAATAGCCCTGTAATATTACTGTCCTACTGCTGGGCACGGGCCTCCTCTACTAATGAGAGGGGTTAGGCCTTTTTACCACGCTGGCCTAATGCGGGTTGGACTTCACATACCTTCAAAATCCTTGTGGAGAAACTCTCGGGTATGCAGGTTTCCTCACGATGTTTTACTTCATCGTTATAGCAAGCGATAATAAAATTCACATAATCCCAAGTTTAAAAACTTTATATATATTTGGTCACGATCGAATAAGTTTTAAAGTCGGATTTTGACGGGAATTCTGACAGGGTGGGCGTCGCTTGTTAAAATTATTTCATAATAGTATCTTCTAGAGCTGTGTTTGTGGTTTTTAAGTGATGTGGTTTAATGCATCAAACTGCAGTAAAGATGGATAGTATAATGTGGAAACTTTTTAACCGGTGATCTTTGATGAGTTTTGCTTGGTGCGTTGGCTGGCTTTGTTCGGTTGATTCGCCGAGTGAAGGTTATCTGAGGGGCACCGTACTGGAAGGAATTACCGCCATAATCCCAGCACGACTTTGAGACCATCCACATCTGGGTCTCATGGTCATTGTTTTTTTTTTTTTATAGCAGATATTGGCAAACGAGCAGATGGGTTACCTGATGATAAGTGATCTCCACCGCCCATAGACACCCAAGACACAAAAAGAATCATGGGTGAGTTGCCAACCTAAAAGGAGGGAATGGAAAGGGAGGGAAGGGGATTGGGAAAAGGAGAGGGGAAATGGGCCACCGGAAATCTCACTCACCGAACGAAACGCGACAACAAGCTGCCACTTTACGTCGGTTTTCTGTGAGACAGTGGTATCTAACCGGTCGAGCCGGCCCATTCGTGCTACAGACGTTACTGTCTACAGCGTGGCTCTACCACTTGAAATTGTGGAAATATAATTGCTCTATTTACCTCGACATTGGCTAAATCATCGCAAATGCGTGGAAACCATTATTTTTAAAAGAAGAAGTTTTGAAGTCGGCCGTCTCTTTCTTTCTATATGAATATCCTACCATCAGCAGTTTTGTTTATAATATTTGCGTATGTTTTCAGAACGGTTGCATGCAGTTAATGAACGCAATAATAACAGAGCCGGAGGAACTCGAGTTTCGGTTGCATCTGAGGAGTGAATTCATGAGGACCGGTCTATATGACTTGATTGGTGAGTATACTGATTTATCAAGTTTACGCGCATGTTCTACATTGTAATAAAACTATTGTATACGGATTCTATCACGAATCCGATCGTGACCAAATTTATATGGGACCGCCCCTGAAATAAGCTCTATAGAACACAAAAATAATTTTGAAAGTAACATACATAAAAATAACTACAGACCAATTGAGGACCTTCTCCTTTTTGGAATTCAGTCAGACAAATCGTGATAGAATCCATATAAAATAGAGTTTTATTTCAATTGATTGGTGAATATCATAGTCACGATAGGTAAATTGGAAGTCGGTCAGTTAAGTGACCAAATTTATATGGGACCACCCTTGAAATAAGCTCTATCGAACACAAAAACAATTTTGAAAATCGGTCCACATTTTGGAGATATCGAGTAACATACATAAAAAATAAATTGAAGGCCTCCTCCTTTTTGGGAAGTCGGCCGAAAATACAGACTAATTGAGGGCCTCCTCCTTTTGTGGAAATCGGCCGAAAAGTATGTTGATTTGACCCCACATTGAGGTGAGATAAGGGCACGTAATAAAGTTAAATACGACGGTATTGTGACTAACGATTGTGTTTCAGATGAGTTACGCGCGGGCGCGGAAGGTTCTCGTCTCATTCAGATGAACGTGTTCGATTCCCACGCGGCCGCAGACCAGGACGAGTTCCTCGCCAAGTTCGACGATGTCAGGTCAGTTGGAGTTGATAATAACGCAATAAACACATTTTTTGGCAACAGGATCGACTTCAAAACTTATCAAATCATGATCAAATTGAAATGGGGCCGCCGTTCTGGGTCATCCACAAATTACGTCACGAATTTCATGTTTATTTTACCCCTCCTCCGTCCTTGTCACATGTCATTTGTGGGACTCCCCCCTCCCTGGTGTGACGTCACCTATTTTACATCATGAAATTATTTAATTTAGACAACTGTTCAAACACTAGTATAAACTAGCCAACAAAACAATTTAAACATTATTTACTTTATTTATTTACACATACACATAAGCTCACGCCTGTATCCCCGAAGGGGTAGGCAGAGGCGCACCAGCGAACTAGAATACCCACATTTCGCTGAGCTTAGTTCCGTCCCAGATGTGATAAGGGGCGAGCCTATCGCTATATCGGGCACGAATTCCAGAGTCCGGGCTGATATGGAAAAATCTAATATCACTTTGCCCGTCCCGGGGATCGAACCCGACACCTCAGGACAGTAGTCGTACCGAAATACAACCACGCTACCGAGGCAGTCAGAGTAGATTATAATCATACAACAATCTTATACCATCTTTCTTTCTACCTGCCCTTATCCCACCTTAATGTGGGGTCGGCGCAACACACTTTTTCAAGCATGTTGTAGAAAGGATTTGGCTATTTTTTAAGACCAGCTGCCTGCCTGACGTCAACCCCTTATACGAATATCATACCTCTAACTTCGTTGATGTTAATGTTTTGAGTTTGTTTATCGATATTATAAATCGAATTTAAAATAATCACAAGTTTAAAAACTTAACGGACCGACTTCAAATCCGATCGTCAACAAATTTATATGGGACCACCCTTGAAATAAGCTCTATCGAACACAAAAAGAATTTTGAAGATCGGTCAACATTTGGCGGATATATCGGGGAACAAAATAAAACATCAGACGAATTGAGAACCTCCTCCTTTTGTGGAAGTCGGTCGAAAAAATACAGACGAATTGAGGACCTCCTCCTTTTTGGAAGTCGGTCGAAAAAATACAGACGAATTGAGGACCTCCTCCTTTTTGGAAGTCGGTCGAAAAAATACAGACGAATTGAGGACCTCCTCCTTTTTGGAAGTCGGTCGTAAAACAATTACGTTAATTTCAGAGTCGACTTCAACGACGCCAACGAGTGCTTCGAGTTGGTCAAGAATCTAGTGATGGACACACCCGCCGAGCCTTATCTCTTGTCGATACTACAGCATCTGCTCTTTATACGAGATGACGAACTTATTAGGTGAGGAAATATTTCTTTCTGCCTGGCAGCTATTCCGGTCTAATTCCAGGGTCCGCCTTCCTACTCTAACGCTTCCACTTTACCAGGTCTTGAGCATCCTCCATAATGACAAAAGAAAACTAAACTTAACATACATACATATGCTCACGCCTGTATCCCCGAAGGGGTGGGGGCGCCCTAGCGAACTAGAACACACACTTTTCGCCGAGCTTAGTTCCATCCCAGATGTGATAAGGGGCGAGCCTATCGCCATATCGGGCACAAATTCCAAACTCCGAGCTGATATGGAAAAATCCGATATCCCTTTGCCCGACCCGGGGATCGAACCCGAGATCTCGGGAAGGTAGTCGTATCGCGCACGCAATACCACTACGTGACCGAGGCAAAAATAAGGTTTAACTACGTAAAAAGTCTGCTGCAAGTCGTTGGTGATTTTAATAAAAATACGTTGTTTTGAAAATTATACTAAGATATATAACTGTCGAATTTATCGAGTTGCTTATAAACGGTAAAACTGACTTCTGTGTTTTTTCCAGGCCAGCGTACTACAAGCTAATAGAAGAGTGTATAACTCAAATAGTTTTACACAAAAACGGTTACGATCCCGACTTCAGAGCGACGCAGCGGTTCAATATAGACGTGCAGCCGCTCATAGACGGACTTATTGGTAAGTGTACATGTGTAAGTACTTTACAGCTAAGATCGATAGAGCGAACTTCGACTAAGTCTGAGTCAATGAAACGAACTCGGTGAGGATTGGAATTTTTAAATCGAACTTTGATTTAGTCCAAGACATTTTTTTTACAAGAAAAACAGACTGACAGATAGACTAAGCAAATATTTTCTTGTAAAAAATGGCTCGGACTATGTCGAAGTTCGGTTTAAAAGTTCCAAATTCTGAGTTCGTTTCTTTGACTCGGACTTAGTCGAAGTTCGCTCTATAGATCTCAGTCTACTAGTTACAGACTTTGGAAGTTATGTGCTTGTCTTTATTCTGTAGAAGTGTCGAGACTCGGTTTATTGATAAATAATGTTTTTTGTTAACAGGTGTATCAAAGAGACGTAGTTTCGTCGACTTTATTGATAAAATATACAAATATAATAATTATGCAAAAACTCATGCATTATTATAATTACTTTAAATGTAATAAATATTACTAAAAACATGAAAACAAACTAACATTCTTACATCCAATAAAATTGTACTCTTAGTAAAAATATCGATATTTCAATTTTAAATATTTCATTGGAGTGTGTCGATATGGTTCAAACAAGTATCTACTTTTATCACCACCTCTAAATACGACATTTTACTACAATTTGAATTTTTCAAGAAAAGTCAATTCAAAAAAATATCGACTTTAATAACCATGATTTTTGATACATTCTTCTAGAAAAGTCAAGAGCGGAAGAGGAGCGTAAAGTGGATGAGTTGAAGACGAAGTTAGAGGCGGCCATAGCCGCGAGACAGGAAGCGGAAGCGAGGGCGGCGCATCTCGAGGAGCGGATGAAGAGCGCCGCCTCGCCCACGGGCCCTGGTGGCGTCACGCATGGGAATATAGCTGCTATTGCTAAGGTAATACGATTATTTTTACATTAGCACAGGATGTTGAATAAATTACCCAACATACTTACGAAATTAGCCATACGAAGTACCAGAACTTACCTCTATTAAACATGTAACCATTATCGAGCTTTGGAGTGTTTTTAATGTTTATTTGAAAAGTCGCCTTTTTTGGACTTTTGCTGTTTTTTTCCTCTAAAACACTCGAGTACTGTATTAACAATACCTAAATATCAATAAAAAAAAATATAGAAAAGATCGATAAAAATATCTTTATGACTCTAAGTATGAAGGGAAGATGATAAGTTTGGCGTAGTATAGATGTTCCATTTCTCTGTTAACTTCTGCCTCCCCTTCGGCGATACAGGCGTGAGCTTATGTATTTTTTCCAGGCCATCGGCAGTCCTGGTGGTCCGGCGCCACCTCCCCCACCGCCCATGCCTGGAGGTAATACTTTTTCATTTTATGTCAAACAAAAAAAAAGTTTTTCATAGTCAATACAAAAAAATCTTATCCAACATTTTTTACTTTTTATTTTTTTCAAATTCTTCAATTTAATTTTAAAATTCTTGGCATTTTTTAAATAACACCGCTTATTTTAAAGTGTTCTAAAGCATGGTCCTTAATGAAACTAAACGTTGAATATACACCCATCTCGCTCGCACTCACATGTAGCATGTACTCACGCTATACCCATCTCTTTCTGTCGCGCTAGAGAGCGGCCCCGCGCCCCCGCCGCCGCCGCCGATGCCTTCAGGTATGCATGATTTTGTCTCTTTCTATTGTAGAATAGAACAAGCTGGTAGAAAGGGATAGGATATGTTGTAGGCTTTGATAGTGAGGATCTGGGAATACTATGCTGTAGAAATTAAAAAAAGCTAGAAAAGGAAATAGCATGTCCTAGTATTCTATCTCTGTCACTCTTGTGCATTTGTAGATAGATAAAGCCATTCACATTATATTGATTTTTCTGGTATTTAGCGTAGTAGCAGCATAATATAGTTGTTTATTTCTATTTTACTCGCGTATTGTCGTTACTATGTTTTATCCTTGTCTAATCACGTAATTTTCTATAGTAATTCGGTAATAGATAAGATATTATAAGATATAAATAAATATTCCTGTACGATATACCCATTTCTTTCACATGCATGAGATTTGCGATAATCTAAAAATATCTTATTTACTTTACTATAAGATAACAATAAAAATAAATCGATGACAATAGTCCTTTTAAAGGACAGGCATATTATAATATGCCTATCTCGCTCACACGCATGTAGTCAGTGCTATATCTATCTCTTTTCTTATGAGGTTTTGTTGTATTATACAAAATACTAAATATATCTATCTCGCTCACTCGCATGTACTGATCACTATATCAATATATTTCTATTAGATTCTAGTTTTGTAACAGTAATTAGTGTTGTGTAGTGTATGTCTGTCTCACTCACTCGCATGTACCGGTCACTATATCCGTCCCTGTCTGGTGTGGTTGTAGGTGGAGGTGCACCCCCGCCCCCGCCGCCCCCGCCGATGCCCTCAGGTTTGTTCACGCTTTTATTTTTTTATAATTTTTTTTGTTTAGCTCTCAATTAATTTTAATTCTACACATGTATAATAACTACGAATATTTTTAACGACCCTATAATATCCCACTGCTGGGCTAAATCCTCCCACACATGTCGTGGTTCAATACTGCTTGAACTTCGTATACGTAAACGCTACTTAACTTTAACGGCTTCTAATTCTTTTGTATTCTAATAAAATTTTGACAGATAAAGAAAGAAATAACGTTTTTGTCCATCAATACAAGGCACAAGTACAATTTATTTTACGTAATATACTCTTATTACAATAAAATTATAACAAATAAAAGGATTAACGGGGTATACCCATTTAATCACTGTGCCCTTATTATGGACTATAAGGGCCTTAAACGACATAAAGCGACTTAAAATGTATGAGCATTCGGCGGTTAATAAATAATATAACGCATTTGTATATGTTGTTTCCTTTTAATTCCAGCAATCGTAGTAAAGCTGCGTGGAAGGTAATTAAAAATAATGTTGACTATGAAGAGATTAGACAAACAGTTAGCACTGTGATGGTTAATGGTAAAGAGCATAGTGATCCAAAAGAAATTGCTGATTTATTTAACAGTTTCTTTATAAATTTGACTAATACAAATATTTCACATCAGACATCATATAGTGACTATCCTAATCAAATTTCCAATAACGCCAATACGATTTTCATATCACCAACTGACCCATCTGACATTTATAGAATAATATTATCACTCAAGAATACAAACTCTACTGGATTTGATGAAATTAATACAAAAATGTTAAAAAAATGTGTGACAATAGTGTCCTACCCATTATCCTACCTTATTAATCAATCATTTGTACAAGGCATATTCCCAACAAGATTAAAACTTTCTGTAGTTAAGCCATTACATAAAAAGGGTGACCATAAAGATATGAATAATTATCGACCGATCACTCTAATACCTATAATATCAAAAGTTTTTGAAAAAGTAATGCATAGAAAAATATATGCTTTTGTAACAAAATATGACATACTTAAATCTGAACAATTTGGTTTTAGGAAAAACAGCTCAACTTCTTTAGCTTGCTTCTTACTAACAAAAATCATAACGGAATGCTTGAATAGAAAAACCCCAGTAGTATCAATTTTTCTTGACATGTCCAAAGCGTTCGACTATGTTAACCATGCATTGCTCCTATTTAAACTTGAGAAGTACGGTGTAAGAGGGAAGGCACTCAACTGGCTTAAGAGCTATTTAAGTGATCGACGTCAATGTACAGAAATTTCCAGTTTCTCAGGTTTAAACAAAATAGTCACTAGATCAAAATATTGCTTCAATAAGTGTGGAGTTCCTCAAGGAAGTATATTAGGACCACTTTTATTTTTGATTTATATAAATGATATGCCCAATATAACACACCATAAGTGTGTCCTATATGCTGATGACACTACTCTTATTGTCGAAAGTAGAGATGTAGACAGTTTCGAATCTGACATTAACAATGCACTTAATTTCGTAATTAATTGGTTGACTTATAATAACTTACATATTAATATTAATAAAACGAAAATGATCCAATTCCAAACATATAACAGTAATCCATTAAAATTAAAAATTATTTACAATGACAATGTCGTAGATGAAGTGAAATCTATATCATTTTTGGGAATTACAATTGATAATCATTGCAACTGGAAGCAACATATAGATAATGTTTGTACTAAACTAGAGCGATTTGTTTATGTCCTTGGCCGTTTGAAACAAGTAGCCACAACGGAGGCCGCACTAAGTGCCTATCACGGTTATGTTTCCTCTGTTCTTCGATACGGTATCGTAATGTGGGGTAATTCTGTTGATTCTGGGAGAGTATTCGTGTCACAAAAAAAATGCATTCGATCGCTTTTCGGGGCAAAACCTCTAGACAGTTGTAAGCCACTGTTCCGTAACAAAAAAATATTATCTTTGCCATGTTTGTATATATATGAGATTTGTATTTTTGTTCATAAACATAACTATTTTTTCAAAAAACATAATGACACAGTAACAAGATTTAATAATAGACTTAAATGTAAGTTATATGTACCTAAGCAAAGAGTCAGGGTGTACAGTGATAATGCTTACTGCATGGCGATACGGCTATATAACAAGCTACCAGACTTATATAAAGAATTAAGTTTGACAGTATTTAAACACAAATTGTTTCAATATTTAATAGATAAATGTTATTATTCAGTGGAAGAATTTTTAATTGATAAAATATAATTACATTTAATTATTATTACTATAGAATCTATAGATATATATTTCCTATGATTCCTTCTTAACTTGAATTGTAATTATTTCTTTCTTTATCTAAACTCCAAATCTTTGACCTCTTTTATCTTTGTAATATATAATAGTATTTTAATAGCAGCTTGACATCAATGTTGTGTGAAATATAAGATTTTAATATAGAGGTAATGTAAGAGTTTCTAATATAAGATTAATGATAAAAATAAAAATATTTGTACATCGGAAACGATTGAATATTGAACATTCTTATAATTGTAACATCTTATACACAATATTCTGACAAATAAACGATTATTATTATCGATAATCATACTCGTATTTATCGATATTATTAATGAAGTTGCAATTAATAGTAACACATATGTAGAAAAGTCTAGTAACTATGGTCATAGTCAGCGTTTTCACTATGTTAATAAAACACTAATTATTTAGCAGGAGGAGGTCCCCCGCCCCCTCCCCCGCCGCCGATGCCGGGTGGGGCCGGTGGTCCCCCGCCGCCTCCGATGCCGGGCATGGGGGGTCCGCCGCCCCCGCCGATGCCCGGCATGGGTGGGCCCAGGCCGCCGCCGCCGCCTGGAGGATTCATGCCGAGACTTGTGAGTAAAAATATCCGTAGAATATATCGATACGTAATTACATATACTCGATACATTTATGTAGTATCGAAGTTTAAGTGTTGGTACTTGATAATGAAATTAGATGTTTTTTTAATTCTTATGATATAGTGTCAGTAGACAATAAGTATCGTCTATGGAACACTAAATTATCGATATTATATTTTTGATGGAAAAATTTATTACAGAACTCGAAAGTATCGATATCTTGTAGATTAATGTTTTGTTTTATCATCGTATAATTTGGGTATAAATTATTAAATATCGAAATAAAAAGTATCGACAATCTATATATAGGTGTAAAGCTGTTTTCATTAACTTTTCCTTTTGTATCCTAGTTGAATTAAAAAAATATCGATTTTTAATTAATGAATACATTTTTAAATTTTATTTTAAACTATTTTTTCTAGCCTCAACCAGACATCCTGCCTCACGGCCTAAAACCCAAAAAGAAGTGGGAAGTGGAGGGGCCTCTAAAGAGGGCCAACTGGAAGACTATAGTGCCACAAAAGATGTCCGAAAAAGCTTTTTGGGTTAACGTAAGTTCTCTTATTTCTGGCACAAAGTTACCACACTGTGCCTTTTTTATCTGAGTGAAGTGATACAGCTGAAAATCAGTGCTGTGTCAGAAGTATACACCAAGCTGGTACCCATTACCGCACATCAGCAGGTGTACCTATAATATTGTATTTTATATGTTATAATGTATTTTTGTTGATGTTGTTGTATGTACATACATACATAATATCACGCCTGTATCCAATAGGGGTAGGCAGAGACTATGGATTTCCACTTCGGCCGATTCTGACACTACTTTCGCTTCATCTACTTTCATCAATCTCTTCATACATTTGCGTCGGTTAAGAGTACTTTTTTTTGTATGTGTGTGTGTGTAGAAATAAATTGTTTAAATGATATTAAGCTCTATCGAACACAAAAATAATTAATCTTAAATTCGGTCCACATTTGGCGCAGAAATCTAGTAACATACGTAAAATAATCACAAGTTTAAAAACTTAACAGATCGACTTCAAATCCGATCGTGACCAAATTTATATGGGACCACCCTTGAAATAAGCTCTATCGGACAAAAAATGAATTTTGAAAATCGATCCACATTTGGCGGAGATATCGCGTAACATACAAAAAAAAAAATACAGACGAATTCAGGACCTTCTCATTTTTTGAAGTTGGACGATAATGGAGGTAGATCTTTTAAATTATGACTTTTATCAGGTGCAAGAGGATAAACTGGCGTCTCCAGACATCCTCACAGGATTAGCTCAGAAGTTCTCCAGCAAACCTGTCGCCAAGAAGAATGAAGACGCCGTTGATAAGTAAGCTCATAGATAAACACACACATAACATAAGCTCACGCCTGTATCCCCGAAGGGGTAGGCAGAGGCGCACTGGCCAACTAGTAGTAACATTTCGCCGAGCTTAGTTCCGTCCCAAATGTGATAGACGAGCCTATCGCCATATCGGGCACAAATTCCAGACGCCGAGCTGATATGGAAAAATCCAATATCACTTTGCCCGACCCGGGGATCGAACCCGAGACCTCAGGACGGGTCGTACCGAAATACAACCACGCCACCGAGGCATATATAAACACCTGTGTCTCCAAAGTGGTAGAGTGGTAGAGCCACGCTGTAGACAGTTACGTCTACAGCACGAATGTGCCGGCTCGACCGGTTTGATACCACTGTCTCACAGAAAACCGACGTAAAGTAGCAGTTTGCTGTTCGATTTCTGGTGGTCCAGTTCCCCCCGGTCCTTTCGCAATCCCTTTTCCCCTCCTTTTGGGTTGGCAACGCACCCATGATTATTTTTGTGTCTTGGGTGTCTATGGGCGGTGGAGATCACTTACCATCAGGTGACACGTCTGCTCGTTTGCCAGTCTCTGCTATAATAAAAAATTAGTGTGCTCTAGAACATAAATTACATATCTTGTCGAGCTTATTTCTAGCAAACAAGCTAATGTGAAGTGATTTCCACCGCCCATAGACACCCAAGACACAAAAAGAATCATGGGTGCGTTGGCAATCTAAAAGGACACCTTGATAACGTGCGTTTCTAACTATAAAAATCGGAGGATAGAGGGGGAAGGGGGGGATTCAGAGTCGTCGATATTTTTTGTGTAATGAGCATGCACATCTGAATTTTCTATGTTAAGTGTGTTTTCATTACGAATTGGGTACTTAACTATTTTTTTTAATTGATTTTATACGAAATATACGTCATCTAAAACGTAACATAGAGAGAAATATTGAAATACTCCCAAAAATAATAAAGTTGTAAGCCTTTGTAGTTTGGTATAACCGTCAAACAGCGGGAAAGAGAAATATTAGAAACATCACGTCACGGCCATAACGGTGCGTGCGTTGGAAAGGGATAGCGAGATATCCCCACTACGCCCCTACTCTGGCTCATTGCGGAATTTAAAATATGAATTACTGCCTCATTTTTGAACTAATTTCGATGCGGTTTTTAGAGAAGGGTTTCTTTTTTGTTTTATTTGCTATTACATATAAATATTTATATGAAATGAAACATATTTAAGTACCCAATTGTCGCTTGCTATAACGGTGAAGGAAAACATCGTAAGGAAACGCATACCTGAGAATTTCTCTACAAGAATTCCGAATGTGAAGTCTACCAACCTGCACTAGGCCAGCGTGGTAGACTGGGCCCTAACCCCTCTCATTAGTAGAGGAGGCCCGTGCCCAGCAGTGGGACAGTAATATTACTGGTCTATTATTATTGTATTTTTTTTATATGCTCCACAGAGCTCACACGTTGAAGAAAGTGAAGGACCTCAAAGTTTTAGACAGTAAAGCTGCCCAAAATCTGTCGATACTTTTGGGTGGTTCCCTAAAACACATGTCATATGAACATATAAGGACGTGTGTACTGCGATGTGACACTACTGTGCTTACCGGAAATGTGCTGGATTTACTTATACAGGTGAGGCACTCATAATCTATACATTTAAAAGGAGTAACTCACTGACTGACTGATTGACTTGCTGATTGACTGGCTGACTGATTGACTGGCTGACTGATTGACTGGATGACTGATTGACTGGCTGACTGATTGACTGACTGATTGATTGACTGACTAGCTGACTGATTGACTGACGGATTCACTGAGTTATTGACTGACTGATTAAATTACTAGATGATTGATTGATTTGACTGACTGATGTATCAGCGTATAGCCGAAACTATTGGCACTAGCAACGTGAAATTTTACACACGGCCTCCTTTTATGACGTTGGCGAGCACTAAGAAGGGGTTTTAAGAAATTCATCCCCAGGGAGGTGAAAAATGGAAATACGAAGAGACAGACTCTCACGTGGACGCAATCGCGAGCAAAAGCTAGTCAGATATATTAATAATAGTAGGCTGCTTAGTAAGTCGCCTCCTTGGTATAGTGGCAGCGTACATGTACCGTAAACCGGGATGTTTCGGGTTATATTTTCAAGTCACGCGGAATGTTTTTCTAACACTATTTGCCGGGACTGGATGACGTCGGACAGACAGCAGGCAGAAAGGATTCAGCTTCAGATTTTATTAACGACTGATTGCATGACAAATCGCTTATAAAAACCGTTTCGGCTGACTCGTGATATGAACCCAGAACTTAGACACCTTGTATATGCTTCCACTAGGCTTACCAGGCGACCGCACTATTAGAGCTTTACGCCGGGTTCCAATAAACAATATTAGTTCGAATGTGCAGATAGATTACAAAAATGAGCCAATAAGAACACAGTTTGAACATGACTGTCAAATGACTTGATTTGATTGGTTCATAATCGCGATCTATCTGCACTCTAAACTGAGAACGTTTATTGAAACCGGCCGTTAAACTGTTCGCCCCCAGTACCTTCCACCAGCGGATCAAATGAAGAAGCTCTCCGAACTGAAGTGCAACAGCGAGGAGCTGACGGAAGCTGAGCAGTTCGCAGCGACGGTGGCTGATGTGAAGCGTCTGGTGCCAAGACTGAGGAGTCTGGCCTTCAGGGAACACTACAACGAGATCATATCCGAGCTCAAACCGGTGAGTACAGGAAACTGGGCCGTAGACATTGACTAACATAACACATAAGCTCACGCCTGTATCCCCGAAGGGGTAGGCAGAGGCGCACTAGCGAACTAGAATACACACATTCCGCCGAGCTTAGTTCCGTCCCAGATGTGATAGGGGGCGTACAGGAAACTAACTTAAAACATCGACTAATTACCTAAGCTTACTGCTGTAAATACTAGTCATTTTTATAGTCGACTGCCTCGGTGGCGTGGTTGTATTTCGGTACGACTACCGTCCTGAGGTCTCGGGTTCGATCCCCGGGTCGGGCAAACTGATATTGGATTTTTCCATATCAGTCTGGAGTCTGGAATTTGTACCCGATATGGCGATAGGCTCGCCCCCTATCACATCTGGGACGGAACTAAGCTCGACGAAATGTGGGTGTTCTAGTTCGCTAGTTCACCTCTGCCTACCCCTTCGGGGATACAGGCGTGAGCTTATGTTATGTTGTCATTTTTATAAGAAAAACAGACTGACAAACAGACTAAGCAAAGATTTTCTTGTAAAAAATGACTCGGATTAAGTCAGAGTTCGATTTAAAAAAATCCAAATCCTCACTGAGTTTTTTTCGTTTCTTTCAATCAGACTTAGTTCAAGTTCGCTCTATAGATCTCAGCCATAGTGTCGTACATAGAGTTATTTGTCTTTGTCTGTTCCACAGGACATAGTGTCAGGTACGGCGGCGTGCGAAGAAGTGAAGTCGAGCGGGAAGTTCGCGAAGATATTGGAGCTTCTGCTTCTGCTCGGTAACTACATGAACACTGGCTCCAATAACGCCGGCGCTTATGGATTCGAAATCAGTTTCCTTACGAAGGTGATTATTATATAGATATTGTGCCCCTTACCGCCGAATGTTCATACACTTAAGGTCGCCTTATATCGTTTAAGGCTTTATCTGTCAAAATTGTATGGCGAAAATCAGTGTAAGAAGGCCTTAAAGTTGAGCAGCGTTTGACCATTCGGGCGTTATTTAAAATATTTGAGCGCTGCTTATATTTAACCGTAGGTTGTCCCTTTCATTTTTAAACAATGTAACGCAAGGAAAGAAGTGACAGGCTATTCTTAGCGAAACGATAAGCGAAAATGTTTTTATAAGCAAGGCCCATCAATATAATATACCCTAGATGCACAGTTCTTTGCAAATATCCTCCTAAAAAGTGGTCTCAGAAATAAAACAAAGAAAACGATCATAAGTTGTAATTAAATCAACACAAATACAACCCTAAGCACGTGTTATAAAGTAGGTTTTTAAACGAAATGAGCAAGTGATCTTTAATTAGAATTTTGAAATTTAAAATTCTATCGACGTCGGACTGTATGCAAAACGAGTGCTTAAGCACTTCTTTGCTGTCCCATTTTCCTAGCGTCAACTGTGCATCTAGGTAAATAATATATCGATGGTAAGGCTCTATAATTTTACGATGCACCTTAATACGAGGTGATTTGAAACACGCTTTGAAACAGCCTAGAGTTTGTGCCCGATATGACGACAGGCTCGCCCCCTATCACATCTGGGACGGAAATGAGCTTGGCGAAATGCGGTGTTCTAACTTTCTAGTTAGGCTCTGCCTACCCCTTTAGGGATAGAGGTGTGAGTCTATGTATTTGTACGGAGTG
Source organism: Clanis bilineata (assembly GCA_036417725.1). Classification (NCBI taxonomy): domain Eukaryota; kingdom Metazoa; phylum Arthropoda; class Insecta; order Lepidoptera; family Sphingidae; genus Clanis; species Clanis bilineata. The sequence continues at coordinate 3,026,917 of CM071165.1, forward strand.
GCCAACCTAATGTCATTAAATTTGATAATTGGTTACATAGGTATTTTTAAAATTAGTCGCAGCAAAAAAAACTGTAACGTCAATACTGAAAAAATAAATCTTTCTACATGTAGGTAAACTTCAGTAGGTACGCGGCGCGGCTCTCGCATCCCAGTCGCGCCGGTTATGTCCGTCATGTTTGTTTTCAACAAAAGTCTTTGACCGCTAATATCAGCTGTTTTAGGTCGCCCTAAACGTACAGCATGTTAAAAAATTGAGAAAACTAAAAATCAATCCTGTGGCTAAACTATTTCACCTATTTGACTGATTTTTGATACAAAGCCTTGCAACATTGTAAGGTATATAATTATGATTTAATGTCGTTATGTCGGCGCCACTCGGTATACGTATGATTATTGTTTCAGTTAACAGCGACAAAAGACTTGGAGAATAAACAAACGCTCCTCCACTATCTAGTGGACACCATAGAGAACAAGTTCCCGGATGCGCTCAACTTCGCAGAGGAAATGCCTCATATAGACAGGTATGTACATATTATCCCACATCACTGTGGGGTCAATATAAAGCCGGGTCGCTTGCACTTTTTCGAAACAAAACACACATCGACCGTAAGCCGCCAATACCTCCTAAGTGCTTTGAGATCAAGTTTATAGGAGACAATAAAAACAAATAAAAAATAAATATATTGTTACGATTTCGGACAATTGTTGTGATTTAGTACACGATATTGAAGGGTAGTGTGTAAATTATATTTATATTAACTACCCTCTAAGTAATTCATAATATTTGTAGAAGGTATTTCTTTATTAACTAAAGCAAAAGGTATAAAAGAGCGGGAGCTATCATTATTGAGTTAGTCTCCCTTTGGAGCTGGAAGTGTACACAACTAGTTTGATATATACAGTAAGGTTGTGCACCGAATATACTGCATATAAGAGGCACGTTATAACCAAGTCTTTTACAATATTAACAAATATAGATGATATTTATTAATTTTACAATAGTTTAATATTGCTTATATGAAAATATCTACATCATTTCCATTAGGACTAACAGATAGCGCAAAAAACAATATTTTGGTAAAAATGTTTGTTAGGAGGTATTGGCAGCATACGGTCGATATGCAAAACAAGGATTTTAGCTGTCACCTGCTCATAGAACTGTTATGTCTGATTATCTGTGGCAGTCTTTGTCTGTGTCCTTAGCCTGGGATATATAAAAAATATATGATTATGGCGGACCGTGACGTGTTCTGACATTATGCCCCTTATATTTAAGCGCTGTTTATCTGTAACCATAGGTTGTCCCTTTCATTTTGAAACAATGTATCACAAGGAAAAAAGTGACAGGCTATTCTAAGCAAAAGGTTAAGCGAAAATGTTTTTATAAGTAAGGCCGATATGTTTTTTGGTATTTGTACGATTTAAATTAAATAATTGAGTTTTATTACACAAAAAGAACAGTGAACAATAGATAAAAAATGCATGTTTTGTGTAGGTGTTTTGTGTAATATTTTAGTGCAGGAGACCCGGCTTAATACAAACTTGTTGCAAATAATAGAGACATGTTATACTTTCTTTCGAGCTGCCCTTATCCCACCTTAATGTGGGGTCGGCGCAACACACTTTTTCAAGCATGTTGCAAAAAGGATTTGGTCTAGCTTTTACGATTGGCTGCCTGCCTGATGTCAACCCCCCTCTGGAGGATCCTAATATACAGGTGTTATACATGGTGTTAAAAAAAAAGATCAGGGGGAAATATAGTCAGGCAGGCAGCCGATCGTAAAAACTAAGCGGAATCTTTTCTGTAACATGCTTGAAAAAGTGTTACGTCGATCCCACGCTGGGGTGGAATAAGGGTAGGTGCTTTTGGAGAAACTACGAAATAACTTTTTAAGTTTACTTTTTAACTACTTCAAAATAAAAAAAAATGATTTTCGAGTTGCTGTGAGGGTCCATGGAGGTCAAATGAAAAGACACTGACTTCAAAGAAAAATATATAAATATAAATTTTTTGACTTTTTGAAGTCGTTTTTTTTAAACAATAAATAAAATATTCTCCACAGAGCCGCCCGAGTGTCGATGGAGAACTTACAGAAGGCGTTGAAGAAGATGGAGAACGATATAAGAGCTTTGGAGACTGATCTGAACAATTCAAGGGTTCCGCAGTGTCCCGACGATCTCTTCCATGAAAGCATGGGTGTATCCTTTTTATAAGTAGAAAGAAAGAAGTCGTGATGGTTTTCCCATAGTTATACTTGCAGTTCTCGGGTTCGATCCCCGGGTCGGGCAAAGTGATATTGGATTTTTCCATATCAGTCTGGAGTCTGGAATTTGTGCCCGATATGGCGATAGGCTCGTCTATCACATCTGGGACTGAACTAAGCTCGGCGAAATGTGGGTGTTCTAGTTCGCTAGTGCGGTTCTGCCTACCTCTTCGGGGATACAGGCGTGAGCTTATGTTATGTTATGTGTTTTTGTATCCTTAACTCAAACATCAGGCGTTCGCCATAGAAGCTCGAGAGCAGTGCGATCTTCTCCACTCGATGTTCAAAAAGATGGAGGCTCTTTACGGAGAGTTGGCGGAGTATTATGTCTTCGATCCACACAAATACACCCTCGAGGAGTTCTTCTCAGATATAAAGACTTTCAAGGACAGCTTCCAGGTAAATTTGAAGTTGATATATTTATAGTCTACTAGCTGACCGGCGCAACTTCGTCTGCGTATGAGAGAGAGGGTTGAAAGAGTGAGTCGTAGGCACCTATAGCACAATCATTCTAAAAGAGGTAATGGGATGATCTACTTCGGCCGTCAGTCAACCCGTCTCTCACACCGTCTCTCACACCGTCAGTCACACCATCTGTCACCCCGTCTGTCACCCCGTCTGTCACCCCGTGTGTCACCTCGTCCGTCACCCCGTCCGTCACCCCTTCTGTCACCCGTCTGTCACCCCGAAATGATTAAATTACTAAAATGGCTATTAAAAAATAAGGGTTGATCTCAGAGGGGTGAAAATTTAGGGTTGTATGTATTTTTGTATGTTGTATCATAAAAAAATAGAAATTAAAAATTTTGTTTAAAAAATAAAAAAAAAATTTAGGGGGGACTACCCCTAACATTTAGGGGGATGAAAAATAGATGTTGGCCGATTTTCATAGATACCGGATAAGCACAAAAAATTTCATCAAAATCGGTCGAGCCGTTTCGGAGGAGTTCAAGTTCGAACACCGTGACACGAGAATTTTATATATTAGATATACAGGTTGTTTCATTAAGTTGGTGTACGCTGCGAGCAACGTACATCGCCCTGCGCTGTGTCAGCGCTTTACTTTAACTATTTAAATCGTTGTATGTGGAATTGTTATTGGTACCAACATTATGAAACACCCGGTATAGTGATATCATGTCTAATTTTCTAGGAGTCAAAAAAGTCTGACCCGTGACCACGAAGGCTGCAAAGCTTTCGAAACGTCGGGCATAAAAAAATTAAAACCAAGTCGTGATAGAATCCGTAAAAATATTTTTATTTCAATGAATAACATTCAAGTAAACCTAAGAAATCATTGTCAAAAAAATTATTAAAATAAGGTAGCAATATTTTTTTTAATTGATGCCGCGTGACGTTTAGTAAAAACGGTCATTGGAATATCCAGGTGGTTTTAAAAAGTATGGATAAAGAATTTGCAGTATACAGGTTGATACAAAAAGTTGGGGTCATATTTTAACATTATTGTGGGTGGATTGTTATGTTTTCTCGGTCATCTGGTGTACAGTTTCCACTATACATTATTTGCTGACGCAGCGTCACGTACATTTACCGCGTACTTATATTTTACTTCAGTGCAATTATTACCGCAGCCTTATAGATAGATAGATAGATAGATAGATAGAAACTCTTTATTGCAGACACATACATAAAAAAAACAGGTAACAGAACAGGTGAGCAACAGAATAACTGTGCCACAAGTGGCGGCCTTATCGCTAAAAGCAACTACAGAGGAAGGAAAAGTGAACTATATTTCCGCTGTATATTTGCTATTAATAAATCAACTAAACTAACTTCATCTTTACATTGTCAACGCACTCAACAAATTCAAGTGTACAAACTGTACATCTGGTGTCCGTCATTATATAGGTGGGCTTTGTTTATGTCCTGGGTGCGATTCCCAAGGCGTTCGTATAAAAGCTCGAGGCAATGCGATCTCCTCCACTTGATGTTCAAGAAGATGGAGGCTCTTTACGGAAAGTAAGCGGAGTACTACGTGTTAACACATAAACATAAGCTCACACCTGTATCCCCGAAGAGGTAGGCAGAGGCGCACTAGCGAACTAGTACACCCACGTTTCGCCGAGCTTAGTTCCGTCCCAGATGTGATAGGGGGCGAGCCTATCGCCATATCGGGCTAAATTCCAGACTCCGGGCTGATATGGAAAAATCCAATATCACTTTGCCCTCGCCGGGGATCGAACCCGAGACCTCAGAACCGTAGTCGTACCGAAATACCACCACGCCATCGAGGCAGTCAAACGTGTTAAATCCACACAAATACTCATTAGAGAGGTTCTTTTCAAATATAATGACTTCAAGGACAGCTTCCAGGTAGGCCGTGACACTAAGTCTGTCTTGTAGGTCAAGTGTAGTCAACTATTCTATTAATATAATAAAAAATAAATTATCGTAATGACCGTAATATAGAAGCCATGTAAAAATTTGACAAAAAAATCGAATATACCGATGGCTTCAAAAAGTTTGGATAAGGGTTTGGTGTATACAGGTTGATACAAAAAGTTGGGGTCATATTTTAACCCCATATAGGGGTATTATTATGACTTCTCCGTCGTTTATTGGTTATGTAACTTGCCCGTGTTTTAAAGTCCTTGGTTTATATTTTAAATCGACTGTATCAAGCGCTCTGCTTATGGCGCATATAGACCAACCGAACGAAAGCGAAAGAACGTTCGCAAGGGGTCGGTGTGGGCGCAACACCGAAGCTGAACGAACGAAAGAAAGCGTTCTGTATTGTTCGGTCGCGCGCAGGATAACTGTTGTCTGAACGCAACAGCGAAGATTCGCGAATGTACGGAAACGTTTGATCCTCATCAAGAAGATAACCAGTAACTTGTCACAGGCTGCCCACCAAGAGAACGTGGTCGCTCGCGAGACTGAAGAGCGAGCCCGACGAGCCAGGGACGCGCGCGCCGCCGCCGAGCGCGAGCGGCGAGACCGGCAACACCGGTACAAGCAGTTCGTCGACATGGAGCGCGCGCAGGACGGCGTCATGGACAGGTACGTACACGCACCGAGGAGCGAGCGGGAGCGCACGAGTCACGACCGGCAACACCGGTACAAGCAGTTCGTCGACATGGAGCGCGCGCAGGACGGCGTCATGGACAGGTACGTACACGCACCGAGGAGCGAGCGGGAGCGCACGAGTCACGACCGGCAACACCGGTACAAGCAGTTCGTCGACATGGAGCGCGCGCAGGACGGCGTCATGGACAGGTACGTACACGCACCGAGGAGCGAGCGGGAGCGCACGAGTCACGACCGGCAACACCGGTACAAGCAGTTCGTCGACATGGAGCGCGCGCAGGACGGCGTCATGGACAGGTACGTACACGCACCGAGGAGCGAGCGGGAGCGCACGAGTCACGACCGGCAACACCGGTACAAGCAGTTCGTCGACATGGAGCGCGCGCAGGACGGCGTCATGGACAGGTACGTACACGCACCGAGGAGCGAGCGGGAGCGCACGAGTCACGACCGGCAACACCGGTACAAGCAGTTCGTCGTGGACAGGTTATTCACGCACCTGTCTTGCTGCCCGGCCTAATCAGGTTCGGCCTTCCTACTCAAGCGCTACCACTTCGCCAGATCCTGAGCATCCTCCACAATGAGAACTTTGGCTTTCATATCTTCCTCGGATACATCTACCCAGAGCTTTTTGGTTTGTCCACGTGGACGCACTCCTGATATGATCTGGTCCGTATTCTTGCGACCAGCGTACTTCTTTGGGTGCCTCAAAATGTGACCATACAATCTCAAACCAAATTCCTGCAGTTTATCTGCCGCGTCACGGACACTATAACTATGGAGGTAACTCAAAGTCGAAATTAACCCCTTATTTATCTATCGGTATTGACTCTTCGATATGGCGCTAATCTGGGACGGAAATAGACTCGGCGAAACATGAGTGTTCTAGTTCTCTAATTCGCCCCTGGCTACCCCTGCGGGGGGTACAGGCGTTAGCTCATGTATGTATAATTTTTCAATGCTAATGTTTATTTTTATTTCAGTTTGATGGAAGCCTTACAGAGCGGATCGGCGTTCAGTAGAGAAAGGCCGAGGAAGAAAGCGAACCCCAGAGTAGCTGGAGGTAAGATATTCAATGTAGCTCTATTCATTCATTGACTGATATAATCGCTATAAAATATATCGATAAAAAGTATTGCAATATTTACTAATTACCGATGAAGACTTTTCAATAATGGAACATAAAAATATTATGTAATCGATTATGAAGATCGATTAAACTAGCAGTACTAATCTGTTGCTTATATATTTTACGTGGAATAAATTTTTTTTGTTTTTGTGCTTGACCATTATAAAAATATCGACATTTGATTAAAGACAATTTATGTTTATTTTTTAAAAGGACATGTCAAAAGGTTACAAATTCATCGATAATTAGTACTTCTCTAGTATTATCGAAATCTTCCTTTTAATCCGACTATGTATAATCGACAATCGATATACCACTGTGGGTGAAGCACTCATTTATGTTGCCTTTTTAAATCATTACAACTAGTGTCATGCATATTCGATTATCATCTAGATGTCGATGTATTTCATGTCACAGTTGCACTTTAGTGGCAATTCATCGTACACCATTGTATGACGTCATTGTGATAGGGTAAATGACTGTATTCTAGTTCCCTTTCATATTTTTACGAACACCAAAAAGACTTTTAGCAGTAATTTTCTGAAAAATTCATGTATTCGTTATATACGGGACAATATTAGGGATTTTCTTTGCAATATAGGTTTACTTCGTCGATGATTCAACTTCAATTCAATTTATAACACTCCACTCGTTTAAAAAGATGCTATTTTAGGTATTTAAATATTATTTAAGTATTTTACTTGGAGAACACGTCTTAAATGTTATCAAAAACTTGTTGATGAGAGGAGAAATGCAAAATAATTTGAGTTTTTAATATAAAACTTGTGATTATATTATTATAATGACAGCTGCTACAGGGTGTTATAAAACAGTGGTACAATATTTTAAGTCCATTTATGGCATAGAATTTATATTCAAATCGATTATTATGGAAATTCCATAAATATATATAGCTTTGAAATATTAAAAGGTGTCGACGTTTCATGACATGAAAAGAAATGCCGAAACGACCTCAGACAATCATCTCTTAAAATCCACATTATCATAATGATTGGTCAAGTTTATTTCAATACAGTCAAATACCCCATAATTATTCAAGAAATAGTATTCATAACATCTGTTCCAATTTATTGTACTTTTGCACGCTTACACATTTAGTAGAGGATTTAACGGAATTGAGTGATGAGGAGGGATTAGTGCATGCGATACTGCACCGTCTCGAAGGTATGTGGGTTCAATGCTGTTGGTAGAATTTTGAATAATCTTTTTTACAGATTGTGTCAATGCTATAGGATGTACAGTGATCTATTTATGATCAAAACTTTTTTTTTATAATTTTCTTATAATTAATGAAACATATATAAATGTCAACAGTAGTAGTAAAGATACAATCGATATTTTGTACTTCTTATTCACATGGCGCCATTCATTTATTACGTGAGACTATTTTTGCTAGTTTTGTTTTTTTATTTATAAGAAAAGATAAGAATAGGTCGAACCCCTCCCCCCGTTTAATAGTTATTACGTAAGAATCTAAAGGAAAAACTTTCATACATATAATTTTGAGTGGTAGAGTCACGCTGTAGACAGTAACGTCTACACCACGAATGGGTCGGTTTGACCAGGCAGATACCACTGTCTCACAGAAAACCGACGTAAAGTGGCAGCTTGCTGTCGCGTTTCGTTGGGTGAGTGAGATTTCCAGTGGCCAATTTCCCCCCCTTCCTTTCCCAATCCTTTTTTCCCCTCCCCTTCCATTTCCTCCTTTTAAGTTGGCAACGCACCCATGATTCCTTTTATGTCTTGGGTGTCTATGGGCGGTGGAGATCACTTACCAACAGGTGATCCATCTGCTAGTGTGCCAGTCTCTGCTAATAAAAACAAAACCGTGCGCACCAGGGCACTCGCACTATTGTACGCGCTTTTTTAAGTATAATCTTAACTTATTTTTAGGATCTTACGTAAGAACTATCAAGACTCCCTCCCACCCCCCTTGTAAGAAAAAATAAGACATGGTCCCCCCTAAATCCCCTCACGTAATAAATGAATCACCCCCATCTTATTTCCATTATACTGCACTTGCTACATGTAAGCTGTAAAAACGACAATAACAACAAAAATAATTGCCAACTATGATTGGAAATGATAAAATGTAAATAATGATGTACCAGAAATGACGAAGTCCCTGCAATGCGGCCGCCGTATGCTACGCACCAAACGAAACGCGCCACCGCAGCTAGAGACATACAGACAAGTGAAACGGGCTTTAGATGTTTACTAACTTGGCCTAACAATATTTATAGATGAAAAGAAACATATTTTTTAATCAGCCTGTATGTGGTCAACGCGAAATGGCAATTTTTTTGCTGCTGTATATGCATAAGAATTTACCGAAATTAAAAAATGCGTAAAATTTGAATCAGCCTGTATTTAGTTCACGCAAAGTGGCTGTTGTATTTCTTCTATAGTTTATCTTATCCTAAAATTTCATTAGGTGAAAAAAAAACATTTTTTTTATCGGCCTGTATGTGGTCAACGCGAAATAGCTATTTTTATTTCTACTATACTTGCATGACTTAACAATCTATCGAAAAGAAAAAAAAAACGTAAAATTTTATCAGCCTGTATGTAGTTCCTGCAAAGTGGCTGTTTTTCTTCTGTAGTTCAACTTAAGCCGCGTCTCCTGGACATGTTTTTTTTTTCGAAAAATAACACAAAATAACGTATTTCACTGTCTCCAGCTCATGGAACAATGGACTATAGACAAAAATACCGTATTTTGTGTCCAGGAGACGTTTATGTCTAATTTTGGTTAAAAAACATGTGTTTTTTGAACAGCCTGTATGTTGTCACCACGGAATTGACTGTTTTTAAATCAGCTTATATGCCTTGGTTATAATAATTATGATGAATTCATAACAATTAAAAAAATATAGAAATTATAAGACGTATATATATTTTCAATATTGTTTCAATGCATTTGCAAATGTCTATAAGACTTTTGATTACTCATTTTTTTAAATATAATTGTTCGCGCTAATAAAACAGCACGGTTTTGTCTTTATTTTAAAGTAAATCAGGGTGAAATAAAACTATTTTTACGGATTCTATCACGATTTGGTTTTAATTTTTATTCCCGACGTTTCGAAGGCTTTGCAGTCTTCGTGGTCACGGGTTGGACTGCTATCGTGATAGAATCCGTAAAAATAGTATTATTTCAATGTATAACATTCGCGTAAAAATAATCAGTATCAATTAGGGTGTTTTTTTCAATAGCTTTCGATGTTGTCTTGTGATATTTAATTGTAACCAATTATTGCCAAAAAACTTATTTGCAAAAATGGTTACAAACATTTAAAATTTAAATTATGCAATATATCCATAAAAAAGAGTATATTAATTTTTTTGGTGTTTATTTATCGACGTAACAACAGGTTCTTAACCGAATTTAAAAAAAGAGGTCCTCAATTCGTCTGTTTTTATGTATGTTACGCAATATCTCCGCCAAATGTGGACCGATTTTCAAGATTATCTTTGTGTTCTATACTAGCTATTATAAAGTTAATTATTCAATGATATTTTTTGATTGTTAGAATAATCACAAGTTTAAAAACTTCACGGATCGACTTCAAAAATGTATCCAATCGTGAGGATTTATATATGGGACCACCCTTGGAATAAGTTCTATCGAACACAAAAATAATTTTGAAAATCGGTCCACATTTGGTGGAGATATCGCGTTTTTGAATGGTAGAGCCGCGTTGTAGACAGTTACGTCTACAGCACGAATGGGCCGGCTTGACTGATTTGATACCACTAACTCACAAAACCGACGTAAAGTGGCAGCTTGCTGTCGCGTTTCGTTCGGCGAGTGAGATTTCCGATGGCCCATTTCCCACCTCCCTTAAAATCCCTTTTCCCTCCACTTTCATTCCCTCCTTCTACGTTGGCAACACACCCATGATTCTTTTTGTGTCTTGGTGTCTTTAGGCGGTGGAGATCACTTACCATCAGGTGACCCATCTGCTCGTTTGTCAGTCTCTGACAGTCAGTCTGTCAGTTTGTGACATTTAACTATCAAATAATACAACGTCCCATATTAAGTAGATCAATTTATTTGTGCAGCTGAACGAAGAGCGCAGCTGAGCAGGTCCAGGTCGAGGTCTGGTCTCACGGGGCCCATTACCACACGGGAGTTGACCAAGTAAGTTTCTTGTCACCTGTCATTATCCTGGTTTCCTGCCAGGGTCTGCCTTCCTACTCAAACGTTTCCAGTTTGGCCTTGAACATCCTCAGGGAGGCCATTGGCTCTTATAAAGCCTCGACTCCTGCACCAAAACATTACACAAAACACGGTATTGTCTTCTATGGTCCATTGTTCCATGAGCAGTAGTGAAATAGATTCCCCGAGGAAAAAAAAAAGAGACAGTGAAATACGTTGTTTTGTGTAGGTGTTTTTGCCTCGGTGGGGTGGTTGTATATCGGACTACCGTCCTGAGGTCTCGGGTTCGATCCCCGGGTCGGGTGTAGTGATATTGGATTTTTCCATAACAGCCCGGAGTCTGAAAGTGCCCGATATTGCGATAGGCTCGTCTACCACATCTGGGACGGAATGAAGCTCGTCGAAATGTGTGTTCTAGTTCGCTAGTGCGCCTCTGCCTACCCATCCGGGGATACATGGAGCTTATGTATATATCTAAAACTTATTATGATTGTTCCAGCGAGCTGCTTGGCAACGCGTGATGAAGCTCACATCAAGTGATACTAGAGTTAAAATTACATTTGTATACATTGCGCCCAATACTTATTCAATATTTACGCGTTACTTAACTTTGAAACTAATTGGTCCCTTTCATTTGGCAACGCACCCATGATTCTTTTTGTGTCTTGGGTATCTATGGGCGTTGGAGATCACTTACTATCAGGTGACCCATCTGCTCGTTTGCCAGTCTATAAAACTTTATCAACTTTATTAAGGCGAGGTTAATTTTCGTGTATTAGTAAGACACAGCAAGTGTCTGTCTTGTGATCTTAATCATATAGTCCCCATACTATATCTTATGACTTATAATGTCTCAAAAACACATTTTGTCATATTAACATATGTACATGCGTATATTAAATAACGTATTAATTAAAACGTATTGGCGTGACACATACCGTGTTTATGTCGATACTGAATGCGACTGATACGTCATGTTCTCATGTAACGCCGAGAGAGTATAGCAGTGACGCGTCGACTATATCTCTCTCGCTCCATCAGTCGAGCCGACTTTACCCGAACGAGCGTTACATAGCTGAGCATTACGTAGATGACCGTTACATAGCAGAGCGTCATATAGACGAGCGTTACGTAGACGACCGTTTCATAGTAGAGCGTTACATAGCAGAGCGTTACACAGACGAGCGTTACGTAGCAGAGCGTTACGTAGCAGAGCGTTACATAGCCGAGCGTGAAGTATTAGTCTCGTTCAATAGACACAGAACAAAGTGGTCAGCGCGATTAAAGAAGTTTTTACTCAAAAAAATGTCAAATTAGTTTTAAAAATAAGAAACGCGTAAATATTTTTATAATGGGCTATGTTATTGTATTAATATTAACATGGAGAACGATTGTGAAGGGGAAAGTAACAAATTTACTTAAGGTGAAAACAGCGCTAGCCGCGAAATTAAATGCGATTTTTGGAATATAAAGCTCTCCGCCAAATGTGGACCGATTTTCAAAATTCTTTTTGTGTTCGATAGAGCTTATTTCAAGGGTGGTCCCATATGAATTTGGCCACGATCGGATAAATTTTGAAGACGGTCCGTTATTTTTCAATTTCGATGCAGTTTTTACAGAAGGGTTTCTTTTTTGTTCTATATGCTATTACATGTAAAAATGTGTATAAAATCAAACATAGTCAAGTACCTTATTTTCATTGTTATTTCGCGTAGCCATTGTGATTATCACATAATTATTTTCATAGATATTATGGCTGTGATCTATAGAGCGAACTTCGACTAAATCTCAGTCAAAGAAACGAACTCAGTGAGGATTTGGAGTTGTCAAATCGAACTTCGATTTAATCCGAGTCATTTTTATAAGAAAATCTTTGCTTTGTCTGTCTGTTTTTCGACCGACTTCCAAAAAGGAGGAGGTCCTCAATTCGTCTGTATTTTTTTTATGTATGTTACGCGATATCTCCGCCGAATGTGGACCGATTTTCAAAATTCTTTTTGTGTTCGATAGGCTTCTTTCAAGGCTCCCATATAAATTTTGGTCACGAGCGGATTTGAAGTCGTTAAGTTTGTTTACAAGAAAATCTTTGCTTTGTCTGTCAGACTATTTTTATTGTTAAGAAATGGCTCGGACTAGTTGAAGTTCGATTTAAAGCTCCAAATCCTGACTGAGTTTGTTTCTCCGACTCGAGAATTGTCGAAGTTCGCTCTAAACATAACAAATTATGTAGAAGGATTGAGGTGCAATAAAAAAACTCAAAAAATATTTAATTTCGCGGGCTAGTGTTGTTTCGACCTTAAGTAAAATGTACGAGTAAAGAGAAATAAACGGAACTACAAAATTCCCATATCTATTATAGATGTAAAAACTTTGTATAGACAATTTTCGAAATCTTCCCAATATTCGGCTTTTTAAGACTGCGGCTGCGCCTAGAAAAAATCATATATATGTAGATTAAATATTTTATATTGAAATTTTTAATCTTTTTTGAGATTGTCGACTGAGGGAGTAATTGTTAAGTGAATCGTCGCGTTATAATGCCCAAATACTGAATCGCTACTCAAAATTTAAGGTCGACTTAACCGATTTCAAAAGAAATATTTGTATTTTGGCGGGTTTTTATGCATGTGTATGTACGGCAAATGTGGACCGATTTTCAAGGTTGTTTTTGTGTTCGATAGAACCAATGATAAAAGAAAAATAAGGACTTGGCGTAACTAAGAAAATAACGTCGTATACCTGATGTACGGAGAGAAAACAAAATGGCCACTTGAAGAAATAGAGATCACAGTAAATAACAGTTACGGATTTACTTCACATTATAATGTTATTATTTAAAATAAAACCCCGTATTTATGTTAAATCACTGAATATTTAAACGTTATTTTATTTAAGTCTTTTGACATGGTGACATTACATGTAAACAAATCGAGAACAGAAAATGGCGGAACTGGCTGCAAAGTGAACACTTCACGTAGCTATGCCAAGTCCTTATTTTTCTTTTGTCATAGGATAGAGGAAGTCCCAAAGGTTCCAAAGGCCCTGATATAAATTTGGTCTAGATCGGAGTCATTTTGAAGTCGGTTTTTTACTTGTTAATAATGACATTTGGAGCTATCTTATCTGTCAAAATTGAATGAAACATAGCCGTAAAAATTGAGTTTTGTTTCAGTATTTGAGCATTACCCATGAATTAAAAATCATGTTTTTTGTTTTGTAATATGGGATACGTTTTTAGAGCTAGCGGGCACGGGTGACATGTCAGTGTCAATTTTGTCACTGGTCCAATCTAGGGAAGTTAGAGCTGCACATGTTACGTCGTGACATTTGTAACTCGACCATGGGTTTTTGACATTTGCTAGAGACTGTTCTATAATTTGTATGAAAAATATTAATGCCTCATGGAATCGCTAGAGGCCTTCGGGTGTTTTTCATATAAATATTTTACAGAGTCGCCAGAGAGAAATATCAAAAAAACTCTTGGTTTGCGGGTGTCTTACAAATATTTAAAGCCACGTCTCCTGGTTAGTTTTTCTCGAAACATTACACACAAACATACACAAAACAACGATTTTAGCTGTCTCCTCGTAGAATAATGAACCATAGACAAAAAATACATGTTTTGTGTGATTGATGTTTTTCGTGTCACATAGCCCAGAGGGTTAGCAAGTTGAAATGGCAGTGGGCAGGGCACATAGCTCGTAGAACTGATAGCCGATGGGGCTGAAGAGTTCTCGAGTGGAGACCACGTACCGGTAAGCGCAGCGTAGGACGTCCACCTACAAGGTGGACCGACGACCTGATAAAGGTCGCAGGAAGTCGCTGGATGCAGGCCGCTTCCAACAGGTCGATCTGGAAATCTTTGGGGGAGGCCTATGTTCAGCAGTGGACGTCCTATGGCTGATGATGATGATGATGTGATGTTTTAGTCCAGGAGACGCTTTACGTAATCGCTAGCGAAATGTCAAAAAAACTCATGATTGAGTTACTGGGTGACTTTAACGTTTCTATAGACTGGTCGAGTGACAAACTGTGACATGTCACCCGTGCTAGCTCTAACAATTACATCATGTTAAGTCAAAGTATCACATTGTATGAAAATATAACTGTAAATAATGAATATATTTTAAACGTTATTTTAACGTAATTTGATTTTATTTATCGATAATAAAACGTACCGTTTCTCAGATTCAAAATCAAGTGTAATCAGAAAATGACGCAAATTGGTCAATAAAATCAATAAGAAACTCTTAGGGCGACTTATAGCGGTACTACTAATCTAGAGTTACACATTATCTCGATTTATCCTACATGTCACTTCTATGTTTAAAGCAAGATTTGGGATAAATAGAAATTTATCGTGCAACTACAAGTGGCTCTAAGTGTAAAAAAAAATTGGGTTTCAAATTCAATTTTGATTTTTCCGTAGTAGGACCAAACGAGAACAGTAGAGGAAATTTTGAGACTCGATTTGATATCGACTACGATTCTTTCATTGATTGTCTTAAAATTCTATCGAAATCGAGTTAAAAAAGGCGCCAATTTCGTGTTGGATTCGGTGACTTACCGATGTAAAGTGGCACTGGCAGCTCGCTGTCGTGTTTCAGTGGAAAAGGCACTCAGTGAAAGTATTTGTTGTACTAAGTCTCGCCCCACCCTCGCGTCACCCCCCAGGTACTATGAAGCGTTTGTATTGAGATTTTTTTTATAGTAGAGATTGGCAAACGAGCAGATGGGTCACCTGATGATAAGTGATCTCCACCGCCCATAGACACCCAAGACACAAAAATAATCATGGGTGAGTCAACCTAAAAGGAGGGAATGGAAGGGGAGGGAAGGGGATTGGGAAAGGGAGTGGGGAAATGGGCCACCGGAAATCTCACTCACCGAACGAAACGCGACAGCAAGCTGCCACTGTACACGTCGGTTTTCTGTGAGCCAGTGGTATATAACCGGTCGAGCCGGCCCATTCGTGCTATAGACGTTAGTGTCTACAGCGTGGCTCTACCACTTGAAAATAATATATCTCTATCATGAATATTAAACACTGGCACGACCTGCCGCGCGTATGTTTCAAATACGACTGAGTGACTTATGACCATGAGGTCACAACTTTTGGATCACAAGTTTAGCGCTGTTGTCTATGTACTGTTGGCTGTTTTTGGAATTGTATCAACTGGGTCCCTCTTTCTAATCGGACATCGGTCAACTGTTATGTATAGAATTCAAAATCATTTTAATCTCAAAGGTAATACCCCCATAGTGTTTTATTAATGTAATTTTAAGTGTTAAGGCGCGATTCCAGCTCATGTTTTTATCAAAACACTACACACAAACATCTACACAAAACATGGTTTCGCTACACATATTTGTCTGCATTGTTCCCTGAGCAGGAGACAACGTGTGTCTAAACCGATGACAAAATAAAATAAGGACTTAGCATTATTACAAAAAACGTATTTACTATAAAACCGGTTCCGCCATTTTAGTTTCACGGTCTATTTACATGTTGATGTCACCGTGTCATAAGAATTAAATAACGTATAATAATCAATATAATAATAAATAAATAATATAATAAAAAAACACGACAGCCTCCGTGGCGCAGCGGGCGAGTAACCGTGAAGTCGCGGGTTCGATTCCCGCACCAAGACAAATGTCTGTGTAGCCCACAGATATTTGTTTCGTGTCTGGGTGTTGTGAGACCAAAAGTCTCTCGTAGTTCCTGATAACCGCGACACGAGATTCGATCATAGTGTGGGGTCAGGACTCTGTGTGTGACTGTTGGGTGTATTTATTTATTTATTTATTATTATATTATCGATTTTAATATAAAAACTGTGTTTTATAAAATAATACTAATTTCGGAATGTGAAGAAGATGCCTAACTGTTATATAATGCCGCGTCTCCTGCACTAAAATATTACACAAAACATGATATTTCTAGAATTTTTGTCTATGGTCCATTGTTATTTGAGCAGTTAGTGAAAATCGTTTTTTTGTGTAGGAATTTTTTTTTTTTTTCAAAAATATGTACAGGAGACGCGGCCTAACTGGGATCTTTGTTGAAGTCGCCATATTCTGTTCTATCTATACTACTGGCAAAGAGATTTAACACTACATACAACTATGCTGTTTAAATAGTTACAGGCGGCTCGGCCTCCGGTGGCCCATACGCTTATGTAACATATATATGTGCCGCCACCGATGGGTTTACACCGACATTAGTCTTTGACTACAGGTATACATATTATTTCGTAGTATGCTAAGTCCATATTTTCTTTTGTCATTGGTCCACACTAAATAGTGGGATTATTTTTATATATTATGCTTACTGGGGTGTGTTATGATATCGGATGTAGTGCTGGTCGTATGTTTATTGTCCATATAGATAGTTATGTAAATATATTTTTGTAAAATGTTACATTTTTAATTAATTGTAATGTTTTTGAAACATTGTGTTTGTTTTATTTTACCCAAAACTTATATCAACTACCCACCTGCCCTTATCCCATCTTCCCATATATCTTATTTGGGGTCTGTGTAACACTCTTTCAAGCATGTTGCAAAAAGGATTAAGCTTCGCTTTACGACTGACATGCCTGGCGACAGCCCACTCTGACGGATCTAGTCCCGGGCAAATTAAATTCAGAAATTTGCTTCTTCCGACCTGGGAATCGAACCCAGTCAAAAGTCAAGCCAAAAGACAGAGGCCCGACTCGACACTCGATTCGAATTTGACTTCGATTCGACTTCATTTAGCGACTTAAAATTCCACCGAAATAGCATCAATATATTATACCCTAGATGATCCTGAGAAATATCCTTCTAAAAAGTGGTCTCAGGAATAAAACAAAGAAAAAGATCACAAGTTCTAATTAAATCAACACAAATATAACCCTATGCACGTGTTATAAAGTAGCTTTTTAAACGAAATGAGCAAGCGTTCTTAAAATTTGAAATTTGACATTTAGAATTCTATCGGCGTCCAACTGTAGGCAAAAGGAGTGCTTAAGCACTGGTTTGCTGTCCCATCTTCCGAGCGTCAACTGTGCATCTAGGTATATAATAAATATCGATGCGAAATAGAGTTAAAAAGTGCACTAATGTCACGTTAAAAATTACTAAATGACAAATTCTCGAATATAATGCAACATTAGCGCACTTTTTAACTCGATTTCGGTGGAATTTAAATTGATTAACGGTCGGTTTCAATAAACAATCTCAGTTCGAATGTGTAGATAGATTACAAAAATTAGCCAATAAGAACACAGTTTGAACATGACTCCGTCAAATGATTCGATTTGATTGGTTCATAATCGCGATCTATCTGCACTCTAAACTGAGATCGTTTATTGAAACCGGTCGTTAGTGACTTAAAATTTCACCGAAAGAGAGTTAAAAAGTTGTTCGAGTAGTAGAGCCACGCTGTACAAAGTTACATACGTCTACAGCACGAATGGGCCGGCTCGACCGGTTTGATACCACTGTCTCGCAGGAAACCGACGTAAAGTGGCAGCTCGCTGTCGCGTTTCGTTTGGTGAGTGAGATTTCCGGTGGCCCATTCCCCCCCCCTTCCCTTCCCAATCCCTTTTTCCTCCCCTTCTATTTCCTCTTTTTAGGTTGGCAACGCACCTATGATTCTTATTATGTCTTGAGTGTCTATGTATGTAAATATAAAAAAGTGCACTAATGTCGCGTAAAAAATTACCAAATGACAAGTTCTCGAATCTAATGCAACATTAGCGCACTTTTTAACACGATTTCAGTGGAATTTTAGGTTGATTAAATGAACTCTAGTCCAAATCCAACTGTCATTCTACTGTATTGTGGGTATCACAAACTAAAAAAGTCACTCTATCCCACAATCCCACTCAAGCACGAAACAAATATCCGTGGTTTACACAAACATTTGCCTCGGTGCGGGAATCGAACCCGCGACCACTACTGGCTCTGTGGCGTGGTGGTATTTCGGTACGACTACGGTTCTGAGGTCTCGGGTTCGATCCCCGGGTCAGGCAAAGTGATATTGGATTTTTCCATATCAGCCCGGAGTCTGGAATTTGTGTCCGATATGGCGATAGGCTCGTCTAACACATCTGGGACGGAACTAAGCTCGGCGAAATGTGGGTGTTCTAGTTCGCTAGTGCGCCTCTGCCTACCCCTTCGGGGATACAGGCGTGAGCGTATGTTATGTTATTTATTAGGTAAGGAGTGGCATATCCAGGAAGTTTCATAGATTAGGCCAGATGGAAATGAAGGCGTGGCCACACGACTGCCAAGTCCCGCCTCTGCGCACGCGCGCTATTTGCAGAACAACTATTAATGATATAATCTATTCACACAAGTATAAATATGTGGAATTAACCGTCATATAACGGTGAAGGGAAACATCGTGAGGGAACTTTCGTGCCTAAGATTTTCAAACGTACCTATGCGAAGTTTACCAACTTGCATCAGGCCAGCGTGGTAGACTAAGGTCTAATCCTCATTATTAGAGGAGCCCCGTTCCCAGCAGTGGGACAGTAATATTACAGGGCTAATATTAACCGTCATTTCTTTAATTTTAAAATTATCCATGTTTTTACTACGCTGTAGGCAAAGCCAGCACGAATGGGCCGATTCGACTGGTTCGCTACCAAGGAAAATGCTCGTAAGTTCGCTACCGATGTCTTACAGAAAACAGACGTAAAGTGGCAGCTGGCTGTTGTGGTAAGTGAGATTTCTGGTAGCTGACCAGGTAGCCCACATACAATCAAGTGACATCTGCTCGTTTACCAGTCTACTATAAATGTCTTAGCCGCACTGCACTAAAACATTACACAAAGCACCTAAAACCTAACAAAACATGATTTTTATCTATGGTCCATTGCTCTACGAGCAGGAGACAGAAAATCATGAGACGCGGCTTTAGTGTAGTTTAGTCTTTCTTTCTCTGTCGTAGTTCCTGATACCCACCACGATACAAGACTCGATTTTAATGTGGGGTCAGGGGGTGACTCCTGACTCCTGACGCTCGATTCGAACTTGAATTCGATTCGTTTTCATTTATTGACTTAAAATTCCACCGAAATCGAGTTAAAAAGTGCATTAATGTCACGTTAAAAATGACAAGTTCTTGAATATTGTGCAACATTAGCGCACTTTAAAAGTAGATTTCGGTGGAATTCTAAGTCATTAAATGGAACAAAATCGAATCGAGCGTCAGGAGTCACCCCCCTGGACTATGTGTTACTTCTTTCTACTTGTCGTTATCCCACCTCAATGTGGGGTCACAACACACTTTCAAGAATGTTGCAAGGAGGATTTTGGCAAAGTTTTTACGACCGGCTGCCTGCCTGACGTCACTCCCTCTGGGGGATCCAATCCCGTGCAAATTGAGTTAGAAAATTCGCTTTGCTCTACCTGGGAATCGAACCCACGACCTCCTAGTTCACAGCCTACATGCTGCGACTAGACGTATGGAGGCGTAGTGTAGTATCAGGGCTTTATGTGGCTGTTAGATGAATTTAACTCTTTTCCGCCAGCCCTCAGTCCACTTCATACTGTTTTATTTTATTTTTTATTTATTTGGGAAAATAAATGATTGTTGTAACGTTGCATAACGGTCCGATCAGCGCAGGGGAGAGGTGAAGAGAATAAGACACACGACGGATGTGAGATGGTGGTTTATTAGCCGATACGCCCTATACGTCCTACGGTGTGGAAGCGAAGTCGGTAGTGGTCGACACGTCCCCTCCTAAGGTCCCAAGATAGTCCCACGCAGTGGAAGCCAAGTCGGAAGCCAGAGGACCCATCCCCATCGGTGTGAGCAGTGAGCACTGCTTCCTAGGCAGTCGTTGCTTGAAACGGAGGCTTGGTTTGAAGACTTGGTTCGAAGACAATTACATTCACATCAAGCTGAGAGGTCATTCCAAGACGGTAACAACTTGATAGCGCGATGCAATTCGGTCGTGGCGCCATCTCTTGGCGCGTCACGTTAATTGTTGATATGGGGTGTTACATTGTTCATTAAATATGCTTCGATGGCGTGGTTGTATTTCGACTACTACTGTCCTGAGGTCTCGGGTTCGATTCCCGGGTCGGGCAAAATGTTTTACATAATTAGACTGAGATCTATAGAGCGAACTTCGACTAAGCCTGAGTCGAAGAAACGAACTCAGTGAGGATTTGGAATTTTTAAATCGAACTTCGTCTTAGTCCGATATTTTACAAGAAAAAAAAAAGACTAAGCAAGGATTTTATTTTTTAAGTGACACAAATAAAAGTCGTTCAAAATATATGTATCTTTATTTACACAATTATCTATATAAATAATATCTAAACTAGGAAACATAACCGTCTATAATTATAAATTAAAATTAACTTTATTAAATCGTCTTTGTTTTATAATGTAGGCCTCCAGCCTTATTTTATGATGGGGATTCATAGTTTAACACTTACCTAAGATCAAAACTCAGCACTAGCCAGAAATTCTACTTATACTGTTTTTTTTAAATATTAGCTCAATTGAACCTTCGACTACATGTCTGTGTAAATAATTTTGCGCAAATAAAACCTAATAGATAGGTACGCTAAATGATAACAATGAAAATTGTATATATTGCTCAGAAATATTTTTTGCATATACATAACTTCTGTAAGCTTTGTTTAAAATGATTATAATTCAGTAAACATACAGTAATTAGATGCGCAAAATGTTTTACATCATATTATAACAAAATGTCGATCTGCAGTTTCCAAAAAACACAGTGCTTGGCTATCGTAAAACCAAGGGGCTGATTCTTGACACTCGATTCGAATTTGACTTCGAGTCGACTTCATTTATGGCCAGTTTCAATAAACGATCTCAGTTTAGAGTGCAGATAGATCGCGATTATGAACCAATCAAATCAAGCCATTTGTCAGAGTCATGTTCAAACTGTGTTCTTATTGGCTAATTTTTGTAATCTATCTGCACATTCGAACTGAGATTGTTTATTGAAACCGGCCGTTAGTGACTTAAAATTCCACCGAAATCGAGGTAAAAAGTGCACTAATGTCGCGTTAAAAATTACCAAATGACAAGTTCTCGAATCTAATGCAACATTAGCGCACTTTTTAATTCGATTTCTGTGGAATTTTAAGTCAATAGATGAAACCGAATCGAAGCCAAATTCGAATCGAATGTCAAGAGTCAGTCTGACAACTGACATTAGACAGGCTGAGCGATTCGATCTTTACAAACACACAAACCGGGTCTCCTGCACGTGTTTTACCCAAAACAAAACAGAAAAACACCTACACAAAACCAAAGACTTCTATGTATTTACTAGACAAGTTGTTTCGAAGTAAAATTGTGGCACATGACGGCGAGTGTTTGACGTTTCACGGCTAAGGAAAAGAGGAGTTCTATAGTGAGTTGAGGTCGATTGACAGAGACTTAGTGCGCACATTCTATGTACCGAACAGCTAGTCTAGTAGTATACATAGAAGTCTTTGCACAAAACAATGTGTTTCGCTGCCTCCTGCTCATGAAACAATGGACCATAGACAAAAATATGTAGCGGAACCATGTTTTGAGCAGGTCTAAAAATGTTTTGATGCAGTAGACACGGCCTAAAGTTACCTCCAGCCAGTTACTTCATGGAAAGCAATAGTAAAGTGTTAAAGTAATCAATAATTAAAAGAAATTCAAAAACTAATAGAAAATAACATAGGACCCTTGGAATAATCTCTATCGGACACAAAAAGAACATTAAAAATCCTTACTTACTGCCATCCTACCTTTATTGACCCCTAGCCTACTGAAATAAAACTATTTTTACGGATTTTATCACGATTTGAAACACCGACGCTCTACGAAGTCTGCAGTTGCCGAACATTCAGAGGAAGGCTCCAAACATTACCTAAGATTTGACAAGCCACAAATCCTTGCCAAAGAACAACGATTCCTACCTAGGATGATACGCGAGGCTATTGAAATTAAAAAACATCCTAATTTCAATAGAGAAGATGGTTGGAAGCTTGCACAAGCCTGGGATCCAATTATACATTTAATCAAATCGGAACCCAAAAGACCAGCTGCCAGACCTCAAGACACTGAGCTCGTACTGCGTAGATCGGAACATAAACGGTTAACTTTTTTAAATTTGTATGATTCTAAAATGAAGGTAGATTTTGTAATACTAACATTCTTGGACAAATGACATCTCAGTCCAACCCGTGACCACGAAGACTGCAAAGCCTTCGAAACGTCGGGAGTAAAAATTAAAAAAAACGAAATCGTGATAAAATCCGTAAAAATAGTTTTATTTCAATGAATAGCATTCGCGTAACCCTAGCCTACTACCGGCGGTCTCAATAAACGATCTCAGTTTAGAGTGCAGATAGATTGCGATTATAAACCAATCAAATCAAGTCATTTCACGGCGTCATGTTCAAACTGTGTTCTTATTGGCTAATTTTTGTAATCTATCTGCACATTCGAACTGAGATTGCTTATTGGAACCGGGCGTATAAGATCAAGTAAATGGCTATCGGAACTGCAATTAAGATATAAGGGCACGTCTCCTGCACTAAAACATTCCACAAAACACCTACACAAAATATGGTTTCGCTACACTTTGTCTATGATCCTTTGCCCCATGAGCAGAGACAGCAAAAACATGGTTTTGTGTAGTTGTTTTTGTGTTTTGTTACGAGAAAAACACGTGCAGGAGACGCGGGGCTGTCCTTTTAGTTTTTTTCATGAAGAAACTGACTGTTAATATTTAGCATATATTTATATACCTACTTATGATTTTTAATATTTACTATACATGTACATATATATGTACTTATACTACATTGGAACTAACTGAGCAACTCTTATAAATAATTGGGTTCTTGACTATTTTTTTAATTAACTTTATATGAAATTTACGTCATGTAAAATACAGCACAGAAAGAAATATTGAAATATCTTCAAAAATAAAAAAAGTTATAAGCCTTTGAAGTTTGGTGTAACCCTCAAACTGCAGGAAAGAGAAGTATCAGTATAATCACGTCACGGCCATAACGGTACGTGCGTTGAAAAGGGATAGCAAGATATCTCCACTACGCCCCCCCACTCCCGTTCATTGCAGAATTTAAAATAATAATGAATTACTGTCTAATTTTTCAACAAATTTCGATGCAGTCTTTAGAGAAAGGTTTCTTTTTCGTTTTATTTGCTATTTACATATAATAACTGCCTCGGTGGCGTGGTTGTATTTGGGTACGACTACCATCCCGGTCTCGGGTTCGATCCCCGGGTCGGGCAAAGTGATATTGGATTTTTCCGTCTCAGCCCGGAGTCTGGAATTTGTGCCCGAAATGGCGATAGGCTCGCCCCCTATCACATCTGGGAATTAAGCTCGGCGAAATGTGGCTGTACTAGTTCGCTAGTGCGCCTCTGCCTACCCCTTCGAGGATACAGGCGTGAGCTATGTTATGTTACATATAAAAATGTGTATTTAAATCAAACATAGTCAAGTACCCAATTACAACAGAAAGGCGAAAAATGGCCGCGAATTTGATTCCTGCATCGAGACCAATGTTTGTGTAACTCACAGATATAGGGGACAGTCCCCTGACTCTTGACACTCGATACGAATTTGACTATTTTGTATTATTATTTTGTGGATACTTATTTTGGAAAGTGACATTTCGATCTGTCAGTTTAATTATCAATCGGGATATAACTGTGTGTGTGTTGAATAAATAAAAAGAAATAAATAAAAGAAATAAATAAAAGAAATAAATAAATAACTTTATTTCGGCGGAATTTAAGACACTAAGGCTCAATTGCACCACTATTATTAACCTAGAGTTAGTCCTAACCGCAAGCTAAATTGACAGAAAATGTATGAATGACATGTAACTTAACTTGCGGTTAGGACTAACTCTAGGTTAATAATAGTGGTGCAATTGAGCCTAAATGAAATCGAATCGAAATCAAATTCGAATCGAGTATAAAGAGCTTAGAATAAAGAGTCAGGAAGGGCTTTATTGGTGTTATTATTATTAAATGTCATTGGATGTCTTTGGATAAAGCTTGTACTATACATTTCAGTCGAGCGAGACTGTTGCCGCCGTATGCACTGCTTTCATCTGTAACAAATCAAATCAAATCAAATCGTTTATTGAATCCATAAAATGTCACACATTGTTTAGATTCCGTCTAAAATGTTTACTCTACCGCCAGTTCGGAAAGCTGGTTCGTCAGAGAAGAACGGGCAAGAAACTCTGACGTTGCTCTTTTTGAGAATAATAACCAGTTTACAGTCAGATATTAATACACAACCAAAATAAGAAAACAAAAAATGACAATAATTTACATTAAATTAGAGCAGCCAATCTACAACAAGGTAACCTCCATGTAAAGTAAAAACAAATAACACACATCCCACTGCTGCAGAAATTTTGTGATGACTTGAAGTTGCAGGAAGGATTCGACTTCGTTGTACTCTCTCTAGGGGAGAGGAAGATTGAAGGAGATGTCTATAGTACAAATGCTCGACCGGTTTGATATCACTGTCTCACAGAAAACCGAAGTGAAGTGGCAGCTCGCTGTCGCGTTTCGTTCGATGAGTGATATTTTCCCCCCTTCCTTTCCTAATCCCTAATCCTCTCCTTTTCGGTT
This sequence comes from Clanis bilineata, assembly GCA_036417725.1. Classification (NCBI taxonomy): domain Eukaryota; kingdom Metazoa; phylum Arthropoda; class Insecta; order Lepidoptera; family Sphingidae; genus Clanis; species Clanis bilineata. The sequence continues at coordinate 3,052,187 of CM071165.1, forward strand.
GGCAACGCACCCATGATTTTATTTCTTGAGTGTCTATGGGCGGTGGAGATCACTTACCATCAGGTGACCCATAGTTGACAGTTTCTGTTATAAAAAAAACCGGCTCCCCGCCTCACGTCAACTCCTCTCTGGGGGATATTAGTAACTACATAATCACAAGTTTAAAAACTTAACAGACCGACTTCAAATCCGATCGTGACCAAATTTATATGGGACCACCCTTGAAATAAGCTCTATAGAATAACATAACATAACATAAGCTCACGCCTGTATCCCCGAAGGGGTAGGCAGAGGCGCACTAGCGAACTAGAACACCCACATTTCGCCGAGCTTAGTTCCGTCCCAGATGTGATAGGGGGCGAGCCTATCGCCATATCAGGCACAAATTCCAGACTCCGGGCTGATATGGAAAAGTCCAATATCACTTTGCCCGACCCGGGGATCGAACCCGAGACCTCAGAACCGTAGTCGTACCGAAATACCACCACGCCACCGAGCCAGTCTATAGAATACATAAGGAACTTTGAAAATCGGTCCACATTTGGCGGAGTTATCGCGTAACATACATAAAATATACAGACGAATTGAGGACCTCCTCCTTTTAGGAAGTCGGTCAATAATGGACGAAACTTACTGTTTAGGAAAGGCTTTTCGTCTTCTGTTTTGATTTCTTTCGCGTCGTGTTGAGACCGGGAGTTCGAGACTGGCGTCTCCATGTAACTCTTACAGCTTTCTGTCTCTAACTGCGAACAAAATGGCTGATCAGATAATTGATCCAAGGTTTTCTGTCTATAACATAATCACAAGTTTAAGAACTTAACGGACCGATTTCAAATCCTATCGTGACTTTATTTTATTTATACTTTGTAAAACTGATGCACAGGCGGACTTAATGCCAAGGGCATTCTCTACTAGTCAACCTGAGGTGGTGCAGAGATAGTAGGTGCATAAATAAAATAAAGATGCCTCCCTGATTCCAAATTCATAGCATTCTATAATATAATATAATAATATTATAAGAAATACTTAAATCTAAATTATGCTTTTTTTGACATGTCATAAGTGCTTTTATATGCCTACGTGATTAATAAAGAATTTTATTTATTTTTATTTATTTTAAAGCTTATATGGGACCACTCTTGAAAGAAGCTCTATCGAACACAAAAAGAATTTTAAAGATCGGTCCAAATTCGGCGTAGATATCGCCTAACATACATAAAAAGGACAGACGAATTGAGGACCTTCTCCTTTTTGGAAGTCAGTCGAAAATCAAGGTAGAAAAGCGTGTCCAAAAGTGATATAAACAGCAAAGACATTAAAACGTACATGGACGGGACATTTGAGTGGTAAAGCCACGCTGTAGACAGTTACGTCTACAGCACGAATGAGCTGACGACCGGCTTGATACCACTCTCTCAAAGAAAACCGATGTAATGTGGCAGCTCGCCGCGCTGTCGCGTTTCGTTCGTTGAGTGATATTTCCGGAAGCCCGATTAAATCCCTTTTTCCTCCCCTTCCATTATTTCCTTTTAGGTTGACAACGCACCCATGATTCTTTATGTGTCTTGGGTGTCTATGGGCGGTGGAGATCACTTACCATCAGGTGATCCATCTGCTCGTTTGCCAGTCTCGGCAATAAAAAAAACAACAGCGCAAAACTTGTGATCCAAAAGTTGTGACTTTATGGTCATAAGTCGCTCAGTCGTATTTGAAACATACGCGCGCAAGGTCGTGCCAGCGTAATAATGTCTTACGTGATTCTTGAACATTCACAGAAAATTCTAGGGTGTATATTATAATAAGCGCTCCCGCATTGTAATAAGTGATAGATGGCGTTACTGACGTTTGAGATCATTTTTTTTATATGGAAACTTGCTTGATAGCCACTATAGTTATTAATACTACATACATATATACATAGACTCACGCCTTTTTCCCATAGGGGTAGGCAGAGACAACGGATTTCCATTTGCTACGATCCTTACACACCTCTTTCGCCTCATTCAGTCTCATTACATTCTTCATGCATGCACGTCGGTTTAGGGTACTTTTAACTTGACCTTTCTCGAGTAAATCTCTGACTTGGTCAGAGAATGTTCGATGAGGTCTTCCCCTTCCAACTCTACCATTCACACTTGCCATATATATTGTTATTAATACTATTAAATATATTTGGATAAAACAAAATCAATTCAATACAATTGATGATCACAATGAACAGTTCTAAATGTGCCCGCCGTTTCATGCCGCGTCGCGTCGTATCGTGTCACCAGGCTTAAATGATCATTAATATGCGTCCACTGATTATTTATTGCAACATGCGCTCTCGTGTTATAATAGAATCCTGAGAACACGACCCATTATACGATAGACATAAAAAATAATATTATAACATAACATACTTAGAGTAATAACGTATAGAGATATAGTCTCATACAAAATTCCTTCGAAAATTGAAGCCGATAACGATTCAATGTGTGCATCGTCGGCGCGTAATTATTTGCGTCGACACACACATACGCGAGTGAATAGTGTTGCAAGTAAAAGACATTTTACCAAGAAAATAGGGAAATCGAAACTGTTCTAATAATGATACCTTTGTTTTATTCTAAACTTAAAAAACATTTGTATAGTTTTGAACCGACTTTAAAAGAAAAAGGTTCTCAATTTATCTGTATAAACATAACTTTTTTATCAATTGTTCGATAGAGTTGTTTGTAATGTTCGCGTTCGCTTTGTATGTGTATGCTTGTGTATGTATAATATTACGATTATGAATTTATTTATGTATATTATATGTTATATTACTTTTTAGCTATATATCGCAATGATATTTAATATTATGAGTATATGTAACATTATATTTAACACTACTCTCATTTTTATTTTGCCTTGTCTTTTCTCTGCACCACCCAAAGGTTGACTGGTAGCGAATGCCGCTGCCATTAAGTTCGTCTGTACATATTTGTGTATAACGTGTTTGAAATAAAAAGGAGACGGAAATGCTTCCATACAATCTTGGGCCTAGATTGTAAAAGGATGAAAGTAGTGTCAATTAATAGATAATATATTATGAGATCATTACTGAAAATTCGGCGACTTATTGTAATCTGAGAACAGAGTTATGAGCCTCACTTTGACTTAAATAAAAGTTAGGTTATGGAACAAACTATACGCAAACAACTGATGTTTATACATACAAATCTTTCCTATTGATATGTTTTAATGTAGATAACATACGCTCACGCCTATATCCCCGAAGGGATGGCAGAGACAAACTCGAACACCCACCTTCGATAACTAAATGTTGATCACAAAGAATTATTCTCAGGAATATAATATTTATATAGACTGAGCAACATTGTTCTAATAGAAAATTATTAAAAAGGTGGAAAACACTCAAAACGCACACACACGAAACAATACGAAAACGAAGCAAATGAAAACGATTATTTAAATAAATTAAAATGCATGCCGCCAAGCTATTCAGTCACTATTTTATTTTTCAGAACTGTTTATTATGTTAGTTCTTATGTTTTCAATTATTTTTACTTGAATTAATCATCCGGGTCTAGCATTATATATATATATATATATATTTTAACTCATTCATCTTAATCGATAAAGTAATGAATTCTATTTTAATAATGTCCTTTACTTATTTTTCAGATATCTCATTTTCTAGATTGTGAATTGGGCAGATTTTTTTATATTTTGAAATAGAAAAAATTTACAATTTTTTTGGACCATATCTCAACTCATTACATTTTGGCCCAAAGATTCCCGTCTCCTTTTGGTCTATATTTGTTCGTTAAAAAGATCAAAAAACAGAAAATCCTTTAGGCTTAATCATATCTAATGACATTAAAATCGGTACAGTGATAAAACCGTGAAAACTCAAAAAACACACTTTCCGATCAGAGTACGCATAAAAGTTGAAAATTATTTTCTTTAACTCTTACATAACCAATTACTATCATCATAATCCTCATTTTGATATCAAACATAAGCTAGGCTGTGTAATTTGATTTTGCTCATTATTTATGTTAATACCAAATTGTCAGGATAGGCAGTGTCGCTTTGTCTATAAGGAGTGCACGCCACTGCACAAACATAGCTATTATCGCAGAGTGATTTAGTTTAATATGAATATAGATTTGCGTTTTAACTAGAGTATTCAGTACAGTTATTATTTAAAAATCATAATTCTACCTCGATTGTATTATAACACGTCTAACGTCCAGGCAACTAGAGTTGCCCAAATAGTCAACGCCATCTCTTATTTGGCACGCGTATTTTATTGTGATAAGTGTTATTTGACATCAACCATTGATAAAAGGTAGCACTTGATTAGATAAAGGTACTACTCATAGCAATAACAGACTAAAAATAAGAGATGGCGTTGACTATTTTGGCAACTCTAGTTGCCTGAATGTTTGACGGGATAATACGAATAATTATTATTATCGTAATATAAAGTTACCAAAGGAGGCGAGGAACTTTGGGCCAAAATGTAATGAGTTGAGATATGGCTAAAACAAATGACGATTTTTTTCTATTTCAAAATATAAAACATCTGCTCAATTCACAATCTAGAAAATGAGACATCTGAAAAATAAGTAAAGGACACTAAATAGAATCGATTACTTAATCGATTAAGATGAATTAGTTAAAAAATATAAATATATAATATGTAAAAATAATTAAAAAGATTAGAACTAACATTTGCCCAGTAGTGGGATGATATGGGCTAATAAGATAAAATAAGATAAAAAGAACAAACACAATAAATAGTTCTAAAAAATAAAATAGTGGCTGAATAGCTTGGCGGCATGCATTCAGAACTTAGCTGGTTCCCTGTGAAACAAAAAACTATGAATTGACATTTTAATAATCGTTTTCATTTGCTTCGTTTTGTATTGTTTTGTGCGTGTGCGTTTTGGGTGATTTCCATCGTTTTAATCGTTTTCATAACATAACATAAGCTCACGCCTGTATCCCCGAAGGAGTAGGCAGAGGCGTGCTAGCGAACTAGAACACCCATGGTTTTCTACTAGAACAATGTTGGCCAGTATAAATATTATGAGAATAATCGTCTTTGTGACCAACATTTAGTTATCGAATGTGGGTTTTCGAGTTCGCCTCTGCCTACCCCTTCGGGGATATAGGCGTGAGCTTATGTTATCTACATTAAAACATATCAATAGGTAAGATTTGTACTTATAAACATCAGTCGTTTGCGTATAGTTTATTCCATAACCTCACTTTTATTTAAGTCAAAGTGAGGCTCTTAACTCTGTTCTCAGATTACAAAAATCGCCAAATTTTTTGTAATGATCTCATAATATACTATCTATTAATTGACACTACTTTCATCCTTTTACAATCTAGGCCCAAGATTGTATGGAAGCGTTTCCCTCTCCTTTCATTATTCCTAATAGTATTTAAAAAATGGGTAAATTGGTTGGCATTATTGGCAACATTCATAATGATTCATAACGTAAATGGCGTCTGTCACTTTTACAATTTTATTTTTAGTTTTGATGAATGTTTTACTTAATATTAAAACATGTCAGCAATTAATTACTTGTGAAATGTTATCTTTATATTTCTTTGGTCCTTGTTCATTGTATTGTGACATCCTTTGATAGCGCAGTCTGTCATAATATAATTAAGTTTGTGGGAGCTCTTCTTACTAAGACTTGACCTAGGACACTGACCCGCCGTGCGGCGTTTGGTGCCCAAAACGGCTCACCCGGAACGCCTTCATGCCGTGGCCGTGTACTGCGGTTCTATGTATGATATTTCTATGATAACATAACATAAACTCACGCCTGTATCCCCGAAGGGGTAGGCAGAGGTGCACTAGCGATCTAGAACACCCACATTTCGCCGAGCTTAGTTTCGTCCCAGATGTGATAGAGGGCGAGCATATCGGGCACAAATTCCAGACTCCGGGCTGGTAGGGAAAAATCCAATATCACTTTGCCCGACCCGGGGATCGAACCCGAGACCTCAGAACCGTAGTCGTACCGAAATACCACCACGCCACAGAGGCAGTAAAATAATATTAGCCCTGTAATATTACTGTCCCACTGCTGGGCACGGGCCTCCTCTACTAATGAGAGGGATTAGGCCTTAGTCTACCACGCTGGCCTAATGCAAGTTGGTAGACTTCACATACCTTCGAATTTCTTGTGGAGAAATTCTCGGGTATGCAGGTTTCCTCACGATGTTTTCCTTCACCGTTATATCAAGCGATATTTCACAATGAAAATACACTTAAAATAGAAAAGTCAGAGGTGTATACTCGACTTTGGGGTTGGTTTCGAACTTCCGACATTTGTCTCGGCAGTCCGTATCATTCCCAATTGAGATATCGCTGCTTTTTATACGATAAGATGCTTCCGATTAATTTATAATCATAGGCCTTACTTATAAAACAGTTTAGCTGAGCAAATGGCTAACAATAGTCTGTCACTTTTTTCCTTGTGTCACATTGTTTGAAATAGAAGGGACGGACTATTCTTTACCATTTGACAGCCTCCGTGGCGCAACCGTTGGTTTTAATTTTTATTCCCGACGTTTCGAAGGCTTTGCAGTCTTCATGGTCACGGGTTGGAGATCGGGAAACGTCGGGAATGAAAATTAAAAACAAATCATGATAGAATCCGTAAATAGTTTTATCGGCCGACTTCCACAAAAGGAGGAGGTCCTCAATTCGTCTGTTTTTTTTATGTATGTTACTCGATATCTCCGTGGATGTGAAATGTGGACCGATTTTCAAAATTCTTTTTGTGTTCGATAGAGCTTATTTCAAGGGTGGTCCCATATAAATTTGGTCACGATCAGTAAATTGGAAGTCGGTCAGTTAAGTTTTTAAACTTGTGATTATTTCAATGTATAATATTCGCGTAAACTTAAGAAATCAGTTATAATTAGTTAGATTTTCATAATATTAGACACAAGTGGACCTAAAAATAAAGCTAAACATTTAATGAGCCCATTCGTCCACCGCGCGGTATCTGTGTTCGAATCCGCGCGGAGACCACGCGTGACGGCGGCCCGGAATAGCACGCGCACGCGCACGAATAACAAAAACAATTTAATATGAAACATGTTTAGGGCTTGTGTCTTGGACGCGCAATTATGTTACAAGTATATTACACAAGTATAATATGAAAACTGCCTCGGTGGCGTGGTTGTATTTCGGTATGACTACGGTCCTGAGGTCTGGGGTTGATCCCCGGGTCGGGCAAAGTGGTACTGGATTTTTCCATATCAGCCCGGAGTCTGGAATTTGTGCCCGATATCGCGATAGGCTCGCCCCCTATCACATCTGGGACGGAACTAAGCTCGGCGAAATGTGGGTGTTCTAGTTCGCTAGTGCACCTCTGCCTACCCCTTCGGGGATACAGGCGTGGGCTTATGTTATGTTATATTATAATATGAAAACAAAATACTTTAAATATGGGCAAAGAGAAACTCTACTTTTATAAACCGACTTCAAAAAAAAGAAGGACGCTAACCTCGAATCTAATGGAACATTAGCGCATTTTTAACTCTATTTCGGTGGAATTTTAAGTCACTAAAGTCCTATCGAAGTCAAATTCGAATCGAGTGTCCAGAGTCAGGGGGCAGGTCCTAACCCTAAACTTTGAAACTGCTATTATTTCGCGTATCCGTTCATCCGTTTTGATTATTTACGCAAAAAAAAATGCACAAATAGTGGAGCTATAGCTGCAATTTCCAAATATCCGCAATAACCGCTGGCTAGTGCTGTGACACCGCCAGTCATTAATCGACATATGACCGACATCAAAGACTCAGTTCGTCTGCATGATTTTTATTGTTATGCGATATCTCCTGGACTGGATTCCTCAGAGGGGGTTTACGTCAGGCAGGCAGCCGGTCGGAAAAACTAAGACAAACCCTTTTTGCAACATGCTTGGAAAGTGTGTTGCGCGGACCCCACATTAAGGTAGCATAAGGTCAGGTAGAAAGAAAGTTATGCGATATATCCGCCAATGTGAACCGATTTCCAAGATTTTATTCAATAATGGGACCACCATTTGGTCACGATCGGATTTTTTAAGTCGGTCGGATACATTTTTAAACTTGTCATTATTATCTGCACTGCTCTGCGCTCGTCATGAGACATTAGAACCAATAACTACACTGGCTACAAAATTGTTATCAGCTTTTAGTAGTACAAAGAACTTCAGCAGTACATAGACGGGATAACATTGCGAAAGTTGTGACCTCGTGGTCATAAATCACTCAGTCGTATTTGAAACATACGCGTGCAAGGTCGTGCCAGCGTAATAATGTTTAGACAATAAAACTGTCTTACATGATTCTTGAATATTCACAAAACATTTTAGGGTGTAAACTGTAATAAGCGCCCACGCATTACAACATAACATAAACTTATGTTCACGCCTGTATCCCGGAAGGGGTAGGCAGAGGTGCACTAGCGAACCAGAACACCCACATTTCGCCGAGAATTACAACTTATTACAAAAAATGGTAAATGGCGTTACTGACGTTTGAGATCAATTTTTTTATATGGAAACTTGCTTGATAGCCCATCAATCGTTCGTAATATTAAAATTCTTACCGCAGCTGCAGCCCTCAAGGCAGCTTGTAGTCTTTCTATATGCTGTATTGCAGCTCTGAGGATCTCCAGCTTGGGAAGGCGACCGCTACCGGCCCGCGCGCGTATTCTTAACTCTTCGAATGCTGCATTTACCTGCAAACAATGATAATGTTATAAGAATATAAATATAATTAGACCTCAATTTTAATATTACCTCTATAATGCTGGACCTGCCCCCTCTACCAGATATATTTTTTTGAAGTAAAAACTTCTTTAGCATTGTTGTGATTTGAAAGTCGATGAAACGAAAAAGCGACAGTAAAAAGTGCGCGCATGCGTAGTACAAAGCTTTTTTTATGGCAATTGAAATACATTATGCCAATACTGATTTCTTAAGTTTACGCGAATGCTATTCATTGAAATAAAATTATTTTTACGGATTTTATCACGATTTGGTTTTAATTTTTCCAACCCGTGACCACGAAGACTGCAAAGCCTTCGAAACGTCGGGAATAAAAATTAAAACCAAATCGTGATAAAATCCGTAAAAATAATTTTATTTCAACATTATGCCAATGTCAAGTTAGGGAAATTGTTTTTCTACATGTAAGTTTTCGCAAGTGCAATGAAGTCGGATGTGTTCGAGTTCAAGGCCCTGCTGGAGTTTTGGCGTCAATTCCTTCCAATTTGATGTTTTTAGACGATTCTCTCGCAGCGGAGGAATCGAACATGGTCGACCCATCCACCCGACAAAAAGCATCTAAAATCACTTATTTCAAAGCTTCCACAAAGCGTCCATCTTTGTTGATGTTTATTGCTTAGATACACATCACATTTAAACCACAAACACAACTTTAGACTAAAATATGAAATAATTAAAACAAGCGACCACCCGCACCGTCAGAATTCCCGCCAAACTCTAGTACAAAGCTTGGGAAAAGGCATCACAAAACCGTAGTGTTCTGTATACGTGTACGTATTATACGCCTGTAGAGTCTTTTCGTCATTTTTATAAGAAATTCTTCATCATTTTAATAATAAAATCTATGTAATATATACGAATGAAATATACGAATAAAATGTAAAATAATTATCAAACTTTGTATCACTATGATCATTACTAAAACTTACAATAATCCTCTTCCCGATATTTTACATTCGTCTCATTGTCTGGAAGCCAATATTTTCGAAGGTTTCACTTGTACCACGTATGAATTGCACACAAGTTTTTTTTTAAACAGAGACAGGCAAACGAGCACATGGGTCACCTGATGGTAAGTGATCTCCATCGCCCTTAGACACTCAAGACAAGAAAATCATGGGTGCGTTGCCAACCTAAAAGGAGGGAAATAGGGATTGGGAATGGGAGTAGGGAAATTGGGCCACTGGAAATCTCACTCACCGAACGAAACGCGACAGCGAGTTGCCACTTTACGTCGGCCTTCTAAGAGACAGTTGTATCAAACCGAGCGAGCCGGCTCATTCGTGCTGTAGACGTAACTGTCTACAGCGTGGCTCTACCAGTAAAGAATTACCCTTATAAACGTCAAAAAATACGTTTATGAATGAATTAGGAGATGAGTAGGTGGATTTATCATAAATAAAGAGTACGTAAAGTGTCGCCTCCTTGGTCTAGTGCAGCATATAGGGGCTGTGGACCGGGAGGTCCTGGGTTCGATTCCCAGGTCGGGCAAAAGCAAATTTTCTAATTTAATTTGCCCGGGACTGGATCCCTCATAACGTTGACGTCAGACAGGCGGCTGGTCGTAAAAACTAAGCCAAACTCTATTTGCAACATGCTTGAAAAAGTGTGTTGTGCCGACCCCACATTAAGGCGAGATAAGGGCAGGTAGAAGAAGAAGAAAGAGTACTTAAAGTATTCTATTAATTATTTATTTCCAGACGTTAAGTACCTAAATTTGTCACACTGCCTCGGTGGCGTAGTTGTATTTTTCCTGCATCCCCGATGGGGTAGACAGTGAATTAGAATACCCACATTTCGCCGAGCTCATTTCCGTCCCAGGTGTGATGGCGGCACAAACAGATTCAGGGCTGATACTGAGCAGAAACAATACCACTTTGCCCACGATCGAACCCGAGATCTCTGGACGATAGTCGTAAGCTCGCTATACCACCAAACTACAGAGGCAGTATTTTTTCTTTACACAAACAAAAAGTCTATGTTCAAATAAATCATTAAAATTGTGCAATACATAACATTTTACCGCCATTTTTTATATTAACACAATTAGTCAACGTATTTTCGTTGTGAAGGAATTCTTTTCAAAGGTTTTTTAATGTTGTATGCTAGGAAACCACGCTTTTATTTTTTATCTGTGCATAAATCGCGTCAGTTGGTACGAACGATGCGCGACTAATAAGCTTGGACTAATTTTATACAAGAATTTAAAGCTTGTGTCACATATTAGCTGGGTGAATCAGGAATTTACAAAATTATAAATGCAAAAGTGTCTTTGTTACTTTATCTCCTTACTGCTTCACGCAGAAATAATGAATGATTATGATTTTTGTTTAATGATAGGTTATAAGCCCAGGGAAGATAATTTATCCTGGAAATATGCCTAATTGGGATAGCCAAGTGGACGCAGTTGCGTGCTAAATTAGTCTAAACTTTATAGTTATATTATGTCTAATGGGTACTTTTGCAACAAAAGACCTTTTCAAGAGCTTTGTAGATCAGCATTTTTGCTTTATTAAACAACTAGCTATCACGCAACTTCGTCTGCGTCACATGCGCAACATTAACAGTTCACGCAGCGCACGCAACGGAATTTCTGAAAAGGAACAGGATGCTGACTCTTGAAGTCTCGACACTCGATTCGAATTTGAATTTCGTTTCGACTTTACCTCTATTTAGTGACTTAAAATTCCACTGAAATAGAGTTAAAAGTGCACTAATGTTACGTTAAAAATTACCAAATGACAAGTTCTCGAATCTAATGCAACATTAGCGCACTTTTTAATTACATTTCGGTGGAATTTTAAGTCAATAAATGAAACCGAATCGAAGTCAAAATCCAATCGAGTGTCAAGAGTCAGGCAGATTTTCCCCGTTTTATTGTTTGCAACATTTTTCATTGATGCTCCGCTCCTATTGGTCATAGCGTGATATTATATAACCTATAACCTTTCTCGATGAATGAGCTATTCAACACTAAAATAATGTTTCAATTTGAACCAGCAGTTCTTGAGATTAGCGCATTCAAACTGTGTTAGTTTTTTGTACTCCTCAGCTTTATAATATCACAAGACAGTAAAGACAGGAAAGATAATGCTGATCAATGGCCCCTTTAGACTTTCAATGAGCATTATTATCAGCATAGATTCGAATTCAATTCCAAAAATGGCGCAATTTGGTGGGTTAAATTGGACCACAGACAAACAATGGGTTTATCGGTGGTCACCAGAATCATGCCTTATTTATGCTTCACACTGAAGAGAGAAGCAAATCGAGTTTGTTGTGCACACAGCTTAAAGCCATAAAAACTCTCGCGACACGTTCAAACATAATATTTGACAGATTTATGTCTCACGATCATCATATAAAACGGGCACTACAAAACGATATCCAAAAATAAATGCAGCACTTAGTGTGTCTTCTTTATGTGAAATTAAATTATCAGTAGTAAATTTTTATTTTATCGCCGATTCATGATGTTTTTTTAAACATTTGTTTCTACGCCTATGGTTTTTGTGCCAATAAAAATGACGCTTTATCTATCTCTTTCTAATATATTTGTTTCGTGTGTGTTGTGAGACCGGCTTGTAGTTTTTGGTACTACAATAATAATATAAGCCCTGTAATATTATTGTCCCACTGCTGGGCACGGGCCTCCTCTACTAATGAGAGGGGTTAGGCCTTAGTCTACCACGCTGGACTAATGCGGATTGGTAAACTTCACATAGCTTCGAAATTCCTGTGAGGAAATTCTCGGGTATGCAGGTTTCCTCACGATGTTTTCCTTCACCGTTATAGCAAGCGATAGGTACTCAAAATGTATAGATGTTGGCGGATACGGATATTTTTCTTTCGAATATCCGCGGACACAAGGATATATCGTACATCACTAGTTAGAACTTCGTATTTTACTGTTGGGTGTTTTTATTTGTCTGCTATTAAGTAAAATGTATTTAACTTGTAAATAATTTCATGCCACTGCTGGACACGGGCGTCCTCTACTAATGAGAGGGGTTAGGCCTTAGTCTACCACGCTGGCCTAATGCTGGTATACTTCAAATACCCTTACAAATCTTGTGGAGATATTCTCAAAATTAAGTAAGCCATAATGATTTCTTAGGTTTACGCGAATGTTATTCATTGGAATAAAACTATTTTTACGGATTCTATCACGATTTGTTTGGATTTGGACGACGGGTCCAACCCGTGACCACGAAGACTGCAAAGCCTTCGAAACGTCGGGCATAAAAATTAAAATCAAATCGTGATAGAATCCGTAAAAATAATTTTATTCCAATTAAATAAGTCAGTAAGTTATATAAAATATAAAAGGCGTTATTATTATAAATTAAACATTTGAAACAGCATATAACCACAAGTTTAAAAACTTAACTGACCGTCTTCCAATTTTCCAATCGTGACCAAATTTATATGGGACCACCCTTGAAATAAGCTCCATCGAACACAAAAATAATTTCGAAAATCGGTCATCATTTGGCGGAGATATCGCGTAACACACATAAAAAAACGACGAATTGAGGACCTCCTCCTTTTTGGGAAGTCGGCCGAAAAACCTCTAGAACTCCAACTCCAAGCTCCCGACGAACCGGAAAGCCTACAATCTCAATTACCCGCCATGTGAATCAAACAAAATATAGGCTTTCTTATTTCCACCTGCCCAAGGGGGTGACTCCTGACGCTCGATTTGAACTTGAATTCGCTTCGGTTTCATTTATTACTAGAATTCCACCGAAATCGAGTTATAAAGTGCATTAACGTCACGTTAAAAATTACCAAATGACAAGTTCGAATATTATGCAACACTAGCTGACCCGGCGAACTTTGTTCCGCCTAACGGTAGATTATTTTTTTTTTTATTTCTAAAATAAACGTAGCCTAAGTTACTCCTTATTACATCAGCTACCTGCCAATAAAAGTCCCGTCTAAATCGGTCCAGCCATTTCAAAGATTAGCCGGAACAAACAGACAGACAAAAATTTTAAAAAATAATATTTCGGTGTATATACCGTATATACATTCATATACATGTACAGACAGTCCAATTTTCTTTATATGTTTAGATTACCGCACTTTAAAAGTCGGTTTCGGTGGAATTTTAAGTCAATAAATGAAACCAAATCGAAATCATAATCGAGTCGAGTGTCAAAAGTAAGGGGACAGATCCTACCTTAATGTGGGGTTGGCACAACATACTTGTTCATGCATGTTGACAAAAGGATTTAGCTCAATTTTTAGAACCGGCTGCCTGCCTGACGTCAACCTCCCTCAAGTGTATTGCAGTGTCGAAGGGTGATCTTTTAAAAAGGAAGCCGAGAAAAGATCGTACTGCCTCGGTGGCGTGGTTGTATTTCAGTACGACTACCGTCCTGAGGTCTCGGGTTCGATCTCCGGGCCGGGCAAAGTGATATTGGATTTTTCCATATCAGCCCGGCATCTGGAATTTGTACCTGATCTGGAAATCTTTGGGGTAGGCCTATGTTCAGCAGTAGACGTCCTATGGGTGATCATGATGATGATGATGGCGATAGGCTCGTCCCCTATCACATCTGGGACGGAACTAAGCTCTGCTAAATGTGGGTGTTCTAGTTCACTAAGGCGCCTCTGCCTACCCCTTCGGGGATACAGGCGTGAGCATGTTATAATAGAAAAGAAACTAGCATAGTTTCTCTTTGAATTAACAGACATTTTGGCAAAGGTAAGCCAGAAGGAATCGTGTTATATATATATAGACCGTTCGCCACTAGTGTATTCAGTTCTGGCAAATAGTATAAGAAAAACACTCCCGACCTGGGAATGGAATCCAGGACCTCCCGGTTCACAGCCCATAAACACTGCCACTAGGCCAAGGAAGCATCGCTCTGCATAGACTATCCCACCCAAAAAGCACAGACATAAATTAAAATCCTCTTAAAATGGTATTTTAACGGCGATCTATTTTTTCACTCGCGCGCTTAGACCAGAGAAGATAGAGGACAAGGCGTAACTACGAAAAATGAAGCATTCCTAATGTATGGTACGAAACCAAAATGGCGCCTTGCGAAAGAAAGATCGCATTAATATAACAGCTATAGTCCAATTGCTAATTAAACGGAGTTAACTGACAGACCGAAAGGTCACTTTCCAAAATAATGTTGCTTACCTTCAAAACATAGTGATTGCTCTAGTTCAATTTTTATCATTCAAAGAAACAATAACTCAGCACTAGCTTAGAAAATTATAATTTTATTGCGAATATTTAGAAATTTCAGCTTAACCCTTCGACTAAATGTCTGTGTAAATAATTTTGCGTAAATAATCACAAGTCACAACTGATACGCGAAATGATAACAATGAAAATTACAAATATTACTTTTTATTATTTGAGAAAAATTACATTCGGCACATTCATAGCTTTTGTAGGTTTTGTTTATAATTAACCATGACTATAATTCCAGTAAACATGCCATAACTTGCCATGCAGTATTGATCACACATTAGGCAGGAATTACGACTCTGAGTTGGACTTTAGAAAATGAAAGAATGAAATGATTCACTGAATTGAAATGTTTAAATAATCTTGATCTTTGTACTGCAACACTATTTAAATTTCATGAAAAAGTGGCAACATTCGAAATGTCAGTTTACTCCGTTTAATTAGAAATCCTACTATAGGCATCTTCTTCATATTCCGAAATTAGTATTATTGTAAATAAAAAACCGTATTTACAATAAAATCAATAAGTATTTATACGTTATTTAATTCTTATGACACGGTGACCACTTACATGTAAATATATCGCGAAACTAAAATGGCGGGAGCGCCTTCATAGTAAACACGTAGTTTTCGTAGTTATGCCGGGTCCTCCTGTTTTTTCTTTAGTCATTGCTCTCGCGAGGTAATTCGTGACGACATCTCTAGGGAGGGGGGCGACATGGCAATTAAATAAAGTGGCTTGTCAAGTCATTGTCAGATGAAAATAGTTTAGCCGTTACTTACTACATTTTAAACTGAGTTAAAATAACTCCTTCAACCGACAAAAAAAGTGGTTTACAATTCGTAATTTAACAGTTTCAAAAAGGTACTCGACCGATTTCAAAAGGAAGGAGCTACTGAATTCGTCTATACTTCAATATTTTTGACCGACTTCAAAAAAGGAGAAGGTCCTTAATTCATCTGTTTTTGAAGTGAAAACTTCTTTACAATCGTTGTGATTTGAAATTGTATGAAACGAAAAAGCGACAGTAAAAAGAGATAGACACATAAATTCATAAGATTTAACGTGGGAGAAAACATTTTTTGTTATGTTATGTTATGTAAAATGAGATAGAAAGTATTTTGCGCGCATGCGTAGAACAAAGCTTGGGAAAAGGCATCACACAACCGTGGTGTTTGTATACGTGTACGTATTATACGTTTGTAGTCTTTTCATTATTTTTATAATAAAATTTTTCATTATTTTTTTATAATAAAATTCTTCAAATATGCCAAAAACTAATGCAGAAATCCTCTTTCCGAAATGTAATATTCGTCTCATTATCTTGAAGCTAAAATTTTTGAAGTTTTCACTTCTACCACGTGTGAATTGCACAGATGTTTTTTATGTATGTTACGCGATATCTCCGCCAAATGTGGACGGATTTTCAATTTTTTTTGTGTTCGAGATTATTTCAAGGGTGGTCCCATATAAATTTGGTCATGATCGGTAAATTGGAAGTCGGTCAGTTAAGTTTTAAACTTGTGATTATCACTATTTTTTGCGTTCGGTAGAGCTTATTGCAAAGATGGTCCCATATATTAGGTCATGATCAAATAAGTTTTGAAGTCGGTTCCTTAAGTTTATATTTGAAGTCGGTTAATGAGTGTTAAAATAGTCGTTCCACAGCATTGAAATTTCGTGTAAATAAATATGAAATCTCGTAAACCGCTCGCAGCGGCAGCGCCGCCTAATCCCGAAAATCTCTCGTACGTGACAACGGCCACTTTCCGCCTTATTTACATCTCTCCATTTAGAAGAGATTAAAGAGTTAAATATATTTGTCTGACGTTTATAAAACTTTATTTTTTTTAAATAGTGAGTTCGGCTATGACCGGACTAACGGGTGATCCAATAAACGGTCTCATTTAGAGTCAAAGATAAAAGAAAAATAAGGAGTTGACATGAAAATTTAAGTTTAACAAAAACTGAAGACCGACTTCAAAAATGAACTTAAAAGTAAAAAATAACAACAATTCCTTACTCTCTTTGAAGTCGGTGCCTTTTCATTTAATCTGCTTCGTCCTCAGCACCGACTTCAAAGAGAGTAAGGAATTGTCATTTTTTACTTTAATTATTATTTATCTATTTGTAACGTTCACTAGTGTTCAGTAGCATAAAATTGAGACTCCCGAGGCATTCACCGAAATAGTTGTCTATCCGGTACTTTAAGAATGATCCCTTAACTCCTAACTAACAAACTGCCGAATGTTTATACATTTAAGGTCGCCTTATCGTTTAATGCCGCCTTATCTGTCAAAATTGTAGGCGAAAATCAATGTAAGAAGCCGTTAAAGTTGAGTAGCGTTTGACCATTCGGGCGAAAGAGTTCTACCTTCCATCATCAGCTCACCTGAATATTTGGTATTTTTAACGTGACATTAGTGCACTTTTTAACTCTATTTCGTTGGAATTTTAAGTCCTTAGATGAAGTCGAATCGAAATCAAATTCGAATCGAGTGTCAGGAGTTAGCCGCCAGTTTTATTTTTGTTTTATTAACCAAATGTCTATAGTCCGATTGCTAATTAAACGGAGTAAACGGACAGACCGAAATGTCACTTTCTAAAATAATGTTGCTTACTTTCAAAACATAGTGATTGATCTAGTTAATTTTTTATCATTCAAAGAAACAATAACTCAGCACTGGCTTGCAAAATTAGAATTTTATTGCGTATTTTTTAGAAATATCAGCTTAACCCTTCGACTAAATGTCTGTGTCCTGTGACTAAATTTGGTGTGTAAATAATCACAATAGATACGCGAAATGATAACAATGAAAATTATAAATATTACTTTTAATATTTGAGAAAAATTACGTTTGGCACATTCATAGCTTTTGTAAGTTTTGTTCATAATGAACCATGACTATAATTTCAGTAGACATGCAGTACTAATCCCACGTTAGGCAGGAATTACGACTTTGAGTTGGACTATAGAAAATTAAAGAATGATACGGTTCACTGAATTGAAGTATTTCAATAATCTTGATCTTTTTACCGCAGCACTATTTAAATTTCATGAAAAAGTGGCACCATTCGAAATGTCAGTTTACTCCGTTTAATTAGCAGTCCTACTATAGCTGCAATTTCCATGAAACGCAAAAAATTGAATTTCGCGGCTAAAGGTGAACTTTTGCCTTACCAACTAGGCATACTTTGCAAGTTTTCATCCTTTGCTACTACTTTACTGGTGGTAGGATATTCGTATCCACCCGGCCGTCGACCACCGTACCGTCGTGTTAAAACCTGCCAAAGTGACCCACTCTCCGTGTGTGGTTCGCGGTCCAGGATCAGCCAGTGTACTTCCGGTTCTCGACGGGCTTGCGACATGACTTAAAGGTTCTTATGGGGGTATCCCTGTGTCTGCATCGGTCATCCGCCTGTCTTGTCGCAAGCCCCTCGATTTGCTTCTTCCCTCTTCGAAGTGTGAAGAAGCATAAATAAGCCGGCATGATTCTCGTGACCACTGATAAACCTATTCTTTGTCGGTGGTCGTTACTTTAGGACTGCACTACGCTTAGGTAACTTTCCCTTCCCGGATAAGTAAAACTACTTACTTTTCTCAACCTCCTTCGCTCCCGCAATGTCGCAGCTTTCCTCCTGTCCACAGCCGCAGTTTTCCTCTTACAGGCTTTACAAGCCCACGCGAGACACCTCCTGCTAGGCCCCAGAACATGCTGGACATGTTCCTCTCTCTCTTTCACAAAACAATCATCACGTAACTCCTGCACTGGATAAGAGATGGCGCTTTTACTCATTCTACGACTACACGCCGCGCCTCCACGACATAAACTGATCGGGGTGGATTTCAACAAAATATTCTGCTATTAATAAATACTGTGAGATGCCAATTTATTAGAGTTTGTATTAAAATTGATGTCCGCCATATATTCGGGTGTATTTGTAACGTTGAAAGCTGTGCGACATTTTTATTCTGTCTCTTTAACGTTTTGTATATCGATTTTTAATGCGGCGATTTATTTTTGGGGTTTTCGTGGATTTGGGATTTTATATCTGAGGTAAAGTATGCAGGGCCGTATTGGGACATCCAGGGACTCGTGGGCAGACGCTGGACTCTTTGATAAAGAGGCTTTGATTAAAAAATATATTTAAAAGTACCTATTTTGTATAAATTACTTCAAACTAATCTGTGCTGATCCCATCATGAAATAAGAACCAGAAAACAGATTACAGGCTCACACCCATATCCCCGAATGGGTAGGCAGAAGCGAACTAGAACACCTACATCTCGCTGAGCACATTTCGTCCCAAACGTGATAGAGGCGAACTTATCGCCATATCAGGCACAAATTCCAGACTTCTGGCTAATATTGCTAATCCCAATATCATTTTCCCAACCCGGGATCGAACCCGCGACCTCAAGACGATAGCCTTACCGCGCACGCAACTTAATTAAAATCGAAGTAACATGAAGGGACAGAAGTATGGGTCATCAAGATGAGCCAAGAGATTGCCTCTGTTTCCCTCGGAGACAAAGACGTGAGCTTGTGTTATCTTCTACCAATGGTATGCTTAAAAGAGGCGATAACCCTTGAGTTTGATTCGGCATTTCTTCTCAGGAATAGCGACGAAATGCCACCAAGCCATTATCGACTGACTTCAAAAAAGAAGAAGGTCCTCAATTCGTTTGTATTTTTTTTAATGTAGGTATGTTACGCGATATCTCCGCTAAATGTGGACGGATTTTCAAGATTATTTTTGTGTTCGATAGAGCTTATTCCAAGGGTGGTCCCATATACATTTGTTCACCATCGGATAAATTTAACGTAAACAAACATAAAAAAACATACAGAGACGAATAAAGAACCTTCCTTTTTTTAACTCAGTTAAATATAAGTCTTTGAACCGAAAGATAAGAAAGAAAGAAAATAAGTTTATTGCATCTTACAGCATCAATATAAAAAATGGTTAAGTCACTTAATTACACCTAAATTAAGCAAAAAATGAGTCTTTTTCTTGTGAGGAAGTCGAAGTCGTGAGCAAAAGCTTGTATTAAACTATGTAATATTAATAGACGAATCAAAGGCATCATCGGATTAACAAATAGAAAACGACATTTTACTTATGTTTTGGCAACATTGTGTGCTAAACGAGCCATAAATATATCTGATTTATAATACCAGCGGAGAAGTCGCACTAAACATGTAGGCATTCGTTGTTTATTTGATTATAGGCTGTGGACTCATTAGGAAGACATTTTGCGGATATCTGCTAGCTATTTTATAACACATAATATAACATAAGCTCACGCCTATATCCCCGAAGGGGTAGGCAAAGGCGCACTAGCGAACTAGAACACCCACATTTCGCCGAGCTTAGTTCCGTCGCAGATGTGATAGGGGGCGAGCCTATCGCCATATCGGGCACAAATTCCAGACTCCGGGTTGATATGGAAAAATCCAATATCACTGTGCCCGACCTGGGGTTCGAACCCAAGACCTCAGAACCGTAGTCGTACCGAAATACCACCACGCCACCGAGGCAACAGGCAGGCGAGAGCAGCTATTTTATCCGAGCATGACGAAGTAACAACATCATCTATATTATATATAATACATATACACATATATTCAAATAAATAAAATTGGAGAGTCTGTTTGCAATTGGGTACTTGACAATAGTAACCAATATCAATGAATTTCTATAGGAACATAGATTTATCATCTAAATAACGTATGCAATAGGAATTTATTAAAAACACTCCAAGGATAATTTTATTAAATACTTAATTTTGTATCTGTGTATCACGTGACGGTAAACACCAATCACGACGCATGATGTAAGATTACTCATTTTTCTTGTTTATTTGCTCCACAAGGGCCTAAGAGCTAAGATCAAAAGTCATACTGCCAGGTTATTTGGTTTTTTTTTTTTGTATTTTTATTTAAATCTCAAATTAACTCCAACGCGAATGTGATCGACGATCGATATCTGATGGACGAAATATCCAGCCCGTTTTTTTTAGTTTGAAATTATAAATGTTATTTCCTTAATCTCTTTTTTAAAAGCTATTTTGTATCTATGGTAAGAAACAATGACGTCACCCGTAGCTACAGTTAACAGGTAGTGTTTTGGCGGCAAACTAAATTATACATATTAATTGTTGCTTTTTTTAACTAAAATGTATATGTATGTATGAAAATAAATTACGAAATAATTTTTTACATGTTTAGGATAGACTAATAAATAGCCGTGTATACTTTTAAAAAAATTGTCAAATATCCAATTGCAAATTAACTTATGCGTTTGTTCCGGCTGATCTCTGAAACGGCTAAACCGATTTTGCTGGAACTTTCACTGGCGGATAGCTGATGTGATAAAGAATAACGTTCAGGGATACATGCGTGCCTATTTATATAATGTACATAATTAGTGAATTATTATACATGATTGTATTCAATCTTCCAGAGGAGGTTGCATTGACGTCAAGCAGCCAGCCGGTCGTGAAAACTAAGCCAAATCACGTCTGCAACATGATTGAAGAAATGTGTTGCGTCGACCCCACATTGAGGTGGGATAAGGGCTGGTAGAAAAAAAACATTGAATCGTATATGTACACGTTACCTTACTTATAAAAGCATTTTTGCTGAGCAAGTGGTTAAGAATAACCTGTCACTTTTTTCCTTGCGTTACATTGTTTAAAAATGAAAGGGACAACCTATGGTATAAAGATAAGCAGCGCTTAAAGTAAGGGGCATTATCAAAGAATTTAAACGGGCATTATCTTAATTACTTAAAGCGATGTCAAATCCTTCCCAAAAGTAATTTGACAGCAGTCTCAATCAGTCAGACTGCCTCGGTAGCGTGGTTGTATATCGGCATGGCTACCGTCCTGAGGTCTCGGGTTCGATCCCCGGGCGGGCAAAGTGATATTACATTTCTCCATATCAGCCCGAAGTCTGGAATTTGTGCCCGATATGGCGATAGGCTCGCACCCATCACATCTGGGACGGAACTAAGCTCGGCGAAATGTGGGTGTTTAGTTCGCTAGTGCGCCTCTGCCTGCCCCTTCGGGTATACAGGCGTGAGCTTATGTATGTATCAATCAGTTCGGTCAACTGAGTAATTTGACCACCTTTTCTGAAATTGGGGTACAGTGATGCTCTGTGCCTCTGTGTCCATCTGTAGCACTCGCTCGAGAGCTCCGGGCCGCGCATGCGCTGTCATATCATAGATAGAGACGGAGGGATGCTGAGATGGATAGAGAAAGATGTAGAGTCGCATTTTGTAATTTTCGTGAAGGAATTTGTTCTAGCAAATACACATAAACACATAAGCTCACGCCTGTATCCCCGAAGGGGTAGGCAGAGGCGCACTAGCGAACTAGAACACCCACATTTCGCCGAGCTTAGTTCTGTCCCAGATGTGATAGGGCAAATAAGTTAGCACTTTAGTAGCTAAATTGATTTTATTTAAACATTGTAGTCTTGTGGAATATTTTGTGGGGGTGCTTTTTCGACCGACCCCAAAAAATGAGAGGGTTCTAAATTCATCTGT
The DNA here is from genome assembly GCA_036417725.1 of Clanis bilineata. Taxonomy (NCBI): domain Eukaryota; kingdom Metazoa; phylum Arthropoda; class Insecta; order Lepidoptera; family Sphingidae; genus Clanis; species Clanis bilineata. The sequence goes on from CM071165.1 coordinate 3,074,757, forward strand.
ATTTTTTATGTATGTTGCGCGATATCTCGGCCAAATTGGAACATATTTTCAAGATTCTTTTTGTGTTCGATAGAGCTTAATTAAAGTGTGGTCCCATATAAATTTAGTCACGATCGGATAAATTTTGAAGTCAGTCCGTTAAGTTTTGTGATTATTGTAGTTTCAACACTCTAAGGTTTCAACATTTCTTATATATCAGATGTGATACCTATTTGTTTGCTCTTTCATCCTGTGTCAATAGTAAGTATGAATAACTCATATTACAGTCTTAAAATATTTAAAAGAGCAAAATACTGACCGACTCGTAAATTCGTGTTTTTTTAATTTGGTAAATAAAGAGAGCAAAGCGGAAGAAAAAATAGAAATATTAGACAGCTTATAGCTTTAAAAGCTTTGAAGCTCTTAATGTGTGTGTTTTATAATAATATAACAGTATTTTAAAAAGGAACGTCAAAAATATTTATAAGTTAGCGACTCTATTCCTTTCGCCGTGTTTCTAACACAACATCCCCGATGATTGGGGTGTGATCCGCTGGCAAGGACACTGCCGCCATTAAATTAACAATAAAACATTAATAGTGCAAACAAAACCGCACAAAACCCGTTGTATTCAATAAAAATATATACCAAATATTATTGCGAGTGGTCGGTGTAAAAATCCCGGTATTTCTCGACATTTTGTGCCCATAACCATGTTCGAAGTGAGTAACGATTTTCTATAACACTTATTTTTAAACTCTCCAAAATTTTCTATTTTTAAATTATTTTTTTCACGTGTGCCAGTGTTAACCGTTAAGTGTTGAGTGTGTTTTTAATTTATTTATTTAAAAGTGTTTTTCATTTTTAAATAACCATAATTTTTGGTGCCAGTGTTAATGTAATTAAAATTTTATGTCCCTAACTTTATATTAAATGGTTATCAACAATTATGTTCCAAATTTAAAAAGTTATCATTTAAAAAGTAGTAAGTTCATTTTTTAAATATTTGTGCATAAAGGTTTTATTTTATAATGCTTTATAGAATGAGTCAAGCGATTTTTATTAGGGTAACTATAGTTTGACCCCATTTCCAAAGATGGCATTTACCTAATAGACGTACGGTGACCTAGGTCAAAGGATGTAGACCTAGGCACAGGTTGCGAAATAGGTTATGCTATTAAAATATCGATATTCTTAACATTTTCTCATATTTTAACTGCTGATTCTTATTTTAACGCAGTCTTAATTAGCAATTATGATATATTTAAGATTACGATATGATTTAGGATTAAATAGGATTTAACACTGAGATGTAAGAGAAAACAAGGACTTTAGCAGTCCTAGTTTCTTCAATTGATAACTAAGGGCAAATTATTTACTAGCAATAACTTTTATCTATGAAATAATTTTGATATTTTGGCGGATAATGTATCAAACATCTCTCAAAACAACAAAATTAACCCTCTAAGGGCGACTTGCAGCGCTGTTACTAATCTTAGAACTAAACTCGATTTAGCCTACAACTCATTCCTATATTTAAATGGAGATTTATCTAAGTACAAGTCGCTCTAAGGGCAACGGCTTTTGTGACGTTCTTTTTCGAACGTAAAAGGGATCAAATTAAATAGTCATGCGGTAAATTTTGGGGGCATCGCATTTAAAGGGCCGCGGGAGGCCCCTTCAAAGCTAAGATCTATAGAGCGAAATTAGCAGCTAAGTCTGAACCAAAAGAAACGCACTCAGTGAGGATTTGGAATTTTTAAATCGTACTTCGACTTAGTCCGAGTAATTTTTTACACAAAAAACTTTATGTATGTCTAACTTTATGTATGTATGTCTGTCAGTCTGTTGTTCTTGTAAAAAAATACTCGGACTAAGACGAAGTTCGATTTAAAAATTCCAAATCCTCACTGCACTAAGTTTGTTTTTTGACTCAGACTTAGTCGAAGATCGCTCTATAGATCTCAGTCCTAGTGCGAGGCCGTGCGCGAGGGCCCACTTCGCCCACGCCTAACTACGCCACTGTAAGTTATGTTTTTTTTTGTACAGGTTGCAAATATATCAGTATAAATGCACAGGAGATATCAAGACGCCATGGATTACGAGATGCGTGTGTTTAACCAAATAACTGCCTGAGATAGGTGAGTATCTATACTTATACCTCTAATATTAGCTCTGTAATATTATTGACTGCCTCGGTGGCGTGGTGGTATGTCGGTACGACTACGGCTCTGAGGTCTCGGGTTCGATCCCCGGGTCGGGCAAAGTGATATTGGATTTTTCCATATCAGCCCAGAGTCTGGAATTTGTGCCCGACATGGCGATAGGCTCGCCCCCTATCACATCCGGGACTGAACTAAGCTCGGCGAAATGTGGGTGTTCTAATTCGCTAGTGCGCCTTTGCCTACCCCTTCGGGGATACAGGCGTGAGCTTATGTATGTATGTATGTAATATTACTGTCCCACTGCTGAAGTCGGCCCGTTAAGTTTTTAAACTTGGAATTATTAAAATTCTCACTTTTTGTCACTGGAAGACTCTCAGTTTTATTGTAGAAAACTTAACAGACCGCCTTCAAATCCGATCGTGATCAATTTATATGGGAACCTTTAAATAAGCTCTATCGAATACAAAAAGAATTTTGAAAATCGGTCCACATTTGGTGGAGACAACGTGTAACATAGATACATAAAAAATAAAAAATACAGACGAATTAAGGACCTTCTCCTTTTTGGAAGTCGGTCGAAATGGAGTTCACTTCGTCAGTAAGGTGAAAGTTGGCAAAGTTTTTGTTTTGTGTCTGGCCCCTAATGGTACAGCTCTTAGCCCGGGCCTAGTTGGCCTTAAGGGAAAACCGCCACTTTATAAACATGAAAGTTTGTGAGTATGAATGTGTATGTATATTTGTTACTCTTTCACGCAAAGCCAACTAAATGGATTTTGATGAAGTTTACAGTTTTAGATTCGCTCAGAGACTATTAGTACTAGAGAGCTGTAACCTGGGGGGTGTCCTCTTGACTTTGACTTCATTTAGTGACTTAAAATTCCACTGAAATAGAGTTAAAAAGTGCGCTAATGTCACGTTAAAATTCACCAAATGTATAGTTAGTTAGTATTAGTTATTCTGCCTGATTTACCTTATCTATATAAATATTTTATTCTCAATCCTTGTATTTTCATTTTAAACCGTATATGTTTGTTTATTTAATTAGTCTCTTTTTGTTACAACCTTCCTTATATAGTCGTACACCATTTATCATAATAAAAACATGAATATATATTTAAATGCAAAAATCCTATTATTATAACACAGAATATTCAGATTCTCAATGAATCTGAGAAATAGTGCTGTTCGTGAATCACCAGGGGTTACCATCTGAAAACCAGCGCTTCAACGTCTACGTTGCAGCATTTTAAGCTGAGATGGGACCTTTTGCGGCCTCACACAACTGGTCTTTAGGTACAATTTGCTTAGTTCACCTGTTAATAACTTGTTTCATTTGTTTTTGTATTAGACTAATCTAGGTATAATTAAGTAAATTGCCATTGTTTGTATCATGTTTTAGTATGAGATGCCGCAATAAACTTTCTTTCTTTCTTCAAATGACAAGTTCTCATATCTGATGCAACATTAGTACACTGTAACTAGATTTTGGTGGAATTGTAAGTCAATTAATGAAACCGAATCGAAGTCAAATTCGAATCGAGTGTGAAGAGTCAGAGGGCTGGCAACAGTTACGGATCTGACAAAGTGAAACTTTACTAATAATTGTATACCTACTATTTTTTTTTTATTGATTTATACGAAATTTACGTCATCTAAAACGTAACACAGAAGGAAATATTGAAATACTCCCAAAAATAAAAAAATATAAGCCTTTGTAGTTTGGTGTAACCTTCAAACAGCGGGAATGAGAAGTATCAGTAAAATCACGCCACGTCCATAACGGTGCGTGCGTTGGAAAGGGATAGCAAGATATCCCCACTCCGCCCCCACTCTTACTCATTGCAGAATTTAAAATATGAATTACTGGCTCATTTTTCAACCAATTTCGATGTGGTTTTTAAAGAAGGGTTTCTTTTTTGTTTTATTTGCTATTTCATATAAAAATGTGTATGAAATGAAACATAGTCAAGTACCAAATAATGTTTATTTTTTTGACATAACTTTTTTTAATTCTAAATCTGTAGTTATGAAAATTAGCATATATCTAAAATACATAGATTTTTTAATATGTAGTAATAATATTTAGACAGCAAAGTATAGCAAAAAGCGAATTTCTATTTTTTTCAGAAACCGACATTATTCTACGACCATTGGTCATCGACCAAGATGAAAGTAATGTAAACTATTTTCTTATAGTAAGTTATAAAGGTCGAGGGAACTACATTCATCTCTCTCTTTCGCAGCGATTGCGTGCGGCGTGCGAGCGAGAGGACAATGAGCGAGATGCACCCGTCAGTGAGGTGACGCTGCCGCCGCCACCCGGCCAACATGTCATGGGACTCGATAGAGTCACGCGACTTCCTCGGGTATGCATGCTTTTTTATATCATGACCAAAGAGATATAATAATATTACTAATAGAGGGGCTAACAAGCAAGATTCCATACAAAAAATTGATATCAAACGTCAGTAACGCCATCTACCACTTATTACAATGCGAGGCCGATCATTACAACAACGCTAGAATGTTCTGAGGCATCAATATAATATACCCTAGATGCACAGTTCTTTGCAAATATCCTCCTAAAAAGTGGTCTAAGGAATAAAACAAAGAAAAAGATCACAAGTTCTAATTAAATCTACACAATTATAACCCTTTGCACGTGTTATAAAGTAGCTTTTTAAAAGAAATGAGCAAGCGTTCTTAAATTTGAATTTTGAAATTTAGAATTCTATCGGCGTCCAGCTGTATGCAAAAGGAGTGCTTAAGCACTCGTTTGCTGTCCCATTTTCTAAGCGTCAACTGTGCATCTAGGTAAATAATATATCGATGTTCTGAGGATTCAAGAACCCCGTAAGACAGTTTTATTGTTTAAACATTATTACGTTGGCACGACCATAAGCGCGTATGTTTCAAATACGACTGTGTGACTTATGACCGTAAGGTCACAACGTTTGGATCAGTGGCGTAACTATAAGGTGGCATGTCGGCAAAATGCCACCGGCCCCCGACCTTAGAAGGCCCCAGCGGTGATCGGAAGGAGGCCTCGATATATTATTTACCTAGATGCACAGTTGACGCTCGAAAAATGGGACAGCAAACGAGTGCTTAAGCACTTATTTCCCCTACAGTCGGAGGCCGATAGAATGCTAAATTTCAAAATTCAAATTTAAGAACGTTTGCTCCTTTCGTTTTAAAAGCTATTTTATAACAAGTGCATAGGGTTATATTTGTGTTGATTTAATTCGAACTTGTAATTATTTTCTTTGTTTTATTCCTGAGACCACTTTTTAGGAGGATATTTGCAAAAAACTGTGCATCTAGGGTATATTATATTGATGGAAGGAGGCCTCAGACAGAAAAGTGATCTTGGGCTGAAAAGACCTCCATCCAATGAATTTGCCATGGGCCCTCAACAGTATAGTTACGCCACTGGTTTGTATCACAACGTGCTGTTGTCCCGTCTACGTACTGAAAGAAAGAAAGAAAGATTGAAAACTTTTATTGCTGGTACAATACTAAACATAAAACTACTTCAATATGAGAAAAAAAAAATATAATGCATAACATACTTAATATTGCACCAACAAAGGTACCTCTCATTCAGCTACATGTTGCAGTACCACTGCTGAATGCCTTTGATTATGACATACAAGCTCAGGTCTGTATCCCCGAAGGGGTAGGCAGAGACGAATCAAAAAACTAGAACATTTAGCCAATTTATTTCAGACCGACTGGTTTTACCGGCTGAGTTTTGTTTGTTTGTTGTTTGGGCTCCATTTTCCACACCCAGCCTCATAAAAAGGGGTACATCATCAGCCCGGAGTATGGAATGTGTATCCGATATGGCGATAGGCTCGCCCCTTATCTCATCTGGGACGGAAATAAGCTCGGCGAAATGTAGGTGCTAGTTCACTAGTTCGCCTCTGCCAGCCCCAACCTTTTAATCAAATCAAATTGTAGCAGCACAGTGCATTCTTGAACAATGACACATATCGAAAATATGTGTGAACCAAACTTGGTTTGTTTATACCCATGTCAATTACACCTACTTCACCTACTTGTACACGGTACTTAATATGATTTGTTAATTGTTAAGTTTGGTATTTACAATGTGTTCTTTGTTCCCTATGCATTCCTTTGTATTTGATTTGTTATTTTAATAAATATTTGGTGAGAGCGAGAGGCACAGCGATCCTTTACGGGATAGAGCAATACAGTGAATCAGACTAGCCACCTTAAATACGGTGTTAGAAAATTCAGTAGACAGTATTCCATTTGCATTGATCGCGCACGCATAAGTTGCCTCTCTGAATCGCTCACACTTTACTGGCACCTAAGTCTTTCATTAACCATCAACATTACCTGGTTAGAGACAACTGCCAAAAAATCAAATTATTTATTGAATCCATAGAATGTCACACATTACTTAGATTCCGTCAAGAATTGTACCTACCGCCAGTTCGGAAGGCAGGAGGCTGACTCTAGTTACTCGACTCGAATTTAACTTCGACTCGACTTCAATTAGTGACTTAAAAATCGACCGATATAGAGTTCAAAAGTGCAATAATGTCACGTTAAAAATTATCAAATGACAAGTTCTCGAATCGAATGCAACATTATCGCACTTTTTAACCCTATTTAGGTGTAATTTTAAGTCAATAAATGAAACCGCTGAACATAGGCCTCCCCCAAAGATTTCCAGATCGACCTGTTGGAAGCGGCCTGCATCCAGCGACTTCCTCCGACCTTTATCTTTGGGGGAGGCCTATGTTCAGCAGTGGACGTCCTATGGCTGATGATGATGATGATGAAATGAAACCGAATCGAAATCATATTCGAATCGAGTGTCAAGAATTAGGGGGCTGGTTCGCCAAAGAAGAACGGGCAAGAAACTCTGACGTTACTCTTTATAATAAAAAAAGTATAAGCAGTTTACAATAACGTAATAAACTACCAAATAGACAAAAAACTTTTAATTAAATTAAATTAGATTAGAGCAGCTAATCCGCAAAAAGTTTAGTTGAAGGTAAAATTTTAATAAAACCACGAAAACGTACCATTTCGATTGTTGAGCGAATCCCAAAGGCACGGCGAATAAACCGCAGACTAGACGGATGGATACAAATGAAAAAAGTAATGAACGTCTGAGCAGACCAGCCTCCTGACTTCTGACACTCGATACGAATTTGACTTCGATTCGGTTTCATTTATTGACTTAAAATTCCACTGAAATCGAGTTAAAAAGTGCGATAATCTTGCATTAAATTCGAGAACTTGTCATTTGATATTTTATAACTTGTCTTTAGTGCATAAAATGGTTAAAATCGTTGTTTTGCGTATGTGTTTTTAGTGTTTTGTTTCGAAAAAGCGAGTGCAGGAGACCCGGCATAACAATGGACCATAGACAAAAAATTTTAGAAATACCATTTGTGTAGGTGTTTTGTGTAATGTTTTAGTGCAGGAGCTGTTTAAGGGAGCTATATTATTTGTTGCAGCGGGGTGCCGGCGCACCAGCTGTCAGCGACGAGGCTTCTCAGCTCACCGGACCCGTCGCGACACCATCTCGATGAACAAGGTATAGAATATCCCTTCAACACCATCATCATCAGCCATCATGAATATCCCTTACTACTTACTTATTAGTTACACTATTTTACACATAGTGGGGGGGGGGGGGGACTAAGGAGCGGCGAAGGGTATATCGCGCCGCGCCGTAGTTAACAGAGCGCCATTTTACTTCAATTAACAATTAACCAGTAGGCCATACAGATTTTTTGACATTACTCGCTAGCGACTCCGTAAAATATCGTATGACAAACACCCGAACGCCTCTAGCGGTTACGCGGGCAACTGACGTTTTCCATACAAATATTTTACGTCCTCGCTCGCGTAAATACGCGCAACAAACTCATGGACGAAACAGCAGTGGACGAGTATAGGCTGATGATGATGATGATGATGAAACTCATGGTTAAGCTACAAGTCTACATCCCGTACAGTAAACAGTTACACAATTTTACAGTGGGGTCTAAGAAGCGGCGAAAGGAGTAGTAGGTATGTGCCGCCGCAGTCAACAGAGCGTCATTTTACTTAAATTAACCAGCCTCCTTACTTTTGATACTCGATTCGACTTTGAATTCGATTCGGTTTCATTTATTGAGTTAAAATTCTACCGAAATCGGGTTTAGCTTAAGTTTTAAAAAGTGCGCTAATATTGCATAAGATTCTAGAGCTTGCCATTTGATAATCTTTAACGCGACATTAGTGCACTTTTTACCTCGATTTCGGTGGAATTTTAAGTCACTAAATGATGTCGGATCGAAGTCAAATTCGAATCGAGTGTCAAGAGTAAGGGGGCAGGTCTAGAACAATAGGAAATAAATAAAATAAGTAGATATTTTTATGTAATTTCCAAAACTAATCTAATCACGACGAAGGTATGATCTGATGAGCAATTTCATTCAATTCGATTCATTGTATGAAATCGTTCATCAATAGTGGAAAGGGTAGGTGGAAATTATGCTCTGACCAGAGATAACTAATAGATAGGCAATTTAATAGGAACATATTTCACGTTTGAAATTTTCCAAAAGCCACAAAGATCTTTTTTTTAATTATTCATAAATCCACGCATAATTCATCGCAAACTCAGGCCTTCAAAGTATGCCCAAGGTCACTTGCTCGGGAAAGCGCCTAAGGGTGACTGGAACCGCTATTACTAATCTAGAGTGAAACCTAAGCTCCATTTATACTGTAAACGATCTCAGTTTAGAGTGCAGATAGATCGCGATTATGAACCAATCAAATCAAGTCATTTGACGGAGTCTGTGTTCAAACTGTGTTCTTATTGGTTACTTTTTGTTATCTATCTGCAAATTCGAACTGAGATTGTTTATTGAAACCGGCCGTCAGAGATCTTTAAATAGAGATTTGGGATAAATAGAGATTTATCGCGGAGCTGCGAGTGACCCTTAGGGCTATTTGCATCTCCCCGATAAATCTCTGTTTATCACAAATCTTGATTTAAAGATAGGAGTTTACTGTAGGATAAATCGATTAAGGTGTAACTCTAGATTAGTAATAGCGCTGCAAGTCACCCTTACGCCCGAATGGTCAAACGCTGCTCGACTTTAACGGCTTCTTATATTGTTTTTCGCCATACAATTTTGACAGATAAGGCGGCCTTAAAAGACATAAGGCCACCTTAAATGTATGAACATTTGGCGGTTAATGGCTTCAAAGATAATAAACGCTTAAATATTTTATAAGTAAAGATCATTGTATGGGTAGAAGTTAAGTAAAGATCATTGTATGGGTAGAAGTGTACCCATTCTCTGAGGAGTACGGTGGCGGGGGTGTCCGTAACGGCGCGCTGCGGTGGGGGGCGCGGTTCGGGCCCGCGCACCGCCCCCCCGCCGCGCCCGCCGCCGCCGCCGGCCTGCTCGACTGCTTCCGCGCCTGTCGCTCGCGGCTCGACCAGTACCTCGCCAGGAGGAAGGTAAGCATTCAATGGCGGCGCCAGACCAAAATTGGCTATGTTTCATTTCATACAAATTTTTATATAACATAACATAACATAAGCTCACGCCTGTATCCCCGAAGGGGTAGGCAGAGGCGTACTAGCGAACTAGAACACCCACATTTCGCCGAGCTTAGTTCCGTCCCAGATGTGATAGGGGGCGAGCCTATCGCCATATCGGGCACAAATTCCAGACTCCGGGCTGATATGGAAAAATCCAATATCACTTTGCCCGACCCGGGGATCGAACCCGAGACCTCAGAACCGTAGTCGTACCGAAATACCACCACGCCACGGAGGCAGTTTATATGTAATAGCAAATAAAACAAAAAAGAAACCCTTCTCTAAAAACCGCATCACAATTGGTTGAAAAATGAGGCAGTAATTCATATTTTAAATTCTGCAATGAGCAAGAGTGGGAGCGTAGTGGGGATACCTTGCTATCCCTTTCCAACGCACGCGATGTAATGGCCGTGACGTGATTTTACTGATACTTCTTATTCCCGCTGTTTGAAGATTACACCAAACAAAGGCTTATAACTTTTTTATTTTAAGGAGTATTTCAATATTTCTTTCTGTGTTCAGTTTTAGATGACGTAAATTTCGTATAAAACCAATAAAAAAAAATTTGTTGAGTACCCAATTGAACCTCGGCGACATCAGTAGGGTAACTTTTGGCACTCGATTCGATTTCGACTACGATTCGATTTCATTCCTGACTGAAAATTCCACCGAAATCGAGTCAAAAAGTGCACTAATGTTGCGTTAAAAATTACCAAATGACAGCTTCTCGAATTTAAAGCGACATTAGTGCACTTTTTACCTCGATTTCGGTGGAATTTTAAGTCAGTAAATAACGCAAGTCAAAATCGAGTCTCAAAAGTCAGGGGGCAGGTTTATTGGTGGTCACCAGAATCATGCCAGCCTGCAATGTACACTGAAGAAGGAAGAAGCAAACCTCTCTGTTTGCGACAAAACACCGATATTTGTTTCGGGTCTGGGTGTTGTGAGACCGCGCGTCTCTCGTAGTTCCTGATTCCCACGACACAAGACTCGATCTTAGTGTGGGGTCAGGACTATGGATGTGACAGTTGGGTGTTATTATTATTATTCCTCATTTATTTCAATGAATCTTTTTTTACATTTTTAAATATAAATAACTAGCTGACCCGCGCAACTTCGTCTGCGTAGGAGAGAGAGGGTTGAAAGAATGAGTCGTAGGCACCTATAATCCAATAATTCTAAAGGAGGTAATGAGATGATCTACTTCGGTCCGGTTTCGTCAGTCACCCACTCAGTACCCTCGTCAGTTACCCCGTCCATCACCCCGTCGGTCACCCCGACAGTCACCCTGTCGGTCAAGCCGTCGGTCACCTCATCTTTCTGCTCGATTGTCACCCCGACTGTCACCCAGTCTGTCACTCCGTCTGTCACCCGTGTGTCACCCGTCTGTCACCCTGTATGTCACTCGTCTGTCACCCAGTCTGTCACCTGTCTGTCATCCAGTCGGTCACCCCATCTGTCTGATCGATTGTCACCCCGTCTGTCACCCAGTCTGTCACCCCGTCTGTCACCCCGTCTGTCACTCGTCTGTCACCCGTCTGTCACCCCGTCTGTCACCTGTCTGTCACCCGTCTGTCACCCGTCTGTCACCCGTCTGTCACCCGTCTGTGAACCCGTCTGTCACCCGTCTGTCACCCATCTGTCACTCGTCTGCCATACGTCTGTCACCCCGTCTGTCACCCGTCTGTCACCCGTCTGTCACCCGTCAGTGAACCCGTCTGTCACCCGTCTGTCACCCATCTGTCACCCATCTGTCACTCGTCTGCCATACGTCTGCCACCCCGTCTGTCATCCGTCTGTCACCCCGTCTGTCACTCCGTCTGTGACCCCGTCGGTCACCCCGTCAGTCACCTCGTCAGTCATCTCGTCAGTCACCCCGTCCGCCACCCCATCAGTCACCCTGTCAGTCACCCCATCAATCACCTCGTCAGTCAGCCCTTAGGTCATAGTGTGATGTTATATAGCCAATAGCCATCCTCGATAAATAGACTATCCCACAAAAAAATATTTTTTCAATTCGAACCAGTAGTTTCTGAGATATCAACTTCCCCGCTTCTTAACATTTTTCATTTTTGCTCCGCTCTCATTCGGGACGCCGCGCCGGGTCAGAGTGACGTTACCATCGTATAAATATTGACAAATATTGACGTCACTCAATTGTTTTGCCTCCCCGGAACCTCTCCACTAAAATTTGAACTTTATCGTATGGTATTATAGTTCAAATTGACTTTTAAGTATTATTACGAATCGATTGTATGGGAGTACAGAAAAGTGTTGTTTTTAGACTTTTTCAGACAATTTTTCATTTTTTTCTCTCCGTAAGAACCATCCTCGTACTTCGATGAGTATTCTAAAAAAATAATTAGCGAAATCGGTCCAGCCGTTCACGCGTGATGCCGTGACAACGGAAAACGGGTTTCATTTTTATATATATAGATATAGATATAAAAGGAAATATATTTAAAAAAATAAATATCACCCTCCCGATGACGCTTGAGACCCAAGCCACCGGTGGTTAGGGGCTCAGAGTAAGGAACCGCCTCACAATGCGTGCCGTGTCCAATAACACTGCCTTCTGTATCTGGCTCTTGACCCAACGCCCGATTGAGAGCCTTTTAAGGTGTTGGTCGAGGCTCTTTATTATTATTACGGGGTCTTATTGGACCCTATCATGTCCAGATTGAGCGCGGCGTCCGTTTATACGGTCAGAACGAGCAGCGTCAAGCCGTGAAGATCTGGCTGTCTGCGTTACGAGGCGTGAGACATCGCAGTGACAAATTCGCTTTACTTGGACACCTCTACCAGGCTTATATGGACTTCGGGAAGTATAGGTAAGGAAAATTGATGTTGTATCTTAACCTAACCTCAAATATTTTTATAGCAGAGACTGGTAAACGAGCAGATGGGTCACCTGATGGTAAGTGATCTCCACCGCCCATAGACACCCAAGACACAAAAATAATCATGGGTGAGTTGCCAACCCAAAAGGAGGGAATGGAATGGGAGGGAAGGTGATTGGGAAAGGGAGTGGGGAAATGGGCCACCGGAAATCTCACTCACCGAACGAAACGCTACTAAGCTGCCACTTTACGGTTTTCTGTGAGACAGCGGTATCAAACCGGTCGAGCCGGCCCATTCGTGCTGTAGACGTTACTGTCTACAGCGTGGCTCTACCACTCAAGATTGAGATTGCCAGATCAATCTGATGAAACAGCCTGCATCTAGCTTCATCTTATAACTTTTATCAGGTCGACGTGGACGTTCACTGCAATTGACGGTACGTGGTCTTCACTCGAGAACTTTTCTGTCCTATCGGCTATCCGTTCCACGAGCTATGTTTCCTGTCCACTGCCACTTCAAATTGCTCATCCATTGCTAACCAGTAAATCATTCCTGATTTGATAGCGAGGATATCTTAGGAGGGCCTATGTTTAGCAGTGGAAAGAAAGAAAGAAAGGAACTTTTTTGACAGCCTCCGTAGCGCAGCGAGCGAGCAGCCGGCTGTGAAGCGAGAGGCCGCAGGTTCGATCCCCGCACCGAGACAAATATTTGTGTGGCCTACAGATATTTGTTTCGGGTGTTGTGAGAGCGTGCGTCTCTCTAGTTTCCTGATACCCACGACACAAGACTCGATCTTAGTGTTGTTATTTATTTATTTAGCTAAGACTTGAGACCAGCTGTAGCCAAGATGGAGTGTTATGAGACCGTAAGTCCCTCGTAGTTGATACCTACGATACAGGTTCTAGTGTGGGGTCAGGATTATGGTTGAGATCTATAGAGCGAACTTCGACTAATTCTGAGTCAAAGAAACGAACTCAGTCAGGATTAGGAATTTTTAAATCGAACGTTGACTTAATCCGAGCCATTATTTAGAAAGGAGAAAGAAAACAGACTGACTGAGCAAAGAATTTCTTGACAAAAATGACTCTGACTAAGTCAAGTTCGATTTAAAATTCCAAATCCTCAATGAGTTCGTTTCTTTGACTCAGACTTAGTCGAAGTTCGCTCTAGATCTTAACCTTAGTGTGTGTTGTAATACCTATTTGTAATGTACCATTTGACAACCTTGGAACTCTTTCCAGGGAGTCCCTGGAGTTCGCCAATCGTCAGCTCGGCATATCCGAGGAGTTGGACTCGGCGCCGATGCGTGCTGAAGCTTACCTGAATCTAGCGCGAGCTCACCAGACTCTTGGAGGACTGGACAGGTATGATCTTGGAACTTCTAGACCACAGCTTATGAGCCATCAGCTGTAAGTGAAGAGGGAACAGTGACTCAGATTTCCGAGGGTAAAATACTGTTACGCGTGCATAATAGAACCATATCTTGCCGAACGCGCCGCGTTTCATCCATAATTGTACAGAACGTTCTAGTGCGTTCGAGCCGCGCTAAGGCGGGCCGCGTGACGTCACGCGCCGATAAGAGATCGACGAATATAAAAGGCGTGTGTGTGTGTTGGCGGGACAGTGTTTCTTCGGAAGCGATCGAGTGCGAACAACGAGCGACAAGCGAATATTCGGAGCGATTATTTCGACGCGTATTGTGTGCAGTACAGTGTTTAATTTTAAATAAAGTGCTGAGTCAGTTTCGAGAACAGTCGGCGTTTAATTGTTTGTCCTGAACCCCGTTAGCCCGTAACATTTGGTGTCAGAAGTAAGGACAAATGCCGGTGTTCCCGAAAGACGACGAAGGTATCCGTACCCGAAGCCAGCGCCAGCAAGAGATGGACCGAGGGCGTTTCGAAGATAGTCCGGCACAAGAGCCGGTTTCGCAGCCAATGACGCAGACGACTGCAGGCCCATCTGGAGTGTCGCCGACATGGGCACCTAGTGAATTATCGGCCATTATGTCGATGCTGCAAGAGCAAGCTCGACGTCAAGAGGAGCAAGCTCGACGTCAAGAGGAGCAAGCTCGACGTCAAGAGGAGCAAGCTCGACGTCAAGAGGAGCAGGCTCGTGAGTTGAAGGAGCAGCTCCAACGTGACAAAGAGGAGCAAGCTCGACGTCAAGAGGAGCAGGCGCGTAAATTGGAGGAGCATCTGCAGCGTGGGCAAGAAGAGCAGGTCGCACTTATGAAGAAATTGCAAGCTACGGTCGGAAAGGAATTAAAAATCATGAAAGACCAAGTGGACCAGCATGAGCAGCGTATTGCAAAGGCCGAAGCCCAAATCGCCGACGTCAAACAACTTGTGGAAACACGTGTGTGTAGTGCCGCAGGTTCTGTGGTGGCTGCACCGTCAGGACGTGGTTTTAAAGTACCACCATTTGATGGCACATCATCTTGGTCGGCCTACAAAATTCAATTTGAGGCCGTGATGCAGGCAAACGGGTGGACCAAGGATCAAGCCAAGACTGCTCTAACCTTAGGTTTACGTGAGCAGGCCTTAACCGTCCTGGAGGCTCTTGGCAGAGATGTTACATATGACCAGCTGGTCGAGGCCTTGGAGTCGAGGTATGGTGATGCCCACCTGGAACACGTCTTTCGTGCTCAGCTTAAGGATCGAGCTCAACGTAATACCGAAAACCTACAGCAGTGGGCCCTGGAAGTTGAGAAGCTGGTTCGTAAAGCTTACCAGTCCACACCTGCACTGATTGATGGAATTCTAGTGCAGGCTTTCGTCGACGGAATCCGCGACTTAGAGGTGCGGGCTGCTGTGAGGCTTGGGCATCACGAGACCCTGAAAGATGCGTTGGCTCACGCGCTGGAAGTGGAGGCTGTACGACAAGACCATCGAGCTCACCGCATTAGAGAGGTTGTGGCATCACCTCCACCACGCAATCGTATTCAGGGGTACAGTCCGCGCTGCTTTAACTGCGGTGAAAGAGGTCACCTCCGCTTGAATTGTAGAAAACGACGGGATGAAGGAGAAAATAGACCTGAGGAGAGGGTGGTTAACACCGCCGAACAGCAGCAGGGAAACGAGTAAAGGCCAGGACTATGGGGCGGGTGCTGGCCGGGGTCCAAGAAGCCCCAAGGGTGTTGATCTCACAAGCACATGATGGGAATAGCTTAACCATTAGAGGCGAAGTCAACGGAACACCTTGTAAGCTGACGTTAGACACTGGAGCTTCCCGCACGGTTGTTAGTATCAGGCTGGCGAATCGGTTCCTTGGGGACTATAAAGGTAACCGTGGACATATAGAACTTCTAACAGCCACCGGTCAGCACATATCCGTCTAGGGTGAGAAGAGTGTACGGCTAAAACTAGGTGAAGTAATCTATCTGCATGATGTCATCGTGGCTGATATTGTTGACGATTGCATTCTGGGCCTGGACTTCATGCGAAAACATGGATGTGAAATCGACGTCAAACAGGGCGTGCTGAAATGCGGCTCAGAAGAGCTTTTTATGGAAGGAGCACCAACAGGAAAAGCATACTGCTTGAAGAAGACTGTGGTTCCACCTAGATCAGAAGTCATTGTACCAGTTAGTTTGCCACGGAATTCTGGTCCAAAAGAAAGGTGTGTCCTCATTGAGAAGATTGACAATGATCATCCATGGAAAATTGCGAGAACCCTGGTAAGGTCTGCAAATAAGTCGGCTGTACGCGTACTCAACCCCAGTACCGAGCCACAAATAATAAAAAAGGGGGTGGTAATGGGTTCTTGCGAGGAAGTGGATTGGATGCGCAAATGCCAAGATTTACCCACGGTGACGAGCATGGCACCTGCGAAATTCGACGTGTCATCACTTTTGAAAGACTGTGGTGAGTTGTCTTTAGAAGAGATTAACAAGGCCAAGAAAATGTTAACACAGTACGCCGACATCTTTTCTTCTAGTGATGCTGACATAGGAAGAACTAATTTGGTCCAGCACAAGATTAACACAGGCAACGAGTTACCAATTCGTCAGCGACCAAGAAGATTGCCAGTTGCCAGAGAGAAAGAAGTGGATACCATGATTGACGGGATGCTGAAGGATGGTGTCATAGAGCCTTCATCTAGTCCATGGTGCTCCCCAGTGGTCTTAGTAAAAAAGAAGGACGGCAATATGCGGTTTTGTGTAGACTACCGTCGATTAAATGACATAACAAAGAAGGACAGCTATCCTTTACCGAGGATTGATGACACTCTAGACACGCTTACCGGAATGAAGTGGTTTAGCACGCTAGACTTGAAGAGCGGTTACTGGCAAGTGGAAATTGACTCAAGAGACAAGGAGAAAACTGCTTTTTCTACTGGTAAAGGTCTATGGCAATTTAAGGTTATGCCATTTGGATTGTGCAACGCTCCTGCGACTTTTGAAAGACTGATGGAACTTGTACTTACCGGACTGATTGGGGACGCTTGTCTTGTCTACTTAGATGACATCATCATAGTGGGCCGCACATTCGAAGACCATCTTCGCAATCTTGAACGTGTCTTATCGAAGATCCGGGGGGCCAATCTTAAACTGAGTCCCAAGAAATGTTCACTTTTCAAGAAGCAGGTTAACTCTTTAGGACACATTATTTCAGCAGCTGGCGTACAAACAGACCCCGACAAAGTTGTGGCAGTCAAGGAATGGCCAGTTCCGAGAGACAAGACACAAGTTCGTGCGTTTTTAGGCTTGTGCTCCTATTACCGGCGATTTGTGAAGAATTTTGCAGACATAGCCAAGCCTCTACATAAGCTTACAGAAGAGAAGAGACAGTTTTGCTGGGATGAGAATTGCGACACCGCATTCCAAACGTTAAAAGACCGTCTGTGTAATACACCTATATTGGGTTATCCTGACACTGCAAACGAGTTTATAGTGGACACAGACGCAAGTAATACTGGTATTGGCGGTGTGTTGTCACAACGAAAAGGAGAAAAAGAGGTTGTGATAGCTTACTTCAGCAAATCCTTATCTAAGCCTGAACGGAATTACTGCGTCACAAGAAGAGAACTGCTAGCCGTAGTCAAATCACTGCAACATTTTAGTAAATATTTGCTCGGGCGGAAATTCCACCTACGAACAGACCATGCTGCCTTGAAGTGGCTACTGCAGTTCAGAAATCCAGAGGGTCAAGTAGCAAGATGGATTGAGTTGCTACAAGAGTTTGACTATGTGATAGAACATCGCAGTGGGAAATCTCACGGTAATGCAGACGCTCTATCAAGAAGACCTTGCGCAGAGAACTGCAAGCACTGCGTCAAACAAGAGGTTAAGGAAGAAGTGCCTGTGCGAATAATAAGGACAGACCTCAGCAACGAGTGACGAGACACGCTACTGGAAGCGCAGGATAGTGACGCAGATCTTAAACCAATCTTTGAGTGGTTAAAAGCTGGTACCGCGAAACCTAAATGGCATGAAGTTGCAGCGTTAAGTTCTACTACGAAGAGCTACTGGGCCCAGTGGGACAGCTTGGTTATACATGATGGAGTACTGTGCCGTAAATGGGAAAACGCAAAAGGCGATCGATGTCATTTGCAAATGGTAGTCCCTAGAGCTAAGATCCCAGAAGTTCTGCAGCTCTACCATAATGGATTATCAGGAGCTCACATGGGGGTCAAAAGAACTCTGCTGAAGATCCGCGAAAGATTTTATTGGATCCACTGCCGAGACGATGTTGAGGAATGGTGTCGTAAATGCACAATTTGCGCGGCTGTGAAGGGTCCTCATACACGAAGTAGAGGAGCATTAAAAATTTACAATGTGGGAGCTCCATGGGAGCGGATTGCTCTGGACGTAGCAGGACCTTTCCCTGTAAGTGACAGCGGGAACATGTACTTCATGGTGGTCATGGATTACTTCACGAAGTGGCCGGAAGTATTTGCCATTCCCAAACAGGAAGCTTCAACAGTCGCAGATAAATTGGTCCATGAAGTATTCTGCCGGTTTGGAGTACCTTTAGAAATTCACAGCGATCAAGGACGTAATTTTGAATCCCAAGTATTTCAGGAAACATGTCGAGTATTGGGCATTCACAAAACCAGAACGACCTCCTACCACCCGCAATCTGATGGCATGGTGGAACGATTTATTCAAACGTTAGAGAGATACCTGGCAAAAGTTGTAGAAAGCAGGCAAAAAGACTGGGACAAGCACATTCAGCCGTTTCTCCTGTCATATCGTAGTGCGGTTCACGAGAATACGACGGTGACACCAGCTTTCGCTAACTTTGGAAGAGAATTACGACTGCCTGCTGATCTGATAACTGGTATCCCTCCTGACACCCCGCGTAGTGTAACAGACTACGCGGACAACAGACTACGCGGACGATCTGCGCAAGAGATTGAATGACGTATATGAACACGTCCGAGTATCAGGTCAGCAAATGTCCGAGAGGATGAAGACCCGCTATGACCGAAAAATGAACAACAGCGGTTTCGACGAAGGGTCACTAGTATGGTTGCACAACCCAGTTCGATGCAAAGGCAAGTCTCCCAAATTACAAGCGAAATGGGACGGACCCTATAGAGTTGTCACCAAGATTAATGATGTCACCTACCGAATCCAGAAAGGCCAGCGATCTGCACCTAAGATAGTTCACGTCGACCGTTTAGCACGTTATTATGGCTGTAACAATGCTCGGGACGAGCATGTCTTAGGAGGGGGCAGTGTTACGCGTGCATAATAGAACCATATCTTGCCGAACGCGCCGCGTTTCATCCATAATTGTACAGAACGTTCTAGTGCGTTCGAGCCGCGCTAAGGCGGGCCGCGTGACGTCACGCGCCGATAAGAGATCGACGAATATAAAAGGCGTGTGTGTGTGTGTTGGCGGGACAGTGTTTCTTCGGAAGCGATCGAGTGCGAACAACGAGCGACAAGCGAATATTCGGAGCGATTATTTCGACGCGTATTGTGTGCAGTACAGTGTTTAATTTTAAATAAAGTGCTGAGTCAGTTTCGAGAACAGTCGGCGTTTAATTGTTTGTCCTGAACCCCGTTAGCCCGTAACAATACATAGAAAATGACATAGATTAATTTGAATTTCATTCACCTCATTGTTAAACTATTATATTTAAATGTGGGATCCGTGTTTTTGTTATTTAATAATTATTAGATGTTACAAAGCAAAAAACGGGGCTTAAGTCACTTTGTACCACGCGAAGTACATAGTGACTCAGCTAAAGTTATAGATAAAAATGTTTAAAATAGTGATATCGTAGATAATTCCTTTGGCATTAAGTCAGGCGGGCTTACATTATTTGTATAAAAAGTTTAATACATAAATAAAAAATGGGTGCGTGTACTTATGTACGCGCGTGAGAAGTTATACTTCTTTGTTTAATAATATTTAGTGTTAATTATATTAAAAAACTAAAAACATACGCAAAACAACCATTTTAGCTGTCACCTGCTCGTAGAACAATGGCCCATGGTATAAGATGCATGTTTTGTTCGTTTAGGCGCAAAATGTCCAATTCCCACATGGTCCAATTCTCAACATGTCCAATTCTCAAAATGTCCAATTCTCAAAATGTCCAATTCTCAAAATGACCAAATCTCAAAATGTCCAATTTTCAAAATGTCCAATTCGCGAAATGTCCAATTCGCGAAATGTCCAATTCCCAAATGTCCCATTCGCGAAATGTCCGTTTCGCAAAATATCCAATTCGCGAAATGTCGAGTCCTCAAAATGTCCAATTCGCGAAATGTCCAATTCCCAAAATGTCCAAATCTCAAAATGTCCAATTCTCAAAATGTCCAATTCGCGAAATGTCCGTTTCGCAAAATGTCCAATTCCCAAAATGTCCAAATCTCAAAATGTCCAATCCTCAAAATGTCCAATTCGCGAAATGTCCAATTCGCACAATGTCCAATTCGCACAATGTCTAATTCGCGAAATGTCCAATCCTCAAAATGTCCAATTCGCGAAATGTCCAATTCGCACAATGTCCAATTCGCACAATGTCTAATTCGCGAAATGTCCAATTCTCAAAATGACCAAATCTCAAAATGTCCAATTCTCAAAATGTCCAATTCGCGAAATGTCTAATTTGCACAATGTTCAATTCGCTAAATGTCCAAAACGCGAAATGTCCGTTTCGCGAAATGTCCAATTCTCAAAATGTCCAATTCCCAAAATGTCCAAATCTCAAAATGTCCAATTCGCGAAATATCCGATTCGCGAAATGTCCAATTTGCACAATGTTCAATTCGCTAAATGTCCAATTCTCAAAATGTCCAAAATTCGCAGAACGTCCAATCCTTACATTAGTCACAAGTAAAGTATATTAATTAATTATTATTATATATTTAATATTATCAAAGAATTTAAACAATATTAAATTGCAATCGAAGTCAAATGGGTGCGTGTACGTGTACGCGGTTAAGCAGACAACTTCATACTGTAGACAACTTCATACTGTTAAATTTCACTCATCATTTTTTCATAACGCGCCTAAAGAAGTATTACTTCAAAATAAGTAATAACGCAAGGGCTTTGTCAAAAGACCTTAGCATGTTATCAGAAAATCTGTTGTTATCCTGTAACCCAAAAAGTGACAACATCACAAACCACGGGCATAGCTTAAGCTTTCAATTGTGGGAGGGAAGAAGCAAATCGAGGGGCTTGTGACAAGACATGCGGATGACCGATGCAGACACAGGGTGTACAGTAGCCCGAGCACGAAAAACGAATGTAAATGTAAATGTATTCGAGTTCGCTGCGCACTGATGACGTTTGGTTAATATTTCATACAAATTTCATAGACGCACATCGAGTTCGAATACATTTACGGTTGTCAGAAATTTTCCTGCTCAGGCCGCAGTTTCCACTAGACATTATTTGCTGACGCAGCGTCACATACATTTACCGCGTACTTATATTTTACTTCAGTGCAATTATAATCGCAGCCTTATACACACAAATACAGAGCAAGGAAAAGTGAACTATATTTCCGCTGTATATTTGCTATATGTCGAATGGCCAACGCTAACGTTGTTTTTTAAAAACGGTGACGTCAGCATGGCTGACGTCAATTTTGACAATAAGATGATTACTCATCTTATTTATCAACTGTGAACACTGAAATTCACTAACTCCCTTTATTAACGGTACTTAACAGTACCGTCTACTTAGGGATGTGGACAGTCCGAGTGCCGGAGCACGACTATGTCGAATCTGCTCTGAACACTCCTTTTATAGGGTGCAATATTTGCAACTACCTACTCGATACCGAATATCGAATGTTACAGAAATAATTATAACAATTGACTTAGTCCGGGTCATTTTTACAAGAAAAACAGACTGTCAGACAGACTAAGCAAAGATTTTCTTGTAAAAAATGACCCGGACTTAATAAAAATCTTCACTGAGTTCATGACTTTGAGTTAGACTTAGTCGAAGTTAGCTTTATAGTTCTCAACCTAAGTCAGGTTCAACACTATGGGCATCGATTTAATATATCCTAGATGCACAGTTCTTTGCAAATATCGTCATAAAAAGTGGTGTCAGTAATAAAACAAAGAAAAAGATCACAAGTTCTAATTAAATCAACACAATTATAACCCTATGCACGTGTTACAAAGTAGCTTTTTAAACGAAATGAGCAAGCGTTCTTAAATTTGTATTTTGAAATTTAGAATTCTACCGCGTCCGACTGTATGCAAAAGTAGTGCTTAAGCACTTCTTTGCTGTCCCTTTCGGAGCGTCAACTGTGCATCTAGGTATATAATATATCGATGACTATGGGCCTTACTTACATAATAGTCTGTCCCTTTTATTATCAAACAATGTGACACAAGAAAAAAAGTGACAGACAATTCTTCACCATTTGCTCAACTAAACTATTTTTAAAAGTATGGTCCGATATATACAGCGGTCGCCATCCGGGCGGATACGAATACCTTACCACCAGAAGCCTTGTAGAGATGTAGTTGTAGACATATGTAATTGACTACAGCGGCCTGAGCAGGAAAATTTCTGACAACCGTAAATGTATTCGAACTCGATGCGCGTCTATGAAATTTGTATGAAATATTAACCAAACGTCATCAGTGCGCAGCGAACTCGAATACATTGATATTAGTTTTTCGTGCTCGGGCTACAGGATTTACGACTCTCTTTCTCCAGGGCTCTCTCCTACGCTCGTCACGCCCTCTACAACGACTGTGGAGGTGGTTCTACAGCTGGAAGCGTTCATCTGACAGTGGCGTCTGTTAGCCTGGAGTTAGGAGCATTCTCTAAAGCGATGGATGGCTTCCAGAAGGCACTGGCCGTGGCGCAAGCGCAGAATGACAACACACTGCTGTTGCAAGTAAGTTTAGCAAGAACGAGAAAGTGGGATACCCTCATCATCATCATCATCAGCCATAGGACGTCCACTGCTGAACATAGGCCTCCCCCAAAGATTTCCAGATCGACCTGTTGGAAGCGGCCTCATACCCTCATACCCGCCACAAACTCATGTCGCAACCTCAAGAGATCCGGATATACACTGGACGATCCTGGAACGCGAACAACATATTTAACAAAATAAGTAAATAGATGGACGTCTTTGCACAGTCTTATCTCATTTTTTATTTCATTCACCCATCTACCAGGTATACGCTGGTCTCTCGGAACTGTGGCGCCGTCTCCGCGACGAGGAGCGAGCTGTGGGGTGTGCAGCTCGTGCTTGTGACCTGGGCAGGGGACCCCGAGCCCTGGACCTGAACACCAGGCACCACCGCGCCGCCCTGCTGCAGATGGCAGCTGCTTTACGAGCTAGAGGGGATCTGGGAGACGCTCATGATTACTGCAACGTAAGTAACATGAGTTTTTATTTCCCCTAAAGCTCAAACTCAGAAAAAAATATAAAATATTTATTAACGATTTTATACGAGGAAACCACAGGAGTACGTCGCTCGCATGTGTTTAGTCAAGATCGTACCAGGGATACGTTTCCGTGGTCGGGCCAAAAAGCGCTGGAAGAACGATTTGGAGGAAGATATGAAAGCCAATGGTCTAGAGGATGCTCAAGACCGGGCGAAATGGAAGCGTTTAAGTAGAAAGGCCGACCCTGGCACTAAGCCGGGATAACGCCAGGCAGAAAGAAGAAAGAAAGATTTCTATACCTACCCCAAATCTCAATTTTAGGTTAGCTTGGCCGAAATTGCATTAATTTATTATTATAAAAAATTTATCCCTATCTTTCTGTTTGATTAATTTCATTGCGGGATGAAGACAATTTTGCATTATCTGAGACTCGCCGAGCTTCATTGCTCGGTGTCCTAAAATGCATGCCATTGTTGATCCTGGCTTACAGGAGTTACTGGGGCGGGTATGTAGGCGGGACAGTCTCGAATTATAAGAATTACGTGTTATTAGATGAATAAGGAAAAATATTGCAATTCGTGGTGCAAGCTTTGAGCGAGTGGCGAAGGAGATACTACGTCAACGTTTCGGTAGTCTATACTTTAGGAGTAGGAGTGACTGAACCCCTTCATTCCAGGAGGCATTGCGCCTGGCGGCGGTGGCTGGGGATCAGGGGTGCTATGCTCGAGCAGTACGCATCGCCGGAGATGTCTACAGAAGGAAATGTGACATTGGGAAGGCATTAAGGTACTTTTGAAGAAAACCCCCCCTAACTTTTGTCACTTGATTCGAATTTGACTTCGATTCGGTTTCATTTATCGACCGACTCGAGGAGGAAGTCCTCAATTCGTCTGTATTTTTTTTAAAATATTACGCCATGTCTCCGCCAAGTGTGAAAAAAAATTTCAAAATTCTTTTTGTATTCATAAAGCTTATTTCAACGGTGGTCCCATATAAATGTGGTCACGATCGGATTTGAAGTTCGGTCCGAGTTTTTAAACTTGTGATTATCGACTTAAAATTCCACCGAAATCGAGTTAATAAGTGCGCTAATGTCACGTTAAAAATTACGAAATGTCATTTGGTAATTTTTAACGTGACATTAGTGCACATTTTAACTCGATTTCGGTGGAATTTTTAGTCACTAAATGAAGTAGAATCGAAGTCAAATTCGAATCGAGTGTCAAAATTCAGTCAAAACTTTGTGGTATTGAGGGACTGAGTCGTCATGCGTTCGGGTAAAGTCGGCTCGAGTCAACTAAGGGAGCGAAAGAGATATCGTCAACGCGTCACTGTTGTACTCGCTCGGCGTTACATGAGAGAGCATGACGCCTCAGTCGCATTCAGTATCGACACAAACACGGTATGTGCCGTGCCAAAACGTTTTTTGTAAATGTGACAAAAATCGTTGTGTAGGAGACATTATCTATAGTCATAAGATATTGTATGGTTAAGATCACAAAACAGACACTTGCTATGTCTTACTAATAGCGAAAATTAACGTCGTCTTGCTGAAGTTTCGTGGTCGTGTGGTCGAGCATACACCATTTTATTATAACTTCTTTTTTGTTTCATTCTATCTTCCTTTCTTACTCTCTCTCTCTCTTTACCTTTTCTCTCTATCTCTCTCTCTGAGTGCCTTGTAGAATTCTGCACAGTTAAGGAGATAGTCAATATGAACGTTTTGAATCAAACAAAGAGATTCTTTCTCTCTACTTTCTCTTACTCTTTCTCAACAAAACCTATTTTCCATGGGTTTTTCAGACACTACGAAGTGGCTATGGGAGCAGGTCAGGCTTTGGGTGACAGACTGGCCCAGATGGAAGCCATGGACGGAGCCGCTCGGTGTCTCGAGGCTCTGAGGCTACAAGGCAGGATCTGTAACTGCAGACCTTTGGAATTCAACACCAGACTCCTGGAGGTGGCTACTTCTGTTGGTGCTAAGGTGAGGATGAGTCATCCATCTATTTATCAAATGTTCCTGTTTGTTGTACTTGTTGCCCGTTTTGACATTTCATTCATCCTTATTTCGAAACTCTTTGCTGTATGATTTTTTTTCTTAACACTCCGAATCCGAAGAGGGGAAATACCATGACAGGCAGACGCCCAATTCAGACACGGAGATGTATCCCCATATACACCAACCCATACTACACAAACAACCATCATGACATGTCGCAAGCCCTTCGAGAGAACCATACAAGGAGTGTGGGTCATTATGGCAGGTTTTAGCACCATGTGTACATCCGGGTGGATAGTGAATACCTATCCATGTACACCTTGTCAGGCACAAACGTTACAGGGGTACAGCAAGTCGATTTGTTCATGTTGCAGATGCTAGTCCGTCGCGTTCGTCTCCGTCTCGCCGACATCTACGTGGCGCTCGGCGACGAGGCGGCGGCGACGCGCCAGAGACGATCCGCCGCCGCCTGCACCGCGCCGCGCTGCGCCGTGTGCCGCGAGCCGCTCGCGCAACGAGCCGAGCCGCTCGCCGCGCTGCCGTGCGCGCACATCGTGCATCACGCGTGAGTCACACCACACACCACACCCGCCCGTGTACACTGCGCCGTGTGCCGCGAGCCGCTCGCGCAACGAGCCGAGCCGCTCGCCGCGCTGCCGTGCGCGCACATCGTGCATCACGCGTGAGTCACACCACACACCACACCCGCCCGTGTACACTGCGCCGTGTGCCGCGAGCCGCTCGCGCAACGAGCCGAGCCGCTCGCCGCGCTGCCGTGCGCGCACATCGTGCATCACGCGTGAGTCACACCACACACCACACCCGCCCGTGTACACTGCGCCGTGTGCCGCGAGCCGCTCGCGCAACGAGCCGAGCCGCTCGCCGCGCTGCCGTGCGCGCACATCGTGCATCACGCGTGAGTCACACCACATCTTCGGACTCTGAAGAGGATCCGATGTCGGGATCTGGTGTTAATATAATAATTGGTATTGAGAAGAGAAAGAGCTGCTTCGACAGTGACTGTGATGAGATCATTGGGGGTCTACCGAAATGTGTTTGGTACGACGGACCAGTGTTTCGAAATCATTATCACTATAATTATATATACGTTTCCCCACGCCTCAATTCAGATACGCTTCTGTTAGTTTTCATTAGTTTTGGCACTAGTATAGTAACTAAAAAAAAGTCTTTATCGTTTTTCTTCTATAGCCTGCCCACTCACGCCTCTGGTGATACCATACTATAATAATATTATTTACACTAAATATTGTCTTTCCCCTTTTTCTTCCCCTCTGGACCCTAATTTCCCCTTAAAAGAGGTTTTGCCCTCATTGTGGAAACACTGCGATGCACTGTGTTATGTATATTATTGTGAGCACATGTGTATGTGTTGCAGTTGCATGCCGGAGTCGTGGTCGCGTCGCTCGACGCGCGGCGCGGCCGGCGGCGTGGAGTGCGCCGAGTGCGCCTCCCCCCGCGCGCCGCGACACCCGCCGCCCGCGCCCCCCGCGCCGCCCGCACCGCCCGCGCCGCGGAACGTCACCGCGCAGGTACTATAGTAGGATTGCTAATTAAACGGAGTAAACTGACATTTCGAATGTTGCCACTTTTTCATGAAATTTAAATAGTGTTGCGGTAAAAAGATCAACATTATTTAAACATTTCAATTCAGTGAACCATTTCATTCTTTCATTTTCTACAGTCCAACTTAAAATCATAATTCCTGCCTAATGTGTGATAAGTACTGTATGTCTACTGAATTATAGTCAAAGTAAATCAATGCTTGCTAAATTACGGCATGTTAATTGGAATTATAGTCATTCATATAGTCATATTAGGTTGATTATAAACAAAACTTACAAAAGCTATGAATGTGCCGAACGTAATTTTTCTCAAATATTAAAAGTAATATTTGTAATTTTCATTGTTATTATTTCACGTATCTGTTATGATTATTTACGGAACATTATTAACACAGATATTTAGTGGAAGGGTTATGCTGAAACTTCTAAAAATACGCAATAAAATTCTAATTTTGCAAACTAGTACTGAGTTATTGTTTCTTTGAATGATAAGAATGAAACTAGATCAATCACTACGTTTTGAAAGTAAGCAACATTATTTTAGAAAGTGACATTTCGATGTGTCAGTTTACTCCGTTTAATTAACAATTGGACTATACTGCCATTCACTCCCGCCGCCTTCCCCCCTGCCTCCCCCGCACCGCGCAGGTACTACTGCACACTTCATGGCGGTAGAATGAATGTTATGAGTGTTAATGTGTGCGTAGGGCACTTTTGTACAGGCGCGTTTGTGTGCGTGGCTTCTCTGTGGCGTCCGTTTAACAAGCGAAATGGTGTCCTTTTTTCGACCGACTTCCAAAAAGGAGGAGGTCCTCAATTCGTCTGTTTTTTTATGTATGTTACACGATATCTCCGCCAAATGTGGACTGATTTTCAATTATTTTTTGGGTTCGATAGAGCATATTTCAAGGTTGGTTCCATATAAATTTGGTTACGATCAAATTTTAAGTCGGTCTGTTAAGATTTTAAACTTTTTTTTTATAGCAGAGATTGGCAAACGGGCAGATGGGTCACCTGATGATAATGATCTCCACCGCCCATAGACACCCAAGACACAAAATGAATCATGGGTGCGTTCCAACCTAAAAGGAGGGAATGGAAGGGGAGGGGAAAGAGATTGGGAAAGGGAAGGGGAAATGGGCCACCGGAAATCTCACTCACCGAATGAAACGCGACAGCAAACTGCCACTTTACGTCGGTTTTCTGTGAGACAGTGGTATCTGCCCGGTCGAGCCGGCCCATTAGTGCTGTAGACGTTACTGTCTACAGCGTGGCTCTACCACTCAAAACACTTATGATTATTTACGTCCTAATATTGAACTTTGTTTCCAGGACTTCCCATTCGGTACGCCACCAACACTCCGGGAGTCAGATCTGAACTCCATACTGTCAGACCACAGCAGCCAGCAGGCGACATCTAGCGTATAATTCATTACACATACACACATGGAACTACTCCTAGGAGGTATTTTAGGATGTAAAACTTTATCCACACTAGCGGCTTGGCTTAACTTTGAGCTAAGTAATTGCATACATAACAAAAGCTCACGCCCGTATCCCCGAAGGGGTAGGCAGAGGCGCACTAGCGAACTAGAACACCCACATTTCGCCGAGCTTAGTTCAGTCCCAGATGTGATAGGGGGCGAGCCTATCGCCATATCGGGCACAAATTCCAGACTCCGGGCTGATATGGAAAAATCCAATATCACTTTACCCGACCCGGGGATCGAACCCGAGACCTCAGAACCGTAGTCGTACCGAAATGCCACCACGCCACCGAGGCAGTCCTAAGTAAGTAATTGATCAGAAAATAAATATCTTAACAAATGTCCTAGATAAGGGAACGTACCCATATCACGTGACCCATTTGGTGGGGAGAGGGTCTTGAAAATACCACGCTTGGGCAGGGACTGGGGGGTCCTTAGGTTTCGTCATGTAGCCGATATTGTAATAGGGTGTTCGTATGAGGTGATTGAAAAAACGTTCGTTTGCCATGAGTAACCATTTATTACTGTCCTTACATTACACTACTGACGCCCGAATGGTCAAACGCTACTCAACTTTAACGGCTTCTTACATTGATTTTCGCCATACAATTTTGACGGATAAGGCGGCCTTAAACGACATAAGGCGACCTTAAGTGTATAAACATTCGGCGGTTAACGTACCTAATATAATGCTATGTGATACATACACCACAATATCCTCCAGAGAAATCTCGTGCTTTTTGGTGCTATATATATATTTTATAGCAGATATTGGCAAACGAGCAGATGGGTTACCTGATGGTAAGTGATCTCCACCGCCCATAGACACCCAAGACACAAAAATAATCATGGGTGCGTTGCCAACCTAAAAGGAGGAAATGGAAGGGGAGGGGAAAGGGATTGGGAAAGAGAGGTGGACCACCTTTGGAGTAAGCTTAATGAAACACAAAACGAATCTTAAAAATATACCGTTTTTAGCGGAGATATAGCATTATATCAATCACAAATTTAAAAACATAATGGACCGACTTCAAAACTTACCCGACCGTGACCACCGAATTTATATGGGACCCTTGGAATAAGGTCTATCGAACACAAAAAGAATCTTGAAAATGGGTCCACATTTGACGGAGACATCGCGTAACATACATTAAATAATCACAAATTTAAAAACTTAACAGACCGACTTCAAATCTGATCGTGACCAAATTATATGGACCACCCTTGAAAGAAGCTCTATCGAACACAAAAAGAATTTTGAAAATCGGTCCACATTTGACAAACAATGGTTTTATCAGTTGTCGGAATCATGCCGGCCTATTTGCTTCTTCACTCTCCGAATCCGAAGAGGGAAGAAGTAAATCGAGGGGTTTGCGACAAGACAGGCAGATGACCGATATAGATACAAGGATACCTCCATATATGGATATCCAACCAACCATCAAGTCATGTCGTAAGCCCCTAGAGAGAACCGGAAGTACACTGGCTGATCCTGAAACGCGGACCACACAAGTGTCGGTCGAGAGTTTTGGCGGGAATTCTGACGGTGCGGGTGGTCGCTTGTTTTAATTATTTCATATTTTCGTCTTAAGTTGTGTTTGTGGTTTAAATGTGATGTTTATCTAAGCAATAAACATCAACGAAGATGGGCAGTATGTGGAAGCTTTGAAATAAGTGATTTTGGATGCTTTTTGTCGGGTGGATGGGTCGACCATGTTCGATTCCTCCGCTGCGAGAAAATCGTCTAAAAAACATCAAACTGAAAGGAATTGATGCCAAAACTCAAGCAGGGCCTTGAAATCGAACACATCCGACTTCATTACACTTGCGAAAACTTAGATAGGTATAGGAAAACAATTTCCCTAACTTGACATTGGCATAATGTATTTCAATTGCCATAAAAAGAAAAAGAAAAGACTGTGGGTCACTATGGCAGGTTTAGCACCATGTGTACTTAATATGTCACTCTTTTCAGGAGCAGCTCCCAGAAAATATATGACGATACATTAAGTTTTCAAAGGTCAGTGGAGTTTTTTTAGCTAGAATTTGAAATTAATTGAAAGTAACCACGTGGTGGATATGGCTGGTTTTTGAAGAGATGGACTGTTTTGACAGATTTTTTAACATGAATACATCTTGGTGAATGGGTATATTTGGAGGATCGAGGATATATTGTTATTTTTGAAATCAATTGCGTTAATATTAATGAACCGAGTTTATTGTAATTAAAGTAAAAATTAAACAAACAAATTAACAAGAACTCAGTTGGTTAAGAAAATATATGTGTTTTAGAGTTAAGTAATTATGTACATGGCAGTTTTAAAACGCAATAAACTGTTTTTTATTTATTTAAGTTATCTGTTTTGCTATTGTTAAAACAAAGATCTATGTTTTTTTATATAAATTTAGATTTGTTGCAAATAGTATATACCTTTTTTTACAGCTCCAGTGGCGCAATTGGTTAGCGCACGGTACTTATAAGACAGTGTACGTATATACCTTTGATATTCTTTATCCGTGTTACCTGCGATTTAAAAAAAAATCCTGTCAGGATGTGTTCATGGTGAAAATATGGCGCGAAAATATTGATATAATAAGCGAAAAGTTATCATTTTGATGCAATAATATGTGTGTATAATTGTTAAATTGTGAAAAATACTTTATTTTTAATTGATAATTGTCTTATATTTGTAAATGTATACAATTGATGGATTTTTGTATGTGGCAATACTGTGGGGAGTGATTGCCAGTTTACCTTGGAGTTCTTGGTGACGACTACCTTTGCTTTTTAATGTCTTGCGGGCGTTTTATGTATGTGGGTCTGTATTAATGACAAAAGAAAAATAAGGACTTGGCATGACTACGTAAAAACACATTCAAAACTATATCACGCATACAGTAAAATGTGCACCGATGAACCGCATATATGTACATATAATATTTTCGATAAAGTTGGTACCTATGTATATAAAATCAGGACCATACTCTAAAAAAAATTACAATATCTAACAATGACTAATGAAATAGGACCTGGCTCGCACACCTACGAAAAATACGTATATATAGGTATAAGCTCACGCCTTTATCCCCGAAGACGTAGGCAGAGGCGCACTAGCGAACTAGTACACCCACATTTCGCCGAGCTTAGTTCCGTCCCAGATGTGATAGGGGGCGAGCCTATCGCCATATTGGGCATAAATTCTAGACTCCGAGCTGATATGGAAAAATCCAATATCACTTTGCCCGACCCGGGGATCGATCCCGAGACCTCAGGAAGGTAATCGAACCGAAATACAACCACGCCACCGAGGCAGTCTTAGTCAGGCACGAAAAATACGTGTTTACATTGAAGTCGGTTACGCCATTTTAGTTTCGCATTCTATTTAGTTGTATTTCATGTAAGTTGTCACCGTGTCATATTAATTAAATAACTCATAAGCACTTATTAATTTTATTATAAATACGGTGTTTTATAGTTTATGAAGATGTCTAACTGCTATAATAATGGGATCTTTCTTTCCCATGAGATCCCATGATATTGGATTTTTCCATATCAGCCCGGAGTCTGGAATTTGTGCCCGATATGGCGATAGGCTCGTCTATCAGATCTGGGACGGAACTAAGCTCGGCGAAATGTGGGTGTTCTAGTTCACTACACACTACACTTATGTTATGTTCTTATTCTATGACTGCCTCGGTGGCGTGGTGGTATATCGGTACGACTACGGTTCTGAGTTCTCGGTTTCGATCCCCGGGTTGGGCAAAGTGATATTGGATTTTTCCATATCAGCTCGGAGTCTGGAATTTGTGCCCGATATGGCGATAGGCTCGTCTATCAGATCTGGGACGGAACTAAGCTCGGCGAAATGTGGGTGTTCTAGTTCACTACACACTACACTTTGTTATGTTATGTTCTTTCCCGAAGTTGCCCTTTTGATTTTGTTCTATACATTAGTAATGCTTTATTTTTCGGAGTTATGGCCTCGTCCTCTTATTTTTTCTTTAGTTATTGAACTACAAAATACTCATACAAAAGGCAATTACTTCCCATAAAAAGCGATGGAAGTGTCCATATCCTTTAAAAATCTATTGAAAGTAGGATGTGGTCGCTCGGCGTGCAATTCTTATTTTAAGTAGGTATTATTACATGATCTAGTAGTTTAATAATTGATTTTTATTAATTTTATCTAAAATTTACGTCATATTAAAGTAGAGAAAGAAATATTGAAATATTACCAAAATTAAAAGCTATAAGTCTTTGAAATTTGTAATGGAATCAACTAATAGAAAAGAGATGCATCAGTGTACTGACGTGAAGGCCATAATGGTGCGAGCGTTGGAAAGGGATAGCAAGATATCCCCACTACGCGCAACTCTTGCTCAATAAAGAAAATAAGACTGCCTCATTTTTCAACCAATTTCGATACAGTTTTTAGAAGATTCCTTTTTTGTATTATTTACGTATCCAGTAATGCATAAAGTCGAACAAAGTCTACATTCTTAAATCGGCACAGGCCACTTTCTACCTACCACCGTTCTTAGATTCCCCACCCCCGCTTTTTATTGCCGAAGTGGGCAGACCATCGATATATTATTTACCTAGATGCACAGTTGACGCTCGGAAAATGGGACAGCAAAGAAGTGCGCAGTCGTTTTGCCTACAGTGGGACGTCGATAGGTTTCTCAATTTCAAAATTCAAATTAAAATACGCTTCCTCATTTCGTTTAAAAACCTACTTTATAACACGTGCATAGGGTTATATTTGTGTTGATTTAATTAGAACTTGTGATCTTTTTCTTTGTTTTATTCCTGAGATCTAAAAATTTTAGGAGGATATTTGCAAAGAACTGTGCATCTAGAGTATAATATATTGATGGGGCAGACCGTAAATAAAAAATGACAAGGGAGACACTGTCTCTTTGTCTATATTGACTGCACGCCACTGGTTGCTACTACGTTCTTTTTCAGTTCCCGAGGCTACATGCAAACTAATAAAAACATTTTTACAATAAAATTAGTATATATAAAATAAAATTAAATAAAATTGGAATTTGTGCCCGATATGGCAATAGGCTCGCCCCCTATCACATCTGGGACGGAACTAAGCTCGGCGAAATGTGGGTGTTCTAGTTAACTAGTGCGCCTCTGCCTACCCCTTCGGGGATACAGGCGTGAGCTTATGTGATTAGTATATATAATATTATCTGTGTCGTTGTGTGCCGAGCGACCATACAATTCCTTTATACGCTTTATTAAAAAAAAAACCTTTGATTTTGTACGAATTAAAGTATTAAATGGTGTATAAATATATGATAACATATATTATTGTGATTTGTTTTTGATGACTGTATTGTAAGTATATGCTTATATCGTACAATATGTTGCTATATATTGATGGCATTTGGTATTTAAGGCAAAAATATACTTTTAAAGGCGTTATCCTTTAAAATCAAATTGATTAATTAATTAAATGATAATAATCCATACTACTGAGATTTTATGCGGAGTTATGCGCATGCGTGAAAGTTATATTTGACAAGGAAAGTAGTATGTATGTATAAGATAGATAATATGATGCGTACGACATCCATACGCTGCAGAATCGCGCGTGGATTCAAATGCGCATTCTATGAAAAAGCCCCTTAACGATTTTTATAAATGAAATATTAAAAAAAATGTGCCGATTAAAAAATTGCCTAAATGCCAAATGCCCAGTCAATATTTAAATTTGTAGTAGTATATAGATAATATATCAGAATTTCTCATAAACGGGGAAAAGGTAAGTTAAGTATAAATCTATATTAAAATCTGATATTAAACCATTAAAGTCCACTTTATAAATATATCATACTGCCAATACGTTTCCATTGTCAATTAAGGTAAAAAAAATCTGTAATACATTAAACATTATGGTATTACGAATATTTGCATAATAAAAGGATTATCTCCGTATTTTTTAAAAATAAAAAGCATATTACAATAGGCCAACCATGTGTTTTTTGACATTACTCGCTAGCGACTCCGTAAAAAATTTGTGAGACAAACACCCGAACGCCTCTAGCGGTTACGCGGGGAACTGACGTTTTCCATACAAGTACTTTACGTCCTCGCTCGCGTAAATACGTGCAACAAACTCATAGTTGAGCTACTGATCACAAACTTAATAAAACTTTAACGTAAACCATTGTGGTTTTCGGGTTTATTTTATTTTGATTTTTTTTGCCGCCAAAATCATGAAATAGAAAACACTTTTTGAAAGATTTATTTAATTTTTTTTTTTTATTGAATAGTATTTATGCTTTTTTAAAGTATTCGTAATGCCATAAAACTTTAAATATCAATATTATAATCTCGCACTGGTTTGCAAACGGCACAGCAGATGTTATTACAGGGGACAGTGAAAAATATTAAATATTGATTTATTTTGTTTGCTGTCGCAACTTAAGGTGCACTTCTAGTGGTCGCGTCATGCGACAGACGAACGTCAGTACCACCGCGTCTAGCGTTTGTACTAGCTATGTTGTCTCCTGCACTAAAACATTACCCAAAACACCTACACATATATGTTTTTTATCTATGGTCCATTGTTCTACGAGCAGGTACACAGCTAAAATCATTGTTTTGTGTATGTGTTTTTAGTGTTGTTTCGAAAAAGCAAGTGCAGGAGACCCGGCATTACAGAAACATGACTTAAAACCACGATAAACAAGTTTAGCTATAGAGCACTAGTTATAGATTTACACAGCTATTCAAAGTTTAATTAATTTTTAATGGCAATATCAAATTGATTCTCTTCGTTTGCTACAAAAATACGGGTTTAAATGTTATTAATAAACGTAAAATAAGATAAAACAAACAAATAAGGTATATTCACTGTCCTCGCCACTAAATCACTGTTACTGCGTTTATAGATATATCCAGAATTATCTAAACTCTATCTATTGTTACTCTAAATATATATATTTCACATCTCAAATTCTATTAGTAGATGGATGTTTCGGACATCTAATTCCAATTCAACTAGTTGCGATTCTATTGAATCGGTGGTGTGAAAAAATGGCGAAATTAAATTAGGCTGAGGTCTATAGAGTCTTCGATTAAGTTTAAGTCAAATAAACGAACTCAGTGAGGACTTTTACTTAGTCCGAGACATTTTTTTTAAGAAAATCTTTGCTTAGTCTGTCTGTCACACTGTTTTTCTAATAAAAAAATACTCGGAGTAAGTCAAAGTTCGATTTAACAATAGGGAACTTGCGTGTAATTTTTTTATTAGTTCATTGTAAAGAACTACGTCTCAAATAAACACACCAGAAACAAAAACATAAAAATATGCACAAATCATTTAATGATCGCAAGTCTAAATATAACTTACAAAACCCCGCGCTAAAAAAGGACGTGACGTCACCGCGTAAATATTGCTTTTTGTTGACATCTCAGTTGTCACTGACGTCTGAATCGCTATAATTGCCTATCGTTTAAAATTTCCCCAAAAATGTTGCAGCTATTTCATTAAATAACGAAGTAAAAATAAGTTGCACTCTTGAATCCTGAGTGGAGATGTGGGAAAATTACATGAAGAAAATAATGTGGAAAGAGGAGGACCTCCGAAATCTCATTCATCAAGCACCATACTAAACATAACAACAGTTTTCCGCAAAATTGGGAAGAATACCCCAACCAGGAAACACTGCCTAATGCCACGACGTCACTTGGGTTTTGCAAAAATTCCATTTCACGTAATTTCTAATTAAGATATTTTGTAAAATATTAATTATTTTATACTACAAATTTCATCATAGCACATTTCAAGGTTTTGTTTATTGATTTATCAACACAATTTCTCGTAATAATTTTCGTGCAAGTTCCCCATTCCAAATCCTCACTGAGTTTGTTACTTCGACTTAGACTTAGTCGAAGTTTGCTCTATAGATCTCAGCCTTAAGTTTAAGACGCGGGTTTCCTGCACTAAAATATTACACAAAACACATAAACAAATCATGGTTTTTCTACAATTTTTTGTCTATGGGCTATTGTTATATGAGCAAGAGACAATAAAAACCCTTGTTTTGTGTGGGTGTTTTTGTGTTTTGTTTCGAAAAAACATGTGCAGGAGACGCGTCTCTAGGTATTGGAAATATTGTAGGTACACTTAAAAAGATACATAAAATTATATTACGCAATTAAAATTATAATATCTACAACGTAATCCAAAGTACATAATGTCAACTAATTCCGATTCTTTCCAATATTCCGATTCCGATTCTGTTAGATGTCCGAAGCATCTAACAAACACCGAAATATATATTATATACACTGTAAATACAATTATATTTCTAGATTACTATCTGATCAACAGATTAATTTGCCTTTACTGTGTTTAGAGAAAGCGAGTGCCAGATGAAAGCTCGACTGAAGCTAATTAAAAGCTAGTATTATATGTTTAATATATTCTTTACCATAGGTATAATTGGACCGTGTTACACAGAAATGATCCATCCCACAAAATTGTCACCAATATGGTCTATTAATGGTTTAGACCATGTTGGCATCAACAACATATTTTTAATTTTGTTTTTGTGAGTTGGATCATTTCTGCGTAACACGGTCCAATTTGAAATGATAATAAAGTTTAGTATTATTTAGCAATTTTTTTTCACTTGATTTAATTTTACACTTCAAACGCTACGTGCATCTCTTATTTTAAGTATTAATTTTCATTATCCGTGTTAATAATAATCAAACAATTATTACCAATGTTTAAACGAATAAATATCGTTAACTAATAATATAATGAGGTTTGACAACTATAGTTGATTCCGAATCTCTTTTCAACTAATTCTGCTACTCGCTATCTCTTTACCAAAACAAACTCTCGTCCTATTCGGTGTTGTAATATAAAATCTATTTCGCGGCTAGA
This sequence comes from Clanis bilineata, assembly GCA_036417725.1. Lineage (NCBI taxonomy): Eukaryota > Metazoa > Arthropoda > Insecta > Lepidoptera > Sphingidae > Clanis > Clanis bilineata. The sequence goes on from CM071165.1 coordinate 3,112,143, forward strand.
CAAACGGATTTAGACTAATTGTAGATACCTCAAAGAAATAGTTTGGCACACTTAGATAGGGGAATTGAAATTAAATATTTAGTTATGATCAACGTACGTCTAAATAAGTTAGTCTAGCTATTTTCTCCTTTTGTAATTTTTGTCACAATAATAATGTAGAAAATAATAATAATGTAATTTTTTTAATATACCTAATTAAATTTTCGTTTGGGACACATTTCGCAGTTTCTTCCGACATTTTGATACCATGGTTGCAATTTATACCTAATAAAATTTATATTGTAAAGCATTCAAAGTTTCGGAATGTCAGGGAATGTCGGAAAAATAATGGGAAAGGGTTTGGTTTCTTTATTTTTAAATATATATTTATTTACAACGATTGAGGAATTGAAATAAAGTATTAAAAAATATCCTATTTCTGTTGTGCATTATTGTGACAAAAACTACAAAAGATCTCAAGTATCTCAATGAATATGTAACGTACCTGCACATGTACCTATTTATTTCTAATTACATTTCATAGTTCCTTCCAAAATAAAACTATTTATTGTATTTTACATTTTGGATACCACGTCTGGTCGCAACGATACGCGTGGTAGCAAAATGGCGGGCACAAGAAAACTGTAACCATGTTTTTTTTAATATTTATAGGTATAAATTGTATGTTATCAAAAATATGATGTATTTATTAAATTAGATAATTATACAAATGCAGTTAAGTATTATATTTTGGAAACACAGCGTTAAAATAGGTCACATTACCATAAACATAGAAATTTCTAGAAATTTATTTGAAATTGGAATACAGCTCTTGGAAGGGATTTAGGCTGGAAATAGTGACATTTCACCTGATACAGATTAAAAATCTATTTCTATAAAACTGTCAAAAATTCTAAGACCTATCTCACGAAATACCTAGCTCGTAGTTAGAATGCACAATCTTATTAGATCTGAAATTATCAGGAATTGTGAATGTTTTAGATATTTTAGAGTTTTTGGCCAATTTAATACCATTTGATGCAATGCAATCATAAGTTTTTTTTATTTAGGTTTGTGAATTCGTGTTCTTTGATCTTGGTCATTGCCTCCTTGGTGTAGTGGTAGCTCAAATGGACTGTATACCGGGCGGTCCTGGGTTCGAATTCTAGGTAACGCGTTACGATCTTCCAGGGTTTGGATCACCCAAAGAGCCTTGACGTCTGGTCATAAAAACCAAGGCGAATCCTTGTCCGAAGTATACTTCGGACAAGGATTCGCCTTAGTTTTAGGATTAGATTACACAAGGATATATCCTTGTGTAATCTTGTCTCTATACAGTTCAACTACATCAACATTATCCATAGATATCTGGATCAAATCCGGCTCGAAGGACCAAAAATTTTGCAAGTATGCAGGAAGAAAGATACAATAGATTGTAATGATAAAAATGTTTGAGCTTTTTATAGCTTATCGCTTTACAGACGACCCAGGTTAGCTGCCGCAATCGAAATTTTTTAAAAGATTTCTTAAGTTACTGGTTGTGACAATGAAAATCGTAGTCCAGAGTTGCCGGTTGCCGAAACTCGGAAGCAAAGCGCCTTAACATCAAATAAATGCCACCAGCAACCACCTTTTAGCACCTTTCTGTACATTACTTTTCTTTTTCTTTCTACCTGCCCTTTTCCCACCTTAATGTGGGGTCGGCGCAACACACTTTTCAAGCATGTTGCAAAGAGGATTTGGCTTAGTTTTTACGACCGGCCGCCTGCCTGACGTCAACCCCCTATGAGGGATCCAATCCCGGGCAAATTAAATTAGAAATTTTACTTTGCCCGGTCTGGGAATCGAAACAAGGACCTCCCGGTCTACAGCCCATACATGCTGTCACTAGACCAAGGAGGCGACCCTTTCTATATATTACATATTCCTAAATACAATAATTATTTTCTGAACATTCACAATTTCTGATTGAACATGAAAATGATATTTTTTCTTTGTAGATATAACAATATATTGTGATGTGAAATATTTTATCAAAACGCAATAAGTGTTAATGACAAAAACTTAACTACTATTAATCTTTATTTCCGCTGTGTCAGACATCTCTTTTATTTGATCTTTTTTAAATCCATTATAGCTTAGCAAACTTTTCTGTGCGTGTGACGGACGTCACTGGCAGGTTTGTAATTACAAATGTATAAAAAAGTGTATTTAATTCGCGAAAATCCTTTTTTTCGTTTATTTCTGGACTCTTTTATTTTCTGTTTTTTGTTACTTTCATTTTGTACTTTTTTAGATTTTTTTTCTGCTAATATCTGACATAGCTTAAATCTAATAAAATTAAATTAAATACGGGTGGCCATAAAGTAAAATATATCGAGGTTATTAAAAAAAAAATAGAACCAATTGTATGCACAGATATAAAAATATATTTAGTTAGAAAGTACATATTTCAAAATATTACCTTTTCGTAACTTCGTTATAAAATACAAAGTGTTTTATTTTGCTTCCAAACACGTAAGCTATAAAGTAAAATAGTTGGTCACCCTAATAAATATTATAATAAAATCACAAAATGTTCCCAAACCCAAAATTATGTACTAATGTTATTATCATATGTTTAAATATTCAGATGTGCCCTAAAAAAGTATTGCTATTAAAATAAACCTAATAAAGCCGGGTCTTCTGCACTAAACATTACACAAAACATGCATTTTAATCTATGGTCCATTGTTCTACGAGCAGGTGACAGTTAGCTGTCATTTTAGAAACGTGGTTTTGCGTATGTCTTTTTAGTGTTTTGTTTCGAAAAAACTAGGACAGCAGACCCGGCTTAAGAGTCATTGCACATCAGCCATTGGTAGGTGCAGTTTATTTAAGCCTTGTAACTGTTGGCCATGTCTTCTTGGATTTTAGAAAAAATATAATATCGATCAAAGCATGAAAATTGAAAAATCGATTATGCACGATAGATCTGTGATAAGATTCTTAGACAAATGAAGATAGAGGACAGGGTATAACGAAAAAAACGAAACCAAAAGAAAAAAAATTATTGTGAATATAATCTTATCCAATGACTAAAGAAAAAACAAGAAAACCCGGCATAAATACGAAAAAGACGTGTTTATTATGAAGCCGGTGCCGCCATTTTAGTTTCGCGATCTATTCACATGTAACGTGTCATAAGAATTAAATAACGTGTAAATACTTATTAATTGTATTGTAAATACGGTGTTTTATTTACAATAATACTAATTTTGGATGACGAAGGTGCCTGTTATAAATATGAGATCTTTCTTACGCAGTCGCCATTTTGGTTTCGTTCCGTACATGAGAAATGCTTTATTTTTTCGTCAGTTTTTCATAGTTTTGACGTGTTCTCTATCTTGTTTTGTCTAAGATTTATTAACATTCTTCCTAGAGTGATATATAAAAGCGTTTGCCTGCATTTCAAGTCTATGGTAACTTTGTCGTTAGTTATTTTGGGCACATCTCAATATTTTCATCATGTAGTTGTGATCTCAGCGTTGTGTTAAACACTATAGGATAAATTGAAAGTATGTTTGTTCGTTATATTTTAAAATTTTAATTGAAATATATATTTCATTTGAATGAAGCGTTTGTTTTATTTTACATAACATAACACAAGCTCACGCCTGTATCCCCGAAGGGGTAGGCAGAGGCGCACTAGCGAACTAGAACACCCACATTTTGCCGAGCTTAGTTCCGTCCCAGATGTGATAGGGGGCGAGCCTATCGCCATATCGGGCACAAATTCCAGACTCCGGGCTGATATGGAAAAATCCAATACCACTTTGCCCGACCCGGGGATCGAACCCGAGATCTCAGAACTGTAGACGTACCGAAATACCACCACGCCACCGAGGCAATTTTATTTTACAGCTTGACAAAAAGAGTATGACACGGTGAAAATTGGAACTAAAACAAAAATATTTCTTTTTGGACTTATTTTATTCTACAAATAATTTTCATCTGGAAATTGAAAATCACCTTCAAAAAGCCCATTAAATGACAATAAATAAGAATAATACATTTTATGTCGTAGTATATCGGATTGTCATATTAAATTAAGCGCCGTCATTAAATCCATACTCTTTTTGCCGAGCTGTACACAATTTTGGCAGGGCTTGAACCAGGTAATGATTTTGGATGAAAAGACTTGGGTGCCAGTGAAGTCTGAGCGATTCAGAGAGGCAACCTATGCGTGTGCGATCAATGCAAATGGAATACTATCATCTGATTTTTCTAACACCGTATTTAAGGTGGCTAGTCTGATTCATTGTACTGCTCTATCCCGTAAAGGATCGCTGCATCTCTCGCTCTCACCAAATATTTATTAAAATAACAAATCAAATACAAAGGAATGCATAGAGAACAAACGTTGTAAATACAACTCATATTAAGTACGATGCACAAGTAGGTAATTGACATGAAAATTAAACAAACGAAGTTTGGACCACACCTATTTTCGATAAATGTCATTGTACATAAATGCACTGTGCTGCTACACAATCATGAATAATTCCTCCTTGTTTATGAAATGCTTCGGTGCGTGGTATTGCTTGCGCGTTGCGACTACTGTCCTGAGGTCTTGGGTTTGATCTTCGGGTCAGACAAAGCGAATTTTCTAATTTAATCGTCAGGGAGGCAGTCCATTGTAAAAACTAAGCCAAAGAATTTCTGCAACATGCTTGAATACGGCCAGTGTACTTCTGGTTCTCTCGAGGGGCTTGTATGACTTGATGGTTGGTTGAGACGGGTATGGGGGTATCCCTGTATCTGCATCGGTCATCCGCCTGTCTTGCCGCAAGCCCCTCGATTTGCTTCTTCCCTCTTCGGTTCGGAGTGTGAAGAATCATGAACAGTCCGGCATGATTTTGGCGACTGATATTCCCTTTGTTTGTCAGTGGTCGCCAGACTTCTATGTATTTACTAGACAAGCTGTTTCGAAGTAGTTGTTTCAGTAGCTGTTTCACGGCTAAGGAAAAGAGCAGATTTCTATGGTGAGTTGAGGTTGATTAACAGAGACTTAATGCGCACATTCTATGTACCGGAGAGCCAGTCTATAGTCCGATTGCTAATTAAACGGAGTAAACTGACAGACCGAAATGTCACTTTCCAAAATAATGTTGCTTACTTTCAAAACATAGTGATTGATCTAGTTCAATTTTTATCATTCAAAGATACAATAACTCATTACGAGTTTGCAAAATTGGAATTTTATTGCGTATTTTTAGAAATTTCAGCTTAGCCCATCGAATAAAAGACGGTGTCAATAATTTTACGTAAATAATCACAACACATACGCGAAATGGTAACAATGGAAATTACAAATACTACTTTCATTATTTGAGAAAAATTACGTTCTGGACATTCATAGCTTTTCGTAAGTTTTGTTTATAATGAACCATGACTATAATTCCAGTAGACGTCCCATAACTAAGCATGCAGTAATTTACTATGACTATAATTCAATAGACATGCAGTACTTATAACACATTAGGCAGGAATTACGACTTTAAGTTGGACTTTGGAAAATGAAAGAATAAAATGGTTCACGGAATTGAAATGTTTAAATAATATTGATCTTTTTACTGCAGCACTATTTAAATTTCACGAAAAAGTGGCAACATCTCAAATGTCAGATTACTCCGTTTAATTAGCAATCCTACTATAGTAGTATACAAAGAAGTCTTTGGTGGTCGCTAGTTTTTTGGACTGCACTACGCTTACGAGTACCATCAGGTGCAGTGTAGTCAATTTGTCGTGCTAGGTTAAAAAAAACGAAATTGAACCTCCATTTTTGAACTTGGTCAAATAGTAACGGGCGGTAGACTGCCTCGGTGGCGTGGTTGTATTTCGGTACGACTGCCGTCCTGAGGTCTCGGGTTCGATCCCCGGGTCGGGTAAAGTGATATTAGATTTTCCATATCAGACCGGAGTCTGAAATTGGTGCCCGATATGGCGATAGGCTCGCCCCCTATCACATCTGGGACGAAACTAAGCTCGGCGAAATGTGGGTGTACTAGTTGGCTAGTGCGCCTCTGCCTACCCCTTCGTGGATTCAGGCGTGAGCTTATTTGTAACGGGCGGCTCGGCTTGTGGACTATATGCTTATGAACATATATTCGACAGCCTCCGTGTCGCAGTGGGCCAGTAGCCGGCTGTGAAACGAGAGGCTGCGGGTTCGATTCCCGCATTGAGACAAATGTTTGTGTGAGACAGATATTTGTTTCAAGTGTGGGTGTTGTGAGACCGAAAGTCTCTCAGTCTCTGACTCCCATGATACAGGTTATACCTAATGTGGGGTCGGGACTAGGTGGGTTGGGTGTATTTATATATTTATATCATCAATATAATATACCCTAGATGCACAGTTCTTTGCAAATATCCTCCTAAAAAGTGGTCTGAGGAACAAAACAAAGAAAAAGATCACAAGTTCTAATTAAATCAACACAAATATAACCCTATGCACGTGTTATAAAGTAGCTTTTTAAACGAAATGAGCAAGCGTTCTTAAATTTGAAATTTGACATTTAGAATTCTATCGACGCCCGACTGTAGGCAAAAGAAGTGCTTAAGCACTCGTTTGCTGTCCCATTTTCCGAGCGTCAAATTCAAATTCAAATCATTTATTCTGCAAATAGGATATTTTATACCTCTTTCACATGTCAATTACGAGTATATATTGATTTTAGGGTATTGATATGTAATAATGGCGTCGGCATTTGGTGGCTATCCCTAAGAAATGCCGAAACAAACTCAAGGTCAACTGTGCATCTAGGTATACAATATATCGATGATTTATATATATGTGCTGCCTCAGACAGGTTAATGTAGTAAATAAAACACCATAGGGGGTAACGTTATATTGAATAGAGTATAAACGGGCGCAGATGCGCGCGCATCGTACTAACTATACATACAGTATACACACAAGTAAATGCAGTGACTCGCGCTGTTTCCAACGCCATCTGTGATTCGGATGCCGAACTAGAACGAACGGACCGGGCGGGGCAAAACTTCATCATTTATTTAAATGACACACCAACAGTTTATAGACCTTTACAATAAGAATAAATAGTATAAAGGTTACAGTCCAGTCTACTTACTAATTATCGGTGTGAAACACATTACACATAAGCTCACGCCTGTATCCCCGAAGGGGTAGGCAGAGGTGAACTAGCGAACTAGAACACCCACACTTCGCCGAGCTTAGTTCCGTCCCAGATGTGATAGACAAGCCTATCGCTATAACTGGCACAAATTCCAGATTCCGGGCGGATACTTATTTCTACCTGCCGATATCCCACTTTAATGTGGGGTCGGCAATACACTTTTTCAAGCATGTTGCAGAAATGATTTGACTATGTTTTTACGACCGACGACGATACTAAATAAAATAATATATATTTATTGAAATACAATAAGTTTCGCCTCCTTGGTCTAGTGGACCTAGGTCCTAGGTTCGATTCCCAGGTCGGGGAAAGCGAATTTTCTAATTTTATTTGGCTAGGACTGGATCCCTCAGAAATGGACGTCAGGCAGTCGTAAAAACTAAGCCAAATTCTTCTGCAACATGCTTGAAAGTGTGTTGCGCCGACCCCACATTAAGGTGGGATAAGGGCAGGTAGAAAGAAAGGTACGAATACCGTCCCAGAGGTGTCAGGTTCGATCGAGATCGAGCAGTATGATTTTCTGCTCAGTATCAGTCAGGAGGTTTTGTGTCTGATATGGCGATAGGACTTTGGGACGGAAATGAACTCGGCGAAAAGTGGGTGCACGGATGTAAAAAAAAGATGGACGTAAGAAAAAGATGGATCAAAGTGAAGCAGGGCTTTCGGGTCATTCGATCTATCAAAACGTAATGTCGGCGACTGATCAATTGAGCCGAGAACCCTGTTTCACTTTCAATGTTCCTAGCTCCGTCCATCTTTTTTTTACGTCCGTGAGTGTTTCCTAGGTAGCCTCCTAAACCCAGGATACAGACGTAATTTGATAAAAAAAAATCACCGAAAAATATCGTATAAGTGTCCAGAAAACCTAGCTGCGCTTTTATCACATTTTTTCAATATGATTTTTTTAATAAATACCTCATTTTAAATTGATTATTCAAATAATAAATACGTCCTAAGATATGTTACATTATGGTCAATGGACACTTATTTAAAAAAATAAAAAAAAACAGGAAAAAAAATTTTTTTGTTCCTTATTTTGAATTCATACTAGTTGATCAGTTTTGCCCCACAAAAAAGTTTTATAAATCTTAAAAAAAAACTAAACAAAATTTGATCAATAAATTGTTCAGTTCCAAAATAATTTGAAATGTACGAAGACTAGAAATAAAAGAGATTTATTAATTTAACGTTTAGCTATTATAGTTAGTTATTTAGGCAGTTAATCTATTTTTTTATTGACTACAAATGTGACGTTTCCCTTTTTTATTATTTTTAAATAAAAATCTGGCAACACTAGTAGTTTTTAGGACGTTTTTGATTAGACGTATAAAGTCGCCTAACTAATCAAAACCTTCTGAAATTACCTTATGCTATTTATCAACGGAATATAAAACCGAGCGTTTCAATCAATGATATCAGAAAAGTAAAGACTTGGCATAACTACGAAAAAAAAACGTGTTTACTATGCAGCCGCTTCCGCCATTTTCTGTTCTCGATTTGTTTACATATAAGTTACCGTGTCGTTAGTCTTAAATAACGTTTAAATACTAACTCCCTTATTCATAATGAAATTCTGGTCTTATCGAACGCATAACCCTACTTTTGTCTGCTTTAGCTAAAAGAGAACTAAAATATGTTTATCGAATACAATGTTGCTGGTTACAGAAAAAACATTATTTTTATCTCTGGCAAGCTTCGAAACAAATAGGAAGTCTTGGCTATATATTTTTTATTAATTGTTTAGAAACAATATCAATCTTAGATGGGGTCCTAGACTAAAACAAAATTAATGTCATTAGGAACGAACATCAAACTTGAAACAGCTGATCGGAATCGTCCATGTTTTCACTATCGAACGTTGGAACGTTTTAACGCTATTGAACGATTATTAATACAATTTTTATGAAACGTACTATTGCGGTCTTATTACGCTCTACTAAGCTATTATGAATAAGGGGGTAAGTGATTTGAATATAAAACGGCGTTTTATAAGTTCTAAATGTGTAATATATACCTGTTTTACTGGAACCTTTCTTTCGACAAGTCGCCACATTGGTGTTCTCTCTATACTTTAGGTATACACATCTTTTTCGTAGTTACAACTTCAAGCAAGTCGTTATTTTTCTATGATCATTGGATATATTCTATATTTTTTAATATCAATCACGTCCCTCGAATTTGAGATATTTGTACAAAATATAAACCCAACACTAAAATCTTGTTGTTATTCTTGTTTCGGTCTAAGATCTTTCGAGACGTTTCCAATACGAATCATACGATCCGCTAGGGGCGCCGTACTAATCAGCCATAGACGAACTGTCAAATAACTAACCACAAAATAGTTTTAACTATTCCGGTCCATTTCGTTCTTTATCCAATATATTTGATCTAATCAACCATTAATCAACAGATATTTCACATCAATAGGTGTTATTTTTTATGGCTGCACGTGTAAACAAATCATAAGAAATTGGCAAGTTTAAAAGGCTTGTTTATTTTATAACAGAAACACTTATGCCATTGGCAACCCTAGGTAAGTCGCCATTTTGTTTTATAAATATTCTTTTTTCAAAATTGTCATGATTTAAAAATATTTTGACATGTATATTTCTTGTGATTTAGTTTTCAAAATATTTGTAAAATGCTAAAATTCCTTTTGGGGTAACAAAATGAAAACTACCCTAGAATTATGGTTTTAAGTTACTCTGTTATAAAATGACATTTCATAAATTCAAATAAACAATCCCTTGATTTAATAAATAAACAAAATAAATAATATAAATTAAATAAATACCAAATGCTCCACAATCAATACATTAAATAGTTTTTAATATTTTTTTCCATGACCTAAACAACTTTTGGCATACCCATCTCATATTATTTAAATTTAGCACCAAATTTTGGCTAAATTGATATCTTTTTTAATATTTTTTTATGCTAAACGAAATGAGAAAACAGCCTTCTCTGCCTTTGGATTTTATTTTTTGATTTTACATTTTACGGTTGGTACTACCGTGCCGAATATATTCTGTAGCAGTTACCAACCGAAAAAATAATGAACAAAAGTACTCTGTGAATCACACTAATATAATAAAGACGAAAGTTTGTGAGTTTGTATGTCTGTTACTTCTTCAAGATCAAATGGCTGGACAAATTCTGATAAAATTTAGTACGGAGATAGGTGACACCTTGGATTAACACATAGGCTACGATACTTTTTATCCCGAAAATAAATTTCCATGGAAAGAACAGCTAGTTTATTTCTTGAGTGGTAGAGCCACGCTGTAGACAGTTACGTCTACAGCACGAATGGGCCGACTCGACCGGTTCGATACCACTGTCTCACAGACAACCGACGTAAATTGGCAGCTCGCTGTCGCGTTTCGTTCGGCAAGTGAGATTTCCGGTAGCCCAATTCTCCCCCTTTTCTTTCCCAATCCCTATTTCCCTCCTTTTAGGGTGGCAACGCACCCATGACTTTCTTGTCTTGGGTGTCTATGGGCGGTGGAGATAACTTACCATCAGGTGACCCATCTGCTCGTTTGTTAGTATTTGCTATAAAAAAGTATTAAATCTAATTAAAAGAGGGATGGTACCTCCTAGCTATTGAAGTTGGTTTTAATTTCTATATCCAAAGGCAGAGAGCTGTGACAATCACACTCTCAGACACTAAGCCGTGCTTAGTGCCGCGGACCTAATTACTGTAGCCTAGATTATAGCGGAGAAATTGGGGGTTTGGTAGTTTTTAGAAGATTTTTAGTAGAATTTGGAAGAAATTAGGAACATAAACTTTGCAAGCTCTATAGTTTCGGCAACCGGCAACTGTCAAATACGGGTTATTTTTTTGTTGCTGCAACGTCAAGCCCAACTGCCAGAACATACACCTCTGACTTTAAGCATATATTAATTATGAACTCATCAGTTGCTATAACAGTGAAGGAAAACATCGTGAGAAATCTGCATACCAGTCTTCAAGAAAAGAGTTTGTGAAAGCTATCATTGCTACCAACCAGAGAGATTCAATATATTTGCTACTAGGCCATTACAGCGTGGTAGACTAAGGCCTAACCCCTCTCATTAGCAGAGGAGGCCCGTGACCAATTGTGGGACATGGGAAGTGGGATTGGGGATAGAATTAGGTATGGGATGTTCCCCTACTTCATCCAGGCTACACGTAACAATAAAATTGCACTCCTCATCGCATGAGATCATTCTAACGTCAGTCTGTACGATACGTGTGGACTGACATCAGTGGCTTGACAGTTTGGACTGAAGAAAAATCTTAAGCTGACAAACTATACCTCTACAAAACTGTAAAGTTAATAAATAATATAAAAAGAAAATATTTTAATACTAGCTGTATTCATACACATAACATAAGCTCACGCCTAGTCCTGTGTCTCCGAAGGGGTAGGCAGAGGTGAACTAGCGAACTAGAACACCCACATATCGCGGAGCTTAGTTCCGTCCCAGATGTGATAGGGAGCGAGCCTATCGCGATATCGGGCACAAATTCTAGACTCCAGGCTGATGTGGAAATATCCAATATCACTTTGCCCGACCCGGGGATCGAACCCAAAACTTCAGGACGGTAGTCGTACCGAAATACAACACCACCGAAGCTAGTTGTATTCATCTACATTTATGTTGATACATAAAACAGTGATGTTTCAAAATTAGTCAAAAAGAGTCAATGATTCAAAATTGGTCAATGGCTCAAACTTGCCATACTTACAAAATTAGTAAATCAGTCAAAAACAAAAAAAAAGTTTCATAATTAGTCAATAAACTAAGTAATTCAAAGTAAAACATCGATTTGATCCTATATTTTACGCATATCCGTTTATAAATATATACTTAAAGCAAAAATCAGATCCTCAGTATTACTAAACCAATAAAATATTTAAGATAAAAATTATCAAGTCCCTTAAATCAACCTTTATTTAACTAAAACAAGAATAAAAAATACCTACCTATATTTCTTCAGTCCATAAGCCACAGATGACAGCTACTTAAAAAATAAATCACACAAACCCTAGACAATGTCTAGACCGAACTAAAATAAACTTATAAGAAAACCTTAAATTTTTATATGGCATCGAAATCACAGATGAGTATAAAAACATAAACACTATAGGAATCACATCGTCACTAATCAATATCTTTACAATAATAAAATTATAATACAAAATCACAGGTAATAGACAGATCATATCGCTTAAAACTAAACGGAACCTGGTTGCTGGGACGCAACCCGTCCCGGTTGCGAGCCGACAACGTTGTAGCTTCGCTACCGATATAGGTTGTCGCGCCACAACCATAAAAAACACGTTAAAACAAACGCGAACAACCGACAACTTAATACTGACCGCGAAACGAGAGAGCTTATTATTACAGAAGCAAATTATATTAAATAACTTATCTATTTTAAGTTGTGACAGCCGTGGACAATCAGTACATTGAAACAGCGGGAGGAAAAACGCAGCGTTCAAAAAAACGTACGACTCACGCGCTCTTAACGCTAAACTAACACTAATACGACAAAAGTGTGCACGCCTGTTGCTAATGGTGCGTTTCGCGACTACACACCGAGATTCACGTTTAGTCACAGTTCCAAAATTGGTCATAGGACCAGTCACAGTTTCAAACTTAGTCATAACACTGTTCAAAGTTACAAACTTTGTCAGAAATTTACAACTACCTACTGAACCCAACTTGGCAACACTGGGACCGGTTATAATTTCAAACTTGGTCGGAAATTTACAACCAGCCGTAATTTTAAACTTGACCACATATTTAAACTTATCCAAGACGTTACATCTACACGAAATTTCAAAATTAGTCACGGAATGCGACGATTCACAATTGAAAGTTTTGAACTCATCGCGTTTAATCACAATTTCAAACTTAGTCAGAAGTTCACAATTAGTCAGTGTTTCAAAATTAGTCATACGCTTACCTGAGCTGACAGATCGTGTCAGTGAGTGAGTCGCGATACGCACACCCACGCGGGCTAGTCCCAAACGTGACCTAACATCGGAATGTATAATACGACAACATTTAAAGATACACATTGACAGTGCGACGAGGTGGGGGGCTTGGTGTGTGTTGTGGGGGCGTGAGGGGGGGTGTGAAGGGGGCGCGGCATCCGCTTTTTCACCGTACTGACAGGTGTTTAATGGTTAAGGGCAATGCTGTTTCTTCGGCTTCTTTAAATGCTCCTCGTCGATTCCGGACTTGGGCACCTGGAAAGAGATTTTTTCTTTATCACCGCATCAATGCCGTGCGCTCCATAGAAAGTAAAACACACTGTATCTAATTAGGCAGAAGCAAGAATCCATATTTTAAATTTTGTAATGGGTAAGAGTGGGCTATGCAGTGGGGATATCTTTCTATCCCTTTCCAATGCTTCAACACAATCTTCTACCTGTCCTTATCCTACCTTAATATGGGGTCGGCACAACACACTTTTTCAAGCATGTTCCAGAAAGGATTTAGCTTAATTTTTACAACCTGACGTCAACCCCCTCTGAGATAGCGTCAACCAAGTAATTTTGTTTTTTTTTTTTACTTAAAAATGTATTACCCCGTTTCCTAATAGTTCGGTTAGTGGGCAGATTTGTTTCGAGGAGAAATATCGAACATTAGGTGTCTATTAGGGTACGTCGTCGCTGTCTATTATGTGTGTGTGAAACGTGAGGTCGCGGGTTCGATCCCCGCACCGAGACTAATGTCCGTGCGGCCCACAGATATTTGTTTCGGGTCTTGGTGTTGTAAGACCAAAAGTCTCTCTAGGTTTCTCATACCCACGACACAAGACTCGATCTTAGTGTGGGGTCAGGACTATGTGTGTGACTGTTGGGTGTATTTATTATTACACATAAGCTCACGCCTGTATCCCCAAAGGGGTAGGCACAGGCGCACTAGCAAACTAGAACACCCACATTTCGCCGAGCTTAGTTCCGTCCCAGATGTGATAGACGAGCCCATCGCCATATCGGGCACAAATCCCAGACTCCGGGGTGATATGGAAAAATCCAATATCACTGTCCGACCCGGGGATCGAACCCGAGAACTCAGAACCGTAGTCGTATCGAAATACCACCACGCCACCGAGGCAGTCAGTGTCAAATAATACATACATAATATCACGCCTGTATCCTATAGGGGTAGGCATAGACTATGGATTTCCACTTCACCCGATTCTGACACACTACTTTCGCTTCATCTACTTTCATCAATCTCTTCATACATTCGCGTCGGTTAAGGGTACTTTTTATCTTCTTATCTTCTCATCTATCTATCTATCTCAAATAATGCTTATCACAATAAAATAAATACTCGTGCCAAAAACAAGAGATGGCGCTGACTATTTGGGCAACTCTAGTTGCCTGGACGTTTGACGGGTCAGGGCACGTCGTGGCTGTTATCTATGGTCCATACCTCAGTGTACCGCTCTCCCTTGAGCGACACGATCTTGTTGTCGCGGTACCGCACCATCTTCTTGGGCTCTATTTTCGGCGCGAGCGGCTTGTGCTCCTTAGAATCCGAATTCTTGTCCACGTACGAATACCTAATATAAAATAAATAAATAAATAAATATAAATAAATAAATAACACCCAACAGTCACATACATAGTCCTGACCCCACACTAAGATCGAGTCTTGTGTCGTGTATCAGAAACTACGAGAGACGCACGCTCTCACAACATCCACACCCGAAACAAATATCTGTGGGCCACACAAATATTTGTCTCGGTGCGGGGATCGAACCCGCGGCCTCTCGCTTCACAGCCGGCTGGTCGCCCGCAGCGCCACGGAGGCTGTCAGAATATTAAAACAATATTTATACACTAAGGTTGGCTAGCAGCATTTTTTTTTTGTATAGCAGAGACTGGTAAACGAGCAGATGGGTCACCTGATGGTAAGTGATCTCCACCGCCCATAGACACCCAAGACACAAAAAGAATTATGGGTGCGTTGCCAACGTAAAAGTAGGCAAGGGGATGGGAAGGGATTGGGGAACTCTCTCACCGAACGAAACGCGACAACAAGCTGGCACTTTACGTCGGTTTTTTGTGAGACAGTGGTATCTACCCGGTCGAGCCGGCCCATTCGTGCTGTAGACGTTACTGTCTACAACAAGGCTCTACCACTCAAAAAGCATAACTAAAATCTAGAATTGAAATAAAACTATTTTTACGGATTCTATCACGATTTGGTTTTAATTTTGATTCATTATTTGGAACATAAACGGTTAACTTTTTTTATTTTGTATAATTTTAAAATGAAGGTATATTGTAACATTAACATTCTTGGACAAATGACATCTCAGTCCAACCCGTGACCACGAAGACTGCAAAGCCTTCAAAACGTTGGGAATAAAAATTAAAACCAAATCGTGATAGAATCCGTAAAAATAGTTTTACTTCAATGAATAGCATTCGCATAAACTTAAGAAATCAGTATAAAATCTAGAATTTAGTTCTAAACTTAGGGCCACTTGCAGTTCCGTGATAACGTCGCGATTCCGCGTTTACGAGGCTTATTGAATTTAAGATATTATCTAGAATTCATAAAATCTAAATTTTAGTAATAATGCTGAAAGGCACCCTTAAACGTAAGCTTAGCGCTGTGGTATATAGAAAAGTACGACAGCTTAGCTTAAATGGGGAATTTGGGAGTTTGGTAGATTTTAGTAGTTTTTAGAAGCTTTATGGGAGAATTTTAGTAGAGCGTCTACCATTAAAAATTAAACATTAAAAATGCGCTCTTTACAAACAGCAGACGCACAACCTTTGTATATTATTATATTGAGAGAACTGTGCTGTACTTACCCTATCCTGTGAAGTGGCTCTGATACCCATAACACAAGTTCAATCTTACCATGGGTATCGGTGGTTACTACTTATTTTACCTGTACACGGTTATGACAAAGTGGTCTACATTGTGCATAAATCTTAATTTGTACCTTTTTCTGAAATAAAAATAAAAAAAGAAAAAAAAAATGACGTGTCATGTTCCTCACCTGGCGATGATCCTGTTCTTGAGCTCGTGGTCGTCGCAGGGCGGCTGGCGGGGCGGCGCGCGCGCGGCCGGGTGCGCCAGCGGCGGCAGCGCCTGCCCCGTGTCGCGCCGGTGCAGCAGCGTGGCGGCCGCGCGCTCGATGTCGCCGCCCGCTATAGACACGCAGTGCTTGATCTGCAACAACCATAGACAAATACAATGGTCACACATACATAAGAAATAAATAAGTAAAATAAACTCACGCCTATATCCCCGAAGCAGCGATAGCTCAGTTGGGAATGGTACGGACTTCCGAGACAAGTGTCGGAGGTTCGAGACCAACCCCAAAAATGGAGCATACACCTCTGACTTTTCTATGTTAAGTGTATTTTCATTGTGAAATGTCGCTTGCTATAACGGTGAAGGAAAACATCGTGAGGAAACCTGCATACCTGAGAATTTCTTCATAGGAATTTCGAAGGTATGTGAAGTCTACCAACCCGCATTAGGCCAGCGTGGTAGACTAAGGCCTAACCCCTCTCATTAGTAGAGGAGGCCCGTGCCCAGCAGTGGGACAGTAATATTACAGGGCTAATATTATATTATTATTATTATATCCCCGAAGGGGTAGGCAGAGGCGAACGAGCGAACTAGAACAACATTTCCCCGAGAACTTTTCCGTTTCAGATGTGATAGGGGGCGAGACTATAACTATATAGGGCACAAATTACAGTCTCGTCGAGGATTGAACCCGAGACCTCAGGACGGTAATCGTACCACGAACGCAATACAACTAAGATAAAGAGGCATATCTTTTTCGGCTTCCATGAAGTCCTCATCATACGAAATCGTGACATCAACAAGCATCACCCAAATTGCCATCCTTTTCGAAAATTTTCTATTACATTTAATATTAAATATATATTATATAATATATTATATATTTAAATATATTAAAATTCACCATTCTTTCTTTCTACCTCCCTTATCCCACTTTAATATGGGGGCGGCGCACCACACTTTTCAAAGCGTGTTACAGAAAGCATTTGGCTTAGTTTCTGCGACCGGACGTCAACCCTTAGGAATCCAGTTCCGGACAGATTAATTAAAAAAATCGCCTGACCTAGGAATCGAACCCAGGACCTCCCATTCCACAGCCCATATATACGGCCACTAGACCAAGGAGACCATCCCTCGCCTCTGGTATTTTTTATTTTATTTGTATGATATGATAATATAACATGACAGATGGTATACCTCCATGGCACAAGTGTTGGGGAACATCTCGTGCAGCATCCGGCACTGCTCCGTCTCCAAGAGAGATCGGCATCCAGCCTCCGCGCTCTCAGAACCAGAACTCTCAGAGTTAGAGTGGGATCTGGAAGTAGAAGCATGGCCGGCATGATGGTGACCAGTGACCACGGATAAACCCGAATTGGCGGGCATGTTGGTGACGACTGATAAACTTAACTAACATAACATAACATAAGCTCACGCCTGTATCCCCGGAGGGGTAGGCAGAGGTGCACTAGCGAACTAGAACACCCACATTTCGCCGAGCTTAGTTGCGTCCCAGATGTGATAGGGGGCGCGCCTATCGCCATATCGGGCACAAATTCCAGACTCCGGGCTGATATTGAAAAATCCAATATTACTTTGCCCGACCCGGGGATCGAACTTAACTAACCCCCGAGTATTCAAACATTTAGGCCTTATCCGCACGAGTTATTTTAACGCGCGTTAAAAAGCGTTGTAATGACAAAAAATAGTTTTTTTAGCAGAGACTGACAAATGTGCAGATGGGTCACCTGATGGTAAGTGATCTCCACAGCCCATAGACATCCAAGACACAAGTGGCTCGTAATTGGAGTATTCATTTCGTTACGTATAGTGTGTTGATATTGATAGCTGTGAGCCACCCAAATAAAATAAAATAAAATAAATAAAATAATAAATAATTATGGATATGTTGCAAACCTAAAAGGTGGGGATTAGGGATTAGGAAGAAGGGGGAATCAGGCCACCGGAAATCTCACTCACCAAACGAAACGCAACGGTTTATTTTTAATTATTTATTTACTCACTTATGTCGGAGGTTTGAGACCAACCCCAAAATGGAGCATACACCGACGACTTTTCTATGTTAAGTGTGTTTTCATTGTGAAATATCGTTTGCTATAACGGTGAAGGAAAACATCGTGAGGAAACCTGCATACCCGAGAATTTCTTTACAGGAATTTCGAAATGTGAAGTGTACCAACCCGCATTAGGCCAGCGTGGTAGACTAAGACCTAACCCCTCTCATTAGTAGAGGAAGCCCGTGCCCAGCAGTGGGACAGTAATATTACAGGGCTGATATCTATTTTTTTATATCAGACTGGCAAACGAGCAAGCGGGTCACCTTTTGACGCCCAAGACACTAACGGCCGGTTTCAATAAACAATCTCAGTTCGAATGTGCAGATAGATTACAAAAATTAGCCAATAAGAACACAGTTTGAACATGACTCCGTCAAATGACGAGATTTGATTGGTTCATAATCGCGATCTATCTGCACTCTAAACTGAGATCGTTTATTGAAACCAGCCGTAAAAGAATAATGGGTGCGTAGACAACTAAAAGTAGGGAATTAGAGATTGGGAGAAGGAGGCGGGAAATGGGTCACCAGAAACGCGACTGCGAGCTGCGTCTTCACGTCGGTTTTCTGTGAGACAGTGGTATCAAACCGGTCGAGCCGGCCTTCTTGGTGTAGACAACAGTCACAGACTTTCCACAACGTGGCTCTACCACTCAAAATTTTATTAGGTTTGATGATACTGACCTGTTAGCTTTGGTGATTGGAGGGAGCATATCGCTCAAGCTCTGAAGGGTGAGGCTGATCTTATCGCTGCTGGCAGAGTCATCTGAAACAAGAAAGTACTTGGGTGGACAGCCTCCGAACGAAATGAGAGGCCGCTGGTTCGATTCCCGATGATATAAAAAGATCATGGATGCGTTGCCAAATGCCAACTTTAAGGCAAGAAAGCTCGTCAATAGCCGCGAATCTGAATCGCGTATGGTATTTACCAAAATTGCTGGGGTGGCAAGTCGTCGCCTCCTTGGTCTAGTGGCAGCATATATGGGCTGTGGACCGGGAGGTCTTGGGTACGATTCCCAGGTAGGGAAAGTGATTTTTTAAATTTAATTAGCCCGGGGCTGGATCCTCCAGAGGGGGATGACGTCAGGCAGGTAGCCGGTCGTAAAAATTAAGCCAAATCCTTTCTGCAACATGCTTCTAAGAGTGTCTTGCGCCGACCCTACATTAAGGGATTGAGATAAGGGTAGGTAGAAAGAAAGCTCGAGTAGCAATTCTCACACATTTCAAATTGAAAGATTTTTCAGGTGAAATTGAAAACAATTTGTTCCCAAATTTTTTTGACAGCCTCCGTGTTAAACGTAAAGTCGCAGGTTCGATTCCCGCACCGAGACAAATGTCTGTGTGCCCCACAGATATTTGTTTCGGGTGTGAGTGTTGTGAGACCTCAAGTCTCTCGTAGTTTCCGATACCCACGATACAGGTTACAGCTAGTGTGGGGTCAGGACTATGTGTGTGGCTGTTGGGTGTATTTATTTATAATTTAATTTAAAATACGTGCCAAGGAGGGAGGGAATTGGGCTACCGAAAACCACTCACCGAAGAAAACGCCATAGGAGCTGCCACTACGTCAGCTTCCTGTGAAACTGGTATGGCCCATTGGTACTGTAGACGTTACTGTCTACAGCATGGCTCTATCAGAACTCTTACTCACTGTAGAGGAACGGGTGTCCGTGTTCCTCCACCAGAGGGGAGATCATCTCGTCAGGCGGGTGTAGTGCCTGACCGCCGCGGCCCCTCCGATTTTTAATTTAATTAATTTATTTATTTAGCAACAAGAACGGCTTTTAAAACCTGTTACACTTATTACACTTTACATTATACAATTCATTAATACATAATTCAAGTCATTAATTAATACATAATACAATTCATTAATACCCAAATAATGATATATAACCTATCGGAAAAACAATGTCACATTTTACGAAATATGTCATTGCTTCTCCAACAAAACACACACCAACATTTAGGTAAACTATAAACTAACGTAAACTATAACCACATATTTTCACAAAATTGCATACAAGCAATTATAACTTTTCTCCAGCTATCAGCAAAGATATCAACATTAGGGTTAGCATCGAGGAGTGCGTTGAGATTACGCAATGACCGGCAAAGGGGAGACTCGGCTCTCGCCACGGTGTTGGCAACAGGAACGGCAAAGATCCGATGGTTCATCTTCGGAGGTTGTATATATGCAACGCCTGCTGCAAACTTTGCCACCGTGATTTGGAATTCGGTAACTCCATCTGTTGTTCCGTAGCTAAAGCCAGCGCCGTTGTGCGCTGACGCTCGATCCTTGTTAGTTCGGCGTGTTTTTGGCAGAGATGTCGCCACACTCACCATGGTTGGAGATGGAGTCGGTCTCCTCGCGGCGGGAGAGCTCCGCCTCTAGCTCCAAGACCCAGGAGCACACCTGCCCAGGGTCGATGCGCGAGAACTCCGGCACGTACGCTGCCATCATTTCAATGAACCCTGAAACAATCGAATTAAATAATAATAAATACTGCTCTCGGTGGCGTGGTGGTATTTCGGTACGACTACGGTTCTAAGGTCTCGGGTTCGATCCCCGGGTCGGGCAAAGTGATAATGGATTTTTCCATATCAGCCCGGAGTCTGGAAATTGTGCCCGATATGGCGATAGGCTCGCCCCTATCACATTTGGGACGGACCTAAGCTCGGCGAAATGTAGGTGTTCTAGTTCGCTAGTGAGCTTATGTTAATAATAAATACACCCAACAGTCACACGCCTAGTCCTGACTCCACACTAGGTGTAATGTATCGGGGGTATCAGAAACTACGAGAGACTTTCGGTCTCACAACACCCAGACCCGAAACAAATATCTGTGGGCCACACAGACGGGCGGAATCGAACCCGCGACCTCACGTTTCACAGCCGGCTACTCGCCCGCTGCGACACGGAGGCTGAAATTAAATCGAACTTCCATCGTTCTTTGACATATTTTTTCAAGCGGTTTTTTAGGCAGGTCTTCTAAGGGCAGGTAGAAAGAAAGCTATTTTAAAAAGAGCCACGCTGTGTCCAGTTACGTCTACAGCACGAATGGGCCGGCTCGACCGGTTTGGTACCACCCTCACAGAAAACCGACGGAAAGTGACAGATCGCTGTCGCGTTTCGTTTGGTGAGTGAGATTTCCGGTAGCCCAATTCCCCCTGATTTTCTTGTCTTGGGTGTCTATGGGCGATGGAGATCACTTATCATCAGTACCTAGATGCTCGTTTGCCAGTCTATGCACTATAAAAAAACCGGCGAAAAAAAAGTGCGAATCGGACGCGCACCGAGAGTTCCGTACAAAACTGTAAGTATATTAATGAATTTCGAAATTTTTCCTTTATCTGTGCTATAAGACGTTGCTTCGTACCAAATTTCAAGATTCTGAGTTCACGGGAAGTATCTTGTAGGTTTTGATTCCCTTGCGAGTGTTGAAAATTTGCGGCATAAACGGCTGTATCTTTTAATTGCGTTGGCTTAGAAGTCTGATTTTTTCACAGCTCCAAGGAACAGTAGACCTGAGTATTTGATATGAATTTCAGCTTGATATCTCCACGCGTTCCTGAGAAAACTTAACGGACCAACTTCCGAACCGATTCCGAAAACCGATCGTGACCAAATTTATATAGGACCACCCTTGAAATGAGCTCTATCGAACACAAAAAGAATTTTGAAAATCGCTCCACATTTTATAATATTTTTTTATAATACACCCAACAGTCACACTCCTAGTCCTGACCCCACACTAGGTATAACCTGTATCGTGGGTGTCAGAAACTATGAGAGAGTTTCGGTCTCACAACACCCAGACTTGAAACAAATATCTGTGGGCCACACAAACATTTGTCTCAATGCGGGAATCGAACCCGCGGCCTCTCGCTTCACAACCGGCTACTCGCCCACTGCGCCACGGAGGCTGTCAATTTGAAAACATTTGGCGGAGATATCGCGTAACATACATAAAAAACAGACGAATAGAGGAGCTCCTCCTTTTTGGAAGTCGGTCGAAAAAGACTCGTGACAGACAGACAGATGGATAACA
Source organism: Clanis bilineata (assembly GCA_036417725.1). Classification (NCBI taxonomy): domain Eukaryota; kingdom Metazoa; phylum Arthropoda; class Insecta; order Lepidoptera; family Sphingidae; genus Clanis; species Clanis bilineata. The sequence continues at coordinate 3,134,516 of CM071165.1, forward strand.
AAGTGTTCCTATAAGGGTTCCGTTTTCTCCTTTTGAGGTACGGAACCCTAAAAATGACTAGAGAACCCTAAAAACATGCTAAAAATACAAACACTTGAGCTGAACGCTCGAGATGTACCTCTTTGTCTTGTAAATTTATTACAAGGTTGATGCATTGTCACTCGTAGCATGACCTAAATAATAACACCGTAACGTGTGTCGTTTCACTCTTTTCGTTTTGAAAAGATCTTGTTTTGAGTTTTCCATTTATTTTAGGAGCTAAGTGCCCAATAGTTCTGAGACCGACTTCAAAAATTTCATTTTCGGCCAGTTTCAATAAACAATCGCAGTTCGAATGTGCAGATAGATTACAAAAATTAGCCAATAAGAACACAGTTTGAACATGACTCCGTCAAATGACTTGATTTGGTTCATAATCGCGATCTATCTGCACTCTAAACTGAGATCGTTTATTCAAACCGGCCGTTAGTGACTTAGAATGTCGCCGGACTCGAATCCAACGCGACATTAGCGCACTTATTAACACAATTTTGGTGGAATTTTAATTCACTAATTGAAATCGAATCGTAGTCAGAATCGAATCGAGTGTCAAAATTCAGGCGGCTGATTAAGTGCCCTGCAATGTAGCGTCTTGCAGGTTTGTTGGTCTACAACTCATTTCGAAACTTCATATCTTTTCTTTCTGTCTTTCTACCTGCCCTTATCCCACCTTAATGTGGGGTCGGCGCAACACACTTTTCAAGCATGTTGCAGAAAGGCTGTTGCTTAGTTTTTGCGACCGGCTGCCTGCTTGACGTCAACCCTCTCTGAGGGATCCAGTCCCGGGAAAATTAAATTAGAAAATTAGCTTTACCGGACCTGGGAATCGACCTCACGACCTCCCGAACCACAGCCCATACCTAAATACTGCCACTAAACTGTATACCAGTAGCAGAGTCCCAAAAAAAAAAAAAATATGCTGGCATTAGACTAGGAGGCGACAAACATTTCGAAACCTCGAATTAAGAAACAAAATCTCGTATTGCTGTTTGTTTAAATTTCCTCTTTATTATTTTGAAATAGGTCACGTTTTAAAGAAACCACAAAAATGCAGTACTTTCCCTACAACTTTTTTTTACAAACTAACTTTTGACCGCGTGTACGCCCGCGTGAGAGTTTGTCCCGTCGTAAGAGGTCTTAGGGGATGAATTTCCAAAAATCCTTTCTTAGTGCTCGCCTACGTCATAAAACGCAGCCGTGTGTAAAATTTCACGTTCCTAGTTCCGATAGTTTCGGCTGTACCCTGATATGTCAGTCAGTCAGTCAGCTTCTTCTATACTTACCTGCCCTTATGTGCGCTCGGCGCAACACACTCTATTAAACATGTTGCAGAAACGATTTCGCTTAATTTTTACGCCCAGCCTATCTGACGTCAACACCCTCTGGTAATCAGTCCCGGGCAAATCATGTTAGAAAAATCGCTTTGCCTGACCTGGAAACGAACCCAGAACCTCTCAGTCCACAACCTAAATATAGCCATAAACCGTAACTCCCTTAATCTATTCTATTGAACAAAATGTTTTATTTGTCTACACTCCAATAGATTTTAATGAAACTTAATATAATAATAGGTGACATCCTTTGCGAGGGCTACGATGCCCTTAATATGAAGGCAGTGGGGTGCAGTTCATATAGACAAACAGACAATGTCTACCCTGATAAGGTACAGTTAGCCAGTTATATAATTGGGTACTTGACTATGTTTAAAAAAAGGCTTAACCCCTCTCATTAGTAGAGGAGGCCCGTGCCCAGCAGTGGGACAGTAATATTATAGGCCTGATATTACTATAATATTATATGTTTAAATTTATACACATTTTACATGTAATAGCAAATTAGACATAAAAGAAACCCTTCTGTAAAAACTAAATACTGCATCGAAATTGGTTGAAAAATGAGGCAGTAATTCATATTTCTTCTTCTTCTTTATTTAAAAAATATGGCCTCCATCAAAGATTGATGATTTTGCCAACGACAGTGTTTAATAAATCCATTATTCAAAAAATTGCTAGTCAGACATCTTGAAAAACATTATTATTCAATTCATATTTCGAATTCTGGAGTGGAGATATCTTGCTATCTCTTTCCAATCCACGAACTGTCATGGCGGTGACGTGATTATACTAATGCTTCTCTTTCCCGCAGTTTGATGGTTACACCTAACTTCTAATGCTTATAACTCTTCATTTTTGAGACATAAAACATACATACATAAGCTCACGCCTGTATCCCCGGGGTAGGCAGAGGCGTACTAGCGAACTAGAACACCCACATTTCGCCGAGCTTAGTTCAGTCCCAGATGTGATAGGGGGCGAGCCTATCGCCATATCGGGCACAAATTCCAGACTCTGGGCTGATATGGAAAAATCCAATATCACTTTGCCCGACCCGGGGATCGAACCCGAGACCTCAGTACCGTAGTCGTACCGAAATACCACCACACCACGGAGGCAGTCAGATTTTTGAGAATATTACAATATTTCTTGCTGTGCTATATTTTAAATGATGTAAATTTCGTATAGAATTAAAAAAAAAAAATTTCAAGTACCCATTTAAAGAATAAAATTATCACCATAAACAAATTTTCACAAAAGTAGCACTTAGCTTGTATTTTAAATCAACTGGGGTTAATGGTGAAGGTCATAATGGTGGAAAGGTGGTAATGGTATGCATTTTAATACAACTGTCCTGAGGTCTCGGGATCCATTCCCTAGTCAGGCAAAGTGATATTGGGTTTTTTAAATACAGTATCAACCTGGATTTTGTATGTTGTTATTTGAATAAGGCGATAGGCTCCCCCCATCTGGGATGTAAGTGAGCTGTAGGATAAATCAAGATAAGGTTTAACTCTAGATTAGTAATAGTGCTGAAGTAGCCCTTAAGGATTAAGTTCATGACTTTATCCCAGAAGAACAAGCAGAGACAGATTTCCCCCCGCTAAGATTCAATTCAATATATGCTCATTACATTCATATCAGTTTAAGGTAAGTACTTCTGACAAGAATTGAATAGGATTTATACATTTTAAATTATTAGATAATAGCTTGAGTTCAACTTGATTAAGCCCAAATTAAGCCAATCGATATTTTACTTGTTTTTATTAACGCAAAGTAGAAAAAACAAATGAATATTCATGCCATTTAAAAAAATGATTTTTCGTGGCCAGTTTTTTATTATTGTACAAAAGGAAATGTGAATATGATAAAATATTATTAAGCAGCTAATAAAGACATATTGTTACCTTCAACGTCGAAACAGGGATCCTGGGATGCTTCCTCCAAAATAGAAATAACGTAAGATAGAACTATATCATCTATGACGTTTAAATCCGCAGATGGAATATTTTTAGTGATAAATTGAAATAAACTCTCCTTAACAAGAGATTCTTGCTGAGCAATAGCGCTCATTTTGCCCGAAAACACTGTATTTTTACTTAAAAACACACGTAAACCCGAGCGCTCAGTCGCGAACCCGTTATGGATGGTCACACAGCGTGAAAAATGTGTTTTGGTTTAAATTTTTTTGTCTCACACAGGTGGAGTAAGGTTCGCGCAAATTTCCCAGTTGGGCCTGGACCCCGGAAATTATTTATAGAATTTTTCACTGAAAAACTGGGAATCAAGAGGCGAAAATCAATACAATCGGAGTTTTTTTTAATAAACAACTTTTTGTTCTTTTGTGTGAGGCACAGAGCTTGGCATATACAGCCACGGTTAACAAAAACAATAAGTAAATTAGTCGGTAAAAATCAATGGGACTTTGCTTGGTTTCACAGCTTTATTGATTTTTAAATAATTTGAGTCAAAAATATAAATTGACAAAGAAAATTAAATAATAAAACTTGTTTCCACAAACTCCAATAAGAATTTTCGTCGTCAACAGGAACGTAAAAAAGCGGGAAATTTAAAATAAGTACTTTGCCTTCCTATAAAAAACTTATTTAAACGCGAGATTGTGTTCGGGATTTGCAAGGGGATTTTTCTCAGAATTATATTCAAAGCTTTTGATATTATAACACTTTATAAAATTAAATACACTTGGCTTTTACTAATTACTTTAATATAGTGACATCTAGGCGGTAAATGCGTAATTATTCTTTGCCCAAAGTTGCGCCGTGCGGAGACATGGATGATTATTTAGAAGTAACTAGCTTTTGTCCGCGGCTACGCCCGCGCGAAAGTCTTGACAAACATTCATCCTCCATTACATCCCTTTAAGGGACGAATTTATGCATGTATTACACACATAAACCTTCCTTGAATCACTTTATCTATTAAAAAAACCGCATCATACATAGGGACAGATAGCAGGAAGCGACTTTGTTTTATATGGTTTTATACTGTGTAAATGTAGTGATTTTAAATATAGCCTAAATAAAAATTAAAAGCGTAGCGTAAGTAAAGCCGGGTCTCCTGTAGTAGCTTTTTCGAACCAAAATACACACATACGAAATACAACTATTTTAGCTGTCACCTGCTCGTAGCACAATGGACATTAGATAAAAAATGCATGCTTTGTGTAGGTGTTTTGTGTAATGTTTTAGTGCAGGAGACTTGGCTTTATTTTGCTTGTTTTCTAGGATTTTGGTGACTGGCTAAGGAACAAGATATAGGCCACGCGCATCAATATAATATACCCTAGATGCACAGTTCTTTGCAAATTTCTTCCTAAAAAGTGGTCTCAGGAATAAAACAAAGAAAAAGATCAACAAAAATATGACCCTATGCACTTGTTATAAAGTAGCTTTTTAAACGAAATGATCAAGCGTTCTTAAATTTGAATTTTGAAATCTATCGGCGGCCGACTGTAGGCAAAAGTAGTGCTTAAGCACTCCTTTACTGTCCCATTTTCGGAGCGTCAACTGTGCATCTAGGTAAATAATATATCGATGGCCACGCGTTTTCTCATCTTTACTGCATTTGCCGTCAATTCATGTATCAATCACAGCCTTAAATATCGCAATGTACTTAACAAAAGCACTAATATATCTACGATCGACACCTATAAGTTTGGGTTTTTAGTTTCTATTAAACAAAGAGCGATTCTTTTAATTTTCTTTCGACTTGGATTAAAAAAATCTACAAGACTTAAATGAAACCACAATATAATAACGGCGATTTATTCAACAACGTCACAAAATAAATAATACAACTACGTGGTTAATACTTATCTGGTAACCTATGAACAATTTCATCACATTTTTTGAACATTCAGAAGAAAGAGTATTACAAAAAAATTTAGGCAATGAAAATTGAGAACATACAGCCGTGTACGCTTTTAGCTTATTATAATTACGGAAATAAGGGGATTATTTATTACAAAATTATTGTTTTGGGCAGTTTTTTTATTTGGGTTATGAAATGAATATCAAAAATACTATATTTACAAATGGGATTGTCTACTCTTTCTCCTTCACAATATTTATTTAAAAAGCAAAATCACGTTGAAATTACACAAATAAATTAGACATGTATAAGATCTTTGCTACATTGAGTTCATGAAAAGTTACGTAGTATATGTCAGGTGGAAAATTTTGGCGCCAATTTGTAGCCAGCCATTTTAATTAAAATCGTTATTTTTTTTAATATCACTGCCTAGATAAGGAACTAAAAGAAATGCTTTTGGCTTTTAAGACTTAAAATTCGATAATTTTACAAATTATCGATTAATATTAAACAATTTGTGCTTATTTAATTCTAAAGAGCACATTTTTCCTAATTATTGTTGCTCGTTTCTTTATTTTTTATACAGAATTCACTAAGACGATACCCAAATGATTTTGAGTTTCGTCATTTTTATCTGGCACTAGATGGTAAGGCGCAACACTAGTGATGATCGATTATCGAATCATTCGATTGTCGGAAAAACTCGATTTATAAAAAAAACAGTATTAAAATATTTGGCTTTTTGAGGTATAGACGATACTAATATCAAATTATTATCATTCGATCACTATGTTAATCGACTTTATTTTCTATAATGATCGATAATCGCACACCAATAACTCAAATTGATCGTCGAAAAAAAGGGGAGGATGTACAAAATTACCAACACATTCCATAGTAGAAATTGGATCATTCGATTGGACAAATATTTTTAAATTATTTTCCAACAGCAAAATGTAAAAATGATAACTTCAGACATCCACCCCGTAATGCCAACCTAACACCTGCCGATGTTGTTGATGATGTTGTCGACGACCTCCGTGGAGGACGCGGTGCCGCCAACATCGGGAGTGAACACGCGGTCTACGTTCACCGTCTTGTCTATGGCACGACGCAGTAAGTCAGCGTGGAAGTGATGTCCAAGGTGCTCCAGCATGTCTACAGACGCGTTAATCATTGCTATGGGGTTGGCGATGTTCTTGCCGGCTATAGCGGTACCTGGAATATATTAAATGATCAAAGACATTCAATAATATATAGACGGGAGAACAGCACAACACTTGTGATTCAAAAGTTATGACCTAGTGGTTATAAATCGCTCAGATTATTTGAAATATACGCGCGCCAGGTCGGCCAGCGAAATAATAACATAACACATAACATAAGCTCACACCTGTATCCCCGAAGGGGTAGGCAGAGGCGCACTAGCGAACTAGAACACCCACATTTCGCCGAGCTTAGTTCCGTCCCAGATGTGATAGACGAGCCTATCGCCATATCGGGCACAAATTCCAGACTCCGGGCTGATATTGAAAAATTCAATATCACTTTGCCCGTCCCGGGGATCGAACCCGAGACCTCAGAACCGTAGTCGTACCGAAATACCACCACGCCACCGAGGCAGTCAAATATATTGAGAGAATAAACTTATCTTACGTGATTCTTAACCATTCACAAAACATTCTAGGGTGTATATTGTAATAATCGCCCTCGCGTTGTAATAAGTAGTTGATGGCGGTACTGAAGTTTGAGATAAATTTTTGTATATAAACTTGCTCGATAGCCGCCTCTATAGTTACTAATATTAAATCTCTTTGTGAATGATTCAATTTATATGTATCTTTATAAACTACGCTGATTAATCTTATTCGGGAGGCGCGGACACCGGTGTCCGGACGAGGGTCACGCCAAGGTCGTCAACCTTATTGCCATGCGATTTTGAACCTATATAAAACTACTCACCTGTGTTCCTGGTGCCAGGTTCGAAGACAGCGTAGTGGTCTCCATAGTTCCTGCCGGAGAGCAAACCCGCACCTCCTAAGATTCCACACACCACGTTCGAGACGATGGACCCGTAGAGATTCGTCATCAGCATCACGTCGAACTGGTGAGGTCTAAAACGAGAAATGGTTAACAATTTAACATCTGCCCTTATTTTTCAACCAGCTTCAAAAAAGGAGAAGGTCCTCAATTTGTCTGCAATTTTGAAACTTCCAAGAAGGAGTAGGTCCTCAATTCGTCTGTATTTTTTTATATGTATGTTACGCGATATCTCCGCCAAATGTGGACCGATTTCCAAGAATCTGTTTGTGTTCGATAGAGTTTATTCCAAGGGTAGTCCCTAGTGATGTAGATAATCGATTAATAATCGATTATTTATCAAAATCGATATTTTTTTAAAGATGTATTATTATATTATTAATCGACCAAGATGGTTGGCGCTAACTTGGGGAGGCCTACGTCCATCAATGGACAGCGATAGGCTGAGAAAATAATTGACTTACCGGTTAATCGATCGCATCTTTAAGAATAATTGAATAATAGATTATGAAATATAATTGATTATCCAATTTGGTCAGGATCGTATAAATTTTGAAGTCAACACTTACTTGGCAACAAGCTGCATGCAACAGTTGTCTATGATCATGTCGTTGTGCTCTATGTCCGGGTACTCCTTGGCCATCTTACGAGAAGTCTCCAAGAACAGCCCGTCAGATAACTTCATTATATTCGCCTTATGGACTGTCGTTACCTGGAAACAAGATTCATACATTTAAGCTGAGATGTATAAAGCTAAGCTAACTTCGACTAAGTCAGAGTCAAAAAACGAACTCAGTAAGGATTTGGAACTTCGACTTAGTCAAAGGCATTGTTACAAGAATAATAATTAAAGTCGGTCCTTTTCATTTAATCTGCTTCTGACTCCAAAGAGAGTAAGAAATTGTTTTTATTTTACTTTTAAGTGTTCATTTTTTAAGGTTTTCAGTTTTTGTGAAACTTTAATTATTATTAACCTATTTTTAGTGTAATATTAAAAGAATTATCCACCAAATCCTAATAGTTACGGAGTTATATTTTCCATCATTAGCTCAGCAACATAAGATGATGAGTACCAGACGCAAATACCTGAATAGTTTTAGGAAATATATAAAACACACCAAGGGTCCCTATAAAATTTGAGGGTTACCCTCGATTTTACTAGGATCCCATCATCAGATCCTGACTTGGTGCCAATGGGACCACCTGGGAAGTATACCCTTTTAAATAAAAAAACAATTTCTCGAATCGGCCCAGGCGTCTCCGAGTAATCGGGGAACATACATAAACAAAAGATTCCGACGAATTGTTAACCTCCTCCTTTTTTTGAAGTCGGTTAAAAACAGACAGACTCATCAAATTTTTTCTTGTAAGATCTCAGCCATAGTCTTAAGAACGTAATGTGGGTGTTTTAGTACACTTCTGCCTATCCTCACGGACAGGAACATCTGATGAATTTGCCATGGCCCCAAATACTACGCCACTGTTGATAACGAACCTTCTTCCTGCCGTTCCTCTTGGCGAACTCGAACGCGAACCTCGCGACGCGCTCGGAGTTGCTCGCCGTCACCACCTTCATGGACTCGATCACTCCGTTCACGGACTCGTGCTCCAACATCGCGTACTCGCCCTCCGTGTTTTGTCTGATAACAATCATATAATATTACTGTAAAAATCCGAACAGGTCATCTGGAAATTTTTGGGGGAGGCCTATATCCAACGGTGGACGTCCTATGGCTGATGATGATGATGATGAAAAAACCGAACGACGGTAAATAATAAATATTATTATTTGAGAGGTAGAGCACGAATGGGCCGGCTCGACCGGTTTGATACCACTGTCTCACAGAAAACCGACGTAAAGTGACAGCTCGCTGTCGCGTTTCGTTCCCCCTCCCTTTTCCAATTCCTTCCCTCCCTTTCCATTCCCTCTTTTTAGGTTAGCAACGCACTCATGATTCTTTTTATGTCTTGGGTATCTATGGGGGGGTGAAGATCACTTACCATCAGGTGACCCATCAGCTCATTTGCCAGTCTCTGCTATTAAAAAGAAAACTTGGATGTCTATGGTCGATGGAGATCACTTGCCATCAGGTGACGCATCTGCTTCTTTACTATAAAAAAAGACAGCCTCACCTGATGATGACAATATCGATGTCCTTGTGCCTGGTCTCCACTCCTGGATACGACTTGCAGTTCAGCACATACGCGTACATGTCCAGCTCGTTGCGAAGCGCCACGTTGCGTGACGTCACGTACGCAGCCTCGCTCTTCGTCTCGATGTTACCCTAAACATAACATACATATATGCTTAGGGAACGTACAGGGGGTTACCACCACCTCTTATAGCAGTATTATTACAATCTTACTTGTACCGATTCCCATACAAAACAAACGAAGAACGATCAGTGCAATTTAGTTAAAAATAGGAATGTCAAAAACCTCTATCTGTCAAATGTCACTTGAAAAGTAAAGTTTGCAACGGAACCTTATAATAAACGTAAAAATTAGACGTTTTTTCACTTTGAATAACTGAGACAGTAAAACAAAAAAAACACTATTGTAACGCAATTAAGGTTTCGTAGCAAACCTGACTCTTCAAGTGACATCTGACAGATATTATCATACTATGTGACCTGTTCTAGGGGGGAGGGGGTCTTCAAAATACCACGTTTGGTCACAGGGTGAGGGGGGGGTCTCTTAGGTTTTCGCAACATAGTCAATGTCCTGTAGGGAAATCTCTTTCTCGAGCTACATCCAAATATGGCGCACAGTGTTTAGCACTTTCTTAACTCACAGATAGCAAAAATTTTTGTTACTTTTCTTTGACAAAAAATGATTTATAACCATATTTATTGTTACTGAAGTTTACCTACATGTAGATTTACCCGCGCATATTGCCGCCTTTACACAGTACAAATGGTGTAATATTTAGCAACCAAACTTCTGCATTTTTTTTAAATTGATTTTAACAGTGTTACAGTACAGTTGACTGCCTCTGTGGCGTGGTGGTATTTCGGTACGACTACGGTGCTGAGGTCTCGGGTGCGATCCCCGGGTCGGGCAAAGTGATATTGGATTTTTTCCATATCAGCCCGGAGTCTGAATTTGTGCCCGATATGGCGATAGGCTCGCCCCCTATCAAATCTGGGACGGAACTAAGCTCGGCGAAATGTGGGTGTTCTAGTTCGCTAGTGCGCCTCTGCCTACCCCTTCGGGGATACAGGCGTGAGCTTATGTTGTTATGCAAATTTAATGTCGTTAGCGCCACTCTGTATATCATGCACAGTGTACAGTATATGTACCTTAAGTCCAACACCATTCCTCTTGATGGTGGTGATGGCGTACTGGACGTCATCATCATTGTCCACGGTGGGGTCGATGTCTACCACTTCGAAATCAACTGGAGCACCGATGTATCTGAAAATTATCGCTCTTTAGACTTATTTGATCGAATAATTGGTGATAAACTCTCATTTGATGTAGTGAAAGTTTTGGGTTTGTCACTCTAATTTAAATGTCATGATGTCATTCATTAGTCTGATTTTTATTGGACTACAAAGGCAGACAAGCAGTGCGTTCCACTAAGCGTCCACAACGATCAAAATGCTCCTTTAGTCGTTCCACATAACGACCGCGGTCGTAACGTCACTTATGACGTCATGACTTACGCTCACGCGAAGCTCACGACGACCCATCTAAAAAGGTGGGTCGTTGTGATCGTTGAGAAAAATAGCGGCGTTTTCAAAACTCATTGCATCAAAAATGGCGCCCGATAAGCTTACATTATTTCATGCGGAAAGATATATTTTAGTAGAAGTGAATGTTTCTGCAGCGGATATAAAAAAATAAATTATATTTTTTTTCAATATAAATCGATTTAAACTATAATTAATAAAGTTTATTTTCAAGGCTTAGAGATTATAACCAAACCCGTTAAATATTTTGCATTCTTTTTATTAACCCGCCGTTTGTATTATTTACCTCCACGCTCAAAACGCTCTATAATCCATTCCACTTGAGTTTACGACAGTAACGCTCACAAGCAAGTGGAACGGGAAAAACTGCGGTCGTGAGCGTGGTCGTTGTGAACGCTTAGTGGAACGCAGCCAAGCAGATGTCCCAACATGGGAAGTGATTACTGTCACCTGCGAAAAAGGCTTATGAACATACAACCCCTCGGTTCACAGCCCATATATGCTGCCAGTAGACCAAGGATCAAAGAAGGACCAGAGGATCAAGTCAATAATATTAAAAGGATTTTGTAAAATCTGTCTTATAAAATATAGATTTATCATCAAATCTTATAGAATTATTGGCAAAACACACAGCTTACAGTAATCTTATCACATGATCTTTTTTCACAGATTTCAATGTAAACACTTCATGATAATAGAATTTACATATTGTTTTACTTATAAGGTTTATTATCAATCAATCAACCAATATTTTATTCCTTTATTCTGAGCCACGTTTGGTTTGGTTTTTATAGAATATCTCTGAGCTCAGTGTGCGTTTTGGCAAAGGCCTCCTCCAACAATTCGGTACTTGACTATGTTTGATTTTGTACACATTTTTATATGTACTAGTGTTACGGATTCGGATAATTGTTGTGATTTAGTACACGATATTAAAGGGTAGTATGTTAATTATATTTATATTAACTACCCTCCAAGTAATTCCTAATATTTGTAGAAGGTATTTCTTTATTAACTAAAGCAAAAGGTATAAAAGAGCGGAAGCTATCATTATTGGGTTAGTCTCCCTTTGGAGCTCGAAGTGTACACAACTAGTTTGAGATATACAGTACAGTTGTGTAGCGAATATAGTGCATAGAAGAGGCACGTTTTAACCAAGTTTTTTACATATCAGAAGTGGGATCGGCTTCAAAAGCCTATCATCGCCCACAAAATTATCGTGTGCCCCAAAATGGGGACAGTTGACTTGTTTTCACGAGATTGTGGCTACCCTGTGCCCCGAAATTGTGGCAATCGATTTATATTTAGTATTTAGTGGTAGTAGTACATTATGGCTACAGTGTTTTTCGACAATGAAGGTCCTCAGATTTATTGCAGAGCCATATTGTGCTCTGATTAATTGAAGAGCCATGTTGTGCTCTGATTAATTGAAGAGCCATGTTGAGCTCTGATTAATTGAAGAGCCATGTTGTGCTCTGATTAATTGAAGAGCCATGTTGTGCTCTGATTAATTGAAGAGCCATGTTGTGCTCTGACTAATTGAAGAGCCATGTTGTGCTCTGATTAATTGAAGAGTCATGTAGTGATCAGATTTATTGAAGAGCCATGTAGGTGTGCTCAGATTTATTGAAGAGCCATGTAGGTGAGCTCAGATTTATTGAAGTCATGTAGAGATCAGAATTATAGAAGAGCCATGTAGGCGAGCTCAGATTTATTGAAGTCATGTAGAGATCAGAATTATAGAAGAGCCATGTAGGTGCGCTCAGATTTATAGAAGAGTTATGTAGTGTGATCAGATTTATAGAAGAGCCATGTAGTGAAGAGCCATGTAGGTGTGCTCAGATTTATAGAAGAGTTATGTAGTGAAGAGCCATGTAGGTGTGCTCAGATTTATTGAAAAGTCATATAGTGATGAGCCATGTAGGTGTGCTCAGATTTATTGAAGAGTCATATAGTGATGAGCCATGTAGGTGTGCTCAAATTTATTGAAGAGTCATATAGTGATGAGCCATGTAGGTGTGCTCAGATTTATTGAAGAGTCATATAGTGATGAGCCATGTAGGTGTGCTCCAGATTTATTGAAGAGTAATATAGTGATGAGCCATGTAGGTGTGCTCAGATTTATTGAAGAGTCATATAGTGATGAGCCATGTAGGTGTGCTCAGATTTATTGAAGTCATATAGTGATGAGCCATGTAGGTGTGCTCCAGATTTATTGAAGAGTAATATAGTGATGAGCCATGTAGGTGTGCTCAGATTTATTGAAGAGTCATATAGTGATGAGCCATGTAGGTGTGCTCAGATTTATTGAAGAGTCATATAGTGATGAGCCATGTAGGTGTGCTCCAGATTTATTGAAGAGTAATATAGTGATGAGCCATGTAGGTGTGCTCAGATTTATTGAAGAGTCGTATAGTGATGAGCCATGTAGGTGTGCTCCAGATTTATTGAAGAGTCATGTAGTGATGAGCCATGTAGGTGTGCTCCAGATTTATTGAAGAGTAATATAGTGATGAGCCATGTAGGTGTGCTCAGATTTATTGAAGAGTCATATAGTGATGAGCCATGTAGGTGTGCTCCAGATTTATTGAAGAGTCATATAGTGATGAGCCATGTAGGTGTGCTCCAGATTTATTGAAGAGTAATATAGTGATGAGCCATGTAGGTGTGCTCAGATTTATTGAAGAGTCGTATAGTGATGAGCCATGTAGGTGAGCTCAGATTTATTGAAGTCATGTTGTGATCAGATTTATAGAAGGGCCATATAGGTGCGCTCAGATTTATTCAAGAGCCATGCAGTTGTGTTCCGATTTATTGAAGAGCCATGTTGTGCTCCGATTTATTGAAGAGCTATGTGGTGCTCAGATTTATTGAATAGCCATGTAAGTGTGCTCAGATTTAAGAGCCATGTAAGTGTGGTCAAGAGCCATGTAGTGTGATCAGATTTAAAGAAGAGCCATGTATGTGAGCTCAGATTTATGGACGAGCCATGTAGGTGCGCTCAGATTTATTCAAGAGCCATGCAAGCGTGCTCAGATTTATTCAAGAGCCATGTAGGCGAGCTCAGATTTATTGAAGTCATGTAGAGATCAGAATTATAGAAGAGCCATGTAGGTGCGCTCAGATTTATAGAAGAGTTATGTAGTGTGATCAGATTTATAGAAGAGCCATGTAGTGAAGAGCCATGTAGGTGTGCTCAGATTTATAGAAGAGTTATGTAGTGAAGAGCCATGTAGGTGTGCTCAGATTTATTGAAAAGTCATATAGTGATGAGCCATGTAGGTGTGCTCAGATTTATTGAAGAGTCATATAGTGATGAGCCATGTAGGTGTGCTCAAATTTATTGAAGAGTCATATAGTGATGAGCCATGTAGGTGTGCTCAGATTTATTGAAGAGTCATATAGTGATGAGCCATGTAGGTGTGCTCCAGATTTATTGAAGAGTAATATAGTGATGAGCCATGTAGGTGTGCTCAGATTTATTGAAGAGTCATATAGTGATGAGCCATGTAGGTGTGCTCAGATTTATTGAAGTCATATAGTGATGAGCCATGTAGGTGTGCTCCAGATTTATTGAAGAGTAATATAGTGATGAGCCATGTAGGTGTGCTCAGATTTATTGAAGAGTCATATAGTGATGAGCCATGTAGGTGTGCTCAGATTTATTGAAGAGTCATATAGTGATGAGCCATGTAGGTGTGCTCCAGATTTATTGAAGAGTAATATAGTGATGAGCCATGTAGGTGTGCTCAGATTTATTGAAGAGTCGTATAGTGATGAGCCATGTAGGTGTGCTCCAGATTTATTGAAGAGTCATGTAGTGATGAGCCATGTAGGTGTGCTCCAGATTTATTGAAGAGTAATATAGTGATGAGCCATGTAGGTGTGCTCAGATTTATTGAAGAGTCATATAGTGATGAGCCATGTAGGTGTGCTCAGATTTATTGAAGAGTCATATAGTGATGAGCCATGTAGGTGTGCTCCAGATTTATTGAAGAGTAATATAGTGATGAGCCATGTAGGTGTGCTCAGATTTATTGAAGAGTCGTATAGTGATGAGCCATGTAGGTGAGCTCAGATTTATTGAAGTCATGTTGTGATCAGATTTATAGAAGGGCCATATAGGTGCGCTCAGATTTATTCAAGAGCCATGCAGTTGTGTTCCGATTTATTGAAGAGCCATGTTGTGCTCCGATTTATTGAAGAGCTATGTGGTGCTCAGATTTATTGAATAGCCATGTAAGTGTGCTCAGATTTAAGAGCCATGTAAGTGTGGTCAAGAGCCATGTAGTGTGATCAGATTTAAAGAAGAGCCATGTATGTGAGCTCAGATTTATGGACGAGCCATGTAGGTGCGCTCAGATTTATTCAAGAGCCATGCAAGCGTGCTCAGATTTATTCAAGAGCCATGCAGGTGTGCTCAGAGTTATTGAAGAGCTGTGAAGGTGTGCTCAAAATTATTGAAGAGCTATGCGGATGTGCTCAAAATTAAGAGCCATGCAGGCGTGCTCGAAATTATGCCATGCAGGTGTGCTCAGAGTTATTGAAGAGCTGTGAAGGTGTGCTCAAAATTATTGAAGAGCTATGCGGATGTGCTCAAAATTAAGAGCCATGCAGGCGTGCTCGAAATTATTCAAGAGCCATGTATGTATGCTCTTTAGATTTACTTGAATTAAGTCGGATCTAGATGATTGACTTGTTATATTATGTGCTTAGTGCTTGGCTTTAATCGAATGAACACACTAGTAGGGTGTTCAATTATGACCTTTAGTTAGTCTAGGTATATCTAGAGCCTATGGCCTAAACAAAAGCAGACGTGATTGAAGTTAAATCACAAACTATTTCAGAAGTTGATATGGCGAAAGGACATTTGGCCGTAAGACAAATTTTAATAACGATGGTAAAAGTTAGAAATGACATCCAAACTTTATTGGTTCGTATAAAATTACTAAATGCTTAACTTTTTCAGTAAGCAAGAGTGTTATGATTACTTTATTGTGTACGTAACTACTAATATAGTAGTGCGTGCTCCGGAGATAGCACGGTATCGGATGGCCGAATGTTACGGATTCGGATAATTGTTGTGATTTAGTACACGATATTAAAGGGTAGTATGTTAATTATATTTATATTAACTACCCTCCAAGTAATTCCTAATATTTGTAGAAGGTATTTCTTTATTAACTAAAGCAAAAGGTATAAAAGAGCGGAAGCTATCATTATTGGGTTAGTCTCCCTTTGGAGCTCGAAGTGTACACAACTAGTTTGAGATATACAGTACAGTTGTGTAGCGAATATAGTGCATAGAAGAGGCACGTTTTAACCAAGTTTTTTACATATCAGAAGTGGGATCGGCTTCAAAAGCCTATCATCGCCCACAAAATTATCGTGTGCCCCAAAATGGGGACAGTTGACTTGTTTTCACGAGATTGTGGCTACCCTGTGCCCCGAAATTGTGGCAATCGATTTATATTTAGTATTTAGTGGTAGTAGTACATTATGGCTACAGTGTTTTTCGACAATGAAGGTCCTCAGATTTATTGCAGAGCCATATTGTGCTCTGATTAATTGAAGAGCCATGTTGTGCTCTGATTAATTGAAGAGCCATGTTGAGCTCTGATTAATTGAAGAGCCATGTTGTGCTCTGATTAATTGAAGAGCCATGTTGTGCTCTGATTAATTGAAGAGCCATGTTGTGCTCTGACTAATTGAAGAGCCATGTTGTGCTCTGATTAATTGAAGAGTCATGTAGTGATCAGATTTATTGAAGAGCCATGTAGGTGTGCTCAGATTTATTGAAGAGCCATGTAGGTGAGCTCAGATTTATTGAAGTCATGTAGAGATCAGAATTATAGAAGAGCCATGTAGGCGAGCTCAGATTTATTGAAGTCATGTAGAGATCAGAATTATAGAAGAGCCATGTAGGTGCGCTCAGATTTATAGAAGAGTTATGTAGTGTGATCAGATTTATAGAAGAGCCATGTAGTGAAGAGCCATGTAGGTGTGCTCAGATTTATAGAAGAGTTATGTAGTGAAGAGCCATGTAGGTGTGCTCAGATTTATTGAAAAGTCATATAGTGATGAGCCATGTAGGTGTGCTCAGATTTATTGAAGAGTCATATAGTGATGAGCCATGTAGGTGTGCTCAAATTTATTGAAGAGTCATATAGTGATGAGCCATGTAGGTGTGCTCAGATTTATTGAAGAGTCATATAGTGATGAGCCATGTAGGTGTGCTCCAGATTTATTGAAGAGTAATATAGTGATGAGCCATGTAGGTGTGCTCAGATTTATTGAAGAGTCATATAGTGATGAGCCATGTAGGTGTGCTCAGATTTATTGAAGTCATATAGTGATGAGCCATGTAGGTGTGCTCCAGATTTATTGAAGAGTAATATAGTGATGAGCCATGTAGGTGTGCTCAGATTTATTGAAGAGTCATATAGTGATGAGCCATGTAGGTGTGCTCAGATTTATTGAAGAGTCATATAGTGATGAGCCATGTAGGTGTGCTCCAGATTTATTGAAGAGTAATATAGTGATGAGCCATGTAGGTGTGCTCAGATTTATTGAAGAGTCGTATAGTGATGAGCCATGTAGGTGTGCTCCAGATTTATTGAAGAGTCATGTAGTGATGAGCCATGTAGGTGTGCTCCAGATTTATTGAAGAGTAATATAGTGATGAGCCATGTAGGTGTGCTCAGATTTATTGAAGAGTCATATAGTGATGAGCCATGTAGGTGTGCTCCAGATTTATTGAAGAGTCATATAGTGATGAGCCATGTAGGTGTGCTCCAGATTTATTGAAGAGTAATATAGTGATGAGCCATGTAGGTGTGCTCAGATTTATTGAAGAGTCGTATAGTGATGAGCCATGTAGGTGAGCTCAGATTTATTGAAGTCATGTTGTGATCAGATTTATAGAAGGGCCATATAGGTGCGCTCAGATTTATTCAAGAGCCATGCAGTTGTGTTCCGATTTATTGAAGAGCCATGTTGTGCTCCGATTTATTGAAGAGCTATGTGGTGCTCAGATTTATTGAATAGCCATGTAAGTGTGCTCAGATTTAAGAGCCATGTAAGTGTGGTCAAGAGCCATGTAGTGTGATCAGATTTAAAGAAGAGCCATGTATGTGAGCTCAGATTTATGGACGAGCCATGTAGGTGCGCTCAGATTTATTCAAGAGCCATGCAAGCGTGCTCAGATTTATTCAAGAGCCATGTAGGCGAGCTCAGATTTATTGAAGTCATGTAGAGATCAGAATTATAGAAGAGCCATGTAGGTGCGCTCAGATTTATAGAAGAGTTATGTAGTGTGATCAGATTTATAGAAGAGCCATGTAGTGAAGAGCCATGTAGGTGTGCTCAGATTTATAGAAGAGTTATGTAGTGAAGAGCCATGTAGGTGTGCTCAGATTTATTGAAAAGTCATATAGTGATGAGCCATGTAGGTGTGCTCAGATTTATTGAAGAGTCATATAGTGATGAGCCATGTAGGTGTGCTCAAATTTATTGAAGAGTCATATAGTGATGAGCCATGTAGGTGTGCTCAGATTTATTGAAGAGTCATATAGTGATGAGCCATGTAGGTGTGCTCCAGATTTATTGAAGAGTAATATAGTGATGAGCCATGTAGGTGTGCTCAGATTTATTGAAGAGTCATATAGTGATGAGCCATATAGGTGTGCTCAGATTTATTGAAGTCATATAGTGATGAGCCATGTAGGTGTGCTCCAGATTTATTGAAGAGTAATATAGTGATGAGCCATGTAGGTGTGCTCAGATTTATTGAAGAGTCATATAGTGATGAGCCATGTAGGTGTGCTCAGATTTATTGAAGAGTCATATAGTGATGAGCCATGTAGGTGTGCTCCAGATTTATTGAAGAGTAATATAGTGATGAGCCATGTAGGTGTGCTCAGATTTATTGAAGAGTCGTATAGTGATGAGCCATGTAGGTGTGCTCCAGATTTATTGAAGAGTCATGTAGTGATGAGCCATGTAGGTGTGCTCCAGATTTATTGAAGAGTAATATAGTGATGAGCCATGTAGGTGTGCTCAGATTTATTGAAGAGTCATATAGTGATGAGCCATGTAGGTGTGCTCAGATTTATTGAAGAGTCATATAGTGATGAGCCATGTAGGTGTGCTCCAGATTTATTGAAGAGTAATATAGTGATGAGCCATGTAGGTGTGCTCAGATTTATTGAAGAGTCGTATAGTGATGAGCCATGTAGGTGAGCTCAGATTTATTGAAGTCATGTTGTGATCAGATTTATAGAAGGGCCATATAGGTGCGCTCAGATTTATTCAAGAGCCATGCAGTTGTGTTCCGATTTATTGAAGAGCCATGTTGTGCTCCGATTTATTGAAGAGCTATGTGGTGCTCAGATTTATTGAATAGCCATGTAAGTGTGCTCAGATTTAAGAGCCATGTAAGTGTGGTCAAGAGCCATGTAGTGTGATCAGATTTAAAGAAGAGCCATGTATGTGAGCTCAGATTTATGGACGAGCCATGTAGGTGCGCTCAGATTTATTCAAGAGCCATGCAAGCGTGCTCAGATTTATTCAAGAGCCATGCAGGTGTGCTCAGAGTTATTGAAGAGCTGTGAAGGTGTGCTCAAAATTATTGAAGAGCTATGCGGATGTGCTCAAAATTAAGAGCCATGCAGGCGTGCTCGAAATTATGCCATGCAGGTGTGCTCAGAGTTATTGAAGAGCTGTGAAGGTGTGCTCAAAATTATTGAAGAGCTATGCGGATGTGCTCAAAATTAAGAGCCATGCAGGCGTGCTCGAAATTATTCAAGAGCCATGTATGTATGCTCTTTAGATTTACTTGAATTAAGTCGGATCTAGATGATTGACTTGTTATATTATGTGCTTAGTGCTTGGCTTTAATCGAATGAACACACTAGTAGGGTGTTCAATTATGACCTTTAGTTAGTCTAGGTATATCTAGAGCCTATGGCCTAAACAAAAGCAGACGTGATTGAAGTTAAATCACAAACTATTTCAGAAGTTGATATGGCGAAAGGACATTTGGCCGTAAGACAAATTTTAATAACGATGGTAAAAGTTAGAAATGACATCCAAACTTTATTGGTTCGTATAAAATTACTAAATGCTTAACTTTTTCAGTAAGCAAGAGTGTTATGATTACTTTATTGTGTACGTAACTACTAATATAGTAGTGCGTGCTCCGGAGATAGCACGGTATCGGATGGCCGAATGTTACGGATTCGGATAATTGTTGTGATTTAGTACACGATATTAAAGGGTAGTATGTTAATTATATTTATATTAACTACCCTCCAAGTAATTCCTAATATTTGTAGAAGGTATTTCTTTATTAACTAAAGCAAAAGGTATAAAAGAGCGGAAGCTATCATTATTGGGTTAGTCTCCCTTTGGAGCTCGAAGTGTACACAACTAGTTTGAGATATACAGTACAGTTGTGTAGCGAATATAGTGCATAGAAGAGGCACGTTTTAACCAAGTTTTTTACACTAGCAAATAAAACAAAAAAGAAACTCTTCAGTAAAATCTGCATCGAAATTGGTTGAAAAATGAGTCTTTAATTCATATTTTAAATTCTGCAATGTGCAAGAGTCGGGACATAGTGGGGATGTAGTGGGGATATCTGTCTATCCCTTTCTAACGCACGTGCCGTTATGCCCCTGACGTGATTTTACTGATACTTCTCTTACCCGCAGTTTGAAGGTTACACAAAATTTAAAATGCTTATAACTTTTTTATTTTTGAGAATATTTCAATAATTCTTATAGTACTATATTTTAGATACATTTTATATAAAATTAATTAAAAAAAATAGTCAAGTACCCAATTCTATTGAATTCTATCCTTTGCAACAGATGGGAAGATGAACTCAAACTCACAGGCTCACAGCAGGTCCTAACTGGAGAAGAATTGCAAACGATAGAAAAGTTTATTATCATCATCATCATCATCATCAACCATAGGACGTCCACTGCTGAACATAGGCCTCCCCCAAAGATTTTCAAATCGACCTGTTGGAAGCGGCCTGCATCCAGCGACTTAATACTAAATAATTTGCCCAGTCTTCAGTTTCTCATGTCATAATATTCAGAGACTAACGCCTGAATGGTGAAAAGCTACTCAACTTTAACAGCTTTTTACAATGATTTTTGCCATACAATTTTGACAGATAAGGTGACCTTAAGTATATGAGCATTCTGCAATTAATGAAAAAGAGGCATATTTTTTTTTCAAGATGTCTGACTAGCTATTTTTTTGAGTAATGGATTTATTAACCCGTTGGAGGCGGCACATGTATATGTTCCATAAGTGTCTTGGCTTCCAGAAGCCAAGTCGCCCGTCACTTATTAAACACCATTGTTGGCAAAACCATCAACCTTTGATGGAGGCCATATTTTTTAAATAAAGAAGAAAGAAAGAGGCATCGAGGATTCATCAGGAGGATTAATTCAATTTGTTTTTTCTGAATAGGTTACAGGCACGTTGCAGATATTATGTATAGAAAGCAGACTCTCCCTATTCAACTCTTAGTAGGCATGCAAATTATTACATGTTCCATACTCTTTCAATGTTCCCCTTTCAATATTCATACATACATACATACATATACACACACGCCTGTATCCCATGGGGGTAGGCAGATACTATTGAGCGCCACAAGCTACGATCCTGACACAATTCTTTGATTAAAATATTCCTTAATTCGTTAAATTTTCACCTCGGATGGTGAAGCTCAGGACCCAAGCTATCGGTGGTTAGGAACCCAGAGTGAGGAACCTTCTCATGATTAATGCCATATCCAGTAACACTGCCTTCTGCATTTGGCTCTTGACCCAAACACCAACCGAGAGCCTCTTGAGGTGTTGGTCGAGGCTCAATGATATCAAACCATGGGCAGAAATGCCTATTGGAACAGTTATTGTTGAATCCACATCCCACATGCGAGTAACCTATTCATTATTATATTAGTATTTTCGGTAATATGAGGTATCAGATGACAACCTTCCTGAGATCTTGGGTTCGATCCCCAGATCAGGCAGTGATACACTTTGCCAGACCCGCGGATTCAATTCCAGACCTCAGGAGGATACCACCAAGGCACAGAAGCAGTATATTCATAGATCTACGTGGATAGGATAGCGCTTCTATCTATCTCTGTTTGGCTACTACGTTGTAACTTATTACTTACTTGAATATGTCTCTTACGTAGCCCATGCACTCTGGACCAATTCCTCCACCAGGCAGCATGGTAACCGCGTGACGTCCACCATACTGTGCCTTCGGAATCAGCTTCTGTTTCCTTATAACTGGAGTCTTGTGCTGCACATCAAAATCCGACAATGTAGCGGGCGCTGCGGCAGAGCTTGCGTTCGCGACGCCGCGGATCTCCGGCAGGACCCTAAATTTACTTAGTAGACGCACGGCCATCGCGAATTTCCACAAAAAAACAGCTGTTAAATGTTAAATAATCACAGGAAATGGATGACGGGAAAATTCGCAATAATTCGCAAGATTTTCCGCCGTCAGATGGCGCTGTTATGTCAAAGTTTGTGAATAGATGGCGCTGTAGTCAATATTAATGACAGTAAAGACAACTTGCATGAGCACTATTATATCTTTTAGTGTCGATCTAATGTCACAGTAAAATTAATTGCGCACAACAATTTTACAAATACATCATTTCCTCTATTTTGAAATGCATTTTCTGGCGTAAAAATGGATCCACTCTTTATTTATACGTTAATAAGATAATTTAATAAATATTCAAATCCAAATCACATGGCAACACTGTAATAATGTGATTTTTTTGTAACGCGACATGTGCGGGTGCTTTCTCTTTC
Source organism: Clanis bilineata (assembly GCA_036417725.1). Lineage (NCBI taxonomy): Eukaryota > Metazoa > Arthropoda > Insecta > Lepidoptera > Sphingidae > Clanis > Clanis bilineata. The sequence goes on from CM071165.1 coordinate 3,157,313, forward strand.
TCGTCCGAGTTCTCGAGTAGGAGCGGCTGAAGAACGGGCGTCCATTTTGCTTCGCCATATTGAATTTGGTCGGACATCTTTGGACGCCATGTTTAGTCAGACATATTTTATAAACATTTTCGCGTAAATTTCAAATATTTTTGGGCCTAAATTACGAACTTTTTTTTCACTGAAAACTGTGCCTTCGTTTGCAGTGTATATCGCTACGGGAAATTCTGTGCCAACGCGTCTGTCCATATTTGTCTCCTGGGGGCCGTGGAAGCTTTGTTAGAAGATAAATAGAGGTAAATTATTTCTGTGGAAAACATTGCACTTTTGACGTATCATAACAAGTGTTTAATATTTTTTTTCTGTGTAATTACACCGCTGGGTGGTGTTTATAGGGCTGGAGAGTAAAGGTCAAAAGGTTGAAAAACGGTATAGCCATTGAATGGCGTGGTTGTATTTATAATACTCATTAAAATCGGGACGGACCGCGAGCCCGGCCGGTCCGGCACTCGCAGGGGCTAGCACCTGCCTACCAACACTATTATTTCATATCACTGTTTTTAACAATATTAAAACTTAGGGGGCATCGAACTTTGAGAACGTAAAATTTTTAAAAAACCAGTCTTCAAAGACATTGACCTGTTATACCATACAACCATTTACGATATTACTTATTTTCCGAAACATTCATTCAATGAGCAATTATTTGTTATCATATTTTGTTATTATCACAAAAATAACAATTCACAGATCCTCAATCTTTGTTTATTATCTGTCACTTTATTTTTTTTATATAAACTCAAGGAAATTATTTGTACACAGCCAGGCAAAGGAACTTGCTCATTGTGCCACATATAACTGTTGTAAATGTTTAAACAAAGTCAAAACAGAAGTGTATTAATGTTTATACATAGATAAGGGGAAAATCTTTAAATAACCCTGTTTACATTTAAATGTAAAGGTATTTAGTTGCAAAATGCATTTTCTGTGAAGATATGATACTAAAAATAACATTGTTGATGTTTTTCATCGCAACAATGTATATACTAAGCTGCTTTTTTAATCACATACATAATTTATCACCAATTTAGTCATAGAACCGTTTTTTTCATTGCTAACAGCAGTTATTATTTATAAAAAAGCATAGATAATAAACAATTTAGATATAAAAAACAAAGAATAAGTAAATTATAGAACTATTTTATAAGTTGGTTAAAAAATACATGTACAGCTAGTGGCGTGCATTTCATATAGACAAAGAGACATTGTCTATGCTAAAATAACACAATGAAAGAAACAAATTGTCACCTAAAAGAATTTTTCAAACAACGCTGGCTGTGTTATTTGAAATCGACATGAGAATTATCTTGATGGTTAAAGTAAAGCAAGAATCATCATCATCACGAATTGGGTACTTGACCATGTTTGATTTGATACACATATTTATATGTAATAGCAAATAAAACAAAAGAAATCCTTCTGTAAAAACTTCATCGAAATTGGTTGAAAAATGACGCAGTTATTCATATTTTAAATATTGGAGTCGGGGAATATTGTAGATATCTTACTATACCTTTCCAACGCATGTACTGTTATGGTGTGATGTGGTTTCACTGATACTTCTCTTTCCCACAGTTTGACGGTTACACCAAACTTCAAACGCTTATAAATTTTTAATTTTTGAGAATATTTCAATAATTCTTTCAGTTCTATATTTTAGATGGCGTAAGTTTCATATAAAATTATTAAAAAAAAAATGCGCAGGAGTATTGACCATTACCCATTGTTTCCAGGTGGTAGAAGGGTGTCGGTTCACCATGATGAACCAGGAGATCATGTGCGAGGTGGAGGTGGGCACGCACGGCGCCATCGAGATCGATGGCGACGAGCAGCGCGGAGTTAAGGTCAGTTTACATGACACATAAGCTCACGCCTGTCTTCCCAAAGGGGTAGACACAGGCCAACAAACTAGAATATCAACATTCTTAGCTTAGTTCCGTCCCAGATATGACAGGAGGCGAATCAATCGCCATATCGGGCACAAATTCCAGACACCGGACTGATATTGAAAAAATCCAATATCACTGCCCGACCTGTAGGCCAACCATGAGCTTTTTTGACATTACTCGCTAGCGATTCTGTAAAATATTTGTATGACAAACACCCGAACGCCTTTAGCGGTTACGCGGGGGACTGACGTTTTCCATTTTACGTCCTCGCTCGCATAAATACTTGCAACAAACTCATGGTTAGGCTACTGGTGCAGTGTAGTCACATTGCCGCGCTTAGATAGAAAAGCCTCCTCTTTTTGTAAACGGTTGAGAATATTGCTATCTTTTTTTTTTTTACACTTTATATATATGATAGTATAAAGGCGGACTTAATGCTAAAATGGACTGCCTCGGTGGCGTGGTGGTATTTCGGTACGACTACGGTTCGGAGGTCTTGGGTTCGATCCCCGGGTCGGGCAAAGTGATATTGGATTTTTCCGTATCAGCCGAGAGTCTGGAATTTGTGCCCGATATGGCGATAGGCTCGCCCCCTATCACATCTGGGACGGAACTAAGCTCGGCGAAATGTGGGTGTACTAGTTCGCTAGTGCGCCTCTGCCTACCCCTTCGGGGATACAGGCGCGAGCTTATGTTATGTTATGTTAATGCTAAAAGCATTCTCTGCCAGTCAACCTTAGGGTGATGCAGAAATGTACATGGAAGGTGTAAAAATAATGAGGGATAGAGGGAACAAAGAAGAAATATAATCAGACATGAATTCTTATCAGCCTAGATAAAAAACTGAGTACTTAAATAAATACATAAAGAAGAATAAAATACAAATAAATACATGAATTAAAAAAAATATGTATATCTTTCATCTTCTTCATCTTTTCAGTATGAAGAGATAGAAACTGGTCAGTACGAGGAGTACATCACTGATGATCAGTATGAAGAGGTTGAAGAGCAGGTGATAGGCATGCAGCATCTGGAAGAAGGTACGTCATATGCATATTCCATAGCTTTGTAAGTAGTATCAATGAAAAATAAGTAGGCAAGCCTACCAAGGCCATATTATCTATGTTAAATACTATTTTTTTTGTGGGTTATAAAAGGAGGTTATGAATTTTGTTTATTAAAATTTATAAAATTAAAAATATCTATGAACACATTTCGATAGGCAAGCTACTATAGGTGTAAATAAATTATATTTGATAAAAAAATATGTTTCATCTGGTAATCAAATTCCTCAGAGGGGGTTGACGTCAGGCAGACGGCCGGTCGTAAAAACTAAGCCGAATCCTCTCTGCAACATGCTTGAAAGTTTGTTGCGCCGACCCCACATTAAGGTGGGATAAGGGCAGGTAGAAAGGAAAGGAAACAAGTCACCAGTAGGCCAACCATGAGTTTTTTTGACATTACTCGCTAGTGGCTCCGTAAAATATTTGTATGACAAACACCCGAACGCCTCCAACGGTTACGCGGGGAACTGACGTTTTTCATAGAAATTATTTTACGTAGTCGCTAAAATGTCAAAAAGAAAACTCTAGATCGAGCTACAAACGCGTGAAGGTCGATGTACCACGGTCTCCCCTACCATTTTATAGATTCAATTAATATTTTAATTTCACTGGGGTGGTGGTATTATATACATTTCATATACAACAGAAACATGTCGGCGGTGCTGACAGATTTTAAGATTTCAGTGGGAAGCGAGGAAGTGATACTCCCCGGAATATCGAACGAGGAAGTGCTGAATCCCACAAATGATTCATACGACACGGTCTACCAGCAACCCACATCGTCAAGCAGGTACGGTCAGTTTTTCTGTTTTGGTCAAAGACATTAAAGATTAAACAGAATTTCTTTGGTTTTGTTATAAACTTTATTTTGACCGACTGAAAAAGGAGAAGGTCCTCAATGCGTCTGTATTTCTTTCCTTTTTTTATAGCAGAGACTGGCAAACGAACAGATGGGTCACCTGATGATAACTGCCCTTAGACATCCAAAACAAATGTATCATGGGTAACACACCCTAAATGAAAGGGAAATAGGGATACGGAAAGAAAAGGGGGGAATTGGGCGACCGGAAATCTCACCGAACGAAACGCGACAGCGGGCTGTCGATTTACGTCGGTTTTCTCGAATCAAACCGGTCGAGCCGGTCCATTCGTGCTGTAGACGTAACTGTCTACAGCAGTCTTTCCCAAAGTGGGCGATAATGCCCCATTGTGGGCGCTGTATGCCTAAAGGGGGGCGGTAAGAGACCAATATAGCTCACAATCATTTATTTAATTTGAAGTTATAGTGGTTTTTAAGTAGGTAAAAAAATGGGGGGCGCTAAAACATAATTTATTTCCAAAGGGGCCAGTAGACAAAAGTTTGGGAACCTCTTGTCTACAGCGTGGCTCTATCGTTCAGATTTTTTTGAACTTATGATTATTAACCGATTAAAAAAAAAGGAGGAGGTTAAAAATTCGTCGGAATATTTTTTTTATGTATGTTCCTCGATTATTCGAAGACGCCTAGACCGATTCGAGAAATTCTTTTTTTGTTGAAAAGGGTATACTTCCCAGGTGGTCCCATTGGCAGCAAGTCGGGATCTGATGATGGGATCCTAGAAAATACGAGGGAAACTCTCAAATTTTATAGGGACCCATAGTGTGTTTTATATATTTCCTAAAACTATTCAGGTATTTGTGTCTGGTACTCATTTTTAGATATGAAAGTGTCCGCGGCTTCGGCATAGTAAATTTCTTAACAGATATATAAGAATCGTACTTTTTTCCGGGATAAAAGTAGTCTTAAATGTTATTCTGATGTTTGATCTGTGTAACTGTAAAGGGTCATCTAAATCCGTTTGGTAATTTTTGCGTGAGAGAGTAACATACATATTTTGACATGACAGCCTCCGTGGCGCAGTGGGCGAGTAGTCGGCTGTGAAGCGAGAGGCTGCGGGTTCGATTCCCGCATTGAGACAAATGTTTGTGTGGTCCACAGATATTTGTTTCGCGTGTGTGTGTTGTGAGAGCGCGCGTCTCTCATAGTCTCTGACACCAACGATACAGCTTATATGTGGGGTCAGGACTAGGTGTGTGACTAGCGGGTGTATTTATTATTATTTATCCTCATTTATTTAATTTTTTTTTTTACATTTTTAACTATAAGTAATTAAAAAAATACATTTAAAAATATTAAAAAAATTATTTATTTGATTTTTATTTTTTTAATTATTTTATTCACAAACTTTCGCGTTTATAATATTAGTTAGATTTAAAACCGAATACAAAACTCAATGTCAATTTTTCCTTTTTTAGGGTTGGCACTCTGGACGATGCAGATCCAATGAAAATTCTTAGGCTGCAAAAAGAGTAAGGACTTTTACGTTATTTTTCTTTTGTTATTCCAGTTGTTGAAGTGAGGCAAGTGGCCGGTCGTATAAACTAAGCCGAATCATTTCCGCAATATGCTTAAATAATGTACACAGCATTTGAAGAGGGATAATGGGTGGACCATAATGTATAAAAGTAGCTTTATTCACTTCTTCTCTATATAAACTTCAAGTGTGTCAAATTTGGTACTTGACTATGTTAGAATTTATACATATTTTTATATGTAATAGCAAATAAAACAAAAAATAAAATCGCCTCGGTGGCGTGGTTGTATTTCGGTACGACTACTGTCCTGAGGTCTCGGGTTCGATCCCCGGGTCGGTCAGTGATATTGGATTTTTCCATATCAGCCCGGAGTCTGGAATTTGTGCCCGATATGGCGATAGGCTCGCCCCCTATCACATCTGGGACGGAACTAAGCTCGGCGAAATGTGGGTGTACTAGTTGGCTAGTGCGCCTCTGCCTACCCCTTCGGGAATACAGGCGTGAGCTTATGTAAAACTCTTCTATAAAAACTACATCAAAATCGATTGAAAAATGAAGCTGTAATTAATATTTAAAATCTGCAATGAGCAAGAGTGGGGGCGTAGTGGGGATATCTCGCTTTCCCTTTTTAACGCATGCACCGTTATGGCCGTGACGTGATTATACTGATACTTCTCTTTCCCGCAGTTTGAAGGTTACCAAACTTCAAAGGCTTATAACTTTTTTGTTTGATAATATTTCAATATTACTTTCTGTGCTATGACGTAAATTTCATTTAAAATGAATTTTAACAAATTAGTCAAGTCGCCTCCTTGGTCTAGTGTCAGCATGTATGGGCTGTGGACCGGGGTTCGATTCCCAGGTCGGGCAAAGCGAATTTTCTAATTTAATTTGCCCGTGACTGGATCCCTCAGAGGGGGTTGGCGTCAGGCAGGCAGCCGGTTGTAAAAACTTAGCCAAATCATTTCTGCAACATGTTTGAAAAAGTGCGTTCCGCCGACCCCACATTAAAGTGGGATAAGGGCTGGTAAAAAAAAAATCAAGTACCGAATTTCACGTTCATCCGTTCGCGCAATTCCCTTAAAAAGGGGTACAAAGTTATCGCTTCACGTATTTATATAGATTTATTTCAATCGAGTTCAAAAAGACATTTTTTTTTTCAGAGTCAATACATTGGATGATGTAGATCCAATGAAAATCCTACGACTGCAAAAAGAGTAAGGACTTGTTTATAGTGTTATTATTATTCCCCCATCAGGGGATGACGATAGGCTCGCCCCTATCACATCTGGGACGGAACTAAGCTCGGCGAAATGTGGGTGTTCTAGTTCGCTAGTGCACCTCTGCCTACCCTTTCGGAGATACAGGCATGAGCTTATGTTATGTTATGCAGGGGATGACGTCGGGGGTGACTCCTGACGCTCGATTCGAACTTGAATTCGATTCGTTTTCACTTAAAATTCCACCGAAATCGAGTTAAAAAGTGCATTAATGTCACGTTAAAAATCACCAAATGACAAGTTCTCGAATATTATGCAACATCAGCGCACTTTAAAAGTATATTTCGGTGGAATTTTAAGTCAATAAATAAAACCGAATCGAAATCACAATCGAATCGAGTGTCCAGAATAAGGGGGCTGGTTGTAAAAACTAAGCCGAATCACACCTGTAACGTAAAGTGTATCGCTGACCCAACATTTATAAATCAATTATAACTAGCTGGCCCGGCCACGCGTTGCTGTGTGTGATGGTGAATACTTTTTAAATTTTAGCATCAGATCCATTCTTAGGAACTAAGGGGCGATTCAGATATAGATTTTGAACTTAATTGTCTATAAAACACAACCAGCTTATCCTCATTTTATTTCTAGGGGGATTATTATTTTTTATATCCATTCTTGGGGATAAAATGTACTCCATGTTGAATTACAACAAAATCCTATAAGCTGTTTCGGAATGCTGATACAAACATTCGTCCCCTATTTTAACCCTTTAGGGGTTGATTAAAAAATAAATTATTTCATAGCCATTCTCAAGGCCAAAGGTAGTCTCGTACCAAATTCCATCAAAATCCTAAAAGCTGTTTCGGAATACCTATACAAACCTTCATCCCCTATTTCATCCCTTTTCCATTGTTATCCCAATCTTTTTCTATTGTTAATCCCACATCACTTTGTTTCAGAAGAGGTCGAGGCAGACCCCGTGGTAATGCAAACACGACGGCCAACATACATCATCTGATGCCTATAGGTAAGAGTAAGAAAGAGAGTTTTTTTTTCCCCCTTTGGTGAACTGCAGGGGTCCCTGCTAATGGGATACTGGAAACCCCTGCAGTATCTCACCATTGGGGAGGTAAGGAGAGAGAGTTGGATCGTTTTGTATCTGAGAGGGGTTACATGTCTGATCCCCCCTTCTGTCAACCTTTGCCCAGCGGTTGGCAACCAGGACACTTAATATTTTACCATATTTCCATAACATAAGCTCATGCCTGTATCCCCGAAGGGGTAGGCAGAGGCATACTAGTGAACTAGAACACCCACATTTCGCCGAGCTTAGTTCCATCCCAGATGTGATAGGGGGCGAGCCTATCGCCATATCGGGCACAAATTCCAGACTCCGGGCTGATATGGAAAAATCCAATATCATCTTGCCCGACCCGGGGATCGAACCCGAGACCTCAGAACCGTAGTCGTACCGAAATACCATATTAGAAAATTCCATATCTTACGATAACTCCCCAGCTGTTATTAATACCCCCTTGATGTAATGCACAGATTATAAAATTTGACTGCCTCGGTGGCGTAATTGTATTTCGGTACGACTACCGTCCTGAGGTGTCGGGTTCGATCCCCGGGTCGGGCAAAGTGATATTGTTTTTTCTATATCACCCTGGAGTCTGGAATTTGTGCCCGATATGGCGATGGCTCCCTATCACATCTGGGAAGGAAATAAGCTTGGCGAATCATGGGTGTATTAGTTCGCTAGTGCGCCTCTGTCTACCCCTTCGGGGATACAGGCGTGAGCTTGGTGTGTTATGTTGTATAAAATGCCCATTGGTCCCCAGGAGAAGTTCCCATGGGTCTCATGGAGGGGGTGAGTACAGCCCGAGGCACGGCGCGGCGATGGGAACAGAAGCAAGTTCAGATCAAGACCATGGAGGGCGAGTTCTCTGTCACCATGTGGGCCACAGGGGAGGACGACGGTGAGTCTGCAGTTCATCTAGCTTCATTTCCAGATTACATCCATCCATATCCATATCCATGAGACCGAAAGTCTCTCATAGTTCCTGATACCCACGACACAAGACTCGATCTTAGTGTGGGGTCAGGACTATGTATGTGACTGTTGGGTGTTATTATTATTATTATTATATCTATTGGGTACTTAAATTTTTTTTTAAATTATTTTATATGAAATTTACGTCGTCTAAAACGTAACACAGAAAGAAATATTGAAATACTCTTAACAATAAAAAAATTATAAGCCTTTGTAGTTTGGTGTAACCTTCAAACAGCGGGAAAGAGAAGTATCGGTAATATCACGTCACGGCCATAACGGCGCGTGCGTTGGAAAGGGATAGCAAGATTTCCCCACTACGCCACCACTCTTCCTCATTTCAGAATTTAAAATATGAATTACTGCCTCATTTTTAAACAAATTTTGATGCGGTTTTTAGAGAAGGGTTCCTTTTTTGTTTTATTTGCTATTACATATAATGCAATTACATACAAAATTGTATGAAATGAAACATTCAAGTACCCAATTGCCATCAATACACCTACCGAGTGGCGCCAACATAACGACATAAAATTTTATAATGACTGAAAAAAACTGTATCATCAATACTGAAAAAAAAATTTTTTTAGACAAAGTGAATAGCAAAAGTTTCGTTATTAAATGTCACACCAATTATACTGTATTAAAGCGGTATTATGCGCGAACAAAACTACATGAAGGTAAACTTCAGTAGGTACGCGGCACGGTCATCGCTTCAGAGTCGTCGAGACAGGTCCTTTTATATTTGTTATCGACAAAAGTCTTTGACCGCAATAGCGAACCAGCCGCCTGCCTGCCGTCAACCCCTTTTGAGAAATTCAGTCCGGACAATTTAAATTAGAAAATTTGTTTTGCCCAACCTGGGAATCGAACCCAGGACCTCCCGGTCCACAGCCCATACATACTGCCCCTAAACCAAAGAGATGACTGGCTAAATTTCTAAATCTTTTTTAAAATTGTGATTATTTTTAAATCCAGATGAAGGATCAAACCCGGAACCGGATCCAGATTATACGGAGTACATGTCGGGGAAGAAGAATATTATAGGAAACGAGACAATGCCTGGTATGTGAGTTTTGACAGCCTCCATGGCGCAGCGGGCGAGTGGCCGGCTGTGAAGCGAGAGGCCGCGGGTTCGATTCCCGCATTGAGACAAATGTTTGTGTGACCCACACATATTTGTTTCAAGTGAGACCGAAAGTCTCGTAGTTCCTGATACACGACACAAGACTCGATCTTAGTGTGGGATCAGGACTATGTATGTGACTGTTGGGTGTTATTTAATTATTTATTTATTTACTTTCAATGAAATAGATTATGTAAGCCCCATCATATCCTAATATTAATAATTAGCCAAAGGGAGAAACATTAAGGCCGCTTCAAGTTATTCACAAAAGCCCCTAAATAATTTAAGAATAAAAAAAAATTAATAAACTGTACATTTCAGGGCTGGATCTGTCAGATCCCAAACAGTTGGCAGAGTTTGCACGTCCCGGACACAAGATCAGACTCAAGAAGCCGTTGCCGGAATCATCCGACAGAACTATAGGTATACTCTTACATTATGAGACAATAATCAGAAAGGCAGACGTGCGTATAAACTAAGCTAAATGCTTTCTGCAACATTCGTTTTTATTTCATTTATATGATTATAATTTTTTTTTATCCGGGCACGGCAAAGACTACACTGCACCTGATGGTAAGCGTAGTGTAGTCCAAAAAAACTAGCGACCACTGACAAACACTGTTTATCAGTGGTCGTCAGTATCATGCCGGCCTATTTATGCTTCTTCACACTCCGAATCCGAAAAGGGAAGAAGCATATCTCAGGGTTTGCGACAAGACAGGCGGATGACCGATGTAGATACAGGGATACCTCCATACCCGTCACACCATCAAGTCATGCGGCAAGCACCTCGAAATACATTTGTTTCTAACGGCCGGTTTCAATAAACAATCTCAGTTCGAATGTGCAGATAGATCATCAGTCTGACCCGTGACCACGAAGGCTGCAAAGCTTTCGAAACGTCGGGCATAAAAATTAAAACCAAATCGTGATATAATCCGTAAAAATAGTTTAATTTCAATGAATAACATTCACGTAAACCTAAGAAATCATTGTGCAGATAGATTACAAAAATTAACCAATAAGAACACAGTTTGAACATGACTCCGTGAAATGACTTGATTTGATTCGTTCATAATCGCGATCTATCTGCACTCTAAACTGAGATCGTTTATTGAAACCGGCCGTTAGGAAATAACATAACATAAGCTCACGCCTGTATCCCCGAAGGGGTAGGCAGAGGTCGCACTAGCGAACTAGAACACCCACATTTCGCCGAGCTTAGTTTCGTTCCAGATGTAGGGGGCGAGCCTATCGCCATATCGGGCACAAATTCCAGACTCCGGGCTGATATGGAAAAATCCAATATCACTTTGCCCGACCCGGGGATCGAACCCGAGACCTCAGAACCGTAGTCATACCGAAATACCACCACGCCACCGAGGCAGTCAATAGTAGGAAATAACAATAAAAAATAAATAAGAAAACATACTTGAAAAGTGCGTTGCTCCAATCCCACAATAAGGTGGGATAAGGGTAGGTAGGAACGGCTTAGAATTAAAGAAATACTGGAGATGCCTCTTTTACCAATGAGAGGGGTCATTTGAGCATTCGTTTTTTTTTGGTTCCAATAAAATTGTCTGCCTGGGTGATGTAGTGGTATTGCGTGCGCGGTACGACTAACGTCCTGAGGTCTCGGGTTCGATCCCCGGCGAGGGCAAAGTGATATTGGGTCTTTCCATTCAGTATCAACCCAGAGTCTGGAATTGTTTACTTGACTATTTTTTTTAAATTAATTTTATATGAAATTTACGTCGTCTTAAATATAGAACAGAAAGAAATATTGAAATATTCTCAAAAATATAAAAGTTATAAGCCATTGAAGTTTGGTGTAACCTTCAAAATGCAGGAAAGAGAAGTATCAGTGTAATTACGTCACGCCATAACGGTATGGGCGTTGGAAAGGGATAGTAAGATATCTCCAATATATTTTTCATCCAATTTCGATTCTATTTTTACAGAAGGGTTTCTTTTTGTTTTATTTGCTATTACATATTAATATGTGTATAAGTTCCAACTTAGTCAGGTACCCAATTTGTGTGTGATATGGTGTTACGCTCGTCTATCACATCTGGGACGGAAATAAGCTTGGCGAAATGTTCTAGGTCGCTTCTGCCTATCTCTTCGAGAATACAGGCCTGAGTTATTCCATCGTCATCATGGAGGGCCATCTATATGAAGTTTGATCCCATTGATGGAATCTGTTGCGGTTTTTGGCGATTCGCTTTAATTCGGAATATTGCTGGGCGGTTCATTCTTTTAGGTAGTTGTATCACTTCCGTCGTTGCCGGCCGGGAGACCTCTTCCCCGGTATCCTACCTCCTAAAATGGTTCCGAGGAAAGAGTAGTGACGTCTAATATGGCCAACATTTTTTAATTTAAAATATTTTTATTTATTTATTTATTCGATACACCATCGATTTCTCACACAAAACATGTCAAGAATGTAAGCACAATGTAATAGACCAGGTGACAACTCTTTACAGGTGTATACAACTATTAATAATATTCAAATTAATAAGAAAAAGTACAAATATATATAACTTAACCTCTATGTAACTTAAATATGAATTACATTAATTTATTTTATCATCATCATCATCAGCCATAGGACGTCCACTGCTGAACATAGGCCTCCCCCAAAGATTTCCAGATCGACCTGTTGGAAGCGGCCTGCATCCAGCGACTTCCTGCGCCCTTTATCAGGTCGTCGGTCCACCTTGTAGGTTATATTAACTAAGTAGTTAATATAATAGAATTATAAAAGTTGGTACTTACTAACTCTACAATATAACTTAAAATGTGTTTTGTTTTCGTCAGCATGTCCACACAAAGGCTGCACGAAGATGTTCCGCGACAACTCTGCGATGAGGAAGCATCTGCACACGCACGGGCCCAGAGTACACGTCTGTGCTGAATGTGGTCTGTATACTATGGGCCTTACTTATAAAAAGCATTTTTTGCTGACCAAATGGTTAAGAATAACCTGTCACTTCTTTCCTTGCGTTACATTGTTTAAAAATGAAAGGGACAATCTATGGTGTAAAGTTAAGCAGCGCTTAAATATTTTTATAAGTATGGGACTGCCTCGGTGGCGTGGTGGTATTTCGGTACGACTACGGTTCTGAGGTCTCGGGTTCTATCCCCGGCGAGGGCAAAGTGATATTGGATTTTTCCATATCAGCCCGGAGTCTGGAATTTGTGCCCGATATGGCGATAGGCTCGCCTTCTATCACATCTGGGACGGAACTAAGCTCGGTGAAATGTGGGTGATCTAGTTCGCTAGTGCGCCTCTGCCTGCACCTTCGGGGATACAGGCGTGAGCTTATGTTATGTTATGAGGCTATAATATTATACCGGGTACACACCATCGGAACAAAGGCGATAGAATGTTCGCGAGAACCATCGGCGATGGAGAACGAACGTTCGCGATCATTCGCGAATCTTCGCTGTTGCGTTCACACAATAACGAAGGTTTGTTTGTGTGAATGTGACGGCGAAGATTGTGTGATTTTAAGTCGATAATTTTCTGTAATTATAATTGGTACTATCCAACGTTGACATTGGCAGAATCATCGCAAATGCGTAGAAGCCATTTATTATAAAAAAGAAGAAGAGATCTAGTTCTTTATAATAAAGTAAAAAATAAATTACATGCTAGTTCCGTATTCGTCCAAATTGGGTACTTGACTATGTTTGATTTTATACACATATTTATATGTAATAGCAAATAACACTGAAAAGAAACCCTTCTGTAAAATCTGCATCGAAATTGGCTGAAAAATGAGGCAGTAATTCATATTTTAAATTCTGGAGTGGGGGCATATTGGAGATAACTTGCTATCCCTCAACAGCCTTCGTGGCTTGTCGGGCGAGTAGCCGGCTGTGAAGCGAGAGGCCGCGGGTTCGATCCCGGCACCGAGACAAATGTTTATGTGGCCCACAGATATTTGTTTCAAGTGTGGGTGTTGTAAGAGCGCGCGTCTCTAGGTTCCTGATACCCACGACACAATACTCGATCTTAGTGTGGGGTCAGGACTATGTGTGTGACTGTTGGATGTTAGATATGGCGATAGGCTCGCCCCCTATCACATCTGGGACGGAACTAAGCTCGGCGAAATGTGGGTGTTCTAGTTCGCTAGTGCACCTCTGCCTAGCCCTTCGGGGATACATGCGTGAGCTTATGTTATGTTGGATGTTATTTATCCCTTTCTAACTCACGTACCGTTATGGAGTGACGTGGTTGTACTGATACTTCTCTTTCCCGCAATTTGACGGTTACACCAAAATTAGAAGGCTTATAACTTTTTTAATTTTGAGAATATTTCAGTATTCTTCTCATTTATATTCTCTTCTGTTTTATATATTAGACGACGTAAATTTCATATAAAATTAATTTTAAAAAACTAGTCACGTACCCAATTGGCAAGTCTTATACAAATATTTTTCTAAGGCGAAGGTTCTAGAGTTTTCTGGCATTTAATGTGTATACTTTCTCAGGTAAAGCATTTGTAGAGAGTTCAAAGTTGAAACGGCATCAGCTGGTGCACACCGGCGAGAAACCTTTCCAATGCACTTTTGAAGGATGCGGGAAACGGTTTTCATTAGACTTCAATCTAAGGTATGATTTCCTAGACTATGTAGGAGCTACATTTTGTAAATAATGGTGGTAGAATATTCGTATCTGTCTCGAATGGCCGTCGTTTTTATTCTGTTTAAGACCGATTGGTTTTAAAATCGATCTTGGTGGTTTTAGCCCCGAAGGATGAATCCGGCGTTAAAACTGAAAAAGGGCCACCATTTATTCCTTTGTTTTAAGATATCCCCACTATGCTCCCCCTCTTGCTCATTAGTAAAAATATAAATATTTCTTTCCACCTGCCCCTATCCCACCTTAATGTGGGGTCGGCGCAACACAATTTTTCAAGCAGAAAGGAGTTTATACAACCGGTGGCCTGCCTGACGTCGACCTCCATCGTCTCGACAAATAGTGTTAGTAAAACACCACGATCTCTGAATCATACCCAGGACCTCCAGCTCTTACACTGAAATGAAAATAAATGATTTGTTAATCACGTAGGCTAATAAATAGTTCTTAGGACAAGTCAATACAATAAAATATAACATAAAACAAATTTATAGCGAGATAATGTAAATTATATTAAGCTTAATTTAAAATTTGCTTGTGTTGACTTGTCATAAGTGTTTTTTTACATGCCTACGTGATCAATAAAGTTTTTTTATTTTTATTTAATTCATTTTATTTAATTCATTCAATCTTTCCTGAACTTTCACAAATATTTCAAGATCAAAATTGACCAAATCGGTCCAGCCATTCTCGAGTTATAGCGACACTAACGAACAGCAACTCATTTTTATACATATATGTGTTTATTACAGAACGCACGTGCGGATTCACACGGGCGACCGTCCGTACGTTTGTCCGTTCGACGGATGCAACAAGAAGTTCGCACAAAGCACAAACCTCAAGTCTCACATACTCACACACGCGAAGGCCAAGTACGTATTACATAAGCCCACGCCTGTATCCCCGAAGGGGTAGGCAGGTGTGCACTAGCGAACTAGAACACCCACATTTCGCCGAACTTAGTTACGTCCCAGATGTGATAGGGGGCGAGCCTATCGCCATATCGGGCACAAATTCCAGACTCCGGGCCGATATGGAAAAATCGAATATCACTTTGCCCGACCCGGGGATCGAACCCGAAACCTCAGGACAGTAGTCATATCGAAATACAACCACGCCACCGAGGCAGTCATTATATAATATCAGCCCTGTAATATTACTCTGCCACTGCTGGACACGGGCCTCCTCTACAAATTTATTTATTTATTTGTTTCAAGGCTACTAAGGCCCATAGATATGTACCTTATAAACTAACATATATTATAAGATAATTACATGAATGTGTTAGTAATATAAACTTAATTATAATGATGGGGGTTAGGACCTTAGTCTACCACGCTGGCCTAATGCGGGTTGGTACACTTCACATACCTTTGAAATTCTTGTATTAAATTCTCAGGCATGTAGGTTTCCTCACGATGTTTTCCTTCACCGTTATAGCAAGCGATCATTCTCAATGAAAATTCATAGAAAAGTCGTCGGATTGTGCTCTTTTTTTGTGGTTGGTCTCAAACTTCCGACACTCGTCTCGGCAGTCCGTACCATTCCCAACAGAGCTATCGCTGCTTTTTTCTTTCTTCCTTATCATTGTATAATTCAAATCAAACCAAAAAATAAAAAAAAAATATTGACACCCAAACATATTCGGAGACATATTTTAGTTGTACAATTTTGTGTTCACGAAAATAACATTAATACTTTAAACACTAGCATCTAAACTAGGCCGAGCCTGTATCTTAGATACTAGTTTCTTCCTGTGACATCATTTTTAACCTATGAATACATTTTAAATATCTAATACTGAGCAATTAGCATTGTATGCATTTTTGTTAAGTACCTCCACCAACTTTATAAATTACTGTTAGACTACCATGTGTGTGAACTTAGGATAACTTACTTATACAAATTAAATTAGTATCATTATTTTTTTCTTTTCTTTTGTCTTTTTTTTACTTTTTAATTATGTATAGTATTGGTAATGCTTTATTCTTCTAGTCGCCTCCTCGTCGTCTAGTGGCAGCATGTATGGGCTGTGGACCGAAAAGTCCTGGGTTCGATTCCCAGGTCGGGCAAAGCAAATTTCCTAATTTAATTTACCCGGGACTGGATCCCTCATAGGGATTGACGTCAGGCAGGCGGCCGGTCGTAAGAACGAAGCCAAATCATCTGCAACATGCTTGAAAACAGTGTGTTACGCCGACCCCACATTAAGGTGGGATAAGGGCAGGTAGAAAGTAATGCTTTATTCTCATTTCAGATCAAGAAACTCTCTATCTCGCGTCGGTAGCGGTACGTACGAGTCCGCACGAACTACGCCACAGTTCGTGCAACTAGAGATGTCCCCAGACGACTCTAATCCACAGCTAATATTCTACACGCACGAGTGAGAGTGAAACTAGTGATGACAGTGCCGCGTGAATGGCGGATCTAGGTCCCAAATGAATTGTGCCGGATCAAAAACGGATATAAACGTGCCGGGTTAAACGGATCTAAAGATTCTACTGAAAACACATTTAAAACTGTCGTATTAAAATGGATCTAATTGTGCCGGATCAAAAACGGATTTATATGTGCCGGATCAAACACGGATTTAAAACTGTCGTATTAAAATGGATCTAAAATTGTGCCGGGTCAAAACGGATCTAATTGTGCCGGATCGAAAACGGATCTATATGTGCCGGATCAAACGCGGATCTAATTGTGCCGGATCAAAAACGGATTTAATAAGTGCTGTATTAATATGGATCTTTAACTGCCGGATAATAAAATTGTGCCGGATTAAACACGGTATTAAACGTGTCGGATTAAACGGATCTAAAGATTCTACTGCAAACACGGATTTAAAACTTATTAAAATGGATCTAAAATTGTGCCGGATCAAATTGTGTTATTGTTCAAGTGTACAGTTTTATTTGTATCAAGGATCAAAAAGTGTGTTATTCATCTTCAGATTGTTTTGTATCAAGGATCAAAAAGTGTGTTATCCATCTTCAGATTGTTTTGTATCAAGGATTAAAAAGTGTATTTAGTTATTCTTAGATTGCAAAACCGAAGATAAATCCATGGATATCGTTTGTGTGTGCTTTATCACGTCAAAAATTGTGTTCACAGAATTGTGGATTGAATATTATTTTGTGATCATACAGATTATGCCTGGGGGTTTGAAGTGTACCTACAAAAATAATATACTAGCCGCCAAATGTTCATACATTTAAGGTGGCCTTATGTCGTTTAAGGCCGCCTTATCTGTCAAAATTGTATGGCGAAAATCAATGTAAGAAGCCATTAAATTTGAGCAGCGTTTGACCATTCGGGCGAAAGCCCTTTACTTATAAAAAAAATATTATATTTAAGAATAGTTTGTCACTTATTTCATCACATTGTGTGACAATGAAAGGGACAAACTAGTTTTAAGTTGAGAAGCATGTGATTTTTTATAAGTAAGTCATAATGGATATAAAATTGCGTTGAGAATGTACAATGAATTTTCAGATCTAAAATTTTTGTGCTAATGCTATAGGTCTCTTAAAGGAGTAGTTATTTCTAAGAGAAATTTTTATGTGAGAAGATTTAAGAACGGAGAAACTTCTTACTCTCTGAAGAAGGTGCTTGTATCTTTCACTCTCAATTTGATGTAAAAGAAAGAGACAGGTTAATATTAAACATCACAAAAAATATATATTTGACTGCCTCGGTGGCGTGGTTGTATTTCGATATGACTACCGTCCTGAGGTCTCGGGTTCGATCCCCGGGTCGGGCAGTGATATTGGATTTTTCCATATCAGCCCGGAGTCTGGAATTTGTGCCCGATATGGCGATAGGCTCGTCTATCACATCTGGGACGGAACTAAGCTCAGTGAAATGTGGGTGTTCTAGTTCGCTAGTGCGCCTCTGCCTACCCCTTCGGGGATACAAGCGTGAGCTTATGTTATGTTATGTTACTAAAAATATGTATACATTTTCATGATTTTGTACAGTGGCGTAGCGTTAACTAATAAAAGGACGAAGTCGCATTAGAGAGGCCCCAAAAACATGCATTTAAAGTGACGTTCTTTTTCGAGCGTAAAAGTAATCAAATTACGCCTGAATGGTTAAACGCTACTCAACTTTACAACGGCTTCTTACTTTGATTTTCGGCATACAATTTTGACATATACGGTATTCAAGGGTTAATGTCTCGGTAAGGAGTCGGCTTAGTTTTTACGACCGGCCTGTCTGACGCCTACCCTTCTGGGCACACTTTTATGTACCTTTAAGAGCCCTATAGATATTGAATTTAGAGATTCTCTGATGATTTATTATACATAAAAATACGCTTGTGAAAGCGTCCGCGATAATACTTCTATGCATTTGCGACCAAAAATGGGGTTAATGCACCGGTAATGGATTATTTTAGACATGTGTAGTTCTGATTTACAAAATAAACTATGACAATAATGTGCAGAAACATTCCGATCTACTAAAATAACCTCCTTTTTTGAAGTCGGATAAAAATAACCTACTCATTTTTTGAAGTCGGCTAAAAAATGTTATTGATGTCAAGATAATCCAATAAGACCAATATATGTTTAAAAATATAAAAACCGACTTCGAAATTCATAAAATCTTTATATGGCACCTTGGAGTAAACTCTATCGAACACAAAAAGAATATTGAAAACTTGTGATAATTAAAATATCCACAAAGTTTTCAGCTGTCAGAATTGGGTTCTTGACAATTTTTTTTATTAATCTATATATATAAAACAAAGACGGGTTTGTTACAACACTTATAACTCGAGATGTGCTGAACCAATTTTCATGGTTTTTGATTCGTTGGATTTGTCTCCTCTCCGAATAGCAGAATACATATTAAAAATAGTGAAAAACTAAAAACTAAAAAAAAATAAAAATGTAATGAATACTTAATCATGTCAATAAATGCTCATGTGTTTATCATATGTCAATTATTTGTTGTCCAATCCTGTCAAATGTAACAACTATTCATGTATGCGTTCAAAAATTTATTTTTCGTAAAATATCTCGAAAGTTCAGGTACTGTTGTATTTGTTTCCACGGTTTCACGGTTTCCACGGTTTTGCATTCGTTGGAAAGGTCTCGGGCTCCGTGAGGTTTATAGCAAAAAAAATTCAGGAAAAATTTCAACAGAAAAGCGGGAAAATCTTTTTTCACATACAGCGCCATCTCTGATACATAGCATGTACTACAAACCAATATTTTAAGTAGATGGCGCCGGTGCGTGAAAAAAGATTTTCCAGATATTTGAGATTTCACAGACGGGGTGACAATCGAGCAGACAGATGGGGTGACCGACTGGGTGACAGACGGGTGACAGACAAGTGACAGATGGGTGACAGACGGGTAACTACAGGGTGACAGACGGGTGACACACGGGTGACAGACGGGGTGATAGACTGGGTGACAGACGGGTGACAGGCGGGGTGACAATCGAGCAGATAGATGGGCTGACCGACGGGTTGACCGACAGGGTGACTGACGGGGTGATGGACGGGGTAACCGACGAGAGTACTGACTGGGTGACTGACGAAAACGGACCAATCACCAAAGTAGATCATCTCATTACCTCCTTTAGAATTATTGGATTATAGGTGCCTACAACTCATTCTTTCAACCCTCTCTCTCCGACGCAGACGAAGTTGCGCGGGTCAGCTAGTTTTATATGAAATTTACGTCATCTAAAACATAACACAAAAATATATATTAAAATATTCTCAAAAATAAAAAAAATATAAGCCTTTGAAGTTTGCTGTAACCTTCAAACCGCGGGAAAGAGAAGTAGTATAATCACGTCAGGGCCATAACGGAACGTGCGTTGAAAAGGGATAGCAACATTTCCCCACTACGCCCCCACTCTTGCTCATTGCCGATTTTAAAATATGAATTACTGCCTCATTTATCAACCAATTTCGATGCAGTTTTTACAGGAAGGTTTCTATTTTGTTTTATTAGCTATTACATATAAAAATGTGTAAAAAATCGAACATGGTCAAGTACCTAATTGTTCCAAATCATCCATTACTGATGCATTCTCTTTACATATTTTTCATATCATGAGATAATTAAATTCGTATAGTTGATACGAATTTAATTATTTGCACACCATTTCATATATTTCTACCCATGAATTAAATTAAACATGAGTGATAAAGGGCGTTATAAAAACAGTTTAACTTAGCAAATGGCTAAGTATAGTCTGTCTTTTTCCTTGTGTCACATTGTTTGAAAAAAAGGTCAGACCATTCTGTACTTTTTGCTCGGTTAAACTGTTTTATGAGTAAGGCCCAAAATGTTAAAACAAAAAGGTTTTATCACTCCCCAATAAAAATAACTTTATTTTTCATATAGGCTTCGGTAAACAATTTACTAACTGTAAAATCTTGAACGTTTTTATAATTTCAGGGGTCGAAACTGGTCAGATCACAGTCAGATTTTTGTACATTTACTGTAACTGACTTAAAGTAATTTTTTTTCCAATATAATCACTTTCAGATTTTTTTAGTTGATTGATCAGGAACCTGCATAAAAAAGTTATGTTGCTCTATTGCAGAGGTTCCAAAGCTTATTATTGTCACTTAGCATGCCTGATGAACGTTTTTTTTTGTGAAATCAGTCAGTCCATACACTATGTAGGCAGAGCCAAAGCTCAAACTGTTACCTTTTTTGCTTGCCTGTTACCTTTTTTTTTAACTCAGTTCATACATTCATATTTTTGTTTCTTTTCGCGATATTTTTCATTTTGATTCGGGTTTCGTTCCGTAATGGTCAGATAGTCATATTTTTCGATAATCTGAGTCAGCAAAACCTGACTTTGGACTATAAATTGTTTCGACCCCTGTAAATTTTTTTCACAGTCTTCGCTATATTTTACTAATTAACGCCAATTAATGTCAATTGGCGCTCGGGTGCGCCGTATTTATACGCTTAATACTATATGTATGTCCGTTATTTTTTTTTAAATATTTTGTGATAATTCATTTGCCGAGGGCGTACAGGTCTATTAGCCAAAGCTTTAATGATTTCTTAGGTTTACGTGAATGTTATTCATTGGAATAAAACTATTTTTACGGATTCTATCACGATTTGGTTTTAATTTTTAATTTTTATGCCAGACGTTTCGAAAGCTTTGCAGCCTTCGTGGTCACGGGTCAGACAGTCTGTCGTGATAGAATCCGTAAAAATAGTTTAATTTCAGCCAAAGCTTTAAGATTTGACAGTGTTGGCGTGTCGGGCGAGTGGCCGGATGTGAAACGACAGGTCGCCGGTTCGATCCCCACACTGCAGACAAATGTTTGTGTTACATATAGATGGGTTTTTCAGGTGTGGGTTTTATGAGACCGTTAGTCTTCTTCTTTTAAAAATAATGGCTTCCACGCATTTGCGATGATTTAGCCAATGTCAAGGTAAATAAATCAATTATGTTTTCACAATGACCATGAGACCCAGATGTGGATGATCTCAAGACCCTGCTGGGATTATGGCGGTAATTCCGTCCAGTGCAATGCCCCACAGATGACCTTCACTCGGCGAATCGACCGAACAAAGCCAGCCAACGCACCAAGCAAAACTTATCGAAGATCACCGGTTAAAAAGTTTCCACATTATACTGTCCATCTTCACTGAAGTTTGGTGCATTAAACCACATCACTTAAAAACAACAAACACAGCCCTAGAGAATAATATGAAATAATTTTAACAAGCGTGTCAGTCTTCCCGTCAAAATCCTAGAGACCGTTATCCCTCATAGTTTCTGATACCTATGATACATTATACTTAGTGTGGGGTCAGGACTATGTAACTTGCGTGTTTATTTATTTATTACTAGCTTTTGTTTGCAGCTTCGCCCGCGTAATAAAGTACAAAATTATACACCAAAACCTTCCTCATGAATTACTCCCATTGGTGAAAACCGCATGAAAATCCGTTCAGTAGTTTTTGTGTTTATCGCGAACAGACAGACAGACGTGGCGGAGGACTTTGTTTCATAATATGTAGTGATTCGAAGACCATATTATCGTTTTAAAAATGTATCACTCAAATTGAAAGTATGTCCACTATAAATAATTCAATACAATAGTTTTTACATACATACATAGACTCACGCCTGTATCCCCGAAGGGGTAGGCAGAGGCGAACTAGCGAACTAGATCACCCACATTTCACCGCGCTCATTAACGTCTCAGGTGTGATAGGGGGCGAGACTATCGCCATTTCGGGCACAACTTCCATACTCCGGGTTGATACTGAATAACAGACCGACTTCAAATCCGATCGTGACTAAATTCATATGGACCACCCTTGAAATAAGCTCTATCGAATACAAAAAGAATTTTGAAAATCGGTCCACATTTGGCGGAGATATCGCGTAACATCATAAAAAAATACTGAAGAATTGAGGACCTTCCTTTTTGGAAATCGGTCGAAAATTCAGTATCAGTTTTCTCGACCCGGGATCGAACCCAAGACCTCAGGACGATAGTTGTACCGCCACGCAATACTCCTACAACACTGAGATTCAACCATAAAAGCTGTGTTGCTGAAATACGACTTGTATGCATCTTGGCGCCTTTTTGTGTAAATTTTTGATTTAAGCTTAATAGAATGACGGACATACATAAACAATGTACATTTTGTACTGTAGATATGCCAAAAACAATTGTAATTATAGGATTAATTTATACTTGTAAGGTTTTTGTAATAAACTGTGCGCTCTTAAAGCATAATGATTTGTGTAAATTAAGATATATGTACATTTATTTCTGTTTAACCAACTTAGAAAAAGAGTTTCTCAATTTGTTTGTACTTTTTAATAATCGGGATTGATCTAAAGGCGGATTTTAAGTAACAAGTTTTTCATTTTATTAAGAAATGGTGACGCAAAGTTATGGCAAAAAAGTCAACAAATAATATACATAAATCGTACTTTATTGAAAATTTGTGATTTTATGAGTTTTGTATGTTTGTTGAACAGATTTGAAATTTGGTTTACATAAACCTAAAGCTGGATCGAATTTTGATGCAGATGAATTTACGAACAAAAATAAACCTAACATACTGATTTCTTAAGTTTACGCGAATGTTATACATTGAAATAGAACTATTTTTACGGATTCTATCACGATTTGGTTTTAATTTTTATGCCCGACGTTTCGACGGTCCAACCCGTGACCACGAAGTTGCAGCCTTCGAAACGTCGGGCATAAAAATTAAAACCAAATCGTGATAGAATCCGTAAAAATAGTTTTATTTCAATAAATCTAACACTTTTTATGACAAATTGATAAACTCAATTAACCATTTTTTATAGTTTAAATTACTATTTTATGCAATAAGAGTGCACGGATTGGTTAATGTAAAAGTTAAGTCTATAACAAGGGTTTATTGTTAACTGTACTATTAGGAAAGCACTGATCAAGCGGAAAAATATATATCTGTGAAGAAACCCATAGTAAATTGGACCGTGTTCCGCAGAAATGATCCAACCCACAAAAATATTAAAAAAAATTGTTAACCGCAATATGGTTTATTAATGGTTTAGAACATGTTGGCATCAATAACAATTTGTTTATTTTTTGTGGGCTGGATCATATCTGCGTAACACGGTCCAATTATCTTTCATAACTTTTTAAGAGAGTCAAAGAGTTTTGGCGGGAATTCTGACGGTGTGGGTGGTCGCTTGTTTTAATGATTTCATATTTTAGTCTAAAGTTGTGTTTGTGGTTTAAATGTGATGAAGAGGGACAGTATGTGGAAGCTTTGAAATAAGTGATTTTGGATGATTTTTGTCGGGTGGATGGTTCGACCATGTTCGATTCCTCCGCTGCGAAAAAATCGTCTAAAAAACATCAAACTGGAAGGAATTGACGCCAAAACTCCAGCAGAGGGCCTTGAAATTGAACACATCCGACTTCATTGCACTTGCGAAAACTTACATGTAGAAAAACAATTTCCCTAACTTGACATTGGCATAATGTATTTCAATTGCCATAAATAAAAAAAAAAAAAGAGTCAAAGATTTAAATAAATGTAGATAAATAAGCCGTGTCTCCTGCACGAGTTTTTTCGAAACAAAACACAAAACACCTACACAAAACAAGGTTTTTCATTGTCTCCTGTTCATATAACAATGGACCATAGACAAAAATTGTTTTGTGTAATGTTTTAGTGCAGGAGACGCGGCTTTAGGCATACACAGTTTTTTCGTAGTCATGCCCAGTCCTTATTTTTCTTTCATCGTTGATATCTATGGGCGATGGAGATCACATACCATCAGAAAAAAATGTGTTTAAAAATGCTCGAGCATAATTCCCAGCTTGATCAGTGCAGTCCTTACCTCTATTCATAAATATTTTATAATCACTATTGAGTGTTTTGTCTTCATGATTAGACAAAATACTCGAAAGTGAAATCATTTTATGAATACATAATATTAGGAGTTCATTTGCGTTAAGCTTGATTAAAAAAAAGTAGTCATGTACACAAAATAATGCTTTTATTCTGAATTTTCGACCGACTTCCAAAAAGGAGGAGGTCCTCAATTCGTCTGTATATTTTTATGTCTGTTACTCGGTATTTCCGCCAAATGTGGACCGATTTTCAAAATTCTTTTTGTGTTCGATAGTATTTGAAGGTTGGGGGGCGTCCATAAATTACGTGAGGTGTTTAAGGGGGGGAGGAGGTCGAGTCAAATCTCATCTAATCTTACGTTGGAGAGAGGGAGGGTCTCGGCAAATATCACGCAATTTTTTTTCTGATTGAAACAAAAAAATAATATACTATTTTGGTCCATTTAATCCAGATTGTACATGCGTTTATGTAAGAAACTCACATTTTGAAAAATCTCACGTGAGATTGGGGGATGGGGGAGGGGGTTGAATAAAATCTCACGACATCTCACCAGGGGGGGAGGGAGGGGCAGAAAATTTTAAAAAACACCTCACGTAATTTATGGACGCCCCCTTGGTCCCATATAAATTTGGTCACGGTCGGATTTGAAGTCGGTCTGTTAAGTTTTTAAACTTGTGATTATATTGACTCTATTTATTATGTTGTATTGTTTATTGGATGTAGTTATGGAAAAATAGTAAAATAAACCCTATGGAGTTAGTTCATCATAGTAATATAATATTAGCCCTGTAATATTACTGTCCCACTGCTGGGCACGGGCCTCCTCTACTAATGAGGGGTTAGGCCTTAGTCTACCACGCTGGACTAATGCAGGTTGGTACACTTCACATACCTTCGAAATTCTTGTGGAGAAATTATCGGGTATGCAGGTTTCATAATTTCATAGTTCAGCATGTCATTAATAATTTTTGTAGCTTGGATGGCTCATTTTTGTATTACTACATCCATTTGCAATAGATATCTTTGGTTATAAACATATCTGAAACAGTTTTTTGTTAGAAATATAGTTGAATGTATTTTTTATTTATTTTTCAAAACTTAATAACTAACCTAAATTCTGATGGCGCAAGAGGGATCTGACCACATTTCTTTTTAACTAACTTGTTATGGCGGGTACACACTGGGCGAACGAAGGCGAACGAATCTATACCTTTTGCGTTCACACAAACAAACTTTCGCTGTTGTGGGAATGAAACAGGTATGATTCGTTCTGCCCGGTGTGTACGCGCCATTAAATTATTAAGATTCAAGATTAGCGCAAAGGGACTAACGGCCGGTTTTAATAAATAATCTCAGTTAGAATGTGCAGATAGATCACAAAAATTAGCCAATAAGAACACAGTTTGAACATGACTCCGTCAAATAACTTTGATTGGTTCATAATCGCGATCTATCTGCACTCTAAACTGAGATCGTTTATTGAAACCAGCCGTAAATCATACAGCCATTAATAAGTGTTTTCTAATGACTGAACGATGTATATATTCATTGGTTTTGTCCTAAGCTGTGGTGTATAAAGATGGCGACTATGCCATAGACTAATTTGTGATGTGGTGAGGATGTGAAATAAATACAAACGAAAATAAAATGTAAATATTTATATAAATTGTGTTTTTTGTTAAATACCTGCACATATATACACGCGTTGTGCCTAAAGACGTAGGCAGAAGTGCAAATATTGTATCCATCTTTCTTTCTACCTGCCTTTATCCCTTCTACATCCCTTAAGAGTGCTTTAGCAAAACCTTTCCGCTCAAGTTTAGGTATTTTATGACAGCGCTGCACCTGTGTGCGTCGCACACATGCCCGAGTTGTAATCCAGCACGTAAACTCAATGTATACTTGGATTGAAAAATTTTGATCCTTAGTAGTTAGTAGTTAGTAGTTAGAAAAATAAACTTCAATGTCGGATCGACGCATCATATTTATACACGCTTTATTTCAAGCATGTTGCTGAAAGGTGCTTTCTAACTGATTGTTATACTCAGTCTTGGTAGTCATGCTCGTTTAAATGTCTATGTTAGCGATGCCTATAGGCACAATAAATAAATAAATTGCATAATTTATTTGCCTTGCCCCTCGGAAATAATAATAAAACGTCTGTCACCTCTTTGATCTAGTGATAGCGTAAATAGGCTGTGAACCAGGAGGTCCTGGTATAGATTTTCAAGTCAGACGTGTATTGTTCTAGCAAGATTTACCGGGAATTAGATAAGAACAGAGATAAGAATGTTTTTTCCGAGCCAGACAAATAAACGGTGGACCAAAATCGTTTGCAAATTTGAAACATGAATATAATTAAAACTAGAAATGATACAAATGATTCCTTCGACGTAACAAACATCTATGTTTTTTTAATGATGTCTCGTCGTCGGGAATCTAGTAAACATCTTTGCAAGTCTTTGAAAACTCTCTGCAACATATACTGCTGGTGATTTTTTCGTGGATGTTTTATTTTAATCGGGATATTGTCGTCGGTTTCTTAGATATACACAACTTTTCAGGTATCCCCACACGAAAAATTCGCAAGGTACGGGCCGGGCTCCTCAGAGACAATGGAATATCTTGTAGTTGGTATTGCCGGAGCCACCGAACGCTTATGTTTCTTACGAAAATTTGAACCTCCCAAATGTTCTATTTGCTCCTTGTTGAACGTGGCCGCCTTCTTTAATATTCGGTATGGAAATAATTGGTTCGAACTTCTTGTTGGGTCAAGTTTTCATTAAATTAAGACTCACACCGGGTAATCAATATTCAATTCTACACAAGCGTCGTCTAGTAATGTAGGAGTTGTTGTTTTTGTTAAATTTGATACCTGACTCACAGAAAACCGACGTAAAGTAGCAGTTTGCTATTGCGTTTAGTTCGTTGAGTGAGATCTCTGGTAGCGCAATTCCCTCGCCCCTTTCCCAATCCCTATTCCCCTCCTTTTAGCTTAGCAACGAACCTATGGTTCTTTTCGTGTAACGTTTTTCATATTTCGTCTGGGCACAGAGGACAACAGGCAGTATTTTGGAACATTGGCAGTGTTCCGAAAGTTCCAAAATATATTTTAAAAAAATTGCTGTTACTAAAGTATTGACTATTTTTATATTAACCTAAAATTATATATAAGGTTGATTTATATAATTGTTTTGTGTTATATTTTATTACTAGCTTTTGCCCGCGGCTTCACACGCGTATTTTGTTGGGCCAACGGTAAAGGTTTTGATTTAGCGATCAGCCATGTCGTTTTAGTCTAAATATTCTACAACGGGGCGACCCAGATATCGATTTTGAAGTCAATCGGCCCAAAAACAAAGAAAAATAAAATGACGGCCCATTTTGACAGTTTTAACATCGGTTCCGTCGTTTGGAACCACAGGGCGCCTCAGATATCGATTTTGAAATTAATCAGTCCAGAAACAAAGAAAAAAAAAATGGCGGCCAATTTTGACAGTTTTGACATCGGCTCCGTCCTTTAGAACCACGGAGTGACCCAGATATCGATTTTGAAGGCAATCGGCCCAAAAACAAGGAAAAACAAAATGGCGGCCAATTTTGACAGTTTTGACATCGGTTCTGTCCTTTATAAATAAAAATCTTTATTAATCACGTAGGCATATAAAAGCACTTATGACATGTCAAAAAAAGCATAATTTAGATTTAAGTATTTCTTATAATATTATTATACCTTTAGAACCACGGGGCGACCCAGATATCGATTTTGAAGTCAATCAGCCCAGAAACAAAGAAAAATAACATGGCGGTCACTTTTGACAGTTTTGACATTGGTGGCGTCGTTTGGAACCACGGGGTGGCCCAGATATCGATTTTGAAGTCAATTGGCCCAAAAACAAAGAAAACCAAAATGGTGGTCACTTTTTAGATTTTGACCGCGGATCACTTAACGACTTTAAAATGGTTCAGAATTCGTAAAATATTTAATATGACTCAGAAAATATGGTAACGCCATCTATTGATAAACTTAAAAATCACTTTCAGGCTTTATAGAACTCCCAACAATCGCACAGATGATACAAAAATATCCATATCTTTTGATAGAGTTGACCGATTTCAATAAAATAAAGCCTAAATGTTTTTCCAAGATGTGGTCTGCGATTTTCTATGCAGTTCCGTAAAATTACTTTGGTGGTTTTCATTTGATGCGCAGTCAAACATACAAACAGACAGACAGACAGACAAAAATCTAAAAATGATAAAAATGTATCCTATTACTAATTCTAAACCCCCCCCCCCCCCAATTAGTTTTTTTGGAAATCTATGTAATGTACAGACGCGCGATATTTACATTCTTATTATATTACTAGCTGACCCGCGCAACTTCGTCTGCGTATGAGAGAGAGGGTTGAAAGAGTGAGTCGTAGGCACCTATAATCCAATAATTCTAAAGGAGGTAATGGGATGAACTACTTCGGCCGTCAGTCCCCCGTCTCTCACCCCGTCAGTCACACCGTCTGTCACACCGTCTGTCACCCCGTCTCTTACCCCATCAGTCACACTGTCTGTCACCCCGCCTGTCAACCCGTCTGTCACCCGTCTGTCACCCAGTCGGGCACCCCGTCTGTCACCCAGTCTGTGACCCGCCTGTCACCACGTCGGTCACCCGTCTGTCACCCCGTCTGTCACCCCATGAGTCAGCCTGTCAGTTATTACTTATTATTTTTGACAATATTTCAATATTTCTTTCTGTTCTATATTTTAAACGATGTAAACATATAATTTGCACAATACACGTGATTGATTTGATGGTAAATGTTAGGAAACGAATAACTATTTTTTTTACTTTTTTTTCACAATTTCATAGTGAACACAATACCGGTTTGTCACATGAAATTAACTGAGCAGAGAACAATGAGTAGCTGTCAAACAATGTATCACGCACCGGCGCCATCTTCTTAAAATATTGGTTTGTAGTACATGCTATGTATCAGAGATGGCGCTGTATGTGAAAAAAGATTTTCCCGCTTTTCTGTTGAAATTTTTCCTGAATTTTCTTTGCTATAAACCTCACGGAGCCCGAGACCTTTCCAACGAATGCAAAACCGTGGAAATCGGTTCGTGCGTTCTGGAGTTATAGCGTCAGAAGGGAAAACTCGACTTATTTTTATATGTAAATGTATTGATGATGATGATATTGACTTGTCATAAGAGGTATTTATTAGCCTACATTTCATTTTATTTTAGTGTAGATCACTTACCATCTGATGACCTATCTGCTGGTTTGACAGTCTCAAAAGCACGCTAAGGCTCAATCTTGACAAAAATTGCATGTAGCGACGCATGATGCATACATAAGTTCACCCCTGTATCCACGAAGGGTTAGTTAGAGGCGCACTTGCGAATAGAACATTACATTTCGCTTAGCTTAGATTGGTCTCTCGTAATCTGATTTTTAATAATATCCCTAATCTCAGTTTTCCGCATGGCAAAGGCCTCCTCTAACTCTCTCTGTTGGGTCCTATCCCGTTTTACTCTTTTTGGCGAAGAAGTTACACGAAGAGGCAGTCATAATAACCGCATAATATTCCGCCACCCCTGAGCTCATCCCTCTTATGGTTTTCTTTAATAAACTCAGACGGTCGATATTTGAAAAAACTTTTGGCCCACACTTTATATCGTATGGTAAGCGCAGTGCACTTAAAAAAACTCCAGTAATCACAAAATATTACATTCAAATGGTTGTTCACACTAAGAAGAGGGAACTAGTAAATTAAATTGAGGGGCCACTGCCACTTCAACTTGCTAATCCGTTGACTTATATGTCAAGAATGTTCGTTCTTCTAAAGATCACCTTATTCCTGATTCCGAGCATGGCCTCCTCATAGTCAAAGAACTTGTTTCAGTGGCCGTAAGTTATCACTAGTAACGGTGACACACTATGATCAAAGACTTTTGTATTCAGGCACTGAGGTATTTTTCACAGGAAGACCTCAACAACATAATTTGCCGAATGCTATCCAGTCGAACTGAATTTGATGATTGACCTCTTTCAAAATTGAACCTGTTTAGGTAGATACCCCATGTAATAGACATTTTTTGATTTTTCTATATCTAGAGTTTCCTATACTAATTTTGGAGTGTGCACAACATGAAAATTTGACATGATCGTCGTCTTATGCATGTTCATTTTAAGACCCCTAGTTGGAACAGTTGGGAATATTATATTACCTAAGAAGGGTACCCATATACTGTTACATTTTATACTCCAGAGGGGGGTTAATGTCAAGCAATTTGTCGTAAAAACAAAGCCAAATCCTTTCTGCAACATGCTTGAAAAAGTGTGTTATGTTGAGCCCACGTGGTCGCTGCCGTGAGATAAGGACAGGCAGAAAGAAAGATATCACATTCTAAATTCTATTCAGTTGCTATCGCTTAATTCATTACAATCAATCATAATCATGAGATGAATAATTTAAATCAGAACAACATCCAATTATGTAATTCAATAAAAATGTAGTTAGAGAAAATCTCAAAACATGAATACAAACAAAAATCACTTGATATCAAGTCGAGTATGGTCGCGCTATAATTACTACAAATAATTGAAAATTTCGTAATTCGAACAACTGAAAATGACGAAAAAATGCGATACGTCCTCACTCTGAGACCGCTCAGCGCGGTGTGACTTGACTGTTCAAATGGCTGGCTATTTATTCGCTGTTTATATCGATATTTGCTATGGTTTCAAAAACATATTTTAGATATTATATCAAATAATTTGGCCCTCATATTTTTTTTTATAAAAGCCAAGATATTAAACTTTATTATGCGATATTTTTTATTTTCATGTGTAGTTTATATTGCGCAAAATAAATTATGATTTCAGACGCAGTTTTCAAAATTGTGTTTGTTTTAAAAGCTATTTTCTTGACATTTTTGTATAAAACGTAAAAAAATAGAATAGCCACCACGGATAAGAAGATATTCTTGTTATGTGTGCATCAATTGTATGTCATAATATTAATGTATCGTTTCTCAAAAAGTTATCAAAAGTCACTAAAAAGTAACATTTTCGAAAACACCTCTTCTAGTACGCTGAATCATAAGGTTTTGTCTTATTTAATGAAAAAATTAAGATGTACACCACGTCCGGAATGAAATGACCTTCAAAATGCATATGTTTTTAGGATTTGTTTGGTACAAAAATTTTCAGCGAGACACTTTCAAAAGTCAAGCAAAAACGTCGAATTCACTGAAAAGTGCGAACGCCCTCTTAATGTGGGGTCAGCGCAACACACTTTTTCAAGAATGTTGCAGAAAGGATTTGGCTAATTTTTATGATTGGCTGCCTGCCTGACATCAACCTCCTTTGGGAGATCCAGTCCCGGGCAAATTAAATTAGACAATTCGCTGTGCCCGACCTGGGAATCGAACCCATGACCTCCCGGTCCACAGCCCATGTATGCTGCCACTAGACCAAGGAGGCGACATTGTATCCATCTTGATCAAACTTATTTCCGTCCCATGATGTGCTAAGGGGCTAGAGAAACGAATGTCACCCTACCCGAGAATTGAATCGGAAACAGCTTGGTAAGCGTACCATGCCCCACAATAGACAGCCTCCGTGGCGTTATGGGCGCATAGTTGGCTGTGAAGCGAGAGTATGCGGATTCGATTTCGCACTTATACCGCCTGCTAAATATAATTCGTAGAATTTTTATATACCGCTCACCAGAATACGGCCCTGTTCATTAATAGGGATGAGCCATACGTCATACATATAGGCGTGTCCACAAAAGGCTAGGCAATAACCAGTCATACCGATTATACCTTTTATTGGGTTATAAAATGAAATGAATCAACAGTTATTACATAAAATATGTAGCATTTTTAATAATTTATAAACGTGTCCAATGTTATTTTAAACAATTTTTGCACGTCACGTATCCGAACATTATTTTGACATTTCACAAAATTCAATACAAGTGAAACGGAGTGACGTGTAAACTGTATTCGTCGGCACCGCACACTTTCCTAATAACATCAAAGAAAAAGCTCAAAATGAGCTCTTTCAAGCGCGACAAGAAGGAAGAGGAAGACGCCGCCAGCAATCCCTACCAAAACCTCGACAAAACAATCGTCTTGCAAGAATCGCGTTATTTCAACCAGACGCCCGTAAATCCGCGAAAATGTTGTTTAATTCTGACAAAAGTGCTGTATTTATTGAACCAGGGGGAAAAGTTTACCACCCAAGAGGCAACGGAAGCGTTTTTCGCCACCACAAAGCTGTTCCAGTCGAAAGATGTGATGCTTCGCCGTATGGTGTACTTGTGTATAAAAGAGCTAAGTAACCTGGCCCAGGACGTGATTATAGTCACATCTTCGTTGACTAAAGACATGACTGGCAAGGAGGATTTATACCGGGCGGCTGCTATACGTGCTTTGTGCAGTATAACTGATGCTACAATGCTTCAAGCTATTGAGAGATACATGAAACAGGCTATAGTTGACAAGAATCCAGCTGTTAGCTCAGCCGCGTTGGTGTCCGCTCTGCATTTGTCGTCGACGGCGCCTGATCTGGTCCGACGGTGGGCGACTGAGGCACAGGTAAAAATAAAATATTGCTATCAATTGTTGCATCATTCATAACATTTATTTATTTAACATAAGCTCTCACCTGTATCCCCCAAGGGATAGGCAGAGGCGAACTAGAACACACACATTTGCTGACTTAGTTGTATCCCAGACGTGATAGGGGGCGAGCCTATTGCCATATCGGGCACAAATTCCAGACTCCGGGCTGATACTGAAAAATCCAATATCACTGCCCGAACCAGGAAGCAAACCCGAGACCTCAGAATGATAGTTGTACCAATGTCAGTAATAATTTTTATTCACCAATAAACCCATTGATGCCATTTTATTTTGGACTAGGAAATAAACAAAAATTTATGAAGGCAAATAAGCGGACAATCCATTTCATGAAAGTCCATGAAAATTGTAAAGGTGCATCTCCTGCACATGTTTTTTCGAAATAAAACACAAAACTGCCTACACACAAGGTGTTTCATTGTCTCTGTGAGCAGGAGGATTGTTACAGAGTAACAATGGATCATAGAAAAAAAATTTAGAAATACCTACATAATTACTCTAAGGAAATACCAAAAGCCACAACAATTTGTTAAAATTAGCACTTTGTTAGTTAAAATTGTAATCAGTTTAAAATCTACTGCCTGTACTTCGGTACAACCGTCCTAAGGTCTCGGGTTCGATCCCCATGTCGGGCCAAGGTATATTGTTTTGTTCTGCAATTCAGTATTAGCTCAGAGTCAGGAGTTTGTGCCCCATATGGCGATAGACACATTCCCTATACATGTATGTGTTCTAGTTCGCTAGTGCGCCTCTGCCTACCCCTTCGGTGATACAGGCATGAGCTTATGTTGTTACTATAAAATCTTAACATGTAACTGAATTTTACATTAAATTATCTATTTTATCTGATAAGTTGTATGTTATTTTGTTGTTTTAATTTTGTTGTTATCACCAGCAAATTGCTTTATTTTGTAATTTATATAAACCACTACAATAATATTGTACAATAATCACAAGTTTTAAAGTTAACAGACCAACTTCAAAACTTCGATCATGACCAAATTTATATGGGACGACCCTTGAAATGAGCTCTATCGAACAAAGAATCTTGAAAATCAGTCTACATTTGGCAGAGATACTGCGGAACAGACATTAGAAAAAACTGACAAATTAAGTACCTCGCCTTTTTGAATTAGGCCGAAAAAGAGTTTATTACTACAACCAGTCCATTTCCATTTCTTTGGGGATCAAGGTACCTTTTCACCCTTAACTCTAATTTTGGGGAAGCACTTCCACTGTCACCTTGAATACTACCTACAACTATTATTATATTTGTACCTGCCTTTATCCCACTAATGTGGGGTCGTCGCAACATACTTTTTCAAGCATGTTGCAGGAAAGATTTGGCTTAGTTTTTACGACCAGCTGCCTGCCTGACGTCAACCCCTTGAGGGGGATCCAGTCCGGGGCAAATAATGTATTGCGCCAACCCCACATTAATGGGAAATCAGCAGGTAGAAAGAGCATTTCTTATGTACCAGATTTTAAACTTTAAACAGCGGCCTGAGCAGGAAAATTTCTGACAACCGTAAATGTATTTCAGCTCGATGCGCGTCTATGAAATTTGTATGAAATATTAACCAAACGTCATCAGTGCGCAGCGAACTCGAATACATTTACATTTACATTAATTTTTCGTGCTCGGGCTACAGTTTGTTGTGTCTATGGATGTTGGAGATCACTTACTAACAGGTGACCTACCTGCTTGTTTCTGGTTTCTGTTATAAAAAAAAATATATATATGTTGTGTTAAGTCTCTCAATGGCATAATGAATAAATGATTTGAATTGAAATATCCTTTGTTACAGGAAGCCGTAACGTCCGATAACGCGATGGTATCGTATCACGCTTTAGGCATCGTCGCGGGCTCCCGTCGCAACGACAAACTCTCCACCGTCAAACTTGTGACTCGCCTCGCTAAATCCAATATCAAGAGCCCATACACACTCTGCCTTCTTATACGCCTCGCCGCTCAGTTAGTAGAAGACGACGATTCGGAAGCTTCCCAGCCGTATATCGAGTTCATAGAGTGCTGTCTCCGCCATAAATCAGAAATGGTGATTTATGAGGCAGCTCACGCGTTGGTCAACCTTCGGAAGACGGCCAGAGATCTCGCTCCAGCTGTGTCAGTCCTGCAACTCTTCTGCGGGTCTTCTAAAGCCTCGTTAAGGCTTGCAGGAGCTCGTACCCTCGCTAGATTAACAGCCAAGCATCCGACAGCTGTCGCGGCTTGCGCTGTTGATCTGGAAAATCTGATTTCCGACCCCAATCGTTCAGTTGCTACTCTGGCTGTGACAACTCTGCTAGCAACTGGTGCCGAAAGCTCCGTAGATCGTCTGATGAAGCAAATATCCAGTTTCGTGTCGGAAATTTCGGATGAATTCAAAATTGTCGTTGTCAGAGCGATTCGACGGTTGTGCACGAAGTTCCCGAGGAAGCATCAATCGTTGGCAGCTTTCCTCGCTGGTATGTTGAGGGATGAGGGCGGTTTGGAGTATAAAGCGGCTATCGCTGACGCCATAATAGCGTTGGTTGAAGAAAACCCTGACGCCAAAGAGACAGGGCTGGCACATCTCTGTGAATTCATCGAAGATTGCGAACACACAGCTTTGGCTGTCCGTATACTACATTTACTAGGACGTGAAGGCCCTAAATCTCGTCAACCTTCGAGATACATCCGCTTCATATACAACAGGGTTATCTTGGAATCTGGGCCCGTGAGAGCCGCTGCTGTATCGGCAGTAGCGCAATTTGGAGCTCAGAGACCAGAATTACTTCCAAACATAAGAGTACTGCTTGGCAGATGTGAATTAGACGATGAAGATGAAGTAAGAGATCGTGCGATATACTACAGCGCCATTTTGGACACAGGAGACCAGCAATTAATCAACGATTACATCGTAAACGTGCCAAAACCCAACCCAGTTTTACTCGAGAAGGCATTACGTGATCACTTGGCGACGCGGCCTGACGAGCCTTTTGATCTGATGAGTGTACCTTCGGAGGAAGTGCCGAAGGAAAGCAAGGAGCCAATTGTAGAAATCGAGGTCAGGAAGCCAGTACAAATGTCTATTGAAGAGATATACACTGAGCAATTGTCGAAGATACCAGGCATCGAACGGCTAGGACCATTGTTTAAGACTAACATTCCGATCGATTTGACTGAAGCAGAAACGGAATACAGAGTCCGTCTGCTCAAGCATGTGTACGCTCGTCACCTAGTGCTACAATTCGAGTGCGTCAACACGCTAAGTGATCAGATTTTGGAGCAAGTCCACGTAAGACTAGAATGTCCGCCAGAATACGAAATAAAATCCATCGTCCCCTGCCAAAAGTTGCTTTATGACAAGCCTGGGAGCGTATTCGTCGTGATAGAATATCCTTGCGCGTTCCTAGATAGTTTGGGATCCTTTGGAGCCACATTGGAGTTTGTCGTCAAAGACTGTGATCCAACAACTGGCGCCCCAGATCCTGGCGAAGGTTATGCAGACTCCTACCCACTTGAAGAATTCGAAATGGGTTGTTCAGACCAGATTCGAGCAAGAGCTGCTGTTGATGACTGGGAACAGACTTGGGAAAGGGCTGCTAACGCGCCAGAAGCTAGCGACACCTTCGTTCTCCCACAAAATGATATGGGAGAGGCGGCAAAGGCTGTGTGTGAACATCTGGGACTGCCCAAAGCTGCTATAAGTGGGGATGCGGTTAAGGAAATTCGTGGAGGTGGTATATTTAGGGGTGGTGCTCCAGTGCTGGTCAGGGCTAGACTGGCTGGTACCAGTGGTGGGGTGACCATGAAGTTGGCAGCCAGGTCGCCTAGAGAGGACGTCGCGCAATTACTTTTAGCCGCAGTCGGTTAAGGTATCTATGTATTTGAGATTTTGACCGATGGTGAGACAAATTCTGTGCTAATTTCTGTAGTGAAATAAAATGTAATATATCAAATATTTTTTGTTGCCAACATTACTTGCATTAGCAAAGAATTTCTTACAATTTTGAAAATTCACTTTACATGCAATGTTTGATCACTTTCCATTATAATAAAGAAAATAGGCAGTACTAAGTACATTTGTTGCCTCTGCTTACCCGACGAGAACTAGGGCGTGATGGATGTTATAACCACTCTGTCTTCTCTCAATTTTACTATAAAACTATTTAAGAATTATCATAGTATTTCATTCTGTATTAATATCAATCTGTTAATGGATATAGCATTTTAAAAGTTCTGATTCCCGATATCTGTAGTTTATATATTAGATGTATATATCCTAATAAATCGGTATATGCATGCCATCCTTAGAGAGGAGTCTCTATGGGTACTTGAACTAATTTTTTAAAATCATTTTATATGAAATTTACGACATCTAAAACATAGCATAGAAAGAAATATCGGCTTATTCTCAAAAATAAAAAAGTTATAAGCCTTTGAAGTTTGGTGTGCCTTTAAACTGCGGAAAAGAGAAGTATCAGCATGGTGCGTGCGTTGGAAAGGCATAGCAAGATATCTCCACTATGGCCCACTCTAGAATTTAAAATATGAATTACTGCCTCATTTTTCAACCAATTTCGATGCAGTTTTTACAGAAGGGTTTCTTTTTGTTTTATGTGCTATTATTTATAAATATGTGTATAAAATCAAACATAGTCAAGTACCCAATTGAGGTGAGAATTCGAGGCACCAGCAGGGTTACCACCACCTCTTATAGCAGTATTATTATAATAGTTCTTCGTTTGTTTTGTATGGGAATAGGTACAAGTAAGATTATAATAATACTGCTATAAGAGGTGGTGGTAACACCCCTGAAATCTCATTACAAAACGCAACAGCGAGCTGCCGCTTTAAGACAGTTTTCTGTAAGACAGTGGTATCAAACCGGTCGAGCCGGCCCATTGGTGTTAACAGCATGGCTCTACCATTCAAACTGTATTTTGTATCTAAATCTAAAACTTGATAAAATCACATTTCGACTGCCTCGGTGGCGTGGTTATTTTAGTACGACTACCGTCCTGAGGTCTCGGGTTCGAGCCCCGGGTCGGGCAGTGACTGAATTTTTCCATATCGCCCGGAGTCTGGAATATGTGCCCGATATGGCTATAGGCTCGCCCCCCATCACATCTGGAACGGAACTAAGTTCGGCGAAATGTGGGTGTTCTAGTTCGCTAGTGCAACTCTGCCTACCCCTTCGGGGATACAAGCGTGAGCTTATGTATGTATGATATAAAATCACATTTCTTTAGTTTAACAAAATTATCAAGGGCAACTTGCCGCATTATTAAAATCTAGAGTTAGTTCTAAACTCGATTTAACTTACATCATTGTATTTTTAAGTCGAGATTTGAGATAAATTCGACGACGTGCAAGACATTAAACATAATTTATGCTTAAATCGAGTTTATTTAAAATAAAACTAGTTTTATCGAGTGCTGAAATTGCCCTAAAAATAGCAACTACGTTTTCTTGTCCTCTAAATCTAGATTTTAGAATTATATGTGATATAATATACAATCAAACATAATATTTAATACACATTTTATTTATCAACTGTTTTTATACATTTGCAACATAGTGTTGGTAGAAAAAAAAATGGTTTAATTTCCAGATCACAGGGATGTATTTGAGAATTTCGGGTCCCTAACGGCGGGTCCTAAACTCCCAATAAACGTTCGTCTATATACTATTAAATGTCTTTGTTCAGATATTTCTACCAACACTAAAACAATATCAATATAAAATTAAAAAGATACAACAATTTATAAAGTCTATAATACTTATACTTACGAAATTGCTCTTAAACTAATGATTTTACAGTACGGATTCAGATTAGGCTATGGGGGGTCATAACATGGGGGTTAAGGGAGGTATATTATAGTGTTGATTTTCAACAGATACAAAGGGATTATTGTATTTTCGGACCGACTTCCAAGAAGGAGAAGGTCCTCAATTCGTCTGTTTTTTATATATGTAACGCCAAATGTGGACAGATTTTCAAAATTCAACGCAGGGGAAAAAGCGTTCGTTCTCGCGAAATTCCATATTGAGCACTGAATTGGGCACTCGACTAGTTTTTTTTAATCAATTTGATATCTCTACTACGCCCCCACTCTTGCTCATTGCAGAATTTAAAATATGAATTACTGCCTCATTTTTTAACCAAATTCGATGCAGTTTGTACAGACTATAAAATCAAAGACAGGCAACTAATGTATTAAATTCTGTATATGACTGAATTTTTTAATAACATAACATAACATAAGCTCACGCCTGTATCCCGAAGGGGTAGGCAGAGGCGCACTAGCGAACTAGAACACCCACATTTCGCCGAGCTTAGTTGCGTCCCAGATGTGATAGGGGGCGAGCCTATCGCCATATCGGGCACAAATTCCATACTCCGGCCTGATATGGAAAGATCCAATATCACTGCCCGACCCGGGGATCGAACCCGAGACCTCAGAACCGTAGTCGTACCGAAATACCACCACGCCACCGAGGCAGTCTTTAATAATAAAAACTAATTGCCTCATTTCTCTACCAATTTCGATGTAGTTTTTATAGAAGGGTTTCTTTTTTATTTTATTTGCCATTACATATAAAAATGTATATAAAAATAAAA
The DNA here is from genome assembly GCA_036417725.1 of Clanis bilineata. Lineage (NCBI taxonomy): Eukaryota > Metazoa > Arthropoda > Insecta > Lepidoptera > Sphingidae > Clanis > Clanis bilineata. The sequence goes on from CM071165.1 coordinate 3,197,346, forward strand.
AAATCAAGCACCCAATTGTAATATACGATATATAGAAATAGATTGGATAGGAATTTAATAATACTGCATTGTATTTTGCGATCTGACAGCCTCCGTGGCGCAGCGGCCGAGCAGCCGGCTGTGAAGCGAGAGGCCGCGGGTTCGATTCCCGCATTGAGACAAATGTTTGTGTGGCCCACAGATATTTGTTTCGCGTGTGGGTGTTGTGAGAGCGCGCGTCTCTCATAGTCTCTGACACCCACGATACAGGTTATATATGTGGGGTCAGGACTAGGTGTGTGACTAGCGGGTGTATTTATATATTATTCACACACTGAATAATAATATATCTTATTTTATTACCCTTACACCGGCAATATCTAAAACTATTTTTAATAGCAAAGACTGGCAAACGAGCAGATGGACGACGGTCGGAAATCTTAAACTCAATGAAAAACCGCAACTGCGGATTACCACTTTACGTCGGTTTTCTGTGGTTAATAACGGTCGAGCCGGCCCATTCGTGCTGTAGACGTCACTGTCTACAGCGTGGCTTATCACTCACAAAAGTAAATGTATATTATAGGAACATATTACTGAATTGAGTACGTGACAAATTTTTTTAAATTAATTTTATATGAGATTTACGTCGTCTAAAATATAGAACAGAAAGAAATATTGAAATATTCTCAAAAATAAAAAAGATATGCCTTTGAAGTTTGGTGTAACCTTCAAACTGCGGGAAAGAGAAGTATCAGTGTAATCACGTCACGCCATAACGGTACGGGCGTTGGAAAGTGATAGCAAGATATCGAATAGGCCCCCACTCCAGAATTTAAAATATGTATTACTGCCTCATTTTTCAACCAATTTCAATGCAGTTTTTACAGAAGGGTTTCTTTTTTGTTTATTACATATAAAAATGTGTTTATTTATTTATTTTTATTATTTATGTTACACCCGACACATCACAACACAATTCTTATATATAATTTAGATATGAGGGAAACCAGACAATGTGAAATGCCTTTACAGGTGTATAAAACATTTAAAGTTACAATATAGAGCAAGTTAGGTACAGATTAACCAAGAGATTGTCAAGAGATTGCCAAGAGATTGCACTGTAGACAGTTTGTTTATGTTTTCACAGTTTAAAATCAAACTTAGTCAAACCCAATTGAAAGATACACATTTTTTAATCTATAGCTATATAAAAAACTACTTCAGTTCAGCCGTCAAGGCATGATCTATAAATCTACTTTGTAAACTCACTGACAAACAAACATTCACACTTACATCTAATATGATCTATTTGAGATCTAGTTACAATTGCTATGAAATCTATGATTTCACAGCGTTAATTCTATACGATAAGATATGGCAAAATTACCTGTATACTATATATGTATAACTACATATATATACTACATCCAATGGTAAGTGCAGCGCTGTCCAAAACCAGCGACCATGAACAAACAATGGATTTATCAGTGGTCACCAGAATCTTGACGGCCTATTTATGCTTCTTCACTCCGAGGAAAGAAGTAAATCGAGGGGATTGCGACAACAGGCGGATGACTATGATGAACCATCATGTCATGCCACAACACCCTCAGAGAACTGGAAGTTCACTGGCTGATCCTGGAACGTGAACCACACAAGGAGTGTGGGTCACTTTGGCAGGTTTTAAGACAATGTGTACAGTGGTCCAGCAAATATGTCTAAAAATATATATCTGCCTCCTTTCTTACTTATGTTAAATAATTCGAGTGAAAGAGACAAACGTAGTAAGAAAATATCACTTATACAATATTTGTACTACATAGTACTAACTTGAATTAGGTAGATAGTTACGGATGGCTCGGCCTCCGGTGGCCCATACGCTTATGTAACATATATTTGTGCCGCCTCCGACGGGTTAAATAGGCAAAATTACGTATTCTCTACGAAACAAACTGGGAGTTACCACCACCTCTTATAGCAGTATTATTATAGTCTTATTAAGTTTTTTTGTACGGAAATCGGTACAAGTAAAATTATAATAATATTGCTATAAGAGGTGGTGGAGACCCCGCTGATTTCTACAAAATTTCCCATCAAGAATAACAGTATAATTAAAAACACAACAATATATTTGGACCTTGTTGTGCAGAAATGATCCAAGCCACATTTCTTTTTTACATCAATATGGTCTATAATGGCTTAGACTTTAGGATCATGTTGACATCAATAAAAAATGTGGGTTGGATCATTTCTGCACAACACGGTCCATTTGATAAACTATTCTTAAACTTAAATTGGTAACAAAAATCATTTTTTGGTCCCATTTCAATTCTAACTCCGGCCCTGTTGAGCCGATTTGTAGTTATTTTGCTTATGTAGATCTTTCTTTCTTTCTATCTGCCCTTATCCCACCTTAATGTGGGGTCGGCGCAACACACATTTTCAAGCATGTTGCAGAGGACTTGGCTTAGTTTTTACGACCGGCCGCCTGCCTGACGTCAACCCCCTGAGGGATCCAGTCCCGGGCAAATTAAATTAGAAAATTTACTTTGCCTGACCTGGGAATCGAACCCAGGACCTCCCGTTCCACAGCCCATACATGCTGCCACTAGACCAAGGAGGCGACCAAGAAGGAGTAGATCTATTCTTTATTATAGCATAATACTTGTATTTTATTTTATTTTCATTATTATAGCAGAGACTGGCAAACGAGCAGATGGGTCACCTGATGGTAAGTGATCTCCACCGCCCATAGACACCAAGACACAAAAAATCATGGGTGCGTTGACAACCTAAAAGGAAGGGAAATGATTGGGAAAGGGAGGGAAATGGGCCGCCGGAAATCACACTGAACGAACGAAAAGCGACAGCAAGCTGCCACTTTAAGTCAGTTTTCTATGAGACTGGTATCTGCCCGGTCGAGGCGGCCCATTCGTGCTGAAGACGTTACTGTCTACAGCGTGGCTCTATAGGCTCTAGACATCATTATTATTCGAATATATTAAGATATCGTATGCTGGAACTAATAGATTCTGCGTGGATCGACAGAGAGCCATCCCACTCTGTATCGGTCACAGATAACATAATCTTTAAAGCGTTCTGTAGATTTTGGGCTTGCTCTAGACATTTCCTGATGACAGACCTGGAAGAAAAGGTTATCAATTTGATCTAGGAACTATTAGTTTTTTGGGCATTTAACTGAATATTCTTTTCATATCAGATTTTTGGGAATTTAACTGAATATTCTTTTCATATCAGTTTTTTGGGAATTTAACTGAATATTCTTTTCATATCAGTTTTTTGGGCATTTAACTGAATATAACTTTGAAAGATAGAGCATCAAATAGTATGGTGAGAGAGCAGTGTGGTTTGAAAGAGGAAATAGTAACGAAGATCGAGAAAGGAATATTGCGGTGGTTTGGGCATGTAGAGAGGATGGATGAAAGGAGGTTGACAAAGCAAATATATATGGCAAGCGTGAATGGTAGAGTTGGAAGGGGAAGACCTCATCGAACTTTCTCTGACCAAGTCAGAGATATACTCGAGAAAGGTCAAGTTAAAAGTACCCTAAACCGTCGTGCATGCATGAAGAATGTAATGAGACTGAATGAGGCGAAAGAGGTATGTAAGGATCGTAGCAAGTGGAAATCCGCTGTCTCTGCCTACCCCTATGGGAAAAAGGCGTGAGTCTATGTATGTATGTATGTAACTGAATATTGATTTCACCTGCCCTTATGAGGGGTCGACGCAACAACCTTTTTAAACATGTTGTAGATAAGATTTGGCTTTTTTAGGCTTAGCTCAGCGTTTTTAGCTTCGATTTCGAAAATCATCACATCTTCACCAAAATATTGGAGTAAGTTCTATCGAAAAAAAAATCGGTCCTCATTAGCCGGATATTTTTAACTCGATTATAACTTAGAAGGTGGCTGCCAAGCGTCCGGTCAAAAACACGCCGAATCAATTCTGCACCAAGCTTAAAGTGTGTTGCACTGGCCCTACATTAAGATGGGATAAGGGCAGGTACAATAAAAAGATTTTAAGAAATATATCAGTACCTGTATCTTGTTATTCTTTTGTCATTCGCCGCTTCGTCTATTTTAACCAATAGATTGTTTAAAAACGTCTCATTAGATTCCCTTTCAACAATTCTGGAAATACAAAAAAATTAAGTGACTGGCGTGGTGGTATTTCGGTACACTACGGTTCTGAGGTCTCGGGTTTGATCCCCGAGTCGGGCAAAGTGATATTGGATTTTTCCATATCAGCCCGGAGTCTGGAATTTGTGCCCGATATGGCGATAGGCTCGCCCCCTATCACATCTGGGACGGAACTAAGCTCGGCGAAATGTGGGTGTTCTAGTTCGCTAGTGCGCCTCTGCCTACCCCTGCGGGGATACAGGCGTGAGCTTATGTTTGTTTATGTTGTGTACAAAATTAAGTTTTATAAAGTTTCAAAATCGACTGTGCATTGTATTGTTAGCAGAGACTGGAAATAAGTTGGTGAGTCACTTGATGGTAAGTGATCGTCACCACTCAGACAACCCCACCTATTCTTTTGATTTTGTGGGTGTTTTTGGGCCATACTCATTTTTGAAAAAAAAAAACGCACAATTGTCATTTCCATGGATGTGATTACACTGTGTTTGAAAAAAAACATAACATAACATAAGCTCACGCCCGTATTCCCATAGGAGTAGGCAGAGGCGCACCAGCGAACTATAACAACCACATTTCGCAAAACTTTGTTCCGTCCCAGATGTGATAGGGGGCGAGTCTATCGCCATATCGGACACAAATTCCAGACTCCGGGCTGATATGGAAAATCCAATATCAGTTTTCCCTCGCCGGGGATCGAACCCGAGACCTCAGGACGGTAGTCGTACCGAAATACAACCACGCCACCGAGGCACCCTTACTCAATATCCTTATTATCTACCTACAATTGGCTACTTAACTATTTTTTTAAAATTTATTTTATATGAAATTTACGCCATCTAAAATATAACACTAAAAGAATTATTGAAATATTCTCAAAAATAAAAAAGTTATAAGCATTTGAAATTTGGTGTAACCTTCAAACTGCAGAAAAGAGAAGTATCAGTAAAATCACGTCAGGACCATAACGGTGCGTTAGGAAGAGATAGCAAGATATCCCCACTACGTCCCCACTCTTGCTCATTGCAGAATTTAAAATATGAATTACTGACTCATTTTTCAACCAATTTCGATGCAGATTTTACAGAAGAGTTTCTTTTATGTTTTATTTGCTAGTACATATAAAAATGTGTACAAAATCAAACATAGTCAAGTACCCAATGGCAAACATACAAAATAATTAAAATCTCCATTCGTTTTAAATATTCAAAAAAAAATACTTTCAAAGGGCCCAATGGGCCCCACATGACCTAAATACGTCCCTGGACTTACAAGTATTATAATAATAAATTACCTTTTTAATTTATTAATGATGTCGCCCATGTGTCGCCGCACTTCCGTCACTTTGTCATGAAGATGAGATTTCCTGTCATTACCAAGTTGTTCCTCACGAAATTCGTTTAAATTTTTATCGCTGAAAAGTTTGCGTTTGTATCACCAAAGGGGTATGCAGAGGGAAATAAACTCACTGGTGGTAGGATATTCGAATCCGTACTACCAAAGTGGTAGAGCCACGCTGTAGACCAGAGGTTTTCAAACTTATTTTGTCTATTGCCCACTTCTAAATAATTTTTTAGCGTCCCTAATTTTTTTACTACTTAAAAATCACTTTGATTTTAAAGTAGATAAAAAAGGAATTTGTGCCCGATATGGCGATAGGCTCGCCCCCTATCACATGTGGGACGGAATTAAGCTCGGCGAAATGTGGGTGTACTAGTTGGCTAGTACGCCTCTGCCTACCCCTTCGGGGATTTAGGCGTGAGCTAATGTATGTATGTATACAAGAGGTGGTGGTAACCTCCCTGCTCGTAGAACAATGGACCATAGATAAAAAATTGATGATTTGTGTAGGTGTTTTGTGTGATGTTTTAGTGCCCCGGCTTAATTAATTAGCTAAAAATGTTGATACTTTTGTGAGTGGTAGAGCCACGCTGTAGACAGTAACGTCTACAGCACGAATGGGCCGGCTCGACCGGTTTGATACCACTGTCTCACAGAAAACCGAAGTAAAGTGGCTACGCGCTGTTGCGTTTCGTTCAATAAATGAGATTTCCGGTGGCCCATTTCCCCCATCCCTTTTCCCTCCCCTTCCATTCCCTCCTTTTAGGTTGGCAACGCACCCATGATTCTTTTCCATTCCCTCCTTTTAGGTTGGCAACGCACCCATGATTCTTTTTGTGTCTTGTGTCTTTGTGTGTCTACGGGTGGTGGAGATCACTTACCATCAGGTGACCCATCTGCTCGTTTGCCAATGTCTACTATAAAAATACTTACATAAAAGTATGCACCGCTTTGAAAGTGATGCTCAGTTCAGAGAGAAACATCTTCACCAATGAATATGTCAATTGACACTCGCTCTCCACCCCGCTGTCATGCGTTGTGTCATCTGACACAGATATATAGTCCTTCACAACACTTTTATGCACTTCACTATCACTTGTCACTATTTTCTTAGAATCAGGTTTATTTGAATAATCAGATATGGAGATGTGATCTTTCTCATCATTTTTGTTCCAAGAAACACTAATTACCTTTCGTGTAGCTCTAGAATTAACTTTTACCGGTTTAACATCATAATCAGATATGGATATATAATCTTTTTCAGTACCATCAGTCTTATTCAATCCAGAATCGTTATCAATTTTTGTTTTCGCAGAATCATCTTTATTCACAGTAGAATCATTTAGTTTTGTTATTTTACAATCACTTTTTGGTAAATTCTTTCCACAGACTGTTTTTTGAGAATTATTGTATCCTGAATCGTTGGTGTTTTTATTTAGATCAGTTTTATTTATTGAATTATCTATTATTTGTGTTTCATTAGACATATTTCTAGTTCCTTCTGTATTATTATTCGCATAATCGCTCATAATATCAGAATAATCTAACAGATCCATATCTAATGGTGATTTGTTCAATTTCTCCTCATATTCTTTGATAATACTCATGCGCCTCGTCACTTTTGGTCCAGGCGTTGTGCCAAAAGTATTTTTATTTAATGTTACATTCAAATCATTAACAGTACCTTTATTGACCTTAGATTTATTTGAATTTACGTCTATTTTTACATTAGCATTTGGTGCATTATTATGTTCTGATCCTTTTTTGACATTTCCAATAATTTTCGGTATAGCTGGCTTTGTAAAGTTTTTATTATCTAAATTATCAGATTTAGATTCAATCCGATTTGGACATTTGGTTATTGTCATTGTTTTATTATTATCTATTTTCAACATATTTAAATTCTTGCCCGAGATCCGAAATATTTTTGTATTTTCTTTGTTTGATGTCTGAAAAGGAACGGTTTATGTAAAAAATTATAATAGTGCCCACATGGTCTGGTGTCATACACCGAGAGCCCACGACGGCCAGACCTTGGTTATTTTATAAAAGCTGAAAGTTTTTTAAGAAGAAAGTTTTTTTTGTAAGAACCACCAGCGACTATAGAGTTTTGGTTGTGGTTATTTGAGCATTGAAATAAAACTATTTTTACGGATTCTATCACAACAAAACCAATTCTGACCCGTGACAACGAAGATTGCAAAGCCTTCCAAACGTCGGGAATAATAATTAAAGCCTAATCGTGATAGAATCCGTAAAAATAGTTTTATTTCAATGTATAATATTCGCGTAAACTTAAGAAATCAGTATGTTACTTGAGCAGATAGTAAAGGTATATAAAATACAAAGATATTTAATATTACTAACTATAGAGGGGTTATCAAGCAAGTTTCCATACAAAAAAAATATCTCAAAGTTCAGTACCGCCATCAACCACTTATTACAATGCGAGGGCGATTATTACAATTTACACCCTAGAATGTTTTGTGAATGGTTAAGAATCACGTAAGACAAGTTTATTCTCTCGATATTATTACGCTGGCCGACCTGGCACGCGTATTTCAAGTAAACTGCGCGACTTATGAACACTAGGTCATAACTTTTGGATCACAAGTTTTATGCTGTTGTCCCATCTATATACTGTTGAATGTCTTTGATAAAATACTACCTAAAATACGTTAAAGTATAAAGCTAAATTTTTTATATTTTCTTCAGGATAACTTTAGAAATCTCGGCATCCATTGCCGGACCATTATGACAGTTGCTGCCCCCTGCCAGACACCGCTAAACTTTAATAAATCATAATTATACTTTCGTTATAATATAAAAGCTAGGGGATTTCGACGGGAAGTCTGACAGGGTGGGCATCGCTTGTTAAAATGTTTTAATATTATTCTCTAGAGCTGTGTTTGTTGGTTTAAAATGTTGTGGTTTAATGCATCAAACTTCAGTGAAGATGGACAGTATAATGTCGAAACTTTTTAACCTTCTTTTGCTTGGTGCGTTGGCTGGCTTTTTACGGTCGATTCGCCTAGAGAAGGTCATCTGAGGGGCATCGCACTGGAAGGAATTACCGCCATAAACCCAGCAGGACTTGAGATCATCCACATCTGGATCTTATGGTCATTGTGAAAACATAATTGCTCTATTTACTTTGATATTGGCCAAATTATCGCATATGCGTTGAAGCCATTATTTTTATAAGAAGAATATAAAAGCCTAAAACATACCTTCGGATCCTGATCTGCAACCTCATCATAACTCCTCCAATCCTCGTAGTGACGCTTCAGATATCTTATTATCTCTGATGGTTGCTTTACATCTGTCATAAGAGATATATAATTTAACTTGTCTTTTTCTCTTGGCAAAGTTGTCACAGTATTTATTGAATCCATAAAATGTTACTACATTTTCATTTAGATTCCGTCAAATATCCTCTACTTTGGAGAAGAACGGGCAAGAAACGCCGGAGAAGAACGGGCAAGAAACTTTGTAGAAGAACGGGCAAGAAACTCTGGAGAAGAACGGGCAAGAAATGCTGGATAAGACCGGGTAAGCAACTTTGGAAAAGAAAGGACAAGAAACGCTGGAGAAGAGTGGGCAAGAAACTCTATAGAACTACTTTTTAGTAGTTCTTCGCACCGACCCTATATTGAAGTGGAATGACTGTGGGACTGTGGGGTGTATTAATCTTTTGAAGCTACATTTACCCCAACATATTTAATTAAATCTATGGATATTGGAGATAAAGATAGGACTGTCTCGGTGGCGCAGTGGTATTGATATGTGGCAGTGGTAATGGGTTTAGTATCAGCCCGAATTCTGGAATTGGTGCCTGATATAGCGACAGGCTCGCCCCCTATCACATCTATCGGGACGAAACTAAGCTCGACGAAATCTGGATGATCTAGTTCGCTAGTGCGCCTCTGCCTACCCCTTCGGGGATACAGGCGTCAGCTTATGAGCTTATGTAAAAATATTTAATACTCACAATTTTGTCTCTTTTCATCGTCTACCACAGCATGGCTAACTTTATGCGAGTCGTCGAACTCCGAGCCAGGTGGTTCTTCAAGCGTTCGCATGAGATTCATCAAAGACTGCTTAGCATTCACCAATTCCTCACGGTCTGGCTGTAAGCTCTGAAATAAAGTTTATTTGTTTTCGTTTGTATCTAGCAAAGACTGGCAAACGAGCAGATGGGTCACCTGATGGTAAGTGATCTCCACCGCCCATAGACACCCAAGACACAAAAAGAATCATGGGTGAGTTGCCATCCTAAAAGAAGGAGAAGTTATTGGGAAAGGGAAATCTCATTCACGGAATGAAACGCGACAGCAAGCTACCACTTTACATCGGTTTTCTGTGAGACAGTGGTATCAAACCGGTCGAGCCGGCCAATTTGTGATGTAGACGTTACTGTCTACAGCGCGGCTCTATCGGGTGACCCATCTGCTCGTGTGCCAGTCTGCTATAAAAAAATCATTAATTTAATTTGTAATTTTGTTTTTTGTTTGACGATTTTTTTTCCTTTTCTCTTTAAATAGTCACGGGCGGCTCGGCCTCCGGTGGCCCATACGCTTATGTAACATATATATGTGCCACCTGACGCCTCTGACGGGTTAAGTGGGTTGAAACAAATGTTCACTTACTTTTAAACACTGAATTAAAAGTACTCCACATCCCAAAGTTGTGATAAAGTGATGTGGTTTTATATCGACTTTCACTTTACCTGAAACGTTATTTTACATAAGCTCACCTCCTTGGTAGTACATATGGGCTGTGGACCGGGAGGTCGTGGGTTCGATTCCCAGGTCGGGCAAAGCGAATTTTCTAATTTAATTTGCCCAGGACTGGAACCCTCAGGGGGAGTTGACGTCAGGCAGGCAGCCGGTCGTAAAAACTTAGCCAAATCCTTTCTGGAACATCTGAAAAAGTGTGTTGCGCCGACCCTACATTAAGGTGGGATAAGGGCAGGTAGAAAGTGAAAGATTATTTTACATAAGCTCACGTCTGTATGGGGATAAGGGTAGACAGAGGCGCACTAGCGAACACCCACATTTCACCGAGCTTAGTTCCGTCCCAGATGTGATAGACAAGTCTAACATCATCATCATCATCATCATCATCATCATCATCATCATCATCATCATCATCATCATCATCATCATCATCATCATCATCATCATCATCATCATCAGCCATAGGACGTTCACTGCTGAACATAGGCCTCCCCCAAAGATTTCCAGATCGACCTGTTGGAAGCGGCCTGCATCCAGCGACTTCCTGCGACCTTCATCAGGTCGTCGGTCCACCTTGTAGGTGGAGTCCTACGCTGCGCTTGCCGGTACGTGGTCTCCACTCGAGAACATCATATCAGGCACAAATTCCAGACTCTGGACTGATACTGAATCAAAACTTAACGGACCGATTTCAAAATTTATCCGATCGTGACTAAATTTATATGGGATCACCCTTGAAATAAGCTCTATCGAATACAAACGGAATTTTGAAAATCGGTCCACATTTGGCGGAGATATCGCGTAACATACATAAACAAAATATACAGACGAATTAAGGATTTTCTCCTTTTTGGAAGTCGTTCGAAAATCCAATATCACTTTTACAACAAAACCAAACCGAATCATTTCTGCATGACTCACCCTTCTCCGTGACACATTCTGCCATGGCACATAGTAGTTTTTTGACAATAATTTTCAACGTAGCGTGATCTTCGTACAACAATCTGATTCTTTCGACCATCTCTTGTAACGTCCATGGTGTCATTAAATCAGTTTTGAATGATAGATTCTGGAAAAAAAATTTTTAGAAGATACATCTCCTCGTCGCCTCCTTGATCTAGTGGCAGCATGTATGGGCAGTGGACCGGGAGGTCCTGGGTTCGATTCCCAGGTCGGGCATAACAAATTTTCTAATCTAATCTGTCCGGGACTGGATCTCTCATACGTTGACGGCAGGCAAGCGGCCGGTCGTAAAAACTAAGCCAAATCCTCTCTGCCCACATTAAGGGGGGATAAAGGCAGGTAGGAAAAATTGGGTACTTGACTATGTTTGAATTTAGACACATTTCTATATGTAATCTATATGTAATAGCAAATAAAACAAAAAGAAACCCTGTAAAAACTACATCGAAATTGGTTGAAAAATGAGGCAGTTATTCATATTTTCACTAATGAGCAAAAGGGGGAGCGTAGTGGGGATATCTTAAAACAAAGGAATAAATGCAGGCACTTTTTCAGTTTTCGCGCCGGATTCATCCTTCGGGGCTAAAACCACCAAGATCGATTTTGAATCCAATCGGTATTAAACAGAATAAAAACGACGGGTGTTTTTTTTTAGTTTTAGTACCGGGTCCATTCTATGGACCTACGTTGCGACCGCGACATCTATTTTGAAGTTAATCGGGTGAAAAACAAATAAAAACAAGGGATTTTCCATTACAAACAAAAAGCAAAGCTTTTCTTTAACCTACTTCAAAAGCCTGGCTTCGGATCCCAGGTCAGGCAAAGCAATTTTTCTAATTGATTTGCCCTTGCCACCTCCTAAGGTTGACGTCAGGCAGGCAGCCAGTGGTAAAAACTAAACCAAATCTTTTCTGTGCTGACCTCACATTCTGAGATAAGGGCACGTTAAAAAAGATTTAACATAACATAACCACATGCCTGTATCCCCGAAGGGGTAGGCAGAGGTAATCTAGCGAACTAGAATACCCACATTTCGCCGAGCTTAGTTCCGTCCCAGATGTGATAGGGGGCGAGCCTATCGCCACATCGGGCACAAATTCCAGACTCCGGGCTGATATGGAAAAATCCAATATCACTTTGCCCGACCCAGGGATCGAACCCGAGACCTCAGGACGGTAGTCGTACCGAAATACAACTACGCCACCGAGGCAGTCAAAGGCAAAGATTTAATTATTGCCTAAATACCTGTAAAACGTAACACAGCGCGTCTTCCATAATTTGGGTGAAAATGCACATCCATTCTTCTACCCTCTCTTTGATTTTCGCTTCCATAAATTTATCTCTAACATGAAACCTCCTTAAATCATTCTCCACGGATATTTCAGTCATATTTGTAATCGTCTCACTATTGGCAAAATTATTTAAATTTTGAGCATTATTATTTTCGTTTAATTTCTGTGTTCCCGGCTCTTGGTCTATTTTAACATTTCTCCCCATTTTCTTAGATTCGATTTGATTAGTATTTTGTGAAAGTTTATTAGCGGTTATTAGATTTTGCATTCCAGACACATTTATAGGCGAAGGGACATCATTTTTCGTATTCAGCCCTTGTATAACCCTGTTAATTTCAGAAGTCATCTCTGTAGTTATGCTTTCATCATCGAAAATGCTTTTTCTATTTGTCTGCGTATTTCCCAACAATCCGGGTATATTTTCGAACATTTTATACGTTCTGGAAGATTGGAATTTGCTTGATAGAAATAAATTTGGTGAAGTTTTTGTTTCTGATATGGATTTATTTGTCGCGTCTTTTATTGTTTCAAATTTGTATGCATGTATATGTAGTAACGACGCTCTATTAAGTGTATCTTCGTCGTTTGATAATAAAACCTGAAAAAAATCACATTCTTACATACATAAGCTCACGCCTGTATCGCCGAAGGGGTAGGCAAAGGCGCACTAGCGAACTAGAACACCCACATTTCGCCGAGTTTAGTTAGTTAATTAACATAACATAACATAACATAAGCTCACGCCTGTATCCCCGAAGGGGTATGCAGAGGCGCACTAGCGAACTAGAACACCCACATTTTGCCGAGCTTAGTTCCGTCCCAGATGTGATAGGGGGCGAGCCTATCGCCATATCGGGCACAAATTCCTGATTCCGAGCTGATATGGAAAAATCCAATATCACTTTACCCGACCCGGGGATCGAACCCGATACCTCAGAACCGTAGTCGTATACCGAAATACCACCACGCCCCCGAGGCAGTAGTTAATTAAAACTAAGCCAAATCCTTTTTGCAACATGCTGAAAAAAACTGTTGCCATCATACTAAGTGGGATATGGGCAAAAAAGGTGGAAAGAAGTGACCACAAAATTTATTGATACTAAAATGATTTTATTTTATATCATTTAACGCCGAATGTTCATACACTTAAGGCCGCCTTATGTCGTTTAGGGCCGCCTTATCTGTCAAAATTGTATGGCGAAAATCAATGTAAGAAGTCGTCAAATTTAAGTAGCGTTTGACCATTCGGGCGTTAACGTTACTTACGACATGATATTTTTGTTGAATTTTTTGGAGACAGCAGTTAAAAATGTCATCATTTATGGCCATATTTGTGTCATTGTAGAAATCCATGGACGACCCTTCTGTAAAGAAAAAACGAACTAAAAAGTACAAAATGGTTTTTAAGTGGTCCCGGAACGCCTGGCAGATGTGAAACATCGTAATTATAAACAGATTTTTTTAAAGAAATAATTCTGATGCTGCGGAATGCAGATATGAAACGTCGAAACTACCTCCTTTTTCCTCCAATTTTAATGGAGTTTTTACAGAAGGGTATATTTTTTGTTTCATTTGCTATTACATTAAAAATGTGTAAAAAATCAAACATCAAGTACCCAACTGAAGATTCGGTATAACCACCGAAATGTCCAGACGTATTACACGTGAAACAATATTACATACTACTTACCGTGCGCGTCGATAACAAGATGTCGTGCGTGATTATTGATGTCGCGTGCGATCTGTCTCGCGCAGTACACGTGTCGCCGACCCGCGCTGTCGCCAGAACATAGAGACGAGATGTCGCGATGCACCGACCAAGGGATTAAAACGCGACACGACTCGTCTGGAAGGGGGAATACAAATGACAAAATTTAATGATTGCCCTTACGATTAATGGACCGACTTCAGACTTATCCGATTGTGACCAAATTTATCATCATCATCATCATCATCAACCATAGGACGTCCACTGCTGAACATAGGCCTCCCCCAAAGATTTACAGATCAATCTGTTGGAAATTACCAAATTTATATGGGACCATAATATAAGCTCTATCGAACACAAAAATAATTTTGAAAATCCGTCTACATTTGACGGAGATATTGTGTAACAAACAAATAAAAAATTTTGACGAATTGAGGACTCTCCTTTTTGGAAATCGGTCGAAAATAACTTGAAGCCTAATGTATGGGGAGAAACAAAAATGGCTACTTGACGAAAGAAATATCAATGACGTGCACAGACATTCCGATCAGGGTATACAAAAATATTAACAAAATTATTTTCCTCAACTTATTATTATATGGGTTTTAAATATAAGCCATATTATTATGACCCGTATCCCTTTTGCGTTAAATTGCCAAAGTGAAACTATTTGTCAATGTTTGTTAAGTGATGATCCGTCCCCACATTATAGTCATATATCATATGTCATAGGACAGCCTCCGTGGCTTGTCGGGCGAGTAGCCGGCTGTGAAGCGAGAGGCCGCGGGTTCGATTCCCGCACTGAGACAAATGTTTGTATGGCCCACAGATATTTGACTATTTTTTTCGGGTCTCGAAACAAATATATATTTATATCGGGTGTGGATGTTGTGAGAGCGTGCGTCTCTCGTAGTTCCTGATACACGACACAAGACTCGATCTTAGTGTGGGGTCAGGACTATGTGTGTGACTGTTGGGTGTTATTTATTTATATTTATAGTGGGATAATGGCGAAGGGAAGGTTGATTATAAACAAAGATTTAATATTACTAACTATAGGCTATCAAGCAAGTTTCCATACAAAGAAATTGATCTCAAACTTCAGTACCGCCATCAACCACTTATTACAATGCGAGGGCGATTATTACAATTTACACCCTAGAATGTTTTGTGAATGATTAAGAATCACGTAAGATAAGTTTATTCTCTCAATATTATTGCGCTGGCCGACTTGGCGCGCGTATATTTCAAATAAACTGAGCGACTTATGACCACTAGGTCATAACTTTTGGATCACAAAACGCTGTTGTCCCGTTTATAACTTACCAGACAGCACGAAGTTGTTGATAAACTCATAGTTTTCCAGTAAAACGTCAGTGTCCGTCACTATGTACCAACAGTCCTGCCTCGTGTTGATCTGCGCCATGTTCCTTAGACTCTGTATTGTTATTGTGTCATTTGGAAACTCATTATTTTCCTGTAAAAACAATATTTCTAGGGCCAAAAAACTGAGCGACATACATTTTTTTTTGTACCTGCCCTTATCCCACCTTAATGTGGGGTCGGCACAACACCCTTTTTCAAGCATGTTGCAGAGACCGGCTGCCCGCCTGACATCAACCCCCTCCGAAGGATCCAGTCCTGGGCAAATTAAATTAGAAAATTCGCTTTGCCCGAACCTGGGAATCGAACCCAGGACCTTCCGGTCAACAACTCATTAATGCTGCCACTAAACCGATCAAATTATTAAAAATTTGGCCGACTTGCAGCTCTCTTACTAGTTGATCCTAAACTCGATTTATCCCACAGCTCCTATCTTAAATCAAGATTTGGGATAGATAGATATTAATCGCGGAGTCGCAAATGGTTCTAATTATTTAATCATGGCCAAATTCGACCATTTGGTATCAGTGAAATAAATGCCCGACGTTTCCGTGAGAGTCCGACTCGTGACCACGAAGGCTGCAAAGCTTTCGAAACGTCAGGCATAAAAATTAAAACCAACATAACATAAGCTCACGCCTTTATCCCCGAAGGGGTAGGCAGGCGCACTAGCGAACTAGAACACCCACATTTCGCCGAGCTTAGTTCCGTCCCAGATATGATAGGGGGCGAGCCTATCGCCATATCGGGCACAAATTAAAACCAAATCGTGATAGAATCCGTAAAAATAGTTTTATTTCATTTGGTATCAGCCCGGAGTCTGGAATTAGCGACCAATATGGCGATAGGCTTTCCGCCATATTTGGGACAGAAATGAGCTTGGCGACATGTGGGTGTTCTAGTTTGACTCTGTCTACTCGTTCGGGATACAGTGAGCATGAGCGTGAGCTTCTATCCTATTGTGTCCCACTGCTGGGCAAGGGACTCGCCCATCTTTTTCCACTGTTCTGTCATGGGCTAGTTCAGTCCACGTAGGCTCGTGTCATCTAGATCGTCACGCCATCTCTTCCTGGGTGTACCATGGCGTCGCCAGTCGTAGGGGGGGGCCCACTCTGTGCTGATTCTGGCCCACCTATCCGGTAGGATACGAACCACATGCCCTGCCCAGTTCTACTTTAGTTTAGCCGTCTCTCTTTCCACGTCAGTAAAACGTGATTTGGCGCGTAATTCCGTATTTCGGACATGGTCTTTTTACTCCAAGGATACTACGCTCTTGTTCTTTGAGCGTGAGCTTATGTACATACATACATACATAAGCTCACGCCTGTATCCCCGAAGGGGTAGGCAGAGGCGCACTAGCGAACTAGAACACCCACGTTTCGCCGAACTTAGTTCCGTCCCAGATGTGATAGGGGGCGAACCTATCGCCATATCGGGCACAAATTCCAGACTCCGGGCTGATATGGAAAAATCCAATATCACTTTGCCCGACCCGGGGATCGAACCCGAGACCTCAGAACCGTAGTCGTACCGAAATACTACCACGCCACCGAGGCAGTGCGAGCTTATGTATGTTTTAAAAAACTCACGTTCTCGATCTCCGGGCTGTTGCTTGCGAAAGTTACCCGTTTCTTTTGAGCCTGAACATCTGCGTGGTCATCTCTGTATTTCGTCTTGATTTTTTTCACTGTAAATCATAATTGTAAATAATCGCAAGTTTAAAAACTTCGGCGGCGTCGACGCAACACACTTTCGCATGTTGCAGGAAGGATTTGGCTTGGTTTTTACGACCGGCTGCCTGCTTGACGTCAACCGCCTCTGAGGGATTCAGTCCCAGGCACATTAAGTTAGAAAATTTGCTTTGCACGACCTGGGAATCGAACCCAGGACCTCCCGGTCCACAGCCCATATAAGCTGCCACTAGACCAAGGTGGCGACTATACCTTCGTTACGTATACTCAATTCGTCTGTATTTTTTTATGTATGTTACTCGATATCTCCGCCAAATGTGGATCGATTTTCAAAATTCTTTTTGTGTTCGATAGAGCTTATTTCAAGAGTGGTCTCATATAAATTTGGTCACGATCAGTAAATTGGAAGTCGGTCTGTTAAGTTATAACATACATAACATAAGCTCACGCCTGTATCCCCTAAGGGGTAGGCAGAGGCGCACTAGCGAACTAGAACACCCACATTTCGCCGAGCTTAGTTCAGTCCCAGATGTGATAGGGGTCGAGCCTATCGCCATATCGGGCACAAATTCCAGACTCCGGGCTGATATGGAAAAATCCAATATCACTTTGCCCGACCCGGGGATCGAACCCGAGACCTCAGAACCGTAGTCGTACCGAAATACCACCACGCCACCGAGGCAGTTAAGTTATAAAACTTGTGATTATTCATAGTGTAATAATGTAACTTACTTTCAGTTGGTCCAGTGGTGCTTTCTCCTTCTGTATGCCTTCTCTTTCTAGCGTTCAACATTAGCCTCAAGTCATTTCTATCCAGCCGAGATACATCTGTTTCTTTTACTGTATCTTTCCTATCTAATTCATTCTTTCCTTTCCCCTCCAAAGTTAGATCAGCAAAAGTTTTTTCACTTTGAAAAATATTTTCATGTTTTTCATTTTTATTTTGCGAAAATAAATTCGGCCTCGATTTAAATGTTTGTGGTTCATTTGATATTTTTAGGTGTTTCAAATCTAAAATTGGATCTTTGATTAGAGATTTAGGTTTGATTCTCGAGTCGTTTGGATTAGATATTGGATCAAATACTGGCTTCAGATTGATTCTTGACTCATTCGAATTTGATATTGTATCAAATATTGGCTTCAGATTGATTCTTGACTCATTCTGATTTGATATTGGACCAAATACTGGCTTCAGATTGATTCTTAACTCATTCGGATTTGATATTGGATCAAATACTGGCTTCAGATTGATTTTTGACTCATTCTGATTTGATATTGGATCAAATATTGGCTTTGGCTTCAGAGGAGTTGATGTAAATACATTTTGAAGTTTATTATCTTTTGTGAAACAAATAACTGGATTTTCGTAATTGATGAATCTTTTGCATAAAGGTATATTACAGGTATGAACAAATACTTTATCCAATTCACATGTTTGGGTGACTTGGTCCAATGTTTGGGCTGCATTTGGCTCCAATACCATGAGCGGTATGGGTGCCCAAACAACCTTTGTCGATTGGCCAAACATTGGCATATTATTTGGCATACAAAGTGAAGTACTAAAAACATTTTGGGAAGTACTTGGATTCCCATTGAATTCATATTTAGGGAACGAGATTTGACCAAATGTTGGCTTGTTGGCCTGCTTGTTGATTGCAGTAATTTGAATAGAACTTTCTGGGTTAGTTTCGGGGTATTTTTCTTTCGTCTCCATCGGTTTTGGTTCTGGGAAACTGTGGGTATTATCTGCCACATTTTGGATATCCTGTTGTAGAGGTTTCTGCAACATACATAAATAAAACCCAACAATCACACACAGTCCTGACCCCATAGTAAGGCTGAGATTATAGGACGGACTTCGACTAAGTCTAAGTCTTCTTCTTCTTCTTTATTTAAAAAATATGGCCTCCATCAAAGTTTGATGATTTTGCCAACAACAGTGTTTAATAAATCCATTACTCAAAAAAATAGCTAGTCAGACATCTTGAAAAATTATATTAGTATAACAAATTAAATATCATTTTGGTTTTCAAAGTCTAAGTCAAAGAAACTCGGTAAGGATTTGGAATTTTTAGATCTAACTTTGACTTAGTCAGAGTAATTTTTAACAAAAAAATCTTTACTTAGTCTGTCTATCTATTTTTCTTGTTAAAAATGGCTCAGACTAAGAAAAAATTAGATTTAAAATTGCAAATCCTCACTGAGTTTGTTCCTTTAACTCAGGCTAAGATCTAAAGAACGAACTTCCACTAAGTCTAAGTCAAAGAAAAAAATTCAGTGAGGAATAGGAATTTTTAAATCAAACATTGACTTAGTCCAAATCATTTTTTAAAAGAACATCTTTGCTTGGGATATCATGAAATGTCAAATTTGATTTGACTGCTTCAGTGGTTGTTGTATTTCGGTAGAACTACCATCTTGAGGTCTCAGGTTCGATCCCCGGGTCGGGTAAAGTGACATGGGATTTTTCCATATCAGCCCGGAGTCTGGAATTTGTGCCCGATATGGCGATAGGCTCGCCCCCATCTCATCTGGGACGGAACTAAGCTTGGCGAAATGTGGGTGTATAAGTTGGCTAGTGCGCCTCTGCCTACCCCTTTAGGGATAGAGGCGTGAGCTTATGTTATGTTAAATTTGACTCCTGGTAGAAAGCTCTTTTGATGTGGATTAAAATAAAAGGGTTAAATACATGCATAATAATAAAAGAACCGAAATGATTACAAATATATTCTGGATAGCGAAAACTAATAATTTACGTAGTTTATTTTGATACCCACTATTTTTTTAGATTTCTTTAAGAATGGGGCTGATAGGTTGTGGTTTATATTTCTTACCTTAGCATCAGGCAAACTCCAAACAGCTTCGCCATTAACTACGTTGAAGTAATAATATTTGCCGGGTAAACTTTTTGATGGGCACAAAACCCAGCCATTATCACCTCTCTTATTTGATTGCATTGTGAAATGATCTTACAGCATAAATTACACTTTTAACGCCACATACTCACATAAGAAACGGAATTTTATGGTTGTTTAATGTAACTTTATACATTTTATTTCAGAAATAACGTAAACAAAAGTTTTTTGCTTACGCCCGCGAAATATTTGATTTCAGATTTTATTATAACCTACGTTCCATATCTTTAAGCAATTTTTCATATGTTTAGCATGCGTTCATATAGACATCGATTTAATAAATTTTATTAGATTACCTATATAATAATTAATAATTATGATTGCAGCCTAATTAATATCATGGGAATAAAATAAGAAATCTTTCAAGATGAAGCTTCGCATTATCATTATCATTTAGGATCTGTATAATATGCTAAAAATATGAATGACACTTTGGAACAAGTATTAGGTTCTTTTCCGGACTTGATCACTTTTTCATCCCGCTTTTGACCTGTTTTGCCTTTAATTAATAACACGAATTTCAAAAAAAATGGAATTCACACTTGAACAAAAGGTACGGTTTGATAGTAGTTTATGATAAAGAATAAAAAACAACTTTGTCTTAATTCAGGTGACTATTTATTATGAATTTTATACCAGATATATGCTAAATTCCAAAATATGTTGGCATCTTTGACCAGCGCCAACAGTGGAAAAAGCAAGTATAAGTCGTAGATCTAATTTTAATTTACTAGGTAGTGTCACTAATCTTCGTGGTTGCCACCACCTCTTATAGAAATATTATTATAACCTTACTTCGTCTTTTTTTTTCTTTATGAAGATTTAATAATATTGCTATAAGAGGTGTTGGTAACCCCCCTGTTCTGTTAATAACTTGATACCAAAGTGAAATGATTAGAGGGAATAAATAATATCTAAATAATTTAGCTGTATAATGTGTGTAACTCATTAAGGCTCAATTGCACCACTATTATTAACCTAGAGTTAGTCCTAACCGCAAGTTAAGTTACATGTCATTCATACATTTTCTGTCAATTTAGCTTGCGGCTAAGACTAACTCTAGGTTCATAATAGTGGTGCAATTGAGCCTAAATAAATAGATGCCTACCTCTCTCAAAACTTTATAAAAATGAAGAATTCATTCCAATTTCGTAGCGAGATGTTTGAGTAAATGTTAGGGAGGTGGAGTTGGAAGAGAAAGAGCTTAGTGAACAATCTCTGACCTAGTCAGAGATATACTCGAGAAAGGTCGAGTTAGAACTTAGAAGTACCCTTAAAAATGTAACGAGACTAATTGAGGCGAAAGAGGTGTGTAAGGATCGTAGCAAGGATCGTAGCAAGGAAAAATCTGTTGTCTCTGCCTACCCCTATAGAAAAGAGGCGTGTGCCTGCGTATGTTGTTTGAGTTTTACATCAATGGAATTCCCTTATTATATTTTCATTATGACAAAAGAGAAGTTAAAAAAGGTTATGAAAAATTAAACAACTTATATTGCAGCCACAGCGTTTTATTATTAAAAAAATCCTTAACACTACCAGTGAGCAAAAATATGTTTCACTTATTATTAGGAACAATCACAGCTATAAACTACACCCAATAAATATACTAACACCATTCGCATGATACACCTTAGTTTGTAGATAATATTACTGAGGTGATCTCATATTTCATAGGTACCGTAAAAGGGGGTTGACTGTCATATGCATATGTGGGTAAACCGGGATCTACTGGTTGTGTCTTTTGTATCCACTATCGGCAGATAAGCTATAACCTGTATCGTGGGTATCGGGGACTCCGAGGGTCTTATGGTTTCAGAATACCCACAAACATTGATCTTAACGCGAGAGTCAGATTGCCTCTCGTTTTTCAGTATTGTAGGTTATTCAACAGCGTGCCAAATTAAACATTGATTAATACTTCTATGTAATCAAATGATAATAGTTCTGATTTACCACGAATACCTACTTACCTTTTTTACTCTACCTAATTAAGCCATTTTTCGATTTATCAAAATATGCAGGTTCCTTCCGAATAAATCTAAATTCCGAATATACCTTAAACTTTGTTCAACAAATTAACCTGAACGTATACAATACTCTGTCAAAATTATGTTGATTTTCAGATTTCGTAATCCGTACATGGTCAAAAAGAAAATATTCTTTCAGTACTTGGCCTGTGCATTTAATGCTTTTTCCATCTTAAATAAGTCATAATTATAAACTCATTAGGGTATGACTATTAATTAGGTCATCAAAAGCAATTTACCACCTTTATCAACTGTCACTGTTCATAGAAATCATTTCATTCGTATACATTTACTTCCCTCTTATGCTAGTTATAAAATTGGTCCCTGTGATAGTAGAAGGATACCGCTATACTATGACGTATCACGTAACAAGTTACAAAACGAGAGCTTTGAAAATTGACGCCGCGCCGTCATTGGCTATGTGGCACTGTTGTCATAATCTACAAGCTATTTTATATTATAAATTTTAACCGCCATAGAATGGCGGGACCCTTAGTAAATATTTTACATTTATATACATGTAAAATACCGTGAGGTAGATATTAAAATTTCACTTTAAAAGTACCTTGATAGGTAATAAAAAAAACTAATAACTTTAAAGTAGATTCAAATAACTTGAGCAATAGTTTTTTTAACAAAATAATTTTTGTCGTATAAAAAGTACACATTTTACAAAATATATTTTCCTTTGGCCCGATTGTGTCATGAAATGTAAAATGTACTTAAATTCAGTCTTAGTTATAATTTCTTTTTGTAATCGAGTTATACATCGACGCATTCGATAGAAAATTATATCAATATGATTAACTAGCACCTTTTAAGAAATTCTCTTTTTCATACGTAAATATGGTGTTTTTAGCTAACGTGTTGACATTTTGACTTTTAAAATAGAGGAATATTTTTAATTTGTCATTACCCATATTTCTATTATATATATTATTTATAATTAAATAGAAACCTAATATAATTAATGCGCTCAATATAGCTATTGAGAGATACGGTAGCACTACCACTGTAAAATAAATAGTTGATTTTATCTTCGATGGCAGGTCTTCTTGGTTCTGAAAAAAAAAAAAAAAAAAAAAACATAAGATTGGCATAACACTAACTCCATAAATATTTAGAAATGAAAAGAGCCAAACTAAAGAACAGGAACGTCTACATTTCAGCGAGCTCATTTCCGTCCCAGATATAATAAGAGGCGAGATTTCGTTGTATCGGGCACAAATTCTAGACTCCTAGATATTGTATAGAAAATCCCAATAACACTTTTCCCTATCCGGGGATCGAACCCTAGACCTCAGGATAGTAGTCGTACTGCACGCGTAATACAGCTACGCCTTTGAGGCAGTCAGTAAAGTCTCATTAAAAACTTGGAATTCAATTTCAAATGGATTTTGTGGTAATATGGTTTGTGGCGATATTTAAGAAACTACGAAATAACCTTTTTTAGAGTTGATTTATACAAAACGCTCATCTACTAAATACAAAAACATAACCACTTACGTATTCACACCAGAACAAAGGTATTATCAAATTTGAGAATCGATCGTATTCACTACCAAATCCAGACAGATCAAATAATTGTAAGTTACTCTGCATCCTGGCAACTGATTCGTACGGGGTGCCGGTCAGCTGCAAAAAAAATAGTTATATATCAAGGACAGATCAAGAAGCGCGCTAGAACCAATGGTCTCACCGTGGAGGAAAAAATTAAGACGGCACTGTGCCACTCAAAATGTATTAGAGTGGTAGAGCCGCGATGTAGACAGTATCGTCTACAGCACGAATGGGCCGCCTCGACCGGTTAGACACCACTGTCTCACAGAAAACCGACGTAAAGTGGCAGCTTGCTGTCACGTTCCGTTCAGTGAGTGAGATTTCCGGTGGCCCATTTCCCCCCTCCCTTTCCCAATCCCTTACCCCTCCCCTTCCATTCCCTCCTTTTAGGTTGTCAACGCACCCATGAGTCTTTTTGTGTCTTAGGTGTTTATGGGCGGTGGAGATCATTTACCATCAGGTGACTCATCTGCTCGTTTGCCAATCTCTGCTATAAAAAAAACAAAATGTAGCGTATGGTCACATTATACGTACAGGTTCTACGACGGCGTAAGAGTTGTGTTTCATTCTATCTGGCTTAAGTCCCGTAACGAAGTAGTCTTTCGGTACACCGCCGGTGTAGAAATGTGGGTACGATATCGCCATGGGAAAATCTGAAATAAAATCGAATATCCGAATATCCATGATCTGTACAGAAAAAGGACCTAATTTTAAATACATACATAGTGTTTTGTCTCTTTTACACTTAACCTATTTGACGTAAGGAAGACAGGGATAGAGTAGGTAGGTATTTTAAAATTGCTGTATATAATTTTTTTACTGACTGCCTCGGTGGCGTAGTTATATATCGGTATGACTACCGTCCTGAGGTCTCGGGTTCGATCCCCGGGTAGGGCAAAGTGATATTGGATTTTTCCATATCAGCCCGGAGTCTGGAATTTGTGCCCGATATGGCGATAGGCTCGCCCCCTATCACATCTGGGACGGAACTAAGCTCGGTGAAATGTGGGTGTTCTAGTTTGCTAGTGCACCTCTGCCTATCCCTTCGGGGATACATCGTGAGCTTATGTTATGTTAATTTTTTTGTAATAAAATGACTGGTACCACCAAAAAACAGTGGGTTTATCGGTGGTCATGTGGGATTACAATGCTTCTTCACACTTCGAAAAGGGAAGACACAAATCTCTGTACTTGCAACAAGGCCAAGACCGGCGGATGACCGATGCAGACACAGGGATACCCTCCATAAACAATACAAACAACCAGCAAGTCATGTCACAAACCTCTCGAGAGAATCGGATACGTTGGCTAAGGTCACTATGACAGGTTCAACACCATGGGCCTTAATCAAAGAATTTAAACACCTTAGGGCGACTTGCACTACTACTACTAACGAACGGTTAGTTCTAACCTTAAGTTAAATTGAAAAATAAATATGTGAAGGACATGCAATTCATTACATATAATGTACTACATCTAATTACAGATAATATATGGTGACATTAAATTATTTACATGTAACGAATTACATGTCCTTCATATATTTCTATTTCGATTTAACTTGAGGTTAGGACTAACCGTAGGTTAGTAACAGTGGTGCAAGTCGCCCTTAATTTTAAAAACAATTTATCTGAGCAAATGGACTGTGAACCAGAGGTCTTGGATTCGATTCCTAGCACAAGCGGGGTGTAGTATATAACACGATTTGCGGACCTATATAGCATCATGTTGACATTAGATTACCTCGTTATCTTATTTTTCTCTAGCCATTGTCTAGACCCTGCATTGTGGAATAATGGCAGATATACCATACCGAAATAACATTTGCTGGCGTCGCTAATCCCGTTCAAGAGGCTGGGATCTGTATCGTAGCAGTCAGTCTCGTTGGAGACTCGGTCGTGAACGCTCTCCGACAGATTGTATCTGTAGACTGGCACTCCAGCCACGGTCAGTTCAGCTGAAACAAGTGAGACATAAAGTCAGAGGCGTAACTAAAGAGTAAAATGCCACGGGCCCCGACTATTGGGGTATACACAAGGTGGCAAAATACAGTAAAGGCGGGCCTCACCTCATATTTTCTATCTATAGAGGTATAATCTATAACATTTTAGATGTTTATGACTAATTTACAAAACAATCACGGGCTGCAAATAGAATTTCACGGACCGCATGCGGTCCGCGGGCCACGTGTTGCCGACCGCTAGTATAAACGGTAAAATGCCACGCCCCCCAACCTTGTGATGAGTTATGATAATCAAAATAACTTGACGGACCGACTTCAAATCCGATCGAGACCAAATTTATATCGGACACTCTTTGAAAAAAGCTCTATCATATACAAAAAGAATTTTGAAAATTGGTCCACATTTAGCGGAGATATCGCGTAACATACATAAAAAATGCAGACGAAATGAGGACCACCTCCTTTTTTGGAAGTCTGTCGAACTTCAGAATGTTCTATGTTTCTCGGTATTTTTGGCAAATGTGGACCGATTTTCAACTCTTTAAATAGAGCTTACTCGAAGGTGGTTGCACAATTTGGTCAATATCTAAGTCAGTCTGTTTTTTACTAGTTATTCTTTCTACCTGCCTTTACCCTACTTTAATGTGGGGTCGGCGCAACACACTTTTTCAAGTATATTGCAGAATTGATTTGGCTTAGTTTTCACGACCAGCTTCCTGACGTCAACCCCTTAGGGATCCAGTACCGGGCAAATAAAATTAGAAAATTGACTTTGCCCTACCTGGGAAACGAACCCAGGACCACGGCCACGGCCCATATATGCGCCACTAGACCAAGGCGAAAACTGTTTTTACTAGTTATTACCAATAAAAAATTCACACAGCCTGCCTCCGTGGCTTGTCGGGCGAGTAGCCGGCTGTGAAACGTGAGGTCGCGGGTTCGATTCCCGCACCGAGACAAATCTGTGAGGCCAACAGATATTTTCGAGTGTATGTTGTGAGAGCGTGCGTCTCTCGTCGGTTCCTGTTACACGACACAAGACTCGATCTTAGTGTGGGGTCAGGACTATGTGTGTGAGTGTTGGGTGTATTTATCATCAGTTTATTATACCCTAGATGCACAGTTCTTTGCAAATATCCTGTTAAAAAGTGGACTCAGAAATAAAACAAAGAAAACGATCACAAGTTGTAATTAAAACAACACAAATATAACCCTAAGCACGTGTTATAAAGTAGGTTTTTGAACGAAATGAGCAAGCGTTCTTTAATTTGAATTTTGAAATTTAGAATTCTATCGACGTCCGACTGTAGGCAAAACGAGTGCTTAAGCACTTCTTTGCTGTCCTATTTTCTGAGCGTCAACTGTGCATCTAGGTAAATAATATATCGATGGTATTTATTATTATTTCTCACAGTCAAAGTAAAGAGGCATCACTTTGCAGACGGTCTTCCTCCAGTACAACAGGACGTCGCTCTTGGTCAGGTGTTGTTGGTACATCACACCCTCTGTAGAGCCGAAGATACGGTCTGGACACTCCTGGAAATTAAGCAATAGGTTTCATGCATTAATAGCTTACATTACCCACAGTGGCGTAACCATACTATAATAACGGGGGCCCGTAGTAAATTCATTGGCTCTTTTAACTTAAAAAAAAGAGATTATGAATTCAATCCGTATGTACATAATATTTTTATAATTGCATGATATTCGCAAATGTTAGTCTATAGTAGGATTGCTAAATAAACGGAGTAAACTGACATTACGAATGTTGCCACTTTTTCATGAAATTGCTCATCTTATTCGATTGCGTTAAAAAAACCTTACATCGGCGTCAAACCCAGGCAGCTGGGGGTTCCCTCTAAACTTGTCGATCTGGAAGAAGTGCTCGTGGCCCCACTTCGGGCCAATCATCACTGTAATTTCGTCAGTAAAGTCCGCGTATATCTGGAATATTAAGGACCATTATCTTCCTTATCACCATCATCATCACTACCACCGTCATCATGGTTATAATCGTAATAATCACTATTATAATCACCACTAACACCATTATTATCGTCATAGTCATCATTATCATCATCATAGTCAACACCACTCCCTCCACCATCATTATTATCACTAGTACCATTATCATCGCCATTATCATTATAATCAATATCAGCCACAGGACGTCCACTGGTGAACATAGGCCTCCCCTAAAATTTCCGGATCGACCTGTCGATATTATATAGCCCTATGTATAGGTAATTAAAACCCACTTACCCTGGCCAACATGCCCATATTATTGACAGGCACCAGCCCCGGGACGAGATTCTTGGACGTATCCAGTACTGGGTCGCGGAAATCCCACATATATTCGTATATAGTCTTTTTGATGAAGAGATCGCTGCCGTGGGTGTTCACCAGGAATTTAAACGCCTGACGTACCCAGAAGTTCATGTTGTGGAGGTAGGAGGCTAAACCCTGGAAAATAACTAGTCTGTATCATCGGTGCAGATTATTTAGGTGGCGTATCTAATGAGAAATAATACCCAACAGTCTCATAAGTAGCCCCGACCCCACACTAAGAGTATTGTGTCGTGAACTACGAGAGACTTTCGGTCTAACACACTGGCATAACTATACTATTGGGGCCCCTGGTAAACTCATCCGATAGGGCCCTTTTTTGCCTTGGGTGCCGGCAGGCAGCCTCTCCTTTAGGACGGCGTGTAGGCGCGTTGGGGTCACAGCTGTTTTGATTGTTAACACACAAACTTATCTTGGTATGCAAATTGACAACAAATTTAACTGGTATAAACAAATTGAAAGAGTATGCACTAAGCTAAGACAATTTCTTGCAAACGTCATTATTTTAAAAAATCGGATACCATACAAAATCAAATTAATGTTGTACAATTCATTGGCAGAATCCTATGCTCAATACGGGCTCAGTAGCTACGGGCGTACATATAAAACTTATTTAAATCAGATCTACAACTTACAATTAAGAATTCTGAAAAACGTTGTATCAAATAAAATTCGTAACCAGTATAAAGACGATGACAATAAATTATTTAAACACTGTCGTATCTTGCCTGTACATGTAAATGTACAGTATAATTTGCTTGTTAAATATTTTTTTAATGACGATCTAAAAAAAGAAATCAGGCATCCTGTATATACTCGTGCTGCAGCGTTAAACCTGTTGGAAACGAAGCGTGCGAATAACATGTACGGCGAGCGGACTGCCTATTACCTTGTACCACGTCTAATAAACAAACTACCCTCAAACTTACGTGATAGTCTTACTCCAAATAATATCAAATATAAACTTAAGTCATACTTCCTAAATAATTTAAACAACAATTAAACACAGATAATGTAATTACACAATACTCCTATGTTACAAACTTATGAATATACCCTAGATTTATTATAATTTAATTAATTATTTAGTTAAACGTCAACTCGGATAACATCACGACAAACCCTGGCGGGTTTTTTCGATGTTATATTAAAACTAAATATCTTTGTAAAATTATGTTTTCAAATGTTAAAAAAAAAAAAAAGATTAGGGGCCTCCTTCCGGCCGGCGCGGGGGGCGCTCTATGGTCGAGGGCCCGTGGCATTAGTTACGCCACTGGACTCTAATAACACCCAGATTCGAAGCAAAAACGGGCCACATAAACATTAGTCTCGGTGCGGGAATCGAATCCGCAGCCTCTTGCTTCACTGCCGGCCACTCGTTGCGCCACGGAGGCTGTCTAATTGGGATTTTCTGTTCAATGTGTTTTCTGTTAAGTCTGGAATTTGTGCCCGATATGGCTATAGGTTTGACCCCATATCGCTTTCTTTAAATGCTTCAATACTCCGAAGAGCGAAGAAACAAATCAAGGAGCCTGCGTCTGTAAAAGCGGATGATCGATACTAGCAAAGAGATACATTTGACTAATTTTTTTTACTAATTTTTGAAATTTACGTCATCTAAAATATAGCACAGAAAGAAATATTGAAATATTCTCAAAAATAAAGAAGTTATAAGTAATAGCAAATAAAACAAAAAAGAAACCCTTCTGTAAAAAATGCATCGAAATTGGTTAAA
This sequence comes from Clanis bilineata, assembly GCA_036417725.1. Classification (NCBI taxonomy): domain Eukaryota; kingdom Metazoa; phylum Arthropoda; class Insecta; order Lepidoptera; family Sphingidae; genus Clanis; species Clanis bilineata. The sequence continues at coordinate 3,227,148 of CM071165.1, forward strand.
AAATTAGACAGTAATTCATATTTTAAATTCTGCAATGAGCAAGAGTGGGGGCGTGGTGGGGATATCTTGCTATCCCTTTCCAATGCCCGTACTTTTAGGATCATGTGAATATACTGATGTTTCTCTTTCCTGCAGTTTGAAGGTTACATCAAACTTCAAATGCTTTAATTTTTTATTTTTGATAAATTCAATATTTCTTTCTGTGCTATATTTTAGATAACGTAAACATATAAATGTTTAAATTCTTTGCATATAAACATAATTTAAAAAACATTATCAAATACCCAATTAGCCTCTGTTTACTCGCGGCGTTTACGTGCAATTATAATTTTCGTGTCAACTGATTTCTAAGGTCGCAGTGTTCGTTCCGATAATTGTCGCTTCTTAAATACATATTAACATTTCATTAATTGTGGTTTGTGCAGAAACGCATTAAAAATTATGAAGACTGTTAAATAACTTGTATTTTATTTCGTAAAGGTTAACCACAAAATGTAAATCAATTTAATTGTAATTCCATATTTAGTTTTATTTTGTTTGTAACATCCTGGAATGCAGTTTTGGTAAAGCAGTTTTGCTAATACGATTTTATTTTATTTATTTATTTTTAATCAAGGTAACACTTCTGAACGTCATGTTATTATTATTATCCTATTACTAAAGTCCGCACATAACATAAGCTCACGCCTGTATCCCCGAAGGGGTAGGCAGAGGCGCACTAGCGAACTAGGACACCCACATTTCGCCGAGGTTAGTTCCGTCCCAGATGTGATAGGGGGCGAGCCTATCGCCATATGGATGGAAAAATCCAATATCACTTTGCCCGACCCGGAGATCGAACCCGAGACCTCAGAACCGTAGTCGTACCGAAATACCACCACGCCACCGAGGCAGTCAAATTATTACTAAAGTCCGATTGCTAATTAAATTAAGTAAACTGATAGATCAATATGTCGCTTTCCAAAATAATGTTGCTTACTTTCAAAACATAGTGATTGATCTAGTTCAATTTTTATCATTCAAAGAAACATTAATTCAACACCAGCTTGCAAAACAAGACATCGACTAAATGTCTGTGTCAATAATTTTGCGTAAATAATCACAACAGATACGCGAAATGATAATGAAAATTACGATTTATATTTTTATTATTTGGGAAAAATTACGTTCGGCACATATGCACACAGCTTTGGCATGTTTTGTTTATAATGAACCAAGACTATAATTCCAGTAGACATGCCATAACTTAGCCTGCAGTAATTTTTTATGACTATAATTCAATAGACATACAGAAATCACACATTAGGCAGGAATTACGACTTTAAGTTAGACTTTAGAAAATGAAAGAATGAAATGGTTCACTGAATTGAAATGTTTAAATAATCTTGATCTTTTTACCGCAGCACTATTCAATTTCATAAAAAAGTTGCAACATTCGAAATGTCAGTTTACTCTGTTTAATTAGCAATCCTACTATCACATAACTAAATCCATTTGTCGTTTATAAATTTTTTTTTTCTTTCTGCCTGGCGTTATCCCGGCCTTCTGCCAGGGTCCGCCTTCCTACTTAAACGCTTCCACTTCGCCCGGTCTTGAGCATCCTCCATGGTGAGACCATTGGCTCTCATTACCATCGATATATTATTTACCTAGATGCACAGTTGACGCTCGGAAAATGGGACAGCAAAGAAGTGCTTAAGCACTCGTTTTGCCTACAGTCGGACGTCGATAGAATTCTAAATTTCAAATTTCAAATTAAAGAACGCTTGCTCGTTTAAAATCCTACTTTATAACACGTGCTAAGGATTATATTTGTGTTGATTTAATTATAACTTGTGATCGTTTTCTTTGTTTTATTCCTGAGACCACTTTTTAGGAGGATATTTGCAAAGAACTGTGCATCTAGGGTATAATATATTGATGCTCATAACTTCCAGAACGTCCAACCAGCGTTTATAAATTAATCGAATAATATACCTTATTAATAAGATACCTTTTATCATTGAAATAAAACTATTTTTACGGATTCTATCACGATTTGTTTTAATTTTTATGTCCGGCGTTTCGAAGGCTTTGCACTCTTCGTAGTCACGGGTTGCACTGACGGACGAACGAGTCCGCCCCGTGACCACGAAGACTAGAATACTAAGTGATAGAATCCGTAAAAATAGTTTTATTTCAATGTATAACATTCGCGTAAACTTAAGAAATCAGTATCTTTTAACAGTTGGTTGAAAAAGTAAGTGCGCCAGCTCCAAATAAAGTGGGATAAGGGCAGGTAAAAACAAAAACAAGGAAAATCTGTGAATACAATAATCAAATATCACACCTTGAGTGATTCATCGATGCTTTGATCTTTTAATTATTTATCGACGTAGAAGATTATACCTCTAGACCATCGATATATTGCTCTTGAAGAACGCTTGCTCATTTCGTTTAAAAATCAACTTTATAACACGTTCATAGTGTTATAATTGTGTTGATTTAATTAGAACTTGTGATCTTTTTGTTTGTTTTATTCCTGAGACCACTTTTTAATAGGATATTTTCAAACAACTGTGCATCTAGGGTATATTATATTGATGCTCTAGACATATATTCTTACTGGCAGTGGCGGCGTTAGACTAAAACTGAACGTCGACGACATTAGCTTGCGAGGTCCCTTGACTATTCCCGAAAAATATATTGGTATTTATCGAACACTGCCTGCCTCGGTGGCGTGGTGGTATTTCGGCACGACAACGGTTCTAAGGTCTCGGGTTCGCCCGGGTCGGGCAAAGTGATATTGGATTTTTCCATATCAGCCCGGAGTCTGGAATTTGTGCCCAATATGGCGATAGGCTCGCCCCCTATCACATCTGGGACGGAACTAAGCTCGGTGAAATGTGGGTGTTCTAGTTCGCTAGTGCGCCACTGCCTAGCCCTTCGGGGATACAGGCGTGAGCTTATGTTATGTTATGTTATCGAACTCTCCTATGTATATAACTAGGTAAGCTATTTAGAAGTAAAATTGTGTCACATTACGGCGAGTGACGTTACTGTGGTTAGTCTCGAACCTCCGACACTCGTCCGTACCATTCCCAACTGAGCTAACGCTCACAGGGCACATTTTTAACCGACTCCAAAAAAGGAGGAGGTTAACAATTCGGCGGAATAGTTTTTTAATGTATGTTCGAAGATTCCAAGACGCCTGACTATTCAGGTATTTGCGTCTGATACACATAATCTCATGATGCTGAGCTGTAGCCCGAGCACGAAAAACTAATGTAAATGTAAATGTATTCGAGTTCGCTGCGCACTGATGACGTTTGGTTAATATTTCATACAAATTTCATAGACGCGCATCGAGCTGAAATACATTTACGGTTGTCAGAAATTTTCCTGCTCAGGCCGCTGATAATGGAAAATATAACTCCTTAACTATTAAACGTTGGTGAAGAATTCTTTCAATATTACACTAAAAATATATAAATAACAATTAAAGTTTAACAAAAACTGAAAACCGACTTCAAAAACGAAAATCTTAAAAGTAATGCTTCTCATTCAATCTGCTTCGGCCTCAGCACCGACTCCAAAGAGAGTAAGAAATTGTTATTTTTTACTTTTAAGTGTTCGTTTTTGAAGTCGGTTTTCAGTTTTTGTTATACTTTAATCGACCGACTTCCCAAAAAAGAGGAGGTCCTCAATTCGTCGGTTTTTTTATGTACGTTACGCGATATCTCCGCCAAATGTGGACCGATTTTCAAAATTATTTTTGTGTTCGATAGAGCTTCTTTCAAGGGTAGTCCCATATACATTTGGTTACGATCGGATTTGAAGTCGGAAGTTTTTAAACTTGTGATTATTATTAACAAACTATTGAAATTAAACTATTTTTACGGATTATATCACGATTTGGTTTTAATTTGCATGCATGCAATAAGTATTTAAACCAAATCGTGATATAATCCGTAAAAATAGTTTAATTTCAATGAATAACATTCACGTAAACCTAAGAAATCATTATTAACAAACTAGTAGTCAAAAAATACTCACCAACACAGCCAAATTAGGCACCACCATCGTAGCATTGAAATCCACTGTGTTTTCTTCAGGCAGAAATATTAGGTACCTTTTGGCAGTGTACGTCATTGTGCTGTTTTCATTAAACTTTATGTTATAATGGAGTAACTTCTCTCTGGAACAAAAAAAACTTTAACATATACTCACGCTCATATCCAAGAATGGGTAGGTAGAGAGCATGATTCTGCTTTTGCCTCTAAGAGTTATAACGTATCGCGTTGAGCTTTTTCTTTTTTTCGAATGGACTTGTGCTGTTAGCAAAATTCCTTTTACAGCTTCACCTGAATTTATAACTGGCGCTTATGGCTCTTTCTTTTTCTATCTGCCTGGCGTTATCCCGGCCTTCTGCCAGGGTCCGCTTTCCTACTTAAACGCTTCCCCTTCGCCCGATCCTGAGCATCCTACACAGTGAAGCCATTGGCTCTCATATCTTTCTCCAGAACGTCTAACCAGCGCTTCTTGGGCCGTCCACGGGAACGCACCCCTGGTATGATTTGGGCCAGACACATGCGACCGACATACTCCTGTGGTTTCCTCAAAACGTGGCCATACCATCTCAAGCGACATTCCTGCAGTTTAGTTGCCACGTCATGGACGCCAAGACTGCCAAGTGCAGTGGCTAGAGCCAGAAATATGTATATTCATTTGACTGCGATTGAACATAGAGGTGCCTTTTCGAAGGCTCAGACCTCATATTGAACTATCGCTGGGGACTAGAATTAAATTAGAGTTCGTCTCTACATACTGGTATGCCGATGGTCTGCTGTGGGAGATCTTCGGTATCTCGGGCGGGTCCGATGTCGGGGTCTAGTGTTAATATTACAATTATTGATATTACACACTTTGCCCTCGCCGGGGATCGAACCCGAGACCTCAGGACGGTAGTCGTACCGAAATACGACCACGCCATCGAGGCAGTCAATCAGTCAAGTTTATTCATTTAATGATTACCAATGCTTTTAAATTATATCATCGACCGATTTCCACAAAAGGAGGATGTTACTCGATATCTCCGCCAAATGTCGCCAAATGAGTGGTAGACGCTGTAGACAGTAACGTCTACAGCACGAATGGGCCGGCTCGACCGGTTGGATACCACTGTCTCACAGGAAGCCGACGTAAAGTGGCAGCTTGCTGTCGCGTTTCGTTCGGTGAGTGAGATTTCCGGGGGCCCATTCCCCCCCCCCCTCTTTCCCAATCCCTATTCCCTCCCCTTCCATGTCCTCTTTTTAGGTTGTCAACGCACCCATGATTCTTATTGTGTCTTGGGTGTCTATGGGCGGTGGAGATCACTTACCATCAGGTGACCCATCTGTTCGTTTGCCAGTCTCTGATATAAAAAAAAAAAAAATGAGGACTGATTTTCAAAATTCTTTTTGTGTTCGATAGAGCTTATTTCAAGGGTGTAAGGGTGTCCCATATAAATTTTGTTACGATCGGTAAATTGGAAGTCGGTCAGTTAAGTTTTTAAACTTGTGATTATAACTTACACTTTACCGCAACCAATCGATGCATTTAATAACAGGGAAGTACTCCTACAGAATACAAATAAATAATAATTTACTGTATTTCCTCAATTAAAAAACATCTTGTGAGTCTAACAAAGTTTAAAGTAATGTGAATGAACATTAGATCCAACCTTGGAACGTTAAAGCTGAAATCTATAGAGCGAACTTCGACTAAATCAAGGTAACGAACTCAGCGAGGATTTTGACTAAGTCGAGTCATTTTTTATGAGAAAAACATAACATAAGCTCACGCCTGTATCCCCGAAGGGGTAGGCAGAGGCGCACTAGCGAACTAGAACACCCACATTACGCCGAGCTTAGTTCCGTCCCAGATGTGATAGACGAGCCTATCGCCATATCGGGCACAAATTCCAGACTCCGGGCTGATATGGAAAAATCAAATATCTCTACCCGACCCGGGGATCGAACCCGAGACCTCAGAACCGTAGTCGTACCGAAATACCACCACGCCACCGAGGCAGTAAGAAAGTCTTTGCTTAGTCAGTCTGTCAGTCTGTTTTTCTTGTAAATATGACTCGAACTGAATCAAAGTTCGATTTAACAATCCCAAATCCTCACTGAGTACTCACTTTAACATAGACTTAGTCGAAGTTCGCTCTATAGATCTCAGACTCAGGCTCAACTCTAACTAACACTGACTTAGTCAGAGTCATTTTCGTTTCCAAAAAGGAGAAGGTCTTCAATTCGTCTGTATTTTTTTATATGTTTCGCGATATCTTCGCCAAATGTGGACCGATTTTCAAAACTATTTTTGTTATTCGATAGAGCTTATTTCAAGGGTGGTCACATATTCGGTCACGATCGGATTTGAAGTTGGTCTGTTAAGTATACTTGTGTTATTTACAAGGAAATCTTTGCTTTTCCTGTTAAAATATTTCTCTTGTAAAAAATGGCTGGGACTAATAGCCTCGCTCCCGCAGCGCACATCGTTGAGATCGACGGAGCGTTCAACGTTGTTGGCTCTTAGAAAATACCTTTTTCCATACATTTATGTCAAACGCCTCGCTCGAGAGAGCTAGTTCGCATAAGCGCCGTCTTCACGCATAGCGTTAGTGCGTGCGCTTTGTACCTTGCTGAATACAAAAATTAAAGCATCGTTGCTGCAACGATGATGCAACGTTGTTTTCACAAATGAAACCTTAGAGAATCGACCTGCTGAATTCTGACCCCACACTAGCGCAGCGTAGGAGGTCCATCTACAAGGTGGACCGACGACCTGATAAAGGTCGCAGGAAGTCGCTGGATGCAGGCCGCTTCCAACAGGTCGATCTGGAAATCTTTGGGGGAGGCCTATGTTCAGCAGTGGACGTCCTATGGCTGATGATGATGATGATGACTAGGTACAACCAGTAGGGTAACTACTAACTTTTGACACTCGAATCGATTGCGACTACGATTCGATTTGTAGGGGTAAAAACTGACTTCAAATGCCTTTTTATTTAATCTGCTTCGGCCCCAGGCACCGACTCCAAAGAGAGTAAGAAATTGTTGTTATTTTTTACTTTTAAGGGTTCATATTTGAAGTCGGCTTATAGTTTTGATAAACTTTAATTATTATTTATTTACTTTTAGTGTTCAGTAGCCTGTAATATTGAAAGAATTATCCATCAACTTCTAATAATTAAGGAGTTACATTTTCCATCATCAGCTCAGCAACATGAGATGATGAGTATCAGACGCAAATACATGAATAGTTTCAGAAAATTAAAACACACTACGGGTCCCTATAAAATTTGAGGGATACCCTCGATTTTTCTATGATCCCATCATCAGATCCTGACATCCTGACTTGGTTCCAATGGGACCACTGGGGAAGTATACCCTTTTAAACAAAAAATAATTTCTCGAATCGGCCCAGGAGTCGTCGAGTAATCGGGGACCATACTTAAAAAAAGATTCCGATGAATTGCTAACCTCCTCCTTTTTTGAAGTCGGTTAAAGAGGGAAACTTACAAATATACAATTGGTCCAATTTCATCTACATTGATCTTGTCGTCCAAGCCTTGCAGGAATCGCTCGTGGTTGGTAATGTTGAACAGGTAGGCGCGCATCTTCACCTCATCGGGGGGGTCCGCCCACCATTCGTAGGGGGGGAGACCTGGAACAAAATGAAAAAGAAATAACACCCAACAGTCACACACATAAAAATAATCACAAGCTTAACAACTTAACTGACCGACTTCCAATTTACCGATCGTGACAAAATGCAAGAATTAAATAATCACAAGTTTAATAACTAAATGGACCTACTTCAAATCCAGTCGTGATCAAATTTATACGGGACCACCCTTGAAATAAGCTCTATCGAACATAAAAAAAATTTTGAAAATCGGTCCACATTTGGCATCTGTAAACTGGTTATTATTCTCAAAAAGAGCAACGTCAGAGTTTCTTGCCCGTTCTTCTCTGACGAACCAGCTTTCCGAATTGGCGGTAGAGTAAACATTTTAGACGGAATCTAAACAATGTGTGTGTGACATTTTATGGATTCAATAAACGATTTGATTTGATTTGATTTGATTTGATTTGAAAAAGGGTTAAAACATATGTTTCTACGTCTTGTACCTGAACGCCACCACACTTGTGTCAATAAATAATTCTTTCTTTCTTTCTTTCAAAACTGGCGAAACTGCAAGCGGTGTAAGTTCTCTCATTACGAAGCCACTCAGTACGTCAATGCACATTTATGAAGACAGTTTAAATTCTATAAAACCGACCATGACCCCCTTCAACTGACCGTCGCCTTGAGACGCCATTATAAAATTTCTTTAAAACGAATGTCGCGGCGGCAGTCGGCTCGCGATAGATTGACGACTACAAGTTTTTACTGTATAATATTTATGGAAATATTTATGATATGTGGAAAAAGCGCATGGCCGATCCTCTGTCCTCATTACGGTGCATTTTCGACCGTCTTAAATAAAGGAGAAGGTCCTCAATTCGTCTATATTTTCGACTCTCTTCCAGAAAGGAGAAGGTCCTCAATTCGTCTATATTTTCGACTCTCTTCCCGAAAGGAGAAGGTCCTCAATTCGTCTATATTTTCGACTCTCTTCCAGAAAGGAGAAGGTCCTCAATTCGTCTATATTTTCGACTCTCTTCCAGAAAGGAGAAGGTCCTCAATTCGTCTATATTTTCGACTCTCTTCCAGAAAGGAGAAGGTCCTCAATTCGTCTATATTTTCGACCGACTTCCAAAAAGGAGAAGGTCCTCAATTCGTCTATATTTTTTTATGCTACTAGATATCTTCGCCAAATGTGGACCGATTTTCAAAATTCTTTTTGTATTTGATAGCTTAGATATAGCTTATTTCAAGGGTGGTTCTATATAAATTTGGTCACGATCGGATTTGAAGTCGTTAAATTTTTAAACTTGTGATTATTTTATGTTTCTTACGCGATATCTCCGCCAAATGTACACCGGTTTTTAAGATTTTCTAGATTTGTTTCGAGTCTGGGTGTTGTGAGACCGAAAGACCGTAGTTCCTGATACCCACGACACAAGATTCGATCTTAGTGGGGGTCAGGACTATACCTATGTGTGACTGTTGGGTGTCATTTATAAAAAAAAAGGTTATTAATTATTAATAGCGTTGCCAGTCGCCCTAAGAAGTAAAGCTGGAAAAAACGATAGCCTATACGAACCTGGTCGCATCTGCAGTTTCTCCCACAGCATGAAGTCAAGGGGGGTAAACACCAATCCCGTCACGGAAAGGATAATGAACGCCACTCCCCATACACACTGGCCGATTGGATCTGTAACAAAAATAAAATAATCACATTCCAGGGGGGTTACCACCTCTTATAGCAGTATTATTATAATCTTACTTGTACCGATTCCCATACAAAACAAACGAAGAACGATTATAATAATACTGCTATAAGAGGTGGTAACCCTGCAGACCCCATCTCCCATGTCGTCAAAAGTAAGCAAGTATAAGACCCCCCTTGGTGTTTTGGCGGGAATTCTGACGGTGTGGGTGGTCGCTTGTTTAATGATTTCATATTTTAGTCTAAAGTTGTGTTTGTGATTTAAATGTGATGTGTATCTAAGCAATAAACATCAACGAAGATGGACAGTATGTGAAAGCTCTGAAATAAGTGATTTTGGATGCTTTTTGTCGGGTGGATGGGTCGACCATGTGCGATTCCTCCGCTGCGAGAAAAACGTCTAAAAAAAATCAAACTGGAAGGAATTGACGCCAAAACTCCAGCAGGGCCTTGAAATCGAACACATCCGACTTCATTGCACTTGCGAAAACTTAGATGTAGGAAAACAATTTCCCTAACTTGAAATTGGCATAATGTATTTCAATTGCCATAACCCCCCCCCCCCCCCGGGATTCCTTACGTAATGCTTGAATAAATAACAAATAGGTGATGATCTTGTGATGATAATCTTATAACAATTTGTTATTTCATTGGGTACTTGACAATGTTTTTAAAAGTATACAGGACTATTCATTAGTTTATCCTAAACACGTAAAAAATATTTCGTAATTTATTTTCATATATTTAGTTTATAAATGCAAAAATTATTAAGTATAATTTAATTTGCCGCCAAAACGCTATCTGTTAACTGTAAATACGGGTGACGTCATCTTTCCTTACCATAGATACAAAATCGCTCATTAAAAAATATTGCGGAAATAACATGTATGATTTCAAACTACAAAAAATAACCGGTTAAAATATTTCGTCGATCAGATATTGATTATCGATCACATCCGCGTTGAAATTAGGTTGAACTTTAAACTAAAATACGAAAATAATATATCAAACAACCTGGCAGTACGACTTTGGATCTTAGGCCATTGTGGAACAAATTTATAAGAAAAACGAGTAACGTGACATCATGCGTCGTGATTGGTGTTTACAGTCACGTGGTGCACAGATAAAAAATTAAGTATTTAAATTACTAAAATAAAATTATCCTTGGAGTATTTTTAATAAATCCCTATTGCACACGTTATTTCGATGATAAATCTATGTTCCTACAGAAATTCATTGATATTAGTTACTACAGTCAAGTACCCAATTGTGCAACAAACAACAACTGCGTTTTTGCATAAATTAAAATGATTATTGATTAGTTTACGCAGTTCTTTATAAAATGCAAAACATTTGTTCTCCTCATCGATATATTATTTACCTAGATGCACAGTTGACACTCGGAAAATGGGACAGCAAAGAAGTGCTTAAGCACTCCTTTTGCATACAGTCGGACGCCGATAGAATTCTAAATTTCAAAATTCAAATTTAAGAACACTTGCTCGTTTCATTTAAAAAGCTACTTTATAACACTTGCATAGGGTTATATTTGTTTTGATTGAATTAGAACTTGTGATCTTTTTCTTTGTTTTATTGCTGAGACTACTTTTAAGGAGGATATTTGCAAAGAACTGTGCATCTAGGGTATATTATATTGATGGTTTTCCTTGTCAATTTGCCGTTCTCGGTTAAAAAAAAAACGTTTTATTATTTAAAAACGCGATTCCTGCGCCTGTTTTTCTCAAACCAAAACACTAAAACACATACGCAAATCAATGATTTTCGCTGTTTCCTGCTCATAGAACAATGGACCAAAAAAAATTGTGTAGCGAAACCATGTTTAGCGTAGGTGTTTTGTGCATTGTTTTAGTGCAGGAGACGCGGCTAACGGCCGGTTTCAATAAACGATCTCAGTTTAGAGTGTAGATAGATCGCGATTATGAACCAATCAAATCACTTCATTTGACGGAGTCAAGTTCAGATTGTGTTCTTATTGGCTAAGTTTTGTAATCTATCTGCACATTCGAACTGAGATTGTTTATTGAAACCGGCCGTTAATGGTGCACCAAAACAACTGCGCTTTGTGCCACATCGTATGATTTTGGTTTGTAAAAATCAAAGAGATTTAATATTACCGGCTATCAAGCAAGTTTCCTTACAAAACAATTATGTCAAACTTCAGTACTACAGCAACCACTTATTACAATGCGAGGGCGATTATTACAATTTACACCCTAGAAGGTTTTGTGAATGGTTAAAAATCACGTAAGATAAGTTTATTCTCTCAATATATTCTGGCCGGCCTGGCGCGCGTATATTTCAAATAAACTGAGCGATTTATGGTCATAACTTTTGGATCACAAGTTTTGTGCTGTTGTCCCGTCTATACCTCTATAATGTTGAATATCTTTGGTAAAAATAAATTAAAATGATGAGTTTACGAAGCGCTTATAAAATGTTTAATAACGATTGTTTCCTTGTAGGTTTGTCCTCCAAACATTCCTACACCGATACGTATGTGATGAAACTTTAGTTTTTTTTATAGCAGATATTGGCAAACGAGCAGATGTGTCACCTGATGGTAAGTGATCTCCACCGCCCATAGACACCCAAGACAAAAAGAATCATGGGTGCGTTGCCAGTAGAATAGGGCCACAGGAAATCTCACTCACCGATCGAAACGCGACAGCGAGCTGCCACTTTACGTCGGTTTTCTATGAGACAGTGGTATCAAACCGGTCGAGTCGGCCCATTCGTGCTGTAGACGTAATTGTCTACAGCGTGGCTCTACCACTCACTGTTCTGTGTGCGCCAGCGATGGACGGTTCCTGACAATAATGTGTGATGATGAAGCCGCGGCCAAAACATTAGTCTTGTTCATAATAGTTCGTGAAAAGAGCGGTCACTTTAGTTTGCAGCTCCTCAGTGAGCTAGTTCGTTCTTTTAGTTCGTGGGTTTCTGTCTCGGACAGAGAAAGACGAAAAATAAGGGTCATTTGCACGCGATATTTTGTTTGACCAATAATTTTCTGTAATTTTTTTACTTTAAATGCAACTTATCAAATGAACTAAGGAGCGACAAATCTGGGAACTAGTTCGCTTAGCTCGTCGTGGGAGCGATCTCAAGAACTAGTTCGTTCGCAAACTACACATGATTACAAAACATAGTAGTCACTTTTTTATCCGAGCACAATAAAGTGACTACTGCACCTGATGGTAAGCGTAGTCCAGTCCAAATAATCACAAGTTTAAAAACTTAACAGACCGACTTCAAATCCGATCGTGACCTAATTTATATGGGACCACCCTTGACATAAGCTCCATCGAATACAAAAAGAATTTTGAAAATCAGTCACGTCACGCGTCACGTAACTTTCTGAGTATCTAGGTACTTCTTAGGTCACTTGTGCAGCAATGACGCCCTTTAATTGGCACCTTAGTGTACGTCTATGATTGGCACGCATTGTCTATGCCCAATTTAGGCACTGTGAACCTGGGCAAGTGCGTGCAACCTACTTACCTAATTCTCTAAAGGCATCGTGTCTATGACGCGGGATCATGGATTATGACGTCAGAATACTAGAAACAATAAATTGTCTGACTGATTCATCCAAATTTATTTTACTCCGTGATTAGAATTTGACCAAATTCATTAAACAAAGGACCAGTGGCGGATTTGGAGTGTTAGCCGCCGGAGGACCAATTACACCCCCTCGCTATCCCTCTTTCCCTTCTTTTAGGTTGGTAACGCACCCATGATTATTTTTGTGTCTTGGATGTCTATCATCCGAAAACTAAGCCGAGTTTGGACCGACCCCACATAGGAGTGGGATAAATTCAGGTAGAAAGAAACTATGATATCATCATCATCATCATCAGCCACAGGACGTCCACTGCTGAACATAGGCCTCCCTCAAAGATTTCCAGATCGATCTGTTGGAAGCGGCGTGCATCCAGCGATAGACATTATGGGCGGTTGCAATTACTTACCATTAGATGACACATCTGCTCGTTGGCAGACTTTGCTACAAATAATCACGTTTAAAAACTTCACTGACCGACTTCCAACTTACCGATCGTGACCAAATTTATATGGGACCACCATTGAAATAAGCTCTATCGAACACAAAAAGAATTTTGAAAATCGGTCCACATTTGGCGGAGATATCGCGTAACATACATAAAATAATCACAAGTTTAAAAACTTAACTGACCGTCTTCCAATTTACCGATCCTGACCAAATTTATATGGGACTATCCCTGAAATAGGCTCTATCAAACACAAAAGAAATTTTGAAAATCGGTCCACATTTGGCGGAGATATCACAAAACATACATAAAAGAAAATAAAAATACAAACGAATTGAGGACCTTTTTGGAAGTCGGTCGAAAAATATATTGGTTTGAGAACCTCTTTCTAGACAGTCGGTTCAAAATATTAATGCATATTCAATATTTGGTATTTACTAAATGTGTCACGTGAATAATTTGTAATTTACGCGCCATAAAAACGTGCTAATATTCAGGAAAGAGGTTATGTATGCGACTCGCGTCACTTTATGTAATCTCCTAGGTCGAGTTTAAGGTGATGGCATAGCATAGGCGGCAGCGGGGGCGTTTTATATGTCTTAAGGCGTACGAATCTATACCTGTTGCGTTCACACAAATAAACTTTCGCTGTTGTGGGAATGAAATAGGCATGTTTCGTTCGCCTTGGTACATTAAAAACATTTACAAAAAACAAGGGTTTTCATTGTCTACTGCTCATGGAACAATGAACCATAGACAAAAAAATTGAAATAACGTGTTTTATGTAATGTTGCAGAAGAAGCGACTTTATACATACATAAGCTCACGCCTGTATTCTCGGAGTAGGCAGCGGCGGACTAGCAAACTAGAACACCCATATTTCGCCAAGCTTGTTTCAGTCCCAAATGTGACAGGCAAGTCTATCGCCATATCAGGCAAAAATTCCAGACTCCGGGCTGATACTTAATTGAAAAACCCAATATCATTTTGCCCGACCCGGGGATCGAACCCGAGACCTCAGGACGGTAATCGTACTGAAATACAACTATGCCAACGAATTATAATATGAACTATGTCGAAGCCAATACACCATCTTTCATTCGCATAATTTCAATGTGGTATAAACACACTTTTTACAGCATGTAGCATAAATTATTAGGCTTGGTTTTTACGACCGGCTGCCTATCTGATGACAACTCTCATCGATGGCTCGAATTCTGGGCAATTAGTGTCTTGAGAATGACCTAAGAATCGAACCCAGGACCTCCCTGTTCACAATCCATATACGTTACTAAATCAAAAAGGCTAGGCCTTATCTGTCAAAATTGTTCGTCAAAAATCAATGTATGAATTAGGGCGACTTGCACCACTATTACTAACCTACGGTTAGTCCAACTTCAAGTTAAATTGAAATAGAAATATATGAAGGACATGTAATTAATTTAATGTCACCATATATTATCTGTAATTAGATGTAGTACATTATATGTAATGAATTACATGTCCTTCACATATGTCTATTTCAATTTAACTTGAGGTTAGGACTAACCGTTGGTTAGTAGTAGTGGTGCAAGTCGCCCTTAAGAATTTAAAATTGCGTTAAATTCGAGTAGAGTTTGACCATTCGGGCGTATAATGTATAAAGGACTAATAACAGTTATGAGTTTACATATATTAATATTTATTGCCATTTTTATAAAATATGATAATTTGGTTAATATTACGTTTTATTATTTAACATTTTAATTGGGGTCATTGTCTACAGATAGTTAATACAAAATAGAATTTCATTAACTGAGTATTTTGACTTTGATCGAATTTGTACAATATATGATATTCAACATAAAATAAAACAAAAAAGAAATCTTATTGTGAAAACAAAATCGAAAAAAGTTAAAAATTAATTCCATAATAGTATTTTGTTTTTGAGCATAACTGGGGGCATAATGGGAGTGTCTTTCTAGCTCCCTTGCACGGTTGCACAGTAATGGACATTCTGAGAAGTGACGTCACAACTTTTACTGTGCGTCATTTGGCGGTTATCCCTTCTACCAGTTTTGAATGTTATATTTTTTAAATATTTTGCGAGTTTATAAAATTCTTTCGAACATAATATTTTTTATAAATAACACTCAACAGTTACACACATAGTCCTGACCCCACACTAAGATACGATTGTGTCGTGGGTATCAGGAACTACGAGACTTTCGGTCTCTCACCCAGACCTGAAACAAATCGGCTCACACAAACATTTGTCTCATTGCGGGAATCGAATCCGCAGCCACTCGCTTCACAGCCGTCTACTCGCCTTGCGCCACGGACGCCGTCACGTTAAGTCTCATCTCCTGCACGTGTTTTTCTCTAAACAAAACACCTACACTAAACAATGTTTTTCGCTTTCTCCTGACAGTGGACCATAGACGAAAATGTGTAGCGAAACCATGTTTTTTGAAGGTGCTTTGTGTAATGTTTTAGTGCAGGAGACGCGCCTTTATTATTGAATTCAATGAGTAAAACAGAGTCAATATCCTATTGTAAAAATACGCTCCTTTTATGACCATAGACACGTAACTAGGCCTACAAAACGCATCCTTTTGTCCAACGCAGATTAAAAGTAGCGTCATAGTTTATGGTCGCCGGACACAATGGCGGCGAAGGCCGCGACGTAAGCAAACAATAAACAATGTAGATTAGATCGTGTCTATGGTAACTGATATTTTTAGTTGCATTCAATAAACAAACGAAAACAAGTGATTCATTATTAACAGTCGAACCGACTGAAAAAAAGGAGGAGGTTAGCAATCTTTTTTTTATGTATGTTCCCCGATTACTCGAAGGAGCCTGGGCAGATGTGAGAAATTCTTTTTTTTGTTTAAAAGGGTATTCTTCCCAGCTGGTCCCATTGGCACCAAGTCAGGATCTGATGATGGGATCCTAGAAAAATCGAGGGCAACCCTCAAATTTTATAGGGACCCATAATGTGATTTATATATTTTCTAAAACTATTCTGGTATTTGCTTCTGGTACTCATCATGTCATGATGCTGAGTTAATGATGGAAAATATAACTCCGTAACGGAGTTGGTGGATAATTCTTTCAATATTACACTTAAAATAGATAAATAATATTTAAAGTTTAACAAAAACTGAAAACCGACTTCAAAAACGAACACTTAAAAGTAAAAAATAAGAACAATTTCCTACTCTCTTTGGAGTCGGTGCCTAATGGTCAAATAAATCTTTTTTCTTTCTTTCTTTCATTTACGGCCGGTCTCACTAAACGATCTCGGTTTGACAGTACAGCTAGACAGCGATTATGAACCAATCAAATCGAGTCATTTGACGGAGTCATATCCAAAGTGTGTTTTTATTGGCTAATTTTTGTAATCTATCTGCACATTTGAACTGAGACCGTTTATTGAAACCGGATTGCGTTAATCTGCTTCGGCTTCAGCTTTTGTTCTTATTTTTTACTTTTAAGGGCGACTTGCACCACTATTACTAACCTACGGTTAGTCCTAACCTCAAGTTAAATTGAAATGGAAATATATGAAGGACATGTAATTCGTTACATGTAATTAATTTAATGTCACCATATATTATCTGTAATTAGATGTAGTACATTATATGTAATGAATTACGTGTCCTTCACATATTTCTATTTCAATTTTACTTGAAGTTAGGACTAACCGTTGGTTAGTAGTAGTGGTGCAAGTCGCCCTTAGTGTTCGTTTATTAGCTTATCTTTTCACTAAGAATAGCCTGTCACTTTTGAATACTTACTACAACAACAATGCTTCCGTCCCTTACACTCCCTCGGATGTTTCACATCGCCACACTTTTCAATACAGTCTTTATCTTTACCAAAGAGCGTGTTGGTTGAATCGCTCTCAGCAGAGTCACTGTCTTCGCATTTTGTCGATGGATTACTAGAACTATCAGAGGTTCCTGACGGCAGGATTGTCTCTGCCGACATTGTCTTTGGTATCTGGAAAAAATGAAACAAACTGTTAAGAAAGGAAAATGAAGAAAGAAAGAAGCATTTAACGATACTAGTTGTTTAATAATCACAAGTGGTAATAATCCAGGTGGTAGAGCCAAGCTGTAGACAGTAACGTCTATAGCACAAATGGGCCGGCTCGACCGGTTAGATACCACTGTCTCACAGAAAACCGACGTAAAGTGGCAGCTTGCTGTCGCGTTTCGTTCGGTGAGTGAGATTTCCGGTGGCCCATTTCCTCACTCCCTTTCCCGATCCCCTTCCCTCCCCTTCCATTCTACCCTTTAGGTTGGCAACGCACCCATGATTCTTTTTGAGTTTCGGGTGTCTATGGGTATGGGCGGTGGAGATCACTTACCATCAGGTGACCCATCTGCTCGTTTGCCAATCTCTGCTATAACAAAAAAAAAGTTTAAAAACGTAACGTGACCAAATTTATATGGGACCACCATCGATATAATAATATACCTAGATGCACAGTTCCATACAAATATCATTGTAAACAGTGTCCTCGACAGACAAAACAAATAAACATCACAAATTTAATTAAATTAAAACAAATACGACCTTATAGGCATAAAGTAGCTTTTTAAATTGAATGTTCAAACGTTCTTGTATTCGAAATTTTTGAATTTCTAATCGTTTTAGAATTTGACAATAATTTGACATTATTAAAAGAAACATTCTAGTCACTTGGACAAAGATTGAATGGAGTCGAATAGTTCTTGTATTTATTTGTGAGAAATGTTGACCACGTGGCGTACAATGTAGATGAGAATGGCGATATCTGTATAATAATTTTACTTACATTAAGAGATAGATAGAGTATAAATGTTTAGAAGATAACAAAACTTATTAGTTATGAATATGAAATAAGCACTGTTTTGCCTTAGCGTGATTCATATATAAATAAATAACACCCAACAGTCACATACATAGTCCTGGCCCCACACTAAGATCGTCCTTTGCTCTTTAGATTCTTAATAATTTCTTTTAGACTATCATTTCGTTTTCTTAATCTTTTGTTCTGCCTTTTTAAGTTTCGCACTAAATTAGATTTAAGTTTAAATTTTTGGTTGCGTTCTTTCAAATTATCTTTCAAAAATAACGTCTTAGGTGTGTTAAAGATTGATGAAAATTCTGATGGTATTGGTGATCCTTCATTATTTATTGGTTCAATTGCTGGTTCCTGGAAATGAATATGTTTCCAATAAATGATGACGCCACAATTACTGATGTAGTAATTATGCCTAACGACCGGTTCCAATAAATGATCTCAATCCGAGAATCCAAGATAAAAATGAAAAATTAAAAAATGAAAAATCGCGAGAATGAACCATTAAAATTATTATTTGACAGCGGAATATTCAACTTTGTTCATGTTGGCAAATTTTTATGATCTGCACACTTTGATTGAAAACATTTATTAGAATTAGCCACAAATTATTAAATAGTCAATTTACATGGCAGTATGTACCTAGTATATGCTTGCTATTGATGAATTCTGTATCAAATATTTTTCAGCTATTACACTTGTACTGCACCCTGCCTCATTTAAACTTGTAGTTACGACAATCTAAAATAAAGTCAATAAATGTGGCAATATTTATTTATTTATTTATTTATAGGTACACCAACAGCATACATATTGTTAAATTAAATAGTAAACATTAGTTAAGGACAATGTAGCTGATGACAATTTATCACCTTTATTTTTGGTACAGCATTCTTTTTAATTTTCCTAATCCATTTTTCTGTATAATATCCACCGGAATCGGCAAAATGGTCTGAACAAACCACACTTGAGTAATTGGGTTTAAAATTTTCTTCTCTCCTTTCTTCGGAAATAATTTGACGCCATTTATCTCTTACTATTTCATTTCATGGAAATCTGTAATTAATAAATAAAATTAATAAAAAAAATCATAAATTTAAAATAAATATAATATGTTTCAAAAAAAAAACGACTCCATGTATTTCATTGTTCCAAATCATGATTTCAAAAGGGACAAAATATTTTATTAACTGAATTCGTTAAATTAATTATTTATACACGTTTAATACTTAATTTAACATGATTAAGGTTTTAAGAATCAAGTAAGGGAATTATACTTACTTAAAATATGAAATCCCATGTGTTTTGCGCTTTGTAAGAGTGTTATTTTTGCACTCTTTCACAGAGCATTTAGGCATCTTCACAGGCAAACGGTCGGCGCCCGACTGACAGCAAATAAGTGCTTACTTACATTTTAAGCACTCGTTGGCTGTCCCACTTTCTGAGCGTCAACTGTGCATCTAGGTATATTATTATATCGATGGGGACCACCCTTGGAATAAGCTCTATCGAACACAAAAATAATTTTGAAAATCGGTCGACATTTGGCGGAGATATCGAGTAACATACATAAAAAATACAGACGAATTGAGGACCTTCTGCTTTTTGGAAGTCGGTCGAAAGGGTCCTGCAATATATAGGTATTCTAGTTCGCTACTGCGCCTCTGCCTACCCCTTCGGGGATACAGGCGTGAGCTTATGTTATGCCTCTCATTAGTAACCCTTGTCCCGCCGTTTAGTTAAAACTTAACTAGTTGTTTAAGCAAATAAACTCGTTTCAAGGCGATACCGAGGTTACACGAAAGTGCATCGTTACAACACACTGTACCGTTAAATTATTAGGAAATATATGAATATTTATCATTACTGTTATAGTCATATTATGCTAAACAGTTTAATAATATTCGGTCTGATTTCGCACATAATTATTTTTGTATGTTATTACGTTTTATCGCTTGCTATAACGGTGAAGAAAACATCGTGAGGAAACCTGCATACCCGAGAATATCTCCACAAGAATTTCGAAGGTATGTGAAGTGTACCAACCCGCATTAAGCCAGCGTGGTAGACTAAGGCCTAACCCCTCTCATTGGCAGAGGAGGTTCGTGCCTAAAAAGAGGAAACGGAAGGGGAGGGAAAAGGGATTGGGAAAGACAGGGGGGAATGGGCCACCGGAAATCTCACTCACTGAACGAAACGCGGTAGCAAGCTGCCAACTTAAGTCTGTTTTCTGTGGGACAGTGGTATCAAACCGGTCGAGCCGGCCCATTCGTGCTGTAGACATTACTGTCTACAGCGTGGCTCTACCACTCAAAATATAAACATCACATAACATAAGCTCATGCCTGTATCCCCGAAGGGGTAGGCAGAGGCGCACTAGCGAACTAGAACATCCACATTTCGCCGAGCTTAGTTCCGTCCCAGATGTGATAGGGGGCGAGCCTATCGCCATATCGGGCACAAATTCCAGACTGCGGGCTGATATAGAAAAATCCAATATCACTTTGCCCGACCCGGGGATCGAACCCGAGACCTCAGAACCGTAGTCGTACCGAAATACCACCACGCCACCGAGGCAGTCAGAGTGTATGTATTTTTAACTTCAGCAAAATGGCTATGAATATTCAATACACGGTTATTTAAGGTGACTCATTATTACGATTTAAATATCATCTTGATTTTAGAGTCTAGACTCTTATGAAGGCTGAATCTGTAGGGTAACCTGATTTAATTGCGACTACGATTCGGTTTCATTTATAGACTTAAAATTCCACCGAAAACGAGGTAAAAAGCCCTAATATCGCGTAAAAAAATACCAAATGACAAGTTCTCGAATCTGATGCGACATTAACGCAGGTTTTTACTTGATTGACTGCCTCGATGGCGTGGTGGTATTTCGGTACGACTACGGTTCTGAGGTCTCAGGTTCGATCCCCGGGTCGGGCAAAGTGATATTGGTTTTTTCCATATCAGCCCGGAGTCTGGAATTTGTGCCCGATATGGCGATAGGCTCGCCCCCTATCACATCTGGGACGGAACTAAGCTCGGCGAAATGTGGGTGTTCTAGTTCACTAGTTCACCTCTGCCTACCCCTTCGGGGATACAGGCGTGAGCTTATGTTATGTTTACTTGATTGCGGATTTTAAGTCAATTGGGTACTTGACTATAGTAACCAATATCAAAGAATTTCTGTAGGAACATAGATTTATCATCTAAATAACGTATGCAATAGGAATTTATCAAAAATTCTCCAAGGATAATTTTATTTTAGTAATTTAAATACTTAATTTTTTATCGTGCGTCACGTGGCTGTAAACACCAAACACGACGCATGATGTCATATTACTCATTTTTCTTATAAATTTGTTCTACAATGGTCTAAGAGTAAGACCTAAGATCGAAAGTCATACTGCCAGCTTTTTTGGTATATTATTTTCGTATTTTTGTTTAAAGCTTAACCTAATTTCAACGCGAATGTGATCGACAATCAATATCTGATCGACGAAATATCTGACCGATTTTTTTAGTTTCAAATCATACATGTTACTTCTGCAATATTTTTTAATAAGTGATTTTGTATCTATGGTAAGGAAAGATGACGTCACCCGTATCTACAGTTAACAGATAGCGTTTAGTCGGCAAATTAAATGATACATAATAATTTTTGCTTTTTTAAACTAAATATACGAAAATAAATTACGAAATATTTTTTACATGTGTAGGCTAAACTAATGAATAGCCCTGTATAGTTTTTAAAAAACATTCAAGTACCCAATAATCATCAGCCACGTAAATCTACTGCTGGCCATAGGCCTTCCCCAAAGATGTCCAGATCGACCTATTGGAAGCGGCCTGCATGCATGCCTGCGGATTATGAAGTTGAAGTGGCAGTGGGCAGGACACATAGCTCGTAGAACCGATAGCCGATGGGGCAGAAAAGTTCTCGAGTGGAGACCACGTACCGGTAAGCGCAGCGTTGGACAACGTATGGAGAATTACGCTCGGTTCCAATAAACAATCTCAGTTCGAATGTGCAGATAGATTACAAAAATTATCCAATAAGAACACAGTTTGAACATGACTCCGTCAAATGACTTGATTTGATTGGTTCATAATCGCGATCTATCTGCACTCTAAACTGAGATCGTTTATTGAAACGATAACTATCATAGTTTTCGAGCAGCATTAACTCGTACTAGGTGTACTGAGTGTTAATGAGTGCGTAGGTCCCTTTTTAACCGACTTCAAAAAAAGGAGGAGGTTAACAATTCGTCGGAATCTTTTTTTTATGTATATTCCCCGATTACTCGAAGCCGCCTGGGCCGATTCGAGATTTTTTTTTTGTTTAAAAGGTTATACTTCCCAGGTGATCCCATTAGCACCAAGTCAGGATCTGATGATGGGATCCTAGAAAAATCGAGGGCAACCCTCTAATTTTATAGGGAACCATAGTGTGTTTTACATATTTCCTAAAACGATTCAGTTTTTGCGTCTGTTAATAATCATCTCATGTTGCTGAGCTGATGATGGAAAATATAACTCCTTAACTATTAGGAGTTGGTGGATAATTCTTTCAATGTTACACTAAAATGGATAAATATTAAATAAAGTTTAACAAAAACTGAAAACCGACATCAAAAACGGACACTTAAAAGTAAAAAATAACAACAATTTCTTACTCTCTTTGGAGTCGGTGACTTTTTTTTTATAGCAGAGATTGGCAAACGAGCAGATGGGTCACCTGATGAGAGGGAAGGGGATTGGGAAGGAAGTGGGAAAGAAATAGGCCACCGGAAATCTCACTCACCGAACGAAACGCGACAGCAAGCTGTCACTTTACGTCGGTTTTCTGTGAGACAGTGGTATCTAACCGGTCGAGCCGGCCCATTCGTGCTATAGACGTTACTGTCTACAGCGTGGCTCTACCACTTTAATTAATAAAAATACACTTTAATAAAAAAAATTTACTTTTAAATTTCGTTTTGATGTCGGTTTTCAGTTTTTGTTAAACTTCATGTACAGGCGCGTTTGAGTGGCTTCTTTGTGGCGTCTGTTTAACTACAAGCGAGACGGTGTCCATCTTTTTAATATGTCCGTGCATAGCACTTAATGTTACACGTCTGCAAAGGTCTTTATAATTTAATGCATGCGGTGCATTTAGGATGTAAACATTTTATTATTTATTGGAAGCGAATCAAGAATAACCCAACCCCACTTAAAGTTATAAAAAATAATTGACTAAAAATATGACTTCTAACTTATCCTCAATGACGTGCACAAACGTCCATATTTGGATAGACAACAACCTGCAAGTTCCATTATTGCATCACGTTTTTATCAGCGATCGACTTTTCGATTTATAAAAACTTAACGGACCGACTTCAATTCCGATCGTGACCAAATTTATATGGACCAACCTTGAAAAAAGCTCTATCGTACACAAAAATAATTTTGAAGATCGGTCGATCGAAGAAATATTGTAATATTTTTAGAAATAAAAAGTTATAAATTTGAAATTTGGTATACTTAACCTTGAAAAGAGAAGCATCAGTATAATCACGTCACGGCCATAACGGTACGTGCATTGGAAAGGGATAGCAAGATATCTCCAATATGCCCCCACTCTAGAATTTAAAATATTACTGCCTCATTTTTCATCCAATTTCGATGCAGTTTTTACAGAAGGGTGTCTTTTTTGTTTTATTTGCTATTGCATATAAAAGGTGTATAAAATCAACTATACCAAGTACCCAATTGTCAAGTCAGTGTCTCTTTGTTTAAATAGAATGCACGCCACTGCACATCTTGTGTTTATCTTTATTTCGTTCTAAATACAAATCAAGTACAAAAGTCCTCTAAATTACATGTAATAAAAATAAAAACCTTTCAATAACAAAACATTTAATGCACCCAAGTCATAACAACACACGCAAATGTAATGGT
Source organism: Clanis bilineata (assembly GCA_036417725.1). Lineage (NCBI taxonomy): Eukaryota > Metazoa > Arthropoda > Insecta > Lepidoptera > Sphingidae > Clanis > Clanis bilineata. The sequence goes on from CM071165.1 coordinate 3,251,314, forward strand.
TGTAAAAAAAAAACAAAATCGTTCAAGTGAGTGACCACGGAGTAAGGGCGCGTCTCCTGCACATGTTTTTTCGAAACAAACAAAAATAACAAAACAAGGTATTTCATTCTCTTCTGCTTATGTATCAATTATCGATACATGGATGTAACGAAAAAGGACACCATCTCGCGTATAGTATAGACGCCACAGAGAAGCCACGCACACAAACGCGCCTGTACAAAAGTGACACGCACACATACGCCATTACGTGTTGGTAGATCGAACGGGCCGAAAATCCTGCTTCACTTCCAATATTCCAAGCGCTCAGGCCATTTTTATTTTGCGTCCATGGGTCCATAGATAAAAAATGTAGATATACCATGTTTTGTGTAATGTTTTAGTGCAGGAGACGAGGGTTTATAAAAACACTAGCTGTTGTCTGAGACTGTACGCGGAGTTTATTTTTCAAAATAAAAAGAATATTTATTTTCTACCGACTTCCACAAAAGGAGGAGGTCCTCAATTCGTCTGTTTTTTTTTATGTATGTTACTCGATATCTCCGCCAAATGTGGACCGATTTTCAAAATTCTTTTTGTGTTCGATAGAGCTCATTTAAAGGGTGGTTTCATATAAATTTGGTCACGATCGGTAAATTGGAAGTCGGTCAGTTAAGTTTTTAAACTTGTGATTATTATTTATTTATTAATAATACACCAACGACACTTCACAACACAATTCTTATAACATAACATAAGCTCACGCCTGTATCCCCGAAGGGGTAGGCAGAGACGCACTAGCGAACTAAAACACCCACATTTCGAGCTTAGTTCCGTCCCAGATGTGATAGAGGGCGAGCCTATCGCCATATCGGGCACAAATTCCAGACTCCGGGCTGATATGGAAAAATCCAATATCACTTTGCCCGACCCGGGGATCGAACCCGAGACCTCAGAACCGTAGTCGTACCGAAATACAACCACGCCACCGAGGCAGTCAATTCAACAAGCAATTCTTATATATAATTTAGATATGAGGGAAACCAGATAATGTGAAATGCCTTTACAGGTGTATACATTTCAAGTTACAATATATGTAGAGCAAGTTAGGTACATATTAAGCAAGAGATTGCCAAGAGATTCCACGATCATTAAACAAAACAAAAGTACATCAACTTAATTCTCATTACAATGCAACTTATTTCAAACAAAATTCACGTAATTATTGAGTTAATATAAGAATAAATTAAAATAAAGTACCTACGCGGAGATATTTAATTCAGTACACCTTTTTTTTAAATAATTATATTTTCCCAGGTCGGGCAGAGCAAATTTTCTAATTTAATTTGCCCGGGACTGGATCCCTTATAGGGGGTTGACGTCAGGCAAGCAGCCGGTCTTAAAAACAAAGCCAAATCGTCTCTGCAACATGCTGTAAGAAGTGTAGCATTTACCGGCTTCTTCAGCTTTAAAACAGGGTTTTGAGTTTTGAGTTTTAAGAGAATATGTGAGGCTACAAACTATAAAAAACAAAACTCAATTTAAAAATATACACACTATATACAAACTGATAAAATGGACAGGACACATGTTAAGCGAAGAAAAAGAGAAGTGGACGAGACAAATTACAGAATGGTATCCACCTGGTATGGACCGACGACCTGATAAAGGTTGCAGGAAGTCGCTGGATGCAGGCCGCTTCCAACAGGCCGATCTGGAAATCTTTGGGGGAGGCCTATGTTCAGCAGTGGACGTCCTATGGCTGATGATGATGATGATGATGATCCACGTGATAGTAAAAGGAACAAAGGTAGACAACCTAAACGTTGGGAAGACGACATAAAAACGATCGCTGGTCCAGAATGGAGTCCGCAAAGGACAGGACAAAATGGAAAGATTTAGAGGAGCCCTTTGTCTAAGGACAAGCTGTAAAAAAACCGGTTGCCGATACAATAACTTAAATTTTAAATAGATTAAGCAATTTTTTTTTATACATACATCAACTTACAGTTGAATATTTATAAATTGAAATAAAACTATTCTTGCGGATTCTATCACGATTAGGTTTTAATTATTATTCACCTAATCGTGATAGAATCCGTAAGAATAGTTTTATTTCTATGTATAATATTCGCGTAAACTTAAGAAATCAGTAAATATTTATACTTAATTGTTGAGTATTAAGTACAGGCAGGTTACCACCACCTCTTATAGCAGTATTATTATAATTTTACTTGTACCGATTCCCATACAAAACAAACGAAGAACGATTATAATAATACTGCTATAAGAGGTCGTGGTAACCCTGCAGCAATATAATAATAAATAATATAATATATAATAAATACACCCAACAGTCACACACATAGTCCTGACCCCACACTAGGTATAACCTGTATCGTGGGTGTCAGAGACTATGAGAGACTTTCGGTGTCACAACACCCACACTTGAAACAAACATTGAAGGCTATTTTTATTTAATTTTTTATTCTAATGTCTTTGGATAAAGACAAATATTTTTAAAAGTATACCTAAACTGTCTATGGTATAAGATGTTGCTAACGCGGGAAATCCATACTAAGAATTATTTACGTGTGGCAAATAAGATCGAAGTTCAATTATTATCTCCAAGTTCACAATAGAGACGCGTTTGATAAGTGATACCGGATCACATCTAATGACGCCTTTTCAACCTACTAAAAAAGAGGAGGTTCTTAATTCTGTATTTTAACCCACTTCACAAGTTCAACTCGTTTTTTTATGTTACTGGAAATCTTCGAAAATGGACCGATGTGGTTGACGTAAGGCAGGCAGCCGTGCGAAAAAACGTAGCCAAACATGACATGTTTGAAACGACTTGTAAGGTTGTGGACTATGGAAGAAGAAACGAGATGTAGCAGAAACGCTGATAGGGAAGCGAAGAGAAATACTGGAAGCTGGTGGGATTGAATAATTTAATGACACGCCGCGCCGTGTCCCCCGTAAAGATTATAGAGCAAACTTCGACTAGTCTAAGGGCGACTTGCACCACTATTACTAACCTACAGTTAGTCCTAACCTCAAGTTAAATTGAAAAAGAAATATATGAAGGACATGTAATTCTTTACATGTAACGTACCACATGTATTTACAGATAATATATGATGACATTTAATTAATTACATATATTAAAATAAATAAATAAATAAATACACCCATACAGTCACACACCTAGTCCTGACCCCACACTAGGTATAACCTGTATCGTGGGTATCAGAGACTATGAGAGACTTTCGGTCTCACAACACCCAGACTTGAAACAAATATCTGTGGGCCACACAAACATTTGTCTCAATGCGGGAATCGAACCCGCGGCCTCTCGCTTCACAGCCGGCTACTCGCCCGCTGCGCTACCGCAAGTTAAATTACATGTCCTTCATATATTTATTTTTCAATTTAACTTGAGGTTAGGACTAACTGTAGGTTAGTAATAGTGGTGCAAGTCGCCCTTAGGCTCAATTGCACCACTATTATTAACCTAGAGTTAGTCCTAACCGCAAGCTAAATTGATAGAAAATGTATGAATGACATGTAACTTAACTTGCGGTTAGGACTAACTCTAGGTTAATAATAGTGGTGCAATTGAGCCTTAGTCAAAGAAACAAACTCGGTGAGGATTTGGAATTTTTAAATAGAACTATGGCATAGTCCGAATCATATTTTCAATGAAAATCTGTACTTAGGTTTGTCAGTCTGTTTTTCTTGTAAAAAATGGCTCGGAACAAATCAAAGTTCGATTTAAAATTTCAAATTCTCAGTGAGTGTGTTTCTTTGACTCAGACTTACGGCCGGTTACAATAAATAATCTCAGTTCGGATGTGCAGATAGATTACAAAAAATATCCAATAAGAACACAGTTTGAACATGCGTTCGACAAATTACGTTTTTTTTTTTTATAGCAGAGATTGGCAAACGAGCAGATGAGTCACCTGATGGTAAGTGATCTCCACCGCCCATAGACACCCAAGACACAAAAAGAATCATGGGTGCGTTGTCAACCTAAAAGGAGGGAAAGGAAGGGGAGGGAAGGGGATTGGGTAAGGGAGTGGGGAAATGGGCCACCAGAAATCTCACTCACTGAACGAAACGCGACAACAAGCTGCCACTTTACGTCGGTTTTCTGTGAGACAGTGGTATCTAACCGGTCGAGCCGGCCCATTCGTGCTATAGACGTTACTGTCTACAGCGTGGCTTTACCACTTGTAGAGACACTTACACTTGTGTTGACGTGATTTGATTGGTTTATAATCGCGATCTATCTGCACTCTAAACGGAGATCGTTTATTGAAACCGGCCGTTAGTCGAAGTTCGCTCTATTGATTTCAGCCTAAGGCCCTAACCTAGCTAACCTAGCTTTCTCTAGCTACCTACGGATAATTAGTTTAACAACAGAATACGAACAATAAAGATATGCCGCATCAATAAATCCTTAATGAAGTGCGTGTTCATTACATAAGTTATTACTATGTATTATTATCGCTAAGAGTTCAATACCAAACGCTCCACGAGGACGTGATAAGAAGAGGGCAGTACTATCATGAACGAGGTTCTTCTGCCTTGGCTTCTTACCGGTGCCCGTAGCATGAGACGATTTCGATAGTCCTCACTTTTCGAAAACTCTGATCGTTTACGTTTTGTGTATATATAAGCAGCGATAGCTCAGTTGGGAATGGTACGGACTGCCGAGACGAGTGTCAGAGGTTCGAGTCTAACTCCATAAAGAGCACACACCTCTGACTTTTCTATGTTAAGTGTGTTGTCATTGTGAAATATCGCTTGCTATAACGTTGAAGAAAAACATCGTGAGGAAACCTGCATATCCGAGAACTTTTCCACAAGAATTTCGAAGGTATTTGAAGTCTACCAACCCGCATTAGGCCAGCGTGGTAGACTAAGGCCTAACCCCTCTCATTAGTAGAGGAGGCCCGTGCCCAGCAGTGGGACAGTAATATTACAGGGCTAATATTATTTTACGTTTTGTCAATATTTTTATTTTAGTTGGATACTATGTAAGAGGCGCTGTTAGTTTTTTTACAAAGACTAGAAATCGCGCGTTACGGTTAAGACTGAGATGAATAGAGCGAACTTCGACTAAATCTGAGACAAGAAAACGAACTCGGTGAGGATTTGGATTTTTAAGTCGCATTTTGACTTAGTCCGAGTCGACAGATGCAAAGATATTCTTTTAAAAAATTACTCGGACTAAGTTCGATTTAACAATTTCAAATCATCACTGAATTATTTTTAAGACTGACTTAGTGAAAGTTCGCTTTATACATCTTAGCCTAAATACACTTCTACTATTTGCGAAGTTGTGTTATGAAATTAATTTGGCAAGCCATATTAATAAGTGCAAGGTTTATACCTCCGTGTAGGTCACTGCTTAGAATATAAGGAAAACGCTCCTAATTTTGCACAGGAAAGTAGAAAAGCATTGACCTTCAATTATCAATTCAATGCCACTTCGCTTTTTTTTAATTTACGGCTCTGCCTACTTGTCTTTTAAGACGGACTTTATTTTTCTTCTTTTCTAGTGCCTATGCCTTTAAACCCCTAATCCCTGTCAGCTGTTTCTGATAGTACATTAGTTTGTCATCCCTACGAGACATCGATATATTATTTACCTAGATCCACAGTTGACGCTCGGAAAATGGGACAGCAAAGGAGTGCTTAAGCACTCGGTTCGCCTACAGTCGGACGTCGATAGAATTCTAAATTCCAAAATTCAAATTAAAGAACGCTTGCTCATTTCGTTTAAAAACCTACTTTATAACACGTGCTTAGGGTTATATTTGTGTTTATTTAATTACAACTTGTGATCGTTTTCTTTGTTTTATTTCTGAGACCACTTTTTAGAAGGATATTTGCAAAGAACTGTGCATCTAGGGTATAATATATTGATGCTACGAGAAAGTCAGTTCGTGTTAGACAGTCACGCGTGACACTAGCCCATATATTTGTTTAAAAAGGACTGAATAAATCCTTATAACAACGTTTCCTAGCCCGTAGAACTGATAGCCGATGGGGCAGAAAAGTTCTCGAGTGGACCACGTGCCGGCAAGCGCAGCGTAGGACGTTTACCTACAAGGTGGAAGAAAAACTGATAAAGGTCGCAGGAAGACAAAAATCTTTGGGAGAGGCCTATGTTCAGCAGTGGACGCCCTGTGATGAAGCTTTATAACACTGGAATTGTGCATGACTATTTTTTACGGATCCCTAACGAACCCGTAATCAATTTATTGGTATTTCATGTGGTAACTGGTAAATAACAATTTAACAAACAACATAATCTTGAAACCCCTTGACCTAAGCAATGACGTTTCCGTATTTCTAAATAATGGAACATAGTTGCGCAAGTGAGATAATACGCTTGTGTTGAAATCATAACACATTGAAATAAAACTATTTTTACGGATTCTATCACGATTAGGTTTTAATTATTATTCCCGACGTTTCGAAGGCTTTGCAGTCTTCGTTGTCACGGGTCAGACTGAGGTGTCATTTGTCCAAAAAAGGTGTGTTACAATATCTACCTTGATTTTTAAATTATACAAAATCAAAAAAGGTTAATTATTTGTGTTCCGATTTATGCAGTACGAGCTCACGGTGTCTTGAGTTCTGGCAGCTGGTCTTTTGGGGTCCGATTTAATAAGATGTATAATTGGATCCCAGGTTTGTGCAAGCTTGCAAACATCTTCTCTATTGAAATTAGGATGTTTTTTATTTCAATGTATAATATTCGCGTAAACTTAAGAAATCAGTATCATAACACATATTATATATATTATTTACATACATACATACATCGACAGCCTCCGTGGCGCAGCGGGCGAGTAGCCGGCTGTGAAGCGAGAGGCCGCGGGTTCGATCCCCGCACCGAGACAAATGTTTGTATGGCCTACAAATATTTGTTTCGGGTCTGGGTGTTGTGAGACCGAAAGTCTCTCGTAGTTTCTGATTCCCACGACACAAGACTAGATCTTAGTGTGGGGTTAGGAGTATGTATGTGACTGTTGGCTGTTATTTATTTTATTATTTATTTCATACATAGACTCACGCCTTTATCCCATAGGGGTAGGCAGAGACAACGGATTTCCACTTGCTACGATCCTTACACACCTCTTTCGCCTCGTTCAGTCTCATTACATTCTTCATGCATGCACGTCGGTTTAGGGTACTTTTAACTTGACCTTTCTCGAGTAAATTTCTGACGTGGTCAGAGAATGTTCGATGAGGTCTTCCCCTTCCAACTCTACCATTCAATAATCTAATCTAATAATATAGGACGAAGTAACATACAAGATACACTGAGCGACCCCCATAGCCACGGCAAGTTGAATTGACACATGCAAACAAAACAGTCCAGGTAGACTATTCTCCACAAGCAGCACTCGTTCATGAGTATGACGCATGGGCCAGCCATCGACCTCCTCATCACATCCTCACTCCATATCACGTCTGGGGTCGAAATTAGGTCGGCGAAATGTAGGCGTTCTAGTTCTCTAGATCGCCTATGCCTACCCCTTATGTTATACAGGCGTGAGCTTATGCAATGAGGCTAATCTGAGTAATCTGTCTATCTATTTTAATTACACACTTATTTAACACGATAAAGAAGTAAATTGCACTATATTATCTATTATTGTTAGGTAAATTCAATAGAAGAAAACACACAAAAAATATCATCATCATCATCATCATCATCATCAGCCATAGGACGTCCACTGCTGAACATAGGCCTCCCCCAAAGATTTCCAGATCGACCTGTTGGAAGCGGCCTGCATCCAGCGACTTCCTGCGACCTTTATCAGGTCGTCGGTACACATAAAAACTATCAGTGCTTGCTTTTTGTTGCTTTAGTTTTATTTATTTTGTAAACGTTTATAAAAGTACCAAATATAAATTTTCAGCTGCATTTTATTTATATCAGCATCAGCCCGGAGTCGGAAATTTGTGCCCGATATGGCGATAGATATGTGCATTAGGAGAGGCCTATGTCCAGCAGTGGACGAGTATAGGCTGATGATGATGACGATGATGATGGCGATAGTCCAATAAACAGCGATAGCTCAGTTGGGTGGGAATGGTGCGGACTGCCAAGACGAGTGTCGGAGGTTCGAGACCAAGCCAGAAAAGTGCATACACCTCTGACTTCTATGTTAAGTGTATTTTCATTGTGAATTATCGCTTCCTTTAACGGTGAAGGAAAACATCGTGAGGAAACCTGCATACCTAAGAAAATTCTTCACAAGAATTTCGAAGGTATTGTGAAGTCTGCCAACCCGCATTTGTCCAGCGTGGTAGACTAAGGCCTAAACCCTGTCATTGGTAGAGGAGGCCTGTGCCCAGCAGTGGGACAGTAATATTACAGGGCTAATAATATTATGGCGATAGGCTCGCCACCTATCACATCTGAGACGGAACTAAGCTCGGCGAAATTTGAGTGTTCAGTCCTGATCTCACACTAAGATCGAGTCTAGTGTCGTGGGTATCAGAAACTTCGAGAGACTTTCGGTCTGACAACGCCCAGACCCGAAACAAATATCTGTAGGTCATACAAACATTTGTCTCGATGCGGGAATCGTACCCGCGGTCTCTCGCTTCGCAGCCGGCTACTCGCCCGATGCGCCACGAAGGCTGTCAAAATACACAAACGTAAGATAAATGGAGTTTAGGACAACTCTAGATTTAATAAATCCATGATTTTAGTAATAATGCTGATTTCCTTAAAACCCAAAACGTGTTATTAATAAATAAAGAACTGCCCCCATATGCAAATCCTGATTACGCCCACACTTTTAGATTTTGATATAATTTCAAGGAGACACAGTCAAGGGCTACAAACTCGATTGGTACATGAAAACAGGTTTATTTAGCAAAACTTTTGTGCAGGGACGGACTTAAGTTATCTAGTAGGGGATATAACCCTCATTCTGCCGGGCTATTCTCTTAAAAAACAGTCTTGCCTTCGACGCTCAAAAAAGCCGAAACGTCAGATGAATAGAAAAAATCCAAACGAATACGAAACTTGTTAAGGTTGTCTGATTGACTACGGGCAATGTGATCAAAATAACTTAGGATCCTCAGGTAATAGATCGCTGACAGTCTAGTTTTATGCGTTCGACGATGGGTTTGTTCGTTCTCATGGTTGTCGATGATTCTTTTGTGTCTTGGGTGTCTATGGGCGGTAGAGATCACTTACCATCAGGTGACCTATCTACTCGTTTGCCAGTCTCTACTATAAAAAAAAACACCACATCTCGAAGTTTCTATCTTTTTCTGTTCAGCAGGTCGATTCTCTAAGAAACGCCACAACGTTGCGATCGACGCCTCGCTCCCGCAGCGTACATCATTGAGATCGACGGAGCGTTCAACGTTGTTGGGTCTTAGAGAATACCATATTCTATACATTTATGTCAAACGCCTCGCTCGAGAGAGCTAGTTCACATAAGCGCCGTCACATGCATAGCGCTAGTGCGTGCGCTTTGTACCTTGCTGAATACAAAAATGAAAACATCGTTGCCGCAACGATGCCGCAACGTTGTTTTCACAAATGATACCTTAGAGAATCGACCTGCTGGTATATGTTATACAACTCACAATAAAATTGTAGTTGCTGCACCACCGAAACGTTATCCAGTACTCTGTGGTTCTTAGTTCGACCACGAAATTTGACCCCCAAAAACAGTAGATCCGGTCCAGTTCTCAAGTTGCAGTAATCTATTGCGGTTACGATGGAATTGCCTCATACGTGATATGAAAGTAAATTTACTAAAATAATTTACACATACATACATAAGCTCACGCCTGCATCCCCGAAGGGGTAAGCAGAGATGAACTAGCGAACTAGAACACCCACATTTCGCCGAGCTTAGTTCCGTCTCAGATGTGATAGGGGGCGAGCCTATCGCCATAACGGGCACAAATTCCAGACTCCGGGCTGATATGGAAAAATCCAACATCACTGCCCGACGCGGGGATCGACCCCGAGACCTCAGGACGGTAGTCGTACCGAAATACAACCACGCCACCGAGGCAGTCAAATAATTTAATTACTTTAATAGTCAAGTTGCCTCCTTGGTCTAGTGGCAGCATATTTGGGTTGTGGACTGGGTTCGATTCCCAGGCCGGACAAAACGAATTTTCTTATTTAATTTGCCCGGGACTGGATCCCCCAGAGGGGGTTGATCTCAGGCAGGCAGCCAGTCGAAAAAAAATACCAAATATTTTCTGCAAGTGTTGCGCTGACTCCACATTAAGGTGGGATAAGGGCAGGTAGAAAGAAAGAAAGAGTAAAATTGTCACCTTGATCCAGTGGCTATGCGGGCTCTGGACTTAGAGATTCTAGGTTCAAACCCTAGGTGGATCATGAAAACGGTTTTTTATCCGGGCACGGCAGTGACTACACTGCACCTGATGGTAAGCGTAGTGCAGTCCAAAGAAACTAGCGACCAGGTTGTGGTTGCCAGAATTATGCCGGCATATTTATGCTTCTTCACATTCCGAATTCGAAGAGGGAAGAAGCAAATCGAGGGGCTTGCGACAAGACAGGCGGATGACCGATGCAGATACAAGGATACCTCCATACCCGTCCCAACCAACCATCAAGTCATGCCGCAAGCCCCTCGAGAGAACCGGAAGTAAACTGGCTGATCCTGGAACGCGAACCACACCCGGAGTGTGGGTCACTATGGCAGGTTTTAGCACCATGTGTACGGTGGTCGCCATCCGATCGGATACCATATCCAACTACCAGCAAAACTTGGTCACGAAAACGGTCCTGATTTACTGCTTCGGTGGCGTGGTTGTATTTCGGTACGACTACCGTCCTGAGGTCTCGGGTTTGATCCCCGAGTCGGGCAAAGTGATATTGGATTTTTCCATATCAATTTGCAATTTGGTGTTGCAATTTGCATCGATTGAGCTAAAAATAAAATGGATACAGAGCTTTTTGAACGTTACAGCTAAAAATAGCTTTTTTTATTATAAAAATCGATTTGGTTGTCGAAAAGTCTTTTATTGAGGCATATTTCTATGATTTGGGAAAAATATAGAATTAAAAAAGGTTGTCATTTATGTTTATTATTATGTTCTTTTTTTATTATACAGGATCTTTCATAAAGTTGGTACCGATAACGATTTCACATTTGTGTATGCGAACGGCTTTGTGTATGCTAAAATTAATTATTGGTTTATTAATAAAGTGGTTTGCAAATGTACTGTAGCTGACCCGATGAGCCAGATTTATCATGTCACAAATTCAAGTTTCCATTATTCAAAAATTATGAGCCTTACGAAATGTTAAACTTTACCACTAGATTGCTAGCCAGGGTGGCTCTTAAAATATAATTATTATTGATACCAACATTATGAAACACCCTGTATATCATTACTCGACCCGGACATCGAACCCAAAGATTTTAAACCATAGTCATATTTTCTCACTGAGGCCCAATTCTCCCTCTAGTTTCCCATCTATATTACCCTCGTTTAAGATTGACAATGCACCCATGATTTTTTGTCTATGGGCGGTGGAGATCACTTACTATCAGGTGACGCACATGCTCGTTTACACAAAAAAAAATTACATCTGGAATTGAACCTAGATCCATCACCAAGCACACCGCCACTAAGCATAGCATCCTTATATTAAAAATGTTAACTACAAATAATAAATGTATAAGTGTTCAGGGCCGGATTTAAGGACGTGGGGGGCATAAGGCTCCGAATATTATTAGAAGCGTAATAAAAACATATTCGATTTTCTATAATTAACTTTGAAATCAAATGCATTATTTTCTTTCTACCTACTCTTATCCCATAATGTGGGATCGGCGCAACACAAGAATGTTGCAGAAAATGATTTGGCTTTTTTTTTACGACCGGCTGCCTGACGTCCTCCCGCTCTGGGGTTAATTTAAATGCATTAACCAACATAATATTATGAATACGCTATTGTCATTCTACTTTTGCTTTACGGTTGATAATCTGAATTTTAAAAGCCTAATACAATACACGTTATGGCCCGATGTCTTACGGCCAAGTATGGAGAAAAAGAGCAGACAACCAACTTCAAGCAGGACCAAGAAGCTTGAGACAACCACGGCCAATCAGTTTAACAAAGCACACAAAGTAAGTTTTATAATGCACTTTTTTCGTAAGCCTTTTCTGTTAAAAATGTTACTTGTTAACCTAATCTTGTTGGTGCACATCTTGTGCGTGCGGTGGGCGTCTGCCCCTTTCACCTTATCCTAAATCCGGCCCTGGCGGTGGTCATAGTGAGAGGGAACCTTGTGCCCGTTTGTGGGTGACGGACGGTGTCAACGACTCCTGTCGGCTATTTTAGGTATTAGGTTCAAATCCGCTACAAGTTCTAGGGTAGGTTTTGTGTTTAGAGGTAGAGTTATGGTCGGTCCCAAAAGATTCAGATTGTGAAAGGAACTAGTCATATTTATACAGGCTCTTAGAAACTGGAAATATAATTGGGTACTTCACTATAGTAACCAATATCAATGAATTTCTGTAGGAACATAGATTTATCATCTAAAGAACGTATGCAATTTTATTAAAAATACTCCAACGATAATTTTATTTTCGTAACTTTAAAACTTATTTTTTTATCTGTGAGTCACGTGATGTTAAACACCAATCACAATGCATGATGTCAGATTACACATTTTTCTTGTTTATTTGCTCCACATGGGCCTAAGACCTAAGATCCAAAGTCACACTGCCAGGTTATTTGTTTTTTTTTCGTATTTTTATTTAAATCTCAACTTAATTTCAACGCTGATGTGATCGACGATCGATATCTGATCGATGAAATATCTGACCCGTTTTTTTAGTTTGAAATCATAAATGTTATTTCCACAATATCTTTTTAAAAGCGATTTTTTATCTTTGGTAAGAAACAATGACGTCACCCGTAGCTACAGTTAACAGGTAGCGTTTTGTTCGCAAACTCAATTATACATAATATTAATTTTTGTTTTTTTAACTAAATATATGAAATTTTACCCATATATATTTGTATAAAAAACACACAAAAAAATAAAAGCAAAAATTAATCAATGGAGTCGGTGCCGGGGCCGATTCAAATCGGACGGAAAAGAGAGTAAAAAAAAAAAGAGCGGCAAATTCGGAATTAGCAAGGACATACCTAGGTACATACAGACATACCTTCTGAGGTCTCGGGTTCGATCCCCGGGTCGGGCAAAGTGATATTGGATTTTTCCATATCAGCCCGGAGTCTGGAATTTGTGCCCGATATGGCGATAGGCTCGCCCCCTATCACATCTGGGACGGAACTAAGCTTGGCGAAACGTGGGTGTTCTAGTTCGCTAGTGCGCCTCTGCCTACCCCTTCGGGGATAAAGGCGTGAGCTTATGTTATGTTATGTTATACCTAATATGATTTTATACATTGGTACAGACGCCATTTATTAATACTCCAAAATAATACTCACTGTATGAAACAGATCAAGATGCTGCTTCGTTAGTTTTATAACAAAGAGGAATTTGCACAAAAATTATAACGAGATATTGTGTTGATAAATCAACAAATAAAACCATGAAATGTGCTATCATGAACTTTGTACTATAAAATAATTTATATTTTACAAAATATCATACTGCCTCGGTGGCGTGGTTCTATTTCGGTACGACTACCGTCTTGAGGTCTCGGGTTCGATCCCCGGGTCGGGCAAAGTGATATTGGATTTTACATATCAGCTCGGAGTCTGGAATTTGTGCCCGATATGGCGATAGGCTCGCCCCCTCTCACATCTGGGACGGATCTAAGCTCGGCGAAATGTGGGTGTACTAGTTCGCTAGTGCACCTCTGCCTACTCCTTCGGGGATACAGGCGTGAGCTTATGTTATGTTATGTAAAATATCATTCTGATAAATTACGTATAATGGAACGTTATCGCAAAACCCAAGTGACGTCATTGCATAAAGAATCATAGAGCAGTGTTTCCAAGTTGGAGTATATTTGCCAATTTTGCCAAAAAAATTTGTGTTTAGTGCCGTAATTAGTGAATTAGATTTCGGAGGTCCTTCTCTTCCTTAATTTAACTTCGTAATTAAAAGACATAACTAACACTTGAACGCGGTGACGTCACGTCCTTTTTTAGCGCGAGGTTTTATAAGTCATATTTTAACTTGCGTTAATTCAATGATATGTGCATATTTTAATATTTTGGTTTCTGGTGTATTTATTTGAGACCTAGTTCTTTACAATGAAGTAAAAAAATAATTACATGCATGTTACTTATGATTACTGCTGATAAACGCGCGTTTACTACTAATAATATCACGCCTGTGTCCCTGAGGTAGGCAGAGACTATGAAGCATCATGTGCTTCGGTTCAAGCACACCTGATGAACAACTTGGCTATGTCGACCCTGACAAGCCTGCCCAACCTGCACATTAAAAGTACACAATTGATATATATACTATTTATTTATTTATTTATTTAAAACACAAAACAGGTAACAATCAAATAAAGGTACAAATTGCTACAAACAAGGTTTTTTAACATAATTATAACCCAAAACTTGTGTTCTAGAATTAACAAAGTTGTACGAGATATACATATTATATTTAAGTAATAAAATCTTAGCGATGAAAACTAATTGACGATAAACTGCCAGTGCATTGCTATTATATTAGTATAACATAGTTTATGATGTGGAATGTAAAATTTAGGACATATTGCAATTACAAGTTATAATTTAGGACATGTAGAGCTTTACGGATCAGTTTCTTATATGCAGAAATATTACTATTAAATAAATCAACAGAGGGGTTTTTATTCTGCTCTTGTAAGCTCATAATCACAAGTTAACAGACAGTGCTTAGCAAATTATGAGCTTAAAAGTGCAGTAATTATCAAAACTGTAACTGCCCTAAGGTTTGCTTTGATAGTTCATTTTTGGAGCCATGTGCTGAATGTTTCCGTTATTTATGTAGGAATAAACATAAACGTATGCAATTTTATTAAAAATACTCCAAGAATAATTTTATTTTCGTAATTTAAAAACTTATTTTTTTATCTATGAGTCACGTGACGGTAAACACCAATCACGATGCATGATGTCAAATATACTACAAAATTCTTTGACTACAAATATACCTCTTTCGCTGCTCTCAGTCATCAGTCTTTTCATACACGATCGTCAGTTATGATTAATGATAGGTTATTGGCATCAAATTGAAATTGAAGATCATATTTAGGTCACATTATTCAGGTCATATGTATCAGTAAGGAGTAAAGAAAGTGACTTTGAATAATCTAGATTCTTAGTACAGACGTAAGGTCACGCCTGTATTGCGAAAGGGTAGGCAGAAGTGACCTAGAGAACTAGAGCATCTTCGAGCTTACTCCCGTCCCCTAATGTGATACGGATCTATCACCATATCACAAATCTTCGGGTATATGTGGTGTTTTATATAAATACAGGTTATGACAAAAATTATGATGGTATAGTCCGATTGCTAATTAAACGGAGTAAACTGACAGATCGAAATGTCACTTTCCAAAATAATGTTGCTTACTTTCAGAACATCGTGATTGATCTAGTTCAATTTATATCATTCAAATAAACAATAACTCAGCACTAGTTTGAAAAATTAGATTTTTATTGCGTATTTTTAGAAATTTCAGCATAACCCTTCGACTAAATGTTTGTGTAAATTTTGCGTAAATAATCATAACAAATACGCGAAATTATAACAATGAAAATAAAAAATATTACTTTTAATATTTGAGAAAAATTATGTTCGGCACACTGATAGTTTTTGTAAGTTTTTTTTATAACGAACCATCTCTATAATTAATGTAGACATGCCATAACTTAGCATGCAGCAATTTACTATGACTATTCAATAAGCATTCAGTATTAATCACACATAAGGCAGGAATTACGACTTTGAGTAAGACTTTAGAAAATGAAAGAATGAAATGGTTCACAGAATTGAAATGTTTCAACGATCGTTTTACCGCAGCACTATTTAAATTTGATGAAAAAGTGGCAACACTCTAAATGTCAGTTTACTCCGTTTAATTAGCAATCCTACTATAACTGATTACCTTATCTGGGAGTTGAAGGACCTCTCGCTTCTCAGACTAACAATATTGCCACGAAATCAACGAGGCAGTATGATGAAGCTATAAGCTTCCACCTAGACATAATAATAATAAAATAATAATATTAGCCCTGTAATATTACTGTCCCACTGCTGGGCACGGGCCTCCTCTACTAATGAGAGGGGTTAGGCCTTAGTCTACCACGCTGGCCTAATGCGGGTTGGCAGACTTCACATAACTTCGAAATTGCTGTGAAGAAATTCTCGGGTATGTAGGTTTCCTCACGATGTTTTCCTTCACCGTTATAGCAAGCGATATTTCACAATGAAAATACACTTAACATAGAAAAGTCAGAGGTGTATGCTCCATTTTGGGGTTGGTTTCGAACCTCCGACACTTGTCGAACCTCCGACACTTGCCACCTAGACATAGCAATCCAAATATCCAAGCACAAAGTTAAAAATCCAGAAACCACTGAAAATGTACTTATCGGTGGGCAATCATAAATGCATAAATGCTTCTTGCTCCGAAAAAGGAAGAAGCAAGTTGGGTACTTGATTATGTTTGATTGTATCTGATTTTATCGACAGACTTTCAAAAAGGAGGAGGTCCTCAATTCGTCTGTATTTTTTTATGTATGTTACGCGATATCTTCGCCAAATGTGGACCGATTTTCAAAATTCTTTTTGTGTTCGATAGAGCTTATTTCAAGGGTGGTCCCATATAAATTTGGTCACGATCGGATTTGAAGTCGGTCTGCTAAGTTTTTAAACTTGTGATTATACGCATATAGAAGTATAATTATACTTTGCCGTGGCATATTAATATATTAGTGTATTTTGAAATAAGTTGGCATTTTAAATTGTGATATTATATATCATGTATTGTCTAGACTTTAATAGAGGCAATAACCCTTAAGTTTGTTTCGGCATTTCTCCTCATAAAACTTATCTTTAATTATTATTAAAATACACATTTCTCTTATCAGGGAGAGCCACGAAATGCCGACGCCATTATTATTTTTTAATATATACTCGTAATTGACATGTAAAAGTGATATTAAATATCCTATTTGCAGAATATAGACGATTTGCACCACTATTACTAACCTACAGTTAGTCCTAACCTCGAGTTAAATTGAAAAAGAAATTTATGAATGACCATGTAATATACTACACATAATAACAGATAATATATGACTACATTTAATGAATTACATGTAATGAATTACATGTCATTCATATTATATTTCTTTTTCAGTTTAACTTGAGGTTAGGACTAACTGTAGCTTAATTACGGCCGGTTTCAATAAACGATCTCAGTTTAGAGCGCAGATAGATCGCGATTATGAACCAATCAAATCAAGTCATTTGACGGAGTCATGTTCAAACTGTGTTCTTATTGGATATTTTTTGTAATCTATCTGCACATTCGAACTGAGATTGTTTATTGAAACCGAGCTTTAGTGATGCAAGTCGTGCTAAATGATTTGAATTTGAATCTGGTGAGTTTTGATACACCAATTTATTACGGTTTTTTTGGGCTCCATTGCGCTTACCATCAGTAAAGCATAATTATGACGTGCTCGGATAAAAAAATACAGGCGATACTTAATTTTCGACCGACCTCCACAGGAGGAGGTCCTCAATTCGTCTGTATTTTTTATTTTTTTTTATGTATGTCACTCGATATCTCCGCCAAATGTGGACCGATTTTCAAAATTCTTTTTTTGTTCGATAGAGCTTATTTCAAGGGTGGTCCCAAATTTGGTCACGATAGGTAAATTGGAAGACGGTCAGTTAAGTTTTTAAACTTGTGATTATATCATAACATAACGTAAGTTCACGCCTATATCCCCTAAGGGGTAGGCAGAGGCGGACTAGCCAACTAGTACACCCACATTTCGCCGAGCTTAGTTCCGTCCCAGATGTGATAGGGGGCGAGCCTATCGCCATATCGGGCATAAATTCCAGACTCCGGGCTATTGTACTTATAAATAAAAATAAAATCTAAATGACATTAGTGTTTTTTTCCTTATCGTTAACACGAATACGGTCATTGCACTCATTTTAAATGATAAAACCGACCTCCATGGCTTGGCGGACGATTCAGTCCGGCAGGATAAATATTTTTTGTTTTAGTGGGGTAATAAAAAAATACACCCATACAGTCACACGCCTAGTCCTGCCCCCACACTTGGTATAACCTGTATCGTGGGTGTCGGAGACTATGAGAGACGCGCGCTCTCACAACACCCACACTTGTAACAAATAGGTACCTGTGGGCCACACAAACATTTTTCCAATGCGGGAATCGAACCCGCGGCCTCTCGCTTCATAACCGGCTACTCGCCCGCTGCGCCACGGAGGCTGTCTAAATAATAAATTTCTACCTGACCTTATCCCACCTTAAAGTGGGGTCGGCGCAACACACTTTTTCAAGCATGTTGCAGAGAGAATTTGTCTTAGTTAAGATGACTGACTCGTTGGCGTGGTGGTATTGCGTGCGCGGTACTACTATCGTCCTGTGGTCTCGGGTTCGATCCCCCGGCCGGACAAAGTGATTTTGGATTTTTCAGTATCAGCCCAGAGTCTGGAATTTGTGCCCGATATGGCGATAGGCTCGCCCCCTATCACATCTGGGACGGAACTAAGCTCGGCATAATGTAGGTGCTCTTGTTCACTAATGTACTACTGTCTACCCCTCCGGGGGTACAGGCGTAAGCTTACAATATCTGAGAATTCTCCAGAAGAAATCTGAAGGTATATAAAATCTAAAGACAGCTTCCGTGGCGCAGCGGGCGAGTAGCCAGCTGTGAAACGTGAGGTCGCAGGTTCGATTCCCTCACCGAGACAAATGTCTGTGGCTCACAGATATTTGTTTCGGGTCTGGGTGTTGTGAGACCGAAAGTCTCTCGTAGTTTCTGACACCCACGATACAGATTACACCTAGTGTGGGGTCAGGACTGTGTGTGTGACTGAGTTGGGTGTATTTATTATTTTAATGTTTTTCCTATGGCGGCCTCTAACTTCTCATTAGTATAAGAGGCCGTGTCAGGATATTATTAAACGATAATTTTTAATCATATTTAAACAAACATGTAATCTATAAACAGATAGGTGTAAAATCTTCCATTGTTTAATTTATAACATAACATAAGCTCACGCCTGTATCCCCGAAGGGGTAGGCAGAGGCGCACTAGCGAACTAGAACACCCACATTTCGCCGAGCTTAGTTCCGTCCCAGATGTGATAGGGGGCGAGTCTATCGCTACATCGGGCACAAATTCCTACAAACTACAAACTATATAAACTAACTTGTTTAATTTATGATAACAATAAAAACCAATGACTAAAGAAACAATAAGAGGACCCGGCATAACTAAGAAAAATACGTGTTTAATATGAAGCCGGTTCCGCCATTTTAGTTTCGTGATCTATTTACATGTAAGTTGTCACCGTGTCATAAGAATTAAATAACGTATAAATACTTATTGATTTTATAGTAAATACGGTGATTTATTACAATAATACTAATTTCTGAATAAAAAGAATATGCGTTAGGCATGTTATATTAAAGATCTTACTTTCGCAGTCGCCATTTTGGTTTCGCGATCTATTTACATGTAAGTTGTCACCGTGTCATAAGCATTAAATAACGTATAAATACATTGATTTTATTGTAAATACGGTGTTTAATTTACAATAATACTAATTTCTGAATAAAAAGAATATGTGTTAGGCATGTTATATTAATGATCTTACTTTCACAAAGTCGCCATTTTGGTTTCGCGATCTATTTACATGTAACTTGTGGTGTCATAAGCATTAAATAACGTATAAATACTTATTGATTTTATTGTAAATACGGTGTTTAATTTACAATAATACTAATTTCTGAATAAAAAGAATATGTGTTAGGCATGTTATATTAATGATCTTACTTTCACATGTCGCTATTTTGGTTTCGCGATCTATTTACATGTAACTTGTGGTGTCATAAGCATTAAATAACGTATAAATACTTATTGATTTTATTGTAAATACGGTGTTTAATTTACAATAATACTAATTTCTGAATAAAAAGAATATGTGTTAGGCATGTTATATTAATGATCTTACTTTCACAAAGTCGCCATTTTGGTTTCGCGATCTATTTACATGTAAGTTGTGGTGTCATAAGCATTAAATAACGTATAAATACTTATTGATTTTATTGTAAATACGGTGTTTTATTACAATAATACTAATTTCTGAATAAAGAGAATATGCGTTAGGCATATTATATTCGTGATCTTACTTTCGCAAAGTCGCCATTTTGGTTTCGCGATCTATTTCCATGTAAGTTGTCACTGTGTCATAAGCATTAAACATCGTATAAATACTTATTGATTTTATTGTAAATACGGTGTTTTATTTACAATAATACTAATTTCTGAATAAAAAGATGTGTTTGGCATCGTTAGGCATGTTATATTAATGATCTTTCTTTCGCAGTCGCCATCTTGGTTTCGTTCCATACATTAGCAATGCTTCATTTTTTCGTAGTTATGCTCTGTCCTCTTCTTGTGTCTAAGATAAAAAGAGACAAGGTCTATCAAATCACTATCACTACATATAAAACAAAGTTCTCCACTCCGTTTGTCTGTTAATCGACAGTACCTACGTACAAAGCGACATTTCAAAATGCCATATTTTTTATTGCATATATGGCTTTACATTATCCATACGCTCATAACTATATAGATATATTTTTTAATTATTTTCTATTGGAATTTGTGCCCGATATGGCGATAGGCTCGCCCCCTATCACATCTGGGACGGAACTAAGCTCGGCGAAATGTGGGTGTTCTAGTTCGCTAGTACGCCTCTGCCTACAGGCGTGAGCTTATGTTATGTTATTTTGTATTCTAAAAATTCTAATTTAAATACTAATCGCACAATATAACAAGTATGATAATCCTTAAACTTATAAATTAACTTCATTTCGTTCTCCTGAAAACCTCAGTTTTTGACATGTCGCTTTGTACGTAGGGACCGTCGGTTTGTTCGGGATAAACTCAAAAACTACTCAACGGATTTGCATGCGGTTTTCTACCGACTTCCCAAAAAGGAGGAGGTCCTCGATTCGTCGTTTTTTTGTATGTTACGCGATATCTTCGCCAAATGTGGACCGATTTTCAAAATTCTTTTTGTGTTCGATAGAGCTTATTTCAAGGGTGGTCCCATATAAATTTGGTCACGATCGGATTTGAAGTCGGTCCGTTAATCAACAATAGATGGAGTAATTGACAGCCTCCGTGGCGCAGCTGGCGAGTAGCCGACTGTAAAACGTGAGGTCGCGGGTTCGATTCCCGCATCGAGACAAATGTCTATACATACGTCACGATATTATGACGTGCACGGATAAAAAAATACAGGCGATAGTTAATTTTATCATAACATAACATAAGCTCACGCCTGTATCCCCGAAGGGGTAGGCAGAGGCGCACTAGCCAACTGTACACCCAAATTTCGCTGAGCTTAGTTCTGTCCCAGATGTGATAGGAGGCGAGCCTATCGCCATATCGGGCACAAATTCCAAATTCCGGGCTGCTATGGAAAAATCCAATATCACTTTGCCCGACCCGGGGATCGAACCCGAGACCTCAGGACGGTAGTCGTACCGAAATACAACTACGCCACCGAGGCGTCTAAGTAAATCTAAGAAATCATCACATTAAAGTTTTTTTAACGACGTCCTTAAAGTAATAGATATCTACTTGATGTGAATATAGCTTACATTTTAAAAATTAATTATTAATTAGGTACTTACGTGTTTTTTATTGGGACAACAAACACTAACATAATGATGTATTACAAGCATCAATATAATATAGCCTAGATGCACAGATATTTGCAAATATCCTCCGTAAAAGTGGTCTCAGCAATAAAACAAAGAAAAAGATCACAAGTTCTAATTAAATCAATACAATTATAACCCCTGTATACGTGTGATAAAGTAGCTTTTTAAACGAAATGAGCAAGCGTTCTTAAATTTGAATTTCGAAATTTAGAATTCTATCGTCGTCGTTGTATGGAAAACGAGTGCTTAAGCACTCCTTTGCTGTCCCATTTTCCGAGCGTCAATTGTGCATCTAGGTAAATAATATATCGATGATTACAAGCAATAACATTACATAGTGAAAAATAATCTTACTTATTATGTTACTAGCAACATTATCCACCTATAGCTAGATAAATTTCTAACGCCCGTTTACACAATCTCAGTTCGAATGTGCAGATAGATTACAAAAATTATCCAATAAGAACACAGTTTGAACATGACTCCGTCAAATGACGTGATTTGATTGGTTCATTATCGCAATCTATCTGCACTCTAAACTGAGATCGTTTATTGAAACCGGCCGTTAACCTACACGTTACACGTTATTCTGTGAAAAGGGGTTAAAAAGCGTGAAAGTGGCAAAAAAATAACATTTGACGAGGCTGTAATTACTTGTTGAGTGTATCAATTATGCATCTCTTGAATTTTGAGGCAGACAGGAAAAAATTACGCTATCATGAGGTTTAGGCACATGTTAAGCGATCATCAAAGGTAGAGATTATTAACTCGGATAAATTAACTAAGAATATTAATATAATTAAGGGAGTTGTTAGCTCAAATAGTCTTGACATTTACAGGACGGGGAAATCATAGAATTTACAATATATTACAATATATTGTGACAGGCCTTGTGAAAAAATCAAATTAACATGGTTGAGTTGAGTTGACTGCCTCGGTGGCGTAGTTGTATTTCGGTATGACTACCGTCCTGAGGTCTCGGGTTCGATCCCCGGGTTGGGCAAAGTGATATTGGATTTTTCCATATCAGCCCGGAGTCTGGAATTTGTGCCCGATATGGCGATAGGCTCGCCCCCTATCACATCTGGGACGGAACTAAGCTCGGCGAAATGTGGGTGTTCTAGTTCGCTAGTGCACCTCTGCCTACCCCTTCGGGGATACAGGCGTAAGCTCATGTGAGTAACCTTCGGAATTATTATGGGGTAATTCTCAGGTACCTATGCATCTGCATATCAGGATATTTATCCTCACGATGTTTTCCTTCACCGTCATAATAAGCGATCATTAATAATAAATGCACCCAACAGTCACACACCTAGTCCTGCCCCCACACTAGGTATAACCTGTATCGTGGGTATCAGAAACTATGAGATACTTTCGGTCTCACAACACCCAGACTTGAAATAAATACCTGTGGGCCACACAAACATTTGTGTCAATGCGGGAATCGAACCCGCGGCCTCTCGCTTCACAACCGGCTACTCGCCCGCTGTGCCACGGAGGCTGTCAAATACACACATAAAAACGTCAGAGTGTATGCTCCACAGAGTACTTTGTATATACTGAAAGTATGCTCTTTCTATGGTTGGTCTCGAACCTCCGACACTCGTCTCGGTAGTCCGTACCATTCCCAACTGAGCTATCACTTACCGTTAGCTTTTTTTAAATTAGGCCGTCATAATTTAATACAATCATAAAATGAATATTATGAATAATATAATAATAAAGCACGTGTTTAAAAACTTGTTTAAACTTAAAATTCATTTTTGGCGGTCAAGTTACGTCAGTCGGTTGCAATTTTGCAACATTTACGTTAGAAATGCAAATATTTTGGTGAAATTATGTCATGATTTGGTAGTATGATAATATATTGTAAATTATACATTCATTATTTAACTCGGTCACCTAATTTTGCAAACGTTAAAATAATGAAAGAAAATTATTCCCTCTAAAATATTTGTAATGACATTTTTATTTTTTATAAATAAATATAATAATTTATTTCATAGTATTACACCCATAGTTATTTTAATTCGATTCAGAGTAATTTTATGTTTTGCTCTCCATATTTAACGTTTTATAATTAATTGTCTTTTAAAATAAAAAATAAAATATATAAATAAAATAATTGTTTCTTTTAAACACAATTATTTTTAAGTATTTATCCAGAATAATTATTTTTTTGCACTTCATAATTATTTCTTTATAAAACAATATTAGCAATTGTTGTAAAATTAAATAGTCATAAAAATAAAAAAATAACATTTCTAAAAAAATAAAAAACAAACTGACCTTTTAAAAACCAAACTCAAATCACAAGCACAAACACATACACAGATTAAAAATAAATCGAAGGATTTTTTAAATTCTAAGTTCGAATGTGTTCGCGCGCGACGCGACGTGCGCGGTACGAGCCGCGCTCCGTTGCGAAATGTAACCTCTGAGCAACCATTCATCTTTTGGCCTTAGCTTCTTAATATACAATAATTTTAAGACGAAGTTACTTTGTCTTAGATGTGTGCCTTTCATTTTTTATCCAGCATCTTTATTAACACTAATCAGGCATTACCCTTGGACTAATGACTGTGCTAACCTCCAATTCATCGGGTGGTTTTATAATGACTGGGCGTTTTTTTTTATTTACGATGACTTATTAAAGGCGCGTCTTCTTTTTTGGAATTTTTTTTTTTTTAAACAAACCACATACGCAAAACCATAATTATTGACTGCCTCGGTGGCGTGGTGGTATTTCGGTACGACTACGGTTCTGAGGTCTCGGGTAACGGATTCGATCCCCGGGTCGGGCAAAGTGATATTGGATTTTCCATATCAGCCCGGAGTCTGGAATTTGTGCCCGATATGGCGATAGGCTCGCCCCCTATCACATCTGGGACGGAACTAAGCTCGGCGAAATGTGGGTGTTCTAGTTGGCTAGTGCGCATCTGCCTACCCCTTCGGGGATACAGGCGTGAGCTTATGTTATGTTATATTATGTTATGTTATAATTATTTTAGCTGTCTCCTGCTCGTAGAACAATGAACCATCATCATCGTCATCAGCCTATACTCGTCCACTGCTGGACATAGGCCTCTCCTAATGCACATCATTGAGCTCGGTCTGTAGCTCTTATTTTTTTTTTATGGCAATTGAAATACATTATGCCAATGTCAAGTTAGGGAAATTGTTTTCCTACATTTAAGTTTTCGCAAGTGCAATGAAGTCGGATGTGTTCGAGTTCAAGGCCCTGCTGGAGTTTTGGCGTCAATTCCTTCCAGTTTGATGTTATTAAGACGATTTTCTCGCAGCGGAGGAATCGAACATGGTCGACCCATCCACCGGACAAAAAGCATCCAAAATCACTTATTTCAAAGCTTCCACATACTGTCCATCTTCGTTGATGTTTATTGCCTAGATACACATCACATTTAAACCACAAACACAACTTTAGACTAAAATATGAAATCATTAAAACAAGCGACCACCCGCACCGTCAGAATTCCCGCCAAAACTCGTCTTTAGCTCTTTGCATCCAGTTTTTGCCCGCCGCTTTCCGCAGGTTGTCACTCCACCTGGCCGCAGGTCGTCCCACCCTACGCTTGTCGAGGCGCGGTCTTCACTCAAAAACCATCATCATCATCATCATCATCAGCCATAGGACGTCCACTGCTGAACATAGGCCTCGCCCAAAGATTTCCAGATCGACCTGTTGGAAGCGGCCTGCATCCAGCGACTTCCTGCGACCTTTATCAGGTCGTCGGTCCACCTTGTAGGTGGAAGAACCATACCTACATAAAAATGTATAGTGAAACCATGTTTTGAGTAGGTGTTTTGTGCAATGTTTTAATGCAGGACACGCAGCTTAATTGCCCAGTTTTTAAGGGGATTAATACTGTCTTCCAGGGCCATAGGAAATTTTAGAACCACAGACAAGAATTTACTAATAATCTCGGTCTATAATTTTATGGCAAAATACATAACATAAGCTCACGCCTGTATCCCCGAAGGGGTAGGCAGAGGTGAACTAGCGAACTAGACCACCCATATTTCGCCAAGCTTAGTTCCGTCCTAGATGTGATGGAATTTGTGCCCGATATGGCGATAGGCTCGCCATATTGGGCACAAATTCCAGACTCCGGGCTGATATGAAAAAAACAATATCACTTTGCGCGACCCGGGGATCGAACCCGAGACCTCAGGACAGTCGTACCGAAATACAACTACGCCACAGAGGCAGCGGCAAAATTATTTACGTATAAAATTGATTTTTGATGCGACAATGAACTTGTGCAATGCATTTCAAACTCCAATGGATAGAAAATTAGAAATAACATCCGTTACTCCTGACTCCTAACCTCATAGTAAAATAAGATTATCTTAAGAAATATATAATCATTATCAACTACTTTCAGTCTTAAACAACGCCGAGCCCACAATAGATTAGGATAAAATAAGGATGAGTGAAATAAAAAAAAATATATGTAGATGTGAAACATCGAAACAAAAAATGATTGAAAGGATTATTTAATAGGTAGCATTCATTTATTTGTAAAGGTTATGCCGAATGGTCAAACGCTACTCAACTTCAACGGCTTCTTACATTGTTTTTCGCAATACAATTTTAACAGATAAGGCGGCCTTAAACGACATAAGGCGACTATAGATCTCAGCCCTAGTCCGAGCAATTTTATATAAGAAATATAGATATGCTGAGATCTATAGAGCGAACTTCGACTAAGTCTAAGTCAAAGTAAAGAACTCAGTGAGGATTTTGACTTAGTCCGAGTCATTTTTTACAAGAAAATCTTTGTTTAGTCTGTCTGTCAGTCTGTTTTTATTGTAAAAAATTACTCAGACTAAGTCAATGTTCCATTTAACAATTCCAAGTCTTCACTGAGTTCGTTACTTTGAGTTAGACTTAGTCGAAGTTCGCTCTATAGATCTCAGCCTGACAGACAAATTAGCAAAGATTTTCTTGTAAAAAATTACTCGGACTAAGTCAATGTTCCATTTAACAATTCCAAGTCTTCACTGAGTTCGTTACTTTGAGTTAGACTTAGTCGAAGTTCGCTCTATAGATCTCAGCCTGACAGACAAATTAGCAAAGATTTTCTTGTAAAAAATTACTCGGACTAAGTCAATGTTCCATTTAACAATTCCAAGTCTTCACTGAGTTCGTTACTTTGAGTTAGACTTAGTCGAAGTTCGCTCTATAGATCTCAGCCTGACAGACAAATTAGCAAAGATTTTCTTGTAAAAAATTACTCGGACTAAGTCAATGTTCCATTTAACAATTCCAAGTCTTCACTGAGTTCGTTACTTTGAGTTAGACTTAGTCGAAGTTCGCTCTATAGATCTCAGCCTGACAGACAAATTAGCAAAGATTTTCTTGTAAAAAATTACTCGGACTAAGTCAATGTTCCATTTAACAATTCCAAGTCTTCACTGAGTTCGTTACTTTGAGTTAGACTTAGTCGAAGTTCGCTCAATAGATCTCAGCCTTACCGCCAAATGTTCATACACTTAAGGTCGCCTTATGTCGTTTAAGGCCGCCTTATCTGTCAAAATTGTATGGCGAAAATCAATGTAAGAAGCCGTTAAAGTTGAGCAGCGTTTGACAATTCGGGCGTTAGTCTGTATTTCTTGTAAACATTGCTCGGACTAATTCAAAGTTCGATTTAAAATTCTAAATCCTCATTGAGTTCGTTTCTTTGACTTAGACTTAGTCGAAGTTCGCTCAATAGATCTCAGCCTAAGCTATTGCTATACTAGGAATTCATTATGTGACGTTTACTCTTTGCATCATTATCCTAGTGATTTAAGCGCAAGTTAATCGATCTCCGAGTGGCCTAGTTAGGTAATGCGATATTACTTAACAGGTAGTAAAACTTTTTATGATTACTTCATTATAACCGACTACGAAAGAAAGAGTTTCTTAATTTCGTCGGTTTTTATGTATGTTACTCGATATCTCCGCCTGGATCGATTTTCGACCAATTTCCAAAAAGGAGAAGGTCCTCAATGCGTCAATTTAAAAAAATATATGTATGTTACGCGATATCTCCGCCAAATGTGGACCGATTTTCAAAATTCTTTTTGTGTTCGATAGAGCTTATTTCAAGGGTGGTCCGATATAAATTCGGTCACGATCGGATACATTTTGAAATCGGTCCGTTAAGTTTTTAAACTTGTGATTATCTTTATGAATGTTACGATATATCCGCCAAATGTGGAGCGATTTTCAAAATTATTTTTGTGTTCGATAGAGCTTATTTCAGGGATGGTCCCAAATTTAGTCACCATCAGAAAAATTTTGAAGTCGGTCCGTTAAATTTTTAAACTTATTACAAGATAAGTATTATCAATATTCTTTTTGTGTTCGACAGAGCTTGTTTCAATGGTAGTCCCATATTTCCGTTATACAAGATAAACAACTTCTGGGCGGTTACCACCACCTCTTATAGCAGTATTATTATAGTCTTACTAGGTTTTTTTGTACGGGAATCGGTACAAATAAGATTATAATAATATTGCTATAAGAGGTGGTGGGAACCCCTCTGGCCACTTGCAGCTCCGCGCGCAATCTCTATTTATATCCCAAATCTTGAGAGTTTTAGCGGGAATTCTGACGGTGCGGGTGGTCGCTTGTTTTAATGATTTCATATTCTAGTCTTAAGTTGTGTTTGTGGTTTAAATGTGATGTGAATCTAAGTGATAAACATCAACGAAGATGGACAGTATGTGGACGCTTTGAAATAAGTGATTTTGGACGCTTTTTGTCGGGTGGATGGGTCGACCATGTTCGATTCCTCCGCTGCGAGAAAATCGTCTAAAAAGCATCAAACTGGAAAGAATTGACGCCAAAACTCCAGCAGGGCCTTGAAATCGAACACATCCGACTTCAATGCACTTGTGAAAATTTAGATATAGGAAACAAAGTGTAATAAATAATAAAAAGTATACGGCTGAAGGACATTGTATCCATGGCTATTAACAATATTAAAAAAAAAACTT
The DNA here is from genome assembly GCA_036417725.1 of Clanis bilineata. Classification (NCBI taxonomy): domain Eukaryota; kingdom Metazoa; phylum Arthropoda; class Insecta; order Lepidoptera; family Sphingidae; genus Clanis; species Clanis bilineata. The sequence continues at coordinate 3,280,273 of CM071165.1, forward strand.
GATTTAGAGATATGAGTGAGCTGTAGGATAAATCGAGATAAGCTGTAACTCTATATTAGTAATATACAAATCGCCCTAAATCTCAGTTTCTCAAACTATGATAAAATTAATAATTAATTAATATTCAATTAGCAGATTTGACATCTCGTTCAAAATCAAATATTTCGTTATTCCAAAGCGTACGCCTAAGTTCTAGCTCAATTTTGATAAAAGATTTGATTGATTTTAAAAAATGTTAACATGATTAGCCTTCCAGAAACCGGATGCAGCATTATGTAAGACAATTTCACAATTTCGACAACGCTTCATAACCTTCAGATTCTTGTGGAATAAACTTTTTGGTCGTTCCAATGTCGCATTACTATCGACAGAGGCGAATCCAGTAAAAAAGTGGGGGACAAAAGATTTGTCCGCAGTGTGACAATTGGGTATTTGACTATAATTTTGTGTAATATTTACGCCATGTAAAATATAGCAGAGAAAGAATTATTGCAAAGTACTCTAAAACTAAAAAAGTTAAAAACCTTTGAAATCTGCAGGAACTTTCAAAATACAAAAAAGAAAAGCATCTCTATATTCACGACACGACCATGACGGTACGCGCATTGGAAAGAGATAGCCAGATATCTCCACTACACTTGCTCATGGCAGAATTAAAGTATAAATTACTATTGAAATAAAACTATTTTTACGGATTCTATCACGATTAGGTTTCAATTTTTCCCGACGTTTCGAAGGCTTTGCAGTATAAAAATTAAAACCTAATCGTGATACAATCCGTAAAAATAGTTTTATTTCAATGTATAACATTCGCGTAAACTTAAGAAATCAGTATATAAATTACTACCTCATTTTTCATTCATTTTCGATGCAGTTTTTCAGAAGAGTTTCTTATAGTTTTATTTGCTAATAAGTACATATAAAGTCTATAAAGCAAACATAGTCAAGTACCAATTCAGGAGTATTACCTAATACTAATTCGATCGCGTGAATGGAACTGCAATTTATAAAAATATATTACAATTTTGAGTGAGAGGCAAACTTTTACGGTTCGTTACGTTACGCCTACCCCTTCGGGGATGCAGGCGTGAGCTTATGTTATGTTATGTTAAAATTGATTCAATGATTGTTCTCAAATTACACATAACATAACATAAGCTCACGCCTGCATCCCCGAAGGGGTAGGCAGAGGCGCACTAGCGAACTAGAACACCCACATTTCGCCGAGCTTAGTTGCCCAGATGTGATAGGGGGCGAGCCTATCGCCATATCGGGCACAAATTCCAGACTTCGGGCTGATATGGAAAAATCCAATATCACTTTGTCCGACCCGGGGATCGAACCCGAGACCTCAGAACCGTAGTCGTACCGAAATACCACCACGCCACCGAGGCAGTTCTCATATTAGTCCTGTTTAAAAAAAAAAATTAAATAAGATTTTCTTATTTTAAAGTTTTTAACAGTTGTCTGCGATGCAGCTACCATAATACGGTCCTGTCTGCCTCATGACAATGAAATGTTGCCAATTTAAAAACCATCAACATTGTGTTGTTTTATTTCCCATGACTTTGACATAAAAATACTGGTTTATACATCAATATATTATACCCTAGATGCACAGTTTTTGCAAATATCCTTCTAAAAAGTCGTCTCGGGAATAAAACAAAGATAACGATCACAAGTTGTAATTAAATCAACACAAATGTAACCCTAAGCACGTGTTATAAAGTAGGTTTTTAAACGAAATGAGAAAGCGTTCTTTAATTTGAATTTTTAAATTTAGAATTCTATCGACGTCCGACTGTAGGCAAAACGAGTGCTTATGCACTTCTTTGCTGTCCTATTTTCCGAGCGTCAGCTGTGCATCCAGGTAAATAATATATCGATGGGTTTATAGCTTAGCAAAGTTAATTGAGCTTGCTGGATAGGCGGCGCTGCCAGAAATTACTGTATTTATCTAAAAACACCGTCCAAGTGCGAGTCGGACCCGCGCACCGAGAGTTCCGTACAAACCTGTAGGTATATAATGAATTTCGCATTTTTTCCTTTATCTGTGCTATAAGACGTTGCTTCGTACCTTTAAAGATTCTGAGTTCACGGGAAGTACCCTGTAGGTTTTGATTCCCTTGCGAGTGACGAAAATTTGCTGCATAAACGGCTGTATCTTTTGATTGCGTTGGCTTAGACGTTTGATTTTTACAGCCGCAAGGGACCGTAGACCTGAGTATTTGATATGAATTTCAGCTGGATAACTCCACGCGTTCCTGAGAAAAAGGGTCTTGACAGACAGACTGACTGACAACAAAGTGATCCTATAAGGGTTCCGTTTTTTCTTTTTGAGGTACGGAACCCTAAAAGAACCTAAAATATATAAATGTTAAATAAAATGAATATTAATATCTGAATGATATTCATTTATTCTTCTTCCCCGACTCCTATACAAATCTAATGAGGGATTCGAAACAAAACCTTATAAGCATGTTTCAGAAAGATTCAGTGTCAGCTCGGATTCTAAAATTTGTGCCCGATATGGCTGGAGGCTCGCCCCCTATCACATCTAGGACGGAACTAAGCTCGGCGACATGTGTAGCGCCTCTGCCTACCCCATATATTTTAGAGGTCCAGTTTTGCATGATCTATAAAGTTCAAGAAGTAACCTCATCAGACCGTATATAGAAACACCATAGATACCGATCTGGACCATCCAAAATCTACGCACAGTGTTCACGGCTGCTATAATTGTTATTGGGCATGCGTTTGGCGACATCGAATGAATTTTAACAGGTGACTATAAATCAAGTGGCCTGGTTACATCGGAACACTAATCCGCGTTTAAACGGCAGTTAAATTGGGTATTTGACAATAGTAACCAATATCAATGAATTTCTGTAGGAACATAGATTTATCATCTAAATAACGTATGCAATAGGAATTTATTAAAAATACTCCAAGGATAATTTTATTTTAGTAATTTAATACTTAATTTTTTATCTGTGAGTCACGTGACGGTAAACACCAATCACGATTCACGATGCATGATGTCAGATTACTCATTTTTCTTGTTTGTTTGCTCTACAATCATAAATATTATTTCCCTTAATATATTTTTTAAAAGCGATTTTGTATCTATGGTAAGAACCAATGACGTCACCCGTAGCTACAGTTAACAGGTAGCGTTTTGGCGGCAAACTAAATTACACATATTAGTTTTTGCTTTTTTTAACTAAATCTATGAATAATGATTTCTTAGGTTTACGTGAATGTTATTCATTGGTTTTAATTTAATTTAATTAATTAAAACCAAATCGTGATATAATCCGTAAAAATAGTTTGATTTCAATAAATCTATGAAAATAAATTACGAAATATTTTTTACATGTTTAGGACAAACTAATAAATAGCTCTGTATACTTTAAAAAAAAATGTCAAGTACCCAATTATAAGCTATATACTATTACAGCCTCAGCGGCGCAGTGGGCGAGTAGCTGGCTGTGAAACGAGAGGCAGCGGGTTCGATTCCCGCACCGAGACAAATGCTTGTGTGGCACACAGATATTTGTTTCGGGTCTGGGCGTTGTGAGACCAAAAGTCTATTTAGTTCCTGATACCCACGACATAAGACTAGTATCTTAGTGTGGGGTCAGGACTATGGGTGTGATTGTTGGGTGTTATTAATATTTATTTAATATTATTAATCAATGTCGTGCGATATAGCTACTATAGCATGCCATAAAGCCTTGTTAAACGGACAGCGAATCGAACACTAAAGTAGCGTAACCATAGACGAATAAAGAGGCTAATAAATCAAGTAGCTTCATATGATACTACAATAATAATCAAAAGTTTAAAAATTTTCGGAACGACTTCAAAATATATCCGATCGTGACTAAATTTATATGAGACCATCTTTGAAATAAGCTTTGTCGAACACAAAAGTAACCCTGAAAAGCGGTCAATACTTCGTGGAGACATCGCGTAACATACATAGAAAATAGCATGGCTATACCTGAGAAGTAATGCCAAAACAAACGCCTCTTTATTCTAGTGACAGCGCATACGGACTGTAAACTGAGAGATATTTACAAATCCATTTGCCCCACTCGGGTATCGAACCCGAGATTTGCGGATGGTAGTCGTACAGCAAAACAACTACGCCACCGTGGTACTCAGAATAAAGTTATGTATTGAAAAATCAATTCTTAAACTGTTAACCAACGATTAACTGTTATTAATACAGCCAGCCTGTTACAGGCGCAGTTCACACACGCATGCACGAAGGCCGCACGTGCATCGCAAATTATATCCACACGACGCCGTTCATTATGTCACACGCCTTATATTTTTATTCTTAACACCTATTGTCCTTAATGTCACTCGTACTACCGGATTAATTGGGCTTGTAAACAACCAAAGAGATTTAATATTACTAACTATAGGGGCTATCAAGCAAGATTCCATAAAAAAAATGATCTCGAACTTCAGCACCGCCACCAACCAGTTATTACAATGCGAGGGCGATTATTGAAGTTATACTTCTTTAGGCGCGTTATGAAAAATGATGAGAGTGAAATTTTCAGATGCCCGCGCATCTGTGACACAAAATTAACAGTATGAAGTTGTCTACAGTATGAAGTTGTCTGCTTAACCATTTTTGCTTATATACTTTTTCAAGTGCTCCAATATAATTGAGGTTAACTATCCGTATGTATTATTTATTGATATAAATTAAAAATACTTTTATTTAATATAATTAACACTAAATATTATTAAATTATTAATGTTAAATACTTATTATTGGTTATTTAATATTTACAAATTTTTTTTTTTTTTAGTAGCCTATGTAATGTCCCACTGCTGGGCAAAGGCCTCCCCCAACTTTCGCCACTTGCTCCGATCTCGTGCTACCTCTTGCCACTTAAGACAAAAACTGACTATGTCATCTTTCCATCTCTTTCTTGGTCGTCCACGTCGTCGGTAGCCGTCGGTTGGTGTCCAGTCTGTTACTTTTTTGGCCCATCTATCTGCTGTCATCCGACACACGTGGCCGGCCCAGTCCCACTTTAGCCTTGCGGTTTTTGTGCTGACATCTGCAAGACCTGTCATGGAGCGCAGATCAGAGTTCCTGACATGATCTGTTAATTTTATTTTCATAATATTGCGCTCCATTGTTCGTTGGCATACTGCAAGGTGAGACTTTTGGTGTTTGGTCAAAGACCATGTTTGGGCACCATACGTTAGAACTGGCAGGATACACATGTCCATTATTTTTCTTTTAAGACATGTAGGTAGATCACCTTTGAGGTAATCTTTTAAAGACCAGTAGCTCCTCCAAGAGTTCTGGATGCGTCTTTCAAGTTCTTTCTCTTGTCGGTGTTTGAAGGAGACTAACTGGCCAAGGTAGATATATTCTTCTACATGTTGTATATCCTGCCTGTCTACCTCGATCTTAATTTTGGTACCGTTCGTCATTATCTTTGTCTTTGACCTATTCATCGCAAGTCCCACCCTGAGACTCACGTCAGACAGTTCCTGCAGCATAGTCTGAAGCTCGGGTGCTGATTGAGCGAAAAGAACAATGTCATCCGCAAAACGAAGATTTGTTATCCTCGTTTTATTGACAACAATACCCTTGTTTTTCCATGGAATATCCAGTTTTCTCAAAACATCCTCTAAGGTAGAATTAAAAAGCTTTGGAGACAATGGGTCGCCCTGCTTTACGCCTTTATTTATAGGGAATGTGGATCCTGGTTTATGCAGTTTAATTTGTGCTGTACTATTGTGATATATGATTTTTATTAAATTGATGTAGGTTCTTTCTATATTTTGGTTCTCTAATGCGTTGAATATAGCATTATGTGATAGGCTATCGAAGGCTTTTGAATAGTCTACAAAGGCTAGGTATAGTATTTTGTTGTATTCTATTGATTTTTCAATTATTTGATTGATTGTATGAAGGTGGTCTGTAGTAGAGAAGGTAGGACGAAAACCGGCCTGTTCAGGTGATTGGTTGGAATCAAGCTGTGTGGCAATACGATTTTCTATTACTTTCACAAATAATTTGTATAAGTGAGAAATTAAACTTATGGGTCTATAGTTATCTATGTCTGATTTGTCACCTTTTTTGTGTAACAAGATAATGTTCGAGTGGCACATTGTGGCTGGGACTTCACCCGTATATAGGATAGTATTAAAAAACTTTGTGACATGGGGAAGAAGAGCAGGTTCCCCTATTTTCAAAATCTCAGTAGTGATACCGTCTTCTCCAGGGCTCCTGTTGTTTTTCATCGTTTTTAGGGCCGAGTGTACTTCATAGTCGCTTATCGGTGGAATATTATCCGCGCATGAATAGTCAAAACAGGTATTGAGTTTTGGGGGTCCCGAATATAGATTTTTATAAAACTCAGTGCATACGCTAGTAATCTTTTCGCGGTTCGTATGTTTTACTCCCGTTTGATCTTTCATACTAGTAATCCATGTTCTACCCCTGGAAATACCTTGCTTTGCCGCCCGGAGTGATCTATTTGTTTGTAGCGCTATTTTAATTTGTTGCGTATTGTATTTTCTTATATCCGCCCTAATACTGCGTTTAACCTGTCTATCCAAGGATTTGAAGTTTGGAGACACCCGCGGTGTTCTTTGCCGTTCCTCGATTAGTTGGACAGTCTGTGGAGACAATTTCTTTTGTTTTTTGGGAGGTTTAAAACTTTTGGTTGCAGTTTGAATGCACTCAATTATTCGATTGTACGCTGCGCTTGCCGGTACGTGGTCTCCACTCGAGAACTTTTCTGCCCCATCGGCTATCAGTTCTACGAGCTATGTGCCCTGCCCACTGATAAAGGTCGCAGGAAGTCGCTGGATGCAGGCCGCTTCCAACAGGTCGATCTGGAAATCTTTGGGGGAGGCCTATGTTCAGCAGTGGACGTCCTATGGCTGATGATGATGATGATGATGATGATGATTCGATTGTACTGTTGATTTACTTCGTCAACTCTTGGCTCGGTTATAGATATTTCTTTGTGTATAATAGAATTTATATGGTCAGCATTATTTATGAGGGTATCTTTATTGATTCTTTTAATTTTATTTATAAACAGTTTCTTACGTTGTACCTTGTGATTAAATTTTATTTTTACTCGTATGGGCCTGTGATCTGAGCTGAATTTAAACTTATTGAGTACTTCTATATTTTTTACAATACTAAGATCGGATATAAGAGCATAGTCGATCTCATTTTTTTATTTTTCCGTCAGGAGACATCCAGGTCCAACGGCGTTGAGGTTTTTTGTAAAAGAATGTGTTTACTATTGATAGGTTATGACTAGCTGTGTATTGTATGAGAGAGTTTCCACGATCATTGCGGCTTCCGAGGCCATAGGGTCCCAGACCTTTAATGTAATCAAGATCTTGATGTATTCCTACTTTGGCATTAAAATCACCCAAGATCACATTCCAAAAACTACTATGCTCGTCATATTATGCGTTATTAAGTAAGGTGTAGAATTCCTCTAGTTCATCGGATGAATGTGCGGATGTTGGTGCATAGACTTGAATGATCGTCAAAAGTTTGTTATGTGTTATCCTGAACTTTAATATAGCAATACGATCTGAGTAAGCTCGAAACTCGACGATATTATTCCTCCATTTTTTAGCAACTAGGAACCCTACACCGTAAAGTCCGCTATTATCTCCGTAATAGAAAAATACGTTGTCTTCAGTTTCAGTGGTTTGTTCTCCTTCCCTTCTTACCTCTGAGAGGCCCATTATGTCCCAGTTGATGTGTTCGAGGGCGTGTTCTAGTTCAGTCAGTCTCTCATCCTTCATAAGTGTACGCGTGTTGTAGCTCAAGATGTTTAAGGAATCGGTGTCCATGTAACATAGCTTCGAGGTCGTTTGACGGTTGCGCAATCCCGCCCGGAGATTCTTAGCATTTACAAAATAAAGAAATAAATTTAATAAAACATTTAATAAAAAGTTTGTGATAAAAATTAAAATTGAACATCAAATTATAATATTAATTTTTAATATTTGCTATTAAATTGAATAAATAAATATTTATAAAAATAACTAAATAAATTTAATGAAAATTTTTTGTTGATTATCCTTTTCCAATCCTTCTATTATTTTATTGTAATTAATTATTTGCATGCAATAAAAAACTATTTTTTAATGATGACAAAGAAGTATAACTTCTCACGCGCGTACATAAGTACACGCACCCATTTTTTTTACAATTTACACCCTAGAATGTTTTGTGAATGGTTAAGAATCACGTAAGATAAGTTTATTCTCTCAATATAATTTCGCTGGCCGACCTGGCGCGCGTATATTTCAAATAAACTGGGCGACTTTGTGAATGGTTAAGAATCACGTAAGATAAGTTTATTCTCTCAATATAATTTCGCTGGCCGACCTGGCGCGCGTATATTGCGAATAAACTGGGCGACTTATGACCACTAGGTCATAACTTTTGGATCACAAGTTTTGTGCTTTTGTCCCGTCTATATACTGTTGAATGTCTTTGTAAACAACGATTACACGCAAAAGCCCGCCGAAAAAACACTCTATCAAATAGATTTAACATTATTATAGAAGGGAGAATAAGCAGCGATAGCTCAGTTGGGAATGGTACGGATTGCCGAGACAAGTGGCGGAGGTTCGAGACCAACCCCAAAATGGAGCATACACCTCTGACTTTTCTATGTTAAGTGTATTTTCATTGTGAAATATCGCTTGCTATAACGATGAAGGAAAACATCGTGAGGAAACCTGCAAACATGAGATTTCTTGACAGGAATTTCGAAGATATGTGAAGTCTACCAACTCACATTAGGCCAGCGTGGTAGACTAAGGCCTAACCTCTCTCATTAGTAGAGGAGGCCCGTGCCCAGCAGTGAGATAGTAATATTACAGGGCTAATATTATATTATTGTATATTATAGATATGAAGGGCTATCGAGCAAGTTTCCATACAAAAAACTAAAAACCGATCAAAACGAACACCTAAAAGTAAAAAATAACAACAATTTTTTACTCTCTTTGGAGTCGGTGCTGAGTCCTAAGGCCGAAGCAGATTTAGATTAAAAACTTAACTGACCGACTTCCAATTTACCGATCGTGACCAAATTTATATGGGACAACCCTTGAAACAAGCTCTATCAAACACAAAAAGAATTTTGGAAATCGGTCCACATTTGGCGGAGATATCGCGTAACATACATAAAAAAACCGACGAATTGAGGACCTGCTCCTTTATGGGAAGTCAGTCGAAAAGGCACCGACTCTAAAGAGAGTAAGAAATTGTTGTATTTTCCATCATCAGCTCAGCAACATGAGATGATGAGTACCAGACGCATATACCTGAATAGTTTTAGGAGATATATAAAACACACTATGGGTCCCTATAAAATTTGAGGGTTGCCCTAAATTTTTCGGGGATCCCATCACCAGATTCTGACTTGGTGCCAATGGGACCACCTGGGGAGTATACCCTTTTAAACAAAAAAATAATTTCTCGAATCGGTCCAGCCCGCCTAGCATGCGCGCCACGCAATATCCCGATAATCGACTGTCGAGATGTTGTCTACGTGTTGTCTACAATATTGTATGAAAATAAACGAGGACGCATGTAGTGTCCGTAAACAAATAGAGAAAACCGGTTATAACAGGACAAAAAGCGCAGACAAAATGTTCTCGTGGTACGCATGCTAGGCGGGCTGGCGTCTTCGAGTAATCGAGGAACATACATAAAAAAAAGATTCCGACGAATTGTTAACCTCCTCCCTTTTTTGAAGTGGGGTAAAACATTAATTTCAAACGTCAGTAACGCCATCTGCCACTTTTTACAATGTGAGGACGCTTAATACAATTGCGTACTTGACCAATTTGTTTTTATTGATTTTATACGAAATTTACGTCATGTAAAACGTAACACAGAAAGAAATATTGAAATACTGCCAAAAATAAAAAAGTTATAAGCCTTTGTAGTTTGGTGTAACCTTCAAACAGCGGGAAAGAGAAGTATCAGTAAAATCACGTCACGGCCATAACGCGTGCGTTGGAAAGGGATAGCAAGATATCGCCACTACGCCCCTCACTCATTGCAGATTTTAAAATATGAATTACTGCCTCATTTTTTTAACCAATTTCGATGCGGTTTTTAGAGAAGGGTTTTTTTTTGTTTTATTTGCTATTACATATAAAAATTATGTTTACGAGAGATGGAAAACATGAAAGGGATATTGAAAGAAGAGTAAATGCTGGAAACCATGTGAACGGGGCACTACACGCTTGCATGAGTAGTCGGCAAGTTAAAAGTACCCTAAACCGACGTGCATGCATGAAGAATGTAATGAGACTGAATGAGGCGAAAGAGGTGTGTAAGGATCGTAGCAAATGGAAATCCCTTGTCTCTGCCTACCCCTATGGGAAAAAGGCGTGAGTCTATGTATGTATGTATGTATATAAAAATTTGTATGAAATGAAACATAGTCAAGTACCCAATTTACACTCTAGAATGTTCTGGGAATGTTTAAAGGCGCGTTTCTTACACCGGTTTTTATCAAAACAAAATACTAAAACACATACGCAAAACATTTTTGTCTATGGTCCATTGTTCTATTAGTAGGAGACAGCCAAAAAGAGACAAAAGATTTGTTGATTTTCTCGGTGGCGTGGTTATATTTCGGTACGACTACCGTCCTGAGGTCTAGGTTTCGATGCCCGGCGAGGGCAGTGATATTGGATGTTTCTATATCAGCCCGGAGTTTGGAATTTGTGCACAATATGCCGATAGGATCGCCCCCTATCACATCTGGGACGGAACTAAGTTCGGCGAAATGTGGGTGTACTAGTTGGCTAGTGCGCCTCTGCCTACTCCTTCTGAGATACAGGCGTGAGCTTGTTGTTTTTATCTTTTACTCATTTTTGGGTCGAGGTTAATAAAAGTTAAAACATTACTCTTTCGATACAGTCGGGTAAAAATTACATAACATACATAAGCTCACGCCTGTATCCCCGAAGGGGTAGGCAGAGGCGCACTAGCGAACTAGAACACCCACATTTCGCCGAGCTTAGTTCCGTCCCTGATGTGATAGGGGGCGAGCCTATCGCCATATCGGGCACAAATTCCAGACTCCGGGCTGATATGGAAAAATTCAATATCACTTTGCCCGACCCGGGGATCGAACCCGAGACCTCAGAACCGTAATCGTACCGAAATACCACCACGCCACCGAGGCAGTCACCGGCAGGCACCGAGGTAAAAATTAAAATTACTAAAATTAAAAATAGGGGTCCAGTTAGCGCGAACGCTGTATTATCGTTTGTCCTCGAGTGTTTTGTATTTGCTGCACAATTTACGGATTCATTCTTCGTTACTTGGTAGGATTACTCCTTGTTGCCAAATTAGACCAGCTTGGCGGACTGGCTCCCTCGAGGCGAATGACCCCCGAGAGCTTCTGTCCACCCTAATCTATATATGCAAAGTTGTGCAAAAACTTTACTACCGCGATTCAGGATTCATCGATAAAATTTAGTTTGTAGTTTAAAATAAATAAAATGAATTAATAGAAGAATATTGTTAAATATTTTTGACAATTAAAAATATAAATATATTGTATACTTATTATAAAAGAAACATTATGAACTGGATTTGATCATACATCTGGAGCGTAGAATTATGATACCTAGCTGAGAAGTAAAAATTACAACTACCTTCAAATTTCCAAATATATTATTCCTTTTTCGACCGACTTCCACAAAAGGATTTTGTGGAATCATATTGTCTATATTTAGTATGTAGTATAAAATGTATTATACTTATGTTATATATTATATAGATCAGTTCATTTATAGTGTATTTTATGTAGGTATTTATTGTGTATGTATTTATTAGATATCTTATGTAATATATGTAATATATAATTCCTTATTATCTATCATATTATGTTATGTCTAGTTTACTTGACATTTATGCACCTACCTTATACATCTCTGCATGACCCTAAGGTTGGCTGGGAGAGAATGCTTTTAGCATTAAGCCCGCCTTTATACCCAATGTATATAAAGTGTAATAAATAAAAAATAAATAAATAAAAGGAGGAGGTCCTCAATTCGTCTGTTTTTTTTACGTATGTTACTCGATATCTCCGCCAAATGTGGACCGATTTTCAAAATTCTTTTTGTGTTCAATAGAGCTTATTTCAGTGGTCCCATATAAATTTGGTCACGATAGGAAAATTAGAAATCGGTCAGTTACGTTTTTAAACTTGTGATTATCTTACAACCGACTACTTGTCTGACATCAACCTCCTTGGGGGATCCAATCCCGGGCAAATAGGACCTTACTTATAAAAATATTTTCGCTTATCTTTTCGCTAAGAATAGGGGCCTGACTTAAAACAGCATTTTTAGCTGAGCAAATGGTTAAGAATAACCTGTCACTTTTTTCCTTGCGTTACATTGTTTAAAAATGAAAGGGACAACCTATGGTATAAAGATAAGCATCGCTTAAATATTTTTATAAGTAAAGTGCTATATTATCACTTTTTCCTTGCGTTATAGCCCCTTACTTATAAAAATATTTAAGCGCTGCTTATCTTTAACCATAAAAAATAAAATAAAAATCTTTATTGATCACGTAGGCATGTAAAAAAGCACTTATGACAAGTCAACACAAGTAAATTTTTAAATTAGGATTAATATAATTTACATTATATATTTGAATTAGACAACAGGCAGGCAAGTATGGACATAATAACGATGGGATGGCTGAGATAGGGTGATAAGGGGAAATAGGAATAGAGTGTAAGGGAATGGATTGTATGGGTAGGTATATAGGTATATAGGTACATAGGTTGTCCCTTTCATTTTTAAACAATGTAACGTAAGGAAAAAAGTGACAGGTTATTCTTAGCGAAAAGATAAGCGAAAATGTTTTTATATGTAAGGCCCATTTTCGACAGACTTCCAAAAAGGAGGAGGTCCTCAATTCGTCTGTATTTTTTTTATGTATGTTACGCGATATCTCCGCCAAATGTGGACCGATTTTCAAAATTATTTTTGTGTTCGATAGAGTTCAGTGGTCCCATATAAATTTGATCGTGGTCGGATTTGAAGTCGGTCTGTTAAGTTTTTAAACTTGTGATTTTGTTTAATAATAAAAGGTTAATAACATGCTATGGTTAGGGATTAGTAGCGTTGAAATATTTTTATAAGGGACATAGTGTTAGAAATACACTCCGCCCGACCTGGGAATCGAACCCAGGACCTCCTGGTTCATAGCCGGTATACACTGCCACTAAGCCAAGGAGGCGACCAATATATCCTAACCAAAGGACATAATTCCATGATGGAGTAAATTAAAATACAACGATGCAATAAAATTCGCAGTTATTAAAATTCTCAACGAAACAAGGCATTGTTTCAAATCCGGTTTTGAACCCTGACCCCTTAGTTCTCAGCTGCGGGCGTTGAATCTGTGGGAACAAAAATCTAGACTTATGTTTCAACAATAACTGAAGAGTGTGTTATGCAATCCCACATTATGGTGGGATAATGGTAGATAGAAAGAGCATTTGAATAGATTGAAAAACGCTTTAGGGAACGTACTCATAGTACGTGACGTATTTCTTACAATTAGGTACTTGACTATGTTTCACTTCATACAATTTTTTATATGTAATAGCAAATAAAACAAAAAAGAAAGCCTTCTCTAAAAACCGCATCGAAATTGGTTGAAAAATGAGGCAGTAATTCATATTTTAAATTCTGCAATGAGCAAGAGTGGGGGATATCTTGCTATCCCTTTCCAACGCACGCGCCTTTATGGCCGTGACGTGATTTTACTGATGCTTTTCTTTCTCGATGTTTGAGGGTTACACCAAACTACAAAGGCTTATAACTTTTTATTTTTGGGACTATTCCAATATTTCTTTCCGTTTTATATTTTAGACTAGCTTTTGCCCGCGGCTCCGCACGCGTATTTTGTAGGGCCAACGGAAAAAACTTTTGATTTGTCGATTCGCCCTGTCGTTTTAGTCCAAATATGGGCGACCCAGATATCGATTTTGAAGTCAATCGGCCCAAAAACAAAGAAAAACAAAATGGCGGCCACTTTTGATAGGTCTGACAGCGGTTCTCTCATTCGAAACCACGGGGCGACTCAGATATCGATTTTGAAGTCAATCGGCTTAAAAACAAAGAAAAACAAAATGGCGGCCACTTATGACAGGTCTGACAGTGGTTCTGTCACTGGGAACCACGGGGCGACTCAGATATCGATTTTGAAGTCAATCGGCCCAAAAACAAAGAAAAACAAAATGGCGGCCTCTTTTGACAGGTCTGACAGTGGTTCTGTCATTTGGAACCACGGGGCGACTCAGATATCGATTTTGAAGTCAATCGGCCCAAAAACAAAGAAAAACAAAATGGCGGCCACTTTTGACAGGTCTGACAGCAGTTCTGTCGTTCGGGACCACGGGGCGACTCAGATATCGATTTTGAAGTCAATCGGCCCAAAAACAAAGAAAATCAAAATAGCGGCCACTTTTGACAGGTCTGACAGCAGTTCTGTCGTTCAGAACCACGGGGCGACTCAGATATCGATTTTAAAGTCAATCGGCCCAAAAACAAAGAAAAACAAAATGGCGGCCACTTTTGACAGGTCTGACAGCGGTTCTGTCATTCGGAACCATGGGGCGACTCAGATATCGATTTTGAAGTCAATCGGCCCAAAAACAAAGAAATACAAAATGGCGGCCACTTTTGACAGGTCTGACAGCGGTTCTGTCATTGGGAACCACGGGGCGACTCAGATATCGATTTTGAAGTCAATCGGCCCAAAAACAAAGAAAAACAAAAGTGGCGGCCACTTTTGACAGGTCTGACAGCGGTTTTGTCATTCGGAACCACGGGGCGACTCAGATATCGATTTTGAAGTCAATCGGCCCAAAAACAAAGAAAAACAAAATGGCGGACACTTTTGACAGGACTGACAGCGGTTCTGTCATTGGGAACCACGGGGCGATTCAGATATCGAATTTGAAGTCAATCGGCCCAAAAAAAAAGAAAAACAATATGGCGGCCACTTTTGACAGGTCTGACAGCGGTTCTGTCATTGGGAACCACGGGGCGACTCAGATATCGATTTTGAAGTCAATCGGCCCAAAAACAAAGAAACAAATTTTCAACCCCTATTTCATCCCTTTGTAGGATAAAAATATATCGCACCCCATTTCTGTCCTTAGGGCTAAAACTATTCTCATACCAACTTTCTTAAAAATCCGTTCAGCGGTTTCTGGATTCCAATAAAAACTTTCATCCCCTATTTCATCTCATTAGGGGTTGATTTAAAAAAGTAGCCCATTTGTGTCGTTAAACTCAAAAATATGCACTATCCCATACCAAATTTCATAAAAATCCATTAAATGGGCCTAAAATTCCTATACAAACGTTCATCCCCTACTTCATCCCATTAGGGGTTGATTTAAAAAAGTGGCCCATTTGTATCCTTAAACTCAAAGGTATCCACTGTCCCATACCAAATTTCATAAAAATCCATTAATTGGACCTAAAATCCCCATACAAACTTTAAACCCTTATTTCATCCCTATAGGGGTTGATGAAAAAAAATGAAGTACTCCATTTTAATCCCCAGGGGCAAATGTATCCTCATACCAAATTTCATCAAAATCCATTAAGCGGTTCCAAAATTCCCATACAAACTTTCATCCCCTATTTCATCCCTTTAGGGGTTGATTTAAAAAAAATAAAGTACCCTATGTACGTCCTTGGGGTTAAAAGTACCCATATACCAAATTTCATCAAAATCGGTTCAGCGGTTTAGACGTGAAAACGCCACAGACAGACAGACAGACAGACAGACAGACAGACAGACAGACAGACAGAGTTACTTTCGCTTTTATTATTTAGTAAGGATGACATAAATTTCGTATAAAATCAATAAAAAAAATGTGTCAAGTACCCAATTAAACTGTATGATCGAATCCACTTGACGAATATTTTGTTTGTTTTTTTATCTATTATTAGATAGGTACATGTATTTTTCATTTTCAATTGCCAATAACTATATATTTTAATTTATTATGAATTGTTTTAAAATTCCTCATCACAAACCTTATTAATCCTGCATCGCGGTAGCAAAGATTTCGCGTAACTAAGTATAAATACATCAAGAATAACCAAAAGATTCGGGGTCCATCGCCTCCAGGAAACCAGTTTGCCAAGCTGGTTTAATTTGGCATATTGGGTATCATCCCTTTCCTTTCCAATCATGGATCAGTAATGAATTGGGCGAGCTGTAACCACTGAGAGGATAACGATTAAATGACCATTGTGTCGATTCGACCCTATTTTTTTTTCTTATATTCGCTGTTTGAGTAAAACGATTCCTCTTTTTTTATTGGTTTAATAATTTTTTTTTATGGCAATTGCAATACATTATGCCAATGTCAAGTTAGGAAAATTGTTTTCCTACATCTAAGTTTTCGCAAGTGCAATGAAGTCGGATGTGTTCGATTTCAAGGCCCTGCTGGAGTGGCGTCAATTCCTTCCAGTTTTATATATTTTAGACGATTTTCTCGCAGCGGAGGAATCATACATGGTCGACCTATCCACCCGACAAAATGCATCCAAAATCACTTATTTCAAAGCTTCCACATACTGTCCCTCTTCGTTGATGTTTATTGCTTAGATACACATCACATTTAAACCACAAACACAACTTTAGACTAAAATGAAATCATTAAAACAAGCGACCACCCGCACCGTCAGAATTCCCGCCAAAACTCTGGTTTAATCTCTAAAAATGTGTTCGACTGACTTCCAAAAAGGAGAAGGTCCTCAATTCGTCTGTTTTTTTTTAATTAGTAGTCTCTCATTAGTAGAGGAGGTCCGTGCCCCACAGTGGGACAGTAATATTACAGGGCTAATACATTATTCAAATTAGATTTACGTTCCTACATTGAGTCGTATGTTTTTCCCCCAGAGGGGTTGACGTCAGGCAGGCAGCCGGTCGTAAAAACTTAGCCAAATCCTTTCTGCAACATACTTGAATAATTGTGTTGCGCGGATCCCACATTAAGGTAGGATAAAGGCAGGTAGAAAGAAAGAAAGATTACGGCATATATTTTTGTATACAATCTAGTTTTAAGTAACTATAAACTGTATTAATCAAAGTTCTTTGTGGGTATTATAAACGTCTCTGGTATTAATGAAGAGGATTGTATTTTGAGAGATTATACTGACGAATTGATTATTCTCCTTGTGAAGTTGGTCCAAAAAAGGGGTCGAGTTGGCGGCGTTGGCCTTATTATCGTTTATCCTCGAGTATTTTGAGGGTTTCGAATCATGTAGATTCATCGGATTGGTAGGATTACTCCATGGTGCCAACTTAGACCAGCTTGGCAGACTGGTTCCCTCGAGGCGATTGACCCCTCAGGACACCTCACCCTGCTTAACCTATATATGCAAAGTTACGTGAAAACTTTACTACCGCGATTCAGGATTCGTCGCTAGAAATACGTTTGTGGTATAAAATATTCAGATTGGGTTTATAAAAAAAATGTTGTGTGATAATTTGAAATTAAAATACAAATACATTATGTACTAATTTTACAAGAAAATATTATGACTGGATTCGATCATGCAACTACATAGATCGTAAGGAATTGGGTATCTAATTTTTTTTTTATTTACGCTGTCTCTCACCTTTCCCGTTGAGTTGTCCAGCGACGGGACTAGTGAGACTAATTAATCTCACTAGTCCCGCGGGACTATAGAGACCGATATTCATTACTACGACAGACTTTCGGTCTCACAACACCCAGACCCGAAACAAATATCTGTGGGCCACAAAAATACTTGTCTCAGTGCGGGGATGGAACCCGCGGCCTTTCGCTTCACAGCCGGCTGCTCGCCCGCTGCGCCACGGAGACTGTAATTTGGGGCTTAGGGCATAAGGATCGAAAACACACCTTATATACCTACGTGTTGAGTACCTACATACAAAGATATGAACCTAAATAAAACAGCAAATACATCATGTACCTACGGTAATATGTATGGGGAAAAATAATTAGAAATTAAAAAAAACTCTTTATATTTTATATTTGAGTGGTATAGCCACGCTGTACCTACACACTAACACGAATACGCCAGCTCGACCGGTTTGATACCACTGTCTCACAGTAAACCGATGTAAAGTGGCAGCTCGCTGTCGCGTTTCGTTCGGTGAGTGAGATTTGTGTGGATTTTGACGGGAAGTCTGACAGGGTGGGCGGCGCTTGTTAAAATTATTTCATATTATTCTCTAGAGCTGTGTTCGTTGTTTTTAAGTGATGTGGTCCAATGCATCAAACTTCAGTGAAATTGGACAGTATAATGTGGACATTTTTTAACCGGTGATCTTCGATGAGTTTTGCTTGGTGCGTTGGCTGGCTTTCTTCGATCGATTCGCCGCGTGAAGATCATCTGAGGAGCATCGTACTGGAAGGAATTACCGCCATAATCCCAGCAGGACCTTGAGATCATCCACATCTGGGTGTCAAAACACAATTGCTCTATTTACCTTGACATTGGTTTAATCATCGCATATGCGTGGAAGTCATTATTTTTAAAAGAAGAAGAAGAGATTTCCAGTGGCTCAATTTCTCTCTTCGTTTCCCAATCCCTAATTCCCTCTAGTTAGGTTGCCAACGCACCCATGATTATTTTTGTGTCTTGGATGTCTATGGGCGACGGAGATCATTTACCATCAGGTGAACCACCTGCTCGTTTCCCAGGTTCCCAGGCGCTGTGCTAAAAAAATAAACTAATTATTCAGTTGTATTGTTATCTAACGCTATAAAACAGTAATTATATGTTTAAAAAACATTCTGAAATAAAGAATATGTCGACAAACAATTGTATTTGGTGGGTTTTAATATGTGAATAACTAATATTTATTACGCCATTTGCATAAACAGCGGTCTGCCAGGAAAGGCCAACTCTGCTGTTTATCATTATATAAATAGAAAGGGTTTTTATAATATGAAAAAATACGGATGTTCCGGAAATTAAGATGGCGTCATTTGATAAAATAGAAATATAACTTAACGGATAATACATGAAGTTAATTATTTTTTTGGCTATTTTCATCAATATATTATACCCTAGATGCACAGTTCTTTGCAAATATCCTCCTAAAAAGTGGTCTCAGAAATAAAACAAAGAAAACGATCAAAAGTTGTAATTAAATTAACACAAATATAACCCTAAGCAATCGTTATAAAGTAGGTTTTTAAACGAAATGAGCAAGCGTTCATTAATTTGAATTTTGAAATTTAGAATTCTATCGACGTCCGACTGTAGACAAAACGAGCGCTTAAGCACAGCTTCTTTGCTGTCCCTTTTTCCGAGCGTCAACTGTGCATCTAGGTAAATAATATATCGATGCTATTTTAATTAACATTTTATGACTCATTTATTGTGCCCGTACAAAGAGATTTAATATTACTAACTATAGAGAGGCTATCAAGCAAGTTTCCATACAAAACAATTGATCTCAAACTTCAGTACCGCCATCAAGTACTTATTACAATGCGAGGGCTATTATTACAATTTACACCCTAGAATGATTTGTGAATGGTTAAGAATCACGTAAGACAAATTTATTCTCTCAATATTATTTCGCTGGCCGACCTGGCGCGCGTATTTTTCAAATAAACTGAGCGACTTATGACCCTTACCTAGGTCATAAGTTTTGGATCACAAGTTTTGTGCTGTTGTGCCGTCTATGTACTATTGAATGCCTTTGTGCCCGTAGATGTGCTTTTTTATAAGATTATCTAATTTTACCAACCACAGTGTGACGAGAGCATCGAAAAGAGAGCCCTATAGTAATAATAGCCTCGAAAGTCGAACATGAAATTACAATGTTGTCGATTGTCCATTAGTGATGCTATTAGTGTCCATTTTACGGTGAAATTATTACACAACCATAAAAATGTCTTAGTATTTTGTACGCGTATCCGAATACAGCCTAAAACTGACATTGTCAACTGTCAGTCAAACTGTCAGTGTCAAAGTTAACATCTTGGCCGAGATGATATCATTGCATAAAATGGTGAATTAATTCGCAAATTATAACACAAAACTATGTAAAAATGGCAGATAAGATCCGCCAGATAGCCCAGCGGCTTAGAGACAAAGTGAACACCGTGACCATGCCTCAAATAAATGTAGCTAGCAGAGAAAAAGTGGATCAACTTTTGACCAAGTACGTCCCGGCAGCGAGGGTTAGCGAAGTTGCAGAAAAATTCAAATACGAAGCTATTTCTACAAAAGTCAAGGATTTAGTCACTAAATATGAGAAATTCACTGGCGTTGAGGAAATTATGGCTATACAAAACACCGTTATAGATGCTCAGGTTGGTTTTATCACGATTTTATGGTCAGTTCAAGGTCAAACCATAACTGATCCATGATGAGATGATATTTTAGATTGTCATCTCAAAAGTATCTCTTAATAGTTATTGCGTTAGATCTATTCGAGTGCAATGACTCATCACAAACTATACAAAGTTGCAAATTAAAAATAGATAAAGTAGGATTAATTTAAAATAGAAAAACCATTAAAGTATTTTTGTAGTACGGCCACACTGTTACATTTACAGCACAAATGGGCCAGCTTGACTGGTTTGATACCACTGTCTCACAGAAAACTGACAAAGTGCCTGTTTGCTGTCATGTTTCGTTTCGTGGGTGAAATTCTCGGTTGCCCAATTTCCCCCCTCCTTTTCCTTATCACCATTCCCCTCCTTTTCCTTATCACCATTCCCCTCCTTTTCCTTATCACCATTCCCCTCCTTTTGGTTGGCAATATACCCATGATTTTTGTGTCTTGGGTGTCCATGGGTGGTGGAGATCACTTACCATCAAGTGACCCAGCTGCTCGATTGCTATTCGCCTCTATATAAAGACAGTGTGAAAGCTTCCAACTTTATATGAATCAGGTGCTATTTCCATTAACTTCCAAAAAGTAGAAGGTCCTCAATTGTATCTGTTTTTTCTATGTGTATTACGCAATTTCTCGGTGGCGTGGTGGTATTTCAGTACGACTATGGTTCTGAGGTCTCGGGTTCGATCCCCGGGTTGGGCTAAGTGATATTGGATTTTTCCATATCAGCCCGGAGTCTGGAATTTGTGCCCGATATGGCGATAGGCTCGTCTATCACACCTGGGACAGAACTAACTCAGCGAAATGTGGGTGTTCTAGTTTGCTAGTGCGCCTCTGCCTACCCCTTCTGGGATACAGGTGTGAGCTTATGTTATGTTATGTTTATTATGCAATTTTTCTGCCAAATGTGGACTGATTTTCAAAATTATTTATATTTGAAAGAGCTTCCAAGGGTGGTCCCATATCAATTTAGTCACAGTCGGATCAATTTGGAAGTCGTGTCAGTTATGTTTTTAAACTTATTATTTAGGTTCACTTTTAGACCAAAAAATTGTCAAAAAATTAGTCTTCCTTATCATAATCAATCTGGAAATCTATGGGGGAGGCCTATGTCCAGCAGTGGACGTCCTATGGCTGTTTATGATGATGATGATCATAATTATTAATGTACAGGAAAGGTTTATGACAGCACAAGACCAGAGACGAGATGTGGGCAGGCAGCTGGCAAATATTGAAGCAAGACTTAAAGAACTGCACGCCGAGATGCAGAACACCATGAAAGGGGATGATAAATACTTGCATCTATGTACCGAGGAACATAAGGTACGTCCAGCTGTAGCTCAGTGTACCGTTGCAGAAAGTTGGTACCAATAACCATTTCACATCCAGGGAGAATGATTTACGGCCGGTTTGAATAAACAATCTCAGATCGAATGTGCAGATGGATTACAAAAATTAGCCAATTAGAACACAGTTTGAACATGACTCCGTCGAATGACTTGATTTGATTGGCCCATAATCGCGATCTATCTGCACTCTAAACTGAGATTGTTTATTGAAACCGGCCGTTAAAGTGTAATGGCAAAGATAAAAATAAAAATTGAAGTTAATTTTTTAATCAATTATGCACATGGGTATTTTGTAATCATAATTTGATCTGTAAATTGTCACAAGTAGCATAGTAATGGCGTTGTGTGTGCTAAAAATATTAATTAACCAATAGGTGGGTTGCAAATGTAGTAAAGCTGACAAAATGGCCCAGAATTTTTTTTTTCGTCACAAATTTAAGTTCACGTTATTCAAAGATTGCGTCGGTGGCGTGGTTGTATTTCGGTACGACTACTGTCCTGAGGTCTCGGGTTCGATCCCCGGGTCGGGCAAAGTGATATTGGATTTTTCCATATCAGTCCAGAGTCTGAAATATGTGCCCGATATGGCGATAGGCTCGCCCCCTATCATATCTGGGACGGAACTAAGCTCGGCGAAATGTGGGTGTACTAGTTGGGTAGTGCGCATCTGTCTACCCCTTCGGGGATACAGATATTATGTTATGTCATTATTGAAAAACTATGAGCCTTACAAAATTTTACCGCTAAATTGCTAGCCATCCTCCCTTGAAGTATATCCGGTTCACTTGAGGGCCTTGCGGCATGACTTGATGGTTGGTTGAGACGGGTATGGGGGTATCCCTGTGTCTGCATCGGTCATCCGCCTGTCTTGTCGCAAGCCCTGAGATTTGTTTCTTCCCTCTTCGGATTTGGAGTGTGAAGAAGCATAAATAGTTCGGCATGATTCTGACGACCACTGATAAATACATTGTCAGTGGTCCCAATTTTTTTGGACTGCACTACGCTTACCATCAGATGCAGTGTAGTAACTTTGCCGTTCCTAGATAAAAAAACCTGATGCAGAATTCTTACGTATTATGTGAGACAAATATCTTATCATTGTCAGTTAGAATTGTTTTGTTACCGCATTCGTTATCAGTGTGAGAAAGCTTGCACAATATTATATGGAAGTTACCAAGGAGATAATTTTTGCAATATTACATAAGCCTCGTTGGCGTAGTTGTATTTCGGTACGGTTATCGTCCTGAGGTCTCGGTTTCGATACCCGAGTTGGTCAGTGATATTGGATTGTATCAATATCAGCCCGGAGTCTGGAATTTGTGCCCGATATGGCGGTAGGCTCGCCGACATCTGTTGTTCTTTGGCACATTTCCGTTTTACAGAAGGGTTTCTTTTTTCTTTTATTTGCTATTACTTATAAAAATATGTATAAAATCAAACATAGCCCATAAGCTCACGCCTGTATCCCCGAAGGGGTAGGCAGAGGCGCATTAGTACACTAGAACACCCACATTTCGCCGAGCTTAGTTCCGTCCCAGATGTGATAGTGGGCGAGCCTATCGCCATATCGGGCACAAATTCCAGACTCCGGGCTGATATGGAAAAATCCAATATCACTGCCCGACCCGGGGATCGAACCCGAGACCTCAGAACCGTAGTCGTACCGAAATACCACCACGCCACGGAGGCAGTCTTACAAACAAAAACTCAAACTTACGTCGGAATACAACTTTAACGGCTTTGTGGCGACATCTCTGCCAAACACGCCGAACAATTTACAAGCATCGTACGTCAGCGCACAACGGCAGTAGCTACGACAACAGATGGAGCCACCAAATTCCAAATCACGGTGGCCAAGTTTCCCACAGACGTTACATATATATATATATATACAAACTCCGAATATTAACCATCGGAGAGGCCGCGGCAGTCAGGCACTACACCCGCCTGACGAGATCTCCCCTCTGGTGAAGGAACACAGACACTCGTTCCTCTACAGCTTCTTATATTGATTTTCGCCATACAATTTTGATAGATAAGGCGGCCTTAAACGACATAAGGCGACCTTAAGTGTATGAACATTCGGCGGGTACTTGACTATGTTTGATTTTATACGGATATTTATATGTAATAGCAAATAAAACGAAAAAGAAACCCTTCTGTAAAAACTGCATCGAAATTGGTTGAAAAAAGAGACAGTAATTCATATTTTAAATTCTGGAGTGGGGGCAAAGTGGAGATATCTTGCTATCCTTTTCCAACGCACGTACCGTTATGGTGTGACTTGATTATACTGATATTTCTCTTTCCCGCAGTTTGAAGATTACACCAAACTTCAAAATCCTTATAACTTTTTTATTTTTGAGAATATTTCAGTATAATGATTTCTTAGGTTATTCATTGGAATAAAACAATTTTTACGGATTCTATCATGATTTGGTTTTAATTTTTATGCTCGACGTTTCAATCAATGCCTGCCTCCGTGGCGTGGTAGTATTTCGGTACGACTACGGTTCTGAGGTCTCAGGTTCGATTCCCGGGTCGGGCAAAGTGATATTGGATTTTTCCATATCAGCCCGGAGTCTGGAATTCGTGCCCGATATGGCGATAGGCTCGCCCCCTATCACATCTGGGACGGAACTAAGCTCGGCGAAATGTGGGTGTTCTTGTTCGCTAGTGCGCCTCTGCCTACTCCGTCGGGGATACAGGCGTGAGCTTATGTTATGTTATGTTTCAATCAATTTAATATTTTAGTATTTCTTTCTGTTCTATATTTTAGGCGACATAAATTTCATACATAATTAATTTTAAAAAATCAGTCAAGTACTTAATTGTCCCTTCCAGCTTATAATCCAAGAGCGAGCTCTCCGTACGTTATTCGCGGACGCAGAGCGAGAGGAACGGGAGCTGTTCGCGACGATGTCAGCCGCTGTGAAGCTGGGACATGAGAGAGAGAGGGCGCATGCCGAGAGAAACAAATATTGGTACATCGTCGCTTCTATATTCGGTGAGATTTTGTATACTGATTTCTTAAGTTTACGCGAATGTTATACTTTCTTTCTACCTGTCCTTATCCCACTTTAATGTGGGGTCGGCGCAACACACTTTTTCAAGCATGTTGCAAAGAGGATTTGGCTTAGTTTTTACGACCGGCCGCCTGCCTGATGTCAACCCCCTATGAGGGATCCAGTCTCGGGCAAATTAAATTAGAAAATTTACTTCGCCCCACCTGGGAATCGAACCCAGGACCTCCCGGTCTACAGCCCATCCATGCTGCCACTAGACCAAGGACGCGAATGTTATACATTGAAATAAAACTATTATTACGGATTCTATCACGATTTGGTTTTAATTTTTATTCCCGACGTTTCGAAGGCTTTGCAGTCTTCATGGTCATGAGTTGGACTGAGATGTCATTTGTCCAAGAATGTTAGTGTTACAAAATCTACCTTCATTTTTAAATTATACAAAATTAAAAAAACGAAACGTCGGGAATAAAAATTAAAACCAAATCGTGATAGAATCCGTAATAATAGTTTTATTTTGTATGTTAACATCTTCCTATATTACACACAGTCACAGACAGCCAGCCTCCGTGGCTTGTCGGGCGAGTACCCGGCTGTGAAACGTGAGGTCGCGGGTTCGATTCCCGCACCGAGACCAATGTCTGTGGCCCACAGATATTTGTTTCGGGTCTGGGTGTTGTGAAAGGTCTCTCGTCGGTTCCTGATACCCACGACACAAGACTTGATCTTAGTGTGGGGTCAGGACTATGTATGTGACTGTTGGGTGTATTTAATTATTTATTTCTTAATGCAAAACTTCGGATGTATGGATGTTTGTCACACAAACACATGACACTCTTAGATTTGTGTGGTAAAGCCATGCTGTAGACAGTTACGTCTGCAGCACGAACGGGCCGGCTCGACCGGTTTTATACCACCGTCTTTCAGAAAACCGACGTAAAATGGCAGTTCGCTGTCGCGATCGGTGAGTGAGAATTCTGGTGGCCCAATTTCCCCCTCCTTTTAGGTTGGCAACGCAGCCATAATTATTTTGTCCTGGGTGTCTATGGCCGGTGGAGATCGCTTACCATCAGGTGACCCATCTGCTCGTTTGCCAGCCTGTGCTATAAAAAAAAATTGGCACAGAGATAGATTATAATCTAGAATAGCACATAATGTTTAACCGACTGCCTCGGTGGCGTAGTTGTATTTCGGTACGACTACTATCCTGAGGTCTCTGGTTCGATCCCGGGTCGTGCAAAGTGATATTGGATTTTTCCATATCAGCCCGGAGTCTGGAATTTGTGCCCGATATGGCAATGCAGCAACTGATGCAGGCCGCTTCCAACAGGTCGATCTGGAAATCTTTAGGGGAGGCCTATGTTCAGCAGTGGATGTCCTAGGGCGGATGATGATGAAGGTGGAGGTGGTTAACCCTTAAAATCCCCCAAACAGGCACAGTCCTCGGCATAGCCGGTTCGACCATCAACAACCGCCTGAAGATGGCGGAGTTCAGGGACATGATGGAGCAGCAGATGGCCCGCAGTGCCAGCGTGCTCTACACCATCGCTGGAGGTGGAACTGCCAGCAGGGCCGACATCACTGAGGCCATGAAGACTGAGTTCGCTTATCAGGTATTTTGGGCATGGAAAAGTTACTGCACTACATCCTGATGGTCGCCTCTTTGGTCTGGTGGCAGCATAGATAAATAAATAAATAAATACACCCAACGGTCACACATCTAGTTTTGACCCCACACTAGGTATAACCTGTATCGTGCGTGTCAGAAACTATGAGAGACTTTCGGTCTCACAACACCCAGACTTGAAACAAATATCTGTCTCACACAAACATTTGTCTCAATGCGGGAATCGAACCCGCGACCTCACGTTTCACAGCCGGCTGCTCGCCCGCTGCGCCACGGACGCTGTCAATGATGGGCTTTGGACCAGGAGGTGTAAAAAAAATTGGGACAGAGATAGATTGTAATCTAGAATAGCACATAATTTTGAACCGACTGCCTCGGTAGCGTAGTTTTTCGGTATGACTACTGTCCTGAGGTCTCGGGTTCGACTCCCAGGTCGGGCAGTGAATTTTCTAATTTAATTTGCCAGGGGCTGGATCCCTCAGAGTAGGTTGATGTCAGGCAGCTGGTCAAATTCAAATTATTTTCTGCAAATAGGATATTTTATACCACTTTTATGTGATGTCGTGAAAACTAAGCCAAATCATTTCTGCAACATGCTTGGAAAAGTGTGCGCCGACCCCACATTAAAGTGGGATAAGGGAAGGTAAAAATAAAGAATTTGAGTATGAAACATAAATTAATTTATACTTTTTTAGGCACAACTGGCCCAGAATGTGAAGTTCATGCAGGATAGTATAAATCATCTAGTCAACAAACAAGGATCTTTGATTGGTAAGCTAGTTTCATATTTTGTATGCATAAAAAATCCATAAAACATAATCTCACGCCTGTATCCCCGAAGAGGTAGGCAGAGGCGCCCTAGCGAACTAGTACATCCACATTTCGCCGAGCTTAGTTCCGTCCCAGATGTGATAGACGAGCCTATCGCCATATCAGGCACAAATTCCAGACTCCGGGCTGATATGGAAAAATCCAATATCACTTTGCCCGACCCGGGAATCGAACTCGAGACCTCAAGACGGTAGTCGTACTGAAATACAACCAACCAACCAACTACAAAATGGAGCATACACCTTTGAGTTTTCTATGTTAAGTGTATTTTCATTGTGAAATATCGCTTGCTATAACGGTGAAGGAACACATCGTGAGGAAACCTGCATACCCGAAAATTTCTTAACAAGAATTTCGAAGGTATGTGAAGTCTACCAACCCGCATTAGGCCAGCGTGGTAGACTAAGGCCTAACCCCTCATTAGTAGAGGAGGCCCGTGCCCAGCAGTGGGACAGTAAAATTACAGGGCTAATATTATTACAGAACACCTTCACCACCAAGAAGAGTCGCTGGAGAAGCAATTACGCGATCTAAAAAAACTCGTGGTCGCAGCATCACAAAGCAGTGCCAAATCTGATGCGGAACTGGCTAAGGCCCTCTCAGTAGTCCACCAGGATTTGGATGAAGCCGACCGGGATAGAGAGATGGCGACCCAACACCTGGTCCCGAACCATGTACTGACTGGAATTGGGGTGGCCATCTGCATAGCGGTTATAGCTAGTAATATACTGGGCAGGATCAGTTGATTTGGTCTGTTTTGTGATTTTTTAGCGGTTAAGCTTGGTAGTGCGGTTAAAACTGATCATAAGCCCACTCATAAGGGCCTAAGGGGTAGGCTGAGGCGAAAAAAGCTACAACTTCATTAAAAAAAAAAGCGACCACTGAGATACAATGGGTTTATCGGTGGAGACCAGAATCATGCTGGCCTATTTATCTATCTTCAAACGGGCAGGCGGATAGGCGGATGATCGATGCAGACACAGGGATACCCCAATACCCATCCCAACCAACCATCAAGTCATGCCGCAAGCCCCTCGAGAGAGCTGGAAGTACACTGGCTGATCCTGGAACGCGAACCACACAAACTAATATGGAAAAATCCAATATCGCTTTATTCGACCCGGGGATCGAACCCGAGACCTCAGGATGGGAGTCGTACCGAAATACAACCACGCCACCGAGCCAGCTATTTTAATAACCTGTAATAACATTTTTTTTACTTTTATACACACAAAACCTTTATATTTTGTCATAAATACGCAAAAAAATCACAAGAATTCCCAAAAATGGTTTTGTTTACGAAAAAAGTGTCGTCCGACGTACAAAAATGTTCAGATTTATAAATGTTAGTTGGAAAAGTTCAGTTGAATTTCGACCTTAGGTACTTACGCATAAAACTGTATTTAATGTAACAAAAAAAAACATTGACAGTTTTTGATTATCAGCCGTAAGGGCATAAGGTTGAATTTCGATTTAACAAGAACTAGTGGCCTTTCTAACTCCGAAAAAAACTATATGCATCTCTTTCTGATGCATTTTTGTTACCGTAAAAGAAGAGTTGTTAATTTGACAGTTTGCTAAAACGCTAATAGTTTTGACTAGCAGCGCCTCTTGTGACAAATATAATGAATTAAAACGTATGGAGAAAGCACTAATTTAACTAAAACTAACTTAAGTTAAAGGCACAAAATAGAATCGATGTATGAAATCTCTATTTAGTAAAATAGCCCAACTGTCGTTTATATAATATCTGCTGTAATGATTCCTGCACTTGTTTTTTCGAAACAAAAATCAAAAACACGTACACAAAACAAGGATTTCATTTTCTACTGCTCATGTAACCAATCGACCATAGACAAACAATTGGGTACTTGAATAGTTTTTTAAATTAATATTATATGGAATTTACGTTTTCTAAAACATAAAACAGAAAGAAATACTGAAATATTTTCAAAAATAAAAAAGTTATAAGCCTTTGAAGTTTGGTGTAACCGTCAAACTGTGGGAAAGAGAAGTACCAGTACAACCACGTCACGCCATAACGGTACGTGAGTTGGAAAGGGATAGCAAGATGTCTCCAATATGCCCCCACTCCAGAATTTAAAATATGAATTACTGCCTCATATTCAACTTATTTCAATGCAGTTTTTACAGAAGGGTTTCCTTTTTATTTTATTTTCTATTACGTATAAATATGTGTATAGAATTAAACATAGTCAAGTACCCAATTGTAGAAATATCGTGTTTTGTGTAATGTTTTAGTGCAGAAGACGCGGCTTTAAGCTACTGATAGAGCTTTCATTTTTTTATCACTCGACTTGCCTATTTTTTTACATTTTTTTAAATAGTGGTCGCAATTAAAAGTATCGACATACCAAAGATCGTTAAAAAGTTATCGATAAAATAATCGATGTTATAGTTTGGCTGCATATTTTAGAAATAGATTGTTATTCAAAATACTTCTTATTGGATACTCAAAAAGTCACAAAAATATGTAACATTCACAAAAAAATAATATTTAAAATCGATGTAACGACCACACCGATCTTAATCGATTAAATAAATCGATGTAATTATTAACTCCACTAATTATTTTGTATAATCATTTAATAATAAGAAATGCATATAATATTTATAGTATCAGCTGCATTTGTAAAGGATTCCAATATGAAAGTTGAATATATGTTTGTTGCAATTTTGAGTTTTATTACATAACATAAGCTCACGCCTGTATCCCCGAAGGGGTAGGCAAAGGCGCACTAGCGAACTAGAAAACCCACATTTCGCCGAGCTTAGTTCAGTCCCAGATGTGATAGGGGGCGAGCCTATCGCCATATCGGGCACAAATTCCAAACTCCGGGCTGATATAGAAAAATCCAATATCACTTTGCCCGACCCGGGGATCGAACCCGAGAGTTTTATTACCATAGGTTTACCCCTTTATTCATAATAACTTAGTAGAGCGTAATAAGACCGCAATAGTACGCTTCATTAAAATTGTATTCATAATCGTTTAATAGCGTTAAAACATTCCAACGTTCGATAGTTGAAACATGGCCGATTCCAATCAGCTGTTTCAAGTTCGATGTTCTTCCTAATGATATTAATTTTGTTATAGTCTAGGACCACATCTAAGATTGATTGTTTAAGATTTTATTTAAGATTGTTTCCAAACAATTAATAAAAAATATAAGGCCAGACTTCCTATTTGCTTCGAAGCTTGCCGGAGATAAAAATAATATTGTTTCTCTAACCAGCAATTGTATTCGATAAGCATATATTAGTTGTCTTTTTGCTAAACTAGGCAAAAGTAGGGTTATGCTTTCGATAAGACTAAGATTTCATTATGAATAAGAGGGTTAGAGTTTACAGTCGCTTCCTTGATCTAGTGGCAGTATATATGGGTTGTAGACTAAGAGGTCCTGGGTTCGATTCCCAGGTCGGTGTCTTAGGTGCGGTGGAGATCACTTACCATCAGGTGACCCATCTGCTCGTTTGCCAGTCTCGAATTTTCGACCGACTTCCAAAAAGGAGAAGGTCCTTAATTCGTCTATTTTTTTATGTATGTTACGCGATATCTCCGCGAAATGTGGACCGATTTTCAAAATTCTTTTTGTATTCGATAGAGCTTATTTCAAGGGTGGTCCCATATATTTGGTCAATCGGATTTGAAGTCGGTCTGAAGTTTTTAAACTTGTGATTATCTAATTTAATTTGCCGGGAATGGATCCCCCAGAGAGGGTTGACGTCAAGCAGGCAGCCGGTTGTAAAAACTAAGCCAAATACTTTCGGCAACATGCTTGAAAAAGTATGTTGCGCCGACCCTATATTAAGGTGGGATAAGGGCAGGTTCTCTAAGAAACGCCACAACGTTGCGATCGACGGAGCGTTCAACGTTGTTGGCTCTTAGAGAATACCATTTTCCATACATTTATGTCAAACGCCTCGCTCGAGAGAGCTAGTTTGCATAAGCGCCGTCATCACGCATAGCGCTTTGTACCTTGCTGAATACAAAAATGAAAACATCGTTGCCGCAACGTTGTTTTTACAAATGAAACCTTAGATAATCGACCTGCAAGTAGAAATATCAAAACACAACGGTAGTAATAGGTAAGTGTTATATTGTACCCGACTGCGTGAGTTTTTGAGATTATCTTACAAATGATAAACATAAGCACACACCTGTATCCCCGAAGGGGTAGGCAGAGTCGCACTAGGGAACTAGAGCACCCACATGTCGCCGAGACTGGTTCAGTCCCAGATGGATAGGGGACGAGACTATCGCCATATCGGTCACAAATTCCAGACTCTGGACTAATACTGAACTGAAAAAGTCAGCCTGACACGAGGATCGAACCCGAGACCCCAGCACGATAGTCGTACTGCGCACGCAATACCACTACACAACCGAGGCAGCCTTAATTTGGCGGATATATCGCATAATATACATAAATCACATAGACGAATTGAGTACCACAGACGTAAAAAAAAGATGGACGGAGCTCTAGAAACATGAAAGTGAAGCAGGTTTTTCGACCCATTCGATCTAACGACACGTAATGGCGGCGACTGAGCGTGGTATTTTATTTAGTTTATTTTATTATTTAGGAAAACATACAGCTATTATATTACAGTTTGTTACAAAAGTGTGATTTTAACAAAAGCCAATAACAGTTTTCATAATGATTTACATAAAAAAAGTGAAGATAGTTACAAAAAGATTTTACAAGTAAAATGAGCTTACATTAATGTTAATAGTTGGTAGAGCAATGTTTTTGGTAGAGTCAAGCTGTAGACAGTTACATCTACAGCACGTATGGGCCGGCTCGACCGGTTTGATACCACTGTCTCACAGAAAACCGACGTAAAGTGGCAGCTTGCTGTCGCGTTTCGTTCGGTGAGTGAGATTTCCGGTGGCCCACTTCCTTCCCCTTCCTTTCCCAATCCCTTTTTCCCTCCACTTCCATTTCGTCCTTTTAGGTTGGCAACGCACCCATGATTCCTTTTGTGTCTTGGGTGTCTATGGGCGGTGGAGATCACTTACCATCAGGTGACCCATCTGCTCGTGTGCCAGTCTCTTCTAATAAAAAAAAAATAGTGCTAAACAAAGTTTATTTATAACTGTTGTATAAAGCTATTATTATATCATACCAGAAGATACAGAAACAGCTAGAAATTTACATTAAGCATGCTTTACAGGTTTCTTTAAATCTACTTAATTTACACTTAATTGACTGCCTCGGTGGCGTGGTGGTATTTCGGTACGACTACGGTTCTGAGGTCTCGGGTTCGATCCCCGGGTCGGGCAAAGTGATATTGGATTTTTCCATATCAGCTCGGAGTCTGGAATTTGTGCCCGATATGGCGATAGGCTCGCCCCCTATCACATCTGGGACGGAACTAAGCTCGGCGAAATGTGGGTGTTCTAGTTCGCTAGTACGCCTCTGCCTACCCCTTCGGGGATACAGGCGTGGATGTTTATGTAATTTACACTATTTTTATTATTTGAATATATCTATATGACAATAACGATTATGAGTGTTATGTTGCGTAGTGCACTTTTGTACAGGCGCGTTTATGAGTGTGGCTACTCTGTGGCCTCCTTTTAACTATAGGCGAGATGGTGTCCTTTTTTTTAACGTCCATGTTGAGTACCTCTTTTTTAAGTCTGTCGAAGATACTTGTGGTTTATGAATACCACATAACTAAACAATTTGCTATTACAAAGTTATTTGGGTTTTTAATACAAGGAAAAGTTTATATATTAAATTAATTATATAAATATGATTAACAAACAGTTTAGTAAAGTGAGTACGTTGTAGAAGTTGTGTACTCGCTAGAAAAATGCTCAATATTTTTATAATAATGTCGATAATTCCAATTGTTAAGTGCGTACAATGCTCAGGAAATTTGTCATATGCAAACTATTATCCTGATACAGGTATGTAAATGTTTTATTATATAATTTATATACCTCTATATAAGAGCAGCTATAGCTCAGTTGAGAATCGTACGGGCTGCCGAGACGAGTGTCGGAGGTTCGAGACCAACGTCAAAGAGAGCACACATTTTCTATGTTAAGTGTGTTTTTAATGTGAAATATCGCCTGCTTTAACGGTGAAGGAAAACATCGTGAGGAAACCTGCATACCCGGGAATTTCTACACAAGAATTTCGAAGGTATGAAGTCTACCAATCCGCATTAGGCCAGCGTGGTAGACTAAGGCCTAACCCCTCTCATTAGGAGAGGAGGCCCTTGCCCAGCAGTGGGACAGTAATATTACAGGGCTAATATTATTATATTATAATTTATTAACAAATATACTTTACTCGCTATACAGAGTGGCGCCAACCTAATGACCAGGGACGTAAAAAAGACGGACGGAGAGCTAGGAACATTGAAAGTGAAGCAGATTTTTGGCCCATTCAATCAATTGACACGTAATGGCGGCCACTGATCGAAAACCCTGCTCACTTTTAATGTCTAGCGCTCCGTCCATATTTTTTCACGTCCGTGCTAATGACATTAAAAATAATTAGTAATGTAGGTATTTTTAAATTTTGCCTCACTAAAAAGTAACGTCAATTCTAAAAAAAAATTTAGAACAAAATAAATAGCAATAGTTTACTAAATATCACACCATTTATACTCTAAACCGGTATAATGTGCGAAATCTCCATGAAGCATAGACATGTAGGTAAACTTTAGTAGGTACGCGGCGCGTCCTCGCCGTCGTACCGGAGTTGTTTTAGGTCACCCTAAACGTACGTCATGTGTAATAGATAAAACATAAAACAGTGTTATGTGTAAATATATAAAACATAACATAAGCTCACTGTATCCCCAAGGGGTAGGCAGAGGCATTAACGAACAAGAACACCCACATTTCGCAGAGCATAGTTCCGTCAGATGTGATAGGGGGCGAGTATATAGCCATACCAGGCACATTTCCAAACTCCGGGCTGATACTGAAAAATCCAATATCTCTTTGCCCTCGCCTGGGATCGAATCCGAGACCTAACAAGACAGATATAGGCGTAAGATGAATATGTATTTATGTATATAATATATAATGCGTGCCTGTTTTCATGTCCTGGAGTTGGGCGTCTCCAGATTAAGACGCCTTGGCCTGGTATGCGGAGCTCTACCAGGCTCGATAAGTCTTTCCCTAGCTATTCGTGGGAACGCTATGATTTACGATAATAAAAATAATCAAAATGGCGGCGACGCAGCTTGCCACTCGTCACGTCTCGGATCCCATGGTGGCAAAAAGCGGACTGTGGATACCCGCTTTGCTACGTTGAATGTGAGAGGAGGAATGGACTCTAAAGTGGAAGAAGTATGTCAGATGATGAGTAAGAGAAAAATTGATGTGCTGTGTGTGAATGAGACGAAACGGAAAGGTTGTGAAACAGCCACATATGGTACATTTCAGGCCTATTGGTCTGGAGTACCAGAGTCGTCCAGAGGCAAACAAGGTGTTGGACTTATCCTTTCCGCTAGAATGGTAGAATGTGTGACTGAATATGAGTGTCTGAGTCCGAGACTTGTTTGGGTCAGATTGAAAGTGGGATTAACTCGTATCTTGGTCTTAGGAGTTTATGCTCTAACGGATCTAGGTACGAGTTCTTCTAAGAATGCTCAAAAAGAAAGAGAGGATTTCTGGGAGAATTTGAGAGATATAATACAGATGCGCAAAGTTAACGAAAGGATAATTTTGTTAGGAGATTTTAATGGATGGGTCGGAGTGAAACGGGATGGATATGAAAGAGTGCTAGGTTCGTATGGTGATAAGAAGGTGAATGAAAATGGTAAATGTCTGCTTGAGGTATGTTTATCTTCGAATCTTTGTGTGACAAACACAATGTTTGCTCACAAAGCTATTCATAGATACACATGGGAGAATGCCGAGATGAAAAGTATGATTGATTTTGTAATAGTGGATGAAAGATTGAGAAAAAAGGTAATAGACACTAGATCTTTCCGTGGAGTGGGCCTTGATACCGACCATTTCCTTGTGGTGTGTCGAATTAAAGACCTCTTTAAAGGGTGGCGCCACCACAATCCGGATAGATCAAGTGTTTTGGAAAGAATAAAAGTAGAAAATCTACAAGTAGACGTGAAAGATGAATATGAAAGGAGACTGAAAGAAAGTTTTGAAGCAGTGGATGAAGGGGATGATATAGAAGAGTTATGGAGTCTGTTTAAAAAGGAGGTTGTGGGTGTGGCAGCTGAAGTATGTGGAGTAAGTAAAAGGAGATCGAATATAAAAGAGAAGAGTGTCTGGTGGGACAAGGACGTAGTAGAGACGTACAGAGAGTAGTAAATGAGAAGAAGAAAGCATGGTTAGACTGGTTGGCAATGAGAGCGGATCTAAGAATGGGAAAGGTAGATGAAGAGGATGTTAATGAGTCAAAAAAAGAATATAAGAGAATAAAAGGAGAAGTAAAGATCTTAGTAAAAAAGGAAAAGGAAGAAGAAAAGGATGAGTTAGATGAAAGACTGGGTCAAGATTTTCAGAGGAACATTAAGTTTTTCTGGAAATCAATAAGAAAAGCCCGAGGAAAATCTATGCCCTCGGAGCTTAATTGCGTGAAAGATAGGAATGGGAGGCTTGTGAACGGAGAAGAATGTGTGTTGAGAAGATGGAAAGAATATTTTGAAGGATTGTTTGAGAAAGAAGAAAAGCAAAGTCTCTTAGTGATGGATGACAAGGATGAAATTAAAGAGAAGATAGGAATGGATGAAATAATAAATGCATTGAATAGTATGAAAATGGGAAAAGCTGCAGGGAATGATGGAATATCTGTCGAAATGCTAAAGGCTGGACAGGGTGCCGTAGCATGTCTGCTGTATCGCCTCTTAAACTTATGCTGGAACGGAGGTATTGTACCAAGAGATTGGTGCAATGCTGTTATTGTTCCATTGTATAAGGGTAAGGGGTCACGGCAAGACTGTCAGAGCTACCGAGGCATTAGCCTTCTTAGTGTTGTCGGCAAATTATATGCGAAAGTTCTGATTGAAAGGGTTATGCAAGAGACGAATAATAAATTATGGGATGTACAAGCGGGATTTCGAAAGGGTATGGGATGTACTGATCAGGTCTTCTCCCTACGAAGCGTTGCTGAAAAATGCTCAGCCAAAGGACAAAAAGTCTTTTGCGCCTTCGTAGGCTTGGAGAGGGCCTATGATAGAGTAAAAAGAGAGGAACTGTGGTCAGCTATGTCCATGTTTGGAGTGAGCAGCTGCCTGATCCGAGCGCTGAAGTCTCTTTACGAGAACTCCAGTGCCTGTGTTAGGATTAATGGGGCGTACACAGACTGGTTTTCCATCAATAAGGGTGTAAGACAGGGATGTGTAGCGTCTCCATGGTTGTTCAACCTTTTCATGGACGGCTGTCTACAAGATTTAAAAGAGAGTGAGCATGGATTAAAAATGAATGAGTTGTCACTAAAATGTCTTCTTTACGCTGATGACCAAGTTCTTCTTGCATCATCGGCGGAAGAATTACAGACAATGGTGACAATTATGGATGATGCGTTTAAAAGGAAGGGAATGAAAATTAATGTAAGTAAGACGAAAGTTATGGTTTTTGAAAGAAATGAAGGAATGACAGAGTGTAAAATTATGATAGGTAATGAGAGAGTAGAACAAATGAAAGAGTTTGTATATTTGGGTTGTATGTTTACAAGTGATGGGAAGCATGATAGCGACATTGAAAGACGAGTATGTGCAGGTAATCGAGTGAATGGCGCACTGAACACCTTTATGAGCAGCCGAAAGGTTTCTAAAAAGGCAAGATTGGCTGTTCATAAGGGAGTGTTAATGCCGACACTGATGTATGGCAGTGAAAGTTGGGTATGGCAGAAGAGGCACGAAAGTAAGATCAGAGCGGTTGAAATGAGAGCGCTAAGGAGCATGTGTGGCGTGACATTGCGTGATAGAGTGAGGAATAATGTGGTGATGGACCTTTGTGGAGTGAAAGAAGATGTAGTGACAAGAATAGAGAAAGGGATGTTGAGATGGTTCGGACATATTGAGAGGATGGATGATAGGAGATTGACGAAAGAGATACACAAGACGAGTGTGGAAGGAAAAGTCGGTAAAGGTCGACCGCATCGCACATATTTAAGGCAAGTCTAAGATGTATTAACTAAAGGAAATATAAAAAGTACCCTTAACCGACGCGAATGTATGAAGAGATTGATGAAAGTAGATGAAGCGAAAGTAGTGTGTCAGAATCGGGCGAAGTGGAAATCCATAGTCTCTGCCTACCCCTATGGGATACAGGCGTGATATTATGTATGTATGTATGTATGTATAAATAAATTCTTCTCATGCAAGGATATATAAGGAAAATGTTGGTACTAATTTTATAAAACAACGATGTTTACCCGTTTTATAAATGATAACGGATAAACTATTGTTTTTATCCTTATCTGTTGCCTTTTTGGTCTCGTAGCAACGTATATGTCTGATCGGGAGGTCCTGGATTCCGACGGGGCAAGTAATATTTTTCTCAGTACTGTGTGGGTGAGTTTACGTCAGGCAGGCAGCTGGTTGTAAAAATAATATAACATATACCATAAGCTTACGCGTGAATTCTCGAAGGAGTAGGCAGAGGCGCACTAGCGAACTAGAACACCCACATTTCGCAGAGCATAGTACCTACTGTTCCAAATGCGATAGGGGGCTAGCCTATCGCCATATCGGGCACAAATTCCAGACTCCGGGCTGATATGGAAAAATGCAGTATCACTTTACCCGACCCGGGGATCGAACCTGAGACCTCAGGACGATAGTCGTACTGAAATACCACCACGCCACCGAGGCAGTTTGTAAAAATAAATGCCTGCTTTCAATCCCTTTCTGGGGGATCCAGCCCTGGGTGAATAGTGTTAAAAAACCCTCGTCTGACGTGGGAATCGAACCCAGGACCTTCCGATTCACAGCCCATATAGCCGTGGAATAAGGACGCTACTTTACATTACACAATTATTTTTTTTTAGAGCCGAGTGTACACGTTATATTGGAAGTTAACGGCATAAATGTTACCAATCCCGATAAAGGTAAGAACACAGATATCCAAGTATAGTAAACTACGATAAACTACGGTATTATAAAATAATTCACTCATACCTTTTCAACAAACAGTAGCCTCGTAATCTTATAATAGTTAAACTTAATTCATAATATTTATTGTCCTAAGTAAGTACTTGCATTTAGTTAGATGTTAAGTATATTTATACATGTATCAATGTGACAATTGTTGGTAATCCAAATAAATAAAAAAAACAGCGATAACTCAGTTGGGAATGGTACGCACTGCGGAGACGAGTGTCAGAGTTTCGAGACCAACCACAAAAAGAAAGAGCATGAACCTCTGACTTTTCTATGTGTATTTTCATTGTGAATTATCGCTTGCTTTAACGGTGAAGGAAAACATCGTGAGGAAACCTGCATACATGAGAAAATTCTCCATAATTAAGCCAGCTTGGTAGACTAAGGCCCAACCCCTCTCATTAGTAGGGGAGGCCCGTGCCCAGCAGTGGGATGGTAATTACGGGGCTAATATTTTTTTTTTTTTATAGTGAACTAAAGGGGAGGTTACCACCGCGTCTTATAGCAGTATTATTATCTTACTTGTATCAATTCTCGTACAAAAAAGCAAAGTAATATTATATTAAGACTGTTTATAAGACGTGGAGTCCCCATCCAGGAGCAGTAATAGGCGGTTCGAGACCATCTACAAAAAGAGCATGCACTATTAACTTGTCTATGTTAAGTACTCTAATCAATATACTATACCCTAGATGCACAGTTCTTTGCAAATATCCTCCTAAAAAGTGGTCTCAGGAATAAAACAAAGAAAACGATCACAAGTTGTAATTAAATCAACACAAATATAACCCTAAGCACGTGTTATAAAGTAGGTTTTTAAACGAAATGAGCGAGCGTTCTTTAATTTGAA
Source organism: Clanis bilineata (assembly GCA_036417725.1). Taxonomy (NCBI): domain Eukaryota; kingdom Metazoa; phylum Arthropoda; class Insecta; order Lepidoptera; family Sphingidae; genus Clanis; species Clanis bilineata. Next base: position 3,319,532 of record CM071165.1, read on the forward strand.
TTTTGAAATTTAGAATTCTATCGACGTCCGACTGTAGGCAAAACGAGTGCTTAAGCACTACTTTGCTGTCCCATTTTCCGAGCGTCAGCTGTGCATCCAGGTAAATAATATATCGATGACTCTAATATACAAAGAGATTCAATATTACGAACTATAGAGGTGCTATCAAGCAAGATTCAAAAAAAAATATCTCAAACATCAGTACCACCATCGACCACTTAGAAGGCGAGGGCGATTATTACAATTTACACCCTAGAATGTTTTGTGAATGGTTAAGAATCACGTAACATAAGTTTATACTCTCAATATTATTACGGTGGCCGGCCTGGCATGCGTACATTTCAAATAAACTGAGCGAATTATGACTAGGTCATAACTTTTGAATCACAGGTTTTGTGCTGTTGTCCCGTCTAAATACTGTTGAATATCTTTGCTTATTTTTTTTTATTTTCTTTGCTTATTAATTGTGATTTTTTTTTTCAAACGGGCATGGCAAAGTACTGACGGTAAGCGTGCAGTAAAAAAAATCAGTGTTGTAGTTGTTAAGAAAGAAAGAAAGAAAGAAATGTTTATTCATGACATGGCATGTAAATATATTTACATATCTGAACTAAAATTTGCAAATAACATGATGTTTTCATGCGCAAGGTTGTCTGCCTGAAATCAACCCTGCTCTGGGAGGGTTGTTTGACTATTGTGTGTATTTTCTACCCGAATGAATATGAAGGACGGTAATAATTTTTCACTGAAAGAATGTGCCATTATTTCTTCAGTACGCTCTGTAGCCTCAACGACTTGACGGGTATTAGGTTTTAACTTATGGGATATCGTTTCATTCGTCTCAGTTTAAGTGCCATTAAATAAATAATAATAAATAACACCCAACAGTCACATACATAGTCCTGACCCCACACTAAGATCGAGTCTTGTGTCGTGGGTATCAGGGACTACGAGAGACTTCCGGTCTCACAACACCCAGCCCCGAAACTAATATCTGTAGGCAATACAAACATTTGTCTCGGTGTGGGAATCGAAGCCGCGGCCTCTCACTTCACAGCCGGCTACTCGCCCGCAGCGCCACGGAGGCTGTCATTAACGGCCGGTTTCAATAAAAAATCAGTTCGAATGTGCAGATAGATTACAAAAATTTGCCAATAAGAATACTGTTTGAACATGACTCCGTCAAAAGACGTGATTTGATTGGTTCATAATCGCGATCTATCTGCACTCTAAACTGAGATCGTTTATTGAAACCAGTCGTAAGGGATTGTTCCTTTTTTACGCAGTCGGGTTTTTTCAAAATATTGTTTATTTCAGACATGGACCGTTATGAATATCGTGTAGGTGAACTGTTGGATTTTTCCTGTGCTGTGGGAAATATATTTAGCCCAGGTGGATATTATTATGGTTTAGTTCATCAATATAGTGAGTAAATAATTAAGTATTATTTATTACGACTTAATACTTGAGTAGTAAAGACACACTATAGACAATTACGTCTACAGCACGAATGGGCCGGCTCGATCGGTTTGATACAACTGTCTCACTGAAAACCGACGTAAAGGGGCAGCAAAGGAGCTGTTTCCGAGTCAATAAAATTTTAATTCACAGGCGAGTGCTTCGTAGCTATTTTTATTAAATCAACAATAAAAATAAGGGCGTGGATTTGTTACTTTTTTATAACAGAAACTGACAAACGAGCAGGTGAACTAAAGTGTTTTCCACTGTTCAGACATCCATGGTACTATATGAATCATGGGTAGGTACGTTACCAGTCTTAAAGGAGGAAAATAGGGATTGGGATGGGATGGGATAATAATACAAAATTTATAAATGGTAGAGCCACGCTGTAGACAGTAACGTCTATAGCACAAATGGGCCGGCTCGACCGGTTAGATACCACTGTCTCACAGGAAACGGACGTAAAGTGGCAGCTTTCTGTCGCGTTTCGTTCGGTGAGTGAGATATCCGGTGGCCCATTTCCCCACTCCCTTTCCCAATCACCTTCTCTCCCCTTCCATTCCCTCCTTTTAGGTTGGCACCCATGATTCTTTTTGTGTCTTGGGTGTCTATGGGCGGTGGAGATCACTTACCATCAGGTGACCCATCTGCTTGTTTGCCAATCTCTGCTATAAAAAAAATACAATCTATCTCAGTGCCAAACTACATCCAGATCCGATCAGCCGTTCTGGCGTGATTGAGTAAAGCCGGGTCTCCTGAACTAAAACATTACACAAAACATGCATTTTTTATCTATGGTCCATTGTTCTACGAGCAGGTGACAGTTAAAATCGTTGTTTTGCGTGTGTTTTTAGTGTTTTGTTTCGAAAAAGCTAGTGCAGGAGCAGCAGAAGCAGCGATAGCTCAGTTGGGAATGGTACGGACTGCCGAGACGAGTGTCGGAGGTTCAAGTCCAACCACAAAAAGAGCATACACCGACGACTTTTCTATGTTAAGTGTATTTTCATTGTGAAATATCGCTTGCTATAACGGTGAAGGAAAACATCGTGAGGAAACCTGCATACCCGAGAATTTCTTCATAGGAATTTCGAAGTAACAAAGTAGTAAGTGTGTAATTTGAAGTAACAAACACCTACACAATAGTAATATGTATTGTTACAGATGGAGCTTACATCACAATTACCCCAGAGAAGTGTATTCGCAATGATTTCAACTACACAATCGTAGCGAATGCCTTCGACCACGGATCCGAAGTGTTTTGTATCATTATAGACATAAAGAGTCACAAACAAGTCGCCAAAAGTACTTTAAAACTGAGGATGAATTCAGGTTAGTCAATAGCCGGTCCCAATAAACTACGTACCTCAATCTAAGAGTGCAGATAGATCACAAAAAATAGCCAATGAGGATAAAGTTTTAACATGACGCTGTTAAGGGACGTAATTTGATTGATTGATTTTCGCGATCTATCTGCACAGGAACTGAGATTATAGTCCAATTGCTAATTAAACGGAGTAAACTGACAGATCGAAATGTCACTTTCCAAAATAATGTTGCTTACTTTCAAAAGGTAGTGATTGGTCTAGTTCAATTCTCATCATTCAAAGAAACATTAACTCAGCACTAGTTTGCAAAATTAGAATTTTATAACGTATTTTTCGAAATTTTTGCTGAACTCTTCGACTAAATGTTTGTGTAAATAATTGTGCGTGAATAATCACAACAGATACGCGAAATAATAACAATGAAAATTACAAATATTACTTTTATTATTTGAGAAAAATTACGTTCGGCACATTCACAGCTTTTGTAAGTTTTATTTTATATGAACCTGACTATATAAATGACTATAATTCCAGTAAACATGCCGTAATTTAGCATGCAGTGATTTATTTTGACTATAAATCAGTAGACATGCAGTACTAATCATACATTAGGCAGGAATTACGATTTTAAGTTGGACTGTAGAAAATGAAAGAATGAAATGGTTCACTGAATTGAAATGTTTAAATAATGTTCATCTTTTTCCCGCAGCACTATTTAAATTTTATGAAGAAGTGGCAACATTCGAAAAGTCAGTTTACTCCGTTTAATTAGCAATCCTACTATAGTTATTAGGACTTTCACTGTTGTGTGAATGAAACAGGCAGATTCTTTCTCCTTCGTTCAGCCGGTGTGTACCCGCTGTTATGAACCCTAAAATAAATTAAATTCGAATTTCGCGGGCTAGTGCCGATATTTGTAGCATTAACGCATCAATATAATATACCCTAGATGCACAGTTCTTTGCAAATATCCTCCTAAAAAATGGTCTCAGGAATAAAACAAAGAAAAAGATCACAAGTTCTAATTAAATCAACACAAATATAACCCTATGCACGTGTAATAAAGTAGCTTTTTAAACGAAATGAGCAAGCGTTCTTAAATTTGAATTTTGAAATTTAGAATTCCATCGGCGTCGGACTGTATGCAAAACGAGTGCTTAAGCACTCCTTTGCTGTCCCATTTTCCGACCGTCAACTGTGCATCAAGGGTATATTATATCGATGCATTAACGTGATCGATAAATTAATTAAACACTACACTTTTTTTCAGATGAGATTTCAAATGACACGATGCCTGTGGTGTATTATAATGAGACAATTATAATTAACAAAACTTGCAGTGGGTCAGGTAAGCTTGCGATGTATGGGTTTGTAGGGCTTTGTAGTTTTCCATCCAATCCCACCAGCTTCCATTAATTCTCGTCGCTTCCCTGTCGGCGTACCTGCTATATCCCGTTATTATTATTACATAACATAAGCTCACGCCTCTATCCCCGAAGGCGTAGGCAGAGGTGCACTAGCGAACTAGAACACCCACATTTCGCCGAGCTTAGTTCCGTCCCAGATGTGAAATGGGGCGAGCCCATCGCCATATCGGGCACAAATTCCAGACTCCGGGCTGATATGGAAAAATCCAATATCACTTTGCCCGACCCGGGGATCAAACCCGAGACCTCATGACAGTAGTCGTACCGAAATACAACCACGCCATCGAGGCAGTCCAGGCTAAAAAAATACTAATAAAAAAATAGCGGCTAGTGCTGAGCTGTCACCTAAGTTTAAAGTGAATATTTCAGGGTCTTCCTTAATCGTCATTATGAATGGAACTCGTCATAATGGATCGGTGGTGCTACCGCCCTCAGAGCAAGTATTCAGTTTCTGTGAAGCGATGGATATTAACTATGTGAATAACCCTAACTTCTCGTTTTTAAGAGAAATTCACACACGAAATACATTTAATGTAGCAAGATACGTCTTTGTGCCGCTGGCGTTAAATAGAAGTGAGTATATCAAACAATTACTAAAGAAAAATAAGATGACCTGCCCGCCTAGCATGTGCGCCACGAGAAAATTTTGTCTACACTTTTTGTCATGTTACAACCGGTTTTCTCTATTTGTCTACGGACACTAACATGTTTCCTCGTTTATTTTCGACCGACTTTCAAAAAAGAGAAGGTCCTCAATTCTGGTCTGTATTTTTTATGTATGTTACACGATATCTCCGCCAACTGTGGACCGATCTCCAAAATTCTTTTTGTGTTCGATAGAGCTTATTTCAAGGGTGTTCCCATATAAATTTGGTCACCATCGGATTTGAAGTCGGTCTGTTAAGTTTTTAAACTTGTGATTATCATACAATATTGTAGACAACATCTCGACAGTCGGTTATCGAGATATATCGCGACACGCATGCTAGCCGGGCTGGCATAACTACGAAAAATACGTGTTTACTTTGAAGCCATTTTAGTTCCACGATCTATTTGCATTTAAGTTGTATAATTATGCCACACACATAACCTCTTACTTATAAAAATACTAACTGTTGCCCGCGACTCCGTCTGCTTGCTTTATTTTCCGGAATAAAAAGTAGTCTCAGGAATAAAACAAAGAAAAAGATCACAAGTTCTAATTAAATCAATACAAATATAACCCTATCCACGTGTAATAAAGTAGCTTTTTAACCGAAATGAGCAAGCGTTCTTAAATTTGAATTTTGAAATTTAGAATTCCATCGGCGTCGGACTGTATGCAAAACGAGTGCTTAAGCACTCCTTTGCTGTCCCATTTTCCGAGCGTCAACTGTGTATCTAGGTAATTAATATATCGATGGTTTTACAGGCTCATCCTTGTACATGGGAATTTCAGTCGCCGTGGTACTGACAATATGTGTTATAGCGGTGGGATTATGTATTCTAAAATACAAGACTAAGAACAAAGGACGACTTGATGTCACATCGCCGAACCAAGATGTCGAATTTAATGTAAGTTAAAAGTATTTTTAGTAGCGATAATTCAGTTGGGAGACCGGACTGCCGCGACAAGTGTCAGAGCAAAAATGACTTTCCTATGTGAAGTGTGGTAGATTGCCTTAAGCTTTTTTTATACCAGAAACTGGCAAACGAGCAGATGAGTCACTTGATGGTAAGTGATCTCCACTGCCCATAGAAACCCAAGACACAAGAATAATTATGGGTGCGTTGCCAACCCAAAACGAGGAAATAGAAGGGAAGGAAAAAAGGGATTGGGAACGGGAGGGGGGATATGGGCCACCGGAAATCTCACTCACCGAACGAAACGCGACAGCAAGCTGCCACTTTACGTCGGTTTTCTGTGAGACAGTGGTATCAAACCGGTCGAGCCGGTCCATTCGTGATGTAGACATTACTGTCTAAAGCGTGGCTCTACCTCTCAAAAAAATTTTAAGTTTAAGTTTCTAAGTTTTTAAATTAAGTAATCATTTTCTTTCAGGCTAGTTCGAATCAAATAATTTACGCAGATTTAGACTTACCTGATTCCACACCCCGTGTTGCACAGCCAGAAGATATAGCCACTTCTACATACGTGCAAATTATTGGGTTTAAAAAAAAAGGAAATAAATGCTTTCAAAAATAAACTTTATTTTGCATTGTCTCGAATATGGAACGGAATAATTCCCTGTATGATTTGACAAGTCGACTTGTAATATCGTACCAAAACCGGCAACTAGATTGTCTAATTTTTAACATACATAGATTCACACAACTTTTCAACATGGGTAGCCAGACAACGGATTTCCACTTGCTACGATTCTTGCACACCTCTTTTGCCTCATTCAGTCTCATTACATTCTTCATGCATGGACCTCGTCTAATTTTTAAAATGATATATAATTTACAAGTAGGATAATCTAAGTTTACAAGTCTCTTATTATGTCGACTTACAGATGTCAGTCTTGAACAATATCGTAATTCGACTTGTCAACTTATTCACGAATCACGATTAATCATCAATTTCCGCAATGATTAGTAGTTGAAAGATATCTGACTAGCTATTTTTTTGAGTAATGTATTTATTAAACACTGTCGTTGGCAAAATCATCCACCTTTGATAGAAGCCATATTTTTTAAATAAAGAAGGAAAAAAATTAAAAAATAAAATCGTCGCAGGACGTCTGGCAGATGTAAAACATCGAACAACGGCCACCCCTCTTCTTTCTCTCTCCTCTACAATAACCATCACTACCGCCACTACCATTACTACCGCCATCTTCACCTGTTACTACCACCAAGCGAACTTCTTGGTGCGAACCATAGACGTATATAGTCCGAACAGAGAAGGAAGATAACACAACACTTTTTTTGCCCGGGGCTGGAACTCACTCTTAAATGGAGGTTGCTGTCAGGCAGAGAGCCGGTCCTTACGGGTCCTTACACTAAGCTATTTAGTCTAAGCACTAAGCCAATGACGACACAACCTAAAGCCGCGTCTCCTGCTCGTGTTTTTCTCGAAACAAAACACTAAACACCTATACAAAACAATATTTTTCGCTGTCTCATCATCGGACAGATAGACAAAATTGTGTAGCGAAACCAAGTTTTGTGTAAGTGTTTTGGGTATTGTTTTAGTGCAGGAGACGCACCTTAATAGACGCCGCATTACAGGCGCCCAACATCAGACAACACATCTGACTATAAGATCTGATAAAGAATGAGGAAGAATGTAGAATATAGGTCTACATAGGAACCACATTAAATTAAAATGGAGATGCTACTCATGAAAACATGTCTCGACATGGACTACTATTTTGTATGCTTTAAACTCTAAAGTATGTAGTAAGTAGGTACACAGAGGTTACACTCCATTATTAGCTTAGAATACTCTAAGGTGAAAGCCATTTTTTCTGATCAGTGAGTGTAATCAGTGGCAAAAGAAAAAAGTTGCAGTAAATTTACTTAAAAATGATACCACCATTACCCTTTTCTTCTAAAATTACGCCACATTCTAAATAAAAGAAGCCAATAAAGTCTTTTAAATAAAAAATGACATTGTATCCGAACGGTTTACGAGTATAACTAGTGATGGCCAAAAGACTAGTACCCCTCAAATAATATTTATAAAAACTTATATTCTTATCTATCAAAATATTTTCTACTGTTGTGCGACGTACAGTTAAAACCTATATTTAGTGTAATTAGAGCATATTTTGATGGTAATATCAAATTAAATTGGCCTAATTCAACCAAAATATCATCATGCAAGAAGGTGAGTGTAAATTTGCTCATTATTTATAATGTAAAACTGTTTCGCGCGTAAATAGATGTTAATCAATTTGCCATAATGAAGTTTAGGATTCGCCTGCGGCGTCACTCGCTTCTCGCTTGAATTACTCTGATAAACATAGTGACAGATCGCGTAGAAATCCATCCCCAATATCCACTTATTACGCTAAAAAGGCATCACAATAAGTTTCGTGAGAAAATTCCTGGATATTTTTGCTTATTAAGTAAGTATAAAAACTGCCAAAACAGGTCTTTTTAATACTAAATAAGCCGGTGCTAACCTTATAAAACTACAGCTTCGTACACGCAAATCGATTTTTAATTATATTTTCATACATTAGGTACCGATTTCTAAAGATATTTGCAGGATAATAATCATCTATTTGATTTCACAACCAATATTGAAGTATGTTTGACTTTATTAATCTAAGTATGTTGGTATAAAATATTCGCAAATTGTTTTCGGCATTTGTATTTTGACGTATTCGTTTTGGAATCTTGCAGTGTTTGGTAAAGGTCCTAAATAATAATTATTATTAATAATTAATTCGTCTTTCGACCGACTTCAAAAAAGGAGGATATTCTCAATTGGGTACTTGACTAGGTTTTTAAAATTAATTTTATATGAAATTTAAGTCGTCTAAAATATAAAACAGAAATAAATACTGAAATATTCTCAAAAATAAAAAGTTTTAAGCCTTTGAAGTTCGGTGTAACTGGCATACAGCAGGTAAGAGAAGTATCAGTACAACCACGTCATGCCATAATGGTACGTGTGTTGGAAAGGGACAGCAAGATATCCCCAATATGCCCCCACTCCAGAATTTAAATAATTTGATGATCATAACTTATTTTAGTGCAGTTTTACAGAAGGGTTTCTTTTTTGTTTTCTTTGCTATTATATATAAAATCAAACATAGTCAAGTACCAAATTCATAATATCATTCAATATTTTTCAAATTCTTTGGTGACATCTCAAAATTATGTGTAATCACTTAACTTCAATAAACAATCTCAGTTCGAATGTGCAGATAGATTGCAAAAAATAGCCAATAAGAACACAGTTTGAACATGACTCTGTCAAATGACGTGATTTGATTGGTTCATAATCGCGATATATCTTTATATATATTGTTTATTGAAACCGTTAGTGGCATTTTAGTGTTAGGATGGCAGAACAGTGTGCTGGTACTGTGTTGGTTTTCTGAGACAGTGGTATCAAACTGAATAGGCATTCATGCTGTAGATGTTACTGTCTACAGCATGGCTCTACAAATCAACTCATAATATTGTCTCAGAGCTAAGGCCTCATTAGTAGAAGAGACCAGGGGCTGACTGTTGATGCTATTTGAATTTGATTAGATTTCATTTACCGCTGAATGTTCATACACTTAAGGTCGCCTTATGTCGTTTAAGGCCTTATCTGTCAAAATTGTATGGCGGAAATCAATGTAAGAAGCCGTTAAAGTTGAGCAGCGTTTGACCATTCGGGAGTTAGTGACTTAAAATTCCACTGAAATAGTATTAAAAAGTGCACTAATGTCACGTTAAAAATTACCAAATGAAAAGTTCTCGAACCGAATGCAACATTAGCGCACTTTTAACTCGATTTCGGTGGAATTGTAAATCAATAAATGAAACCGACAGGGCACATAGCTCGTAGAACTGATAGCCGATGGGGCAGAAAAGTTCTCGAGTGGAGACCACGTACCGGCAAGCGCAGTGTAGGACGTCCACCTACAAGGTGGACCGACGACCTGATAAAGGTCGCAGGAAGTCGCTGGATGCAGGCCGCTTCCAACAGGTCGATCTGGAAATCTTTGGGGGAGGCCTATGTCCAGCAGTGGACGTCCTGTGGCTGATGATGATGATGATGTTGAAATGAAACCGAATCGAAGTCACTTTTGAATAGAGTGTCAATAGTAAAGGGGCTGTGCCCAGGAGTGGTACGCTTATTAAAACGCTAATATTTATCTTTACCATTATAAACATAACATAAGCTCACACATGTCTCCACAAAGGGGTAGGCAGAGACGCAGTAGTGAATTAGAACACCTACATGTCACAGAGCTTAGTTTTATCCCAGATGTGATAGGGGTTGAGCCTATCGCCATATCGGGCACAAATTCCAGACTCCAGACTCTTTACTATTACATAAAACATAACATAAGCTCACGCCTGTATCCCCGAAGGGGTAGGCAGAGGCGCACTAGCGAACTAGAACACCCACATTTCGCCGAGCTTAGTTTCGTCCCAAATGTGAGAGGGGGCTCGCCTATCGCCATATCGGGCACAAATTCCAGACTCCGGGCTGATATGGAAAAATCCAATGTCACTGCCCGACCCGGGGATCGAACCCGAGACCTCAGAACCATAGTCGTACCGAAATACCACCACGCCACGGAGGCAGTTTACTATTACATTTATCTTTATTATAATATCCAGCAGTGGTGAAGAGTCACCTCCTTGGTCTAGTGGCAGTATATATGGGCTGTGTACCGGGAGGGCTTGGGTTTGTTTCCCAGGTCGGACAAGGCGAATTTTTAAATTAAATTTGCTCGAGACTGGATCCCTCAGAGGGGGTTGACATCAGGCAGTCGGTCGTAAAAACCGAGCCAAATTCTTTCTGCAACATGCTTGTAAATGTGTGTTGCGCCGACCCCACATTAAGGTGGTATAAGGACAGATAGATATTATCTAACAGTGGGATAAGACTAATATTGATCTTCACCAGACCTAGAAGTAACCGGCATCTCCCGAAGCGGTCGCGTCCGCAAGAAGAGCTCCAAACTGATGGACTTCGAGTCCCCGGACGACATCGAGACGCGGTTCCGTCGACAGACACCCGTGAAGACTTACAGCACGTTCCGCCATGAGGAGCAGTATCAGGAGCCCCCGCCGAGGGTCGAGGAGGCCGGCACGGCTTCCGGCAGCGAGTCGGATGGATACTATGAGAATACAGCTGAGAATGTTGAGAGGTAAGAGAGAAAAACTAAATTTTCATTTTGTGACCATGTTTTTGGAAAAAACGTGTGGTTTTTCAAGATGTCTGAATAGCTATTTTTTGAGTAAAAAATAAAAATAAAATAAAAATCTTTATTGATCACGTAGGCATGTAAAAAAGCACTTATGACAAGTCAACACAAGTAAATTTTTAAATTAGGATTAATATAATTTACATTATATATTTGAATTTGACGACAGGCGGGCAAGTATGGACATAATAACGATGGGATGGCTGAGATAGGGTGATAAGGGGAGATAGGAATAGAGGAGGACTGCCTCCGTGGCGTGGTGGTATTTCGGTACGACTATGGTTCTGAGGTCTCGGGTTCGATCCTCGGGTCGGGCAAAGTGATATTGGATTTTTCCATATCAGCCCGGAGTCTGGAATTTGTGCCCGATATGGCGATAGGCTCGCCCCCTATCACATCTGGGACGGAACTAAGCTCGGCGAAATGTGGGTGCTCTAGTTCGCTAGTACGCCTCTGCCTATCCCTTCGGGGATACAGGCGTGAGCTTATGTTATGTTGAATAGAGTGTAAGGGAATGGATTGTATGGGAATGGCATATGGCAGGAATGGTGGCAGGGGATTGACTGGAAATACTGGAAGCAGTTGGGATTGGTGCGTCAGGCCCTATCCTAGCTAACCTACCAGCCTTTCTCTAGCTACCTACGGATGACGACCCGAAGAAGAAAGGCAGAAAGAAACTCCGGGCTTATTTTTTTCATCATCAATTGTCACCATTTCTTTTTTTTTTCTTTTGTCTTTTTTCCTTTTTTAATAATTTGATTTACAAATTGTCAATACAAGTATGAGTATATACAATGAGTAATACTCATACATACATACATACACATAAGCTCACGCCTGTATCCCCGAAGGGGTAGGCAGAGGCGCACTAGCGAACTAGAACACCCACATTTCGCCGAGCTTAGTTCAGTACCAGATGTGATAAGGGGCGAGCCTATCGCCATATCGGGCACAAATTCCAGACTCCGAGCTGATATGGAAAAATCCAATATCGTTGACAAAATCATCAACCTTTGATGGAGGCTATATTTTTTAAATAAAGAAGAAGAGAGAAAAATAAGAATATTCAGAGTTGTTTTGCTTTATTTACAAACAATATGGGCCTTACTTAAAACAGCATTTTTGGCTGAGCAAATGGTTACGGATAACTTGTCACTTTTTTCCTTGCGTTACATTGTTTAAAAATGAAAGGGACAACCTATGGTATAAAGATAAGTAGCGCTTAAATATTTTGATAAGTAAGGGGCATTGACACAAATAAAAAATTGTCAGACTATTCTTAACCATTTGCTCAGCTATTGTTTAATGTTGTTTTTATAAGGGCGACTTGCACCACTATTACTAACCTACGGTTAGTCCTAACCTCAAGTTAAATTGAAATAGAAATATATGAAGGACATGTAATTCGTTACATGTAATTAATTTAAGGTCACCATATATTATCTGTAATTAGATGTAGTACATTATATGTCCTTTACATGTACTTCACATATTTATATTTCAATTTAACTTGAGGTTAGGACTAACTGTAGGTTAGTAATAGTGGTGCAAGTCGCCCTAAGTAGATCAACAATTCTCAGGTCGGGCAAAGCGAATTTTCAAATTTAATTTGCCCGAGACTTGACCCTACAGTAGCGGTTGACGTAAGGCAAGCAGCCGGTCGTAAAAACTTAGCCAAACCTTTCTGCAACATGCTTGAAAAAGTGTGTTGCGCCGACCCCACATTAAGGTGGGATTTTGTTTGTTTGTTGTGTGGGCTCCATTTTCCGCAATCAGTCTCATAGTGGTAGACCATTCACCGTTGTGTGTGAATTAAGGTGGGATAAGGGCAGGTAGAAAGAAAGAATATTGATTTTCAGCATGGAGTCTGACAGTTCTGCGTCAGATGAGGGCACAGCTCGCACTCCCGCCAATTCGCTGTACATGATGGAGAAGAGCACCAAGAAGAAGCTCATAGTGAAGGACGGAAGAGTTGTGGGCAGGGCTAAAGCACAGAGGAAGGATAAAGGTATGGGTATTTATTTACATAACATAAACTCACGGCTGTATCCCCGAAGGGGTGGGCAAAGGATACTTACATTTCGCCGAGCTTAGTTCCAACCCAGATGTGATAGGGGGCGAGCCTATCGCCATATCGGGCACAAAATACAGACTCCGGGCTGATTTCGAAAAATCCAATATCAGTTTGCCCGACCCGGGGCCCGAACCCGAGACCTCAGAACGGTAATCGTACCGAAATACAACCACGCCACCGAATTAGAATGAAAATTAAAATGTCTAACTGTGTATTAATGGGATTTTTCTTTCGCAAAATCGCCGTTTTGGTTTCGTTCCATTAGGAATGTATGGACATTGGACACCCTCCGTGGCTTGTCGGGCGAGTAGCCGGCTGTGAAGCGAGAGGCCGCGGGTTCGATTCCCGCATTGAGACAAATGTTTGTGTGGCCCACAGATATTTGTTTCGCGTGTGTGTGTTGTGAGAGCGCGCGTCTCTCATAGTCTCTGACACCCACGATACAGGTTATACCTAGTGTGGGGTCAGGACTAGGTGTGTGACTGTTGGGTGTTAAAAAAAAAGCTTAGTTTTTTCGTAGACCTCTTTTCGACCGACTTCCAAAAAGGAGGAGGTCCTCAATTCGTCAGTATTTTTTTTATGTATGTTACTCGATATCTCCGCCAAATGTGGACCGATCTTCAAAATTCTTTTTGTGTTCGATAGAGCTTCTTTCAATTTCCCATATAAATTTGGTTACGATCGGATTTGAAGTCGCTTCCCGCTGTCTGTCTGTCTGTATGCTTAGATCTTTAAAATTAAGCAACGGATTTTGATGCGTTTTTTCTTTAATAGATAGAGTGATTCAATAGCAAGGTTTATATGTATAATACATGCATAAATTCATCCCCTAAAGGGATGTAATAAAATAAAATAAATAATAACACCCAACTGTCACATACATAGTCCTGACCCCACATTAAGATCTAGTCTTGTGTCGTGGGTATCAGGAACCTAGAGAGACGCACGCTCTCACAACACCCACACCCGAAACAAATATCTGTAGGCCATACAAACATTTGTCTCGGTGCGAGGATCGAGCCCACGGCCTCTCGCTTCACAGCTGGCTACTCGCCCGACAAGCCACGGAGGCTGTCATAACGTAATGTGGGATGAATGCTTGTTAAGTCTTACGCGGGCGTAGCCGCGGACAGAAGCTTTTGTTTGTTGTTTGTTGTGTGGGCTCCATTTTCCGCAATCAGTCCATTTCGATGATGGACCATTGTGCGTGACGTGATGCCAGCTAAAAGTTTAGCCAGCCTAGCTCCGACCAGAAGCGCAGGATCTTCCTGGGGTCTCCGCAGGCTTCTCGGAGCGACCTCGGTGTGTTGAGGATTTTAGCCCGTCGTGCAGCAACGCCTTCGCACTCCAGGATGACGTGGGCAGCTGTTTCATCGGCCGACAGGCATCCCCTACACAGGGGGCTGTCGGTCATACCTAGAACATACAAATGTTTGTTAAGTCCAGTTATGGTACCTACGACTATGCGTAGAGATGGCCTATCTAAGGTCAGCAAGCGTTTAGTTAAGCGAACATCCGGGTGTGGCACAACATCCCGAGAATGTTTGCAAGTGCTCATTGTAGCCCATTGATCAGCATGTTGTTTTGATGTTCTTTGGCGGAGCCATGACCTTATCTGGTTGAAGGGCAGCGGTAATGTTGGACTAGGTCCGATTAGCGGACAGAAGCTAGTGAATTATATATTGCTTGCTATAACTGTGAAGGAAAACTTCGTGAGGAAACCTGCATACCCGAGAATTTCTCCACAAGAATTTCGAAGGTATGTGAAGTGTACCAACCCGCATTAGGCCAGAGTGGTAGACTAAGGCCTAACCCCTCTCATTAGTAGAGGAGGCCCGTGCCCAGCAGTGGGATAATGGGCTGTTTTGTTCGCAGGCAAAACTCGTATAACAGCATACATGATGTGGGCCAAGGAAGCTCGCAATGAGTTACTAAGAAAACACCCTGATATGGATTTTTCGGCAATTTCCAAACGATTGGGCGAGATGTGGTCTAATGTAAGTAATATAGGTGTTATACAGGGTGTTTCATAAAGTTGGTACCAATAACAATTCCACAAACAGGAAAAACGATTTAAAGCGTAATGGTAAAGTTAAAAAATATTAATTGAACTTAATTTTATCTAATTTAATTTAATTTTCGACCGACTTCCAAAAAGGAGAAGGTCCTCAATTCGTCTGTATTTTTTATGTATGTTACGCGATATCTCCGCCAAATGTGGACCGATTTTCAAAATTATTTTTGTGTTCGATAGAGCTTATTTCAATGGTGGTCCCATATAAAATTGGTCACGATCGGATTTGAAGTAGGTCTTTTTGATACCAACTTTATGAAACCCTATAAATTTGGTTTTATTTAAGTTTTAAAGTCGATTTATAAGTTTATACCCAAACGCCTCAGGAGGGTAATATTTTTATTATTTTTTAAAGGTAAACTACAACGAGCGATATCTATGGAAGCGTAAAGCGAAGAGATTCGCGATACAAAAGGAGCAGAGCAACCAGGCGACCAGCAAGATCATATCAAACCCAAGTAAGTATAATTATTTTAACTGCCTCCGGAGCCAAGTGGACTAGTAACAAAGACATTACAGTATATAGAAAACAACAGCACAAAACTTGTGATACAAAAGTTATGACCTCGTGGTCATAAGTCGCTCAGTTTATTTAAAATATACGCGCCAGAGCGGCCAGCGTAATAATATTGAGAGATTAAACTTATCTTACGTGATTCTTAACCATTCACAAAACATTCTAGGGTGTAAATTGTAATAATCGCCCTCGCATTGTAATAAGTGGTTGATGGCGGTACTGAAGTTTGAGATCAATTTCTTTGTATGGTAACTTGCTTGATAACCTATAGTTAGTAATATTAAATCTCTTTGTACGGGCATAATAATTGAGTCGTTAAATGTTAATTAAAATTGCCAAAATAATAATTAACATCATGTATTATCCGTTAAGTTATATTTATATTTTATCAAATGACGCCAGCTTAATTTCCGGAATATCCGTATTTTTAGTTAGTAATATTAAATCTCTTTGGCTTGTAACTGAAATGAGAGGCTGCGGGTTTGTTTCCCGTACCGAGACTAATGTTTGTGCCATCCACAACAATTACGTCTACAGCTCGAATGGGCCGGCTCGACTGGTTAGATACCACTGTCTCACAGAAAACCGACGTAAAGTGGCAGCTTGCTGTCGCGTTTCTTTCGGTGAGTGAGATTTCTGGTGACCCAATTCACCCCTTTCCTTCCCCAATCCCCATTTCCCTCCTTTTAGGTTAGCAATGCACTTTTTGTCTCTTCAGTGTCTGTGGATGGTGTAGATCACTTACCATCAGGTAACCCATCTATCCGTTTGCCAATCTCTGCTCTAATGCTGGGGTCAGGACTATGTGTAACTTGGCTGTATTTATTCTTTTTTCCTATCTGCCCTTATCCCACCTTAATGTGGGGTCGTCGCAACGCATTTTTCAAGCATGTTGCAGATAGGGTTTGGCATAGTTTCTACGACCCGCTGCCTGCCTGATGTCAACTCTCTGGAGGATCCAGATTGGAGGAAAGGAAATTAGAAAGATTGCTTTGCTCGACCTGGGAATCGAACCTAGACCCTCCCGGTCCACGACCCATATATGCTGGTATTGGACCAAGGAGGCTATAATTATAGACCTATACTGAATTACTAATATATTAACTTTCATCATCATCATCATCATCAGCCACAGGACGTCCACTGCTGAACATAGGCCTCCCCCAAAGATTTCCAGATCGACCTGTTGGAAGCGGCCTGCATCCAGCGACTTCCTGCGACCTTTATCACGTCGTCGGTTTATATATTAACTTTATTTGGCAGTAATCCGCCCGACGCACCCTGGCCCGGGTCGTCCCCCCTCTGCCCGCGCCCCCCCCAGGCAACAAGCGGCGCCCCCCACTCCGCAGCCCACACACTCACAGGCGCTAGTGGTAAGTACATACCATTCCTGGGTATTCTTTTTAAAATCTTAAATATCTGACCATCTAAATAAATAAATAACACCCAACAGTCACATACATAGTCCTGACCCCACACTAAGATCGAGTCTTGTGTCGTGGGTATCAGGAACCACGAGAGACTTTCGGTCTCACAACACCCAGACCCGAAACAAATATCTGTAGGCCATACAAACATTTGTCTCGGTGCGGGGATCGAACCCGCGGCCTCTCGCTTCACAGCCGGCTACTCGCCCACTGCGCCACGGAGGCTGTCAAATCTTGCCGGAGATGTCGTGTACATATTTAAAAAAAACCGGGCAAGTGCATGCTGCATATCTGATCACGCACAGGATAGGGTTCCGAATCAGGGTCGGCAACACACTTTTTCAAGAATGTTGCAGACGAGATTTGGTTTAGTTTTTACGACCGGCCGCCTGCCTGACGTCAACCCCCTATGAGGGATCCAGTCCCGGACAAATTAAATTAGAAAATTTGTTTGAAGCGATAGTCTATCGCCCGAATGGTCAAACGCTGCTCAACTTTAAGGGCTTCTTAGATCGATTTTCACCATACAATTTTGACAGATAAGGCAGCCTTAAACGACATAAGGTGACCTTATGTGTATGAACATTCGGCGGTATGTATCTATGTTTAATATGTTTTTTTAATTTTCCCTTTCGGGAAGGCAAAGGGATCTAGCCCATACATCCTCGTCTTATGTGTTTTTTTTTGTCTTCATTTGCTTAATATCTAATATTTCACAAGTGCAATGAAATCAGATGTGTTCGATTACAATGCCCTGTTGGAGTTTTGGCGTCAATTTCTTCCAGTTTGATATTTTTTAGACGATTTTTCTCGCAGCGGAGGAGTCGAACATAGTCGACCCATCCACCCGACAAAAAGCGTCCAAAATCACTTATTTCAAAACTTCCACATACTGTCCATCTTCATTGATGTTTATCACATAAATTCACATCACATTTAAACCACAAGCACAACTTTAGACTAGAATATGAAATCATTAAACAAGCAGCTTAATCTTAATATGTTTGTATGATGACAGCCAGCTTCGAGCAGCGGCGGTCAGACGGGAGTGTACCGCGTGACGGGCTGCGGGGCCGTGGACGTGGCCGCTCACCTGCGGCTGCTGGGCGAGAGCCTCGCCATCATCGGAGCCCGGCTCAAGGAGCATGAGGTACACTACCATTCACGAATGGACAAAAGCTACTCAACTTTAACGGCTTCTTACATTGATTTTCGCCATGCAATTTTGACAGATAAGACCTTAAACGACATAAGGCGACCTTGAGACTGAAATCTTCTTTCTTTCTGCCTGGCGTTATCCCGGCCTTCTGCCAGGGTCCGCCTTCCTACTTAAACGCTTCCACTTCGCCCAATCTTGAGCATAGTAGAGGAGTCCCGTGCCCAGCAGTGGGACAGTATGATCACACGGCTAATATTATTATTATGTTCCCAGGGTCAAATCGCGGTATCAGGCTCTGTGTCGGTGCTCCTGGACACGCTGCTCTGTTCCCTGGCGCCGCTGCTGAGCGTCTGCAGGGCTGTTCCTGCCATCGCGCCGCCTGCCAGGCTTCTACAGGATACGCTGCACAACATCGCGTACATCATGCCAGGGCTATGAGCCAGGAACTTACGACATATGGAAAATAAGGGAGTTTTGACGGGGATTCTGACGGTGCGAGTGGTCGCTTATTATAATATTACTATAATGTAGTCTAAAGTTGTGTTTGTTGTGTAAAAGTGATGTGGTATTATGCGATAACCATCAAAGAACGTGATGGACAGTGTATCAACGCTTTGAAATAAGTGACTATAACGTTTTTATCCATGTCGATTGGTCGACCATGTTCGACTTCTCTGCTGCGAGAAAATCGTCTAAAAACCATCAAACTGGAAGGAATGGACGCCAAAAATCGGACATGGCCTTGAAATCGAGCACGTCCGATTTCATTGCATTTGTGAAAAATTATATCTAAGCTTAGGTTAGAAAATGAAGACAAAAAGCACGTAAGACGAGGCTGAATGGGATAGATCCCTTTGCCTTTCATGAGATGATTTTCACTACATATTTTTGTCTATGATACGTTGTTTCATCAGTAAAAGCGCATTTCTTGCACTAACACATTACACAAAATATTTTTATATCTATGGTCCATTGTCCCATGAGCAGGAGACAGCGAATAACATTGCACATGTTTTTCGAAACAAAAAACTATAAACACCTACACAAAACAAGGTTTTTACGTTTTTTATTGTCACTGCTCATGTAACAATGGCAAGGCAAAAAATTTAGAAATACCATGATTTGTGTAATGTTTTAGTTGCAGGAGATGCGGTTTTAGAGACATCGTGTGTCTGAACAAAAATCAAACTACAATATATGTATTTGTTATTAAAGTTTAATCGTTAGAATAGTTTCTGAGATCAATATGTATGATTGAGATGTTATTCGACAGTTCAATTTGTGTAGAACTTTGTACTGGTGTGTGTATAATAAATTAATATGAAAAGATATCTTTTTTAATTCCGATTACCTATTTTTCTACCTAAACAACATATTTAATTGGGTAATTGATTATTTTTTTATGAAATATATGTCATCTAAAACATAAGGCTCAATTGCACCACTATTATTAACCTAGAGTTAGTCCTAACCGCAAGTTAAGTTACATGTCATTCATACATTTTCTGTCAATTTAGCTTGCGGTTAGGACTAACTCTAGGTTAATAATAGTGGTGCAATTGAGCCTAACACAGAAAGAAATGTGAGCTTATGTTATAACATAACATAACATAAGCTCACGCCTGTATCCCCGAAGGGGTAGGCAGAGGCGCACTAACGAACTAGAACACATTTCGCCGAGCTTAGTTCCGTCCCAGATGTGATAGGGGGCGAGCCTATCGCCATATCGGGCACAAATTCCAGACTCCGGGCTGATATGGAAAAATCCAATATCACTTTCCCCGACCCGGGATCGAACCCGAGACCTCAGAACTGTAGTCGTACCGAAAATCCAACCACGCCACGGAGGCAGTCAGGCATATGTTATATAGAAAGAAATATTCTCAAAAAAAGTTATAAGCCTTTGAGGTGCTTAGTGCACGACATAAGCGCACTTTTAACTAGACCTCGGTGGAATTGTCACTTAATTATTTTTATAACAGACGAGCAGACGGGTCACCTGATAAGTGATCTCCACCGCCCAAGCACACGACAAAAATAATCATAGGTGCGTTGTCAACCTAAAAGGAGGAAATGGAAAGGGATGGAAGAGATTGAGAATGGGGGGTAATGGGCCGCCGGAAATCTCACTCACCGAACAAAACGAGACTATAAGCCACTTTCTGTCGTTTTTATTTGTTTTTTCTTTTTGACTTCGTTTCTTAATCGTATCGAGTATCGAAAATCAGTAGCTCAACCATGAGTTTGTAGCACGTATTTACGCGAGCGAGGACGTAAAATATTTGTATGGAAATTCAGTTCCCTGCGTAACCGCTAGAGGCGTTCAGGTGTTAGTCATACAAAATATTTTACGGAGTCGCTTGCGAGTAATGTCAAAATAACGAATGGTTGACCTACTGGCATCGATATATTATTTACCTAGATTCATAGTTGACGCTCGGAAAATGGGAGAGCAAAGAAGTGCTTAAGCACTCGTTTTGCATACAGTCCGACGTCGATAGGAAACAAAGAAATTCTAAATTTCAAAATTCAAATTACAGAACGCTTGCTTATTTCGTTTAAAAACCTACTTTATAACACGTGCTTAGGGTTATATTTGTGTTGATTTAATTACAACTTGTGATCGTTTTCTTTGTTTTATTTCTGAGACCACTTTTTAGGAGGATATTTGCAAATCACTGTGCATCTAGGGTATAATATATTGATGCCTGCTGGTCTTAAATGAAACAAATTAATTCAAAACATGATACTTATATTTACTTATTAAACAACACAATATTCACATACAATCAATACAATTAAACAGCATACTTAATTTATTAGCTACATGGCGTCTACTGCTGGACATAGGCCTCCCAAAATATTAATATAAATTATTAATTATACTTAACACCCATCCTCCTTGGTCTAGTGGCAGCATGTATAAGCTGTAGATCGGGAGGTCCTGGGTTCGATTCCCAGGTCGGGCAAAGTAAATTTTCTAATTTAATTTTCCCGGGACTGGATCCCTCATAGAGGGTTGTACGCAGGCAGGCGGCCGGTCGTAAAAACTAAGCCAAATCGTCTCTGCAACATGAAACATTGAAAGTCTGTTGCGCCGACCCCACATTAAAGTGGGATAAGGGCAGGTAGAAATAAAAAAAGAAACAATTAACACCCATAAATTAGTATATAGTCTAGCAAACTTATCTGTGCATGTGACACTGGCACCACTGGCGCGTTTAGGTCAGGGAAACTAATGCGTAGACATTTTTGCCATTTTCTATATGCTATAAAACATTCAAAATCATTATATTACTCCCATTATTTTCCACATATAATAAAACTACAGTTGTTGAATGTCACCGCACACTAACGCCCGGTTCCAATAAACAATCTCAGTTCGAATTTGCAGATAGATTACAAAAATTGGCCGATAAGAACACAGTTTGAACATTACTCCGTCAAATGTCTCGATTTGATTGGTTCATAATCGCGATCTATGCACTCTAAACTGAGATCGTTTATTGAAACCGGCCGTTAGAAAAGTGTGTCATACTATATTTTGAGTTTACTATGACTATAATTCAATAGACATACAATAATCAGATGCGCAAAATGTTTTTCATCAGTATTAATCCGCGTCTCCTGTACATGTTTTTTCGAAACAAAACACTAAAATCACCTACACAAAACAAGGGTTTTTCTTTGCCTCCTGCTCGTGTAACAATGACCATAGACAAAAAAATGTAGAAATACCATGTTTTGTGTAATGTTATATTGCAGTAGACGCTTTATAACAAAATGTCAAGCTTAAATTCGCAAAAATGGAAAAAACATCATCGGCTATTGCAGATCTTTCGTCTTAACTTCAAACCTCTATGTGAAAGGGGGTAACAGAGACGCAATGCTTAATCGTAGACTGCAAGATACATGGCAACAACATTTATAGATTTTCTGAATATTATTTGTATGTTACTGCTCGGCTCCCGTGGCTTATAGTGTAATGTTAGAACATTTCTGACACCATACATGTCTGACACCATACATTTCTGACACCATACATTTCTGATACCATATATTTCTGTCACCATACATTTCTGATACCATATATTTTTGCCACCGCATATTTCTGACACCATACACTTTCGCCACCGTACACTCTCCGCCTGTATTCCCCTACAGCAGCCTCCTCCTGCAGTTGGGCGCGCCGCAGAAGCAGTAGAGCACCTTCCCGGGCACCGAACCCACGTCGTAGTTGTAGTTCCACGTGAGCTCGGTGCCGGCGCGGATGTGGCTCAGCGCGAAGAACGCGACCCACGGGAACCGAGGATCGTGGGTGTCCACGAACACGTTCTGGACGAACACGTTGGGGGAGCAAGAGTGCTGGGGAACAAAAGTTTTTTTATTTCCGAAGTGGACAGGTCTCCTCCTTGGGCTAGTGGCATAGGTCCTGGGCTCGACTCCCAGGCCAGGCAAAGCAATTTTTTAAATCTAATTTGCCCGAGACTGAATCTTTTAGAGGTGGTTGACGTCAGGCTGGCGGTCGGTCGTAAAACTAAGCCAAATCCTTTCGGCAACATGCTTGAAAAGTGTGTTGCGCCGACCCCACATTAAGGTGGGATAAGGGCAGGTAGAAAGAAAGATGGTTTTGTTCCACACATCAAGAATGCTTTACTTTTTCGTAGTTATGCCTCGTCCTCTTATTTTTCGTTATTCATTGGCATAAACGCACATTACTTTTGAACAACACACACAACTTTAGACTAGATGATGTAATCATTATAAGCTACCATTCGCAACATCAGAATTCCCGCCAATAGTCCGTTATCACTACATAGTATAAAACAAAGCGTTTTTTTAATAGATAGTGCTTCAAGAGGATGGTTTATAATTATAATACATGCATAAATTCATCCCCTAAAGGGATGTAATGGGGATGAATTTGTGTCAAGAGTCTCACGCGAGCGTAGTCACGGTCAAATGCTAGTTTTTCCATATTCTATAGTTCAATACTTACGTTTAGGTATCGTCCGATGTTGCCCTGCACCTTAGCGTCCATGATGTAACACGCCTCGTCCCGGCCGAAATGTGCACGCACCGATCTGGACAATACATACATAAGCTCACGCCTGTATCCCCGAAGGGGTAGGCAGAGACGCACTAGCGAACTAGAACATCCACATTTCGCCAAACTTAGTTCCGTCTCATTCCATCTCATGGTTAAATATAACAGCATAACATGAGCTCATACCTGTATCTCCGAAGGGGTAGGCAGAGGCGCACTAGCGAACAACACCCACATCTCGCCGGGCTTAGTTCCGTCCCAGATGTGATTTTTTTTTTATAGCAGAGACTGGCATACGGGCAGATGGGTCACCTGATGGTAAGTGATCACCACCGCCCATAGACACCCGAGATACAAAAAGAATCATGGGTGCGTTGCCAACCTAAAAGGAAGGAATGGAAGGGGAGGGGAGGGAAGGGGGTGGGGCTTGGGAAAGGGAAGGGGGGATATGGCCACCGGAAAACTCACACACCGAACGAAACTATCGCCATATCGTGCACAAATTCCAGATTGATACTGAATAAAAAAACTCCATATCACTTTGCCATCATCGGGGATCGAACCCGAGACCTCAGGACAGTAGTCCTACGCACGTAATACCACTACGTCATCAAGGCAGGTAGGTATTCAATGTATATTTACCTGTATTTCGGCACATATTCATTTGGTCCCATTCCAGCCTGCGCGGTGAATCTAGAAGGTTCTCGAACTGTGAAATAATAACAGTAATTATAATACCAGCGCTGTCCCACTGCTGGGCACGGACCTCCTCTACTAATGAGAAGGGTTAGGCCTTAGTCTACCACGCTGGACTAATGCGGGTTGGTAGACTTCACATACCTTCGAAATTCTTGTGTAGTTGTTGTAGATTGGCTGCTCTAATTTAATGTAAATTATTGAAATTTTTTGTTTTCTTATTTTGGTTGTGTATTAATATCTGACTGTAAACTGGTTATTATTCTCAAAAAGAGCAACGTCAGAGTTTCTTGCCCGTTCTTCTCTGACGAACCAGCTTTCCGAACTGGCGGCAGAGTAAACATTTTAGACGGAATCTAAACAATGTGTGACATTTTATGGATTCAATAAACGATTTTGATTTTGATTTTTTGATTTTGTAGAATTTCTCAGGTATGAGTACGTGTTTCCTGGTTTCCTCACGAAGTTAAAACAAAAAAGCCCTGTGGACAGTTATTTAACTGTTTTGAGTGGTAGAGCCACGCTGGAGACAGTAACGTCTACAGGAGAAATGGGCAGGCTAGACCGGGCAGATACCACTGTCTCACAGAAAACCGACGTAAAGTTTGCTCGCTGTCGTGGTTCGCTCAGTGAGTGAGATTTCCGGTGGCCCAATTCCCCTCCTTTTCCCAATCCCGATTCCTTTTAGGCAACGCACCCATGATCCATGTCTCTTGGGTGTCTATGGACGGTGGAGATCACATACCATCAGGTAACCCATCTGATCCTTTGCCAAGGTATTACTTATTTACATTTCTACCATTCTACAAAAAAAATCTACCATTTTCTATATTATGTTAAGTGGCAACACTGATATATTTCTAAATTCTTTCTTTCTACCTACCCTTATCCTACCTTAATGTGGGGTCGGCGCAACACACTTTTTCAAGCATATAGCAGAAAGGATTTGGCTTAGTTTTTTATAACCGGCTCCAGAGGGATCCAGTCCCGGCCAAATGTTATAAAACGAATTGGAATTTTAACTTTTTTATAGCAGAGACTAGCGAACGAACAGATGGGTCACCTGATGGTAAGCGATCTCTATCGCAAGACACAAAAATTAACATGGGTGCAATGCCAACCTAAAAGGAGGAAAAAGGGAGGGAATGACAGCCTCCGTGGTGCAGTGGGCGAGTACCCGGCTATGAAGCGAGAGACCGCGGGTTCGATTCCCGCATTGAGACAAATGTTTGTATGTCCCTCAGGCATTTGTTTCGGGTCTGGGTGTTGTGAGAGCGCGCGTCTCTCATAGTCTCTGACACCCACGATACAGGTTATACCTAGTGTGGGGGCAGGACTAGGTGTGTGACTAGCGGGTGTGTTTATTTTTAATTTACCTTCTTCATCATCGCTGATCGTGATGCAGTCCTCATTAGGGTTCTGTTCCTTCTGAGGATCCTTCTCTTCCTTCTTCACGGGCTCCTTTGATTCTTCTTCCTCTTGACCCTTCTTCTTACCGCGCTTGCGCAGTCGTTTGCTGAAAAAGGGGACCAAACTCAGGACCTGATTCACAGTAAATAACATAACATAAGCTCACGCCTGTATCCCCAAAGGGGTAGGCAGAGGCGCACTAGCGAACTAGTACACCCACATTTCGCCGAGCTTAGTTCCGTCCCAGATGTGATAGACGAGTCTATCGGCATATTGTGCACAAATTGCAGACTCCGGGCTGATATGGAAAAATCCAATATCATTTTGCCCGACCTGGGGATCGAACCCGAGACCTCAGAACCGTAGTCGTACCGAAATACCACCACGCCGTTCGGGGATACAGGCGTGAGCTTATGTTATGTTATGTGAATGGTAGTACATAATTACAATTTCGTCTCTATTTTAATTTACAATACCACCCAAAATCGCACTCACTTGAACTCCATGACCCCTAATCCGATGTATCCTGGTCTGAAATCGTCGTCCATCTCCTCGTCTTTGGACACCGTCTCTTCTTCCTCAGAAGCGGATTCTTCTTCCGAAGAAGATTTTTCATCTTTTTGCTCAGCCTCTTTCTGTTAAATTATTATGATACTCATTTATTTCAATTAATCTTTTTTTTACATTTTTAAACATAAATTGTATAAAAATCAATACATTCAAAAATATTTAAAAAAAATATCAGCCTCCCAATGACGAGGCTAAAATATATTATTATTATTATTGGTTATATTATTATGGCATTTGTGTCGGTTTTGATGTCATTTCGTTTTTGACAAACTTTAAGCAGTAATTAGGTACATGACTGTTTGGTTTATACACATTTTTATATGTAATAGCAAATAAAACAAAAAAGAAACCCTTCTGTAAAAACTGCGTCGAAATTCGTTGAAAAATGAGGCAGGAATTAATATTTTAAATTCTGCAGTGGGGGATCTTGCTATCCCTTTCCAACGCATGAACCGTGACCTAAATATACTGATGCTTCTCTTTTCTGTATTGTAGAGTTCTTCCTGATAACAAAGGCTTATAACTTTTTATTTTTGAGATTTTTTCAATAATTATTTCACTGCTATATTCTACGGGACAGAAATGTTACAAAAAAAATTGTCAAGGATTCAATTATCAAATATTCATTCGATAAAATGTATGGCTTTTAAAAAAATAGCCCTTAGCCTAGTAGGTTTTGGTCAAAAAATATTTTTTGTCTTTAATATTAGTTACATCGATATATTATTTACCTAGATGCACAGTTGACGCTCGGAAAATGGGACAGCAAAGCAGTGCTTAAGCACTCCTTTTCCCTACAGTCGGTCGCCGATAGAATTCTAAATTTGAAAATTCGAATTTAAGAACGCTTGATCATTCCGTATAAAAAGCTACTTTATAACACGTGCATAAGGTTATATTTGTGTTTGATTTAATTAGAACTTGTGATCTTTTTCTTTGTTTTATTCCTGAGACCACTTTTTAGGACGATATTTGCAAAGAACTGTGCATCTAGGGTATATTATACTGATGATTAGTTATGTCAAAATTCAGCCTTTATAAAATGGCTCAAGTCTGTCGTTCACGGGCTCTTGGTCTATTAATTTTGTTACCGTATCTCACCTTATCAAGTATTTTGTCAGCTTCAGGCACGTCGTCCTCGTATCCCTCTTTCATTTGCTCCACAACCTCTATATAATCTAGTTCCGCTAGATATTCATCGCCTTCGTTTAAACCATCCTGTAACAATTACACATATAAGCTCACGCCTGTATCCCCGAAGGGGTAGGCAGACGCGCACTAGCCAACTAGAATACCCATATTTCGCGGAGCTTAGTTCCGTCCCAGATGTGATAGGGGGCGAGCCTATAACCATATCGGGCACAAATTCCAGACTCCGGGCTATTGTACTTATAACAAAAATAAAATCTAAACGACATTAGTGTCGGGGATCGAACCCGAGACCTCAGAACCGTTGTCGTACCGAAATACAACCACGCCACGGAGGCAGTGTAACAATTATCATACATAATACCAGGTGTGTCATAATGATTTAAAGCGCAATATTAAAGTTAAAAAATAATAATCACAAGTTTAAAAACTTAACATAAGATTTATATACTCGCTTAGTTCCAGGTGTTCTTTGAGAAAAGTTCAAAGAAATAAATATAATGACAGTAGCATCTCTATTCATATTCGCTAATTTAATGTATGTCAAGAAGAATATAGATATATTTCCCAAAGTTTGTGATATACATAATTACCAGAAATAAAAATAATTTGGCTCAACACAATCGTGACCAAATTTATATGGGACCACCCTTGAAATAAGCTCTATCGAAAACAAAAATAATTTTGAAGATCAGGCCATATTTGGCGGAGATATCGAGTAACATACATAAAAAAATACAGACGAATTGAGGACCTTCTCCTTTTTGGAAATCGGTCGAAAAATGCAGCATAAATGTATAATTATTTGGCGCTTACCAAATTGGCGGTGGCGTCTGTGAGTAGATTTCCAGCGTACACACACAAAAATGCACCTTTCGGCACATCGTTTAGAGCTCGAATTCCCCAACCGCGGTTCGGGGTTTTGAACACCTATAAAAAAAAACAACACCAATCCAAAAAATATAATAATATTAGCCCTGTAATATTACTGTCCCACTGCTGGGCACGGGCCTCCTCTACTAATGAGAGGGGTTAGGCCTTAGTCTACCACGCTGGACTAATGCGGGTTGGTACACTTCACATACCTTTGAAATTCTTGTGGAGAAATTCTCGGGTATGCAGGTTTCCTCACGTTTTCCTTCACCGTTAAAGCAAGCGATAATTCACAATGAAAATACACTTAAAGTCAGAGGTATATGCTCTTTATGGTATTGGTCTCGAACCTCCGACACTCGTCTCGGCAGTCTCGTCCCAACTGAGCTATCGCTGCTTTCACACCAATCCAATTTTATTAAAATTATTGGAATTGTCACTTTTTAACACGAGGACGTTTTATACCTCGATATTTGTGGAATTTTAACTTTTTTTTATAGCAGAGCAAAGCAATCTTTATCGCAAGACACAAAAAGAAACATGAGTGCGATGCCAACCTAAAAGGAGGGAATGGAAAGGGAGGGAAAAGGAATTACGAAAGGGAGGGGGAATGACAGCCTCCGTGGCGCAGTGGGCGAGTAGCCGGCTGTGAAGCGAGAAGCTGCGGGTTTGATTCCCGCATTGAGACAAATATTTGTTTGGCCTACAAATATTTGTTTGAAAGTCTCTCATAGTCTCTGACACCCACGATACAGGTTATACCTAGTGTGGGGGCAGGACTAGGTGTGTGACTGTTGGGTGTATCTATTAAAAAAAATATATTAATTGGGCCACCGGAAATCTCACTTACCGAATGAAACGCGACAGCAAGCTGCCACTTTACGTCGGTTTTCTGTGTGGTATCAAACCGGTCGAGCCCATTCGTGCTATAGACGCAATGGTCTAAAGCACTACCACTCAAATAGAGTATATTTGCCTGAAATTTGTTTCTTCCCTCTTCAGAGTATGAAGAAGCATAAATAGTCGGTATGATTCTGGTAACCACCATAAACTCATTGTTTGTCAGTGGTCGCTGATTTTTTTGGACTGCATTGAACTTACCATCAGGTGTAGCAGTGGCGAAGGTTCCATACAGCACAATTCCTGTCGACTTACCTTTTTCAAAATGTCTGCTTATAAATGTTAAAGATCTAAACTATTAAAGAATTTTTGTTTTTTTGGCAATTGAATAACATTTTGCCAATGTCAAGTTAGGGGCTTCCCTTTTTATTTTATATCGTATATCGTGTTTAAAATTATTTTTTTTGTAATCAATCATAAATATAGTTTGGTCCTTCGAACCGGATAAGTTGACATGTAACACATACCTGTAACTTTAGTTGTAGCGGATGTTGAGCCACTCGGTTCAAACAAGTAGCCTTGCATTTACACCTGAAATAATATTACTATTTTGTATAGCTGGCAACGAATAAGTGAGTCACCTGATGGCAAGTGATCTCTATCGCTCGTAGACAGGTGTAATAAAAAAAAGTGTGCTTAAACCAGAGAGAAGTGACTCTTCATCAAGGCAAGGTTACTTTTAACCGACATAAAAAAGAGGATATTAATTCGCCCCGTATGTATATTGTCAGAATTGCATAACTTCCGGATATGTTAGTCTATGTGGGCTTCTGAACAGATATGCCAAAGTTTGATTTCACATTATAATGCCATTAAGGTTATAACGAAGTATTGTGATGTCTTGAGGCATCGATATATTATTTACCTAGATGCACAGTTGACGCTCGGAAAATAGGACAGCAAAGAAGTGCTTAAGCACTCGTTTTGCATACAGTCCGACGCTGATAGAATTCTAAATTTGAAAATTCAAATTTAAGAACGCTTGATCATTTCGTTTAAAAAGATACTTTATAACACGTGCATAGGGTTATATTTGTGTTTGATTTAATTAGAACTAGAGATCTTTTTCTTTGTTTTGTTCCTGAGACCACTTTTTAGGAGGATATTTGCAAAGAACTGTGCGTCTAGGGTATATTATATTGATGTCTTGAGGTATCGAGTTCGATCCCGGGTCGGACAAAGCTTATGTTAAGTGTCAAATGACATCGACTGTAGTTTGACGTTACACACCTGACGTTACACTCGTAGATCCCCGAAGGCAGCGGTTCGGGTAGCCGCTTGTACACGTAGCCAACATTGTCGACGTCCATGCCGATGGTCCTGGCGCCCTCTAGCGTCAGCTGCCAGCACGCGCACTTACTCTTGTCCTGAAACGATCACTTTCAAACTTAGCGGCCCGAGCAGGAATAACGATAATCGTATTTGTATCGAGTTTGAATACGCCGGCCGTCGGAGTCCGCTCCGTGTTGTACGAACAGAACTCTGGTAATGACTCGTCACGTCACGTCATCCTTACTAAATAATAAAAGCGAAAGTAACTCTGTCTGTCTGTCTGTGGCGTTTTCACGTCTAAACCGCTGAACCGATTTTGATGAAACTTGGTATGTGGGTACTTCTAACCCCAAGGACGGACATAGGGTAATTTTTTTAAATCAACCCCTAAAGGGATGAAATAGGGGATGAAAGTTTGTATGGGAATTTTGGAACCACTTAATGGATTTTGATGAAATTTGGTATGAGGATACATTTGACCCTAAGGATTCAAATGGGGTACTTCATTTTTTTTTATCAACCCCTATAGGGATGAAATAAGGGTTAAAAGTTTGTATGGGGATTTTAGGTCCACTAAATGGATTTTTATGAAATTTGGTATGGGACAGTGGATACCTTTGAGTTTAAGGATACCAATGAGCCACTTTTTTAAATCAACCCTTAATGGGATGAAATAGGGGATGAAAGTTTGTATGGGAATTTTAAGCCCACGTAATGGATTTTTATGAAATTTGGTATGGGATAGTGCATACCTTTGAGTTTAAAGACACAAATGGGCAACTTTTTTAAATCAACCCCTAATGGGATGAAATAGGGGATGAAAGTTTGTATGGGGATTTTAGGTTCACTTAATGGATTTTTATGAAATTTGGCATGGGATAGTGGATACCTTTGAGTTCAAAGAAAAAATTGGGCTACTTTTTTAAAATCAACCCCTAATGGGATGAAATAGGGGATGAAAGTTTTTATGGGAATCCAGAAACCGCTGGAACGGATCTTTAAGAAAGTTGGTATGAGGATAGTTAGATATATAGTAGCGTTAGATATATAGTATATCTAACTATCCTCATATTTCTGTCGAAATGGGGTGTGATATATTATTATACTACAAAAGCATGAAATAGGGGTTGAAAATTTGTTTCTTTGTTTTTGGGCCGATTGACTTCAAAATCGATATCTGAGACACGCCGTGGTTCAGAACGAGAGAACTGCTGTCAAACCTATCAAAAGTGGCCGCCATTTTGTTTTTCTTTGTTTTTGCGTCGATTGACTTCAAAATCGATATCTAAGTTGTCCCGTGGTTCGAAACGACAGAACCGCTGTCAAACCTGTCATATGCGGCCGCCATTTTGTTTTTCTTTGTTTTTGGGCCGATTGACTTCAAAATCGATATCCGAGTCGCCCCGTGATTCCAAACGACAGAACCGCTGTCAAACCTGTCAAATGTGGCCGCTATTATGTATTTCTTTGTTTTTGGGTCGATTGACTTCAAAATCGATATCTGAGTCGCTCCGTGGTTTCGAACGACAGAACTGCTGTCAAACCTGTCAAATGCGGCCGCCATTTTGTTTTTCTTTGTTTTTGGGCCGATTGACCTCAAAATCGATATCTGAGTCGGCCCGTGGTTCCGAACTACAGAACCG
Source organism: Clanis bilineata (assembly GCA_036417725.1). Classification (NCBI taxonomy): domain Eukaryota; kingdom Metazoa; phylum Arthropoda; class Insecta; order Lepidoptera; family Sphingidae; genus Clanis; species Clanis bilineata. The sequence continues at coordinate 3,351,422 of CM071165.1, forward strand.
CTTTAAAACGACAGGGCGGAGCGACAAATCAAAAGTTTTTTCCGTTGGCCCTACAAAATACGCGTGCGAAGCCGAGGGCATATATATATATATATATATATATATATATATATATATATATATATATACCTCACAATCATCAGTACAGTCGCAGCCGCACAGGAACTCCGGGTCGAGGTTGAGAGGCACGCCGGCCGTCGGAGTCCGCTCCGTGTTGTACGAACAGAACTCTGGTAATGACTCGTCCACGCTGTTCACGCATGGGACTGGCACGTTCTCCTTCCCATGGGACAAGTCCTGTGAAAAAAAAGCAGTTAAATACACCTGCATATCGTCCTGACTACATAATATACGAGTCTTGTGTCGTAAATCAATATATCAACAATAACATCTAACATAAGTAAATTAGAAATATATATTTATGTGTGTAGGTATTCTGATTTCGATTAAAATGTATTGATAATCGATCTTTAGTATATCGATTTTCGGATCTTAAGATCGATTTTTCGAAAGTCTGATCCAAGTGCTCATCGTCCAAAAATCAGAAAATGGACTCCATATTTTAATATAGTTATAGTAATTTTAGTAAATAGCGATAAAGGGGGGGCGAGACAGAGAATAATTGAGAACCCCGAAATCCTCAAGAAAAGTGGATGCATTAGTTGCAGGATCCATTTCGGGTATAACAGGTGTGCGCGTGGATGTGCGTGTACGTGAACGTGTGCGTGCGTGTACGTGTGGTACGTGTACGTACATGTGTACGTGCGTGTACGTGTGCGTGTGCGTGCGTGTACGTGCGTGTGCGTGCGTGTACGTGCGTGTGCGTGCGTGTACGTGCGTGTGCGTGCGTGTACGTGCGTGTGCGTGCGTGTACGTGTACGTGTACCTTCTTGCCGACGATGCACCTGCTCAGCACGAACTCTGCGAGGCAGTGCGTGTCGGGGTTGAAGTCGAACAGGTCGACGGGCGCGTCGCTGCGCGTGGTGCGCAGGTACCGGTGCAGCTCGCGCGGGGAGCGCACGCGGCGGCCGCACGGCGCGCGGTACAGCACGGCCTGCACGCCCTTGTTGCGCACGAGCTGTCTGCGCACCACCACCACCACCACATCATCAACCATAGGACCAATAGATTCCTCTTTATCATACTCGCAGCGGCAAATTGGGTACTGGGCTATAGTAACCGATATCAATGAATTTCTGTAGGAACATAGGTCTATCATCAAAATAACGTGTGCAACAGAAATTTATTAAAAATACTCCTGGGATAATTTTATTTTGGTAATTTAAATACTTAATTTTTTATCTGTGCGTCACGTGACTGTAAACACCAATCACGTTGTATGATGTCACATTACTCATTTTTCTTTTACATTTGTGCCACAAGGGCCTAAGACCTAAGATCCAAAGTCATACTGCCAAGTTATTTGGTATATTTTTTCGTATTTTTGTTTAAAGCTCAACCTAATTTCAACGCGGATGTGATCGACGATCGATATCTGATCGACAAAATATCTAACCCGCTTTTTTAGGTTGATATCATAGATGTTATTTCCTCAACGTTTTTTTATGAGAGATTTTGTATCTATGGTACGGAACAATGACGTCACCCGTAACTACAGTTAACAGATAGCGTTTTCGCGGCAAACTAAATTATACCTCTACATAATATTTTTTAACATATACGTATGAAAATAAATTACGAAATATTTTTTTACATGTTTAGGATAAACTGATAAATAGCTCTGTATATTTTTAAAAAGATAGTCATCTGCCCCATTGAAAGAATAATAAACCACCATATCATAGCACCTTAATTAGTCGATATTTTTATATGTATGTAACTAGATATCTCTTACAAATGTGGACTGATTTTCGACCAACTTCAAAAAAAGAAAGAGGCCCTCAATTTGTCTGTTACGCAATATCGCCGTCCAATGTAAACCAATTTTCAAGATATTTTTTGTATTCAATAGAACTTATTCCAAGGGTGGTCTCATATTTGGTCACGACCAGGTAAATTAGGAAGTAGATCCGTTGAGTTTTTAAACTTGTGATTACCAAAATCCCGATGATGTAATGAGATTCTGAAATACATTTGTAAACTTTTGATTTATAACACCTATCGCCACATTGATCTAAGGGCAGAATATACTAGCCGTGGACCGGGAGATCCTAAGATCGAGTTCCAGATCTAAAACTAAGCCGAATCTTTCCTACAAAAGTGTGACACGCCGACACCATGCAAGCTTCATTGCTCAATACGTGCCATTGTTAATCCTGACTTAGGAGTAGTGTGTGAGCGAGACAGCGTCTCTTACCTCTCCCACCCGCTGAGCAGAGGCTTCGCGAGCGGGTTGTATGAGCGCAACTCCTTCAGCGACAGCACGTCAGTTCTCTTGCACTTGGGGCCGCAGGTGTGGGCCACCATCTTGTGCGGACGGACCGCGTTCCTAGGGGTGTAGTACTGGGGGACAACACGAACATTTATAGATGTACATACATACATAAGCTCACGCCTGTATCCCCGGAGGGGTAGGCAGAGGCGCACTAGCGAACTAGAACACCCTCATTTCGCCGAGCTTAGTTCCGTTCCAGATGTGATAGGGGGCGAGCCTATCGCCATATCGGGCACAAATTCCAGACTCCGGGCTGATATGGAAAAATCCAATATCACTTTTCCCGACCCGGGGATCGAACCCGAGACCTCAGAAGCGTAGTCCTATCGAAATACCACCACGCCAACGAGGCAGTCATATGTACCTATAATATAAGTATGGATAACTTACCACAACTCTGCTGGCGAAGGCATCCGCTCCTTCCGGTGCAGCGGATATAGGAAGAGAGTTTGCTGTGGACTTCTTGGCTACAGAACGTTGGCGACGAAGTTCCTGGACAAGATTTAACAACATTACGATCATTTAAATAGTAAAAAAGTATTCAAAAGCTCAATCGTGACGTCTATTCTGTACTAGACATCAAAATCGGTCGCCTCGTAGTTCCAAAGGATGGATCGGATGCTAAAACTGAAAAAAATGGATGCCATGTTTCCTTTGTTTTAAGGCCGATTGAGTACAAAATCGATATCTGGATCGCCCCTTGGTTCCAAAGAGTGGATCCGGTTCTATATTTGGCACCATTTTGTTTTTCACACAAATTGTAACCCTCCTCTTTTCGAAATCGATTGAAAAAAGATGACTTACCACCGAATCCTTATTCTCTATAACCAAACGTACACTTAACGCACTCACGACACTCTCGCCACGACGACTTAATGTCTATTTCAAAAAGAAGCAATGGTGCACACTCATTTTAATCTTTGGGCAAACAGTATGTGACTTACTTACCCGTTTGAGAATCCTGCTATAAAAAGATCGCAAATGTCGGCTCGTCCGGCGTAATGCTACATTATTACATCTACCATGTACTAACCTCTTGTTGTGCATCAGTCGACTTATCCTGCTCGTAGGACCGCGTGTACTCCACATAGGGCATGTTAGACTGAAACAAATTAATAAATAACATAAGCTCACGCCTGTATCCCCGAAGGGGAAGGCAGAGGCGCACTAGCGAACTAGATTAGTTCCGTCCCAGATTTGATAGGGGGCGAGCCTATCGCCATATCGGGCATAAATTCCAGACTGATATGTAAAAATCCAATATCACTTTGCCCTCGCCGGGTATCGAACCCGAGACCTCAGGATGGTAGTCGTACCGAAATACAACCACGCCACCGAGGCGGTCTTGAGTATTGTCCTACTTATTGACTTTAATTTAAATACAGTGTTACAACAATACTAATTTCGGAATATGAAGAAGATGCCTAACTGCTATATTACTGGGATCTTTCTTTCGCCAAGTCGCCATTTTTGCTTCTCTCCTTACATTGAGCAAACATGTTTTCATAGTCATGCCAAGTCCTTATTTTTCTTCTGTCATTGGTTGTGGTTGTATACATACCCTGAGCTGCGCTTTACTCCTGGGCAGGTGGAGATGCCTCCCGCGGTGCCTCACAGCGGCCTGCAGCTCCAGGAACAGTGGCTCCAATCGCGTGGACCCTCGGTAGATCCACTCCGTCCTGTTGTCTTCCTCGAAGTGCACTTGGACTAGCGACGCGTCCACTTTGATCACGCGAGAGTCCCACCATTTACCTAAATAAAAAGACAAACATAAGCTCACGTTTGTATCCCCAAACGGGTAGATAGAGGCGCAGTAGCCTAGCCGCAAAAGACTTTAAAATGTCTTTTAAAAAAGTGTGTATGTAATTCAGACGCAGTCGAAGTGAAACTTTAGGGAACTAAACATCGAGACAAAGGACTTGATTTGACTGACGGACTCAGTCAGTCAGTGCGTCAGCTGTCAGTACGTCAATGTGTTAGTTCGTTAGGCCGTCAGTCAGTCAGTCAGTTGATTAGTGCGTCAGTCCTTCAATGCATCAGTGCGTTATATCATCAATACGTCACTCCATCAGAACGTGAGGCCCGTCAGTCTGTAAGTCCGTCAGCCCATTAGTCCGTTACTGTGTCAGTTATTCAGCCCGTTATTCCGTCAATCCGTTAGTGCGTCAGTTCGCCAGTCCGTCATTCCATCAGGCCCGTCAGTCACTCAGTCCGTCAGTGGGTCAGTGCGTCAGTCAATTCAATTTTTTGAAAGATTTTTGTCTACCTTTATCGAAAAGACTGTGCACATGATTGCCGTGTGTGTGACCATACCGTTCCACTCGGTGTTGAGCTTCTGTCCCGCGTGCAGCCTCACCATGGGCCGCTCGGGATACGCGCACAGGTAGTTGTATAGTGTATAGTGTATAGTGTATAGTGACCGTACCGTTCCACTCGGTGTTGAGCTTCTGTCCCGCGTGCAGCCTCACCATGGGCCGCTCGGGGTACGCGCACAGGTAGTTGTATAGTGTATAGTGTATAGTGTATAGTGTATAGTGTATAGTGACCGTACCGTTCCACTCGGTGTTGAGCTTCTGTCCCGCGTGCAGCCTCACCATGGGCCGCTCGGGATACGCGCACAGGTAGTTGTATAGTGTATAGTGTATAGTGTATAGTGTATAGTGTATAGTGACCGTACCGTTCCACTCGGTGTTGAGCTTCTGTCCCGCGTGCAGCCTCACCATGGGCCGCTCGGGATACGCGCACAGGTAGTTGTATAGTGTATAGTGTATAGTGTATAGTGACCGTACCGTTCCACTCGGTGTTGAGCTTCTGTCCCGCGTGCAGCCTCACCATGGGCCGCTCGGGATACGCGCACAGGTAGTTGTATAGTGTATAGTGTATAGTGTATAGTGACCGTACCGTTCCACTCGGTGTTGAGCTTCTGTCCCGCGTGCAGCCTCACCATGGGCCGCTCGGGGTACGCGCACAGGTAGTTGTATAGTGTATAGTGTATAGTGTATAGTGTATAGTGTATAGTGACCGTACCGTTCCACTCGGTGTTGAGCTTCTGTCCCGCGTGCAGCCTCACCATGGGCCGCTCGGGATACGCGCACAGGTAGTTGTATAGTGTATAGTGTATAGTGTATAGTGTATAGTGTATAGTGACCGTACCGTTCCACTCGGTGTTGAGCTTCTGTCCCGCGTGCAGCCTCACCATGGGCCGCTCGGGATACGCGCACAGGTAGTTGTATAGTGTATAGTGTATAGTGTATAGTGTATAGTGACCGTACCGTTCCACTCGGTGTTGAGCTTCTGTCCCGCGTGCAGCCTCACCATGGGCCGCTCGGGATACGCGCACAGGTAGTTGTATAGTGTATAGTGTATAGTGTATAGTGTATAGTGTATAGTGTATAGTGACCGTACCGTTCCACTCGGTGTTGAGCTTCTGTCCCGCGTGCAGCCTCACCATGGGCCGCTCGGGATACGCGCACAGGTAGTTGTATAGTGTATAGTGTATAGTGACCGTACCGTTCCACTCGGTGTTGAGCTTCTGTCCCGCGTGCAGCCTCACCATGGGCCGCTCGGGATACGCGCACAGGTAGTTGTATAGTGTATAGTGTATAGTGTATAGTGACCGTACCGTTCCACTCGGTGTTGAGCTTCTGTCCCGCGTGCAGCCTCACCATGGGCCGCTCGGGATACGCGCACAGGTAGTTGTATAGTGTATAGTGTATAGTGTATAGTGACCGTACCGTTCCACTCGGTGTTGAGCTTCTGTCCCGCGTGCAGCCTCACCATGGGCCGCTCGGGGTATGCGCACAGGTAGTTGCGCACGAACTCGCGCGAGAACGGGTGCACCTCCTCCCAGACGGGCGCGGCGCTCGCGCACACGACGCGCGTGTGAACGTGCAGCGCGTACTGAGCGTACCCGTCGTCGAAGAACACTAAATACCTGCACATCAATAATTGGGTACTTGACTAATATTTTTTTATTAATTTTATATGAAATTAACGCCATCTAAAATATAACACTGAAAGAATTATTGAAATATTCTCAAAGATAAAAAAGTTATAAGCATTTGAAATTTGGTGAAACCTTCAAACTGCGGAAAAGAGAAGTATCAATAAAATCACGTCAGGGCCATAACGGTACGTGCGTTAGAAAGGGATAGCAAGATATCCCCACTACGTCCCCACTCTTGCTCATTGCAGAATTTAAAATATGAATTACCGACTCATTTTTCCACCAATTTCTATGCAGATTTTACAGAAGAGTTTCGTTTTTGTTTTATTTGCTAGTACATATAAAAATGTGTACAAAATCAAACATAGTCAAGTACCCAATTGGGTACTTGTATTGACTATAGTAACCAATATCAATGAATTTCTGTAGGAACATAGATTTATCATCGAAATAACGTGGGCAATAGGAATTTATTAAAAATACTCCTAGGATAATTTTATTTTGGTAATTTGAATGCTTAATTTTTTATCTATGCGTCACGTGACTGTAAACTCCAATCACGTTGCAAGATGTCACATTACTCATTTTTTTAAATCTGTTTCACAGACCTAAGATCCAAAGTCATACAGCCAGAATATTTCGTATATTTTTTTCGTATTTTTGTCTAAAACACAACCTAATTTCAACACGGATGTGATTGACGATCGATATCTGATCGACGAAATATCTGATCTGTTTTTTTAAATTTCAAATTATAAATGTTATTTCCTCAATATATTCAATTCGGTCTACAATTGACGATCTTCGTATAATCGCTTTACATGAATAAAAAATACCGACAAATTTAAAACACACTGGTTTTAAAATCTGTTGATAATATACTAAACTGCAGCTTACTCCCGCCCCCTAAAGACCAGAAAAGACCTACGTCTAGAGATCGACAAAAGACTGATTCAACACTCACCGAAACTAGTCACTAAGAATGGAAACTTTCGAATAAGTATAAGAATCGATAAGTGTAGCAATTGATGTAAGGCTGATTCATTAAATCGATTATTGATCAATTCTAAACACTCACCGAAACTAATCAATCGGAATGGAAACTTTCGAATAACGGTTCGAATCGACAGTATATCGAACTTACCTGTAATTATTCACCGGATTTGGTATTTCGGCGACAATACCAGAGTAATACGACTCGGTTTTCGACTGGTTGTTTGGTTCTTTGAACAGAGCTATCACTCTTGTACCTGTAGGGAGAAATTAAATTAATAAATACACCCAAAAGTCACACACATAGTCCTGACCCCACACTAGGTATAATTAATGGGTATCAGAAACCACAAGAGATTTTCGGTCTCACAACACCAGACTGAAAACAAATCTGTGGGTAACACAAACAGTTCTCTTGGTGCGGGAATCGAACCCGCGGTCTTTCGCTTCACAGTCGGCTGTTCGCCTGCTGCGCCACGGAGGCTGTCAAATTAAGGTTGAATCATGTTTTTATCTCTATTATTGCAAGCTTAAAAGCTTAAAACCTCATCTCATCTCATAAGCTCACGCCTGTATCCCCGAAGGGGTAGGCAGAGGCGCACTAGCGAACTAATACAGCCACATTTCGCCGAGCTTATTTCCGTCCCAGATGTGATAGGGGGCGAGCCTATCGCCATATCGATATTATCGATATCGAACCCAAGACCTCAGAACCGTAGTCGTACCGAAATACCACCACGCCACCGAGGCAGAGCTTAAAACCGACTTTAAAATTTATCAGATTTTAACCAAATTTACACGGGACCAAACTTCGAGTATGCTCTATCGAACACAAAGACTATGGGGCATTTCACGTCAAGCGGGCAACGAAAAAAAAGTGAGGTTCTGAAATTCGTTCATATTTTGCTTATTTATACTTCTAGAGGGTATGAACGTGTACACAAAATATTTTTTTTATAAAAGGTCTAATTGTCAAATTATGGCCTTCTAAAATATTGAACTCACCGGTGTAAGGGTTCCTTTGGGAGGTATTTTGCGTATTGAAGTAATTTATAATAAAATAACAAATGTAGTGTTTTGGGTAGTAAATTTAATGGAATTTTTGATTTTTTGAACCGATTCGAAATTTAAATTTTTTCTCTTGTGCTAAACCGGAAGTAAAGATTTCAAAACGAAATTTTAATAGTTTGGGCAACAACATTTTTATTGTTTTTTATTCGAAAATAAAGCTTGACATACACAGAATCTACCATAAAAATTGTAAATGGGGTGCTACATTAGTTTAGGAATTATATCAATTCGAGTACGTACATGTTGTACTGGTCGAGGTACCTGACGCTTGCTAAAGTCGGCTATTTTGCGTAAAAAAAATACACACAGTAAAATTGCTTTGAAGTCACCTTTTTATGCATGATTACAATATTTACAGGTAATTTTATATTGATAACAGACTGATCCTGAAAGAGGATAATGTTTTTCGAGTATAGGTTTGTATTTATGTATGTCAATTTCTTTCGCACGCTCTTCAGCCCAAACGGCTTGAAGAATTTTAACATATGAGATGTCATTTCATTCACCTCAGAAGTGGGAGTAAAATAAGATATAATAAAATTTTGATAGTGTTGCTATCTGACAAAAAGTGTTGCGAGTTTACAATAACGATATAATAATAAAAAAATCTTTTTTATTCTCCTTTCCCATTTTATGCGCAGGCGCAACAATTGAATATTACATACTATATTACTCCCATTATTTAGACACATGAAATGACATCTCATATGTTAAAATCCGTCAAGCCGTTTGGGATGTAGAGCGTGCGAAAGAAATTGACATACATAAATACAAACCTATACTCGAAAAACATTATCCTCTTTCAGGATCAGTCAGTTATCAATATAAAATTAACTGTAAATATTATAATCATGCATATAAAGGTGACTTTAAAGCAATTTTACTGTGTGCATTCTTTTTTACGCAAAATAGCCGACTTTAACAAGCGTCAGGTACCTCGATCAGTAATACATATACATACTCAAATTGATATAAATCCCAAATGAATATAGCACCCATTTTATAATTTTTATGGTAGAATCTGTGTATGTTAAGCTTTATTTTCGAATAAAAAACAATAAAAATGTTGTTGCCCAAACTATTAAAATTTCGTTTTGAAATCTTTACTTCCGGTTTAGCACAAGAGAAAAAATTTAAATTTCGAATCGGTTCAAAAAATCAAAAAGTCCATTAAATTTACTACCCAAAACACTACATTTGTTATTTTATTATAAATTACTTCAATACGCAAAATACCTCCCAAAGGAACCCTTACACCGGTGAGGTCAATATTTTAGAAGTCCATAATTTGACAATTAGACCTTTTATCAAAAAAAAAATGTGTGTACACGTTCATACCCTCTAGAAGTATAAATAAGTAAAATATGAACGAATTTCAGAACCTCACTTTTTTTTTCGTTGTCCGCTTGACGTGAAATGCCCCCTATTCAAAATCGTTCTACATTGCCAGATGCCCACATTTCTCTATATTGGATTTTTCAATTCAGTATCAGCTTGGAATCTGATATTTGTGCTCGATATATCGACATGCTCGTCTATCACATGTAGGACAGAAATGAGCCCTATAACCCTTGAGTTTGTTTCGGCATTTCTTCTCAGGGATAGCCACGAAATGCCGACACCATTATTACTTTATCAATATCCTAAAATCAATATATACTCGTAATTGGCATGTGAAAGTGGTATAAAATATCCTATTTGCAGAATAAATGATTTGAATTTGAATTTTGAATTTGAGCTCAGCGAAATGTGAGTGTTCTGGTTCGCTAGTTCGCCTCTGTCTACCTCTTCGGGGATACAGGCGTTAAGCTTAAAACTCACTTACCAATAGTCAGTCTGACATCAGCCGGATCTATATAAGCCAGGCATCTTGCTGATAGCACCTTGCAAGGATTCTTTACTTTATGGTCGAATTTCACGCGAAACGACGGGAACGGTGGGCTTGGCTATAAACAAAGACATTCAACAGTATATAAACGGTACAACAGCATAAAACTAGTGATCCAAAAGTTATGACCTAGCGGTCATAAGTCGCTCAGTTTATTTGAAACTAGCTGACCCGCGCAACTTCGTCTGCGTATGAGAGAGAGGGTTGAAAGAGTGAGTCGTAGGTACCTATAGCACAATAATTCTAAAAGAGTTAGTTTCTATCCGAGATATAAATTTTCCCGATATTGCACCATTTTTCATTTCTGCTCCGCTCCTATTGGTCAAAGCGTGATGTTATATTGCCTATAGCCATCCTCGATAAATAGGCTATCCAACACAAAAAGAATTTTTCAATTCGAACCAGTAGTTTCTGAGATATCAACTTCCCCGGTTTTAAATATTTTTCATTTCTGCTCCGCTCCTATTGGTCATAGCGTGATGTTATATAGCTTATAGCCACCGTCGATAATTGGGCTATCCAACACAAAAAGATTTTTTCAAATCGAACCAGTAGTTCCTGAGATTAGCGTGTTCAATCAAACAAACAAACAAACAAACTCTTCAGCTTTATAATATTAGTATAGATATACACGTGCCAGGTCGGCCACCGAAATAATATTGAGATAATAAACTTATCTTACGTGGTTCTTAACCATTCACAAAACATTCTAGGGTGTAAATTGTAATAATCGCCCTCGCATTGTAATAAGTAGTTGATGGTGGTAGTGAAGTTTGAGATCAATTTTTTTGTATGGAAACTGGCTTGATAGCCACTCTACCTCTATAGTTAGTAATGTAAAATCTTTGGTTATAAATAATCACAAGTTTAACAACTTTAAAATCGACTTCAAAACGTGTCCGAATTTGACCAGATTTTTATGTAACGACCCATGGAACAAAAAAAGTCCGTGGAAATGATGTGTAGGTGTGGCGTGCGCATCACAATTGGATTTTGAATACACTAATTTGATGCAAAGAATTTCCACTGTAGATTACACAAACATAAGTTTCAAAACTTAACTGACCGTCTTCCAAATTGATCCGATTGTGACTAAATTTATGCGGGACCACCCTTGGAATAAGCACAGTCGAACACGAAAATAATTATGAAAATCGGTCCACATTTATATATGGCGGATATATCGCGTAACATACATAAAAAAGTACAGACGCATTGGTCGCCCCCCGCTTTTGAAGTCTATTGAACACTGAAATAAAATCAAAAACATCGATTATAAATCGATACAAAATTGTTTACCGTGGAACTCTTGACGGCCTCGATGATCCTGGCCCTGGACCAGGACCCGAACGCGTTCCTCATGGCGTAGACCTGCATCCCCACCCGCAGTGGGGGGCGCTTGGGCTCGCCGGGGGGAGGCAGGTCCGCGGGGGCAGACTCCGCGGACAACTGCACCACTGACACGTCTTTCTGTGAACGTAGTTAACATATTTCATACATATGACGACTGTATCCCCAATGGGATAGGCAGGGGCGTAACTCGCTAGTCACACTGAACATACTCAAGTTTAGTTCGGTGAGTGAGATTTCCGGTGGCCTAATTTCCGATCCCCATTCCCCTCCTATTCGGTTTGCCATGGATCCATGTTACATGTCTCCTGGGTGTCTCTGGGCGGTAGAGATCACTTACCATCAGATTACTGTTATGACTGCCTCGGTGGCGTGGTGGTATTTCGGTACGACTACGGTTCTGAGGTCTCGGGTTCGATCCTCGGGTCGGGCAAAGTGATATTGTATTTTTCCATATTATCCCGGAGTCAGGAATTTGTGCCCAATATGGCGATAGGCTCGCCCCCAATCACATCTGGGACGAAACTAAGCTCAGCGAAATGTGGGTGTTCTAGTTCGCTAGTACGCCTCTGCCTTCCCCTTCGGGGATACAGGCGTGAGCTTATGTTATTTTATTTTATTTTATTTGGGTGGCTCACAGCTATCAATATCAACACACTATACATAACGATGAATACTCCAATTACGAGCCACCGCAGATAGATTTTAAAAGTTACATAATCTTATCGTCTTAATATCTTAAAATTAATTTAACAAAGTTGACTAAATTACATATTTAAAATAAAACTAATGGTTATTTGAAACATTAAAAAAAAATAATGCCGTTGTAATTTAACGCCCAGTAATTAATTGAAAAAAAAAAATTATGTTATGTACTGTTATGAAAAAAACTACTTCGAAGACAAAGCACAATTTTACACATGGTAAACGTCTTTTCGCGCAGTCGGTTAAAATAACTTACATCCTCTTCGTATCTGTTGGATCCAGCCATGAGCATCGAAGTTGGGTCCTGAAAATAAATATAAATAAATGGATACTTAATAAAAATAATAAATAATAATATAAATAATTGACTATGTTTTATTTTATATTCATTTGTTTATTAAGTACATTATGCAGCGATAGCTCAATTGGGAATGGTGCGGACTGCCGGGACAAGTGTCGAAGGCTCGAGACCAACCCCAAAATGGAGCATACACCGACGACTTTTCTATGTCAAGTGTATTTTCATTGTGAAATATAGCTTGCTATAACGGTGAAGGAAAACATCGTGAGGAAACCTGCATACCTGAGAACTCCTTCTCAGAAATTTCGAAGGTATGTGAAGTCTACCAACCCGCATTAGGCCAGCGTGGTAGACTAAGGCCTAACCCCTCTCATTAGTAGAGGAGGCCCGTGCCCAGCAGTGGGACGGTATTATTACAAGGCTGATATTATTATTATTAAGTACAGATAAGATTAATTATAACACAGAATTACATTTATAATACGCAGACTACTTCGGTGGCGTGATTGTATTTCGGTACGACTACGTCTTGAGGTCTCGGGTTTGATCCGCGGCGAGGGCAAAGTGATATTGGATTTTTCCATTTCAGCCCGGAGTCCGGAATTTGTGCCCGATATGGCGATAGGCTCGCCCCCTATCACATTTAGAATAGATCCAAGCTCGGCGAAATGTGGGTGTTCTAGTTTGCTAGTGCACCTCTGCATGCCTCTTCGGGAATGCAGGCGTGAGCTTATGTCATGTATATCAGATTGTAAATCTGGAGTATATTTACTATTGTACATATGTAATAGCAAATTGAACAAAAAAGAAGCCCTTCTGTAAAAACTGCATCGAAATTGGTTGTAAAATGGGGCAGTAATTCATATTTTAAATTCTGCAATGAGCAAGAGTGCGGGGCTTAGTGGGGGATATCTTGCTATCCCTTTCCAACACACGCACCGTTATGGCCGTGACGTGAATATATTGATGCTTCTCTTTCCTGCAGTTTGAAGGTTACACCAAACTTCAAAGTCTTACAACTTTTTTATTTGTGTATATTTCAATATTTTTTTCTGTGCTATATTTTAGATGACATAAATGTGTCATATTTTTTTTTATTAATCGAATACTCAATTGGGTACTTGACAATAGTAACCAATATCAATGAATTTTTGTAGGAACATAAATTTATCATGGAAAAAACGTGAGGAATAGGTATTTAATTAAAATACTTCTAGGATAATTTTATTTTGGTAATTTAAATACTTAATTTTTTATCTGTGCGTCACGTGACTGTAAACGCCAATCACGTTGTATGATGTCACATTACTTATTTTTCTTTAAAATTTGTTCCACAAGGGCCTCAGACCTAAGATCCAAAGTCATACTGCCAGGTTATTTGGTATATTTTTTCATATATTTTTTTTAAAGCCCAACCTGGATGTGATCGACGATCGATATCTGATCGACGCAATATCTGACCCTTTTTTTAGGTTGATATTATAAATGTTAATTCCTCAATGTTTTTTTATGAGATTTTGTATCTATGGTAAGGAACAATGACGTCACACGTGTCTACAGTTAACAGATAGTTTTGGCGGCAAACTAAATTATACATATTAATTTTTGATTTTTTGAACTAAATATATGAATTTGTGCCCGATATGGCGATAGGCTCGCCCACTATCACATCTGGGACGGAACTAAGCTCGGCGAAACGTGGGTGTACTAGTTCGCTAGTGCGCCTCTGCCTACCCCTTCGGGGATACAGGCGTGAGCTTATGTTATGTCATGTTATGTTATGTTATACTAGCTGACCCGGCGAACTTCGTACCGCCTAACAGTTAAACTGTAAAGTCAGTCGGCTGTAAAGTCAAAGCCATAGTTATAGTTAGATTTACAATCATTTTTTTTTTTTTTCAAATAATAACATGCCATTTTTATTTCAGAAACCAATACAGAAATCTAATAAACTACATTCCAAATTTTTTTTACAATCATAGAAAATAAAGGTTTTAACGTAAATTACCTTAAATGTCGGATTATATTAATGGCAATTTCACTTTACCACTAAGGCAGCACATACCAGGCGTTTCACCAGCAAACTTCAATGCGCCACAATACTGGCAAGCAACGTCCATTGGACCAATGCAAACTAAACGATGCAAGCTGTAGTCGATGGTGCAATCATATAGACACGCTGCTCGATTCAAATCAGTACTTGAACCATTTCTTCTTGCACTTTGAAGATTATTCCTCTATTCATCTGTACGATAAGCTCGACGATTTCTCGTTTCCAACCTAGCCGTTTCACGGGCTGCCTCTCTTTGCTCTTGTGTTTGAGAAGCACGAATTAAGGCCCTTCTTCGCTCCATACTAACGCGGCGTTCTTCTCGTGCAATTTCTCGTTCTTCAGCAGATAATTGATTCGCGATATTCCGTTGCCTAATAGCATTACGGCTCCGCTGGGAAAGATTAGATCTTCTAGGACGCGGCATTGTTATTAATGCACTCGCACAAAATCACATAAAACCACCAAATATAATAACAGTGCCTGAACTTTCGAGAGATAGACAATAGCATCAAAAAAAATAGATAACTAATAAAAAGACATTTACACTTTTGTTAAACTGTAGAATAAATCTTAGGTATTATTTTTGGAAATAAAAAATTAAATAATTAAAAAATTATTTACACAAATTAATGTTTATGACAAACAAATACAACAGTACCTGAACTTTCGAGATATTTTACGAAAAATAAATTTCTGAACGCATACATGAATAGTTGTTACATTTGACAGGATTGGACAACAAATGTTTGACATATGATAAACAAATGAGCATTTATTGACATGATTAAGTATTCATTACACATATCGAGTTTAGTTATTTAGTTAGTTTTTTTGTTTTTTTTTTTTTTTTAGTTTTTAGTTTTTTTTATTTTTTTTAGTTTTTAGTTTTTCACTATTTTTAATATGTATTCTGCTATTCGGGGAGGAGACAAATCCAACGAATCAAAAACCATGAAAATTGGTTCAGCACATCTCGAGTTATAAGTGTTGTAACAAACCCGTCTTTGTTTTATATATATAGATGAAAATAAATTACGAAATATTTTTTTACATGTTTAGGATAAACTAATAAATAGCCCTGTATATTTTTAAAAAAATAGTCAAATATCCAATTGTCGATGATTGAATAATCTCTGCCTAAGAGCCACTTGCAGCTCCGTGATAAATATCTATTTATTCCAAATCTTAATTTAAAGATAGGAGTGAGCTGTAAAATAAATCGAGTTTTGATTTAATATTAGAAAGTCGCCCTGAACCTTTTGAAAATTACCTGATCTTGCGGCACAGCATCCGTGTCTAAAGGTGCATATCCGAGAGGAATGGCAGCTCTCTTGGCTGATTGTACACTGTTCACAGACAAGCGACGTTTACCGTGCCGAACCTGTGAAATAAGAAGCTTTTTAGGGTGTTACCATTCCAATTAATCTATGATATTTATCGATATTGATCGGTGTGAAACTATTTACGCCCAGTTGCAATAAACAATCTCAGTTCGAATGTGCTGATAGATAACAAAAATTAGCCAATAAGAACACAGTTTGAACATGACTCCGTCAAATGACTTGATTTGATTGGTTCATAATCGCGACCTATCCGCACTCTAAACTGAGATTGTTTATTGAGACCGGCCGTTAATGACAAACGACGTTTACCGTGCCGAACCTGCGAAATAAGAAGCTTTTTAGGACGTTACCATACCAATCACTCGATGATATTTATCGATATCGATCGGTGTGGCATGTTGATAGACAAGCGACAATTACCGTCACGAATCTGCGAAATAAAATGCTTTTTAGTATGTTACCAATCACTCGATGATATTAATCGATATAAATCGGTGTGGCATGTTGACAGACACACGACAATTACCGCGAAATAACATATTTTTATAACGGTGTTATACAAGCCTATTATTTCGCATCGACGTCTATATCGGACGGTTGGCGTTGCATGGTCGATGAATACGAGTCGATAAAACGACGGTCAGTCATCGATTGATGATGAATATGTTACCAATCAATCGATGGCGTTTTACCAATATCGACTAATGATGTGTGGTAGCTTTTGCTGATCGATAGATACCAGTCGATAAAATGTCGGTTAATCATCGATTGACGATGGGTAAGTACATCGATAACCTACATTTACCGATATCGATTAGTTATGATAGCTTTGGCATAATAAATCCAATAAATAATACTTACTTCGCTTGATTCAGTCGATCTTTGAGTTTCGCAGCTTACGTACTGAAACAACAAAATTATTTAAAATTTATTTCTTATTTTCTAACACAATTTGGCGGTGACTGGACTCCTCAGGGGGGCTACGTCAGACAGGCATGCAGGTCATAAAAACTAAGCCGGATCCTTTCTGCGATAAACACACCTACACCACAATGTAATACGATGAGTATATGGTTAAACATATTTAGATTTTTTGTTTTGCATTTCCAAAAGTCCATCGAAAATCTAAATCGATTGTCAGAAAATGAAATAATCACAAGTTTAAAAACTCAATTGACCGACTTCCAACTTACCGATCGTGACCAAATTTATAAGGGACCACCCTTGAAATAAGCTCTAAATCTAAAATTAGAAAATCGGTCCACATTTGTCGGAGATATCGAGTAACATACTTAAAAAAAAATACAGCCGAATTGAGGACCTCCTCCTTTTGTGGAAGTTTGTCGAAAAATCGTCGTACAGTGACGTACATACCACACCCTCTCCTGTATTGTATATAGATATGGCGGGCAGCTCATGTCTCTCTTGTTCAAACGTTGAGTATAATTCATTGCGAAGTTTGTCAGTAGCGGTTTGACAATCATTTAGCATCTTGTTAATCTCCTTACTCTCATCTGTAAGAAAAAGTCGAATTGAGAACTCTGTTTTTGCGTCGGTTAATGTTCTTTAGAAAACATGTGGTAGAGCCACGCTGTAGCCAGTTACGTCTACAGCACGAATGGGTCGACCGGTTTGATACCACTGTTTCACAGAAAACCGACAGCAGTGGCAGCTTGCAGTCGCGTTTCGTTCGATGGCGAAGATTTCCGGTAGATTCTGTATAACTTCCTTGACTGCCTTCGTGGCGTGGTGGTATTTCGGTACGACTACGGTTCTGAGGTCTCGGGTTCGATCCTCGGGTCGGGCAAAGTGATATTGGATTTTTCCATATCAGCCCGGAGTCTGGAATTTGTGCCCGATATGGCGATAGGCTCGCCCGCTATCACATCTGGGACGGAACTAAGCTCGGCGAAACGTGGGTGTACTAGTTCGCTAGTGCGCCTCTGCCTACCCTTTCGGGGATAGATTCGTGAACTTATGTGTTAATGTTCTTTAGAAAACATGTGGTAGACCCACGCTGTAGCCAGTAACGTCTACAGCTCGAATGGGCCGGCTCGACCGGTTTGATACCACTGTTTTACAGAAAACCGACAGCAGTGGCAGCTAGCAGTCGCGTTTCGTTAGATCTTCGTTGATGTTTATCGCTTAGATTCACATCACATTTAAACCACAAGCACAACTTTAGACTAGAATATGAAATCATTAAAACAAGCGACCACCCGCACCGTCAGAATTCCCGCCAAAACTTATTTATGTATTATTCAAAGTGGTGTTGCTACTGTTCACAGGTACCGCTCACCATCAGACTAGGCTTGATCATCTGGACATTCGGTTGCAATAAAACAAATGACTCACTGTCAAGTCTCTCCATTTCCGCATCAAGTAACTCTTTGGCATCTTGCAGACTGGCGTCCATCTTGTATTTGCGCCACATACTGTTGATCATGTTTGCCAGATTCTCCTCCAATAACCTGACAAAATTAATATTAAAATTTATACTACTGCCTCGGTGGCGTGGGGGTATTTCGGTACGACTACCATCCTGAGGTCTCGGGTTCGATCCCCGGGTCGGGCAAAGTGATATTGGATTTTTCCATATCAGCCTGGAGTCTGGAATTTGTGCCCGATATGGCGACATACTTGCCCCTTAACACATCAGGGATGGAACTAAGCTCGGCGGATGTGGTTGTTCCAGTTCGCTAGTGCGCCTCTGCCTACCCCTTCGGGGATACAGGCGTGAGCTTATGTTTTTTATGTACTATACTATCTACTACATCAGAAGTGTTGACAGGCAGGCAAGCGGTCGTAAAAACTAAGCAAACTCCTTTCTGCAACAGGCTTGAAAAAGTATGTTGCGCCGACCCAAAATTAAGGTATCCCAAGGATTTGTCGAAAAAACATGATTAACAACATGATTCTTATGGCGCGTCTCATGCACATGGTTTTCCGAAACAAAACACAAAGAACACAAAACAATGTCTTTTACTGTCTCCTGCTCATATAACAATGGACAATAGACAACACTTTGTAGAAATACCATGTTTTGGGTAGGTGCTTTGTGTAATGTTTTAGTGCAGGAGACGCGGCTTCAGTATACCAGAAAGCTGAAATTTTATTTAGTTTTAGACGGGTATGGGGGTATCCCTGTATCTGCATCGGACATCCACCTGTCTTGTCGCAAGCCAGGAGATTTGCTTCTTCCCTCTTCGAATTCGGAGTGTGAAGAAGCAAACAGTCCGGCATGATTCTGACGACCATTGATAAACACAGTGTTTGTCAGTGGTCGCTAGTTTTTTTGACTACACTACGCTTACCATCAGGTGCAGTGTAGTCAATTTGCCGTGCCCGGATAAAAAAAAATCAGAATAAGTAATATAATCTAATACTATAGTTTCTAACATAATATGTTATATTTTGTACTAAAAGCAGAGTAACAATTCTTGCAAGTTGTATACTCCATTATTACTATTATATAATCACAAATTCAAAAAAATTACGGACCTACTTCAAGTCCGATCGTGGCCAAATTTATATGGGACCACCCTTGAAAGAAGCTCTATCGAACACAAAAATAATTTTGAAGATCGGTCCACATTCGGCGGAGATATCGCGTAACATAGAAATAAAAAAAATACAGACGAACTGAGGACCTTCTTCTTTTTAGAACTCGGTCGAAAATCAGCACAACTCAAGCGCGAGTCGCTAGCCTACTGACACAGTACAGTTAGTACGAAACCACGCGCGCGCAAAAAGAGAAAGATGCTCGTGAATTTATTGGAGAGACAGGACAATATTCATAGGCTGTCACAGTGTGAGTTTTGATCATATTTTTTTAATATATTTTTCGGAAGTTTTAAATCAAAAAACTAAGCAGAGACTGGCAAAGGAGCAGATGGGTCACCTGATGGTAATCAAATAAGTGATCTCCACCGCCCATAGATACAAAAGACATAAAATAAATCATGGGTGCGGTGCCAACCTAAAAGGATAGAATGGAAGGGGAGGGAAGAGGGATTAGAAAAGGGAGAGGGGGAAATAGGTTACCGGAAATCTCACTCACCGAACGAAACGCGACAGCGAGGTGCCGCTTTACGTTGGTTTTCTATGAGACAGTGGTATCAATCCGGTAGAGCAGGCCCATTCGTGCTGTAGACGACAGCGTGGCTCTACCACTTAATAGCTTGAGTTTTAAGGTAAACAAAAACTCATGTTCTACGCTTTGTGATATATGTATATTTATTTATGATTCTATATATTTGTTTTGATATATTGTTCAGAGTTAGTCCCATATAAATTTGGAAAGCTACAAAATTAATAAAGTTAAAAAAAAACCTTACAAAATCTACTTTAAAAAGTTAAAAAATAATCCTTTTTGGAGTGCCAGGGTCTGGTGTCGGGCACTGAGCTCAAAGATGTAATTTTTGACTTCTTAAAGTCGATTTTTTTATCCGGGCGCATTAGTAGCTACACTACACGTTATGGTAAGCACATTGCAACCACCAACTAGCGACCACCGACAAATCATAGATTTATCGGTGGTCACAATAATCACGCCGGCCTATTTATGCTTCTTCACACTCCGAAGAGGGAAGAAGCAAATATCTGTGCTTGCGACAAGTCAAGCGGATATGGACTAAATGGACCTCGTGGGAACTAGGACGAATTTCCGTGCATTCCGGCGTTTTTGCCATACCTATTATTGGAATCAAGTTTAACAGCTCGCATGATAGGACCCACTAAAATTAAAATCATTTCCGTGGTGCTTTACATCTGGCCTCTCCAGTTGTAAATATCCCTATGTATGAGGCTGATGCCTCTTTAGTTCATTACATTGTCTCCTGCATTTTTACGGAGGGAAGTGGAAACCTTATAATTCCAACTCCTCCCTATCTTTCTGTTTGATTAATTTCGTTGCGGGATGAAGACATTTGAAGACATTTTGCATTATCTGAGACTCGCCGAGCTTCATTGCTCGGTGTCGTAAAATGCGTGCCATTGTTGATCCTGGCTTACAGGAGTTACAGTAAGACAGGCGGATGTCCGATGCAGACCCAGGAATGTTTTTAGTGATTTTTAAAATACTCACGTAGCTCCCTTTTCACCAATGGTCTCTTTAGGTTCCTGAGCTTCATTATCTGAATCGGAATCGGAAATCTCCACCAGATCTTGGGACAGCTTCTCCATGTTGAGTTCCAACAGTGGGGTCATGTTCTTTATACCTTCTACTAGATTCTGTTAAAAAAAAACTCCAGAATTTTATTATCAATTTTACAATTAAATCGTCAAGTCATTAGTCGCCTCCTTGGTCTTGTAGCATGTATGGACTGTGGATCAGGAGGTCTTGGGTTCGATTCCGAGGTCGGGCAAAGCAAATTTTCTAATTTAATTTGCCCAGGACAGGATCCATAGGAGGTTGACTCAGGCAGGCGGCCGGTCGTAAAAACGAAACCAGATTGTCTCTGCAACATGCTTGAAAAAGTGTATGTGTAGTGCCTACCCCACATTTAGGTGGGATAAGGGCAGATAGAAACAGTGAAGACAATTGGTTTCAAATGTTAGATTGGACATCGTTAAATTATGTCTGTTTTATTTCAAAAATAGTAATAATATGCTGATTGAATAAATGCAAAGTTTGAGTAAATGCTGACGGCAAGTTTAAACCCCCCGCGATAAATCTTTATTTATCCCAAATCTTGATTTAAAGATAGGAGTGAGCTGTAGGATAAATCGAGACAAGATGTAACTCTAGATTAGTAATAACTAGTTTATTTTACATACATAAGTTCGCGCCTGTATTCCCGAAGGGGTAGGCAGAGGCGCACTAGCGAACTAGTACACCCACATTTCACCGAGCTTAATTCCGTTCCAGATGTGATAGGGGGCGAGCCTATCGCCATAGCGGGCACACATTCCAGACTCCGAGTTCATATGGAAAAATCCAATATCACTTTGCCCGACCCGGGTATCGAACCCGAGACCTCAGGACGGTAGTCGTACCGAAATACCACTACGCCATCGAGGCAGTCATGATAATGTATTGTATATAATGCAATATTCTAAATTGAAATAAAACTATTTTTACGGATTCTATCACGATTAGGTTTTAACTATTATTTTGGGAATAATAATTAAAACTTAATCGTGATAGAATCCGTAAAATAGTTTTATTTCAATGTATAATATTCGCGTAAACTTAAGAAATCAATATTCTAAAGCTAAGTTATGTCGAGTTATGTTTAATGAGACTGAATGAGGCGAAAGAGGTGTGTAAGGATCGTAGCAAGTGGAAATCCGTTGTCTCTGCCTACCCTTATGGGAAAAAGGCGTGAGTCTATGTATGTAAGTTTTTTTTTATGGCAATTGAAATACATTGTGCCAATGTCAAGTTAGGGAAATTGTTTTCCTATATCTAAGTTTTCGCAAGTGCCATGAAGTCGGATGTGTTCGATTTCAAGGCCCTGCTGGAGTTTTGGCGTCAATACCTTCCAGTTTGATGTTTTTTAGACGACTTCCGCGCAGCGGAGGAATCGAACAAGGTCGACCCATCCACCCGACAAAAAGCATCCAAAATCGCTTATTTCAAAGCTTCCACATAATGTCCATCTGCGTTGATGTTTATTGATTAGATACACATCACATTTAAACCACAAACACAACTTTAGACTAAAATATGAAATCATTAAAACAAGTGACTAGCACCGTCAGAATTCCCGCCAAAACTCATGTATGTAAGTTATGTCGAGTTTAGTGTAGTGTGATTGTGCTGTAATTTTGGCGTGAGTGTGGACAGGACAGTATTTTTTACGTATAATAATGATTTACAAATTGTGCGCGCGTAATTAATAATTAGAGTTCTTAGAGAGGTGCGTTCCTTGTCGCGGTAATGGCTACCGGACGACAACTGACCCGTAGGGGTCGAGGGTTGGGGGGAAAGCGGAAGGAAGGATGTGCAAGAGTGCGTACTGTGTGTGAGTAGTGATAGATGCGTGTTTGTCTATTACTTTTTTTTTATTTATATGTATGTTTGTATTAGATTTAATTAATTAGATTATTTTAAATAAATGGCGCAGACAGTGATAACGTACCAGCGTCCTGAGGTTGTGCGCATGTGCGCAGTCCTCGCAGTAGTGTCCGAGCGGGGCGGCGCCCTGTCCCCGCGCGCCGGCGGAGCACCCGCGCCGCAGGCAGCGCCCCGACCGCAGCGCCGCGTCCAGCTCCAGCGCCGACAGCTTCGACGCGCCGCCGCATGCTGGACAACCAAACGATACATACGACACCGTGCCGCAGAAAAGAGAGTCGGTCACTTCCCTGCAACATGGTTCAGGAGGCCGATGGCTGGCACATGCGTCATACCCGTGAACGGGTGCTACTTGTGTGGACTGGTCTGCTCTGACTTTATTACATTCATTAATTTTATCCATCCGTTTAGTTTGGCGATTATTCGCCGTGCCTGTGGGAGTCGCTCAGCAATCGAAATTGTACGTTTTATTGTTTTTATTTTACATGGAGGTTACCTTGTTGTAGATTGGCTGCTCTAATTTAATGTAAATTATTGAATTTTTTTGTTTTCTTATTTTGGTTGTGTATTAATATCTGACTGTAAACTGGTTATTATTCTCAAAAAAAGAGCAACGTCAGAGTTTCTTGCCCGTTCTTCTCTGACGAACCGGCTTTCCGAATTGGCGGTAGAGTAAACATTTTAGACAGAATCTAAACAATGTGTGACATTTTATGGATTCAATAAACGATTTGATTTGATTTGATTTGATTTGATTTGATTTAGAGAGATAGATAATCGACAAATATACAGTGGACTTGCATAGCTGCCCTTCTCAAGCTAAAATACCGTTAAGTGAATAAACCTAATTGCTGTGCCTCGGTGGTGGTATTTCGGTACGACTACGGTTCTGAGGTCTCGGGTTCGATCTCCGGGTTGGACAAAGTGATATTGGATTTTTCCATATCGGCCCGGAGTCTGGAATTTGTACCCGATATGGTGATAGGCTCGCCCCCTATCACATCTGGGACGGAACTAAGCTCGGCGAAATGTGGGTGTTCTAGTTCGCTAGTGCGCCTCTGCCTACCCCTTCGGGGATATAGGCGTGAGCTTATGTCATGAATAAACCTTATTCTAAGATGTCTCCAAAAACGTAGAAAATGTTATTCTTAAGGCCACTTGCACCACTGACAAAAAAAAATATGATATAGGCGTGAGCTTATGTCATGAATAAACCTTATTCTAAGATGTCTCCAAAAACGTAGAAAATGTTATTCTTAAGGCCACTTGCACCACTGACAAAAAAAAAATATGAATGACATGTAATTCATTACATACCAAAATATTCTGAAAAATAAAAGAAATATAAACCTTTGAAGTTTGATGTAACCTTCAAATTGCGGGAAAGAGATGTATCAATATAATCACTTCACCGCCATAACACTGCGTGCGTTGGAAAGGGATAATGAGATATCCTCCACTTTGCCCCCATTCCAAAACTTAAAATATGAATTACTGCCTCATTTTTCAACTAATTTCGATGCAATTTTTACAGAAAGGTTTCTTTTTTTGTTTTATTTTCTATTACATATAAAAATGTGTATAAAATCAAATATAGTCCAGTACCCAATTGTCGACAGCACCACTTACCTTTACCACTGCCGCCGATGTCGTCATCATCTGAATCCAAATTGAATATCTCCAAACCTATTTTCGGCTTACTTGAAGTCGTGTCTGTCATCTGAAAATAAATAATAAATAGGTACACATACAAAAATATATAAATATGTACACATGCACATCGACAGCCTCCGTAGCGCAGCGGGCGAGTAGTCGGCTGTGAAGCGAGAGGCCACGGGTTCGATTCCCGCACCGAGACAAATGTTTGTATGGCCTACAGATATTTGTTTCGGGTGTGGGTGTTGTAAGACCCAAAGTCTCTCGTAGTTCCTGATGCCCACGACACAAGATTCGATCTTAGTGTGGGGTCAGGACTATATATGTGACTGTTGAGTGTTATTATTTATTTGTTATTTACATAAGTTCACGCCTGTATCCCCGAAGTGGTAGGCAGAGGCGAATTAGAACACCCACATTTCGTCGAGCTTAATTCCGTCCCAGATATGATAGGGGGTGAGCCTATCGCCATATTGGGCACAAATTCCAGACTCCAGGGACTCCTCGCCGGGGATCGAACCCGAAACCTCAGAATCGCGCCTGCGTGGTGGAATAAGGCCTAACACCTCTCATTAGTAGATGCCTGTGACCAGCAGTAATATTACAGGGCTGATATTATTATCAACATAATAGTCAACTATCATAATGAAGAAATAGAAATAATCTAAGCGACATAAGATTCTAGTTCTCTAGCTCACTTATGCCTATCCCTTCGAGTAAGCTTATGAAAAATTGCATCTTTATTTAGCTTAGCGTTCATCATAATAAAAATTTACATACCTTAGTCTCCGGAATGACTAGCGTGGACTCCGTAGTCGCATGCGCAGTCTTAATCGTCACTTCTGATGTATTCAGACGGGCCTGGAAAAAAATTATATAAATTATCACAATCAGATTTCAAATTTAACGTTCCGACTTCAAAACTTATCAGATCGTGACCAAATATGCGGGACCACCCTTGGAATGAACTTTTTCTAACACAAAAGTCTTAAAAATCGGTCCATATTTAGCGGAGATATCGTGTAACATAGATTTAAAAAATCAGATGAATTGAGGACCTCCTTTTTTTGTAGTCGGTCTATAACGTGACATTCATGATTGTTGCCTGAGACATTGGCTGAATAAAGTTTATTTCTTTCTTTCTTATTTATTTGTTATTTTTATTTGGCGAAATGTGTGTGTTCTAGTTCGCTAATTCGCCTCTGCCTACCCCTTCTGGGATACAGGCGTGAGTCTCTTTATACCGAGTGGCGCCATCATAACGACATTAAATTTGATAATGGATAACACAGGTATTTTAAAACGTCGCCGCAACAATAAGAAAACTCTAAGGTCAACACTTAAAAAAACATTTTTTCGTACAAAATAAATACCAAAAATTCGGTAACTAAATGTCACACCATTTATACTGTGTAAAAGCGGTATAATGCGCAAAAATCTTCATGTAGGTAAACTTCAGTAGGTACGCGGCGCACGATCTCAATCCAAGTCGTGCCGTATAACTTCGTTCATGTTTGTTATCGACAAAAGTCTAACCGCTAATATCAGCTGATTTAAGTCGCCCGAAACGTACATCTTGAGCAAAAATTGAGCAAGCTATCAATCAATCCTGTGACTAAACTATTTCACCAATTCGACTGATTTTTGGTACACAGCCTTGCAGCGTGGTAAGGTATAACTGGTATGATTAAAACCCGGTTTCAATAAATAATCTCAGTTCTAATGTGCAGATAGATTACAAAAGTTAGCCAATAAGAACACAGTTTGAACATGACTCCGTCAAATACCACCCAAATAATACCACCCAACAGTCACACACACAGTCCTGACCCCACACTAAGATACTAGTCTTGTGTCGTGGGTATCAGGAACTACGAGACTTTCGGTCTCACAACACCCAGACCCGAAACAAATATCTGTGGGCCACACAAACATTTGTATCGGTGCGGGGATCGAACCCGCCGCCTCTCGCTTCACAGCCGGCTACTCGCCCGACAAGCCACGAAGGCTGTCAAAATGACTTGATTTGATTGGTTTATAATCGCGATCTATCTGCACTCTAAACTGAGATCATTTATTGATACCGACCGTTAATGTCGGCGCCACTCGGTATATGTATAAGTGACAACTGACCGGCTTGTGTGGAGGCGGTTTGGGCACCCCCTGTATGACAACCTCCCCCTCCTTGGTGAGGATCTGCGAGGGGCTGCCACAAGCTGCCGACATGATCTCGATGCCCGTGGGGATGTTCACGGACGTCACGTCGGCTGGCTTTTCCGGTTCCGGTTGTTCTGATACTTGCACTTCTTGGGGATCTGGTGAAAAGGGGATTATCATCATCATCATAACCACCACCACCAGTCTTCTTTCTACCTGCCCTTATCCCACCTTAATGTGGGGTCGGCGCAACACACTTTTTCATGTTGCAGAAAGGATTTGGCTTAGTTTTACGACGAGCCGCCTGCCTGACGTCAACCCCTTAAGGGATCTAGTCCCAGGCAAATTAAATTAGAAAATTCGCTTTGCCCGACCTGAGAATCGAACCCAGGACCTCCTAGTCCACAGCCTATACATGCTGTTGTACTTCCGGTTCTCTCGAGGGGCTTGCGGCACGACTTGACGGTTGGTTGTGACGGGTATGGGGGTATCCCTGTATCTGCATCGGTCATCCGCCTGCCATGTCGCAAGCCAGGAGATTTGCTTCTTCCCTCTTCGGATTCGGAGTGTGAAGAAGCATAAATAGGCCGGCATGATTCTACCACTGATAAACTCATTGTTGGTCAGTAATCGCTAGTTTTTTTTACTGCACTACGCTTACCATCAAGTGCAGTGTAGTCACTTTGCCATGCCTGGATAAAGGAGGCGACTGAACAAGAAAAATGAATAACCTTTAAAAATTCTTACCATCCTCCGATGAGCTACTTTCTTCCAGATCCACTATGTTCAGCACTGTTCTGGGCGTGGCAATGCCCAGCTTCTTAGTTTTGCTTGAAGTTTTGGTTGTTTTGTCCGATGATTTCTCTGTTTGCATATAAAATAAATAAATACACCCGCTAGTCACACACCTAGTCCTGTCCCCACACTAGGTATAACCTGTATCGTGGGTGTCAGATACTATGAGAGACGCGCGCTCTCACAACACACACACGCGAAACAAATATCTGTGGGACACACAAACATTTGTCTCAATGCGGGAATCGAACCCGCGGCCTCTCGCTTCACAGCCGGCTACTTGTCCGCTGCGCTACGAAGGCTGTCAAATTTGGATTCATTAACCAAAGAAAGAATGATTTTACCGTGTTTAATGAACCAAACGGCTTCAAAATATATCCGATCGTGACCAAATTTATATGGGACCACCCTTGAAATAAGCTCTATCGA
The DNA here is from genome assembly GCA_036417725.1 of Clanis bilineata. Lineage (NCBI taxonomy): Eukaryota > Metazoa > Arthropoda > Insecta > Lepidoptera > Sphingidae > Clanis > Clanis bilineata. The sequence continues at coordinate 3,379,522 of CM071165.1, forward strand.
ACACACAAGGAATTTTGGAAATCGATCCACATTTGGCGGAGATATCGCGTAATATACATAAAAAAAAATACAGACGAATTGAGGACCTTGTCATTTTTTGAAGTCGACGAAAAATACAGACGAATTGAGGACCTCCTCCTTTTTTGAAGCCGACGAAAAATACAGACGAATTGAGGACATTCTCCTTTTTTGAAGCCGACGAAAAATACAGACGAATTGAGGACATTCTCCTTTTTTGAAGTCGATGGTAAAATACTGACGAATTGAGGACCTCCTCCTTTTTTGAAGCCGACGAAAAATACAGACGAATTGAGGACATTCTCCTTTTTTGAAGTCGGTCGAAAAATACGAACGAATTGAGGACCTTCTTTTTTAAAGTCGTTCGAAACAATAATTCATCTTATTCAGGATGATACTCACCATTTTTCTTGTCTTTTGACGTGACCGCATCTTTGCCGGAGACCGATTCGGTCTCATTGTCAGAATTATCCGAAAGCTTTACCGTTTCCACATCCGTTGGAGGCAAATCCGTCTAAAATTGACACATAAGTTAACGACAATCTTCAACGGGGTAGGCAGGGTGTCGAATTTGCTGACCTTAATTTTATTTGACTGCCTCGGTGGCGTAGTTGTATTTCGGTACGACTACCGTCCTGAAGTCTTGGGTTCGATCCCTGGTGATATTGGATTTTTCCATATCAGCCCAGTCTGGAATTTGTGCCCGATATGGCGATAAGCTCGCCCCCTATCACATCTGGGACGGAACTAAGCTCGGCGAAGTGTGGGTGTTCTAGTTCGCTAGTTCACATTTGCCTACCCCTTCGGAGGTACATGCGCGAGTCTCTGTATGTATGAAGGAAAATCACTCACCTCGCCTTCTTTAGTTTGGTCATCAGATTTTTCCACCACAGTTGTCTCTTTGCTTATATCCTTATCGGTTTTTTCGACTACGGAGCCCATCTGAAAAATATCATGATAAATAAATACACCCGCTAGTCACACACCTAGTCCCGCCCCCACACTAGGTATAACCTGTATCGTGGGTGTCAGAGACTATGAGAGACGCGCGCTCTCACAACACACACACAAGAAACAAATATCTGTACACACAAACATTTGTCTCAATGCGGGAATCGAACCCGCGGTCTCTCGTTTCACAGCCGGCGACTCGTCCGCGACGCCACGGAGGGTATCATGATACTTAAACAATGGATAGCTGAGATCTATAGATCGAATTTTGACTAAGTCTGAGTCAAAGAAACAAACTGGTGAGGATGTGAATTTTTTAAATCGAACTTCATCTTAGTCTGAGCCATTTTTTACAAGAAAAACAGACAAACTAGGCGAAGATTTGCTTGGCAGATCGCTGTCGCGTTTCATTCGGTGAGTGAGGTTTCCGGTAGCCCAATTGGGTGCTTGCCTAATTCTATTTTATTAATTTTATATAAAACTAGCTGACCCGCGCAACTTCGTCTGCGTATGAGAGAGAGGGTTGAAAGAGTGAGTCTTAGGTACCTATAATCCAATAATTCTAAAGGAGGTAATGGGATGATCTACTTCGGCCGTCTCTTACCCCGTCTGTCCCACCGTCTGTCACCCCGCCTGTCACCCTATCTGTCACCTCGTCTGTCACCCAGTCGGTCACCCCATCTGTCACCCTGTCTGTCACCCAGTCGGTCACACCATCTGTCACGCCGTCTGTCACCCCATCAGTTACCTCGTAAGTCACCCCGCCCGCCACCCCATCAGTCAGCCTGTCAGTCACCCCGTCAGTCACCCCGTCAGTCACCCCTTAGTCACCCTACCATTCATCCCATCGGTCAACACTAAAAAATTTTTTCAAATCGAACCAGTAGTTTCTGAGATATCAATTCCATGTTTTTTATTTCTCATTTCTGCTCCGCTCCCATTAGTCATAGCGTGATGTTATATAGCCTATAGCCACCCTCGATAATTGGGCTTTCCAACACAAAAAGAATTTTTCAAATCGAAGCAGTAATTCCTGAGATTAGCGCGTTCAATCAAACAAACAAACAAACAAACAAACTCTTCAGCTTTATAATATTAGTATAGATTTACGCCATCTAAAATATAGTACTGAAAGAATTATTGAAATATTCTCAAAAATAAAAAAGTTATAAGCATTTGAAATTTGGTGTAATCTTCAAACTGCGGAAAAGAGAAGTATCAGTAAAATGGCGTCAGGTCCATAACGGTACGTGCGTTAAAGGGATAGCAAGATATCTCCACTACATCCCCACTCTTGCTCATTGCAGAATTTAAAATATGAATTACTGACTCATTTCGGAACTAATTTCGATGCAGATTTTACAGAAGAGTTTCTGTTTTGTTTTCTTTGCTAGTACATATAAAATGAGTACAAAATCAAACACATTAAAGTACCCAATTCACTCCTCCTTTTCCAATCCCTATTTCTCTCCATGTAGGTTGGCAACACACCCATGATTTTTTGTCTTGAGTGTCTATGGGCGATGGGGATTATTTACTATCAGGCAACCCATCTGCTCATTTACCAATCTCTGGAGTTTTGGCGGGAATTCTGACGGTGCGGGTGGTCGCTTGTTTTAATGATTTCATATTATAGTCTAAAGTTGTGCTTGTGGTTTAAATGTGATGTGAATTTATGCGATAAACATCAACGAAGATGGACAGTATAATAATAATAATAACGTTTATTGACTCCAGAAAAAACATAATAGTACAAACCTTAAATACTAGGGTGATAAATTATGTTTAAACATACACTTTTACATAAGAACTCTGCCGTCTAAACTAGGCCGAGCCTGTATTTTAGACGACAGCACCTCCCAATTACACCAATTACACATATATGTAAACGCGACACTATTATTCGGTAACTACTATACTACAATTTATAAAATATAAACTAAAAGAATAAGAGCAGAAAGAAAGAAACAATGCCTCAACTAAGTACCGACCCAACTAAATGTGTAACTACCTTCATATTATAAATAGTACGACTAGTATCACAACTAGTGTGAACTTCGCCAATTTTAGCACTTTTTATGATTTTTATTTTATGGATCAGAATAAAAATTATCTAATGGTATACAAATTACAGTGAATATGTATTTGGTCGGATAATGAGTAATAATGACAGCTTGCACACAATTTGAGGCAATAATATTGCAACACAAACAAACACGTATTTAATAGTATTGCAGTGAATGTCATATTAACGCAGTATTCGAAAGAATGAAAGATTTAATGTAGTATTGTTAGCAGTCTTTCAATTTCGTCATAAGATCTAGTTTTTAGCCAGGATATCAAAGCTCGTTTGCAATGATATCTGTTAAGTTGGTAAATTTTTAGAACTTTATTCAATTTATTATATAACATAGGTCCTAGATAACATTGAAATTTGTTTATAAAAACCGTTTTGTACATACTTGTGACACAAACATTAGTACTTCGTCGCATTGCAATATTAAGAGTAAAATTAATTTTCTGATGTTGTGATAATATGGTTTCTTTAATGAAAAGTTTTCGAATTGATAAAACATCACATTCAGAATACAGATCCACCGTAGGGTATCGGAAAGGCTTAAAGGTCATTACTTTCAATAGAGCTCGTTGTGCTCTTTCTAGTTTTATAAGATGATTTTTACGCGCCCCGCCCCATGAGGTGATGCAATAGGTAAATGTCGATTGTGCCAGTGCATAGTAAATAGCTTTGATTAAAGAAGAGTCAGCCAAAAGTCTTAGTTTTTTAAATATGTAAATTAATTTCCTTGTTCTCTCTGATAGTAAATCAATGTGTGGACACCAGGTAAGCTTTTCATCTAAAATTACTCCTAAGTATTTTATGGTTTTGGTTCTCTGAATATGAGTGCAGTCACAAGAAGTAGCATCTGTAGGGGAGCATGCATAGTGGAGTTGAATTTTAAAGCTAGCATTTGGGGGTAAGGAACGTTCGGTGTTTCCAAACAGAAGGTACTTGGTTTTGGAAATATTTAAAGTCAGTAGGTTTTGGCTAAGCCAACGATAGACCATCGACACACCGAATTCTGTCCGAGCTCTAACCTCTTCCCAATTCTTCGCATAGAAAATCAATGCAGTATCATCAGCAAAGGTAAACAGCTGACAGTTATCTATTTTAATATTACAGAGATTATTTATAAATATTAAAAATAATGTTGGTCCCAAAACACTTCCCTGTGGCACACCATAATTTATAGGAGCATCCTCGCTCACAATACCATCTATTATGACCCTCTGTATTCTATTGCTTAAGTAGTCTTTAAACAAATTCAAAACATTTCCTCGTACGCCAATATCAGCCATCTTTTGGAGCAAGAGTGGGAGAGAAACAGTGTCAAACGCTTTAGACAAATCGAGAAAGACTCCCGCACACTTGGCTCTTCTATCTATGTGGGTAGCCACGTAGTCAGTTAGGTCTGACACAGCTTGAGCCGTCGATTTCCCCTTTCTGAAGCCATATTGATTTTCTGACAAAATGTTCTCTTTTTCTAAGTACGCTAGTAATCTTTTATTCATGATTTTTTCTAGAATTTTTGATAAGCCAGGAAGTACAGAAATGGGGCGATAATTACTGACACATGCTTTGTCCCCTGATTTGAAGATGGGATGGATGATAGAAATTTTAAAAACTTGAGGAAACTTGCCACTATCGATACAGAGGTTTACAATGTGTGTTAAGAGCGGAGCAATGATATGTTTAGCCAGCTTAAGAATCTTTGTGGATATACCATCCCAGCCAGTTGCACTTTCGGTCTTCAAATTTGAAATTATAGATTCCACTTCATTGTCGTCGGTATGTAACATTACCATGGAATTTAATGGTGCGTGTACGGGTTCATGTATACATCTATAATTATCTGTTCGATTGCGTAGAATTGATTCAGCTAATTCTTTCCCAATGTTAGAAAAATATTTATTTACTTTGTCTACAGCTTGTGCGGGAGAGTTGTCAAGTTTAAAAAGATCAGTTGCACCTTGATTTTTATTATTGGTTCTGTTTGTTATTTTATTGATAATTTTCCACTTCTCTTTTGGATTATTTACACATTTATCAAGTTCTCTTTTTTCAAAATTTCTTTTTAACCTTTTTAATAAATCATTGCAGAAATTTTTGTATCTATTGTAGGTTTTATTCAGTATTATATTGTTTGGTTCTTTTCTACTTTGTAAATGCATACGATCACGATTTCGCATGCAACGGATTAGTCCCGGTGTGATCCACGGCTTAAGGCAACGGATTCGTTTAGGGGTCAAAATCTGCAGTGAATTTTTTAGAATAATTGTGTTTAGTATATTTACTAGGAATTCAGTAGACCAGTTGGGATCATCTGATTGTAGTATTTCACCAAAGTTCGTTTTTTCCAGTTCAGATAGGACTGATTTGTAATCAATCTTCTTCATGACTATGTTGGTTGTAGCTGTTATTTTTGAGGTATATTTTAGACAGATAGAGCAAAGAATCGGTGAATGATCAGTAAGAGGTGCATTTATAACAAAGGTTGTGGTTGAAAATTTTGTTTTAATCATTACATGATCTATACTATTTTCTAGTCTGGTGGGGTATACATGACCAGGTAAGAGACCGTGACTTGCCATTAAATTCAAGTATTCTATCGAGTTTCGGTCTTCGCTGTCAGGTTTTATATCTATATTTATATCACCAGTGATAATTATATTTATGTAGTTCTGGAATTTGATCAACAAATTATCTAAGGATGATAGAAAAGAATCCGTATTTCTGTTTGATGGGGATCTATAGATTCCGAAAACTACTGAAGATTTATCAACTTTAACAGCAAGACAAGTAGCGTCATTCAGAATAATTTCTTCCACGCAAAAGTTGAGGTTTTGTTTTGTGTATATTACAACACCATCATTTTGGTTATGATTATTGTTTGTATAATAAATGTCATAATTTGCAAGAACGGGAAAGTTTTGGGTCTTTAGGTTCCATGTTTCTGTTAGGATGTATATATCACAGGAAATGTTAAGTCTAGAAATGAGAGTTTCAAACAAGGAGAAGTTTTTTGAAATGCTCCTAATGTTTTGTGTAAGTACTTTTAAGTTAGTATACCAAGAGGATTGATTATTTGATAAAAATGATCTACATGATTCCGGCTGACAGAGAAAGGCACTACCGGCGTTTACTTTATCAATGTTATCTGTTAAACTTTTACTATTAAGGTAATCGAATTTTGATAAACAAATGAGTGTGGGCTAGATATAGACATAAAATTTGATTTTATTTTAGAGTTTCGTATTTTCTGCGTGTTGTTTATTTTTCTGTTTTTAGACTGCAATAATTTTGTGTTTGACGTTTTTTGCATTAAAATATTAAAGAGTATTATGCATTTTACATGATTTTGGTTAGTAATAGTGGTTTGGGAATATTTGTTAAAACATAATATACTAAATATAATTGTAACTAAATCTAGTCATACTTGTTTGCCGAGAGATATCAGATGAGCTTCGTCTTTGACTTCGATATGTGGTGTTTCAGATGATTTGCGAAGATAAATTTTTCTGTTTTTTGTCCAGCAGAATTTGAACTCCTGGGATTGAGCGAAATCTCTTGCCAGGTAAAGTAATCTTCGGTTTTTGCTTGTGAGAGATTCTGATATATAAATTGGAATCTTCTCATTCTGGATTCCGATAGCCACAGAATTCAGTCGTTGTCCAGGATTCTGTTTATTATACGATTTAGCGCTCTGAAGAACGTCATTCTTAGTAATCACTGAAGCGAAATCAACTATGATCGTACTTTTCCCATTCTTGTTTTTTAATCGAGATATATCTCTAATTGACGATTGCTGATAGTTCACTTTTAATTCCTTGCATGTATTTTGAACAATTTGTAATAAATCGGATTTTGTTTCCAATTGGGCTTTTAATGGTATATTACGGATTTCAATGGAAGAAAGCTTTGAGTTTCTTTCCATATTTTCAATTTTTGATTCCAATATCGCTATGTATTGCAAATTTTGTTTTCTTTCAGTTTCCATAACGTCAACTTTCTTTTTTACATCCTCATATTGTTTATTTATAAAATCTAAAGCCTTCTCTATTTCTTCATTTGATTTTTTTATCTGAGTATTTTGCTCTTTGATTTTTGCAATCTCAGCTAACAGTTTTTCTAATTGCGAATTTTGCATATCTTTCCATTCATTTAACATACTCCGGATTTCGTCTTTAAGATTACAAAATTTCTCCTCACTCATTTCACGAGGTCTCTTGTTTCGTTGTGACACAGGAAGAGTACTTGAGTTTGGACTTTTTGTAGCTATATCCGAGTCTGACAAAGTATAATGCAAACCACGGTTTGGTGGTGATCTCTCAAGTCTCGACATCACAATTTCGAAGTTTAGTTCCCACACTTAGAGTTGTTTCAAATGCGAGGTTCGCAGTTTATGTGGTTAGATCGAAAGTTGAGTTGTCTTGCTTCTTTGTTTTATGAACGCCTGGTACTTTATGATGTAGTCTATTAATTAATTTTGGTAAACTTTTTGAATTTCTTTGTAAAATAAATTGAATAACAGTGCACGTCTAAACAGTTCGGGTGTCCGGATGGAAGAGGGACTTATGGACAATGACAGTATGTGGAAGCTTTGAAATAAGTGATTTTAGACGCTTTTTGTCGGGTGGATGGGTCGACAATGTTCGATTCCTCTGCTGCGAGAAAATCGTCTAACAACCATCGAACTGGAAGGAATTGACGCCAAAACTCCAGCAGGGCCTTGAAATCGAACACATCCGACTTCATTGCACTTGCGAAAACTTAGATATAGGAAACAAAGTGTAATAAATAATAAAAGTATACGGCTGAAGGACATTGTATCCATGGCTATGAACAATTAAAAAAATTACCAATCTCTGCTTTAAAAACTTACCGCACTGCTTATAACAGTATCTTCAACAACCACATCATCAGCCACATCAGCTAGTTCAACATTATCATTCTCCTCAAAGTTGAAGACACATTCCTTGTCTCCAGTCTTGTCCTCTTGATCTTTAGAATCAGGCTCAGAGTGTTGGGCGTTCGAGTCTTCGGAATGTTCTGCTGTCATTTGATTGCTGCTTTCTGTTGAAATTTCATTATAATCACAAGTTTAAAAACTTAAGGGACCAACTTCAAAATTTATCCGATCGTCACCAAATATGGGACCACCCTTGGAATAAGCTCTAAAGCACAAAAAGAATTTTGAAAAAACGGTCCTCATTTGGCGGAGATATCGCGTAAGATACATAAAAAAAAATACAGACGAATTGAGGACCTTCTCCTTTTTTGAAGTCGGCCGAAAACTTGATCTCACGCCCTTATCCTCGAAGGGATAGGGAGCGGTGCACGGAATACCCACATTTCGCCGAGCTGATTTCCATCCTTGATGCTTATCGCATATGTCGGGCACTTCAGACTCTAAGCTGATACTGTGTAGGAGAATCCAATATAAATAACTGACCTGGGGAACGAACCCGAGACCTAAGGAAGATATTGATTCGATTCGAATCGCTTCTTCTCTCTTCGGATTCGGAGTGTGAAGAAGCATAAATAGGCCGGCATGATTTTGACGACCACTGATAAACACAGTGTTTGTCAGTGGTTGCTAGTTTTTTAGGACTGCACTACGCTTACCATCAGGTGCAGTGTCACTTTGACGTGCCCGGATAAAAAAAGAAATTCGTATCACGCAACTACAATTCGATACAATGGCAATAATACTCTGAATTTAAAACATTAACTCACCATCATCCTGATCAAAATCATCATCGTAATCTTCTTCCTCTATGTCTTCATCTTCTCTCCTGACTCTTGAAGACTCCGCCAGCAGTCCAAGACTGTCGGAAACTTCTGGAGCCTCATCGGCCGTGTCTGGAGTCATTGTCATCGCAAAACCTGAGGCCTGGTCTTCCTTTGCCACTTCTGGACTTGTGTCTGCTTTGACATCTTCAAGTTTCACATCATTTTGTTTATCTGAAAGAGTTTCATAATCATCCAAGTCAATTATTTTCTCTTTATTTGTCTCTTTTTTTGTGTCTATTATTTTATTTGAGTCATTAGGTGCTGTTTCAATTTTGTTTGAGTCTGCTTCGGCTTTAATGTCAGTTACATCTTTAGCTGGTTGTGGTTCATTTCCTATTTGCATGCTCAAATTATCTGTTTCTTTCTTTGTTTCTTCTAACACGTCCTGAGATTTATTTTGAGGTATCTCTACATCCACATTTTTAACTTTCTCTACAGTGGATGCCGTCTCTTCCTGAACATCCTTATTAGCTGGTGCTTCTGTAATTTTGGCTTCGGACACTTTAGTAACCGAATCTTGGCTTGTTTCTTCAGAATCTATGTTTATAGATTCTTCAATGTCATCAACATCTATCAAATTATGCATAGGTATTTCGAGCATAACATCAGGTCTTAGCCTGTGGTCTTTTCCAGAATTTGTAATGTCAGATTGAGATTCAGTATTGTCTTTATTATTCGTAACGTCTTCAGTAGATGTCTTAGGGTCATTTTCATTTGTTGTTACGGGATCATTTTCATTGTCTAGATTTATAGGAGATTGGGAACTTAGATCAATGTAATCGGGACATCTTTCAATTATTTCTACGACGTCGTCATCTTCGTCAGATTCATTTACATTTTTTTCTGGATTATTACTATTCGGTTTACATACATTTTTTACTTCCATTTCTTTTTCTTTTGTATTTTGCTGTTGTGGATCAGCATTTACATTGGTATCTTTTGCACCACTAGTTTCTTTATCTATAATAGGATCAGTGTTTTGAAGCACTTCAGACTTAATTGGATCTTGATCTTTTTCAATTTGGTCGCTTTTAATATTGGCATCGGCATCCATTTCAATATGTGGATCATTGTCAACGTTTTCTTTATCAATACAAAGTTTAATATTCTGAACAACTTCTGGCTCAATTTTATTAATGTTTTGATTAATTTGATCCACATTTAAAATTTTTATACCCCTACCCATTTCTACGCCTGTTTCTTTTTCAATATTTTCTTTATTAATACTAGTATCCATATTTTCGAGCATTTCAGATTGGTTTGGCTTTGTATGAATGTTAACATTAATATCCATAGTTTGGTCTGTAATACTCACGGAATCATTAGAAACCACTATTTCAGATTCAAAAGAATGTTGATTTTTATCAATTAAAGTAATGTCTTCTATGTTTTTATCAACATCCATTTCAACCCTTGTTTTTTCTACATCATTATCAAATATAGGACTTTCAACAGTTTGTACTATTTCAGACACAGATTTAATTGCGTCTTCAAGATCATTGTTAATATCACATACAACATCAATATGTGTATCTAAATTAGGATTTATACTTTGAGCCATGACTTTCAACTCTTGCTCCGAAAGTCGTATGTTCTCATCACATGTTATTTCTTTTTGTTCGGTATCATTATCACGACATTCTGATGATTTATTTACTTCGCTTAAAGCTGTATTTATTTTATCATTTATATTTTCAATCAATTTCTTTTCATCGATAATAATTGGGACATTTATTTCATCAGCTTTAGAAACGGACGGAGCGTCATCTTGCTTTTTCTCTAGAGATACCTTCTTTTGAGCACTATCATTATTAATTTCCAATGCTTTATTAATTTTATAATTTATATCTTGTATAATTATATTTTCATCAATAATACTCGAAGTAGAATTATCACATTCAGAGATTGATGTAGCGTTACTTCTGTTAATATCTTCAATAATGGTACTAGATATCCCTTCGGTATCATTAATTTCATCTTTTACAGTATCATGAGAAATAGTACATTCAGCTACGTCATCATGATCATTGTTTTGTATAGTGGAATTAGATGTCAATATACCAACAGTTTCTTCATAGCTGGAAACAAAATCAGCAGCTTTATCTACTACTTTCGGAGTATCAATACTGTCTTGACTATCAGAGATTATATTGGCATTGTTTGCCTCAATATCTTTAATTGTCACTTTAGTTGGTACATCCGTTGTGGAGGAAATAAGAATTTCTTGATTGTCGTCAACACTTTCAAGTTTAACATCAATATTCTCATTGTTAGTTTTATTGGAAATTAATACATTTGCCTCAATATTACCAACTTTTGCTGCAATAGATTTCTTATCAGACTGATCCTCATATGCACAACTTATATCAGTTATATCATTACTAATGTCATCACCAAGTACTTCAATCTCTTTAAGCACTAGATCATTAATTTTTTCTTGCTCATCTGCGAAATCATCATCATCATCCCATCTCAGCAGGAGATCTTCATCTTGAGAATCACTTCCATCATTAGCTGACGGAGTCTCAGTTGCATTATCTTTAGCTATCTCTTTATTTTCATCAGGTCTATCACCAGAATTTTCTTTACCATCACCTATCAAAGCAGGTATTTCAGCTCCAGAAACTGCTGGGGTAATATTTTCCATAATTATGTCTAATTCTTTATTGGATATTTCTTTTTCAGTCTCCATATTTCCACTGTCATTATCTTCAGACATTTTCTCTGCAACAAAAAATTTTAAAAGATTATTTATTATATCCAAGTTGGGTTTCAGAGTAACGGAATAAAGGCCCTTAAAGTCTACTTAGGGCTGATTGTTTAATGGCTAGATAATGTATTTTGGAATTATTTCGACATTTAATGTGTGAGACATGTACCAAAGTAACCATTTCTCAAATAAAATATATCTGGCTAATGAAAATTTGTCTCTCAGGCAAAGACTGCCCTTATTTTGATTTAACCTCATTTAAAAATGTATGTGCAACATTGTAATTATGGTGGACGGTCACAGTTGCACAGGCTGGAGGTCAGTTCACTTTGTTAAAACCACCTTAATCTTAATCCGAGTTTAGGTGACTATCCCTTATATATTCAAACCCTACACAATTTTTTAATTCAATTATAATATGTTATGATGTTTGTGATCAATAAATAAATAAAAAAATAAACTATCAGCTACTTATAAATCAGTTTTGACATAAGATGGTCTCAAATGACATAGATATTTTGTAAAGTGGTAGAGCCACGCTGTAGACAGTAACGTCTATAGCACGAATGGGCTGGCTCCACCGGTTAGATACCACTGTCTCACAGAAAACCGACGTAAAGTGACAGCTTGCTGTCGCGTTTCGTTCGGTGAGTGAGATTTCCGGTGGCCTATTTCCCCACTTCCTTTCCCAATCCCCTTCCCTCCCCTTCCATTCCCTCCTTTTAGGTTGGCAACGCACCCATGATTCTTTTTGTGTCTTGGGTGTCTATGGGTGGTGGAGATTACTTACCAGCAGGTGACCCATCTGCTCGTTTGCCAATCTCTGCTATAAAAAAAAAAAGATAGCCACGGGCGGCTCGGCCTCCGGTGGCCCATACGCTTATGTAACATATATAGCCGCCTCCAACAGGTTAACACAACCTCAAGTGTTTAAGATGCGTTTCAATATTCAAGTGTACCACTCACACTTCTTGACCAGCCCAGTCCACCCTTCACAATTTGTACATTTTCCCAAGAGTGAATTGACATCAGGGGTTACCACCATTTCTTATAGCAGTATTATTATAATCTTACTACATTTTTTTTTGGATGGGAACCGGTACAAGTAACATTATGATAATACTGCTATGAGAGGTGATGATAGCCGCCCAGGTCATTATAGTCAAATATTTTATGCAAGATGCTTAAAAATGTGTATTTCACCAATAATACAGTGCAGTGGGATAAGCACAAGTAAAAGAGAGGGTTGAGGGGTGATGACCAGGTGTAAAAACTAAAGTCAAATCATTTCTGCACAATAACATAAGCTCACGCCTGTATCCCCGAAGGTGTAGGCAGAGGCGCACTAGCGAACTAGAACACCCACATTTCGCCGAGCTTAGTTGCGTCCCAGATGTTATAGGGGGCGAGCCTATCGCCATATCGGGCACAAATTCCAGACTCCGGGCTGATATGGAAAAATCCAATATCACTTTGCCCGACCCGGAGATCGAACCCGAGACCTCAGAACTGTAGTTGTACCGAAATACCACCACGCCACCGAGGCAGTCAACACACACAACAGTTCTGCACAATAAAAAGTGTTCTATATCTTCACATTTGTATGTTAATAAATTGCAATATTACATATTGATTGAAGCCATTTTTCTTACAAAGCTGGCAACACTGATTAGCACTGAATAACAAAAGAAATAAATAGACAATGACAATGTGGGTAGGTACTAAAAAGTTTTTACAGGCTTAAATTACCTACAACTTTGGCTACAAATAGGCAAAATGTATGGTAAAATAGCGAGCTACAACGCTCAAAATGGGTTATTTTTGTTGACAACAGCGATATATTACACTCTAGTAAACTTGCTGTAGAGTGTAGAATAATTTTGATTATTTTTGTTAATAATTTGAATGGAACAGTTACTTTTACCTTCATTTTCGTTGCCGGTAGTACTTGTTTCCTCTGCCGCACTCATTTAAATAACGTGTATAAAAATGTTGTTATTGCTCTTTTATGTACGAATTCCGCAGACAAAGACGGTGTGTATCTGTAATATGACGATTTGTACGTTGAATTTTAGTTATTATTTCAGAAACATGAGTTTCTCACTAAATTGCATCGCAATTTTAAACAGCGTTTCTTATTTTCGATAGCGTTTATTTATTTGACACTTGTGAGAAGCATTTGACAGTTGACAAATAATTGACGTTTTCTATAAGGGATGTTAGTATATATCGATATTTATCAGATTTTCGATGGCTATAGGCGAATATGAACGGGGGGTCCCTTACCTAACGCCAAGGGTTGGCAACACCCGGAGTTACTTAAAGATACGCGTATTATTATAATGGTTGTAAGATGTAAGGTCATTAACCCCCCCCCCCCCCCAATTATCAAACATGCGTGGTCGACGGGAAAATAGCCAGACTCCCCCTATTTGAAAACTATAGCTACGTCCGTGTCTGTATCCAGTTCTCATATCGGTATTACATAATCAATAATGCCAAATTCATTAGTAGCTCGCTAACTCATAAAAGTATACGAATACTGTGTAATGAATATCCAAGTCGATAACTTAGTTTTCTGTATGTATAATGATTTATGACTGTGATACTTTGAATTTCACAGAGCTGTCATTTGTTAAAAGTTAGAACCATAATATAAGAGCGGGGTTTCTATCACATCTCTATAGATTGGACTAAAATAAGCACAGCTAGAAGTACGTTGTTCTTGTTCGTTAGTCCGCTTCTGCCTATCCCTTTTGTGTAGAAATAATTTACGTACTTAATCTCCTGACTCTACCGTAGAGGCATGAGTTTAACTACGTAAATTACTTTTCGCCCAGTTGACAACAGAAGAAGTGTCGGAGGAGGGCGCCCAAGGAGGACAAACATAGATCAAATAGTATACGAAAAGGGCAAAAGTAAGGAGTACCCTCAACCAGCAGAAATATAATATAAAAATAATGCACGAGTGTGGAAGAGGCAAAAAAGGTGTGTTAGGATCGTAGCCTGTGGCGTTCAATAGTCTCTGCCTACCCTCATAGGATACAGGCGTGAATGTATACGTATGTTAAAATACATACATAAGCGTATGTATGTATTGACTAAACATTATTTGCAAATCATAACATATTGTTTTTATCACAGATCAAGAACAAATAAAATTATTTGAAAAAATAATATGTTGCTATTGTCTAGAGGTGATAAATCTTTATTTTTTATAAAAAAAGTTAAACAACGCTTTTACAGATAAATATTTCTAGACAATTATTCGTTAACCTTAATTATTTTATATTTTAAATATCGACATCTTTTGCACTTCCTACATCCCTATGGTACACTTTGGGGTTACCATTTACTAGCGATGGAAACAACGGCTGACTTTTGCCATTAGGTTATGTCGCTTAGGCTATTCTTACAAAGCTATTACTTTAAATCGCTATTTAAAGCTACCAGCGATTCTCCGCCGCGCGGCTTTAGTAACTTATAGGTTACTTTTTTGATAGCGGCTTCTTGAATCGCCGCAGCTGTCTTGAATCGCCGCAGCTATCTAGAATCGCCGCAGTTGTGTTCATAGCAGTAAGCTTTATTACGAAACACGGTTTTCTCGTTCTAATATTATTTTGTGAATCGCGGTCATTTTATTGGTGCCCGCGTTTTGTTGATGTGCTTGTCGTATTTTAGATCGTAACGTGTTCTTAATTCTTATTTGGACATTTAATAACATAATTTTGTTTTAATGAAAAAGGTAGTTTTATACAATATTAATTTAAAGTTTTTATTAGCATCATTAAAGCGAGTTATGAAACAATTGACGTTTTTAAGGAATAAATTCTTAACCGGGAATCTCCGAGTTTCGAGCAGTGCTCAAACAAATCTGCGTAGAAGTTCATGAAGCAGTGTCAACAAACTAACTGCATCGCCGTAATAGCGACTAGCATTTACACACATATTAAATTATGATGGTCATCACTTTCTAGTTGAAATAAGAATAAAAAAGTATTTTTAAATCAGTATTATTACATAGCTTTTTCGTCTACAAAATAATAAAGGTCGTAGGTTGCAATTCGATACGACCAAAAATACGCCTTATTATCTAGAAAATAAAGATGTAGTATCCAATGTTTATAAACCGAATTGTCGGCTTTTTAAATGGATTTACTTACCTTGACTGCAAATAGTTTCCAAAAAAATCACTAGATGTTGTTAAACAATTTGAATTACGTAATAATTTAACACTAAAATTACTAACCCATGATTCATAATAGTTCCAGCTTATTTCTATAGATGGCAATCGAAAATTGTGTCTAAAAGTCGCTAGATGTCGCTATAGCAAATTGATACACTCTTCAAACGTATTAGACATTAGTTTTAGCAAATTCTTATAGATGGCGCATACAGTCTCTGTCTCGTGATCAATTTTAAAAACCTGAAAGCTTTTCAATAACGTTAGTAGTGATTTCCAAATCACCACTAATGTCGTTTTAAAGAAATAATACTATTACTTAAACGGCGATCGTTGTAACGACCATGACTACCATTTACCTACACCTTGAGAATGCCCGTAAATAGGAGAGAGAAGTAATAAGTATTTCGACAAACGCGGTAAATAAAGATGTTTGTTAACAAAGAATAATAATTATTACGATTAATTAGAGTTTGGAATTAATCACTTCTTTTTTTCTGCAATGGGGAACTTGCACGAAAATTATAATGAGCAATTGTGTTGATAAATCAGTAAACAAAACCTTGAAATGTGCTGTGTTGAAATTTGTAGGATAAAATACTTGATATTTTACAAAATATCTTGATTAGAAATTACGTATAATGGAACGTTATTGCAAAACACAAGTGACGTCGTTGCATTTGGCAGTGTTTCCAGGTTGGGGTATTTTTCCCAATTTTGCGGAAAACAGTTGTTATGTTTAGTATGGTGATTGATGAATGAGATTTCGAATGTCCTCCTCTTTCCAAATTCTTATCTTCGTGTAACTTTCCCATCGCTCCGCTCAAGATTCAAGAGTGCAACTTATTTTTAATTCGTTATTTAATGAAATAGCTTGTGGGGAATTTTTTGTTCGGTATGGGGAATTTTTAAACGATAGGCAATTATAGCGGTTCAAACGTCATTGTTGGCAATGTTCAAACGTCATTGTAGACGTCAGTGTCAACTGAGATGTCAACATAAAGCAAATTTTAAGCAGTGACGTCACGTCCTTTTTTGGCGCGGGGTTTTGAAAGTCATATTTTGGCTTGCGATAATTAAATTATTTATGCATATTTAAATGTTTTTCTTTCTGGTGTGTTTATTCGAGGCCTAGTTCTTAACAATGAACTAAAAAGAAAATTACATGCAAGTTCCCTATTTGCAAAGAAATGTAAAAATAATGCTCAAGAAATGAAATCACTGGACTTTGGATTTGGAGCGCAGTTATAAATATTTTGTTTGATTGACGCACGGCCAATTTTCACTTGCAAATTGGTCAAAAATTGCAAAAAACACACCATATCGCATTAATTTCAAGTAAACTTACAAGTTTCGGTGCTTATTACGTCCTAATTATAATTTATTCAACATTTGTTTTGTATACAAGTTATATTTTCGTACGCACATATTGCACGCACATATTTGTTGTTTTTAACGAAATTCTATAAATAATTACGTAATAAACTGCTAATTACTTACGTCTACAATAACGGGTGATATTTAACCCCTTAAACTCTTCTTTAAACGTGTAAATCTCATTATAATTTCATTGATATAAAGTGAAGAAAAATTTGTGAAAATGAATGTGAATAACGTGTTATCTTCTCGGGTTATGTTCGGAGCCGCTATAGTTGGTATCGTGGGTGCTGCTGGAGTCTTCATATACGAACAGATGTACGCTGAAAAGAGAAGATCCATGCTAGGTTAGTATATAACTATATACTAGACGGCCTCCGTGGCGCAGCGGGCGAGTAGCCGGCTGTGAAATGCGGGGTCGCGGGTTCGATTCCCGCACCGAGACAAATGTTTGTATGTAGATATTTTTTTGGGTGTGGGTGTTGTGAGAGTGTGCGTCTCTCATAGTTCCTGATACCCACACACAAGACTCGTTCTTAGTGTGGGGTCAGGACTATGTATGTGACTGTTGGGTGTATTTATTTATATATTACTGCAACAAACATTACTCAAGGTGAACTCTAGTATAAAACTGTAACCATGTTTGATTTACTCAGAAAATTAGACTCAGCCTTTTATAGATATGTCCTACTGAATAGCAACGACGTTTTGACCAATTTCCATAAAGGAGAAGGTTCTAATTTGTCTGTGTTTTTTTTTTAATTTATGTTACATGATATCTCCACCAAATGTGGACCGATTTTCAAAATTATTTTTGTGTTCTATAGAGCTTATTTTAAGGGTGTTACCATATACATACATTTGGTCATAAATGGATCAAGTTGAAAGTAGTTTAGTTGAGTTTTTAAAATTATGATTATGTTACATAGTTATTTCAAATCAAATCTTGCATGAATATGATTGTACCAATCCAGTTTTTTTAATCTTCTTGTCTTCATAAATTATGTGTATTTAAAACACCTACATTGAATTTGAAGCCATTAACATTTTCGGTATACTTAATTTACAAAATAATTTTTTCACCAGACACAACACATATTTTTCTACTCTTTATTGGTGTACATTAACTGCCTCCGTGGTGTGGTGGTATTTCGGTACGACTACGGTCCTGAGGTCTCGGATCCCCGGCGAGGGCAAAGTGATATTGGATTTTTTCATATCAGCCCGGAGTCTGAAATTTGTGCCCGATATGGCGATAGGCTCGCCCCCTCTCACATCTGGGACGGAACTAAGCTCGGCGAAATGTGGGTGTTCTAGTTCTCTAGTGCGCCTCTGCTTACCCCTTCAGGGATACAGGCGTGAGCTTATGTTATGTTATTTGTGTACAGTAGTTGCATCTTTGCTTGCCCCTTTGGAGATGCGAATAACAGGCATTAGTGCCTAAGATTATTATTTCTTGGTATATAAGTTTGATAGGTGCCTCCTCGGTCTAGTGGCAGCATGTATGGGCTGTGGACCGGTAGGTCCTTCTTTTTATTCCCAGGTCAGGCAGAGCAAATTTTCTAATTTAATTTGTCCGGGACTGGATCCCTCAAAGGGGGTTGACGACAAGCAGTTGGCCGGTTGTAAAAACTAAGCCAAATCTGCTGCAACATGCTTGAAAAAAGTGTATTCAATATACCTATTCTTCTTCTTTTCTTAAAAATAATGGCTTCCACGCATTTGCAATGATTTAGCCAATGACAAGGTAAATAGAGCAATTATGTTTTCACAATGACCATGAGACCCAGATGTGGATGATCTAAAGTCCTGCTAAGGTCTAACGAACCAAACAAATCTTGTTAAACATCACCAATTTAAAAGTTTACACATTATACTGTCCATCTTAACTGTAGTTTTATGCATTAAACCACATCACTTAATAAAAATGAAACACAGCTCTACAGAATAATATGAAATAATTTTAACAATCGACGCCTACCCTGTCAGATTTCCTGTCAAAATCGCTATACCTATTCCAGAAATCAATATTTTAATGAGAGTTATGTTACCACTTTTTTACTGTCACAGCTGTGTTTACTTGTAGTGAGAGAGGTGGCAAGACTGGACAAGCAGGTTGCTTCAATAAGAACAGAGCTGGAAGCACTGAGGGAGCTGCAAAAAGAAACGTAAGTAATCAATGATTTAAATTCAAGCAAAAAAATTGTGTATCTAATTGCTTCGGTGGCATTGTTGTATTTATGTACGACAACCGTCCTGAGGTGTCGGGTTTGACCCCCAGGTCAGTGTTTTTGAGGTTTTCAATACAGTGTCAGCCTGGAGTCTGGAATTTGTGCCCAATATGGCTATAGCTGATGATGATGATGATGATGGCGATAGGTTCGCCCCCTTATCTGGGACGGAACTAAGCTCGGCGAAATGTGGGTGTTCTAGTATTTTAGTGCGCCTCTGCCTACCCCTTCGGAGATACAGGTGTGAGCTTATGATGATTTTGTGTATTCGTCATCCGTGCCAGGAAGGTTTCAACCTTTGCTGCCATCAAACCATTACCAGTAGTACTTTAGAAATCAGATGGAGCTACTCTATAGACAATGGCGTGCACTCCCTATGTTCATACACTATTTAACCCGACAATTTGTTAAATAATAAAAAAAGTCACAAACAAAAACATATCCAAAATGCGTTTCATTCAATGAGTGAGATTTCTGGTAGCCCGATTCCCCCCTCACTTTCCCAATTCCTATTCCCCTCCTTTAAGTTTGGCAAATCTTATGATTCTGTTTGTGTCAATGATCCCACCCATCTGCTTGTTTACCAGCCTCTGCTATAAAAAAACTAATCTATTATCATCATCATCAGCCATAGGACGTCCACTGCTGAACATAGGCCTCTCCCAAAGATTTCCAGATCGATCTGCTGGAAGCGGCCTGCATCCAGCGACTTCCGGCGACCTGAACTATAAAATAAAAATCTTTATTAATCACGTAGGCATATAAAAGCACTTATGACATGTCAAAAAAAGCATAATTTAGATTTAAGTATTTCTTATAATATTATTATATTATATTATAGAATGCTACGAATTTGGAATCAGGGAGGCAGGTTATACAGTTAGAAGAATAGGGTCCTATGGGGAAAGGGGAATGGAGAGGTTTGTGGACCGTGGAAAGGGAACGGGATGTGGCAGGTACGCCGATAGGGAAGCGACGGGAATTAATAGGAGTTGGTGGGATTGGATGAAAATACTACAGAGCCCTATCCTAGCTAACCTACCAACCTTTCTCTAGCTACCTACGGATGACGACCCGAAGAAGGAAGGCAGAAAGAAACTCCGGGCTTATTTTTTTCATCATCAATTGTCACCATTTCTTTTTTCTTTTACCAAATTATATTCACCAATTTGGGTACAACTGATAATTTTAGGGATTTATGCATACCCAACACCACTATCATATTATATCCAGAAGAATGGAACCGGTGAAGTAGTATTGTAACATGCATAAACCCATACTAACAAAATATCCTTAATAATAATTTTGATATAATTTATGGCACACACTTTACAAATTGGTCGATCGGTCGTACTGTTTACAATAAAAATATATAAATGATAACAAGTATAATGTCTAATAACAATATTATCATCACTATGGTGACAAGCCAGTCACAACTAACTAATCTATACTTGCAGTCAACTACGTCGCATGAAACAGAAGAAGAGTGCACAATCCCGGCGGCCGCGCGTCTCTGAGAAGGTGTCTCCGAGTGGAGACCACACGGACGCCCCTGAGCAGAGCTACACCTCAGACTCTGAGTACTTTACTGACTATCAGTCTGTGCTGGGTAAGTATGTTATCATCCTGCTTCAAAGTAGGAGGTGCTCAATACGTCAGTATACAAGTTTAACCTATTGTGGGATCAGGATTATTATACGTGTGACTATTGTATGTATAAAAAAAATCTAAGGTAATCTTAAAACAACAACTGTAATACCCTAGGTACAGATGCCGAGATGGACAGTGAGGAGTTCTACGATGTGCACACGGACGATGAGGAGGACGATACTCTTCAGGAGACGCTGCGCAACGGACACTTTATCGTTGCTGAGGTGAGTGTACACATGCACCTCAGTGTTATCGAGGTGAGTATTCACCTGTACCTCAGTATCAGCAAAGGTGTGTATACACCCACACTTCAGTATCACCGAGATGCATGTACACCTGCATCCTAGTGTTATTGAGGTAAGTATACATCTCCACTTCAGTGTTACATTTTATGCAAAATCGCCCACTTTTTATAGAGCTGGGTGCGGAAAATGGAGCCCACACAAACAAACAAAAAATATACATCTGCACCTCAGTAGATGCATATACACCTACACCTTATTGGAGCAGATGGCTCTTAGAATAATGTTAAAATACTCCTCTGATAACCCTTAGGCCGAGACCAATGTTTGTGTCCCACAGATATTTGTTTCGGTGTGGGTTTTGTGTGTGAGACCGTGCGTCTTTCGTAGTTCCAGATACCCACGACACCAGACTCGTATCTTACTGTGGGGTCGGGACTATGTGTGTGATTATTGGGTGATAATTTACATATTTATTATGATTTAATATATTATTATATTTGATATGTTATGAAACATAGAGGTATAATATCTGATTCCTATCCTTCCTATAGAATTTATGCATACTACAATACCGCTGCATTATTTCTGTCATACTTACAGTAACTTATACTTTTAGTGGTGTTGAGAATGCATAAATCCGTATAAAATATAAAATGTAAAAATGAAATAAGTTGTACTATCTTGTAAAATCGAGGGAAAATAAAGGACAGTCAATTGCTGATGAAAAAAAAAGCCCGGAGTTTCTTTCCGTCTTTCTTCTTCGGGTCGTCATCCGTAGGTAGCTAGAGAAAGGCTGGTAGGTTAGCTAAGGTAGGGTAGGGCCTTATAGTCCACTGCGTGATTTTCGGCCGACTTCCCAAAAAGGAGGAGGTCCTCAATTCGTCGGTATTTTTTTATGTATGTTACTCGATATCTCCGCCAAATGTGGAACGATTTTCAAAATTCTGTGTGTTTGTATGTGTTGTAACATGATTATTATATAAATGTATCTAGACCTTGTTGTGACCTGTCATAATTGCATTTGATATGCCTACGTGACCAATAAACATTTTTATTTTAGTTTATTTTATTTTATCAGTTAACGTTTGGACAGTAAAAACGGACCAATAAAAACTTAACGAACCGACTTCATAGTTTATACGATCGTGACCAAATTTATATTACCTTGCAATAAGCTCTATCGGACACAAAAATAATCATGAAAATCGGTCCACATTTGGCGGAGATATCGTATACATAAAAAAGTATTAAGGACCTCCTTTTTTGAAGTCGATCGATAAAAGCAAACGTTTTCGAAGTAAGGATGAATGTTATTGTAATATAGGTAAGTTTAGTAAAGCGTCGGAGGCGGCACATATATATGTTCCATAAGCGTATGGGCCACCGGAGGCCGAGCCGCCCGTGACTATCTGCGATAGATTTTCTGTCATCTTCAAACTGTTTTTTTAGGATTCTCAAGCTAAAGATGTACCGAAAACACAAGAAGGAGCGAGTACGTAGCTGCTAAGCATATAAAGGTAAAATACATTTAAGTACCTTCACACTCACGCCTGTATCCTCGAAGGGGTAGGCAGAAGCGAATTAGAGAACTAGAACACCCACATTTCGCTGAACTAATTTTTTTAGCAGAGACTAGTAAACAAACAGATGTGTCACCTTTTTTTTTATAGCAGAGATTGGCAAACGAGCAGATGGGTCACCTGATGGTAAGTGATCTCCACCACCCATAGACACCGAAGACACAAAAAGAATCATGGGTGCATTGCCAACCTAAAAGGAGGGAATGGAAGGGGAGGGAAGGAGATTGGGAAAGGGAGTGGGGAAATGGGCCACCGGAAATCTCACTCACCGAACGAAACGCGACAGCAAGCTGCCACTTTACGTCGGTTTTCAATGAGACAGTGGTATCTAACCGGTCGAGCCGGCCCATTCGTGCAATAGAAGTTACTGTCTACAGCGTGGCTCTACCACTTTAAACCTACCTATATCTGATGGTAAGTGATCTCCACCGGCCATAGATACTCAAGACACAAAAGGAATCATGGGTGCGTTTCCAACCTAAAAGGACGCGAATAAGGATTGGGAGAGGAAGGGGAGAGTGGAGTTGATCCACCATAAATCTCAAGCCGTGACTCCTGCACATGTTTTTCTCGAAACAAAACACAAAAACACCTACACAAATCGGAACAATGGACCATAGACAAAAATGTGTAGCGAAACCATGTTTTGTGTAGGTGTTTTGGGTAATGTTTTAGTGCAGGAGAGGCCGCTGTAATAACCGATGGAAAGCCAACAGCAAGTTGCCATTTTACGTCAGTTTTATGTGAGACAGTGGTATCAAACCAGTCGAGCCGGCCCATTCGTGTTGTAAATAAATCGACGGTCCCTACGTACAAAGCGACATGTCAAAAACTGAGATTTTCAGGAGAACAAAATGAAGTTCATTTATAAGTTTAAGAATTATCATACTTGTTATATTGTTCGATTAGTATTTAAATTAGAATTTTTAGAATACAATATAATTAAAAAATATATCTATATAGTTATGTGCGTATGGATAATCTAAAGCCATATATGCAATAAAAAATATGACATTTTGACATGTCGCTTTGTACGTAGGGACCGTCGAAATTTTTGCTTGGCATTTAACATTTGGTATTATATCACCCACTTTTTATTTCAGCATAGGATCGCTTAAACCCTGGGATATGAACTGACCACCGCAGTATATTATACAATAGGTAGTAAAAATATTTGAGGCTCAATTCGTTAATGTAGCCATTTTGTTTCGGTGGCAACTTAGCATAACCCGCGAAATTCAATTTATAGTGACTTAAAATTTCAGCCATATATTTCAAAATAGTGATGAATAAATAAAATTCGCGGGCTATGGTGTTACTTATAAACATTTTTAATCAATGCTATGTCTTGTTCACTCATACATTACTTGTCATAGGGGTGAAACAGACAGATTAGCCTAGCTAAAATTGACAACGCTTAAAAATCAGACACGGGCGTTTGCGATATTGCATAAAAATAATAATATCAGCTATGTAATATTACTGTCCCACTGCTGGGCACGGGCCTTCTGTACTAATGAGAGGGGTTAGACCTCAGTCCACCTCAATCTAATGAGGTGTAAAATACTCCATCTCACTCAGTACACGTCACATACCTTCGAAATTCTTGTGGAGAAATTTTCAGATATGCAGGTTTCCTCACGATATTACATAATAATATACATAAAAAGATATGCAGGCGAATTAAGTACCTCTTTTTTGCCATCAGTTGAAAACGATTAAGAATGTTTATAAGATGGTTGTCCGCCATCTTGTTTTCTTATTGTTTTCTAATGTAGATTTGGAATATGAGATCTTTTCAATAAAAATGGCGGTTATTTTTAGTCAATTAGCCATTTTAAAATGTAATTAAAAATATCTGTGAATGGAAAAATAATTATGTATTTAATTGTGGTATTAAGTTTTTAGTTGCGACTTTGATTGCTTTTTTACAGTTAGCAAAATGGTATGTCAGTATATCTTGAGATTGTTAGTGTACTTTATATGGTCTAAGATACCGTGGTGCATCGATCTTCACTCAAATCAAATTAAATCAAATAGTTTATTGAACCCATAAAATGTCACACATTGTTTAGATTCGCCAGCCGGTTCGCCAGAGAAGAACGGGCAAGAAACTCTGACGTTGCTCTTTTTGAGAATAATAACCAGTTTACAGACAGATATTAATACACAACCAAAATAAGAAAACAAAATATTTCAATAATTTACTCACACTCATCTGATAACCAGATGAAAATTTTTTTTTTCAAATATCAATTATTTATAATTTATAAATCTATATAAAAATAAGTCGGGTTTTCCCTCCTGACGCTATAACTCCAGAACGCACGAACCGATTTCCACGGTTTTGCATTCGTTGGAAAGGTCTCGGGCTCCGTGAGGTTTATAGGAAAGAAAATTCAGGAAAAATTTCAACAGAAAAGCGGGAAAATCTTTTTTCACATACAGCGCCATCATCATACATAGCATGTACTACAAACCAATATTTTAAGTAGATGGCGCCGGTGCGTGATACATTGTTTGACAGCTACTCATTGTTCTCTGCTCAGTTAATTTCATGTGACAAACCGGTATTGTGTTGCCTGTCAAAATAAATGATATTTGATAAAAAAAAATATATGCGTGAAGGTCGATGTACCACGGTCTCTCCTACCAATAGTCAAAATTCGCAGACTTGCAAGTGGGTCACCTAATGGTAACTGACTGTTTTCAAAAGCTAAGCAGTCCAGTTTTAGACGGAGGTATTACCCCAGTCAAGCTGGATCGTTGATCTTCAGGACTTCATCAAAGCATATCTGTACCAGTTTCAAAGCAAGCAAAGTCGCGGTCAAGGACTATATTCAAATTATTTAATTGAATATTCGAATTTAGTGTAGAATAATTAGAGTCGCCTCCTTGGTCTAGTGGCAGCTTATATGGGCTGTGAACCGGGAGGTCCTGGGTTCGATTTCCAGGTCGGGCAAAGCGAATTTTCTAATTTAATTTACCCGGGACTGGATCCCCCAGAGGGTTGACGTCAGGCAGGCATCCGGTCGTAAAAACTATGCCAAATCCCTCCTGCAACATGCTTGAAAAAAGATGGCGCTGACCCCACATTAAGGTGGGATAAGGGCAGGTAGAAAGAAAGAAAAAAGTTTAGAATAATTATATCCCCCAGAGGGGGTTGACATCTGGTAGGCAGCCGGTCGTAAAAATTAATTCGAATCCTTTCTGTAATATGTTTTGAAAAGCATGTTACGTCGACCGATTGGAATGAAAGCAAGAAGACAGTCATGTCGTGTTCTTTAAATGATCTATCTTAACTAAACATTTGTAACATTTTGAACACTGCTTTTGGAAGGTTGAAATTGAAATATAAACAATTGAAAAACTTCACTAGTCTACTATTAATGTATTTTTTTATGAAATTTGTTTTGACTTTGGTGCTAAAAGCCATGTTTATTGAAAAAAAATAAGGAATGTGTAATTGGGTATTTGACTATGTTTGATTTTGTACACATTTTTCTATGTAATAGCAAATAAAACAAAACAGAAACTCTTCTGTAAAATCTGCATCGATATTGGTTGAAAAATGAGTCAGTAATACATATTTTAAATTCTGCAATGAGCAAGAGTGCGGACGTAGTGGGGATATCTTGCTATCCCTTTCTAACGCTTGTACCGTTATGGCCCTGACGTGATTTTACTGATACTTCTCTTTTCCGCAGTTTTAAGGTTACACCAATTTTCAAATGCTCATAACTTTTTTATTATTGAGACTATTACAATAATTCTCTCAGTGCTTTATTTTAGATGGCGTAAATTTCATATAAAATGTATTTACAAAAATTAGTCAAGCACCCAATTGTATAACTAATCTTTCTTTCTAACTGCCCTTATACCACATTAATGTGGGGTCGGCGCAACATGGGATAAGGGTAAGTAGAAAGAATACTTTTTCTAGTTTCAGAGGTAAGCAATTGGGTATTTGACTATGTTTGATTTTATACACATTTTTATATTTAATAGCAAATACAACAAAAAAGAAACCCTTCTCTAACAACTGCATCGAAATTTGTTGCAAAATGAGGCAGTAATTCATATTTTAAATTCTGGAGTGGGGGCATAATGGAGATATCTTTCTATCCCTTTCCAACGCACGTACCGTTACGGCGGTGACGTGATTATACTGATACTTCTCTTTCCCGCAGTTCGAAGGTTACACCAAACTTCACAGGCTCATAACTTTTTTATTTTTGAGAATATTTCAATATTTCTTTCTGGGGGTTATCACCACCTCTTATAGCAATATTACTATAATCTTACTTGTACTGGGTCCTGTACAACAAAAAACGAAGTAAGACTATAATAATACTGCTATTAGAGGTGGTGGTAACCCCCCTGTTCTGTGTTTTAGATGGCGCAAATTCTATATGAAATTAATTAAAAAAAAATAGTCAAGTATCAAATTTTTACTGTACATATACCTTATTGCTTTGGCATCATAATATTATTTAAATACATATTTTGTTAATATAAAATGCATAATTTTATTTGATAATTATGAAAAAAATGTATAAAAATGAAAATGACAATTCTTTTTCTTACATTCCAAGCACAATTAGTCAGGGCCGCACTCAGACGGCCCCATGTTAGGGTCTGACCCACGTTTAATCTCATGACATACAAACTGGGTGCATAATATTACGTGTCATATTACTCTATGGTGTTATTGTTTGTGTTTCTCTCAATGATAAAAGAAAAATAAGGACCTTGGCATAACCTAGAAAAAGTTTAGAGGTACTTTGAAGCCGGTTCCGCCATTTTAGTTTCTCGATTCATTTATATTAAAAGGTGCGTCTCCTGCACATGTTTTTTCGAAACAAAACACTAAAAGCACCTACACAAAACAAGTTTTTTTCATTGTCTCCTGCTCATATAGCAATGGACCATAGACAATGTTTTGACATGTGGAAATACTATGTTTTGTGTAGGTGGTTTGTGTAATGGTTTAGTACAGGAAACGCGGTTTCAGGCATACACGTTTTTTTTTCGTAGTCCTGCAAAATCCGTATTTCTCTTTTGTCATTGGTTTCTTTATGGAATTAATGGGGTAGTAGTGTGAATATAGTACAAAGTGAATATTTTTGTATTGGTTATGGTAAAAAAGCACATAAGACAAGCCAAATCAAGGTCTACTATATTATTTGTATTATAATAAGGATTTGGAAACGGGAAGGTATGGACACAATAACAAGGATAGGGTGTTATGAAGATATATGTATAGAGTGTAAGGGGTTTGGTTATTTCTTAATAAATGCATAATAAATGGCAGCACTTTTATATGAAACGAAGGTAATTTGCTTTACAATCGTACTATTTAACGTAATGCACTCGGCGTATTTTTACGGTATGTGGTTACTGTGGCCCGTAGACATTGTAAATGACAGCTCAACCTAGGCATTACACACAGTGCCGAATCTAAGGGGGGAAAAGGTGCACGTGCCCCGGGTGGCAGGATTTGGGAGGGCGCCCTAATTTGGGGGCGGTAAAATCGGACAAATTGGCAGCTTGCCTCCGCTTTGAAAAAACCTAGATCAAGTACGGATTACACACCGTGGCAAGGATTTGATGGGATAGTTAAGTATTTACGGCCCCAAAAAACATGTCCCATACCACTTTTGGAATTAGTCCATAATAAGAAAATAACTTGGAAGATGAATTTAGTTACTCCCAAATATATATTCGTTTCTCTCGGGGAGCTTGCGGCGTGACTTGATGGTTGGTTGTGACGGGTAAGGGGGTATCCCTGTATCTGCATCGGGCATCCGCCTGTCTTGTCGCAAGCCAGGAGATTTGCTTCTTCCCTCTTCGGATTAGGAGTGTGAAGAAGCATAAATAGGCCGGCATGATTCTGGCGATTCAAATTGTCAGTGGTCGCTAGTTTTTTGGACTGCACTACGCTTACCATCAGGTGCAGTGTAGTCACTTTGCCATGCCCGGATAAAAAATATATATTCACTTTGTACTATAAAATAATTTATCTTGTACAATGCAATGTTAATCTCTATAGTGCTCATAATATATATGATATTGTTAAATGAATAATAAATCGAATATTTGTATACTAGATTTTTATTTATCGTTCACTTATACTATTACCTCCACTCTTCACAATGTCAACGACGAACCAACATTTTCAGATAAATATATCAGCCCTGTAATATTACTGCCCCACTGCTGGGCACGGGCCTCCTCTACTAATGAGAGGGGTTAGGCCTTAGTCTACCACGCTGGACTAATGCGGGTTGGTACACTTCACATACTTTCGAAATTCTTGTAGAGAAATTCTCGGGTATGCAGGTTTCCTCACGATGTTTTCGTCACCGTTATAGCAAGTGATAGGTCACAAAGAAAACATACACAACATAGGTGTGCTCCATTTTGTGGTTGGTCTCGAACCTCCGACACTCGTCTCGGCAGTCCGTACCATTCCTAACTGAGCTATCGTTACTTGCTCGCATAGGTATAGAATTGGGACGTATATCAGGCCCGCCCGGCCCCGCGTCCTTTAGCGATAACAGGTATACCAAACGAATGTACTCATTGCGAAAATCATATGTACCGCTTTCATTTTCAATGTACCTCTCTAATTTTCAAATTACAAGCGCTTTATGGTGGCCGGGCCAGCCTGACTTTTTCAGCCCGGCCCCTCTGTAATTCAAAAACTACAAAACGTGCTGATAAAGTGATGGTACAGAAGAAATGTACTCTC
Organism: Clanis bilineata; assembly: GCA_036417725.1. Classification (NCBI taxonomy): domain Eukaryota; kingdom Metazoa; phylum Arthropoda; class Insecta; order Lepidoptera; family Sphingidae; genus Clanis; species Clanis bilineata. Next base: position 3,409,076 of record CM071165.1, read on the forward strand.
CAAATTACGTATATGTACAGCTTAATATAACAATAAAATGCAATATCTTACGAGATATTCAATCAGGAAATTAGGGAATCAGGGCCGGGCTGAAATTATTTATATAGCTCTGTACAGAAAAACTACAAGGCATTGATCTGAACTATTGATGTACATACAATGTACCCTGGATGTAGTTCATATGTACTTACTTCGTTTTCAATTATATTAAGTAATTATAAAAATATGTCCATTTGTAATTATTTGAGACCGGCACTTTACAATCGTCCATATCTTTTTAAATATAGCATTAAACTGATTAATATTGTGTTTTTTGGAATAACATACGATAGTACATTCGTTTAGATTGCCTTGTGTGTCTATTTGCGGGTTATTTTAATAAATATTTAAATCATAACCTAATACTAGTAAAGCTGCAATAGAGTGACCATCAGTCACAAACAAATTTCCGGACCATGATGTAAATAACATAACACAAATTCACGCCTGTATCCCCAAGGGGGTAGGCAGAGGCGCACTAGCCAACTATACACACACATTTCGCCAAGCTTAATTTCGTCCCAAATGTGATAGGGGGCGAGCCTATCGCCATATTGGGTACAAATTCCAGACTCCGGGCTGATGTGGAAAAATCCAATATCGCTTTGCCCAACCCGGGGATCGAACCCAAGACCTCAGGACAGTAGTCGTACCGAAATACAACCACGCCACCTAGGCATGATATATGGAATGAAACAATATTACATAGAAAATATTCGTTTTTATTAAATTACTTTTATAAATTTGTGGCAACCAACATCCATATTATATATTTAACTTATTATAACATGAAATAATGTCATTTTTTAATACAAAATAAAATAGCGAAACAAAATCATTTTTTTTTCTACCAGAGACTATGGAGTAATTTCAGATACAGCTGTATGATATTTCTATGGATACAGCATGATTATCAACGTAAGTACCCCGCGTAAAAATATGAATAAAATATGAATTACTGAGTCATTTTTCAACCAATTTCGATGCAGATTTTACTGGAGTTTCTTTTTTGTTTTATTTGCTAGTACATATAAAAATGTGTACAAAATCAAAGATAGTCAAGTACCCAATTATACTATTTTAGATGTATGGAAAAACAGAAAAAATGGAAATCTTTGGAGGAGGCCTGTACCTGAGAGGGGTCCATGCTAAAACACAATAAGCATTTAAAATTGTCATTTTTTGTAAACATTTTTTTTGCATGGAATTAAAAGGCTTTTTTATTTTATTATTTACTAGATGTATGGAAATAAAACAAAAATATAATTTAAAATTTTATTTAACACATTTTTACACCACATATGTCCACAACATTAATAAAGCATTTCATTATTTACGAAATTGATTATCCACAAAATGTAATTTTATCTAAATAAATCACATTTATTTACTACCAAAAGCGTAACAAAATTACCAAAATTTCAATCTAAACAACTAACATACAAAAATCAATTCTAAAATAATTTTGTTTAGCCTACGTACATATATTACAGTAATATATTTTTTCATTTATTCGTTTTTATTAGAGAACCAAATAATTTAGATGTTAAATTGGGCACTTGACTATTTTTTTAAATTAATTCTATATGAAATTTGCGTCTAAAATATAAAACAGAAAGACATATTTAAGTATTCTCAAAAATAAAAAGTTATAGGCCTTTGAAGTTTAGTGTAACCTTCAAACTGGGGGAAAGAGAAGTATCAGTATAATTACGTCACCACCATAACGGTATGTGCGTTAGAAAGTGATAGCACGATATCTCCAACATCACACTCCAGAATTTAAAATATGAATTACTGCCTCATTTTTCAACCAATTTCGATGCAGTTTTCACAGAAAGATTTCTTTTTTGTTTTATTTGCTATAATGTACATATAAAAACGTGTATAAACCAAACATAGTCAAGTGCCCAATTCATTCAGTCATAAATAATGAATGAAGTAGATCGCTTTAAAGTGAAATAACTGGACACACATTGAATGAATGGCATGACATGTAGTCCTTCATATACTGATTTCTTAAGTTTACGCGAATATTATACATTGAAATAAAACTATTTTTACGGATTCTATCACGATTAGGTTTTAATTTTTATTCGCGACGTTTCGTTTTTTATTTTCATTTAAAATAGTTTTATTTCAAAATAGTCCTTCATATTTTCCTTTTTCAATTTAACTTGAGGTTAGGACTGACTGTACGTTTAATAATCGTGGTACAAGTCGCCCTAAGGAACTAAGCTAACACAGTTTACTTAAAAATAACAAACTATAGCTAAATTAGTGACGGATTAAAGCCCACAATAATTCCTTAATCCGTCGCTGTTATTTTTGGTGTATCAGATCTAATCAGGTCACAAAGTAGATTGCATTTTATATGGAAGCGTATAACCATGGACATAAAAAAAGATGAATGTAGCGGTAGGAATATTAGAAGTGGAGCAGGGTTTTGTGCCGATACAATTATCGACACGTAATGGCGGAAACTGAGTGTTAATGTGTGCGTAGGGCTCTGTTGTATAGGCGCGTTTGTATGCGTGGCAGTGGCGTGCATTTCATATAGACAAAGAGACATTGTCTACCCAATTTACTGAAATTACATAATCTTTCTTTCTACCTGCCCTTATCCCACCTTAATGTGGGGTCGGCGTAACAGACTTTTTGAAGCATGTTGCACAGACGATTTGGCTTAGTTTTTACGACCGGCCGCCTGCCTGACGTCAAACCTCTATGAGGGATCCAGTCGCGGGAAAATTCAATTAGAAAATTTATTTTGCCCGACCTGGGAATCGAACCCAGGACCTCCCAATCCACAGCTTATACATACTGCCACTAGACTAAGGAGGCGACTACATATTGAAAGAAAAAATGGTCACCACAAAGAGTTTTTCAAACAGTGCTGGGTGTATTATTCTAAATGGACGTGGGAATGATCATGATGGTTAAAGTAAAGCCAGAATATATTGAAGAAAATAATTATGCAAGATTTTTGTCTACCCTAAACTAAATGCCTGTGCACGTCACTGGTGCGTGGCTTATCTAATAGCGCCCGTTTAAGTATAGATGTGGTGGTGTCCTTCTTTTTAAACGTCCGTGCGTCTCACACCCATATTTATAATCAAGTAATAAAGCAATAGTAATTTCCTTAGAAAATACTTTCCCTCAATTAAAAAAAAACAAATGCTACGACTTTTATTGCAATAATAATGGTTACTTAATTTTAAATAAGACTTAGGCTCAATTGCACCACTATTATTAACCTAGAGTTAGTCCTAACCGCAAGTTAAGTTACATGTCATTCATACATTTTCTGTCAATTTAGCTTGCGGTTAGGACTAACTCTAGGTTAATAATAGTGGTGCAATTGAGCCTAAATGAAAAATACTCTTAATGGGTGAATACGCGTGGAATACATCGTTATGGCTTATATTTTACAAATAAAAATATGTACAGATATACAGTAAAAATATTTTAAAAACTGTAAAACTTTTTCGCCACCTCGTCCCGTTTTTGTTAACTGAGTTTTGTGATGATTTGTGTAAAAAAAATACATTTTATTGATATAATTATCGATAAAAATTAATATATTTAGCTTAAATAATTATGTATGTTTGTACAATAAAAAGCACCTATTTATTTTCATTTATTTCTAAATTATCACTGTTTTTTTTGTAAAGTTGCAATTTTGTAAACAATTCCATATATTTTTTAACTATGGGCCTTGTAAAAGCATTTTACCTGAGCAAGTTGTTAAGAATAGTCTATCCCTTTCATTTTCAAACAATGTGACACAAAAACAGTAAATAAATAAATAAATACACCCAACATTCACACACCTAGTCCTGACTCCACAAAAATCAAAAATCAAAAAAAATCCGGCTTCCAATTTACCGATCGTGACCAAATTTATATGGGACCACCCTTGAAATAATATCTATCGAAATCAAAAATAATTTTGAAAATCGGTCCACATTCGGTGGAGATATCGCGTAACATACATAAAAAAAATATTGACGAATTGAGGACCTCCTCCTTTTTGGAAAGTCGGTCGATAAAATTTCTCTTTTTTATACACCCAACAGTCACACACCTATTCCTGACCCCACATTAGGTATAACCTGTATCGTGGGTGTCAGAGACTATGAGAGTCTTTCGGTCTCACAACACCCAGACTTGAAACAAATATCTGTGGGCCACACAAACATTTGTATCTATGCGGGAATCGAATACGCAGCCTCTCGCTTCACAGCCGGTTACTCGCCCACTGTGCCACGGAGGCTGCCGAACTATTCTTAACCATTTGCTCAGCTAAACTGGTTTTATAAGTGAGGCCCCATATCTTATTAGTTATTGCTTGTATTTACTATACTTGTCTGTTTTTAAGTAATTCTTAGCATAATTATGTACAAAAAGAAACACAATCATGTATTTCTACTATATATTTTTTTTTCACGGTAGTCCGAAGCATACGAGAATATAATTTTAGCGCCTAAAATGGGTTGTTACTAGTTTTCCTTAGGCCTAGTTTTACATTTTATTTCAAAAACATCTATATTCATATAAATCTTAAAAATACGCCGTCGAAAATTGGGTATTTGACCATTTTCTTTTTAATTAATTTTATATGAAATTTACGTCATCTAAAATAAAGGACAGAAAAAAATATTGAAATATTCTCAAAAATAAAAGACTTATCCTTTGAAGTTTGATGTAACCTTCAAACTGCGGGAAAGAGAAGTACCAGTATAATCACGTCACGCCATAACGGTGCATGCGTTGGAAAGGGATAGCTAGATACCTCCACTATGTCCCCACTCCAGAATTTATAATATGTATTACTGCCTCATTTTTCAACAAATTTCGATGCAGTTTTTACAGAAGGGTTTGTTTTTGTTTTATTTGCTATTACATATAAAAATGTGCGTAAAATCAAACATAGTCAAATACCCAATTATACATTATGTTGTTTAATACAGTAACATTAAAATTTTGTGCATAATTTATATTGTGCTCTAAATATATTATATTAGCACATTTAATGTTAATTTATTTGTGATTCATTTTTAATACTGAAGATATTTTTAATTTTCCAAAATTCATCGAACAACAACTTCTAAGACCCGTATTACAGGGTACTGGGCATAAATTTTGTTTTAAAACAAGTTTTGTATGTAAAATCACACGATCACGCCTGTCTCCCTGAAGGGGTAGGCGGACGGGAACTTGTTCTAGTTCCCGTCCGCCTAGCCACAAAATACTTGACCCGTTTTTTTTTGTTAGTTTGAAATCATAATTGTTATTTCCTCAATGTTTTTATAAGCTATTTTGTATCTATGTTAAGGAACAATGACGTCACTCATATCTACACTTAACAGATAGTGTTTTGGCGGCAAACTAACGCCCGGTTCCAATAAACAATCTCAGTTCGAATGTGCAGGTAGATTACAAAAATTAGCCAATAAGAACACAGTTTGAACATGACTCCGTCAAATGACTTGATTTGATTGGTTCATAATCGCAACCTATCTGCACTCTAAACTGAGATCGTTTATTGAGACCGACTGTAAATTACACCTAATAACTTTTGATCTTTTTTAACTAAACATATGAAAATAAATTACGAAATATTTTTTACATGTTTATGATAAACAATAAATAGCCCTGTATACTTTTCGTAATTTATTTTCATATATTTAGTTTAAAAAAAGCAGGAATTATTATGTAAAATTTAATTTGCTGCCAAAACGCTATGTGTTAACTGTAGATACGGGTGACGTCATCTTTCCTTGCCATAGATACAAAATCGCTTATTAACAAATATTGCGGAAATAACATGTATGATTTTAAACTAAAAAAAACGGGTCAAATATTTCGTCGATCAGATATTGATTGTCGATCACATCCGCGTTAAAATTAGGTTGAGCTTTAAACAAAAATACGATAATAATATACCAAATAACCTGGTAGTATGGCTTTGGATCTTAGGTCTAAGCCCTTGTCGAACAAATTTATAAAAAAAATGAGTAATGTGACATCATGCGTCGTGATTGGTGTTTACAGTCACGTGAAGCATAGATAAAAAATGAAGTATTTAAATTACTAAAATAAAATTATCCTTGGAGTATTTTTAATAAATTCCTATTGCACAGGTTATTTCGATGATAAATCTATGTTCCTACAGAAATTCATTGATATTGGTTACTATTGTCAAGCACCCAATTGTAATACCGGAGTCTTAGAAAGTAATTCCCGCCATTTTGAATATCGATGAATTATTTTATTCATATTTCTCGCTACGTACGTATTTAGTCACTTTCTTTCCTACATCATTATACAGAGCATCATCTTCAACATCTTCATTGTGAGCGGGAAAGAGACAAAACGACAAATTCTTATAATTAATGTATATTTTGTGCGACATACTTTATCTTATAATATGTGCGCTTGATTCAACGATTTAAGAAAAATAAGGACTTTGCGTAACTACGAAAAAAGGTTTCACGTTATTATTCGTCTAATGCAAAGTCCTTATTGTTCTTTTGTCATTGGTTTGATTGCAGACATGCTGTTTTTTTAACAGCTGTTACTTTTTAGAAGACTTTTATCGAATGAATTTTATCGAATCCCTACACAAAACAATGTTTTTGTTTAGACACACGTCTTGCTCATTAAATGTGTGTTGTGTGTTGTTCAATAATCACAAGTTTAAAAACTTAACGGACCGACTTCAAATCCGATCATGACCAAATTTATATGGAACCACCCATTGATATATTATTTACCTAGATGCACAGTTGACGCTCGGAAAATGGGACAGCAAAGAAGTGCTTAAGCACTCGTTTTGCATACAGTCCGTCGCCGATGGAATTCTAAATTTCAAAATTCAAATTAAGGAACGCTTGCTCATTTTGTTTAAAAACCTACTTTATAACATGTGCTTAGGGTTATATTTGTATTGATTTAATTACAACTTGTGATCGTTTTCTTTGTTTTATTTACTGCGGCCACTTTTTAGGAGGATATTTGCAAAGAACTGTGCATCTAGGGTATAATATATTGATGGGACCACCCTTGAAAGAAGCTCTATCGAACACAAGAATTTTGAAGATCGGTCCACATTCGCCGGAGATATCGCGTAACATACATAAAAAAACCGACGAATTGAGGAACTCCTCCTTTTTGGAAATCGGTCGAAAAGCATGTGTGTTTTTGTGTAGGGTTTTAATATGTTCTAAAATATATATGTTTTACGCCCAAATGGTCAAACGCTAGTCAACTTTAATGGCTTTTTACATTTATTTTCGCTATACAATTTTGACAAATATGGCGGCCTCAAACGATATAAGGTGATCTTAAGTGTATGAACATTCGGCGGTAAGTTCGTTACAATTTCCGCAAGAGGCGCTGGTAGTCAAATGTATGAAAAAAACAAATAACGTCGATTTTAAAATCGAGATCTGTCAAAAATCTCGTACTAAGGGTCAGGTACTAATGATTAGGGTTTTAATATCATAGACTGTTCGGTCAGGTGGGTCACCTGTGATTAAATGATCCGACACGCCCTAAACGCCGCGACGAGTTGATCGAGTGCGGCCTCCGACCGGTGTAGTCAGGAGGCGGGGTCGCGGGTTCAATCCCGTGCCTCGGGTTATGTGTCCTGCGTGCTGCAGTACAGAGTCGCTTGTCTGTGGACACCTGTAACTAACGAATATTTACTAACCACTATGTGGTAACATCCCAGTCCAGACCCATTTGCACTATAAACTACACCGTTATTGCCACTCATCTCTTGCATACATAATACATGCTTTAAACAATAGTGGTAGTACCCCAGTCCAGCCACATTCACATTATAAACTACATTATCGTTACCACACAACTAATATATGCATATCACATAATTTAAATAGTAGTGGTAACATCCCAGTCGAGTCTTACTGATGCCATAAACTGCATTACCATAGCCTAAAATGCATTAACATCCGTTACATACATAACACATACATATTTCAAACAGTAGGTAGCACCCCAGTCGAGCCTCATTCATGTTATAAACTTTATTATCGCTGCCATTTATCACTTTCACGGATATTTCTAGCCATATACAGTAGTAGTAGAACCCCAGTCGAGTCCCCATTCACGCTATAGATAAGTGGTAGCATCCCAGTCAAACTCCACTATAACATTGAAATAAAACTATTTTTACGGATTCTATCACGATTTGTTTAATTTTTATGCTCGACGTTTCGAATGATTCGCAGTTACGGATTGGACCAACCCGTGACCACGAAAATTAAAACAAAACGTGATAGACATAACATAACATAACATAAGCTCACCCCTGTATCCCCGAAGGGGTAGGCAGAGGTGCACTAGCGAACTAGAACACCCACATTTCGCCGAGCTTAGTTCCGTCCCAAATGTGATAGGGGGCGAACCTATCGGGCACAAATCCCAGACTCCGGGCTGATATGGAAAAATCCAATATCACTTTGCCCGACCCAGGGATCGAACCCGAGACCTCAGAACCGTAGTCGTACCGAAAAAAACGTGATAAAGTCAAAACGTGATATAATCCGTAATAAATCGTTTTCTTTCAATGTATAACATTCGCGTAAATTTAAGAAATCCACTATAATACTTACCAGAGTTCCTGAGCTCGTGGTCATGGTCAGGGTCTGGAGGCGGCGCTCTCGTGAGTGCATCATCCCCCCCCGGCAGACAGGTCTCCACCATCGCCTCCAGGCAGTTCACGAACAGCTCGCTGCTTTCGGCTGTGCATTGGTTCTGAAAGAAGCACATTTTTAAACTTTCTTTCTAAACTGATTTCTTAACTTTACGCGAATGTTTTACATTGAAATAAAACAATTTTTACGTATTCTATCACGATTTGGTTTTAATTTTTTTACCGAATATTTTTTGCCCGACGTTTCGAAGGCTTGCAGACTTCGTGGTCACGGGTCAATCTAACAAATCGTGATAGAATCCGTAAAAATAGTTTTATTTCAACTTTCTTTCTACCTCCTCTTATCCCACCTTAATGTGGGGTCAAATAGGACATTCTGCAAACACGACATTCTGAGAATTGGACGTTTTGCAAATTGACTATTAAAGTTTTGAGCATTGCACGTTTTTCACACGCTGGTTATTTTGCGAATTGGGTACTTGACAATAGTAACCAATATCAATGAATTTCTGTAGGAACATAGATTTATCATCTAAATAACGCATGCAATAGGAATTTATTAAAAATACTCCAAGGATAATTTTATTTTATTAATTTAAATACTTTTTTTTATCTGTGCGTCACGTGACGGTAAACACCAATCACGATGCATGATGTCAGATTACTCATTTTTCTTGTTTATTTGCTCCACAAGAGCCTAAGACCTAAGATCAAAAGTCATACTGCCAGGTTATTTGGTTTTTTCAACGTGGATGTGATCGACGATCGATATCTGATCGACGAAATATCCGACCCGTTTTTTTTTTTAAATCATAAATGTTATTTCCTCAATATCTTTTTTAAAAGCGAATTTTTTATCTATGGTAAGAAACAATGACGTCACCCGTAGCTACAGTCAACAGGTAGCGTTTTGGCGGCAAACTAAATTATACATATTAATATTTGCTTTTTTTAACTAAATATATGAAAATAAATCAAGAAATATTTTTTTACAAGTTTAACATAAACTAATAAATGGTCCTGTATACTTTTAAAAAAATAATCAAGTACCCAATTGGACATTCTGCACCTGAATGCGTATCTAGTGGTGTTATTACGGAACAGATTTGAATTACCTTAGTGAAAGGCCCCGCGAATCTCCACAGCCCGCCGAAGCCACAGCTCTGCATGTAATGTAGCTGTTGTTGGCTTGCATCTTCTGATGCTATCATGTTCTATATGATAACAAGTAAAAATATATTAATAATTACATACATACAAACACTCACGCCTGTATCCCCGAAGGGGTATGCAGAGTCGAACAGCTACACCTTTGTCTGAGACCATGGCTAAATAAAGTTTATTTCTTTCTTCTTTCTTTCTTTACACTTAGTCGAGGTCGTTTCCGTCCCAAATGTGATAGAAGAGTCTATTGCCACATCAAACTTCAGGGTCAATGGCAATAGAAAAATAAGAACTCGGCATGATAACGAAAAAAATACATTAGGCATGGAGAGAAACCAAAAATGGTGACTTGGCGAAAGAAAGATCTCAGTAATATAGCAGTTAGGAATCTTTTTCTCAGCCTAAAATTAGTGTGATTATAAATAAAACACTGTATCAAATCGTAATAGAATCTGTAAAAATATTTTTATTTCAATGAATAACATTCGCGTAAACCATACGTAAGCTCACGCCTGTATCCCCGAAGGGGTAGGCAGAGGTGCACTAGCGAAATAGAACACCCACATTTCGCAGAGCTTAGTTCCGTCCCAGATGTGATAGGAGGCGAGCCTATCGCCATATCGGGCACAAATAAACCTAAGAAATCATTATAAAACACCGTATTTACCTCTATATTAAAATCAATAAGTATTTATACGTTAATTAAGCCTTACAACACGGGGCCAACTTACATATAAATAGATCGAGAAACTAAAATGGCGGAACCGGCTTTAAAATAAACTTTTTTGTAGGAGTTATGCCGAGTCCTTAAATAAATAAATAAAATAAATAAAAATGTTTATTGGTTACGTAGGAAAGAGAACGGGTTATGGCAGGAATGCTAGCAGGGAATTGACGGGAAAATAAAATAGGAAGCTTGTAGGATTTGACTAGAAATGTGGATAAATTTAGAGCTTTACATGATCTTATGACAAGGTGTGATTTGGTACAGTCAAACTCTGTGTTAAATAAAAATGGTCGAATACTTGACCTCGTGCTCAATACTTCTACAGTGCCAGTCAGTGTGACTGAAACACTTGCATTAAGTCGTCGAGACGACCATCATCCTCCTCTAAATGTAATGATTAAATGTAGTAAGCCACGAACATTACAAGAAAATAGTATAAATAAATATAGGTTCCGAAGGTGTGACTTTGTGAAATGCAATGAGGAACTATCACAAATATCCTGGGAACAATATAGTAATTACAATACCGACGACTATTTACAATTATTTTATTATATACTTTGGGAAATAATTGATAAAAATACCCCCCTTACTAAGTCACACAATTCTTGGCCAAACTGGTTCTCGCGGTCCTTAATTAAAGTTATCAAAGAGAAAGACAAATTTCACAGTAAATACACCAGATATGGAAACCCTCGCGATTTTGACACGTTTTCCATGCTCCGATCCAGGGCTAAAACTATGTTTGATCTCTGTTTTAAGTCTTACATAAATAGAATTGAAGACGGTTTAAGAGTAGATATAAAGTCGTTTTGGAGTCGAAATCTAAAAAATCAAGTAATGATTTACCCAGAAAAATGTATTATAAAGATACTTATACTGAAAATGCTGAAGAAATTGTAAATTTTTTCGCTGAACACTTTGCTTCAGTATATAATACCTCTCAATCCAACACCTACGTACCTAACTTTATTGAATCCAATACTTGTATTTCGTCAATTTTTATAGGGGTCAATGATGTTGAGGCAGCTCTTAAAACCATCAATGTTAACAAGGGTGCTGGCCCTGATGGCGTTCCGCCCATTTTCATTCGGAACTGTGCAGAGGCCTTGGTCAAACCTTTGACAATTATTTTTAATAACAGCATTAATAACGGGACGTTTCCGGGATTATGGAAAATAAGTAAAATTATTCCCGTATATAAATCAGGAGACAGGATGAATATTGAAAACTATAGACCCATCAGTATCCTAAGTTGCTTTGCAAAAGTTTTTGAAAGCATAATTTACAAACACATTTATCATCACCTAAGACATGTAATTAGTGATAATCAACATGGATTTGTTACTGGGAGGTCAACTACTTCTAACCTGCTAACTTATGTCCACTATTTAAATTCTGCTTTTAATAAGCGAATACAGGTAGATTCGGTATACACCGATTTCGCTAAGGCCTTCGACAGAGTTGATCATTTCATACTTTGTCGCAAGGCTTATCACCTCGGCATACATGGTTCTCTTTTGCGTTGGCTCACATCATATATTTCAAATCGAACACAGCTTGTTACTGTTTACGGCTATGATTCACTTCCATTTGAAGCTATTTCTGGCATTCCACAAGGTTCAAATTTAGGCCCACTCCTCTTTATCTTGTTTATCAATGACCTTATCAACTCTTTTAATTGTAAATGCTTGGCCTATGCAGATGATCTTAAAATCTTTCTAGAAATATTTTCTTATGCAGATTGCATAAAACTTCAACGTGACATTGACCGTCTTCATGATTGGTGTGTTATTAATAACATGCATTTAAATATTAGTAAATGTCATGTTATTACGTTCACAAAGAAGCTTTCTCCTATATTGCACCCATATGATATTATAAATACACCATTACACCGCCTGAATGTAGTTAAAGACCTTGGTGTGTGGCTGGACTCTAAGCTATCATATACGTACCATTATGATTATATGGTGAATAAAGCTAACAAAATGATGGGATTTATATTTAGAATATCTAGGCCTTTTAGAAATCCTATTAGTTTGGTTACACTTTTTGTTGCTCTCGTCAGAAGTATTTTAGAATACTGTTCGGTAGTATGGGCCCCTTATTACCAAACTCACGTTGACCGAATAGAAGCCGTTCAGCGACGTTTTATTCGAAATTTATGCACAAAAATTGGCATGAGACGTCAATTAGCGTCATATGAAGATAGATTATCTTATTTTAATATGAATTCATTGGCTGTACGACGCAAAATTAATTCGTATGCAGTACTTTATAAAATTATTAACGCAGTATGGGACACCAGTGAGTTGTTGAGCCTTCTCTCGCTGAAAATAGGAAGTAACCGCACACAACAACTGTTCTTTACATCATCTTGCTCTAATAATGTTGCATATAATGATCCAATTCTAGGTATGTGTAGAGCACATAATGATTACAGTAAAGACCTTGATATATTCGCAACTAGTTTAAATACTTACATTAGTACATGTTTAAAAAAAGTAATTAAGGTGACTATGTAATATTTTTATAGTTTATTATTATTATTATTATTTTTGGTTAAGGCATGTCGTGTAAAGCTGTGCGTAGTTATTATCGGAGTTTAAACTTAGATCATTGTTATAGATTGCTTACAAGTATTTTTATTATTATAGTTTTTACTCTGTAGCTATGCCTGTAATAAAATAAATAAATAAATAAATAAATAAGGAAAATCACGCCGTGGACTATAAGGCCTAATAAGCTAACCTACCAACCTTTCTCCAGCTACCTACGGATGACGACCCGAAGAAGAAAGACTGAAATAAATACCGGGCTTTTTTTTTCATCATCAATTGACTTTCCTTTTTTTTCTCAATTTGGTTTACAAAATATATTACAACTTATTTTTATATTTATATGGATTTATGCATTTGGATTTTTTATCATTGTTAATGGTGCTTAAAAGTTGCTTTAGATACTAGAACTAATATCCTAGTTTAAGAACGTACCTGTATGATGCTCTGCACTGCACTCAGTATGACCTGGTCATGACAGTGCATCAGCACGTGGTTGATCTTCATGTCCAGGAGACTATGGCTGTTGGAAAAAAATATAAAGTTGGATAGGTACCCCGTTAGGGAACGTACCCATACTACGTGACCCGTTCTGGGGGGGGAAGGGGTGTTCAAAATTCCACGCTTCGTCACAGGGCCTGGGGGTGAGGCTTAGGTTTTCATTACGTAGTCAATTCGACTAGAGAAATATCGTGCTTTTTCGAGCTACATTCAAATATCGAGATGCGTTTAGCAATTTTTAACCCTAAAGGTTATCAGGTGCAGTGTAATCACTTTGCCGTGCCCGGATAAAAAAGAATGCGAGTCGCTAGCCTCCTGCCACAGTACAGTTAAACATCATAATCTTTTTTTTAATAACATAACATAAGCTCACGCCTGTATCCCCGAAGGGGTAGGCAGAAGTGCACTAGCGAACTAGAACACCCACATTTCACCGAGCTTAGTTTCCTCCCAGAAGTGATAGGGGACGAGCCTATCGCCATATCGGGCACAAATTCCAGACTCCGGGCTGATATGGAAAAATCCAATATCACTTTGCCTGACCCGGGGATTGAATACGAGAGCTCAGACCAGGGTGGTTCTTGGCATATACTACGGGTGGTCACCGAGGGGGGGGGGGGAGGTATAAAATTGTAAAAAATGGGTCACGTAATATGGGTATGTTCCCTTATTACCATTTATTAGCTAAACTCGAGCACGCGATAGGATATTCACGATAGGCTGGTGGTAGGATATTCGTATCCAACCGGATGGCGACCTCCGTACACATGGTGCTAAAACCTGCCATAGTGACCCAAATTATGCGTGTGGTTCGCGTTCCAGGATCAGCTAGTGTACTTCCTATTCTCTCGATGGGCTTGCGGCATGACTTGATGGTTAGTTGTGGCGGGTATGGGGGTATCCCTGTGTCTGCATCGGTCATCCGCTTATCTTGTCGCAAGCCCCTCGCTTTGCTTCTTCCCTCTTCGAATTTGGAGTGTGCAGAAGCATAAACAGACCGGCATGATTCTGGCGATCAGCGATCAACCCATTCTTTGTCACTGGTCGCTAGTTTTTTTGGGTTGCACTACGCTAACCATCAGGTGCAGTGTAGTCAATTTGCCGTGCTCTGTTAAAAAGAATGCGAGTCGCTAGCCTACTGACACAGTTAGAGCGAAACAACGCTTGTTAAAAGGTGCTTGTGAATTCATTGGTAAGATAGGACAATGGTCGTAGGCTGTGTGTTTCACCACAGACAGTTTTTTTTTTAATTTATTAAGTAAAAATTTTATTGGTAAACTCATGTATACAAAATATGTTATTTAGTATATCGATTAAAAGTATAGAGCGTATGCACACGGTATTTTTTAACGCTCCGACGACACTCGTTTTACGAACGCGCGTTCTTGCAAAAAAGCAAAAAAAAACAGATTGTATCGATTCAACAGTGGCGTGCACTTCATATAGACTGATGACAGTATGGTGATGTAAGAGTTGAAAAAAAAAATTTGCAAGTGTTTTGTCTACCCTGATCGAAATCCCTATGCACGTCACTGGATTCAAACGCCCATACAAAGCGATAGAAAATATGATATATGATAGAAAATGTTTTACCGCGTGCGTTTTTACTGCCTGCGTTTGAATTTTGTTTGAAGTGCTTTAGCGCGCGTCAAATGCGCGTCGTCGTCGCGTTAAAAATACGCCGTGTGCATAGGCCCTAAGGGCAAGTTTTAAAACAACTCATTAAAAACTTTGTGAATTATTAGGACATTTTGACGTTTACAGAAGTTATGGCAACACTTACATGACAGGAAATACTTTCGGGAACACGACCGAGCCTTCAGCTAAATACTGATACAGGATTCTTATTTCGTTCTCATCTGAAACAACACGAAAATGTTATTTAAAGTAAACAATCGGGTACTTGTCTATGTTTGAATTTATATACATATTTATATGTAATACCCATCGATTTAATATACCCTAGATGCACAGTTCTTTGCAAATATAGTCAAAAAAAGTGGTCTCAGGAATAAAACAAAGAAAAATATCACAAGTTCTAATGAAATCAATACAAACATAACCTTATGCACGTGTAATAAAGTAGCTTTTTAAATGAAATGAGCAAGCGTTATAAAATTTGAATTTTGAAATTGTCTAACTATAGGGACAAGGAGTGCTTATGCACTTCTTTGCTGTCACATTTTCTGAGCGTCAACTGTGCATCTAGGTATATAATATATCGATGGTAATAACAAATAAAACAAAAATAAACTCTTCTGTAAAAACTGCATCGAAATTGGTTGAAAAATTAGGCAGTAATTCATATTTTAAATTCTGGATTGGGGGCGTAGTGGAGATATCTTGATATCCCTTTCCAACGAACGCACCGTTATGGCCGTGACGTGATTATACTGGTACTTCTCTTTCCAGCAGTTTGAAGGTTACACCAAACTTCAAAGGCTTATAACTTCTTTATTTTTGAGAATACTGCAAAATTTCTTTCTGTGCTATGTTTTAGATGACGTAAATTTCATATAAAATTATTTTTTTTTGAATTGTCAAGTACTTAATTGTCTACAGCATAGCTCTACCACTCAACTCAATAAAACAATAACTTACCTGTGGTATATTTGACGAGGGTCGCCAGTACAGTTAGCACCAGAGCTTGCGTGGTGAAATCTGACAATACCGATGGATCCAACAAACAATTACTCTCTGGAGTCGATGTCGTGTCTTTATCAGTTGACGCTTGCTGTAACAAAAGGATTTTGTTTAATTAGATGAGCAAAACTAGCTTGATGGTAAGCAATACGACCCATGAACCAGTGGCGTGCAGTTCATACGACCTGACAGACACTAGATACCCAGACAAAAATCTTTTTCTTTCCTCCTGCCCTTATCCCAACTTAATGTGGTGTTGGCGCAACAAGCTTTTTCAAGCATGTTGTAGTAAGGATTTGACTTAGTTTTTACGAGCGGCTTCCTGCCTCAAGTCAACCCCTCTGAGGGATTTCGCTTTGCCCGACCTGGGAACCGAACCTAGGACCTCCCGGTCCACAGCCCATATATGCTGCCACTAGATCAAGGAGGCAACTAAGACCAAGGAGGCGACCCTCACAAAAATAAATAAGGAAAAACCTAAGCACAAATAAATGTTCGAAATTGCCGCGTCCTTTTTATGCTTATGTAAAAACTGAAGATAATTTTGCAAGTCTTTTGAAAGAAAGAAAGAGAGAAATGGTTTATTTGTGAATGCACATACATATATTAAATTAGGCTAGTTTACAACGTTGCAAGGCTGTGTACCAAAAATAGTTTAGCCACAAAATTGATTCTTAGTTTTCTCAATTTTTGCACATGATGTACGTTAGGGTCGACCTAAAGCAGTTGATATTAGCGGTCAAAGACTTTTGTCGATAACAAATATGAACGGATTTGTCTGGCATCCCTTTGATGCGAGGTTCACGCGCCGCGTACCTACTGAAGTTTACCTACATGTGGATTTTCGCACATTATACCGCTTTTACACGGTATAAATGGTGTGACATTTAGTAACCTTACTTTTGCTATTTATTTTGTTCGAAAAAAATATTTTTAGTGTAAAACTTAGAGTTTTTTTATTGGTGCGCCGAAATTTGAAAATACCTACTTAATATGCTTCTCATTATCAAGTTTAATGTAGTTTTGTTGGCGCTTCCTGTACATAAATACCAAAAAAAAATATGTGATGTCGCAAAAAGGGCCTAACTTGTGATCCACCCTAATCAGAATCTGCCGCGCACGCAATACAACTAAGCCATTCATACAGTTTGATTATAAAAGACTTACTTTAGTGGAGGTTTCTGGGTAGTCACTATCCCCTGACTTCGTGCTGGAGGGTCGCTCCGTGGTGTCGTCAGTACTACCAGGGGACCCTCTACCGTCGTCGTCTACCACCTTCGAACAAATTGTACGCATAGCTTTCAAACTTTAATGGCGCTAATAATTAAGAGTAAGATACATTGTTTTTATAGCAGAGACTGGCAAACGAGCAGATGGATCACCTGATGGTAAGTGATCGCCACTGCCCATAGACATCAAAGACACAAAGAATCATGGGTGCGTTGCCAACCCAAAGGGATGGAAATAAGGATTGGGTAAGATGGGAAGGGGGTGGGGGTAATTGAGTCACCGGAAATCTCACTGAACGAAACGCAACAGCGAGCTGCCACTTTACGTCAATTTTCTGTGAGACATTGGTATCTGCCCGGTCGAGCCCGCCCATTCGTGTTGTAGACGTAACTTACTACGTGGATCTACCAGTCTAGATGTAAATAAAATACAATCACGATGATTTTAAGCAGTGGCGTACTATATGGTGGCATGTCGGCAAAATGCCACGGGCCTCCGGTCATAGGGGGCCTCGGTAATCGGAGGGAGACCTTGGACCAAAAAGCCGTGACCGTATAGGGAGTCTTGGGCTGAAAAAACATCCATCCAATGAATTTGCCACGGGCCTCCAACTCTATAGCTACGCTACTGATTTTAAGGTTGTACTCACATCTAGGCCACTGTCGACATCTCCAACGAGGTCAGGTCTCGCCGCATCTCCAGTGGATCCGTGCTGCATACTGTGCGCTCGTCCTTCGCTATCCTATAGTCGAATGTTGCTATTTACTCCATTTGGGGTAAACGATAAACTACTGTTGTGTGGTGCCGAAATTATTTAACATCGAAATGAATAAAGTCTTTTTCTTTCTGTGTATCTTAAATGAAACTAGTTCATATATTACTTCTGACTTGTACTCTATTAAGCATATCTCACTAATTTGGCTGACATAGGTACTATGTGGCCGATCTCCATGGATTCCCATTAAAAAAAAAATCATGGGGTAAGTTGTAAATTAATATTTTTTTTCTATCTGCTCTTATCCCACCTTAATGAGGGGTCAGCGCAACACACTTTACAGAAGCATGTTGCATAAAGGATTTGGCTTAGTTTTTATGGTCGGCTTAATCTCTATTATACTGGGGTAAATTGTAAATTGTTCTCTACCTATATTATGCTAGGGTAGATTGTAAAACTTGATTTGATTAATAAATTGTCGTAAATGTTTATTAGATTAATCTACTAGAATATTTTAAACCAGTTTCTTATTTTTTTTATGAACCTTTATTTTACATATTTCATATTATTATACACGGAGAGAGTATATAACTTATATTATCAATCTAGCGTTAAATAGGTAGCAGACTTATAAACAAATTCAAAATACTACATCGGCACTACACAACAAGTGTTTCTATTTTATCTATTTTGGGTTGGGGTAAAATTCAAAATTATGGGGTAAATTCGAAAATTTAAATTTCTAAGGGGTCTAATTTGAGAATATAAAACAGTTAAGCCTTTTTAAGTTTCCGTAAAGCAATAAGCATAATTGAGATTAGTGTTTGCTTGTATGCTTAACTCAGTGTAAATTCATATTTTGTGATGTGTGTCATTTTAGCATTATCTGTCAATTACATACATCCATAAACCCACGCCTGTATTCCCGAAGTGGTAGGCAGAGGCGAACTAGTGAACTAGATCACCCACATTTCACCGACCTTATTTCCGTTCCAGATGTGATAGCGGTGATATCACAATATGAGGCACAAATTTCCACGCCCCGGGCTTATAGTCAATAGAAAATCCCAATATCATGATACCCGGGGATAAAACCCGAGCCCTCAGGATGATAGCCGTATCACACACAGCTTTCGGTATTTTGTGACTATTGAGTACTTGACTGTTTTTTTTAAATTAATTTTATATGAAATTTACGTCGTCTAAAATATAGAACAGAAAGAAATATTGAAATATTCTCAAAAATAAATTTATAAGCCTTTGGAGTTTGGTGTAACCTTTAAACTGCGGGTAAGAGCAGTATCAGTATAATCACGTCACCGCCAAAACGGTACGTGCGTTGGAAAGGGATAGCAAGATCTCCGATATGCCCCCACTCCAGAACTTAAAATATGAATTACTGCCTCATTTTTCCATCAATTTCGATGCAGTTTTTACAGAAGGGTTTCTTTTTGTTTTATTTGCCATTACATATAAATATGTGTATAAAATCAAACATAATCAAGTACTCAATCAATGGTGGCAAAGTGAGTAACTACACTTCATTGTAAGTGCAGTGCATTTCCAAATTTCGACCTAAAATTAGTCGTTGACGGTGTATGTGTCAAACCATGCGGGTTTTGGGGTATTCACTGTGCTAGGATACACTAAGGATGGTCTATTTATAAAAAACAAACTTTAATTCGGAGAGTCATTAAATTATTTTTCGGGGTAAATTCTAATTAATTTAAAAGCTTTCAAATATATAAAACATAGATACATTTTTTTATTGTGATTGATTAAACTTACGGGGTAAAAATACATACAAAGAATTTACCCCAAAATATTTTTATTACACGGGTAACATGAATACAGTCCATATGCCTTAGCGATTAAAGATCATATTCCTTTACCCTTGGTGGTCCGATGGAGTCTTTAGAAGTAGGCACCGAGAAGGACCGCTGCGTTTTGAAAAGCATTCTAGCTGAGGTCTACACAAGCAATGCAAAAAAGCATATAACGGGACAATAACGGTTACAATTGATGCGTTATTCGTTATAACAGTAGGAAATAGCGTGACAAAAATATTCGAATTTTGATAAACGAACAACATCAATTGATTTGCGTTACATTCGTTTTGAAATACCATTCGAATTTGTATCAGAATTATTATACAAGTAATAACAAACGATAAATAACAGTTATTTAAAAATAACAATAATTGTTTTAACAGTTATTTTTCATAAGTTCATAACGGTATTTATAACGAATATATTCGCAAATAACGAAACAGGGATGGTAGGGTGACACAAATTATACGATGCAATACGAACGATACAAGTTATCATATCCGAAACAAGTGGCGTGGAAAAAACACATCATGATTATAGATAGATACATGAACATACTGAAAGAAATAACAGTCATATTAGTATGGTCAATAGAATGATATATCCTTTATAGCTAGGCTGGCAAACGAGCAGATGGGTCACCTAATGGTAAGTTATCTCTGCAAATACCAACCCACGATATTAAAATAATCTTGAGCATTTGCTCGAAGTTAAGATACGAAGTTTAAAGGAAGAGCAAAAGCTTTTGGAAAGGACGGAAGAATTTAGGCCATCGGAATCTCAATCATTAAATGCAATGCAACAGCGAACTGACAGTTTAGGTTGGTTTTCTGTGGGACAGTGGTATCAGACCTGTCAAGCCGGCCCAGTCGTGCTGTAGACGTTACAGTCAACATTAAAGCTCTACTATATAGCTATCTAGCTCTACTATTATAAAAGGTTTTTGATAGCCGCAATTACATCCTTCACGATCCTTACTCCCCTTTAAATTTTGGCGACGCAAAACTTCTGATATAGTGGCTCAATGGCTGTCTTAACAAAAGATGACAAACTTGCTCGTTTGCAAGTGTCTATAAAAATGCCTATATAACATTTTAAAACAATCTACAAACCGACAGTTACAACAAGAAAATGTTGTTTTTGCTGAATAATAAAGCAAGCAAATCGCTTGATGTTATTATTAATATTTTTTATCTTCTATCAACCATAAGAAAAAGTAACATAGAGTACGTTATAACAATCACTAATAATGGACAATGAGTTTTTAACGTTAGAAATAACAAGTTAAATAAGGAAAATAATTATTTCGGAACGTTATTGCTATTTTTGTCAACTTTAAACTGCTTATGTGAAAAAATATAATGTTATAAGTTGGACTTTTGCTTTAAAATTATAACGATTTTCCTTGTATACAGAGTGTTTCAATAACTTAAAATATTTCAATAGTTTATATTAATTCGCGCAAATAACGATTAATTAATGAAAATTTAAATATATTTCCATAAAATTTAAAATGGTAGCAATACTGATATAATTATGAAATACCTTAAGTAATGAAAAACTCTGTACAATATAAAGCCCCGTCTCCTGCCCAATTTTTTTTACACAAAACACTAAAAACCCCTTCACAAAACAAGGTTTTTAATTGTCTCTTGCTCATATAACAATGGACCATAGACAAAAAAAAATAGAAATACAACGTTTTGTGTAATATTTTAGTGCAGAAGACACGGCTTAATAGTAATGGTCGTCACATAAGCTCATATGACAATTCTACTGATGCGATCGATCCGAGTTTACGTGGGGTAGACACTTTATTAACATAAGAGCAGGTTGAAAAAAAGTTATCAGCAGTAATATATTTTTTAAATTATTAACAGGCGAAGTGGAATCGTAGTAGCAATGCTAGTCCTGGCATTGTTACGCCGATTTAACCATGACATTTGACCATGCAGAGAGAAATATAAATCTTAGTGTGTCTACCCCAATCGCCGACTATTCCATAACAGTAATGATTAAAATGACTAACTTGCTCTGAAGTAAATGTACAAATTATAATTCAAATCAAATAAAAAAATCACGATACCCTAAAAAAATTGTCTTGCGCCTAGGGTTACCAGAACTTGAAATCTAAAAGTCAATTGCAAGCAGTAAATAACTCATTGTTTGTCGATGCGATGAAAAAAAAGCAGGTAGCTTTTTTTTTTTACTGCACCACGCTTACCATCAGAGTAGTGTTGCCACTTGGCTGTCCTCGAAGAAAAGAAAAAAAAATCTTACTAGTATATGCTGGGAAAGTTTAATACGAGCGAAGACGGGGGAATGGGGTATAGACTAGTTACTCAATAATAAATTACTTCAGAGCAAGGTTTAATGTATGATCACTGCCGAACATTCTAAACACACAGTAAATTAATGACAATATATCATCGATATATTATTTACCTAGATGCACAGTTGACGCTCGGAAAATGGGACAGCAAAGAAGTGCTTAAGCACTCGTTTTGCCTACAGTCGGACGTCGATAGAATTCTAAATTTCAAAATTCAAATTAAAGAACGCTTGCTCATTTAGTTTAAAAACCTACTTTATAACAAGTGCTTAGGGTTATATTTGTGTTGATTTAATTACAACTTGTGATCGTTTTCTTTGTTTTATTTCTGAGACCACTTTTTAGGAGGATATTTGCAAAGAACTGTGCATCTAGGGTATAATATATTGATGCAATATGTACTCAGTACCAAAGTGTCATAAGTCATTAAAAAAATGCGTCTCGGGACGCTCGACCGAAGTGATAACTTACATCAAGTTGAACTATTTAATATTGATATTGTTTAACTTGAGAAAATATTTTATTACTTAAACTTTATGCCCCTTACTTATAAAATTAAGCGCTGCTTATCTTTAACCATAGGTTGTGCCTTTTTTTAAACAATGTAACGCAAGGAAAAAAGTGACAGGCTATTCTTAGCGAAAAGATAAGCGAAAATGTTTTTATAAGGGACATGGTATATGTCGGCGCCATATCGGGCAACCACCCATATTCATGGCGTAATACAAAAACACATGTCCTTTTAAACACTTTCATATTTTCTACAAATAAGTCACAGAAGTTCACAACACGATTTACAGCACTTTTTGACAATTAAACTTATTATTACACATTTACACAAATTAGCACTGCATGTATTTAACATCATTTACACAAAATTACTGTCACTGCTGCTGGACAGTGATGGCTTTAAATAGGAAACTTATAATAGAAATACCGTCCGAGTTTTTGTTAATAATCGATAACATTAATGATTTTCTTTGAAACGAATTTAAAACAAGACAAATAATTATTATAAAAACTAAGAGTTCTCCAGGCCTTTAAATAATGAATTGTTATTAATTCACAGTGTAATTAAAACAACGCTATAACAATGTAACATAAAATTACAGTCGGCGGATATCCGCCAAGCATTATTAATTTAAGTATGATATTGGTTAATTGTAATCCAAACCTTAAAATCAGATAAATATTAAAATCACTTTAGAGTGATAAAACATAAATTTACGACATGCTTTACAAGTTCAATAATTATTACACAAACATATATCCGGTTACTGAAAGTTACTTTATAACATAGCTTTAAAACAATTTAAACATTCAGATAAAACAGCAAATAATATTAAATGATTAATGGAACGTAATTCACTCCAAAATTACAATGATCTTAGTTTTTCAGATAGTAACAACTTTATCTTGTTTCTTAATTGAGGGTGTAATGCAGATGCGCCCATATATATTAATATGATAAGAAGTCAGACAGAGTGACGCCGTAACGCGTTACGTTACGAAGCGGTTTACCTTCCCATAAGAAGTTATAACTTCAAATATATCAGAAAAATATTTTTGACGCTTTTCATAATACTTTGAGCTACATCATATTTTTCAGTTTTTTTCTATGTTACTCTTTTTATTAAACTAAATATTTAAAAATGTTTGCATTTTGTCCAAATATATTCGAGTTGTGACATTTTGATACTGATTATGATATGATGAATGATTTTACTATGGACTTATCACAACATGAGGCACATAATAAGAATATTTTTAAAAATGTTTCTTATTCATTAATAAAATTAAATAAAAAAACTGACCGAATCTAGAACCTCGTTTCTTTTCTAACGCGGTTAAAAATAAAAGTGATTCCTGCAATATATTTTAGTTACATTATAACGACCAAGGATTCAATTTTAACGCTAACATGGTAGATAGTCACGGGCGGCTCGGCCTCCGGTGGCCCATACGCTTATGGAACATATATATGTGCCGCCTCTGACGGGTTAATTTCTTCGGTAAACTTTTTTTTAATTGACCGCATGTTGTAATAAGTCGTTTTTCTTCTGAACAATGATGTGATGACTAAAATATGATGTGATATGATATAACATGATGTGATATTACCTGATGTGTCATCGTGACCATGTGCGGACTGTGGCATCCGCTGCCAGATTGTTGCATAGTTGGAGATCGGCCTGCATAATAAAAACAACTTACAAGTATTATACGAGCGCGACTATCTCTTACAGCAGTGACGTGCACAGGCATGTCTTTGTTGAAAATTGAATTGAAATTGAATTGAATTGAATTAAATTGTTGGGATCCGTGAGGCATTTCGCCCTGCCAGAATACTAGTGTCAAGTAGATACTTCTACTTGGCGAATACTGAGCCTGTGGCCATTTTAGTCATGTCTCGGGCACGGAGTTCAATGGTTCAATGGGCCAGTTCGATGGGCCACCGGAAATCTCACTCACCGATCGAATGGCGACAGCGAGCTGCCACTTCACGTCGGTTTTCTGTGAGACAGTGGTATCTGCCCGGTCGAGCCGACCCATTCGTGCTGTAGACGTAACTGTCTACAGCGTGGCTCTACCAAACTCCTGATCGTGAATACAGTTGTAAGTAGATATGTACCTCCATGTGCAGAAGATATCGCAGCCTGGTCGAGTACGTCCCAGGACTTCTGCCGTCGACTCTGACATGACGACTGGCTCGGAGTGGGCTGGATGAGCAGCGACGACTGATCAAAACAAATACTTACCATTTAACAGAGTTATCTAACAAAACTTATCATAAAAAAATTAAAAAAATACTCCTAAATTCATCACGTCTTAACAATTATACCCAGCGTGGTAGACTAAGGCCTAACCCCTCTCATTAGTAGAGGAGGCCCGTGCCCAGCAGTGGGACAGTAATATTACAGGGCTGATATTATTAACAATTATACAGAAGAAGAAGAAGAAAGAAGGCTGTTTCATAAAGTTGGTATCAATAATAATCACTATTTTAAAAACTTAACGGACCGACTTCAAAATGCATCCGATCGTGACCAAATTTATATAGGACCACCCTTGAAATAAGCTCTATCGATTACAAAAAGAATTTTGAAAATCGGTCCACATTTGGCGGAGATATCGTGTAACATACATAAATTTAGAGTTTATTTTAGTTACCGTCATGCTTACCTGATGCAAGTCGGTGGTAGGACAGTAATGGTCACAGTTGTCTGGTAACCATTTGGGCAGGGAATGTTTCACGTGACACCGGGATCTTACTTCCTCGCTCACGCACACTAAAGCTAGAGGGTTAGAAAAGTTCCAATGTTAAATAATCACAAATTTAAAATTTTAACGGACTGACTTCAAATCCGATCGTGTCCAAATTTATATGGGACCTTTGAAATAAGCTCTATCGAACACAAAAAGAATTTTGAAGATCGGTCCACATTAGACGGAGATATCGCGTAACATACATAAATAAATATAAAGAAATACAGACGAATTGAGGACCTTCTCCTTTTTGGAAGTCGGTCGAAAAATACAGACGAAGTGTCTTGAAAGTGCCTCTTTTTTTAAGTCGGTCGAGAAAATGCGTATATGTTAATCTTCAAATAGCTAATAGCTATTTAAATAAAGCTTGTTTTTATTTAGCAAAAAAATAACGTAATATTCCTAAATCTACAGTATCACACAAATTTTGTGTCGTGTTTATACAGGATGTTATGAATATTATGTATAATTTTTAAACCATAAACATACATTCTATATTATAATACAGAAAGTTTTAATTAAGGTTTGTTAATTTGACATATGTTTTATACGCTATCTGTCAAAACATCAAAATTATTTTCAAAATATTGCTGAATTGACGTTTTTTGGGTGGTATAGTCATGCTGTAGACAGTAAGGTCTACAGCAAGAATGTTTGTTCAACTGGTTTGATACCACTGTCTCACAAAAAGACAGCGTAAAATTGCAGCTCGCTGTTGCGTTTTGTTCGATGGCCTAATTCCCCTTCCCTTTCCCAATCCTTATTTCGCTCCTTTTAGGTTTGCAACGCATCTATGATTCTTTTTGTGTCTTGGGTGTTTATGGGCGGTGGAGATCACTTACTAACATATGACCCATTTGCACGTTCGCCAGTCTCTGCTTTAAAAATACATTTGAGTAATTTTTACAAGAAAACTTTTCTTTGTCTATTAGTCTTTTTTCTTGTAAAATATGACTCGGACTAAGTCTGGAGTTCGATTTAAAAATTCCAAGTTTTCACTGAGTTAGTTTTGAATCTGATTTAGTCGAAGTTTGCTCTATACCGGGTGTTTCATAAAGTTGGTACCAATTACAATTCCACATACAGGGAGAACGATTTAAAGCGTGATGGTAAAGTTAATAAATAAAAACTGTCTTTAATTTTTTTTTAATATCTTATTAAGCATGAGGATATTGAAATCGGAATGCGACCTGTAAATCGTCGCAATAAGCATATACATAGCAATTGGCTTTATGTATGCTAAAAGTAAATGAATTACCCCATAGGTAGTTAGTAAATGTACTGCAGCTTACCCAATAAGCTAGAATTTTTTTTTTTACCACAAATTCAAGTTCCCATTATTAAAAAAAATATGAGCCTTACGAAATTTTAAATTTTACAGCTAGATTACTAGTCTTCCCCTCTTTAAGTGTAGTTATTGTAGTAACATTGGTTTTAAGTAATAACAAAACGTACTGAAGTAATGCTTGTTACAATATTTATTAGATAGAACCAAACGCATTGACGTACTTTGACATAGCTCTTCCCTGTGTGATTTCCTATCAAGAACACCGGCATATTGTTAAAATATCAATAACATAATATTAAGAAGATTTAATGTAAAACAAATATTATTAAAAACATCACGGACCTCGATATATGTCTTTAATTGAATAATACATGGCGCAGCCGAAAAGGGTCGACAGATTAAAGTGGATTGAAAAACTTGTAAACGGAAAAAGTACATTGTAGCTTCTACGAAAATAATAATAAAATGTCTGAAGAGGTGTTAGAAGTTGATAACATGTATGCGGTGGAGTATAAAATGCCGAAAGGTCTTGATTTAACTAATATAGACAACTGCTATCCGCAATGGCAACGTTTTAAACAAAGTTTTAATATTTTCATGATGGCTGCCGGCTTTGAAAAATTGTCCGAGACAAGAAAAGCAGCTATTTTGCTTAATTGCATAGGTCAACAGTCACAAGAACTCTATTTTAATGTTTTGAAGACGGATGAAAAGGCCAAACTGGATGATGTCATAAAAATTTTCGACAACTATTTCGAACCTAAGCAGAACGAAGTCATTAACAGTTATAATTTCAACAAGCGGTACCAAGAAGATGGTGAATCATTCGATGCATTCTATACACTGATCAGGAAGTTGGCAGAAAATTGCAATTTTGGAGAGCAGAAGGAACGGATGATACGGGACAGAATTATCATTGGTGTTAAGGAGCAACGCATGCAGCAGAAGCTTCTTGAGGTGAAAGACTTGACAATGTCTAAGGCTGTGGATATTTGTAGGTCTGCGGAGTTGTCCAGAGAACATATCAAAGCGTTAGCTAATCCTGAAGTTCACGCAGTACAGGCAAAGAGATATTTGCAGCAACAAGGCTCGTCTAAAAACCAAGCTAAGTATTTTAATAATAATAAGTCAAGTAGTAATAATTTTAATAATAAATATAGTGACAAAGAAGCCAATTGTAATAAATTTAAAGATAGTTTCAATAAAACACATTATAAATGTAAAAAATGTAATTATGAGCATGGTCCAAGGCAGTGCCCGGCCTATGGCAAACAATGTAATAAATGTAAGAAAATGAACCATTTTAGTGTTGGGTGTAGGTTTGCCAGTAGGTTTGACGGTGGCGATAAGAAAGTTCATAATATTGATGAAAATGTATACCAAGATCATGTTAATGATTTATGACTAGTACTATTGATCTGAAAAATAATGAGTGGACAGAGTCGTTAAGAGTTGAAAATAAAAAAGTATGTTTTAAATGTGACACAGGTGCACAGATCAATGTAATCTGCCTAAGCGATTTGAAGAAAATAGTCGATGATGATAAAAATATAAAATTTTCTGAGACTAAAACAATAATAGAGGTCTTTGGTGGTGGTAAATTAGTGCCATTAGGTAGAATCACTTTAAAAGTATATGAAACTATTAATAATGATTATTTTAATCTCGATTTTTTAATTGTAACTGAGAAAGTAAGACCAATACTTGGCTTGAATTCCTTGATAAAACTTAATTTAATAAATAATAATATTATTAACATGATAAAAACTAATATTAATACTAAGGAAAAAGTAATAAATATGTATGATAAACTGTTTCAGGGTGTTGGTGAATTTAAGAGTCCGCTGCAACTACGCATTCAACCTGGTGTGGAACCTGTAGTGAGACCACCGCGAAGAGTGCCTAATGCACTTATGTTGAGACTCGCTGACAAGTTGGAAGCTCTTGAGAAGCACAAAGTCATTGCAAAAGTCGATCACCCGAAAAGTTTTGTAAGCAATTTGGTTATTATTGAAAAGAAAGATGGTTCATTAAGAATCTGCTTAGATCCTAAAGATCTTTATAAAGTATTAATCAGTGGGTGTTCCTCATTGGTTGAAAGCGTAATTGTAGTGTGTTTGCTGTGTTAAGTAAAACTAATGTTATTTGAGGAGTTTTTGTATATTTAATTTAAAATTTAGAATTCGTTTAAAAGGGGATGAAGATACATATATATTTATTTTTTTTAAAAGGGGATGATGTAGTAACATTGGTTTTAAGTAATAACAAAACGTACTGAAGTAATGCTTGTTACAATATTTATTAGATAGAACCAAACGCATTGACGTACTTTGACATAGCTCTTCCCTGTGTGATTTCCTATCAAGAACACCGGCATATTGTTAAAATATCAATAACATAATATT
The DNA here is from genome assembly GCA_036417725.1 of Clanis bilineata. Lineage (NCBI taxonomy): Eukaryota > Metazoa > Arthropoda > Insecta > Lepidoptera > Sphingidae > Clanis > Clanis bilineata. The sequence continues at coordinate 3,438,460 of CM071165.1, forward strand.
AAGAAGATTTAATGTAAAACAAATATTATTAAAAACATCACGGACCTCGATATATGTGCCCATGCACAATGGGCATTGTCCATTTTTTTTAATTACGTGTAAATGAAAAACCATTTGGAGAATTTCTTTAGTTTGTTGCAGAAAATTGATTTTTAATGAAAAAGGATCGTGATTTACCAAGATTTTTAACAAAATATATTTGCCCTTTGTTTGACCTCTAATGACGTCATTAATGGCATTCGTTTGTTTCATTGCCTGATTTCTTTTTAGAATCTGACGACTGTTTATATGTCAGTTGTCATTTGTCAAGTACACATTATAGACGTGCGTTTAATAGTTCGCGACAAGGAGCGGTCACTTTAGTTCGTGACTCCTCAACGAACTAGTTCATTATTTTAGTTCTCGTCTCGAACCAAAGAAAGGCTCAAAAAAGATTATTCGCACGCATTTTTTTCTTTAATAATATGCTGTTATTTTTTTACTTGTACATACTTGGGGAGTAGTGACGTCGTCTAAGGGACACTCCTTATACGACGACGACGACGACGACGGTGGCCTACTTACACGGTAGGCCATCAACACCTTTAGGTTTAAGCCAATCTCATCTGCAAGTGGTACACTCTTCTGAGTAACGGACTAAGCGCTGGCGAAACCTGGGTTCCTGCCTTGCAGGTTGTGGAGGACAGACAGCACCATGTACCCAGTGTACGTCATTAGATCGTTGCGCGAGGCATGCAGGGCGGAAAAAAGCCTCTGCATATCGCTTTTCTGGATCTGCAGACTCTTTTAACTGTTATGTTCGTTTTCGCCGCCGAATAGTATCCAGACGAACTTTACGTGAAAACAGACAAGTTTAAGTACCTAGCAACATCAACTTCGACGTCAGGGTTTGAAGTGGCGCAGCATGGGCTACTTGCTTTAATTTTTATACCCCCCCTCGCAGTAAACCCGTAGTATATGCCAAGACCCCCATCCCACTCTAGTTTTCCGTAGTAATTTATAAATATGTTTTATTTTTTTTATCCAAGAGATTAGAAAAAATATGTGTTGCTAAAGAGATTAGAAAAAATATCTGTGAGTCAAAAAGTGCTGCAGGCTATATTTGAATATAGCTCTAAAAAGCACGAGATTTCCTTAGAAGACTACGTGACGAAAACCTAAGACTTTAGACTAGACTTTAGACTACCTAAGACTTTAAGGTCTCATAGACCATCATTTAGTCAGTCCTTCTGTATGGGTGCGATAAGTAGTCTGTTATATTAAGGAAATCCAGATGGCCCCAAAAGCGCTGGCTGAACGTGTTGGAAAATGATATGAGAACCAATGGTCTTACTGTGGAGGATGCTTAAGACGAGGCTAAGTGGAAGCGTTTAAATAGGAAGGTGGATTAGGCATTATGGCGGGATAACGCCAGGCAGAAAGAAAGACATCGGATAGCGCCGCGCTCTCGCTCACGTTCACTATTACATATAATCGTACAATTTAGAATCTAACATATCAATCGAACTAAAGAGCGAGAAATCTGGAAATTAGTTCGTTCATTTTGTCAGTGGGAGCGGTCTACCGAACTAGTTCGTTCGAGAACTACACAAGACTAGTACCTACACAACATAACCTCTTCCTTTACGAGTAAATAATAAATACTTTTCTAGTAAATCATCGTATTATAGAACCACGCAAGAACAAAAGATACATATAACAAATTATATTATAAGAAGTGTTTCAATCGAACATGAAAAAAATAACTTTCAGCTTGAAGACACGACATGGCATACAAATATAACTTCAGTGGAATAAAGCGTGTAAAAAAGTAATCTGCGGTATATTTTACAACCAAATCCTATTGGACTAGCGGACAGAGGTTTTAAGGAAACTGATAATCTACTTATTCACATAATTTTGGACTTTCAAGGCCACCAAGTGTGCATTCAAGAATCAAGCAAATTTTCAAAGCCTCACAGAAGCACTTAAAAGTGATAGATAGTTTAAGAGTTATTTTGTTTTGAACATGTAATTAAACGTGTACTTGGGAATTTTGTGTTATTGAAACCTTGTGCTGTGATTATAAATATGTGCTACATTTAGATAAAATTGCCATCATAGTTTGTGGGATGATTACTGGTTTCTCTGTTCTGTGGATGATTATTATATGAGCTGAAATAATAAAAAGGCCCCCAAAAAGCTTCGGAAGGTTTGTAGGAGGCATACTGCAGGATCACCAGTAAAATCAATGCTCCGGCCCTACCCCGGGGGTCCTAACCAACTAGCTTGGCAGGGCGTGTTTGGGCAGCCGTGGGTGGATCTGAAAGATGTAAACCTGAAGAACCTCTAAGTGCTCAAAGGCTAATCTGAGAGCTACAGAAAATCTCAAATGGTGAAGCACCTCTTGGGAGCTGCTGTGTACCTTGGTCATCTTCGAAGCCAAAGTGGAATACCAACCAGACTGGGATTAAGGGTGACAACATTCTAATAGGTGAGCTGATCACCTGTCTGTGTGAATGCAGATGTCCGCATCATAAATAATAAAGCTTAAAATTTTCACATTTTTTTTTATTTAAATACATATATTAAAACACAAACAATGAATATGAGAAAATATAACATACATGATTTATTTGGTAGCACCAGTCATTTTAAATACAATAATAAAAAGCAATATTGGATCCATAAAATCTCTTAAATAGTGACTTATGTAATATATATAATGCTACCTCCAACGGATTAATGTATACCTGTATTTTTTCTCATAGTTATTGCTTGTTTGTTTGTTACAATGCTATGTAGTTGTACTACTATATAGCCTATTAGGTAAGTATTAGTAAATATATAAACTTTTTGTCACTATAACGCCTTGAGTTTGTTGCATCAATACACCATCATTATTGTGAAGCATGAAACAGCCCAGTCATCACAATCTGAGCTGATGACATTATTCTGTTCATCAATTTGACATTAGATACATGTATGCAACTTAGGTTTGCAACAACTGTTCTATTCTGGCATTTCTGGCAACAATATGTGATCTGAAACAAGCACAAATAAATAAATGTGGAATACACACACTACTTACTTTAAATAAACCATCTAATTGGGTAAATTATGAAGTTAACCTACATAAATCTTATTTTGGAGGCTATTAATAGCGATGTATTCCAATAACATTATGGTGACTGCATTGGGAAAGATCCTTGAGTCAGTTTTATAATTAATGTAGTCATATTGATGCAACTTAGGTTTTCAACGACTGTTCTATTCTGGCAACAATATGTGACCTGAAACAAGCATAAATAAATAAATGTTGAATACACACACTACTTACATGAAATAAACCATGTAAATAGGTAAATTATGAAGTTGACTTACATAAATCTTATTGTGGAGGCTATTAATAGCGATGTATTCCAATATCATTACGGTAAGTGCTTTGGGAAAGATCCCTGAATCAGTTTTATAATGAATGTAGTCCTATTGATAGATATTATGATATCTATTATATTTGTGTCGAACACTAGATTTTTCAATATTGTACTATAGAATTTAATATTGTTGTTTACAATCGATCGACACATGTACACAATGGCCGATAGAGGTGGACGATCCTGGACTGAAATATAATTTCGAATCAAATCATTCGATTTTAAAACTGCAGTGAGATATATCGATTATAACCTTTATTTAATTAATAACTTTTTTAGTCACATACATACTTAAGCTGACATCTTTATCCGTACGTAGGATAATGCACATTGCCTTATCATGTATCGTATAAGCCACGTTCTGCACACACATTTTACGATTTGATCAACAGAAATTAAGACCTTCATAATGATGTAAGATTAATAGTACAAATAAGTAAAATTAAAAATACTAGCCCATTTTGAAAGTAAATTATTTACTAATTTCATAATCGATTAAGATATTTAGATACATCTCGAATAGTACATCATTTATGATCGCGCATCTCTACTTAACAGCAGTGTGAAGTGTCATTTTATCCGTCAGCTGACATCACAGATAGCAGAAAATATAGGCAATGAAATAACACTTTTCGCGCCATTAATGACGTCATCATGTTGAATCATCAAGATATTTTCAAACAAATATTACAAAATAATTACAGCCCTAAAAACAAAAATATTCAAATTAGTATCTCAATTTGGTCTATATTTTTAGAAAAAAATATAAAAACCAGGGGTTAAAAAATATGGACAATGCCCATTGTCCAAGTTTGTATATGTCAACAACTTGCTAAGTCCATTACAATCCGGCTTCAGGCCTGGTCATAGCACCATTTCCGCACTCCTGAAAGTGACTGACGATATTAGAGCCGGGATGCAGGATACCAAGGTTACTGTGTTAACTTTGGTAGACTTTTCCAATGCTTTTAATACCGTCAGTCACGATATCCTGCTTTCTATCCTCTCCCGCTTGATGACCTCTTCTGTATCACTGGAATGGTTCTCAACGTATCTTCGAGGGCGCCAGCAGTCCGTGCGTCTCGGCGAGATTTCGTCAAGCTGGCGTGACCTTGTGTCTGGTGTCCCTCAAGGCGGTATATTATCTCCTTTATTATTTTCTATTTTTATTAATTCCATTACCGAAGTTCTTCAGTGTTCGTATCATCTGTACGCCGATGACTTACAAATCTATGCTCAAGCAGGCTTAAACGATGTGGCTGTAGCCATAGCCCAAGTGAACAGGGACCTGGACAACATCAAGAACTGGTCGGATCGTTTTGGTCTGTGCGTAAATCCTTTGAAATGTCAAGCGATGATTGTGGGTAGCTCACGCTCAATTAGCAGACTGGACACTGAATCTCTTCCCCCAATTAAATTTGATAATTCTGTTATTGCACTGTGTCCATCTGTTAAAAACCTTGGATTACTCTTAGACTCCACCTTAAGCTGGCAGGTTCAAATTACCTCCGTCTGCCAAAGAGTTACAGGTACGCTTCGCGCACTCTATCGCCTGAAGAACCTTCTCCCGTATAAAACCAAGACAATGCTTGTGCAGACCTTAATCTTTCCTATCCTCGACTATGGTGACGTGTGCTTTTTTGATCTGAATGCAGACCTGCTCAATAAACTTGACCGTCTTCTTAATAACTGCATTCGATTTATTTTCAATCTTCGTAAGTATGACCATGTATCCTCTTACCGCTCCCAATTAAATTGGTTACCAATCCGCCAGCGCCGAATGCTGCGTGCCCTCACCACTCTCTATTCTATTCTTTCTTCCTCTAATGCCCCTTCTTACTTAACAAGCAACTTTCACTATTTAGGATCTAACCACGTAAGAAACCTTCGCTCTTCAAACAGCCTTCTTCTCCAATCTCCCTCTCACAGTTCCGATTTCATTCATTCTGCATTTACAGTTCAATCTATACTTCTGTGGAATGCGCTCCCACTCGATATCAGGGCGTCTACCAGCAGGGTCAGTTTTAAATTCAAGGTACGAAGGCTCTTGACTGATAGTGTGTCAGAATCTCAATTTTAACAGATTCATAGTATTATTTATATATTTTATTTGTATTTATATGTAGTTTATAAAATTATATTTTATAACACATTTATGTATGTTATTATACTGAAGTATGTATTGTTGTATTAATTGTCAGGTTCCGTCTTATTTATATACCTCTATTTATATTTTATATACACCCACATCGTTTTGTCTCTGCATCACCTTAGGTAGACTGGTAGATAATGCCTTTGGCATTAAGTCCACCTTTATACAGTTTTGTATATAAAGCTTAAATAAATAAATAAAAATAAATATATGTCTTTAATTGAATAATACAGTTATTATTAGAGATGAAACGGATATCCGGTAACTTTCCATAATCCGGCCTATCCGGCACTGTTTTCATATTCAATAATAACTTATTATTGATACCAACTTTATGAAACATCCTGTATATCTCAGCCTAAAAGTTATAGTCAGATGTCGGTCGTCTGTATCAGTGTGTCGTCGTCGTACATCATACCGGTGAGGTACGCGACCGTGTCCCTGGTGAGGTGGAACTTGTCCCGGTGGCGGCGCCCCATCAGATGTTATAGTCAGATGTGTAGTCAGATGTCGGTCGTCTGTATCAGTGTATCGTCGTCGTACATCATACCGGTGAGGTACGCGACCGTGTCCCTGGTGAGGTGGAACTTGTCCCGGTGGCGGCGCCCCATCAGATGTTATAGTCAGATGTGTAGTCAGATGTCGGTCGTCTGTATCAGTGTATCGTCGTCGTACATCATACCGGTGAGGTACGCGACCGTGTCCCTGGTGAGGTGGAACTTGTCCCGGTGGCGGCGCCCCATCAGATGTTATAGTCAGATGTGTAGTCAGATGTCGGTCGTCTGTATCAGTGTATCGTCGTCGTACATCATACCGGTGAGGTACGCGACCGTGTCCCTGGTGAGGTGGAACTTGTCCCGGTGGCGGCGCCCCATCAGATGTTATAGTCAGATGTGTAGTCAGATGTCGGTCGTCTGTATCAGTGTATCGTCGTCGTACATCATACCGGTGAGGTACGCGACCGTGTCCCTGGTGAGGTGGAACTTGTCCCGGTGGCGGCGCCCCATCAGATGTTATAGTCAGATGTGTAGTCAGATGTCGGTCGTCTGTATCAGTGTATCGTCGTCGTACATCATACCGGTGAGGTACGCGACCGTGTCCCTGGTGAGGTGGAACTTGTCCCGGTGGCGGCGCCCCATCAGATGTTATAGTCAGATGTGTAGTCAGATGTCGGTCGTCTGTATCAGTGTATCGTCGTCGTACATCATACCGGTGAGGTACGCGACCGTGTCCCTGGTGAGGTGGAACTTGTCCCGGTGGCGGCGCCCCATCAGATGTTATAGTCAGATGTGTAGTCAGATGTCGGTCGTCTGTATCAGTGTATCGTCGTCGTACATCATACCGGTGAGGTACGCGACCGTGTCCCTGGTGAGGTGGAACTTGTCCCGGTGGCGGCGCCCCATCAGATGTTATAGTCAGATGTGTAGTCAGATGTCGGTCGTCTGTATCAGTGTATCGTCGTCGTACATCATACCGGTGAGGTACGCGACCGTGTCCCTGGTGAGGTGGAACTTGTCCCGGTGGCGGCGCCCCATCAGATGTTATAGTCAGATGTGTAGTCAGATGTCGGTCGTCTGTATCAGTGTATCGTCGTCGTACATCATACCGGTGAGGTACGCGACCGTGTCCCTGGTGAGGTGGAACTTGTCCCGGTGGCGGCGCCCCATCAGATGTTATAGTCAGATGTGTAGTCAGATGTCGGTCGTCTGTATCAGTGTATCGTCGTCGTACATCATACCGGTGAGGTACGCGACCGTGTCCCTGGTGAGGTGGAACTTGTCCCGGTGGCGGCGCCCCATCAGATGTTATAGTCAGATGTGTAGTCAGATGTCGGTCGTCTGTATCAGTGTATCGTCGTCGTACATCATACCGGTGAGGTACGCGACCGTGTCCCTGGTGAGGTGGAACTTGTCCCGGTGGCGGCGCCCCATCAGATGTTATAGTCAGATGTGTAGTCAGATGTCGGTCGTCTGTATCAGTGTATCGTCGTCGTACATCATACCGGTGAGGTACGCGACCGTGTCCCTGGTGAGGTGGAACTTGTCCCGGTGGCGGCGCCCCATCAGATGTTATAGTCAGATGTGTAGTCAGATGTCGGTCGTCTGTATCAGTGTATCGTCGTCGTACATCATACCGGTGAGGTACGCGACCGTGTCCCTGGTGAGGTGGAACTTGTCCCGGTGGCGGCGCCCCATCAGATGTTATAGTCAGATGTGTAGTCAGATGTCGGTCGTCTGTATCAGTGTATCGTCGTCGTACATCATACCGGTGAGGTACGCGACCGTGTCCCTGGTGAGGTGGAACTTGTCCCGGTGGCGGCGCCCCATCAGATGTTATAGTCAGATGTGTAGTCAGATGTCGGTCGTCTGTATCAGTGTATCGTCGTCGTACATCATACCGGTGAGGTACGCGACCGTGTCCCTGGTGAGGTGGAACTTGTCCCGGTGCCGGCGGGCCGCGAGCGCGAGCAGCGTGGCGAGCACGCGACACGTGCGCGACACGGTGCCGGCCGCGGGGTGCCGGTACCCCTTCACCAGGTGACCCGCCAGCGCGAAGTGGAAGTTCGAACGGAAACTGTATGACACGTACTAATATCATCACCCTGTATGTGTTATTTGACGGAGATATAGCACTACATACATAAATACAGGTGAGTTGAGAACTCTCCTTTTGAAATCGGATTATCATCACCTATATGTTATTTGCCGGAGCTATCACGTAACATACATAAATACAGACGAATTGAGAACTCTCCTTTTGAAAACAGATGAAAAATATGACACTCTTTTGTAGTTTTAACTTATTCGTATTATTTAATATGTTTTTATATTTTTAAATAAATAAATCATCGTCATCATCAACCACAAGACGTCGACTGCTGGAGATAGGCCTCCCCCAAATATTTTCAAATCGACCTGTGTAGGAAGCAGCCTGCATCCAGCGACCTTTAATTCTAACATAGATTATTTTCATTTTTTATTTTATATAATACAAATTAATTTTCAAATATTTTACTACCAAAATGGGATTTTATTGCGAATTCTACTTTAAATAACGTTAAAAAAAATTTGGCACTATAACGGCACAAAACGTACCTGAGTCCGACGGCGTGGTCCAGTTGTTTGAAGTGCCACTCCAGAGGCTCTCGTGTTTCCATCATCACTTGTTCTAACGTCTGTTAAAGTACATCATTTTACACAACCTGTATAATTAATATATGCTCACGCCTGAACCCCTGAAGGGGTGTGCAGAAGCGAACTAGGTAACTAGAACACTCAAATTTCGCAGAGCTCATTTCCGTCCGAGATATGATAGGGGCTGATATTTAATTGAAAAAACCCAATATAGCCCCACCCGGGGCTCGAACCCGAGATCCCAGGACGGTAATCTTACCGAAATAAAACCACGCCACACGCCACAGTCAGTAAATTACTAGACTAACGCCCCAATGGTCAAACGCTACTCAACTTTAACGGCTTCTTTGACATAGATTTTCGCCATACAATTTTGACAGATAAGGCGGCCTTAAACGCATAAGTCGACCTTAAGTGTATGAACATTCGGCGGTAAATTAAAATAACTAGCTTTTAAATTAATGCTTTTATCATGAATAGTGATAAATCAAAGTCGATTTTAGTTTATCCACGGCTGTAGCTGTAACTTTCAAATGAAGGGGGGTCTAACTATCATGTACATTGTACAACCCCGCGGTCGGCAATGCACCTTCTGATGATAGAGGGGAGTGGGGGTTTAATAACCCTACATAACAGAGCTGGAAGCCAAAGACAACTGAGAAGGTATATCATAAATGAAATTTTCTGTAGGGAAAAATTTATACAGGGTGTTTCAGAACACCGGTACCAATAACCATGATTTATTTATTTATTTATTTTAGAGTTGCCAAGAGAAGATACACTATACACACTTATTTAATATAATAATCACAAGTTTACAAACTTAACGGACCGAATTCAAATCCAAGACCAAATTATGGGAATATATATATATATATGGGACCACCTTTGAAATAAGCTCTATCGAACATAAAAAAAAACTTTCAAGATCGGTCCACATTCAGCGGAGATATCGCGTAACATACATAAAAAAATACAGACGAATTGAGGACCTTCTCCTTTTTGGAAGTCGGTCGTAAATTGAACTAAATTTTTTAATCAATTATTAAACATGATTTTAAAATCATAATGTGACGTGTAAATCCTCGTAATTAGTATGAAAAAAGCTTTGTGTATGCTATAAAAATGTATTTACCCCATAGGTGGTTTACAAATGTTTGATGTATTGAAGCTGACGCTTTGGGACAGAAACATTATTTATTTTCAAGTTACAATTATTCAAAAACAATGAGCTATACGAAATTTAAAGCTTTACCTCAAAATTGCCAGTTATGCCACATTTAAGCGTAGTTATTATTGATACAAACTTATTGAAACATCCTGTACCCTGTACACGGTTAGATTATTTTTGAGTGATAGAGTCATGCTGTCTGTTATCTGCTATAACACAACATAAGCTCACGCCTGTATCCCCGAAGGGGTAGGCAGAGGTGCACTAGCGAACTAGTACACCCACATTTCGCCGAGCTTAGTTCCGTCCCACATGTGATAGGGGGCGAGCCTATCGCCATATCGGACACAAATTGCAGACTCCGGGCTGATATGAAAAATCCAATATCACTTTGCCCGACCCGGGGATCGAACCCGAGACCTCAGAACCGTAGTCGTATCGAAATACCACTACACCTCCGAGGCAGTCAATCATCTGCTATAAAAAAAAATTATCAAGTGTTCCGGGAGTTGTCGATCGCTGGCGTAAGCTATGGGGGGGAGGTTAGACCCTAAGCCCCCCTTTATATACGTCTATGCGTTTACCTTATGATCAAACTGTCCCTGAGAGTCCAGGGTGTGGATATTCTGTTCCATGAGAGCGAGTCCGGCTGCATATAGAGTGGGGTCGTCCAGTTGCAGCACGGACAGGGCCACCCAAAATAATGCCTTGTGGATGGGCGATGCCTGTATGGAGAATAGACAGTTTCTAATGGCGTGTACACACCAATCGAACAAATGTTCGCGAATCTACGCCTGTTAATATTAGCCCTGCAATATTACTGTCCCACTGCTGGACACGGGCCTCCTCTACTAATGAGAGGGGTTGGGCCTTAGTCTACCACGCTGGCCTAATGCGGGTTGGTTCAACTCCTCTTTGGTACTCCCCGATGGTGAGATACTGCAGGGGTGGCCATTAGCAGGGACGCCTGCAGTTCACCAAAGGGGGAAAAAAAAACTCCTCTTTGGTCTACGCCTGTAACGTTCATACAAACAATCTTTTGCTGTTGTGTGAATGCAACAGGAGTAGGTTCGCGAACGTTCGTTCGATTTTTTTTATAGCAGAGACTAGTAAACGTGCAGATGGGTCACCTGATGGTAAGTGATCTCCACCGCCCATAGACACCCAAGACACATAAACAATCATGGATGCGTTGCTAACCTAGAAGGAGGGAGTGGAAGGGGAGGGAATAGGGATTGGGAAAGGGGGGGATGGGATACCGGAAATCTCACTCACCGAACGAAACGCGACAGCAAGCTGCCACTTTACATCGGTTTTCTCTGAGTACTTGGGTTGGTAGTGTACCCGGCCTAATGTGAAACTAATTTAGGTACATGGGGTGCGGAGGGCAGGTATTTAATACGGTACATACATAGCCACTGCCTTGGTCTAGGGGCAGCGTTAATGGTCTGTGGACAGGGTAAACCTGGGTTCGATTTCCAGGTGGGCCAAACGATTTTTCTAATTTAATCTGCCCGGGACTGCATCCTCCAGAGGAGGTTGACGTCAATCAGACAGCCGGTCATAACTAAGCCGAAACCTTTCCGCAACATGCTTGAATATGTGTTGCTCTAACCCCACATCGAGGTGGGATGTGGGCAGGTGGAAAGAAAATATACATGATCAGAAATGCAATCAATCAATGACAGTAGTGACGTCACATATCTGTTTTCACTGTTGCCTTGCTAAGTGCAAATAATTGTGTTAGAAAATCACCAAAAACAACCACCCGACTCGGACATCGAACTCAGGGCCTCCCGTTTCAGAGTCCATACTGCCATCAGACCAAGACGGCATCACCGTTTACTACTTGGCGAGTTGGCAATTTATACGTTGCTATTTAAGTGTACCTGGGGGGTTACCACCATCTCTTATAGCAATATTACTATAATCTTACTTGTACCGATTCTCGTACAAACGAAGTAAGACTATAATAATATTGCTATAAGAGGTGGTGGTAACCCCCTTGTACGCATTTCCGTTGTTTTCGGCTGGTCTAAAGTGTTGGCTAAATAAAGTTTCTTTCTTTTCTTTCTTTCTTTCTTTCTTACTTCTCTTTCTTTCTTTATTTTCTTTCTTTCTTTCTTTCTTTCGTTATTTATCACTTACCGGATGCAACAGAGGCTGTAATCTTGTGAGACACATTATGATAGCTTCCAATAACGCCAGATCGTTGAACGATTCTAGCGCCTTCACCAAAATTCTTAATAACTGCTTCATATCATCATCTGTGACGTTTTTACCTGAAATAAAAAGTTCACATATATAGATTCACGCCTGTATCCCCGAAGGGGTAGGCAGAGGTGAACTAGCGAACTAGAACACCCACATTTCACCGAGCTTAGTTCCGTTCCATATGTGATAAATGAGCCTATCGCTTATTCCAGACTCCGGGCTGATACTAAAAAATCCATTATCACTTTGCCGGGGATCGAACCCGAGACCTCAGGAAGGTAGTCGTCCCGGGCACGCAATACCACTACGCCACCGAGGCAGTCAAAAGGCAGAAGAATGTAATGTAATGTGTAAAGTAATTCATATTTTAGATTTTGCAATGACCAAGAGTGGCCGCGTAGTGGGGATATCTTGCTGTCCCTTTCTAACACTCGCACCGTTATGGCCGGGACATGAATTATTACTGATGGTTTTGTTTTCTGTTATTTAAAGGTTACAGCAAACTTCAAGGGATTACAACTTTTATTTTTGAGTATATTTCAATATTTCTATCTTTCAACCTGCCCTTATCACAACTTAATGTGGGGTCGGAGCAAAACACTTTTTCAAGAATGTTGCAGAAAGGATTTGGCTTAGTTTTTCACTCACTCAACACTTTCTCTGCTAAAAAATATTTAATCAACTATCCACTTGCGAAGTTTTTGTTCCAGTTTGCTTTGATCTCCATCAAATTTTAACCAAAATATCACTCATTTAAAAAATAACTCACTTATACAACCGAACACGATAAGCGCCCGTGGTTGGAGAGCCGGGTTGAAACAAAACGCGAAACTCTTCGCCAGTGACGTCCTAAAATAAGAAACTCACATATATACATACTCACGCGTGCATCCCATAGTGGTAGGCAATACGGTACTTGACTATGTTTTATTTTATACGCATATTTATATGTAATAGCAAATAAAACAAAAAAGAAACCCTTCTGTAAAAACTGCATCGAAATTGGTTGAAAAATGAGGCAGTAATTCATATTTTAAATTCTAGAGTGGGCCATAGTGGAGATATCTTGCTATCCCTTTCCAACGCACGTACCGTTATGGCGTGACGTGATTACACTGATACTTCTTTTTCCCGCAATTTTAAGGTTACACCAAACTTCAAAGGCTTAAACTTTTTTATTTTTGAGAATATTTAAATATTTCTTTCTGTTCTATATTTTAGGCGACGTAAATTTAATATAAAATTAACATAACATAACATAAGCTCACGCCTGTATCCCCGAAGGGGTAGGCAGAGGCGTACTAGCGAACTAGAACACCCACATTTCGCCGAGCTTAGTTCCGTCCCAGATGTGATAGGGGGCGAACCTATCGCCATATCGGGCACAAATTCCAGACTCCGGGCTGATATAGAAAAATTCAATATCACTTTGCCCGACCCGGGGATCGAACCCGAGACCTCAGAAACGTAGTCGTACCGAAATACCACCACGCCACGGAGGCAGTTTTTTAAATTAATATAAAATTAATTTTAAAAAATGGACAAGTACCCAATTCCTTCTCCTCCCAACAACTCTTTTTCCTGCTATTTTACCCATAATGATGTTTTTATGGAGATGGTACCTATCATATCTCAAGATATGACCTAGGTACGAAACTTTTCTCTGTTTACATATATACACAAGCTCACGCCTACCCAGGTACCCGATTGAGGGTAGGTAGGGTAGGCGTCCTTTTCTGGCCCTACCATACACTTTAGGACGATAAATACCTCTCGTAAGTCGCCTTTTAACCATTCTCTCCACATGTCCAAACATAACATAAAAATAGAAAATTACTTAACAGTTTACTTTTAAAACAGAATAGTTATAAATAATGAGTAAATAGTTCATAAAGTCGTAGTTACTTAAGTAAAATTACAATGAATCAAATGGAAACCTTAACACACCAGAAATAAGGCCAATATTTCCTCACCAAGTCTGCAACCAGTCACAATCCGGTATGTCCCTCATACACGCCTCCATGATCTCCAACAGTGCATCGGTGATGGTCTCCAGCGACTGTAGAGGCAGTCTCTCTCTGTCTGACTGTGAAGGGGCGGGGGTGGGGGCGGAGACAGGGGCCGTGGCGGGGGCAGGGGCGGGGCCGGGGGCCGAGCACCCCGCGCTACCAGAAGAGACAGATTCGGTACACGCAGCGTATGAATGGTCTGAGTACCTGCAAACAACGTGTGTCGATCAACATCGATATCGATAAAACGACTATCGATAATCAAAAATTTAAAAACCGGCTCTAAACATTTTCTAATCGTTACCAACTTTATGTGGGACAAGTTGTATTGAAGACAAAAAGAATCTTGATAATCGGTCCACATTTGGCTGAGATATCATAACAAACTTACAAAAAATATCTCTTAAGTTTTTAGTTAAAAAGAAATACCGAAGAATTCGGATCTTCCTTTTGAAGTCGGTTGATTTATGAAATACGTCGAAATGAATTTGTGAAAAAGTTCGTTAACGAATCCTGTTGTGTCATAATTAAATTCATCACTGTTTCTACCAAAGATCAATAATACCAAATACAATTATATATAGCAGTGGACGTCCTATGGCTGATGATGATGATGATGATGATGATGATACATATAATATATTCTACCAAAAATCTTACCAGTCATTAGTATGGCGATTGTAAGGACTTCTGAAGGCGGTGACTGCTGCGGACTTGACCTTCGAAATGCCGAACATCTGGTAGAACTTGGGTAGTGCGAACTCATCCAAAGAAAGCATCAGCACTCTTTGGGTTTCCTCTGTGGAAAAAATGTACTTTCTTTAGAATTTATTCTTCATCTATACTGTTTCTTTATCTACTCTTATCCACTGTGGAATCGACGCAACAGCCATTTTATCAAGTATTATTTCTTTCGACCTCCCTTATCACACCTTAATGTGGGGTCGGCGCAACACACTTTTTCAAGCAAATTGCAAAAAAGATTCGGCTTTATTTTTACAACCGGCCGCCTTTCTGACGTTAACCAAAGAATCCAGTCACGGGCAAATCATGTTGGAAAACGACTTACCACTGAAACTAGGCGTGATTATACTTACCAATGAAGCTAGGCGTATTTATACTTACCACTGAAGTTAAGCGTGTAGACTTACCGCTAAAGCTAGGTGTGTTTATACTTACCACTGAAGTAAGGCGTGTTTATACTAACCGCTGAAGATGAGCGTGTAAAGCTTTGCCGCTGAATCTAGGCATGTAGACTTACCGCTAGGCGTGTTATACTTACCGCTGAAGCTAGGCGTGTTATACTTACCGCTGAAGCTAGGCGTGTTATACTTACCGCTGAAGCTAGGCGTGTTAGACTTACCACTGAAGCTAGGCGTGTATACTTACCGCTGAAGTTAGGCGTGTATACTTACCGCTGAAGCTAGGCGTGTTAGACTTACCACGGAAGCTAGGCGTGTTATACTTACTGCTGAAGCTAGGCCTGTAGACTTACCGCTGAAGCTAGGCGTGGTGCACGTACACAGCGAGTGTATGATGTTGATGACGAGCCCGTGGGTGGCGGCGCGCATGGACACCGTGCCCGAGCACACCAGGAACGTCACCGTGTGGAACAGGTAGGGCAGGTGACGAGCCACGTCCAGGCAGTTGTTGAACGACAGCATCAGCTGAGGGGATGTCGACTACTTAGTGACATCTCGATTCAAAACTAGCTTTGTTATACAGGATATTGGAGAAAGATGGGGCCATTATTAAATGTAATAATTTACATATACAGCATGTTTCATAAAGTTGAGATAAATAATAACTACACTCAAAGACAAGATGGCTAGCAACCTAGCGGCAAAGTTCGAGCACCCTCTTCTAGCCCTATCATTTACTTTCGCACGATATATACTTTTTTAAGTCGCCTTTCATAATAATAATTTAATGCGGATGATTTGTGTTAAGTATAAAATTAATTGTCAATAATCTAAAATTACGATACATTTTAGTATTAATTTATTTAGAAAAAAATGTTACAATTTTATATAGAAATTCAAAAACAAACAGAAACATATAACAAACAACAATTTCTATACATTAAGAAAATTAACGTAAAGGAAGTAAAAACAATTAAAAAATATGTTTTTTCAGAGACTCCAAGCATAGCTCAATGAAAAAGCATTTTAATAACTCACCATTTCTTACTCAGTACAATTTTTTTTCATCAATCTGCGAAATCAAATGAGTAGATGGCCCACTTGATGGTAAACGATTATCGTTGTCCATCGCCATCGATAATATTAGGGATCGGTGGGAAAATAAAGGTATAGGAAGGAGAGGTCGTAGAATCACGCTGTAGACAGTTACATCTACAGCACGAATGGGCCAGCTCGACAGGTTTGATACCACTGTCTCCCAGAAAACCGACGTAAAGTGGCAGCTTGCTGTCGCGTTTCGTTCGGTGAGTGAGATTTCCGGTGGCCCACTTCCCCCCCTTCCTTTCCCAATCCCTTTTTCCCTCCCCTTCCATTTCCTCCTTTTAGGTTGGCAACGCACCAATGATTCCTTTTGTGTCTTGGGTGGCGGTGGAGATCACTTACCATCAGGTGACCCATCTGCTCGTGTGCCAGTCTCTGCTAATAAAAAAAAAAAGGTACCCCCTCCCTTGGGTCACTGATACTTAAACACACTTACCAAATATCGGGCGAGTATCGCGATGTCATCCCACATCATGTGCTGTTCCAACATCGCCGTGGGAGAGTGGCACGTTTTGTCCACCACCTACAATTGATACATAGTTTAACGAACACTCTGTACTTATAATATGAGTTATTTGAATTGAAATAAAATCTTGAGTTATCGATATTTTTTTATATAATATTATTTTTTTAAATATTTTATTTTGATACAATATTTTGTCTAAAGTATCTTATTTATTTGAAATAAAGCTATAGAATATTTAAAATTTCAAATGTATTATGTATTTTAATAATGCACTACGTTAATAGGCCTAACCCCTTTCATTAGTAGAGGAGGCCCGTGCCCAGCAGTGGGACAGTTTTATTATTTATATTATATTTTTATTATACTACGTTAATTCATATTACAAAACAGTGCAAAACTAACGGATAATCTATAGTCTATACTAATATAATTTAATATAAATAAACCCAAAGTAGTTCTCGTTATATCAATTTAATCAAAAAAAAAATCAAAATCAAAATATTTATTGAATCCATGAAATGTTACTACATTATTTAGATTCCGTCAAAGTTCCTCTACCGCCAGTTCGGAAGGCCGTTTCGCCAGAGAAGAACGGGCAAGAAACTCTGGCGTTGCTCTTTTAAATGCCAGTTGACAATAAATGCTTATAAAGTACCATATACAAAAAAGATATATAAATTAGAGCAGCTAAACCACCAAGAAAATACATACAAATGATTTTTTGTAGTAATAATTGTATATCAATGATTGCAACCTGTTTTGTATGAAATAAAAAAAAATACAAATAAAAACATACAAAAAATACAATACAATGGCTCACTGAGTGACCCCACGGCCACGGTGAGTTTAGTTGAGATAATTAAAAACAAGCTAGGTAGACCAGTCCACACAAGCAGCACCCGTTCACGAGTATGACGCATGTGCCAGCCATCGACCTCCTCAACCATGTTGCAGGGAAGTGATCGACCCGGCACACGACGCCGCCCCAAGCACAGACCTTAAGAGAGCATGACTACCAGGCTCGGTGGCACTAAATGTAAGAAATCGCCGCAAAACAACACCGCCGCCACGAAAGCCACACAGCATCACTATAACCGATAAACAAAACAGCTACAATCATAGAAATGAGTTAACTCAATCCCAGGCATTTTTGTCATCTAGGTGTTCCGAAAGTTTATAATAGGCTTTATTGCACAGCTTACGTTTAATAATAATTTTGAAATTATTCAATTCTAGTTCTTTGATATGAGTGGGAACCTTATTGTAAAGACGTGTACAAAGACCTTTAAAAGAATTGCCGATTTTGTGGAGCCTGGTTTTGTGCTGAGCCAGGTTATTTTTATTTCTGGTGTTCAAGCTATGAACATCACAATTTTTTGGAAAGCTATCTATATTTTTCTTCACATACATTAAATTTGCGAATATGTATTGAGATGCTACTGTCATTATATTTATTTCTTTGAATTTTTCTCTCAAGGAACACCTAATTAAAAATATATATTATTTATACTTTAAAAAAACGCAACTCCAACTTTCTTATTAAATATAATTTAACTAAAAATATGAATGTCTATAAACGAACAACAGTACAATCACAATAACGAGGAATATCGGAATTTTGGATAATCGGCCAATGTTAATCTTCAAATATAGCAACAAAAAATATAAAAATAATAATATTTACAAAATTAATATAAATATGCGAATGCTGAAACGAAAACCAACAAAAAAAACTAGAAAAGCGTTTAGTTGTAAATCTTTCCACGTGCGCACTATTTGCAACAGCCTCCGTGGCTTGTCGGGCGAGTAGCCGGCTGTGAAGCGAGAGGCCGCGGGTTCGATTCCCGCATTGAGACAAATGTTTGTGTGGCCCACAGATATTTGTTTCGCGAGTGTGTGTTGTGAGAGCGCGCGTCTCTCACAGTCTCTGACACCCACGATACAGGTTATACCTAGTGGGGGGGCAGGACTAGGTGTGTGACTAGCGGGTGTATTTATTTCAAGTGTTTTGCAGAAAGGATTTGGCTTAATTTTTAACTGGCTGCCTGCCGGACGTAACCCCCTCTGGGTTTTGTCGTATGAGTTCTTATTTAAACAAATAATTATATTTATAAAAAGTAAATATTCTTTTTTTTTTCAAAATATAAAGACAATATAAAAAAATAAATATTATACGAACTAAAATTAATGTGTTTTCCACCATATTTTATGGTTACTAATTTGTTAATTTATCAAAGTTATTTAAATCGCAAATAATTTTGCTTAAAAAGCCCAAAGTATCTCTCTCACACTTACAAAGCAATCGTTGTAAAAAGCTTATATATATTTTTCTTAACCTAAAAAAAAACAGAAAAAAAGGAAAAAGTATAAAATGCATGAACTCACAGTGGCCGGGGTGACAGGACCCAGGATATTATTGGGCAGTTTGGATAGGGCCTGTGGCAGACAACATTCACTGTTTAACATAAGCTCACGCGTGTTTCCCGAAGCGGTGGGCAGAGGCAAACTAGCGAACTAGAACAGCCACATTTCGCCGAACTCATTTCCATCCCAGACGCGATAGGGTACTGTCGCCATATCAGGCACAGCCTCCAGACTCTGGGCTTATAGTGCATATTGCCCGACCCGGGATCGAACCCGAAGGCAAATGCTATTACTATGAATAAAATAGTAAATGAACGCCTCGGTGTCATAGTACTGTGTGCGCGATACGACTACTGTCTTGAGGTTTGGGGTTCAATCCCCGTGTTGGATAAAATTAAATTGAGTTTTTCTTAGGTTAACGCGAATGTTATACATTGAAATAAAACTATTTTTACGGATTCTATCACGATTTGGTTTTAATTTTTATGCTCGACGTTTCGAAAGCTTCGTAGCTTTCGTGGTCACGGGTTGGACTGATCACCAAATCGTGATAGAATCCGTAAAAATAGTTTTATTTCAATTAAGTTTTTCTGTTTAGTATCAGTTGGAAGTCTGAAATTCGCCTTCATATGTCGATAGTGTCGCCCCCCTATCACATCTGGGACGAAAATGAGCTCGGCGGTAGTGGCGTAACTCTATTATAATTCATCAAATGCGACCACATCAAATGGGCTCACGGTTCCCTATGGTAACGATGGCATAGGGCTTATGTACTTAATAATAATAAAACTTTATTGCTTCAAAAATAATCCACAACTATCAGATACAGGTACGTATAAATAACAATTATAGTCCGATTGCTAATTAATTAAACGGAGTAAACTGACAGATCGAAATGTCACTTTTCAAAATAATGTTGCTTACTTTCAAAACATACTGATTGATCTAGTTCAATTTTTGTCATTCAAAGATACAATAACTCGGCACTAGTTTGCAAAATTAGAATTTTATTGCGTATTTTTAGAAATTTCAGCTTAACCCATCGATTAAAAGACCGTGTCAATATTACTTTTATTATTTCAGAAAAATTACGGTCAGGACATTCATAGCTTTTGTAAAGCGTTAGCGTTTATAAAGAACCATGACTATAATTCCAGTAGACATGCCATAACTTAGCATGAAGTAATTTACTATGACTATAATTCAATAGACATGCAGTACTAATAACATATAAGGCAGGAATTACGACTTTAAGTTGGACTTTAGAAAATGAAAGAATGAAATGGTTCACTGAATTGAAATGTTTAAATAATCTTGATCTTTTTACCGCAGCACTATGGAAATTTCATAAAAAAGTGGCAACATCTGAAATGTCAGATTACTCCGTTTAATTAGCAAACTACAGACTTAAAATTTCGGTAAACTTGCATCGTTAAAATACTTAGTTCAACAACATATTTTAACAAATTTAATAGCGTTATGATCATAGATAGTGAATATTTTGACTATTTTACCGCTAGTATCTAAACTAGGCCTTGCCTATATCTTAGATACTAGATAATTCCATGTGGGTAAATATGGGAAGTAATACGAACACACTATTATTTTACGAAATAGAATTATATAAGGTAAGTAGCTATATAAACTGGGGTATAGGTATAGGTATAGGTGTTAGCAGCGATAGCTCAGTTGGGAATGGTACGGACTGCCGAGACAAATGTCGGAGGTTCGAGACCAACCCCAAAATGGAGCATACACCTCTGACCTTTCTATGTTAAGTGTATTTTCATTGTGAAATATCGCTTGCTATAACGGTGAAGCAAAACATCGTGAGGAAACCTACATACCTGAGAATTTCTTCACAGGAATTTCAAAGGTATGTGAAGTGTACCAACCCGCATTAGTCCAGCGTGGTAGACTAAGGCCTAACCCCTCTCATTAGTAGAGGAGGCCCGTGCCCAGCAGTGGGACAGTAATATTACAGGGCTAATATTATTATTATTTTATTTATAGGTATAGGTACTGGGGTCTCCTATGGCCACTGCTCGGCGGAAGGTGGGTGTACTAGTTCGCTAATTCGGTTCTGCCTACCCCCTCGAGATTAACTGGCATATGTCTGTATATTTATCGAAGTAACTCACCCGACACATTCTGCCGATGACTTTTTTCGACACGAGTTGTACATTAGCGGAGGCTAAAGCGACAGCTGTGTCCGCCATTATTTCGATCATTGGCGAACCGAGACCTTTGTGAGAAATAGAGACTGTTATAATGTGCATAATATTTCATTGTGGTAGACAGTTACGTCTACAACACGAATGGGCCGGCTCGACCGGTTTGATACCACTGCCTCACAGAAAACCGACGTAAAGTGGCAACTTGCTGTCGGGTTTCGTTCGGTTAGTGAGATTTCCGGTGGCCCAATTCCCCCCTTCCCTTTCGAAATCCTTCCCCTTCCATTCTCTCCTTTTAGGTTGGCAACGCACCCATGATTCTTTTTGTATCTTGGGTGTCTATGGGCAGTGGTGATCACTTACCATCAGGTGACCCATCTGCTCATTTGCCAGTATCTGCTATATAAAAAAAATCTCAAATACTCACCCGAGTTAACACTCCTCTGTATAAAACTATCGAGAACCATGTCGATAAGTTCGGGCACTTGGCCTATCGAGCCCCAGATCTTGGCCTGGACCGAGGGGTACATCTCCGTCTCCTCGATGGTGAGGGTTATCAACTTCTCCAGGATCTGGGCGACTTGCTTCTGCCTCCGAGATTCGTCTGACGGCTTGCAGAATCTGGTGATATTTTCGCTAAGAATAGCCTGTCACTGTTTTTCTTTCGTTACATTATTTAAGAATGAAAGAGATAACCTATTGTTAAAGATAAGGAGCGCTTAAATATTTTTATAAGTAAGGGGCATGTTCAGTACTCTTTATTTTTAAAAGTTTTTCTTCATTTTTAAATACATGCTATAAAAATAAATACATTTAAAAATATAAAAATATCCCCTCCGATGGCGAGGCTCGGGATCCAAGCCCAGGACCTAGAACCTCCTCACAATTCGTGCCGTATCCAGTAATACTACCTTCTGCATTTGGCTCCTGACCCAAACACCAACCGAGAGCCTCTTGAGGTGTTGGTCGAGGCTCAGTGGTATCAAACCATGGGCAGAAATGACTATCGGAACAATGATTGTTGAATCCACATCCCACGTGCGAGTAACCTCATGTGCCAGGTCTAAATATTTGGACATTTTGTCTTTTTCGGCTTTCACAAGGTTCTCATCATGCGGAATCGTGACATCAACAAGCATCGCCCGGCGCGCCAATCGATCTACTACCTAAATATCAGGCTTATTGGCCACAATAGTCCTGTCTGTGATTACAGATCGATCTATCTAAATTAAGGGGCATTATTATTAACTTAATTACCAATTTCAAACCCCTTGATGCTTCTCAATACCTTCGATACAGACTATGTGTAGGAATGTTGGGTGTATTTATTTAATAGCTGTTAAATGGGGATATATAGCTCAAAATTACAGCTTACCTGACCAAGTTAGCCAACCACGGAGTCATGTACTCCAAGCATAAATGCTTCAGCTCGATTGTCGATCCTCTGAAGCCCTGGAATGATCACAACGTAGCACAGAAAGAAATATTGAATATTGTCAAAAATAAAAAAAAGTTATAAGCCTTTGTAGTTTGGTGTAACCTTGAAACTGCGGGAAAAAAAAGTATCAGTAAAGTCACGTCACGGCTATAACGGTGCATGCGTTGGAAAGGGATAGCAAGATATACCCACTACGCCCCCACTCTTGCTCATTTCAGAATTTATAATATGAATTACTGCCTCATTTTTCAACCAATTTCGATGCGATCTTTAGGGAATGGTTTCTTTTTTGTTTTATTTGCTATTACATATAAAAATGACTGGCTCGGTGGCGTGGTGGTATATCGGTACGACTACGGTTCTGAGGTGTCGGGTTCGATCCCCGGGTCGGGCAAAGTGATATTGGATTTTTCCATATCAGCCCGGAGTCTGTAATTTGTGCCCGATATGGCGATAGGCTCGCCCCCTATCACATCTGGGACGGAACTAAGCTCGGCGAAATGTGGGTGTTCTAGTTCGCTAGTGCGCCTCTGCCTACCTCTTCGGGGATACAGGCGTGAGCTTATATTATTTAAAAATGTGTATGAAATGAATCTTAGTGAAGTACCCAATTTATAACACTAGCTCACGTCCGTATCGCGCAAGGACTATACCTATCCAATGCTCCCACCGTTATAGCCAAGACATCAGTATACTAATGCATCTCTTTTTATATTTCACAGTTTTTATCCGTCAAAGTACCTACACTAGACCAGTAGCCCGAGCACGAAAAACTAATGTAAATGTAAATGTATTCGAGTTCGCTGCGCACTGATGACGTTTGGTTAATATTTCATACAAATTTCATAGACGCGCATCGAGTTCGAATACATTTACGGTTGTCAGAAATTTTCCTGCTCAGGCCGCTGAAGACCAACCATGAGTTTTTTGACATTACTCGCTAGCGACTCCGTAAAATATTTGTATGACAAACACCCGAACGCCTCTACCGGTTACGCGGTGAACTGACGTATTCCATACAAATATTTTACGTCCTCGCTCGCAAATAAGTGCAACAAACTCATGGTTCAGCTGCTGATGGTAAGTGCAGTGCAGTCCAAAAAAATAATGACCAGCGAAAAATAATGGGTTTTATCAGTGGTCGTCAGAATCATGCTGGCCTATTTAAGCTTTTTCACACTCAGAATCCGAAGAGAGAAGAAGCAAATCTCAGGGCTTGCGACAAGACAGGCGGATGACTGATGCAGATACAGGGATACCCTCATACCAGTCCCAACCATCAAGTCATGCCGCAAGCCCCTCGAGAGAACCGGAAGTACATCCCTTCCACCACACTTCAAAAGCTTATTTATAACTTTTTTATATTCGAGAATATTTTAATATTTGTTTCTCTGCTAGATTTTAGATGACGTACATTTTAGATAAAATTATTTAAAAAAGTCAAGTACTCAATTACCTGTATACATTCTTCAAGGAACTCCAAAGTGAGATGTGGTTCATTGTGAGCTAACTTCTCACTCACTGATTTGATAAATATGGTATTGTTTGATGGAATACACAGGCCTATAACAAAATATTTTGGCATTTTTTTGCGAATATGCACGGATGTATCATGTATTATTAAATCGTCGATGCAATAACTGTTACAATAAGGACTAAAATCCCGTAAATGGTGTAGATTTTCACAGAAGTATAGACATCTTTTTCACATGACCCCAGGTTTATACTACGAGTGCGTACCTGATGTCTCCAGCAGCTGACCCTCGATCTTGAGATGGAAGGTGGCTGTCAAGGCACACAGCTGGTTGTATGCTGCAGTGCGGAGGTTTGGGTCACATGACCCCAGGTTTAATAGGGCCATGTTTAAGAGAGTTCCTGGCACGTCTTTGGGGCGGATCTTTTGGTGCACCGTTACTGTATCCTATAAGAAAGACAAAATTTAATAATATAGGAAAAGTTTTATTAAAAAATCAATGCCTTTAACCGATAGATTCATCAATTTAATATACCAATAGATATCGATTTTTTTATTTGTGCCCGATATGGCGATAGGCTCGCCCCCTATCACATCTGGGACGGAACTAAGCTCGGCGAAATGTGGGTGTTCTAGTTCGCTAGTGCGCCTCTGCCTACAGGCGTGATACAGGCGCGATACAGGCGTGAGCTTATGTATAATAATTATAAATATCTCCTTCGTATTTATATTTATAGGAAATACCATAGCTTTAAGAAGATTTATAATAAGCCGACGGGAATCCAGTTATATGGACTAAACGCTCCTGGTATCTTGTCTCCTGCTCATGGAACAACGTACCATAGACAAAAATATGTAGCGAAACCATGTTTTGTGTAAATGTTTTCGCATTTTGTTTTGAGAAAACCACGTGCAGGAGACGTGGCCTACCTTCAACCGTTCTAGCGAATAAAATTAAAAACCATATAATAATCACACTAATATTACAAATACGAATGTATGCGAGTGTGTATTTATGTTTGTTGCTTCTTCACCTGACACCTTGAAATTTGGACAAACACTTACTTTTTAACCCAGAACATATTTTTTCCCAGAGAATAAATTTCCACGCGAACGGAGTCGCGGGCAAAAGCTAGTCTAAAATATTTTACTTACCGGTTGGCTGAGCTCCCATCTGTTCCTGATGTGTATAATCGATTGTACGATGTTGTCACAATCGTTATGTATAAAGCTTAGAGGCGTCGGCTCGTTTATAATCGATAGAGAGAATTGATTGTCATCGACGAGGCACACCTGATGAAAGATATTGTTCGTTGAAGATTTTACTCCGAACTCCTTTTTTCAAAGTCGCTTAAAAACTGTTTCAAATTTCGAAACCATCGTCAGCAAACGATTGATCGATATTGCGAGTCTATCTAGGAATCGATTAACAACAATAATCGATTAATTACAATCGATTATTACGAATGGCTGAACATAGGCCTCGCCCAAAGATTTCCAGATCGACTTGTTGGAAGAGGCCTGCATCCAGCGACTTCTTTGGGGGAGGCCTATGTTCAGCAGTGGACGTCCTATGGCTGAGGATGATGATGATGATGATTACGAATCGATGATGCTATGAATATTAACATTACCGCCTCACATATATATGACAGCCTCCGTGACGCAGCGGGCGAGCAGCCGGCTGTGAAGCGAGAGGCCGCGGGTTCGGTCCCCGTATCGAGACAAATGTTGTATGGGCTACAGATATTTGTTTCGGGTGTGGGTGTTGTGAGAGCGTGCGTCTCTCGTCGGTTCCTGATACCCACGACACAAGATTCGATCTTAGTGACTATGTAGTCCTGACCCTACACTAACACCCAACAGTCACATACATATGTGACTGTTGGGTGTTATTTATTTATTTATTTATTACCTCGTCAATTTCTGAAGCATAGTAAACATCGTTGAGTAACACAGGGTGTCCCAGCACTTTGGTCTTCTCAACGGCTGTTATTTGAAGAGCCGTTGGACCCACCTGAAAAATAACTCATCTTAAGTACAAAATTTTTTTTTTACATTACCACGGAGATCAAAGCAGATGCCCCTCTTCCTCCTCTCTAACTTCAACTTTTCGTTATTAAAGTGAGATATACATTTTTATAATAAAGATTGGCAAACGAACAGGTGGGTCACTTACGCCCGGTTCCAATAAACAATCTCAGTTCAAATGTGTAGATAGATTACAAAAATTTGCCAATAAGAACGCAGTTTGAACATGACTCCGTCAAATGACTTGATTTGATTGGTTCATAATCGCGATATATCTGCATTATAAACTGAGACCGTTTATTGAGACCGATCGTGAACGGTAAGTGATCTCCACCACCCACAGACACCCAAGACAGAAAAAGAATCATGGATGCGTTGTCAACCTAAAAGGAGGGGAATAGAAAGGAAAAGGGAGAATTGGGTCACCGGAAACCTCTTGATTTTCTGTAAGACCGTGGTATCAAACCAGTCGAGCCGTCTCATCGTGCTGTAGACGTTACTGTCTACAGCGTGGCTTTACCACTCATAAAGAATCCGAGGAAGGTCAAGCCAAGAAATACCTTGATAGCCACTTTGGTGTCCTTATGCGACAGCTTCAGCGCGTTGTTGAACACCTTCAGATCCTCTTCTAATGCCAGGGTTGCTCCGGGAAGCTTCTGTTGTTCCACCTCCACGTAATCGCTGAGGCGGGCGTGGTTCTCTATGAACACCAGCTTGCGGTTACCCTGGTGGAATGAAGAAGTGTTCATCATTATCATCATCAGCCAGAGGACGTCCACAGCCAGTGGCGTGCATTCCATATAGTCAAAGAGACCGTGTCTACCCTGACAATTGGGTACTTGGCTATGTTTAATTTTAGACACATATTTATATGTAATAGCAAATAAAACAAAAAGAAACCCTTTTCTAAAAACTGCATCAGAATTGGTTGGAACATGAGGCAGTAATTCATATTTTTAATTCTGGAGTGAGGGCATATTGGAGATATCATGCTATCCCTTTCCAACGCACGTACCGTTATGGCGGTGACGTGATTATACTGATACTTTTCTTTCGCAGTTTGAAGGTTACACCAAACTTCAAAGGCTTATAACTTTTTCATTTTTGAGAATATTTCAATATTTCTTTCTGTTCTATATTTTAGACGACGTAAATTTCATATAAAATCTAGTCAATTACCCAATTTGCTGTTTACAAAAATCGTAACGAAAAAAAACGAATTCAAATTGTTAAAGATGTCACAGCTGTGATATTTCAATTCATCATAATAAAATGATAAATAAATAACACCCAACAGTCACATACATAGTCCTGACCCCACATTAAGATCGAGTCTTGTGTCGTGGGTATCAAGAACTACGAGAGACTTTCGGTCTCACAACACCCAGACCCGAAACAAATATCTGTAGGCCATACAAACATTTGTCTCGGTGCGGGAATCGAACCCGCGGCCTCTCGCTTCACAGCCGGCTACTTGCCCGCTGCGCCACGGAGGCTGTCAATGGAAATGACGATGATAGTAATGGTGAAGGTGATGTGAGAGTTGAAGAAAATCATTTTATAAGTTTTTGTCTACCCTGATAGGAATGTCTGTGCACGTCACTGTCCACAGCTGGACATAAGCCTCCTCTAATGGTGGATGTCCAACAAAAGAGGACGAAGGCATCGATAATATTCACAATTTTTAAAACTTCATAAAAGATTTTCCAATTTATCTCATTTTGCTCCAAAAAAAAGAGAGGATTCAACCTAATTTTTTCGCCTGCTTCTTGTCAACCCATAATATAAGCTCACGCCTTTATCCCCGAAGGGGTAGGCTCAGGCGAACCATAGAACTAAAACACTCACATTTCGCCGAGCTTAGTTCCGTCCCAGACGTGATAGACACAAATTCCAGACTCCAGGCTGATACTGATTAGACAACCCAATATTACCTTGCACGACCCGGGGATCGAATCCGAAACTTAAGGACGACAGTCCCACTGCGCACGCGCTACCACTACGTCATCGAGGTAGTCCAAATAAGTTCCATGCTACCACTTACCCTCAAGGGAACCAGTATAGCCTCATGGAACTTGGTGTACTCCCGGACCCAGCTGTTGCAGTTGTATATGTAGCACGCGAGGATGTTGATGTACGCCACTTCCGGTAGCACCGTGAACCATTTCTGGAGGAAGTCCGTCCTGCGGGGGACACGTTGAGGTCACTCACGAGTATAAGGCACGGTGATCCACGAATTAGGTCACGGTGATCCACGAATATGAGTCATGGTAATGCACAAATATGAGTTATGGTTATCCGCGAGCACCAGTCATGGTGATCCACGGATATGAGTCACGGCGACTTATGGATATGGTTTACGGTGACTCACATGTATGAGTCACGGTGATCTACGAGTAAAAGTCGCAGCGATCCATGAGTACGATACACGGTGATCCACGAGTACGAGTCACGGTGACTTACGAATAAAAGTCACGATGACTCACGATATGAGACACGGTAACTCGCAAGTATGAGACACGGTGACACACGAGTACGGGACACGGTAACGCACGAGTATGAGTCGCGGCGACTCATTAAATCACGGTGACTCACAAGCATCAATCATGGTGACATACTCGTGTCTGCATCAGTCATCTGTCTGTCTTATCGCAAGCCCCTCGATTTGCTCCTTCCATCTTCAGGGTGAGAAGAAGCATAAATAGGTCGGCATGATTCTGGTGACCACCTATAACCCATTGTTTGTCTGTGGTCGCTGGTTGTGGACTGCACTACGCTTACCATCAGGTGAAGTGTAGTCACTATGCCGTGCTCGAAAAAACATAACACAAGCTCACGCCTGTATCCCCAAAGTGGTAGACAGAGGCGCACTAGCGAACACACCATAATTTATCGAGCTTAGTTCCCTCCCAGATGTGATGGGGGCCGAGCCTATCGCCATACCGAGCACAAATTTTAGACTCCGGACTGGTACTGAAAAATTCAAATCACTTTGTCCGACCCGGGGATCGAACTCGAGACCTCAGGACGATAGTCGCACGGCGCACGCAATACGATTACGTCACGAAGGTAATCAAAAAATGCTCGTAAAAATTAAATAAAACCTAAGGCCGCGGACACGAACCGTGCCGCTCCAAGTCCGCTGAGTTCGTGTCCGCAGCCTCACTAAATACTAACCCACACTACTTAAAATCGCGTCCATATTACAGAAGTTACCTGAACCTATTATCTGAGTTGGTGTGTGTGAAATCCACGATCAGCTCGAACGGCTGCTGGCAGAACGGCTTCAGGGTCAATATCACGTGGTAGATCAGCAGGTCGGCGTTTACTTCACCTATCCTGTTAACAATTTGGTCTGTTGTTGATGACAGAACTAGTTTTACTTGGGGCTGCATCGATTAAATAATAATAATAATATTAGCCCTGTAATATTACTGTCCCACTGCTGGGTACGGGCATTGTTGGAGGTTCGAGACCAACCCCAAAAAAGAGCACACACCTATGACTTTTCTATGTTGTGTGTTTTACATACATACATACATAGACTCACGCCTTTTTCCCATAGGGGTAGGCAGAGACAACGGATTTCCACTTGCTACGATCCTTACACACCTCTTTCGCCTCATTTAGTCTCATTACATTCTTCATGCATGCACGTCGGTTTAGGGTACTTTTAACTTGACCTTTCCCGAGTGTGTGTGTGGGTTTGTATTTTCATTGTAAAATATCGCTTGCTATAACGGTGAAGAAAAACATCGTGAGGGAACCTGCATACCCGAGAATTTCTCCACAAGAAATAAAAGAAATAAATTAGCAGAGGGTTTGCATCGATTAATTAGGAATAATATCGATACTCGGCAGCATCGACTATTGATGCTTCTAATCGATTTGAAATCGATGTTAAGAATCTATCGGCAGTATCGATTTCTACAACCGATTTGATGTATTTATTCTATGAATCTATCTGTTGCATCGGTTCCTATAATCGATTTAGAGGATTGATTCTGTAAATCGATTTGGATTATCGATTCCCAAAATCTATCAGAAGTGTGGATTCTACGAATCGATTTGGAGTATCAATTCTATACCTTATTCGATTTGGAGTATCGATTTGAAGTACCAATGCCATGAATAGATTTTATACATGCCTAGAACTAATGATTTTAAGTAGCAGCTATTTTGTTTGATATAAGCACTAAGTTTTGAAAAACGTAATTGCTATATTTGAATTTAATGCTTAACACATCAATATTATTATTCTTCACCAAAACCTACTTCTGTATAAATTACAAAATATTTAATCGTATTCGACTGAATCGAGAATATCGAGAAAGATATAACCCTAAATCAATGCTAAATCTATGAACTTACTTGTATCTCCTTGATATAAAGTAGAACACCGGATTGCCCAGCTTACTGGTCCCCGCCTGATAGAATATATTCAGGCTTTTGATGCTTTTGAATTCTTCCTTCTTATGCATGTTGTGTTTCACTATGAACTCTTCAAAGTTTGTCGATGATATATCGATTGATGACCAGCGTGCGTATGATGAGAAGAGTAGACCGGATGTGCTGGTGACCATATCGTATTGTTAGAACATTTTTATTCAGAAGTGGGATATGTATTCCACTTCTGAATAAAAAGTAAGTGGTGTCATAAAACAAGTTTGTCCCTTTCAATCTAAGGACAAATAGCTTAGGAGTGAAAGAGAAAAACAGGAAAGACTGTTTATTTTTTCAAACTAGTTCATCGTAAGGGGGCGTCCATAAATTACGTAAGGTGTTTAAGGGGGGGAGGGGGTCGAGTCAAATCTCATCTAATCTTACGTTGGAGAGAGGGGGGGTCTCGGCACATATCACGCAATTTTTTTTCTGATTAAAACAAAAAAAAAAAATACTATTTTGGTCCATTTAATCCAGATTGTACATGCGTTTACGTAAGAAACTCACTTTTTGAAAAATCTCACGTGAGATTGGGGAATGGGGGAGGGGGTTGAATAAAATCTCACGACATCTCACCAGGGGGGGAGGGAGGGGCAGAAAATTTAAAAAAACACCTCACGTAATTTATGGACGCCCCCTAAGATATGGGAAATATTTAGTGAAACCGTTGAATGATATATTGGGACACCATTTTCAATATCACAATATGTGTACAAATTAAACTTTAGAATTGGCCTGCACTGTTTGTCTGAAGGTAGGAAATTGATCGGTCTGTATGTTAGCTACTGATACACATGGACGAGTTGATTTATCTGTATAAAATAAAACAATCAATATGTGGTAGATTTAAACCATACTTACGACTCTACGGGTTTGTGTTCCGGTGGCCCTAGGTACGCCAATAGAGTCGCCATCTGTAAATAATGAAAACGATTTATTGCTGAAAATCTATTTTATACTAAAAACGCAATAAGTCAGTTGGGTGTGGTATGGATAAGTCGAAGATTCGACACCAAATCCTAGCATACACCTCTGACTTTTCTAAATATGTATTCAATGTTGCTGCTGCAGGACAGGTAGTCTCCGATCCTCTCCTGATGGTTCCACAGGAGTCGGTGCAGTGGCACCACGTTGGTCGCTAGTTACCTTGTCGAATGGTCGCCTCCCCACCGCCTTGTGGTCCCTGCTGCAGGACAGGTAGTCTCCGATCCTCTCCTGATGGTTCCACAGGAGTCGGTGCAGCGCCACCACGTTGGCGTCGCTGATGAAGGACAGGTTGTGCGATGTTTGGTCTACGCTCTCGCAGTCTGATGCTATTTGGATGAAGAATCTGGTGGGAATATGTTGTTGTTATTGCCACAACCTTTACTATACTTATAGGCGGTTCATGTATACGAAAACGATGACATTAAATATCACTCACAGAACTCCACAGAAAATATCCACAACGAGACATTTTACGTCGGTTTTCTGTGAGACAGTGGTATTAAATCGGTCGAACCCATTCATGCTGTAGATCCTAAAGCCTCAAAAACCAGGTATTAGTTTCCTGACGTGACGTCGTTAGATTTCAGTGCGACTACCGTGCTCGCCCCCTACCACATCTGGGGAGCTAGTTTGTAAAACGAAATCCGCAGTTGCGGACTTCATTTCGCACGTTTTGCTATTCTATGTGGCTCACGTGTCCGACCGATATCAGTGCTATAAGTTTCGTTTCGGAGAATGCTCTGCTGTAGACTGTTTGACAGCCCACTCTTGGGCGCTTGACATTTATTTGATTCACGTGCATCTATATTAGTCTGTGCGATAGAGTATCGGTTCATCCAATAAAGTTTTATACAATAGACACCCTGGTACGGAACTAAGCTCAGCGAAATGTAGTACTAGTTTGCTAGTGCACCTTTGCCTACCCCTTCGGGGATACAGGCGTGAGCTTATGATACCGTCCTAAGGTATTCAGTTCGATATTGGGTTGGACAAAAAGATATTGAATTTTGCAATTCAGTATCATCCCGGAGTCTAGAAAATGTGCCTGATATGGCGATAACCTCGCCCCCTATCACATCTGGGACGGAACTAAGCTCGGCGAAATGTGATTGTTCTAGTTCGCTAATGCGTCTCTGCCTATAGGAATCAGCTTATGTAAGTTGCCTCTCCATGGGCCTTACTTATAAAAATAGTTTAGCTGAGCAAATGGCTAAGAATGGTCTGTCACTTTTTTCGACCAACATCCAAAAAGGAGGAGGTCCTCAATTCGTCCGTACTTTTTTATGTATGTTACGCGATATCTCCGCCAAATGTGGACAGATTCTCAAAATTCTTTTTGTGTTCGATACAACTTATTTCAAGAGTGGTCCCATATAAATTTGGTCACGATCGGATTTGAAGTCGGTCTGTTAAGTTTTTAGTCCTGTGGGCTTAGCCAAGTGGATTATGCGCTAGTCGAATAGAATAGTAGATGTATGGGAATGACATAAGTGTACGATTTAAATAGCGTACTCTTATGTCATTCCCATACATTTATTCTATTCGATTACCTTATTTATTTGTTATTATTATTTATTTATACTTTATTACAGTTTATTTTATTTGTTTAATGTTACCTGTTTTTTCTCTGTGTGTGTTTACAATAAAGAGTTACTATCTATCTATCTATCTACTCTACTCTACTCGACTAGCGCATAAGCCACTTTGCTAAGCCCGCTAGTGTCACATTGTTTGAAAATAATAGCGACAGGCTATTTTTATCATTTGTTGAGCTAAACTGTTTTGATAATAAGGCCCCATGTTACTAACTTTCTGCCGGTCTCAAAGTGCGCCCTGAGGAAGTGGTTGAACGGGAGCATGTGCTGCTCCTTGGAGAACTCCACGTGGTTGGCGATGTTCTGCAGGATCTTGGACATGAGCATCAGCCCGCGCTTTACCTGCGCGGGAACGGGACGGCTGACTATACCCATCTCTTGAGGAGACACTGCAACAACAGGATGGTGTTTTTTATCGGTATCAAATTGAGTTGTAAAAAGTATGGAATAATGAAGAATTTAATATTAATTTGGAGGATATTATTTAGAATTGGAAGATAATCTCCCATAGGGGGGCCGTCAGGCGGGGTTGGACGTAAAGACTACGAATTTTTTTTGCAACATGGTGTGAGTTCCGTTCACACAAACAAACTTTCGCTGTTTTGTGAATGAAACAGGCATAGATTCTTTCGCCTTTCGGCCGGTGTGTATCCGTCAACAAGCAGAATGTGTTTGGTTTTTGCTTCCGATGATGAAATTAGGGGTTAATTAGAGGGTAAAATAGGTTAATTAGAGGAATCGATTAGAAAACTTATGAGATGACCATAATATAATGTATTGTTATTATATATAATACTTGATTAAAGTTATATACATGGTGTTCTAAAAAGTATGTATAATAAAAATGGGTTGATACATACATATTCGTTGTGGGGTGAATAGGAAGCATACATTCGTTGGCTGGTAATTACAAAGTCCTATGTTACATACACTTATAATAACATAGAAAACCTGTAATTTCCGACCAGCCGCATGTCATCTGCTTGTGATGTCCGGCTGGCTCCTTGGTCCATGATATTTACAATTCACGATTGTATTTAAAAATTGGATTTTCTAAAGGTGACATCATGCGGGTAGCAAAATATACTACGAAATTATTTCCATATTTATTGGTGCTATATTTTACTCCTAGCCTAGCCTAGGCAGAAGGCACATGTTGAAAAATTTTTTTTTTTAAATACACAATCTTCTTTCTTTCTTTCTACCTGCCCTTATTCCACTTTAATGTGGGGTCGGCGTAACACCCTTTTCAAGCATGTTGCAGAAATGAGCTATGTTTTTACGACCGGCTGCCTGCCTGACGTCAACGCCCTCTGAGGGGTCTAGTCCCGGGCAAATGAAATTAGAAAATTTGCTTTGCCCGACCTGGGAATCGAACCCACGACCTCCCGGTCCACAGCCCATACATGCTGCCACTAGACCAAGGAGGCGACTTTTTTAAATACACAATATTTTTGCTAAATACATAAATTCATAATATTATGTTACTCTAACTACAAATAAAATCAAAAAAAATATCACACCCATTCAATTACGCATGCGTCAAAAAGACCCAAAAACGTGACTCACCTACATTTTAACACCAATGAAGGGTCAAAACAAGACCAAAAAAAGTATCTCATCTAAGTTTAACACCAAGTTTGGTCAAAAAATGTCCAAAAAAGGCTCATCTAACTTAACTTCAAGTATGGGTCAACAAAAAAAGGCCAAAAAAATGTCTCACATAACTTTAACAACAAGTACGGGTCAAAAACAGCCAAAAAAGTGTCTCATCCAAAACTGCGTCTCCTGCACATGTTTTTCCGAAACAAA
Organism: Clanis bilineata; assembly: GCA_036417725.1. Taxonomy (NCBI): domain Eukaryota; kingdom Metazoa; phylum Arthropoda; class Insecta; order Lepidoptera; family Sphingidae; genus Clanis; species Clanis bilineata. The sequence continues at coordinate 3,473,583 of CM071165.1, forward strand.
ACACAAAAACACCTACACAAAACAAGGTTTTTTTATTGTCTCCTGCTCATGTAACAATAGACTATAGACACCATAGACCATAGACCATAGAACCATAGACCATAGACATGTTTTGTGTAGGTGTTTTGTGTAATGTTTTAATGCAGGAGAGGCTTAACTTTAACACCAAGTATGGGTCAAAAAAGACCCAAAAAAATGCAACTCACCTATAGCGGGGTTGATGAACCTCAGAAACAGCACGGTGCCGACGGCCCCGACGCTCGTTTGTGGGAACTGCGCAAATCTCTTACTAAGCACCTGAACAGAGCGTTCGCAAGTTCAACCATTAACACATATTATCTAAAACTACTCTTTCTACCTGCCCTTATCCCATCTTAATGGGGTCGGCGCAACATTTTCACCTTGCAGAAAGGTTTTGGCTTGGTTTTCACGATCAGCTGCCTGGTTGACGCCAGCCCTACCCTGCGGGTTCTAGTCCCGGGCAACATTTAAAATTACACATAAAAACCCAATGAAAAAAAAGGGAAAAAGGAAGGAAAAAGGCGTGAGTCTATGTATGTACTTTACCCTTGCCGGGAATCGAACCCGAGACCTTAGTGCGATAGGTAATAGAACAACGCTACCGAGGCAGCGTATCTAAAATCACAAACATATATATACACATAGGCCCTTACCTATGAAAACAGTTTAACTGAGCAAATGGTAGAGAATAGTTTGTCCCTTGTTTTTTCTTTCTCCCTGCCCTTATCCCACTTTAATGTGGGGTCGGCGCAACATACTTCTTCAAGCATGTTGCAGAAATGATTTGGCTAAGTTTTTACGACCGGCTGCCTGCCTGACGTCAACCCCCTCTGAGGGGTCTGTCTTCCCCTGTCCCTTGTATTTTCAAATAATGTGACACAAGAAAAAAGTGACAGACTATTTTTAGCCATTTGCTCATCTAAATTGTTTTTTTAAGTAAGGCCCATAGACTAGCTATTGCTCGCGACTCAGTTTAAGTGGAAATTTATTTTCCATAACATAACATAACATAAGCTCACGCCTGTATCCCCGAAGGGGTAGGTAGAGGCGCACTAGCGAACTAGTACACCCACGTTTCGCCGAGCTTAGTTCCGTCCCAGATGTGATAGGGGGCGAGCCTATCGCCATATCGGGCACAAATTCCAGACTCCGGGCTGATATGGAAAAATCCAATATCACTTTGCCCGACCCGGGGATCGAACCCGAGACCTCAGAAACGTAGTCGTACCGAAATACCGCTACGCCACCGAGGCAGTTATTTTCCAGAATAAAAAACTAGTCTATGTGTTATCCTGATGTATAATCTAGGGGGCTTGCGGCATGACTTGATAGTTGTGACGGGTATGGAGGTATCCTTGTATCTGTATCGGTCATCCGCCTGTCGCCTGTCTTGTCGCAAGCCCCTCGATTTGCTTCTTCCCTCTTCGGATTCGGAGTGTGAAGAAGCATAAATAGGCCGGCATGAGTCTGGTGCTCACTGATAAACTCATTGCTTGTCAGAGGTCGCTATAGTCGGATTGCTAATTAAACGGAGTAAACAGACAGATCGAAATGTCACTTTCCAAAATAATGCTGCTTACTTTCAAAACATAGTGATTGATCCAGTTCCATTTTTTTCACTCAAAGAAACAATAACTCAGCACTAGCTTGCAAATTTCGAATTTTATTGCGTATTTTTAGAAATTCCAGCTTAACCCTTCGACTAAATGTCTGTGTAAATAATTTTGCGTAAATAATCACAACAGATACGCTAAATGATAACAATGAAAATTACAAATATTATTTTTGGTATTTGAGAAAAATAACGTTCGGCACATTCATAGCTTTTGTAAGTTTTGTTTATAATGAAGCATGACTATAATTCCAGTAACATTCCATAACTTAGCATGCAGTAATTTACTATTACTATAATTGAGTAGACATGCAGTACTAATTACATAATATAACAGGAATTACGATTTGTAGTTGGAATTTAGAAAATGAAAGAATGAAATGGTTCACTGAATTGAAATGTTTAAATAATCTTGATCTTTTTACCGCAGCATTATTTAAATTTCATGAAAAAGTGGCAACATTCGAAATGTCAGTTTACTCAGTTTAATTAGAAATCCTACTATAGTTTTTTTGGACAGCACTACCCTTACCATCAGGTCTAGTGTAGTCACTTTGCCGTGCCCGGATAAAAAAAGGCTCGTGCCCTGCAGTGGGCGCCAAAAAGCTGTGAATGCTGATGATGGAGTAAAAGTTCAAGTTCATATTGGACCCAAAGACACATACCTGGTAGAGACAGTGGCACATACTCCGCAGCTGTGGTGGGAACTTGTCTGCAGAGTTCACTATCCTGTCGAACACCTCCTTGGTCAATTCTATCAGGTTTGAACGGTTCACTTCTATATCCTGGTTGGGGTCCAATCTGGAACGGATAAACTGAGTCAGAAACGACACAGACAACCTCCTTTTTGAAGTCAAAACATCCAAATATTGATGGCTATATAGTCCTTAGTGGATAGCGGGTTCGTTCAAAGTTCAAAACCACCATGAAAGAAAGGGGATTTTTAAGGTAAATAGGATTGCTATAGAATAAAAAACTGCTGCCAGAACTCAAGACACCGTGAGCTCGTACTGCATAAATCGGAACACAAATAATTAACCTTTTTTGATTTTGTATAATTTTTTAATGATGGTAGATATTGTAACTCTAACCTTTTTTGGACAAATGACACCTCAGTCTGACCCGTGACAACGAAGACTGCAAAGCCTTCGAAACGTCGGGAATAATAATTAAAACCTAATCGTGATAGAATCCGTAAGAATAGTTTTATTTCAATAGAATAAAAACTTAACGGACCCACTACAAACTTAATAACATAACATAAGCTCACGCCTGTATCCCCGAAGGGGTAGGCAGAGACGCACTAGCGAACCAGAACACCCACATTTCGCCGAGCTTAGTTCCGTCCCAGATGTGATAGGGGGCGAGCCTATCGCCATATCGGGCACAAATTCCAGATTCCGGGCTGATATGGAAAAATCCAATATCACTTTGCCCGACCCGGGGATCGAACCCGAGACCTCAGAACCGTAGTCGTACCGAAATACCACCACAAAACGGACCGACTACAAACTTAATCCACCCTTGAAATAAGCTCTACCAAAAACAAAAAGAATTTTGGAAGTCGGTATACATTTGGCGGAGATATCGATAGCATACATATGAAAAAAGTACAAACGAATTGAGGACCTTCTCCTTTTTGAAAGTCGGTCGAAAATAAAATGTTTTCAGAACAGTCTACACAACGAATGGGCTGGCTCGACCGATTTAATACCACGGTCTCACAGAAAACCATTGTAAAGTAACAACTTGCCGTTGTATCGTTCAGTACAGGGGTCGCTCAATGTATCTTGTATGTTACTTTGTCCTATATTATTAGATGTCCTATACTATTGTTATCATGGTTTAGCTGCTCTAATTCAAGCTCTTTCTGTATCTCGTGCTGTACTTTATTAGTAGCTGACTGTAAATTGGTGTTAAAAAGAGCAACGTCAGAGTTTCTTGCCCGTTCTTCTCTGGCGAAACAGCCTTCCGAACAGGCGGTAGAGTTAAAATTTGACGGAATCTAAATAATGTTTGAACATTTCATGGATTCAATAAATGATTTTGATTTTGATTTGATTTGATTTTTGAGTGAGGCAGATTTCCGGTACCTATCGCGATCTAACTTGAAGCCAAATCTTCATGACCATTCGACATTTATATCATCTCGGTCAAGCCGTGCCATTATCTAGCTGTTTCAACCTCGAAGATAAAGCTCCATGACCATTCGATAGTACCAGTCGAGCCGTGCCATTACCCAGCTGTTTCAACCTCGAAGTTAAAGCTCTATGACCATTCGATAGTACCAGTCGAGCCGTGCCATTACCCAGCTGTTTCAACCTCGAAGTTAAAGCTCTATGACCATTCGATAGTACCAGTCGAACCGTATCATTACCTAGCCGGATCGACCTCGAAGCTCAGCTCATGCTGTTCCTCCGCCTGGTCGAGGAGTGATGTGATGAGCGGCTCCAGCAGACCCTGGAGGTAGCTGTAGCCGTATATCTTGAAGCAGTATGCCATGATCTTGCTGCCGAGGGAATTGCCCCGAAATAGGGTCTGCATGCAGTCTGATACCTGGGGACAGAGTAATATAAAATTTTGTTAATCAGGGTAAAAATAATCACACGTCTAAAAACTTAACGAATCGACTTCAACATTTATGCGATCGTGCCCAATACATGAGATACCATATCGGCAAGCGCAGCGTAGGACGTGCACCTACAAGGTGGACCGACGACCTGATAAAGGTCGCAGGAAGTCGCTGGATGCAGGCCGCTTCCAACAGGTCGATCTGGAAATCTTTGGGGGAGGCCTATGTCCAGCAGTGGACGTCCTATGGCTGATGATGATGATGATGATGACCAATACATGAGACCACCCTTGAAATAAGCTCTATCGAACATAAAAACAATCTTGAAAATCGGTCTATGTTTGGCGGAGATATCGCGTAACATACATGAAAAATACAGACGAATTGAGGACCTCCTCCTTTTTTGAAGTCGGTCGAAGATCATTTTGGGATTTTGTGCATGGCTTACTTATCAACAATGTTGTCTACAACATGTATTGTTGCACAACAAACTGACGAAAAGTGGCTACTTGTAAGTATTCCTTACGATAAATGAGATTTCCGGTCACATCGACTTTTTTCAAAACTGCCAACGCACGATTCTTCCAGTATATTATTATTGTGTGTTCGTGAACAGTGAAGATCAGTCACCATCACGTGACTTACTTTATTCATATACTTATTGTCAACCACAAAAGAAGGTAATAGGGATTGCTAGGAGGTAGTTTTGAGCCACCAGAAAACTCAATCGCCGAACAAAACGCAACAATAAACTGCCGCTTTATTTCAATTTTCTGTACTTCAGATACCGTGCAACCACTGCCTGGAATAACATATCACCTCCACTTCTCTATAGAAGATGTTCCACAAGAGCGGCGCTAGGAGATGCTTGGCGTCGAACAATGTGACGAACACTCGCGCCAGCTCGTCCATCTGCATGGTGCTCACCACGTTGGCCAGGGCCATGGCTATGGGCAGCTCCCCCTGGACGAAACAAAATCTTAAACGCTGATAATTTACCGTGCTTCTCATGCTCATGTTTTTCTCGAAATACTACACACAAACACCCTCTACCTGCCCTTATCCCACTTCAATGTGGGGTCGGCGTTACGCTGTTTTTAAGTATATTGCAGAAAAGATTCGGCTTTATTTTTTACAACTGGCTGCTTGCCTAAGGTCAACTAGGGGATCACGTCCCAGGCAAATCGTGTGTGTATGTGTGTGTGTGTATGTGTGCGCGTGTGCATGTGTGCGTGTGTGCGCGTGTGCATGTGTGCGTGTGTGTGTGTGTATGTGTGCGCGTGTGCGTGTGTGTGTGTGTGTGTGTGTGTGTGTGTGTGTGTGTGTGTGTGTGTGTGTGTGTGTGTGTGTGTGTGTGTGTGGAAAAACCACCACCCTGGCCTGGGGATCGAACCCAGGACTCCCAGTCCGCATCAGCCCATATATGATTCCACTGTTAAGTCACTGTCAGAATAAAAAACCACCCACCTTATCAGATATCATTGTAACGAGCTGGACTAGTTGTTCGAATCGGTCGGCCAGTACGGTCTCGGCCAAGGTATCGAACTCTGTACCTTGCTGTAGAATCTTAGTAAGGACTTCCATAAACGCGGCGCGGGTTTGTAGATCTCTGTGGTAGCCTAGATCTGTGGGAGAAGGTTTCTTTAGGAAATATTATGTATCAACTTAAAATTTTACAGAAATCTAGTTAAAAAGTGCGCTACTCTCGCATTCGATTCGAGAACTTGTCATTTGACAATTTTTGAGGTCATATTAGTGCACTTTTTAACTCTATTTCGGTGGAATTTTAAGTCACTAAATGAAATCGAATCGAATTCAAATTCGAATCGAGTAAGCCCCCTGACTCACATACGCTCGAATGGTCAAACGCTACTCAACTTTAACGGCTTCTTACATTGATTTTCGCCATACAATTTTGACAGATAAGGCGGCATTAAACTACATAAGGCGACCTTAAGTGTATGGACATTCGGCGGATAAATGCGTCGAATTTCGAATAATTTATATTTACATGAGTTTTAAAATATTTTTCCATACATACCGATGCTATGCATTAGCCCCGAGTCAATATTAGCGGAAAGTAGATTCGACATCGCTTGGATAGTCGCGTTCCTCAGTGTCTCCAACCTTCCTGGACCTTCAGCTATCTCCACTTCATTGCAGTCGTTCAACAGGTTCATAAACAGCGTGAAGTACCTGGAAATAATATTTTCTTTATAACATTTCATATAGACCAAGGAGGCGACTAGGACCCACTTGCTCGTTGCTTTTTTTATAATATAGACCAAGGAGGCAACTAGGACCCACTTGCTCGTTGCTAGTGGGTCCTAGTCTCCTGCTTGGTCTATGGTCTACGGATTGTGGACCGGTCATGGTTCCGATTCCCAGGTCGGGCAAAGAGAATTTTCTAATTTAATTTGCTCGGGACTGGATCTCCAGAAGGGGTTGACGACAGGGAGGCAGCCGGTTGAAAAATTTAAGCCAAATCCTTTCTGCAACATGGTTGGAAAAATATGTTGAGCTGACACCACATTAAGGTGGGATAAGGGCAGGTAGAAAGAAAGCAAACTAACAAGAAGGTCACCTGATGGTAAGTGATATCCATCGTCGATAGACACCCTCAATGCTGAAACGTTGCCAACCTTCAATACCTTAAGAGTGGTAGAGCCACACTGTAGACACAAAATTCTGCAGCACGAATAGGCCAACTCGACCGGTTTGATACTTTGACTCACAGAAAACCGACGTAAAGTGGCAGCTAGATGTTGCGTTTTGGTCGATGAATGCGATTTCCGGCGGCCCAATTCCCCTCACCTTCCTAATCCCTATTCCCCACGTGTAAGATTGGGAACGCACCCATGGTTATTTTGATATCACCGGTGTCCATAGGCGGTGGAAATCACCATCAGGTAACCCACCCGCTAGTCTGAAGTCTCTGCTATAAAAAAATGGGATTGCGAAGGATAATTCAACTGACTTTCGAAGTGAGGGTGAAAACTGAATGAGCTCCGAATTTGGGTTTCATGTTTTATAAAATAACACTCGACGCGGGCTCAGATGATATAACACGACTTTATGCGTTTGAGTAACGTTTCAGTGTTCGGGGGTGAAGTCGAAAGCTTACTTGAGGAACAGCTGGCTCTTGGCCTCCATGAGGTCCCCTCGATCAGACTCCTCGGGCTGGAGCGGCAGACCCTTCAGCAGAGCAGCTACTGCCTCCATACACGCCTGGTCCAGCTCCCTGCAGCATACCAGGTATCTGTCACCAAATACCATCATGACACTCATCTACTTTGGATATAAGCTGACGCCCGTGCCCAGAAAGGGTGGGTAGACGTGAAAGGGACAACTAGAGTTGTAAGTTGATAGGTAAACACTTCCATCAGATTTCAAAGGTTTCCAACTTTTTTATAATTTAGAAATATTTTATATATCTTTCTCTTGTAGACTTTTGATGGCGACAATTTTCGACACAAAAAATCTCACATTGTTACTCACTAATATCCCCAATACTCTTCCCATAATTAAACCCTGAATAATTATAACCCCCCCCCCCTTTTTTGGTGTTGTTTAAAGAACCCAAATGTACACAAAGCGTCTCACTTTTTTATGATGCGTCTCCTGCACATGTTATTTTGAAACAAAACACAAAAACACCTACACAAAACAAGATTTTTCATTGTCTTCTGCTCATGTAAGGATGGACCATAGATAAAAAATTAGCAATACCTACCATGTTTTGTGTAATGTTTTAGTGCAGAAGACGCGGATTTCCTGTAACATTATTATGGTAAGAATCACCTGGTGATCGAAGAAGCGTCAGCTCTCAACGGTGGTGCGATCTGATGGCTGGTCCCGAGCACCCAGTCCGTCACGTACTCCACCATTTTGTTGCGGAACTTCATTTCCTATGGTAAATATAACTTGTATTTTAAAGTTATTTAAATTTGGTTTACAGCTTGGAAAAAGAGTATGACGCGGTAGAATTGGAACTAAAACCAAAAATATTTTTTATGTCACTTATTTTCAGCTGGCAATTGAAAATCACCCCCAAAAAGCCCATTGAACAACAAAAAATAAAAATAATACATTTTACGTTCTAGTACAAAGGGTTGCCATATTAAATTAGGCGTCCTCTTTTTTCACAAGCTGTAGTTTGTTAACTTGAAAGTATGTAACATCATCCTGGGCAAACACCGTGGCGTAGCGGGCGAGTAGCCGGCTGTAAAGCGAAAGGCCGCGGAGTCGATTCTCGCACCGAGACAAATGTTTATGTGGCCCACCATATTTGTTTCGGGTGTGGGTGTTGTGAGAGCGTGCGTCTCTCGTAGTTCCTGATACTCACGACACAAGACACGTATCTTACTGTGGGGTCAGATCTATGTATGTGACTGTTGGGTTATTTATTTTTAAAAAAACTACCACCAGTAAAGAATAAATTCTATAATAAAGCTTGTACCTGTCTAAACGCCAAATCGTCCCGTCGCCTCATCATAGCTTCTACAACTTGGCAGAGCTTCGTTTTTATATGCACAGACAAAACTGTCATGTCTAAGTGACGGACGTATCTGAAAAACATAATTAGATTCGAGCTATAACAACTTTTTGAAATCGTCTTTATGTGCGTTGGGCACTTTATTTCTGGGTATTCAATGAGACTAAGCCGTCACGCTCGGATATGTAACGCTCGTTCGGGTAAAGTTGGTTCGAATCGACTTAGGGAGCGAGAGATACATACCTCTATATAGTCAACGCGTTACTGTTATACTCGCTCAGCGAGCGTTACATGAGAGAGCATGACGCATTAGCCGCAATTAGTATAGACATAAACACGGTTAGTCTTAGTTTTATTTAAAACGTTATTTAATATTGTACGGCTGTATACAAATTATGTAAATCTGTCAAAATCGTTGTATGTATAAAAGGCATATATCTGTCGTCATAACATATGGGGCATTTCACGTCAAGTGGGCAACGAAAAAAAAGTGAGGTTCTGAAATTCGTTCATATTTTGCTTATTTATACTTCTAGAGGGTATGAACGTGTACACAAGATATTTTTTTATAAAAGGTCTAATTGTCAAATTATGGCCTTCTAAAATATTGACCTCACCGGTGTAAGGGTTCCTTTGGGAGGTATTTTGCGTATTGAAGTCATTTATAATAAAATAACAAATGTAGTGTTTTGGGTAGTAAATTTAATGGACTTTTTGATTTTTTGAACCGATTCGAAATTTAAATTTTTTCTCTTGTGCTAAACCGGAAGTAAAGATTTCAAAACGCAATTTTAATAGTTTGGGCAACAACATTTTTATTGTTTTTTATTCGAAAATAAAGCTTGACATACACAGATTCTATCATAAAAATTGTAAATGGGGTGCTACATTAGTTTAGGAATTATATCAATTCGAGTACGTACATGTCGTACTGGTCGAGGTACCTGACGCTTGCTAAAGTCGGCTATTTTGCGTAAAAAAAAATACACACAGTAAAATTGCTTCGAAGTCACCTTTTTATGCATGATTACAATATTTACAGTTAATTTTATATTGATAACAGACTGATCCTGAAAGAGGATAATGTTTTTCGAGTATAGGTTTGTATTTATGTATGTCAATTTCTTTCGCACGCTCTTCAGCCCAAACGGCTTGAAGAATTTTAACATATGAGAATGTCATTTAATTCGCCTCAGAAGTGGGAGTAAAATAAGATATAATAAAATTTTGATAGTGTTGCTATCTGACAAGAAGTGTTGCGAGTTCACAATAACGATATAATAATAAAAAAATCTTTTTTATTCTCCTTTCCCTTTTTATGCGTAGGCGCAACAACTGAATATTACATACTATATTACTCCCATTACTTAGACACATGAAATGACATCTCATATGTTAAAATCCGTCAAGCCGTTTGGGATGTAGAGCGTGCGAAAGAAATTGACATACATAAATACAAACCTATACTCGAAAAACATTATCCTCTTTCAGGATCAGTCGGTTATCAATATAAAATTAACTGTAAATATTATAATCATACATATAAAGGTGGCTTTAAAGCAATTTTACTGTGTGCATTCTTTTTTACGCAAAATAGCAGACTTTAACAAGCGTCAGGTACCTCGATCAGTACGACATATACATATTCAAATTGATATAAATCCTAAATGAATGTAGCACCCATCTTATAATTTTTATGGTAGAATCTGTGTATGTCAAGCTTTATTTTCGAATAAAAAACAATAAAAATGTTGTTGCCCAAACTATTAAAATTTCGTTTTGAAACCTTTACTTCCGGTTTAGCACAAGAGAAAAAAATTAAATTTCGAATCGGTTCAAAAAATCAAAAAGTCCATTAAATTTACTACCCAAAACACTACATTTATTATTTTATTATAAATTACTTCAATACGCAAAATACCTCCCAAAGGAATCCTTACACCGGTGAGGTCAATATTTTAGAAGTCCATAATTTGACAATTAGACCTTTTATAAAAAAAATATTTTGTGTACACGTTCATACCCTCTAGAAGTATAAATAAGTAAAATATGAACGAATTTCAGAACCTCACTTTTTTTTTCGTTGTCCGCTTGACGTGAAATGCCCCATATAGTACTGTTACGACTACATACTAGAATAATCGCTAACCGAACGCGCCGCGCCGCCGATTCCATAAACGTGTCGAGCGTTCTAGTGCGTTCGAGCCGCGCTAAGGCGGGCCGCGTGACGTCACGCGCCGATAAGAGATCGACGAATATAAAAGGCGTGTGTGTGTGTTGGCGGGACAGTGTTTCTTCGGAAGCGATCGAGTGCGAACAACGAGCGACAAGCGAATATTCGGAGCGATTATTTCGACGCGTATTGTGTGCAGTACAGTGTTTAATTCTAAATAAAGTGCTGAGTCAGTTTCGAGAACAGTCGGCGTTTAATTGTTTGTCCTGAACCCCGTTAGTCCGTAACATTTGGTGTCAGAAGTAAGGACAAATGCCGGTGTTCCCGAAAGACGACGAAGGTATCCGTACCCGAAGCCAGCGCCAGCAAGAGATGGACCGAGGGCGTTTCGAAGATAGTCCGGCACAAGAGCCGGTTTCGCAGCCAATGACGCAGACGACTGCAGGCCCATCTGGAGTGTCGCCGACATGGGCACCTAGTGAATTATCGGCCATTATGTCGATGCTGCAAGAGCAAGCTCGACGTCAAGAGGAGCAAGCTCGACGTCAAGAGGAGCAAGCTCGACGTCAAGAGGAGCAGGCTCGTGAGTTGAAGGAGCAGCTCCAACGTGACAAAGAGGAGCAAGCTCGACGTCAAGAGGAGCAGGCTCGTGAGTTGAAGGAGCAGCTCCAACGTGACAAAGAGGAGCAAGCTCGACGTCAAGAGGAGCAAGCTCGACGTCAAGAGGAGCAGGCGCGTAAATTGGAGGAGCATCTGCAGCGTGGGCAAGAAGAGCAGGTCGTACTTATGAAGAATTTGCAAGCTACGGTCGGAAAGGAATTAAAAATCATGAAAGACCAAGTGGACCAGCATGAGCAGCGTATTGCAAAGGCCGAAGCCCAAATCGCCGACGTCAAACAACTTGTAGAAACACGTGTGTGTAGTGCCGCAAGTTCTGTGGTGGCTGCACCGTCAGGACGTGGTTTTAAAGTACCACCATTTGATGGCACATCATCTTGGTCGGCCTACAAAATTCAATTTGAGGCCGTGATGCAGGCAAACGGGTGGACCAAGGATCAAGCCAAGACTGCTCTAACCTTAGGTTTACGTGAGCAGGCCTTAACCGTCCTGGAGGCTCTTGGCGGAGATGTTACATATGACCAGCTGGTCGAGGCCTTGGAATCGAGGTATGGTGTTGCCCACCTGGAACACGTCTTTCGTGCTCAGCTTAAGGATCGAGCTCAACGTAATACCGAAAACCTACAGCAGTGGGCCCTGGAAGTTGAGAAGCTGGTTCGTAAAGCTTACCAGTCCACACCTGCACTGATTGATGGAATTCTAGTGCAGGCTTTCGTCGACGGAATCCGCGACTTAGAGGTACGGGCTGCTGTGAGGCTTGGGCATCACGAGACCCTGAAAGATGCGTTGGCTCACGCGCTGGAAGTGGAGGCTGTACGACAAGACCATCGAGCTCACCGCATTAGAGAGGTTGTGGCATCACCTCCACCACGCAATCATATTCAGAGGTACAGTCCGCGTTGCTTTAACTGCGGTGAAAGGGGCCACCTCCGCTTGAACTGTAGAAGACGACGAGGTGAAAGAGAAGATAGACCTGACAATGAGAAGAGTAAAAGCAACTGGAGGCACAAGGTTAACACCGCCGAACAAGCAGCAGGAAAAGCATATTGCTTGAAGAAGACTGTGGTTCCACCTAGATCAGAAGTCATTGTACCAGTTAGTTTGCCACGGAATTCTGGTCCAAAAGAAAGGTGTGTCCTCATTGAGAAGATTGACAATGATCATCCATGGAAAATTGCGAGAACCCTGGTAAGGTCTGCAAATAAGTCGGCTGTACGCGTACTCAACCCCAGTACCGAGCCACAAATAATAAAAAGGGGGGTGGTAATGGGTTCTTGCGAGGAAGTGGATTGGATGCGCAAATGCCAAGATTTACCCACGGTGACGAGCATGGCACCTGCGAAATTCGACGTGTCATCACTTTTGAAAGACTGTGGTGAGTTGTCTTTAGAAGAGATTAACAAGGCCAAGAAAATGTTAACACAGTACGCCGACATCTTTTCTTCTAGTGATGCTGACATAGGAAGAACTAATTTGGTCCAGCACAAGATTAACACAGGCAACGAGTTACCAATTCGTCAGCGACCAAGAAGATTGCCAGTTGCCAGAGAGAAAGAAGTGGATACCATGATTGACGGGATGCTGAGGGATGGTGTCATAGAGCCTTCATCTAGTCCATGGTGCTCCCCAGTGGTCTTAGTAAAAAAGAAGGACGGCAATATGCGGTTTTGTGTAGACTACCGTCGGTTGAACGATATAACAAAGAAGGACAGCTATCCTTTACCAAGGATTGATGACACTCTAGACACGCTTACCGGAATGAAGTGGTTTAGCACGCTAGACTTGAAGAGCGGTTACTGGCAAGTGGAAATTGACTCAAGAGACAAGGAGAAAACTGCTTTTTCTACTGGTAAAGGTCTATGGCAATTTAAGGTTATGCCATTTGGATTGTGCAACGCTCCTGCGACTTTTGAGAGACTGATGGAACTTGTACTTACCGGACTGATTGGGGACGCTTGTCTCGTCTACTTGGATGACATCATCATAGTGGGCCGCACATTCGAAGACCATCTTCGCAATCTTGAACGTGTCTTATCGAAGATCCGGGGGGCTAATCTTAAACTGAGTCCCAAGAAATGTTCACTTTTCAAGAAGCAGGTTAACTTTTTAGGACACATTATTTCAGCAGCTGGCGTACAAACAGACCCCGACAAAGTTGTGGCAGTCAAGGAATGGCCAGTTCCGAGAGACAAGACACAAGTTCGTGCGTTTTTAGGCTTGTGCTCCTATTACCGGCGATTTGTGAAGAATTTTGCAGACATAGCCAAGCCTCTACATAAGCTTACAGAAGAGAAGAGACAGTTTTGCTGGGATGAGAATTGCGACACCGCATTCCAAACGTTAAAAGACCGTCTGTGTAATACACCTATATTGGGTTATCCTGACACTGCAAACGACTTTATAGTGGACACAGACGCAAGTAATACTGGTATTGGCGGTGTGTTGTCACAACGAAAAGGAGAAAAAGAGGTTGTGATAGCTTACTTCAGCAAATCCTTATCTAAACCTGAACGGAATTACTGCGTCACAAGAAGAGAACTGTTAGCCGTAGTCAAATCACTGCAACATTTTAGTAAATATTTGCTCGGGCGGAAATTCCACCTACGAACAGACCATGCTGCCTTGAAGTGGCTACTGCAGTTCAGAAATCCAGAGGGTCAAGTAGCAAGATGGATTGAGTTGCTACAAGAGTTTGACTATGTGATAGAACATCGCAGTGGGAAATCTCACGGTAATGCAGACGCTCTATCAAGAAGACCTTGCGCAGAGAACTGCAAGCACTGCGTCAAACAAGAGGTTAAGGAAGAAGTGCCTGTGCGAATAATAAGGACAGACCTCAGCAACGAGTGGCGAGACACGCTACTGGAAGCGCAGGATAGTGACGCAGATCTAAAACCGATCTTTGAGCGGTTAAAAGCTGGTACGGCGAAACCTAAATGGCATGAAGTTGCAGCGTTAAGTTCCACTACGAAGAGCTACTGGGCCCAGTGGGACAGCTTGGTTATACATGATGGAGTACTGTGCCGTAAATGGGAAAACGCAAAAGGCGATCGATGTCATTTGCAAATGGTAGTCCCTAGAGCTAAGATCCCAGAAGTTCTGCAGCTCTACCATAATGGATTATCAGGAGCTCACATGGGGGTCAAAAGAACTCTGCTGAAGATCCGCGAAAGATTTTATTGGATCCACTGCCGAGACGATGTTGAGGAATGGTGTCGTAAATGCACAACTTGCGCGGCTGTGAAGGGTCCTCATACTCGAAGTAGAGGAGCATTAAAAATTTACAATGTTGGAGCTCCATGGGAGCGGATTGCTCTGGACGTAGCAGGACCTTTCCCTGTAAGTGACAATGGGAATAAGTACTTCATGGTGGTCATGGATTACTTCACGAAGTGGCCGGAAGTATTTGCCATTCCCAATCAGGAAGCTTCAACAGTCGCAGATAAATTGGTCAATGAAGTATTCTGCCGGTTTGGAATACCTTTAGAAATTCACAGCGATCAAGGACGTAATTTTGAATCCCAAGTATTTCAGGAAACATGTCGAGTATTGGGCATTCACAAAACCAGAACGACCTCCTACCACCCGCAATCTGATGGCATGGTGGAACGATTTATTCAAACGTTAGAGAGATACCTGGCAAAAGTTGTAGAAAGCAGGCAAAAAGACTGGGACAAGCACATTCAGCCGTTTCTCCTGTCATATCGTAGTGCGGTTCACGAGAATACGACGGTGACACCAGCTTTCGCTAACTTTGGAAGAGAATTACGACTGCCTGCTGATATGATAACTGGTATCCCTCCTGACACCCCGCGTAGTGTAACAGACTACGTGGACGATCTGCGCAAGAGATTGAATGACGTCCGAGTATCAGGTCAGCAAATGTCCGAGAGGATGAAGACCCGCTATGACCGAAAAATGAACAACAGCGGTTTCGACGAAGGTTCACTAGTATGGTTGCACAACCCAGTTCGATGCAAAGGCAAGTCTCCCAAATTACAAGCGAAATGGGACGGACCCTATAGAGTTGTCACCAAAATTAAGATGTCACCTACCGAATCCAGAAAGGCCAGCGATCTGCACCTAAGATAGTTCACGTCGACCGTTTAGCGCGTTATTATGGCTGTAACAATGCTCGGGACGAGCATGTCTTAGGAGGGGGCAGTGTTACGACTACATACTAGAATAATCGCTAACCGAACGCGCCGCGCCGCCGATTCCATAAACGTGTCGAGCGTTCTAGTGCGTTCGAGCCGCGCTAAGGCGGGCCGCGTGACGTCACGCGCCGATAAGAGATCGACGAATATAAAAGGCGTGTGTGTGTGTTGGCGGGACAGTGTTTCTTCGGAAGCGATCGAGTGCGAACAACGAGCGACAAGCGAATATTCGGAGCGATTATTTCGACGCGTATTGTGTGCAGTACAGTGTTTAATTCTAAATAAAGTGCTGAGTCAGTTTCGAGAACAGTCGGCGTTTAATTGTTTGTCCTGAACCCCGTTAGCCCGTAACAGTACTGTATGGTTAATAACACCACAAGATAATACCATTACATATCGTCACATTATTTCCTTTGTCAGCCTCCTTTCTCCCATCGTCTCTACGCCCAAACCTACTATTTTGGCTATCAGATATAGTCTCAGTTTGCTCTAAAGATTATAACTTCAGTGTCATACCAGGACTAAGCGTGTTTGTTTGATTTTCTTACCTTACTATAGCCAGCATGAGGCCTTCAATAGACGTTGTGCTAAGATGCTCCGACGGTTGACCACTCTTCTTATTATCCAGTATACTTTTCATTATAAATATCGTGTGTTCCACAAATTGCGTGTTTATGTCTGTTAGCATTACCTGAGGAAGAATTTTAAATGCAACGTGAGTTTTTTACACTAAAGCTCAACTAACCTAATTACATTTTTACTTAAAAGCTCAGCAAAAAAAATAATAATAATGAAAGTTGACACGGTGACAGTCTACGAATATTGTCAATAGTGCACCTGAACCCATTTTCGGTGTTCACGGCTGGTCTCAAGTGTTGGCTAAATAAAGTTCCTTTCTTTCTTTCTTTCTTGTCTCTCCAATCATGGAAAATATCAGTATTTTCAGTATCATTGCCAATGACAGTATTAATGTCAGTATCAGAATCAGTTCAAGCGTCAAGGTCAGTATCATGATAAGCGTTAATGTCAGTATCCGTATCATTGTCAGTGACAGTACTAATGTCAGTATCAGAATCAATGTAAGCGTCAAGGTCAGTATCAGTATCGTTGTAAGTGTTAATGTCAGCACCAGTATCATTGTCAGTGACAGTACTGTCAGTTTCAGAATCAATGTAAGTATCAAGGACAGTATCAGTATCGTGGCAAGTGTTAATGACAGTACCACTATCATTGTCAATGACAGTACTAATGTCAGTATCGGAATCAGTGTAAGCGTCACGGTCAGTATCAGTATCGTGGTAAGCCTTTATGTCAGTACCAGTATCATTGTCAGTGACAGTATTAATGGCAGATTCTGATAGTGCCTTTATTTTAATCAATAATATTATCAGTATCATTGACTGTGTATCAGTCTGTCAATCAGTGCCAGTATTAATATACTTTTTATTTATTTATTTATTTATTACACTTTATATACAATAAGTATACAGGCGGACTTAATGCTAAAAGCATTCTCTCCCAGTCAACCTTGGGGTGGTGGAGAAATTTACATGGCAGGTGTAATGAGGACTTACTCACTATACTTTTTCTCATCTTACCTGCTGATGCTGATCGAAGAATTTATCAATTATCGCCTTGATCTGATCGAATAATATCGGAAACAATTGTGGAGACATCTCTCTCCCCACCAGCTCTTTGACATGGCCCTGTATTTGTTGCCCGAACCGTTCGTTACTGCACAGAAGTAGCCGAAGTAGTTGCCCGATGAACCTGACGAGATGTACCGGACTATTGGTGGATAGTTTCGTGTTTTTATCTTAAACTAGCTGTAGCTCGCGACTCCGTTCGAGTAACAAATCTATCCCATGTGAACCGTATCTTATCCGGGATAAAATGTGGCGAAAGAATTTCCGACTGCCTCGGTGGCATAGTTATATTTCGGCACGACTACCGTCCTGAGGTCTCGGGTTCGATCGCCGGCGAGGACTGAGTGGTATTGGATTTTTCCATATCAGCCCGGAGTCTGGAATTTGGGCTCGATATGGCGATAGGCTCGCCCCTATCACATCTGGGACGGAACTAAGCTCGGCGAAATATGAGTGTACTAGTTCGCTAGTGCGCCTCTGCCTACCCATTACCCCTTCGGGGATACAGGCGTGACTTTTGTTGTTGTGATGATAGAATCTTTAAAATCGGTTCTGTAATTCTTGAGCATATACATTACACACATAAATAGAAAAAAAGCAAATCTCTCTTTATATTAGTTTAGATGTTTGATAAGAGCAAACCGCTCGCCTGATGGTTAGCGATATGACCTATGATCTACACTGCGCTCGTCATGACTCATGAAACATTAGATGTTAAATCACATGTCCAGTAATTACACCGCTAGAATGTCACTCAAACTGGAAGACAAAATTGCTTAAACAATGCGTGGCGTGATTACAGGGAGACATATTGCGAAATGCCACGGGCCCCCCGAGCCGGCAGGTAGGAGGCATGGGACCGAAAAAGCCGTGACCATAGGACGCGGGCTTAGAAGAGCTCTATCCAACGAATTTGCCACGGGCCCTCAAAAGTCTAGTTACGTCTCTGGCTGGGAGTATGTATTTTTAATTGGAATACTCACTGTGTGACCGGGCAATATTGCACTTCTTGAGAGCTATTCGGCAGTACATTGTATTTACGAGAATCTAAAACAAAATAAGTATATTTGTAACTTGGTTCTTTAAAGCAAATATTAAAGCGTGACAAACTTTTCTGTGCATGCAGCGTTTGTAAACAGGTTTTATTATCTGTGAAAAATAAATAAATCGATATCGAGATATGAATCGATATTCTAGAACAGCAATGATTGAATTACAATATATTTATTTGTTGTGACCTTAACCGCCCTTCTAATAATTCTAGCTACAATCATAATGTTTTTTCTTCTTTTAAACAAAATTGGCTCTAACGCGCTGCAGTGATTTTTGACAATGACAAATTTAGTAGATAGCATGTTTCTCAAACATCATAATTTATCTGTTAGTATTAAACTGTAACGGCTCCGTCACATGCACAGATAAACTTGCCAATCTATACATCGCTTCGCTGTCCGTTTGACAATTGACGTTACCTTGCATAAGTGACCACGTGGTCGTCGCTGGTCGTGTCTGTAGACACACCCCGCCCAATGCACACAGAAATGATGTTATATTCGCCCACTCTTGGATTTGCATCTATAACAATAAATACACCCAACAGTCACACACAGTTGTTAACATCTTAAACCCGTCAGAGGCGGCACATATATATGTTCCATAAGCGTATGGGCCTCCGGAGGCCGAGCCGCCCGTGACTATTTAAATAGATCACACTCAAGTATCGAATAATTGGGTACTTGACTATTTTTTATTGATTTTATACGAAATTTACATCTAAAACGTAACACAGAAAGAAATATTGAAATACTCCCAAAAATAAAAAAGTTATAAGCCTTTGTAGTTTGATATAACCTTTAAACAGCGGGAATGAGAAGTATCAGTAACATCACGTCACGGCCATAACGGTGCGTGCGTTGGAAAGGGATAGCAAGATATACCCACTACGCCTCCACTCTTGCTCATTGCAGAATTAAAAATATGAATTACTGTCTCATTTTTCGATGCGGTTTTTAGAGAAGGGTTTCTTTTTTGTTTTATTTGCTATTACATATAAAAATATGTCTGAAATGAAACAATCCAGTACCCAATTTGCAAAGTACTACCAACATTTACGACCATGGTTACTTAAATTCTTAAACTTTTTTCTTAAGTTTTCCCTATAAGATTAGCTGTTTTGAGCTTATAAATAAATAATAATATTAGCCCTGTAATATTACTGTCCCACTGGGCACGGGCCTCCGACACTAATGAGAGGGGTTAGGCCTTAGTATACCACGCTGGCCTAATGCGGGTTGGGTTTTATCATCATCATCATCATCATCAGCCATAGGACGTCCACTGCTGAACATAGGCCTCCCCCAAAGATTTCCAGATCGACCTGTTGGAAGCGGCCTGCATCCAGCGACTTCCTGAGACCTTTGTCAGGTCGTCGGTCCACCTTGTAGGGTTTTATATTGGTATAAAAATATTAAGTACTACATTTTACGACCAAGGTATCATAATGATATTAAAAACTAATTTGTACTAATGCTAAGGTATAACCACGGCTTTTGATGTTTGCGACACTTCAGAAATGCTACGAACATTTACGACCATGGTAGCTATTGGTCAAAATGGTCGAAGACCTTCCAGAGCGTATAGAATTTTATATCTGCATAAATATAATGAATTATCGTAAGATAACACCGATTGATACAAATGGTAGTTTACGACCATGGTTACCTTGAACTGTAGGCCAACCATGAGTTTTTTTGACATTACTCGCTAGCGACTCCGTAAAATATTTGTATGACAAACACCCGAACGCCACCGGTTACGCGGGGAACTGACGTTTTTCATAGAAATTGACAGCCTCCGTGGCGCAGCGGGTGAGTAGCCGGCTGTGAAGCGAGAGGCCGCGGGTTCGATTCCCGCATTGAGACAAATGTTCGTGTGGCCCACAGATATTTGTTTCAAGTCTGGGTGTTGTGAGAGCGCGCGTCTCTCATAGTCTCTGACACCCACGAAACAGGTTATACCTAGTGTGGGGTCAGGACTAGGTGTGTGACTGTTGGGTGTTTTTTATTATTAATAATTATTTTACGTAGTCATTAACGTGAAATGTCAAAAACACTCATGGTCGAGGTACTAACCTCAAAATCGTGCTCAGAGCTGCTATGGTGGGAGACCCTGCGCTTAGCGACGGCTCTATGTAACGCCTCCATTTGGTATTCATCCATCTTATCCCCCTGTCCCTTGGGATACTTCTGCAGCAGTTTGCACAGCGAGTCCCTGGATAAGTGTTTAGTCCTGGTTTAATGTTAGACATTTGTTTTTTGTGAATGTAATGTATATCAGAAGTTTGCCTTCGAAGTTTTTTCATGACTGGCATATTGTTTCCAATAAGAACTGAACTGGACCGACTGCCTTGTTAGGAGGGTAATGGTTTTTCACATCAGGGATAGAACTAAGATCGGCGAAATGAGGGTGTTCTAGTTAGCTAGTGCTCCTCTGCCTACCCCTTCGAAAAAAAAAGGCGTGAGTTTATATTATGTTAAGAAGTGAAACTTTTTTTTAAAATAAATGGCTTCCAAGTATCTGCGACGATTCTGCCAATGTGAAGGTTGGACCGCACCGGAGTTAAAATTACAGAAAATTACCGATTCTGAAAAGAGATGAAGTTACATTGTGTACTGTAGTTTGCCGTTCTAGAATAAAAGTACTCACCAACATCTGAATGTTTCTTCCCAAACAGGCTGTACGCCGTTGACGCAGTGCTCGATTTTTCTCAACAAAGCCATAATTCGCTTCTGCAGTGCCGCTGAACCTTATAAAAAAACAATGACTTACGACGGCAGATGAGGATCTGGTAGTGAACTCGCGTGCAATTTGAATTGAAATTTAAGGCGATATCGATTTATTTTTTGATTGGTATCAACTATAACTGGGGCTATGAAACCGGCAATAAACGATCTCAGTTTAGAGTGCAGATAGATTGCGATTATGAACCAATCAAATCAAGTCATTTGACGAATTCATGTCCAAACTGTGTTCGTATTGGCAAATTTTTGTAATCAATCTGCACATTCGAACCGAGATTGTTTATTGGAACCGGGCGTAAGTGATTCGCCTTCAATTTTACGCCTGTTTTTCTTATACAATAATCCGATGGCACCAACCTACCAATATTAAATCACCCCACATATACTTTACAACGTTGCAAAGCTTTGTACCAAAAATTTGTCAAATAGGTGAAATAATGTAGCAACAGAATTGGTTTCTAGTTTTCTCAAGTTTTGCACATGATGTACGTTCGGGGCGATTTAAAACAGCTGATATTAGCAGTTAAATAGTTTTGTTGATAACAAACATGTGCGCATTTGTCCGCCGTGACTCGGATGCGAGCGCCTCGCCGCGTACCTACTGAAGTTTACCTACATGTAGATTTGCTCACGCATATTACCGATTTAACACAGTATAAATGTTATGTTATGTTATGTTATGACATTTAATAACCGTACTTTATTGTTTATTTTGTTTGAAGAATTTATATTTTCCGTGTTGATTTTACAGTATTTTTATTGGTGAGGCAAAATGTCGTTAGGTTCGCGCCGCTCGGTACATCGAAAATCGATTTACCCCCAAAATTGTATTTTTTTTAATTAATCCACTTGTTTGGAAGAGACCTCTATTAACGCTTATGAGACCGCCCAACTTGTGTTTATTGTTTTTCAAAACACTTTATAATATTATGGTGTACAATAGAGAGTACAATAGAGGTAGTATCATAATATAATGTATAGATATATTTTATATACCACTTACTATGTATATTTTTATAATAACATCCTCTGGCCATATCCTGGCTCGCTGCGTGAAAGTAAAAAATCAAACTAATAAATCAATAAATTTGAATTTTTCATCCACATTTTTGTAGATTAATTGACGTTTAAAAAGAGTACCAGTGTGATTATTACTGAATAAATATATACTGAATAATCATAAAGTTATTTGTAGTATAAAATAAAACGTACATACTTATTATTGTAACAAAGTGAATTTTCTAATTTAATTTGCCCAGGACTGGTTCGCCCTAGGGTGTTAACGTCAGGCAGGTAGCCGGTCGTAAAAACTTTGCCAAATCCTTCCTGCAATATGCTTGAAAAAGTGTATTACGCCTACCCCATATTAAGGTGGGATAAGGGCAGGTAGAAAGAGAGATGATATCGCGTCAGTATCTTAATAAATATTGTACTGAGAACACGTGCGATATATTCAACACAATAAACGAGATTTTTATTCGAAAAATCACATAATTTGCCAGGGTTTGTGTTTTATTCCCGGTATGGCGATAGACACGCCCATTTTCCAGCATGTAGGAAAAAATCGGCTTAGTTTTTACGAGCTTTAAGAGCCACAGGCGTTCCTTACCAGTAGTGAGAACAGTGGAAGTATGCGCTATCTCCTGAAATACAGCGTAATTGGGCAACAGACATTGCGCAGTGATCTCGTCCGAGCCGCACCGGATATCCGCTTCCTGGCACAGCAAGGCGAAGCACGACATAGCCACAAGCACGACATCCGTGTCTATCGACCATAGACACATGAAGAACACCACCTGATGGACAATAACATTGTTTATGGTAAAAATTGCTAGTGGCAAGTATCATAATTTTTAGTCGCATGTGGGCTGTGGACCGGGAGGTCCTGGGTTCGATTCCCAGAGCGGACAAAGCAGGTTTTCTAATTTAATTTGTCCGGTACTGGTTCTCCAGAGGGTTGACGTCTAGCAGGGAGCCGGTCATTAAAACTAAGTCACATTCTTTCTGCAACATATTTGAAAAAGTGTATTGCGCTGACCTCAAATTAAAGTGGGATATGAGCAGGTACAAAGAAAGATTGAATATCACTACATAGTATAAAACAAAGTCGCTTCCCGCTGTCTGTCTGTCCCTATGCTTAGATCTTTAAAACTACGCAACGGATTTTGATGCGGTTTAATAGATAGAGTGATTCAAGAGAAAGGTTTATTTCTATAATACATGCATAAATTCAAACCATAAAGGGATGTAACGGGGATGAATGTTTGTCAAGACTCTCAAGCGGGCGTAGCCGCGGGCAAAAGCCAGTCACTACATGTCTGTCCGTTCGCTGTAAACTCAAAAACTGTTAAACGAATTTTCATTTTGTTTTTACCTATATATAGAGTGACTCATGAGTAAGGTTTACGTATTTAATTTGTCAAGGTTTTGTGTAAGAAGAAAACTAAACTCACGCTGAGGGGACTCGGTTGTCGGAGTTAAAAAGTGCATTAATGTCACATTAAAAATGACCAAATGACAAATTCTCGAATATTATGCAACATTGGCATTTTAAAAGTCTATTTCGGTGGAATTTTAAGTCAATAAATGAAACTAAATCGAAATCACAATCGAATCACTTTGAATGGTAGAGCCACGCTGTAGATAGTAATGTCTACAGCACGAATGCGCTGGCTTTGACCGGCTAGATACCACTGTCTCACAGAAACCGACGTAAAGTGGCAGCTTGCTGTCACGTTTCGTTCGGTAGTGAGATTTCCGGTGGCCCATTTCCCCCTCCTTTCCCAATCCATTTTCCCTCTTCCGTTCCCTCCTTTTAGGTTGGCAACGCACCTATGATTATTTTTGTGTCTTGGGTGTCTATGGGCGGTGGGGATCGCTTACCATCAGGTGACCCACCTGCTCGTTTGCCAATCTCTGCTATAAAAAAATTGAGTGCCAAGATTAAGGGGGCAGCTGACTGACCTCTAATTTGATATGCGCCTGTTTGCATATCGGTATCTGGGACCCTCGGTTGGCGTACTCCTTGTGCTTGGCGAGGAACTCGTTCCGGAAGGTGAGGATGTCGCGCAGCCAGCGCAGCACGTCGCGGTAGTTCCCGATCTGACGCTGGATCAGCTTCTGGGATATGTTGTACAGGACTTGGGAGCTGGGGGAGTTCGATATAATGTTGAGAGAGTCATATTTAATACATAACATAAGCTCACGCCTGTATCCTAGAAGGGGTAGGCAGAGGCGCACTAGCATACTAGTACACCACATTTCGCCGAGCTTAGTTCCGTCCCAGATGTGATAGGGGGCGAGCCTATCGCCATATCGGGCACAAATTCCAGACTTCGAGCTGATATGGAAAAATCCAATATACGAGCAGATGGATCACCTGTTGGTAAGTGATATCCACCACCCATAGACACCCAAGACACAAAAAGAATCTGAGAAAAAAAAGAGTGAGATTTCCCGTGCCCCATTTCTCTTTTTCCTTTCTCAATCCCTTTTGCCCTCCCCTTCTATTTCTTCCTTTTATGTTGACAACGCACGCATGATTATTTTTGTGTCTTGGGTGTCTATGGGTGGTGGAGATCACTTACCATCAGGTGACCCATCTGCTGCTTTGCTAGTGTCTGTTAAAAAAAAAATGTGGTTAAGTTTAGGGACATGGTTAAGGGCCCTCGCCCACGCCTAGCTACGCCACTGCTTACAGTACCACAACACCTACATTGTAAATCACACGCACTGGTCTCAAACCCGCGGCCTCTCCCATCCGTACTCGTTCGCAGCGCTATAACCTGCCAAACCTTACAACCCTTACCTGATGTCCCAGAAAGTGTTGAGAGGAGCCTCAGGGTTCCACATGTAGACCCTGTCAGGCCTGTGCAGGGCCAGCAGCGCGTCCATGGCGGCCTGCGATATCTCCCCCATGCCGGTCTGGTGCACCAGGGAGACCAGGCCGTTGATTAGCTCGGTGGTGGACGACTGGATCTCAATGCTGGACCGGCCTGGGTTCTGTGGGAAATGCAATGAATTTTCGGCCGACGTCAATTCTTCTATATATTCGACAGACTTTCAAAAGGTCCTCAATTAGTCTGTATTTTCCAACCGACTTCCAAAAAGGAGAAGGTAATCAATTCGTCTACATTTTTTTTATGTTTCGCAGTATATACACCCGTTAGTCACACACCTAGGCTGAAATCTATAGTTCTTACTTAAGTCTTGTACCAAAGTCGACTCAGCGTAGTCGTCTTTGGAGTGAACTAAGCGAAAGTCAACTTTTGCGTATTTATAATTCGAACTCGAACTCAGGCTAGCCATAGTTTGACTTTGCATAGTCTACTCAGACGTTATCGGTTTCACGCAGTTCCTTTGACAAAAGAAACGTAAGATTTTTATATATTTACAGGAGACGCGCCTTTATATTTGTAGGTTGTAAAGGAACGTATTACGTAATTAACAGCTGACAAAATGGCTGACGCTCTTTGAAATGTCAAGTGAAAAACAAACCGCATTATACATAAATCGTCTTATAATCCTTTCAGCAACATGCTTGAAAAAGTTTGCTACGCCGACCCCACATTAAGGTGGGACAAGGGCAGGTAGAAGAAAGAATAAACATGAATCGTCATCATTTGATAGTCAAAACATGGATTTATTATTTATTACTATTGTTGGCAAAATCATTAATATTTTGAAGAAGGCCATAATTTTTAAAGTAAGAAGAAACAAGATGATGATGATGAAAACATGATGACATAAAAAAAGCATTCTAAGCTCTAAAATGATGAAGTAAAGTGTAAACCACCAAGAGAATTACAAGGGCTCAAATATGCCAGGAGTCACAATCAGGTGAGTGAGTGAGGTGATCGACTCTGTCATACCAATTCCTGGAGCTCTAGCTAATCCACTGCCATTATTTCATATTAATATATTGACAAAAGTTTTATTAATTTATCAAAATTGTTAAAATGGGGATTTTGTATTTTGGAGACTGTTTACTAGCAAATTGTCTGTCTGTCTGTTTGTTTACTAGCAGCCCATGTAGAGTATAAATTGCATCTCAGTCAGCCAGCAAGCCCAAAGCAAAACCATGCCTTATTAACATTTCCTACCAGCGGTAAACTGTTGAGGCATTACCATCTGGGTACCATCTGAGTGGTTAACCTGCCAGGCAAGCTTATTGTCAGCTAGACCATGCAAATTGCCATTGTGGTGATCTGATGATTAATAATGAAAGATCTGAGGGAAACTCTGTCTGATATTTATTTCTTCTGTTTCAGAAATAACATTTTGAAGTTATTAAATTTTCACACATGCAACCAACTGCGGAACAAGTTATCAAACACAAGCAATATTACAGTAGTTTGTGCAGTAGGTATATTGCACAATAGTTGAGAATACCATTTATGTACTGTGTGGATTGAAAGAGGGAATAATAACGAAGATTGAGAAAGGAATGTTGCGGTGGTTTGGGCATGTAGAAAGGATGGATGAAAGGAGGCTGACAAAGCAAATATATATGGCAAGTGTGAATGGTAGAGGTGGAAGGGGAAGACCTCATCGAACATTCTCTGACCAAGTCAGAGATTTACTCGAGAAAGGTCAAGTTAAAAGTACCCTAAACCGACATGCATGCATGAAGAATGTAATGAGACTGAATGAGGGGAAAGAGGTGTGTAAGGATCGTAGCAAATGGAAATCCGTTGTCTCTGCCTACCTCTATGGGAAAAAGGCGTGAGTCTATGTATGTATGTATGTATGCTCACTCAAATAAACAAAGGTTAATATCAGAGATTGTAATAAATAAATATTATTCATGATAATTATTATTTTATTTACCTACTGCAAATCAATTTCCTGACAACATGTAACCAATTCATTCTCAAAATATCTATACATTGTTTAGGCCGACTACATAATAATTAATATAATATGTACTTTCACTGATTCACTGTCTGTTTAATATGACTGCTAGGTGGACAGACGACCTGACAAAGGTCACATGAAATCACTGGTTACAGGCCGCTTCCAACCGGTCGATCTGGAAATCTTTGGGGGAGGCCTATGTTCAGTAGTGGATGTCCTGTGGCTGATGATGATGATAATATTATTGGAGCAATAGCATGATGGTCACTGTTGCATTGTGGGTCGCCGCGATGAAGTCCGCCGTCCGTCCATTCCCACTGGTTCTCGGGTCACCTTTCGCGCTTTGCAAATGGCTCAGCAGAACGATTTTTTTAATTCTGAGCACGGTTTCGGGTTTAATGTTATATTAATTATTATTCAGGACAATACTGGAAGTTGTCAAAACATTTGTCGATTTTTTTTGGCATCTTCTGGGTTACAAGTTTATTCCAAACAAAATTATCTATTTTCGTTAAACTTTAATAATTAATAGATCGATTTACAGTATAATAAACGGTACTGCAATATAAGAAAATCTCGTACCTTTAATTATTAAACATTTTCTAACAATAGTTTTGGTATTTTAATTTAAAAAACGTTAGAATGAATAAAACAATTTCTACATTTTATGTCAGTATTTCGATACTGGTATTACTGGATGCCGAACTGACAGACCGAAGTCAAGGTTTTGTGGACTTGAACTTAGCAAAGTTTTTCTTGTGAAAAATGACTTGGACTAAGTCTGAGTTCGATTTATAAATTCCAAATCCTCACTAAGTTCGTTTTTTTGACTCGGACTTAGTCGAAGTTCGTTCTATAGATCTCAGCCCTAGTCCTGCCCCCACACTAGGTATAACCTGTATCGTGGGTGTCAAAGACTATGAGAGACGCGCGCTCTCACAACACACACACGCGACACGCGACACAAATATCTGTGGGACACACAAACATTTGTCTCAATGCAGGAATCGAACCCGTGGTCTCTCGCTTCAGAGCCGGCTAATCGCCCGTCAAGCCACGGAGGCTGTCTAAATCCGGAAAATGTGGACCGATTTTCCCGAATTCCTTCTTGAGTTTGATAAAACATATTCCATGTGTAATCCATATAAATTTGGCCACAATCGGATATATCGAATCGATCAATTAAGTTTTTAATTATTGAATTTGTGGATACTTTTAATCAGATATTTTTGTAACACCACCATGGTCGAGCTACGCCCAATTTCCAAAAATAATCACAAGTTTAAAAACTTAGCAAACCGACTTCAAATTCGATCGTGACCAAATTTATATGGGACCCTTGAAATAAGCTCTATCGAACACAAAAAGAATTTCGAAGATCAATCCACATTTGGCGGAGATATCGCGTAACATATGTACATAAAAAAACAGTCGAATTGAGGACCTCCTCCTTTTTGGAAGTCGGTCGAAAAAACAACAAAATTCTAATTTAACGGGCATTATACTCACGCTCAACATGAGCATGGGATCAGCGTGTATGAGCTTCACCATGCACAGCAACAGGTTCCTGTAGGCGGGCATCTCTTCAGACCTGTTGAACTTCGACTGCACCTCCTTGGACTTCAGGGATAGGGATATCATCCTCAAAGGGGTGTGGACTACGTAACCCTAGGGAAAAAAATTAAATACATAAGCTCACATCTGTATCCCCGAAGGGGTAGGCAGATGCGGACCCGCGAACTAGAAAATCCGCTTTTCGCCAAGCTCCTTTCCGTCCCAGATGTGATAGGGGCGAGCCTATGGCAATATCGGTCACAAATTCCATACTACTTTACCGCGAAAACCTACACTTAGGTAAACTTCAGTAGGTACGCGGCACGTGGCTTCCCACTAAAGTCGTGCCGAACAGGTCCGATCATATTTTGTCATTGAAAAAAGTCTTTGACCGCTGATATCAGCTGTTTTATGTCGCCCCGAATGTACATAATGTGTAAACACTGAGAAAACTAAAAATCAACCCTGTGGCTAAACTATTTCACCTATTCGACTGATTTTTGGCACAAAGCCTTGCAACGTTGAAAAGTAAATCTGGTATGATTTTATGTAGTTACGTCGGCGCCAATCGGTATAGTTTGCATCTCGATCTACCGACTTATTAAGTACCGTTCTAGTATAAGATCAGGGCCGTCTTAAGGCATGCATGGGCCCCTGGGCACACAAAAATAGGGGAGCCACTAAATGTATAGATAAGCCCACGTACCCAGCGGCGTAGCGTGGGTTTTCGCCGCCCGGGGCCGCCCGGAAATATGCCGCCCCTTTTCAACCGACTTAAAAAAAAAAGAGATTTTCAAGTCATCGGACTAATTTTGTACGAGTATATTACCCGATATTTCCGGCAAATGTGGACCGATTTCTAAAATTATTTTTGTCTTCAATAGAGCGGTTGGGAATGGTACGGACTGCCGAGACGATTATCGGAAGTTCGAGACCAACCTCAAAAAGAGCACACACCTCTGACTTTTCTATGTTAAGTGTGTTTTCATTGTAAAATATCGCTTGCTATAACGGTGAAGGAAAACATCGTGAGGAAACCTGCATACCCGAGAATTTTCCACAAGAATTTCGAAGGTATGTGAAGTCTACAAACCCGAATTAGGCCAGCGTGGTAGACTAAGGCCTAATAACCCCTCTCATTAGTAGAGGATGCCCGTGCCCAGCAGTGGGACAGTAATATTACAGGGCTAATATTATTATTAATAGAGCTTAGGTAAACCGGGGTTATCCTATATATTTGGACATTGTGCAGCTTGTATACTATTTTAGCCCAAATCACCATCAATTTAAAAAAAATGTTTTGTGTGATGATAACAAATACAATTAAAATTATTAAAATTACACTGAAATAAAGTAAAGTTCACAGACAGTAAATCCGCAGAAGAAAAAGGCGTTGCGGCTCGTTAAATTATAATTTGTCTCAGATAATGAGTGAATACAATGGTAGTAATTGAGCACCCAACTTGCAAGAATTTTACTTTGGTTTTAGGAAAATATATAGCATACTATGTAAAAACTATATTGGATTAAACTACGGATTCTGAACAAACTACTTAAAATTTTCGGGTATACTAAAATTCACTTTTTTATAATTACAAAAATATTATTAATAATAGATGTTATGGGTATCCCCTATAAACCCGAGCTACCACGTCCGCAAAGTTAGTAGGTACCTATAATTAAATCCGCAAATATATGGGCAAAATTGTAACTTTGGCAACACTGGTGAAATATCATTTAAAATGGCAGCCGGATTATTCACAGTAAAAATTAAAAAAAACTTTTTTTATGATTTCGAGATTATGAACTATCCATGAGATTGTAATAATTGATCTCTAAACTACTCAATTAATTACTAATAATTGCTAATGTCTTTTGAGGGAGTATTCATAGACGGATTTGAACACTGTCGTTTGGTCGAAATATTAAGCTTTAATCTGCGAATGTTTGTTAGAGTCAAGTGTCCGCACCCCCTACCACCTAAACGGTTGGTTCTGGAAATGTGAAAAAAATCATGGTAGTCGCACATACGAATTCGGGTTCCTCACTCGGGGGTCTTAACCGCCGATGGTTTGGGTCCCGAGCCCCCGCCATCGGAGGGGAATACATTTATATTGATAAATATGTTTTTTTTTTTATATGTACTAGCATTTGCCCGCAGCTTCGCACGCGTATTTTGTAGGGCCAACGGTAAAAACATTTGATTTGTTGATCCAGCCTGTCGTTTTAGTCTAAATATTCTACAACGGGGCGATCCAGATATCGATTTTGAAGTCAATCGGCCCAGAAACACAGTAAAACAAAATGCCGGTCACTTTTGACAATTCTGACACCGGTTCCGTCGTTTGGAACCACGGGGCGACCCAGATATCGATTTTGAAGTCAATCGGCCCAGAAACAAAGAAAAACAAAATGGCGGTCAATTTTTAGATTTCGACCCCGGATCACTAAACGCCTTTAAATTGGAACATAATTCGTAAAAAGTCCAATGTGACTCAAAAAATATGGTAACGCCACCTATTGATAAATTTGAAAATCACTTTCAGCCGTCATAGAACTCCCAGCAATCGCACTCATAATACAAAAATATCAATTGTTTTTTATAGAGTTGACCGATTTGAATAAAACAAAGCCTAAATGTTATTCCAAGATGTGGTCTACGATTTCCTATCCAGTTCCGTAAAATTACTTTGGTGGGTTTCATTTGATACGTGGTCAAACATACAGACAGACAGACAGACAAAAATCTTCAAAAAAGATAGAAATGTGTTCTATTACTATTTCTAAGCCCCCCAATTAGTTTATTTTAGAAATCTAAGCAATGTACAGACGCGCGATATTTACATTCTTTTTATATGTATTGATGATATTTAAAAATTTAAAAAAGCTTCTAAAAAAAAGAGTACTGAACATAATAAAATATACACCCAACAATCGCACTCGTAATCCTGACCCCACACTAGGTGGAATTGAACTTATATCATGGGTATCAAGAACTACAAGGGCCTTGCGGTTCCACTTCACCCACACCTGAAGCAAAACTCACAAAAAAATCTATCGCAGTGTGGGAATTGACACTGTCATCGGGAAATATTTGTTGTCACCAACAGCAGT
This sequence comes from Clanis bilineata, assembly GCA_036417725.1. NCBI lineage: Eukaryota > Metazoa > Arthropoda > Insecta > Lepidoptera > Sphingidae > Clanis > Clanis bilineata. The sequence goes on from CM071165.1 coordinate 3,505,201, forward strand.
GCAAACTAAAGACTCGAATTGGAAGTACATGTCCCAGATAATGTCCTAAAGTTCGGTCGCCAAAGTATCTAGCGGTCGTCGGGCGCCTGGGCGCTGTCCCAGGGTCCGCGCTGCCCCATCGCCCGCACCGCCCAAGCGCTCGCGCCGCTCAGCACGCGCGCGCCCCAGCAACCGCGCCGGCCCAGCAGCCGTGCGCCTCAGCGACCGCACCGCCCCATCGCGCACTGCCCCAGCGACCGCGCCACCCCAGCGTCCGCACCGCCCCAGCGCCCGCGCCGCCCCATCTCCCACACCGCTCCAGTTCCCGCGCCCGCGCCACCCCAGCACCCGCGCCACTCAGCACCCACGCCACCCCAGCGACCGCGCCGCCCCATCGCGCGCACCGCCCTAGCGACCGCGCCACCCCAGCGTCCGCACCGCCCCAGCGCCCGCGCCGCCCAGAGCCCACGCCACCCCAGCGACCGCGCCGCCCCATCTCCCACACCGTTCCAGTTCCCGCGCCCGCGCCACCCCAGCGCCCGCGCCACCCAGCACCCACGCCGCCGCAGCGACCGCGCGGTCCCAGAGGCAGTGCACCCCAACGACCGCGCCGCCAAATCGCCCGCACCGCCCCTGCACCCGCGCCGCCCAAACTCCGCCGTCCAGAACCCACGCCGCCCCAGCGACCGCGCGGGCCCAGCGGCCGTGCACCCCAACGTCCGCGCCGCCCCATCGCTCGCACCATCCCAGCGCCAGCGCCCGCGTCGTCCAAAGCCCACGCCACCCCAGCGTCTGCACTGCCCCAGCGCCCGCGCCGCCCAGAGCCTACGCCGCTCCAGCGACCGCGCCGCCCCATCTCCCACACCGCTCTAGTTCCCGCGCCGCCCCAACACTCGCGCCGTCCAGAACCTACGCCGACCCAGCGACCGCGCGGGCCCAGCGGCCGTGCACCCCAACGTCCGCACCGCCCCATCGCTCGCACCATCCCAGCGCCAACGCCCGCGTCGTCCAGAGCCCACGCCACCCCAGTGACCGCATCGCCCCAGCGCCCGCGCCGCCCAGAGCCCACGCCGCTCCAGCGACCGCGCCGCCCCATCTCCCACACCGCTCCAGTTCCCGCGCCGCCCCAACACCCGCGCCGTCCAGAACCCACGCCGACCCAGCGACCGCGCCGCCTCATCGCTCGCACCATCCCAGCGCCCGCGCCCGTGCCACCCAGCACCCGCGCCGCCCTAATGCCCGCGCTGCCACAACGCCCGCGTCGTCCAGAGCCCACGCCGCCCCAGCAACCGCGCCGCCCCATCTCCCACACCGCTCCAGTTCCCGCGCCCGCGCCGCCCCAGCACGCGCGCCGCCTTAGCGCTCGCGCCGCTCCAGCGCTCCCAACACCCAGCGCCCACACCGCCCACGCGCCTCAGCGACCACGCCGCCCCAGCGACCGCGCCGCCCTATCTCCCACGCTGATCCAGTTCCTGCGTCCGCGTCGCCCCAAAGCTCGCGCCACCCAGCACCCGCGCCGCCCTAGCGCCCGCGCCGCCCCAACGCCGCGCCGTCCAGAACCCACGCCGCCCCAACGACCGTGCCGCCCCCCCAGCGACCGTGCCGCCCCAACGCCCGCGCCGTCCAGAACCCACGCCGCCCTAGCGACCGCGCCGCCCCAGCACCTGTGCCGCCCCGAGCCCGTGCCGCCCAGAGCCCGCGCCGCCCCATCACGTCGTATTGTGTGGCGTGAATCCGTCGCACTTGAGACACATGGTGCATTAGCGCATACATTTTGATTTTTTAATTTCATAAGTACCTATACAAAAATGCAACGATTTCCGCCCCTTCTCATGTGCCACCCGGTGCTAATGACCCGACGCTACGCCAGTGGGTAATACCTAGTGTGGGTTTAGGGCTATGTGTGTTTGTTGGGCGTATTTATTTATTTTCTTTTTATGCTGAAAAGAATTGCGGCCCTTGTCGCGCCGCGCCGTGTGCCGCCCCTCTTCAGGTGCCGCCTCTCTTAATTTGCCGCCCCCCTTCATGTGCCGCCCGGGGCCCGGGGCCCCCCCGGCCCCCCCCACGCTACGCCAGTGCACGTACCCCCTCGATGTATGCAAACCTACAAGCTTGCGTAGTGACGGCGACCTTTTTTTTTATCGAACTTCATATATTCGGTCAAATCTTAACTTGCTTCGTGACGGTAATCTTTTTTAGCGAACTTAGAACGAAGAGAGGTAACTACTTTTCAGCCGTTGGGGGGTCTAAGGTCGAGGGGCCCTGGGCACGGGCCCCCTCTGCCCTTATGGTAAAGACGGTACTGTATACGCTTAATACCTGCGTCGCCTTATTGGAAGTGTCGGTGAACATGGCCCTCAGTTCAGCGGCCCGCGGGTATAACAATTCTATCTGCGGCCACCACGGTAATCGCGGTTGTTTTATTATCCTGAAACAATTGATATAAATTATAATATCAGTCCTGTAATATTACTGCTGGGAACGGGCCTCCTCTACGAGGGGTTGGGCCATAATCTAACACGCTGTAATGCGTTACGGTACACTTCACATACCTTCAAAATTCTTATAGAGAAATTCTCAAGTATACAGGTTTCAGCACGATGTTTTCCTTCACATTTACAGCATGCGATAATTCGCAATGAAAACACATTTAACGTGGAAATGTCATAGGTGCATGGTCTTTTTTTTTGTTGTCTCGAACCTGCGACGATCGACTTGGCAATCATTATCATAATATTGAATCGACGATCTTTATACAGAGTGGCGCCAACCTAACGACATTAAATTTTATAATGAGTACCATAGGTATTTTTAAATTTCGCCGTACAATAAAAATAACAAATAAATAAATAAATACACCCGCTAGTCACACACCTAGTCCTGCCCCCACACTAGGTATAACCTGTATCGTGGGTGTCAGAGACTATGAGAGACGCGCGCTCTCACAACACACACACGCGAAACAAATATCTGTGGGCCACACAAATATTTGTCTCGGTGCGGGGATCGAACCCGCGGCCTCTCGCTTTACAACCGGCTGCTCGCCCGCTGCACCACGGAGGCTGTCAACTGTAACATCTATACGAAAAAAACGATGTTTCAAACAAAATAAATAGTAAACTTCGCTTACTCAATGTCACACCATTTATACTGCATAAAAGCTGTATTATGCGCGGAAAAAACTACATGTAGGTAAACTTCAGTAGGTACGCGGCACGATCATCGCTTCCGAGTCGCGCCAGACAGGTCCGTTTACGTTTGTTATTTACAAAAGTCTTTGACCGTTAATATCAGCTATTTTAGGTCGCTCCAAACATCATGTGCAAAAATTGAGAAAACAAAAAATCAATCCTGTGGCTAAACTATTACACCTATTGAACTGGTTTTTGGTACAAGATCTTGCAATGTGCTAAGGTATAACTGGTATGATTTAATGTCGTTATGTCAGCGCCACTCGGTATATCTTTCGAAAGTCAATCGTACTTACCTTAAAAGCGAGTTAACAATCACATAATGGTACGATAAGTGAGTATTAAGGTTGAGACACACTTTGAGTGCGTCATTGTTGTGAGGCATGATCCTGAACAGCGAGACGAAGCAGTCCGTCATCAGGTCCAGCTCCGTGTACCCTGAGAGGAGGTTGCCTCGGATGTACGACTTCGAAGGGTTGAAAAGCAAAGACTGAGGGAAAAGATCATCAGATACATGAAAAATATCAGCCTGTAAATATATCACCCGTTATAAATAATATCAGGTGCCAAAAAAATATAAGATGCGTATAAAATATCAGTCTATACAAATGATCAAGATCTGTAAATTTTATTAGCTCTGTAATCTGTATAAAAATATCAACCTGTATAAAATATATATCACCCGTTATAAATAATATCAGGTGCCAAAAAAAATATATGTCGGAGGGCCAACGCTAACGTTGTTTTTTAAAAACGGGTGACGTCAGTATGGCTGACGTCACTTTTTTTGACAATAAGATGATTACTCATCTTATTTATCAAGTGTGAACACTGAAATTCACTAACTCCCTTTATTAACGGTGCTCAAGAGCACCGTCTAGTCAGGGATGTGGACAGTCCGAGTGCCGGAGCACGACTGTGTCGAATTTGCTCTGAACACTCCTTTTATAGGGTGCATAATTTGCAACTACCTACTCAATATCGAATATCGAATGTTGAAGAAATAATTATAACGATTATTTTAACTTTGTAGAATCTTTTAACGATTCAGCACTTTAACAATTGTAAAATGAATTAATAACGTGAATTAACAACGGCTTTTTAAATGAGCTTGCGATTTTGCGCCGATACGGCCATTCTGATAGGCGGTGCGTGCTCTGCACCAGCCTAATTTGTTGTGAATGCTCGTAGAACAACATTTTTTTTTTCTTTTTTTTCTTTTCTTTTCTTTCTTTCTTTCTTTCTTTCTTTCCATTTGAAATAGCACGTGCTCCTATTGAAAGCTCATGGTTGTACGCCGATACGGTTATTTTGAAAGGCGGCGCGCGCTCTGCACCAGCCTCGTTTATTTTTGCGAATTTAAGATTCCGATTTTTTTTTAAACTACCACCGGATCCAAACGCGGCCCTGCCTGAGAAGACCCGGCGAAACAAACTCAGCGGGCAAAATTACCTAGCTCACAAAACATTTTCCCGAATTGACCACTCAGGATTTTTCAAATTGACCACTTATGATTTTTAAAGATAATCACTAACGTTGATATTTAGACTTCAAAAATGACTGCAACAGTGTCACTTATACCGTCTCGATCAATCCTGACCATAAATCAAGTAGTTTTTTTTTTGCATTGAATTCCGAGATGAAATTGCACACAAATCAAAATACGGGTATTTAGGCGCACCTCGTGCCCTAGTTTATACGGTTTTTAGAGGAGGTATCCGACCAGCCTTGCTAGACCATATAAACATTTGTACAAATGTTCCACACAATGCACTTTTTACGAATCAGTAGTCAGAGTACGAATGCTCCACGCATCTATGCACTTTTCTTACGGGGATAATGCCGTGGTCCACAGGGGTTCTAAAGGAACGGGAAGGGTCGATGCTGTGGCGCTGAGCGGTCCTGTACGCCGTGGTCCACAGAGGCTCTGAAAAGTTTTTTTTTTTTTGCAAATGCTCCACGCATTTTTGCACTTTTCTTATGATAATTCTGTGGTTCTGAGCGGTCCCGTACGCCGTGGTCCACAGTTTGTTTTTTTTTTTTGTATTAGGGTGATGCTGTGGTTCTGAGCGGTCCTTTACGCCGTGGTCCACAGGGGCTCTAAAGGAACTGGGAAGGACGATGCTGTGGCCTGGGCCTTTATTATTGACCGTGGTACACAAAGGCACTTAAAAACTAGTTTGAAAGTATCGATCGAACTGAAAGTATCTCGGATTGAAAGTATCAGTCGGATTGAAATATCAGTCGGATTGAAAATTGAAATATCAGTCGGATTGAAAGTATCCGTTGGATTGAAAGTATCCATCGGATTGAAAGTATCGATTATCAGGGCAGAAAGGTTCAAGTTAAATGAGTGGGATCACTATCCCACTTCTGATGTCGGAGGGCCAACGCTAACGTTGTTTTTTAAAAACGGGTGACGTCAGTATGGCTGACGTCACTTTTTTTGACAATAAGATGATTACTCATCTTATTTATCAAGTGTGAACACTGAAATTCACTAACTCCCTTTATTAACGGTGCTCAAGAGCACCGTCTAGTCAGGGATGTGGACAGTCCGAGTGCCGGAGCACGACTGTGTCGAATTTGCTCTGAACACTCCTTTTATAGGGTGCATAATTTGCAACTACCTACTCAATATCGAATATCGAATGTTGAAGAAATAATTATAACGATTATTTTAACTTTGTAGAATCTTTTAACGATTCAGCACTTTAACAATTGTAAAATGAATTAATAACGTGAATTAACAACGGCTTTTTAAATGAGCTTGCGATTTTGCGCCGATATATAAATTACGTATAAAAAATGCCAGTATGTATGAAGTAAGCGTGCTTTTTGTATTATTCCATCATGAGTGATTAGTTTTATTTAAAAAAGCTTTAGCCGAAAATAAAGTAAGAACTGTGAAGACAAAAGGAATAAAAAACTTTACTTGACATAGCTGTAGTAAAAAATTATGAGGTTAATGAACAATTTTACGAATTGTTTCCGGAGTTACTGTACATACTGCATGTTACTGTTTTCGCTTATAACATTTTATTTATGGTTCTACGACTAAAAGTTACTAGACAAAAGTTGTAGATAATTTTAATTGCAACAAAAATGTATTTTTTTTTTGTGAGACATATAGTTTGGCAGATACACCATAAAGCATTAGAACCCCTTTTTCCAAGATGGCGGCCGTGGGACCAGGGTTGCAATCCCACAAACTTGGATTTAACTTTACACTAACCCCGCCCTTAATATCTAAAAAATAAAATGGGTCCTCTGACAAACACAACCCCAACTGTAACTGTTCAATGATAACTATGTATAAACAATAAATTCCGTAAAAATATCAGCTACTCACCTTAAGATCGTTGATGACCGACTTGACAAGTACGAAAGTCACATTTCCCGAGTCAGCAATGTTGAGATACGTTGACGCCTTGCAAAGCTTCACGCATGTCACTACAGCCGCTTCTATCATTTGTTTAGAGTTATTTTGGGGGTCTGGAACAAAGACATTCTGATTTATACCGAGTGGCGTCAAACTACAGACACCAAAACCTCCTAGACATACTATACAGCGTTGCAAAGCTGTGTACCAAAAATCATTTCATCATCATCACCAGAATTTAGGCACAGGATTGAATTTGTTTTCTCAATTTTTGCACATGCTATACGTGGGACGACTTAAACAGCTGATATTAGCGGTCAAAGACTTTTGTCGATAACAAACATGTACGGAAGTTTACCCACTGAAGTTTACCTACATGTAGATTTTCCTGGTCATATTATCGCTTTTACAAAATATTAATGGTGTGGCAATTAGTAGGCAAACTTTTGCTATTTATTTTGTTTGAAATACTGATTTTTTCAGTGTGGATGTTACAGTTTTTTAATAGTGCGGCGAAACTTAAAAAATATTTATGTTACCCAATTAACTAATTTAATGTTCTCAGGTTGGCGCCACTTGGTATATATTATCCATAGACAACTTGATTGGTAGAGCCGCGCTGTAGACAATAACGTCTACAGCACGAATAGGACGGCTCAGCCGGTTTGAAGAAACTGGTAACTTTCTCACAGAATCTACGTAAAGTGGCAGCTTCTTATTGCGATCCGTTCAGTGAGATCTTCGGTGGCCCAAATCTTCCCTTTCCAATCCCTATTCTCCTCTTTTAAGGTTGGCAACACAGCCATGATTATTTTGGTATCATTGTCTTTGGATGGAGATCAGTAACCACCAGGTGATCCACCTGCTCGTCTACCAGTCTCTACTGGAACTCTATAAAAAGATGGAAACCAAAGATATTCAACAGTATATTTTATTCATATTAACCCGTCGGAGGCGTCACATAAATATGTGTTACATAAGCGTAGGGGCCACCGGATGCAGAGCCGCCCGTGACTATATTAAATCTTTGGTGAAAGCGGAATACTCACTAAGTCCTCTCTTGACGGCATCTATAAAATGTTTCTTTTTAGTGTGTCTGGGGCTGCACGGAGCCCCGCTATCCGCATTCACTATCTCTTCTAGAACTTTCTGTGACAAAAATAATTCTTTACAGTAATGGATTGTTAGCTATTTTGTTTGAGAACCAATGGTCTCACCATAGAGGATGCTCAAGACCGGGCGAAGTGGAAGCGATTAAGTAGGAAGGCGGACCCTGGCAGAAAGGCCGGGATAACGCCAGGCAGAAAGAAAAAGAATGGATTGTTAGCTATTGTAATAATAATTGGGTACTTGTTTAATTTTTATATTATTTTTTTATAAAATTTACGTCGTCTAAAATATAGAACAGAAAGAAATATTGAAATATTCTCAAAAATAAAAAAAGTTATAAGCCTTTGAAGTTTGGTGTAACCTTCAAATTGCGGGAAAGAGAAGTATCAGTGTAATCACGTCACACCATAACGGTACGTGCGTTGGAAAGGGATAGCAAGATATCTCCAATATGCCCCCATTCCAGAATTTAAAATATGAATTACTGCTTCATTTTTCAACCAATTTCGATACAGTTTTTACAAAAGGGTTTCTTTTTTGTTTTATTTGCTATTACATATAAATATGCGTATAAAATCAAACATAGTCAAATACCCAATTATTGCTTTCTTTCTTTATTTATTTCTAAAACATTCTTCGTTATTACTTTCATTCGATAACTACAACTTTGTCTGTCTGAACCATGTTCCCAAGAATGTCCATTCTGCTGAACAAATGATAATTCTACTTCTTTTAAAAATAATTGTTTCCATGCATTTGACATGTAGACCAGGGTAGAAGCCTTTAAAAATAATGAAAAGTGAAAAGAAATTATAGTAGGATGAAACCCATTAGAAAAGGAGGGAAATATTATAAAAATGAAAGGAAAAATAATTTACGAGCGATCTGAGGTCGGGAAGGGGATGGGGGTGAGCTTTTAAGGGTAAAAAATGTTTGTTCTCGATTTCCGTCAAAACTAAAAGTCCTATCGAAAAAAGTCAAATGGCAAAGTTGTGGATAATAAAAAGATCTAAAACTTTTGTATTTACACTTTTTTCACATAACCTCAAAATTTATGTGAAAAATTCAAAAAACCAAGTTGTTGGTTTTTTATTTTTATCTTTTACAAAAAAATCTTTTTTTTAACGAAATTTTGTGAAAACTTACCTTTTTATGTCCCAAATAGGCTGTAATTTATTTGATTAAAAATATTTATTTTTTCACCTTATTTTGAATTAATATCGAAAAAACACCCTAATTTTCAAACGAAAATTCACCCGTCAAAATATCAGCTTTTTTCAAAAAGTTGGTATGATTTCTGTTCGTTGAAATCTCTACTTTCCGATGGTGAAAAAAAAATATATGATACTATGGTAAATCTTCTCAGAAAATGCAAAAATTCAAAAGAAACTTGAATTCGAAAATTTTTTTTGAATTATAAATAATTTTGAGCTATTTATTAAAATTTACACTTTAATTACTCGAAAAACGTTAGATTTCATGTGACGTTGATAACAAAAAAATTGCAAATAAAAATACTACTATAATTAAGAAACAAATAAGTTAATTAAATTAATATTTAATAAGACATCTACAATATTTGGAGAAAGTTGTCTAATTTTGTTTAAATTATATGCGTAGATGCCTATTTATAACTATTTTGAGATAAATTATATATATACCTGAGTAGATATACCTGAGTGACCTACGAAAAATTGTAGCCCATCAAAAGATATTTCGTGGAGAAGTGGGGAAGGGGCTAGGCGGGTCTGGGTCTTACTACATACATACCTACTATTATATACTATATATTTCGTAGCAGCTGTTACAACTGCTAGCCTAACCAGTATTCGAAATACAGTACAGTATACAACATCGTTTATAAAAATACACGTGCATGCTGAGTTTCTTGAAGATAATTGTGACAAGTTTACTTAAAAAAACAAAAAAACTTTTCGAATCTGCATAGGAAGGTAAATACTATCTCTATTTTTATCTGTATCAATCAACTCAACCATAAAAATCGTAATATTTTGTTTAAAAAATAGTATGCTTAACGTAACATAACCTAAAGATTGAAATTAAATGATATTATTGTACAAGATAAAAAAATAATAATCTCCTTAATTTTGCACAAACAAATTTAGTTAATCCCATGAAAAAAAATATATTTCAAAATACATAAAAAATATATTTAAATTCTATAAAAAATATATAAAATATATATCGTAGATATATTTTTAATAAAACAAACTTTTTGCCGATTTTCATATATTTTTTATACATTTTTTATAGATTTATAATATATTATTCATACATTTTGACATTTATTTCTTTAATATTTTTTTTTATGGGAGTTTATTCACGATTAAATAGTGAAGACATTATTAATTCGATTTTGTCTTTTCAGATTATCAGTATGGATGAATCTGTTTGTATCATTTGCAATAAGGCAGATGATAAGCAAGTGTATGCAATAAAAAAAGCAGCTTTGAATCGTTTAGTGGTATCCAGCAAGAAAAGAATCGAAAATAAATACAAAAAATTTGAGACTTTGACATCAGCTTTTATTCATCGAAGTTGTCAAAGTCAATTGCATTTTCTGAGAAGATTTACCATAGTAACATATATTTTTTTTTTCACCATCGGAAAGTAGAGATTTCAACGAACAGAAACCATACCAACTTTTTGAAAAAAGCTGATATTTTGACGGGTGAATTTTCGAATGAAAATTAGGGTGTTTTTTCGATATTAATTCAAAATAAGGTGAAAAAATAAATATTTTTAATCAAAAAAATTGCAGCGTATTTGGGACATAAAAAGGTAAGTTTTCACAAAATTTCGTTAAAAAAAAGAATTTTTTGTAAAAGATAAAAATAAGAAACCAAAAACTTGGTTTTTTGAATTTTTCACATAAATTTTGAGGTTATGTGAAAAAAGTGTAAACACAAAAGTTTTAGATCTTTTTATTATCTACAACTCTGCCATTTGACTTTTTTCGATGGGACTTTTAGTTTTGACGGAAATCGAGAAAAACCGTTTTTTACCCTTAAAAACTCACTCCCATCCCCTTCCCGACCTCAGATCGCCCGTAAATTATTTTTCCTTTCATTTTTATAATATTTCCCTCCTTTTCTAATGGGTTTCATCCTACTATGATTTTTTTTGGTTTTAAAAATTATCGACCCTGGACTAATGATTTAGAGAATATCAAGGTAAATCCAGCAATCAAGTTTTCACAATGACCATGAGACTCAGATGTGGATGATCTCAAGGCCCTGCTGGGATTATGTTGGCAATTCTTTCCAGTGATTGCACGGGTATTGACCCGTCAGATGACCTTCACTTAAAGAATCAAATCCAGCCAACGCACCATACCAAACTCATCAAAGGTCATCGGTTTAAAAGTTTCTACATTATAGTGTCTATCTTCACTAAAGTTTGGTGCATAAAACCACATCACTTAAAACAACAAACACAACACTGGACAAATATGTTATGTTATGAAATAATTTTAACAAGCGACGCTCAATATGTCAGACTTCCCGTCAAAATCCCTGATTAATAATTATTCAACAGAGTTCCGTTTAGTTGACATCTCTTAACGTAAAAATGATTTCGTTTTTCGCACTTGGGAACATGGCAGTCTGGTCGGGGCTCGCACAGAGTTAAGACCGAATCTTATGAAGATCCTTATAAACACACTGTGATTAAATATTATATTATTCAAAATTCGGATGTTTTACATTCGTGAAAATCACCTCGGTCCATGCTTAAGGTTAGAGATTAACAACATAATTAACGTCACGATTAACATTTTGAAGCCGATTTTTACTAAGACATTGCTTTTACTTTAGCTATACATGAAGAAACTTGGGGTTACAAATGATCACAAGGTTAAAAACTGTACCGACCGACTTCAGTTATCTGATTATAACCAAATTGGGACCATCCTTGGAAAAAGCTACCAAGTGGTAGAGCCACGCTGTAGACAGTAACGTCTATAGCATGAATGGGCCGGCTCGACCGGTTAGATACGACTGTCTCACAGAAAACCGACGTAAAGTGGCAGCTTGCTGTCGCGTTTCGTTCGGTGAGTGAGATTTCCGGTGGCCCATTTCCCCACTCCCTTTCCCAATCCTCTTCCCTCCTTTTAGGTTGGCAACGCACCCATGATTCTTTTTGTGTCTTGGGTGTCTATGGGCGGTGGAGATCACTTACCATCAGGTGACCCATCTGCTTGTTTGCCAATCTCTGCTATAAAAAAAAATGCTCTATTCGAACACAAAAATAATCTTGAACATCGGTCCAAATTTGGATCTATCGCGTAACAGATATACAAAATACAGACGAATTGAGAACCTTCTCCTTTTTGGAAATCGCTTGAAAGGGCACCGACTCCGACGAATTACGAACCTTCTCTATTTTTTGAAGTCGGTTAAAGTACAGGCGGATTTCAACTCCTATTGAGCTCGGTAGATAAGTTTTAATACTTACGGGGTTTAACACAAGCAGCATTATCTGTAGAGGCCACATAGCGACTCTCGACTTTTTGTTATCGGAGAAGCTATCTTGTAATATATCAAATAAAGTATCGCAGCATTTACTCAGCTCGTCGTTAGGCCGACATTGTACTTCGGAGAATTCCTAAAACAAGATGAAAACGACAAAAAAAAACAAAAACTGAAAATTTCAAAAACGAACACATAAAAGTAACCCTTTTAAACAAAAAAAGAATTTCTCGAAACGGCCCAGGGGTCTTCGAGTAATCGGGGAACATACTTAAAAAAAAAAGATTCCGACGAATTGTTAACGTCCACCTTTTTTTGAAGTTGGTTAAACAGATATGCTGGTGGTAGGACATTCGTATCCGACCGGATGGCGACCACCGTACACATGCTGCTAAAACCTGCCATTGTGACCCACACTCCGTGTGTGGTTCGCGTTCCAGGATCAGCCAGTGTACTTCCGGTCCATCTTCTCGGCAGTTTGATGCATTAAACCACATCACTTAAAAACCAACAAATACAGCTGTAGAGAATAATAAGAAATAATTTTAACAACCGACGCCTACCCTGTCAGACTTCCCGTCAAAATCCAAGGGTATCTTACCTGGGGATAAGTGTCCATCCAGTTCCATATGGCCTTCTCCAATGACGTCACTAGGACTATGTGCGCTGATTTCCTTAGTAACCTAAACTTTTGTATAGACTCTATAATCAAAATCATAAATATTATATTATGTACAATAAAAAAGGCCATTGTCAAAATAGACAATGGATACTGATTTTTTAATTAAATAGATAATAAATCTATACTAATATTATAAAGCTGAAGAGTTTGTTTGTTTGTTTGTTTGATTGAACGCGCTAATCTCAGGAACTACTGGTTCGATTTGAAAAATTCATTTTGTGTTGGATAGCCCAATTATCGAGGGTGGCTATACGCTATATAACATCACGCTATGACCAATAGGAGCGGAGCAGAAATTAAAAATGTTGAAAAGACTATATTTCAGAAACTACTGGTTCGAATTGAATTTTTTTTTTGTGTTGGATAGCCTATTTATCGAGGATGGCTATAAGCTATATAACATCACGCTTTGACCAATAGGAGCGGATCAGAAATGAAAAATGTTACCAAATCGGGAACATTTATATCTAAGACAGAAACTATTGGTTCGAATTGAAAAATTCTTTTTGTGTTGGATAGCCCAATTATCGAGGGTGGCTATAGGCTATATAACATCACGCTATGACCAATAGAAGCGGAGCAGAAATGAAAAATGCTGCTAGCGGGGAATTTTATATTTCAGAAACTACTGATTCGATTTGAAAAAATATTTTAGTGTTGACCGAGGGGATGAATGTTAGGGTGACTAAGGGGTGACTGACGGGGTGATTGATGGGGTGACTAATGGGGTGACCGACTGGGTGACAGCCGGGGTGACAGATGGGGTGACAGGCGGGGTGACAGGCGGGGTGACAGACGGGGTGACAGACGGGGTGACAGAAGGGGTGACAGACGGGGTGACGGACGAGGTGACAGACGGAGTGACAGACGAGGTGACAGACGGGGTGACAGGCGGGGTGACAGCCGGGGTGACAAATGGGGTGACAGGCGGGGTGACAGGCGGGGTGACAGACGGGGTGACAGACGGGGTAACAGACGGGGTGACAGACGGGGTGACAGAAGGGGTGACAGACGGGGTGACAGACGGGGTGACGGACGGGGTGACAGATGGGGTGACAGACGAGGTGACAGACGGGGTGACAGACGGGGTGACAGGCGGGGTGACAGAAGGGGTGACAGACGGGGTGACGGACGGGGTGACAGACGGGGTGACAGACGAGGTGACAGACGGGGTGACAGACGGGGTGACAGACGGGGTGACAGGCGGGGTGACAGGCGGGGTGACAGACGGGGTGACAGAAGGGGTGACAGACGGGGTGACGGACGTGGTAATAGACTGGGTGACCAACTGGGTGACAGACGAGGTGACAGACGGGGTGACCGACTGGGTGACAGACGAGGTGACAGACTGGGTGACCGACTGGGTGACAGACGAGGTGACAGACGGGGTGACAGGCGGGGTGACAGACGGAGTGACAGGCGGGGTGACAGGCGGAGTGACAGGCGGGGTGATAGACGGGGTGACAGAAGGGGTGACAGACGGGGTGACGGACGTGGTAATAGACTGGGTGACCAACTGGGTGACAGACGAGGTGACAGACGGGGTGACCGACTGGGTGACAGACGAGGTGACAGGCTGGGTGACCGACTGGGTGACAGACAAGGTGTCAGACGGGGTGACAGGCGGGGTGACAGACGGAGTGACAGACGGTGTGACAGAGGGTGTGACTGACGGGGTAAGAGACGGGGTGACAGACGGTTTGACAGACAGTGTGACTGACGGTGTGAGAGACGGGGATGAATGACGACAGAAGTAGATCATCCCATTACCTCTTTTAGAATTATTGTGCTATAGGTGCCTACGACTCACTCTTTCAACCCTCTCTCTCATACGCAGACGAAGTTGCGCGGGTCAGCTAGTAAATAAATAAATACACCCGCTAGTCACACACCTAGTCATGCCCCCACACTAGGTATAACCTGTATCGTGGGTGTCAGAGACTATGAGAGACGCGCGCTCTCACAACACACACACGCGAAACAAATATCTGTGGGACACACATAAAAGATAAAATAAAATAGAAAAAAAGAAAGGTGTTTTTTTTATAAATTGAGATCAACCTTCGTAAATAATGGATTTTTTTATATAAACAGTTTGAAAGAGTGCTTTTAAGCGATAACAATTATATTAAAACAAATATCATTTTATTTTTAAAAATTTGTAATTCTTTTTTTTTATATAAATTACAATTGACATAACATAAACTCACGCCTGTATCTCCGAAGGGGTAGGCAGAGGCGCACTAGCGAACTAGTACACCCACATTTCACCGAGCTTAGTTCCGTCCCAGATGTGATAGGGGGCGAGCCTATCGCCATATCGGGCACAAATCCCAGACTCCGGGCTGATATGGAAAAATCCAATATCACTGTGCCCGACCCGGGGATCGAACCCGCGACCTCAGAACCGTAGTCGTATCGAAATACCACCACGCCACTGAGGCAGTCAGAAAATAATACACTTTATAATAATATCAGCCCTGTAATATTACTGTCCCACTGCTGGGCACGGGCCTCCTCTACCAATGAGAGGGGTTAGACCTTAGTCTACCACGCTGGCCTAATACGGGTTGGTAGACTTCACATTAGGGATGATCGATATTAGAAAAACATCGATGCTAATATCGATTCAAAATCACTTTGCCCGACCGGGGATCGAACCCGAGACCTCAGGACGGGTGTCGTACCGAAATACAACCATGCAACCGAGGCAGTCAAAATTACAATTGATCTACATCAATATAACATACCCTACATGCACAGTTCTTTGCAAATATCGTCCTAAAAAGTGGTCTCAGGAATAAAACAAAGAAAAAGATCACAAGTTCTAATTAAATCAAACACAAATATAACCCTATGCACGTATCATAAAGTAGCTTTTTAAACGAAATGATCAAGCGTTCTTAATTTTGAATTTTCAAATTTAGAATTCTATCGGCGTCCAACTGTAGGGAAAAGGAGTGTTTAAGCACTTCTTTGCTGTCCCATTTTCCGAGCGTCAACTGTGCATCTAGGTAAATAATATATCGATGTTGATCTATGTAAAAGTTTGCAATATACTTTTTTACAATGCAGATAGAGAAAAGGATATACTTTATAATGTAACATTACCTGTTAATAATCTAATTAGACGTAATATATCGACATTGATATGCTGTATCAACTCTATATCGGTATAGTCGGGGTTCTCTTCGGAGCTTGACGATAACTCCTAGAAATAATCACAAGTTTAAAAACTTAACAGACCGACTTCAAATCCGATCGTGGCCAAATTTATTTATATATGGGACCACCTTTAAAATAAGCTCTATCGAATACAAAAATAATTTTGAAAATCGGTCCACATTTGGCGGAGATATCGCGTAACATACATAAAAAAATATAGACGAATTAAAGACCTTCTCCTTTTTGGAAATCGGTCGAAAAAATATTACATGTTTTATACAGTGTTCCATAAAGTTGGTATCAAATGAGAGGACGCTAATGTAGCGGTAAAGTTTAAAATTTTGTATGGCTCAAAATTTTTGAAGAATGACATTTCGAATTTGTGACGATTAATAATATTAATTAATATTAATAACACCCAACAGTCACACACATAGTCCTGACCCCACACTAAGATCGAGTCTTGTGTCGTGGGTATCAGGAACTACGAGAGACGCACGCTCTCACAACACCCAGACCCGAAACAAATATCTGATTGATTTCTGTCTTATTGGGTCAGTAGCAGTTCATTTGTAAACCACCTATAAGTAATAAATGAATGACAGATTGAAAAATGAAAAGTTTGTATGAAGTGATATTTTTTCATTTCTTTTGGACATCTCAAAACTAAGGGAACGTACCCATATTACGTGACACATTTTCTCAATTTTAATACCCCCTCCACCCCTCGGTGACCGCCCGTAGTATATGCCAAGACCACCCCTCTCCGCCTCTAGATGTCACGTGGTAATTTAAATATGGTTTTAAATCATATTTTGTCGAAGAAAAGTTAAAAAACTAAATATTATGATGTGTTGCCACCGGTGACTAAAAAGAGCTAAACGTTGCGCGCCATATAAGACTATAGCTCGAAAAAGCACGAGATTCCCCTAAAGGATATTGACTACGTGACGAAAACTTAAGACGACCCCCCCCCTGCCCCGCCCCCAAGCGTGGTATTTTCAAATCAAATTCAAATTCAAATAATTTATTCTGCAAATAGGATATTTTATACCACTTTCACATGTCAATTATGAGTATATATTGATTTTAAGATATTGATAAAGTAATAATGGCGTCGGCATTTCGTGGCTATCCCTGAGAAGAAATGCCGAAACAAACTCAAGGGTTATGGCCTCTTTTAAAGTCCAGACAATACATGATATATAAAATTACAATTTAAAATGTCAACTTATTTCTAAATACAATACTATATTAATATGCCAATAGAGATAGATTTGAAGACCATTCCCCCCAAAACTAGTGACGTAATATAGGTACGCTCCCTAATACATTATGACTTACTTGTAATCTAGCACTGATCCTGTTAAACACAGCGTTGAAGAAGTTAAGACTCAGTGCAAATAGCACCTTACTCGCCAACTGTCTTAGTACAGTGTTGTTTACCACATTCTCATTTCGGGTGTCTATAAACAAATATATTATTTAGTTATTTTTTTCGGCTGCTCGTCTCTGCATCACTGAGGGCGACTTGCACCACTATTACTAACCTACAGTTAGTCCTAACCTCAAGTTAAATTTTAAATGAAATATATGAAGGGCATGTAATTCATTACATATAATGTACTACATGCAATTACAGATAATAAATGATGACATTTAATTAATTACATGTAATGAATTACATGTCCTTCATATATTTCTATTTCAATTTAACTTGAGGTTAAGGCTAACTGTAGGTTAGTAATAGTGGTGCAAGTCGTCCTGAGGCTGTCTGAGGAATACCGAGTCAGAATACCAAACAGTGGCGTGCACTCCGTATAGAGAAAGAAACACAGTCTAACCTGAGAATTTGCTATTTACATAAATAAAATAAAAAAGCCTTTTATTTCTTGCCTAAAACTACATATTAAATTTTTTTGAAAAAATTAAATTAATTTGTTTTATGCATTTGATTGCAAGAACCCCTCTTAATAGGTGATTCTTTCTTTTTCAACTATGTTTTAGAAATTTTAATGATGTAAATTGTAGATAAAGTTATTAACCCGTCGGAGGCGGTACATATATTATATGTTACATAAGCGTATGGGCCACCGGAGGCCGAGCCGCCCGTGACTATTTAAAAAGATTATTTTTAATTAATTTAATTTGAGTGGCAATAAGACAAACCTGATTCTATAAGCGATGTCGCGGCTAAAAGCTAGTATGTAATTTAATTATATGCCATATATATGCCATAACACTTACCTATAAATTGACAGACCTCTCTCAACAATATTTTGACGTTCATAGCCTCCTCATACTTGGCGGTGTCTTTGGGCTGAGAGCTGAGACATATCTCCAAAGTATCTAGCACTATGACCAGGCTGTCGTGGTAGCCCTTTTCGAGCTCGGTCTGCGGTCGATTCACACCACTTGATATGGTCGGTTGGTACTAAAACAAAAAAAAAAAATTATAGCAGGAAATTGACATAAAATAATCACAAGTTTAAAAACTGAACTGACCGACTTCCAATTTACCGATTGTGGCCAAATTTATATGGGACCACCCTTGAAATAAGCTCTATCGAACACAAAAATAATTTTGAAAATCGGTCCACATTTGGCGGAGATATCGCGTAACATACATAAAAAAATACAGACGAATTGAGGACCTTCTCCTTTTTGGGAAGTCGGCCGATAATCACAAATTATAGCAGGAAATTCTTTCTTTCCTTCTACCTGCCCTTATCCCACAATGAGTGACGGGCGGCTCGGCTTCCGGAGGCCGAGAAAATGTAACAAACAACACACTTTCTCAAGCATGTTGCAGAAAGGATTTGCAAAGTTTTTAAGACACACTGTCTACCTGACGTCAATCAGTCCCGGGCAAATTAAATTAGTAAATTAGCTTTGCCTGACCTGGGAATCGAACCCAGGACCTCCCAGTCCACAGCTCATATATCAGCATATACTTTTTGGTGGCAGCCCACCAGACCAAGGAGGCGACGACGACGACAAAATTATCACAAGTTTAAAAACTTAATGGAACCAGTTCAAAATTTATCTGATTGTGACCAAATTCTTATAGAAATAAGCTCTATCTAACTTAAGTCATACTTTTTCAAGAGACAATATTTGGCCTTAATTTTACCTGTTCCAATTACCAGCTTTCCAAGTTTTTAAATAAAATAATAAATATATGGAATGAAAAAAAGCAGTCGCCTCCTAGGTCTAGTGGCAGCATATATGGGCTGTGGGTTGAGAGGTCCTGGGTTCGATTTCCAAATCGCGCAAAGCGAGTTTTCTAATTTAAGTTGCCTGCGACTGGATCAGAGGGGGTTGACATCAGGCAAGCAGCCAGTCGTAAAAACTGTGCCAAATCCTTTCTGCAACATGCTTGAATGTGTTGCGCGGACCCCACACTAAGGTGGGCTAAGGGCAGGTAGAAAAAAGAAAGATCAATTGATTTTTTTTAAATCAAATCAAAATATTTATTGAATCCATAAAATATTAAACATCATTTAGATTCCGTCAAATTTTAACTCTACCGCCTGTTCGGAAGGCTGTTACACCAAAGAAACGGGCAAGAAACTCTGTCGTTGCTCTTTTTAACACCAATTTACAGTCAGTTACTTATACAGTACAGCACCAGATCCAGAAAAACCTTAAATTAGAGCAGCTAATAAATCTAAAATAATCTAGACTTACCAGTTCGTTAACCCTCTGCAGTATCTTGGTAAGTCCTGCGATCACCAGCGAGAACCGGTGCCTGCTGATCTGCACCAGGCACGCCTTGCATTGTTCCTCGTTTATACGGGAGTGTAGATTCTGTGCTCCTGTCTTGTATGGCAACTAAGGAGGGAGATTATGGCTACTTATTTATCAATGATGTAAGTAGAGTTACATAAAATACATGCTATTGCCTATTTCAATAAATAAAAAGCAACAAACGGTTTCAAACTTGCCACACCTGCTTTTTTTAGATATTTATTTATGGCAGAGACTGGCAAATGAGCAGATGGGTCACCTGATGGTAAGTGATCTCCACATGCATACCCAAGATACAAAAATAATCATGGGTCTTTAGGCTACCTAAAAGGAGGGAAACAGGTATTGGGAAATGGAGGGGGGATTTTGGGCTACCGGAAATCTCACTGACCAAATAAAATGTGACAGCAAGCTGATGTCGATTTTCTGTGAGATAATAGTATCAAACCAATTGAGCTGGCTCATTCGTGCTGTAGACATTACTGTCTGCAGGGTGGCTCTACCACTTGTAAATGGACCGTATTGTGCAGAAATGATCCAACCCATAAAAAAGAAACAAAAAAAATCTAACACCAATATGGTCTATTAATGGTTTAATATCATGTTGACATTAGAGATGAAACAGATAGTGGTTTGACCGGATACCGGATACCGAGTATTCGGCAAGTTACAAGGCCGGAGCGCCGGATATCCGGCTACCGGATATTCGGCCTGAACTGAACCTGTATATAAAAAAAATCAAAAACAAAATAATTTATTGAATCCATAAAATGTCACATATTATTAAGATTCCGTCAAAAATTTTACACTACCGCCAGTTTGGAAGGCTGGTTCGTCAGAGAAGAACGAGTAAGAAACTCTGACGTTGTACTTTTCGAGAAAAAAGTATTAGTAGGCAGTTTACAATTAGATATTAATAAACAAACAATAAATCATAAACATATTTCATTAGATTAGAGCAGCTAATTTACAACAAAGTTGCCTCAATGTAATATAAAATCAATAAAACGTACTATTTCGATTGCTGAGCGACTCCCACAAGCACGGCGAATAAACAGTAACCTAGACCGATGGATACAAATAGTAAAATAATAAAAAAAGTCGAGCAGACCAGTCCCCACAAGCAGCACCCGTTCACGATTATGACGCATGTGCCAGCCATCGGCCTCTCAACCATGTTGCAGGGAACTGACCGGCACGGCACACGTCGTCGACACAAGCATGGACTTTTAAGCGAGCATGACTACCTAGACCGATCACAGATTACAATAGAAAGAGACCACCATCATACCATTGCTACTAAAGTCATACAGCATCGCTACAGTGTTAATTAATTGTACATTGTAATAAACAAAACAAAACAAAAAATAATGTCGTGACCAAGAAAAACAAAATCCAATTGCTAACGAGATTGACTTTTCTTAAAGACATCTTGAATCGATCGCAGTCAAGATCCATATATTTGGTGGTCATTTCATTTGAATCAGTACCCGCAGTTGTCTAGGTTTGCTAGAATTTGTATTTCAGCATATGACAGTAGCGTTTACAGCGAAAGGCTATTTTGGGAAACTGGTCTAGCGTAAAGCCAAGCGGAGTCGCTTCTTACCAACAAATGATTTGAGTGGTAGAGCCACACTGTACACAGTAACGTCACTCGAATGGGCCGGCTCGACCGGTTTGATACAAATGTCTCACAGAAAACTGACATAAAGTGGCAGCTTGCTATCGCGTTTCGTTTGATGAGTGAGATTTCCGGTGGCCCATTTCCCTCCTCCTTTTCCCAATCCCTTTTCCCTCCCTTTCCATTCCCTCCTTTTAGGTTGGCAACGCACCCATGATTCGTTTTGTATCTTGGGTGTCTATGGGCAGTAGAGATTGCTTACCATCAGGTGACCCATCGGCTCGTTTGCCAGTCACTGCTATAAAAAAAAATGCGGAAAATTTTTTATTCATTCACCACAATTTGCCACTTGTTCATTTTGAGTACTAAACTAATTAATAAAACAAAAATTTTTGACGTGCCATTATAAAAATAAAAGTTGTCCATAAACTTGTATGATTTTCCTTGTTTAAAATAATGATTTTTTTTTATTATTTCACTATCCGGTATCCAGCCGAATACCGACTAACTATCTACGGCCGGATAGTGAAAACAATGCCGGATAGGCCGGATACCGGATAGTTACCGGATATCCGTTTCATCTCTAGTTGACATCAATATTTTTTTTTTTTTGTGTTGGTTCATTTTTCCATAACACAGTCAAAATGATGTATATACTCGTGTGATATGGTGTTAATGCATAACTGAAAAACAATTAAGGTTTTGTCTACACTATAGCCTTTCTTTAACTTCAATGCTTGTACACTTGATGGGCCTTACATAAAACAGCATTTTTAGGTGAGCAAATGGTTACAAATACCCTGTCACTTTTTTCCTTGCGTTACATTGTTTAAAAATGAAAGGGACAACATATAGCTCAAGATAAGCCGCGCTTAAATATTTTTTGTAAGGGGCATTATGTTGTACAACTAACACTCTGATAAAATAATAAAAAAATATTTTTACATATAATTATTTTTAGTACCTCAATTGTGGAGTTTTTACAGTACAAAATGTGGTACAACGACCATCCCAATGTCTATGGTTCGATTCTCAGGTTCGGTAAAGTGATTTTCGATTTTTCTTCTCAGCCCGGAATCTCGATTCGGGCACGATATAGCAATATGGCTAATCACAAGTGGGTTGGGCCTATGATACTTACTTTTCCGGCTATCCTGTCTGGTGTACCGGCGTGAACTTATGTAAATATCTATTGTGTTCTAAACTGATTATGGACCACATGACTATAATACGGCAATATCTCAAATAACAGAAATTAATTACGAATTTACAGGATTTCGTTGCAATGTAGCGTATATTTTGCGTGGGTGTACGTTAATGAAATGACTAATTGAACCACTTTTAATTACTCTGAACTCAAATTTAACATTGAATACAAACACAATTAATTGTTATTATATGAATATTTCTAAAATAAATTCAATTTATTAAAGCTACAAATTACCAAATTAGGGTGGGTCGTTTTAAATATTTTGTAAAGATATTTCGACACTTACTTGCTCTTCGAAGCGTTGTATAAGCGAGTTGGCCCATTCACCAGGCTTCTGCGTGCCCATTTTGTACAAAATTAACGTATTGTTTACATAAATAAAATAAAAACAACAAACGTTTCTTGAAGCTCCATTTCCTCTTTCGGCTTCCGAAATCTACTACAGAAGGTCAGGTAATTATAATTTCTTTTACTACTCTGAATTTTTGTTATTGAAAACCGAAATATAAGAAATGAATAAAACATATTGTACAATAACTTGTTAATAATTAATTTAATCGTAGGAACTTATCTGCTGCCTGGATCGATTATAAAAAGGCCTATGATTCGGTGCCTCATACTTGGCTCATGAGGGTACTAAATTTGTATAAAATTGATACAAATTTATGTGCCTTTCTTGCGGCATGTATGAGGCGGTGGACCACTGTCCTTAGGTATCCAGGTGGTGCGGGTCCCGGTGATTGTGATGAGCCGATTAGGATTGAGCGGGGTATATTCCAGGGGGACAGTTTGAGCCCTTTATGGTTTTGCCTAGCCCTGAACCCTCTCAGCACTCTTTTGCTGCATTCAGGGTTAGGATACCGTTTACGCAGAGGGAGTCAGCCTATATCTCACTTGCTCTACATGGATGATCTCAAGTTATTTGCATCAAAAAAATCTGAATTGATTGATTTGTTAAAATTAACTGAAAATTTTAGCAACTCAATCAATATGGAATTTGGTGTGGATAAGTGTGCGGTTATCCATGTGGCACGTGGGGAATCTATAGTCTCTGATGACATATCGCTCTCAGAGACTATACGGCTCAGGTCCCTCTCCGAAACGGAAACTTATAAATATCTGGGTATGCCCGAGGCTTTAGGTATAATGGTTGCAGACGTAAAACAATCGGTGAAAGTACGTTTTTTCAGTCGCCTGACAAAAGTACTTAATAGTCTTTTATCAGGTGGGAACAAGATCCGTGCTTTTAACGGTTGGGTTATGCCTGTACTCATGTACACCTTTGGCGTACTCAGATGGACTCAGACTGAGTTAGATGCCCTGGATCGAAAGGTCCGAACCCTAATGACTGCACATCGTATGCATCATCCACGATCATCGGTGATGAGATTGTATATCCCGCGGAGATGTGGGGGCCGAGGCTTACTTAACGCTAAGGACCTCCATAACCGCGAGATGTGCAATCTCAGGGATTATTTCCTTCACAGTGATGTGGATATGCATAGGGTTGTAGTTATGGTGGACAAAGGATTCACTCCGCTCTCCTTGGCGAACGGGAATTGGCGGAGGCCTGTTGTATTGGGCACTAGGGAGCGCAGGGAGATATGGAAGGGCAAAGAGCTACATGGGCGGTTCTACCGTGCCCTTCATGGGCCAGATGTAGATCCGACCGCCTCAGTGGCTTGGCTACGTTTCGGTAACCTTTTTGGGGAGACCGAGGGTTTTGTCTTTGCAATTATGGACGAAGTTATCAAGACGAACAACTATAGGAAATACATCATGAAGGACGGTACGGTCGACATTTGTCGAGCATGCCACCGTCCCGGAGAATCCATCAGGCATGTTATTTCCGGTTGTTCGTATCTTGCTAACGGCGAGTATTTGCATAGACATAACCTTGTAGCCAAGATCCTACACCAGCAACTTGCTCTTCGATATTGCCTTGTGGCTTCTGAGGTGCCTTATTATCAATATGTCCCTCAACCAGTTCTCGAAAATAGTCATGCAACGCTCTATTGGGATCGATCTGTTATCACAGACAGGACTATTATGGCCAATAAGCCTGATATTGTGGTAGTAGATCGATTGACGCGCCGGGCGATGATTGTTGATGTCACGATTCCGCATGATGAGAACCTTGTGAAAGCCGAAAAAGACAAAATGTCGAAATATTTAGACCTGGCACATGAGGTTACTCGCATGTGGGATGTGGATTCAACAATCATTGTTCCGATAGTCATTTCTGCCCATGGTTTAATACCACTGAGCCTCGACCAACACCTCAAGAGGCTCTCGGTTGGTGTATGGGTCAGGAGCCAGATGCAGAAGGCAGTATTACTGGATACGGCACGAATTGTGAGGAGGTTCCTCACTCTGGGGTCCTAACCGCCGGTGGCTTGGGTCCCGAGCCTCGCCATCGGAGGGGAATATTTTTATATTTTTAAATGTATTTTTTTTATAGCATATATTTAAAAATGTAAAAAATATCTTTAAAAATAAAGTGTACTGAACAATTTAATCATGGTATGAGTGAAAAGATAAACCTCTAAATTTTTTATTATAGTAGTAAATATAAGGATGAAGAAGTCTACTATTCTACCAAAATTATTAATTCTGCTGTGGTATCCCAGATAACTGTCAAACTTCGATCAATAAAATTATGGATGCGTTCAAAATAAACGTGGAAATAGTTGAGAAAAATATTCTGTCTGGTTTAGACACAGAATAATTAATTTGATTATATCGAGGTTCTCGTTCTTCGATATAATCATTTATTCAATAAAAGTTGTACAATAAAAATATCAATTCTTAAGAACGCGCATAACACTCGAAAACATCTCATAAACGTAATTAGACCCCAATACCGGATGTTTCAAAATGGCAACACTAATTCGAATTTGACGTTTCTTTTTGACAATCAGAGTTTTGGCGGGAGTTCTGACGGTGCGGGTGGTCG
This sequence comes from Clanis bilineata, assembly GCA_036417725.1. Classification (NCBI taxonomy): domain Eukaryota; kingdom Metazoa; phylum Arthropoda; class Insecta; order Lepidoptera; family Sphingidae; genus Clanis; species Clanis bilineata. The sequence continues at coordinate 3,530,737 of CM071165.1, forward strand.
CTTGTTTTAATGATTTCATATTCTAGTCTAAAGTTGTGCTTGTGGCTTAAATGTGATGTGAATCTAAGCAATAAACATCAACGAAGATGGACAGTATGTGGAAGCTTTGAAATAAGTGATTTTGGACGCTTTTTGTCGGGTGGATGGGTCGACCATGTTCGAGTCCTCTGCTGCGAGAAAATCGTCTGTAAAGCATCAAACTGGAAGGAATTAACGCCAAAACTCCAGCAGGGCCTTGAAATCGAACACATCCGATTTCATTGCACTTGTGAAAAATTAGAAATAAGCAAATAAAGAAATAAAAAGCACTTAAGACGAGGCTGTATGGGCTAGATCCCTTTGCCTTCCCGAAAGGGAAAATTAAAAAAAAAAAAAAAAAAAATTTTGACAATCATTATTGTCAAAAAAACTAAAGTAGATATTTCGTTTGTGTGCATAATATAGCATTTTCAAACAAAAATATATCATTAGTTATATTTCTTTGTTGTCTGTTTTGGTGGTCAATACTTGCTTTACAACATGATGGTAAGAATACATCTGAATTGGTGGCTAATTTTAAGTTTTTACTCACTATTTCACCGATCCTGGGGGCGTCGCCGATAAGCGAAAATACTTGATAATTTCACCAATTTCACAAATTATCTTGTATTTATTAGTCACAATTAACAATTTGAAGGTTATTCGAGAGTTTTTGTCTGTCTTTTGTTATAATATCGTCTGTTTTTGCGTAAATCATGTCGTGACGTGGATTTTTTTAGTTCGGCGAGATTTGTGACATTGGATTGTTTTGTTGTTAAATAAACCTTTATATGGAACATATTAAACATCGAGGAACAAAGATATGAGCCCGTTTTGTTGATTGTATCTAATATCCTGTTTACTGTGTGAAAAAAAATAAAAATTAACAGATTTCAATATAATTATCCTGTTAAACTTAATATATGGATTACTTCCTGTTATCCCCGTACAATAATAACAATAAAGTAAAGTTCAGGTGTACACTCTTTGCCACCATGTTAAAACCTCATAGTCTTTCACAGAAGGATTTTATTTCATGTAAAACTCATGTAAAATCTTTGCCTGACCTGGGAATTGAACCCAGGACCTTCCGGTTCACAGCCCATATATACTGGCATTAGACCAAGGAGGCAACTACATGCTCCTATGACATCACAGAACAAGAGTGAGCTTTTCTCTCTACTTGTCCTTATCCCACCTTAATGTGGGGTTGGTGCAACATATTTTTAAGTATGTTGCAGAAAGGATTTAGCTTAGTTTTTATGAACGGCTGCCTGCCTGATGTCAACCCCTTCTGAGGGATCCAGCCCCAGGCAAATGATTATAGAATGAAAATAAGCATGGTGGTGAAAAAATAATGAATAGATGGAAAATGTGTACCAGTTAAGTCTTTATCACTTTGGGTATAACAGGCAGATCTTAATAAAAAAAATATTTCGTGGATTTAGTCGCCTCCTTGGTCTAGTGGCAGTCTAGGTATATGGGCCATGAACCGGGAGGTCCTGGGTTCAATTCCCAGGTTGGGTGTGGTGTTTTTCACACTATTTTCCAGGACTGGATCCCCAAGATGGGGGTTTATGTCAGACAGGCAGCTAGTCGTAAAAACTAAGCCAAATCATTTCTGCAACATGTTTGAAAAAGTGTGTTGTGCAGACCCCACATTAAGGTGGGGTTAAGGGCAGGTAGAAAGAAAGATTTTGTGGAATTAGTCTTTTCTCCACCTTTTTGGTGATGACATGCGTTAGTGTTTTTATTTTTAGTGTTAGGATCTACCTTCATTTTATAATTTTCAAATGAACATTTTGAACAAGTGACATCTCAGTCTGACCCATGACCATGAATGCTGTATAACTTTTAAAACATTGCAACTGAAAATAAATAGAAATATACGTAAATAGGTTTTTCAATATTTCTGACTAGCTATTTTTTTGAGTAATGGATTTATTAAACATTGTCTTGGCAAAATCATCAACCTTTGATGGACGCCATATTTTTTAAATAAAGAAGAAGAAATAAAAATAAATTGCTAATGAATCGGTAAAATCTAGTTTTATTTTTCAATGTGTAACATTCGCGTAAACTTAAGAAATGATTATGCATGAGGTTTTTTTTTATTGCCGAAGTGGGCAGACATGTTGGCGGTTTCCCTGATGGTAAGCCGTAATCACCGCCCATAGGCTCGAGCAATGCCGGGACACAGTCGAGCCGCTGCCTGACTCTGCTGTATTTCTGCTAAACTATGTCTAATTTACCCTAGGACTGTGTGGAAGAAACCAACCATGATCCCCTGTCAGCTCCTCCAACATCTGCCCCCGCCATCGTAGACCCTAAAATGGAGAAGAAAAAACCCAATGAGAATGTCTGTCTGGCTGATAATAGCTTGCTGGTATGTATATCTTTGAAAACTAGTGTATAAAATAAATAAATAACACCCAACAGTGTTCACCCCACTAGTATAAGTAATTTTTTAGTAAAGTGACCACATTACATCTGATAGTACACACAAGGCGATACAAAAAACCATTGACCACAGACAAACAATGGGTTAATGGGTGACTGTTGGGTGTTATTAATTTATTGACTGCCTCGGTGGCGTGGTGGTATCTCGGTGCGACTACAGTTCTGAGGTCGGGTTCGATCCCCGAGTCGGGCAAAGTGATATTGAATTTTTCCATATCAGCCCGGAGTCGGGATTTTTTTTTATTTTTTTTTTTTTTTTTTTTTTTTATGTCTGCAATCAGTCCTGGACTATAAGCAGATTTGCTGTGCGTATTATGTCTTGCCGAGCGTGTCCCCCATTGGAGACATCTACTCTTAATGCAATAACTAAATGTGGTCCAGGTTTAGGATAATACGACGCTTCAGTCGTGTTTCATCCATGGTTCGTATCAACCGAGCTGCAAGCTCATTTGGGTGGTTAGTTAGCCTACGTTTATAAGTTGCAGTGGTACTTCTTATCTCTTCCTTTACTGTGTTCATTTGTAGATTTTGGTGTATTTCAGTGTTTGTGACAAACCATGGAACATTTGATATGTTTCGGAGTATAATGTTTTGAAATCTTTGCAAGATATTAATATTAGAATCGCTAGCACTTCCCCATAGCTGGATTCCGTACATCCAAGTTGGTTTTAGGATACTTTGGTAAATCAAAAGTTTATTGTCAGTTGAGAGTTTTGAGTTTCGACCCAACAGCCAATGTATGTTTTTGTATCGGATATTTAACTCGTCTCTTTTAGTTTTGATGTGTGTTTTCCATGTCAGTCGTCGATCCAAGTGCATGCCAAGGTATCGAACGCAGTCAGAATGTTGTAGTGTGTTTCTACCAAGTTTTACTGGTGGGCAGTTTTCACGTCTCAGTGTATAAGTAACCTGTAGAGATTTATTGGCACTAGCCCTTATTCTCCATTTATCCAGCTAAATACTTATGGCATCAAGGCCCTTCTGTAGTAGTGCTGATGCAGTTGCAGGGTCCTTATTCGTAGCGAGTATAGCAGTGTCATCGGCATAGGTAGCGGTAGTAACTCCTGGAATTTCAGGCAGATCTGCGGTGTAGATAGTGTACAATACAGGACCTAAAATTGATCCTTGGGGTACACCGGCTTTAATCTCATATGGTTTGGACGTTAAAGTACCTTCTTTTACTTGGAAAAGTCTTTTTGACAGGTATGACGATAGTAGTGGGTAATAGCTATGTGATATATTCAATTTAATCTTGCAGAGCAATCCGTCGTGCCAAACTTTATCAAAAGCTTGTTGTATATCTAAAAATGCTGAAGAGCAATATTCTTTCTGTTCAAACGTATTCCGTATGACGTTACAAACTCGGTGAACTTGTTCTATAGTGGAGTGGTATTTTCGGAATCCAAATTGATGCTCAGGAACTGTCTTATTTTCCTCTAAGATGGGCATAATCCTTCGCAGTAAAAGCTTTTCAAATACTTTCGACAGAGTGGGCAATAGACTGATGGGTCGATAAGAGGCTACTTCATGAGTTGGTTTTCCTAACTTATGGATCATGACAACATGAGAAACTTTCCACAGTTGTAAGTTGGAGTCTGGAATTTGTGCCCGATATGGCGATAGGCTCGCCCGCTATCACATCTGGGACGGAACTAAGCTCGGCGAAACGTGGGTGTTCTAGTTGGCTATTGCGCCTCCGCCTACCCCTTCGGAGATACAGGCGTGAGCTTATGTTTATGTGTGTGTTGTAATCGGTGGTCACCAGAATCATGTTGGCCTATTTATGCTTCTTCGCACTCTGAAGAGGGAAGAAGTGAATCTCAGGATTTATGTCAAGACAGGCGGATGACCGATGCAGACATGTACCCACATATGCGCCTCAGCTGACCATTAAGTAATGACACAAGCCCCTCAAGATAACTGAATATACACTGGTTGATCCCAGTATGCAAACCACTTTCAGTTTTTTTTATTACTCATTTTTGGTCCTTTGCTAGGCAATATTTAAAATCTTCAAAGTTATTTCGCTTATCTGTTGTGATTGTTTGAGTAAAATTATCTATGTAGATATTTAGTTGAAGCAATGTGCTGTGATATTATATTTTTCAATTCAATACCAGTTTGGAGTCTGGTATTTGTGCCCGATGTGGTGATATGCTTGCATATCACATCTGGGACGGAACTAAGCTCGGCGAAATGTGGGTGTTCTAGTTTGCTAGTGCACCTCTACCTACCCCTTCAGGGAAACAGGCGTGAGTTTATGTAAAGTCTGGGGGCATCATATTTATAGGGGCTTGGTGAGTTCCCTTTAAGTGCGAGGCCGTGAGCGTGGGCCTCCTTTTCCACGTCTAGCTACGCCAATGCTCTTAACAATACATATTAAGTATGAACTTCGTAATAATCCTCCAGGTGGATATATCAGACGCTCTCAGCGAGAAGGAGAAAGTGAAATTCACAGTTCACACCAAGACAACATTACCAGAGTTCCAAAAGGCGGAGTTTATTGTGGTTCGGCAGCATGAGGAGTTTGTGTGGCTTCATGATAGATATGAGGAGAATGAAGACTATGCTGGCTATATTGTAAGTATTTATACATCTTTTTAAAGAAATATTCATGATATACTGTGTCTCTACTAGGGAGAGGTGAAAATTGATTTTGCTCAATTCATTTTCATATTTTCAAAGTGAGATTTTGAATTTTTTTGAGGATAAAAGCGAAATTCCTTTGGTGATCATTTTTAATGGAGAATAGTTGAAGCCGTATCATAGGTATTGAGTACAAGAGACTTATGGTCCCACAAATGTTTTGTCTTGATCCAGGAATCGAACCCAGCTACTGGCAGAGCCTTCTACTCGCCCGACAATCCATAGAGTCTGTTAATGTATAATAAATTTTTTTCAAACACAGATTCCGCCAGCTCCCCCTCGTCCTGACTTCGACGCGTCCCGCGAGAAGCTGCAGCGGCTCGGCGAGGGAGAGGGGGCTCTCACGAGGGAGGAGTTCCTCAAGATGAAAGAAGAGCTTGAAGAGTGAGTATTATGCTTGTATAGTTGAATGGTTGAGCCACACTGTAGACAGTAATGTCTACAGCACGAATGGGTCGGCTCGACCAGTTTGATACCACTGTCTCACAGAAAACCGATATAACGTAGCAGTTTGCTGTTGCGTTTCGTTTAATGAGTGAGATTTCTGGGGACCCAATTCCCCCCATCCCTTTCCCAATCCCTATTCCCCTCCTTTTAGGTTGGTAACGCACCCATGATTCTACTTTTTGTGAGAGTTTTGGCGGGAATTTTTACAGTGCAGTTTCACAGTCGATCACTTATTTTAATTTATTCCTATGCTTGACTAAAGTTGTGTTTGTTGTTTCAAAGTGTTGTGGTTTTGTACATCAAATATCGATGATCATGAACAGTGTATGGAGACATTAAAATTGGTCATATTGTATGAGTTTCCTTGAGGCGTGGTGATCGACTTTGTTCGTTTACCTGATGCTGGGAATCGTATTGAAAGGAATTAACGTCAAAACTCCAGCAAGACCTTGAAATCGACTACATCAGATTTCCTTGCACTTGCGAAAACTTAAATGTAGGAAACAAAGTATAGATAATATTAAAAAGTATACAGATGAAGGACTTTGTATCCATGACTACGAACAAATAAAAACAATGTGTCTTGGGTGTCAATGGGCGGTGGAGATCACTTACCATCAGACCTATCTGCTTGTTTGCCAGGCTCTGCTACAGAAAAAAAAGAAGTATCATTTTCATGTTTGTGTTTGTTTGTAGTGAGTACCTGGCTACGTTCAAGAAGACGGTGGCGATGCACGAGGTGTTCCTGCAGCGGCTGGCGGCGCACCCCGTGTTCAGGACGGACGCTCATCTGAGGGTCTTCCTGGAGTACGAGCACGACCTGTGCGCCAAGCCGCGCGGCAAGATGGACGTCATCGGCGGGCTGGTGAGTCACGAGTGTGGGGCGCGGTTACTCATGAGGGGGTGCCGTGACTCACGAGTGCGGGGCGTCGTGATGAGTGTGGGGCACCGTGACGAAGGGTGATGCCGTGACTCATAAATCGCTCTTGGTGACTCATTAATTGGGCTCTGTGCTTCACGAATGTGAAGACGTCGTGACTCACAAGTATAGTGCGCCAACTGACGAGGGGCGTGTTAACGTGACTCATGAATGGGACAACGTGACTCACGAGCATCAATACTCCATATATAAACGTAGCATGGCTATTGAAAAATCAATCCTAAATGTAACTTCATAAGGGTAGGCAGAGACAACGGATTTCCACTTGCTACGATCCTTACACACCTCTTTCGCCTCATTCATTTCTGCCTACCCCTATGGGAAAAAGGCGTGAGTCTATGTATGTAACTTCACAGATGCGTTCAATGACTACGACCACAGATGAGATATACCTCGGGGCTACCGTGAGGGACGTCAACGACTTCTTCGAGCAGGAGACTGCCTTCCTGCAGGAGTACTACTCTCATCTCAAGGAGGCGGTGGCCAAAGTCGACAGGATGACGTCCAAACATAAGGGTGAGTGAGAATTTGACCCTTGCAGGATGACTTGCAGGATGCCGTGCAGGATAGTTTTTAAAGAGTGTGGGCATCTAGAAGATTATTTGACCCTTGCAGGATTGTATTGAAAGGGCCTGAGGGCTTAGATTATTTGACACTTGCAGGATCACTTCTAGGATGGGTTTTTAAAGAAGGTCTGCTTAGAACGTTGTTTGGACCTTGCAGGATTTATTTGAAGTTTGTTTGAGGTTTGCAGGAAGTTATTGTGATTGATGTTTTCATTAAAAATGTGGTAAATGGTGGTTAAAGTAGGTGGTAAGTGATCATCAGACACCCAAGACACAAAAAGAACCATGGGTGCATTGTCAACCTAAAAGGAGCGGAATAGGAAATGGGAAACTGAGGGAATTGGGCCACTGCTGGACACAGGCCTCCTCTAATGAGAGGGGTTAGGCTTTAGTCTACCACGAAGCCTAATGCGGGTTGGTAGACTTCACATACCTTCGAAATTCTTGTGGAGAAATGCTCGAGTATGCAGGATTGTCCACGATGTTTTCTTCACCGTTATAGCAAGCGATATTTCACAATGAAAACACACTTAACATAGAAAAATCAGAGGTGTATGCTCCTTTTGTGGTTGGTCTCGAACCTCCGACACTCGTCTCGGTAGTCCGTACCACACCCATCAGAGCTAGGGATAGCTAATTCCAAAATATATTTCTAGTTAAACCTGACTACCAAAAAATTTATGTTATTAATAAACTGCTTACTATTACTTTTTTTCTCAAAAAGAGCAACGTCAGAGTTTTTTGCCCGTTATTCTCTGGTGAACCAGCCTTCCGAACTGGCCGTAGAGTATAATTCTTGACGGAATCTAAGAAATGTGTGACATTTTATCTTTCTGCCTGGCGTTATCCCGGCCTTCTGCCAGGGTCCTCCTTCCTAGTTAAACGCTTCCACTTCGCCCGGTCTTGAGCATCCTCCCTAGTGAGGCCATTGGTTCTCATATCTTCCTCCAGAACGTCCAGCCAGCGCTTTTTGGGCCGTCCACGGGAACGCAACCCTGGCACGATCTGGGCCAGACACATGCGACCGTCGTACTCCTGTGGTTTCCTCAAAACGTGGCCATACCATCTCAAGCGACATTCCTGCAGTTTATTTGCCAGGTGACATTTTATAGATTCAAGCAGCGATAGCTCAGTTGGGAATGGTACGGACTGCCGAGACAAGTGTCGGAGGTTCGAGACCAAACCCAAAATGGAGCATACACCTCTGACTTTTCTATGTTAAGTGTATTTTCATTGTGAAATATCGTTTGCTATAATGGTGAAGGAAAACATCGTGAGGAAACCTGCATAACCGAGAATTTCTTGACAAGAATTTCGAAGGTATGTGAAGTGTACCAACCCGCATTAGGCAAGCGTGGTAGACTAAGGCCTAACCCCTCTCATTAGTAGAGGAGGCCCGTGCCCAGCAGTGGGACATTAATATTACAGGGCTAATATTATTATTATTTTGTTATTTTATAGATTCAATAAATGATTTGATTTGAATCCCATGTTATAGAGGTGGCAGACGCCCACATTAAGCTTTCGTCGTGCATCACCCAGCTGGCCACACGGGAACAGCCCCCCATGGAGAGGTTCCTCACCAGAGCCTCGGAGACCTTCGACAAGTGCAGGGTATGGGACATTATATTTTGTAATAGGCCGGCATGATTTTGGTGACCACAGACAAACCCATTGTTTGTCTGTGGTCGCTGTTCTTGGACCGTATTAAGCCAGGTCACCCAGTGGCGTGCAGTTCATAGAGGCAAACAGACACTGTCTACCCTGATTATTCACCGAAATAAAGAATAAAAATCATGAACAGAAACCATTTTTTAAAAAAACAGCGCCCAGCTTTTATTTTAAATCGACACGAGGTCGATGGTGATGATGATGGTAATGTAACAGTTGAAGAAAATCATTTTGTAAGTTTTTTGTCTACCCTGATCGGAATGCTAATGCACGCCACTGAGGTCACCTGTACAAACACATACACAAAACACCCTAAAATCACATATGCAAAACAACGATTTTAGCTGTCACCTGCTCATAGAACAATGGACCATAGATAAAAAATGCATTATTTGTGGAGATGTTTTGTGTAATGTTTTAGTGCAGGGACCCGGCTTAACTCTTACTAACAGGTGTAGTGTAGTCATTTTGCCGTGGTAGGATAAAAAATTGTGTATGTGCAGTTCAAATGCAGTCGAAGTGAAACTAAACATCGATAGAAAGGACTTTGCTTGGCTTAACTTGGATTGATTTAGCTTGACTTGACTCATCACTTGATTGGACTTGTCACTTGACTGGACTTGTCACTTGACTTGACTCATCACTTGACTGGACTTGTCACTTGACTGGACTTGTCACTCGACTGACTTGTCACTTGACTGGACTTGTCACTCGACTGACTTGTCACTTGACTGGACTTGTCACTTAAGCACCATTCAAAAATGTGCATAAGTAAAGTCGAGAGGCGATTTGAACCCTGGTTTCATACCATTTGAATCTTATTGTTTGTTGCAGAAAATCGAAGGTCGCATGGCTTCCGATCAGGATCTGAAGTTGGCTGATACCCTGCGGTATTACATGCGAGACACGCACGCCGCCAAAGCAGTGCTGGTCAGGAGACTCAGGTAACCCAGTAGATTACACTGGATCTCATTCAAAATGTACCAAAAAGCTCAAAAAACCCAAATAAATTCTGACGTAAATGTTCAGAAAAAAATACTTTTCATTCTTTCTATCTGCCCTTATGCCACCTTGATGTGGGGTCGCCGCAACATACTTCTTCAAGTATATTGCACATATTATTTGGCTTAGTTTTTATGACTGGCTGTCTGCCTGACGTCAACCCCCTCCAAGGGATCCAGTCTTATAGATCTTTTTTATCCACAGATGTCTCGCCGCTTATGAAGCTGCTAACAGGAATCTAGAGAAAGCCAGAGCTAAAAACAAAGATGTTCATGCTGTAAGTTAAATGTATTCTATCTCTTTCCACGTCTAAATTCCGTATATTTTGCCCTTGTCACACTCACTTGATCGTTGATGTCGACTTTCCCATCTCTTTCTAACTCACACGAATTGCAATGTTTTGTCGTATTTCACGAGTCATTGTAATGGGACAACAATTTAATACATAGTGGCGCCGACCTAACGACATTAAATTTGATAATGAGTTACCAATAAAAAACGTGACGTTAATACTGAAAAAACTAATTTTTTAGATCAAAGTAAATAGCCAAAGTTCGGTTACTAAATATCACATCATTTATACTGTGTAAAGCCGGTATAATGCGCGAAAATCTATATGTAGGTAAACTTCCGTAGGTACGCGGCGCGGCGCTCGCGTCCACGGCGCGTCAAGTTTGCTATCGACTAAAGTCTTAGACTGCTAATAGCAGCTGTTTTAGATCGCCCCAAAAGTACAACATGTGCAAAAATTGAGAAAACAAAAAATCAATCCTGTGGCTAAACTATTTCACGTATTTGAGTTTTGGTACAAAGCCTTGCAACGTTGTAAGGTATATCTGGTATGATTTGCCGGTTTCAATAAACGATCTCAGTTTAGAGTGCAGATAGATCGCGATTATGAACCAATCAACTCAAGTCATTTGACGGAGTCATGTTCAAACTGTGTTCTTATTGGCTAATTTTTGTAATCTATCTGCACATTCGAACTGAGATTGTTTATTGGGACCTGGCGTTAATGTCGTTATGTCTGCGCCAATCGGTATTACTCTATCACTGACTGCAAAGTTCAATATTTTCATATTATAAAATTATTGTTATATGTATATATTTAAAATTTTGTCTGTTTGTGCTCATGCATAGCCAGTGGAAGTGCAAGAGGTAAAGCACGCTTAACACTATATTCAAATTGGATACTTGACTATGTTTGATTTTGTACACATTTTTATATGTAAAACAAAAAAGAAACCCTTCTGTAAATCTGCATCGAAATTGGTTGGAAAATGAGGCAGTAGTTCATATTTAAATTCTGGAGCGGGGGCATATTGGAGATATCTTGCTATCCCTTTCCAACACACGTACTGTCATAGCAGTGACGTGATTATACTGATACTTCTCTTTCCCGCAGTTTGAATGTTACACGAACCTTTTTTATTTTTGAGTATATTTCAATATTTCTTTCTGTACTATATTTGAGATGCCTTAAATTTCATATAAAATTAATTTTAAAAACATATTCAAGTACCCAATTTATACATTTCCATATAATCTCATACACTACACTTTTATTATATCGACTTTAGTTCGACTATTGGTTATTCAGTCATATTAAAAAACACTACTTCAGTGCTGTATTGCGGGCACGATACTACTACAGCCCTTACTCTTGACACTCGATTCGATTGTGATTTCGATTTGGTTTCATTTATCGACTTAAAATTCCACCGAGATCGACTTTTAAAGTGCGCTAATGTTGCAAAATATTCGAGAACTTGTCATTTGGTAATTTTTAACGTGACATTAATGCACTTTTTAACTCGATTTCGGTGAAATTTTAAGACAATAAATGAAACCGAATCGAATTCAAGTTCGAATCGAGTGTCAGGAGTCACCCCCCAGTTGAGATCTTGGGTTCGATCCCCGGTTTTTTCAATTCATTGTTAGTCAGGAGTGTGCAATCTGGGTAGGAAAAAAGCACGGCGAAATGTGTGTGCTCTAGTTCGCCTCTACCTGCCCTTTCGGGGGTACAGGCGTCAGCTTACGTATGTAACGCTCGAATTGTCAAACGCTCAACTTCAACAGCTCCTTACATTGATTTTCGACCGACTTCCAAAAAGGAGGAGGCCCTCAATTCGTTTATCGACTGACTTCAAAAGGATGTATTGAATTCGTCTGTATGTTTTTTTACGTTACGCGATATCTCCGTCAAATATCGACAATATCGAATATCGAAATTTCTAGAGCATATTTCAAGGGTTCCATATAACTTTAGTAATGATCGGATACATTTCAAAGTGGGTGCGTTAAGTTTCTAAACTTTATTGCCTTAGGCGGAGCAAGCTCAAGCAGACGCGTGCGCAAAGTTCGAACAACTTTCAGCGCGCGCTAGAGAGGAACTTATCGACTTCAGGACGCGCAGGGTCGCCGCCTTCAGGAAGAGGTGGGTACTATAATCATACTCATTAGTCATCAGCATCATCAGGCACCACTGACGTGCACGTTTTTTAACTTAGGGTAGTCATAAAATAATACTTTTACCCAATTCCCTGTGACTATATATATAGATAGATAGAAACTCTTTATTGTAGATACACAGAAAACAGGTTATAGTAAACAACATAATAGTTATACCACAAGTGGCGGTCTTATCGCTAAAAGCGATCTTTTCCAGGAAATCATTATAATCATAATTATGACGATCAACATCATAGCCGCGCTGAAGTCTAGTTGGCAATGTTAAAAACCTTCTTCTTTTAAAAATAATGGCTTCCACGCATTTGCGATGATTTAGCCAATGTCAAGGTAAATAAAGCAATTATGTCTTCACAATGACCATGAGACCTAGATGTGGATGGTATCAAGGTCCTGCTGGGATTATGGCGGTAATTCCTTCCAGTGTGATGCCCTTCAGATGACCTTCACTCGGCGAATTGACCGAACAAAACTAGCCAACGTACCAAGCAAGGCTCATCAAAGATCACCGGTTAAATAGTTTCCATATACAGTATATGTCCATCTTCAGTGCAGTTTGATGCTTTAAACTACACCACTTAAAACCAACAAACACAGCTCTATAGAATAATATGAAATAATTTTAACAAGCGACGCTCACCCTGTCAGACTTCCCGTCAAAATCCTTTAAAAATCTTGTTTTTGGTTGATTTATTTTAATTGGGTACTTAACAAATTTTTGTTTATTAACTTTATATGAAATTTACGTCATCTAAAACATATCACGGAAAAAATATTGAAATATTCTCAAAAACAAAATAGTTATAAGCATTTGAAGTTTTGTGTAACCTTCAAATTACGGGAAAGAGAAGCATCAGTATAATCACGTCATGGCCATAACGGTATTTGAAAGGGATAGCAAGATATCCCCACTACGCCCCCACTCTTGCTCATTGCAGAATTTAAAATATGAAATAAATATGCCTCGGTGGTGCCTCGGCGTGGTTATATTTCGGTACGACTATCGTCCTGAGGTCTCGGGTTCGATCCCCGGGTCGGGCAAAGTGACATTGGATTTTTCCATATCTGCCCGGAATCTGGAATTTGTGCCCGATATGGCGATAGGCTCGCCCCCTATCACATCTGGGATGGAACTAAGCTCGGCGAAATGTGGGTGTACTAGTTCGTTAGTACGCCTCTGCCGCCTTCGAGGATACAGGCGTGAGCTTATGTGTCCCGTAACACTTACTGTCCGGTTATCATTAATACGGCCTAATGTTCATACACTTAAGGTCGCCTTAAGTCGTTTAATGCCGCCTTATCTGTCAAAATTGTATGGCGAAAATCAATATAAGAAGCCGTTAACGTTGAGCAGCGTTTGACCATTCGGGCGTAAGAGTGATATGCCAAATGGGTAATATTTAGGCAACACAAAGTTCGTATAGAAACAATGTTTATTGTAAAAGGTATAAGTACAGAACTCATATTAATATAATTTATAATATATTAATAATAAGACAGACAATACGCGTGAACACAGTGCCGGACTCCACAGTACTCTACGAACTACTCCTAACAACTAAGCATGCATGTGCTTACATTGCATTATAACATAAAATAAGCTCACGCCTGTATCCCCGAACATTTCGCCGAGCTTAGTTCAGTCCCAGATGTTATAGGGGGCGAGCCTATCGCCATATCGGGCACAAATTCCAGACTCCGGGCTGATATGGAAAAATCCAATATCACTTTGCCCGACCCGGGGATCGAACCCGAGACCTCAGAACCGTAGTCGTACCGAAATACCACCACGCTGCCGAGGCAGTCATTGCATTGCATTATAGCCGTTACATATGTTATTTACCATTTTGTTTCAGTTTAATCGAGCTAGCGGAGCTTGAAATCAAGCACGCTAAAGCCCAGCAAGAATTGTTCAGGAAGTCGCTTCAAGTGCTCAGAGAATGTCAGTAAGGCTATATTATGAAAATATAACGGTGTAATAAAAACTATCCCCTTATTCATAATAACTTAGTAGAGCGTAGTAAGACCGCAATAGTACGTTTCATATAAATTGTATTCATAATTGTTCAATAGCGATAAAACGTTCCAACGTTCGATAGTGAAAACATGGCCGATTCCGATCAGCTGTCTCAAGTTTCATGTTCTTTCTTAATGACATTAATTTTGTTATAGTCTAGGATCATCTAAGATTGATATATATTTTTTATTGGTTGTTGTGCCAAGACTTCCTATTTGTTTCAAAGCTTGCCAGTGATAAAAATAATGTTTTTTGTATAAACCAGCAACATTGTATTCGATAAAGACATTTTAGTTCTCTTTTAGCTAAAGTAGGTAAAAGTAGGGTTATGCTTTCGATACGACTAGGATTTCATTATGAATAAGGTGGTATAAATATATAATGTTTTTATATGTACTCGTGAAGGCAGAATTCCAATTTGTATTTAAATCTGACAGTGAGATGGAATATAAAAAATATCCCAGTTTTTTTCTGAATACGGCTCTTTTAAAAGATTATTGTCGAAATGCAGTGGCGGCGCTAGGCGTCGGCGACCGCTGACGGCCTCACGCCTAAGGGGGCATCGCAAATACTCTCAATTAGTAGAGAGCCTTATCTAATAAAACAGCTAACTGTCGAATGCTCATACACTTCTTCTTCTTTTAAAAATAATGGCTTCCACGCATATGCGATGATTTAGCCAATGTCAAGGTAAATAGAGCAATTATGTTTTCACAATGAGACCCAGATGTGGATGATCTCAAGGTCCTGCTGGGATTACGGCGTTAATTCCGTCCAGTGCGATGACCTTCACTCGGCGAATCGACCGAACAAAACCAGCCAACGCACCAAGCAAAACTCATCAAAGATCACCGGTTAAAAAGTTCCCACACTATACTGTCCATCTTCACTGAAGTTTGATGCATTAAACCACATCACTTAAAACCAACAAACACAGCTCTAGAGGATAATATGAAATAATTTTAACAAGCGACGCCCACCCTGTCAGATATTCCGTCAAAATCTCTCCTCATACACTTAAGGAGTTTTTGAGGCCGCCTTATCTGTCAAAATTGTATGGCGAAAATCAATGTAAGAAGCCATTAAAGTTGAGTAGCGTTTGACCATTCGGGTGTAATACACATTGCTGGATAGGTCAAGGAGCCTCGCAAACTTGATGTCGCCGACGTTTAATTTCGGTCTAACGCCGCCACTGTCAAAATAACTGTCACTAGCAATAAATGGTATACTATTTCAATATTTTCCAATAGTTTTAAAACGTATACTTCATCCATAAGAATTATATCGATCAATATAGATATAGATGTACTGATTTATGATGTAATGGTTTCTATGAAGTTCGTACAGGTATGTATTAAGAGGGAGGTCGTGGGACTCATGACCCCCTTTAAGAGTAATATAAGTGCTGTATTTATATAGTAAATACGTAAGTATATAGAAATGATTTGTTTATTTTTATCATTATTTTTACGTCTCAAAAATGAGATTTTACAGATGTGTATTTCAGATACGTTATAAAAGTAAAATATTCCTTCCTGACCAATTTGTGCAAATTGGTTAAAATTCGGATGATTTCCGCCAAAAATCTGCTAAAAAATATATATTGGGGTAAGTCATAAACTCCAGTATAGATACAGTACAGTACAGTACTTCCAGCAAATATTTCCTGAGATTCTAATTAAAAGACATCACTGAATGTATCGGTTATTTATTTTCTCGATTATATTGAACGTTATGCAGAATAGAAAAATATCTTAAAATACCGATTGAAAAAGTAACACGTCCGCTTTGAGTTAGATTTTTCGAATCGAAAAACAGTCGATTCACTCTGATTTATCGATTTATTTTCTATATTGCAGTACTTTGAATATTTGGCCGGTATGGCCATATGTTCGCCTGTTAATACGAAAATAGCTTACAAAAATGCTGATTATTTACACCTTTGCCTTTTGCCCTTGAAGAAATGAGTTTCATTATTAATATTTGCTTCGGGAAAGTAAAGTAACTAAATAAATTATGTGTTTAGGTGCGTCTATCTTTATTTTTTTCTAAGCATTGTAAGGACCAAAACTATTCATTCTTTGTTGATTATGCGTGCTTGTATGAATGTTTAAAACGTTAATACGTTGTTTTCTTAAAAGAAAATTATGTACTTTTTGTATTGTGGCAATTCAGTTTTTTTATTGTGTTTTACATAATATCCCTAAATTTCTTTTCGCAATTCAAAAATAATTAAGAAAGTATAGTGTCTCGAAAATTTTGTTTGGCACTGTAAGATTGTTTACATTTGTAAGGATATAATCTTCGAAATGTATTTTTTTTTTGTGTGTATGGGGTATCACTTGGGGTATTTTACTAACATAGGGGTAACTCAATAACCTTAGTTAACTACTTTCTGCAACATGCTCGAGTATGTTCCGATGATTCCACATTGGAGTGAGATAGTTGTAGGTTGCTAGAAAAAAAGAGGTAAATCAGTAACATGTGATTATTCTTACATGAATGCCAAATGATTTAAATCACTGTAATTAATGTATTACCCCAAGGGTAATCACTTATTTGTAAATCATTCTTATTTCATTTGTGCTTAAATATTTGTGTAACGCAATTTGTATAATGGGGTACTGTTACCTCCTAGGAAATGTTTTGATATAATATGGGGCAAATTGGGCCCCAAGCTCACAACTAAAATATTAGTATTTATACTTAGCACTCGTTTCCGCTTCGCAAAATCTAAATTTTATAACCAAAGTGAGTGTATGTAAGAAATGTTATTTTTATTTAAGGAAATATATAGTTATCAGCATATAACCGAGTTATTTATTGCATGCTATTTATCCTCACCCCAAAAATCACAAAGAAACGTATTTTTTCCTGGATCGCGGCGGGTTCGATCCCTGCACCGAGACAGGTTTGTTTGGGCCACAAATATTTGTTTCGGGTCTGGGTGTTTTGAGACCGAAAGTCTCTCGGAGTTCCTGTTACCCTCAGCACAAGACTCTATCTTAGTATAGGGTCAGGACTGTTATTTATTTTCAACTTATAATTTTTTTGCATTTTCAATATAAATAATACAAAAAATACATTTATAAGGATATAAAAAACAAATTTCACCCTTCGATGACGAAGCTTGAGACCCAAGCCACCGGTGACCAGCGGATAGGGGTTGAAGCGAGAAACCGCCTCACAATGCTTGCCATGTCCAATAACACTGCTTCTGTATTTGGCTCTTGACCCAACGACCGATTGAGAGCTTCTGAAGATGTTGGTCGAGGCTCTTTGCTATTGACTAGCAGGTCAATGATTGTTGATTCTACATCTCACATGTCGGTAATCTCGTGTGCCAGGTTTATACATCTATTTATTTTATTATTAAGTTAGCTTGCAGAACTAGCTTCCACGGGTCAATCTTTGAATAATGTACAAATATTATTTCTTTATTTTAAATTAGCTACAGTCGAACTGTGTAAGTCTCTCGACGGAGGACGGTATAGTGACTGATGTGTCGTGGCCCGTGTGACGTCAGACGTGTTTGATTTCCGGTAACTCAAATCCTTCCCAATCCCTTCTTTCCTTTAAGGTTAAAGCCAAAGACTTCTATGTATACTACTAGACTGGCGATTCGGTACATAGAATGTGCGCACTAAGTCTCTGTTAATCGACCTCAAATCACTATAGAAATCAGCTCTTTTCCTAAGCCGTAAAACGTCAAACACTCGCTGTCATGTGCCACAATTTTACTTCGAAACAGCTTGTCTAGTAAATACATAGAAGTCTTTGGTTAAAGCACACATTATTCTTCTAATGCCGGGTACATACCAACCGAACGAAGGCGAAAGAATGTCCGTGAAGGGCCGTCAGCGATGGGGATCGAACGTTTCCGAACATTCGCTAATCTTCGCTGTTGCGTTCACACAACAGTTATCCTGCGCACGACCGAACGGGATAGAACACTTTCGTTTGTTCGTTCGGTTTCGGTGTTACGTCCACACCGACACCTTCGCGAACATTCTTTCGCCTTCATTCGGTTGGTGTGTACGCGCCATAATATTGAGAATGACGACGAATCAAAGATAATTTACCATTAGGTGACCCACATGCTCGGTTGTCACTTGTTAGCCTTTGCTACAAAATATAAACGACAACGGTAACAATAATATTTGATTTTTCGCATTGACTTTCGTTTATCTATTTCTGGTTCGGTTTATTTAGGTCGAAATCCTATTTATTTAGGTCACCATCTCGTTAATCATTTTATGATTAATTAATTATTATAATATTTTTTTAATGGCTCATTTTATTTTGTAATTTAAATTCAGTCTAACGCGATGTCTCAAGGTTACTTGCGTACCGACCTACATAAAGCCTCTTGGGATTTGCTATAATCACTTGGAACAACTTTATTTACCACCAATGAAATATGTATTCTAAATGGGGTTGCGTGTCGACGCGTTACTATGGCGACGCTTATTCACAACAAAACTACAAAATAAACTGCTTTTAATTCATAATTTTGATAATTAGAAAAGAGAAGTGAAAAGTGATAATGTCAGAATTCGGGTAAGTCAGTAACTTTTGGGGTATCCAATAATTATTGCAAATTTTGTCTTAGTAAAAAGGTAAACATTTTCTTGCCTAAATCTTAATTGGCTTATAGCTTAGATTAATAAAGTCGCTTATAGTTTCTATAAGGGTATATCAGAATTCTAAGATTAGAATCTATTATTATAATTGAAACAAACATTCAGAATATTTTAAAGTAGTTTGTTCTTTGCACATCTATTAAAATGAGCAGTGAAAGTGGCGCGGCAACAAAATCAGGAAATTACAAAGCTATATTTGCTGTTGCATTGCATTAAAAATGTATGGGTGATGTGGTTTTTAACCGCAAATAAAGTTGGTAATATTTAAAACAAAACAAAAATCTCTGGGTTGGGGTAAATCAGATATTAATTTAGGGGTAACACTATAGTGTATTAACTTTTGTATATTACTTTACAGATAGTAGACACTTTGTTATTTTACGCAACAGGTTTATTTATACACCAAGAGCCTTTAAGAGCTTACATATTTTATTTCTGTCTGGCGTTAGGCCGACCTTATTCTAGGGTTCACCTTTCTACCTAAACGCTTCCATGAAATAAATACTAAACAAGATAGTTATAATGATAAACCAGAGAAGGTTGTGCCCAGTAACACAGGTGGTCGTAAAAATAGAAGCAGAATATTTTCTGCAACTCTTCTGAAAAAGGTGTATTGTGCAGATCCCACATTGGTTTGGGATAAAGGCAGATGGCAAGAAAAGATAAGAGTGAAATTATAAAATGAAAAACTGTAGTTAATGTGTTACTTTCTACAACACAATGTGGGGTCATCGCAACGCTCTATTTCAAGCATGTTGCAGAAATAATGGGCTTAGTTTTACGATCAGACCTGAGAACCTAAGACCCAGTTCATAGCCCATGTACATATATTGCCTTTAGACCAAAAGGCGACAGTTTTCCTCGTACTATAACTGGTAATTTTAATAACATTTCAGCTAAACAGTAGAGTTTAATCGATATGGAGTTGTCAGGGACGCGTATCCTGATACTGTTGCTAGGAGCGGTTTCTGGAACGTTCGGGAAATGGGTGCAGGGACATCTTGACACCAAAGAGGTATGACGTCATGGTCCTTCGAACTAGATGATTTGATATAGTATTTTCAACAGACTTCCAAAACAGAGAAGGTCCTCAATTCGTCGGTATTTTTTATGTATGTTACGTGATATCTCCGCCAAATGTGGACCGATCTTCAAAATTCTTATTGTGTTCGATAGAGCTTCTTTCAAGGGTGGTCCCATATAAATTTGGTCACTATATGATTTGAAGTCGGTCCGTTAAGTTTTTAAACTTTTGATTATTAAAACATTTGATTAAATTTGACCAACATCCACTGTCGTGATTTTTTTCTTCCGATACAATGAAATGATCCCGACACGAAACTGAGTTGATCATAATACAATTTTTTGGTCATTTTCATTCATTTTCAGGGACAATTCACCCTCTACCAAATATTTGAATATACCAAAATCATTTTCACTAAAAAAAGAGCAAATGGGTCCTAAGACGATTTCTCTTATCTCCTATAGTTTCCAATTTCCCCATTCTGTCTCAGTAAACGGTATTAACGGTAAAGGAAAACATCATGAGAAAGCCTGTATACCCGAGAATTTCACCACAAGAATTTCGAAGGTATGTGAAGTCTACCAACCCGCATTAGTCCAGCGTGGTAGACTAAGGTCTAACCCCTCTCATTGGTAGAGGAGGCCAATGCCCAGTGATACAGTAATATTACAGGGCTGATATTATTTTAAAGTGTATTATTTTCTAACTGCCTCGGTGGCGTGGTGGTATTTCGGTACGACTACGGTTCTGAGGTCTCGGGTTCGATCCCCGGGTCGGGCAAAGTGATATTGGATTTTTCCATATCAGCCCCGAGTCTGGAATTTGTGCCCGATATGGCGATAGGCTCGCCCCCATCACATCTGGGACGGAACTAAGCTTGGCGAAATGTGGGTGTTCTAGTTCGCTAGTGCGCTTCTGCCTACCCCTTCGGGGATACAGGCGTGAGCTTATGTTATGTATTATTTTCAGAACTGGGCATTTTTGTCTCGTTTTTGTTTCTTATCCTTTGAAGGCCAGTTTGAGTACCTCATAGAGTATGACAAGGAGATGGGTACACCGAATCTACTGTTATATTATGACGACGACAGCCAGTGGCCTGCAGTGTATCATAGTAGTAAGGTATACATATACATTATACATATTTCCGGTGGCCCATTCCCCCCCCCCCTCTTTCCCAATCCCTTTTCCCTTCACTTCCATGCCCTCCTTTTAGGTTGGCAACGCACCCATGATTCTTTTTGTGTCTTGGGTGTCTATGGGCGGTGGAGATCACTTACCATCAGGTGACCCATCTGTTCATTTGCCAGTCTCTGCTATAAAAAAAAACATTTTTTATAGCAAAGACTGGTAAAGGAGTCCGTCACCTGGTAAGTGATCTCCACCGCCCATCGACACCCAAGACACAAAAGTCAAATCCTTTCTGCAACACGCTGATACTTCTCTTTCCCGCAGTTTGAAGGTTACACCAAACTTCAAAGACTTATAACTTTTTCATTTATATTATCAATATTTCTTTTTGTTCTATATTTTAGATGACGTAACTTTCATATAAAATTAATTCAAATCAAAATCAAAATATTTATTGAATCCATAAAATGTTCAAACATCATTTAGATTCCGTGAAATTTTAACTTTACCGCCTGTTCGGAAAGCTGTTTCGCCAGAGAAGAACGGGCAAGAAACTCGTGATGTTGCTCTTTTTAAAATCAATTTACAGTCAGTTACTAATACAGTACAGCACCAGATACAAAAATACCTTAAATTAGAGCAGCTAAACCATGATAACAATAGATTTTATTAGATGTAGGACCAAATAACATACAAGATACACTGAGTGACTCCCACAGACACGGCAAGTTGAGCTGAAAAATTTAAAAAAATTGTTAAGTACTCAATTCATCATTGCAGACATGCAAAGAACGCGAGGCGGTACTGAACAAGGCTGGTCAGAACCAAATCATCAAGCTATCTCACTGGTATCCTGACACGGAGTACTCCGGATGTATAGTCACAAGGGCTAATAAGGAGTTGCCAGCCTCAAAAAGGTATTTTCGATCGCCTTCCAAAAAGGAAAATGTCCTTAATTAATCTGTATTTCTTTCATGTATGTTACGCGATGTTTCCGCCAAATACTTATTTCGAGGTTGGTCCCATATAAATTTGGTCACGATCGGATGAGTTTTGAAGTCGGTCCGTTAAGTTTTTAACTTTTGATTATTTTTAGAATTTTCTTATCTTTTTCACCTTTTTTTTTACCTATGTTGGTAGCGTAGTGGTATTTTGGTAGTCCGCGGTAGGAATATCTTCGTGAGGTCTCGGGTTCGATCCCCGGGTCGGACAAAGTGATATTGGATTTTTCAGTATCAGCCCGGAGTTTGGAATTTGTATCCGATATGGCAATAGGCTCGCCCCCTATCACATCTGGGATGGAACTAAGCTTGTCGAAACATGGATGTTCTAGTTATCTAGCTCATCTCTGCTTACCCCGTCGAGGATATAGGCGAGATTCTATGTATGTATGTTTGTTTTTAATTTTTAGTTCACCATCTCCTAAACCAACAACAAATCCATTTATAAAACCAAAAAATAACACAAATACTACAAAATCGGATCCACCGCACGATCCGTTATACTACGACCAATTCTTAAAAACTTCCACGGCGAAACCGAAAACTACCACAGTCCATACAAAATCTACCATTGCTACAAATACTACCAAGTGGTACGAATTGTTGCCAACTGACGATTTGAATTTTACTACCGCGTTTCCGGAAGATGAGTTATGGGAGAATATTGGACCGGAAGTTAAGACTAATCGATCTGAAGATTTGAAGGATGTTGAGATTTTATTTAATGGTAATAAGAGTGGGGTAAGTTTATTATTTAGTTATTACTGTAATGATTGGTAATTATAATAATATTATTTAGATGCCGGCAGTGGCGTACTAAGCAGTAGTAGTGGCATGCCGGTAAAATGCCACGGGCCTCTGGCAATAGGACCCCAGTACCGACCAGAAGGAAGCCCTGGGAAAAAAAACGCTGACCATGAATTAGCAGTACATAATCTTAAAAATTATTTCAGCAACGAATAAAAAGATCGACTTTCGAATTAATAGAGAGATATCGTCGACGACGGTTGAGTTCCAACCAAAAATCTAGCAGTGGAATTGGTGAGAGAATGGAGAAGCTGCTTGTCTCTTGTCATAACACTAGAAGGTTCAGATCCGCCAGAGAGAGATGGTGGTTCATAGCTATCAGTAACTGTGACAGTCCTAAGGTAAGAATAATATTAGTCCTTTAACATTTGCTGGTGGTAGGATATTCGTATCCGACCGGATGGCGACCACTGTACACATGGTGCGAAGACTGCCATAGTGACCCACACTTGGTGTGGTTCGAGTTCCAGGATCAGCCAGTGCACTTCCGGTTCTCTCGGGGGGCTTGCGGCATGACATAACGGCTGTTTGGGATGGGTATGGAGAGCCTCAACCATTTTTCGTTCATTTGGTGTTTTGCATTTATAGGGTTTAGAAATTAAATACAAGTTTTTAATGACGAACGCGCCCGATGGTGACATTTGGCATACACATTTCTCGGCTGATGAATTTTGTAAGTATTTCCATGATGTAATTTTTTTGGTTTTTGGATATGTGAAATCATTCGTGGTAATAGTTAAAATAACGATTTCAAAGGAAAACTAGCACGGCTAAGCAGGCTTTACAAGTTAACAAGCAATTGTCGACCACTGCGTCGGTGGCGTGGTTGTATTTTGGTACGACTATCATCCTTAGGTCTTGGGTTCGATCCCCAAATGGGATAAAGTGATGTTGGGTTATTTCAATTCAATATAATCCCAGAGTCTAGAATTTGTTCCCGATATGGTGATAGGCTCGCCCCCTGCTACATCTGGGACGCCTATTTCCAGGCTTGGCGATGTGAGTGTTCTAGTTCGCTAGTTTGCCTCTGCCTACACCTTAGGGGATATAGGCGTGAGCTTATGTATATTACTTTCCGTTTCAGATGTGCTCCCAGTACTTTTAGCATACACCTTTGCTTACATCATCGTAATGGTAGCAGTTGTTATATGTAGCGTGGAATTAAAGTCTCGTCACCTCCTACACGCTACTTACAAGTTGTTTTTAGTCTCGATTGTGACTCAACACTTCGGAGTCCTGCTGCAGAGTCTTGCTTATATAAAGTACGCTGCGAATGGCGTTGGGAGTCCCGCTGTGGTTATTATAGGTATGTAAGGATTTTTTCCATATCAGCCCGGAGTCTGGAAGTATTGCCCCTTTATCATAAATTGCGTACTTGACTATTTTTTTTTCTATTAATTTTATATGACATTTCATCATCATCATCATCATCATCAGCCATAGGACGTCCACTGCTGAACATAGGCCTCCCTCAAAAAAAATATAAAATAAAATAAAAAAAAAAAACATAAAAAAAAAAGAAATATAGAACATCATGGTCTGAAATATAGAAATATTCTCAAAAATAAAAAAGTTATAAGCCTTTGAAGTTTGGTGTAACCTTCAAATTGGGGGAAAGAGAAGTATCAGTGTAATCACGTCACGCTATAACGGTACGTGCGTTGGAAAGGGATAGCATTTCCAATATACACCCCCCTCCAGAATTTTAAATTTGAATTACTGCCTTTACTGCCTCATATTTCAACCAATTTCGATGAAGTTTTTACAGAAGGGTTTCTTTTTTTATTTGCTATTACATATAAATATGTGTATAAAATCAAACATAGTTAAGTACAATTTCAGGTCAATTCACTTGCGGTGTATCTGAGATGACCTTTCTCCTTCTACTGGTGTTGATGGCTAAAGGGTATACCATAACCAGAGGTCGTCTGAAGGTCGCCTTCACAGTGAAGCTTACGGTGTTTATGTGCTGCTATGTAGTCACTTATATAGCACTGTTCATATACCAAGCTAAGGTGAGTTACCAGCTTCAAAATAAAATAAATATCTTTAATGATTTCTTAGGTTTACGTGAATGTTATTCATTGAAATTAAACTATTTTTACGCAAATAACTAACTTTTTAAATTCAAATTTGTATAATTTTAAAATGAAGGTAGATAATGTAATATTAACATTTTTGGACACATGACACCTTAGTCTGTCCCGTGATCACGAAGGCTGCAAAGCTTTCGAAACGTGGGGCATAAAAATTACTCGTACATCTCTGCACCACCCCAAGGTTGACTGGCAGAGAATGCTTGTAGCATTAAGTCCGCCTTTATACTTCGTGTATAACAAGTGTAAATAAATAAAAATGAAAACCAAATCGTGATAGAATCCGTAATAATAGTTTAATTTCAATAAAGATCTTTATTCATCATGAGGTTGTATGTTAGTAACCGCTGTAGACAGTAACGTCTACAGCACGAATGGGCCGGCTCGACCGGCTTGATACCATTGTCTCACAGAAAACTGACGTAAAGTAACAGGTCGCTATTGCGTTTCGTGCTGTAAGTGTTCATTTCTCCACTCTTTTCTTTTTAGGTTGGCAAGGCACCCATGAGTCTTTTAGTATGATAGGTGTCTATGGGCGGTGGATATCACTTACCAGGTGACCCACCAGCTCGTTTGCCAGTTTCTGCTACAAAAAACCATATTATTACCTACATCTTTCCACCTGCTCTTACACACTTATTCAAGCAAGTTACAGAAAGGATTTGGCTTGGCTTTTACAATCGCTTGCTTGCCTGACATCAACCTCTCTGGGAAATATATTATGGTCTTACCACGGACGTAAAAAAAGATGGACGGAGCGCTAGGAATATTGAAAGTGAAGCAGGGTTTTCTGCCCATTCGATCTATCGACATGTAATAGCGGCGACTGAGCGTGTTAAAAGTGTTAATGTGTGCGTAAGGCACTTTTTTACAGGCGCGTTTGTGTGCGTGGCTTCTTTGTGACGTCCGTTTAGCTATAGGCGAGATGGTGTCCTTTTTTTTCTTTGTTCCGTGGGACCTACCATTTCCGATTTAAAAGGTCAAAATTACGTGTCACTTTATCTATTGCAGGCGTTTGATCCAGGCGAGGTGTTATATCTATACGAAAGTCCAGCTGGATACGGCCTCATAGTTCTAAGAGTGCTGGCGTGGTGTGTTTTCGCATATTCAACGTTTTTCACCGTCAGAAAATACCCTGAAAAGGTAGGTGACTGTGCCACTTAACTATAATCACAAGTTTAAAAACTTAAATTCGTCTCATTTTGACGAAAATATGGGGACCCCCTTAGAGTAAGCTTTATCGAACACAAAAATAATCTTAAAAATCGGTTCATATTTGCCGAAAATATCGTACATAAAATAAAAAATGGGTGCGTGTACTTATGTACGCGCGTGAGAAGTTATACTTCTTTGTTTAATAATATTTAGTGTTAATTATATTAAAAAAATTAAAAACATACGCAAAACAACCATTTTAACTGTCACCTGCTCGTAGAATGGCCCATGGTATAAGATGCATGTTTTGTTCGTTTAGGCGCAGAATGTCCAATTCCCAAATGGTCCAATTCTCAAAATGTCCAATTCTCGAAATGTCCAATTCTCATAATGTCCAATTCGCGAAATGTCCAATTCGCGAAATGTCCGTTTCGCAAAATGTCCAATTCGCGAAATGTCGAGTCCTCAAAATGTCCAATTCTCAAAATGTCCAATTCGCGAAATGACCGTTTCGCAAAATGTCCAATTCCCAAAATGTCCAAATCTCAAAATCTCCAATTCTCAAAATGTCCAATTCTCAAAATGTCCAATTCGCGAAATATCCGTTTCGCAAAATGTCCAATTCCCAAAATGTCCAAATCTCAAAATGTCCAATTCTCAAAATGTCCAATTCTCAAAATGTCCAATTCGCGAAATGT
Source organism: Clanis bilineata (assembly GCA_036417725.1). Classification (NCBI taxonomy): domain Eukaryota; kingdom Metazoa; phylum Arthropoda; class Insecta; order Lepidoptera; family Sphingidae; genus Clanis; species Clanis bilineata. The sequence goes on from CM071165.1 coordinate 3,557,525, forward strand.
CCGTTTCGCAAAATGTCCAATTCCCAAAATGTCCAATTCTCAAAATGACCAAATCTCAAAATGTCCAATTTTCAAAATGTCCAATTCGCGAAATGTCGAGTCCTCAAAATGTCCAATTCCCAAAATGTCCAAATCTCAAAATGTCCAATTCTCAAAATGTCCAATTCTCAAAATGTCCAATTCGCGAAATGTCCAATCCTCAAAATGTCCAATTCGCGGAATGTCCAATTCGCACAATGTCCAATTCGCGAAATGTCCAAAACGCGAAATGTCCGTTTCGCGAAATGTCCAATTCTCAAAATGTCCAATTCCCAAAATGTCCAAATCTCAAAATGTCCAATTCGCGAAATATCCGATTCGCGAAATGTCCAATTTGCACAATGTTCAATTCGCTAAATGTCCAATTCTCAAAATGTCCAAAACGCGAAATGTCCAATTCGCAAAAGTCCAATTCGCAAAATGTCCAATTCGCAAAATGTCCAATTCGTAAAATATCCAATTCGCAAAATGTCCAATTCGTAAAATATCCAATTCGCAAAACGTCCAATTCGCAGAACGTCCAATCCTTACATTAGTCACAAGTAAAGTATATTAATTAATTATTATTATATATTTAATATTATCAAAGAATTTAGACAATATTAAATTGCAATCGAAGTCAAATGGGTGCGTGTACGTGTACGCGGTTACGCAGACAACTTCATACTGTAGACAACTTCATACTGTTAATTTTGTCTCACAGATGCGCGCGCATCTGAAAATTACACTCTCATCATTTTTTCATAACGCGCCTAAAGAAGTATAACTTCAAAAAAACGAACGAAATGAGAACCTAATCCCATTGAAGTCTGTTGAAAATAGAGGTACATAAGGTATTTCTTGTTATTTACATTTCTACCATTCTACTAAAAAAATCTACCATTTTCTATATTTTTGTTAATTGGTAATACTGACATATTACTAAATATTGAATGTATTTTTCAGAACATGTTCTACTGCCCTTTCTTCATTTGCGGCACTCTGTGGTTTTTTGCAGGACCTCTGTTCATACTCACAGCTAATTCTTATATAGGTGCGTATTATAAATATATCCTTATTTTGTCTGTTTTGTTTCACGGCTATATTCCGAAGGGGTAGGCAGAGACACACAAGCGAACTAGAATACTCACATTTCGCCAAGCTTAGTTCCGTCCCAGATGAGATAGGGGGCGAGCTTATTGCCATATAGGGCGCAAATTCCAGACTCCGGGCTGACATTGAAAAATACAATATCTCACACGAGTACAGCCAGTGGCGTATCTATACCATCTGAGGCCCGTGGCAAATTCATTGGATGGGGCCCCCTTAAAAATCGTCACGTTGTAATTAAATTTTAATAAATCACCTGAATTAGTAAAAACATAAGCTTGCGGCACTTCGGGCTGGGGGCCCGCTCGAGCCAGGAACCCGTGGCATTTAGTTCCCCCACTGACTACAGCACGAATGGGCCGGCTCGACCGGTTTGAAACCACTATCTCAGAAAATCGACGTAAAGTGGCAGATCACAGTTACTTGTCATTCGGTAAGTGAGATTTCTGGTGGCTTATTTCCCCCCTCTTCTTTTCCATCCTTGTTCCCCTCCTTTAAAGTTGGTAACGCACCCATAATTCTTTTGGATTTGGTATTATGGTTATGAGTGGTGTATGTACATAATTTACATCTATCTCCTCCGTGGCGCAGCGGGCGAGTAGCTGTGAAACGTAAGGTCGTGGGTTCGATTCCCGCACCGAGACAAATGTCTGTGTGGCCCATAGATATTTGTTTCGGGTCTGGGTGTAGTGAGACCAAAAAGTCTCTCGTAGTTTCTGATACCCACAGGTTACACCTAGTGTGGGGTCAGGACTATGTGTGTGACTGTTGGGTGTATTTATTTATTTACTTTATTTTATCGGTGGCGTAGTTGTATTTCTGTACGACTACTGTCCTGAGGTCGCGGGTTCGATCCCCGGGTCGGGCTAAGTGTTATTGGATTTTTCCATATCAGCCCGGAGTCTGGAATTTGTGCCCGATATGGCAATAAGCTCGCCCCCTATCACATCTGGAACGGAACTAAGCTCGCAGAAATGTGTGTGTTCTAGTTGGCTAGTGCGCCTCTGCCTACCCTTTCTGAGGTACAGGCGTGAACTTATGTTATGTTATTTTATCTGATGACCCACCTGCTTGTTTGGTTGTCTATGCTATAAAAAAACAAGCATTAGTTTATGTTTTATATTTTCCAGATAAATGGGTGCGTGAAAGTGTTGTAACTGCGGTGTTACTATTTATTGCCTTCAGCGGCCATACTATGTTTCTGGTAAGTCATAATAGTAAGTTCACTGCACTACCTTGAAGGTGCTTTTTGGAAGAGTTTGAAATAGGGATGATCGATATTCATCGATGTTTAATAAACATCGATATTTAGCTGGAAAATATCGATGTTTTGATTTCGATAACATCGACACATCGATGTTATGAGAATAAAATATCGAAACGTCAATATATTCTTTAGGGCCATCTTGCGTTGGATGGACTAGCCAGGGACTAGATAACTATGAGTTCAACTATTTAGCACTAGATGACACTCATCAATATCATCGAAGTAAGCCATACGAATAGTTATTTTTTTGCATGTCCTAAGGGATAAAAAAACTGTCAACTTCAATGCACAGACTAAAGGGAAAATACGTGAAAAAGTTATTTTTTTACAGAGTGTGCCCAAAAAATACTGGTAACGTTAAAAAAACACCTGTATTGTGTTTCCAATAACAATAAATTATAAAATAATAAATTAATAAAAAATAAATGGAATACACAGTTTTATTTGTTACAGAACACATCGATGTTTTGACATATCGATGTTTTGCTATCGATGTTTATCGTACATCGATACTTTTGAATCGATGTTAGCATCGATGTCAACATCGATGTTTTTCTAATATCGATCATCCTTAGTTGGAAATTATTAATACCTTAACAAGGATATATTGTATGAAGTTCTATAGTGACATGACGGTAAATGATACAACTGTTAAAAATAATAGACTATGAGCAGGTTACATCTAATTTTTTTTATAGCAGAGACTGGCAAACGAGCTGATGGGTCACCTAATGATAAGTGATCTCCACCGCCCATAGACACTCAAGACAAGAAAATCATGGGTGCGTTGCCAAAAAGGAGGGAAATACGGATTGGGAAAGAAAGGGGGGAATTGGGCCATCGGAAATTTCACTCACCGAACGATACGCGACAGCGATCTGCCACTTTACGTCGGTTTTCTGTGAGACAGTGGTATCAAACTGGTCGAGCCGGCCCTTTCGTGCTATAGACGTTACTGTCTACAGCGTGGCTCTACCACTCAAATGTATGATTGTATGAGATCCTATAATGAAATTACGGTTGATGAGACAACTGTTAAAAAAAATTACTATATCGACGCGAAAGTTTGTGAGTATGTATGTTTTTTCTCGTTAACGCATAAATTACTGAATGAAACTTTACAGTCATATATGATATAGCTACATCAAAATAACATATAGGTACATAGGTTACTTATTATCCCGGAAAATGTGCGGTTTCCGTAGGATATTTCCACGCGGACAAAGCCGCGGGCAATAACTATTATTTTGGTATTTCATGTTATAGATGCTCACGCTCCCTGTGTTCGCTAATAAGAACTTCCCATATCACGTGAGGACCACACAAATTGGGATTATGGAGGTTAGTATAAAGCCACGCCGCCCGCACCTGTTTTTCGACCGACTTCTAAAAAGGAGAAGGTACTCAATGCGTCTGTATTTTTTTTGTTTATGTATGTTACGCGATATCTCCGCCAAATGTGGACCGATTTTCAAAATCATTTTTGTGTTCGATAGAGCTTATTTCAAGGGTGGTCCCATATAAATTTGGTCACGATCGGATTTGAAGTCGGTCCGTTAAGTTTTTAAACTTGTAACAAAACAAAAAACAAAACAATGATTTTCGTTGTCCTTGCTCATAGAACAATGGACCATAGATATAAATGTGTAGCGAAGTCAAGTTTTGTGTAGGTGTTTTGTGTAATGTTTTAGTGCAGGAGACGCGGCTTTAGTTATGGAATGTTTTTGAAGTGAAACCTTCTTGGGGCGTGCTGAGCTGTTTATTTTGTGTGTATTGAATGAGACTGACTGCCTCGGTGGCGTGGTTGTATTTCGGTACGACTACCGTCCTGCGGTCTCGGGTTCGATCCCCGGGTCGGGCAAAGTGATATTGGATTTTTCCATATCAGCCCGGAGTCTGGAATTTGTGCCCGATATGGCGATAGGCTCGCCCCCTATCACATCTGGGACGTAACTAAGCTCGGCGAAATGTGCCTACCCCTTCGGGGATACAGGCGTGAGCTTATGTATGTATTGAATGAGACTGAGCCGTCACGCACGGCTATGTAACGCTCGTTGGGGTAATGCCGGCTCAAATCGACTAAGGGAGCGAGAGAGATACAGTTGGCGCGTCACTGTTATACTTGCTTGGCGTAACGGTGATGATGATTAGATAAGAATTAAAGAAATGATTTGCACAAGACTTTGACTATCCTAATCTAAATATCTGTGCACGTCAGTGAACCCCGGACTATCACATCTGGGACGGAACTAAGCTCGGTGAAATGTGGGTGTTCTAGTTCTGCTAGTGCGCCTCTGCCTACCCATTCGGGGATACAGTCATGAGCTTATGTATGTATGTATGCACAAAATTCTTACAAGTGAAACATGCAATTCTAGGTTACAGGCAGTACTGCAATAGACAGTTTTGGTCACAACCCTTACCAGCCTGGTAACGGGGCGCCGCAAACAGTTATCATACCTTTAACTAAGTAAGTGTATAACCATAAAGATCTGAAAGCATTTTTGTAACACATTTTTATTATTATTACCTAAATTTGTGCACAAGAAAAAAATTAAGACTACCCTCTTTCTCGCCGTAGGGGTTGGATTTTGAAATGTACCAAAATAATTTAGTAATTTGAATGTTATTTTTATTTCCGCTTGACTTCCTTTGAACCTATTACAATTGGAATATAAAAACCCTGTCTAGTTCTTATCTATCTAAAAAACGCGGTGAAATTTTGAAACGCATACAATTTTTGGGAAATGCGACGCGACCTCTATTTCCTGTAGGTATACGATTAAATCCCTCATTAGTAGAGAAAGCCCGTGACCAGCAATGGGACAGTAATATTACAAGGCTGATATTTATATACTAAAAATCCTAAATATTTTTCTTCTTACTCAAAAAAGTTATTTTCAGGCGTACAGAAGAACTAATAGGGAATATGTACAGTCAATACATGGCCTCGGCACCACCAATGGCTTTAGAGAACGAAACTCCAAAATTAAATGGAGTGCACAAACGAGCTGAAACTAAAAAATATCTAATATCTCAAGACAGTACAGAAACGAACAAATCAGACGATATACGACCTTTCGTATCTGGAGATAAGGAAATATTCACGATAGAAAATCAAATTTCGAAAATGGAAAACGGTCACGTTGTGTTGCCAGCGAATGTTAATTCTACCAATGTAATAGAAATTGGTGCTAAAACGGCCAATTCGCTTGAAAATGGTATAATTGATAACGATAAAATGTTGCCAGTAAATCAAAATTCTACTAAATCAGTAGAAATAGCAGATCCAAGTGATGATTTTAGAGGGGACCTGCCGAATATTATGAGGTCTAGGCGGAATATTTTAGAGCCTATAAAGAGGGAAGAAGCGCCTGTGCCCTCGTGGTCACTTGCTAAGGGTCCGTGCGTCGTTAGTATGCAAAGAAAAACGAGTATTGACAAAACTGGTAGGTAATTAATTTAATTATGTCTTATCTTTCTACCTGCCCTTATGAGGTTGCATTGTTACAGAGAGGATTTGGCTTAGTTTTTACGACCGGCCGCCTGCCTGATGTCAACCCCCTATGAGGGATAATTTAATTATATCTTATGGGTGATCCATACAATGAGGAGTCGGTGCATTTTAAGCATGTTGCAGAAAAGCTTTAGCTTTTAACGACCTTGCCTCTTCTGAATCCAGTCCTGGACAAATCGTGTTAGAAAAACCGCTTTTCGTGACCTGGAATTCAAACCCAGGATCTTTTGACATGCACGCTACCTTCCACTAGGCCAAGAAGGATGACATTATTTAATTTTTTTTTCATATCTATATTTTGAAAAAGCTTCAAAAAAAAAAATTAAAGCCAGAATAGCAACTAGAAATTAATAAAATTAGTGACTTACTGGCTGAATAAATTTTTTTTTCAGAAGTCCCAGAAGCTAACGGAATGCTAAACGGCAAAAAAGTACCGCCCGTAAGAAATGGGGTGCCAAGCTCTGGTGAAATTTCTACCATACGCGAAGGTCACATACAAAGCTTTCAAAGTACAGTCAGCAAAGCAACTATAGACCTTTTTAACGCTAATAGTAAGGGATAAAGTAGTTTAAAAAAGTGTGAAAATATAAATACTCTTTAAATGTATACTATAAAAATAAGAATACTCACTTTTTTTATAATTATGGTAAGGTATGTCATAATTCTAGTGTCGAATAGAAAGCGAAGCGAAAGCGTGGCTAAGCGAGGCGCCAAATATGTTCCACATAACAGAGAAGCCAGTACAAGTACTGAGATTCAAAATTCGTGCTGGAGCTATTGTCGCCAAACACAGAAATAAACATCAAATTATATAATGCAATACTAATAAACCACGCGTTCGTTCGTGCATGTGAAAATATGCCTTTAATAATGTACATAAAATGTATTTTGCTATACTATACAAAGTATTTGCGTCATTTTCGACCGACTTAAAAAAGGAAAAGGTCCTCAATTCGTCTGTATTTTTTTATGTACGTTACGCGATATTTCTGCCGAATGTGGACTGATTTTCAAGTCTTGTGTTCGATAGAGCTGATTTCAAGGGTCCAATATAAATTCATTGGATATTGGATTTTTCCATATCACCCCGAGTCTGGAATTTGTGCCCGATATGGCGATAGGCTCGCCCCCTATCACATCTGGGACGGAACTAAGCTCGGCGAAATGTGGGTGTACTAGTTGGCTAGTGCGCCACTGTCTACCCCTTCGGGGATACAGGCGTGAGCTTATGTTATGTTAATATAAATTCGGTCACGATCGGATAAGTTTTGAAGTCGGTCCGTTAAGTTTTTAAACTACAGGGTCGCCTCTTTTTCGATTCGTGTTCGATTCCCAAGTCGGGAAAAGCGAATTTGCTAATTTAATTCTTAAAGCGAATTATCTCGACAGCCTCCGTGGCGCAGTGGGCGAGTAGCCGGCTGTGAAACGTGAGGTAGCGGGTTCGATTCCCGCACCGAGACAAATGTCTGTGTGGCCCATAGATATTTGTTTCGGGTCTGGGTGTTGTGAGACCGAAAGTCTCTCGTAGTTTCTGATACCCGCGATACAGGTTACACCTAGTGTGGGGTCAGGACTATGTATGTGACTGTTGGGTGTATTTATTATTATTTATTATCTAATTTAATTTAATTAAAAAAAAAAACTAAATTTGGACTGGATCTCCCAGAGGGGATTGACGTCAGGCAGGCAGCCGGTCGTAAAACTGACTGGTAACGCGTTCGCTAATCGATTCGCTGTCTATTTAACACAGGCTTAAAATTAAAAACCTTTCTGTGAGCAATATGTAAAATGCATTTTTTCTTGGGTGTATTTATTTGGGTGCGTTGTATTTGTAATTTTTATTCAATTCTTAAGCGTGTAAAGTTTCTAGTCAATAAATAATGTATTCTAGCATTGTATTTCTTTCGTATTATCTTATTATCTTTTTTAACCCTTTGGGAATACAGGCGTGAGCTTATGTCATTTAGGTGGACGGTCTGAAATAATCATACAAAAATGTCATGGAGTTATATTAGTGAAAGCCCCAAAATACACTTTTACGTTGGCAACACTGACACATTTAAAAAAAATATAATTTTCACTTTACAAATGTTTTTTAAATTCAGCTTCCGGAGGCCGAGCCGCCCGCCACTAGTTAAACGATACACTATCACATCAATATTATAAAGACGAAAGTTTGCGTGTTTTTTCAAAACTAAACAAAAAACCTACAAAAAAAAGTTTTTCGCTGCCTCCTGCTCATGTAACAATGGATCATAGACAAAAATTAGTAGAAATACCGTATTATGTAAAGGTGTTTTTTGTAATGTTTTATTTAGTGCAGACGTGACTTTAGATAAGCTACTTTTTACGCGGGAAAATAAATATCCACATCGAGTCGCGGGCAACAGCTAGTAATGTAAAAAAAATAAAAGAAATAAATTCGCCACAGTCTTTATTCGTTCATAAATATACAGGGTGTCCGAGACAAAACGGTCAATTTATATAGAATCTTACTTTTTGAAATAATTTTTATAGTTATATGAAACATCTTTCAAAGCAACAAAATGACCCCCCTCTGTCTAAAGTGTAAGCCCTCATTCACACAAAAGCTTATTCAACGCGCGTTAAAAAACATTATAATGGAACAAATGAGTTCTAGTATACTTATTCAAACGCGGCGTTTTTTAAAAGTAGGGCGTTGGGCGGTATGTAAAATTAAACAAGACAATAATTATTGGAAGCGGTCTTATTATTAATAATAATACACATTACATGAACCGCTAGGCCGCCGGTTGTTGATAATGTTGAAAACGTTTTAAAAGCGTCAACGTTGGGTTTTGACGCATCGTTTATTTCACTCTTGTGCGAATGAGGCCTAGAAGGGAGAAATTAAGCTACTAATAAATGAATTACCGAAATACGTTAATATTTTAAATACAATTATAAGGTTATGTAGGATAAGTAATTGGGTACTGGATAAATATAATTTTAATTATTTTACATGAAATTTGCGTCATCTAAAATATAGCGGGGACAGAAATAATCAAACAATCTCAACAATAAAAAAGTTATAAGCCTTTGATATCTGGAGGTACTGACAAACAGAAAAGAGAAGCATGAGTATACTGACATCACAGCTATAAACAGTGCGAGCGTTGGAAAGAGACAGTAAAATATCCGCACTACTCCCTCACTCTTGCTCATTGCATTTAAAACATGAATTACTGCTTAATTTTTCAACCAATTTCGATGCAGTTTTTACAGAAGGGTTCCTTTTTTGTATTAATAATATTATCCTTGTAATATTACTGTCCCACTGCTGGGCACGGGCCTCCTCTACTAATGAGAGGGGTTAGGCCTTAGTCTACCACACTGGCCTAATGCGGGTTGGTACACTTCACATACCTTCGAAATTCTTGTGGAGAAATTCTCGGGAATGCAGGTTTCCTCACGATGTTTTCCTTCACCGTTGTAGCAAGCGATATTTCACAATGAAATGTCTTTTGTATTATTTGCTATTAAATATAAAATAATGTACAAAACCAAACATATGGAATTACCCAATCGTTTTAAAATGATACATCTTTTTCACAACACCCTGTAAACATAATATACACGTATTATAATAATTATTAAACATTAACAACTCCTATACATTTAAGCGTCCCACTTCTTAAACTCCAGGCCATCAGGCGGTTTCACTTCGACCGTGTCTTGTGAAACTTGATTCCAATTTGTGCTTAGGACAGTACCTCCAGACTCCACCTAAAACATAACATAACATAACATAAGCTCACGCCTGTATCCCCGAAGGGGTAGGCAGAGGCGCACTAGCGAACTAGTACACCCACGTTTCGCCGAGCTTAGTTCCGTCCCAGATGTGATAGGGGGCGAGCCTATCGCCATATCGGGCACAAATTCCAGTCTACGGGCTGATATGGAAAAATCCAATACCATTTTGCCATCGCCGGGGATCGAACCCGAGATCTCAGGATGGTAGTCGTACCGAAATACAACTACGCTACCGAGGCAGTCAGGCAGTAAAATTAAACATACTGTAAGCGATAAAGGTACCTGATAAAGGTCGCAGGAAGTCGCTGGATGCAGGCTTCCAACAGGTCGATCTGGAAATCTTTGGGGGAGGCCTATCCAGCAGTGGACGTCCTATGGCTGATGATGATGATATTAAGCGGTGATAGCTTAGTTGGGAATGGTACAGACTGCCTCATTTTCCAACCAATTTCGATGCAAATTCACAGAAGGGTTTCTTTTTCGTTTCATTTGCTATTACATCTTAATAAATGAAACATAGGCAAGTACCCAATTTATTGGAAGATTATTTCGACGGTCCCTACGTATATAAAGAGAAGTCAAAATGTCATATCTTTTTATTGCATATATGGCTTTAGATTGTCCATACGCTCATAACTAGAGGTATATATGTAGATATATTTTTTTACATACATACATAAGCTCACGCCTGTATCCCCGAAGGGGTAGGTAGAGGCGCACTAGCGAACTAGTACACTCACGTTTCGCCGAGCTTAGTTCCGTCCCAGATGTGATAGGGGGCGAGCCTATCGCCATATAGGGCACAAATTCCAGACTCCGGGCTGATATGGAAAAATCCAATATCACTTTGCCCGACCCGGGGATCGAACCCGAGACCTCAGACCGTAGTCGTACCGAAATACCACCACGCCACCGAGCCAGTCATATATATATATATATATATATATATATATATATATATATATATATATATATATATATATATATATATTTTTTTTTTATTTTTTTTTATTAACCTTTATTGTCCCACTGCTGGGCAAAGGTCTCCCTTAATTTTCTCCAGCATTCTCTGTTTATTGCTATTGCCGGCCAGTTTTTTCGAAGCGGTCAAGGTCGTCGCGCCACCTCTTCCGGGGTCTACCTCGTCGTCGTTTACTATTTTCAGGTATCCACTCTGTAACAGACCTGGCCCATCTTTCGGGATGCATTCGGCTCACGTGGCCTGCCCAATCCCATATCAGCGTTGCCGTTTTGTGTCCAACATCGGCTATGGCGGTTGTTGAACGCAAGATTGTATTTGGGACTCTCTCTATATATATATTTTATTATTTTGTATTCTACTGTAAATACTAACCGATCAAGATAACAAGCACGATAATTCTTAAACTTATAAATAAACTTAATTTCGTTCTCCTGAAAACCTTAGTTTTTGACATGTTGCTTTGTACGTAGGGACCGTCGATTTGGTGGAATACTCACAAAGCTCTTGTTCATAGCCCTTCGTACTTCATCGGATCCTTCTCCGTATATTTTTTGGAAGAGAGCATTCAGCGCCGCGTCGCCTTCGGGTTTTTCTTCCTCCTCCTGAATAAAAAAAGATTTATATACAGAGACTGCCTCGTTGGAGTGGTGGTATTGCGTGCGCGATACGACTATCGTCCTGAGGTCTCGGGTTCGACCCCCAGGTCAATGATATTGGAATTTTCAATTTAGTATCAGTTCGGAGTATGAAGTTTGTGCCCGATATGGCGATAGGCTCGCCCCCTATCACATCTGGGACGGAACTAAGCTCGGTGAAATGTGGGTGTTCTAAATCTCTAGTGCACCTCTGCCCACCCTTTCGGGGATACAGGCATCTTTTTAGGGGTCGGTTAATATTTATTACCGGACCCCAAAAAAGAGTTAGGCTCTCAAATCTATACTATACTTACCTTTCTTTCTTTCTATTTGCCCTTATCCCACTTTAATGTGGGGTTGGCGCGACACACTTTCAAGCATGTTGCAGAAAGGATTTGGCTTGGTTTTTACGACCAGCTGCCTGCCTGATGTCAACCTATCTGAGGGATCCAGTCCTGGGCAAACTAAATTAGAAAATTCGCTTTGCCCGACCCTCCCGGGACCGATCTCTATATACTTACCATTTTCTTCAAATCTTTCTCTATTTTGTCCCAGTCTTTTTTGAACAGTTTCGGCGGCTGCTGTGGACCTGAAGCGTCGATCACAGCTGCAAAAAAGCAAAAATTTAAAGATTTATGTAAAAATTAATGTATAGCTGCATCTCCTGCACTAGTTTTTCACGAAACATTACGCAAAACAATGATTTAAACTTTTTTTTTATCCGGGCACGGCAAAGTGACTACACTGCACCTGATGGTAAGCGTAGTGCAGTCCAAAAAACCAAGCGACCATTGACAAACAATGGGTTTATCAATGGTCGTTAGAATCATGCCGGCCTATTTATGCTTCTTCACACTCCGAATCCGAAGAGGGAAGAAGCAAATCTCCTGGCTTGCGACAAGACAGGCGGATGACCGATGCAGATACAGGGATATCCCCATACCCATCTGAACCATACATCAAGTCATGCCGCAAGCCCCTCGAGAGATCCGGAAGTACACTGGCTGATCCTGGAACACGAACCACACACGGGGTGTGTGTCACTATGGCAGGTTTTAGCACCATGTGTACGGAGGTCGCCATCCGGTCGGATACGAATATCCTACCACCAGCAAAAGCTAGTTGTCTCCTGCATGTAGAATAATGGACCATAGATAAAAAATACATGTTTTTGTATAGGTGTTTTAATGTTTTAGTGCAGGAGACGCGGCCTAATTACAGCGTCTTTTACTTAGGCAACATATATGAGCTGAGGACTGGGAGGCCCCTGATCTGGATACCGAGTCGAGCCACCCAGGCAATATTTCGGCCGTAGTGTGAGAAAGTTAAAAATATGTTAATCAATATAGTGTTTTTTTTTTACTGAAACAGTACGGGGAAATAGGAAACTAAAGGAGATACAGAGAAATCGTTTTAGGAACCTTTGGTATTTTTTGTGAAAACAATTTTGGCATACTGAACTTTTTGATCAAGGGTGAGTTCTCACTGAAAATTACCAAATGTTGTTCTTCACTTACCCTGTGGTATAGCCTTGACTTTAGTCTCAGCCCCCTCTCCTTCCAACTGGGTCCACCTCAGCCCCTCCTTTTTCCTGAGCTTCACTTCGATCTTGGACGGAGTGACGGCATGGCAGCTCATCGAAGGAACCACTTCATGGGCCAATTCTAATTCTAGACTGTATTCTGAATCAGAATTAGGTATTGTACTGGATAGAGATAGCTGAGGACAAAAAAGGATGGTGAGTTTTTTTTTTATTGGCCTATGAAGGCAGACAAGCGTCGAGCAGACAGCCTAGCTGATGGTAAGTGGTTACCGTCGCCATAGACATCGGCAATGCTAGGGGCACAGCCTAGCCGCTGCTTACCATGTAAATATACTATAGTCCGATTGCTAATTATAAGGAGTAAAATGACATTTCAGATGGTTAATGATTACTTAGTTTTATTTCAATTTCTAATGTTGCCACTTTTTAATTAAATTTGAATAGTGCTGCGGTAAAAAGATCAAGATTACTAAAATATTTCAATTCAGTGAACCATTTCACTCGTTAATTTTCTAAAGTTTAACTTGGTCGTAATTCCTGCCTAATGTGTGATTAGTACTGCATGTCTACTGAAGTATAGTATTTATAGTCATACTAAATTACATGAGTGTATACTTACATGAGTATAAACACTAAATTACATAGAGTAAGTTCATTATAAACAAAACTTAAAAAAGCGAAAATGTGCGGAATGTTTGAAGTTGGAAGAACAGGCAAGAAGTCAGAGTTTGTGTTTTTTTTAATGGTGAGTTAAAACTCGAAACAGAGACTGCCTCGGTGGTGTAGTGGTATTGCGTGTGCAATACAACTATCGTCCTGAGTTCTCGGGTTCCATCCCCAGCAAGGGAAAAGTGATATTGGATTTTTCAGTATCAACTGGGAGTCTGGAATTTGTGGCCGATATGGTGATAAGCTCGCCCCTTATCACATCTGAGACGGAATTAAGCTTAGTGTATTGTAATTCTCTAGTTCAACTCTGCCTAACCCTTCAGAGATACAAGTGTGAACTTATGTATACTATGTTAATAATACTGCCTCCGTGGCGTGGTGGTATTTCAGTACAATTACGGTTCTGAGGTCTCAGGTTCGATCCCCGGGTCGGGCAGTGATATTGGATTTTTCCATATCAGCCCGAAGTCTGGAATTTGTGCCCGATATGGTGATAGGCTCGCCTTATCACATCTGGGACAGAACTAAGCTCGGAAAAATGTGGATGTTCTAGTTCGCTAGTGCGCCTCTGCCTACCCCTTCGGGGATACAGGCGTGAACTTATGAATGTTATGTTAAACTCATTATATCAGTAAAGATATACTTACACTTCTCTCACCATATTGCACTTTTACTTTATCGCTGGGAGCGTTCTTGAGCAGAATGGTGATCACCACTTGAGACTCCGTTTGGTACCAGTCATGTTTTATTTTAGGCTTCGTGGGCTGAAAAAATTGAACTATCATAATACAAAAACAAAGAATGAATTGTTACTAAAAGCTATTATAGCTATAAATAGCAAGTTTATACTAAGACAATGACAATTTGGGCCTTATATAGAATTATATATCTTTATAAATCAAGAATGCAAGTAAGACACCGGTAAAATAGGTAAAGGACAGAGGTGTCTAATTTTAAAAATAAAAGCAGGCAATTTACATTGGACTTTAGGTAACGATGTCTATTTACCTCTGATTTTTCCACATCCTTGGACTCCGACATATTTCTTTTATAAGAGTTTCTTTGGTTTCTTGTGGAAAATAGGAATTTTATTCGGAAATTATTTATTTTCGTTTCAGCTGCCCCAATCAGCGACTTTTCTAGACTAAAAAACCGTTCAGAAACTAAAAAGTATAATGTTATGCATTTTGTTCCTTATTCCTTATAGCCTTATTCTATCAATACTAGATGTTATTCTTAATGTTATTTTAAAATAACTTCTCTAATTTATTGACATTGCGTAAACGTATCAAAATAGCTTGATGACGCGTATTGTATAAATGTTGTGTTATAAATGTTATTATTAGAAAAAATAATTCTTCATTTTGTAGTGTTTAGAACGCACCACAAATATTCACAAATGACATGACAGGACATTGCTCCCTTCGTTCGGTTGGGTAAAGTCTATCAGTCTATCATGCCAGCATGCGTGACAGATTGTTAACACGAACTACATAGAGATACTACGTAATTGTTAATGACAATATTGAATGGTTTTAGGGCCGGTTAACTAAACGATCTCAGTTTAGAGTGCAGCTAGATCGCGATTATGAACCAATCAAATCAAGTCATTTGACAGAGTCATGTTCAAACTGTGTTCTTATTGGCTAAATATTTTTGTAATCTATCTGCACATTCAAACTGTGATTGTTAAGAGTGTTTATTGGAACCGGGCGTAAGATTGTAAATGAAGTTTCAATGAAATGCGTTTTTTCTTTTACCTACTAATATTATATGTAGGTATGTTTCATACATACAGCATACCGTTAAGATTACCTACTAGCGACTTGCGACTTTACAAGTAGTTTAGATCTAACAGGGATGATAACCATAAATGATTTAAGGATAATAATCATAACATATATACTTTGTTGAGTAGAAATTGAAATAGTTGATTATTGCTATTCTGTTAAAAAACAATGTCGTAAACACTGTAACGTTGAAACAGCTATAATACGTCGGATTTTAAAAGACGTTTCGATGGTGTTTTTACCGGTATAGTATATATTTTATACTGTGGTATAACAAGTTTTAGATTCAGTCGCGCGCCGATCGGTGTGAGAAGCGCACGCGTATAGAGTGATAACCAGTGCGTCTCATTACATTGTTATTTAGCAGCGCGCGCGGCGCGGCGCAGCGCACGCGAGTGCGTCGTATCGAATAAATACTTATGGCAAACGAGGCGGAGATGGACGAGCGAGAATTTATATTATCGCCGGATAATATCTTATCCGACAGTTCTTTATCGAGATTGAAACGACTGAGAAGTGACGATTTCGAAGAGGACGAATTTATTCCAGTTACTCGCAAACCAAAGCGGCGTTATAGAAATGGAAATAATATGGAATCAGTCGAATCTGATAAACAATGGGGATCGTTACCGACACATACCCGGGACATGTACGAAGTAATTGTAACCTCAACAGAGTCATTGCCTAAGCAAATGGCATTAGCAAAAATGTTAAAAAATTTAAACATCAGAGATATAATAAAAATTAAGTACAAGGGTAATCATAAAGTAGTTTTTTCTTTTGAAAATAAAATGAGGGCAGAGGGACTATTGAGATGTGAAGAATTAAAAAAAAAAGGTTATAAATTTCAAGGATCGGACGAAATGAATTTTAGATACGGAATCGTAAAGAAAGTGGACCTTGAGTTAGAAGAAGAAGAATTAAAAAACATATTTGAATGTGACTATTCTGAAATTGTATCAATCTTACGTTTAAAACGACAAACAAGTGAAGGTAAATGGGTCGAAAGCGAAACTGTTCGCATATGTTTTAAAGGTATCACTATACCTCCGTATGTTGAAGCATATGGTTGCAGGTTTATGGTGGAACCGTACATTTTTCCCGTTTCCCAATGTTCGGGGTGCTGGAGGTTTGGACACAGAGTAAAATTTTGCCCTACTAAGAAAATTTTTTGCCCAAAGTGTGGTTTGAATCATTCTAACTGCGAGACAAAAGATTTCAAGTGTATCAACTGTAAAGGTCCTCATATGTCAATAGAAAAATCGAAATGCCCTGCATTTCATAGAGAAAAAGGTATCCGATCTATAATGAGCGATGAAAACTGTTCATACAAAAAAGCCTTCGATATATATCAAGAAGCTGAAAAATCTAAACTTCAATCAAAGGATAATGTCATTGTGATAGACCTGGAATCGATGGAGGTGACAGAAAATGTTTTAGAACAGATACAATCGGGACAGTATAGGGATGCTTTGTTGTCTACAACAGCTATAAACGGGAACGAGGATGGCAATGTCTATACCGAAGAATTTTCAAAAAAAGAAGGACAACTAAAGAAAAAGAAACAAAAGAAGATAAGTAACGAGAATATTGAAATTCAAAGCGAGATAGAAGCAGAGAGCAGCAGAGACCTACAAGATAAAATTATAAATAATAAGGGGGATAAACCAAAGAAGACAGGATTTAGTTTTATGAGAATATATAATAAATTAAAGGAGATAATTGGTTCAGAGAGATCACTGGAAGATAAAATAAATAACCTTTTATGTGTCGTTTTTGAAGAGTGTTACACTTATATAACCGAGGTTTTCAAAGTAGAGGATTGTGTTGGTAAAATCCTATCCATAATTAAAAATGGATAACAGTTGTTCAGTACAACGTTTTATTAACATAGTCCAGTGGAACGCTCGAAGCATCAAACCGAAGCAGTCAGAATTCGAATGTTTTTTAATTGAACATAAAGTGCACATAGCTATTATTACAGAAACTTGGTTAAATAGCGATATTAATATTAATATAAGTAACTATAATTGGTATAGAAAAGATCGATGTGACTCATACGGCGGAGTGGGTATACTCGCTCACAAGTCTATTAAAGTTGAGGTCTGTCCGTTTAATTTGACTAACACTGGTATTGAAGCCATAGCAATTAGCACGTTAAATTGTAACTTTATTTCAAAAATCGTATGCATTTACTGCCCATCATCGATTTGTACAACCCAATCTGATTGGGATGAATTATTTTCACACTTTAGTACTAAAACATTAATAGCCGGCGATTTTAATGGGCACCATAAGAATTGGTCTTATAAAAATGATAATAGAGGATTCAAAATTATGGATTCTTCTTTAGAGCATGGCTTTATTTACATGAATGATGGTAGTGTAACGCGAACCGAATACGTTGATAATTTCTTACAAAAATCATCTCCAGACATTACATTTGCGTCTTCGGATATAATTATTAATTTTGATTGGACTGTCCTTAACGAAAATTTAGGCAGTGACCACTTTATTATAAAAATTTGTACTAACTATCAAGATATAAATCATTACATTAAAAGACGAAATTACAAAAAGGCGGACTGGAGTTTATATTCGGAATTGATAGACCATGCAATAAAACGTAGTTCCTGTAATAATCATTTAGATATACAAAATAGATACAATGAGTTTGTAGGGATAATTAACCGATCAGCTGATAACAGTATCCCGAATTTTAAAATATGTACTGATCCACAGCGCAAATTTATACCTAATCCGTACTGGAACGCTGCCTTATCAAAAATTGTAGCTCAACGGCGATTAGCACTTAGTACTTTTCGTCGTAATCCAACGCCTGATAACCTCACGATATTAGAAAACAAGAATAAAATTGTTAAAACAGAATTATCTCTGGCAAAATCAAAGTATTGGAGGGAGTTCTGCAATTCTGCTAATGAATCCACCTCTTTATCGGATATGTGGCGTCGAATGCGGTGGTTAAAGGGATATCGCAAAAATAAGTTTCAAGCGCCCGCTGAAAAGAAACTAGAGTTGTTACGTAGTCTTGCTCCTGATGACGTTAGAATTAAAAAACCGTCGTTTGTATCGCGAAATAGTATATTAGAACAAGAATTTAGTTTGCATGAATTTGAAATTTGCCTAAAAAAGAAAGATTCGGCTCCCGGAAATGATAATATCACATATTCAATGATTTTTAATTTACCTTTAGTCGGAAAACAATTTTTAATTAATTTATATAATGATATATTTTATTCTGGATATGTACCAAAACAATGGAGAGATATTAAAATTGTACCTATCCCTAAAGCAGTTCAATCTGACTCGACAGAGATCAAGTTAAGACCTATATCTTTGATATCGTGCATCTGTAAAATTTTCCATGTAATGTTGGCGAAAAGATTAGAATGGTTTATAGAAAAAAACAATATATTAGCACCATTTACAACCGGTTTCAGAAAAGCTCAATCTTGTATAGACTCAGTAGCTCGATTAGTATCTTCTATTCAAATCGGATTTACGCATAACATACCTACTCTTGCATGCTACCTTGATCTTGAAAATGCATATAACAACGTACTTATAGATAAGGTTGTATTGACCTTGGACAGTCTAAACGTTGGAGCCATCTTATGTAACTATTTATGGGAATTTTTGAGTGAGAGACATTTGAAAATAATAGACGATTTGGGAGATAGCTCATCCATAGCCAGATGGTCCTCGAAAGGGCTCGCCCAAGGAGATCCAATCTCGCCTTTATTGTTTAATATTGTTACTTTTCAAATATGTCAGAATATTCCATCAGAAATCTCACAGTACGCAGACGATATTGTTATTTTTACAAGCAACAAGAACATTGAAAATAGCGTTTACATAATTCAAAATTCTTTAGACATAATTGTAAAGACTTTAGCTAAAATTGGTCTACATATCTCTACCAATAAAACAAAATTTTGCTTATACACTAGAGGACATAAACGTCATCAGATAGAATTAAACGTAAACAATATACCGCTATCCCGTGAAGCCAATATTAAATACTTAGGTATTTGGTTAGATCGGTCACTTCGATGGGGTAAACATGTTAATGAAGTATCAGAAAAGTCACTCAAGTTTTTAAATATCCTCAAAGTCCTAGCAGGATCTGGCTGGGGAGTCCACCCCAAGCACTTGCGGAGATTATATATCAACGTTATTAGAAGTCGTATAGATTTTGGGAGTTTTTTATATGACAATAGCGCAAAATCGCATACTTACAAAATAGATAAAGTCCAAAATCAAGCCCTTAGAATAATAGGTGGGTTCATCAAAACAACACCCATACATGTGATGGAGAGCGAGGTCTGCGTACCTCCTCTATTTCTAAGAAGACAATATTTGTCACTTAAATTCTGTCTTAAAGCTAAATCATGGACAAATGGTATAACCCTTAATTGCTTGAAATCGCTCAGTGCTCTTTTTGCTAGTAGATATTGGTCAAATAAAAAAAAACCGTTATTAATGGAGACATATAATATTATAAAAGATGAAAAAATATCGTCGTCAAACCCCCTTGAAATGTTTCGGCTTGACATGTGGCCCTCAAAGATTAATGTTAAAAATATGGTTAAATGCAGTTTAGAATGTGTACAAACGGCAAAAAGAGATTATGATAAAACATTATTAAAAGTTGAAATACTAAGTGAACTAGATGTAAAATATAGAACATGGTTTAAAATATTCACAGATGGTTCAAAAAGCTCTGGCGTTTCTGGCGCCGCTTTATATGACTCCGCTTCTGGGTACGGGGAACGGTTTAAGAATTTATCTAATGTATCCATAATGTCGATGGAACTATTCGCTATCTCAGAAGCTTTAACATATATAAAATACCACATCAACTCGCACTTAAAAATTGTAATATACAGTGATAGTAAAAGTGCATTACAACATATAGTTAGCTGTTCTCAAGGGAATCGTGGTACGGCGATAGCCTATAGCATTCTCCGAAAACTGGAAGAATTTTCTGTAAACAATATCCAAATAGTACTACAATGGATCCCATCACATATAGGATTGTATGGCAACGAGGTGGCAGACCAATTAGCTAGATTAGCTGTGTCAGACAACTCAGAAAATATATACATTTTACCTTCATACACGGAACTTTTACCAAAATATAACAAAATGTATTATGATCACTGGAGAGAGTATTTTGATGAAAGATCGAGAACAAAGGGGATCTGGTACAAAATTATCCAAAGTCAACCACCTCGTCTGCCGTGGTTCATGGGAGACATATGTAGAAAACATGTTGTTATTGCACACAGACTTCGTTCCGGACATATGCCACTGAAGAAATTTGCATTCTGTATGGGAAAAGTACCGTCACCGAATTGTGAAACGTGTAATAAACCGGAAGATGTATACCATGTCTTAATGGAATGTGTCCGGAACCAAACTGAGCGGCAAAACATTCTAAGGAAGTTGGATGCTAATATTGAAGACATTGGAATGTTTCAGTCTATATTATGCAACCCGAATTCAAAGGAAGCCCTAATGGTGTATAAATTAGTCGATACAGATAATTAGTGTTTATGATAATTTTACTTATAAATATGTGGGGGGTGCGGGTGCGCATCGAGGTGGACAGGCGTCCACGGGTGCGCATGTGCACTGACCACTATTTCTTTATTTAGAGGTGTATATTTTAAGTTGGTTGTTTATATGTCAGAGAATATTTCTTTTGTTTACAGTATAGGGCTGTCATAAACTGTGTTTAAAAGCCTTTTAAATAAATGGAAAAAAAAAAAAAAAAAAAAAAAGTTTTAGATTATTTAATATTTATTAATATCAATCAAAACTGCCGACAATAATTATTGAAGGTTTAGAGAAACCTTATATCCAAGATTGTCAATCATTTTGACAGTGACATTTCATGATAAGAAAATTTTACGCAAATATACAAATTACAAAAGCAAATCGTTGGAATACATTAACCGTAATGCAGGCAAGTTTAACCCGTTTAGTTTTTTCGTACTCAAAACTTTTGTAAATCCAGAATAAAAAGTGAGGTTAGGTTTCGTAGTGGTAATATTGTGATAAAAAAAATATCAAATAAACGATTTTTGTCTTCAACAACTGTAAAGCGCCGCTTAGTCGCAGTCTGCAGGCATTCAGTGTGGTAGTCAGGTTAGATATTAGCTATTATCATAACTGAATCGGTTTAGTGACTCAACCGCGGTGTTCTGCTATCGCCCTTATGTCGAAGGTGATAGGGTTCCAATTGCAGCTGCAATCTATTTGACTGGGTCATCTGCAGACCGTATTATCATTCAATAAAGATTATAATAGCACAGCAATTATAATCAGTGTATGCGTAGCGCACTCTTGTAGAGACATATTTGTGTGCGTGGCTTATCTGTGGCGTCCACTTAACTATAGGCGAGATGATGTCCTCTTTTTCGGCCGACTTCCACAAAAGGAGGAGGTCCTCAATTCGTCGTTTTTTATGTATGTTACTTGATATCTCCGCCAAATGTGGACTGATTTTCAAAATTCTTTGTGTGTTCGATAGAGCTTATTTCAAGCGTGGTCCCATATAAATTTGGTCTTGATCGGAAAATTGGAAGTCGATCAGTTAAGTTTTTAAACTTGTGATTATTTTTTAATATACCCATGTTCAAAACCTACAGCCTTTCTTTATGGAGGCCCAAGGATTAATGAGTTAAGTCTGCAATGACAGTCACACATGTTTATCATGTGTCATGTCACTGTTTTACTTTGTGTTATCATTATATTACTGATGGTTCTTCACAACATTGTACGTAAATGATGTTATACAAATTAGTTCTTAATGAACATTAATAATAATATAATAATTTTATGGTTTTGCCTAGCCCTGAACCCTCTCAGCACTCTTTTGCTGCATTCAGGGTTAGGATACCGTTTACGCAGAGGGAGTCAGCCTATATCTCACTTGCTCTACATGGATGATCTCAAGTTATTTGCATCAAAAAAATCTGAATTGATTGATTTGTTAAAATTAACTGAAAATTTTAGCAACTCAATCAATATGGAATTTGGTGTGGAT
This sequence comes from Clanis bilineata, assembly GCA_036417725.1. Lineage (NCBI taxonomy): Eukaryota > Metazoa > Arthropoda > Insecta > Lepidoptera > Sphingidae > Clanis > Clanis bilineata. The sequence goes on from CM071165.1 coordinate 3,579,905, forward strand.
AAGTGTGCGGTTATCCATGTGGCACGTGGGGAATCTATAGTCTCTGATGACATATCGCTCTCAGAGACTATACGGCTCAGGTCCCTCTCCGAAACGGAAACTTATAAATATCTGGGTATGCCCGAGGCTTTAGGTATAATGGTTGCAGACGTAAAACAATCGGTGAAAGTACGTTTTTTCAGTCGCCTGACAAAAGTACTTAATAGTCTTTTGTCAGGTGGGAACAAGATCCGTGCTTTCAACGGTTGGGTTATGCTTGTACTCATGTACACCTTTGGCGTACTCAGATGGACTCAGACTGAGTTAGATGCCCTGGATCGAAAGGTCCGAACCCTAATGACTGCACATCGTATGCATCATCCACGATCATCGGTGATGAGATTGTATATCCCGCGGAGATGTGGGGGCCGAGGCTTACTTAACGCTAAGGACCTCCATAACCGTGAGATGTGCAATCTCAGGGATTATTTCCTTCACAGTGATGTGGATATGCATAGGGTTGTAGTTATGGTGGACAAAGGATTCACTCCGCTCTCCTTGGCGAACGGGAATTGGCGGAGGTCTGTTGTATTGGGCACTAGGGAGCGCAGGGAGATATGGAAGGGCAAAGAGCTACATGGGCGGTTCTACCGTGCCCTTCATGGGCCAGATGTAGATCCGACCGCCTCAGTGGCTTGGCTACGTTTCGGTAACCTTTTTGGGGAGACCGAGGGTTTTGTCTTTGCAATTATGGACGAAGTTATCAAGACGAACAACTATAGGAAATACATCATGAAGGACGGTACGGTCGACATTTGTCGAGCATGCCACCGTCCCGGAGAATCCATCAGGCATGTTATTTCCGGTTGTTCGTATCTTGCTAACGGCGAGTATTTGCATAGACATAACCTTGTAGCCAAGATCCTACACCAGCAACTTGCTCTTCGATATTGCCTTGTGGCTTCTGAGGTGCCTTATTATCAATATGTCCCTCAACCAGTTCTCGAAAATAGTCATGCAACGCTCTATTGGGATCGATCTGTTATCACAGACAGGACTATTATGGCCAATAAGCCTGATATTGTGGTAGTAGATCGATTGACGCGCCGGGCGATGCTTGTTGATGTCACGATTCCGCATGATGAGAACCTTGTGAAAGCCGAAAAAGACAAAATGTCGAAATATTTAGACCTGGCACATGAGGTTACTCGCATGTGGGATGTGGATTCAACAATCATTGTTCCGATAGTCATTTCTGCCCATGGTTTAATACCACTGAGCCTCGACCAACACCTCAAGAGGCTCTCGGTTGGTGTATGGGTCAAGAGCCAGATGCAGAAGGCAGTATTACTGGATACGGCACGAATTGTGAGGAGGTTCCTCACTCTGGGGTCCTAACCGCCGGTGGCTTGGGTCCCGAGCCTCGCCATCGGAGGGGAATATTTTTATATTTTTAAATGTATTTTTTTTTTATAGCATATATTTAAAAATGTAAAAAATATCTTTAAAAATAAAGTGTACTGAACATATAATAATTTCAGCCCTGTAATATTACTGTCCCACTGATGGGCACGGGCCTCCTCTACTAGTGAGAGGGGTTAGGCCTTAGTCTACCAAGCTGGATTTATGCAGATTGTTAGACTAAATTCTTGTGAAGAAATTCTCGGGTACGGAGTATTTCTCATGATGTTTTCCACCGTTATGGTTAGCAATCATTCACAATGTAAATACACGTATACGGAGAAAAGTCAAAGGTGTATGTTCTGATTTCTTAAGTTTATGCGAATATTATACATTGAAATAAAACTATTCTTACGGATTCTATCACGATTAGGTTTTAATAATTATTTCCGACGTTTCGAAGGCTTTGCAGTCTTCATTGTCACGGGTCAGACAAAGACTGCAAAGCCTTCGAAACGTCGGGAATAATTATTAAAACCTAATCGTGATAGAATCCGTAAGAATAGTTTTATTTCAAAGGTGTATGCTTTTTTGGGGTTGGTTGTACCTCCGACACTTGTCTCTGAGCTATCCCTGCTTCACAGATACAATAATAAGATTTTGGTACCTACGATACAAGTTCAACTTAGTGTGAGGCAACGAGATTTAATACTATATACATAGAGATTTTTTTTTAATTTTCTCTTTCGGGAAGGCAAAGGGATCTAGCCCATACAGCCTCGTCTTAAGTGCTTTTTATTTCTTTATTTGCTTATTTCTAATTTTTCACAAGTGCAATGAAATCGGATGTGTTCGATTTCAAGGCCCTGCTGGAGTTTTGGCGTTAATTCCTTCCAGTTTGATGCTTTACAGACGATTTTCTCGCAGCAGAGGACTCGAACATGGTCGACCCATCCACCCGACAAAAAGCGTCCAAAATCACTTATTTCAAAGCTTCCACATACTGTCCATCTTCGTTGATGTTTATTGCTTAGATTCACATCACATTTAAGCCACAAGCACAACTTTAGACTAGAATATGAAATCATTAAAACAAGCGACCACCCGCACCGTCAGAATTCCCGCCAAAACTCCATATATACATAGAGAGGCTATCAAGCCAGTTTCTATACAAAGAGTTTGATCTCAAACGTCATTAACGCCGTTTCTCGTAGAGTAGCATAAATATTCACAACACTTTTCACGACGTATTTTCGGTAGGTGGTGCTAGGTGTCATAATAATGAGTGGTTGCTATGGCAACATGGATGAAAATAACAAGATATCAAACCTCACACGCCCTCACTATGATAACGCGATTTGACACAACAGAGGACACTTATTAGAAAATAAAAAAATCTAGAAGCATCTAAGAAAAATTTATATTTTATTCTTTTTCAAAGGTTAATACATAATACTGCCTCTGCTTCGACTGACTGCCACAAAACTGCCTCGGTGGCGTGGTGGTATTTCGGTACGACTACGGTTCTGAGGTCTCGTGTTCGATCCCCGGGTTGGGCAAAGTGATATTGGATTTTTCCATATCAGCCCGGAGTCTGGAATTTGTGCCCGATATGGCGATAGGCTCGCCCCCATCACATCTGAGCCGGAACTAAGTTCGGCGAAATGTGGGTGTTCTAGTTGGCTAGTGCGCCTCTGCCTACCCCTTCGGGGATACAGGCGTGAACTTATGTGTGTATGTATGTAATACACAATAGTGTACCAAACTATAGTTTGGTCCATCTGTTTTCATTATTAACATCGTATTTAAGAGTATTGTTCAAAGCTGCATAATTTCTTTGAAAATAATTTATTTCTTGAAACACGTGGACGTCCTGTCGCATGAATGTATCAAACTGTACTGCGTGACGGGTGACTAATAAATGACCACTTGGTCACAAGTTATGGATCTGGTTTGGTCAGGATTATTGTGTGACTGCTGTGTATTCAATTTAATATAGGCCAGTATTCAGTGGCGAATTTACACATTTGCCGACAGTAGGCTATTTAACTTTTGCCGCCTCTACTGAGATATGAAATACTGTAATAATATATTTTTTTTCTTTTTCCCTCTGTATTATGGTGTAGCCAGCAGTGGGACAGTATTATTACAGGGTTAATATTATATTAGAGGTATTATTGTAATAAAATGTATTTTTTTATTTTTGTAAATCAAAACAAAAAATAATTTGGCCGAATTTGGCGCTCTAGGCTTCAGCCTACTCAGCCTATTGGCAAATCCGCCACTGCCAGTATTTGAAAGTTATATTATTTTTTTTTTATATTCCAGTATTGGACATATTTACTAAGAAGATTAACAAAGTTGGAATCAATACGACATATAAGTAAGTCGGCAGAGATGGCCAAACGAATAGCGGTGTGTCAGATGACGTCAGTGGCTGACAAAGCTGCTAACCTGGATGTGGTCACGAAATTAGTCAATGACGCAGCTAAAGATAATGTTCAGGTATACTCTTTTTAACCAACATAAAAATGGAGTGGAGAATGGAGACTACCTTCCTGAGGTCTCGGGTTCGATCCCCGGCTCGGGTAAAGTGATATTGGATTTTTCGGATTTCAGATCAGTCTGGAGTCTGGAATTTGTGTCCGACATGGAAAATAAAAACGTGGAAAATAGGGTCCCAAGAGTTTAAATGTAAAAACCACAGTCTAATAAACCTCTAAGGATAATATCTTCCACGTTTTTAGGACACATTCTCAAAATATTAATTAATGCATTTTAGCTTGAGCACGGCAGGGGTGACCCACCTGCTCGTTTGCCAATCTGTTATAAAAAAAAGATGATTAATACATACATACATACATACATAAGCTCACGCCTGTATCCCCGAAGGGGTAGGCAGAGGCGCACTAGCGAACTAGAACACCCACATTTCGCCGAGCTTAGTTCCGTCCCAGATATGATAGGGGGCGAGCCTATCGCCATATCGGGCACAAATTCCAGACTCCGGGCTGATATGGAAAAATCCATTACCACTTTGCCCGACCCGGGGATCGAACCCGAGACCTCAGAACCGTAGTCGTACCGAAAATACCACCACGCCACCGAGGCAATCCGTCGAGATGATTAATCATAGCTATTTATTTCAGATGATATTCTTCCCAGAAGCATGTGATTACATATGTGATAATAAGAAAGATATTGTGAGCTTTGCTGAGCCGATATTGGGAGGCAATATTATGGGTAAATATAGACAATTGGCAGCAGACCATAATGTGTGGTTGTCTATGGGAGGAGTCCATGAGAAGGTAATGGAATAATGTTTAATTACTTAACAGACCGATTTCAAATCCGATCGTGACTTAATTTATATGGGACCACCCTTGAAATAATCTCTATCGAATACAAAAAGAATTTTAAACTCCAAAAATTGCTCCACATGCCGAGATATCGCGTAACATACATAAAAAACAGACGAATTGAGGACCTCCTCCTTTTTGGAAATCGGTCGAAAAGAAACTTGATTAACTTAGTCAAATGGTGTGGTAGAGCCACTCTGTAGACAGTAAAGTCTACAGCCCCAGCATCAGCGTATTAATACTACTGGTCCACAAAAAACCGACGTAAATTGGCAGCTTGCTGTTGCGTTACGTTTAGTGAAATCCCCCTCCCTTTACCAATACTTATTCTACCAACGCACTTATGATACATTTAGCATCATGGTTGCAAGGTGGAGTAGGCTGTGGGACCGGGAGGTCGTGAGTTCGATTCCTAGGTCGGGCGAAACGAATTTTCTAATGTCCGGGACTAAATACCCCAGAGGGGGTTGACGTCAGGTAGGCAGCTGGTCGTAAAATCTTAGCCAAATTCTTCCTGCAACATGCTTGAGATAAGGACAGGCAGGAAGGTGCAAGGTGGAGATTGCTTACTATCAGGTGACCCACTTGCTCGTTTGCCAGTTATAAAAACTGTTTTTGATTGCAGGATGAATCAGACACGTCAAAAATGTACAATACACATGTAATCATAAACAATAGAGGCGACATTGTACAGACATACAGAAAACTCCATCTCTTTGATGTAGAGATCCCTGAGAAGAGAGTGAGATTGAAGGAGAGTGACTTTTCTCATGCGGGGGGGCATATCGTTGCGCCTGTGGACTCCCCAGTCGGGTGGGTGGGTAGGTCATATAAAATATTAGTGATGCTTGAACTTCAAAGGGTCTAACTGTGAACCTGGAGGTGCCAGGTTCAATTCCTGGGTCAGTCTGGATCTCACAGGGGGTTGATGACAGGTAGGCGCCCGGTCGTTATAATGAAGCCTAATCCTTTCTGCAACATGCATGAAAAAGAGTGTTGCGACGACCCCACATTAAGGTGGGATAGGGCAGGTAGAAAGATATTGAAGAAGCATGTTACAGAGAGGATTTGGCTTAGTTTTTACTACCGGCCGCCTGCCTGATGTCAACCCCCTATGAGGGATCCAGTCCTGGGTAAATTAAATTAGGAAATTTGCTTTGCCCGAGCTCGGAATCGAACCCAGGTCTTCCCGGTCCACAACCTATACATGATGCCATTAGACCAAGGAGGCGACCCATTTTACTCTTTCTACCTGCCCTTATCCCACCTTAATGTGGGGTCGACGCAACACACTTTTTCAACCTTGTTGCGGAATAGATTTGGCTTAGTCTTATTGACATGTAAGTTGTCACCGTGCCGTAAGAATTAAATAACGTATAAATAATTATTGAATTTATTGTAAACTAGCTTTTGCCCGCGGCTCCGCACGCGTATTTTTTAGGGCCAATGGAAAAATCTTTTGATTTGTTGATCCGCCCTGTCATTTTAGTCTAAATATGGGCGACCCAGACATCGATTTTGAAGTCAATTGGCCCAAAAACAAAGAAAAACAAATGGCGGCCACTTTTGAGAGATTTGACAGCGGTTCTGTCGTTTGGAACCGCGGGGCGACTCAGATATCGATTTTGAAGTAAATCGGCCCAGAAACGAAGAAAAACTAAATGGCGGTCACTTTTGACAGGTTTGACAGCGGTTCTGTCAGTCGGCACCACGGGGCGACTCAGATATCGATTTTGAAGTCAATCGGCCCAGAAACAAAGAAATACAAAATGGCGGCCACTTTTGACTTTTGATTATATCATTCGGAACCACAGGGCGCCTAAGATATCGATTTTGAAGTCAATCGGCCCAGAAACAAAGAAAAACAAAATGGCGGCCACTTTTGACAGTTCTGACAGCGGTTCTATCGTTTGGAACCATGGGGCGACTCAGATATCGATTTTGAAGTCAATCGGCCCAAAAACAAAGAAAATCAAAATGGCGGCCACTTTTGACAGTTCTGACAGCGGTTCTGTCGTTCGGAACCACGGGGTGACTCAGATATCGATTTTGAAGTCAATCGGCCCAAAAACAAAGAAAAACAAAATGGCGGCCACTTTTGATAGTTCTGACAGCTGTTCTGTCGTTCGGAACCACGGGGTGACTCAGATATCGATTTTGAAGTCAATAGGCCCAGAAACAAAGAAAAACAAAATGGCGGCCACTTTTGACAGTTCTGACAGCGGTTCTGTCGTTTGGAACCACGGGGCGACTCAGATATCGATTTTGAAGTCAATCGGCCCAAAAACAAAGAAAAACAAAATGGCAGCCACTTTTGACAGTTCTGACAGCGATTCTGTCATTCGGAACCACGGGGCGCCTAAGATATCGATTTTAAAGTCAATCGGCCCAGAAACAAAGAAAAACAAAATGGCGGCCACTTTTGACAGTTCTGACAGCGGTTCTGTCGTTTGGAACCACGGGGCGACTCAGATATCGATTTTGAAGTCAATCGGCCCAAAAACAAAGAAAAACAAAATGGCGGCCACTTTTGACAGTTCTGACAGCGGTTCTGTCGTTCGGAACCATGGGGTGACTCAGATATCGATTTTAAAGTCAATCGGCCCAGAAACAAAGAAAAACAAAATGGCGGCCACTTTTGACAGTTCTGTCAGCGGTTCTGTCGTTTGGAACCATGGGGCGACTCAGATATCGATTTTGAAGTCAATCGGCCCAAAAACAACGAAACAAATTTTCAACCCCTATTTCATCCCTTTAGGGGTTGATTTTAAAAAGTAGCCCATTTGTGTCTTTAAACCCAAATGTATCCACTACCCCATACCAAATTATAAAAAAATCATTAAGTGGACCTAATATCTTCATGCAAACTTTCATCCCCTATTTCAGCCCATTAGGGGTTGATTTAAAAAAGTAGCCCATTTGTGTTTTTGAACTTAAAGATATCCACTATCCCATGACAAATTCCATAAAAATCCATTAATTAGACCTAAAATCCCCATATAAAACTTTCAACCCTTATTTCATCCCTTTAGGGGTTGATAAAAATAATGAAGTACCCCATTTGTGTCCTTAGGGTCAAAAGTATCCTCATACTAAATTTCATCAAAATCCATTAAGCGGTTCCAAAATTCCCATACAAACTTCCATCCCCTATTTCATCCCTTTAGGGGTTGAATTAAAAAAAATAAAGTACCCTATGTCCGTCCTTGGGGTTCAAGGTACCCACATACCAAATTTCATCAAAATCGGTTCAGCGGTTTAGACGTGAAAACGCCACAGACAGACAGACAGACAGACAGACAGACAGACAGACAGACAGACAGAGTTACTTTCGCTTTTATTATTTAGTAAGGATACGGATTTTGGAATATGAAGATGCTTAACTGTTATTTTAATGGGATCTTTCTTTCGCAGTCGCCATTTTTGTTTCGTTCTATACATTAGGAATGCTTCATTTTTTTCGTAGTTATGCCTTGTCCTCTATCTTCTTTTGTCTAAGCTATTCTCACTGTTGTTGCAACCTCGATCAACAGATGGCGCTGTATTAAATTTTCGCAGGTATGTCTATATGCTACGACATGCGTTTCCCTGAGCTCAGTACTGCACTAAGTATACTAAGAGCTGAGATACTGACGTATCCCTCAGCGTTCACGCAGACTACGGGCGAGGCACATTGGCATGTTTTGCTCAGGTGAGTTTATAGTTTTACATAAAAATTAGCAAAATCATGTTTGCCATACATACACCTCTGACTTGTCTATGTTAAGTGTATTTTCTTTATGAATTATCACTTGCTATAACGGTGAAGGAAAACATCTTGAGGAAACCTGCGTACCCGAGAATTTCTCCATAAGAATTTCGAGGGTATGTGAAGTGTACCAAACCGCATTAGGCCAGCGTGGTAGGCTAAGGCCTAACCCGTCTCATTAGTAGAGGAGGCCTGTGCCCAGCAGTGGGACAGTAATATTACATATTATATTATTATTTTCTAGGTCAAGAGCCATAGAGAATCAATGCTACGTGATAGCGGCTGCACAAGTTGGACAACACAATCCGAAAAGACGGTCGTATGGGCACGCATTGTGCGTAGATCCTTGGGGCGAAGTGCTAGCTGACTGTGGGGAATCTGCCCCTTGTTATCAAGTAGCCGAAATTTGTCCCAAAAAGCTAGCTGATGTTAGGCGGAACATGCCTGTCTTTCAACATAGAAGGTGGGTACAATAATCCCCCTCTTACCAATCCCTATTCCCCCCTTTAATGTCGGTAATAAGAAAGAGAGAAAGAAACATACTCATGCTTTTTTCGACCGACTTCAAAAACGAGAGGTTTGAGTGGTAGAGCCATGCTGTAGACAGTCAGTTACGTCTACAGCACGAATGAGCCGGCTCGACCGGTTTGTTACCACTGAAAGAAAACCGACGTGAAATGGCAGCTAGCTGTGAGTGGGATTTCCGGTGGCCCCATTTCCCCCTCCCTTTCCCAATCCGAATGTCTTCGCATCCGAAAATCCGCAGTTTTTTAAATCGCACTAACACCCGAATGGTCAGACGCTACTCAAATTTAACGGCTTCTTACATTGATTTTCGCCATACAATTTTGTCAGATAAGGCGGCCTTAAACGGCATAAGGCGACCTTAAGTATATGAACATTCGGCAGGAAATTATGTATTTCTTTCAGACGCGCAATATACTCTCTGTACCCTCTGTCTGTCCGAAAAAACCCCCTCCCCCAACATACAGAGGGTGATGTCCGGCCGGACACCCCCCCTCCCGCCCCGGACAGCGGCCCGACCAATGTTTTCGGACACGTCAGCATACCAGAGAGCTGTGTGTTTTATAAATCAAAACTGAGCTATGCATTCGTCAATTTAAGGTATGTATATTTCGAGGGTCGCCTCTTTGGTCTAGTGGCAGTATATAGACTGTGGACCGGGAGGTCTTGGGTTCGGTTCCCAGGTCAGGCAAAGCAAATTTCCTAATTTAATTTGCCTGGGACTGGATCCTTCAGAGGGGGTTGACGTCAGGCAGCCGGTCGTAAAAACTAAGCCAAATTCTTTCTATGACATGTTTAATAAGTATGTTGCGCCGACCCCACATTTAGGTGGGATAAGGGTAGGTAGAATGAATAGACATTTCGAAGGTTAGGTTAGGAGGGGATCCTTAGTGGCAGCGTATATGGCTATAGACCGGGAGGTCCTGGGTTCGATTCCTAGGTCGGGTGAGTATTTTTATAACTTGATTTGTTGTTTTGAACGCATCAAATGTTGCAGGCAGTTGGTTAGAAAACCAAAGCCGAACCCTTTCAGTAGCATGATTAAAAAGAGTCTTGAGATCCCCTAGAGGGAGCTGACATCAGACAGGACATAAAGAGCTAAGCCAAATCCATTCTACAAACATGAGACAGCATCAGCTGATAATATTGTCGTTATTTTTGTATTATTCTTATTTATTACAAATTCTTAAAAATTCATCATCCATTCATAAGCTCACGCCTGTATCCCCGAAGGGGTAGGCAGTGGTGCACTAGCGAACTAGAACACCCACATTTCGCCGAGCTTAGTTCTGTCCCAGATGTGATAGGGGGCGAGCCTATCGCCATATCGGATACAAATTCCAGACTCCGGGCTGATATATGTTTAATTTTCAGATGCGTACTCCCTGGTCATGTATTAGTAGCTCCAATAAGAATGGCGGAGAGAAATAAAGATCTAACCGATGAGGAAGCTGAGGATTTCTACAAAACAATCAGATTTGTGCAAAAGGTAAGCTATCATCATCATCATCAGCCTGTATCCGTCCACTGCTGGACATAGGCCTTTCCCAGATTTCGCCATAATATATATATAAAAAAAATATCCCTATAATATTACTGTCCCACTGCTGGGCACGGGCCTCCTCTACTAATGAGAGGGGTTAGGCCTTAGTCTACCACGCTGGCCTAATGCGGGTTGGTACACTACCCATACCTATGAAATTTCTATGAAGAAATTCTCGGGTTTTCTCACGATGTTTTACATCACTGTTATAGCAAGCGATATTTCACAATGAAAATACACTTAACATAGAAAAGTCGTTTGTGTATGCTCCATTTTGTGGTTGGTCTCGAACCTCCGACACTTGTCTCGGCAGTCCGTACCACTCCCAACTGAGCTATCACTGCTATATATAATCTATACTCATTATAAATGCGAATGTCGGTTCATTAATTCTGTAGGCAAAATTGTCTGCATCGTGGCTTAAACGGTCAATTTAAAATTGAAATAAAACTATTCTTACGGATTCTATCACGATAGAATAGTTTTATTTCAATGTATAATATTCGCATAAACTTAAGAAATCGGTGAATTTAATTTTATTTATGTGTTTGTCTGAGTGTTCTGATGGTAAGATATTCGTATTCGACCGGATGGCAACCACCGTACACATGGTGCTAAACCCTGCCATAGTGACCCACACTTCGCGTGTGGTTCGCGTTACAGGATCAGCCAGTTGGTCGGGACGGGTATGGGGGTATCCCTGTATCTGCATCTGTCATCCGCCTGTCTTGTCACAAGCTCCTCGATTTGTTTCTTCCCTCTTCGGATTCGGAGTGTGAAGAAGCATAAATAGGCCGGCATGATTCTGGCGACCACTGATCAAACCCATTGTTTGTCAGTGGTCGCTAGTTTTTTTGGACTGCACTACGCTTACCATCAGGTGCAGTGTAATCACGTTGCCGTGCCTGGATAACAAAAAAATATTAAAATCTAAAACTGATTATGAAAAAATCAGTAGAAATGTAGTCACGTGACATTTCGGTCCTTCGCTCGACGGAGGCTGTTAAAAAAGTATATTTGAATGCATGAAAACCTCATTAATTGTACGCAACGCAACAGCAAGCTGTAACTTTCCTTTTTTCCAGCTAATGGAGCGTGTTCATAATACACAGTCTTGTACTGTGACTATACAAGATGGACCGGATGCTGGACAGACGGTAAAGGTACAAGTAAGATGTAATATAAATTTTAAAACAGCGCCATCTATTATCAAAAGTCGGTACTACGAGGCAAGCCATCCCGAGTTATATAAAGCCGGGTTTCCTGCTCATGTTTTTTTCGAAACAAAACACTAAAACCACCTACACAAAACAAGGTTTTTCATTGTCTCCTGATCATATAACAATGGACCATAGATAAAAAATTTAGAAATGCCATCTTTTGTGTAGGTGTTGTATATAATAATAAATACACCCGCTAGTCTCACACCTAGTCCTGTCCCCACACTAGGTACAACCTGTATCGTGGGAGTCAGAGACTATGAGAGACGCGCGCTCTCACAACACACACACACAAGAAACAAATATCTGTGGCCCAAACAAACATTTGTCTCAATGCGGGAATCGAACCCGCGGCCTCTCGCTTCACAGCCGGCTACTCGCCCGACAAGCCACGGGGGCTGTCATATTTAATGTTTTAGTGCAGGAGACGCGGTTTAACAGAGACTAGCTCATATGATATGCATGCATATGACCATTCTCCTGAGGTATCGGGTTCGATCCCCGACGAGGGCAGTGATATTGGATTTTTCAATATCAGCCCGGAGTCTGGAATTTGTGCCCGATATGCTGATAGGCTCGCCTATCATATTTGGGATGGAAATGAGCTCGGCGAAATGTTGGCGTTCTAGTTAGCTATTTCGTCTCTGTCTTCCCCTTCGTGGATACAAGCGTAAGCTTATGTCTGTATGTATAATAATAAATTCGTATTGATTGTTTTTAAATATCGATATCTTGAAGGTCATGTCTGTATCGATATAAATTTCAATACCTTAATAAAGCATTTAGGATGGATTCTTTTTAAATATCGATATTGTGAAAATATTTGTGAAAATATAAAATGAATTTCAATACTTTTATAAAGAATTTAGTATCGATTGATTTTGAATATCGATAGTCTTTGTCTTTATCGATATGAATTTCAATACTAAAGAACTGACTATCAATTGTTTTTGAATATCGATATCGAGGAAGTCTCGTCTTTGTCGATACGATTTTTAAATTATTTTTGTCCGTTTCAGCACCTCCATTGTCACATAATGCCGAGAAAGAAGGGAGATTTTATAGAAAACGATTTAATATACCTCGAATTAGCTAAACACGATCAGTAAGTATAGCTATAAAATTATAATTATTCAAATTAGTGGACAATAGGAGACTTTCAGGCCTTCTCGGTCTAGTGGTCCTGGGTTCAATGCCAAGTCGGGCAATGCTATATTGGTGTACAAATAAGTTTCCGCCGTTTTTTAACACAAATTAAATATTTATTATAGAAGAACGGTAATATAAATTTATTTAAAATATTGCCCATCACTTGTAACCACTTTTTCCCCATCTCTCAGGCAGCATTCGAATCCCACGTCTGAAGAACTCCTTGTCTTTTGAGGCTATCCACGAATCAACCCAATTTTTGGTATCCTCATAAGATGTGAACCGCTGCGCCGTCAGAGCATGTGCCATGGACCGGAACAGGTGATAATCGGACGGTGCAATGTCTGGTGAATACAGCGGGTGGGGTAACACTTCCCAATCAAGTGTTTCCAAGTACTTTTTCACGGGAGCGCAACATGTGGACGAGCATTGTCATGCAGAAGAATAATTTTCTCGTGTCTAGAATAGTATTGAGGGCGTTTTTCCTTCAGAGCTCGGCTCAATCTCATCAATTTTGTTCGATAGAGGGCTCCAGTAATTGTTTCGCTCGGATTAAGCAACTCATAATACACTACACCTAGCTGATCCCACCAAATACACAGCATAAGTTTTTTTCCGTGAATATTCGGTTTTGCTGTTGATCTCACTCAAAGCACCCTCACCATATGCTTCTACGAGCAATTGATGCGCCTCAGCAGCAGATTTCTTTAAATTAAAGAAGTAAACTAATATTTCCCGCAAATGACGCTTACTTGGCTCAAATTTTGACATTTTCAACTTATAAAAATTATATTTTACCAATATAAAATCAATGATATTAATAGGTTATGTTGTTCTTGAATGTCCAAACTATTTTTTAAGCCGGTTATCATCTGCGAAAGCTAACCGAAACTCCGTGCCGCGCCATCTACAATAAAACGGCGGAAACTTATTTGTACTTTATATATATACTTGCCCTTATTCCACCTCAATGTGCGGTCGGCGCCACACAATTTTTTCAAGCTTGTTGCAGAAATGATTTGGCTTAGCTTTTAAGACAAGCTGCCTGTATGACGTCAACCCCTCTGGAGATTCCTGTCCCGGGCATGTTAAAATTAGATAAATCGCTTTTCCTTACCGGGGAACCGAACCCAGGACTTCCCGATCTACAACCATATAGACAGCCGTTACTAGCTCAAGGACGTTACACAAATGGCACTACCTCAATTTTAGGTTCAAATCAGGACATCCGTCAAAACCGCCGAGAAGTTTAGAAGAAATGAAAACAGAAGCGGAGAATTTGAGAGAAGAAGTGAGGAAGATGATTGAAGAAGATGGGTTGTTAAGTAGATAATAAGGTTGTTGCATATGATTGATTTGTATATTATAAGTAATAGCAAATAATAGTCAAAGAAAACTCTGCTGTAAAAACTACATCGAAATTGGTTGAATAATGAAGCAATAATTATTTATTTTAAGGTGTTGCGGAAACAAGATTTATCCCATAGGAACCGTAATTTTTCCGGGATCGTAGTCAAAATGACAGCCTCCGTGGCTTTTCGGGCGAGTAGCCACCTGTAAAACTAGAGGCCGCGGGTTCAATTACCGCATTGAGACAAATGTTTGTGTGGTCCACAGATATTTGTTTCAAGTCTGGGTGTTGTGGGACCGAAAGTCTCTCATAGTCTCTGACACCACAATACAGGTTATATCTAGCGTGGGGTCAGGAATAGGTGTGTGACTGTTAAAAAAAATAGTAATGTCAAAATTGGCCTGTGTGCTGTTTCAGACTATAATCTGTCTCTATGGCAAATTTCATCCAGATACGTTTAGCCATTCTGGCGTGATTAAGTAACAAATATAATTCAAACTTTTGCATTTATAATATTAGATTCTGTAATGAATAAGAGTGGAGGCGTAGTGGCGATATCTTTCCATCCCTTTCTAATGCTCGCATCGTTATGTGACGTCACAGTTCGCTAATGCGTCACTTTTGTTGTATGACAGTTATTTCTTCCATCAGACTATTGTGTCTTGTCATATGTATGTAGTTAATTCTGGCGAAGGAGTAAGTTTTTAAAAGGAAGCTGTAGATTCTCTTACAATTTTGTAGTAGACTGGCAAACGAACAAGTGGGTCACCTGATGGTAAGTGATCCCCATCGCCTATAGACAACCATGATAGAATCGTAGGTGCGTTACCAAACTTTAAGGAAGGGAATCCCATTAAAGGAGGGGAAGGGGAGGGGAATTGGGCCCCCTTGTATGAGCATATAAAACCGTATGTAAAACTTGATTATAAATTATATTACTGTATTTAATATTATAGTAAAATAAGTGTAATATAAATAAAAGTATGTTGAATATTAAAAGTGTTTTTATTTTCAAATAACACTTAATAGCATATTTTTCGCCTCCTTGGTCTAGTGGCAGCTTATATGGGCTGAGGACTCCAGTCCTGGGTTCAATTCCCAGGTCCGGTGAAGCGATTTTTCCTAATTTGATTTGCCCGGGACTGGATCCCCAGAGGGGGGTTGACGTTAGGCAGACAGCCGTCCATAAAACTAAGTCAAATCCTTTCTGCAACATGCAAGTCCCTACTCATTGGGGGATACAGGGGTGAGCTTATACAGAGTGTTTAATAAAGTTGGTATCAATAATATCTACATATGAAGAGAGGATGGCTAGCAATCTAACGGTAAAGTTTAAAATTATTATTAGTTTTTGAATCATCAGCCATAGGACGTCCACTGCTGAACATAGGCCTCCCCCAAAGATTTCCAGATCGACATAGCCCAGAGGATTAGCAAGTTGAAATGGCAGTGAGCAGTTTTTGAATAATGGCAACTTGAATTTGTGACGAAAAATTGATTTCTGGCTCATTTGGTCAGCTGCAGTACATTTGCAAACCACCTATGTGGTAATTATTTTTAGCATACACAAAGCCATTCCTTTGTGAATTGCGACGATTTAAAAGCCTCATTCCGATTAAAATTCCCAAGCTTATTCACCGATAAAAAAAAGTTCATTTTTTTACCATTAGATAGATAGATAGATAGATAACACTTTATTGAACACCAAAATTTTGAAACAGTAAAAACAAGAAACTTAAACTATACAATGTTACAATAGGCGGCCTTATCACTTAAAGCGATCTCTTCCAGACAACCTTCTGAAGGAGTTAAGAGGATCAGCAAATAAGCGGAGGTGTAAAATAAAGGTTCCGTGGAGTATTTATTTATAAGTATATGATTACTAATATACAACACATACATATATAGATACACATTCGTATGAATGTGTATCTATATATGTATGTGTATATATATATATATATATATATATATATACATACACACCTACATACATACATATATACATAGATAGAGTAAATTGAAATTAAACTAACCATTACATTTTAACGCCCGGTTCCAATAATCAATCTCAGTTCGAATGTGCAGATAGATTACAAAAATGACATGACTCCGTCAAATGACTTGATTTGATTGGTTCATAATCGCGATCTAAACTGAGATCGTTTATTGAAACCGACTGTAAGTCATTGTCTCTGTATGTGGAATTGTCATTGGTACCAACTTTATGAAACACCCTGTATATGTACTACAATCAGTAAGGTTTTATTCTATTTGTCATCAAACCCACTAGAAACCCAATTATTACGGTTCGTCGACCCTTTTCGGGGGTATGCGAGACAAATGTCCAGTTAACTGGATGAATATTGGTAGGTATATTTAATGAATGGTAAAGTATTTGAGAATTTCTTAGTTTTATAAACCGACATCAAAGAAGCAAAGGTCTATTAATGCTTTACGGTATGTAATGGAGTGATAAAAATTTGCGGGTGAATAGAAATAAATTTATTTTGTTTAAATATAACATAAGCTCACGCCTGTATCCCCGAAGGGGTAGACAGAGGTGCCCTAGCGAACTAGAACACCCACCTTTCGCCGAGCTTGGTTCCGTCCCAGATGTGATAGGGGGCGAGCCTATCGCCATATCGGGCACAAATTCCAGACTCCAGGCTGATATGGAAAAATCCAATATCACTTCGCCCGACCCGGGGATCGAACCCGAGAGTTCTATAACTAGTAAGAAACAAAATAAACGACTGCCTCGGTGGCGTGGATGTGGCGACAAGCTCGCCGCCTGTCATATATGGGACGTAATTAAGTTCGGCGAAATATGGGTGTACTAGTTGGCTAGTACGCCTCTGCCTACCTCTTCCGGGATACAGGCGTGAGCTTATATTATGTTTATGTAGTTATAGTAGAATTATTTTTACGGATTTTATCACGATTTGGTTTTAATTTTTATTCCCGACGTTTCGACATGAATATGATAATGATAAAATCCGTAAAAATAATTTTATTTAAATGAATAGCATTCGCGTAAACTTCAGAAATCAGTAGTTATAGTAGCTTAATTTTTTATAGCAGAGACTGGCAAACGAGCATTTGGGTCACCTGATGGTAAGTGATCCCCACCGCCCATAGACCCAAGACACAAAAAGAACCATGGGTGCGTTGCCAACTTAAATTAAGGGAAATAGGTATTGGGAAAGGAGTCCCCTCCTTGGTCTAATGGCAGCATTTAGGCTATGAACCGGGTGTGATCGATTCTCAGGTCGGGCCAAGAAAATTTTCTAATTTAATTTACCCGGGACTGGATCCTTCATAGGGGTTGACGTCAGGCAGGTGGCCGGTCGTAAAAACTAAGCCAAATCCTCTCTGCAACATGCTTGAAAAAGTGTGTTGCGTCAACCTCACATTAAGGTGGGATTAGGGCGGGTAGAAAGAAGAAAAGGGGGGAATTGGGCCACCGGAAATCTAACTCATTGAACGAAACGATGTAGACGTTATTGTCTACAGCGTGGCTCTATCACACAAACTAGTATTAGGGTAATTACTTTTTAATCGACTTCAAAAAAGGAGGTTAGCAATTCATCGGAATCTTTTTTTATGTATGTTCCCCGATTACTTAAAGACGCCTGGGCTGATATGAGAAATTTTTTGTTAATTAATTTAAGACGCAAAACAGAATACAATCAAATACATATAGTAGGATTTCTAATTAAACGGAGTAAACTGACATTTTGAATGTTGCCACTTTTTCATGAAATTTAAATAGTGCTGCGGTAAAAAGATCAAGATTATTTAAACATTTCAATTCACTGAATCATTTATTTCTTTCATTTTCTAAATTCCAACTAAAAATCGTAATTCCTGCATAATATGTAATTAGTACTGCATGTCTACTGAATTATAGTAATAGTTAATTACTGCATGCTAAGTTATGGCATATCTACTGGAATTATAGTCATGGTTCATTATAAACAAAACTTACAAAAACTATGAATGTGCCGAACGTAATTTTTCTCAAATAACAAAAATAATATTTGTAATTTTCATTGTTATAATTTCGCGTATCTGTTGTGATTATTTACGCAAAATTATTTACACAGACATTTAGTCGAAGGGTTTAGCTGAAATTTCTAAAAATACGCAATAAAATTCGAAATTTGCAAGCTAGTGCTGAGTTAATGTTTCTTTGAGCGATAAAAATTGAACTGGATCAATCCCTATGTTTTGAAAGTAAGCAACATTATTTTGGAAAGTGACATTTCGATCTGTCAGTTTACTCCGTTTAATTAGCAATCCGACTATAGTAATGCAGTTCACCATTATAATTACTTAAAACTAGATCGTATCCGAAAACCTGCGCCCTAATATAATATACTCTGCCTCGGTGGCGTGGTGGTATTTCGGTACGACTACGGTTCTGAGGTCTTGGGTTCGATCCCCGGGTCGGGCAAAGTGATATTGGATTTTTCCATATCAGCCCGGAGTCTGGAATTTGTGCCCGATATGGCGATAGGCTCGCCCCCTATCACATCTGGGACGGAACTAA
Source organism: Clanis bilineata (assembly GCA_036417725.1). Taxonomy (NCBI): domain Eukaryota; kingdom Metazoa; phylum Arthropoda; class Insecta; order Lepidoptera; family Sphingidae; genus Clanis; species Clanis bilineata. The sequence continues at coordinate 3,598,735 of CM071165.1, forward strand.
GCTCGGCGAAATGTGGGTGTTCTAGTTCGCTAGTGCGCCTCTGCCTACCCCTTCTGGGATACAGGCGTGAGCTTATGTTATGTTATGTTATGTAATATAATATATTACAAAATGTGATGTGAATCTAAGCAATAAACATCAACGAAGATGGACAGTATGTGGAAGCTTTGAAATAAGTGATTTTGGACGCTTTTTGTCGGGTGGATGTGTCGACCATGTTCGACTCCTCCGCTGCGAGAAAATCGTCTAAAAAGCATCAAACTGGAAGGAATTGACGCCAAAACTTTAGCAGGGCCTTGAATTCGAACACATCCGATTTCATGGCACTTGTGAAAAATTAGATATAAGGAAATGAAGAAAAAAAAAGCACTTAAGACGAGGCTGTATGGGCTTAGATCCCTTTGCCTTCCCGAAAGGGAAAATAAAAAAAAAAAAAAAATCATGCATCGTGATTGGTGTTTACCGTCACGTGACTCACAGATAAATTACTAAAATAAAATTATCCTTGGAGTATTTTTAATAAATTCCTATTGCATACGTTATTTAGATGATAAATTTGTTCCTACAGAAATTCATTGATATTGATTATTATAGTCAAGTACCCAATTCAAACTTATGCATTTATAATATTAGATTCTGTAATGAGCAAGAGTGGAGGCGTAGTAGCGATATCTTTCCATCCCTTTCTCATGCTCGCATCGTTATGCGTGACGTAACAGTACGCTAACGCGTCACTTTTTATTTGACAGTTACTCTATCAGACTATTGTGTCATACATACTTAATTCTGGCGAAGGGCTAAAATTTTATATGGAATACGTAGATTCTCTTACTATTTCATATAGTACACTGGTAAACGGACAAGTGGGTCACCTATGGTACGTGATCCCTATCGCCTATAGACAACCATGATAGAATCATAGGTGCGTTACCAAACTTTAAGGAAGGGAATCCCATTAAAGGAGGGAAGAAGAAATAGGGGAAGGGGAGGGGAATTGGACCCCCCTTATATGAGCATATAAAACCGTATGTAAAACTTGAATATAAATTATATTACTGTATTAAATATTATAGTAAGATAAGTGTAATATATAAATAAAAGAATATTGAATAGTAATAGTATTTTTATTTTTAAATCATATTTTATACTATATTCGTCGCCTCCTTGGTCTAGTGGCAGCTTATATGGGCTGAGGACAGGCAGGTCCTGGGTTCGATTCTCAGGTCGGGCGAAGCGATTTTTCTTAATTTGATTTGCCCGGGACTGGATACCACAGAGGGGGGTTGACGTTGCCGTCCATAAAACTAAGTCAAATCCTTTCTGCAACATGCAAGTCCCTACCCATTGGAGGATACAGGGGTGAGCTTATACAGAGTGTTTAATAAAGTTGGTATCAATAATATCTACATTTGAAGAAAGGATGGCTAGCAATCTAACGGTAAAGTTTAAAATTACTAGTTTTTAAATCATCATCAGCCATAGGACGTCCATGGCTGAACATAGGCCTCCCCCAAAGATTTCCAGATCGACCTGTCATCGACATAGCCCAGAGGATTAGCAAGTTGAAATGGCAGCAGTTTTTGAATAATGGTAACTTGAATTTGTGACGAAAAATTGATTTCTGGCTCATTTGGTCAGCTGCAGTACATTTGCAAACCACCTATGTGGTAATTATTTTTAGTGTACACAAAGCCATTCCTATGCGAATTGCGACGATTTAAAAGCCTCATTCCGATTAAAATTCCCATGCTTATTCACCGATAAAAAAAGTTCATTTTTTTACCATTAGATAGATAGATAGATAGATAACACTTTATTGAACACCAAAATTTTGAAATAGTAAAAACAAGAAACTTAAACTATACAATGTTACAATAGGCGGCCTTATCACTTAAAGCGATCTCTTCCAGACAACCTTCTGAAGGAGTTAAGAGGATCAGCAAATAAGCGGAGGTGTAAAATAAAGGTTCTGTGGAGAGTATTTATAAGTATATGATTATTAATATACAACATATACGTACACACCTACATACATACATATATACATAGATAGAGTAAATTGAAATTAAACTTTAACCATTACACTTTAACGCCCGGTTTCAATAATCTCAGTTCGAATGTGCAGATAGATTACAAAAATTAGCCAATAAGAACACAGTTTGAACATGACTCCGTCAAATGACTTGATTTGATTGGTTCATAATCGCGATCTATCTGCACTCTATGATCGTTTATTGAAACCGGCCGTAAGTCATTGTCTCTGTATGTGGAATTGTCATTAGTACCAACTTTATGAAACATCCTGTATATGTACTACAATCAGTAAGGTTTTATTCTATTTGTCATCAAACCCACTAGAAACCCAATAATCACGGTTCGTCGACCCTTTTCGGGGGTATGCGAGACAAATGTCCAGTTAACTGGATGAATATTGGTAGGTATTTAATGAATGGTAAAGTATTGGAGAATTTCTTTGTTTTATAAACCTACATCAAAGAAGCAAGGTATATTAATGCTATACGGTATGTAATGGAGTAAATAGAAATTTGTAGATGAATAGAAATAAATTTATTTTGTTTAAACATAACATAAGCTCACGCCTGTATCCCCGAAGGGGTAGACAGAGGTGCCCTAGCGAACTAGAACACCCACCTTTCGCCGAGCTTGGTTCCGTCCCAGATGTGATAGGGGTCGAGCCGATCGCCATATCGGGCACAAATTCCAGACTCCAGGCTGATATGGAAAAATCCAATATCACTTCGCCCGACCCGGGGATCGAACCCGAGAATTTTATAACTAGTAAGAAACAAAATAAACGACTGCCTCGGTGGCGTGGATGTATTTCGGTTCGACTACCGTCCTGAGGTCTCGGGTTCGATCCCTGGGTCGGGCAAAATGATATTGGATTTTTCCATATTAGCCTGGAGTCTGGAATTTGTGTCCAATATGGCGATAGGCTCGGCCCTATCATATATGGGACGTTGGCTAGTACGCCCTTGCCTACCCCTTCCGGGATACAGGCGTGAGCTTATATGTTTATGTAGTTATAGTAGCTTAATTTTTTATAGCAGAGACTGGCAAACGAGCATTTGGGTCACCTGATGGTAAGTGATCCCCACCGCCCATAGACACTCAAGACACAAAAATAACCATGGGTGCGTTGCCAACTTAAATTGAAGGAAATAGGGATTGGGAAAGCAGTCGCCCCCTTGGTCTAGTGGCAGCAATTAGGGTATGAACCAGGAGTGTTCGATTCTCAGGTCGGATCAAGAAAATTTTCTAATTTAATTTACCCGGAACTGGATCCTTCATAGGGGGTTGACGTCAGGCAGGCGGCCGGTCGTAAACACTAAGCCAAAACTTCTCTGCAACATGCTTCAAAAAGTGTGTTGCGCCGACCCCACATTAAGGTGGGATTAGGGCGGGTAGAAAGAAGAAAAGGGGGGAATTGGGCCACCGGAAATCTAACTTATTAAACGAAACGATGTAGACGTTATTGTCTACAGCGTGCATCGATATAATAATATACCTAGATGCACAGTTCCATACAAATATCACTGTAAACAGTGTCCTCGACAGACAAAACAAATAAACATCACAAATTTAATTAAATTAACACAAATATGACCTTATAGACGCGGCATAAAGTAGCTTTTTAAATTGAATGTTCAAACGTTCCTATATTCGAAATTTTTGAATTTCTAATCGTTTTTGAATTTGACAATAATTTGACATTATTAAAAGAAACATTCTAGTCACTTGGACAAAGATTGAATGGAGTCGAATAGTTCTTGTATTTATCTGTGAGAAATTTTGACCACGTGGCGTACAATGTAGATGAGAATGGCGATATCTCTATAATAATTTTACTTACATTAAGAGATAGATAGAGTATAAATGTTTAGAAGATAACAAAGCTTATGAGTTATGAATATGAAATAAGCACTGTTTTGCCTTAGCGTGATTCATAAATAAATAAATAACACCCAACAGTCACATACATAGTCCTGGCCCCACACTAAGATCGTCCTTTGCTCTTTAGATTCTTAATAATTTCTTTTAGACTATCATTTCGTTTTCTTAATCTTTTGTTCTGCCTTTTTAAGTTTCGCACTAAATTAGATTTAAGTTTAAATTTTTGGTTGCGTTCTTTCAAATTATCTTTCAAAAATAACGTCTTAGGTGTGTTAAAGATTGATGAAAATTCTGATGGTATTGGTGATCCTTCATTATTTATTGGTTCAATTGCTGGTTCCTGGAAATGAATATGTTTCCAATAAATGATGACGCCACAATTACTGTTGTAGTAATTATGCCTAACGACCGGTTCGAATAAATGATCTCAATCCGAGAATCCAAGATAAAAATGAAAAATTAAAAAATTAAAAATCGCGAGAATGAACCATTAAAATTATTATTTGACAGCGGAATTTTCAACTTTGTTCATGTTGGCAATTTTTTATGATCTGCACACTTTGATTGAAAACATTTATTAGAATTAGCCGCAAATTATTAAATAGTCATTTTACATGGCAGTATGTACCTAGTATATGCTTGCTATTGATGAATTCTATATCAAATATTTTTCAACTATTACACTTGTACTGCACCCTGCCTCATTTAAACTTGTAGTTACGACAATCTAAAATAAAGTCAATAAATGTGGCAATATTTATTTATTTATTTATTTATAGGTACACCAACAGCATACATATTGTTAAACTAAATAGTAAACATTAGTTAAGGACAATGTAGCTGATGACAATTTACCACCTTTATTTTTGGTACAGCATTCTTTTTAATTTTCCTAATCCCTTTTTCTGTATAATATTCATCGAAATCGGCAAAATGGTCTGAACAAACCACACTTGAGTAATTGGGTTTAAAATTTTCTTCTCTCCTTTCTTCGGAAATAATTTTACGCCATTTATCTCTTACTATTTCATTTCATGGAAATCTGTAATTAATAAATAAAATTAATAAAAAAAATCATAAATTTAAAATAAATATAATATATTTCCAAAAAAAAAACGACTCCATATATTTCATTGATCCAAATCATGATTTCAAAAGGGACAAAATATTTGATTAACTGAATTCGTTAAATTAATTATTTATACACGTTTAATACTTAATTTAACATGATTAAGGTTTTAAGAATCAAGTAAGGGAATTATACTTACTTAAAATATGAAATCCCATGTGTTTTGCGCTTTGTAAGAGTGTTATTTTTGCACTCTTTCACAGAGCATTTAGGCATCTTCACAGACGAACGGTCGGCGCCCGACTGACAGCCAACAAGTGCTTACTTACATTTTAAGCACTCGTTGGCTGTCCCACTTTCTGAGCGTCAACTATGCATCTAGGTATATTATATCGATGACAGCGTGGCTCTACCACTCAAACTAGTATTAGGGTAATTACTTTTTAATCGACTTCAAAAAAGGAGGTTAGCAATTCATCGGAATCTTTTTTTATGTATGTTCCCCGATTACTTGAAGACGCCTGGGCTGATACGAGAAATTCTTTTTTTGTTTATTAATTTAAGACGCAAAACAGATTACAATCAAATACATAGTAATGCAGTTCACCATTATAATTACTTAAAACTAGATCGTATCCGAAAACCTGCGCCCTAATATAATATATTACATAAAGTACGATAAATATACTTTAAATAACACATTGAAATAAAACTATTCTTACGGATTCTATCACGATAATGTTTTAATTATTATTCCCGACGTTTCGAAGGCTTTGCAGCTTAGACTCTTTGCAGTCTTCGTTGTCACGGGTCAGACTGAGGTGTCATTTGTCCAAAAAATGTTAGTGTTACAATATCTACCATCATTAAAATGATACAAAATTATACAAAATCAAAAAAGGTTAATTATTTGTGTTCCGATCTATGCAGTACGAGCTCACGGTGTCTTGAGTTCTGGCAGCTGGTCTTTTGGGTTCCGATTTAATAAGATGTATAATTGGATCCCAGGTTTGTGCAAGCTTCCAACCATCTTCTCTATTGAAACTAGGATGTTTTTTAATTTCAATAGCCTCGCGTATCATCCTAGGGAGGAATCGGTGTTCTTTGGCGAGGATTTGTGGTTTATCAAATCTAAGATAATGTTTGGAGCCTTCCTCTGAATGTTCAGCAACTGCAGACTTCGTAGAGCGTCGGTGTTTTACGTCAGCTACATGTTCTTTTACGCGGGTCCCTATATTTGTCCCTATGTTTGTCCGATGTAAGAGAGACCACAGTCGCAATCAATTTTATACACGCCTGGTTCTTGCAGAGGTATGTGTGTCACATTATCGTGATAGAATCCGTACGAATAGTTTTATTTCAATGTATAATATTCGCGTAAACTTAAGAAATCAGTATTTAAATAACACGTTAATTAAAAACTAAAAAATAACGGTATCGCAAACCTAGTAACGTAAACTTAGTTATAATTAAATAACAATTTTCTTATGCATTAAAAGTGTATACTTTCAGGTGGCCCCATTGGCACCAAGTCAGGATCTGATGATGGGATCCTAGAAAAATCGAGGCAGCCCTCAAATTTTATAGGGACCCATAGTGTGGTTTGTATATTTTCTAAAACCATTCATGTATTTGCGTCTGGTACTCATCATCTCATGTTGCTGAGGTGATGATGGAAAATATATCTCCTGAACTTAATAGTTCATTAGCAGTTGGAGAATAATTCTTTCCATCTTACAGGCTACTGAACACTAAAAATAGATAAATAATAATTAAAGTTTAACAAAAACTGAAAACCGACTTCAAAAACGAACACTTAAAAGTAAAAAATAACAACAATTTCTTACTTTCTTTGGAGTCGGTGTTGATAAAGCAGATTAAATGGAAAGACACTGACTCCAGAAAAAGTAAGAAATTGTTGGTATTTTTTACTTTTAGGCTTTCGTTTTTGAAGTCGGTTTTCATTTTTTGTAAAATTTTTGTCTATCGCAATAAATGAAAATATATATCTGTGCCAAATATTATCCCGATTTGTGCAGTCTTTCTGGCTTGCTTAAATAAGAAATATCCATCCAAACTTTACCATTTTAATAGCAGTAAGATTCACTATCACATTATAGAACAGCAGCCTGAGCAGGAAAATTTCTGACAACCGTAAATGTATTCGAACTCGATGCGCGTCTATGAAATTTATATGAAATATTAACCAAACGTCATCAGTGCGCAGCGGACTCGAATACATTTATATTTTTTCGTGCTCGGGCTACTGAAAAATGCTCGGCGAATTCACAACTCCCCTAAGCGCCACAAACTCGATCCTTGTACATGTCAAAACAATTCAACAAACGAAACTGCGTTGTAGAGAAGGATATTCCTAGAAATACAAGGCCAGAGGCGGTATTTCGGACAAATAACTGTCTACGACGAACCGTTTCGGGGTTCTCAGGTCGCAGTAGTGAAGTAAATTTTATAATTTTACGACGTGACGCCATAGAGTTGATACTATTAGAGGAGTAGCAAATATTTAACATAACATAAGCTCATGTGAGCTTATGTATGTATGTACATAAGCTCACGTAGGCTGGATGCAGGCTGCTTCTAACAGATCGATCTGGAAATCTTTGGGGGAGGCCTATGTCCAGCAGTGGACGTCTGATGATGATGATAATGATGAATGCTCACGTCTGTATCCCCTAAGGGGTAGGCAGAGGTGCACTAGCGAACTAGAACACGCACATTTCGCCGAGCTTAGTTCCGTCTCAGATGTGAGGGGGGCGAATCTGTCAACATATCGGGCACCAATTCCACACTCCGGGTTATGGAAAAATTCAATGTCACTTTACCCGGTCCGGAGAGCGAACCCGAGACCTCAGGACGGTAGTCGTACCGAAATACAACCACGCCACCGAGGCAGGCCAAGAATAATACTAGTAGAGAACTAGCATGATAAAAGATTAAGCTATAAGAAAATTTGTACCAATAGTCATACCAATAATAGTCTGAGTGGTAGAGCCACGCTGTAGACAGTAACGTCTAGAGTATGATTGGGCCGGTTCGACCGGTTTGATAACACTGTCTGACAAAAAACCGACGCAAAGTAGCAGCTAGCTGTTTTGTTTCCTTCGGTGAGTGAGATTTCCGGTGGCTCAATTTCCCTACAGAGAAATCTCTCATTATCTTGTTTGCAGCCTATTCTACGTGTATTATATCTATGCATAACGCCATCTTTCCCAGAGAGGTTGTTTCCAAAGTTCGTAAAATCTCGACGACTGAGGCAAAGGAACCTTTTATACACCTTATTTCTTTTCATGTTTATTTTTTAATTAAATTACATTCTTAACATTTTTTAAAGTGGTTTTTATTGTGAAGATTTGCCTTTTTAACCATTTTAACTGCAAACTGGCATTTAATTTTTAAGATTAAATCGAGAATGGATGAAAGGAGGTTGATAAAGCTAATGTACAGGTGCTTCATAAAGTTGGCGTCAATAATAACTACACTAAAGGGACGATGGATAGCAATTTAGCGGTAAAGTTTAATGTTTTGTAAGGCTCCTAGTTTTTGGATAATGGAAATTTGAATTTGTGATAAAAAAAACATTCTGGCCCATTAAATCAGCTTCAGACACTTGTAAATGTATTATATTTAGCATACCTACACAAAGCTATGCTAATTGTGACAATTGACAGATTCGTATTTTTCGCATTCCGTTTATTTATTATTTTATTGTTCTTGATAGACAACTGCTTTCATAACATCAAGACAAAGTAGGTCAAAGGTTCTTTGTTAAAGTCACGTCGAAGTTTTTGGTATGTCTGTTTGTTCTGAGTAAATATTTGTAAGATATTCGACGACAAGGAGAGACAACTCACTTGAGATTATTTATTTTTAATCTATGCGATGTTTCTTTCTACCTACGTTTATCCCACCTTAATATAAAAAAACACTTTTTTAAGCATGTTGCAGATTAGATTTGGCTTAGTTTTTACGACCGGATGCCTGCCTAACGTCAACCCCCTCTGAGGGATCCAGTCCCGGGCAAATTAAATGAGATCATTTGCTTTGCCCGACTTGGGAATCGAACCCAGGACCTCCCGGTCACAGCTCATATACGCTGCCACTAAACCAAGGGGCCACTAAAATAATATCATGAGATAATTATATCGGTTTCTCAAAGGCTCAAATGACAAAACAAAATGATTTGTCAAATATAATAATGGATTCAAAATCCGTGATCAAACTCTTTTCTTAAAAAATGTAGATACTCGTGTCAAAATGAATGTTAAAATTCAATGTTAACTAGTTCACCCTTTCAGAAACCCCACATTTGTAGAGTATAAGTATTTTTGCAATACTCGTTTTTTAGAGCGAGGAAACCCATTTCCAACAGGAAATTCGGGTCGTGAGCATTTTTTGCTGTAGCATTTTTTATTTGGAACTCCATAAATAGTAAAACGTGTGCCACCCTTGCATTAAACCCCATGGAATGTAAAGAGAATATTTTAAAATCGTCCCTAAAGAATACATAGAAAAATTCGATAAAAAATCGGCCAAGTGCATGCTGCATGTCTGACCATGCACAGTACAGGGTTCCGAAGTAGGGTTAAATGTTATGTAAACTAGACATAATTATAAGCATACCGTCCATAAACATAATAGGCCTTCTTATAAAAATATTTAAGTCTTTCTTATCTTTTATAGTCTATCACTTTTTTCCTTGCGTCACATTGATTGAATTTGTGCCCGATATGGCGACAGGCTCGCCCCCTATCACATTTGGGACGGAACTAAGCTCGGCGAAGTGTGGGTGTACTAGTTGGCTAGTGCGCCTCCGCCTACCCCTTCGGGAATACACTCTATATTATGCTCATCTGTATGTATCTATGAATCTTTGTATCTAGACTTAGCTTAATGAATGACATGTGTCTCTATATAGAAATATATCGACGGTTCCAAGGCAAAGTGCGTTAAGCGACATTTTTGAAACTTTACAGGAGAGAGGTTCAAAGTTTTTTTTTTTTTTTTTTTAATTAATTATAAAAAAAGTACTTGGCGGATTTTAGCAAAATTAATATATTTCTTGCGTTTGCACATATCGCAACTTTTTAAATATAAATTGTGTTCAAATGAGCTGTATTTTCAAAAATAAGTGTCGCTTAACCCAATATGCATCAACTGAAAGAATTTTTAGAGTGAGGCAAAGTGACTCAAGTGCCCATCACAGATATTATAGCGGAGACGAAATTGATTCATACCTTAATACGATTACGTTTCAGGAAAAGCAAAACTGCTTTATCCTCCATGTATCATAATGTTCATAAAAAAATACTTGCCAGAAATTAGCACAAGTGGTATGTTACATGGGCGCGGCGTAGGGTAAAGTGATGCAAACCAAAATTATTTTACGATTTTATGTTATTGATATGACCAAAATAATAACATTTACAACAGATTTGATTTTTCACCAATTTTTTTAAGGTTAGTAAATATTGTATTATGTGGGTAGTTTTATATTACTAATATAAAAAAATAAAGGATCTAGATTTACAGTGATTCTATACCTCCCTTCATTATCATTAAAATAATTTGCTCATGATGAAGTACTCTCTTCTTCTTGCACAACTTGCTGAACGACCAGCTTGAAGCGACCCGAAGCAAATATTACTTGGTCCGATTTCACCTAACAAGATTCTTAGTTATCTCCATCACTTGAAGAAGGCTTTAATTACTTTCTTATCGAGGCGTGGGCACTGGGCTCTTATGGTGTAGAGCTGTTTGGCTCCCTGTTCAACCATTATACACAAACAAATACTTAATATACGAGGGTATGGTCAGTATTCGAGATTGTGATCAGTACTGCGACATTCAGCTTATTTGACATGCTGCACCAAGAAGAAAACACTGTCGCTGAATGAATTAATAGCTTTAAACCCAGATATGATACCATAGGGCTGGTGTTTGCCATTAAATCGTTGGGCGAGACATATAGGTCGATGAAGACTGTAGAAATCTGAAACTAAATGTAGCGAAGATCGAGGACATAACCTATTGGAGGTACAGACATGGATAGTATCCAGATAAGGAGCAAAAAGACAAATATTTATTAAACATACTATGTTATTTACTATGGTTAAAGTAAAAGCGAAAATGTCTTAAATACATTGGGTGTTCAAAATAGTACCTGCAAAAATGATTTAACCGACAAATGAAATTAAATCAAGTAGAAGCCTAAAAATCTTAAGTGACCGAGGGCCGAAAATGGTAAAATCTTGTGTCGTTTCAATCAATGAACATCAAAATGGAAGCTATTTTTCGTGTTGTGTTAAGCGCCAAAAAAGTCGTCAAAAAAAAAAATGAAACTAGCGTCAAAAAACGCAGAAAAATTCGCTGATTCCAAATATATATATATAACTCAATATCGCAAAAAATGTCGCTTAAAGCACTTTGCCTTGGAACCGTCGATATGTATGTAATGGAATCTTTCAACTTGATTTTCATCATCTTCCATACGTCTGAGGAACTGGAAAATTAGCACACATATCAAGGACCGATGACAATACAATAATAATTTTAGCATCCCACGCTTTTACAATTTATATCGCTCTATAACAAACTCTATAATAAAGAATTATTTAAAATTTTTGACGAGTGCAGTGCAGACACTTCTGTGCACTCAGTGCTTTGTTATTCATAATCACAAGTTTAAAAACTTATCAGACCGACTTCAAATCCGATCGCGATCAAATTTATATGGAACCACCCTTGAAATAAGCTCTATCCAACAAAAAAACTAATTTTGAAAATCGGTCCACATTTGGCGGAGATATCGCGTAACATACCTAAAAAATACAGACGAATTGAGGACCTCCTCCTTTTTGGAAGTCTGTCGAAAATCAGAGGTTCTTACCCGTCCTTCTCTGGCGAAACTGCCTTCCGAACTGGCCGAACTTTGAAGGAATATAAATGATGTAGTAACATTTCATGAATTCAATAAATATTTCGATTTTATTTTATTTATTTTATTCGGAATTTGTGCCCGATATGGCGATAGGCTCGGCCCCTATCACATCTGGGACGGAACTAAGCTCGGCGAAATGTGGGTGTTCTAGTTCGCTAGCACGCCTCTGCCTACCCCTTCGGGGATACAGGCGTGAGCTTATGTTATGTTATGTATGTATTTCGATTTTTATTAAATAAATAAATAACAGTCACTTACATAGTCCTGACCCCACATTAAGATCGAGTCTTGTGTCGTGGGTATCAGGAACTACGAGAGACTTTCGGTCTCACAACACCCAGACCCGAAACAAATATCTGTAGGCCATACAAATATTTGTCTCAGCTCGGGAATCGAACCCGCGGCCTCTCGCTTCACAGCCGGCTACTCGTCCGCTGCGCCACGGATGCTGTCAAATTTGATTTAATTTGAAAATCATTTTAAATGTTAAGGCTCAATTGCACCACTATTATTAACCTAGAGTTAGTCCTAACCGTAAGCTAAATTGACAGAAAATGTATGAATGACATGTAACTTAACTTGCGGTTAGGACTAACTCTAGGTTAATAAGGCTCAATTGCACCACTATTACTAACCTAGAGTTAGTCCTAACCGCAAGTTAAGTTACGTGTCATTCATACATTTTCTGTCAATTTAGCTTGCGGTTAGGACTAACTCTAGGTTAATAATAGTGGTGCAATTGAGCCTTAGGACAGTGTATTAAACTATTATTTATTTAACATTGATTTATAATACATTTATCTTCGTTCCCCCCCCCTCCGTTTACATCCTGAATCCTGCAACATTCAGTCTTCAGTAAGCTTTCGGTCAGTCCGTCGCGTAGTCGCGTCGCGGCCGTTTGTTACTGTGAGTGAAAAGTGTAGTGCAGTGCGAATGTTACTGGAGTTTAAATAAGAAGAAATAAGGTCAGAATACTTTTTTTTTATTTAGGTTGGCTGTACAAAAAAGTTTGGATGAAAAAGTTTCTTTGTTAGGATGCACAGATAATAAATTTAATTTAATGTGTGTCGTCATGATTTTGGTGTATAATTTAATTTGTGTGTTACTTTTATTCTCTAATAAATTCATTGTTAAGTATATAAAGTATATATTGGTCTGGTACATATATAATTATAAATAGTCGTTAAAATATATTTACCAATGACCTGGTTTCAAAAAATAATGTTTTATAACTTTAGTTATTTAATTAAATAATAGACAATTAGAACAGAAAAATATAATGAAAATTAGAGATTTTAATAAAATTATAATGGCGACTTGCAGCGCCATTACTAATGTAGAGTTAAATCTAAACTCGATTTATCCTACAGCTTACTCCTATACTGCCTCCGTGGCGTGGTGGTATTTCGGTACGACTACGGTTCTGAGGTCTCGGGTTCGATCCCCGGGTCGGGCAAAGTGATATTGGATTTTTCCATATCAGCCCGGAGTCTGGAATTTGTGCCGGATATGGCGATAGGCTCGCCCCCTATCACATCTGGGACGGAACTAAGCTCGGCGAAATGTGGGTGTTCTAGTTCGCTAGTACGCCTCGGCTTACCCCTTCGGGGATACAGGCGTGAGCTTATGTTAATGTTACTTCTATAGTTAAATCAAGATTTGGGATAAATAGAGATTTGTCGCTGAGCTGCAAGTGGTCATAAGTACTGCTTAAATAAACTAACATACCTATAGGAAATTTAATATAGAAGCAAGTACTATTTTTTATAATCGTTTAAAAATCTCACACGAATTGTGTTTGTCGGGATTTGAACCCGAGCCATAGTTCATGGTTCACTGACATTATACTTGTGGCATTATCATTAGCCATTCTTCTTTCTATAATAAATGAAACATTATTTTCTAGCGAGCTTCATGTTTACCTACTTAGAAATTAACCATTCATTAGACTAAATTATGGATTATTTATACAATACTACATCTATATACCCCGAGTTTTCATTAGACGGAGAAAAATGACATTTCGAATAATTTTTCATCAATTTATATATTACTGCGGTAAAAAAATCAAGATTATTCGATAATTCCAATACAGTGAACAATTTCATTATTACAAAATCTAAAATCAGATTCAAAATCGTAATTTCTATCTTATATGTGATTAATATTGCATGACTACTGAATTATAGTTATAGTAAATTACTGTAGACTTAGTCAGCCCGGAGTCTGGAATTAGTGCCCGATATGGCGATAGGCTACATTTGGGATGCGAAAAAGCTCAACGAAAAGTAGGTGTTCTAGTTCGCTAGTTCGCCTCTGCCTACCCGTTCTGAGATACAGGCAAGCCTCTATATAATTTTTTTTATTTTTTTATAGCAGGGACTGGCAAACAAGCAGATCGGTCACCTGATGGTAAATGGTCTCCACCACCCATAGACACCAAAGACACAAAAAGGATAATTGGTGCGATGCTAACCTAAAAGGAGGGAAATAGGCATTGGAAAAGAAAGGGGGGATTGGGCTACCGGAAATCATAGTCAAAGAACGAAACGCGACAGCGAGCTGCCACTTTACGTCGGTTTTCTGTGAGACAGTGGTATCAAATCGACCCGACCCACTCGTGCTGTAGACGTAACTGTCTACAGCGTGGCTCTACCACTAATACCCTACCTCTGCTTACCCCGCCAAGGATACCGGCGTGAGTTTATGATTGCGTGTATGTTTTAATGGAATATTCTTCTTACTACTGGACTGCCTCGATGGCGTGGTGGTATTTCGGTACGACTACGGTTCTGAGGTCTCGGGTTCGATCCCCGGGTCGGACAAAGTGATATTGGATTTTTCCATATCAGCCCGGAGTCTGGAATTTGTGCCCGATATGGCGATAGGCTCGCCCCCTATCACATCTGGGACGGAACTAAGCCCGGCGAAATGTGGGTGTTCTAGTTCGCTAGTGCGCCTCTGCCTACCCCTTCGGGGATACAGGCGTGAGCTTATGTTATGTTATGTTCTTCTTACTATTTCGTTGATAACATTCGCTCTTTAATAAAATGTGTCTACAGCGTGGCTCAACCACTCAGAGCACTCATTATTTCATACAAAACAACTTTTGTACGAATATGTAGGTTGTTACCATGAAAAATAACGTGACGTCATCGCGAGCTTTCAAAGCGCTATGGTGTTATCATGTTTGCAGTAGATAGACATTTTGATAAAACTTTTTGCGTCAAAAGTTTTGGGTTCCTTTATTTTTCTACCTGACCTTAATATTAAAATAATATTAGCCCTGTAATATTACTGTCCCACTGCTGGGCACGGGCCTCCTCTAATGAGAGGGGTTAGGCCTTAGTCTACCACGCTGGACTAATGCGGGTTGGTAGACTTCACATATCTTCGAAATTCTTGTGGAAAAATTCTCGGTTATGCAGGTTTCCTCACGATGTTTTCCTTCACCGTTAGAGCAAGCGATAATTCACAACGAAAACACACTTAACATAGAAAAGTCAGAGGTGTTCGCTCCATTTAGGGGTTGGTCTCGAACCTCCAACACTGGTCTTGTCAGTCCATACCATTCCCAACTGAGCTATTATTCATTACATTCGCTACCTGACCTTATCCCACTTTAATGTGGGGTCGGCGTAACACACGTTTTCAAACATTGCAGAAAGGATTTGGCTTAGTTTTTACGTCCAGCCTGCCTTTCGTCAATCCCCTCTGGGGGATCCAGTCCCGGGCAAATTAAATTAGAAATTCGCTTTGGCTGACATGGGGATCAAATCCAGGACTTCCCGGTCCGCATATATGAACTACTTTAAAATATGTCCGATCGTAACTAAATTTATATGGGCCCACCGTTATGCTCTATGGAACACAAAAACTAATTTTGAAAATCGGTCCACATTTGGTCGAGATATCGCGTAACATACATAAAAATACAGACTAATTGAGGACCTCCTCATTTTTTAAAATTGGTCGCAAAGAATCATGAGTGCCTTTCCAACCTTATGGGAATTAGGTCACAGGAAATCTGTCCCCAAACGAAATGCAAGCAAGATACCAATTTACGTCGGTTTTCTGTAGACAGTGGTATCAAACCGGTAGAGCCGGCCAAAATACTGTAGACGTAACTGTCTACAGCATGGCTCTACCACTCGTTTAAATACTGGACGACACGCGAAATATCCGCCTAATATTTTCATAATAATTTTGAATTTACATAAACATAAGCTCACGTCTGTATCCCCGAAGGGGTAGGCAGAGGCGTACTAGCGAACTAGAACACCCACATTTCGCCGAGCTTAGTTCCGTCCCAGATATGATAGGGGGCGAGCCTATCGCCATATCGGGCACAAATTCCAGACTCCGGGCTGATATGGAAAAATCCAATATAACTTTGCCCGACGCGGGGATCGAACCCGAAACCTCAGAACCGTAGTCGTACCGAGATACCACCACGCCACGGAGGCAGTCTATTTTGAATTTCAGAAACATAAACCCAAATTATTTAAATGAAGTCATCAATCTTCGTTAAAACCATCGGGTCCAAGGGTCGGGTTCCGTACAATCTTAATGGCCGTTTATAAAACAGGACCCTGGGGGTCGGTGATTTTTATTTACTAAGCCACGGCTCCTGTACTAAAACGTTACACAAAACACGTACACAAAACATGTATTTACTGGCTTCCAAAAATGAATAATGGTACCACATGCTACAAGCTGAAGTTTCATCCCTACCACCTGGATGAATGGCGTTCCTCAACAGAGCGTTTTAATCATAATCATCATCAATATATTATACCCTAGATGCACAGTTCTTTGCAAATATCGTCCTAAAAAGTGGTGTCAGGAATAAAACAAAGAAAAAGATCACAAGTTCTAATGAAATCAAACACATATATAACCCTATGCACGTGTTATAAAGTAGCTTTTTAAAGAAAATGATCAAGCGTTCTTAAATTTGAATTTTCAAATTTAGAATTCTATCGGCGTCCAACTGTAGTGAAAAGGAGTGCTTAAGCACTTCTTTGCTGTCCCATTTTCCGAGCGTCAACTGTGCATCTAGGTGAATAATATATCGATGATAATCATAATCATATTTTATTAATAACAATAGTTACAGGTCAAATTTCAATTGACAGCCTCTGTGGCGCACAGGCGAGTAGGCTGCGAAGCGAGAGGCCGCGGGTTCGATTCCCGCATTGAGACAAATATTTGTGTAGCCCACAGATATTTGTTTCAAGTGTGGGTGTTGTGAGAGCGCGCGTCTCTCATAGTCTCTGATACCCACGATACAGGTTATACCTAGTGTGGGGTCAGGACTAGGTGTGTGTGTTGGGTGTATTTATTTATTTAAATTTACATTAATAACTAAAAATAATATATTTGAATTCATGATCATACTTCTTAATCTAATTACTATTGTCAATTTTATTTCATAAATTCATAAAATGCTTGGCCAATAAGCCAATTTTTAATTTTTTTTAAAGGATTGCGCCGAACAAGGAATTTTTTTCACAATTTTACAAGGAACTTTCTTCCGCGTGCAACGTGCTTGTAGAACCAGCTTTCGACGGCTGTGTTTCCAGACCGTTACGAGTTAGGGACCTTCAAGAAAATAGCCTATATCTACCTCAAAGGCCGGCAACGCATCCATGATTCCCTTGGTATTGTGGATGTTTATGGGCGGCGGTGCTCACTTAACATCAGGTGACCCACTTGCTCGTTTGCCCCCTCTTCTATAAAAAAAAGAAGAAGGTCTGTATTTTTCGACCGACTTCCAAAAAGGAGAAGGTCTTCAATTCGTCTGTATTTTTTTTAATATATGTTACGCGATATCTCCGTTAAATGTGGACCGATTTTCAAAATTATTTTTGTGTTCGATAGAGCTTATTTCAAATGGGTGGTCCCATATAAATTTGGATCGGATGAGTTTTGAAGTCAGTCCGTTAAGTTTTTAAACTTGTGTTTTATCAGCCCATATCACATTCGGATGTGGGTTCGGTGCACCAGTTTCGAGAATATTGCAGTAAGGATTCGTCTTACTTTTTACGACCGGCTTGACTGCAACCCTCTCTCTCACCGAGGCAACATCGATCAGTACTCTTTAGGTGTTCTTGATCTATTTGATGGCGCCCGAAATACTAGTCCATTGTGCATATTGCAAAGCCAAACTTATTGCCAAATCCTATGACCTTTGTAATGAGGTCACAATGCTGTGAAATATAGGGCCGAAACTTTAATCCTTTATTTGTCCTCTAAATGGTCAATATTTCATAGAATTGGGCTCCTTGCTCAATATTAGAGGCTGTGATCCGAGAGATTCTGGGTTCGAAACCTAGATCGGATGGGATGTTTTCTAACACGTCACAAGGTTTTGGCTTATTTTTAGTTAATCCACTAAGGGGTCCAGGCACGTGTTTTTTTTTATCCGGGCACGGCACAGTGACTACACTACACCTGATGGTAAGCGTAGTGCAGTCCAAAAAACTAGCGACCACTGACAAACACTGTGTTTATCAGTGGTCGCTAGAATCATGCCGGCCTATTTATGCTTCTTCACACTCCGAACCCGAAGAGGGAAGAAGCAAATCCAAGGGATTGCGACAAGACAGGCGGATGACCGATGGAGATACAAGGATACCCTCATACCCGTCTCAACCAACCATCAAGTCTTGCCGCAAGCCCCTTGAGAGAACCGGAAGTACACTGGCTGATCCTGAAACGCGGACCACACTCACACGTGTTGGATAATCACAAGTTTAAAAACTTAACTGACCGACTTCCAATTTACCGATCGTGACCAAATTTATATGGGACCATCCTTGAAATAAGCTTTATCGAACACAAAAAGAATTTTGAAAATCGATCCACATTTGGCGGAGATATCGAGTAACATAGATAAAAAAAATATATACCTCTACAGACGAATTGATGACCTCGTTCTTTAGTGGAAGTTGGTCGAAAATCACCTTGTCCAACCTAAGAATCGAACCCAGGACCTCCCAGGTCACAGCCTTTCTGCCAATAGACCAAGGAGGCGTTACGATGCACTCCGCTTTTCTACAGTTTATTTATCATTCCCAAATTCACAATCATGACTTTACCATAACTACGATCCGAATCGTAAAATATGAATAAAATAGTGTAATAAAAATGTCTTTACGATGTTCGTGTTGTCTAATATCAACTTTGTTTTTTGGTTAATAAAAGTTTCGTAGAACTAAAGGTCATTGGTTCAATTTACAACGGTTTAAAATAGTCACTTTGTTGTGAGCGGATAAAAATAATCACAAGTTTAAAAACTTAACGGACCGAGTTCAAATACGATCGTGACCAAATATATAAATAAATAACGCCCAACAGTCACTCACATAGTCCTGACCCCACACTAGGATCGAGGCTTGTGTCGTGGGAATCAGGAACTACGTGAGACTTTCGGTCTTACAACACCCAGACCCGAAACAAATATCTGTGGGCCTCACAAATATTTTTCTCGGTGCGGGGATCGAACCCGCGGCCTCTCGCTTTACAGCTGGCTGTTCGCCCGCTGCGCCACGGAGGTTGTCATATATGGGACTACCCTTGAAATAAGCTCTATCGAACACAAAAAGAATTTTGAAAATCGGTCCACATTTGGCGGAGATATCGCGTAACATACATAAAAAAACAGACGAATTGAGGACCTTCTCCTTTTTGGAAGTCGGTCGAAAAACAGTAAACGTAATAAAGCGACTTCAAAATTTGTCTGACCGTGAACAAAACTGCCTCGGTGGCGTGGTTGTATTTCGGTACGACTACCGTCCTGAGGTCTCGGATTCGATCCCCGGCGAGGGCAAAGTGATATTGGATTTTTCCATATCAGCTCGGAATCTGGAATATGTGCCCGATATGGCGATAGGATCGCCCCCTATCACATCTGGGACGGAACTAAGGTCGGCGAAATGTTGGTGTGTTAGTTCGCTAGTTCACCTCTGCCTATCCCTTCGGGGATACAGACGTGAGCTGATGTGAAAAAAATTATATGGGAGCTACTTGGAATAATTGAACAATCTATTGAACACAAAACGAATCTAAATCCTACATACTTCATGACTCCAACATGAAAGTATCCGGCCGGGCAAATTTTATTAGACAAGTCGCGTTTCCCGGTATTCGAACCCAGGACCTTTCAGTCTACATACGCTGGCTAATAAAACCAAGACGATTCACGATGAATATTATTCAAAATCCTGATTACAAAATACACATTTGATCTAAATATAGAACAGCCAATCTGAGTGATGATCACACGAAGATTGTCAAATGTATGCGGTGGTAATTTTCACAATATGTTTTTATTAAAACTGTCTGCTTCCTAACCTATAATATTTATATCAAAATTGCCTCGATGGTTGGTTGTGGCAAATCCCTGTGTCTGCACCGGTCATCCGTTTTCTTGTCACAAGCCCTGAGATTTGCGTCTTCCCTTTTCAGATAATGAAGAAGCATAAATAGGCCAGCATGATTCCGGTGACCACCGCTAAACCCATTGTTTGCCAGTGGTCGCTGTTTTTTTATATTGCACTACGCTTACCATCAGCCCGCCTAGCATGGTCGCCACAATATATCCCGATAATCGTCTGTTGAGATGTTCTACGTGTAGTCTACAATATTGTATGAAAATAAACGAGGACGTATGTTAGAGTCCGTAGACAAATAGAGAAAACCGGTTATAACAGCAGGTCAATTCTCTAAGAAACGCCACAACGTTGCGATCGACGACGAGCTCGCGCAGTGCACATCGTGAGATCGACGGAACGTTCAACGTCGTTAGGTCTTAGAGAATACCATTTTCCATACATTTATGCCAAACGCCTCGCTCGAGAGAGCTAGTTCGCATAAGCGCCGTCATAGCGCTATTGCGTGTGCTTTGTACCTTGCTGAATACAAAAATGACAACATCGTTGCCGCAACGATGCCGCAACGTTGTTTTCAGAAATGAAACCTTAGAGAATCGACCTGCAGGACAAAACACGTAGACAAAATGTTTTGGTGACGCGCATGCTAGGCGAGCAGGTGTAGTGTAGTCATTTTGTCGTGCACGGATAAAAAATACTTCCACGCCTCCCTTCATACAATATCGGATCATTACAACAGCGTATGAAAAAACATTTATGCAGGCCGGTGTTATAATGGTGGCCGCCGATGGACACAAGATCTGTTGTTTCGTGTCGTCCGTTTGTGATACCGAAAGAGTTGTGGGTGTGTTGTCAACATTAATTGGGAAGATTGGCATCGGAAATCTAGCCCGAAATGCAACAATGGACTGCCATTTGACGTTTTCTGTGAGACATATTAACGCGATCGAACCGGCCCATTCGTACTATAGACGTTACTGTCTACAGCGTGGCTCTATCTCATCATCTTTTGATGAACTATTTCTGTCACAAGAAAAAGTTATATCAACGTAGACATACACATAAACATAAGCTCACGCCTGTATTCTCGAAGGGGTAAATAGAGGCGCACTAGCAACCTAGAACACTCATATTTTGCTGAGCTTAGTTTCGTCCCAGATGTGATAGGGGGCGAGCCCATCGCCATATCGGGCACAAAATCCACACTCCGAGCCGATATTGAATTGATTAACCTAATATCACTTGCCCGACCCGGGATCAAACCCGAGACCGCAGGACGGTAGTACCAAAATACAACTACGCCACTGAAGCAGTCTTATCACGAGCATGACGTATATGATATCTGTAGTGCTTTACATCTGGCCTCTCCAGTTGTAAATATCCCTATGTATGAGGTTCATGCCTCTTTAATTCATTACATTGTTTCCCGCTTTTTTACGGAGCGAAGTGGAAACCTTATAATTCCAACTCCTCCGTAGTTTGATTAATTTCGTTAATGATTTAGGACAATTTTGCATTATCTGAGACTCGCCGAGATTCACTGCTCGGTGTCGTAAAATGCGTGCCATGGTGTGTGCGCGGGATAGTCTCGTAAAAAAAGCATGACGCAGTTCATATACATATAAATATTATTTTAAAAAATCCTAAACCTAGACCTTTCCTACAAAAGCTGATTCCGCAGATTTCCGCAACGCAGCCTCAAGGTTTGATCATCCATTCGTGAACTTTTCCATCCGATTGCTCAGCCCGTGTTGGTATAATCGAGTCTTAACGCGTGCTTAAGTCCGTAAGGATGGTTTAAGCCTTATGGAGGGCTTATCAGGTTATACTGTGGGTGTTTCAGATGTCTTGTTATATTTTTGACCAACTACAAAAGAAAGATTGCCTGGAGCGTAGTGGTATTGCGTGCACGGTACGACTATCGTCTTGAGGTATCGGATTCGAATCCCGGGTCGGGCAGTCATATTGGATTTTTCAGTATCAGCCCGAAGTCTCCTCCTTGATCTGGTGGCAGCATTTATGGGCTGTGGACCGGGAGGTCATGGGTTCGATTCCCAAAAAATTCCCAAAGCAAATTTTCTAATTTAATTTGCCTGAACTGGATCCTTCATAGAGAGTTGACCTCAGGCAGGCAGCCGGTCGTAAAAACTATGCCAAATCCTTTCTGCAACATGCTTGAAAAAATATGTTGTGCCGACCCCACACTAAGGTGGGATAAGGGCAGGTAGAAAGAAAGAAAACCCGGAGTCTGGAAGTTGTGCCCGATATGGCGATAAGTTCGCTATTATATCTGGGATGGAACTAAGCTCGGCGAAATGTGAGTGTTCTAGTTCGCTAGTGCGCATCTGCCTACCCGTTCGGGGATATAGGCGTGAGTTTATCGTATGTATTTGTGTTTAATACATAAAAAAATACACTATACTCCTTGTTTAGTGTATTTTTTATGTATGTTACGCGACATCTCCGCCAAATGTGGACCGATTTTCAAAATTCTTTTTGTGTTCGATATAGCGTAGATATCGTTTACAAAATGAACGGTAATGTAATATCTAGAACCATGACCATGAAAGATTTAGGGGTCACGTTCGATCAAAAAGTCACGTTTAATGACCATATTACCAATATTGCTAAGGAATCGTATCAACGGTTGGGTTTGGTCCTAAGAAACGCAAAGGATTTTCGTAATAACTGTACAATACGCCTTTTGTACAGTACCCTAGTCCGAAGTAAACTAAAAACGAGTACATGCGTTTGGAATCCGTTTAAGGCAAATTATACCCTGATGCTAGAGAAAGTCCAAAAAGCGTTTCTTCGATTTTTATTTAAACGTACTTTCGGGTACTATCCGTACATGTATCCCAGCAAATTCCTTATAGGATGTTTGGGATATAATACACTGGAAACAAGAAGAGCCTATGACCAAATGCGCACTATGCTTTAATTATTTCGTGGGATAGTAGAATCCCCGGACCTGTCCAATAAGCTGGTTAGCTTATATGTTCCTGACAATTATGTCCGAAGTAGAAGGCACAGACTCCTGGCTGTGCCCATGTGTCGCACCGTAGCTCACACTTTTTCCCCCATTCCTCGCACATTGTCTGCGCTAAGCTCGCTTGTTGAGGCAAATCCCGACTGCGATCTGTTTGCGGGCACGTGGGCTCAGATTATGCCGGTGTGCCTTCGTTACTGCGAAAATGTATCTTAGAAGAGTTATATATTTATTGTTTCAGATGTTTTTGTAATATTAGTATTAGTTTTTACGAATTTGTTCATTTTAGAGTAATTGGTTTACAAACCGTTCTAAAATTGTTAAATAAATAAAATAAATAGCTTATTTCAAGAGTGGTCCCATATAAATTTGGTCACGATCGGTTTTCTGAATCGAATCGGAAGTCGGTCCGTTAAGTTTTTAAACTTGTGATTATATATACATACTTATTTTCAGTATGTATGTTACGTGATATCTTCGCCAAATGTGGACTGATTTCCAACATATTTCGACCTCAGGACGGTAGTCGTACCGAAATACAACTAAACCACCGAGGCAGTCGTGTCAAGGCAGTTTTTTTTTACTAACTTAATTTCCTGCCTCGGTGGCGTGGTGGTATTTCGGTACGACTACGGTTCTGAGGTCTTGGGTTCGATACCCCGGGTCGGGCAAAGTGATAATGGATTTTTCCATATCAGCCCGGAGTCTGGAATTTGTGCCCGATATGGCGATAGGCTCGCCCCCTATCACATCTGGGACGGACTAAGCTCGGCGAAATGTGGGTGTTCTAGTTCGCTAGTGCGCCTCTGCCTACATCTTCGGGGATACAGGCGTGAGCTTATGTTATGTAATTTCCTAATCCCCTATTTCAGATGATCATTGCCTGGTCGAAGGTCTTTAGCGGTATATAATTGAAAAAGTTTCCCTCGATCAAATCTCTAAGTTATAAGCTTAGGGAATATCTAGGTTAGGGATTTCTGCTTTATTAAAATATTACATACTTACATAGATTTACGTCTGTATCCCTGAACTAGAACATCACATTTCGCCCAAATTTCCGTTCTAGATGTGATGGGGGCGGGCCGATCGCCATAATGGGTACAAATTACAAATTTGAGCTGCTACTGAGTAGAAAACGAATATATTCATCCAAATTGACGGCCTCCGTGGCGCAGTGGGCGAGCAGCCGGCTGTGAAGCGAGAGGCTGCGGGTTCGATCCCCGCACCGAGACAGATATTTGTGTGGCCCACAGATATTTGTTTCGGGTCTGGGTGTTGGGAGGCCGAAAGTCTCTCGTATTTCCTGATGCAACACAAGGCTCGATGTGTGGGGTATGTGTGTGACAGTTGGGTGTTATTTATTTATTTAAATAGCTCCTCGCGTTAAGTGAGAACATCTCCTTTTGGAAGACAGTTAAAATCAGTTTTCCGGAGTCCCAATTCGCTCCTCCTTTCCTTTCTTTCCTAATCCCTATTTCCCTCCCTTCATTTAAATTTAAAAAATCGCATTGCCCGACCTGGGAATCGAACCCAGAACCTCCGGTCCACAGCCCATATGCTGCCACTAGACCAAGGAAACGACTAATTCGTTTTAATCGACCGCGTTCAAAAATAATGTACTCAATTCGACTTATTTTTTTTTTGGTTACGGATTCTATCACGATTTGGTTTTAATTTTTATTCCCGACGTTTCGAAGACTTTGCAGTTTTCGTGGTCACGGGTTATTTTTATGTATGTTACGCGATATCTCCGCCAAATATGGACCAATTTTGAAGACTTTGTGTTTGTTAGAACATTTTTTTTTAATCGGTTCACAAACGGAAAGTTCCTTAAGACTGACACAGACCTTAGTTTATACAGTAGAGGGTGATAATTAAGGACTTTCTTAAATAGTGACCACAATAACCACATATTACGGTATTTCAAAGTAGTTGAGTCAATTCCAAGGGTGGTCCCATATAAATTTGGTCACGATGGAACATTTTTAGGTGGTCCGTTAAGTTTTATAGTATTCTTTCCTAAATAAATCTATTCTAAAGATCATAAAAGCTTTTTGTATTTCGGTATATCGAACGGAAAGCTTTTTATCAGTTGCGAAAAACAATTTCATATAGATATCGCGTTATCCATCTGATAAATCTCTGAGTGTTATGGCTGGCCTTTTATAGTTCCATATACTATATACTTCTATATTTATATAAGCTCACGCCTAGCCTGTATCGCAGAAGAAGTAGGCAGAGGCGAACTAGCTAATAGAACTTAACCGAGCACTGGCGAAGGGTGAAATTTTCCAAAAAGGAAGCCGATGCTGGTTTCTCTTGTATTAATACCTATTTATTAATAGACATTTTTTTTAAAAGATAAGTCGGAAGGAATCGTGTTGTATGGACCCTTCGCAACTGCCACTGAGCCTACTTCCGTCTCAGATAGGGGACAGAGGCGAAGGGTGAAAATTTATAAGCCGATGTTAGTTTCTCTTTGAATTAACACCTATTTATTAGTTGAATATTTGGCAAAAGTAAGCCGGAAGGAATCGTGTTGTAGAAACACTTCGCCACTGATATAGGGCGAGCCAATAACCATAATAACCATATTTGGCAATTACAGACACCGTGCTAATACTGAGAGGAAAATCTCTTTTTTTATTCTGGCACGGCAAAGTGACTACACTGCACTTGATGGTAAGCGTAGTGCAGTCCAAATAAACTAGCGACCACTGACAAACACTGTGTTTATCAGTGTGTTAACCCAAATTATTTTACCCCTTAAAAATAACATACCCCAAATGTAATGTAAATGTTTAAAAATCAAGTTTCAGGAACACTTATTCGAAGTTTGATCGCCAAAATTGTTTTGTTAAATGTCACATCAAAAATGTAGGTAGAAGCACAGTCAAAGCTTTCTTATTCAATATCCCAAAGTATTTTGCATTTTTAATTTCATGTCAACGACCTACTTAAAAATTTAGGTAGGATTTGGACACATTTCACAGCATGAAACGTTTCGTTTGTGCCTTTTTTATAAAATCCCTAGCCATTTCAATTTACGAAATACGATACCCCGTTCGACATTCAGGTCTCGAACCAAATCTTAGAAATAGAATCGGCAAATATTTTACAAACTATTCTAGTTTTAGGTCAATCGATGCGACCCGAGAGATGAATAAAAACAACTCCAAAACATCGTCGTAATATTAAAGAAAGTTTCTGTATTTGTCTTTGTCCAAAATAAATGAATTGGGCCAGGGTTAGTGTCTTAAGGTTTATCGGGTGACTGGTTTGTTTACTACACTTTTTGTCATTTTTATTTTGGCGATAGATTTATTTATAACAATAATTATTATTTCTGCAGGTTACTCGAATGTTATACTTTGATATAAAAAATGATTTTACGGATCGTATAGCGATTTGTTTGTGTTTTAGCTCGATGTTTCGAAAGCTTTGCAGTCTTTATGGTCAGTCCGACCCGTAACCAAAAACTAGTTTTATTTATAAGAAAATTATGCCCGCAACTTCGATTACATCTCCGTTAGTCGCTCTGCATTGCCACCCCTTTTAAGCAATAAGTATGGAATAATAAGTACTCTTTTATTATTTATCACCTTTCAAATGATAGGTCTATTTCCATACTGGGTAAGGATTTATGTGGACCTCCTATGGAGTAACCGAGTAAGCTCCATTAAATACAAAATAAATAATTAAAATTGTTCCATAATTGTTGGACATATCGTGTAACATACATAAAAATACCGGTGAATTGAGAACCTTATCTTTTTGAAATCGGTTGAAAACTCAAATGTGATTTTCTGGATTGGTACCCAGGACCAGGTTTTTGTTTGCCTCTAGATCAATAAGTCACTGATAGAGATATTACTATCAGCCAAAGCTTGTGGTTTAAGCCACTTTCCAAATCACTTGGGGTTTCGGCACAATTTCACTTTTATTTCTCGTTCGAATAGAAGTTTGGGTAATTCAAGCGTCTCGCAAGTACTTACTAGGATTTATCCGTGGGGAAACGAAAACATTTCGTTCGTTAGCAATTGGAAATGGTTTAATTTGACCTGTATTCATATTAATTTAGTTATTGCTGAGATAATTATCATTAAATCAACGAGACCAGACTGTGTCTTTAATCACACGGTAGACCAAATTTTTTTAAAGTGCGAAGTGAGTATACCTACTACTTAATTTCTTTCTTTATTTTACTACACTACACTTAATGGTAAGCACAGAGAGGTCCAAAAATCCAGCGACCACCGAGAAACAATGGGTGTTTGGTGGTCACTAGAACTATGCCGGTCTATTTATGCTTCTTCATACTCTGAATCTAAAGTGGGAAGAAGCAAATACGAATGGCTTACAACAAGACAGGTGAATGACCGATGCACACATGGATGTACCCCCATATCAACATAAGCAACCAAGTCATGTCGCAAACTCCATGAGAGAATTAAATATATACACGCTGATACTGGCAAGCGTACCACCCAAAGGCTGAGATCTGTAGAGCGAACTTTTAAACGAAGAATTTTTAAAACGAACTTTGACTTAGTCCGAGCCTTTTTTACAAGTAAATCAGACTGATAGACAGACTAAGCAAGGATTTTCTTGTAAAAAATGACTTGAACTACGTCAAAGTTCGATTTGAAAGTTCCAAATCCTCACTGAGTTCGTTTTATTATCTCAGACTTAGTCGAAGTCCGCTCTAAAGATCTCAGCCAAGGAGTGCAGGTCACTATGGCAGGTTTTAGCACCATGTGTACAGTGGTCGCCTTTCAAACGAATACGAATACCTATGTGTTTAAAAACTATCTCAACTTATATTTGTACTAAATGACCATTATCACCACCTTGGTAGGATATAATTTTGTATACAATTAGTTAAAATATACAGCCAAAATGAGCACTCCTCCTTTTGTACTCGGTTGACAATTTATGCCAGAGCATAGCCTCCACAAATTAGCTCGAGTTGAGAATTTAAATAATCCAAAGTTGTTTGTCTGCGAAAAGTTTGGAAGTTTAACGCTGTGCTATGCATTTTCCTCTTCGCAAAGTATTTACTTAAGGAATGAGGACGCAAAATTATAAAATACAACATGAGCTTTTGTTTACCCTAAAGCTCAAACAGCACATTTTTTTTAAAGTTCAGAATAAACAAATTACTAATAACAGTGAAATCTCACACGTGATAGCCTACTGATATTGTTCTCTCTTTTTTCATATTTTTGGTAGAGGAGCAGATGGATCACCTAATGGTAAGTTATTTCCACTGCCCATAGACACCCAAAATATAAAAATAATTATAGATGCCTTACCAATCTAAAAGGGAAACAGGGAGTGGGAACAGTGGTATCGAACTTTCAAGAATTTACTCTGGTTTTAGGACAAAATATATTATGTTAAACATAGTATTTGGCTATATTACTGATTCAGAACAAACTTCTTTGTATATGGTACATGCATGATATTATGTATGCATAATATTACGTCAAATACCCCATTATTCGTTTGCCGGCCTCTAACATATAAAAATAGGTTACCCCAATTATATTACCCTATGTAACATGCCCCTTCAAATGTGTTATACAAGCTGAAAATTTAAGTAGCGCGAAGGTCACAATTTGGGACATGTTTATCTGTCCCTAGGGGTAAGGCAACAATAAATAAGTGGATGGTATTGTGCAAAAATGTGACATTTTATCAAATATAACAATGTATCTTTTCTTTCTACCTGCGTTTATCCCACCTTAATGTGGGGTTGACGCAACATTATTTTTCAACGACGTTGCAGAAAGAACTTGGCTAAGTTTTAACGATCGGCTGCCTGACGTCAATCCCCTCTACGGGATCCAGTTTCGCGTAAATTAAATTAGAAAATTCGCTTTGCTCGACCTGAGAATCGAACCCAAAACCTCCCGGTCCACAGCCCATATATGCTGCCACTAGACCAAGGAGGCGACAAGGAGGAGACAAGGATAAAATATAATAATGGATTTAATTAATTATAAAATACGGTAAGCGTAATTGGTTTAATGACAATGAGATGTGGATAAGGACGTCCTGAGTTTAAATCCCGGGGTGGGAAACACGACTTATCTCACATGAATTTCCCGGAACTGTACTTGGAAATCTTTTTTGAGTGGTAGAACCACGCTGTAGACCGTAACGTCTACAGCACGAATGAGCCGGCTCGACCGGTTTGATACCACTGTCTCACAGAAAACCGACCTAAAGTGGCAGCTTGCTGTCGCGTTTCGTTCCGTGAGTGAGATTTTATTTTCCGGTGGCTAATTTCCTCCTCTCCCTTTCCCAATCCCTTTTCCCTCCCCTTCCCTGGGAGGTCCTAGGTTTGAATCCCAGGTCGGGCAAAACGATGTTTCTAATTTAATTTACCCGGCACTGGATGCCTTAGAAGTGGTTGACGTCAGGCAGGAAGCCAGTCAAAAAACTAAGCCAAATCCTTTCTGCAAGATGCTTGAAAAAGTGTTGCGCCGACCCCACATAAGGTGGGATAAGGGCAGGTAGAAATCGTAGATCAGCCAGTATACTTCCGGCTCTCTCGGGGGGCTTGCGGCCTGACTTGATGGTTGGTTGAGACGGGTATGGGGGTATCCCTGTGTCTGCATCGGTCATCCGCTTGTCTTTTCGCAAGCCAGGAGATTTGCTTCTTCCCTCTTCAGATTCGGAGTGTGAAGAAGCATAAATAGGCCGGCATTATTCTGACGACCACTGATAAACACGGTGTTTGTCAGTGGTCGCTAGTTTTTTCTGGACTGCACTACGCTTACCATCAGGTGCAGTGTAGTCACTTTGCCGTGCCCGGATAAAAAAAAAAGAGTCAAGTGCCCAATTCTATACCCCAAACACCATAGCGATTTACCTCGTTCCAATTCACAATTTCATTTGATAAATGAGTCGCCCCAAAAATAACAATGCGAATTGCGACCCAGTTCCAAATTACCCCGTTCGTAACTAAGGCATTAACGCATCCAAGTATTGTGGACGCGCGTTATCGATCCACGCTATAGATACATGTCACGACTCGCGAGGAGTGCCAGCTGTGGATTTTTGCCTGCCTCGGTGACGAATTTCGTATGATAAGCTGCACTAAAACACCTACACAAAACATGGTTTCCCTCAGTGGCATGTAGTCTATATAGACAAAGATACACTGTCTCCCCTGACAATTGGGTACTTGACTATAGTTACCAATATCAATGAATTTCTGTAGGAACATAGATTTATCATCGAAGTAATGTGTGCAATAGGAATTTATTGAAAATACACCTAGAATAATTTTATTTTACTGACTGCCTCGGTGGCGTGGTGGTATTTCGGTACGACTACGGTTCTGAGGTCTCGGGAACCCCGGGTAGGGCAAAGTGATATTGGATTTTTCCATATCAGCCCGGAGTCTGGAATTTGTGCCCGATATGGCGATAGGCTCGCCCCCTATCACATCTGGGACGAAACTAAGCTCGGCGAAACGTAGGTGTACTAGTTTAAATACCTAATTTTTTATCTGAGTCACGTGACTGTAAACACCAATCACGTTGCATGCTGTCACATTACTCATTTTTCTTTTATATTTGTTCCACAAGGTCCTAAGACCTAAGATTCAAAGTCATACTGTCAGGTTATTTGGTATATTTTTTTCGTATTTTTGTTTAAAACTCAACCTAATTTCAACGCCGATGTGATATTTGATCGACGAAATATCTGTCACGCTTTTTAGGTTGAAATCATAAATGTTATTTCCTCAATGTTTTTTTTTTGTGATTTTTTTATCTATGGTAAGGAACAATGACGTCACCCGTATCTACAGTCAACAAATAGCGTTTTTGCGGTAAATTAAATTATCATCAATACATATAATAAGAATGTAAATATCGCGCGTCTGTACATTACATAGATTTCCAAAAAACTAATTGAGGGGGTTTAGAATTAGTAATAGAATACATATTTATCATTTTTAGAATTTATGTCTGTTCTGTTCTGTCAACTCAATCAAAAGATATGGATATTTTTGTATCATGTGTGCGATTGTTGGGAGTTCTATAAAGCCTAAAAGTGATTTTCAAGTTTATCAATAGATGGAGTTATCATATTTTCTGAGTCATATTGAATATTTTACTAATTATGAACCATTTTAAAGTCGTTAAGTGATCCGGGGTCAAAATCTAAAAGTGATCGCCATGTTTTTTTCTTTGTTTCTGGGCTGATTGACTTTAAAATCGATATCTGGGTCGCCCCGTGGTTTCAAACGACAGAACCGATGTAAAAACTGTCAAAATTGGCCGACATTTTGTTTTTATTTGTTTTTGGGCCGATTTACTTTAAAATCGATATCTGAGTCGCCACGTAGTTCCAAACGTCGGAACCGGTGTCAGAATTGTCAAAATTGGCCGCCATTTTGTTTTTCTTTGTTTTTGGGCCGATTGCCTTCCAAATCGATATCTGGGTCACCCCGTGGTTCGAAACGACGCAACCAATGTCAAAACTGTCAAAAGTGACCGCCATGTTGTTTTTCTTTGTTTTTGCGCCAATTGACTTCATAATCGATATCTGGGTCGCTCCGTTGTAGAATATTTAGACTAAAACGACATGGCGGATCGATAAATCAAAACCTTTACCGTTGGCCCAACAAAATACGCGTGCGAAGCCGCGGGCAAAAGCTAGTACATAATAAGTAAGTAAAGGAAAACATCGTGAGGAAACCTGCATACCCGAGAATTTCTCCACAAGAAATTCGAAGGTATGTGAAGTCTACCATCCCGCATTAGGCCACCGTGGTAGACTAAGGCCTAACCCTTGTAATTAGTAGAGGACGCTCGTGCCCAGCAGTGGGACAGTAATATTACAGGGCTAATATTATTTTATTTTATTTAAATAATTAGATTTGCTCGGGACAGAATCTCTCATGGGTTGGATTGACGTCAGGCAGATAACTAAGCCAAATCATTTTTGCATCATATTTGAGAAAATGTGTTCCACCTTACATTAAGATGGAAAAAAAATGTTTAAAAACCCAACTTCTATTTATATTCCAAACGGATTTCATTAAGGTTTCCCTTAAATTTTGTTCAATCGCTTTCGCAGTATTTCACGTGCTCATTCTATTTAATCAGGCCCATTGTACGGGGTACACAAATCTTCCTAGAAGCATGTATTGACTGCCGCGATGGCGTGGTTGTATTTCGATACGACTTCCGTCCTAAGGTCTAGAGGTTGAATACCCGAGTCGGGCAAAAGTGATATTGGATACTTCAATATTAGCTCGGAATCTGGAATTTGTGCCCGATATGGCGATACAATCGCCCTCTATCACATCTGGGACGGAACTAAGCTCGGCGAAATGTGGGGGTTTCAGTTCGCTAGCGCCTTTGCCTACCCCTTCGGTGATACAATGAGGAGATTATGTCCCTTACTTATAAATAAGTGCTGCTTATCTTTAACCATAGGTTGTCCCTTTCATTTTTAAACAATATAACGCAAGCAAAAAAGTGACAGGCTATTCTTAGCGGAAAGATAACCGAAAATGTTTTGATAAGTAAGGCCCTATGTATTACTGTAATTTGGGGGAAATTTCCTTTCCTGGTAACATTAGCTTGTTTACCCTCATCCAATGTCGGATTTTATAGATCATACGTCCGATAGTAGTAAAATATTTGATAGCTTAGCGTATAGGAATCTTTGTTTAACGCGTTGGGGTAAACGAGTACATTTGGGGTAATTATTTTGGGGAATAAGCTTTGTTACCCGGCAGGCAGTTAAAAGCCTAACTATTTTGGGGTGGAATAAGGGAGGGGGGAGTGGATCTCTCAAAAGGGGTTGACGTCAGGAAGGCAGACCGTCTACAGCCTGGCTCTACCATCTATATTTCACAACTCAACGTTATTTTTCATTATTTAATCGATAATCTATTTACGTTGAGGTCGGATCGTATTATTTTTATTTTCCTCAAGGCTTGGAGCGTAAATATTATACAAAATCGGTGTACAAATTGTTTTCATAAATCTTTTGTAGCTGATTGGTAATATAAATCTGAGATTAGCTTTTGAAAAACTTAACAGATCGACGTCAAATCCGATAACACAGAAAAACTTAACAGACCGACTTCCAATTTACCGATCGCAACCAAACTTTTATGGATCCACCCTTGAAATAAGCTCTATCGAACACAAAAATAATTTTGAAAATCGGTCCACATTTGGCGGAGATATTGCGTAACATACATTAAAAAAAATCAGACGAATTGAGGACCTCCTCCTTTTGTGGAAGTCGGTCCTAATATTCATGATTGGGCCGCAGGATGTTAGTCGTAGTCAACTCAGCCATCGAGGTAATTACACCCAAAGGCTTCTATGTATACTACTAGACTGGCTGTTCGGTACATAGAATGTGCGCACAAGTCTCTGTTAATCGACCTCAAGTCACTATAGAAATCAGTAGCCCCAGCACGAAAAACTAATGTAAATGTAAATGTATTCGAGTTCGCTGCGCACTGATGACGTTTGGTTAATATTTCATACAAATTTCATAGACGCGCATCGAGTTTGAATACATTTACGTTTGTCAGAAATTTTCCTGCCGGGCCGCTGCTCTTTTCCTTAGCCGTGAAACGTCAAACACTCGCTGTCATATGCCACAATTTACTTTGAAACAGCTTGTCTAGTAAATACATAGAAGTCTTTGGTTAGATCAGTGAAAATTAAAACTCCTTGTCACAGTTAGTAAAGCGAAGTTAGTAAGTGCACAAGGCACTTAACTCTTAAGATTAATGGTTTTAGCAATAAGCGACGTAATGGCGAAGTCCTTTGTGTTGTTGGTATATGGCACCGGGCGAGTAGCCGGCTGTGAAGTCAGAGGCCGCGGGTTCGCTTCCGGCATTGAGACAAATGTTTGTGTAGCCCACAGATATTTGTTCCAAGTCTGGGTGTTGTGAGACCGAAAGTCTCTCGTAGTCTCTGACACCCACGATACAGGTTATACCTAGTGTGGGGTCAGGACTAGGTGTGTGACTGTTGGGTGTATTTATTATTTATATTTATTTATGGCTTACTTTTCTGACGCTTTATAGCAAAAACTGGCAAAGCAAGTCACCATCGACTTGAGCAAGTAAATGACAATTGTGTACGACTATGTTTGATTTTACACACATATTTATATGTAATAATTAAAACAGCTGTTACATAATTTGCTGCTGCTGACTGACTCGGTAGCGGTCGGACAAAGTGATATTAGATTTTTCCATATCAGCGCGGAGTCTGGAATTTGTGCCCGATATGGCGATAGGCTCGCCCCCTATCACATCTGGGACGGAACTAAGCTCGGCGAAATGTGGGTGTTCTAGTTCGCTAGTGCGCCTCTGCCTACCCCTTCGGGGATACAGGCGTGAGATTATGTTATAAATAAAATAAATAAATAATAGCAAATAAAACAAAAAAGAAAACCTTCTGTGAAAACTGCATAGAAATTGGTTGAAAAATGAGGCATTAATTCATATTTTTAAATCTGTAATGAGCAAGAGTGGGGGCGTAGTGGGGATATCTTGCTATCCCTTGCCAACGCACGCACCGTTATGGCGGTGACGTGATTATACTGATACTTTTCTTTCCCGCATTTTGAAGGTTACACCAAACTTCAAAAGCTTATAAATTTGTATTTTTGGGTATATTTCAATATTTCTTTCTATGCTATGTTTTAGATGACGTAAATTTCATAGAAAATTAATAAAAAAAAATAGTCAAGTACCCAATTATAAATGTATTCGAGCTCGATGTGCGTCTATGAAATTTGTATGACATATTAACCAAATGTCATCAGTGCCCAGCGAGCTACGATTGTCATAAAATTTCCTGCTCGGGCTGTTACTCGTTGCAGGGCAAATACTTCTATAGTCCGATTGCTAATTAAACGGAGTAAACTGACAGATCGAAATGTCACTTTCCAAAATGTGCTTATGTTATGTTGCTTACTTTCAAAACATAGTGATTGATCTAGTTCAATTTTTACATTCAAAGAAACAATAACTCAGCACTAGATTGCAAAATTAGAAATTTATTATGTATTTTTAGAAATTTCAGCTTAACCTTCGACTAAATGTCTGTGTAAATAATTTTGCGTAAATAATCACAACAGATACCCGAAATGATAACAATGAAAATTACAAACATTACTTTTATTATTTGAGAAAAATTACGTTCCGCACATTCATAGCTTTTGTAAGCTTTGTTTATAATGAACCATGACTATAATCCCAGTAGGCATGCTCTAACTTAGCATGCAGTAATTTACTATGATTATAAATCAGTAGACTTGTAGTACTAATCACACATTAGGTAGGAATTATGACTTTTAGTTGGACTTTAGAAAATGAAAGAATGAAATGGTTTACTGAATTGAAATGTTTAAATAATGTTGATCTTTTTACCGCAGCACTATTTAAATTTCATGAAAAAGTGGCAACATTCTATGTCAGTTTACTCCGTTTAATTAGCAATCCTACTATAGGTATTTACTAGAAAAGCTGTTTCGAAGTAAAATTGTGGCACATGACGGCGAGTGTTTGACGTTACGCGGCTAAGGAAAACAGCAGATTTGTATAGTGAATTGAGGTCGATTAACATAGACTTAGTGCGCACATTCTATGTTTCGAACAGCCATGCTAGTATACATAGAAGTCTTTGGTGCAAGGCGGTGGATCCCTTACCATCAGGTGACCCATCTGCTCGTTTCTCAGTCTGCTAAAAGTATATTCTATAGACACTTATAAGCAGCGGTAGGTTAGTTGGGAATGGTACGCACTGCTGAGACGAGTGTCGGAGGTTCGAGACCAACGAAAAAGCACGCCCCTCTGGCTTTTCTTTGTTCAGTGTGTATTATATAAATTATCGCTTGCTATAATGGTGAAGGAAAACATCGTGATAGCCCTCTTTCGCATGAGACTTTTTAACGCTCGTTAAATAGCGTTGAAATTGATCATGAGTTCTAGTATAGTTGTTCAAACGCTTTTAAAACGCGGCGTTTGAAACGCCAGTTGTTGGGCGGTATCTAGAGGTAGAATATACCTCACTTATATGAACAGACATGTTAAGACGCTTTTTTATCGAACGTTGAAAAATATCTCGTGCGAATGAAGCCTTAGGTTTGATAAAACAGAAATTGAAAAAGGTTTTATAATAGCATGTCAATGCGCATTAATACCAATACCTTTTAAACTAAACAACAATAAACCCGATGCCGAAGTCAATAATTCTATATGGATTAAGGATCAGTAAATACTTGATATGGTAAATAATGATTATCTATACCATGAAACAAAAGAACATACATACATACATAAGCTCACGCCTGTATCCCCGAAGGGGTAGGCAAAGGCGCACTAGCGAACTAGAATACCCACATTTCGCCGAGCTTAGTTCCGTCCCAGATGTGATAAGGGGCGAGCCTATCGCCATATCGGGCACAAATTCCAGACTCCGAGTTGTTATGGAAAAATCCAATATCGCTTTGCCCGACCCGGGGATCGAACCCGAGACCTCAGAACCGTAGTCGTACCGAAATACCACCACGCCACCGAGGCAGTCAAACAAAAGAAGTCAGTGGAAATGTGACGTAGGCGCGGCGCGCGTGTCGCAGTTGTGTATAAACTAGGTTTTGCTCGCGGCTACGCCCACGTGAGAGACTGCCCCGTCCTATGGGTCTTATGGGATGAATTTGCAAAAATCCTTTCTTCGTGCTCGCCTAAGTTATTCAATTTTCCTAGTTCAAGTAGCTTCAGCTGTACGTTGATACAGAAAATTATTTGTCATAGGCACAGATTTTAGTCGCAGCTCAAAGTCTCACATACATAAGCTTACGCCTGTATCCTTGAAGATGTAGGCAGAGGAGCACTAGCGAACTAGAACACCCACATTTCGCCGAGCTTAGTTCCGTACCAGATGTGAGGGGGCGAGCCTATCATCATATCAGGCACAAATTCCTTAAAGCTCAAAGTCTATGTACTTTTTATCCTGAAATTACGGTTCCCGTGAGATAGATTTGTTAATCATGAGGCCATTGGCTTCAATTCTTCCTCCAACACGTGCAGCCAGCGCTTTTTGGGCCGCCTTAAGGGACGCACCTCTGGTACGGTCTGGTCCAGACACCTGCGATCGACGTCCTCCTGTGGTATCCTCGTTTCGTTTTTCGATTCTTTCTTTCTATCTACCCTCATCCCACCTTAATGTGGGATCAATGCAACAGTCTTTTCCAAACACATTGCAGAAAGGATTTGGCTCAGTTTTTATGACTTACCTGACAATCCCCTCTGGAGGATCCAGTCCCGGCAAATCAAATTAGAAAAATCGCTTCGCATGACTTGGAAATCGAACCCAGGATTGGGTCACAGCTCATGTACAGCTGCCACTAGACCAAGTAGGCGACTCTTTATTCGATAGCAATAATAAAATCCGTACTCGTTTAAACGGGGCATTACTTTAACTAAACTTTAATAGATAGATAGATAGATAGATAACTCTTTATTGTACACCAAAAACAAAAAATATATACAAAGGAAAACAAATAATTAAAGTGTAGACAATAGGCGGTCTTATCGCTTAAAGCGATCTCTACCAGACAACCTTTCGATGGAGAAGACAAAATAGTAAAAGCAAATCGGGGTGTATATAATATATATATACAATATATTATGGTAATAATAAAATAATTACGATAAGGATAAAACAGTACAACAATATTGAAATGCATAATATATGTTATTAATTAACTGCATACATTGATATATAATATATTAGGCATAATATAAAAATAAATACCATATATTCTAATAACATAATATACTAAATAATAAATAATGAATACTATATATAATTAACAGATATATAATACAGCAATAATGTTACATTTTCTGCTCCAGTTTTTCGAAATAATAGCCTTAGTGGATTTCTACGTAGAAAAGGCGTGTTGTGCAATTTCCTTTAAAATATTTTGCTCCGGATAGGAGCTTGGATAAAATCCTTTATTAATGTCGTTGTGTATCTCGAAGATATCTAAAGCTCCTTTTTAGATTGAAAATTTAGATGCGAGGATAACAAAACTGACAGTGAGAAAGAACTCCGGTAGCCCAAATCCCCCTTCTCTATCTATACTATTTTTGGCAAACGTGCAGGTAGGGCATCTGATGTTAAGTGATCTTCACCGCCCATAGATACCTTCCAAAAGAATCATTGGTGTATTTAACCTTAACTTCTTTAAGGAATAGGGATTGGGAAAGGGAGGGGGGTAGTGAGCCATCGGAAAACTCACTCAGGATACAAAACTTAAGATATGTGAAGCCTACTTATAGTCGTTGCCTACCCCTATGGGATGCAGGCGTGATTGTGTATGTAACTATGTATGTATTAACCCGCATTAGGCTAGAGTTACTTAGGATGACTTGCAGCGCGATTACTTATCTAGAGTTAGTCCTAAACTCGATTTATCCTACAGCTCATTCCTATATTTTAATCAAGATTTGGGATAAATAAGATTTATCGCGGAGCTGCGAGTCGCCCTAAGGGCTAAACCCTCTCATTAGTAGAAGAGCCCAATGCCCAGCAGTGGGGCAGTAACATTACAAGGCATAAAAGTCAGAATGGTCCTATGAACAGGATAGAAAAAACACATACCGCATCCAATTTTCGTATATGCGGGTAAAGTGTAATTTGTTAAAGAAAGTCACTTGTAACTGCGTATTGTCACGCTACAGTAAGCAGCTGTCTATAGTGGATTAGATGTAGCCTAGCAACATTATCTGTGCGTGTGATGAGGGCGCCACTAGCAACGTTACTCTTTTCAAATTTTTTTTTTTATAGCGGGCTGACAAACGAGTACGTCATCACGAGGGAAATGCATACGCCCATAGTCTATGGGTGTCTTAATACCTAAACAATCATGGGTGCGTTGCATACCTTAAAGGAAAGGAACAGGGATTTGGAGGGGAGTTTAGGGAATTTGGGAAACATCACTCAGAAATCACAACAGCGTGCTGCCATTTTACGGCAATTTTCAGTGAGACTGTGGTATCAAAATGGTGGAGCCGGCTCAAACGTGCTGTAGACATAACTTAGGGTAGTGGCCGCGTATGCTAACTATGGAGATGGATGGGTTCGAATTCCAGGTCGAGTAACTAGGACCATCTAACTTGAATTTTATGGGAGTGGGTCCCCTAGGGGTAAGTTAGATTCCTAAAAACTAGGCGTATCCTTTCTGCTTGGTTAATAAAATGTGCGCATATCCCACAATTCTAGTTCCGAATTTCGCCGCATGTTGGGATAAGTTTGCCTAGCTATAGAAGCAACTCATGACAATTTCGGGGAATTGTTTTTTGAATTAAATGGGGCAATTTGTTTTGGACCAACTTTGTCTAGTGGAAGTATATTTAATTAAACCGAAAATCCAGGATCGGCAGTAATTTCAGTGGGGTATAAACTCCCCGCCTCTGGACTGTCTAGGTGGCGTAATCGTATTGCGTGCGCGGTAAGACTGTCGTCCTGAGGTCTTGGGTTCGATCCCCGGGTCGGGCAAAGTTATACTAGGTTTTTCTACATAGTACCAGCCCGGAATCTGGAATTTGTGCCTGACATGGCGATAAGCTCGCCCCTATTACATCTGGGACGGAAATAAGCTCGGAGAAATGTGGGTGTACATTCTGGAATACAGGTATGAATGTATGTAGGTGCCTTCATTCACCTTTCTTTTTTTTATATCAGAGACTGGCAAACGAGCAGATGGGTCACCTGGTATGGATGGTAAGTGATCTCCACCGCCCATAGACACCCAAGACACAAAAAGAATCATGGATGCGTTGCCAACCTAAAAAGATGAAATGGAAGAGGTGGGAAAAAGGGATTGGGAAAGGAAGGGAGGAAATGGGCCACCGGAAATCTCACTCACTGAACGAAACGCAACAGCAAGCTGTCACTTTACCTCGGTTTTCTGTGAGACAGTGGTATCAAACCGGTCGAGCCGGCCCATTCGTGCTGTAGACGTTACTGTCTATAGCGTGGCTCTACCACTAATACCCTACCTCTGCTTACCCTGCCAGGGATACCGGCGTGAGTTTACGATTGCGTGTATGTTTTAATGGAATATTCTTCTTACTATTTCGTTGATAACATTTGTTTATTAAAGTGTTTTCTTTGAAACTTTTGTTTTTCGTGGAATTTCCTGGATATTCATGTTGAATGATCGAAGTTCCACGAAAACGTACTTCGAATAATAATTTTATACAATAATAATATTGGCCCTGTAATATTTCTGTTCCACTGCTGGGCACGGGCCTCCTCTACTAATGAGAGGGGTTAGGCCTCAGTCAACCACGCTGGCCTAATGCGGGTTGATAGACTTCACATACCTTTGAAATTCTTGTGAAGAAATTCTCGGGTATGCTGGTTTCCTGACGATGTTTTCCTTCACCGTTATAACAAGCGATAATTCACAAAGAAAACACACTTAACATATAAAAGTTAGAGGTGTATGCTCCATTTTGTGGTTGGTCTCGAACCTCCGACACTCGTCTCGGCAGTCCGTACCATTCCTTACTGAGTTATCGCTGCGTATTTATCGACCGACTGCCACAAAAAGAGAAGGTCCTCAATTCGTCTGTATTTTTTTTATGTATGTTACTCGATATCTCCGCCAAATGTGGACCGATTTTCAAAATTCTTTTTGTGTTCGACAGAGCTTATTTCAAGGGTGGTCCCATATAAATTTGGTCACGATCGGTAAATTGGAAGTCGGTCTTCTTCTTCTTTATTTAAAATATGGCCTCCATCAAAGTTTGATGATTTTGCGAACGACAGTGTTTAATAAATCCATTGCTCAAAAGTCGGTCAGTTAAGTTTTTAAACCTTGTGCTTATTTAACATACATCCAACGAATTGAGAACCTCCCGTTTCAAAGTCGGTTGAGAACACGCCCTAGCCCCATGATACTCGTGACAGTCGTGGCTCGTAACATCAAGGTCAGTCGGTGTCCTAATTCGTCATATTGACCAATGTCTGATACATTACATTAGCAGCAATCGATACGAACTGATACGCCTAGTTTTCAAGTATCACGTAAAAGCTTTTAAGTGCTAAACAGTAGCCCGAGCACGAAAAACGAATGTTAATGTAAATGTATTCGAGTTCGCTGCGCACTGATGACGTTTGGTTAATATTTCATACAAATTTCATAGACGCGCATCGAGTTCGAATACATTTACGGTTGTCAGAAATTTTCCTGCTCGGGTCGCAGAGAGCGAAGGCAGCTCGCTGTTGCGTTTCGTTCGGTGAGTGAGATTTTCCCTTTCCCAATCCCTATCAAAATTATAAAAATAAAAATAAAAATCTTTATTGATCTCGTAGGCATGTAAAAATGCACTTATGACAAGTCAACACAAGCTTTTAAATTAAGATTAATATAATTTACATTATCTCGGTATAAATTTGAAGACAGGCAAGTATGGACATAATAACGATGGGATGGCTAAGATAGGATGATAAGGGGAGATAGGAAGGAGTGTAAGGGAATGGGTTGTATGGGAATGGCAGGAATGGTGACAGGGGATTGACTGGAAATACTGGAAGCAGTTGGGATTGGTGCATGAAGCCCTATCTTAGCTAACCTACCAGCCTTTCTCTAGCTACCTACGGATGACGACCCGAAGAAGAAAGGCAGAAAGAAACTCCGGGCTTATTTTTTTATTTTTCACATTTCTTTTTTTGTCTTTTGTGTTTTTTCCTTTTTTTTATTTGATTTACAAATTGTCGATACAATAATTGGTAATCATATTTATATGGATTCACGCATACTCCGTACTCTCATTTTAGCTCGGCAACGAACCACATAAACATAAGCTCACGCCTGTATCCTCGAAGGGGTAGGCAGAGGCGCACTAGCGAACTAGAACACCCACATTTCGCCGAGCTTAGTTCCGTCCCAGATGTGATAGGGGGCGAACCTATCGCCATATCGGGCACAAATACCAGACTCCGGGCTGATATGGATAAATCCAATATCACTTTGCCCGACCCGGGGATCGAACCCAAGACCTCAGAACCGTAGTCGTACCGAAATACCACCACGCCACCGAGGCAGTCTATTGAACCCTTGATTATTTTTGTGTCTTGGTTGTCTATGGGCGGTCGCCTCCTTGGTCTAATAGCCGTATATATTTAATTTTCTAATTTTATTTTCCCGCGACTGGATTCTTAGAGGGGTTTATGTCAGGCAGGTAGTAGGTCGTAAAAACCAAGCCAAATAATACTTTTTGCATGCTTGAAAATGTGTGTTGCGCCGACCCCACATTAAAGTGGGAAAAAGGCAGGTAAAAAGGTTGTCTATGGGCGGTGGAGATCACCTACCATCAGCAGGTCGTTTCTCTAAGGTTTCATTTGTGAAAACAACGTTGCAGCATCGTTGCGGCAACGATGTTTTCATTTTTGTATTCAGCAAGGTACAAAGCGCTATGCGTGATGACGGCGCTTATGCGAACTAGCTCTCTCGATCGAGGCGTTTGACATAAATGTATGGAAAATGGTATTCTCTAAGAGCCAACAACGTTGAACGCTCCGTCGATTACAACGATGTGCGCTGCGGGAGCGAGGCGGCGATCGCAACGTTGTGGCGTTTTTTAGAGAATCGACCTGCACGTGACCCACCTGCTCGTTTGCCAAGAGAAATGCTTTTACTATCCACAGATATATCTTTCAATGGATGATACGCTCAAAAGTCCATAAATACGCTTTAGGTACCCAAACCTTGTTTTTCGGTGAACTTATTAAAAATTAACCAGCTTTCGGTCGTACCTTTGGCCCGATGTCCCATCAATTATTCATCATTTCCCGCCATAATTATTTTGTTACAAATTGACGGAGTTTTTAATTAATTTATAAGAGCCTCAAGTTTCTCATTAATCAAATTTGGGGCTTATGGGCTTAAGGCGTGGAAAGCCTGTAGGATTAGGCAGCTTTTCTTAAATTTAGCGTCTCATGAGCCCAACGCTTTTAGAATGGGCTTAGTGAACTCTAATAAATTAGTAATGGGTTATACCAATATTATTCCAAGTCCTTCCATAAACTTTAAAATACGGGCCATACGCATATTATAACATAACATAAGCTCACTCCTGTATCCCCGAAGGAGTAGGTAGAAGCGCACTGGTGAACTAGAACAGCCACATTTCGCCGAGTTTAGTTCCGTCCCAGATGTGATAGGGGGCGATCGTATATCGTTTATCATACTAATATTATAAATGCAAATGTTTGTTAGTGTGTGTATATGGTTGTTACTCTTTCACGCGAAAAATATTGAATGGATTATGATGAAATTTGGTATGGGAATTGCTGACACCCTGCCACTTGCAGCTCCACGATAAATCTCGACAATCCGAACAAAACGCGACAGCAAGCTGCAACTTTACATCGGTTTTCTGTAAGACAGTGGTATCAAACCGGTCGAGCCGGCCCATTCGTGCTGTAGACGTTACTGTCTAAAACGCGGCTCTACCACTAAAAGTCCAAACAATATTACAAGATTTTTCGGCTTAGTTATATTTTCCACATTGAAATGATATAAAAATAAAATATCAAAATAATGTTTGTATAAAATTTTCTGTATCCAAAAGTCCGTAGCTTTAACGTCACACGTCGTCGGGCGAGGGGATCGGTTTAGTACAGGTACGGACTTAAGGTCCAGATGTCATGATCGGGGGGTCATGAGCCCCACGGATTAATGCTTAACTTAAGGGAGCATAACATACTCAGGCTACAAGTAAAATGATTGTCGCCTTCTTGACCTAGTGCAGTGATTCTTAACAACCACGAATTTCGCTCTATAGATCTCAGCTTAAGTCTGTCGCGTCCTTGGTCTAGTGGCAGCATGGGCTGTGGACTGGAAGGTCGTGGGTTCGGTGCCCAGGTCGGACAAAACGAATTTTTTAATTTAATTTGCCCGGGACTAGATTCCCCAGAGGGGGTTGAGGTCAGGCAGGCAGCCGGTCGTAAAAACTAAGCTAAATCCTCTATGCAACATGCTTGAAAAAGTGTGTTGCGCCGACACCACATCAAGGTGGGATAAGGGCAGGTAGAAAGAAAGAAACATCTCAGCTTAAGTTTAGGTC
Source organism: Clanis bilineata (assembly GCA_036417725.1). Classification (NCBI taxonomy): domain Eukaryota; kingdom Metazoa; phylum Arthropoda; class Insecta; order Lepidoptera; family Sphingidae; genus Clanis; species Clanis bilineata. Next base: position 3,643,210 of record CM071165.1, read on the forward strand.
AAATAAACTCAGTGAGGATTTGGACTTTTTAAATCTAACTTTGATTTAATCCGAGTAATTTTTTACATGACTGCCTCGGTGGCGTGGTGGTATTTCGGTACGACTACGGTTCTGAGGTCTCGGGTTCGATCCCCGGGTCGGGCAAAGTGATATTGGATTTTTCCATATCAGCCCGGAGTCTGGAATTTGTGCCCGATATGGCGATAGGCGGCGAAATGTGGGTGTTCTAGTTCGCTAATGCGCCTCTGCCTACCCCTTCGGGGATACAGGCGTGAGCTTATGTATGTTTATGTGATGTCATTTTTTTACAAGAAAATCTTTCCTTAGAGTCTATCTGTCAGTCTGTTTTTCTTGTAAAAAATGGCTCGGACTAAGTCGAAGTACGATTAAAAAATTCCAAATCCCAACTCGAACATACTTAGCCGAAGATCGCTCTATAGATTTCAGACTTAAAGTCCACATGGCCACTCTTCCGATCCGTATCGATTGTCTGTAAATGTCAGCCACACGCACAGTTAATATCAATAACTTATAACTACCATTATGTAGGAATAATTTAGTACCCAGTTTTGTTTCGACATAATTGCTCGAATACGCCTATATGGAAACGATATTCTTTGTAACTAAGGGCGACTTGCACCACTATTACTAACCTACAGTTAGTCGTAACCTCAGGTTAAATTGAAAAAGAAATATATGAATGACATGTAATTCATTACATGTAATTAATTAAATGTCATCATATGTTATCTATAATTATATATTGATAAAAGGATTACTGCCTCGGTGGCGTGGTGGTATTTCGGTACGACCACGGTTCTGAGGTCTCGGGTTCGATCCCCGAGTCGGGCAAAGTGATATTGGATTATTCCATATCAGCCTGGAGTCTGGAATTTGTGCCCGATAGGGCGATAGGCTCACCTCCTATCACATCTGGGATGGAACTAAGCTCGGCGAAATGTGGGTGTTCTAGTTCGCTAGTGCGCCTCTACCTACCCCTTCGGGGATACAGGCGTGAGCTTATGTTATGTTATGTTATGTAATTAATTAAATGTTGATAGCCTCAGTGGCGCAGCGGGCGAGTAACCGACTGTGAAGCGAGAGGCTGCGGGTTCGATCCCCGCACCGAGACAAATGTTTGTATGGCCTACGGATATTTGTTTCGGGTCTGGGTGTTGTGGGACCGAAAGTCTCTCGTAGGTCCTGATACCCATGACACAAGACTCGATCTTAGTGTGGGGTCAGGACTATGAGTGTGACTGTAGGGTGTTATTTATTTATTTATTATAATAGCTCATACCCTATATTTATACCCAAAAGGTTATGTTTTCGGGTAGCCAGATTCCCGTAGTATAGGACTATATATATTCCCGTAGATGTAGGACAAAATTCCAGTGTATTTATAACTTTATGAATATTCAGTTTCATTTACATAATGGTTAGCACGAGTTTTAGTTTCCATCAAAATATTCATGTAAACTTTGCATACTTCGAAACTGTGTTAAACGTAACTGGATCTCTGGGCTTAGCCAAGTGGCTTATGCGCTAGTCGAATAGAATAGTAAAAGAAAGAAAGAAATAAAGTTTATTCGTCAAAACAAAAAAGGACGGCATCAACTTACTCACATAAAATAAACATAATTTAAAAATAACTCATACTAAAAATGTTGCGTGCCTTCATGGCGACAAATGTGGTCAGCTCAGCATTATAACACAGCGCTGATTTTCAGCTGACCACCTAGTGACTGACGAATGCCAACTCAGCTTTAAAAGGAAGACAAATAAAAAAACTCAGAACATATGAAATAAATAACTAAACAAGTGATCGGTAATAACAATGACTAGGCAGGTACGCCTCGGCCTGTTGGAGCGGGCTGCGTGCTAATGAATGACATAAGAGTACGGTATATATAGACTATTCTATTCGACTAGCGCATAAGCCACTTGGCTAAGCCCGCTGCGTGTTAACCGACCCAAAAAGGAGTTGGTGACCAGCATTACAGGTAGCTGTATTAGTACCGGCTCCAAAAAACCTCTACTCTCTTTTCTTTCTACCTGCCTTTATCACACTTTAATGTAGGGTCGATGGGACACACTTTTTCAAGCATTTAGCATTTGGCTTCGTTTTTACGACCGGCTGCGTATCTGACGTCAACCTCTTCGGAGGGATCCAGTCCCAGGCAAATTAAAATTAGAAAATTCGCTTTACCCGACCTGCGAATCGAACCCAGGACTTCCCGCTCTACAGCCCATATATGTTGCGACTAGATCAAGGAAGCGACGAAGGAGGCAAAAACATGTACTCTATTTTAAGAATTAAATAAATAAATAACATCCAACAGTCACATACATAGTCCTGACCCCACACTAAGATACGAGTCTTGTGTCGTGGTAATCAAGAACTACGAGAGACTTTCAATCTCACAATACTTAGACCTGAAACAAATATCTGTGGGCCACATAAACATTTGTCTAGGTGCGGGAATTCAACATGCGGCCACTTGCTTCAGGCTGCGGACACGAACTCAGCGGGCGCGGAGCGGCGGCGGCAGCTCGGAGAGCGGCGCGTTTCAATCTATATATTTAAATAGAACTGGGCCTCGAAGGCAGCGGCGCGGAGAGCGACGTACGACCGGTTTAGCGGTACGTTGCCGCGCCGTTCCCCGCGCCGTCGCCACCGCTCCCCACGCCCACTGAGTTCATGTCCGCAGCCTTACAGCCGTTCACTGCGCCATGTAGACTGTCAGAAAGTTATTGAAATAAAACTAGTTTTTACGGATTTTATCACGATTTGTTTTGTATTTATTTTATTTTTAGTCGCGACGTTTCGAAAGCTTTACAGTGGTCATGGGTCGGACTCAGAAATTTTATAAAAAGACCCCCGTATCAACACTGAGTCCGTCCCCAAAGTCAAGATTTCTTGGTTTGGACCCAAGAGATTCCTGCTAATCGGATTCGGCCACACGCGCGGTCCGTTTCATATTTAAACAGCTCTCCGGACGGCTTAACTCTTACGGCGGCTTTAGCGATATTTTGGTACAGAATTGGGTTTGAAAGTAATAATCAAAACCATCAATATAATACCCTAGATGCACTGTTCTTTGCAAATATCCTCTTAAAGTGGTCTCAGGAATAAAACAAAGAAAACGATCACAAGTTGTAATTAAATCAACACAAATATAACCCTATGCACGTGTGATAAAGTAGCTTTTTAAACGAAATGAGCAAGCGTTCTTAAATTTGAAAATTGATATTTAGAATTCTATCGGCGTCCAACTGTAAGCAAAAGGAGTGCTTAAGCACTCGTTTGCTGTCCCATTTTCCGAGCGTCAATTGTGCATCTAGGTATATAATATATCGATGATCAAAATATTAAAAAAAATATCTTTATCAAACAGAAAAACAATCTTGAAAATCTGTCATTTTTTCATGGACTTATCCTAAAAAAAAAGAGGGTTCAGCCCAATAGACTTTTTCAAGCATGTTGCAGAATGGAATTGGCTTAGTTTTTCGACCGGCTGCGTGCGTGACGTCAACCCCCATCTGGGGGATTCAGTCCCGGGAAAATAGTGTAGAAAAGAATTACGCCCGACCTGGGAATCGAATCGAGGAACTTCAGTTCACAGTCCATGTACATTGCAATAAATATTTTTGCATCGCACAAAGTTTGTTCCCGGTGGATTGATTCTGTCTTATTTTTGGGCCTTACTTATAAAAACATTCCGCTTATCTTATCTTATATCTTATCTTTAAGAATAGTTTTTTCCCTTATTTGACTGCCTTGATGGCGTGGACTACCGTCGGGGTCTCGGGTTCCATCCTCAGGTAGGGCAAAATGATTTTGGATTTTTCCATATGACCCGGAGTCTGGAATTTGTGCCCGATATGGCGATAGGCTCGCCCTCTATCACATCTAGGATGGAATTAAGCTCAGCGAAATATGGGTGTACTAATTCGCTAATGCGCCTCTGCCTTCTTGGGGATATAGGTGTGAGTTTATGTTACGTTATTTTCCCTTTTTTTCTTACACATCATTCGAAAATGAAAGGGACAAACTATATTAAAGATAAGAACCGTGTAAATATTTTTATAAGTAAGTGGCTCTATTTTGGCATTTCAGTTATTGCCTCCTTAAATCCCCCTCTGATTACGTCCCAGCATTTAGCTAAGAGCATTAACGAGGACTCAAACCGCAAGCCTAAACGAATGCGCGGGATTTTGTGCCATTTGTGAGGCTTATCAGTCGACCAAAAGTCTAGTTAATTCTAAAGTGCTTCTACACTGATGCAAATTCGAGTAGCGTTTTAAAAATTGGAATTCAAAATCTGCGGGCCGAGCAGGAAAATTTCTGACAATCGTAAAAGTATTAGAGCTCGCTGCGCAATAATTACATTTTGTTAATATTTCATACATATGTATAGACCCATCGTATACCTTTTTCATGCAGAGGGTATCTATTTACTGCCAGAAAGGCTGTACGGATCTGAATGAAATTTGGCACAGATTATAAATAATACTCTGGAATAGCAGATAGGCTACTTTTATCCCGAAAAATAGCGAATAATACAGAATTGGGTTCTAGACATTTTATAAAAATTGTATATTTAATTTACGTTATCTAAAATATAGCACATAAAAGATTGATGAAATATTTTCAAAAAATAAAAAGTTATAAGCCTTTGAAGTTTGGTGTAACCTACAAACTGCAGGAAAGATATTCAGTATATGCGTCGGAAAGGGATAGCAAAATATCCCCACTATGCCCCCACTCTTGCTCATTGCAGAATTTAAAACAATATTACTGCCTAATTTTTCGACTGACTTCCAAAAAGGAGGTCCTCAATTCGTCTGTATTTTTAATGAATGTTACGCGATATCTCCGCCGAATGTGGACCGATCTTCAAAATTCTTTTTGTGTTCGATAGAGCTTCTTTCAAGGGTGGTTCCATATCAAATTGGTCACGATCGGATTTGAAGTCGGTCTGCTAAGTTTTTAGACTTGTGGTTATTAACAAATACTCGTATCAATGCAATTTTTACAGAAGAGGTTATTTTTTATTTTATTTGCTATAACATATAAATATATTTACTGCCTCTGTGGCATGGTGGTATTTCGGTACGACTACGGTTCTGAGGTCTCGGGTTCGATCCCCGGGTCGGGCAAAGTGATATTGGATTTTTCCATATCAGCCCGGAGTCTGGAATTTGTGCCCGATATGGCGGTAGGCTCGCCCCCTATCACATCTGGGACGGTACTAAGCTCGGCGCAATGTGGGTGTTCTACTTCGCTAGTACGCCTCTGCCTACCCCTTCGGGGATACAAGCGTGAGCTTATGTTATGTTTTATAAACATGTGTATACCTTAAAATCAAACATAGTCAAGTCCCAATTTAGTATTATCTAAATTAAATAACCTAAGTCAATATCACAGTCATAAATCAAAAGTAATAAAACCACAGACAAGAAAAATGGATAAAATACATAATTCAAGAAGGTCCCGTTTAATTCCCGTAATGAGAAAAAAATGAGGATTCTCCTTTGGGAACACGTTTAATGGAACAGACTGGGGTCTTATTAAGGTCGAGGGATAATTTAATTGATGGATACTAGGCCATAGACCCGAGGGCCTGGTGCGAGTTTTAAAGCAGAGACAGGTAAACGAGCGGATGGGCAGTTAGTGTTTTTGATTTTTTTAAAGCAGAGACTGGGAAACGAGCGGGTGGGTCATCTGGCAGTAAGTGCTTTTGAGTGGTAGAGCCACGCTATAGACAGTTACGTCTACACACGAATGGGTCGGCTCGACCGGTTTGATACCACTGTCACACAGAAAACCGACGTAAAGTGGCAGCTTGCTGACGCGTTTCGTTCGATGAGTGAGATTTGAGGTATCCCAATCCCCCCCCTTTCCCAATACCTTCCCCCCCGAAATTACAAAACAATTCTTTAAATTGTTAAGATCTTATATAATTTTTTTCACATCAGCTCACGTCTGTATCCCCGGAGAGGTAGGCAGAGGCGCACTAGCCAACTAGTACACCCACATTTCGCCGAGCTTAGTTCCGTCCCAGATGTGATAGGGGGCGAGCCTATCGCCATATCGGGCACAAATTCCAGACTCCGAGCTGATATGGAAAAATCCAATATCACTTTTCCCGACCCGGGATCGAACCCGAGACCTCAGGACGGTAGTCGTACCGAAATACAACCACGCCACCGAGGCATCAACAATTCACAGAAATAGCATGTAAACATTTTGTTTAGTAAATTCGGGCTGACTAGTGACTACTCGTAAAATTCATGTATTCACGCATTAGCATGAACAAGAGAACAAAGGCCATGGCACGAATGACTATCGAAACGGTATTCGAATCGATATCGGACTCGAACTTCCTTTATAATAAAATCAAAATCTAATATTTATTGAATCCATAAAATGTTTATACATCGTTTAGATTTTGTCTAATTTTTTCTCTATTGCTAGTTCGGAAGGCCGTTTTGCCAGAAAAGAACGAGCAAGAAACTCTGGCGTTGCTTTGATTAAATAACAAATACAGTAAATACAGAATCACAAGTTTAAAAACTTAACTGACCGACTTCCAATTTACCGATCGTGACCAAATTTATATGGGACTACCCTTGAAATAATCTCTATCGAACACAAAAAGAATTTTGAAAATCGGTCCAGATTTGGCGGAGATATCGAGTAACATACATAAAAATAAATAAAAAAAACGATGAATTGAGGACCTCCTCCTTTTTGGGAAGTCGGTCAATAAAATGAAAATCAAATATTTATTGAATCCATAAAATGTTAATACATCGTTTAGATTTTGACAAATTTTCACACTATCCCTAGTTCGGAAAGCGGTTTCGCCAAAAAAGAACGAGCAGTATCTCCGCCAAATGTGGACCGATTTTCAAAATTCTTTTTCTGTTCAATAGAGCTTATTTCAAGGATGGTCCCATATAAATTTGGTTACGATCGGATTTGAAGTCGGTCTGTTAAGTTTTTAAACTTGTTTTTTTTTAAGTCGGTCGAAAGGGGAATAGGGATTGTGGTTTGGCCAAATTATATCGTGTTGAGTGCGCAGCTTAATTCGAATATGCAGTCGAAACTCGAAAGTGGTTCGTGCTACGAGCCCAGATCTCTCGAAACATATCTCTGACATTTTATTACAAGTTCCATTTGTTTGTTCCAACGTTGTGATGCAACGTATTTGAAACCACGCTGTAGACGGTTTTGGCTACAGCATAAATGACCCATCATCATCAGCCTATACTCGTCCACTGCTGGACATAGGCCTCTCCTAATGCACACCATTGTACCAGATCAGTACAAATAATTACGCGAAAATAATGCTAAACGACGACGATCGCAGAATATTCTTACGCTATGCAGAAAAGGTCGTGAGGGCGGCAGCCAGGGGGAATGGAATTACTGGGGTATAGCCTAAATAAGATACGATGTATGTCATGTATAATAAAATAAAAGTATTACAATAACAATATTATATAATTGATAATAAATATTAAAATATGTATATACAAATATAAATGTTTAATAACCGTGTAAAATAATTCATAATAATATTAATGTTAGTATAATATAATTAAAATACAATAATCATAAAATAAGAAATAAATTGTAATTAATGAAAAGATATAATAAAAAAAAACATATATGTAAGTAACAGAACTCAACATGGCAGGTGTAAAAGAAATCAATAAAAAAAAAAATGCACACCATTGAGCTCGGTCTTTAGCTTTTTCCATCCATAAATGACCCGGCTCGAGCAAACTCTTACCACTTCTTTCTTTCTACCTGCCCTTATCCCACCTTAATGCGGGGTCGGCGCAACACACCTTTTCAAGCATGTTGCAAAGAGGATTTGGCTTAGTTTTTACGACCGGCCGCCTGACGGCAACCCCCTTTGAGGGACCCAGTTCAGGGAAAATTAAATTCGAAACTTTACGTTGCCCGACCTGGGAAAAACAAACTATTACCACTATCTTACAGAAAACCGACAGAATGGCTGCTTGCTTGCGTTTCGTATGGTGAGATTATATCTCAATATTTTCGAAAATTCTACATACATTTTTTGATGTTTTGTGAAGATATGCTAACCCGAATTAGAGCGTTGCACTAAAGCCTAATTCATTTGATTAGTAGAGGCATTTCACAGAGTAAATCACTAATTTATTTTTAAGAATTTTATAAAAATATTTACGTCTTCAAAAACCTAGTAGAGGAATGACATATTGTATTTTTCCAAAATAAAAAGTTATAATCCTTTAAAATCAGGTGAACGAGGCGGTCATCAGTGTTAGAAAAACACCCTTCCCGACATGGGATTTGAACCCAGGAACGGTTCACAACCCATATACGCTGTCACTAGACCAAAGAGGCAACGAAACTACCCAATATTATGGGGCTAATATTATTACATTTAAATTAACCTATAGTTCAAAATTCTATTTAAACGTATAGCTTTTGCTTATTTGTGCCCGATATGGCGATAGGCTCGTCCCCTATCACATCTGGGACGGAACTAAGCTCGGCGAAATGTGGGTGTTCTAGTTCGCTAGTGCGCCTCTGCCTACCCCTTCGGGGATACAGGCGTGAGCTTATGTTATGTTATGTTATGTATAGCTTATCGTCTTTAGAATAAACTTAGCTTGAACCTCGCAGCTCCTTCAATTTAAGTTTGTGGAAACTGCTTACATTAACTCTAGTTTACGTGGTTAAGTCCTGTTTTACTCCATACGGTCGATACTGCTGGTAGCAAAGCCATTCAACAGTATATAGACGGGACAAAAGCATAAAACTTGTGATCCAAAAGTTATGACCTAGTGGTCATAAGTCGCTCAGTTGGCGTATGTTACGCGACGTAAAAAACATAAAATCAGACGAATTGGGGACCTCGATCGAAATAATTGTGACATGCATTTCGCATGCAATTTTAAACCTTATTCCGACGTGATACGACGAGCTAAGTGAGGGCTATGTCAGAATTCATTTTGGCTGCATCCTCTTTAGCAATATTGCATATTTCACCGTATTGCCTCATATCGTATTAGAGATGTGCAATATAAATTGTCCCCATACTTCGTGCAATGTAATAAAGCTTGGCCATATTGAGTTATCGGAAGAATCGATACCCAGCAGTTAGTGTAGGACGGTGTCGATATCTACTATCGATATGTCGATATTATTATTTTACAGCAGAGATTAAATACTGAAAGTCGTTGTATTTCAGTACGACTACCGTCCTGAAGTCTCGGGTTCGATCCCCGGGTCGAGCAAAGTGATATTGGAATTTTCCATATCAGTCTAGGGCCTGATATTTGTGACCGATATGGCGATAGGCTCGCCCCCTATCACATCTGGGACGGAACTAAGCTCGGCGAAATGTGGGTGTACTAGTTGGCTAGTGCGCCTCGGCCTACCCCTTCGGGGATACAGGCGTAAGCTTATGTTATGTTGTAAAAAATCGATGCGCAATTGCCAAAAAACAATAAAATTCGAACTTCGCGGGCTAACAAACCTCAAATATTGTTTTCAATGCAACTTAATTTCCTCAAAGTTAAATAAGCTGCAGGTCGATTCTCTAAGGTTTTTGTGAAAACAACGTTGCGACATCGTTGCGGCAACGATGTTGTCATTTTTGTATTCAGCAAGGTACAAAGCGCACGCAATAGCGCTGTGCATGATGACGGCGCTTATGCGAACTAGCTCTCTCGAGCGAGGCGTTTGACATAAATGTATGGAAAATGGTATTCTCTAAGACCTAACAACGTTGAACGCTCCGTCGATCTCAACGATGTGCTGCGCGAGCTCGTCGTCGATCGCAACGTTGTGGCGTTTCTTAGAGAATCGACCTGCAGAAGTACTACACCCACGAAGACTGCAAAGCATTCGAAACGTCGGGCATAAAAATTAAAACAAATCGTGATAGAGTCCGTAAAAATAGTTTTATTTCAATCTGACATTGGCGTAAACTGAAGAAATCAGTGAATAAAATATTGATTTTATTATAAATACGGTGTTATTTATTATTTACAATAATACTAATTTGGGAATGTGAAGAAAATGCCTAACTGCTAAATAACTTTTCTTTCGCAAACTCGCCATTTTGGTTTCTCTTCATTCATTAGGAATGATTCATTTTTTCGTAGTTATGCCACGTCCTTATTCTTCTTTTGTCTAAGACATTAAGTTATCGATATCGACTCTGTCCAATCCCTATCAATTTCATCGTATAGTGCGGTGATAGATTCAATAACAAGTAAATTGGAGCCTGCATAGATGCTTTATTGAATTTTAACTGAACTGCGTTCACTTTGAGCTCCCATTTAGTGGAACAAGCTCTTATGTGAATATATATTATGTATTTATACACACATACACATAAGCTCACGCCTATATACTCGAAGGTGTAGGAAGAGGGGCACTAGCGAACTAGAAGACCTACATATCGCCGAGCTTAGTTTTTTTGTCACCTGATAGTAAGTGATCTCCACCGCCCATAGACACCCGAGATTCAAAAAGAATCATGGTAGCGTTGCCAACCTAAAAGGATGGAATGGAAGGAGAGGTAGACGGGATTGGGAAAGGGAGGGGGAATTAGGCTACCGGAAATCTCACTCACCGAACCAAACGCGACAGCAAGCTGCCACTTTACGTCGGTTTTCTGTGAGTGGTCTCAAACCAGTCGAGACGGCCCACTCGTGCTGTAGACGTTACTGTACAGCGTGGCTCTACCACTCAAAAGCATTTACCGGAGATATTCCGTTACATACATAAATTAAGAACCTTCATCTTTGAAGTCGCTGGAAAACCTTTTTTTAACATCGTAAAAGAAACGTCAATCCGTCCCAAATCATGTCATAGAGTGACACATAGGAAATTGAGATGTGCGGTGAGAAAGGGCTGGAACAAATCCAATTTTTATGATACCTGATATATTTTTGTACTCTCTGTTTGCTGCCTCGGTGGCGTAGTTGTATTACGGTACGACTACCGTCCTGAGCTCTTGGGTTCGATCCCCGGGTCGGGTAGTGATTCGGTTTTCTAGTATCAGCCCGGAGTCTGGAATTCGTGCCCGAAATGGTAATAGGCTCCCTATCACATCTGGGACGGAACTAAGCTCGGCGAAATGTGGGTGATCTGGTTCGCTAGTTCGCCTTTGCCTACCCCTTCGGGGATATCGGCGTGACTCTATGTAAAAGAAGCTGGTTTTAAAATAATATAGAGGAAATAAGGCGTTTCAACAAAAGACGAAAGCCACGTTTAATCAATGAATTATCTGATTGCATCGATGCATATTTGATAAAGTATGAGGAAGTTCAAGCTTCGATTCTTGCGGAGTCGGCAGATTGCATGAATTATTAATCGCAGCCGTTGGAACTATTCAATCAGGGAAATACTTGAGCTATTAAAAAATGTACTTTTTTCTCCTTAAAAGAAAAACTACTGAGTATAATATTATTTTTGTAGACAGTGACGTCTGGGCCGGCTCGACCAGTCTGATACCACTTTCTCACTGAAAACAAACGTTGCTTGCTGTTGCATAAAGTAACCCATCAACTCGTTTGTGTTAAATTCAAGCATTAAAGTTTAACAAAAATTGAAAATAGACTTCAAAAACGAAGAAATAATAACAACAATTTCGTACTATCTTTGGACTCGGTGCTTTTTCATTTAATCTGCTTCGGCCTCAGCACCCTTCTAAATAAAAAAAAAATCTGGAATCGGCCTACGCGTTTTCGAGTAATCGGGGAACATACATAAAAAAAAGATTCCGACGAATTTTTAACTTCCTCCTTTTTTTAAGTCGGTTAAAAATATGTATATACTTTAAAAGATAGAGTAAGAAATAGTATGGTGAGAGAGCAGTGTGGTTTGAAAGAGGAAATAGTAACGAAGATCGAGAAAGGAATATTGCGGTGGTTTGGGCATGTAGAGAGGATGGATGAAAGGAGGTTGACAAAGCAAATATATATGGCAAGCGTGAATGGTAGAGTTGGAAGGGGAAGACCTCATCGAACTTTCTCTGACCAAGTCAGAGATATACTCGAGAAAGGTCAAGTTAAAAGTACCTTAAACCGTCGTGCATGCATGAAGAATGTAATGAGACTGAATGAGGCGAAACAGGTATGTAAGGATCGTAGCAAGTGGAAATCCGTTGTCTCTGCCTACCCCTATGGGAAAAAGGCGTGAGTCTATGTATGTATGTAAAAATATGTACCCAAAGTCGCATGCCTTCAAATCCCTGACAGCAAAAAAACAGAGCGAAGCGCCACTCTTTTATTTTTCGGTCGAATGGCTGCTTTGTACAACGCTGGACACTTTTACATACATTTGCATGCAAACGCGATTAAAAACAGGCGGTAATGCACGAATTATGCACTTGAGAGACATAAACTTTGATTGTTCTATTAATTTTGTATTATACTGCAATATGGTATAATAATATTAGCCCTGTAATATTACTGTCCCACTGCTGGGCACGGGCCTCCTCTACTAATGAGAGGGGTTAGGCCTTAGTCTACCACGCTGGCTTAATGCGGGTTGGTAGACTTCACATACCTTGTGTAGAAATTCTCGGATATGCAGGTTTCCTCACGATGTTTTCCTTCACCAATATGGTATATGTAAAGCTTTTTAATAATAGTCTATAGTTGTGACTGCCTCGGTGGCGTGGTGGTATTTCGGTACGACTACGGTTCTGAGGTCTCGGGTTCGATCCCCGGGTCGGGCAAAGTGATATTGGATTTTTCCATATCAGCCCGGAGTCTGTAAATTATGCCCGATATGGCGATAGGCTCGCCCCCTATCACATCTGGGACGGAACTAAGCTCAGCGAAATGTGGGTGTTAGTTCGCTAGTGCGCCTCTGCCTACCCCTTCGGGGATACAGGCGTGAGCTTATGTTATGTTATGTTTATTGTTGTGTTGAACTAACAAGGAAAAACAAGGAAAGCTGACCCCACCACCATGTGGGATAACTAGCTTCGAAGAGAGAGAGAGAGAGTTGTGTTGAACTAATGATAGCGTGATAGATTTGGACCAGAAATTCCAGGGTTTGAATTTTGACACTCGATTCGAATTTGTCTTCGATTCGACTTCATATAATGACTTAAAGTTCCACCGAAATAGCTTTAAAAAGTTCATTATTATCATCATCAGCCATAGGACGTCCACTGCTGAACATAGGCCTTCAAAGATTTCCAGATTTCCAGGAAGCAAAGTGCATTAATGTCACGTTAAAAATTACCAAATGACAAGTCTACGAATTGCTGAGCTGATGATGGAAAATATAACTCCTTAACTATTAGGAGTTGGTGGATAATTCTTTCAATATTAAACTAACAGTAAATATATGATAATTGAAGTTTAACAAAAACTGAAAACCGACTTCAAAAATGAATGTAAGAAATTCTTGTTATTTTTTACTTTTAAGTGTTCATTTTGACCGACTTCCACAAAAGGAGGAGGTCCTCAATACGTCTGTATTTTTTTATGTATGTTACTCGAGATATCTCCGCCAAATGCGGACCGATTTTCAAATTTTTTTTGTGTTCGATAGAGGTTATTTCAAGGGTGATCCCATATAAATTTGGTCACGATCGGTAAAGTGGAAGTCGGTCCGTCAAGTTTCTATACTTGTAATTATATATGAAATGAACGCCGTATAAAATATAGCAGAAATAGATATTGAAATATTCTCATAAATAAAAACTAATTATCCTTTGAAGTTTGTTGTAACTTTCCAACTTCAGGAAAGAGAAGCATATACGTCACGACCATAACGGTACGTGCGTTGGAAAGGGATAGCAAGATGTCCCCATTACGTCCCCACTCTTGCTCATTGCAGAATTTAAAACATGAATGACGGCCTTTTTAACCAATTTCGATGTCGACTGCCTCGGTGGCGTGGTTGTATTTCGGTACGACTACCGTCCTGAGGTCTCGGGTTCGATCCCCGGGCCGGCCAAAGTGAAATTGGATTTTTCAATATCAGCCCGGAGTCTGGAAATTGTGCCCGATATGGCAATAGGCGCGTCCCCTATCACATCTGCGACGGAACTAAGCTAGGCGAAATGTGGGTGTTCTAGTTCGCTAGGGCGCCTCTGCCTAACCCTCTGGGGATACAGGTGTGAATTAGGTTATGTTTATGTTATGCAATTTCGATGCAATTTTTATAGAAAGTTTTTTTTAGAAGGAAGTCCGAGCCAAATTGCCAATTTACTGGGCTATGTTCGTGACTTTTGTTCTTCTACGTAATTTGTCATTCTTCATCGCTCTCGATGTCGCTGGATACAGGCCGATTCCAGCAGGCCGATTTGGAAATTTTCAGAATCTAATGAAATCTTGTGTCTGATGATCTTTCTTTCTGCCTGCCCTTATCCCACCTTAATGTGGGGTCGGCATAACACACTTTTTGTAGCATGTTGCAGAGAAGATTTGGCTTAGTTTTTACGACCGGCTGCCTGCCTCACGTCAACCCCCTTTGAGGGATCCATTCCGGGCAAATTAAATTGGAAAATTTGCTTTGCCCGACCTGGGAATCGAACTCAGGACCGCCCGGTCCACAGCCCATACATGCTGCCACTAGACCAAGGAGGCGACAATTGTCTCTGATGATGATAAAGCAATATTTACAAAAATTCCGACATTCGGCACACCCTGTAAAGTGCCACCACGGATCCAATTAACTAGAATCAACAGTATGTAATTATGTACTGGGTATTTGCTCAGTGTCGTCAATGTTGTGTTTAATAATGGTTTGTAGGACTCTTCTATAGATTAGTATCACGAATTCATAATAATGTCGTATTGAAAGAACAATAGGGTATTTTACTCTATACGAGAAAATATCTAAAACTATATAAATGACATAGTTGAGGCAATAAGCAGTCGGGAAATGTTAGTGTTAGTTCATAAAATGATAAAATACATTTTATAATACAATTCAAAGTTTTGAGTTTTTGTATCTGTTCTTTTACTAAGCGATATAGTAGCCGCCATGATATTACGTCATACAGTCATGAAAACAAAGTATCAAGTGATCAATATTAGGTTGCTTTTGTATTATATTTTGTTATCCGTGTACTTTTTACCCAAATAGTATCATAGAAACCGACGACATTTCATAAAAACACAAACTATCTAAGATTAAACTTGAAATAATGTACGGAGTAAACTCTTTTCACGTGATCCATTTAACCAAGTTTCTCTCATATTTACATTACTTAACACTTCAATCCACAACGTGTCCGCTGTTTTACACTTATATTCTCGCATTCAGGAACAACACAGGTTAATAAATCATTATTAAATTGCAATAATTTACAATTCCAATATTACGTGTATTTGTTTACGTTCCTAATGACGTCTTGACTATGGAAGAAAAATGGCTTCTCGCGCGCGTTAGCGTTCTTGCCAAATTACGCGCGGTATAAAATTGAAACGCATTTTTAAGGCACTTATCGATTGAATAAAAATGTTGTAATTTTTTTAGTAGTATATTATTACCTTAAGATCGCATTAAAACACATTTCAAAAAATGGTGTAATACCCTATTCACCATCACAAATCATCGTATTGCTAGGTGGTCAATTTAATTTTAGTATTCAATTTGGAACACCACGACATAGAAATAAAATTGAGTTCCTTTCCTTTGGCATCGGTTAAAATTAAAACTCACTCACCCAGGTAGTTTATCGACATTCACGAAGACAGTATTTTTTTTATACTCAAGTGGATATCTATTTAAAGAGAATTACTAACGGTTCATAAAGAGGGGTCGTGACGGTTACATCGTACCTAGAATATGCTCTACCTATATATTATATTAAGGGCGACTTATTTATCCCAAATCTCGACTTAAATATATGAATGACCTGTAGGATAAATAAATAAATAAATAATAAATAAATAACACCCAACAGTCACATACATAATCTTGACCCCACGCTAAAATCGAGTCTTGTGTCGTGGGTATCATGAACTACGAGAGACTTTCGGTCTCACAACACCTACACCCGAAACAAATATCTGTAGACCATACAAACATTTGTCTCGGTGCTGGGATCGAATCCGCGGCCTCTAGCTTCTCGCCCGCTGCGCCATGGAGGCTGTCAAATAAATAAATAGAGTTTAGGTCTAATTTTACATTACTAAAAAAGCTGCACGTCGCCATAATATACCTCTACAACAGGAGTTCTTGTTTATCTTATATCTGAAACACATCAATTAAATTTTGATTCTACACACACATACAAGCTTACATCTGTGTCCCCGAAGGGGTAGGCAGATGCGCACATTAAGGTGGGAAAAGTGCTGATAGAAAAAAGACCTGATCTACTGGTGGGAGGGTTTTCGTATCCGACCGGATAGCGACCACTGTACACATGGAGCTAAAAGTTACCACAGTGACCCACACTCCATATGGGGTACGGGTTCCAGGATCAGCCAGTGTTCTCTCGAGGGGCTTGCGGCATGACTTGATGGTTAGTTGGGACGGGTACAAGGGTATCCCTGTGTCTGCATCGGTCATCCGCCTGTCTTGTCGCAAGCCCCTCGCTTTTCTCCTTTCCTCTTCGGATTCGGAGTGTGAAGAAGCATAAATAGGCCGGCATGATTCTGGCGACCACTGATAAACCTATTTGTCAGTAGTCGCTAGTTTTTGGACTGCACTACGCTTACCATCAGCAGGTCGATTCTCTAAGAAACGCCACAACGTTGCGATCGACGCCTCGCTCCCGCAGCGCACATCGTTGAGATCGACGGAGCGTTCAACGTTGTTGGCTCTTAGAGAATACCATTTTTCATACATTTATGTCAAACGCCTCGCTCGAGAGAGCTAGTTCGCATAAGCGCCGTCATCACACATAGTAGTGCGTGCGCTTTGTACCTTGCTGAATACAAAAATGAATACATCGTTGCCGCAACGTTGTTTCACAAATTAAATCTTAGAGAATCGACCTGCAGGTGTAGTGTATAGTCACTTTCACTTTGTATATTTAAAAATACTAAATTAAAATATTATCCAAATTATGGAATTAATTTGCCGTAATAACATTATACGAGTGAAGAGTTTTCTGAGGGTCTAATTTGGGAGTGCCAAGGGTAGGCTTGCCTCTACGTTAGCTTCCATTCATTAGGAACGAGGGGCTTATCATAATGTACAGAGCTTAGACGGGATTAAACGATTTGGTATTAATATTTTAACCATAAAAAGCTTTTTTATCCTGCACGGCAAAGTGACTATACTTCATTCGATGGTAAGTGTAGTGCAGTCCAAAAAAGTCATAACATAAGCTCACGCCTCTATCCCCGGAGGGTTAGGCAAAAGCGCACTAGCCAACTAGTACACCCACATTTCGCCGAGCTTAGTTCCGTCCCAGATGTGATAGGGGGCGAGCCTATCGCCATATCGGGCACAAATTCCAGACTCCGGGCTGATATGGAAAAATCTAATATCACTTTGCCCGACCCGGGGATCGAACCCGAGACCTCAGGACGGTAGTCGTATAGAAATACCACCACGCCACCGAGACAGTCACACAAAAATCACAAGTTTCAAAACTTAACGGCCCTACTTCTAATTATGAGATTATGACCACATTTACATGGGACCACCCTTGGATTAAGCTCTATCGAACACAAATATAATCTTAAATCTGTCCATATTTGGCGGTGATATCTTGTAGTAAAAACATACAGTTTATTGAGTGATAGAGCCACGCTGTAGACAGTAACGTTTATAGCACGAATGGGCCGGCTCGACCGGTTAGATACCACTGTCTCACAGAAAACCGATGTAAAATGGCAGCTTGCTTTCGCGTTTCGTTTGGTAAGTGAGATTTCCGGTGGCCCATTTCTCCACTCCCTTTCCCAATCCCTTTTCCATCCCCTTCCATTCCCTCCTTTTAGGTTGGCAATGCACCCATGATTCTTTTTGTGTCTTCAGTGTCTATGGGCGGTGGAGATCACTTATCATCAGGTGACCCATCTGCTCGTTTGCCAATCCCTGCTATAAAAAAAAAAAGAATTTCCGCCTTTTTTGAAGTGGGTCGAAAAACCAGCGACCACCTACAATCATTGGGTTTATCCATGGTTGCCAGCATCATGCCAATAAAAATGCCAACCATAATGAATTCTACCGTATGAAACAGTCAAATAGACGGGACAAAAGCACGAAACTTGTGATCCAAAAGTTGTGACCTCGTGGTCATAAGTCACTCAGTCGTATTTGAAACATACGCGCGCAAGGTCGTGCCAGCGTAAGAATGTTTAGACAATAAAATTGTCTTACGTGATTCTTGAACATTCACAGAACATTCTAGGGTGTAACTGCCTCGGTGGCGTAGTTGTACTTCGGTATGACTACCGTCCTAAGGTCTCGGGTTCGATCCCCGTGTCGGGCAAAGTGATATTGGATTTTTCTATATCAGCCCGGAGTCTGGAATTTCTCCCCATATATCGCGATAGGCTCACCCCCTATCACATCTGGGACGGAACTAAGCTCGACGAAATGTGGGTGTTCTAGTCCGCTAGTGCACCTCTGCCTACCCCTTCGGGGATACAGGCGTGAGCTTATGTTATGTTATGTTATGTGTTATGTCTAGGGTGTAAATTGTAATAAGCGCCCTCGCATTGTGATAAGCGGTAGATGGCGTTACTGACGTTTGAGATATTTTTTTGTATGGAAACTTGCTTGATGCCTCTCTATAGTTCTTTCTAACTACCTGCCTTATCCCACTTTAATGTGGGGTCGGCGCATACCTTTTCAAGCATGTTGCAGAAATTATTTAGCTTCGTTTTTACGACCGGTCCTCTGCCTGACGTCAACCCCTTCTAAGAGGATCCAGTACCGTTCAAATTTAATTAGAAAATTCGTTTTGCCCGACCTGGGTTCGAACCCAGGACCTCCCGGTCCACAGCACATATTGCCACTAGACCAAGGAGGCGACTAGATAGCCTCTATAGTTAAAATATTAAATCTCTTTGTAATGCAATAATTCCATAATGAAAATGTCTCGTGATATCTTGTATATACTAAATACTAATTAAATACTAATTCATTATTCACGTCAAAGTGAAACTGTGACATGACAGCACTGAATTAATAATACATATTAACAATATTATTATAATAATTCATTAGATACTAATTTCGTAATCCATTAACATGATAAGTAAGGTTTCTTAGGTTTACGTGAATGTTATTCATTGAAATTAAACTATTTTTACGGATTCTATCACGATTTGGTTTTAATTTTTATACCTGACGTTTCGAAAAGCTTTGCAGCCTTCGTGGTCACGGGTCAGAAGACTAAGGTGTCATGTGTCCAAAAACGTCGGGCATAAAAATTAAAAATTAAAACCAAATCGTGATAGAATCCGTAAAAATAGTTTAATTTCAATGATAAGTAAGCCCAAAATATTGTGAATGTATCACTGTGATTTATCACCGTGGTGGCGCAGCGGGCGAGTATTAGTAAAGCTAGAGGTCGCAGGTTCGATTCCGGCACCAAGATAAATGTTTGTATGTCCCACAGATATTTGTTTCGGGTGTGGGTGTTGTGAGACCGTGCGTCTCTCGTAGTTCCTGATACCCACGACACAAGACTCGATCTTACTGTGGGGTCAAGACTATGTGTGTGACTGTTGGGGGTTATTTATGTTGATACACGACACAAGACTCGTATCTTACTGTGGGGTCAGGACTATTTGTGTGACTGTTGGGTGTAATTTATGTTCATACACGACACAAGACTCGTATCTTCCTGTGGGGTCAGGACTATGTGTGTGACTCTTGGGGGTTATTTATGTTGATACACGACACAACACTCGTACCTTACTGTGGGGTCAGGACTATTTGTGTGACTGTTGGGTGTAATTTATGTTCATACACGACACAAGACTCGTATCTTCCTGTGGGGTCAGGACTATGTGTGTGACTCTTGGGGGTTATTTATGTTGATACACGACACAACACTCGTACCTTACTGTGGGGTCAGGACTATTTGTGTGACTGTTGGGTGTAATTTATGTTCATACACGACACAAGACTCGTATCTTCCTGTGGGGTCAGGACTATGTGTGTGACTCTTGGGGGTTATTTATGTTGATACACGACATAGGACTCGTATCTTACTGTGGGTCAGGACTATGTATGTGATTGTTGGGTGTCATTTATGTTGATACACGACACAAGACTCGTATCTTATTGCGGGGTCAGGACTATATGTGTGACTGTTGGGGCTTATTTATTTTATTTATCTTTGATCGCCCATCACCAGTGACAACTTTTTGATTGCGAAACAACATGTATACGCATCTCTTTCTTTTATATTCTCACTGCCATAAAAGGAAGAGTCTTAACTAAATATTTGATAGAAAAAACACTACCCTCTTTCCGAAGCGTCTGGTAAAAAGAGTATTTAATCAAGTCTAGAAGATCTATTTGTTTTTAATCTAAAATTTCGATTCACAAAGGATTCAAATGATAACATTATTAAATGGAAAAAGAAAAAATCCGATTCAACGAATAAAGTGATTACTTGTTCTTATATCGGTTTATCTTTAATATTACATGTTCAAATACAGTTGTATTAAATTTTTCTATTGTCTGATACGGACAGTCACTACAGTATTGTAAAATACAGTAAGACAGGTATTGTATTGTATTGTATTTGTGTATTTAAACCTACAGAAAACCGACGTAAAGTGGCAGCTTGCTGTCGTGTTTCGTTCGGTGAGTGAGATTTCCGGTGGCCCATTTCCCAATTCCCTTTCCCTCCCCTTCCATTCCCTCCTTTTAGGTTGGCAACGCGCCCATGACTCTTTTTGTGTCTTGGGTGTCTATGGGCGCTAGAGATCACTTACCATCAGGTGACCCGTCAGCTCGTTTGCCAATCTCTGCTATAAAAAAAATTAATGAAAGAATCCGGCTAGGTTTTAACGACTAGCTTGCCTGACATCAATCCTCTCTTGGGGACCCATACATACATAAGCTCACACCTGTATCCCCGATGGAGAAGACAAAAGCACTAGCGAACTAGAACACCCCCATATCGCCGAGCTTATTTCCGTCCCAGATGTGATAGAGAGTGAGCCTATCACCATCGGGTACAAATTTCAGACTTCGGGCTGATAGTAAATTGAAAAAGCTCAATATAACTTTGCTCGACCCGGGGATCGAACCCGAGACCTCCCGGCTTACAACCCATATACACAGCCACTAAAACAAAGAGGCGACTAAAAGAGCTAAATCACCACTTTTACTGAAGGTTTTTTTCATTATTACTTGAGACATTGGCTGATTAAAGTTTTTTTCTTTAGTTTTACCTAACTACGTGGTAATAGAGGCATGATGCAACATTCTTGAAAAAGTGTGTTGCACCGACCCCACATTAAGGTGGGATAAGGGCAGGTAGAAAGCAAGTTGCTTAGTATATTGGCAGAATAAAGGTTTTTCCATTTTATAAGTTTTACCATCTACGTGGTAATCCAGGCGTATACGTCTTAAAAGATAAAAAGTGACCTTAACCGACGCGAATGTATGGAGAGATTGTTGAAAGTAGATGAAGCGAAAGTAGTGTGTCAGAATCGGGCGAAGTGGAAATCCATAGTCTCTGCCTACCCCTATGAGATACAGGCGTGATATTATGTATTACGTCTTAAAACAAGTCACATGTATCCAGCGGAATATTTTTAGCATCTAAATACTTAAAACCCATTACATTTCAGCAGCGTGGCATATTTCCCTGTAATACATTCTCTGTAGACGTCACGGAATGTGTAATGTGTGTGGTCGTACGTGAGGTCTTAGCAAGGCATTACTTTGATATTTTTGACGCGATGACGCCTTAGGAGTGTTTAAACCGATTTCTTTTTCTTTTCGGCCGATTTCCAAAAAGGAGAAGGTCCTCAATTCGTCTGTATTTTTTTATGTATGTTACGCGATATCTCCGCCGAATTTGGACCGATTTTCAAAATTCTTTTTGTATTCGATAGAGCTTATTTCAAGGGTGGTCCCATATAAATTTGGTCACGATCGGATTTGAAGTCGGTCTGTTAAGTTTTTTTATGTATGTTGCGCGATATCTCCGCCGAATTTGGACCGATTTTCAAAATTCTTTTTGTATTCGATAGAGCTTATTTCAAGGGTGGTCCCATATAAATTTGGTTACGATCGGATTTGAAGTCGGTCTGTTAAGTTTTTAAACTTGTGATTATTTAGGGTTCGGTAACTCAAAAGGAAAAAACGGAACCCTTATAGGATCACTTCGTTGCCCGTCTGCCTGTCTGTCACGACCCTTCATCTCAGGAACGCGTGGAGGAATCAAGCTGAAATTTATATTAAATACTCAAGTCTACTGGGGGGTTACCACCATCTCTTATAGCAGTATTATTATAATGTTACTTGTACCGATTCCCATACAAAACAAACGAAGAACGATTATAATAATACTGCTATAAGAGGTCGTGGTAACACTGTTGTCCCTTGGAGCTGTGAAAAAATCAAACTTCTAAGCCAACGCAATCAAAAGATACAGCCGTTTATGCAGCAAATTTTCGACACTCGCAAGGGAATCAAAACCTACAGGGTACTTCTCGTGAACTCAGAATCTTGAAATTTGGTACGAAGCAACGTCTTATATATAAAGGAAAAATAGTATAGATCATATCTATACGGATTACAGTGCGACACTCTCGTACGCGCGTTATCCAGATTATACACGTATGTAATTTCTGTATTTCTCTAGTTTAAGTGAATGTAATTTTTATGGAGAAATAAATATCTTAAATTTTAAAAATTGCGAAATTCATTATATACCTACAGGTTTGTACGGAACCCTCGGTTCGCGAGTTTTTTTTGTAGCAGAGACTGGCAAACGAACAGATGGGTCACCTGATGGTAAGTGATCTCCACCGCCCATAGACACCCGAGACACTAAAATAATCATGGGTGCGATGCCAACCTAAAAGGAGGGCATGGAAGTGAAGGGAAAAGGGATTGGGAAAGGGGGGGGGGATGGGCCACTGAAAGTCTCACTCCCAACGTAACGTAACACCATGCTGTCACTTCACGTCGGTTTTCTCTGAGACTGGTGTTTAACACGGTCTGGTCCTGTAAACCGTTACAGGCCCCCTTTCTCTGTTGACAAAATTGCCTACACATTTTTAAAACTAGAATTTTTAACAAACATACTTTTAACATTTGTTACGAAATTTCTTTGTTTAGGATCCATTAATTTTGGCTAGATGTTATATTAAATATTAGCTTAAATAAATAATTTCACCGAAACGCGCAATTACAACGAAAACCGCAAAAAATATAACAAAAGTCTATTCAAGCAAAAGTAAATCAAACCTCAATTTAGCTTTGAACTATTTGTTTAAGCTTGGATTTATACGTTCCGATATATCGGATGTGTGACTGTACGATAAATCGTATTGGATATCACCGTGGTCTTTCTTTCTCTTTCTTTCTACCTGCCCTTAACCAACCTTAGTATGGGGTCGGCACATTACACTTTTTTAAGCATGTTGCAGAGGGGATTTGGCTTAGTTTTTACGACCCGCCGCCTGCCTGACGCCAACCTCCTATGAAGGATCCAGTCCCGGGTAAATTAAATTAGAAAATTTGCTTTGCTCGACCTGGGAATCGAACCCAGGACCTCCCGGTTCACAGCCCCTACATGCTGCCACTAGACCAAGGGGAGCAAACCTTTCTTTCTTTTTCCCTGTCCTTATTTCACCAATGTAGGGTGGGTGGAACATACTTTTCCAGCATTGTAGAAAGGAATCGGCTTCGTTTTGCTACAACTGGTTGCTGGTCTGCCCTCGACCTGCCCGCCTAGCATGCGCGCCACCAGAACATTTTGTCTACACTTTTTGTCGGATTATAACCGGTTTTCTCTATTTGTCTACGGACACTAACATGCGTCCATGTTTATTTTCGACCGACTCCCAAAAAGGAGGAGGTCCTCAATTCGTCGGTTGTTTTTTTATGTATGTTACGCGATATCTCCGCCAAATGTGGACCGATTTTCAAAATTCGTTTGTGTTCGATAAAGCTTCTTTCAAGGGTGGTCCACTTAAATTTGGTCACGATCGGATTTGACATCGGTCCGTTAAGTTTTTAAACTTGTGATTATCGTACAATATTGTAGACAACATGTCTCAACATCTCTCCAGTCGGTTATCGGGATATATCGTGACATGCATGCTAGCTGGGCTGCTCTGGAGTAAAAAGTCCTGGAATAGGCACAAGAAAGCAGCAGAAATGTAATAAATTACGTCGACATTTTTTGTGTCGTGTGATGTGTTATAATTCGCACAATCGTACCGATTTATCGTTACGTGTATAGTCATCAGATAAAAAGCTGTCGATGAACTTTTCTACAGAATTAATGACACGAATTCCCAATTTGTCAGTTTAATTAGAAAGTTTCGGACTGGGGTGTATTGGGGATCGATTTTAGCACATAGTTTCGGCTGCCGAACTTTGTTAGTTTAAATTAAAGGAAGCACTAGGTTTTATAACATAACACACACATAAGCTCACACCTGTATCCATGAAGGGGTAGGCAGGGGCGCATTGACTAACTAGAACACCCACATTTTGGCGAGCTTAGTTCCGTCCCAGATGTGATAAGGGGCGAGCTTATAGCCATCATCATTATCATCAGCCATAGGACGCCCACTGCTGAACATAGGCCTCCCCCAAATCAAGCAACAGGTCGATCTGAAAATCTTTGTTGGAGGCCTAGGCACAAATTCCAGACTCCGGGCTGATATGGAAAAGTCCAATATCACTTTGCCCGACCCGGGGTTCGAACCTGAGACCTCAGGTCGGTATTCGCATCGAAATACAACCACGCCACCGAAGCAGTCAAAAGATTTTATACAAACATAGAATCACGCTTTTTACTCATGGCGGTAGGCAGGGATCTTCACCTCCATGGTCTAGTGGGAGCTTAAATGGCTTATACCGGGAGGTCCTGGGTTCGATTCCCAGGTCGGGTAAAGCGATTTTTGTAATGTGATTTGTGCGAGACTAGATCCACTAGTTAGACGTCAGACAGGCAGTTGGTCATAAAAACCAATCCAAATCCATTCAGCTACATGCTTGAAAAAGTGTGTTGCGCGGAACCCACATTAAGGTGGGATAAGAGCAGGTAGAAAGAAAGGTAAGCAAAGCTGAACACAACTCAAAGTTATTTTATGTGCTCTTTGGCCCATTTTATAATGATTACTTACAAAGACTAAATTAAAGGCTTTGAAACGAAATTGGCTTGAAAGATTAATGGCACCGTCTTGAAAATAGATAACAATGCCCGAT
Source organism: Clanis bilineata (assembly GCA_036417725.1). Taxonomy (NCBI): domain Eukaryota; kingdom Metazoa; phylum Arthropoda; class Insecta; order Lepidoptera; family Sphingidae; genus Clanis; species Clanis bilineata. The sequence continues at coordinate 3,668,573 of CM071165.1, forward strand.
AGTTACATATTTTAAACGTCGTTTTAAAGTGAAATCTGCTTTAGACACTGCGATTTTTGGATAGGTAAAATTATATAATATTATAGCAGTACATTTTGTAGAATTAAATATGATTTTTAGAGCTCAAACAAGTGTAAGTAATTTTAAATATTTTTTAAGTAAGCAGATTAAGGTTGAAATCTATAGATCGAATTGTGACTTAGTCTAAGTCAAAGAAACGAACTCAGGCTGAGATCTATAGAGCGAACTTCGACTGAGTCTAAATCAAAGTAACGAAACCGGTGAGGATTTGGAATTGTTAAATCTAACTTTGACTTAGTCTGAGTAATTTTCTATGTCCCGTATCACTTACGACTGTCCCGTATAACTTTACTGTTCGGTTATTATTATTGGAGTGGTATACCAAATGGGAAATTAGTTAGACAACACAATAAGTCCACAAAGTGCATATAGAAATAATGTTTATTGTAAATGGTATAAGTACAGAACACATATTAATAAGACAGACAATACGCGTGAACACAGTGCCGGACTCCACAGCACTCTACGAACTACTCGTCCTAACAACTAAGCATGCATGTGCTTACATTGCATTATAGCCGTTACATCTACAAGCAAAATAGACTGACAGACAGACTAAGCAAAGAATTTCTTGTAAAAATGACCCGGACTAAGTAAAAATCCTTGCTGAGTTCGTTTCTTTGACGTAGACTTAGTCGATGTTCGCTCTATAGATCTCAGCCTTATTGAGGGTTTGGAAATTTTAAAACGAACTTTGACTTAGTCAGAGTTATTTTTTACAAAAAATCTTTGCTTAGTCTGTCTGTCAGTCGGTTTTTGTTGTAAAAAAAGTAAACGGACCAACTTCAAATCCGATCGTGACCATATTTATATGCGACCACCCTTGAAATAAGCTCCATCGAATACAAAAATAATTATGAAAATCAATCCACCTTTAGCGGAGATATCGCGTAACATACATAAAAAAAAAACGATTTGAGGACCTTCTCCTTTTTGGAAGACGGTCGAAAATATCTCGGAATAAATCGAAGTTCGATTTAGAAATTCCAAATCCTCACTGAGTTTCTTTGACTCAGACTTAGTCGAAGTTCGCTGTATAGATTTCAGCCTTAGTTTGTTTGTGTGAACGTGCCAATCTCAGGAACTACTGGTTCGAATTGAAAAATTATTTTAGTGTTGGATAGCCCATTTATCGAGGATGGCTATAGGATATTGTTACGGCTGCATAATAGAACCATATCTCGCCGAACGCGCCGCATTGCATCCATAAATGTACAGAACGTTCTACAGTGTTCGAGCCGCGCCGAGTCGGATCGCGTGACGTCACGCGGCGATAAGAGATTGACGAATATAAAAGGCGTGTGTGTGTGTTGGCGGGACAGTGTTTCTTCGGAAGCGATCGAGTGCGAACAACGAGCGATAAGCGAATATTCGGAGCGAGTATTTCGACACGTATTGTGTACAATACAGTGTTGGGTTTTTAAATAAAGTGCTGAGTCATCTTCGAGAACAGTCGGCGTTTAATTGTTGTCCTGAACCTCGTTAGCTCGTAACAATATATAACATCACGGTATCGGCTCAGGAGTATACGTATTTTGAAGCTTAATCCCATTGAGTTTTAGACAGAAAATGAAGCTATATTTACAATGATTTTTCCTCTTCGCTGATTTGTTCGGTTGTTTAGGCTTGTTTGAGCGATGTTGTTTGTTGTTCTGGATTTCGGCAAATGTTTGTTTCCTTATACTGATGTTGCTTAATTCATAATGGGAGTAAATATTTTAGACTTTAGTGATAATAGACAAGTAAGTCACTGTGTCAGTATCGCCTACAGTAAAGAGGGTTAACTCAATTAGTACTGTTTTTATCAGAGACTGGCAAACGAGCAGATGGGTCACCTGATGTTAAGTGATCTCCACCGCCCATAGACACCCAAGACACGGGAAATAGGGAAAAGAAGGGAAATAGGGATTGGAGAGAGTGGGAAATGGGCCACCGGAAATCTCACTTGCCGAACGTAACGCAATAGCTGCCATTTTAATTCGGTTTTCTGTGAGACGGTGGTGTCAAACCGGTCGAGCCGGCCCATTCGTGCTGTAGGCGTTCCGTTGTACGTGGCTGTACCACTCATCAAATTTTTAAGTATGTTACGCGATATCTCCGCTAAATGTGAAGCTATTTTTGACTGACTTAAAAAAAAGAGAAGGTCCTCAATTCATCTGCATTTTTTATGTATGTTCCCCGATATCTATGCCAAATGTGGACTGATTTTCAACATGAGATGCATTAGCAACATGTGACGTCACCGCCCGTAACGTTACTAGTATTAGAAAGGGATAGGTATAGGATTATATGGGACTACCCTTGGTATAAGCTTTATCGAACACAATAATAATTTTAAAAATCGCTCCACATTTGGCGGAGATATCGAGGAACATACATAAAAATACAAACGAACTGAGGACCTACTTCTTTTTGGGAGTCGGTCGAAAATAATGTTGAATAACTTAACAGACCGACTTCAAATCTGATCGTGCCCAAATTTATATAGGACCACCCTTGAAATAAGCTCTATCGAACACATAAAAGAATTTTGAAAATTGGTCCACATTTGGCGGAGATTGCTTAACATACATAAAAATATCAACATACTAAAACATCCTTTTCAAGTCGGTTAAAATCCTTATTACATTGACGCCTAGTCAAATATCAAAAAGCTGAAGACATATTTTTCAGACATTTTCAGCGCAAACATGCTTAAATCGAGCGGTATGTCGACAAACAAAAGAGAAGCTCTGCCGCATAGGGGCGGCCTTTTGTTCCTTGTAGCACTGAGGATATGGCCATGAGCGGAGCGGGGGAAGTAGCGATTAGCGGTATTGTGTTATTTTTTTATCTGAGCACGGCATAGTGACATACACAACATGTAGCGCGAGCAGGGATATTTTTGACAATCGAATTAGTATTGAAATGTGGGTGTTCTAGTTCGCTAGAGCAGCTCTGCCTACCCCTTCGGGGATACAGGCGTGAGCTTATGTTATGTGACGCATAGTATGCTTACGCTTTGTTTAAACAATGCAAGGTTGGAGCTTTGTATAAAGTAAAAGAATACTTGTGCCAGGAGACTTCGTTCCTCCATATAAATAAGATACATAGCAATTCTTTTATCGATTAGACATAGACATAAGCTCACGCCTGTATCCCCGAAGGGGTAGGCAGAGGCGCACTTGCGAACTAGAACACCCACATTTCGCCGAGCTTAGTTCCGTCCCAGATGTGATAGGGGGCGAGCCTATCGCCATATCGGGCACAAATTCCAGACTCCGGGCTGATATGGAAAAATTCAATATCACTTTGCCCGATCCGGGGATCGAATCCGAGACCTCAGGACGGTAGTCGAACCGAAATACAACCACGCTACCGAGGCAGTCAATCTGATCAAAAATATTATTCGTATAAATTCGCTGACGCTCTCGCTCCGCTTATGCTCAACCGATACCCTAACTACACCGCAGTTTAGGCAGTGCTTGTCTAAGAGCCCGACACAAACAACTTAAATTACTTGATAAATTTTATTCTACCCTCATTTGGGAGACTATGGATGTCAGTTACGTCTACTTTGTATAAATCTAGTCTGAACACAAAGAAAATGATCAAGAAGTTTTAAGAATTTAAAACAGTCCTGGAAAATTGTGTTAGAATAGAATAACTTTCCAAAATTAACGGGCCGACTTGAAAATTTATCAGATCGTGACCAAAATATGGAATGGAATACCATACATAAAAACAAACGAATTGAGGACCTCCTCCTTTTTGGAAGTTGGTCGAAAAGGAGAATGTACTCAAATCGTCTGTATTTTTTTATGTATGTTACGCTATATCTCCGCCGAATGTGGACCGATTTTCAAAATTCCTTTTGTGTTCAATAGAGCTTATTTCAAGGGTGGTCCCATATAAAAATTTATATGGGACCGACCAAATGGTCACGATCGGATTTGAAGTCGGTCTGTTAGGTATGTATTTAAACTTGTGATTATTGTCAAGTCGGTCGAAAATAATCACAAGTTTAAAAACTTAACGGCCCGACTTCAAATCCGATTGTGACCAAATATGGGACCATCCTTGAAATAAGCTATATCGAACACAAAAAGAATTTTGAAAATCGGTCCACATTTGGGGGAGATATCGCGTAACATACATAAAAAAATACAGACGAATTGAGGACCTTCTCCTTTTCGTGAAGTCTGTAGAGGAACGGGTGTCGGTGTTCCTCCACCAGAGGGGAGATCTCCTCGTCAGGCGGGTGTAGTGCCTGACCGCTGCGGCCCCTCCGATGGTTCATCTTCGGAGGTCGTATATTATATACTACGTCTGCGGTAAACTTTGCCACCGTGATTTAGAATGTGATGGCTCCATCTGTTGTTCTGTAGCTGAAGCCTGTGCTGTTGTGCGCTGACGCTCGATGCGTGTAAGTTGGTTCCGTACGCATTGCAGAGATGTCGCCACAAGTCTGTCGAAACTGATTTTGACTTACGGACGGACAGACAGTCTTATGAATTATGATTGGGTCCTACAGGAGTATTGATCTGTGCTTGTGGCGGCGTCGTGTGCCGGGTCGGTCACTTCCCTGCAACATGGTTGAGGAGGCCGATGGCTGGCACATGCGTCATACCCGTGAACGGGTGCTACTTGTGTGGACTGGTCTGCTCTGACTTTATTACATTCATTAATTTAATCCATCCGTTTAGTTTGGCGATTATTCGCCGTGCCTGTGGGAGTTGCTCAGCAATCGAAATTGTACGTTTTATTGTTTTTATTTTACATGGAGGTTACCTTGTTGTAGATTGGCTGCTCTAATTTAATGTAAATTATGGAAATTTTTTGTTTTCTTATTTTGGTTGTGTATTAATATCTGACTGTAAACTGGTTATTATTCTCAAAAAGAGCAACGTCAGAGTTTCTTGCCCGTTCTTCTCTGACGAACCAGCTTTCCGAATTGGCGGTAGAGTAAACATTTTAGACGGAATCTAAACAATGTGTGACATTTTATGGATTCAATAAACGATTTGATTTGATTTGATTTGATATCAGGCAGGCAGCCGGCTGTGAAATGTAAGCCAAATCCTCTCTAGAGTTTGTGACAAACTTTTATGAACAATCATAGGATGACTAATAAGAATATATTCGTTGGAGATGTTGATACATGCTTGTAAAAGTGTATTGCGCCCATCCCACATTGACGTGCGATAATAACAGACAGAAAGAAAGATACGGAGAGACAGAACGACGAAATGATTAGGGTTTTTGCTAATCGGCTACGGCGCCCTAAAGTTGTAGCTTTTAGTTATTTCAGTTTATTCTTTACGAAAATTAATAAATTTTCAAACCCTAAGATTGAAAATTCCTAACGATTTTGACTCCCTTAAAATGTTAATTGGTTAACTTCGTTATAATGAATTAGGTTAAGTTGAATAATTTAATCTGTTATGTCTGGAGGATTATGAAATATGCTTATTGAAATTTGGACAGACGGCAGACTAATTATGAGTGAAAGGTTGCGACAAAAAACATAACATTGGCGTTTTTAATCATCAATATATTATACCCTAGATGCACAGTTCTTTGCAAATATCGTCCTAAAAAGTGGTCTCAGGAATAAAACAAAGTAAAAGATCACAAGTTCTAATTAAATCAAACGCAAATATAACCCTATGCACGTGTTATAAAGTAGCTTTTTAAACGAAATGATCAAGCGTTCTTAAATTTGAATTTTCAAATTTAGAATTCCATCGGCTTCCAACTGTAGGGAAAAGGAGTGCTTGAGCACTTCTTTGCTGTCCCATTTTCCGAGCGTCAACTGTGTATCTAGGTAAATAATATATCGATGTTTATAATTAATAAAATCACATATTACTCACATAGTCGTGATTTCACACTAAAATACAAGTCTTTTGTCGTGGGGTATCAAGATCTACAGGACTTGGGTCTCAGCACCCAGACCCATGAAGAAATACTTTTTTTATTGTAGCAGGGAATGGCAAACGAGAAGATGGGTCACCTGATGGTAAGTGATCTCCACCGCTCATAGACATCCAAGACATAAAGAATCATGGGTGCGTTGCCAATCTAAAAGGAGGGAATGGAAGGGGGGAAGTAGGAATTGGGAAGGGGGAGCGGTAAATGGGCCACCGAAAATCTCACTCACTGAATGAAACGCGACAGCAAGCTGCCACTTTACGTCGGTTTTCTGTGAGAGAGTGGTATCAAACCAGTTCAGCCGGCCCATTCGTGCTGTAGACGTTACTGTTTACAGCATGGATCTACCACTCTTTACTAATTGTAGATCAAATAGTTGTCTTGGTACAGGAGGCCGTGGAACCCGTGGCCTCTTGTTTTATAGCCTGCTACTAACGTTCTCCGCCATGGAGACTGTCAAATAACGGGCAGTTTTGATTAATTATTCAATAAAGGGTTTGAAAATCTATCTTATGACACAAAGACGAATAATTGTGTTTTAAATAAATGCCAAAAGATTATTATTATGGTGTCGTTGTTGTATCTAAATGTTTTAAGTTAGAAGAATGACGCATAAAAGTCGCACGACTTTTTGTAGCCCGACTGCACCGTTTATTTATACCTAAAGACACCCAAACAATTATTTCTTATTTGATTAAATGATAGTCGTTTCGCGTTATATCTTTAATATTATAACAACGTGTCAAAGTTTATTAAAGTAATTTAAATTTTGAGAACAATACGCGAAGTTCGGGGTTTAAACTTTGTTAAATTTTTGTGTGTGGGTGACGGCTTAATCGTCTTTTAATATGATACCAAAGACATTTAACAGTACATAGACGGGTCAACAGCTCAAAATTTGTGATCCAAAAGTTGTGACCAAGTGGTCATAAGTCACTCAGTCGTATAAACATACGCGCGCAAGGTCGTGCCAGCGGAATAATGTTTAGACAATGAAATTGTCTTACGTGATTCTTGAACATTCACAGAACATATTAGGGTGGAAATTGTAATAAGCCTTCACATTGTAATATGTGGTGGTATTACTGACGTTTGAGATCATTTTTTTGTATGGAAACTTGCTTGATGCTTGCCCCTCTATAGTTGGTAATATTAAATTTCTTTGTGTTACTATCTATTGTTCGTGTCTTTGAACGCGTAATACCACGCATTTTGACCTCGTATCTATGGGAGCGTCTTATACGTGACTAGTACCCTCAAAAGTTAACATCAGGTCGGTTGTAAAAACTAAGACGAGTCGTTTCTATAACATCGTTTCGCGTCTATGAAATATTAACCAAACGTCATCAGTGCGCAGCGAACTCGAATACATTTACATTAGTTTTTCGTGCTCGGGCTACTGAACAGCGGGCTTAGCCAAGTGGCTTATGTGTTAGTATAGAATAGTAAATGTATGGGAATGACACAAGAGTACGTTATATAATAGCACAGCAGTTTTGACCCTATTGATTTGCTTCTAACCTCTTTGAAATATGAAGAAGCATAAATAGGCCGGCATGAGTTTTGCGACCACCGATAAACCAATTGGGTACTTACTGGGGACGGCGTTTGATTTTTTAAAACACCATTATATGTGATAGCAAATAAAACAAAAAATATACCCTTTTGTAAAAACTGCATCGAAATTGGTTGAAAAATGTGGCAGTAATTCATATTTTAAATTCTGCACTGAGAAAGAGTGAGGGCATAGTGGGGACAGCTTACTATCTCTTTCCAACGCACGGACCGTTATGGCCGTGACATGATTGTACTTATACTTCTCTTTCCCGCAGTGTGAAGATTACACCAAACTATAAAGGCTTATAACTTTTTTATTTTTGAGAATATTTCAATATTTCTTTCTGTGCTATGTTTTAGATGACGTAAATTTCGTATAAATCAATTTAAAAAAAATTGTCAAGTACGCAACTGTTTGACGCAAACGATAATCGCTGGTTTTTTGGTCTGCATAGAAAAAATTTAAATAAAAATATGTTATGGCAATAGTCTAGCTCTGGGACTAAAAATTCTTTCCATAGGCAAAAATCGAGGGCCATTGTACGCACTTACTGCTAAATTAAACGCGAGGGAATTTGCGAAAATGACTTTAGCACACAATTTACAGAGTTTCATCGTTATTATAGACTTTGACATACATAAACACGCCTGTATTCCCGAAGGGGTAGGCAGAGGCGAACCAGCGAAGTAGAACACCCACATTCGCAGTTGTAGTGTTTGTGTATATTATTATATATTCACATAATCATGGTAATAATAATATGTATTCTATTTATTTATACACTTCTATACTGATACATAAACATAATACATAGATATAATACATTACATACAATTCACTGTCTCGAGCGCACCGCGTCAGTACACGAGAGCCTGTGAGCGAGAGTGGACGTGTTTCATTGTAGTGCGTGCCGAGCCTGTGTTACACTATACAAAGCATATTATACAGCAGTCATGTCAGTCTACTACGCTGGCCTAATGCGGGTTGATAGACTTCACATACCTTCGAAATTCTTGTGGAAAAATACTCGGGTATGCAGGATTCCTCACGATGTTTTCCTTCACCGTTATAGCAAGCGATAATTCACAATATAAACACACTTAACATAGAAAAGTCAGAGGTGTGTGCTCTATTTTGAGGTTGGTCTCAAACCTCCGACACACGTCTCTGCAGTCCGTAGCATTCACAACTGAGCTATCGCTGCTACCTTACTTATAAAAATATTTTTACTTATATTTTCGCTAAGAATAGCCTGTCACTTTTTTCCTTGCGTTACATTGTTTAAAAATGAAAGGGACAACCTATGGTTAGAGATAAGCAGCGCTTAAATATTTTTAAAGTGGTATTCAGTCGCCAACTATACGCCTAATAAGTCCGCAACTTAAATCTTCCCTTACATATTTTATACCTGTACGACGGAGTACCTAACTGAGGTGGGCAGAGAGTTAAATATTTAATGAAGCAGAACAATGGTTTAACTTTAGCGGCCTTTGTGGTGGTCACAATGACATAGTTCTTATATTACGTTAACTACTATACTATTATGTACATAATTAAGTTAGTAAATCTACAATTACATAATTTATACTGTTCTTTCTACCTGCCCTACGGACGTATGAAAAAGAGGACATCGTCTCGCCTGTAGTTAAACGGACGCTACAGGTAAGCCACACACACAAATGCGTCTCTACAAAAATACGCACACATTTTGACAGCCTCCGTGGCGCGGCGGGCGAGTAGCCGGCTGTGAAACGTGAAGTCGCAGGTTCAATTCCCGCATTGAGATAAATGTTTGTGTGGCCCACAGATATTTGTTTCAAGTCTGGGTGTTGTGAGACCGAAAGTCTCTCATAGTTTCTGACACTTACGATACAGGTTATACCTAGTGTGGGGTCAGGACTAGATGTGTCACTGTTGGGTGTATTTATTTATTTATTTATCACTCATAATACGCGCAGTCACCGCCATTACGTGTCGATAGATCGGATTGGCAGATTTCTTTCCTAGCGCTAGGTTCTCTTCTTTTCTACGTCGGCGACCATTTTTTTTTTATTATTTTTGTGTCGCGGGGAAAAGAGATTTACCTCTGCCGTCGCGCCCGGGGGAGTAGACGGTGGTCCCATTCTAATGTGCTTTTCGACCGAATTCCAAAAAGGAGAAGGTCCTCAATTCGTCTGTATTTTTTTTATGTATGTTACTCGATATTTTCGACAAATGTGGACCGATTTTCAAAATTATTTGTGTTCGATAGAGCTTATTTCAAGGGTGGTCCCATATATTGGGCACGATCGGTAAATTGGAAGTCGGCCAGTTAAGTTTTTAAACTTTTTTTTGTCTCGACGGGAAAATATTTTTTTTTTTTTTTTATAGCAGATATTGGCAAACGAGCAGATGGGTCACCTGATGGTAAGTGATCTCCACCGCCCATAGACACCCAAGAAAAAAAAAATCATGGGTGCGTTGCCAACCTAAAAGGAGGAAATGGAAGGGAAGGGATGGGGATTGGGAAAGGGAGTGGGGAAATGGGCCACCGGAAATCTCACTCACCGAACGAAACGCGACAGCAACCTGCCACTTTACGTCGGTTTTCTGTGAGACAGTGGTATCTAACCGGTCGAGCCGGCCTATTCGTGCTATAGACGTTACTGTCTACAGCGTGGCTCTACCACCTGATTTTTTTTTACCACTACCGCCGCGCCCGGCGGTCCCATCTTAATGTGCTTTTTCAAGCATGTTGTAGAAATAATTCGGCTTAGTTTTTACGTCCAGCTGCCTGCTTGACGTCATCCCCCTCTGGAGGTTCTAGTCTCGGCCAAATCAAATTAGAAAAATCTGTTTTCCCGACCTGGGAATCGAACCCAGGACCTCCCGGTTTATAGCCCATATATGCTGCCACTAGACCAAGGAGGCGACATTATAATATAGACAACGTTACCAAAAAGGTGATTAAATTGATATTTAACTGACAGAGAATTGATATCGCAAAGCATTTTAGGTTGTTTAAAATCAAAAGCGTTCTTAGCTTAGTTTTGACATCATATGTAATTTGACACACTTTTTAGTTAATTTTGATATTGACCAGCCTTCGCGAAACCGAACGGTTATGTGTCAATTATCTATTTCAACTTACAATAGTATTGGATTTCAAAAACCACTTTCAATTCTACATAGCAAAAAATAAGATTGAAAATCAGCTGTCATTAATTCCCTGAGATATTGAACCTTATTGCATACAGTACGTTGGAAAATTGCACGTTTCATAGGAAAATTGAAAACTGATATGAATTCCTCGCGAAGGTTCTTTTTGTAACAAATGTACGAGAATTCCAATTTTCTTTTACTTTTTCTTCGTTTAACATACATAACATAAGCTCACGCCTGTATCCCCGAAGGGGTAGGCAGAGGCGTACTAGCGAACTAGAACATCCACATTTCGCCGAGCTTAGTTCCGTCCCAGATGTGATAGGGGGCGAGCCTATCGCCATATCGGGCACAAATTCCAGACTCCGGGCTGATATGGAAAAATATAATATCACTTTTCCCGATCCGGGGATCGAACCCGAGACCTCAGAACCGTAGTCGTACCGAAATACCACCATGCCACGGAGGCAGTTTTCTTCGTTTATGAGGTTTTTTTTAGCAGAAACAGGCAAACGAGAAGCCGGGTCACCTGCGGCTTGAGCAGGAAAATTTCTGACAACCGTAAATGTATTTCAGCTCGATGCGCGTCTATGAAATCTGTATGAAATATTAACCAAACGTCATCAGTGCGCAGCGAACTCGAATACATTTACATTTACATTAGTTTTTCGCGCTCGGGCTACTGATGGTAAGTGATCTCCACCGCCCATAAACTAAGGAGATCTTTAGAGCGAACTCCGAGTAAGTTTGAGTCAAAGAAACGTTGAAATAAAACTTCTTACGGATTCTATCATGATTAGGTTTTAATTATTATTCCCGACGTTTCGAAGGCTTTGCAGTTTTCGTTTTCACGGTCAGACGTTGTTTCAAAGAAACGTATTCGGTGAGGATTTCGAATTTTTAAATCGAACTTTGACTTAGAGTTATTTTTTACAAGAAAAACTTTACTTACTCTGTCTGTCACTCTTACACAGCCTCAGACACCAAACACAAAAAAATAAACATGGATGCATTGCCAACCTAAAAGGAGGGAAATAGTTATTGGGAAGGGGAGGAATAACATAAGCTCACGCCTGTATCCCCGAAGGGGTAGGCAGAGGCGCACTAGCCAACTAGTACACCCACATTTCGCCGAGCTTAGTTCCGTCCCAGATGTGATAGGGGGCGAGCCTAACGCCATATCGGGCACAAATTCCAGACTCCGAGCTGATATGGAAAAATCCAATATCACTTTGCCCGACTCGAGGATCGAACCCGAGACCTCAGAACCGTAGTCGTACCGAAATACCACCACGCCACCGAGGCAGTCATTTTTTACAAGAAAAACTTTACTTACTCTGTCTGTCACTCTTACACAACCTCAGACACAAAAAAATAAACATGGATGCGTTGACAACCTAAAAGGAGGAAAATAGGGATTGGGAAGGAGAGGAATAAATTGAGCCAACATTGAGAGAAAAGAAGAAAAAAGAAAAAAGACAGTGGTATCAAACTGGTCGACCTGGCCCATTTATGTTGTAGAATGTTTATAGTGTTATATGTTTACACCATGAATGGTCTGGTTTGACCGATTTGATACCACTGTCTCACTGAAAACTGACGTAAAGTGAAAAAAATGTGTGCAATTCAAACGTGGTAGAAGTGAAACCTTAAAAAAAAATTCTTCAAGATAATGAGACGAATGTAAAGTTTCGGGAAGAGGATAATTGTTGGTTTTAGTAATGATCATAGTGATACAAAGTTTGATAATTATTTTACATTTTATTCGTATATTTCATTCGTATATATTACATAGATTGTTATTGTAAAAATGATGAAGAATTTTATTATGAAAATGGTGAAAAGACTACAAACGTATAACGTACACGTATATAAAACACCACGGTTGTGTGATGCCTTTCCCAAGCTTTGCACTAGGCTTGCGCGCACTTTTTACCGTCGCTTTTTCGTTTCATCGACTTTCAAATCACAACGATGCTAAAAAGGATTTCACAAAAAAAAATGTCAAACAAAAAACACGCTTTGGAATCAAACACAAGGCCTCGCAAATGGCATGTTAATGACTCGTGTATGTTAATCCTTACATCCACATTACAAATTCTGTCTGGTGTACATTGTGTATATTTTTAACTCGGAGTTTCGTTTTTACTGTCGCTTTTTCGTTTCATCGACTAATCACAACGATGCTAAAATAGATTTCACAAAAAAAAATTGTCAAACTCCAAAAACCCGCTTTGGAATCAAACACAAGGCCTTGCAAATGGTCGTGTATGTTAATCCCTACATCCATATTACAAATTCTGTTTGGTGTAAATTATGTCTATTTTTAACTCTGAGTTTCGCGTGTTTTATTCATCTTGTGCGTGTAATATTTATGTTTCTTTAATAATAATACATAACATAAGCTCACGCCTGTATCCCCGAAGGCGTAGGCAGAGGCGCACTGGCGAACTAGAACACCCACATTTCGCCGAGCTTAGTTTCGTCCCAGATGTGATAGGGGGTGAGCCTATCGCCTTATCGGGCACAAATTCCAGACTCCGGGCTGATATGGAAAAATCAAATATCACTTTGCCCGACCCGTGGATCGAACCCGAGACCTCAGGACGGTAGTCGTACAGAAATACAACCACGCCACCGAGGCAGTCGTAATTTAGTTCAGTCAGTCATTTTCGTTACGTAATCTATTATAAAATTAATAATAAATAATAATAATATTAGCCCTGTAATATTACTGTCCCACTGCTGGGCACGGGCCTCCTCTACTAATGAGAGGGGTTAGGCCTTAGTCTACCACGCTGGCCTAATGCGGATTGGTAGACTTCACATACCTTCGAAATTCCTGTGAAGAAATTCTCGAGTATTCAGGTTTCCTCACGATGTTTTCCTTCACCGTTATAGCAAGCGATATTTCACAATGAAAACACACTTAACACAGAAAAGTCAGAGGTGTATGCTCTATTTTGGGGTTGGTCTCGAACCTTCGACACTTGTCTCGGCAGTCCATACCATTCCCAACTGTAGCCTGAGCACGAAAAACTAATGTAAATGTATTCGAGTTCGCTGCGCACTGATGACGTTTGGTTAATATTTCATACAAATGTCATAGACGCGCATCGAGTTCGAATACATTTACGGTTGTCAGAAATTTTCCTGCTCAGGCCGCTGAGCTGTCGCTGCTTCTATTATAACATTAGTGCTTCATAAATATTGTATTCCACACAAAGAACTCGCATCTTGCGAATAACTTTTCGTTTCGAAACCGGAACATTTTATACATTCATTTGTTTTAACATTGTTCGTGCTCCGTGTATATTCAATGAAATTACACACGCCTAAAATAACAATAACTTTGAATGTGTTCGTTTAATTAATTAAATGTAAGCACACTGTGGAACTTTAACGCTTAAATAAATTAAACGGGCAATTAACAATATATTTAAAAGCGTTGTTTCTAACCAACTTCAAAAAGGTAATAACTCGTTTGTATTTTTATGTATGTTACGCAATATTAAATGGAGACCGATTTTCGACACAAAAGGAGGAGTTCCTCAAGTCGTCTGTATTTTTTTATGTATGTTACTCGATATCTCCGCCAAATGTGGACCGATTTTCAAAATTCTTTGTGTTCGATGGAGCTTATTCCAAGGGTGGTCCCATATAAATTTGGTCACGATCAGATTTGAAGTCGGTTCGTTAAGTTTTTCATAAATCTTTTTGTGTTTGATAGAGCTTATATCATCCCAAATAAATTTAGTCACTTCAAATCAAAAACTTAGACTTCAAATCCGATCGTGACCAAATTTATATGGGACCACCCTTGAAATAAGCTCTATCGAACACAAAAACAATTTTGAAGATTGGTCCACATATGGCGGAGATATCGCGTAACATACTTAAAAAACAGACGAATTGAGGACCTTCTCCTTTTTGGAAGTCAGTCGAAAATATAGAATTTTTCAACCAATTTCGATGCAGTTTTTATAGAAGGGTTTCTTTTTTGTTTAATTAGCTATTACATATAAACATGTGTTTAAAATCAAACATAATCAAGTACCCAATTCGGTATTTGACTAATTTTTTAAAATTAATTTTATATTAAATTTACGTCGTCTAAAATATAGAACAGAAAGAAATATTGAAATATTCTCAAAAATAAAAAAGTTTTTTTTTTATGGCAAATGCATTATGCCAATGTCAAGTTAGGGAAATTGTTTTCCTACATTTAAGTTATCGCAAGTGCAATGAAGTCGGATGTGTTCGATTTCAAGGTCCTGCTGGAGTTTTGGCGTCAATTCCTTCCAATTTGATGTTTTTAGACGATTTTCTCGCAGCGGAGGAATCGAACATGGTCGACCCATCCACCCGACAAAAGCATCCAAAATCAGTTATTTCAAAGCTTCCACATACTGTCCCTCTTCGTGATGTTTATTGCTTAGATACACATCACATTTAAACCACAAACACAACTTTAGACTAAAATATGAAATCATTAAAATAAGCGACCACCCGCACCGTCAGAATTCCCGCCAAAACAATAAAAAAGTTATAAGCCTTTGAAGTTTGGTGTAACCTTCAAATTGCGGGAAAAAGAAGTATCAGTTTAATCACGTCACACCATAACGGTACGTGAGTTGGAAAGAGATAGCAAGATATCTCCAATATGATACTCCAGAATTTAAAATATGAATTACTGCCTCATTTTTCAAACAATTTCGATGCAGTTTTTACAGAAAGGTTTCTTTTTTGGTTTATTAGCTATTACAAATAAATATGTGTATAAAATCAAATATAGTCAAATACCCAATTGACAATTTTCATGAAGGTTAAAGGTGAGTCAACTTTTTTGTTAAGTTTTTACAAAACAGTATAGATGTAGATTGTAATACAGAGTAAATCCCACAGAAACTTCAATTTTGTTTACCACTGTCGCTTATCTGAGATCTCCAAACTACGGGCGGCGATGTCGCCTTATCTTTGAAGTAACTTGGTCCAAATTGTGATGTTTTGAATAGTCCAAATAAGGGATGAAAATGATGGTAATTTGTGATAAAGCTTAACTATTTTCACCAGACTGCAAGGTTTAAAGAGCTTTTGAGTTTGTTCTTTGTTTGCAATTGTTCGGCGCCTTCTTGATCTAGTGACAAAGCCATGCTGTAGACGTTACTGTCCCAACAGCAAGCTGTCACTTTAGTCAGGGTTCTGTGTGTAGCTGTAAACAAATCTAAAATAAATAAATAAGGAGTTTTGGCGGGAATTCTGACGGTGCGGGTGGTCGCTTGTTTTAATGATTTCATATTATAGTCTAAAGTTGTGCTTGTGGTTTAAATGTGACGTGAATTTATGCGATAAACAACAACGAAGATGGACAGTATATGGAAGCTTTGAAATAAGTGATTTTGGACGTTTTTTGTCGGGTGGATGGGTCGACCATGTTCGATTCCTCCGCTGCGAGAAAATCGTCTAAAAAGCATCAAACTGTATGGAATTGACGCCAAAACTCCAGCAGGGCCTTGAAATCGAACACATCCGACTTCATTGCACTTGCGAAAACTTAGATGTAGGAAATAAAGTAACAAAAATAATAAAAAGTATACGGCTGAAGGACATTATATCCATGGCTATGATCAACTTAAAAAAAAATGTTTATTGGACACGTAAAAGACAAGCCGAAGACAGAGCGATATGGAAGCAGCTCGTCAAAGACTCCATTCACGCTTTTCAAGAGGGGCACGACCTTCAGCAATGAAGACTACGAAGAAGAAGAAGGCATATAAAAAGCACTTATGACAGGTCATAACAAACAAGGTCTAGGTACATTTATATAACATAAGCTCACGCCTGTATCTCCAAAGGGGTAGGTAGAGGCGCATTAGCCAACTAGAACACCCACATTTCGCCGAGCTTAGTTTCGTCCCAGATGTGATAGGGGGCGAGCCTATCGCCATATCGGGCACAAATTCCAGACTCCGGGCTGATATGGAAAAATCCAATAACACTTTGCCCGACCCGGGGATCGAACCCGAGACCTCAGAGCCGTAGTCGTACCGAAATACCACCACGCCACCGAGGCAGTCACATTTATGTAATAATTATGTTATAACGTTATCAATTTAGAAACAAGCAGGCAGGTATGGACACAATACCAAGGATGAGGCTTTGATTAGAGGTTGTGATTTGAAAGGAAACGAGATGTGGTAGGAATGATAGCAGGGAATTGACGGGAAAATAAAATAGGAAGCTTGTAGGATTTGACTGGAAATGTGGATAAGGAAAATCATGCCGTGGGCTATAAGGCCCTGACATAGCTAACTTACCAGCCTTTCTCTAGCTACCTACGGATGACGACCCGAAGAAGAAAGGCAGAAAGAAACTCCGGGCTTGTTTTTTTCGTCACAAATTGACTTTACTTTTTTTCTCAATTTTGTTTACAAGATATAGTATAACTCATTTTTACATTTATATGGATTTATGCAATCTCAACGCCACTAAAAGTATAAGGTACCGTAAGTATAATAGAAATAATGTATTGGTATTGCAGGATGCATAAATCCATACTTACAAAATATCCTTATATCTATGTAAAAAACAATGTTCAAAACATCAGCGGCCTGAGCAGGAAAATTTCTGACAACCGTAAATGTATTCGAACTCGATGCGCGTCTATGTAATTTGTATGAAATATTAATCAAATGTCATCAGTGCGCAGCGAGTTTACATTTACATTAGTTTTTCGTGCTCGGGCTACTGTAGTCAAATTGTATGATGCGACTTCTAAAACAAAATTTTCTGGGATACTGTCGCCTTTGTCACAATTTGACCCACTTTTTGCACTTTACACAATCGTAACCTAACACAAGACCAACAATATTAACAGACTTTGAAATTGTAGTCTTCCATACAAAGTTAATGGGGAACAAATGTGGGTCATAGTTAGGGTCACCATATTTTTGGGTTTCGTAGGATTTGTGAAAACTTTTATAGCAGAGTCTGTTAAACAATCAGGTAGGTCACTGGGTAAGTGGTCTTCACATAGACACCCAAGATTGGTAAGGGGGGATTGGGCCCGAAGAATATTAATTCATCGAACCACACGCATTAGCGAGCTGCCACTACACGTTAGTTTCTGTGAGACAGTGGTATCAAAACGGTCGAGCTGGCACATTTGTGCTGTGGACGGTATTATATATAGTCTACATTTAAATACCTTAACTCCTTTATATGAGGACTGGAGTAATTTCGATGAAACGTAAACATATATTAAATTGATAAAATCCTGTACATTTGCGCCACCTTTAGGCTGAGATCTATAGAGCGAACTTTGACTAAGTCTGAATCAAAGAAACGAACTCAGTGTGGATGTGGTATTTTTAAATCAAACTATGATTTAGTATGAGTAATTTTTTACAAGAAAATCTTTGCTTAATCTGATGTCAGTCTGTTTTTATTGTAAGGAATGGCTCGAACGAAGTCGAAGTTCGATTTTAAAATTCCAAATCCTTACTTAGTTCGTCTCTTTGACTTAGTCAAAGTTCGCTCTTTAGATCTCAGCCTTACGCCCGAATAGTCAATCGCTACTCAACTTTAACGGCTCCTTACATTGATTTTCGGCATACAATGTTGACATATAAAGCGGCCTTAAACGACATAAGGCGACCTTAACTGTATGAACATTTGGCGGTTAGTGTATTATTAAATTTTCATCCAATTTGAAAAGGGGGCGAATTTCAATTCGTCCCCTGTATACATATATTTTTGTCTGTTCACCGATGCCTCCAACATGCGTTTATTTGGAAAAGCTATAAAATAAAAAGTTGAAGAAACTTAAAATCCGACTTCAACTTCAATAAATCAGTTTACGATTTATGGAGTAGGTGTTTTAATTTGATGATGGCACCGACTTCAAAGAGAGTAACAAATGTTTGACTTCTTGAAGTCGGTTTTAAGTTTTGTTAATTAACTCTTGCTATTAAATGGAGCATACATACACCTCTGACTCTTCTATGTTAAGTGTGTTTTCTTTGTGAATTATCGCTTGCTATAACGTTGAAGGAAAACATCGTGAGGAAACCTGCATACCCGAGAAATTCTCCATAAGAATTTCGAAGGTACGTGTAGTCTACCAACCCGCATTAGGTGAGCGTGGTAAACTAAGGCCTAACCCCTCTCATTAGTAGAGGAGGTCCGTGCCCAGCAGTGGGACAGATATTACAGGGCTAATATTATTGTTATTAACTCTTGCAATGTTTGGGACTTATCCCCCATCTGCCTTATATACAGTCACCCTACACCCAATCCGAGCAGAACCGCAGGCGAAAGTTATTACTTTTATATCTTTCTTTTCGTAATAAAACTGGAGTCTCATGCCCTTGTCTTCGAGTTACGTCATACGTTTGTAAAGCGCCTTATACACACACCGAGGCTTAATTAACTTATATTAGGGCATATTAGATTTATAGAATATTGGTATTATAATTATGGTTTTCTTTATGTCAGCGAATGTTGAATTTGCTTTCGAGAGATTGTGGTCATAATTAAGTAGGAACTCGAATTCGTTAAATATTTAATATACAACATAAAATAAACCTTATTGTGAAAATATAATCGAAATGAAACTATTTTTACGGATTCTATCACGATTTGGTTTTAATTTATATGCCCGACGTTTCGAAGGCTGCAAAGCTTTCGAAACGTCGGGCATAAAAATGAAATCCAAACCGTGATAGAATCCGTAAAAATAGTTGAATTTCAATGAATAACACTCACGTAAACCTAAGTAATCATAATATAATCGAAATTTGTTCCAAAACATACACATAAAAACCCAAAAAATGGGCCCGTTAATAGTATTATTTTTATCGTCTATCTAAACTCTATGAAAAAAAACACTTCATGGACCGACTTCAAAACTTATCCGATTGTTACCAAATTTATATGAGAGCCTTGAAATAAGTTCTATCGAACACAAAAAAATCTTGAAGGTCGGTCCATATTAGGTGGCGATATCGCGTAACATTCATAAAACATATAAGGACGAAATGAGGATATCTTTTTTTTGAATTGCGTCGAAAATAGCCCATTGTTTAATATCTCAGTTTACTTGTTTTATTATTAAGCTTCAGATACATATAACAAGTTTAAAAATGTAACAGACCTACTTCAAATCCGATCGTGACCAAGTTATATGGGACCACCCTTGAAATAATCTCTATCGAACACAAAAATAATTATGAAAAACGGTCCAGATTTGGCCGAGATATCGCGTAACATTTATAGAAAAAAAACAGACGAATTGACAACCTTCTCCTTTTTGGAAATCGGTCGAGAAGTGAGTGATATGTGGAGTGAAAGATGTAGTGACAAGAATAGAGAAAGGGATGTTGAGATGGTTCGGACATATTGAGAGGATAGATGATAGGAGATTGACTAAATAGATACACAAGAATAGTGTTGTGGGGAAAGTCGGTAAAAGTAGACCGCGTCGATGTATTAGGAAAGTCGTTGTTGTATTGAATAAATTATAGGTAAAAAGTAGCATAACATACGCGAATGCATGAAGAGATTGATGAAAGTAGATGAAGCGAAAGTAGTTTTTTCTTTTATAGCAGAGACTGGCAAACGAGCAGATGGGTCACCTGATGGTAAATAATCTCCACCGCACATAGACACCCAAGACACAAAAAGAATCATGGGTGCGTTGCCAACTTAAAAGGAGTGAATGGAAGGGGAGGGAAAAGGGAATGGGAAAGGGTGGGGGATTTGCTACTTGGGCCACCGGAAATCTCACTCACCGAACGAAACGCGACAGCAAGCTGCCACTTTACGTCGGTTTTTTGTGAGATTGTAGTATCAAACCGGTCGAGCCGATTCGTGCTGTAGACGTAATTGTCTACAGCGTGACTCTACCACTCAAAAAATTATTGTCAGAATCGGGCATATGGACAGTGGAAGTCCATAGTCTCTGCCTACCTCTTTGATACAGGCGTGATACTGATATTATGTATGTTTGTATAAAAATGTATGTACAATTTACGCCTTGTATATTATGTATAAACCCTTACTTCAAATCTGCTTATTCGCTTACATTAGAGTGCTTTTAATTGCTCTGTGCCTTACCAAGTGTGTAATACTGTTAACAGCTGTGGCGCATTAGTGCTTGCGCGCACTGACGACTTTTATAGTTTATTAAAGCCTCAATTGTCCCACTCCTGGGCAAAGGCCTCCCAACATTTCCTCCACACATCCCGATCTTGGGTGTCGTTCCGCCAGGTCTTCTTAAAGGCGTCAAACTCGTCGCGCCATCTTTTTCGTGGTCTGCCACGGCGCCTTTTTGCTTCTTGTGGCAGCCATTCTGTCAGGGCTCGTGCCCACATGTCTTTCGACATACGGTAAATGTGTCCTGCCCAATCCCATTTAAGTTTGGCTGCCTTTCTACAAACGTCCGCGATTTGCGTGCGAGAGCGCAGTTCGGTTCGGCAGACGACTTTTATAGTTTAAATAATTATAATCAGAAGTTAAGAAACTTAACAGACCGACTTCAAATCGTGACCATATCGGACCACCCTTGATATAAGCTCTATCGAACACCAAAAAATTTTGAAGACCGGTCCATATTTGGCGGAGATATCGCGTACATAAAAAAAAACCTAAGGACGAATTGAGGATATGCTTTGGAGTCCGTCGAAAATAACCCGTTGTCGTCACCCTGATGTTTAATATCTTACATAAATAGTACTTTTACTGTCCCACTGCTGGGCATGGGCCTCCTCTACTAATGAGAGGGGTTAGGCGTTAGTCTACCACGCTGGTCTAATGCGGATTGGTAGACTACACATACCTTTGAAATTCTTGTGGAGAAATTCTCAGGTATGCAGGTTTCCTCACGATGTTTTCCTTCGCCGTTATAGGAGGCGATAATTCACAAAAATAACTTAACATAGAAAAGTCAGAGGTGTGTACTCCATTTTAGAGTTGGTCTCGAACCTCCGACACTTGTCTCGGCAGTCCGTACCATTCCCAACTAAGCTATCGCTGCTACTAATAATATGCTGTGTTGATATTTACCTATATTACATTCAAGAATAACCACAATAGAATTGTATTACAGTCCATTTTACGCAATCGTCGTTGATTTTACGTGTCAACTCAACTGTCGACGCTTTGATCGCGACTCGCGTTATATAGATATGTACAAACATTGAAATCACTTCGTTTCTAAACGCGATATTGACAATCCATTGAAAATATTAGGTACGCCGTCGCCCTCTGGCTGCCTTCACAGCAAATTTCGTACTCGATCGCCAATGTCATTGGCATTACTTCCGTTCTTAAATAAGTTTATATTATATAGCAGAGACTAGCAAACGAACAATTGGGTCACCTAATACAGAATCCCCACCTCTAGTGTATCTTTAGTCGAATTTCATGTGTTTTACATACAAACATACAAGTATGGACTATGGTAAGAAATTACCACTGGTGATGAACACCCATGATACTTTCCTTTCTTTAACATGGTAGGCATTTACCATCACTAGTCTATGGATGGTAACTACCAGTGGCGAACGGTAAAAAATTCTAAAATTCTTATGCCGGAATGAATTGAATTGTATGGACCCTTCACTACTGGTAACTAGTTACCATTAGGTGTGGCGTCTGCTCACCCGATAACCACCGAAACTACAGAAAAAAACATTGAAAACATTTATTATGAAGTGTTAACAGTTTAACCATGAATTAATGGTTATTTCTCGTTTCGCACGCAACTTCTTAATTCACACACCATTCATCCAATTTAACATTTCAATGGAATTTGTTAGAGTGATAAACAACCTTTCTTGATTATTTCGAAATTAAGAAGGATCGAACCCGAGAACTCAGCGGCCTGAGCAGGAAAATTTCTGACAACCGTAAATATATTCGAACTCGATGCGCGTCTATGAAATTTGTATGAAATATTAACCAAACGTCATCAGTGCGCAGCGAACTCGAATACATTTACATTTACATTAGTTTTTCGTGCTCGGGCTACTGGACAGTAGATTTCTTTTGAAAATTATGGCTTTCACACATATGCGATGATCTAGCTAATGTCAAGTTAAATAGAACAATTATTTTTTTTACAATGATCATGAAACCCAGATGTGTATGATCTCAAGGTCCTGCTGGGATTATGGCGGTAATTCCTTCCAGTACAATGCCCCTCAGATGACCTTCACTCGGCGAATCGACCGAAAGTCAGCCAACGCACCAATCAAACTTATCAAAGATCACCTGTTAAAATTTTCCACATTATACTGTCCATCTTCATTGAAGTTTGATGCATTAAACCACATCACTTAAAACCAACAAACACAGCTCTCGAGAATATGAAATAATTTTAACAAGCGACGCCCACCCTGTCAGACTTCCCGTCAATATCCCAGTCCAGCCCGCCTAGCATAGCTCAGTTGGGAATGGTACGGACTGCCGAGACAAGTGTCGGAGGTTCGAGACCAACCCCAAAATGGAGCATACACCTCTGACTTTTCTATGTTAAGTGTATTTTCATTGTGAAATATCGCTTGCTATAACGGTGAAGGAAAACATCGTGAGGAAACCTGCATACCCGAGAATTTCTTCACAGGAATTTCGAAGGTATGTGAAGTCTACCAACCCGCATTAGGCCAGCGTGGTAGACTAAGGCCTAACCCCTCTCATTAGTAGAGGAGGCCCGTGCCCAGCAGTGGGACAGTAATATTACAGGGCTAATATTATTATTATTATATTTATCAATCTTAGATGGGGTCCTAGACTATAACAAAATTAATATCGTTAAGAAAGAACATCAAACTTAAAACACCTGATCGGAATCCGCCATGTTTTCTTTATCGAACGTTGGAATGTTTTAACGCTATTGAACGATTATGAATACAATTTTTATGAAGTGTACTATTGCGGTATTTTTACACTCTACTAAATTATTATGAATAAAGGGGTTAATAAATAAATAAATACAACCACGCCACCGAGGCACTCTAAACATAATGGCATCGTTTTAAGCATTCAATAACTTAGAATTAGTTTCTAGTGACCGTGTAACTTTACTATACAGTAATTTGTATTTAACGAGGGTTAAAAGCAATAACTATTTGTTTAAACTCAGTTTAATATATTGTAACAAGGGATAGTAAAAGTGGAAGTAATTTTTCATTATGGAACTACTTTAATTTAAACGATGAGTGTAAGATGTAGCTCACGCTGTAGGCCATAACGTCTACAGCACGAATGAGCCAGCTCGACCGGTTTTATACCACTTAAACCAACGTAAAGTTAGAATTTGGAATTTTTGACAGCCTCCGTGGCGTACTAGGCGAGTAGCCGGCTATGAAGCGAGAGGCCGCGGATTCGATTCCGGCATTGAGACAAATGTTTGTGTGGCCCACAGATATTTGTTTCAAGTCTGGGTGTTGTGAGACCGCGCGTCTCTCATAGTCTCTGACACCCATGATACAGGTTCAGGACAGGGTCAGGACTAGGTGTGTGACTGTTAAGTAGCACCTCGGTGATGCATTACGTTCCTTAAGTGAGATTTCTGATGGTCTTTGGTACGAATATTTTCTTCTACATTAGAGTGCGACAATGGTAGAAAAAAAATAGATTTAGGCTAAGATCTATAGAGCGAACTTCGACTAAGTCTGAGTCAAACAAACGAACTGAGTGGGAATTTAGAATTTTTAAATCGAACTTTGACTTAGTCCGAGTCATTTTTTACAATAAAATCTTTGCTAAGTCTGTCTGTTAGTCTGTTTTTTCTTATAGCAGAGATTGGCAAACGAGCAGATGGGTCACCTGATGGTAAGTGATCTCCACCGCCCATAGACACCCAAGACACAAAAAGAATCATGGGTGCGTTACCAACCTAAAAGGAGGGAATAGAAGGGGAGGTAAGAGGATTGGGAAGGGAGTGGGGAAATGGGCCACCGGAAATCTCACTCACCGAACGAAACGCGATAGCAAACTGCCACTTTACGTCGGTTTTCTGTGGGACAGTGGTATCAAACCAATCGAGCCGGCCCATTCGTGCTGTAGACGGTACTGTCTACAGCGTGGCTCTACCACTCAAAAAGTAAAACTAGTAAAACCATTTTCTGCAACATGCTTGAAAACGTATGTTGCGCCGACCCCATATTAAGGTGGGCATGTAGAAAGAAAGTTAATGTACCTTTATAGGAACAACGGCTACATTCAGTAGCCCGAGCACGAAAAACTAATGTAAATGTAAACTCGCTGCGCACTGATGACATTTGATTAATATTTCTTACCTAGATGCACAGTTGACGCTCGGAAAATGGGACAGCAAAGAAGTGCTTAAGCACTCGTTTTACCTACAGTCGGACGTCGATAGAATTCTAAATTTCAAAATTCAAATTAAAGAACGCTTACTCATTTCGTTTAAAAACCTACTTTATAACACGTGCTTAGGGTTATATTTGTGTTGATTTAATTACAACTTGTGATCGTTTTCTTTGTTTTATTTCTGAGATCACTTTTTAGGAGGATATTTGCAAAGAACTGTGCATCTAGGGTATAATATATTGTTGAATATTTCATACAAATTTCTTAGTCGCCCATCGAGCACGAATACATTTACGGTTGTCAGAAATTTTCCTGCTCGGGCTGCTGAACCAGTTAATTATTACTAAAGAATTTTAAATTGCATTACTCGCGCCTTTACATTTTCCTTTTTTACATCCAAGCTTCGCCTTACAAAGGCAACGTTGAATCGGAGCAGATTTTCTGCCTTTATTACATTCATTAAGTTTTTAATTGTCCCTGTATTGTGTTTCAAAGATCCTGAAAATGCAGGCTTCTTTGGGATTTCATTATTCATCTTTCAAAGTTAAACTGGGGTTAATAATATTCAACATGAGTTTTTCTATAAAACTGAAACACTTTTTTTTAGTGGTAGAGTCACGCTGTAGACAGTTACCTCTACAGCACGAATGGGTCGGCTCGACCGGTTTGACACCACTGTCTTACAGAAAACCGACGTAAAGTGGCAGCTTGCTGACGCGTTTCATTCAGTGAGTGAGATTTCCGGTGGCCCATTTCCCCCCTCCCTTTCCCAATCCCTTTTCCTTCCCCTTCAATTCCCTCCTTTTAGGTTGGCAACGCACTCATGATTCTTTTTGTGTCCTGGGTGTTTATGGGCGGTGGAGATCAGTTACCATCAGGTGACCCATCTGCTCGTTTGCCAATCTCTGCTATAAAAAAAAAGGTCTCGAACCTCCGACACTTGTCTCGTCAGTCCATAGCAACTGAGCTATCGCTGCTCTCAATAAAATTGGAATTTTATTTTGGAATTTTTGAGTACGCTCCGCAGCTTTCCAATTTTCCACTCGACATGAGGCTGAACCGACTGAATTCGGTGTCCCATACTATTTGGAAGCTTCGAGTGTACTTCTCATTTAAATGACTTGTGTTTTGGTGACATATTGTTTACACGGAATTATGGATTGGTATGTCACAGGCGGCTCGGCCTCCGGTGGCCCATAAAACCTAACCTATTTCTTATGTAACATATATATATGCAGGAAGTCTCTGGATGCAGGCCGCTTCCAACAGGTCGATCTGGAAATCTTTGGGGGAGGCCTATGTTCAGCAGTGGATGTCCTATGGCTGATGATGATGATGATGATTATATATGTGCCGCCTCCGACGGGAATAAGGAGATATTCAATTAATCTATCTTTTCATAAACCGGGAGTTCCTGTGTTCGATTCTCAGGTTTCTTATCTTATTCAAAGATTTTTATTTATATTAGAGACTGGTAAACGATCCGATGGGTCACTTGATGGTAAGTGATCTCCACCGCCCATGGTCACCCAAGACAAAAATAATCATGGGTGCGTTGCCACACTAAAAGGAGGTAATGTAAGGGGAGGGAAAAGGGGGATTGGGAAAGGAAGGGGGGAAATGGCCCACCGGAATTCTCACTCACCGACCGAAACGCGACACCATCTGCCACTTTATGTCAGTTTTCTGTGAGACAGTGGTATCAAACCGGTCGAGCCGGCCCATTCGTGCTGCAGACGTTATTGTCTAGCGTAGTTCTACCACTCATAAATTTTTCTAACACGTCTGATACTTTCGGATATTTACCAGTGTCAGGTAGATACCTACTTCTACTTGGCGAATACTGAGCCTGTGGCCTTTTTAGTCATGTCTCGGGCACGGATGGTTTAAGATATGAGCACGTTCATGATGTTTTATGTGCTCATTTTATTTCACTAATAATATTTACCACGTATAACTAACAAATTTGTTACCTCTTAGTGTTATATATTCTGTCTTTTTTTGTGTTCTCCCACTTATTGTTGCCTGAGACATTGGCTGAATAAAGTTTATTTCTTTCTTCTTCTTTTTATATTTCTAATTATAACCAATTTTCAAATGATGCCATCGACCACAATGTTCTAATTCCGCCCAAAATCGATAACAAGTACCCGTAGCTATAAACAGACATTTAGCATTCATAAAAGGGGTGAAGGGGACGATCTGGGGGGGTGGAATCCCATTAATTTAATAACCTGTTACTAAATAGTATGTAAATGGAGGCCCTTGAGAGTTAACTGCCTACATTACGAGTATGGATGTAATTGTTATTTTAACTGACTGCCTCCGTGGCGTGGTGGTATTTCGGTACGACTACGGTTCTGAGGTCTCGGGTTCGATCCCCGGGTCGGGCAAAGTGATATTGGATTTTTCCATATCAGCCCGGAGTCTGGAATTTGTGCCCGATATGGCGATAGGCTCGCCCCCTATCACATCTGGGACGGAACTAAGCTCGGCGAAATGTGGGTGTACTAGATCGCTAGTGCGCCTCTGCCTACCCCTTCGGGGATACAGGCGTGAGCTTATGTTATGTTATGTTATGTTAGTTTAAAGTCACGGACGGAAAAAAAGATGGACGGAGAGCTAGGAACATTGAAACTGAAGCATGGTTTTCCGCCCATTGGATCTAACATAAGCACATTTGAGTATAGTTTAGTCCCCCCCTTTCCAATTTCCCGTTTGCCAGCCTTCCCTAAATAATATATAATGGAAAATTTTATTTGGACTTTGCATTAACCTTTCTTTCCTTCTACGTGCCCTTATCCCACCTTAATGTGGGGTCAGCGCAACACACTTTTTCAAGCATGTTGCAGAAAGGATTTGGCTTAGTTTTACGACCGGCTGCCTGCCTGACATCAACCCCATCTGGAGGATCCAGTTCCGAGAAAATAGTGTTAGAAAAATACCACTCCCGAACTGGGAATCGAACCCAGGACGTCCCGCTCCACAGCCCATACATGCTGCCACTGGACTAAGGAGTGGCACTTTATATTAACCATCAACTAATTTAATTTCAACATTTGACAGCCATCTTGTATTCTTACATCTGTTCTTATTTCCAACGCGTACGCTTAGAGAATAATTTATTTCCAACACGTATGCTTTCCACACATGT
Source organism: Clanis bilineata (assembly GCA_036417725.1). Taxonomy (NCBI): domain Eukaryota; kingdom Metazoa; phylum Arthropoda; class Insecta; order Lepidoptera; family Sphingidae; genus Clanis; species Clanis bilineata. Next base: position 3,696,757 of record CM071165.1, read on the forward strand.
ACTGACAGTGAATTATTAAATTCACAGATGCTTTTATATTTCAGCTGTTATTTTAATTTAAGCAGAGGCTGTAACTAATGGATCACCTGATGGTACGTGATGATTACTAAATAATCAAAAGTTTAAAAACTTAACAGTCCGACTTCAAATCCGATAGTAACCAAATTTATATAGGACCACCCTTGAAATAAGCTCTATCTAACACAAAAAGAATTTTGAAAATCGGTCCACATTCAGCGGAGATATCGCGTAACATACACAAAAAATACAGACGAATTGAGGACCTCCTCCTTTTTGGAAGTCGATCGAAAATAATGAACTTTACACAAATATTAACTGTTGTAAAGAACATTTTAGTCTATGAATTTACTATTGTGTTCATATGTTTCAATTGAGGTGTCCGAGGCTTTAATTATGTTACACTTTCTATATGCTCAATTAGTTTAGTTTAATTTCTAGTACTAATAGTTTCTGAGAATGAGAATATAATTTATGCCCGATATGACGATAGGCTCGCCCCCTATCACATCTGGGAAGGGAAATAGCTCGGCAAAATATGGTTATAGTTTTCTAGTTTGTCTCTGCCTACCCCTTCGGGGATACAGGTGTGGATATATGTAATTTCTATTCTAACAGCGGTCAGACAGACAAACATGGCGAAACTATAAAGGTTCAATTTTTGTCTGAACCCTAAAACGCCCTACCACAGACTCAAAGATTAATGCACTCAATCAGTCCTAGAATAGACTTTCCACTTTACAATGTCCTAAATGATGTCGCTTAAATCCTTTGTAACAGGGCTTTGGTAATGTCATTTTACTGAGTTAAGTCATAAAGTGATCGTTAAGGGAGCAGTAAAATAGTTGACGGTTGGGTTGTAACCAATGACTAAAGAAAAAATGAGAGGACTCGGCATAACTACGAAAAATACGTGTTTACTGCGAAGCCGGTTCCGCCATTTTGGTTTCACGATCTACATGTAAGTTGTCTGTCAAAGTATTTAAAAGTAAAATGCTGGAATATCTAAATTAATATATTAAAATAGCAGGAAGAAATAAACCGCGCAGACACTTTGCGAATAATCAAACTTATTTATTTTACAATAAGGCAAAAAATATTCGTAGTTATGCCAAGTCGTCTATCTTCTTTTGTTTATGGTTATAACTCTTTCAAAACAATACGTCATTGGGGTATATTTGTACATGGGGTACATGGGGTACATGGGGTAAGGTAGTAAACTACGAACAAGTTTGGCTGGTAGGATCAGTGGAGTGCAGTCTATATAGAGAAAGAGACACTCTAAAAAATAAAAAATAAACTTTATAGATTGCCTCGATGGCGGGTTGTATTTCGGTACGACTACCCTCCTGAGGTCTCGGATTCGATCCCCAGGTCGGGCAAAGTGATATTGGATTTTTCCAAATCAGCCCGGAGTCTGGGATTTGTGCCCGATATGGCGATAGGCTCCCCCCTATCACATCTGGGACTCAAACTTCAATTCCAATATGCACCATTTATTAAAATGCGAGGGCGATTATTACAATTTACACCCTAGAATGTTTTGTGAATGGTTAAGAATCACGTAAGATAAGTTTATTCTCTCAATATTATTACGCTGGCCGGCCTGGCGCGCGTATATTTCAAATAAACTGAGCGACTTATGACTAGGTCATAACTTTTGGATCACAAGTTTTGTGCTAATGACCAGTCTATATACTGTTGAATGTCGTTGTTTGGATTGCACTGCGTATACCATCACGGGCCTTACTTATAAAAACAGTTTAACTGAGCAAAAGGTAAAGAACAGTCTATCCCTTTTATTTTCAAACAATGTGACACAAGGAAAAAAGTGACAGAATATTCTTAACCAATTGCTCAGCTAAACTGTTTTTATAAGTAAAGCCCATGATAATGCCCCTTACTTATAAAAATATTTAAGCGCTGCTTATCTTTATACCATAGGTTGTCCCTTTCATTTTTAAACAATGTAACGCAAGGAAAAAAGTGACAGGTTATTCTTAACCATTTGCTCAGCTAAAACGTTTTATAAGTAAGGCCCATAGATAATATAGATAAACGAATGATTAATTGAATACCACTGCCAGTTGTAATATATTTGTGTTGTTTATACGATCTAAATTACAGCCTAATGTTTTTGTAAACAAGTCTGGGTAAACATGGGGTAAAATAGGGTTGCTAGTTACGCTGTTACCCCATTGTCTATGGTAAAAAATCCATAGGGCGACTAGTGTTCCAGAGTCAGCTTAATTAAAGTAATTGGTTGAAGTCTTGTACCTTTAATTGCTTCTTAATTTTAGTAAAAACTTAGTTTACTTAGTTACTTCTTAGTTAACTGTAAACTTTCATAAGTACATATATTGTATACTGTTTTGCGTCTAAATAAATAAATAAATAAATAAGTAGCAAGGGGTATTGGATTTGATTCTAGGCTGAGACACATGAGTTTTTCTGACATCATCATCATCATTTTATTGAGTGGTAGAAGCACGTTGTAGACACTTACGTCTACACCATGAATGGGCCGGCAAATTAGGTCGGCAATGCACCCATGATTCTGTGTCTTGGGTGTCTATGGGCGGTGGAGATCACTTACCATCAGGTGACCTATCTGCTCGTTTGCCAGCTTCTGCTATAAAAAAACAACACAGTGAATAGATCCCCCGAATGACGGGGACTAGGGGGACTGGTGGTGGGTGGTCTGTCTCTCTAGTTAGTCTCTGCTTACCCTTAGAGGACCCCTAGATGCAGGCGCAGTATTTTATTATCGACCGATTCCAAAAAAAGGAGATCCTCAATTCGCCTGTTTTATGTATGTTACGCGATATCTCTGCCAAATGTGGACCGATTTTTAAGATTTTTGTTTTGAGCTTATTTCAAGGGTGGTCCCATATAAATTTGGTCACGATCGGATAAGTTTTGAAGTCGGTCCGTTAAGTAAACTTGTGATTATTATCGATGTCAAGAATATATTCTTGACAACCCTATTTATCCATTAGTGCTTGCTGAATTACTACTACATTGAAACTATAGATTGGATGATTTACTTTCGGAAACTGTTTTATACCTCTACAATTTATCGATACATTTTGTTAATAATAGCAAAAGTTTAACAAAAACCTAAAACCGACTTCACCATTTTCACTCATTTAAGGCCATGTCTTCAATACTACTGAACCGATTTCGATGAAACTTGCACCATTCCCTTTATTTGGAAGATACGTAGTCTAATAAAAAAAGATCCATCGCAATCCCATTTATAGTTTCTGAGATATACGTGGACAAACATACATACATACATATATACATACATAAATATGTACACTTATGAGATTTGGACTGCCTCGTTGGCGTGGTGGTATTTCGGTACGACTACGGTTCTGAGGTCTCGGGTTCGATCCCCGGGTCGGGCAAAGTGATATTGGATTTTTCCATATCAGCCCGGAGTCTGGAATTTGTGCCCGATATGGCGATAGGCTCGCCCCCTATCACATCTGGGACGGAACTAAGCTCGGCGAAATGTGGGTGTTCTAGTTCGCTAGTGCGCCCCTGGCTACCCCTTCGGGAATACAGGCATGAGCTTATCTTATGTTATGTTTATCATTAAGGACTAAAATCTCATACAAAGGATTCATTCACATCTTTCTGTCTTTCCACCTGCTCTTATTTTTCCAGCATGTTACAGAAAGGATTTGGCTTAGTTTTACGACCGGCTTCCTGCCTGACGTCAACTCCCATCTTGAGATCCAGTTCGGGCCAATAGCGTTGCAAAAACACTACTGACCTAAGAATCAAACCCAGGACTCCCGGTCCACAGCCCATATATAGGTATATGCTGCTATACGGACGTGACCATTACTGCTCCTACCACTTTACATAATTAAAAAAATCCTTACAAAGTAACGTAACCTTCCTCGACCTTTTTATTTCAAAGATAGAAAAGATACCACGGCATTCATTAGAACAAAATGGCGGGTGCGTTCATTATTTCAAACGTAAATTAAAGTTATTAACGTAATTGCAAAAAAGAAAGATTTCCCTAAAGACTTCAGCCTAATTCTTTTGTGTATTTTGATTGACGTTGCTGTTGTAGGCTCGGCCCCCATTCACATCTGGGACGGAACTAAGCTCGGCGAAATGTGGGTGTTCTAGGTCCCTACTGCGCGTCTGCCTACCCCTTCGGGGATACAGGCGTGAGCTTATGTTGTTGTAGAGAATGTTAGACAATTATTTTAAAATTATTATTCACGCTTTTATTCCCGAAGGGGTAAGCAAGAATCAAAGAGATTTAATATTACTAACTATAGAGGCTATCAAGCAAGTTTCCAAACAAAAAAGTTGATCTCAAACTTCAGTACCGCCATCAACTACTTATTACAATGCGAGGGCGATTATTACAATTTACACCCTAGAATGTTCTGTGAATGGTTAAGAATCACGTAAGATAAGTTTATTATCTCAATATTATTACGCTGGCCGGCCTGGCGCGCGTATATTTAAATAAACTGAGCGACTTATGACCACTAGGTCATAACTTTTGGATCACAAGTTTTGTACTGTTGTCCCTTCTATATACTGTTGAATAACTTTGGCAAGAGTAAACTAGACGACACCCACATTTCACCAATCCGTACTAGATGTGATAGGGGAGGAGCCTATAGCCATTAATTTAAGAGGGGGGGGGGTAGTGGAGATGTCTTTCTAAATTTTGAAGTAGGCCATTCAGTTTTTAAAATTGTGATTCTTTCTTTCTACATGCCCTTATCCCACCTTAATATGGGTTCGGCGTACACACTTTTTCAATAATGATACAGTTTGTTGTAAGGATTTGGCTTTGTTTTTACGACTGGCTGCCTGCCTCACGTCAACCCCCCTTTGGAGGATCCAGTCTCGGGATAACAGCGTCAGATAAACACCATCTTGGGAAGTAACTAATTAAATAAATAACACCCAACAGTCACACACAGTCCTTACCCCACACTAAGATCGAGTCTTGTGTCGTGGGACTCAGGAACCACGAGAGACGCACGGTCTCTCAATATCCAGACCCGAAACAGATATCTGGGTTAGGCTTTATTCTAACACGTTGGCCTAACGCGGGTTGGTAGACTTCACATACCTTCATATTTCTTGTGGAGAAATTCTCGGGTATGCAGGTTTCCTCACGATGTTTTCCTCCACCGTTATAGCAAGCGATATTTCACAAAACACACTTAACATAGAAAAGTCAGAGGTGTATGCTCCATTTTGGGGTTGGTCTCGAACCTCCTACACTCATCTCAGCAGTCCATACCATTCCCAACTGAGCTATCGCTGCTAACTTGTGATTATTTGTTAAAAAATATTTGTTTATTAAATGCTAAATCAACCACCTTATCACAAATTATATTTTATCTCTCTAATTTATAAAGCTACAATGGAGCTGTTGCATACAAATGCAGGATCTCAGCGGTTTGAGATGAGCGTCGCTGTTTATCTTCAAAGCTCAGGATGGATTGCGACTCTGCAATATCGCTGCTGCGCGAAATTTGCTTAAAGTAGGTCATTCAGACGCTGTTATGCCAAATAAACCCAACCAACCAAATATACAATGTATTGTTAGATAACATAACATACATGACATAAGCTCACGCCTGTATCCCCGAAGGGGTAGGCAGAGGGAACACCCACATTTCGCCGAGCTTAGTTCCGTCCCAGTGATAGGGGGCGAGCCTATCGCCATATCGGGCACAAATTTCAGACTCCGGGCTGATATTGAAAAATCCGATATCACTTTGCCCGACCCGGGGATCGAACCCGAGACCTCAGGACGGTAGTCATACTGAAATACAACTACGCCTATTAACAATATTGTCAGATTTTATACAAAATTATGTATTTATAATTACTAATTGACCATAATTACTTTAAGATACTTCTAATGCATTTTATACAAGTTTTTATTCTCAGTCAGAGTTTCTTGACGTTCTTCTCTGGCGAACCAGCTGTCCTAACTGAAAATTTTGACGAAATCTAAATGATAATATTTTATTCAGTGAATCATTTGATTATTTCAACTACGCTACCAAATATTTTATTAAATACGTCGCAATTTTCAAATTCAATCTAAAATGCGACGCACGACCTGTTTTTGATCAGAACGTGATTCGACAGTGAATTTTGTTGCCCAGTGTCCAGAAGGAATAACCAAATGTTTACTCTTTGGAATTGGATCTTGGGTACGTATTGTGAATGCATTGGGAGCCGGTCACGTGGGGCTACGTGAGTAATATACAACGACGTCACTCCTAATAGACGCCACATAACAGGCAGCCGCCATCTGACAACACATCTGATAAAATGAGCGCACCATTACTTTATTTATTTATTTTAGAGTTTGTGCCCAATATGGCGATAGGCATGATAAAGGTTGCAGAAAGTCGCTGGATGCAGGCCGATTCCAACAGGTCGATCTGGAAATCTTTGGGGGAGGCCTGTGTTCAGCAGTGGACATCCTATGGCTGATGATGATGATGATGATGATGATGATGGCGATAGGCGCGCCCCCTGTCACATTTTGGACGTAAATTAGCGCGGCGAAATGTGGGTGATCTAGTTCTCTAGTTCGTTACTGCCTACCCTGATACAGGCGTGATTCTATATATTTTAGAGTTTCCAAGAGAAGATACATTATAAATACTTAATTAACAATGACAAAAACTTTAATTCAGTGTTCCCCCATAAACAGGCAACCACAAGTTACACAAATTAACATAAATCCGCTAAAAAGATATCAAAAAGAGATACAAAATGCGAAAATAACAACAATCTGGGATCTAGCAAAAAAGTTAAACAAAAAAGTGAGATCAATTAACCGGTAAAATTACAACTTACAAGTAAACAATAATCACAAGTTTAAAAACTTATATTTCATATCACTTTTACATGTCAATTACAAGTATATATTAAAACAATAATAATGACGTCGGAATTTCGTGGCTATCCCTGAGAAGAAATGCCGAAACAAACTCAAGGGTTATGGCCTCTTTTAAAGTCCAGACAATACATGATATATTACAATAAGCGCTTAATATCGCTTCTTACCTTAAATAGATGGTACTATTAAGATTCTACGACACAGTTCCCATAAATCAAAAGGCAATATCGGGTAAACACCACTTACTATCTGTTTTGCATAAAATCAATGTTACGGACGCAAATGTATGACCGGAATATTAAAATTTGATATTGGATCTTTGTGTATAATAGTATCAGTCTTCTGAAATAATCTTTATTTTAAAAGGTTTTATACGTTTGAACCGACTTAAAAAATAATCATCATCCTCATCATCATCATCCAGCGGCGTGCATAGGCATTCCGATAAGGGTAGACAAAAATCTTGCACAATTGAGTTCTTCAACCCTTGCATTACCATCAGTATCAATTTAATCTCCGTGTCGATTTCAACCGTAAACCTATCGCTGCTATTTTGGGAATCTGTATTTAGTCATGCTTTTTATTCTATATTTATGGAAATAGCAAATTGTCAGGGTAGACAGTGTCTCTTTGTCTATATTGAATGCACGCCACTGTCATTATCCATAGGACGACCTGTTGGAAGCGGCCTACATCTAGCGACTTCCTGCGACCTTTATCTTTACCTTTTTTTTTTTAATAATCACAAGTTTAAAAACATAACTTCATTTTACAGATTAAAAATCCGATCATGGCCAAATATTTATATGGAATCACCCTTGAAATAAGCTCTATCGAACACAAAAAGAATTTTGAAAATCGGTCCACATTTAGCGGAGATATCGCATAACATACATAAAAAATACAGACGAATTGAGGACCTTCTCTTTTTTTGAAGAGTCGACACTGGCAATCGACCAGGTGGGTCACCTGATAGTATGGACAATTAAAGAATCAAGTGTGCGTTGTCAATCTGAAAAGAGGGAAATATTGGGAAAAGGAGGACGGAATTTCCACCGGAAATATCACTCACAGAAATCACTGATAAGTGATCACAGCCCATAGACACCAAAAGAATCATGGATGAATAAAATTGTCAAGCTAAAAAGAGGGAAATATTGGAAAAGGGACGGAGGAATTTCTACGAGAAATCTCATTCACTGAACGAAACGCCACAGCGAGCTGCTTACTTCGGTTTTCTGTGAGGCAGTGGTATTAAAGCGGTCGAGCCGGCCCATTCGTGCTGTAGACCTGGTTGTCTACAGCGTGGCTCTACCACTTTTTATTAATATTACATACAATAATACTGAAAGGCCTATCATTACCAGGCACTTCACTATGTCAGTAAAAGCAGTAAATATTCCACATGTGTTTAGGGTTCCGTAGGAAAATATAAAAACGGAACCCCTTTTGACCGATGTCAAAAGAAAGAGGTAATCAATTTGTCTGTGTTTTTTACGTATGTAACGCGATATCTCCGTCAAATGAGGACGGATTTTCAAGATTCCTTTTGTGTTCGATAAAGTTTAATCTATTGAAATTTGGTCACAATCGTATAAATTTTGAAGTTAGTTATAAATTATAACCCAATCGAATTATTGTTGTTATTTCATTTAACATACCTACCTGTATAAGTGTATAAAATATTCCAAATTTAACAAAAAAGTACATTTTGAACATAACAAAAAGTTCGGTTTCGGTTTTGGCCGAAACTGGAACATATACCGAAGATTCGTTTTCGGCTTCGGTTTTGGTAGAAAATCCTATTTCGGTTGGACACTAGTTATAATATCATCATGTACATCTAATGATATTTATATTATTTTATTATTTTTTTGAGTTGATAATTGGCGACATATTAAGCTTAAGCTTAAGCGTAAAAATGGTTCCTTAACTTTATATCCTTTATAATCAACATCCACAGGACGTCCACTGCTGGGTAAGGCCTTCCCCAAAGATAGATAGACCTAACTTTATTTTACAGAGTAGACAAATCTAAATAACTAGTAGTAGCTGAGCTGAGCTTAACCCAGCTTGCCGCCCACTTATAAAAATATTTAAAATAAATACACCCAACAGTCACACACATAGTCCTGACCCCACACTAAGATTGAGTCTTGTGTCGTGGGATTCCGTAGATTTCGTAGTTCCTGATAAGGAACTCACAATACCTAGGCCCGAAACAAATATCTATGGACCACACAGACATTTGTCTCGGTGCGGGAATCGAACACGCGAGCACAGGTTTCACAGCCGGCTACTCGCCTGTTGCACCACGGAGGTTGACATTTACGTGCTTCTTATCTTTAAGAATAGCTTAGATTTCATTTTCAAACAATATGACGCAAGGAATTATTAATTACATGATAAAATATTCTTAAAGATAAGATAAGCGTACAATTTTTACAAGTAAGGTACGATGTATTAAGTAGTTTTTTAAAAAAAGGGGTTTTATTAATGCTTATTCACTTAGCCTTTTTACCGCGAAGTTCCCTACAGAACCCTTCATTGTGCGTGGTCTAACACGCACTTGGCTTTTTAAGTATTATACGCTCGTATCATCGTGTATTCATTAATCAAGTGTCACGCGACCATGACGGCGGCGATCTATTATTTACTTCAAAATTATGTGCCTTGGAACTTCGGATTACCATTGTGTTAGATATTATTTGTATATACTTTTTTATACTGTGACTGGTAAACGAGCATATGGGTCACCTGCCCCCTGATTTTTGACATCGATTTGTATTTGGCTTCGATTCGATTTCATTTCTTCTTTCTTTCTACCTGCCCTTATCCCACTTTAATGTGGGGTCGGCGCAACACACTTTTTCAAGCATGTTGCAGAAATGATTTGGCTAAGTTTTTACGACCGGCTGCCTGCCTGACGTTAACCCCCTCTGAGGGGTCCAGTCCCGGGCAAATTAAATTAGAAAATTCGCTTGGCCCGACCTGGGAATCGAACCCACGACCTCCCAGTCCACAGCCCATACATGCTGCCACTAGACCAAGGAGGCGACGAACTTGGGATTACCATTGTGTTAGATATTATTTGTATATACTTTTTTATACTGTGACTGGTAAACGAGCATATGGGTCACCTGGGGGGTTACCAATCACCTCTTATAGCAGTATTATTATAATTTTACTTGTACCGATTCCCATACAAAACAAACGAAGAACGATTATAATAATACTGCTATAAGAGGTCGTGGTAACCTTGCTGTCCCCTAATTTTTGACTCTCGATTAGAATTTGACCTCGATTCGAATTCATTTATTATGTTAAAATTCCACCGAAATCGAGTAAAAAAAGCTAATGTTGCATTAGATTCGAGAACTTGGCATTTGGTAATTGCGTGACATTAGTGCACTTTTTAACACTATTTTGGTTTAGTATATTTGGGTGTCTATGGGCGGGGGAGATCACTTACCATCAGGTGACCCCTCTGCTCGTTTGCCAATCTCTATAGTAGAGAGCGAGAGTAGCGAGCTTTATATATATATAAAAATCGGGAATAGAAATTAAAACCAAATCGTGATAGAATCCGTAAAAATAGTTTTATTTCCGATGTTTCGCAGGCTTTGCAGAAGGCTTTATAGTTTTATTTCAATGTATAACATTCGCGTAAACTTAAAAAGTCGGTAATCATGGGTGCGTTATCAACCTAAAATTGGGAAAGGGAGAGGAGAATTGGGCCACGTGAAATCTCACTCACCGAATGAAATGCGACAAAGAGCTGCCACTTTACGTCGGTTTTCTGTGAGATTGTAGTATCAAACCGGTCGAGCCGGACTACCACAGACGTTACTGTCTACTGACTCTACCACTCCAGGATGTTTCTAAGATTTTGCTTTAGTTTTACGAATGCCTGCCTACCTGACATAAGAGTCGTTAGAAAAACCACTTTGCCCCTCGGATTTGAACCCAGGACCTCCAGGTCCACAGCCAGTGGCGTGCATACCATACAGACAACGAGGCACCGTCTACCCTTACAATTTGATAAATAAAGAAAAAATCTCAACCAAAAATATATATAATGCTCAACTTTTAAATCGACACGGGGCTCACTAAATATAATATTTCTATCTGCCCTTATCCCACGTTAATGTGGGGTCAGCGCAACACATTTTTTCAATCATCTTGCAGAAAGGATTTGGCATAATTTTTACGACGAGCTACCTGCCTGTCTTCTACCCTCATCTGGGGATACGGTTCCAGATTAATAGTGTTAGAAAATTACCCCACCCGACCTGGGAATCGAACCCAGGACCTGCAGGTTCAAAGCCCATATTACCACTGGACCAACGAGGTGATACAAACCTCTGAATGTATAAATTCGTAAAAAGCTATGCATAGTAAACACATCCTTAGTACCAAAGACACATTGTCTAAATGAGGGTAGAACGGTTTTCTATCCGTGAATTGTGAACGTTGCCGAATACTGTAATAGTATGGAGCAGTGGAATGGGAAGTTGACACTGGGATGAACGTGACTTGAATGAATTTGGAGAGATAAGTAAGTTGCGGCAATATACTGGACATTTTGAAAAATGTCTAGAGAATTATTTGTATTTGAAGCTTTCTTGGTTGTTGCATATGGGGTGTGAACTGGAAGGTTTAGGGTGTGAATTCCAGGTTAGGAATTGTGGTTTTATAACACGGTTCCACTCCCTTTTCCAATCCCTATTCCCCCCCTTTTTGGTTGGTAACGAAGCCATGATTCTTTTTTTCAGCAAATAAAACTGTGTATTCCATTTATTTTTTATTGATTTCTTATTTTTTAATTTATGTGTTTATTGTTATTGAAAACACAACACAGGAAATTTTTTATCAATCCCAGTAGTTTTTTGGGCATACTCTGTAAAAAAAAATAACTGTTTCAGGTGTTTTCCCTTTAGTCTGTGCATTGAAGTTTACAGTTTTTTTTAATCCCTTAGGAAATGCAAAAAAATAACTATACGTATGGCTTACTTCGATGATGTTCATCAGTGTTATTTAGTTGTTATCTAGGCTCTAGCTAGTCCATCCAACGCTAGATGGCCCTAAAGAATATATTGACGTTTCGATATTTTATTCTCATAACATCGATGAATTGAGAATCAAAACATCGATATTTTCCAGCTAAATATCGGTGTTTATTACACTTTTTTACGTTTTACTTTTCACTCTTTTACGTTTATTAAACATCGATATTATATAAAAATTGAAATTAATTGAGAACATTCTCCTTTTTTATCGGTTGAAAATATGGCTCATTTCATTAAGTCAGTTGAAAATATGAGACATTTCACTAAATGACGAATTGATCGGTACATCTGCGACACGCTGAGACGATGAGTTATTTGATTGGATTATAAATGGGGACGAGCTCCGAACAACGTGCTAAGTGGATGAATATCTGGCTCAATTACATATTCTGATTTTGTGTTTGTTCGCATTTCATTATTAATACATAAACTCGAACCTCTATCCCCGAAGGGGTAGGCAGACGCGAATTGGAGAAGTAGAACGCCCATTCTGCTGAGCTTATTTCCGTTCCTGATATGATGACTCTATTGATGTACAAATTCCGAACTATGGATACGGAGTAGAAAAACTCAATATTACGTACCTGACTCGGAAATCGAACCCGATCCCTCAGATCGGTAGTTGTACCGTACCGATGCAGTCCATTGTAATCAAATGAATAATACATGAATGGCGTAGTTATGCGTGCGTTGGACTACGGTCCTGAGGTCTCCGGTTCGATCCCCGGGTGGGAATGCTATTGTTTTTTTACTCCGTTTCAGCCGGGAGTCTGGAATTTGAGCTCGATATGGCGATAGGCTCGCCACATATCACATCTGGGACGGAAATAAGCTCTACATTGTGGAATTCATTGCAATTCACGTAACCTTTAGCAATATAGGCATGATGTGTAAAAAAAACAATCACAAAATCCAGTTCTCATAAGGGTAACGAAATTTCGTAGCAGACCTTCGTAGCACATACCCATTACAATTGCTACGAAACTTCGTAGCAAATATCTCGTAGCGCTACGCATTATAAAGTGAATTTTTAACGCTTTTTAATACAGCTTTGAATTTCCTTTGATGTACATTTTTTATCTTCAAAGGGAAAATGAGTGTATTGTATTATAATAATAAAAATGTTTAGATCTTTTACAATACATGTCACGCATTGTGCTGCGGGCGATGTTTTTAGGGTTCCGTACCCCATAAAAAAATGAACCCTTATAGGATTATTTAATACGCTGTTTGTCGAAAAATAAATTACAAAAGGCTTGAGTGAGGTATAACTTTTGACAATCATCTATTTTGAGTCTCTTAGCGAGTATTAAGAAAAACGAAAATTATTGTTATGACAGGGGAAGACCTCATCGAACATTCTTTGACCAAGTCAGAGATTTGCTCGAGAAAGGTCAATTTAAAAGTACCCTTAACCGACGTGCATGCATGAAGAATGTAATGAGACTGAATGAGGCGAAAGAGGTGTGTAAGGATCGTAGCAAATGGAAATCCGTTGTCTCTGCCTACCCCTATGGGAAAAAGGCGTGAGTCTATGTATGTATGTAATGACAAAATGTGTAGAAATAAATATGATTATGTTGTGTTATCACTATGACCCTCCCTAGTAAACATTTTCTGGTGGTAGGATATCCGACCGGATGGCGACCACCATACACATGATGCTAAAACCTGTCATAGAGACCCACACTCCGTGTGTGGTTCGCGTTCCAGGATCAGCCAGTGTACTTCCGGTTCTCTCGAGGGGCTTGCGGCATGACTTGATGGTTGGTTGAGACGGGTATGGGGGTATCCCTCTAGTTGCATCGGTCATCCGCTTGTTGCAAGCCCATTGATTTGCTTCCCTCTTCGGATTCGGAGTGTGAAGAAGCATAAATAGGCCGGCATGATTCAGACGACCACTGATAATCCCATTATTTTTCAGTGGTTGCTAGTTTTTTGGACTGCACTACTGTTACCAACAAGTGCGGTATAGTCACTTTGCCGTGCCCGGATAAAAAAAGCGGTATTTAACATTAAAATCACTTTGTTTCTTCCTCAGCAAATAGTGTGAGAAAGAAAGAGACAAACATAATAAAGCACCAGTAATGTTTAAGTAAGATCCTATAAGTATGGAACCCTCCTGATCGAGAGTTTATTTGTGCTTGACTTTTTTATTTATTTATCCCTCCAAATGTCACTTGTAGGACCGTCCCCGCTTACACAGATCATATGTATTATTTTTTATTGTAGCTCGCCTAACAAGCGACAGAATTGTTTGTTCAAAACGGTCACCGACAAAGGTATATACATAAACGGCAAGCGTAAGTCCTCATTCACACGATAACTTTTTCAATGTACGTTAAAAAAGCATTGAAATGAAACAAATGGATTCTATAGTAGGATTGCTAATTAAACGGAGTAAATTGACATTTTGAATGTTGCCACTTTTTCATGAAATTAAAATAGTGCTGCGGTAAAAAGATCAAGTTTATTTAAACATTTCAATTCAGTGAACCATTTCATTCTTTCGTTTTCTAAAGTCCAATTCAAAGTCGTAATTCCTGCCTAATGTGTGATTAATACTGCATGTATACTGAATTATAGTCATAATAATATACTGCATGCTAAGTTATGGCATGTCTACTGGAATTAAAATCATGGTTCTTTATAAACAAAACTTACAAAAGCTATGAATGTGCCGAACGTAATTCTCAAATAATAAAAGTAATATTTTAATTTTCATTGTTATCATTTCGCGTATCTGTTGATTATTTACGCAAAATTATTCACACAGACATTTAGTCGAAAGGTTAAGCTGAAATCTTTGATATTTCAATCTTTGAATGATAAAAATTGAATTAGATCAATCAATAGGTTTTGAAAGTTAGCAACATTATTCCACTGACTTCCAAAAAGGAGGAGGTCCTCAATTCGTCTGTTTTTTTTTAATGTATGTTACGCGATATCTCCGCCGAATGTGGACCGATTTTCAAAATTCTTTTTGTATTCGATATAGCTTATTTCAAGGGTGGTCCCATATAAATTTGGTCACAATCGGAATTGAAGTCGGTCCGTTAAGTTTTTAAACTTGTGATTATTTTGGAAAGTGACATTTCGAACTGTCAGTTTACTCCATTTAATTAGTAATCGGACTATAGACAGCCCCAGCGCGAACGCCGAGTAGGTATGAAAAGTGAAGTAGAAACATGAGATTGACTTCTGAACCTATCTCTTTGTGACCAAACTATGTATTAACAGCGCGACAGCTATACACAAAAATGACTTTTATATCCAAGCATCATTAAGTAAATTTTCCTGAAACCAATAGTTAAGTGAGACCTTTAATTTTTTATTGAATAGCTATGTCACATGTTATCAATCATACGTCCCCTTAAGGCGTAAGTCGGACCCTTGTCACCCAGGGCCGGATTAAGAGCGGGGGGCAAGACCCTCATCTAAGGCGATTACGCGTGATGTATGGTTATTTAATCCGGTTTAGAGCGTTGGATAATAATGTGGGTTGTGCAGTGAGCTATTAATGTTGAGGAAAATAAGGTATATATCATCTATAGGACTTGCTTCCGGTGTGTGTTTTTTTTCTTTTATAGCAGAGACTGGCGAACGAGTAGATGGGTCATCTGATGGTAAGTGATCTCCACCCATCACCCATAGACGACCAAGACACAAAGAATCATGGGTGCGTTGCCAACCTGGAGGAGGGAATGGAAGGGGAGGGAAAAGGATTGGGCAAGGGTGGAGGGAAATGGGCCACCGGAAATCTCACTAACCGAACGAGACGCGATATCGAATTGCAACTTTACTTCAGTTTTCTGTGAGACAGTGTTATCAAACGGGTCGAGCCGGCCCTTTCGTGCTGTAGACGTTACTGTCTACAGCGTGGCTCTACCATAAAACCTATATTTACCCAAACCTCTACCAAATCTCAATTCAAAAATAAAACTCCGTTGCTTTGACACTTGTATCAACATTTCTCTCTTTAAGGATAATAATTTAATGTTTTCAAAAACTGTGTTATTTCCATAATGAGTTTTCACTGAAATAACGTTTTAATGAATTTCATTTTTTTTGTCTTTTAGAAAATGGTTTTTTTATTTATTTAAAATACAATACAGAATACAGTCAGGTTACAGAATCGAAACCGTTAATGTTAATAAGTTGTTTTTGTTTTTTGTTTTTGTGTTGTTTCAACTCACCTAGGTGTATTTTATTTTTCTACTAATAAAAGCATCTTTTACGTTTTGGTTTGTAGTAAATTAATTTATGACTTTAGAGATTACGTATCTCTACATACACACGAAAAATAATACATGTTATTATTGATATTTATTTATTAACCTACAATATTTCCCCCTCAACACTATCTAAATCCACCCCTGTGAACATTAGACCGTTTTATTGTGCTTATTGTGATCGCTTTACACAAAAGCGTTACGTAAAGGACTCACGTTACGTTCCATAAGGGATGGATTTAGATTAAGCTTGGGGGCTAGACCCTATTGAAATAGTAATGCTTTGAACTCTATTATTGTGCTTTGTTATGATATTTGTTTCGAGAAGTACTAACTGTTTGCTATTAAATTTTTTTTTTATTTATTTTTATATTAGTCTAATTTAATATATGCTTTCACAAATAAACTATTTCTTTCTTCTTGTTTTTTCTTTCAAATGGAATTTTTATTGACATTAAATGCGAAGTTAGTGTAACATAGCAACAAGCATGTTGCAGAAAGTATCAGACTGAGTTTTTATGAAACCGCATGCCTGACATCCACATTCTTCTTCAACAACAACAACTTCCTAGACAAGCGATGAACGGTGAACGACTAAATGAGTGGTCTGATTATAATGGAATACGGAACATTATCTTTTATGGATATTACGAATACTAGAATAATCTTGGTTGCATTGGCTTATTACGACGAAAAAATTATGATAAAAAAAGGATTTGGACATCTCAGCTTCTGGAAATGTAATAAGCCACTACAGCCATTTTATGTCATTATTTTATTAAAATTTCCTAACATTAAGAAGTATTGCAATATTTTGTAGCCTCACTCTATTAAAGGTTCAACCCCCTATAATATTTCTATTTGCCCTTATTTTAGGCTTAGTTTTATGACCGGCTGCTTGCCTTACGTCAACCACCTCTAGGGGATCCAGTCCCAGGCAAATAAAATTAGAAAAATAGCTTTTCCCGACCTGTGAATCGAACCCAAGACCTCTCGATCCACAGCTCATATATGCTGCCACTAGACCAATAAGGCGACTTTAGCCCTCGCAATAAATTCCTAAATCCGTCCCAGTGAAGTCACATTGCGAGCGTTCGCATCGCAGTTCAAACAATGCTACATAATCAATAATACAGTGGGTTCGTTTGATCTCAAGTTATGTATTATGGAATTTATAGGTTACGTCATTTCTTTACTTCAATATGATAGATTGGGAAATTAATTATTAGGGGAAATGTCATCGATATATTATTTACCTAGATGCATAGTTGACTCTCGGAAAATGGGACAGCAAAGAAGTGCTTAAGCACTCGTTTTTCTTACAGTCGGACGTCGATAGAATTCTAAATTTAAAAATTCAAATTAAAGAACGCTTGCTCATTTCGTTTAAAAACCGTTATGCTACATTAATGTTTAGTGGGGAAAACCTTTATAGGCATACTGCATAAAGGATTTGCTCCATTTTTACGGTTATAAAAATAAAGCCAAATTATTTCCGCAACCTGCAAACGTGTGTTGTGTAAATCCCGTATTGTATGAAATAAGGGCAAGAGGAAAGAAAAGAATTGTAGTTTTTGTAGTCGCTGCCTCGGGGACGTAGGTAGTGCGTGTGCGGTACGAGTATCGTCTTGAGGTCTGGGGTTCGATCCTCGTGTCGGATAAAAGGATATTGGATTGTTCAGTATATACTTGTTTTACTTTTTTTTAGCAGAGACTGGCAAACGAGCAGATGGGTCACCTGATGGTAAGTGATCTCCACCGTGCATAGAAAAGGATGGAATGGAAGGGGAGGGAAAAGGGATTGGAAAAGGGAGGGGGAATTGTGCTACTGGAAATCTCACTCACCGAACGAAACGCGACAGCAAGCTGCCACTTTACGTCGGTTTTCTGTGAGACAGTGGTATTAGACCAGCCGAACCGGCCCATTCTGACTGTAGACGTAATTGTCTACAGGGTGGCTCTTCCACTCAAAATATATTATAATGACTATGAATAAGTATTTGTATTATTCAAAATATTTACAAAGTGGGTACGAATTGTATTATATGCAGCCTTTGCCACTGCAGTGGTCAGAAAAAAACTATCCGACATAGCAACCCAATTCAAGTAAAGTACACAGATGTTAAGTAAGCGGATCGAATGAGATTCTGAATTATTCAGAGTCGAATCCAGCGTTTATTCGATAGCAGTTGAACGATGTTGACCTGTGATTTAGTAAGTTTTGTTAAACAGATTGCTAAGCGATAGCTTAGATATGGACCAACATGCTTCAAAACAAAACTACCATAACATAAGCTCACGTCTGTATCCCCGAAGGGGTAAGCAGAGGCGCACTAGTAAACTACAACACCCACATGTCGCCAAGCCTAGTTCCGTCCCAGATGTGATAGGGGGCGAGCCTATCGCAATAACATATAAGCTCACGCCTGTATCCCCGCAGGCGTAGGCAGAGGCGCACTAGCGAACTAGTACACCCACATTTCGCCGAGCTTAGTTCCGTCCCAGATGTGATAGGGGGCGAGCCTATCGAGCCTATCCAATTTACCGATCGTGACCAAATGTATACGGGACCACCCTTGAAATAAGCTCTATCGAACACAAAAAGAATTTTGAAAATCGGTCCTCGTTTGGCGGAGATATCGAGTAACATACATAAAAAAATACCGACGAATTGAGGACCTCCTCCTTTTTGGGAAGTCGGCCGAAAACCCAATATCACTTTGCCCGATCCGAGAATTGATCCCGAGACCTCCGGACGATAGTCGTACCGCTACGTTACCACCACGCCACCGAGGCATAAAGAAACTTGTTGTAAGAAAGGGTGTTAATCTGTTAACTTTTGGCCTTTGTGAAGTGTTACAGACCTGCCATTAAGTACATTTTTGTTCGTAATTTAGGGTGGCGTGCATAATAAAGGGTAAAGACCCTTATGTGTAAAATGTCGCGAACGGCCAAGTCCTTAATAATATATGCATGTAACAACGTACTTAACCGTACATAACAAAATGCTTACATTCTAGTGATGTGACGTAAATGTATCGATAAAAAATATTATTATACAGTCGAATCGTTTCTGCAACATGTTTAAAGTACGTTGCACTGACCCTACATTAAAGTGGGATAAGGGCAGTTGGAAGAAGATTATAAACGGTCAACTTTCTTCTTCATGGCAAATAATTAAAAGTTTAAAAACTTAACGTACCTACTTCATAACTTATCTGATCTTGGATTAAGCTCTATTGAATACAAAAATATCTATATATATCTAATCTTGAAAATTGGGCCATAATTGGCGGAGACATCGCGTAACATACCTAAACAAATTGACGAATAGAGCTCTCCTTTTTTGAAGTCGATCGAAAAAATTCTTAACTCTTTTTTAACGTATGAGGGTATAGTAGTTTACAGAAGTTTTGAGCTAGTGTTCCATATTCAAATCCAGCAAGAGGTTGTACGATTTAATCCCCAATTAAGCAGCATGCGAAAATATCGACAAAGCTATAATAACACTTTTTATGCATAGAATGCATACCTTAGTAATACTCGATAATTTAAATGTACTCTTTATAAAAATAGTTTACATGCCAATATAACGTTATAAGTCTTTTCAGAAGACCTATTTTTAGTCGATATTTCAACATCGATATAAAACTGTTGACACAGTAGTACATCCCTAGTCCAAACTTGTCAAGAGGCTGGGCGGGTCACGCACCCTCTAATGGATGTTTGCAGATTGTCGGTAAAAGCCTCACACAAGTATATTTTCTATAACAGCCCAAATCTGTTGTTAGAAACTTAAATGTCGTGAGGTGACAGCTTAAAAGTATGTCACACGAGCTTATTAAGACTAAAGTCTCTCGTAGTTCATACCCTCGATACAAGACTCGTATCTTATGTGGTTGGGACTATGTGCTATTGTTAGGTATTTATCGCTCATTTGCGACGACAGCGCTTTTAAAAATAAAGTTTTAAAATTGTTTTCTGCACAATGGAAGTTTTCGAGATATGACAGTCGCCGCAAATGAGCGTTATATGTATTTAGGGTTCCGTACTTCAAAAGGAAACAAACGGAACCCTTATAGGATCACTTTGTTGTCCGTCTGTCTGTCTGATAAAACCCTTTTTCTCAGGAACGCGTGGAGGTATCAAGCTGAAATTTATATCAAATACTCTGGTCTACTGTCTCTTAAAGCTGTGAAATAATCAAACTTCTAAGCCAATGCAATCAAAAGAAACAGCCGTTAATGCCGCGAATTTTCGACACTCGCAAAGGAATCAAAACCTACAGGGTACTTCACGTGAACTCAGAATCTTGAAATTTGGTACGAAGCAACGTCTTTTTTTTATAGCAGAAGCTGGCAAACGAGCAGATGGGTCACCTTATGGTAAGTGATCTCCATCGCCCATAGACACCCAAGACAAAGAATCATGTGTGCATTGCCATCTTAAAAGGAGGAAATGGAGGGAAAAGGGATTGGGCAAGGGAGGAGGGGAATGGGCCACCGGAAATCTCACTCATCGAGCGACAGCAAGCTGCCACTTTAAGTCGGTTTTCTGTGAGACAGTGGTATCAAACCGGTCGGCCCATTCGTGCTGTAGACGTTACCTTCTACGTCTTATAGCACAGATAAAGGAAAAATTGCGAAATACCTACAGGTTTGTACGGAACCCTCGGTACGCGAGTCCGACTCGCACTTAGCAGGTTTTTTTATCTAATCACTACAATGTGACTGCACTACTCTTGATAACCGTAGTGTTTTCCAAAAAAACAGCAACCAATGACAAACAAGGGGTATATCGGTGAACATATGAACCTTAATAAAGCATATAACATCATCATCATCATCATCATCATCAGCCATAGGACGTCCACTGCTGAACATAGGCCTCCCCCAAAGATTTCCAGATCGAGGAGATCCGTAAAATAACGAAAGTCACCGACATAGCCCAGAGGATTAGCAAGTTGAAATTGCAGTGGGCAGGGCACATAGCTCGTCGAACTGATAGCCGATGGGACAGAAAAGTTCTCGAGTGGAGACCACGTACCGGCAAGCGCAGCGTAGGACGTCCACCTACAAGGTGGACCGACGACCTAATAAAGGTCGCAGGAAGTCGCTGGATGCAGGCCGCTTCCAACAGGTCGATATAAAATGAATATTTAAAAATACATATTAACCTAGATCCGTACATCCCGCTCACTCAAAACCCGTAAAGGTACCGTATGATGAATTAATAAAAATAATATAGGTAAAACCCGGTATAATATTTCCGGAAGCGGCCGGGTTAATTGGGATGTGTTTGCTGTTTTACATTTTAATCCCGATAAACCATACCCGGCGTGCCGGAATATTCCGGTTTTAATAATATATAAACATAATCTCACGCCTGTATCCCCGAAGGAGTGGGCAGAGGCGCACTATCGAACTATTACACCCACATTTCGCCGAGCTTAGTTCCGTCCCAGATGTGGTAGGGAGCGAGGCTATCGGTATATCGGGCACAATGTTTAATGTGTACTTATTTTTTATTTAAATTATGATTTACATACTGATTTCTTAAGTTATGATTTGTTGACTATCTCGGCGGCGTAGTTATATTGCTACGACTACCGTCTTGGGGTCTCGGGTTCGTTCCCGAGTCGGTCAAATTGATTATTTTTCTGTTTAGTATCAGCCTGAAGTCTGGAATTGATGACTGATGATGATGATGATGATGGCAATAGACCACCTTTGGAATAAGCTCTATTTAACACAAACAAAACTTGAAAATCGATCCACATTCGGAGATATCGCGTAACATACATAAAAATAATCACAAGTTTAACAACTTAACAGACCGACTTCAAATCCGATCGTGACCAAATTTATATAGGACCACCCTTGAAGTAAGCTCTATCGAACAAAAAATATTTTTGAAAATCGGTCCACATTCGGCGGAGATATCGCTTAACATACCTCTACATAAAAAAAATACAGACGAATTGAGGACCTCCTCCTTTTTGGAAGTCGGTCGAAAATACAGTCGAATTGAGTACCTCCTTTTTAATGTCTGCCGAAAATATAGGTCTTTCATTCTGTTATTCAACGTAAATCCATGCTCCAAACTATACATTGACATTTGTTAGTGCAAATGAAGCTGCTTTTGACATGCAAATGCGATCTCACGCCCTGAATCCAGATTACCGAGCACCCAATCAAGGGTTTTTAATGAAACTGCCTATAGAAAGGCGTATTCGTTTAAAACTGCGTATAAAGTAGTGGCGTAGTTGTATTGCAGCACGATTACCGTCCTGAGATCTTGAGTTCGATCTCGGTATGAGCGCGGAGTCCGAAATTTGTGTCCGATATGGCGATAGGCTCGTCTATTACAATGAGCTCGACGGAATGTAGGTGTTTTTCGTTTTAAAGAACTTTATTACTCAAAGAACATTACAGTTGTAAAAGACTTGGTTAAAACGTGCCTCTTATATGCACTATATTCGCTACACAACTTTACTGTATATCGCAAACTAGTAGGGAGACTAACTCAATAATGATAGCTCCCGCTCTTTTATACCTTTTGCTTTAGTTTATAAAGAAATATCTTCTACAAATATTATGAATTACTTGGTGGGTAGTTAATATAAATATAATTAACATACTACCCTTCAATATCGTGTACTAAATCACAACAATTATCCGAATTCGTAACATTCGGCCATCCGATACCGTGCTATCTCCGGAGCACGCACTACTATATTAGTAGTTACGTACACAATAAAGTAATCATAACACTCTTGGTTCTTGAAAAAGTTAAACATTTAGTAATTTTATATGGCCCAGTAAACTTGGGAAGTCATTTCTAACTTTTACCATCGTTATTAAAATTAGTCTTACGGCCAAATGTCTTTTCTCCATATCAACTTCTGAAATAGTTTTTGATTTAACTTCAATCACGTCTGCTTTTGTTAAGGCCATAGGCTCAAGATATATCTAGCCCAACTAAAGGTCATAATTGAACACCCTACTAGTGTGTCCATTCGATTAAAGCCAAGCACTAAGCACATAATATAACAAGTCAATCATCTAGATCTGACTTAATTCAAGTAAACCTAAAGAGCACACATACATGGCTCTTGAATAATTTCGAGCACGCCTGCATGGCTCAATTTTGAGCACATCCGTAAGGCTCTTCAATCATTTTGAGCACACCTTCACAGCTCTTCTGAGCACACCTGCATGGTTCTTGAATAAATCTGAGCACACCTACATGGCTCGTCCATAAATCTGATCACTACAAGACTCTTCAATAAATCTGAGCTCACATACATGGCTCTTTACTACATGACTTCAAATCACACTACATGGCTCTTGAGCACACTTACATGGCTCTTAAATCTGAGCACACTTACATGGCTATTCAATAAATATGAGCACATCTACATGGCTCTTCAATAAATCTGAGCACATCTACATGACTTTTCAATAAATCTGAGCACCACATAGCTCTTCAATAAATCGGAGCACAACATGGCTCTTGAATAAATCTGAGCGCACCTACATGGCCCTTCTATAAATCTGATCACAACATGACTCTCCAATAAATCTGAGCTCACCTACATGGCTCATCACTACATGTCTCTTCAATAAATCTGAGCACACCTACATGGCTCTTCAATAACTCTGAGCACACCTACATGGCTCATCACTACATGTCTCTTCAATAAATCTGAGCACACCTACATGGCTCTTCAATAAATCTGAGCGCACCTACATGGCTCTTCAATAAATCTGAGCACACCAACATGGCTCTTCACTACATGACTCTTCAATAAATCTGAGCACACCTACATGGCTCTTCACTACATAACTCTTCAATCAATCGGAGCACACCTACATGGCTCTGCACTACATGGCTCTTCTAATCTGAGCGCACCTACATGGCTCATCACTACATGTCTCTTCAATAAATCTGAGCACACCTACATGGCTCTTCAATAAATCTGAGCGCACCTACATGGCTCTTCAATAAATCTGAGCACACCAACATGGCTCTTCACTACATGACTCTTCAATAAATCTGAGCACACCTACATGGCTCTTCACTACATAACTCTTCAATCAATCTGAACACACCTACATGGCTCTTCACTACATGGCTCTTCTAATCTGAGCGCACCTACATGGCTCTTCAATAAATCTGAGCGCACCTACATGGCTCTTCAATAAGTCTGAGCGCACCTACATGGCTCTTCAATAAGTCTGAGCGCACCTACATGGCTCTTCAATAAGTCTGAGCGCACCTACATGGCTCTTCAATAAATCTGTGCGCACCTACATGACTCTTCAATAAATCTCAGCACACCTACATGGCTCTTCTATAAATCTGATCTCTACATGACCTCAATAAATCTGAGCTCACCTACATGGCTCTTCTATAAATCTGATCACTATACGACCTCAATAAATCTGAGCTCACCTACATGGCTCTTCAATAAATCTGAGCACACCTACATGGCTCTTCAATAAATCTGATCACTACATGACTTCAATAAATCTGAGCTCACCTACATGGCTCTTCAATAAATCTGATCACTACATGACTTCAATAAATCTGAGCTCACCTACATGGCTCTTCACTACATGACTCAATAAATCTGAGCTCACATACATGGCTCTTCACTACATGACTCAATAAATCTGAGCTCACATACATGTCTCTTCACTACATGACTCAATAAATCTGAGCTCACCTACATGGCTCTTCAATAAATCAGAGCACAACATGGCTCGTCAATAAATCGGAGCACAACCTGGCTCTTCAATTAACCAGAGCACAATATGGCTCTTCAATTAATCAGAGCACAACCTGGTTCTTCAATTAACCAGAGCACAATATGGCTCTTCAATTAATCAGAGCACAACATGGCTCTTCAATTAATCAGAGCACAACATGGCTCTTCAATTAATCAGAGCATAACATGGCTCTTCAATCAATCAGAGCACAACATGGCTCTTCAATCAATCAGAGCACAACATGGCTCTTCAATCAATCAGAGCACAACATGGCTCTTCAATCAATCAGAGCACAACATGGCTCTTCAATCAATCAGAGCACAACATGGCTCTTTAATCAATCAGAGCACAACATGGCTCTTCAATCAATCAGCACAACATGGCTCTTCAATTAATCAGAGCACAACATGGCTCTTCAATTAATCAGAGCACAACATGGCTCTTCAATTAATCAGAGCACAACATGGCTCTTCAATTAATCAGAGCACAACATGGCTCTTCAATTAATCAGAGCACAACATGGCTCTCCATTAATCAGAGCACAACATGGCTCTTCAATTAATCAGAGCATAACATGGCTCTTCAATCAATCAGAGCACAACATGGCTCTTCAATCAATCAGAGCACAACATGGCTCTTCAATCAATCAGAGCACAACATGGCTCTTCAATCAATCAGAGCACAACATGGCTCTTTAATCAATCAGAGCACAACATGGCTCTTCAATCAATCAGCACAACATGGCTCTTCAATTAATCAGAGCACAACATGGCTCTTCAATTAATCAGAGCATTACATGGCTCTTCAATTAATCAGAGCACAACATGGCTCTTCAATTAATCTGAGGACCTTCATCGTCGAAAAACACGGTAGCCATAATGTAGCACTACCACTAAATACTAAATATAAATCGATTGCCACAATTTCGGGGCACACGGTAATTTTGTGGGCGATGATAGGCTTTTAAAGCCGATCCCGCTTCTGATATGTAAAAGACTTGGTTAAAACGTGCCTCTTATATGCACTATATTCGCTACACAACTTTACTGTATATCGCAAACTAGTTGTGTACACTTCGAGCTCTAAAGGGAGACTAACTCAATAATGATAGCTCCCGCTCTTTTATACCTTTTGCTTTAGTTTATAAAGAAATACCTTCTACAAATATTATGAATTACTTGGTGGGTAGTTAATATAAATATAATTAACATACTACCCTTCAATATCGTGTACTAAATCACAACAATTATCCGAATTCGTAACACAGTCCACTTTATATGAGTAACACAAAAATTATATCTGAAAACAAAGAAATGGTATATCGATCTCCGTAATATTTTTTTTACAATGTAAGTTAATTCACTGCCTCGGTGGCGTAGTTGTATTTGGGTATGACTACCGTCCTGAGGTCTCGGGTTCGATCCCCGGCGAGGGCAAAGTGATATTGGATTTTTCCATGTCAGAACCGGAGTCTAGAATTTGTGCCCGATATGGCTCGCACCCTATCACTTCTGGGACGAAACTAAGCTCGGCGAAATGTGGGTGTTCTAGTTGGCTAGCACCTCTGCCTACCCCTTCGGGGATACAGGCGTGAGCTTATTTTATGTTATGTAAGTTAATTCAATGACCCAAAAAAGAATCAAAAAATGCAGGTAGAGTAAAGTGTCACAGAGAATTTTTTTTTAATTACTTTTTTAATGCACTAATTCGCCTCTGTCTACTCCTAAGGGGATACAAGCATGAGTTTATGTATCTAATTTTAGGTCCCTCCGGCTAAACTCAGTAGCAAAAAGGTAAACATTATTATTCATGTGAAAAGGGATTTATTATTATTATTATTTATTTATTGTTCTAGTTCGCGAGTGTGCCTCTGCCTACCCCTTGGGGGATACAGGCGTGAGCTAATGTTATGTTTTAAATAGATAAATCAGTGTAAAAAAAACCTTATTTCTTTAATAATCATATTAGCCCTGAAATATTACTGTCCCACTGCTGAGCACGGGCCTCCTCTACTTATGAGAGGGGTCAGACCTTAGTCTACTCCGCTGGCTTAATTCAGGTTGGGAGACTTCACATACCTTCGAAATTTTTGTGGAGAAATTCTGGGGTATGCAGGTTTCCGCACGATGTTTTCCTTCGCCGTTATAGCAAGCGATAATTCACAATGAAAATACATTTAACATAGAAAAGTCAGAGATGTGTACTGATTTCTTAAGTTTACGCGAATGCTATTCATTGAAATAAAACTATTTTTACGGATTCTATCACGATTTGGTTTTAATTTTTATTTGCAGTCTTCGTGATCACGGGTTGGACTGACAGTCAATCCAACCCGTGATCACGAAGACTGCAAAGCCTTCGAAACGTCGGGAATAACAATTAAAACCAAATCGTGATAGAATCCGTAAAAATAGTTTTATTTTAGAAATGTGTGCTTCATTTTGGGGTTGGTCTCGAACCTCCAACACTCGTCTCAATAATCCGCATCATTCCCAACTGAGCTATCGCTGCTTCATTTTCTTTGTAGAGGGATAATCTAGTCTTAAAATCTAGGCTTATCCCAGATCTGAAACAGC
The DNA here is from genome assembly GCA_036417725.1 of Clanis bilineata. Taxonomy (NCBI): domain Eukaryota; kingdom Metazoa; phylum Arthropoda; class Insecta; order Lepidoptera; family Sphingidae; genus Clanis; species Clanis bilineata. The sequence goes on from CM071165.1 coordinate 3,724,342, forward strand.
TTTACGGGTGTCTATGACAAACGACGTCTTAAAAGCCTTGTAAAGGCAAAATACGCCTCATCGGGGTCTTAAGCCTGATTAATCATGTTATATTAACGACTGAATTTGAAGTTGAGATAATTTTGAGATTCATGTTTTCAGTGTTTAAAATGTTTATGTTTTTGTTTATTTTTTTGTTGTTGTTTTATTATGCTTTATTATTATTTTTTATTATTATGTTTGACTGCCTCTGTGGCGTGGTGGTATTTCGGTGCGACTACGGTTCTGAGGTCTCGGGTCCGTTCCCCGGGTCGGGCAAAGTGATATTGGATTTTTCCATATCAGCCCGGAGTCTGGAATTTGTGCCCGATATGGCGATAGGCTCGCCCCCTATCACATCTGGGACCGAACTAGGCTCGGCGAACTGTGGGTGTTCTAGTTCTCTAGTACGCCTCTGCCTACCCCTTCGGGGATACAGGCGTGAGCTTATGTTGTGTGTGTATGTTTTATTATGGTCGATCTGGAAATCTTTGGGGGAGGCCTATGTTCAGCAGTGGACGTCCTATGGCTGATGATGATGATGATGATGTTTTAATAAAAACGCGCCTCTTGACTAAAACAATACACAAAACACCCACACAAAACATGGTATTTCTAAATTTTCGGCCGACTTCCAAAAAGGAGAAGGTCCTCAATTCGTCTGTATTTTTTTTATGTTACGCGATATCTCCAAATGTGGACCGATTTTCAAAATGTTTTTTTGTGTTCGATAGAGCTTATTTCAAGGGTGGTCCCATGTAAATTTGGTCACGATCGGATTTGAAGTCGGTCTGTTATAAACTTGTGATTATTTGGTCTATGGTCCATGGTTCCAGCAAACAGCAAAATACCTTGTTTTGTGTAGGTGTTTTTGTGTTTTGTGTCGGAAAAACACATGCAGGAGACGTGGCGTAAGTCTTTTTAGATTAAACTAATTTTTCACGTCTTTGTAACCGCGTCCAGGGTTCAAATCCTATATTTGCTTAAGCATTTCAATACCAATCTGCTGCTATCCGACCTGAGGTCTCGGGTTCGATCCCAGGGTCGGGTAAAGTGGAAATGAACTCGGCGAAACATGGGTGTGGTTTGCTAGCGCCTCTGCCTTCTCCTACGGGAATACAGCCGTGAGCTTATGTTATGTTATAAAATATGTCTACACAGAATATATTGTTTAATCTATTACATAAGAATCCTTCTTATTTGGTAGAGGTCTGTATTAAGGGAACAAAAAAGGACCCAAAGTAGGCCGGGTCGGTACGTGATCAAAATGATCCCTGCCCAAAACAACAAGGTTGGTACAGGGATGTACTCACATTAGTTACTGGAGGTCATGTCAATATTATAAATAATTCTATTATTCTGATTGTAAAGATTAACGCCCTTATTCATAATAACTTAGTAGAACGTAATAAGACCGCAATAGTACGTTTCATAAAAATTGTATTCATAATCGTTCAATAGCGTTAAAACGTTCCAACGTTCGATAATGAAAACATGGCCGATTCCGACAGCTGTTTCAAGTTTGATATTCTTTTTAATGACATTATTTTGTTATAATTCCTACACTATCTTTGGTCCTAATGGGGTCCTAACCCCATCTAAGATTGATTTTTTTTTTATTGATTGTTTCCAACCAAGACTTCCTATTTGTTTCAAAGCTTGCCAGAAATAAAAATAATATTTTTTGTGTAAACCAGCAACATTGTATTCGATAAACATATTTTAGTTCTCTTTTAGCTAGTTTTTTTTTTATTAGAGAGATAGAGACTGGCATACGTGCAGATGGGTCACCTGATGGTAAGTGATCTCCACCGCCCATAGACACCCAAGACAAAAGGAATCATGGGTGGGTTGCCAACCTAAAAGGAGGAAATGGAAGCGGAGGGAAAAAGGGATTGGGAAAAGAAGGAGGGGAAGTGGGCCACCGGAAATCTCACTCACCGAACGAAACGCGACAGCAAGCTGCCACTTTACGTCGGTTTTCTGTGAGACAGTGGTATCAAACCGGTCGAGCCGGCCCATTCGTGCTGTAGATGTAACTGTCTACAGCGTGACTCTACCACTCAAGTACCACTAAAGCAGGCAAAAGTAGGGTTATGCTTTCGATAAGACTAGGATTTCATCATGAATGAGGGGGTTAGTTGAAGGACAACAATTTCTAGTTAGTCGCGATAGATGTCGCCCCAGCGCAATCGATTACGTATCTCACGGATATATACCAGAATTATCATCATCAGGTGTAGCTAATTGACGATTATGACGTTCTGTAGGACGTCCACTGCTAAACATGATAGGTCTCCCTCAAATATTTCTAAATAGACCTGCTGGAAGTGACCTGCATCCAGCGACTCCTTTAGATATTTGTACAAGAGATCCAAGTCAATAAATAAATATCAACATCTTTAACGAAATAAAGCCTGTTATCCTCGAAAGGGTAGACAGAAGCGCATGTCTCAAAGTGTAATGGAGAGTCAATTGCTATATTAATTATTTAAATCAAATTTTTAAATAAAATATTTTTTTTTAGGCAGAGCCACGCTGTAGACAGTAGTAATGTCTATAGCACGAATGAGCCGGCTCGACCGGTTAGATACCACCGTTTCACAGAAAACCGACGTAAAGTGCCAGCTTACTGTCGCGTTTCGTTCGGTGAGTGAGATTTCCGGTGGCCCATTTCCCCATTCCCTTTCCCAATCCCTTTTCCCTCCCTTCCATTCCATCCTTTTAAGTTGGCAACGCACCCATGATTCTTTTTGTGTCTTAGGTGTCTATGGGTGGTGGAGATCACTTACCATCAGGTGACCCATCTGCTCGTTTGCCAATCTCTGCTATAAAAAAAAATAATAAGTATGCACCTGTAATGGTAGTGCACACTGTACCATTACCATAAACTATTTTTTTATTTGCAAAAATGTGTTGTGTAAGTGTCAATGGTGTGTCATGAATAATAAATATATTGGGCGTTAATGTCGAACTTTGTGCTGATACTGAACAGCTTTTTTTACCTGCCGTTATCCCACCTTAATGTAGGGTGGGCGTTACACACTTTTCCAAGCAATTGCAAAAAGGATTTGGCTTAATTTTTATGACCGGCTGTTCCAGTCCCAGCCAAATTGTGTTAGAACAACACCCTGCCCGACTTAGGATTCGAACCCAGGACCTCTCGGTTCACAGTCCATATATGCTGCCAGGAAGCAACTGAACCGAACAGCAAAATCCGATAGTAATTTATAATTTACATGAACCGGGAATTAAACCCACCAAAAAATATAGTAGTCGTACCATTCTAGCTGAACGAGGAGGCATTTGCAGTTTAATTAAAGTTTAACGAAAACTTAAAACCGACTTCAAACAAAACACTTAAAAGTAAAAAATAACAACAATTCCTTACTGTCTTTGGAGTCGGTGCTGGAGCGAAGGCAGATCAGATGAAAACCCTTTTTCTACTCCTTTTTTTGAAGCCGGTTAATAAATAAAAATGTATTTCCGTTGCTTTTCAATTCAAATAATGACGGGCGGCTCGGCTTCCGGAGGTTAATGTAACATATATATGTGCCGCCTCCAACGGGTTAAAAAAATCCATATAAGGCTCAATTGCACCACTATTATTAACCTAGAGTAACTCCTAACCGCTAGCTAAATTGACAGAAAATGTATGAATGACATGTAACTTAACTTGCGGTTAGGACTAACTCTAGGTTAATAATAGTGGTGCAATTGAGCCTTATTGTAATAGGGGGTCCATACCCACACTTTATTCTCTAAATCCGCGCCTGTATTCTTTAAAACTTTACACGAATTCCAACATAAGAAAAGTTTAAGTGCACTTACAGTTAACAAGTTAGCAGCCAATTTGGAACCGAGAAATTTATAGCCAAAGCGTTTGAAATGTAAGCTAAAGGGATTTGGCTTTGCTTTTGTTCTCTTTTATATGTAGTGAATAACCGCCATTTGTCCTTCGTCTTGTAGTAGCATGTATGGGCTGTGGACCGAGAGGTCTTGGGTTCGATTCCCAAGTTGGTTAAAGAGATTTTTCTAATCTGATTTGCTTGTGATTGGATACCTCAACGAGGGGTCAACGTCAGGCAGGCAGACAGTCTTAAAAACTAAGCCAAATAATTTTCTGCAACATGCTTGAAAAGCGAGTTGCGTCGATCCCACATTAAGGTGGTATAAGGGTAGGTAGAAGGAAAGTGAATAACGCGCCATGATGGCTTTTAGGTGAGTTTGATTCCGGAATGAACCACTGTCTAAGTGGAAAGCAGTGACTGAGAAACGGGCAGGTGGGTCACCTGGTGGTAAGTGATCTCCACCGCCTTTAAACACACGTAGTACTAAGAGAAAGGGTGCATTGGTAACTATAAAGGCAGAGAATAGGGATTGGGAAAAAGAGGGGGGATATGGGTCATCGGAAATCTCACTCACAAAAAAATGCAACAGCTAGTTGAGGTCTGCCTCGGTGGCGTGGTGGTATTTCGGTACGACTACTGGCTGAGGTATCGGGTTTGATCCCCGGGTCGGGCAAAGTGATATTGGATTTATCCGTATCAGCCCGTAGTCTGGAATTTGTGCCCGATATGGCGATAGGCTCGCCCCCTATCACATCTGGGACGGAACTAAGCTCGGCGAAATGTGGGTGCACTAGTTCGCTAGTGCGCCTTTGCCTACCCCTTCGGGGATACAGGCATGAGCTTATGTATGTATGTAGTTGAGGTCATTTTGTATTAAGACGGTAGAGAGGGTAATTCGTTCTGTGGACATAACTGTACCCCGAGCACGAAAAACTAATGTAAATGTAAACTCGCTGCGCACTGATGACATTTGATTAATATTTCTTACAAATTATATAGACGCGCATCGAGCACGAATTCATTTACGGTTGTCAGAAATTTTCCTGCTCGGGCTGCTGCTTACAGCGTGGCTCTACCCTTGAAATCCCCTCTTTTATGCAGGTAGAGTCTATCACATACCAGACTCATTACTATCCTTTCGAGGCTGTTGGGTAAAATTATTTCTTTATGCCTGGCGTTATCCCGGCCTTCTGTTGGGGTCCGCCTTCCTACTTAAATGCTTCCACTTCACCCGGTCTTGAGCATCCTCTATAGAGAGGCCATTGGCTCTCATATCCTCCTCCAGAACGTCCAGCCAGCGCTTTTTGGGCCGTCCTCGGGAATGCACCCCTGGTACGATCTGGGCCAGACACATGTGACCGACGTACTCCTGTGGTTTCCTCAAAACGTGGCAGCGTGGGTAAAAGAAGATGCTTAATTTATCGTTACATTGAAATCAGTATTTTTATCACTTTATATCAAATCTGATTTTTTTATTGCGTATCTACCCACCGGAATTATTACGACAGGTTTTATAATAACCAATTACCAGGGCCTTAGCACGATCCTTTCGACTTATGAACTCGATTCGAGAACGCGTGCCTTGTATCTATTGGAACTCACGTTTGTATTTTCGATAGAGTTCCAAAAAGGAGAAGGTCCTCAAGTCGTCTGTTTTTTATGTATGTAAGCGACATCTCCGTCAAATGTGGACCGATTTTCAAAGTTCTTTTTGTATTCGGTACTATGATATTGAAATATAAAAAGCAGCGATAGCTCAGTTGGGAATGGTACGGACTGCCGAGACAAGTGTCGGAGGTTCGAGACCAACCCTAAAATGGAGCACCCTCTGACTTTTCTATGTTAAGTGTATTTTCATTGTGAAATAACGCTTGCTAAAACAGTGAAGGAAACATCGTGAGGAAACCTGCATACCCGAGAATTTCTCCACAAAAAATTCGACGGTGTGTGAAGACTACCAACCCGCATTAGGCCAGCGTGGTAGACTAAGGCCTAACCCGTCTCATTAGTAGAGGAGGCCCGTGCCCAGCAGTGGGACAGTAATATTACAGGGCTAATATTATTATTATATTAATTAATGTCTTATGTTTATCCCCAGATGGGAGTTAACGTCATACAGGTCGTAAAAACTAAGCCAATTCCTTTCTGCAACATGCTTGAAAAAGTGTGTTGGCCCGACCACATTGTGTTGGGATAAGATCAGGTAAAAAAAATACTTTTAGTAAATATAAACGTGTATCGAACTTGATTTCGATTGTTAAAAGCGTTCGTGCTTGCTTCATTTCATTGTAAGAAAGATTTCAATTTTTCCTTTAATAAAAGGAAATGAAAAAGTATTTCCCTGTACCCGGAAAATGGTGAAGTAATAAAAGGTTGTTTAGTTTGACATTCTTGAACTCGGTTGATTTTTTTAATTAGATTTCTTGTTATCGTAGACTTTTGAAAATAAACGTTGTAAATCTAAAATGAATTTCAAAACTGGTAGTGTACCTTTACAAGGATTTGTTTAAAACAATATCTTGTACTTAGAGAATTTTCACGTGTGCAAGTTTTCTTATGATGTTTTCACAATGAATAAATACATAATCTCACGTCTGTTTTTTTAAATGGTAAGTAGAACTATCGCCCTAGAAGACTCGCATTTCGCCGAGCTGATTTTCGTCCTAGAAGTGATAAGTTAGTCTATCGCCACATCAGGTACAAACAGACTCCGAGCTATTGAGTAGAAAAACCGAACATTTATTTGAACTGGGATTCGAATTCGAGACGTTTATTTAGTGGTAAAGCCACGCTGTGGACAGTAACGTCTATAGCACGAATGGGCCGGCTCGACCGGTAAGATACCACTGTCTCACAGAAAACCGACGTAAAGTGGCAGCTTGCTGTCGCGTTTCGTTCGGTGAGTGAGATTTTCAGTGGCCCATTTCCCTGCTCCCTTTCCCAATCCCTTTTCCCTCCCCTTCCATTCCCTCCTTTTAGGTTGGCAACGCACCCATGATTCTTTTTGTGTCTTGGGTGTCTATGGGCGGTGCAGATCATTTACCATCAGGTGACCCATTTGCTCGTTTGCCAATATCTACTATAAAAAAACCTCAGACAATGATTAATACACTTATCAAAGTCAGAAGTGAATGCTCATGTTTTTGGTTTCGAACCTGCACTTAGCATCAGCAGGGTTAACACCACCTCTTATAGCAGTATTATTATAATCGTTCTTCGTTTGTTTTGTATGGGAATCGGTACAAGTAAGATGATAATAATACTGCTATAAGAGTTGGTGGTAATCCCCCTGTTCGTGTCACTCCCCGTCAAGTTATTGCTGCTTTATTACAAAATAAAGTGAAATGAATACAACGTTGAAATTCAACCGAATAGCAACATATTTTTAAGTGACAAGAAATACATGACTCATTTTGAAACACCGCACCGCAAGTTGCTCTCGTTTTTGGTGCAATTTATAAGAGAGACTGCCTCGGTGGCGTGGTGGTATTTCGGTACGACTACGATTCTGAGGTCTCGGGTTCGATCCCCGGGTCGGGCAAAGTGATATTGGATTTTTCCATATCAACCCGGAGTCTGGAATTTGTGCCCGATATGGCGATAGGCTCGCCCCCTATCACATCTGGGACGGAAATAAGCTCGGCGAAATGTGGGTGTTCTAGTTCGCTAGTGCGCCTCTGCCTACCCCTTCGGGGATACAGGCGTGAGCTTATGTTATGTTATGTTATGTTATGTTATGTTATGTTATGTTATTACTGTTCCACTGCTGGGAATGGGCCTCCTCTACTTACGAGAGGGTTTAGGTAACGTAATGGTTAGTATTATAGGATAATGATTTCTTAGGTTTACGTGAATGTTACTCATTGAAATTAAACAATTTTACGGATTCTATCACTAGTCTAACCCGTGACCAAGAAGGCTGCAAAGCTTTCGAAACGTCGGTCAACAATTAAAACCAAATCGTGATAGAATCCGTACAAATAGTTTAATTTCAATAGTATTATAGGATTTTTTTTTATAGGATAATTCTTAGGTATGCAGATTTCTTCACGATATTTTCCTTCACCGTTATAGCAATCGATAATTCATAATAACTACATAATTTAAGAAGTCGTCGATGCGTGCTGTTTTTGTGGTTGGTCTCGAACCTCCGATATTTGTCTCGTCTCGGTACCATTCACTGAGCTATCGCTGCATTTCGTCGCCATTAAAACGAGCGATATTTCGTACTGAACAATATGGTCAGTAGATGAGTAGCCGGCTGTAACGAGATGCCCCGGGTTCGATTCCTACATCCACACAAATGTTTGTATGGCCTAAAGATATTTGTTTCTGGTCTGGGTGCAGTGAGACCGTACGTCTCTAGTAGTTCCTGATACCCACGACAAGACTCGCATCTTAATGTGGGTTTAGGACTATTTAAGAAAAACTTTGGTTAGTCTGTCAGTTTGATTTTTTTTGTAAAAAATTGCTCGGAATAAGTTAAAATTCCAAATCCTCACTGAGTTTGTTTTTTACTCTGAATTAGTCGAAGTTACAATTTGATATATACATACATCTACGTGTGAGTGTGTGTGTATGTGTGTGTGTGTGTGTGCGCGTATGTATGTATGTGTGTGATGTGTGTGTGATTGTAAGTATGTAACTATAATTATACCTTTTATAATTATCCTATATCAATATAAAAATATAATACTAAAATATATGATTTCTTAATAATAAATAAGATTAAAATTGATAAATAAATACCATAGTTTCTCTCTCTCTTTTATATTTCCGTACCCAACAGGGTCCACGATTCTGAACTATGTATATCATACTAACATCTTTGTAAACAACAATTGTGGAGTGCAATAAATTGAATTTGAATTTGAATTTGAAGTTTGCTCTATAGATCTACGCCTTAGAGTAGTGTTGAGTGATTTATTTAATATAGGTTCACAAACTCGCTTTCTCCTATAACATGTCTCTCCAAGAGTTTCAAAGCAGTATAAAGTTCACAAATGAGATCATCTGTCTTGCGCCTTATTTGTAATCGTGTGGAGTGCTTTATTTCAGAGTTTTTCATTATGTAACCTTTATGTTAAAATATAACACAACATAACATAAGCTCACGACTGTATCATGTAGGCAGAGGCGCACTAGCGAACTAGTACACCCACGTTTCGCCGAGCTTAGTTCCGTCCCAGATATGATAGGGGGCGAGCCTATCGCCATATCGGGCACAAATTCCAGACTCCGGGCTGATATGGAAAAATCCACTAACACTTTGCCCGACCCGGGGTTCGAACCCGAGACCTCAGAACCGTAGTCGTACCGAAATACCACCACGCCACCGAGGCAATATGTTAAAATATGTGTAGAGCAAATAGGTAGTGGAAGAAATTTTGTAAATAAGTAGGTAAGTCTTGATGGTAAGTGAGCTCTATCGCCCAGAGACACCTCTTTCTTTCTACCTGCCCTTATCTCAACTTAACTGGGGTCGGCACAACACACTTTTTCAAACATGTTGCAGAAAGGATTTGGCTAAGTTTTTACGACCGGCTACCTGCCTGACGTCTGGGGAAACCAGTCCCGGGAAAGTAGTGCTAGAAAACACACCACGCCCGACCTCAAATATCATCAGCGCGGCTAGTTCTATACGAATTCGATTTGCTAATAATCACAAGTGTAAAGCAGTGGATGTCCTATGGCTGATGATGATGATGATGATGATGATAAAAACTTAACGTACCGACTTCAAAATTTATCCGATTGTGACCAAATTTATTTGGAACCACCGTTGAAATAAGCTCTATCGAACAAAGAATTTTGAAAATCGGTCCATATTTGGCGGAGATATCACGTAACATACATAAAAAAATACAGACGAATTGAGGACCTTCTCCTTTTTGGAAGTCGGTCTAAAATCTGTCCATATTTAGCGGAGATGTCGTGTAACATGCCTCGGTGGCGTGGTGGTATTTCGGTACGACTACGGTTCTGAGGTCTCGGGTTCGATCCCCGGGTCGGGCAAAGTGATATTGGATTTTTCCATATTAGCCCGGAATTTGTGCCCAATATGGCGATAGGCTTGCCCCCTATCACATCTGGGACGGAACTAAGCTCGGCGAAATATGGGTGTTCTAGTTCGCTAGTGCGCCTCTGCTTACCCCTTCGGGGATACAGGCGTGAGCTTATGTTATGCCGTGTAACATGTATAAAAAAACAGACGAATTGAGGACCTTCTCCTTTTTTGAAGTCGGTCGAAAATACAGACTAATTAAAAATCTCTTTTTATAGTCAGTTGCAAAAGTGAAAGTCTTTATATTAACATTCTTTGAAATAAAACTATTTTTACGGATTCTATCACGATTAGGTTATAATTATTATTCCCGACGTTTCGAAGGCTTTGTAACGTCGGGAATAATAATTAAAACCTAATCGTCATAGAACCCGTAAAAATAGTTTTATTTCAATGTATAATATTCGCGTAAACTTAAGAAATTAACATTCTTTCTTCAATGTAGTTATTTTCCTGTAATATTCTTAGTTCATACTGCTGTAGTATGTAAATCTAGTCAATTTGTCGTCTAACCCCTCGTTTTACGGCACGTGAGGAGCATATTAATAGGAACAGCGGTTCTCAAGATTAAATGACATGCCCCTTTTAGACCGACTTCAAAAAAGAACGACGGAAGGAGTTTTTTTATGTTACCTGATATCTCCACCAATTAAGGACCGATTATTCACGATTATTTTTGTGATTGATAGAGCATATTCCAAAGGTGGTCCCACAAAAATTTGGTTACGATCGGATTTGAAGTCGATCCGTTAAGTTTTTAAACTTGTGATTTTCTTCATACTGCTGTAGTATATAAATCTAGTCAATTTGTCGTCTAACCCCTCGTTTTACGGCACGTGAGGAGCATAATAATAGGAACAGCGGTTCTCAACATTAAATTACATGCCCCTTTTAGACCGACTTCAAAAAAGGAAAAAAAGACAAGGTTCTCAATTCGTCTGTATGTTTTGGACCTACTTCCAAAAAGGAGGAGGTCCTCAATTTGTTTGTATTTTCGACTGACTTCCAAAAAGAAGGAGGTCCTCAATTCGTCTGTATTTTTTTATGTATGTTACGCGATATCTCCACCAAATGTAGACTAATTATTCTCGATTCTTTTTGTGTTCTATAGAGCTTATTGCAAGACTAGTCCCATAAATATTTGGTTACGATCGGATTTGAAGTCGGTCCGTTAAATTTTTAACTTGTGATTGTCGTAGTTCATAATGCTATGGTATGTAATTCTAGTCATTTTACAGCACGTGAGGAGTATATTAATAGGAAAAACGGTTCTCAACATTAAATGATGTGCCCCTATTCGACCGACTTCAAAAAAGGAAAAAAGGACAAGACCTCAATTGGTCTGTATTTTTTTTATGTATGTTACCCGATATCTCCACCAAATGTGGACCGATTATTCACGCTTCCGAAACTTATACTATCGTTACCAAATTTATATGGAACGACTCTTGAAGATAGCTCTATCGAACACAAAAGGATTCTTGAAAATCGATCCACATTTGGCGGAGATATTGCGTAAAATACATAAAAAACAGAGGAATTAAGGACCTTCTCCTTTTTTTGAATTTGGTTGAAAAGACAGGCAGAGAGACATGAAATTATTAGGTTTCTGTTTTAATTATAACCCTATGCGCGCAATGTCGTGCCAACAATAATATTTAGTCAATAAAATTGTCTTACGTGATTCTTGAACATTCACAAAACATTCTAGGATGTTAGGACTGCCTCGGTGGCGTGGTGGTATTTCGGTACGACTACGGTTCTAAGGTCTCGGGTTCGATCCCCGGGTCGGGCAAAGTGATATTGGATTTTTCCATATCAGCCCGGAGTCTGGAATTTGTGCCCGATATGGCGATAGGCTCGCCCCCTATCACATCTGGGACGGAACTAAGCTCAGCGAAATGTGGGTGTTCTAGTTCGCTAGTGCGCCTCTGCCTACGCCTTCGGAGATACAGGCGTGAGCTTATATAGCGTAAAATACATAAATAATAGACGAATTGAGGACCTTCTTTTTTTTGAAGTCGGTTGAAAAGACAGGCAGAGAGACATGAAATTATTAGGTTTCTGTTTTAATTATAACCCTAAAAAGGGGCTCAACCATTATCTTTTACAACCACTGCCTTCTCATTAGAAATTCAACGAACAGCACGTATGTTTTGTAAAATCATTTCTTTAATTAAGGCCATGCGTGACCACTCTCGCGAATTAGTTTTTTGCAACCACGGGTCAGTGAGTTAGGTCAACTTTATTGACTACAAATTTAACAGTACATAGACGGGACAACAGCATGAAAGTGATCCAAAAGTTGTGACCTCGTGGTCATAAGTCACTCAGTCGTGTTTCAAACATACGCGCGCAATGTCGTGCCAACAATAATATTTAGACAATAAAATTGTCTTACGTGATTCTTGAACATTCACAAAACATTCTAGGATGTTACTGCCTCGGTGGCGTAGTTGTATTTCGGTACGACTACCGTCCTGAGGTCTCGGGTTCGATCCGCGGGTCGGGCAAAGTGATATTGGATTTTTCCATATTAGACCGGAGTATGGAATTTGTGCCCGATATGGCGATAGGCTCGCCCCCTATCACATTTGGGACGGAACTATGCTCAGCGAAATGTGGGTGTTCTAGTTCGCTAGTTCACCTCTGCCTATCCCTTCGGGGATTCAGGCGTGAGCTTATGTTATGTGTCTAGGATGCAAATTGTAATAAGCGTCCTCTAATTTAATAAATGGTAGATGGTGTTACTGAATTTTGAGATCAATTTCTTTGTATGGTTTGCTTGAATTAAAAGAATCATGGGTTACCAATCTTTACAGATGGGAATATGAATTGGGAAAGGGACGGGAAATTATGCACCGGAAATATTACCGAGTGAAACATAACAGCAAGCTGCCACCTCAATTTTCTGTGAGACAGTGGTATCTAATAGGTCGAGCCGGCCTATTCGTGCTGTAGCCGTAACTGTCAACAACTTGGCTCTACCATTCACAAGATCCCTTCTGCTTTAATGATTCTAGCGACAATTTTTCTGTACTTGAGTGTAGACAGTTACGTCTACAGCACGAATGGGCCGGCTCAACCGGTTTGACATCACTGTCTCACAGGAAACCGACGTAAAGTGGAAGCTTGCTGTCGCGTTTCGTTCGGTGAGTGAGATTTCCGGTGGCCCAATTAATTTCCCAATCTCTTTATCCTCCCCTTCCATTCCCTCCTTTTAGGTTGGCAATCCGATCATGATTCTTTTTGTATCTTGGGTGTCTATAGGCGGTGGAGATCACTTACCATCAGGTGACCCATCTGCTCGTTTGTCAGTATCTGCCTAAAATCCTCAATTCGTCTGTATTTTTTGTATGTATGTTACTCGATATCTCCGCCAAATGTGGACCGATTTTCAAAATTATTTTTGTGTTGGATAGAGCTTATTTCAAGGGTGATCCCATATAAATTGTGTCCCATAGTCACGATCGGTAATTTGGAAGTCGGTCAGTTAAGTTTTTAAATTTGTGATTATTTTTATATTTAATCGATATTACGATATTACACCTTTTATATATCGTAAAATTTACGAGTTACATAAAAAAATATGTTGTCTCCATTAACCTGGATAACGTTGGATTATCTTAAAGTTCATAGCAACATTATTTATAGGATTTTACTGGAGGTTTGTGTATTTTTGTATGACAAAACATGGCAAAGTGATTACAGCGGCCCAAGCGGGAAAAAATTTGACAATCGAGTCCGTGCCCCGATGGGGTAATTGTATTTCGATACGACTACGTCCTGAAGTCTAGGATTCGAATCCCGGGTCGGCAAAGTGATATTGGATTTTTCGAGCGACTTCCAAAAAGGAGGTCTTCAATTCGTCTGTATTATTTTTTGTTATGTATGTTTCGCAATAATTCAAATTCGCAAATTCTTTTTGTGTTCGATAGAGCTTCTTTCAAGGGTGATCCCATATAAATTTGATCACGATCGGATTTGAAGTGGGTCCGTTAAGTTTTTAAACTTACATACGTACATACATCTTTTGTCTTTGGTATTTGTCTTTGGGATCAATTATCAGGTGACCCACGTGCTCGTTTGCCTCTGCTTTAAAAAGAATATTTATACATACATAAGCTCACGTCTTTATCCTCAAAGGTAGGCAGAGGCGCAGTAGCGTACTAGAACACCCATATTTCGTCGAGCTTAGTTCCGTCTCAGCTATTATAGGGGGCGAGCCTATCGCCGTATCGGTCACATTTTCAAGAACAATTTATCTCTACATAATATTCTGTACAATGAATGAACTAGATATGTACAGATATGTTACGATGGTTTCCAACTTACGACGAAGTTAGATAAATTCATTTCACACCTCACCACTCACAAACAAAAGTTAAATTGTTTTGGTAATCAGTATTTTGTTCACAGTTTCCTAAATAGGAAATGTTTTAGTGGATATTATGGCTATAATAGTGGATGCAGACCGCTTCCAACAGGTCGATCTGGAAATCTTTGGGAGGCCTATGTTCAGCAGTAGACGTCCTATGCCTGATGATGATGATGATGATGATAATAAATAAATACACCCAACAGTCACACACCTAGTCCTGACCCCACACTAGGTATAACCTGTATCGTGGGTGTCAGAGACTATGAGAGACTTTTGGTCTCACAACACCCAGACTTGAAACAAATATCTGTGGGCCACACAAACATTTGTCTCAATGCGGGAATCGAACCCGCGGCCTCTCGCTCCACAGACGGCTACTCGCCGACTGCGCCACGGAGGCTGTCAATGATGGCTATATACATACTCACGCCTATATCCCCGAAAGGGTAGGCAGAGGCGCTCTGGCGAACTAGAACACCCACATTTCGCGGACCTCTTTTCCGTCTCAGAAGTGATAGACGCCTATCGCCATATCGGGCACAAATTCTAGACTCCTGGCTGATACTGAACATATCTAATATCACTTTGCTTCACCCGGGGATCGAACCCGAGACGCCAGGACGATAGTCGTACCGAAATACAACCGCGCCACCGAGGCAGTCGTAATAAGGATAAAGCTCTGTAAAACCGCAAAACTGGAATTTTATTGTATTTTCGACATTTTATTGACTGCCTCGGTGGCGTGGTTGTATTTCGGTACGACTACAGTCCTGGGGTCTCGGGTTCGATCCCCGGTTCAAGCAAAGTGATATTGGATTTTTCCATATCAGCCCGGAGTCTGGAATTTGTGCCCGATATGGCAATAGGCTCGCCCCCTATCACATCTGGGACGGAACTAAGCTCGGCGAAATGTGGGTGTTCTAGTTCACTAGGGCGCCTCTGCCTACCCCTTCGGGGATACAGGCGTGAGCTTATGTTTCGACCGACCTCAAATAAGGAGGTAATTAATTCGTCAATTTTTTGAGTGGTAGAGCCACGCTGTAGACAGTTACAGCAGCTGCCAAGCCAGCTCGACCGGTTTGATACCACGGTGTCATAGAAAACCGACGTAAAATGGCTCGCTGTTGCGTTTCATTCGGTGAATAAGATTTCCGGTGGCTCAATTCAATTTCACCCTTAACCAATTCCTACTCCCACCCCTTACATTCCCTCCTTTTAGATTGGCAACGCACCCATGATCCTTTTTGTCTCTTGGCTCTATCATACAAAAATAATATGAAAATCGGTCCACATTTGGCGGAGATATAGCGTAACATACATTAAAAAAGAATCCTTTTTATAAAATCGGTTAAAGTACTAAATAAGGGTTCTTAATCCACGTAACCCTAAAACATGTACAAATTAAGTACGGTCCGCAAATAAATGTTTTTTTGCGAATTTATATTTAATATTTGCTTTTATGGAAGTGGACTGTATTTTTCAGGTTTACATTTAAGATATGGATCGTGTGTATTTTTCAGCCTGAATATTCAGGTTATAAATGTTTTATGAAGGCTGAAATATTTCAGCTGAATTTAAAATGTGTTGTGTACTTTCGTATTTGACGTCAGATGTTTTTTGTCGTTAGGTTTTAATAATATACATACATAAGCTCTTGCCTATATCCCTGAAGAGGTAGGCAGAGGCGTACTGGCGAACTAGAATACCCACATTCCGTCAAGCCTATTTCCGTTCTAGATATGATAAGGGGGAACTTATCGCCATATTGGACACAAATTCCGGGTTAATTCTGAGAAGGATAATCACAAGTTTAAAAACTTAACGGACCGATTTCAAATCCGATCGTAACTGAATTTATATGGGACCACCCTTGAAATAAGCTCTATCGAACACAAAAAGAATTTTGAAAATCGGTCAACATTTGTAACGCGTAACAAACATTAAAAAATACAGACGAATTGAGAACCTTCTCCTTTTTGGGAGTCGGTCGAAAACTCAATATAACTCTCCCCGACCCAGGGATCGAACCCAAGACCTCATGACGGTAATCGTTCCGCACACGCAATACGCCTTCGAAGTAGTTAATGAATTTATTTTATAAATTGTAATTCGAAATTTCATCACATTCCCATCTAAAATCATAGAGCTGAGTGATATCTTTTAGTGAGCTTCTGACGTAACCTTTTTGGTATTATCTGTGGAGATAGAGCCGCGTCCTGACGGGCGAGTGTGCTTGTTCATGCTTTTAACTGGCTGTGCGAGTTGAGTAAGCCAGTAACGTAGAAAATTTTTACTGAAAAATTGACACTACTTAGTTGGATATCTATATCATCCAATTATATAGAGGTGGAATAAGCAGCATTGCTTATATTTACCAAAAAAATCAATCACGATTACATGTCATTCGTATATTATTTTTTTAGTGATGTATCTGTACATGTAGTGTATCAAATTAATAATTATTTTTGCTAATAAAAGCCATGGGGCATATATTTTTTAATTAGTCGATCAGGAAATTAAGTGAAATAAAACTAGTTTTTATGGATTCCGTCGCGATTTGTTTTTTTTATTCTAGTTCACAACGTCGGCGAAAGTTTTACAGCCTTCGTGGTGACGAGTCGGACAACTGACCTTACAGTTGTTAATGTTACAACATCTACGTTTATTTTAAAATTAGAAATCATAAGAGAATTAAATTACAGTGAAAACAATACTTGAGATTCACCAGCCCGCAAAGTTCGATTTTTTTTGGCAACTAAAGGCCGATTTTTTGATAATGAATATAACTAAAACTTAGTAGAGATAGATGCGTAAAGCTTTTTTTATTAGTATATAACAAAATAACATCATAACATAACATAAGCTCACGCCTGTATCCTCGAAGGGGTAGGCAGAAGCGCACTAGCGAACTAGAACACCCACATTTCGCCAAGCTTAGTTCCATCCCAGATGTAATAGGGGGCGAGCCTATCGCCATATCGGACACAAATTCCAATATAACAAAATCGATCTACAATTGGCAAAAAAAAAATATATATATATAAATTTTAAACTCGCGGGGTAGTGTTGTTCTTTAACTGAAATTTAACATAATGTGAATGTGGCCGATTTTTATATTTTTCTGGAGTTTTGGAGTAATTTCCTTTCAGTCTCACGCTTTTTAGACGATTTTTTCGACGATATTATGGTTTTGGATGCATAACCATTAAGTTATTTTATAGCCAGCCACAGTTTACCGATTTTATAAAAAAATTTAAAACGAGTATCAATATCTCAAGCCAGCACCACTTTTCCACACCTGTGCCAACCGAATGGGGCTTATATACAAATTGCCTTTCCTTTGCTACAATTTAGTGACGTCATTAATGAACTTTTTAAAACCTGCATTAATTTCTTAAGTCAGTACCACTCTCCCACACCCGTGCCAATACTCGCTCCACTACCATCTTGAACATGAACGCACGCGGGTCGATGAGAGGCCCGCGTCGCGCACCGCAGTACATTTAGTTTTCGTGAGTCGAGTTTTAGGGGTTCAGTACAATGTAGTAGTTATGGGTTTGTTTGTTTGAATGTAGATGGTCTTTTAGATTACATAAACTCTTACTTTTTTAATACCAGAGGCTGGAAATCGAGGAAATGGGTCACCTGATAAGTGATCTCTATAGTCACCCATGACTATTGGGTACTTGACTTTGTTTCATTTTATACATATATGTATGTTTTTTTATAGCAGATACTGGCAAACGAACAGATGGGTCACCTGATGGTAAATGATCTCCACCCATATACACCCAAGACACAATAAGAATCTTGGGTGAGTTGCCAACCTAAAAAGAGGAAATGGAAGGGGAGGGAAAAGGGATTGGGAAAGGGAGGGGGGGAAATGGGCCACCGGAAATCTCACTCACCGAACGAAACGCGACAGCAAGCTGCCACTTTACGTCGGTTTTCTGTGAGACAGTGGTATCAAACCGGTGAGCCGGCCCATTCGTGCTGTAGACGTAACTGTCTACAGCGTGGCCCTACCACTCCAATATGTATGTATGTATGTATATGTAATAGCAAATATAACAGAAAAGAAACCCTTCTGTAAAAACTGCATTCAAAAATTTTAGCAGTAACTCTGCCTCGGTGGCGTGGTTGTATTTCGGTACGACTACCGTCCTGAGGTCTCGGGTTCGATCCCGGGTCGGACAAAGTGATATTGGATTTTTCCATATCAGCCCGGAGTCTCGAATTTGTGCCCGGTATGGCGATAGGCTCGCCTCCTATCACATCTGGACGAAACTAAGCTCGGCGAAATGTGGGTGTACTAGTTCACTAGTGCGCATCTGCCTATCCCTTCGGGGATACAGGTGTGAGCTTATGTTATGTTATGTTATGTAATTCATATTTTAAATTCTGGAGTGGGGGCATATTGGAGATATCTTGCTATCCCTTTTCAACACACGTTATGGCGTGACGTGATTATACTGATATTTCTCTTTCTCGCAGTTTGAAGGTTACACCAAACTTCAAAGGCTTATAACTTTTTTATTTTTGAGAATATTTGAATACCTCTTTCTGTTCTATATATTTTATTAAATTACAGTTCATACAAAATTAATTAAAAACCTCCTTGGTCTAGTGGCAGCATGTATGGGCTGTGGACCGGGAGGTCCTGGGTTCGATTCCCAGGTCGGGCAAAGCAAATGTTCTAATTTAATTTGCCCGGGACTGGATCCCTTATAAGGGGTTGACGTCAGGCAGGCGGGCGGTCGTAAAAACTAAGCCAAATCCTATCTGCAACATGCTTGAAAAAGTGTGTTGCGCCGACCCCACATTAAGGTGGGATAAGGGCAAGTAGAAGAAGACAAAATTAATTAAAAAGAAATGACAATTACCCAATTATGGGTAATGAAGGCACGTGCAGAAGAGAAAGGGAATTGAGTCACTAGAAATCTCATTCACCACACCGCAACAGCAAGCTGCCTTTACGTCAGTATTCTATGAGACAGTGGTATCAAACCGGTCGAGTCGGCCCATTCGTGCTGTAGACGTTACTGTCTACAGCGTGGCTCTACCACTCATATACCATTGTAGCCTCCCTTTCTTTCTTTCTACCTGCCCTTATCCCACCTTAATATGGAGTCGGCGTAACACAATTTTTCAAGCATGTTGCAGAGAGGATTTGGCTTAGTTTTTACGACCGGCCGCTTGCCTGATGTCAACCCCCAGTCCCGGGAAAATAAAATTAGAAAATTTACTCTGCCCGGCCCGGGAATCGAACCCAAGACCTGCCGGTCCACAGCCCATACATGCTGATACATGTGCCCTATACCTAAAATATTATCGTATTCAAATCCAGGTAACAAACAATAAATATGTAAAGTTGTTCAATAACATTGTTCTGAATAAGAGAAATTCGTCTCGGGGTTTTGTTTGTCGGTGACGGGTTCGAATCCAGGGTGTATTTTGGGTGATATTTATTATGAATACCGCCGTGCCAGTTAGTGCCCGATTAGAGCCTAATTTCGGCCGACTTCCAAAAAGGAGAAGGTCCTCAATTCGTCTGTATTTTTTTGTATGTATGTTACGGGATATCTCCGCCAAATGTGGACCGATCTTCAAAATTATTTATTTCAAGGGTGGTCCCATATAAATTTGGTCACGATCGGATTTGAAGTCGGCCCATTAAGTTTTTAAACTTGTGATTATTTTTATAGAAGAGACTGGCAAACGAGCAGATGGTTTACCTGATGGATGATCTCCACCGCCCATAGGCATCCAGACAAGAAAATCATGGGTGCGTTGCCAATCTAAAAGAAGAATAGAGATTGAGAAAAGAGCTGCAGGAATTAGGCTACCGGAAATTACTCAACGAACGAAAAGTAAGAGCAGACTGCTATTTTAGGTCGGTTTTCTGTGAGACAGTGGTATCAGACCGGCCCATTAGTGCAGTAGACATGACTGGCTACAGCCTGGCTCTGCCACTCAATTTAACCATCAGGTGACATCATGTGTGCATTTGGCAGTATCAACATTTTATTTTGTGATAAAATTTGAAGTCCATTTCGAGTCGCCTATTTGGTCTAGTGATATCATATATGGGCCGTGAACCGGGAGGGCCTCGGTTCGATTCCCTGGTCGGGAAAAAGCTTTCTAATTTAATTTTCCTGGGATTAGATCCCTTAGAGGGGTTGACGTCAGACAAGCAAACGGTCGTAAAACTAAGCCAAATCCTTTCTGCAACATGCTTAAAAAGTATGTTGCGCCGACCCCACTTTAAGGTGGGATAGGGGCAGGTAGAAAGAAAGATACCATTTTGGTAGGAGGTTTGGGGTTCCGTGTCGCTAAGCTAAATACGTCCCATCCTAGATCGCATAAACAACGTATTTCCACAAAGTCGTTGAGAAAATAAACGGTGTTTTTCTTATACCTTACACTGTTGTAGTGAAATATTAGTATTGATAGAATAATAAACAGCTTTTAATACTTTTCTATTATATTCATACTTTCGCACGTTGTTATTTATCCACAGAAAGAAAAAAAACAAATATGTTTGCACTTCAAAATTTATTCTTTCTATCTGAACTTATCCCACCTTAATGTGGGGTTGGCGCAACACACTTTTTGAAGCATGTTGCATGGTCTTATTTATTTATAGGTCAAATCAGAATTAGGTATTTTGGCTAAAAATATTATTATTAGTAGGTATTCTAACAAAATATTATTACCGTTCTGCAATTATTTAAATATTTTTTTTATAGCAGAGATTGGCAAACGAGCAGATGGGTCACCTGATGGTAAGTGATCTCCACCGTCCATAGACACCCGAGACTCAAAACAAATCATGGGTGCGTTGCCAACCTATAAATATGGAATGGAAGGAGAGGGAAAAGGGATTGGGAAAGGGAGGGGGAATTGGGCTACCGGAAATCTCCCTCACCGAACGAAACGCGACAGCAAGCTGCCACTTTACGTCGGTTTTCTGTGAGACAGTGGTATCAGACCGTTCGAGTCGGCCCATTCGTGCTGTAGTCGTAATTGTCTACAGCGACTCTACCACTTTAAAAAGTTTCCAAAACACAATAAAATTCGAATTTCTAGTACCGAGGTTTAGCCTTAAATTAAACCATTTGAGTGACCTCGTGTGAATTGGCAGTTCTGCGGGTGAAACTCTGTAATTGGGCTTCTGGATTCGAGCCAAAATTGCCGGTAGTTGATTTTTTACTACGGCGCCTAGGGCGTGAAGTGGACATAACATAACATAACATAAGCTCACACCTGTATTCCCGAAGAGGTAGGCAGAGGCGCACTCGCCAACTACTACACCCACATTTCGCCGAGCTTAGTTCCGTTCCAGATGTGATAGGGGGCGAGCCTATCGCCATATCGGGCACAAATTCCAGACTCCGGGCTGATATGGAAAAATCCAATATCACTTTGCCCGACCCGGGGATCGAACCCGAGACCTCAGGACGGCAGTCGTACCGAAATACAATCACGCCACCGAGGCAGTTGAAGTGGACATGCGTATGATATTCGCTTCTAGCTTTGTCCACATGGAAGTTTTATTTATTACACTCTAGGCATGAGTCCAGGGCCCCGCGATTAATACGGACCTAAAGATATTTAATATTACTAATTAAAGCGGGGCTAACAAGCATGTTTCCATACAAAAGAAATGATCTCAAACTTCAGTACCGCCATCAACTACTTATTACAATGCAAGGTCGTTTATTACAATTTACACCCTAGGATTTTTGTGAATGGTTAAGAATCACGTAAGATAAGTTTATTCTCTCAATATTATTACGCTGGCCGGCCTGGCGCGCGTATATTTCAAATAACTGAGCGACTTATGACCACTAGGTCATAACTTTTGGATCACAAGTTTTGTGCTGTTATATTCTATATACTGTTGAATGTCTTTGTAAGGACCCCAAATTCCTGCCAGATATTTATTATTTCTTACTACCTCCCTTATCCTTAACGTGGGGTCGGCGCAACACATTTTTCAAGCATGTTGCAGAAAGGATTTGGCTTAGTTTTTACGACAGGCTGCCAGTCTGACGTTAAACCCCTCTGGGGGTCCAGTCCCGGGCAAATTAAATTATAAAATTAGCTTTGCCCGACCTGGGAATCGAATTCTGGACCTCCCGATTCTCAGCCCAAATATGCTGCCACTAGACCAAGGAGGCGACAATTTTATATTTACTACCGAATAATATTTGTTTCGAATAATCACAAGTTTAAAAACTTAACAGACCGACTTCAAATCCTATCGTGATCAAATTTATGTATATGGGACGACCCTTGAAATAAGCTCTATTGAATACAAAAAGAATTTTGAAAATCGGTCCACATTTGGCGGAGATATCGCGTGTCATACATAAAACAAGATTCCGACGAATTGTTAACCTCCTCCTTTTTGGAAGTCGGTCGAAAAATAAAGAAGAGTTGAGGACCTTCTCCTTTTTTAAAGTCGGACGAAAACTTAACAAACCGACTTCAAAATTTATCCGATCGTGACTGTATTTATTTAGGGCCTCCCTTGAAATAAGTTCTATCGAACACAAACATTATTTTTAAAATCGGTCCATAAGATATCGGAGATATCGCGTAATATACATAAAAAATACAGACGAATTGAGTACCTCGAAAACACATACGAATAGGGGATATTACGCGAAACTTGGCGCAGATGACGCCACTAGCACATACAGTAAGCAAACCGCCATGTTGCATAACCTGGAATTGTTGTCATATTATGTCATAATATGGTATGGTGGTGGTATTTCGGTACGACTACGGTTCTGAGGTCTCGGGTTCGATCCCCGGGTCGGGCAGTGATATTGGATTTTTCCATATCAGCCCGGAGTCTGGAATTTGTGCCCGATATGGCGATAGGCTCGCCCTCTATCACATCTGGGACGAAACTAAGCTCGGCGAAATGTGGGTGTTCTAGTTCGCTAGAGCACCTCTGCCTACCCCTTCGGGGATACAGGCGTGAGCTTATGTTATGTTATGTTATATGGTATTTAATTTACACATTTGTAGACTGGACAATAATTGATGTGCCTCGGAAAGATATGTTTATAAAGGAGATGGGAAACAAATTAGATTTATTTTATTAAGAGTATTTCCGACCAGCTTTACTGGAAAAAGTGCTCTATAAAAACTATGCCAAATGTTTCTCTAAAAAAATTTAATTTTAAGTAATACCGCTATGTGATTGTTGATATATTAGTAAGTTATACATATATGTATATCTGACTCCTTAGATTAATAGTCATGTGACTCGTTAAAAAATCTGTTTACTGTCTACGCTAGTGCTGCACTCTGGTGCCAGAACATTGCAGTATTATCCCCTTTTGAATGCCTCCTTTTTTGAAATCGGCCGATGGAAATGAAATTTTAATTTTATGAAACGCATAAAACCACGTTAATCGGAACAGCATACACCGAGGCCGCGGTAACAGAAGGATTACCATATTAATACCGTTTATTATGAAATCGCATTTGGCATCACATTGTTCTTTATTAGATGCCATTTTGTACTCTATTAGCGATACATAGCGTTCAAATTTGAGTAATTTCAACATTTTATGCAATAACCTACCCTGTGTAGGAAAAATAGAGTTAAAAATTGCATGTTGCGTTGATTTTATGGATGCGGATAACCAGTATTGTTTTAAATCTTTTGTTAACCGATTGTGAAGAATTTAAAGAGGTTATGCAAATAATTGAGGAAAAACTTCGCCCTTTTGCTTATGCTCTGTCTAAAGTCAATGAAGGTCGAAAATCGATTCCCGGTCTGGGCAATATTTAGCCAACTTCAAAAAATAAGTGGTAGAGCCAAGCTGTAGTCATTTACGTCTACAGCATAGGACGGCTCGACCGGTTTGATACCAATATTCCCCTAGTTTTAGGTTGACAACGCACCCATGATTCTTTTTGTGTCTTGGGTGTCTATGGGCGGTGGAGATCACTTACCATCAGGTGACCCATCTGCACGTTTGATCTGCTATAAGAAATCTTCGCCCTTTGCGTTTTACTTCATTTATCTATTTTTATCCGGGCATGGCAAAGTGACTACACTGCACCTGATGGTAAGCGTAGTGCAGGCAAAAAAAGGCGACCACTAACAAACAATGAGTTTATCAGTGGTCGTCTGAATCACTGACTACTTGGTGGCGTGGTGGTATTTCAGTACGATTATGGTTCTGAGGTCTCGGGTTCGATCCCCGGGTCGGGCAAAGTGATATTGGATGTTTCCATATCAGCCCGGAGTCTGGAATATGTGCCGGATATGGTGATAGGCTCGGCCCTATCACATCTGGGACGGAACTAAGCTCAGCGAAATGTGGGTGTTCTAGTTCGCTAGTGCGCCTTTGCCTACCCCTTCAGGGATACAGGCGTGAGCTTTATGTGTCATCTGAATCATGCCGGCCTATTTATGCTTGTTCACACTACGAATCTGAAGAGAGGAGAAGCAAATCGAGGGTTTGTGACAAAACAGGCGGATGACCGATGCAGATACAATGACACCCCCATACCCGTCCCAACTAACCATTAAGTCATACCGCAAGCCCCTCGAGAGAATCGTTAGTACACTGGCTGATCCTGGAACGCGAACAACAACGGAGTGTGGGTTACTATGGCAGGTTTTAGCACCATGTGTACGGTAGTCACCATCCGATACGAATATCCTACCACCAGCTAAGCTACCACCAGCTTATCTAGTAGTTTTTGCGTGAAAGAACAACAAACATACATACATACATCCATGCGTATAAACGTACATAATTTTTTTTTTTCCAGGTCACAATGAAGACTCGTGATGTGGTATTGGTGGTGGTACTGAGCTGCAGTGCTTTGGCTGTTTTATTCGCCATCGCAGTCTATCTTATAGTGAGGCGACGCAGGAGAAAGAGAGAGGATGATGACGACACCAGCTGTGCTATACGGTGAGTCAACAATTATATTAACCAAATATCACGTTATTCGACCCGGGGATTGAACCTGAGACTTCAGGAGGGTAGTAAAACTACGTCAGCGAGGCAGTGCTCCCATTAGCCTACCTATCCTTCTACGTACCTTTATCCCACCTTAATGTGGGGTCAGCGCAACACATTCAAGCACATTGCGGAAAGGATTCAGCTTAGTTTTTGTGACCGGTTGCCCGCCTGACTTCAACCCTCTCGGAGGGATCCAGTCCCGGGAAAATTACTAGAAAATTCATTTTGCCCGACCTGGGAATCGAATCCAGGACTTCCCTTTCCACAGCCCATATATGCTGCCATTAGACCAAGGACGCGACTACAAGTCCTACCATTAGTATGATCTATAATTTTATTTCTCTATGGCCATCAAAATTATATGTATGTTTAAATTCACATTATACGACCTGCTCGTCTCATCCAATGACTAAAGAAAACATAAGAGGACCCGGCATGACTACGAAAAATACGTGTTTACTATTATGAGTGGTAGAGCCACGCTGTCGACAGTAACGTCTACAGCACGAATGGTCCGGCACGACCGATTGGATACCACTGTCTCACAAAAAACCGACGTAAAGTGGCAGCTTGCTGTCGGGTTTCGTTCGGTGAATGAGATTTCCGGTGGCCTATTCCACCCCGTCTTTCCCAATCCCTTTTCCCTCCCCTTCCATTTCTTCTTTTTAGGTTGGCAACGCACCCATGATTCTTTTTGTGTCTTGGGTGTCTATGGGCGGTGGAGATCACTTACCATCAGTGATCCACCTGTTCGTTTGCCAGTCTCAGCTAAAAAAAAAGCCGGTTCCGCCATTTTACTTTCGTTATCTATTTACACTGCCTCCGTGGCGTGGTGGTATTTCGTATGGCGAAATGTGGGTGTTCTAGTTCGCTAGTGCGCTTCTGCCTACCCCCTTCAGGGATACAGGCGTGAGCTTATGTTATGTTATGTTATCTATTTACACGTAATTTGTCACCGTGTCATAAGAATTAAATAACGTATAAATACTGATTTTCTTTCTTCTTTCTTTCTTTCTAATTTCGGAATATGAAGAAGATGCCTAAATGTTATATTAGTGGGATCTTTCTTTCGCAAAGTCGCCATTTTTGTTTCGTTCCGTACATTAGCAATGCTTCATATTTTCGTAGATAAGCAAAGACTTCTATGTATACTAGACTGGCTTTTCGGTACATAAAATGTGCGCACTAAGTCTCTGTTAATCGACCTCAACTCACTATACAAATCTGCTCTTTTCCTTAGCCGTGAAACGTCAAACACTCGCCGTCATGTGCCACAGTTTTACTTTGAAACAGCTTGTCTAGTAAATACATAGAAGTCTTTCTAAATAAGCCCCGTCCTCTATCTTCGCCTTAGGTCTCATCAGACAAAAAGATACAGATTTGTAAGTACCAAAATTATTGTAAGAAAACTTAATTCTATCGCGGTTACTGTTTAGCTTAAAACTTTGTTATAAGTTGATAGTAACTTAAATGTTGTGTAGCTAAGTCGAGTTTAAGTTTGATTAAGTTACGTTAACTTGTTACCTGTTACTAACATTATGTACACAATTTAACGTTGTTTAAAATTAACCCCGCAGACTTAAATGCTTGATTTGTAAATTTTTTATCGTTGAGTGTTTTTCAACTTTCCTTGTACGTTACAAAAAGTTTTGAAATACTTGCAACTAATTTAATTAAAAAAAACACCCAATAATCACAGTTTTAAAAACTTAAAGGACCGATAAATTTTTCCGATCGTGACCTAGAATGAAATTTATATGGAAACAGGCTTGGAATAAACTCTATAGAACTCAAAAAGAAACTTGAAAATCGGTCCACATCTGGTGGAGATATCGCGTAACATACATAAAAATAAATAAAGATTAATTGATTACCTTTATTAAAGTCGGTCAAAAGTCTACAGACGAATTACGGCTGAGATCTATAGTCGACTTCGACTAAGTTAAAGTCACGAACTCAGTTTTCTTGTAAAAAATGACCCGGACTAAGTCAAAGTTCGATAATAAAATAAAATAAATAAAAAATAAAAAAGCCTTATATTTCTTACTAAATTAGGTACAAAAGGTTGTTTATAAGAATTAATTAACTAATACAATTATACTAAAACACTTAATTAAATTACATTTTCAAGCTTCATAGTAAGAACCCCTCTTTAATCGAGAGTAAAGGCCTCCTCTAGAGATTTCCAAGAATTTCTGTTGCTTGCTACGCTCATCCATCGTTCACCGGCAACTTTTGTTATGTCGTCTGCCCACCTGGCTGTTGGTCTACCCCTCTTTCTAGTGCCCGATGGCCCGATCCAAGAAGTTAGTTCGATAATAAACAATTACAAATCCTCCCTGAGTTCGTGACTTTGACTTAGACTTAGTCGAAGTTCGCTCTATAGATCTCAGACTAAGAATCCTCGTTTTTAAAGTCGGTTAACATATAACGTGTTTCGTTATTGGTGCATTCACCCTACATAAAAAAACTACAATTAATTCCAACTCGTTGAGACAGAAATAGTTAAAAAAGATTCTAACTTTGTATTGTTTAAATTCTTTTCAACTAACAATAATATAAAGAAGAATTTATTCAAATAATTTGTATCTTTATTTTAAGTCTCTTTAAAGGGGCATTTACCCTAATGTCACAGAATAGAAAGAAATGATTTATTGTTAGTACAATAAAGTTTACTGTTTCATAAAACAAATACATAGTAGGTATACAAATAACTGGTGGTAGGATGGCGACCACCGTACACATGCTGCTAAAACCTGGCATAGTGACCCACGCTCTGTGTGTGGTTCGCGTTCCAAGATCAGCCAGTGTACTGCCGATTCCCTCGAGAGGCTTGTGACTTGATGATTGGTTGAGACGGGTATGGGGGTATCCCTGTGTCTGCATCGGACA
Source organism: Clanis bilineata (assembly GCA_036417725.1). Classification (NCBI taxonomy): domain Eukaryota; kingdom Metazoa; phylum Arthropoda; class Insecta; order Lepidoptera; family Sphingidae; genus Clanis; species Clanis bilineata. Next base: position 3,752,551 of record CM071165.1, read on the forward strand.
TCCGCCTGTCTTGTCGCAAGCCCCTCGATTTGCTTCTTCCCTCTTCGGATTTGGAGTGTGAAGAAGCATAAATAGGCTGAAACGATTCTAGCGACCACTGATAAACTCATTGTTTGTCAGTGGTCGCTAATTGTTTGGACTACACTACGCTTACCATCAGGTGCAGTGTAGTCACTTTGCCGTGCCCGGATAAAAGAAATACAGAATCTTATAAATAAAATAAATAAATACACCCAACAGTCACACACATAGTCCTGACCCCACACTAGGTGTAACCTGTATCGTGAACATCAGAAACTACGAGAGACTTTCGGTCTCACAACACCAAACCCGAAATAAACCGTGGGTTGTATGACCCACGGTTTATTTGTCATTTGTCTGCGTGCGAGGATCGAACCCGCGGTCTCTCGTTTCACACCCGCTACTGGCTATAATACATTCCTGATCCTCGCATAAAGCCAAGCATACATGTTTTGACGAAATTCAAAAACTTCCGAAAACTGGCAACACTGACAAACACATCAACATGCGATTTATTAGCTTGTTTTCGTCTACATAGATTGTTTGGGACGAATGCAGAGTTAACATTTGAGATTTTAGATGGTGTTATACAACATCTGACTTAGACGTACAGGGGTTTACCACCACCTTTTACAGCAGTATTATTATCATCTTACTTGCACCGATTCCCATACAAAACAATCGAAGAACGATTATAATAATACTGCTATATTTTTTTTTAAGTTGTTCATAGCCATGGATACAATGTCCTTCAGCCGTATAGTTTTTATTATTTATTACACTTTGTTTCCTATATCTAAGTTTTTGCAAGTGCATTGAAGTCGGATGTGTTCAATTTCAAGGCCCTGCTGGAGTTTTAGCGTCAATTCTTTCCAGTTTGATGCTTTTTAGACGATTTTCTCGCAGCGGAGGAATCGAACATGGTCGACCCATCCACCCGACAAAAAGCGTCCAAAATCACTTATTTCAAAGCTTCCACATACTGTCCATCTTCGTTGATGTTTATCGCATAAATTCACATTACATTTAAACCACAAGCACAACTTTAGACTGGAATATGAAATGATTAAAACAAGCGACCACCTGCACGTCAGAATTCCCGCCAAAACTCAATACTGCTATAAGAGGTTGTGGTGTTGCTCGCCTGATAGTGCCTAAGTTAATAAGAAAACAAAGTTCTAAAATCAACTTAAGATTTGATCGCATATTGTTCATAATGGGCCTTACTTCTAAAAACATTTTCGACCTCAATTCGTCTGTATTTACGTATATTACGCGATATCTCCGCCAAATGTGGACCGATATTTAAAATTCTGTTTGTGTTCGATAGAGCTTATTTCAAGGGTGATCCCATATAATTTTGGTAGAAATAAGTTGACATTTTAAATTGTAATTTTATATATCATGTATTGTCTGGACTTTAAAAGAGGCCATAACCCTTGAGTTTATTTCGGCATTTCTTCTCAGGGATAGCCACGAAATGTCGACGCGTTTATTACTTTATCAATATCTTAAAATCAATATATACTCGTAATTGACATGTGAAAGTGGTATAAAATATCCTATTTGCAGAATAAATGATTTGAATTTGAATAAAAAAAAACCGACGAATTGAGGACCTCCTCCTTTTTGGGAAGTCAGCCGAAAAATGAAGCGTCCCTAATGTATGGAGAGCAACCAAAATGGCGACTTGGCGAAAGAAAGATCCCGATAATATAGCAGTTAGGCGTCTTCACATTCTGGTGGTAGGATATTCTTATCCGACTGGCTGACGACCATGGACATGGTGTTAAAATCTGCCATAGTGACCCACACTTTTTGTGTGGTTCGCGTTCCAGGATCAGCCAGTGTACTTCCAGTTCTCTCAAGGAGCTTGCATGACTTGACGGTTGGTTGAGACGGGTATGGGGGTATCTCTGTATCTACATCGGTCATCCGCCTGTCTTGTCGCAAGCCCCTCGATTTGTTTCTTCCCTCTTTGGATTGATGTGAAGAAGCATAAATAGGCCGGCATAATTCTGGCGTCCATTGATAAACATAGTGTTTATCAGTGGTCGCTAGGTTTTGGACTGCACTACGCTTACCATCAGGTACAGTGTAATCACTTTGCCGTGTCCGGATAAAAAAATGTTATAAATAAAACACCGTATTTATTATACCGGGTGTTTCATAAAGTTGGTACCGACAACAATTCCACATACAGGGAGAACGATTTAAAGCGTAAAGTTAAAGTTAAGTAAAAGTTAAAGTAAGCCCGTTGGAGGCGGCACATATATAATGTTACATGAGCGTATGGGCCACTGGAGGCCGAGCCGCCCGTGACTATACTAAAAAAATATTGAACTTTTTTTATCAATTAAGCATGGGGTATTAAGTAACTATTAACTATGCCGAAAAGGGTTTTATAATGTAAAGGACTACTTACAAGACAAAAATGCTTGGGATTGAGCAGCTCACTCTTGACACTATAAGGCTGTATCAACACAATTTTATATTTTACTATTATATTAGTTTTTCTGACTTTGCTCTATTGGCATATTGTATATGTTATTGTATTTAGAAATAAGTTGACATTTTGAATTGTAATTTTATATATCATGTATTGTCTGGACTTTAAAAGAGGCCATAACCCTTGAGTTTGTTTCGGCATTTCTTCTCAGGGACAGCCACGACATGCCGACGCCATTATTACATTATCTATATCTTAAAATCAATATATACTCGTAATTGACATGTGAAAGTGGTATAAAATATCCTATTTGCAGAATAAATGATTTGAAATTTGAAATTAAATCAGAATGCGACCTGTAAATCGTCGCAATTAGCAAGAATGGCTTTGCGTATACTAAAAGTAAATTAATTATCACATAGATAGTTTGCAAATGTACTGCAGCTGATCCAGTAAGCCAAAAACAATGTTTTCGTCACAAATTCAAGTTCCTGTTTTTCAAAAACTATAAGCCTTACGAAGTTTTAAATTTTATTTCTAGATTACTATCTCTAAGTATATACTGATTTCTTAAGTTTACGCGAATGTTATACATTGAAATAAAACTATTTTTACGGATTCTATCACGATTTGGTTTTTAATTTTTATTCCCGACGTTTCGAAGGCTTTGCAGTCTTCGTTGCCACGGGTCAGACAAACCAAAACCAAATCGTGATAGATTCCGTAAAAATAGTTTTATTTCAATCTTTAAGTATAGTTATTATTGATACCAAGTTTATGAAACATTCTGTATAATAAAATCAATACGTTATGCTTTGCCCGACCTGGGAATAGAACACAAGACCCCCAGTCCAGAGCCCATATATGCTGACCAAACGGCAGCGATAGCTCAGTTGGGAATGGTATGGACTGCCGAGACAAGTGTCGGAGGTTCGAAACCAACCCCAAAATAGAGCATACACCTCTGACTTTTCTGTGTTAAGTGTATTTTCATTGTGAAATATCGCTTGCTATAACGGTGTAGGAAAACATCGTGAGGAAACCTGCATACTCGAGATTTTTTTCACAGGAATCTCGAAGGTATGTGAAGTCTACTAACCCGCATTAGGCCAGCGTGGTAGACTAAGGCCTAACCCCTCTCATTAGTAGAAGAGGCTCGTGCCCAGCAGTGGGACAGTAATATTACAGGGCTAATATTATTATTCTTTTTAGACCAAAGAGACGAATTTTGCATGTATATAGAGGGGTTATCAAACAAGTTTCTATACAAAATAATTGATCTCAAAGTTCAGTACCGCCATCAACCACTTATTACAATGCTAGGGCGATCATTACAATTTTATAGAATGTTTTTTGAATGGTTAAGAATCACGTAAGATAAGTTTATTCTCTCAATATTATTACGCTGGCCGGCCTGGCGCGCGTATATTTCAAATAAACTGGGCGACTTATGACCACTAGGACATAACTTTTGGATCACAAGTTTTATGCTGTTGTCCTGTCTATATACTGATGAATGCATGTATAATAGTAGTAAAGTTAGAGCTGCATTTAAATAACATAACATAACATACGCTCACGCCTGTATCCCCGAAGGGGTAGGCAGAGGCGCACTAGCGAACTAGAACACCCACATTTCGCCGAGCTTAGTTCCGTCCCAGATGTGATAGGGGGCAAGCCTATCGCCATATCGGGCACAAATTCCAGACTCCGGGCTGATATGGAAAAATCCAATATCACTTTCCCCGACCCGGGGATCGAACCCGAGACCTCAGAACCATAGTCGTACCGAAATACCACCACGCCACCGAGGCATTTAAATAAATAAATAAAATAAATACACCCAACAGTCACACACCTAGTCCTGACCCCACACTAGGTATAACCTGTATCGTGGGTGACAGAGACTATGAGAGACTTTTGGTCTCACAACACCCAGATTTGAAACAAATATCTGTGGGCCACACAAACATTTGTTTCAATGCGGGAATCGAACCCGCGGCCTCTCGCTTCACAGCCGGCTACTCGCCCGCTGCGCCACGGAGGCTGTCATTTGGCGCTGGATTTGAACTAGCAACCATTGTTTTTACGTAAGATATCCCAACTGGCCTTATTTTGATATTTATCATACCCTCTATTTATCCTCTAAACACGTTTCGTAACAAACTGCTTGAATTCATCACAAATAAGTTTTTATATCTTTGTTTTCGCCGGTTTCGCTATACATTATTTTTTTGACACGTTTCTGTACAAAATTCGAGGCCATTTCCGTCACATGATGTGATATACAAGAGCCTCGATCGTCCCATTTGTGGTCTAGTGGCAGCATATATGTGTGGTCCCGAGTTCGATGTCCAGGTCGGGCAAAGCTATATTTCTAATTTGATTTACTCGAGACTGGATCGTTGGGATTGACGTCAAGCAGGCAGCCGGTCGTGATAACTAAGCCAAATCATTTCTGCAAAGTTAAAAAGATGTATTGCGCCAAACCCCACATTAAGGTGGAATAAGGGCAGGTAGAAAGAAAGCATATCATAAACCAAATTATAGCAAAGACTGGTAAACGAGCAGATGGGTCACCTGATGGTAAGTGATCTCCACGGCCTATAGGCACCCAAGACTCAAAAAGAACTATGGGAGCGTTGCTTCCCAAAAGGAGGGGAATAGTGATTGGGAAGAGGAGTGGGGAAATCTTATTCCCCCCCAAGAAAACGCAAGACAGGTTGCCACTTTACGTCGCTTTGCTGTAAGACAGTGGTATCAAACCGGTCGAGCCGGCCCATTCGTGCTGTAGACGTAACTGTCTACATAATGGCTCTAGCACTCAAAAAGGTTGACTCTTGACTTGATGGTTGGTTGAGTCGGGTATGGGGGTATTCTCGTATCTGCATCGGTCATCCGCCTGTCTTGTCGCAAGCCCCTCGATTTGCTTCTTCCCTCTTCGGATTCGGAGTGTGAAGAAGCATAAATAGGCCGGCATGATTCTGACGACCACTGAGAAACTCAGTGTTTGTCAGTGGTCGCTAGTTTTTTTGGACTGCACTACGCTTACCATCAGGTGCAGTGTAGTCGCTTTGCCGTGCCCTGATAAAAAAAAGGTTCATAAACTTTGGTAACTTATCATTAATATGGCCGTTTGATCATCTTACGTTAGACAATAAAAAACCTTGAATCCATAATCTGAATTTTGTTAAAAACTTTAAGAATTCAAAATGACAGACAATTTTATCTGCATTTTACTAAAGCCAATATGAAAATTGTAAGGACGTCATTTATAGAAAATTGTCGCCACAATCAGATCTAATAACTTAAGCCTCGCGCAGATGGGGTTCAGGTTTTTTAACCGACTGCCTCGTTAGGAGGGTAGTGGTTTTTCAAGTATTATATATGCCTATATTTTTGGCGTGTGAGCCTACCCGGCTTTACAGAATTTAACATTAAGGGCTGTATTTTCATTCGTCTAAGTATTGGTATTTATTGTGGGTTCCTTTCCCCGGACTTAGTTCTTTAAGAACATCGAGTGTCGCATAGAAATCTAACCAGCCTAGCTCCGACCAGGAGCGCAGGATCCTGTGTCTTTACAGGCTTCTCGGAGCGACCTAGTCAAACTTTGAGGGAGCTTTCGAAGAGCTTTTATATACTAACCTAGGTACTAACTACTTGGTAATAAGAATACATGTTCACAGAGTGAGATGTGAATTTATTCCGATTTCCAAAAAAGGAGGAGGTTCTCAATTCGTCTGTATTTTTTTATGACCGATTTTCAAAATTCTTTTTGTGTTCGATAGAGCTTTTTTCAAGGGTAGTCCCATATGAATTTGGTCACGATCGGAGTTTTTAAACTTGTGATTATTAATTATTACATTCTTAACTCTACACTTATGATCTACTTACAAGAATACACAGCGTCTGGGCATTTACGCTGACCGAAGCTTATCGTATGTAGCGCTAACCATAACTACCTCGATGTGCTGAAGATAAAAGTTATGTTTTCTCAGTTAAGAGAATGACATAGACTATTTCACCATTGTGTCGGCATATTGAGAGGAACAGCGGAAATAATCTAGTCGCTGGTGGTACTATATTTGCATTCGACCGGATGGCGACCACCGTACACATGGTGCTAAAAGCTGCCATAGTTAACCACACTCCTTGTGTGGTTTGCGTTACAAGATCAGCCAGTGTACTTCCGGTTCTCTCGAGGGGCTTGCGGCATAACTTGAAGGTTGGTTGAGACGGGTATGGGGGTATCCCTGTATCTGCATCGGACATCCGATTGTCTTGTCCCATGCCCCTCGATTTGCTTCTTCCCTCTTCGGATTCGGAGTGTGAAGAAGCATAAATAGGCCGCCATGATTCTGACGACCACTGATAAACACAGTGTTTGGTGGTCGCTAGTTTTTTTTAGACTACACTACGCTTACCATCAGGTGCAGTGTAGTCACTTTGCCGTGCCCGGATAAAAAAAAAGTCACCTCTTTGGTCTACTGTCAGCATATATGGGCTGTAGGTCCCTAGGATAGGGATATAGGTAGGATTTCTAGGTCGATTGCCAGGTCAGGCAAAGCGATTTTTCTAATTTGATTTGCCCGGGACCGGGCCCTCCAGAGGGGGTTGACGTCAGGCAGGCAGCCGGTCGTCAAAACTCAGCTGAATTATTTTTGCAACACGCTTGAAAAAGTGTTGCGCCGACCCCACATTACGGTCGGATAAGGAGAGGTAGAAAGAAAGAATGGGTGATTAGATTATGGTGCTTAGATATTATTTTTCGATTCGAAAATTTTACTTAAGACTCAAGAGTCGTCTGCAAAGACCCTTACGACTCGATGACATTACTTTAAACGCAAATCTCTAGTCTGCGAAATTACTTCAAAGTCCACAGTGAATGATAAAGATCTATCAAAGCATCTTAAAGTTTTAAGAATTTGTCATTTACAAAATACTGATTTCTTAAGTTTACGCGAATATTATACAATGAAATAAAACTATTTTTACGGATTCTATCACGATTAGATTAAAACCTAATCGTGATAGAATCTGTAAAAATAGTTTTATTTCAATTTACAAAATACTTTTAACCTATTTCAGAAGGAGGTACTTAATTCATTTCTACATAATATAACATAAGCTCACGACTGTATCTCCAAAGGGGTAAGCAGAGACGCACTAGCGAACTAGTACACCCACGTTTCGCCGAGCTTAGTTTCATCCCAGATGTGATAGGGGGCGAGCCCATCGCCATATCGGGCACAAATTCCAGACTCCGGGCTGAAATGGAAAAATCCAATATCACTTTGCCCGACCCGGGGGATCGAACCCGAGACCTCAGGACGGTAGTCGTACCGAAATTCATTTCTACATTCTTATTTAACGCGATCAAACATTATACACATCCGGTGGCCCATTTCACCTCCCTTTCCCAATCCCTTTTCTCTCTCCTTCCATTCCCTCCTTTTAGGTTGGCATCGAGCCCATGATTATTTTTGTGTCTTGGGTGTCTAGCGGCGGTGGAGATCACTTACTATCAGGTGACCCATCTGTTCGTTTGTCAATCTCTGCTATATAAAAAAAAATAGCACATGAATGGGACAACATTACGAATATTGTGATCCAAAAGTTGTGACCTCGTGGTCATAAGTCACTCGTATTTGAAATTTTCCCGCAAGTTTGTTGCCAGCGTAATAATGTTATACATACATACATAAGCTCACGCCTGTATCCCCGCAGGGGTAGGCAGAAGCGCACTAGCGAACTCGAACACCCACATTTCGCCGAGCTTAGTTCAGTCCCAGATGTGATAGGGGGCGAGCCTATCGCCATATCGGGCACAAATTCCAGACTCCGGGCTGATATGGAAAAATCCAATATCACTTTGCCCGACCCGGGGATCGAACCCGAGCCCTCAGAACCGTAGTCGTACCGAAATACAACCACGCCAGCAAGGCAGAACTGTGCATCTATATATTAAGTCGATGGTGGTCCTATATAAATTTCGTCACGATCGGATTTGAAGTCGGTCTGTTAAGTTTTTAAACTTGTGATTATATTCAATTTCTTTTCTGCCTGGTGTTATTCCGGCTTTGTGCCAGGATGCCTTTCTACTCAAACGCTTCCACTTCGCCCGGTCTTGAGCATCCTCTACATTGAGACTATTGGCTCTCATATTATCCTCTATAATGTCTAGCCAGCGCTTTTAAGATTTTACGCAATATGTCCGGAATATGAGGACCCATTTTCAAGATTATTATTGTGTTCTACAGAACTTACTGAAGAGAAAATTTCATTATTTTCCAATCGAACAAGTCAAATTCAAAATGCGCGAAAATTGCCCTCCAGGATTTGCTTATATAGCCAGGAGAAAAAGTTCATGTCTAAAAGACAATGATTAACTCGTCTGAAACAGACGTACCAGTTCAATGATGATGATGGTCGTTAGTCCAGATTTAATCAAGGAGTACGGACAAAACTCTTAAATAAAAAAATAAAAATGTTTATTGGTCACGTAGGCATATCAAATGCACTTATGACAGGTCACAACAAGGTCTAGATACATTTATATAATAATAATAATCATGTTACAACACTATCAATTTAGAAAACAAGCAGGCAGGTATGGGCACAATAACAAGGATGGGGCTTAGATAAAAGGTTGTGATTTGTAGGAGAGGGAACGAACGGGATATGACAGGAATGCTAGCAGGGAATTGACGGGAAAATAAAATAGGAAGCTTGTAGGATTTGATTGGAAATGTGGATAAGGAAAATCATGCCGTGGATTATAATCTATCTATTACAATTTTAAACTTTATACCAAGGTTTTATTCTAGGCTATATTTTAACCTAACATAGTCTAACCCCCACCAGTGAAGCGAAACTGATTTACTGGATTATTTGAGAAGTTTAAATTAATGGTTGGAGGGGATGTAATAAAAAACTAAGTGGGTTACAAAACCAGACCCCTGATTTATTAGTTGTGCCTTTGTGATGCAAATGATGGCTATGAATCGAGAGGTAGTGACTTCGGTTCCCGCGCTGAGAAGACTGTATCTTTAATTGAAATTTAATTGGCGTAGCATAATAATTAGACGCCCCAAAGGGGTTTAGATAGCCGGTCGTAAAAATTAAGCCGAATCCTTTATGCAACATGCTTGAAAATGTGTGTTGAGCCGCCTCACATTTAAGGATAAGAGTAGATTGGGCAACTTTCATCAGATTTTGATCACACATGGAATTACCCTTAGAGTAAGCTATATCACATAACATAAACATAACATAAGCTCACGCCTGTATCCCCGAAGGGGTAGGCAGAGGTGCACTAGCCAACTAGTACACCCACATTCCGCCTCGGTGGCGTGATTGTATTTCGGTACGCCTACCGTCCTGAGGTCTCGAGTTCGATCCCCTGGTCGGGCAAAGTTTTTTTTTTTTTTTTTTTTTTTTTTTTTTTTATAGCAGAGATTGGCAAACGAGCAGATGGGTCACCTGATGGTAAGTGATCTCCACCACCCATAGACACCCATAACACAAAAAGAATCATGGGTGCGTTGCCAACCTAAAAGGAGGGAAGGGAAGGGGAGGGAAGGGGATTGGGAAAGGAAGGGAGTGGGGAAATGGGCCACCGGAAATCTCACTCATCGAACGAAACGCGACAGCAAGCTGCCACTTTACGTCGGTTTTCTGTGAGACAGTGGTATCTAACCGGTCGAGCCGGCCCATTCGTGCTATAGACGTTACTGTCTACAGCGTGGCTCTACCACTTGGAAAAAGTGATATTGGATTTTTCCATATAAGCCCGGAGTCTGGAATTTGTGCCCGATATGGCGATAGGCTCGCCCCCTATCACATCTGGGACGGAACTAAGCTATATCAAACACAAAAAAAGTTTAACAAAAAACCTAAAACCGACTTCACCATTTCACACATTTAAGTCCATATCTTCAAAAATACTGAACCGATTTCGATGAAACTTGCACTGTTCCCTAAGTTGGAAGATACCTAGTCAAATTAAAAAAGATCAATCGCAATCAGATTTATAATTTTTAAGATATACGTGGATAAACATACATACACTTATCAAATTTGGTACAGCCTCCGTGGCGCAGCGGGCGAGTAGCCGGCTGTGAAACGAGAAGCCGCGGGTTCGATCCCCGCATTGAGATAAATGTTTGTGTGGCCCACGGATATTTGTTTCAAGTCTGGGTGTTGTGAGACCGAAAGTCCCTCATAGTTTCTGATACCCACGATGCAGGTTATACCTAGTGTGGGGGCAGGACTAGGTGTGTGACTGTTGAGTGTATTTATTTATGTGTTCAGAAGCCAATATAAACTAACATAATATGTGAATATCGTGTTATTCTAATAATATATAATATACATACATATAGGGCCAATTATAACCTTTTTTTAAGTCGGTTAAAAAAGAAGCTTGAAAATAAAATAACATAAATAACACAAATCTATCTATCAAAATCTGTCTATATTTTTCAGATATATCGAGTGACATACATAATAACAAACGGATGAATTGAGAATCTCCGTATTTTATGTCGGTTAAAAACTGGGGACAACCGCACTTAGCATTAATCAAACCATATTAAAATCAACTTTCTATCTACTGCATAAGATTTATATTCCTTAACTCTTATTTTCCAATAAAAATCTATATGAAATCGAAATAACCATTTATTTTTACGCCGATAATATGGTATTTAAAAATTGAAACAGCTATTATAATATATACCTTCTGTACTTCGAAATAAAGTAGTTATTTCAATATAACAAAGACATCTTTATTTAACGGCACTGAATTTTTATTCGACTTTTACCAATTCATGATACGTGACCAACATATTGCTCGTCTTATTTGAAGTGAGATGTTGTATTCGTTTCACACTATATTCTTTGTGCAGTAAGGTTCAAATTTGAGTGGCAGCGTGGCACAACTTTAACTATAATCTATAAAAATAAAAAAAACTTACATATCCGAGATTACAAAACGAGCAGATGGGTCACCTGATGGTAAGTGATCTCCACCGTCCATAGACACCTATAGCGCAATAGAATGATGGATTCGTTGCCAAACTTAAAGGAAGGGTAAAGAGTACAGGGGGTATTTGGGCCACCAAAAATCTTATTACATAAACTAACGCCTCTGTCCCCGAAGGGGTAGGCAGAGGTGAACTAGTGAACTAGAACACCTACATTTCGCCGAACTTAGTTCCGTCCTAGATATGATAGGGGGCGAGCCTATCGCCATATCGGGCACAAATTCCAGACTCCGGGCTGATATGGAAAAATCCAATATCACTTTGCCCGACCCGGGGATCGAACCCGAGACCTCAGGACGGTAGTCGTACCGAAATACAACTACGCCACCGAGACAGTCTTAAAATCTTATTAACTAAAAGAAAGATAAAAAGTATCCTTAACCGACGCGAATGTATGAAGAGATTGATGAAAGTAGATGAAGCGAAAGTAGTGTGTCAGAATCGGGCGAAGTGGAAATCCATAGTCTCTGCCTACCCCTATGGGATACAGGCGTGATATTATGTATGTATGTATGTAAAATCTTATTCATTGAAAGGAAACAATCTTGTAAATATCCTATGACGGAGATAACGCGAAACACACGTTAAACATATTATAATATATGATAACCTCCTCCATTTTTAAATCAGTAAATCACAAGTTTAAAAACTTAACGGTCCGACTTCAAACCCGATCGTGACCAAATTTATATGGGCCACCCTTGAAATAAGCTCTATCAAACTCAAAAATAATCTTGAAATTCGGTCCACATTTGGCGGAGATATCGCGTAACGAAAAAATACAGACGAATTGAGGACCTTCTCCTTTTTAGAAGTTTGTTGAATATTCATTGAAACCAATATTCGATGGTAACTGCCTCTGTGGCGTTGTGGTATTTCGTGGTACGACTATCGTTCTGTATCTCGGGTTCGATCCCCAGCGAGGGCAAAGTGATATTGGATTTTTCCATATCAGCCCGGAGTTTATAATGTGTGTCCGATATGGCGATAGGTCCGCCCCCTATCACATTTGGGACGGAACTAAGCACGGCGACGACATCGACGATAGTTTACAGATTCTCCATACATTTTAGTTCGTTGTAGTTACAGCAAAGTGGCGCCGCTAGTCAAATGTATGGACAAAACGCAAACTATCCTCGATTTCGAATATCGAGAACTGTCAAAATAAACTCGTACTAGTGGACAGCAGGTCGATTCTCTAAGAAACGCCACAACGTTGCGATCGACGCCTCGCTCCCGCAGCGCACATCGTTGAGATCGACGGAGCGTTCAACGTTGTTGGCTCTTAGAGAATACCATTTTCCATACATTTATGTCAAACGCCTCGCTCGAGAGAGCTAGTTCGTATAAGCGCCGTCATCACGCATAGCGCTAGTGCGTGCGCTTACTTTGCTCAATACAGAAATGAAAACATCGTTGCCACATTGATGCCGCAACGTTGTTTTCACAAATGAAAGCTTAGAGAATTGACCTGCAGGTCGGTATTCGTACCATAACACAACAACGCTATCGAGGCAGGTAAGTTTGAGGCAGACAGTTGTTAAATTATCATAAAAATAATATAATAATATTACTATCCCACTACTGGGGACGGGCCTCTTCTACTAATGAGATGGGTTAGGGCTCAGTCTGAGCTGGCCTACTGCGGGTTGTTAGACTTCACATACCTTCGAAATTCTTGTGGACAAATTCTCGAGTATGCAGGTTTCCTCACGATGTTTTCCTTCACCGTTATAGCAAGCGATAATTCACAAAGAAACACACTTAACATAGAAAAGGCAGAAGTATGCTCCATTTTGGGGTTGGCCTCGAACCTCCGACACTCGTCTCGGCAGTCCGTACCATTCCCAACTGAGCTATCGTTGCTTGTTGTTGTTGTTTAATTGCAAACCGTAAAATTTTCCCTACAAAAGCTTCAAATTTTCTGGCTCTATTGACGCTCTGCCCTCCAGAGACCTCACTCAATTTCACATTTTCACCCTTTATTAGGGTTAGGATGCCAACCTTTTTTATCATCCTCATATTTCAGGATTATTCTTTGTTTATTCACAGTTTTGGGGATTTTGCTTTGACGTCTGTATCCCCAAAGGACTAACTAGAGTTCACATGCTTTTCTGCGACAAAGACGGCATAACTCGAAAAATCATTTTCTGGGATATCTAACACATGGCAATAACATAAGCTCACGCCTGTATCCCCGAAGGGGTGAGCAGAGGGGCACTAGCCACCTAGTACACCCACATTTCGCCGAGTTTAGTTCCGTCCCAGATGTGATAGGGGGCGAGCCTATCGCCATATCGGGCACAAATTCCAGACTCCGGGCTGATATGGAGAAATCCAATATCACTTTGCCCGACCCGGGGATCGAACCCGAGACCTTAGGACGGTACCGTCCGTACCGTGAGACCTTACCATTCCCAACTGAGCTATCGCTATTTACTTTTTAAACCCCATTGCATTTATTCCTAGCCGAGGTAGAGGCTTTGCTACCCTTGGAGTGGCTGATATAATTGGGCAATGCTAATTACTTATCATGGGCAGACGGCCAGACGCTCGTCTGCCAATAAAATAATCATGTAGACAAGTGTCCACAGGGACTCTACCATAATAAAACTCTTTTACGACGCCCTCACGGCAATTGAGGGTAGTTACATTAATATTTTTTAGCTGACGTCCCGAAACTCGAATAACCTTGAGCTATTTTATACTGCGGAAGTAGCTTCCTATAACTTAATACCGGAAACGATGGTAAAGTTTAAGATGAAGAAAGAAGGAAAGGAATTATTTTGTTATTACCAGTATAACATTATTTGAGCCACGCCGACTGGCTCGATTTGATACCACTGTCTCACAGAAAACCGGCGTGAAATGGCAGCTTTCTGTCGTTTTTCGTTCGGTGAGTGAGATTTCCGGTGGCCCAATTCGCCCTTTCTCTTTCTCAACATATATTTCCATTCTTTTAGGTTGGCAAGGCACTCATGATGCTTTTAGTATCTCGGCCGTTTATGGGGGGGCGGAGATTACTTACCATCGGGTGCTCCTTTGCCAGTCTATGCTTTAAAAAATAAAAGAATTAGTTATAACTCTGGCAATACTGCTGTCCATGGCTGGTGGTAATCAGTTACCCATAAAGTGGTAGTAAGTTACCAGTAGGTAGGCTGTCTGCTCGTACATGTATATTTACATACATAGGCTCACGACTATCAGCAAAGCGACAAGTTGAGGGGAAATTTCGAATAAAACACTAAAATTTCGCCGAGGTCATATCCGTTCCAGGGGGCCTAGTTTGTAAAACGAAATCCGCAGTTGCGGACTTCGTTTCGGACGTTTTGCTATTCTATGTGGTCACGTATCGGACCGATATCGTTGATATAAGTATCGTTTCTGAAAATGCTATTCTGTAATCCGTTTGACAGCTTACTATTCGGTGTTTGGCGTTTATTTTATCATAGCATAATGTCAAATTCCGCAGTTGCGGACTTCGTTTTGCTATTCTATGTGGTCACGTATCGGACCGATATCGTTGGTATAAGTTTCGTTTCGGAAAATGCTATTTTGTAATCCGTTCGACAGCTCAATATTCGGTGTTTGACATTTTTTTTCATCGGAGTTTTATGTCATATTCTACGATAGACCTAGCTGTATCGTTTGCGTATCAAATGTGTTTTTGTTATTAACTTAAGAGAGTATTTATTGATTTGGTGAGTTTTCCACCGTGTTAAGGAAGACCATTTATTTGACTTTTACTCGATGCTTTTTTAAACTTTCTTTTCTGTATCATTTTTTTAGTAAATATGATAATACTGAACATTGGGGTGGGATAAGTCCCACCGCAAAGGGGAGTCAGCACAACACACTTTTTAAAGCATGTTGCAGAAAGGATTTGGCTTAGTCTTTACGACCGGCTGCCTGCCTGACATCAGTCTCTTCTGAAGGATCCAGTCCCAGGCAAATTAAATTAGAAAATTCGCTTTGCCCGACTTTGGAATCGAACCTTGGCCCTCCCGGTCCGCAACCCATATATGCTGCCACTAGACCAAGGAGGCGACAATGTTTTCTTTAATCTAATAAAACAGAAATGGAGTTCATCGTACTCGCGGAAGAAGCAAGAGAAGAAAATCTCATTTAAAATAGAAAAGAACGCCGACGAGCCAAGGATGTCTTTTGCTCCCGAACTCTATTGGACGTGAAGTTTGTGGTGAATTGCCGATTCTTGGAAAATCTGTGCATTATTATTATACATAATTTTTCGAGCCGGCCTATTCATGCTACAGACGTAACTGTCTACATCTACGTGGCTCTATCGCTCAAAGAATATGTACCTAGAATAAATATAAATAGTCCTTTATAATTATTAATTATTTATTTGTATTCTAAGTTTGTATTTAATACAGAAGCTATATTTTTCAATGCATTCTTTAAACCGCTAGACTCGCTATGGATGCCAACGAGCTTCCCTTTCTTTAATCCTGCTGTATAGAGTTGCGCCACCATTGTCTTCGTCTTATAATTTCGGATCTTTGTTTCCACCTATTCCAATGTGGGATCAGTGCAACACACTTCAAGAATGTTGAATGAAGGCTTCGACTTAGTCTTTAGGCAAACTTCTTCAAAGCGCTACCAAAAGCGCAAAAATGTAGTACAAGATAAAATATATTCATCTTTATTTAAAAAATATGGCCTTCTTCAAAATATTGATGATTTTGCCAACAACAGTAATAAATAATAAATCCATGTTTGACTGTGTTTTGACTATCAAATTATGACAATTTGACAAGGTCTACATTCTATGTGCACAAGTATAAATCTCTTTGATTCACTAAAGAGAATGTAATCACTTTCACTACCTACTTAAAAATTGTACCTACATATTTCATTGGCAAAAATAATTATATAATTATACTTATTTAAAAAAATCACTTAAATATCTATAATAATGGCTTATAATGCCATGGCGTGTGATATAACTATTTTTAAACACGTTTTTAAACATCAGTGATTTAGATCGATTAAAAAATTGACGTTGATTCCCGTCTGTGTTAAGGTATCATGATATTCCGCTCACTCATTGTTCCTTTCGGTGATCTCTAGATGCGCACGATAGTGGTGTCTATGGTGCCCCAACGATATAAGTAAATCCGATGGTGTTATATGCTAGCATTTTTGCACGATATCGTTAAAATATCGGACCGCATAGCGTTCCTCCGAAACGTTTTGTACCGAGGAGGCGAGACTATTAATACTAGAAAGCTGTAATTTGGCATGGCTATACATATCAATTACACTTTGTTTGTGTGGTCGGTGATCGGTGTGGTCCCCTGCTCGTAAAGTGGGGGATGAATTTTTTTTCGATTATCCTATGCTGGGGTATCGTAAGATAGGTCGTTGAAAAATATTTTGTGGTTTTCAACCGATTTTATTATTTTATTTATTATAACCGATTTTATTATTATTTAACAACATAACAACGTGGTTTGTTTTTGGAAATGTTAAAAAAGTCTTGGATGTACGGTATGATAACGAGTTTAAAAGAAAAACTATCTTATCTAAGTTTACACGTCAACGATTTCGTACAAATTCTGTTGAATACCACCCAAATTAAGTTGTTAGTTGTATAAAACAGGTAGTAAATATAAGTTTATAGGCCATGGTCACCTTAAAGTGTTATTTAAGGTCTTATGTATAATAAAATTATATTTCAGTAACAATTATCCCTACCACGGAACCCTGTAGTGTGCGTGGACAAATATGCTTCAGCTCCTGGCCGTTTTTTCTATACTTTTTTTTCGATCGATGTGCCAGCAACCCAAAGAGGTTCCACTTTTCGACAATCTATCTCTTTTTTTACAAAAACAAGAAAATTGTCTCATAAATAAATATTTATTGCCAAAAATAATAATATTTTTATATTAAGAGCGCTTTAGCAAAATCTTGCCGCTCAAGTTTAGGTATTTTATGACAGCGCTGCACCTGTGTGCGTCGCACACATGCCCGAATTGCAATCCGGCACGTAAACTCAATGTATACTTGGATTGAAAAATCATGATCCTTAGTAGTAAGTAGTTAGAAAAATAAACTTCAATGTCGGATCGACGCATCATATGTATACACGCTTTATTTCAAGCATGTTGCTGAAAGGTGCTTTCTAACTGATTGTTGTACTCAGTCTGGGTAGTCATGCTCGTTTAAATGTCTATGTTAGCGATGCCTATAGGCACAATAAATAAATAAATTGCATAATTTATTTGCCTTGCCCTTCGGAAATAATAATAAAACGTCTGTCACCTCTTTGATCTAGTGATAGCGTAAATAGGCTGTGAACCAGGAGGTCCTGGTATAGATTTTCAAGTCAGACGTGTATTGTTCTAGCAAGATTTACCGGGAATTAAATCCCCAACAGAGATAAGAATGTTTTTTCCGAGCCAGATAAACTAAACGGTGGACCAAAATCGTTTGCAAATTTGAAACATGAATATAATTAAAACTAGAAATGATACAAATGATTCCTTGGACGTAACAAACATCTATGTTTTTTTAATGATGTCTCGTCGTCGGGAATCTAGCAAACATCTTTACAAGTCTTTGAAAACTCTTTGACACATGCTGCCGGTGATTTTTTCGTGGATGTTTTATTTTAATCGGGATATTGTTGTCGATTTCTTAGATATACACAACTTTTCAGGTATCCCCACACGAAAAATTCGCAAGGTACGGGCCGGGCTCCTCAGAGACAATGGAATATCAAAATGACGGTCTTTTTCGTAAGTTTTGACACCTGTTCCGTCGTTAGGAGCTATGTGGCGACCAGATATCGATTTTGAAGTCTATCGGCCCAAAAACAAAAAAAAACAAATGACGGCCCACTTTGACAGTTTTAATATCGGTTCCGTCGTTTGGAACCACGGGGCGACTCAGATATCGATTTTGAAGTCAATCGGCCCAGAAACAAAAGAAAAACAAAATGGCGGTCACTTTTTAGATTTTGACCGCGGATCACTTAACGACTTTAAAATGGTTCAGAATTCGTAAAATATTCAATATGACTAAGAAAATATGGTAACGCCATCTATTGATAAACTTAAAAATCACTTTCAGGCTTTATAGAACTCACAACAATCGCACACATGATACAAAAATATCCATATCTTTTGATAGAGTTGACCGATTTCAATAAAACAAAGCCTAAATGTTCTTCCAAGATGTGGTCTACGATTTTCTATCCAGTTCCGTAAAATTACTTTGGTGGTTCTCATTTGATGCGCGGTCAAACATACAAACAGACAGACCGACAGACAGACAGACAGAAAAAAAATCTAAAAATGATAAAAATGTATCCTATTATTAATTCTAAACCCCCCCAATTAGTTTTTTTGGAAATCTATGTAATGTACAGACACGCGATATTTACATTCTTATTATATGTATTGATGATGATGATATTGACTTGTCATAAGAGGTATTTATTAGCCTACATTTCATTTTATTTCAGTGTAGATCACTTACCATCTGGTGACCCATCTGCTGGTTTGACAGTCTCAAAAGCACGCTTAGGCTCAATCTTGACAAAAATTGCATGTAGCGACGCATGATGCATACATAAGTTCATGATATGTTAATAAGTATAAGGATAAGTTCATACTGATTTTAAATAATGTCCCTAGTCTCAGTTTTCCGCATGGCAAAGGCCTCCTCTAACTCCCTCTGTTGGGTCCTATCCCGTTTTATTCTTTTTGGCGAAGAAGTTACACGAAGAGGCAGTCATAATAACCGCATAATATCCCGCCATCCCTGAGCCCATCCCTCTTATGGTTTTCTTTAATAAACTCAAACAGACGGTCGATATTTGAAAAAACTTTTGGCCCACACTTTATACCGTATGGTAAGCGCAGTGCACTCAAAAAAACTCCAGTAATCACAAAATATTACATTCAAATGCTTGTTCACACTACGAAGAGGGAACTAGTAAATAAAATTGAGGGGCCACTGCCACTTCAACTTGCTAATCCGTTGACTTATGTCAAGAATGTTCGTTCTTCTAAGGATAGGTAGATACCCTTAGGTAGATACCCCATGTAATAGACATTTTTCTATATCCAGAGTTTACTATACTAATTTTGTAGTGTGCACAACATGAAAATTCGACATGATCGTCGTCTTATGCATGTTCATTTTAAGACCCCTAGTTGGAACAGTTGGGAATATTATATTACCTAAAAAGAGTACCCATATACTGCTACATTTTATACTCCAGAGGGGGGTTAATGTCAAGCAATTTGTCGTAACAACAAAGCCAAATCCTTTCTGCAACATGCTTGAAAAAGTGTATTATGTTGAGCCCACGAGGTCGCTGCCGTGAGATAAGGACAGGCAGAAAGAAAGATATCACATTCTAAATTCTATTCAGTTGCTATCGCTTAATTCATTACAATCAATCATAATCATGAGATGAATAATTTAAATCAGAACAAAATTAAATTATGTAATTCAATAAAAATGTAGTTAGAGAAAATCTCAAAACATGAATACAAACAAAAATCGTCTAATATCAAGTCGAGTATGGTCGCGCTATAATTACTTCAAATAATTGAAAATTTCGTAATTCGAACAACTGAAAATGACGAAAAAATGCGATACGTCCTCACTCTGAGACCGCTCAGCGCGGTGTGACTTGACTGTTCAAATGCCTGGCTATTTATTCGCTGTTTATATCGATTTTTGCTATGGTTTCAAAAATATATTTTATATATTATATCAAATAATTTGGCCCTCATATTTTTTTTTATAAAAGCCAAGATATTAAACTTTATTATGCGATATTTTTTATTTTCATGTGTAGTTTATATTGCGTAAAATAAATTATGATTTCAGACGCAGTTTTCAAAATTGTGTTTGTTTTAAAAGCTATTTTCTTGACATTTTTGTATAAAACGTGAAAAAAATACAATAGCCACCACGGATAAGAAGATATTCTTGTTATGTGTGCATCAATTGTATGTCATAATATTAATGTATCGTTTCTCAAAAAGTTATCAAAAGTCACTAAAAAGTAACATTTTCGAAAACACCTCTTCTAGTACGCCGAATCATAAGGTTTTGTCTTATTTAATGAAAAAATTAAGATGTACACCACGTCCGGAATGAAATGACCTTCAAAATGCATATGTTTTTAGGATTTGTTTGGTACAAAAATTTTCAGCGAGACACTTTCAAAAGTCAAGCAAAAACGTCGAATTCACTGACAAGTGCGAAAGCCCTCTTAATTGAAATAAACATGTAAATATCTATAATAATGGCTAATATAGACATCGAGTGTGATGAATCAATTTTTAAACACGTTTTTATACATCAATAATTTGGATTGATACAATATTGATGATAATTACCGTGTGTGTTGAAGCACCATTATAATAATATTGCATTCACTCATTGTTCCCTTTAGTCATCTCTAGGTTCTTCCGATAGTGGCTATGATGCCCGAACGATATACGATGATGATATGTGCTAGCATTTTTGCTCGATATCGGTAGAGTTTCGGTCCGATACCGTTTGCCCGATAACGTATCATAGAATAGACACCCAGATGTGATAGGGGGTGAGCGTATTGCCATAATGGGCACAAGTTCCATACTTTCAGCTGATTAAACCCTTACCTGAGTCAGAAATCGAACCCGAGACCTCAGGACGGTTCTGAGGCGCACGCAATACATCTACGCATAAAGCATCTAGGAAGCAAATAAAAGAGTTTTTCGACCATAATATGGTATCCTACCACCCAATGATACCTTTTCCCCCCTATCTAATATGCATGGGGTATGGATGGTAAATCTAATTATCCTAAAAGCGGCCTAAGTTCAAATTGATGTCAATTAGCTAAAAGTCTGGCAACGTACCTTAATATTTAACACCTATATCAAATAAAGCTAATTTCGTATTGCATTTATACAAATTATTTCATCCAAAACTCTACTTTAGCTCTATATTTATAGAGTGCAAAATTGCTTGAACTATTTCGAGTTAAGGTATGGGAGTTTGTAATCGGAATGCGGGCATGCGATTGAAGACTCTACGTGAGTGGTGTAGAGTGGATATTTCTTTGTAGAGATTTTTCAGCAGTGTGTTTCAGCCGTTGCTGAATTTAGTCTATCCGCGAATTTCGAAGGTCCACGTTGTTCCCAACTCTCTTCTCCTTGTGATTTGAATTATAGAAGTTATATAGTGTATTACGTGCTCTACATAAAGGGTGATTAATTTTCGAAAAAATAAAAAAAAAATTCGTCCCATTTCCCAAATAAAAGTACACTGCGCAGTAACGTAATCGTTTGTTTTAACCATTGTTTAAGTTAATCCTAGTTAAAAGTTTCGTGTTAAGTGTTGATTAAATTCATCAAAGTGACGCCTTTCGTGTGCGAACGGGTCCTTACATTCTGTCAAGATTTGACCCTAAATATGAGTCTGCGGAGGTAAGCAGTGATTAATTACGTAAGACTAACTTAAAATTATTTTTTTAGGGCCACATAACATAACATAAGCTCACGCCTGTATCCCCGAAGGGGTAGGCAGAGGCGCACTAGCGAACTAGAACACCCACATTTCGCTGAGCTTAATTCCGCCCCAGATGTGATAGAGGGCGAACCTATCGCCATATCGGGCACAAATTCCAGACTCCGGACTGATATGGAAAAATCCAATATCACTTTTAAGGTCACTTGTAAATGCGATAAATCTCTATTTATCCCAAATTTTGATTTAAAGATAGGAGTGAGCTGTAGGATAAATTGAGATAAGGTGTAAATGTAGATTAGTAAAAATGCTGCATATCGCCATTAATAAACTATTACAAAATATGTAATATGACTGCCTCGGTGGCGTGGTTGGTATTTCGGTACGACTACCGTCCTGAGGCCTCGGGTTTGATCTCCAGGTCGGGCAAAGTGATATTGGAGCCTGGAGTCTGGAATCTGCCCTATATGGAGATGGGCTCGCCCTCTATCAAATCTGGGACTGAACCAAGCTCGGCGAAATGTGGGTGTTCTAGTTCGCTAGTGCACCTCTGCCGACCCCTTCGGGGATACAGGCATGAGCTTATGTATGTATGTAAAATATGTGATAAAATAGTTGACACTTCGTTGTCTCCCCCTTTTTTTGACCAACTTTAAAAAAAGAGGTCCTCAATTCATCTGTATGTTTTTATGTATGGTACGCGATATCTTCGCCAAATGTAGACCGATTTTTAAGATTCTTTCTATGTTCAATAGAGCTTTTACCAAGGGTAGTCCCATATAAATTTGGTCACGATCGGATATATTTTAGTCAGTCGGTTAAGTTTTTAGACTTGAGATTATGATTTTTTTTACCATCTGCCCTTGTACTACATGACTGTGGGGTCGGCGCAAGACACTATAAATTTTTTTTGGATAAATTATTCGACTTAATACGGGTTCGATTCCCGCACCGACACAATTGTTTGTGTGACCCACAGCTTGTTTCGGGTCTGGGTGTTGTGAGACCGAAAGTCTTTCGTAGTTTCTGATACCCACGATACAGGTTTTTTTTTATTATTATTTTCTATAGCAGTGATTGGCAAACGAGCAGATGAGGCACCTGATGCTAAGTGATCTCCACCGCCCAAAGACACCCAAAACAAAAAGAATCATGGGTGCGAAGTCAACCTTAAAGGAGGGAATGGAAGGGGAGGGAAAAGGGATTGGGAAAGGGAGGGGGAAATGGGCCATCGGAAATCTCACTCACCGAACGAAACGCGACAGCAAGCTGCCACTTTACGCCGGTTTTCTGTGAGACAGTGGTATTTACCCAATCGAGCCGGCCCATTCGTGCTATAGACGTCACTGTCTACAGCGTGGCTCTACCACATAGGTTATACCTAGTGTGGGGTCAGTACTATGTGTGTGATTGTTGGGTGTATTTATTATTATTAATATTTGCTCGACTGGACACCGTCGTTAATCCCCTCTGAGAGATCCAGTGCAAACTGAGAGAAAACTAAAGGAAAAACTAAAATTTTCTTCGCAAAAACCTCGTCAATCGAAATTCACTTAAGGTCACAGCTCATTAGAGCCACCCGGCATCCGACCCGCACCGCCTCGCCTCGTGCAGTTAGTATTATTTATATCGATCGACTTCCAAAAAGGAGAAGGTCCTCAATTCGTCTGTGTTTTATTTCTGTATGTTACGCGATATCTCCGCCAAATCTGAACCGATTTTCAAAATTCTTTTTGTGTTAGATAGAGCTTATTTCTAGAGTGGTCCCATATAAATTTGGTTACAATCGTTAATTTGTTAATTTTGTAATTTTTTTTGTAATTATGGACTTTTATGGGACTCACTACGTCACCGGATCGCCTCGTAAGCCGTTCTCGCGTGGCCGGCGAGTTGAGCACTCTGTGACAACTCGGTGATCGGATGCTTACCTTGCGTTGCTGCGTATAACGCATAAACCTCGAGTGAACCGGGCGTTGCCATCGAGTGGTACGCGCGGCCCGCAAGTGAACACAAGTAGACCTGTAGCCCGAGCACGAAAAACTAATGTAAATGTAAACTCGCTGCGCACTAATGATATTTGATTAATATCTCATACTTTCATAGACGCGCATCGAGCACGAATACATTTACGGTTGTCAGAAATTTTCCTGCTCGGGCTGCTGATGTCAAATATTGACAGACTACTTGATAGCTTCCGTGGAGCAGTGGGCGAGTAGCCGGCTGTGAAGCGAGAGGCCGCGCGTTCGATTCCCGCATCAAGATAAATGTTTGTGTGGCCTACAGATATTTGTTTCAAGTCTGGGTGTTGTGAGACCGTGCGTCTCTCATAGTCTCTGACACCCACGATACAGGTTATACCTAGTGTGTCAGGACTAGTTGTGTGACTGTTGGGTGTATTTATTTACTAACAGAAATTCGTGGACCCACGTCCTCTGTCCACTCATTGACCTCGCGATGTCCCCTGGCTGACCCCGCAAGGTCCCCTGGTTTACCACGCGACGTCCACCCGTGGTCCAACTGCCGTCAACGAGTTGATGTCGAGCGACGAGTCGTTACAGGTCACGTGCTCTAAAAACCGTGACCTTTAGGCCGACCGCTTGAGTTTTGTTAAGTCATTGCAGTCTCAATTGTTGAGGGCGGCTTTTCGTGGCTTTTAAGATTAAAGATATAGACAGTTATGTCTATGAATAAGTTAGTTGTAAGAGGAGCTAAACGGTGAAGGAAAACATCGAGAGGAAACCTGCATACCCGAGAATTTCTCCACAAGAATTTCGAATGTATGTGAAGTGTACCAACCCGCATTAGGCCAGCGTGGTAGACTAAGGCCTAACCCCTCTCATTAGTAGAGGAGGCCCGTGCCCAGCAGTGGGACAGTAATATTACAGGGCTAATAATATTATTATAAGAGGAGCTAAAGTAGGTAAGTGAAAATAAATAACACCCAACAGTCACACACATTGACTGCCTTGGTGGCGTGGTTGTATTTCGGTACGACTACCGTCCTGAGGTCTCGGGTTCGATCCCCGGGTCGGGCAAAGTGATATAAGTGATATTTTTTCATATCAGCCCGGAATCTGTAATTTATGCCCGATATGGCGATAGAATCGCCTCCTATGACATCTGGGACGGAAATGGGCTCGGAGAAATGTGTTTGTTTTAGATCGCTAGTGCGTCTCTGCCTACCCCTTCGGGAATAAAGACGTGAGCTTATGCTATGTTATACTCACTGTTGCCTGAGACATTGGCTGAATAAAGTTTCTTTCTGTCTTTCTTTCGCGCCTTATTTGGAGTTGGTTGATAATAAAGTTCAATAATATAATAAGGCGACTAACGCCCGGTTTCAATAAACGATCTCAGTTTAGAGTGCAGATAGATTGCGATTATGAACCAATCAAATCAAGTCATTTGACGGAGTCATGTTCAAACTGTGTTGTTATTGGCTAATTTTTATCTATCGTCTGTATCATGGTGAGTGCTCCGAAGAGTTGTTTAACCTGATCCCAGCTTCTCCTTTCCTAGCCAGAACCACGCGGGCCGGCTTACGAAACCAAAGCTTGGTGGTCTCTTCCATCGCGGCACGAACCAAAAGGTTCTCTTCTACCTACTTTTGCAGTACCGTTAAGCTGTGGAATAGTCTGCCGTCTCACGTGTTCCCTCCCTTCTATGACATTGGGTCCTTTAAGCGACGCGTGAAGAAGCATTTATGCAGGCCGGCATAACTCACGACCATTCATAAACTATGTATGGGGTGTTTGGTGTAGGCGTAGAGAGAAGGTAGACGAGAAAGATAAGTAAAGTCCAAAGTCCAGAATAAGAATTTATTTGCACTACACACGTAACACTATATTAAAATAGAAGGAGAAAGAGCACAGATTAAAAGGAGTAGAAAGAAAGTCTTAAGCACGAAACAGAAAGTTCGAAGAGTTAGGATTATAGCGATTAGCGTAAAGTTCGTAAGCTAACTTAGCACATAAAGCGGCACAGGCTACTTGTCGAGCAGTGAGATCGCGACTAGTCAGTGCGTCTACGAGCGCACGGTGGTAAATATCGGACGAACTTAAATTGACGTCACCAACTCAGGTAACGAATGGAACAATAGGATTCCTCAGTTGAATATCTATAGTGAAATTTTGTTACTTGTTTGTGTAAGTCTG
This sequence comes from Clanis bilineata, assembly GCA_036417725.1. Taxonomy (NCBI): domain Eukaryota; kingdom Metazoa; phylum Arthropoda; class Insecta; order Lepidoptera; family Sphingidae; genus Clanis; species Clanis bilineata. The sequence goes on from CM071165.1 coordinate 3,778,722, forward strand.
TTTGTATGTTGAAATAATTAATTTTTATGTTTTTGTATAGTGTAAATATGAATGTAGTTTTAAATGTAAATATAATTTTAAGTTTTAATATTGTAAATATAAGTGGGGAACATGAGTCACCCACATATGTTTACCGATGGTCGTTGTTTTTTTTGGACTGCACTATGCTTACCATCAGGTGTAGTCACTTTGTCGTGCTCGGATAAAAAAAATATATATATAATGTATCTGCTCATTCGAACTGAGATTGTTTATTGAAACCGGGCGAAAAACTAGCGTCGGCTTCTCCTCAGCCCTCGCCTGCAGATTATTGTTTTGTCTTGTATTGCGTGTTTACTATTACTGAAATTTCGGGGTCAGTAAACTAAGACAATTGAAGGTCAAATGAGCTGTATCTAGAATACCTGGTAAAATTCTTTTCACACAAAAGTTCTATAAGCTTACGACTGTATCCCCGGTAGGCAGAGGCGATAACTAGAACAACCACATGTCGCCGAGCTTAGTTCCGTCCCAGATGTGATAGAGCCTATCGCCACATCCGACACAAATTCTCCTCCGGGCTGATATGTAAAAATCCAATATCACTGTGCCCAACCTAGGGATCGAACCCGAGACCTCAGGACAGTAGTCATACCGAAATACAACCACGCCACCCAGGCAGGCATAATTATACCAATAAATTCCAACGAAACGGGTCAAATTTTAACCAGAGACGTGTGTTGGTAAAAATATCACCAAATAACCCTAGTATCCTCTCTGGTTTAATGGCAGCGTATATAGGCTGTGATCCGGCAGGTCCCGGGTTCAATTCTCAGGTCGGTTGGAGTTGTTCTTATCACCATTTACTTGGGACTGTAACCTAAAGATGGGGTTGACGTCAGATAGCCAGCTGACCTAAAACTAAGCCAAAACCTTCCTGCAACATTGGTTGAAATATTGCGCCAAACTTTTTAAGGTGGGATAAGGGCAGGCAACTGTTGGGTGTTATTTATTTATTTGTATCCGCGCAGAATCGAACCCATGGCCTCCTTATCAAAATTGGTACAATTTAGACGTGAAAACATAATAGATAGCCTTACTGCCGAATGTTCATACAATTGGGCACTAGACTTATATTTTTTTATTAATTTTATATGAAATTAACGCCATCTAAAATATAGCACTGAAATAATTATTGAAATATTCTCAAAGATAAAAAAGTTATAAGCATTTGAAAGTTGGTGTAACCTTCAAACTGCGGAAAAGAGAAGTATCAGTAAAATCACGTCAGGGTCATAACGGTACGTGCGTTAGAAAGCAATAGCAAGATATCCCCACTACGTCCCCACTCTTGCTCATTGCAGAATTTAAAATATGAATTACTGACTCATTTTTCAACCAATTTCGATGCAAATTTTAAAAATGTGTACAAAATCAAACATAGTCAAGTACCCAATTAAGGTCGCCTTATGTCGTTTAAGGCCACCTTATCTGTCAATATTGTATGGCGAAAATCAATGTAAGAAGCCGCTAAAGTTGAGTAGCGTTTGACCATTCGGGCATTAGATTCTCAATAGTGAGCTACTTATGACTACCTCGGTGGCGTAGTGGTATTGCGTGCGCGGTACCACTACCATCCTCGGTCCCGGGTTCGATCTCCGGGTCGGGTAAAGTGATATTGGATTTTTCCATATCAGCCTGAAGTCTGGAATGTATGCACGATATGGGGAAAGGAATGAAGGAATGAGTGAATTATCTTTGGGGGAGGCCTATGTTCAGCAGTGGACGTCCTGTGGCTGATGATGATGATGATGATGGGGATAGACTTGCCTCCTATCACACCTGGGAAGGAACTTACCTCGGCGAAAGTCTAGATTCTAGTTCGCTAGTGCATCTCTGCCTATCCCATCGGGGATAAAAACGTAAGCTTATGCTATGTAAATACAGATGGATTCATTACCTCCTTCTTTTCGAGTCGGTCAATAATAAAATTTAATGATAATGTAATTGGTTCAAGTGGAGACCACGTACCGGCAAGCGCAGCGTAGGACGTCCACCTACAAGGTGGACCGACGACTTGATAAAGGTAAGCATTGATTTATGTAACAAACTAGCAGAAAGAGAATGGAATTGGACACGTGAAATGAATCGAAATATTCCGCACTGTTAGATAAAGCATTTCTAACATGTCGATTTATATCTTATGTTTAAGTGGATAAAGTCTTTTTTGGGTAAACGTTTTAGTAAAGAATCGAAAAATTAATTTAATGAAAGCAATTTTAGATAAAAGCAACGAAAAACTGCTTTTTATTAAAAAGAAAACCCATATAATTATATATAATTTGATCACGGATACATTAAAAAGTCGCTCCGTTAAGTTTTTAAATTTGTGAGTGGTAGCGTCAAGCTATAAACACTAACCTCTATAGCACGAATGGGCCGGCTCGACCGGTTTGATACCACTGTCTCATACAAAACCGACGTAAAGTGGCAGCTTGCTGTCGCGTTTCGTTCGGTGAGTGAGATTTCCGGTGGCCCCTTTCCCCCCTTTCTTTCCCATTCCCTTTTCCCTCCCCATCCATTCCCTCTTAGGTTGGCAACGCACCCATGATTCTTTTAGTATCTTCGGTGTCTATGGGCGGTGGAGATCACTTACCATCAGGTGACCTGTTCGTTTGCCAGTCTCTGCTATATAAAAAAAATATATTATTTTGAGGGTACGTTTGTATGTTCATTCATTTCATCTACACTAAATTGCTGAGGCTATGGGTAGGTCGAAAACACAGCATAAATTCATGACTTCCTTATCTAAAGTAACTTACAATCAACAATAAACGCATATGGATGGATAGCGTAAATCGAACCAAGAGCGAGCTATCTGCTGCCACATAAATCAGTGCTTAATGCCGGTACGTGTGGTTAACGTATTGTATCGGAGTATTTAGATAAACACCCGTTTAGACGGAGAAAGTGAAAGAGGATTAAGATAATAAAGGCCCATTTAAATGTAGAAAGTCGTAGGAGAATATTTATTTATTTAATTTTTTATTTAAAACACTTTATACATATGATATGTACTGGCGGATTTAATGCCTGCCTAATATTGCTATCGCTTACGAAACGGTGTCGTGGGATTGTAATATTCAATTTTTGTAAATAAATTTTATATGTTTAAGTCATTTAAAATATAGCACAGAAAGACAAAGTAAAATATTTTTAAGAATTAAAGTTATGAACCTTCGAAGTTTGGTATAACCGTCAAAGTGCAGGAACGAGAAGCATGAATACATTCACGTCACGGCCATAACGGTACGTGCGTTGGAAAGGGCTAGCAAGATATCCCCACTACGCCCCCATTGTCAGCCAACTTCCACAAAAGGAGGAGGTCCTCAATTCGACTGTATTTTTTATGTATGTTACGCGATATCTCCGCCAAATGCGGACCGATTTTCAAAATTATTTTTGTGTTCGATAGAGCTTATTTCAAGGGTGGTCCCATATAAATTTGTTCATCGGTAAATGGGAAGTTGGTCAGTTAAGTTTTTAAACTTGTGATTATTGCTAATTGCAGAATTTAAAATATAAATAATACTGCCTTATTTTCAAACAATTTTGATGCAGTTTTTCATCGATATATTATTTACCTAGATGCACAGTTGACGCTCGGAAATTGGGCCAGAAAACAATCCTTTGCCTACAGTCAGACGCCGATAGAATTCTAAATTTCAAAATTCAAATTTAAGAACGTTTGATCATTTCGTTTAAAAATCTACTTTATTACACGTTATTACTTTATTTGTTATATTTGTGTTGATTAAATTAGAACTTGTGATCTTTTTTTTTGTTGTATTCCTGAAACCACTTTTTAGGAGGATATTTGCGAGGAACTGTGCATCTAGGGTTTATTATATTGATGCAGTTTTTACAGAACGGTTTCTTTTTGTTTTATTTGCTTTTACATATAAAAATGTGTACAAAATCAAACATAGTCAAGTACTCAATTATCAAATTACTTCTAAAAGTTGTGGTGTCACTTATATCGGTATGTTATTTTTAATTTGATTGGACGACAATCATTATAATGGGGTCGCCTGCTTGGCCTAGTGGCAGCATGTATGGGCTGTGGACCGGGAGGTTCTGGGTTCAATTCCCCGATCGGACAAAGCGAATTTTCGAATTTAATTTGCCAGGGACTGGATCAAAGAGGGTTGATGTCAGGCAGGCCGCCGGTCGTAAAAACGAAGCCAAATCCTTTCTGCAACATGCTTGAAAAAGTGTTTTGCGCAACCCCACCTTGAGGTGGGATAAGGGCAGCTAGAAACAATCAGTATAATGAAGTATCACAACTTCACAAGCAATAATATCACCTCTGGGATGGAACTTAGCCCGGCGAAGTATGTGTTTTAGTTCTCTAGTCCGCCTCTGCCTATCCCTTCGAAGATACAGGCGTGAGTCCGCTTTAAGCACGGATGTAGAAAAAAGAGGACGTAGTAGCACTACGGAACAATGAAAGTGTAGCAGGGTTTTCTGCCGATCCGATCTCTTGGCGCATAATAGCGGCGACTGAGTGTTAGTGCCCGATTGCTAATTAAACGAAGTAAACTGACAGATCGAAATGTCACTTTCCAAAATAATGTTGCTTACTTTCAAAACATAGTGATTGATCTAGTTCAATTCTTATCATTCAAAGAAATAATAACTCAGCACTAGTTTGGAAAATTAGAATTTTATTGTATATTTTTAGAAATTTCAGCTTAAATCTTCGACTAAATGTCTGTTTCATTAATTTTGCGTAAATACTCTTAATCATAACAGATACGCGAAATAATAACAATGAAAATTACAAATATTACTTTTATTATTTGACAAAAATTACGTTCAGCACATTCATTAGCTTTTGTAACTTTTGTTTATGTGAACCATGACTATAATTCCAGTAAACATGCCGTAATTTAGCATGCAGTGATTTACTTTGACTATAATTCAGTAGACATGCAGTACTAACACACTTAAGCAGGAATTCCGACTTTGAGTTGGGACTTAAGAAAATGAAAGAATGAAAGGGTTCACTGAATTGAAATGTTTAAATAATCTAGATCTTTTTACCGCAGCACTATTTAAATTTCATGAAAAAGTGGCAACATTCGAAATGTCAGTTTACTCTGTTTAATTAGCAATCCGGAGTTTTGGCGGGAATTCTGACGGTGCGGGTGATCGCTTGTTTTAATGATTTCATATTTTAGTCTAAAGTTGTGTTTGTGGTTTAAATGTGATGTGTATCTAAGCAATAAACATCAACGAAGAGGCATAGTATGTGGAAGCTTTGAAATAAGTGATTTTGGATGCTTTTTGTCGAGTGGATGAGTCGACCATGTTCGATTCCTCCGCTGCGAGAAAATCGTCTAAAAAACATCAAACTGGAAGGAATTGACGCCAAAACTCCAGCAGGGCCTTGAAATCGAACACATCCGACTTCATTGCACTTGCGAAAACTTGATGTTTGAAAACAATTTCCCTAACTTGACATTGGCATATGGTATTTCAATTGCAAAAAAAAAAAAAAATTAGCAATCCTACTATATTGTGTGCGTAAGGCACTCTTGTAGAGGTGCGTTTGTGTGCGTGGCTTATCTGTGGCGTTCGTTTAACTATAGGTGAAACGGTTTCCTCTTTTTTTATACGTCTTGTTTTAAGTAGTTTGTTCTAAATGTGAAGTCTTTGAAATAAAACTATTTTTACGGATTCTATCACGATTAGGTTTTAATTTTTATTTCCGATGTTTCGAAGGCTTTGCAGACTTCGTTGTCACGGGTCAGAATAAAATAGATAGAATAGAATAAAATCCGTAAAAATAGTTTTATTTCAATGTAATATTCGCGTAAACTTAAGAAATCAGTATGTGAAGTCTTTGTTGATGTATAATAATGGGCCGGCTCGACCGATTTGATACCAAAGTGTCACAGATGACCAACGTAAATTGGGAAATCGTTATTGCGTTTCGTTTGGTGAGTGAGATTTCTGGTGGCCCAATTCTACCCTCCTTTTCCCAATTCCTGTTCCCTCCTTTTAGGCTGGCAACGCACCCATGATTATTTTTGCGTCTTGGGTGTTTATGATCACTTACCATCAGGTGACCCATCTGCTCGTTTGCCAATCCTTGCTATAAAAAATATTGTAAACTAATCCTTGAAAATCCATCGTTATCCTTTCCTAACTGTAAACAAAGCGGTGATGTAATTCATTGCGTTTTATAGGTCAGTAATTGGCTGCTTGAGCCAATATCCTGCCTCTAATGACTTCCTTAAGTGGCTCTTGATCTTATTTTATCTGGAACAAAGACTGCATTAGAAACAATTTTAGTATAATATAATTAATTAACATACCTACATAACATAACATAATATATGCTCACACCTGTATCCCCAAAGGGTTATGCAGAAACGCACTGGCGAACCAGAACACCCACATTTCGCCGAGCTTAGTTCCGTCCCATATGTGATAGGGTGCGAACCTATCGCCATATAGGGCACAAATTCCAGACTCCGGGCTGATATGGAAAAATCCAATATCACTTTGCTCGACCCGGGGATCGAACCCGAGACCTCAGGAGGTAGTCGTACCAAAATAGAACCACGCCACCGAGGCAGTCGAAGTAATATTGCAATACACATATTATAAATTGGTTTTAAAAAGAGATCCTTTTTTCTAATTAGACCTTGGGGTCATTCAAGTATTACGGAAGCACTATGGGGTATCGGGGGATCTTTTCTTTGCTTATTTTTGATGACATGAGAGATGAAAGGTGTGGAGATGGATGGTGAATACGTTAGCAGTATTTTTCTTATTGGATCTTCTTTTAATAAACAAACCACAACACTGAAATAAAACTATTTTTACGGATTCTATCACGATTTGGTTTTTATTTTTTTACTTTTATTAGTCCGACCCGTGACCACGAAGACTGCAAAGCCTTCGAAACGTCGGGGATAATAAAAATTAAAAATTAAAAACCAAATCGTGATAGAATTCGTAAAAATAGTTTTATTTCAATGTATAACATTCGCGTAAACTTAAGAAATCAGCGGCCTGAGCAGGAAAATTTCTGACAACCGTAAATGTATTCGAACTCGATGCGCGTCTATGAAATTTGTATGAAATATTAACCAAACGTCATCAGTGCGCAGCGAACTCTAATACATTTACATTTACATTAGTTTTTCGTGCTCGGGCTACTGTATGTAAACCACAACACATTGAAAAATGCATGTACTAATGATTAGGTAAGCATGGGAGGAGGGGTTAAGAGCCTTGCTTACTTTTGCTGATGAGGAGGAGGGTGGTGTTAATAATTGTAAAAAATCTGTTTACGTAACACTTGAAGAGCCCCTTGATATACAGATATTATCTGACTCACAAAAACTAATTATTCATGACCAGCAGTTGCCCACGACTCCATCCACGTGGAAATTTATTTTCTGGGATAAAGTTTATTTTCGCGAGATAAAAAGTAGTCTTTGTGATATCCTGATGTTTAATCTACATAACTGTAAAGTTTCATCAAAATTCATCCAGTAGTTTTTGCGTGAAAGAGTTACAAACACACTTACAAACTTTCACTTTTATGTATAATATTTTGAAACAAAGACTTGTTTAATCCGTTTCAGTTAAATTAAACTTAATTTAATTATAGCGTGTTATGCGAATCCCTAGTCAAACATTTGTGAATGTGATGTAATAGTTTTAAATCGATTTTGGAAAGGAGGTTCTGAATTGGTCTTTGTTCTTAATGTATGTGAAGCGATTTTTAGCGACTGCCTCCGTGGCGTGGTGGTATTTCGGTATGACTACGGTTCTGAGGTTTCGGGTTCGATCCCCGGGTCGGGCAAAGTGATATTGGATTTTTCCATATCAGCCCGAATTTGTGCCCGATATGGCGATAGGCTCGTCCCCTATCACATCTGGGACGGAACTAAGCTCGGCGAAATGTGGGTGTTCTAGTTCGCTAGTGCGCCTCTGCCTACCCCTTCGGGGATACAGGCGTGAGCTTATGTAAGCGATGTTTATGACTTTCTTACTATATAAAGGTTATTTCATTTTTTAGTTAAGTTAATAAAGTGGGAGAGAAAATTCAAACTACAATACGATTTATTTCTTTAATTATATTCTTTTGTTTTATTAAAATCATAATAATGAATTGCGTAGATGAAATGAAAATTCGTAGCATCGGGCGTAGCGAGTTTGTAGCGGTGATCGTAGCGTGCTCGTAGCTGATGGTTAGTCGTAGCATTATACGTTGCAAATTACTACGTAGAATCACAGTCGTCGAATAGCAAGGTTACCACCACCTCTTACAGCAATATTATTATAATCGTTCTTCGTTTGTTTTATATGGGAATCGGTACAAGTAAGATTATAATAATACTGCTATAAGAGGTGGTGGTAACCCTGCAGAGTTAGGAAAGACAAATTATGTGTGACTTTTGTAGGAATGGTGTGATATGATAGTGGTCTCTTTCTATGGTAATCAATAATTGGTCTCGGTAGTGATGCTCGTTTAAAAGTCCATGTGGCGGCGCGGCATCGTGTGCCGGGTCACTTTCCTGCAACATGGTTGAGGAGGCCGATAACTGGCACATGCATCATACTCGTGAACGGGTGCTGCTTGTGGGGACTGGTCTGCCCAGACTTTTATTACTTTTACTATTATATTTGTATCCATCCGGCTAGTTTGCTGCTTAGTCACCGTGTCTGTAAGAGTCGCTCAGCAATCGATTTAGCGCGTTTTATTGGTTTTATATTACATTAGGGCAACCTTGTTGTAGATTAGCTGCTCTAATTTAATTTGAGGAAATATTATTTATGATTGATTGTTTGTTTATTAATATCTAATTGTACTGACTGCCTCGGTGGCGTGGTGGTATTTCGGTACGACTACGGTTCTGAGGTCTCGGATTCGACCCCCGGGTCGGGCAAAGTAATATTGGATTTTTCCCTATCAGACCGGAGTCTGGAATTTGTGCCGGATATGACGATAGGCTCGCCTCCTATGACATCTGGGACGGAACTAAGCTCGGCGATGTGGGTGTTCTAGTTCGCTAGTGCGCCTCTGCCTACCCCTTCGGGGATACAGGCGTGACCTTATGTTATCTAATTGTATACTGTTTATTATTACATTTTTCTTAAAAAGAGCAATATTAGTTTCTTGCCCGTTCTTCTCTGGTAAACTAGCCTTCCGAACAGGCGGTAGAGTAAAATTTTTGTCGGAATCTAAATAATGTGTGGTATTTTATGGATTCTTTTTTTTTTATAGCAGAGACTGGCAAACGAGCAGATGGGTCACCTGATGGTAAGTGATCTCCACCGCCCATAGACACCCGAGACACAAAGAATCATGGGTGCGTTGACAATCTAAAAGGAGGGAATGGAAGGGGAGGCAAAAAGGATTGGACAAGGGAGGGGGGAAAAGGACCACCGGAAATCTCACTCACCGAACGAAACGCGACAGCAAGCTGCCACTTTACGTCGGTTTTCTGTGAGACAGTGGTATCAAATCGGTCGAGCCGGCCCATTCGTGCTGTAGACGTTACCGTCTACAGCGTGGCTTTACCACTTAAATGATTCAATAAATGATTTGATTTGAAATATATACAACGACTTAAAGGAATCGACGAATTAATATTATTCATTATAAAAACGTCATACTCATATTCGTAATACAAACGCGTCATACTACCTGAGGCTAAGGCGAGGGAAAGACAGGATTTATTACAACAAATACTTTATATAAAATAAAAATAAAAATCTTTAATGATCACGTAGGCATGTAAAAAAGCACTTATGACAAGTCAACACAAGTCAATTTTTAAATTAGGATTAATATAATTTACATTATATGTTTGAATTTGACGACATGCAAGCAAGTATGGATATAATAACGATGGGATGCCTAAGATAGGGTGATAAGGGGAGATAGGAATAGAGTGTAAGGGAATGGATTGTATGGAAATGGCATATGGCAGGAATGGTGGCAGCGGATTGACTGGAAATACTGGAAGCAGTTGGGATTGGTGCGTGAGACCCTATCCTAGCTAACCTACCAGCCTTTCTCTAGCTACCTACGGATGACGACCCGAAGAAGAAAGGCAGAAAGAAAGAAAGAAAGAAATAAACTTTATTCAGCCAATGTCTCAGGCAACAATAAGTGGGAGAACACAAAAAAAGACAAAATATGTAACACTAATAGGTAACAAATTTGTTAGTTATAAAGTTATAAATTAAAAAAAATAAAAAAGAGCACACAAAAAAAAGAACACATGAACGTGCACATATCCTAAACCATCCGTGCCCGAGACATGACTAAAAAGGCCACAGGCTCAGTATTCGCCAAGTAGAAGTAGGTATCTACCTGACACTGGTATTCTGCCAGGGCCAAAAGAATGCCTCACGGATCCCAACAAAGACAATTATTATCACATTAAATAAATACATAGCCACATTAAAGAAACTCCGGGCTTATTTTTTTCATCATCAATTGTCACCTTTCAATGACTGATTCGGTCCGCCATGGGAACCCGTTCGTGTGCTTTGTCTTTTATAAGTAAATTCTTCCTAGAGTGATGTGTAAAAGCATTCGTCCTGCGTTACCAGTCGTTAGTTGTACGTGCTTGAAACTTTAAAGCGTAAGCATCAATTGAATATATCAAAGAAACAATACAAAAGATTCGAGAGTTGTGAGGCGAGATGGCGAAACGGGCCAAGTTTTATTGGATCTTGGAGAAAACTTTCCAAAACTACTTTTATGGAGCGCGTTACAATCTTCCCATTTGGCTATGTAGATACTTTATTGAGCTATGGTGGTTACTCTATTTTTAATGGTAGAGATTGGCAAACGAGCAGGTGGGTCACCTGATGGTAAGTGATCATGGGTGCATTGCCAATCTAAAAGGAGGGTATGGAAGGGGAGGTAAAAGGATTGGTCTGCTCTGACTTTATTACATTCATTAATTTTATCCATCCGTTTAGTTTGGCGATTATTCGTCGTGCCTGTGGGAGTCGCTCAGCAATCGAAATTGTACGTTTTATTGTTTTTATTTTACATGGAGGTTACCTTGTTGTAGATTGGCTGCTCTAATTTAATGTAAATTGTTGAATTTTTTTGTTTTCTTATTTTTGTTGTGTATTAATATCTGACTGTAAACTGGTTATTATTCTCAAAAAGAGCAACGTCAGAGTTTCTTTCCCGTTCTTCTCTGACGAACCAGCTTTCCGAATTGGCGGTAGAGTAAACATTTTAGACGGAATCTAAACAATGTGTGACATTTTATGGATTCAATAAACGATTTGATTTGATTTGATTGGAAAAGGGAGGGGGGAATTGGACCACTGGAAATTTCACTCATCGAACGAAGCGCAACAGCGAGCTGCCACTTTACGTCGGTTTTTGTGAGACAGTAATGACAGTTTTTGTATGACCCCTTAGGGGATGGATTTCCAAAATTTTTTTCTTAAAGCTCCCTTACCATATAAATGGAAGCCGTTTGTAAAATTTCACGTTCCTAGTTCCAATAGTTTTGGCTGTATGCTGATACGTCAGTCAGCCAATCATTCAGATTTTTCTTTTATAGAGGTATATACAAAAGTAATATGGGCGTTAACCCAATAGTTAGATAAGGTATTTCTTCTCATGGATATTTATGAAATGCTAACATCGTTGATCATCATTGACATCCTCCGTGACGCATCGGGCGGTGCAGTAGCCGGCTGTGAAACGTGAGGTCGCGGGTTCGATTCTCGCACCGAGACAAATGCTTGTGTGGCCCACAGATATCTGTTTCGGGTCTGGGTGTTGTGAGACCGAAAGTCTCTCGTAGTTCCTGATACCTACGACACAAGACTCGATCTTAGTGTGGGGTCAGGATTATGTGTGTGACTTTTATCACGTATTTGTATTTATCACGTATATCAGGCCCGCCCGGCCCCGCGTCCTTTAGCGATAACAGGTATACCAAACGAATGTACTGCTTGCGAAAATCATATGTACCGCTTGCATTTTCAATGTACCTCTCTAATTTTCAAATTACAAGCGCTTTATGGTGGCCGGGCCAGCCTGACTTTTTCAGCCCGGCCCCTCTGTAATTCAAAAACTACAAAACGTGCTGATAAAGTGATGGCACAGAAGAAATGTACTCTCCAAATTACGTATATGTACAGCTTAATATAACAATAAAATGCAATATCTTACGAGAATCTTAATCTTATCTTATCTTTACAAAGATATGGACGATTGTAAAGTGCCGGTCTCAAATAATTACAAATGGACATATTTTTATAATTACTTAATATAATTGAAAAAGAAGTAAGTACATATGAACTACATCCAGGGTACATTGTATGTACATCAATAGTTCAGATCAATGCCTTGTAGTTTTTCTGTACAGAGCTATATAAATAATTTCAGCCCGGCCCTGATTCCCGAATTTCCTGATTGAATATCTCGTAAGTTATTGCATTTTATTATTTTATTAAGCTGTACATATACGTAATTTGGAGAGTACATTTCAGTTCATTTTACATCACTTTGTCAGTACGTTTTGTAGTTTTCGAATTACAGAAGGGCCGGGCTGAAAAAGTCAGGCTGGCCCGGCCACCAAAAAGCGCTTGTAACTTAAAAATCGGAGAGGTACATTGAAAATGAAAGCGGTACATATGATTTTCGCAAGGAGTACATTCGTTTGGTATACCTGTTATCGCTAAAGGACGCGGGGCCGGGCGGGCCTGATATACGTTATTTATCATTTTAACACGTCGGAGGCGGCACATCAATATGTAACATAAGCGTATGGGCCACCGGAGGCCAAGCCGCCCGTGACTATTTAAGATACATAATTGACTTCTAAAAGTGGTATAAATTATTCTATTCGCAGAAAGTACTTTTATAAATGAATTAAAATTCAATTTTAAAAAATAACATCGAGAATTGTTACGACAGAATACAATTTCAGCATTTTCTGCAATTTATTTCTGCATTAGTCATTGTGAAATGGACGTAATATTAGAATCCACTTGTGCATCGTCAATCACTCACGATATTTGACAGGAGCCCTGAGTATTCGGATCTATATAGAGCTGTTACAACCAATAAGATAAAAATCCTTATTGAGTGGTATTTTTGAGTGGCTCTACCACTATTGCTTTCTATCTGCCCTTAACCGACTTTAGAGTGGGGTCGGCGCAGCTAACTTTTTGAAGCATGTTACAGAAAGGATTTGGCTTAGTTCTTACGACCTGATACCTGCCTGACGTCGACCCCTGGTGGATCCAGTCCCGGGACAATAGTGTCAGAAAAACACCCAGCTCGACCTGGGAATCGAACCGAGGCCCTCCCGGTTCACACTATATACACTGCCACTAAACCAAAGAAGCGAGAGTGATATAGCTACACTTGACAGATAACATACATAAGCTCACACCTGTATCCCCGCAAGACATTCCGCATAAATCCCAGATACCAGGCTTATACTTAAAAGAAAAACTCCTCTACCCGACCCGGCTATCGAACCCGGGTTAGGACGGTATCTACAAACCATTACAACCGAGCCACTGAAGCAGATATTCATTTAAGAGAAAAAGGTTATGTTACGAAATGGGAAAAAAGCCTCCGCAGGACGAACTTTTGAGTAATCTCTTGAGATATTAGTGTTGCCATTCTCATACATTAGTGTGTGGGGAAAATGTTTTGTGTTTCGCTTTTATAATAATTTTGACATACTAATGGATTCTGGAGAGCAGCGATAGCTCAGTTGGGAATGGTACGGACTGCCGAGACGAGTGTCGGAGGTTCGAGACCAACCCCAAAATGGAGCATACACCTCTGACTTTTCTATGTTAAGTGTATTTTCAATGTGAAATATCCCGTGCTGTAACGGTGAAGGAAAACATCGTGAGGAAACCTGCATACCCGAGAATTTCTCTATAAGAATTTTGAAAGTAGACTAAGGCCTCACCCCTCTCATTAGTAGAGGAGGCCCGTGCCCAGCAGTGGGACAGTTATATTACAGGGCTAATATTATTATAATGGATTCTTATCTTCATGCGGATATTAAAAATAATCTCACGCCTGTATCCCCGAAGGTGTAGGCAGAGGCGCACTAGAGAACTAGTACACCCACATTTCGCCGAGCTTAATTCCGTTCCAGATGTGATAGGGGGCGAGTTTTACAAATTAGAGTTAAAAATCAATAATCACACAAAAACTTAACGAATCGCTTTAAAAATTAATCCGATCGTAATCAAATGTATATGGAACCACCCTTGAAATAAGCTCTATAGAACACAAAATGAATTTTGAAAATCTTCCCACATTTGGCGGAGATATCAAAATCATAATATTTATTGAATCCATGAAATGTTACTACATTATTTAGATTCCGTCAAAGTTCCTCTACCGCCAGTTCGGAAGGCCGTTTCGCCAGAGAAGAACGGGCAAAAAACTCTGGCGTTGCTCTTTTAAATGCCAGTTGACAATAATTGCTTATAAAGTACCATATACAAAAACGATATATAAATTAGAGCAGCTAAACCACCAAGTAAATACATACAAATGATTTTTTGTAGTAATAATTGTGTATTAATGATTGCAACCTGTTTTGTATGAAATAAAAAAAAAAAATATCGCGTAACATACATAAAAAATCTGATGAATTGAGGACCTTCTCCTTTTTTGAAGTCAGTCGAAAAGGGTATACCTACGTATATAAAGTTATCCGCTGTGAGTGTGAATTCCCATTAGTACACGAGTCGCCTCGAGCGTGCTCTATTGGATTATGTACGTTGTATATCAAGTTCTTACGTTGTGTCAGCGATGACGTACACTAATAGACACCTAATGTTCCAGATTTTTCCTCAAACTCAAGCTGAGATCTATAGAGCGAACTTCGACTATGTCTAAGTCAAAGAAAGGAACTCAGTGAGGATTTGGAATTTTTAAATTGCACTTTGACTTATTCCGACTCATTTTTTACAACAAAATCTTTGCTTAGTCTGTCTGTCAGTCTGTTTTTCTTGTAGAAAATGGTTCGAACTGAGACGAAGTGCGATTTAAAAATTCATGAGTTCTAACTGAGTTCGTTTCTTTGACTCAGACTTAGTCGAAGTTCGCTCTACAGATCTCAGTCTAAATCTGCCTACTAGCCGAGGTGTGAGTCAGCAGCGTACTCTTTTCTTTCTACCTGCCCATTTCTCACCTTAATTTGGAGTCGGCGCAACACTCTTTTTCAAGCTTATTGCGGAAATAATTTGGTTAAGTTTGGCTACTGGTAACTCAAAATTTTTTTTTTTGTTGTTATTGGTTAACGAGCAGGTGGGTCACCTGATGGTAAGTGATCTCCACCACCCATAGACACCCAAGACACAAAAATAGTCAAGGATGAGTCGCCAACCCAAAAGGAAAGGAATAGGGATTGGATAAGGCATGAAGCCGGAAATTTCACTCACCGAACGAAATGCAAGAGCGAGCTGCCACTTTACGACGGTTTTCTGTGAGACAGTTCAAACGCATCGAGCAAACCCATTTGTGCTGTAGACGTTACTGTGAACGTGGCTCTACCATTCATAACAACACCGTTGTTTCAACGACAACATGTTGTTCAAGGAGGAATTAGAATATTATTTATGTTTAGGATCACCAACATGACATACATTAGTATAAGTTCATATATTGCATACAACATAATACAAATTACTTTTACATTTCCGCATCACCCGTGCTCGGTTTCCGAGGTCCCATATATATATTTACGCATGGAAGTATTTACGGCACGGATATGTAAGTCGGTACTGATTTGAATGTACTGAGCGGTCCGCTATATCAGATGTTATAGTCAGATGTATTGTCAGATGTTGGTCGCCTCATATGGCGTCTATAAGAGTGTGTTGTCATTGCGTTCTATACATCAGTACCAAGGTTGTAGGTTTTTACGTTGAGGGATGTGTTTAGCATTCGGTTGTTGGTTCGATTATTGTGAGATTTCAGTGTTACAATTAATACAGATTTAAGTTGCACAGTTTATCAGCTGATCGTGTCCAAAATATTATTTTCTTCGTTTTCTATTTAGCATCAGCCTGGAGTCTGGAATTTGTGCTCGATATGGCGTTAGGATCGCCCCCTATCTCATCTGAGCTCGACGGCCTTTATGGCTATCCCCGAAATAAGTTCCATTGAACACAAAAATAATTCTGGAAATCGGTCCACGTTAGTCGGAGATATCCGAGTAACATACATAAATACCGACGAATTGAGAACCTCTCTTTTTGAAATTGGTTGAAATTACAAAACGCGCTTATACTCCACTAAGCTTAGTTAAAGTCCAATGTCATGATAAGGGCAAGCCTATCGCCAGACAACTCCGTAATCAATAAATGACCTTCAACATATTACTGAAACATTCCCTAATACAGAGTGTTCCCAAAAAGTGTTATCAATAATAAACATTTTTTTAAGAGAAGTTGACTGGTTTATTGTTGGATATTAAATTCTTGTAAATGTGCAAGACTTTGATAAATGAAATTTGAATTTGGAAAGAAAAAGCCGTTTTGAGGCCGTTAAATGAACTGCTGCAATAATAACCAAATATAGCATGTTTATAAAGCGTAGTGGTTTTACTGCTCATGTTGGCATTTAATATGACAAAATTGTAAAGTACAGTATTTTTAATTTCGACTAGATAGTTAATTTCAAGTTACTTAAAATTATGTATAATGAATGTACTTTTAATAATAATAATAATATTTATTTATTTCTCCCACATAAAGTTTTATTACAATAATGAGTTAGATCACAACAATATGTCATTAAATAGGGATATCATTAACCTACTATTAATTAATAAATGTGGGAGTCAGGAACCCAAACTAGGATACCCTGTGCTATGGCCTGGCCTGGCCCCATCCTCACGGAAGTTTGGTGTATAGCGACAAGATATTTTTTTGTTTATAAAATTTTCAAAATGTCCTGTACCATTGCGCTAGGCGGCTCGGCCACCGTATGCCGAGCGGTTAATGTAAAATGCATTATTATAAATAATAGGGCCGCTTCCAACAGGTAAAATAATCCTTCCTGTGAGTATTTTATTGATACAGCTTTACTGCACCATCCTGTATATCTTTGTTCATGATGAAATTTTCGTGCCCTATTGACCGGGCTGAATACTAAATTCACGCCTATTAGGACAAAAGCTGTCCCTAGAAAATTCGATTAAAGATGCCTTGGGGTCTGGGCATCGTTGGAACGTGATATCGGTCCGAAACAGCCATATCGATGTACAATTAGTATGTTTATTGTGTTATGTATGCCCTTTTGGGTGTAGATTTTCTCAGATTGCCTATTTTTTAATTTTTTTATAGCAGAGATTTGTAAACGAACAGATGGGTCACCTGATGGTAAGTGATCTCCACCGCCCATAGACACACATGACACAAAAATAATCATGGGTGCGTTGCCAACCTAAAAGGAGGGAATGAAAGGGGAAGGAAAAGGAATTGGGAAAGGGAGGGGGGAAATGGGCCACCGAAAATCTCACTCACCGAACGAAACGCGACAGCAAGCTGCCACTTTACGTCGGTTTTCTGTGAGACAGTGGTGTCTAACCGGTTGAGCCGGCCCATTCGTGCTGTAGACGTTACTGTCTACAGCGTGGCTCTATCACTCTTGATGGCAAAGTTGTATTCAGTCCTCGAAATGGAATTTTACGAAAGGGAACACATTTTCTCTTGCGTTCCGTTTTCGACCGCTATCAAAAAAGGAGAACGTCCTCAATTCTTCTGTATTTTTTTAATGTGTGTTACGCGATATCTCCACCAAATGTGGACCCATTTTCAAAATTCTTTTTTTGTTCGATAGAACTTATTTCAAGGATGGTCCCATATAAATTTGGTCACGATTGGATTTGAAGTCAGTCTGTTAAGTTTTTAATCCGTCGGAGGTGGCACATATATATGTTACATAAGCTTATGGCCGCTCGTGACTATTTAAACTGGTGATTATTTTATGTATGTATGTTACGCGATATCTCCGCCAAATGTGGACCTATTTTCAAAATTATTTTTTTGTTCGATAGAACTTATTTCAAGGGTGGTCCCATATAAATTTGGTCACGATCAGATAAATTTTGAAGTTGGTCGGTTGAAGTTAAGTTTTTTTATATATCAAAGTTTGGATGGCCAAATTATTATTATTATTATTATTATTATAGCCATTTATTTATTTCCTTAATAGTGAATACAATTAGTTTTTATCAGTTTAGTTAACATTGTCAAATTTGTTATTATTTAGACTTATTCATATTATTATTATATTTATATACTATTAAGGACCTCTCAACGAGTAAAGGCCTCCTCCAATAGTTTCCACTTTTTCCTGTCTTGGGCTGCTGATACCCATTTATCACCCGCTATCTTTCTTATTTCATCTGACCATCTTTCGAGAGGTCTGCCTCTTTTGCGTTTTCCAGAAGGACCATTCCATGTGGTCACTTTCTTAGTCCACCTTTGATCGCTGGTACGTGCGATATGCCCTGCCCATTTCCATTTTTGTTTAAGACAATGGGTCAGTGCATCTATGACATTTGTCTTTTTTCTTATGTCTGTGTTTCGTTTCTTGTCTTTAAGTTTCAGGTTAAGTATGCTTCGTTCCATGGCTCTCTGGCATGTTTTTATTTTTCTTTTGGTATATGTGTTGTAGATCCATGATTGACTTGCATATGAGAGACAGGGTAATAGGCACGAATCTAAAATTTTCTTTTTTAGTTTTATAGGGAGGTGGGATTTTAGGACTTCTTTGTAGCTCCAGAACTTGTTCCAAGTCATTTTGATACGTCTGTTTAATTCCTCTCGATGTCTAGATTTTTTGAAAGATATCTGTTTACCTAAATATATATATTCTTGCACATATTCCAAAGCTTCGTCATTAACTTTCACTGGGCTTTTGAAGTTGTTGGTCATAATTTTTGTTTTACTAGTATTTAGTTCCAAGCCAACTTCGCGGCTAACACAGTTTAGTTCGTTTAACATTTCTTCTAATTGCGTTGCAGTCTCAGAAAATAATATTATGTCATCAGCGAATCTCAAATTGTTTAAGTAATTTCCGTTTATGTTTATTCCTTTGTCAAACCACTTCAGTTTATTCATTATGTTTTGTAGTACCGTTATAAATATTGTTGGAGACAGGGGGTCTCCTTGTCTTACTCCTCTACATATATTTATTTTTGGGCCTTTTCTATCTAGTTTTATACGACTAGTGCTTTTCTTGTATATGTCTTTGATAAGTTCTATTATTTCCACCGGTATTTTACATTCTTGAAGAGCCTTCCATATACTTATATGAGATATTGTGTCGAAGGCTTTTGCGTAGTCAATGAATGCCAAATATAGTGGTCGACTTTGTTCTTCGTATTTTTCTATAATTTGCTCCAGGACATGTATGTGGTCGGTGGTAGAAAAATATTTTCTAAAACCTGCTTGTTCTACTGGTTGGTACATTTCAGTAATTAAAGACACCCGTCGTTCGAGGCATGCGGCGAAAAGTTTGTAGAGATTTGATTGTAGACTAATTGGTCGATAATTAGCTATATCTGCGGGGTCTCCTTTTTTGTACAACAGTACTATGTTTGATTCAGCCCATTCTTTTGGTATAGTTCTGCAGTCTAGTATTTTATTAAAAAGTATTGTTAGTTTTGATGTCAGTAACGGACTTCCTATTTTTATCGATTCGTTAGTTATATTATCTGGTCCACAGCACTTATCTTTTTTGAGAGAATCTATCCTCTTGCTAATTTCAGTAGTAGTAAATCTTTGTAATTGGTAGGGTGGGGGGAGTGTTAAATATTCGGTATTTTCCAGAAGACATTGGCCTGATCGATTTTTCTGTTCAGCATATAATTTCTGATAAAAAACTGATGGCCAAATTATCATAATATTAATAATCAAAAGTTTAATAACCTAACGGACCGACTTAAAAATACCATCGTGACCAATTTTATATGCGACCGCCCTTGAAATAAGCTCCATCGAACACAAGAATAATTTTGAAAATTGGTCCATATTTGGCGGGATAAAAAATATAGACGAACTGAGGACCTTCTTGGAAATCGGTCGAAAAATGTTAAAATGTCAAAAAAGTGCATGTAGCAGGTATTGGTTTGAGAACGATGATAAATATTTTGGGATGTAAATTTTCTCTTAGAGATTGCCTCGTTGGCAAAGTTGTATTAAGTGTTCGAAATGGACTTTTCACGAAATGGAATGTATTTTCCCTTGCGTTCGGTTTTTTTACCGACTCCAAATAGGAGGTAGGCAACGCTGTAAGGTTTTTTTTAATCAAAGGGAACGTAGGCTGAGGAACACTAGCGAAATAGAACACCCACATTTCGCCGAGCTTAGTTCCACCCCAGATATGATATGGCGAACCTATCGCCAGATCGAGCACAAATTCCCGACTTTGGGCTGATATTGAAAAAATCCAATATCACTTAGCCCGACCCGGGAATTGAACCCGACACCTCAGGACGAAAGTCGTATTGAAACACAATAAAGCCACCGAGGCAGTACATGCCAAGGTCAAGTTTTTAAGAAATCAGTTTCATTAAACTTTATTATGGATAAATGAGATCAGAAAAATGCGTATAAATTGTCAAACTAAGAAAATTGCTTTTCTAAATCGTGGCCTATTTTACTCAAGCTATTTTTTTGTCGATAAATCATTGGTACCGGCTCATAAACAACCAGTTTATCGTTACGCCCATTATTCACGTCTCTACGGCACGACTGTTGTGAGCTTTTGAAAAGCTTTTCTTTGTACAGTTTTCTCGGATGTTGGGTGAGAATTACAGTATGGTTTTCAGAGTATTCTCGATTGAGGGATATGATTTTGGTAAGAAGTCTGAATGTACACATACATAAGCTCACGCCTGTATTTCCGAAGGGGTAGGCAGAGGTCCACTACCGAACTAGATAACCCACATTTTTCTGAGCTTAGTTTCCTCCCATATGTGATAGGAGGTTAGCCTATCGCCATATCGGACACAAATTCCGGGCTAATGCTAAGCAGAAAAACGCAATATAAAAATCCAATATCACTTTGCCTGACCCGCGGATCGAACCCGAGACCTCACGACTATAGTCGTACCGCGCACGCACTACCACTACGCCACCGAGGTAGTCTGAATGTCTGGTTTCAGAATTTGTATTGACGACCAGTGACCATGACCACTGAAAAACGTAAAAATAATAAAAACAATTCGTAATAAAATCCGTAAAAATATAAAGCTTTAAAAAAACTGTGCTTAAACGGCAGTAATTCGCTTCGTTTAGTGATTCATTTTCGAGGATATAAATCAATTATGAATTTCATGTAAAATGTTTTGATTTGTTAAGATCGACTGTTCTGTGCATAAGTTTTATTATAATATTATGAGACATTAATGTTGGTACTGTCCAAAAGTTTCTAAAACTTCATTGACACGATTAATAGATGGCGTTAAAATATATTCCTGAGGAACGCCATCTGTTAATCACGCATTGAAACTCTTCGTTGAAGTTGACAATTTGAAGTAAGTGGATATTATTCCTATGAGAGGGCATTGTTTTGAATACACAGATATTTGTTTTAAAAAGAAATACCAAACTTTATTCAGCTAATGTAATAGGGATTTTTATTTGAAATAAAACAATTTATTATTCAAATGCTAATATAGATTTTCGTAACATAACACTTCAGTAAATTGGAAGGACTTAAAGTTAAAGTAAACATAAAACATACATAAGCTCACGCCTGTATCCCCGAAGGGGTAGGTAGAGGCGTACTAGCGAACTAGAACACCCACATTTCGCCGAGCTTAGTTCCGTCCCAGATGTGATAAGGGGCGAGCCTATACTAAACATAAAAACACTCGAAAAACATACCTTTTTCGACCGATTTTCAAAGAAGGTCCTCAATTCTTCTGTATTTTTTTAATGTATGTTACGCAATATTTCTGCCAAATGTGGACTGATTTTCAAAATTCCTTTTGTGTTCCATAGAGCTTATTTTAAGGATGGTTGGATATAAATTTTGTCATGATCGGATCAAGTTAGAAGTCAGTCAATTAAGTTTTTAAACTTATGATTATATCCTTCCATTGTTGAACACTTTTGTGAGTTTGGCCTATTTTTTCTTTTTCAGGGCGGACACGTCATCAAGTGACGGGGGTAGAGAAAAAAACATTACGCGCCTGAACGGATTTCTGAGTTTGAAAACTCCACTCATCAGCACGAAGACTTTGGGGTAAGTTATTTCTTTTAACATCAGACGTTGAAAACCAAATTCCAAAGTTCGGCTTGGAAAGACAAATTATGCATATTCACGGTGTTACACATTAAGGCGACTTTAATTATACAAATCAACAGTTTTGGAGGAGTCTTTATAATATTATTCTTAAATTAGGTGTGTTGTTCAGCTTTTTCAATGAAAGGCATTACCTTATCCCCAAAATTTTATCCTATAATGGATCGTCTGAATAACGTTTTCTATTAAACGCCATCTGCATTTCATTGCTTGAAATATACAAGATTCTAAGTCGTGGTTTAGTTTTCACCTTTTCTGGCAGATGTCACTGTTTTGTGTATGGCCTAAAATTACAAGGCAAAATCCGAAAACTTTATTCCGAAGAACATTTTTATGTTTTTTATTAATTTTAAATATTTCTACATCAGTTTAATTTGGCAGGGGGAAGCTTGTTGATCTGGAAATCTTTGGGGTAGGCCTATGTCCAGCAGTGGACGTCCTGTGGCTGATGATGATGATGATGATGACGTTCAATTTGAGACCTTTCAAGTTATCACCGAATTGACACTCTTATTAGGTCTCTCTAAAATTAATAAAAATAGCATGCTATTTTACTACTTCATAGCATGTATAGTATATTTCAGAGAGTCAATAATATTTATTTACTAATTTCGACAGTATTATTTATTCACACTCGTTTGTACATTGTTACTGATTATTTTTCATCCTTGAGCAATCACTTCTAACAAAGATGGAAATCTCTGATTCGCACGTGAATAAAGGAATAACTTTACCAATCAAGTGATACGACTTTCCTCTTACAAGATCATGGGCACATTTGTATTCTATCTATATATGAAGGCTACGAAAACGTAGTAAATTGCCTACGCGCTACGACGCTACGAAAAACGAGTGCTACGTGGCTACGTGTTACGAAAGTTTTCTTTGTATTAAAATCTTGATTTGAAATATGTTGTGTATCTAATACTATCTTAATTAAAATATATATCGGCGCAAAATCGCAAGCTTATTTAAAAAGCCGTTGTTATTTCACGTTATTAATTCATTTTACAATTGTTAAACTGCTGAATCGGTAAAAGATTCTAAAAAGTTAAAATAATCGATATAAT
Organism: Clanis bilineata; assembly: GCA_036417725.1. NCBI lineage: Eukaryota > Metazoa > Arthropoda > Insecta > Lepidoptera > Sphingidae > Clanis > Clanis bilineata. Next base: position 3,802,146 of record CM071165.1, read on the forward strand.
TATTTCTTTGACATTCGATATTCGGTATCGAGTAGGCAGTTGCAAATATTGCACCCTATAAAAGGAGTGTTCAGAGCAAATTCAACACAGTCGTGCTCCGGCACTTGGACTGTCCACATCCCTGACTAGACGGTGCTATTAAGCACCGTTAATAAAGGGAGTCATTGAATTTCAGTGTTCACAGTTAATAAATAAGATGAGTTTTTTAAAAAAAACAACGTCTGCGTTGGCCCTCCGACATATAAGTTTTCTATATATTATTCTTTCTACCTGCCCTTACCTCACCTTAATGTGGGGTCGGCGTAACATACTTTTTCAAGCATGTTGCAGAAATGATTTGGCTTAGTTTTTACGACTACCTACTTGACGTCAACCTGCTCTGGGAGATCCAGTCTTTGGCAAATTAAGTTAGAAATTGTGCTTTGCCCGACTTAGTCGCCTCTTTGGTCTAGTGGCAGTTTATATGGGCTGTGGACCGGGAGGTCCTGGGTTCGATTCCCAGATCGGGCAAAGCAAATTTTCTAATTTAATTGGCCCGGGACTGAACCCCTCAGAAGGGGTTGACGTCAGGCAGGCGGCCGGTCGTATAAACTAAGCCAAATCCTTTATGCAACATGCTTGAAAAAGTGTTTTGTGCCGACCCCACATTAAGGTGGAATAAGGGCAGGTAGAAAGAAAAGCTTTGCCCGACTTGGGAATCGAACCCACGACCTTCCAGTCCAGAGCACATATATGCTTCCACTATCCCAAGGAGGCAACAAGTTTTACAAATATTAATAAAATAAAACAGTCGTAATATTTTTCCCCTATTTAATGAGGCAAGTTGAACGCGTAATGTAGTAAAGTAAGGGAAAAAATAATATTGAAACTTTGATTGAAAAGTAGTCTTTATGTCATTCTCTTTGAATTTATATTACATCGACAGCCGCCGTGGCGTAGCGGGCTAGTAGCCGGCTGTGAAGCGTGAGACCGCGGGTTCCATCCCCGTACCGAGACAAATGTTTGTATGGCCTACAGATATTTTTTTTGGGTCTGGGTGTTGTGAGACCGAAAGTCTCTCGTAGTTCCTGATACTCACGACACAAGACACGGTCTTAGTGTGGGGTCAGGACTTTGTATGTGACTGTTGGGTGTAATTTAATTTATTTATTATCGCGGTGAGGTACATACTCGTTTAGAGAATATAAAGAAATTCGGACCGTTATATAACCGTTGTCTGCGTTGGATCAATGTCTAGCGAACGAAGGAGAAGGCAGAGTCGGACTAGCAGAGTAGAATACCCACATTTCGTCATTTTATCGTTTTTATTTTTTAAATAATGGTGGTAGAGTTACGTCTACAGCACGAATGGGCCGGCTCGACCGGTTTGATACCACCGTCTTACAGAAAATCGACGTAAAGTGGCAGCTCGCTGTCTCGTTTCGTTCGATGAGTGAGATTTCCGGTGGCCCAATCCCCCCCCTCTCCCTTCTTTTCCAATCCCTATTTCCCTCCCTTTAGGTTGGCAACGCACCTTTGATCCTTTTTGTGTGTTGTATGTCTATGGGCGGTGGAGATCACTTACCATCAGGTGACCTATCTGCTCGTTTGCTAGTCTCTGCTATAAAAAATAAATAAATTACATAGTAATATGGTATCGTAAATTTCCTAATATAATTTGACCGGGAGTGGATCCCTCAGAGGGGCTTGACGTCGAAGAGGTAGCTGGTCGTAAAAACTAAGCCAAATTCTTTCTGCAACATGATTGAAATAGTGTGTTGCGCGGACCCCACATTAACGTGGGAAAAGGACATGTAGAAAGAAGTAATATGATATCGTGGGTGACTATGGATGGTGGAAATCACTTACCATCAAAGCCAAGATGATGATGGAAGGCCAGGTGACCCGCCTGCTCGTCACTGCTATAAAAATATTTGACAAGGCTGACAGAAAAGTTTCGGCGACAAAAGTCACTGGTGCGCGCTAGCTCCTAATGTAATTATTTGTTATCAATCATGAGAATGTTTATCTGAATATTCTGAAGATTTTCTTTGATGTTAGTGTATGGTGTAAGTTTAGAATTTTAGCGATTAAGTACCTATTCAATGCATAAAATGAAATTTGATTTTGCTAATGATTTTTTATTGAATAATTAAATTCTTTCATGACCAATATGTTTTAAAATAATAGCGTCGACATTTCATAATACCCCTGAGAAGAAATGCCGAAACACACTCAGGGGGGTTACCGCCACCTCTTAAAGCAGTATTATTATAATTTTACTTGCACCGATTCCCATACAAAACAAACGAAAAACGATTATAATAATACTGCTATAAGAGGTGGTGATCACCCTGCAGAGGCTATCGCTTCTTTAACGCCAGAATGGTCAAACGCTACTCAACTTTAACGGCTTCTTACATCGCTTTTCAGTATACAATTTTGACAGATAAGGCGGCCTTAAACGACATAAGGCGACCTTAAGTGTATGAACATTTGGCGGGCTATCTTTTCTTTTTTTCACAGCCTCCGTGGCGCATCTGGCGTAGCCGGCCGCACCGCGAAGCAAAAGGCCGCGGATTCGATTCCCGCACTGAGACAAATGTTTATGTGATCTACATATATTTGTGTTAGTTCTAGGTGGTGTGAGACTAAAAGTCTGTAATAGTTGATACCCTCGACACAAGACTCGTGTATTAATGTGGGGTCAGGAACATGTGTGTAACTGTTGGGTGTTATTTATTATTATGTATTGATATTATTTTTACGTATGCGAGTATAATTAATGGTCGCCTATAGATTGGGTTTGTGGGGGAAATAGTCTTAGCAATTATGATCATATTAATGCAATAGGTCGCTTTTAAAAATACCTATGTTATCCATTATCAAATTTAATTTCGTTATATTGGCGCCACTTTGTATATTCGCTAAGCGCGTATCACTTGTGACAGCTACCTGAGATACCTCGCAGATCCGAGGAGCGTAAAGCATCCGATGTGGTCCACATACCAGGCTGTACATAAGGATGTGGACACAGTGGGAAATAAATTGTATGTAAACAGTTTGTACATTTATTATTTAGGCTCGACTACTTAAACACAACTTAAGGTTGACTTTGTTATTTACGATCAACTTATTTGTCAAAAATCACAGGTTAAAAAACTTAAAAGCTTTTAGCATTAAACCCGTCTTTATACACCATGTATATAAAGTGTACCATCATTTATAAAGGAGGTTGCCATTACTCGCCATGCTATGTTCAACAGTGGACGTCCTATGGCTGATGATTATATAAAGTGTAATAAATAAATATTTCAGCCAGTCCCTCGTCATTCCAACAATAAAATTATATAATTTTTGGGACTTTCCAATAGACGATTGGAAGACCATCTCTATATTATTTGATACGTCTGACGCCTCCCTAGTCGAGATATCGTTCGCGTACGAATGTTGCATTCCACATCAGCGCCCCGAACAGACTTTTGAGTGGTAGATCCACGCTGTAGACAGTAACGTCTACAGCACGAATGGGCCGGCTCGATCGGTTTGATACCACTGTCCTACAGAAAACCGACGTAAAGTGGTAGTTTGTTATGGCGTTTCGTTCGGTGAGTGAGATTTCCGGCCCATTTCCCCCCTCCCTTTCCCAATCCCTTTTCCTTCCCCCTTCCATTCTGTCCTTTTAAATTGGCGACGCACCCATGATTCTTTTTGTGTCTTGGGTGTCTATGGGCGGTGGAGATCACTTACCATCAGGTGACCCATGTGCTCGTTTGTCAGTCTCGGCTATAGAAAAAAAACTTTTGGAATTTGTTTAATATTTCATGCAAATTTCGTAGACGTGCATGGAACTCGAATATATTTACGATTGTCAGAAATTATCCTGTTCGGGGTGCTGGAGTTAATTCCACATTACAATAAAACTGTCACGGTGGCGTGGTTGTATTTGGGTACGACTACAATACTGAGGTCTCGGGTTCAATCCCCGGGTCGGGCAAAGAGGTATCGAATTTTTCCATATCAGCCTCGAGTCTGGAATTTGTGCCCGATATGGCGATAGGCTCGCGCTCTATCACATCTGGGATGAAACTAAGCTCGGCGAAATGTAGGTGTACTAGTTGGCTAGTGCGCCTCCGACTACCCCTTCAGGGAAACAGGCATGAGTGTATGTTATGTTATGTAATAAATCGCTTCCGCTTGTCACCATACTTGCACCCTGTAGCAACTGAAACGGATTTGTTTACCTGCGCGTTTCAGTTAGTCATCGAATTTCCCTGGGAAAAATATTACGCCCCGGAAACGTAACAAAGCAAATCTGTTGCGGAGAATTTTCTGAAAATCTTTGACTGGTGAAATTTTTCTTTAGAAAATTTTATTGTTATGGTAGAAACTTGTAAATGAGCAGATGGGTCACCTGATGGTAAGTAATAAAATAAATACACCCAACAGTCACACACCTAGTCAGGACTGGAGTCAGGACCCCACACTAGGTACAACCTGTATCGTGGGTGTCCGAGACTACGAGAGACTTTCGGTCTCACAAAACCCAGACTTGAAATAAAATATCTGTGGGCCATACAAAAATTTGTCTCAATAAAAATAAATGATATTAGCCCTGTAATGTTACTCTCCCACTGCTGGGCACGGGCCTCCTCTACTAATGAGAAGGGCTTGGCCTTAGTCTACCACGCTGGCCAAATGCGGGTTGGTAGACTTCACATACTTTCGAAATTCCTGTGAAGAAATTCTCGGGTATTCAAGTTTCCCCACTATGTTTTCCTTCACCGTTATAGCAAGCGATATTTCACAATGAAAATACAACATGGGCGGGGGTAACCACTTACCATCAGGTGGGCCGTCTGCTCGTCTGTCTTCTCATGCCAATAAAAAAAAATTAACATAGAAAAGTCAGAGGTGTATGCTCCATTTTGGGGTTGGTCTCGAACCTCCGACACTTATCTCGGCAGTCCGTACCATTCCCAACGGGGCTATCGCTGCTCATTGCTATTTGTCTCAATGCAGGAATCGGACCCACGACCTCTCGCTTCACAGCCGGCTACTCTCCCGCTGCGCCACGGAGGCTGTCCATGTAATATCAATCAAGAAAAAACTTTTCATTACAGAAAATTCATATAAAAATATATGACACGAGATAAATTGTAAGCTAAAATACTCAGTGTACAGTAACAACACTTTTTCTACGCTTTCCAATTACGGTCAATATAGCATCTAAGATAACACTAAAGACTTGGATGAATGTTGATTAAACCAAAAAATATTTTTTGTATAGGACTGCCTCGGTGGCGTGGTTGTATTTCGGTATGACTACCGTCCTGAGGTCTCGGGTTGGATCCCCCGGGTTAGGCAAATTGATATTGGATTTTTCCATATCAGCCCGGAGTGTGGAATTTGTGCCCGATATGGTGATAGGCTCGTCTATCACATCTGGAACGGAACTAAGCTCGGCGAAATGTGGGTGTTCTAGTTCGCTAGGGCGACTGTGCCTACCTCTTCGGGAATACAGGCGTGAGCTTATGTTATGTGTTATTCTTAAAAAAATTACTTGGGCGCATCAATATATTATACCCTAGATGCACAGTTCTTTGCAAATATCGTCCTAAAAAGTGGTCTCAGAAATAAAACAAAGAAAACGATCACAAGTTGTAATTAAATCAACACAAATATAACCCTAAGCACGTGTTATAAAGTAGGTTTTTAAACGAAAGGAGCAAGCGTTCTTAAATTTGAATTTCGAAATTTAGAATTCTATCGACGTCCGACTGTAGGCAAAACGAGTGCTTAAGCACTTCTTTACTGTCCCATTTTCCGAGCGTCAACTGTGCATCTAGGTAAATAATATATCGATGCTTGGGCGATTGAAAATTAAAGGCTAGATCACGGTACGATTAAAAAAAATTCAATTTAATTAACAAGTACTACAAAGTCCATATTACAGGACCGCTTACCCTAGAAAGCGTTTGTCCATTATTTATTACCAAACTCAAGAAAACCCTGTGTAGATTGTAGATTATGTTTCTGGAACTAATGTAAAATTCATGCGAAATCAGCGTTATGCTTGTCCTGGGGGATTGAGGTTCGTTCACATCCGACGAGGTTAGTGTGTGGGTGTGAATGGGGTTTTTAACCGATTCTAAAAATTAGGTTTTCTCCGTATTTTTATGTACGGTACATGATATCTTCTGTAAGGTGGACGAATTTTCAAGAATTTTTATAGAGGTTATTCCAATGGGTTGCCTACGTGGTCTAGTGGCAGCATATATGGGCTGTAGACTGGGAGGTCCTGGGTTCGATTCCCATGGTAGGTTTTAGGCAAAGCGAATTTTTTAATTTAATTTGCCTGAGACTGGATCCCTCAGAGAAAGTTGACGCCAAGCATGCAGCCGGTCTTAAAAACTAAGCCAAATCCTTTCTGCAACATGCTTGTAAAGTGTGTTGCATTTACCCACATTAAGGTGGGATAAGGGCGAGACTTATTTCAATGGTGGTTTAATATTTGAGTCAAGCTGTGATGGTTTTAAATTAATTTTAACTCAACTTTAAGTTAAGCATAACCAGTTGAATGTCGAGACGAGTGTCGAGATGAGTGTCGAGACGAGTGTCAACACGAGTGTCGAGACGATTGTCTGAGGTACGAGATCAACTCCAAAAAGCATGCACTTCTATATTTTCTATGTTAAGTGTTTTTTATTTATTTATTTATTTAACAAACAATGTTACAATGTTAAATGCATTAAGAACTATGGCCGGAACAAAGATAAATTACAATATATTTAACAATACGTATTACATAAGATCTGATGATCATTTTCACAATATGTTACATTTACATTTACATTATAAATTATCACGTACTATAACAGTGGAGGGAAATATTGGAAGCTGCATACTTCAAAATTTCTCCACAAGAAATTTGAAGTGTACCAACACGCATTATAGGGTGGTAGACTAAGGCCTAACCCCTCTCATTAGTAGAGGAGGCCCGTGCCCAGTAGTGAGACAGTAATATTACAGGGTTAATATTATTACTTTCATAAATAAAAGCATAAAATATTTACCACTACTATTCTCAGGATACTCTTAAACTTCAAGGCAAAATGATATACGATACGCAGTAAAAATCTTGCCTCTAACATAATTTAGATAAAACTGAAGGATACTTGAGTTTTTGGAGAAAAATCCTGCGATCTTGATATTTTCTAGGCACATATCTTGTTGTTTGGAGAAAAGAGGCTTAGAATTTTCCGGAGAAGAGGAAAACCGTGGTAATTTAAATAATTTTTCCGCATTTTCGCTGTGGTGGACAATAATAATTATAGGGCTCTATGTACCTAAGAAAATAATTTTCATATTATTTAAAGTACCGATAACCGATATTTCTAAAGACGTCAGCAGAGACCAACTAGAAAACTAAAACATCCACGTTTCACCGAGCTCATTTCCGTTCCAGATGTGACAGGGGGCAAGCCTATCGCCATATCGCCAAATCCTATTTTTTTTAATAAACACACCCAACAGTCACACACCTAGTCCTGACCCCACACTAGGTACAACCTGTATCGTGGATATCAGAAACTATGAGAGACTTTCGGTCTCACAACACCCAGACTTGAAACAAATATCTGTGGGCCACAGAAACATTAGTCTCAATGCGGTAATTGAACCCGCAGCCTTTCGCTTCACAGCTACTCACCCGCTGCGCCCCGGACGCTGTCATTTTCGATTCAGTTCCGGGCTGATACTAAAGCGGAACGGTTGAACGTATCAGGCTGAAATTTGGCACAGTGATTATAGTCTGAAATAGCACATAGCCAATTTTTATCCAAAATAATCACAAGTTTAAAAACTTCAAATTTGATCGTGACCAAATTTATATGAGACCACCCTTGAAATAAGCTTGAAACACAAAAAGAAAATCGGTCCACATTTGGCGGAGATATCGCGTAACATACATAAAAAAAAATACAGATGAGTTGAGGACCTTCTCCTTTTTGGAACTCGGTCGAAAATAATACGGATCCCGTGGGATGGGTTTCTTAATTGTCCACGCGAACGAAGTCACGAGAAACAACTATTAAAATTATATTTATATCAAATTCATCCTTACTTCGGATCCCTTTGTGGTACGTGCATGATCAGACATGCACTTGACTGGTTTTTATGTAATTAGTAATTAATACCTTTGACTTTGGACCGTCTTCTAAAAAGGAGAAGGTCCTCAATTCGTCGGTATTTTTTTTTTCGACCGACTTCCAAAAAGGAGGAGGTCCTCAATTTATCTGTTTTTTTATGTATGTTACGCGATATCTCCGCTAAATATGGACCGATTTTCAAAATTATTTTTGTGTTCGATAGAGCTTATTTCAAGGGTGGTCCCATATCAATTTGGTCACAATCGGATTTGAAGTCGGTCTGTTAAGTTTTTAAACTTATGATATGGTAATAAATACCTTTTCAACCGTCTTCCAAAAAGGAGAAGGTCCTCAATTCGTCTGAATTTTTTTATGTATGTTAGGCGATATCTCCGCTAACTATGGACCGATTTTCAAAATTATTTTTGCGTTCGATAGAACTTATTTCAAGGGTGGTCCCATATAAATTGGTCACGATCGAATTTGAAGTCGGTGCATTAAGTTTTTAAACTTGTGATTATTGAGGTAACAATATACATTATAATAGTATAATATTAGCCCTGTAATATTACCGTTCCACTGCTGGACACGGGTCTCCTCCACTAATGAGAGGTGTATGCTCTATTTTGTGGTTGGTCTCGAACCTCCGACACTTGTCTCGGCAGTCCGTACCATTCCCAACTGAGCTATCGCTGCTTTATATTATACATTCTGAAAATAGAAACCGCCAAACCAAATTAACCCTTCAAATGATATCAAGTTACGTGGGTGTTGACGAAAATTTCACCTCGTCTGTCTTTAAATGAGTAACGAACCGTAGTGGGAGGGTTGAAATGGTGAATTGTACCAATTTGCCTAAATTGTACCAAAAAACTACTCCTTTAAAGTCGAAACGCTTTGTTACTTATACTTAAATTCAATTTCTTGTTACCTACCCTTATCCTACCGTAATGTGGGGTCGGCGCATTTTTTTTTCAAGCATATCGCGGAAAGGCTTTGGCTTAGTTTATACGACTGGATGCCTGCCTGAGGACAACCCCCTCTAGAGGTTCCAGTCCCGGGAAAATCAAATTAGTAATATCGCTTTGCCCGACTTGGGAATCGAACCCAGGAATTACAATTACAATCTATATACGCTGCCATTAGACCAAGGAGGCGACTTCATTCACTACGACCATATTTTTTTTTTGCAGTGGCTGGCAATCGAATAGGTGGCTCACCTGATGGTAAGTGATCTCCACCGCCCATAAACAAAAACACAAAAATAATCATGAGTGCGTTGCCAACCCAAAAGGAGGGAAAATAGATTATTTAGTAAAAGGGGGGAATTGGGCCATGGGAAATCAAACTCACTGAACGAAACACAACAGCGAATGCCTCTTTACGTCGGTTTTCTCTGAGACAGTGGTATCGAACCGGTCCTGCCCATTCGTGCTGTAGACGTAACTGTCTACAACGTGGCTCTACCACTCAAACATTTTTATCGTAGTTACTTCTGCTCGAAATAAAACTATTTTTACGGATTCTATCACGAAAGCCTTCGAAACGTCGGGCATAAAAATCAAAACAAATCGTGGTATAATCCGTAAAAATAGACTTATTTCAATGTATAACATTCGCGTAAACTTAAGAAATCAGCGGCCTGAGCAGGAAAATTTCTGACAACCGTAAATGTATTCGAACTCGATGCGCGTCTAGAAATTTGTATGAAATATTAACCAAACGTCATCAGTGCGCAGCGAACTCGAATACATTTACATTTGTATTAATTTTTCGTGCTCGGGCTACAGTACTTCTGCTCGAAAAAAAGAAAAATAGTTGCTGTAATTGCGTCTAGCTTTATAAAATTTCAAAGCTGCTGTAATAACTAAAATAAATTTCTTTAAAGCCAAAAAAATGCAACTTTAATAGAGTTTAAGTTACGACGTCCATTCAACTTAACCTGCAGAATGTTTGAAGAATGCTTTGAGCAGTTCTTAGTAAGCTTAGGTTATAAACTTATACTAAAGTTATAAACTTGCTTTCAAAGTTTGAGGTAACGAACTATAAGGTTCATTAGTTAAATACCCTTTTTTTATAATAAAATATATACATAAACTCACGCTTGTATCCCCGAAGGGGTAGGCAAAGGCCACCGGTTTGATGCCCGGGTCGGACAAAGTGATATTAGATTTTTTAGTATTAGCCCGGGGTGTCTGGAATTTGTGCCCGATATAGCGATAGGCTCGCCTCCTATAACATCTGGGATGGAACTAAGCTCGGCGTAATGTGTTCTAGTTCGCTAGTGCGCCTCTGCCTATCCCTTCGGGGATACAGGCGTGAGCTTATGTATCTATGTAAATTAACATGCAACACCGTTTGTTGAAATAGTCGCCTTCTTGGTCTAGTGGCAGCATATATGGGCTGTGGACCGGGAGGTCCTGGGTTCGATTCCTAAGTTGGGCTAAGCTAATTTTCTCATTTAATTTGCCCGGAATTGGATCCCTCAGAGGAGTTTGACGTCAGGCTGGCAGCCGGTCGTAAAAACTAAGCTAAATGTATTCTGCAACATGCTTGAAAAAGTGTGTTGCGCCGACCCCAAAATAAGGTGGGTTAACGGCAGGTAGAAAGAAAGATGACCGTTTGTTGAAATAAAATTTATTATTATTTTCAACACATAATAAAACATACATACATAAGCTCACGCCTGTATCCCCGAAGGGGTAGGCAGAGGCGCACTAGCGAACTAGAACACCCACATTTCGCCGAGCTTAGTTCCGTCCCAGATGTGATAGGGGGCGAGCCTATCGCCATATCGGGCACAAATTCCAGACTCCGGGCTGATATGGAAAAATCCAATATCACTTTGCCCGACCCGGGGATCGAACCCGAGACCTCAGAACCGTAGTCGTACCGAAATACCACCACGCCACCGAGGCAGTCATAATAAAAATTACGTTCAATTAAAAAAAAATCACACGAAAGACCATGTTATAGAGTCCCACATACCCTCATTATTTCCTGACCTCTTACTGACCCCAAGGGTCAGATTCAAGGTCTGCTCTGGCTCTAATAACCATTAGTTTTTATCTCTATTTTCCTAGTAAATGAAAACAAAAGAATATTTAAATCTGGAACAATGGTCCTCAAAGAATGCCCGCGCCCCCGGGCGTTCAGTCAGGGGTGCTACGTGGGGTTAGAAATTTAGATTTTATACTCTGCTTTTATGTCTAGAAATTGATTTTTTATTAAATGAAGGTTTCAGCTTTTGTTCAGAACTACGCTTGTGTGTGTTTATTTAACGAACTCTTAATAGTGTCATTTAAATGTTATTATGACTGTATTGTATTTATGACTTCCTTGGTGGCGTGGTTGTATTTCGGTACGACTGACGTCCTGAGGTCTTTTGTTCGATCCCCGGGTCGGAAAAAGTGATATTGAATTTTTCTATATCAGCCCGGAGTCTGGAATTTGTGCCCGAAATGGCGATAGGCTCACCCCCTATCACATCTGGGACGGAACTAAGTTCGGCGAAATATGGGTGTACTAGTTCGCTAGTGCGCCTCTGCCTACCCCTCCGGGGATTCAGGCGTGAGCTTATGTATGTTGTTGTAAATGTTGTTATTTTTATTTTGTATTACAGTACCTCTATAATGAATGGTGGCTTCCTTGGTCTAGTGGCAGCATATATGTGCAGTAGATCGGGAGGTCCTGGGTTCTGTTCCCAAGTCAGCAAAGCAAATTTTCTCATTAATTTGCCCGGGACTGGATCCGTCAGAGAAGGTTGACATCAGGCAGGCAGCCAGTCGTAAAAACTAAGCCACATTTATTCTTCAACATGCTTGAAAAATTGTGTTGCACCGACCCCACATTAAGGTGGGATAAGGGCAGAGAAAGAAGATGCTCCGTCCTCTTATTTTTCGTTAGTCGTTAGTTATTCCCAAAAAACATTTTTAGTGATAAAGTTTGGCAACCACTGAAATGGAAAATGGACCCTTATGTAGCTGGCTTTTTAATTTACGCCCGCCAGAGGGCGCGCTATTGCCGACGATAAATTCTTAAAGCTGCATTTGTAGAGCATATGAGACTTGTATTTAGGTATACTCTAGTACACCCGAGACCTTGGTCTATAAAAAGTATTTCAACTTGGTTGGGCGTAGGATTTAGAGATACTTTACTGTTTTACTGTAGATGCTTTGCTCAGAAAGCAAGCCATTTGATTTTTTTTATATAGCAGAGACTCGCAATGGAGTGTGTGTGGAGATCACTTACCATTAGGTGACACATCTGCTCGTTTGCCAGTCTCTGCTATAAAAAAGTAGATTTGACATAAGCTCACGCCTGTATCGCCGAAGGGGTAGGCAGAGGCGCACTAGCGAACTAGAACACCCACATTTCGCCGAGCTTAGTTCAGTCCTAGATGTGATAGGGGGCGAGCCTATCGCCATATCGGGCACAAATTCCAAAAGTAGATTTGAATCGAGTAAATAACTCAAAGATCTTGATTACTCACAAACAGAATATGGGAATATAACGTAAATAAAAATTCTTATGAAACAAAAGACAGGGGGCGCCACACGCCACGGGCCCACGTCACAGATATGAATGCTGGGACTTAACACCCTGAGTACGGACAACAAAAAACACTATGCATTTTAAACATGTTGTATGTTTAAAATGTATAGTGTTTTTTTGCTAACATAACATAAGCTCACGCCTGTATCCCCGAAGGGGTAGGCAGAGGCGCAATAGCAAACTAGAATACCCACATTTCGCCGAGCTTAGTCGCGTCCCAGATATGATAGGGGGCGAGCCTATCGCCATATTGGGCACAAATTCCAGACTCCGGGCTGATATGGAAAAATCCAATATCACTTTGCCCGACCCGTAGATCAAACCCGAGACCTCAGAACCATAGTCGTACTGAAATACCACCACGCCACGAAGGCAGTCAAATATGCATTTTATTTATTTATTTACCGTAACTTTATAATAATAATATAGCCCTGTAATATTACTGTCCCACTGCTGGGCACGGGTCTCCTCTACTAATGAGAGGGGTTAGGCCTTAGTCTACCACGCTGGCCTATTGCGGGTTCGTAGACTTCACATACCTTCGAAATTCCTGTGAAAATTCCTGTGAAAATTCGCTTGTATGCAGGTTTCCTAACGATGTTTTCCTTCACCGTTATAGCAAGCGATATTTGACAATGAAAATACACTTAACATAGAAAAGTCAGAGGTGTATGCTCCATTTTGGGGTTGGTCTCGAACCTCCGACCCTTGTCTCGGCAGTCCGTACCATTCCCAATTGAGCTATCGCTACTTGCCGTAACGTAACTAAAATTTACGGCGAAAAGTGACTTCCGCACTATTAATAATACTAGATAAACTATTTAACTACTGCCCCCGTGGCGTGGTGGTATTTCGGTACGACCACGGTTTTGAGGTCTCGGGTTCGATCCCCGGGTCGGGCAAAGTGATATTGGATTTTTCCATATCAGCCCGGAGTCTGGAATTTGTGCCCGATATGGCGATAGGCTCGCCCCCTATCACATTTAGGACGGAACTAAGCTCGGCGAAATATGGGTGTTTTATCTATGTTACCTGATATCTCCGCCAAATATGGATCGATTTTCAAGATTCTTTTTGTGTTCAATAGAGATTATTCCAAGAGTAGTCCCATATTTTGGTCACGATCAAAGAAGTTTTGAAGTTATTCCGTTAAGTTTTTAAACTTTAAATTATATACTAATTTAATCGTCACCTTACATGCTGTCGGTACTCAATGACGTCACACCCGGTGTCTCAGTTTATTCCGGTTGAATATTTCAGGGCGTAATTACAGCCTCTTTTCAGGCATTCACGGCCGCAGTCGGCCTTAATTTGACGCCTCTGGGTTACACTGGACTCGGGGCGACAAATACTACAGTAGGGCAAGTGACGACCGTGAACTAAAGTGTATTTATTTATTTATTTTTATGTGTTTTAGGTGGTTTTGGCACGTGGAGAGGATGGATTAAAAGCGACTTACGAAAGGTATTTATCGCGCGAAAGTAAATGGAAGGGTCGGAAGAGGGCGCCCTAGGAGAACATACATGGACCAAATAAGTGATCTTCTCCGAAAAGGGCAAGTGAGGAGTACCCTCAACCGGCGGAAACGTATGAAAAGATGCATGAGTGTGGAAGAGGCAAAAGAGTTGTGTCAGGATCGTAGCTTGTGGCGCTCAATAGTCTGCCTACCCCCATGGGATACAGGCGTGAGTGTGTATGTATGTATGTATGTATGTGTTTTTAATAATATGACATGACAATTGACACTTCTTTGGTCTACTGGCAGCATATATGGGCTGTGTACCGGCAGCTCCTGGGTTCGATTCACAAGTCGGGCATAGCTAATTTTCTAATTTGCTCAGGACTGGGTCTCTCAGAGGGGGTCGTCGTCAGGTAGGCGGCCGGTCGTAAAAACTAAGCCGAATACTTTCAGTAACACGCTTGCCGACCCCATATTAAGGTGGGATAAGGTAGGTAGAAAGAAAGAAAAATTTACTTAATAACATGACAATAGCTCACGGCTGTATCCCCCAAGGGCTAGACAAAGGTACTAGCGAACTAGAACACCCACATTTTTCCGAGCTTAGTTCCGTCCCAGATGTGATAGGGGGAATTCGGGCTATCGCCATATTGGGCACTTTCAGACTCCGGATGTTAGCGAATTGAAAAAAACCCGATATCAATTTCCCCGACCCGGGGATCGAACCCGAGACTCCAGACGATAGTCGTAGCGCAGACGACACCATTACTACTACGCCATCGAGACCACTAAAATTTAATTCTTTTTCCACCGACTTCTGAAAAGGAGGAGGTCCTCGATCCGTTTGTATTTTTTTATGTATGTTACGCCATATCTCCGCCAAATGTGGTCCTATTTTCAAGATTTTTATATTCGATAGAGCTTATTTCAAGGGGAGTTCTGGTCGTTTAAGTTTTTAAACTGTAATTATTGTCATTATTATTGGGCTGTGAACGAGAGGTCCTGGGTTCGATTCCTAGGTCGGGCAAAGCAAATTTTCTAATTTAATTTGCCCGGGACTGGATCCCTCAAGAGGGATGACGTTAGGCAGGCGGTCGGTCGTAAAAACTAAGCCAAATCCTATGTGCAACATGCTTGATAAAGTGTGTTGCGCCGACCCCACATCAAGGCAGGTAGAAAGAATTATTGTCATTATTACTTTTAAGTTGCTTATTATAACATAACATAACATAAGCTCACGCCTGTATCCCCGAAGGGGTAGGCAGAGGCGCACTAGCGAACTAGTACACCCACGTTTCGCCGAGCTTAGTTCCGTCCCAGATGTGATAGGGGGCGAGCCTATCGCCATATCGGGCACAAATTCCAGACTCCGGGTTGATATAGAAAAATCTAATATCACTTTGCCCGACCCGGGGATCGAACCCGAGACCTCAGAACCGTAGTCGTACCGAAATACCACCACGCCACCAAGGCAGTCTAACTCTCTAACTTATTATAACGTTATTATTATTAGCGTCTGGTTAAAAATATAGCGTATAGATGATGCACTTGATGATGTTTGATGATTAAGAATCTTTACTCCCTAGATGCACAGTTGACGCTCGGAAAATGGGACAGCAAAGAAGTGCTTAAGCACTCGTTTTGCCTACAGTCGGACGCCGATAGAATTCTAAATTTCAAAATTCAAATTAAAGAACGCTTGCTCATTTCGTTTAAAAACCTACTTTATAACACGTGCTTAGGGTTATATTTGTGTTGGTTTAATTACAACTTGTGATCGTTTTCTTTGTTTTATTTCTGAGACCACTTTTTAGGAGGATATTTGCAAAGAACTGTGCATCTAGAGTATAATATATTGATGCATATTCCCGTCAATTTAAGGGCAGTTTGCGACTGAAAAGAGTGAGGTTCTTGTCTAATAATTGCGATTTACTGGCCATTCTGTACGTAATACAAATCTATGACTTTAAAGAAGACGCAAATTGCGTCGCTTCTCAAATTACTCTGCATCTCGAGAACTGGGATTTATAGAGTGAATTCTTAAGATTTCGCGCGCTTGGTAATTATCACGGTATGCTAAATGGTTGAGGAATTTACAAATGAACCTAAAAACGGGAATTTTGGGCGAGAGCGGAACTTTGATTTGTTTATTTGTTGGTGAAAGTAAGCTTTAACTTTACGTTGATTTTCTGATAGTGGTATCGAACTGGTCGAGACGAGCCCTTTATGTTTTAGACTTTTAGGTACCTTATAAAAACATTTTCGCTAATCTTTTCACTAAGAATAGCCTGTCTCTTTTTCCTTGCGTTATATTGTTTAAAAATGAAAGGGACAAGCTATGGTTAAAGATAAGCAGCGCTTAAATATTTTAATAAGTAAGGGGCTTAAACTTTAGCTTACAGCTATTAAGATAGCTGTGGAGATTTAAGAAGTCGCTATGTAAAAAGTATCCCATATAAGTTACAAAAACCACGCGGCGAAAAATAGCTGGGAGCTATTTAAGATAATCACAAGTCTAAAAACTTAACAGACCAAATTTATATGGGACCACCCTTGAAATAAGCTCTATCGAACACAAAAATAATTTTGAAAATCGGTCCACATTTGGCGGAGATATCGCGTAACATACATAAAAAAAATACAGACGAATTGAGGACCTCCTCCTTTTTGGAAGTAAGTCGAAAATAGCGACTTAAAATAATAGCTCTTTAAAAAAGCCAAAGTGACATACCCTAATGACAAAACTAGCCGGTATTTCCATCGCTATTATTAATTAATACTCAAATATTGGTTGAAAAACCTACAAAGAAATTTTAAATATTGTAATAATTATTTCCTATTAGACTGCCTCGGTAGCGTGTTCAATTCCCGGGTCGGGCAAAGTGATATTGGATTTTTCCATATCAGCCTGCAGTCTGGAATTTGTGCCCAAAACTGCGATAGGCTCGCCCCCTATCACAACTGGGACGGAACTAAGCTGGGCGAAATGTGGGTGTACTAGTTCGCTAGCGCGCCTCTGCCTACCCCTTCGGGGGTACAGGCGTGTGCTTATGTTATTATTTCCTTAGCTTAATGACTATGTGTTGTGTTTGAATGAAACGTCTCGACTGCCAGACAACAACTGATTTTATTATAACTACCCACAATGTTATTACATATATACATAACATCTTCCCCTATAAAGAGGAACAAGAAATGCACAGAATTTGCAGATCATACATACATTTTAATAATTAATTACACTAAGCAGTACGTATTTGATACAACCATAGTATTGTATGTTATTCTATGAGTAAATGAATAAACTACACATCCTTATCATTCTCACCCAATGAAAGAAGCTGTTCAAGCAGTGGAGTAGTACCAATTACTGATTATATTATTAATACTCGTTATAGTAGGGGAGCCCACGATGCTAAATGGGGATTTACTCGAGCGTCGTAGAGACCTATTGGGATGCAAAGCTTAGATGATATGAAGAAAAAAATGTTATATGATATATACCTTTACATCGGTGGGGGAAGCGGCTATAGATTTTTAAATATGTAAAAAAAAACTGTTGCATGGACATCCTCGAGCGCGTCAGATATTGATAGCATCAATGCCCTACGTATTTTTAATAATGTACGTATGTTAATCTGATCGTTTGCATGATGCGAGTGGGTTGTATTTAAGGGTTGAAAATGAAAAAAAAATAAAAATTATCGAGCGCGTCAGATTTTCTAACGGAGTGTTAAGTGCACCAAAAAAAAGCTCTCATTCACTAATCTGACGATTTCGATGGGACGCAAACTCGCGGCCATTTTCATAATGTGCAAAAAAAATTCGCCATTTTGAAATACTCAAGCGCGTCAGATTAAGATATATATGGTTCATCTTTATGTTCTAAACGTACTGTCTCATAATCTGACGATTATCTAGAGGGATTGGCCTGATCTGACAAAAAAAAATTAGAAAAACGGTTCACCTTAAAGGCCATCCCTGCAACTTCCCGCTAATTCCATTCTTGGGCTCTTAAAATTGTACTTATGACATTTTTGAGCTCAAAATATAATTTATGTGATATTTTGAGCTCGCTGAGTTCAAAGAAATAGAAATTTCATAGAACACTATTTTTGGAATTTTCAAACCGCAATAACTTTTGAATGGATCAACCGATTTTCACGCGGTTGGCGGCATTCGACGCAGTTTTATCATCCTCATAAGTAATTTTGCAATTTTAATTGATCAAACCACAAATTTCGGAGTAATCCCGAAAAAACCCTTTTTCGGGTTTCTTTCGTTCACGATATCTCTCGAACGAATCAACCGCTTTTGACCAGCTAGGTGGCGATCGACGTGGTTTTTCAAGCTCAAAGGCGGATTAGTTTTTGAAGTTGATCGATAAAGCCGGTTAAAAGTTATTCCAAAAAAACCACTTTCAAAATATTTTTTTTTTTAAATCATTGAACTTAATGAATTGAAAAGCTCAGGAAGCAGAAACCAGAGTGGGGACGGAGTGAGAGAGTAATAGATAGAGAAAGAGTGAGAGAGGAATAGAAGCGCGGAGAAAGAAATGTAGGCATCACGCAACTGCACGCATTTAACTTTATCGACGAATTTTTATTATTTCGGCTTGCGGATATCGTCAGATTATATATTTTTCATTATTCTTGAATTATTTCCTTCAAAATAAAAAAAAAATTTAGCTACGCTCGAGAATGTCGAGATGACGTTTTTTTTTTACAACTTTGTTGCCCTCCCCTTTTTTTACGTCACTCTCAAATTGTCAGATTAGTGGAATATACACTTTTTAGGATGTAATTAACTCACCCTACCTTAATCTGACGCGCTCGAGAATTTCTGATGGTCAATTTTTTTTTACTAATCTGATCCTGTATCCTTCACGGGCGGCCTTATATATGGGCCTCATGTTTTGTGGAGGTACTTAACCGGGTACAAGGTATCCCCCCGTATATTAATCTGACGCGCTTTAGTAAATCCCGAAATCCCCGCTTGGGCTCCCCTACTATTAGAGTATGGGTAAGTAGCAGATATGTGAATTACCCTGTTACACATAATTGAATAAAAATTTATAAATATGTTATGAATATTATTCATCATGCACTTAATTTAGTAAGTTTAGGTACGTATGTATATCTAATACAAACTTTGCTGAGCAATTCGTTGCTCCGCAACTTTTTTAGCTTTCCTAGTGGCCAGAACGGATGCAGGAATTCCTGGGCTATTCCTTTTCTTATTTTTGAGATTGCCATCTCCTTGTATATTTTCGCCATGTATACCTACGTCCGTGCACGCGTCACTAAACTCCTCTTCGTCAGAGCTAGGACTGGTTTTAGGTAAGCTCATTTTGGATTGACATTTAATCAAATGACGGCGATTACGCCTGTACCTGCCGCCAGTATTAGTCTGTACAATGTACGACCGAGGAGCAAAAGTCTGGTTTAAAATTTTTCCTCTACATCGTGATTTTCCATCTATACAGACAACGGAGTCACCCCGATCTAGCTTAGGTAAAATCTTAGAATGTTGATCGTAATACTTTTTTGCATTATATTGTTTTTTAATCATATTCCGATATTCAGATGGGTCGGTAAATTTTGGTTTAAGAATATCAGGATGTACAGGTAATTGACAACGAAGCCTTCGGCCCATCAACAGCTGTGCAGGAGAACTCAAGCCATCCCTGGGCGTGTTTCTATAACTTAAAAGTGCAAGATAAAAGTCACCCGCACTATGTATTGATTTTTTCAGCATGTTTTTTACCGTCTGTACTGCGCGTTCACTTTTACCATTTGATTGAGCATAATTTGGTGAAGATGTGACGTGATTAAATCCCCACATTTTTGAAAAACTTCTGAATTCACGACTAGAGTATTGAGTTCCGTTATCGGTTATCAGTACACTTGGAATACCATGTCGCGAAAACATCTCTTTCATCTTTTGTATAACTTCACTGGATGTTAAGTTATTTAATGGACTTACTTCTATGAAGCTAGAATAATAGTCTACTAATATTAAATAGTACTTTCTCTTGTACTCGAATATATCCGAGCCTACTTTGTCCCACGGCAGCTCAGGGATTTCGATCGGTAGCATAGGTTCTCTAGAGGGTGCGTTTGAGTACTCCTGACACGTGTGACACCGCTTGACAAACACTTCTATGTCGCGTGACATCCCGGGCCAAAACATGACTTGTCTCGCGCGTCGCTTGCACCTATCAATCCCTAAATGACCTTCATGTACTATTTTAAGCATATTTTCTCTTAGTTTTATTGGAATTACCACCAAATTGTCCCTAAAAATGACATCATTAACGACAAACAATTCTTCCTTAAATGGCCAGTAGAATTTGACTTTATTATCGACATTATGTTTATGATTTGGCCAACCACTATTTATGTAATTTATTAGTGTTTGCATTTCCTGATCTCGCTTATTTTCTTTTTTTATTAACGTTAGCTTGTCATTCGACATGGGTATATTTTCTATAATCATTTGAACTTGATAAACAATATTACTATGTAACTCCTCACTATACAACTCGGGAAGCGGCGCACGAGACAACATATCAGCTATATACATGTATTTACCAGGTACGTATGTAACAATCAAATCATAGCTTTGTAATCTAAGTAGCATACGTTGCAACCGCGCTGGGACTGACATCAAGGGTTTTTTGAAAATGCTTTCTAATGGTTTGTGATCCGATTCCACAACGACCCCTTTTTGACCATAAACATACTGGTGAAACCGTTCGCACGCAAATACAATAGCTAACATTTCTTTCTCCACTTGTGCATACCGTCTTTGCGTGTCGGTGAGCGTGCGCGAGGCGTACTCAACCGGGCGGCCCGCCTGCAGCAGTACGGCGCCGAGCGCATCGCGCGACGCGTCCACCGACAGTACCACGGGCTGCGTCGGGTCGTACAGTGCCAGAACGCCCGCACACGTCACCGCTTCCTTCAACTTGTTAAACGCACCGTGTTCACTGTCCTCCCAACGCCATTCATTACTTTTCTTAAGCAAATTTGTCAAAGGTATTGCTAATTCTGAATAATGGGGAATAAATTTCGCTAAGTAATTAACTGCGCCTAAAAACCTCTCTAATTCCTTTCTGTCCTTTGGTGACTGTAACTCCTTGATAGCCCTAACTTTTTCATAATCTGGCCTAATGCCATTCACATCGAACACGTGTCCCAAGTATGTAACTTCTTCAACACCGAATTTACACTTTTCTTTGTTAAACTTTAAGTTGATTTGTCTAGACCTCTCTAACAGTGCTTTAAGACGCAAATCGTGAATTTCTTTTGTTTCCCCCCAAACAATAACATCGTCTATATAATTTTCTACCCCTTCCAGGCCTTCTAAAAGTTGCCGAAGTTTTCCGTGAAAGACTTCTGAGGCACAGTTTATTCCAAAGGGAAGTCGCAAGAATTGATAACGACCGAACGGTGTGCTGAAAGTGCATAAATTAGCGCTTTCATCATCTAGTGCCACTGTCCAAAACCCGGAGTTGGCGTCTAAAACGGAGAAAAACCGAGCCCCGTGCAATCGTGACGCAAGCTCAGAGACTGTTGGAAGCTGAAAATGAGCTCGCTGAACCGCTTTGTTCAGTTCACGCGGATCTAAACACACGCGAAGACCGTTATTCTTTTTCGCTACTAACACTAACGGATGAACCCATTCCGTAGGATGAGTGACTTTTCTAATTACACCTAATCGTTCCATTTTATTCAATTCAACTTGTAAGCGATCGCGTAACCCGTGAGGAACTTTTCTGGATGCACATACGACGGGCGACACTGACTTATCGATCACTATGTGATATTTTCCCGGTAAACATCCCAAACCTTGAAACAAATCATCGTAGTTCAATAGTTCAATCGACTTAATGCGTTTCACAAGCCCTAATAGTTCGCAAGATCTCTGTCCCAGCACGCTACTACAATTCATGTCCGCAATAGCAAATTTTAATCTGTAAGTAACATTTTTATACGACCACGGTAAAATACAAATTCCTTTAGTCGGTATTACATCATGTGTGTATGACATTAACGGTACATTTTTTCTAACAATGAGTGATTCGTTAAAGCCCAACTCACAAAATCTGCGATAAGATAATACGTTACAGTCGGCTCCCGTGTCGAGTTTAAAGGTTTCTACTCCGTTTTCACATGAAAGTTCTTGGAACCAATTTTCAGAGCCGCTGCTCTCGCTTCCGACCCCTATGGTCGAAATATAGAACGCATCATCCTCCGATTCACTAAGATGATCACATTTATCATCTTCACCTTCGTATACCCGATTCACTCTATTAACACCACTATTATTATTGAAATAATTCAACTTACAATTGCGCGCATAGTGTCCACGATTACCGCACGTGAAGCAGGTGACTCGCCGTGCCAGGCACTCCATACCGGCATTGCAGCGTGAGTCTCCACAAGCCGCGCACCGAATCTGCGGCGCCGCACGCACCCGTCGCTCAGCGGGCCGGCCGGAGCCGCCAGCGCTGCGGCCGCGGCCGCTCACACGCCCCGCGCCGCCGCTGGTGCTCGGCGCCCGCGATCCCCGGGAGCGCGCCCCGCTCACCGCTCGGCCGCCGCCGCTGCCGCCGTACGTCGTGTAGCCGACACTATCGACGTGCGCAGCGCTCCCTCTGTCGGCGGCGCCTGCTCCGCTGCCACTCGATATTTGAAGTTCACTCTCTTGCGATACTACCACAGCTTGACAAATCTTAATCGCCTTATCCAAATCGAGTTCCTCGCATCTCAATAGGCGGTCCCTGACCGCAGCCTGACGAATACCACATACGATTCGATCTTTGATAAGATCATCTTCTAATGTTAAAAACTTACAGTTTTTGCTCAAGAGACGTAACGCGGTTACATACTGTTGAATCGATTCTCCGTCTTCTTGGTTACGCGTGAAAAATTTATATCTTAGAAGTGTGGTGTTCGATTTTGTCCCAAAATATCCATCGAATTTTTTCAACAGCACGTTAACGTCATCACGTTCGAGTTCGTTCTCGAACGTAAACGTCTGATACACATCAAAACCGTCTGAACCGATAAGATTTACCAACAAACTGGCTTGTACACTCGAGGGTTCCGTATGTACTCCTGATGCCTTGACAAACAAGAGGAATTGTTGCCTCCATTTCTTCCAGGCGTCGGCGCGACCGACAGGCCCACCAGCGCCGTCCATATTGAATTCTGATGGCGGTCGTGCGTGTTCCATCTTAAATCACTATAATGTGCCTAAATTTCACCGGAAAAACTGTGTAAATATCACAAAACGCAGATTCAGTCCACTTTTGTCAAATTCACGTCACTTGAGACACTTTGAACCGCAAATTCTTATAAAACCGCTGTCACCATGTTGTGTTTGAATGAAACGTCTCGACTGCCAGACAACAACTGATTTTATTATAACTACCCACAATGTTATTACATATATACATAACACTATGCATACGTAATTACTTAAATGTTTATGTCTCTATTCCCAAGCCATAAAGACATTTTAATTACAAACAAAAACGTTTCAGCTGATGGCCAATTGTAATTCGGGCGAGGACTCGGCCATTCCGGAGTCCGGACTCGATTTGCCCAAGGTCAGCCCCGGGCGATTTGTCAGGTGTTATCGCAAATTGTGTTACGGGATCGTTTGTGGAACCCCTAAAATTGAGTAGGGCTGATAGGGTTTAGAAGTGTTATTGAATTTGGTATTTTCGGGTTCAAAAATAAAGGGGTTCTTAATTCGATGTATATACATAAAATACTGCCTCGGTGGCGCAGTGGGCAAGTAGCCGGCTGTGAAACGAGAGGCCGCTGGTTCAATTCCCGCACCGAGACAAATTGTTGTGTGGTCCACAGATATTTGTTTTGGGTCTGTGTGTTGTGAGACCGAAAGTCTCTCGTAGTTTCTGATACCCCCGATACAGGTTACACCTAGTGTGGGGTCAGGACTATGTATGTGACTGTTGGGTGTATTTATTTATATCTCCACAAGAATTTCAAAGGTATGTGAAGTCTACCAATCCGCATTAGGCCAGCGTGGTAGACTATAGCCTAACCCCTCTCATTAGTAGAGGAGGCTCGTGCCCAGCAGTGAGACAGTAATATTACAGGGCTAATATTATTATTATTAAGAAAGATGATGCAGAAACTTAAATAAAAATGATTTTTCGGTAAATTATGCGTAGAATCTAAAATAAGGGATAAAGAGTGACTGAAATTAGTTATATTATAATCTGGGAGTTTTTATGCATTGAAAAAAGTTGTACAAGAAATAATTTATTGTCGTCTGCATACTAATGAATGTGTAAAATGAGCAAAAAAGTCTGTGAAGATATTGCTTTGTATTTTTTGTGCTTGTCGTTAAATTAGAATAATCACAAGTTTAAAAACTTAACAGACCGACTTCCAATCCGATCGTGACCAAATTTATATGGGACCACCCTTGAAATAAGCTCTATCGAACACAAAAAGTATTTTGAAAATCGGTCCACATTTGGCGGAGATATCGCGTAACATACATAAAAAAAATACCGACAAATTCAGGACCTCCACCGTTTTGAGAAGTCGGTCGAAATAGCTTGTTTTTAAATATACATAAGCTCACGCCTGATCCCCGGCAGGGTCGGCAGAGGCGAACTAGGCTAAGGCTGAGATCTATATAGAACTTCGACTAAATCTAAGTCAAAGATACGAAGTCGGTCAGGATTTGGAATTTTTAAATGAAAATTTAACTTAGTCGGAGTATTTTTTTACAAAAAAATCTTTGTTTGTCTGTCTGTCAGTCTGTTTTTCCACCTTAAAGAGTTGGTTTCTTTGACTTAGACTTTGTCGAGGTTCGCTATATAG
The DNA here is from genome assembly GCA_036417725.1 of Clanis bilineata. Classification (NCBI taxonomy): domain Eukaryota; kingdom Metazoa; phylum Arthropoda; class Insecta; order Lepidoptera; family Sphingidae; genus Clanis; species Clanis bilineata. The sequence continues at coordinate 3,827,159 of CM071165.1, forward strand.
ACCTCAGCCTAAATACCCACATCTCGCCAAGCCCATTTCCGAGCCAGATGTGGTAGGGGACGAGCCTATCGGCGTATCGGATATATTCCAGACATCTGACTGATATATAGTATAAACACTCATTATCACTAATTGACTCAGGAATCGAACCCGAGACCTTAGGACGGTAATCGTACGTACATTATACAACTGCGCCAGCGAGGCATTTAGCCAAAATTAGTCAAGAGTTTATGACTACCTTATTTTTGTTTACTTAGTCTAGTGGCAGCATATATGGGCTGTGGCCCGGGAGGTCCTGGGTTCAATTCCCAGGTCGGACAAAGCAATATTTCTAATTTGATTTTACCGGAACTGGAACCTATAAAGGGGTTGACGCCAGGCAGATAGCTTGTCGTAACAACTAAGCCGAATCATTTCTGCAACATGCTTGAAATAGTATGTTACATCGACGCCACATTGTGGGATAAGGGTAGGTTGAAAACCAAAGTTTTTGTTCTCTTTTACACACCACTCAACCATGTGTCACTCCCAACGACAACACACCCTAATAGACGCCGCATTACAGGCGACCGACATCTGACAACACATCTGACTATAACATCTGATATAGGACCGATTAATACATTCAAATCAGTACCGACTCATCTCCGAGCCGTAAATACTTCCCGGTTTTAATGAATCCTTGCATGATAGAGCGGTGTAGTTAAAACAACCAGATTTTGAGTTACCAAAATATGGCATGAATAATAATGCAATACCCAGTTTTCTCATACTCAAGCTAGTTGGCAGACTTGTTTTATTATTGAAAATCAAATAATTTATTGAATCCATAAAATGTTCAAACACTATTTAGATTCCGTCATATTTTAACTCTACCGCCTGTTCGGAAGGCTTTTTCGCCAGAGAAGAATGGGCAAGAAACTCTGACGTTGTTCTTTTTAACACCAATTTACAGAACAGCACCGGATACAAAAAGACCTTAAATTAGAGCAGCTAAACGATGACAACAATAGATATCTAATAATATACGACAAAGCAACATACAGATAAATTGAGTGACCACCATAGCCACGGCAAGTTGAATGACACAAGCACACAAAACAGTCCAGGCAGATCAGTCTCCACAAGCAGCGTCCGTTCACGAGTATGACGCATGTGCCAGCCATCGACTTCCTCAACCATGTTTCAGTGAAGTGATCGACCCGGCACATGACGCCGCCACAAGCATAGACCTTAAGTGAGCATGACTACCTAGACTGGAAGAACTGGCAAAGACTACAAAGACTGGTAAGCGAGCAGATAGATAGCACCTGATGGTACGTAATCTCCAACGCCCATATACATCCAAGACATGATAGTCATGGGAGCGATTGTCAATATAAAAATAGGGAAATAGGGATTGGGAAATGGAGGGGGGTAATTTGGCAACCGGAAATCTCCAGAACGATACGCCAGACAGTGAGCTGCCATTTTACGTCGGTTTTTTTCGAGACAGTGGTATCAAACGGGTCGAGTCGGCCCATTCGTGCTGTAGACCACTTAAAATTAGTTTAAGGAGAAATATCGAACATTGAACGTCTAACTTATAAAAACATTTACGCGCTTCTTATGTATAATAATAATTTGTCACTATTTCCTTGCGTCACATTGTTAAAAAATGAAAGGGACAAACAAGTTTTAAAGTAAATAAGCGCCTAAACATTTTTAAAATGTTGTATACTCTAAAGGCGACTCACATAGACTAAGATTCCGTTTATAATAAAATGATTTAAGTATATAGTGATAAGCCATGTATCTAAACAAATAAAATAAAATAAAAATACTAAGGAGCTAGGTGTCTATTTCTGTTTGTCGTCGAGACCTCCCAAGAGATTGTTATCAACAGTAATTTCCTGTGAATTAATCAAAAAGACATCTAGGTCGGTCTATAGACCCTCCCATACTAGCTTCGAAGCATCGCCTAATTTAACTTTAGGAGTTTACGGACTAAATTACAATGGACTGCCTCGGTAGCATAGTTTTATTACGTGGCCTACTACCATTCTAAGGTCTCGGGTTCGATCCCCGGGCGAGAGTCAAGTTATATTGTTTTTTTATGCCAGAGATTGGCAAACGAGCAAATCGATCACCTGATGGTAAGTGATCTCCACCGCCCATAGACACCCAAGAGACAAAAAGAATCATGGGTGCGTTGCCAACCTAAAAAGAGGGACTGGAAGGGGAGGGAATGGGGATGGGGACAAAGAGAAGGGAAAGGGTCCACTGGAAATCTCACTCACCGAACGAAACGCGATAGCAAGCTGCCATTTTACGTCAGTTTTCTGTGAAACAGTGGTATCACACCGGTCGAGCCGGGCCATTCGCGCTGTAGACTTTACTGTCTACAGCGTAGCTCTAGTACCAAAATTCAGAATTGACCAATTTTTATTCAAAATCAGCACGGAGTCTGGAATTTTTGTCTGATATAGATGACAGGTTCGCATTCTTTTACATCAGGTTCGAAAATTAGCTTAACAAAATGTAAAACCAATATGTACTTGAATAATTAAAAAAATAGAGCTTAAAGAGGACATAAAGCTTCTGTAATTGGCTGAAAAAATACCTAGTTTCAATTCTCGTACTGGAAAAATATTTGCAAGCTTCGGATCTATTTGTTCCGAAGCTTTGTACAGAATAAAACACGCCAGATAACTTTTTAAAATGTGCCTGAAACGAGCATTTAGAAATAAACGGCGAAGCAACTGGATCGTAAATAAAGCTCTATTTTAAATTCCTGAAAGGAGTTTTAATGTTGTGTTGTTAAATGTGAACTGTGGACTAAGAGGTCCTGTGTTTGAGTCCCAGGTCGGGAATTGGTTTTTTCCTGGAACTAGATTTCTTAATGTTGGGCAGGCGGTCAGTCCAAAAACAAAGCTAAATCCTTTCTGCAACTTGCTTGAAATTTTATGTTGCGCTGACCCCACATTAAAGTGGTATATGCGACTAGACCATGGAAGTGATCTGTTTAAGAAAAAAATATCATTAAATGTAAATATAAATATATTATTGATCTAAATAAAATGGTCATATTTAAAGAGTCTCGGGTATCACAAAATCTAATTTTATTCAATCACTCCAAAACATAATTTAATAAAGCAATGCTTAGCTTCAACTTAATTTCACTGGAACGTTATATTTAATCCATCCATTCATAACGAATATAAACAGAAATAACCCGAAACTATTTTCGCACAAAAATTCCTGACAAAAATCCGTAGCAGTAGCTACGTGCTACGCGCAGGGCTCAGTGCTACGAAGGCTACGGCCGGCTACGCTCGCGGTTTCCGCTTTCTCTCTCTCTGTGTATTCTTCTCTATGTAAAATAATACACAAGTTATGTGTTCTGTTTTGTGTGTTATGTGTTGAACAGTTTTGTTATGTAACAGGTACTGTATTTGTGTTTATTATGTGTGAAAGAATGTTGCTCATTATGTATGTATGTTCGCGCGCATTTTGGATGCCGTCGTAATGATTACGACTCGCGAGACTTGTCTTTGTTGCACATAAAATCTCTTGATTTATGTTATGAAATTATTTACGGAAATGCTATTTTCAGTACCTTGTGTCTAAAAATAATTTCGTAACTAATATCATCCCATTGGCTGGTAATCTTCTTCGTCTCTTTCCATAAATAAATATATCATAAATAAATATATCATAAATAAACAAAATAAATATAAAAAAACGGATTTATTTGCATAAAATGATACACAGAATATACATAATCGTACATAACTCAAAGACCCCATTTTCCCCAAGACCGGAAATATTTTTCCTGAAAATTGACTATAGTCCATTTATATACATAACATAAGCTCACGCCTGTATCCCTGAAGGGGTAGGCAGATGCGCCCTAGCGAACTAGAACACCCACAGTTCGCCGAGCTTTGTTACGTCTCAGATGTGATAGGGGGCGAGCCAATCGCCATATCAGGCACAAATTCCAGACTCCGGGCTGATATGGAAAAATCCAATATCACTTTGCCCGACCCGGGGATCGAACCCGAGACCTCAGGACAGTAGTCGTATTGAAATACAACTACGCCACCGAGGAAGTCACATTTATATACGTTGTTCGTAATATAAACTAGCAATTCATTCATGGCCCCGCCCGCGTTAAATGAACATAAATATTATCAGTGAGCTGTGTGTGCTATATGTTCTGCCTACCTGCCTAGTTCTGCCTACTCCTTGGAAGATACTGCCGTGAGCTTATTACGCTTTTCTTAGCTTATCCTATATATCTATGTAACTGAATCTTTCTATTTATCGACCGACTTCCAAAAAGGAGAAATTCCTCAATTCGTCTTTATTTTTTATGTTAGAGCTTGAGCTTATGTTATGTTATGTCATTAATATAACTAAGAATTTTGGGAATGTTGTAGTTCCTATTTCCGGAAAGGGAAATCACGTACAGAAGCTATTGATGAAATTCTCGCGGTTTATCGTTCCAATGCACGCACTATCTTCAATCTATGTGGGTACGATGAGGTAGGCAAAGAGATAACGTAAAATAGTAATATAGTCCGATTGCTAATTAAACGGAGTAAACTGACAGATCGAAATGTCCCTTTCCAAAATAATGTTGCTTACTTTCAAAACATAGTGATTGAGCTAGTTTAATTTTTATCATTCAAAGAAACAATAACTCAACACTAGCTTGCAAAATTATATTTTTTTTGTGTATTTTTAGAAAATTCAGCTTAACCCATCGACTGTCTGTGTCAATAATTTTGCATAAACTTTCGTAACAGATACGCGAAATGATAACAATGAAAATTACAATTATTACTTTTATTATTTGAGAAAAATTACGTTCGGCACATGCATAGCTTTTGTAAGTTTGGTTTACAATGAACCATGACTATCGTTCCAGTAGACATGCCATTACTTAGCATGCTGTAATTTACTATGACTATAATTCAATATACATGCAGTACTAATCATATAATCATATAATCATATAATACAATCATTAAAGTTGGACTTTAGAAAATGAAAAAATGAAATGGTTCAATGAATTGAAATGTTTAAATAATCTCAATCTTTTTACCGCAGCACTATTTTAATTTCTTAAAAAAAGTGGCAACATTCGAAATGTCAGTTTAATTCGTTTAATTAGCAATCCTACTATTGTTATTATTGACATATAAAAGTGATATAAAATAACCTATTTGCAGGATATGATTTGAATTTGAATAGTAACACCTAACAGTCACACACATAGTCCTGACCCCACAGTAAGATACAAGTCTTGTATCGTGGGTATCAGAAACTATGAGAGACTTTCGGTCTCACAACACCCAGACTTGAAAAAAATGTATGTGGGCTACACAAAAATTTGTCTCAAAGCGGAAATCGAAACCGCAGCCTCTCCCTTCACACTACTCGCCCGTTGCGCCACGGAGGCTGTCAAAATCAAAATAATAAAAAAAATACATATTGTTATACGACTCGAGAGTGTTCGACGTAGACATTGCATTGACTAATATTTTAAATACTTTCATAGCCCAATATAGTGGCAACGCTAGGCTATAATTAAACATTGGCGAAATCGGTTTTACCCTTTGACTTTTCCGAGGAAATATATTGTCAGTTTTATCCTATGAGGCCCCCACAATCGAGGGGTGGCACGAGGCCCCCTTAGGCGCGAGGCTGTTGGCGATCGTCGACGTCGCCAATACCCAAAGACTTCTATGTATACTACTATAGTACGATTGCTAATTAAACGGAGTAAACTGACAGATCGAAATGTCACTTTCCAAAATAATGTTGCTTACTTTCAAAACATAGTGATTGATCTAGTTCAATTTTTATCATTCAAAGAAATAATAATTCAGCACTAGCTTGTAAAATTAGAATTTTATTGCGTATTTTGAGAAATTTCAGCATAACACTTCGACTAAATGTCTGTGTCAATAAATTTGCGTAAATAATCATAACAACTTCTCGAAATGCTATCAATGAAAATTACAAATATTACTTTCATTATTTAAGAAAAATTACGTTCGGCACATTCATAGTTTTTGTAAGTTTTGTTTTTGATGAACCATCTCTATAATTCCTGTAAACATGCCATAACTTAGCATGCAGCAATTTACTATGACTATAATTCAGTAGACATGCAGTATTAATCATACATTAGGCAGGAATTACGACTTTGAGTTGGACTTTAGAAAATGAAAGAATGAAATGGTTCACTGAATTGAAATGTTTAAACAATTTGTATCGTTTTACCGCAGCCCTACTTAAATTTCATTAAAAAGTGGCAACATTCGAAATGTCAGTTTACTCCGTTTAATTAGCAATCCTACTATAGACTGGCTGTTCGGTACATAGAATGTGCGCACTAAGTCTCTGTTAATCGACCTCAACTCACTATAAAAATCTGCTCTTTTCCTTAGCCGTGAAACGTCAAACACTTGCCGTCATGTGCTACAATTTTACTTCTAAACAGCTTGTCTAGTAAATACATAGAAGTATTTTCCAATACCTAACGCCCAAAATGCCCAAAAAACAAAACCACTCCAATCTCACAGAAGTACCAGCCACTTCTCTGATATTGCAGATAGATTGCAAAATCAATCTTCCGTGCTAGTATCTGAATGATCTAGGCACTCTAATATCGATTCTTCCAATATATGTTTGATTAAAATCGGATGGATAAGCCTGTCATTCGTCCTAGCAGTGGCGAAGTGTCCATATCACTCAATACCAGCTTCCCTTTACCAAATAGTGGACTAGCAAATCGAACCATATATATATTTAAATACTGTTTAATTTTGACTGCCTCGATGGCGTAGTGGTATTGCGTGCGCGGTACGACTATCGCCCTGAGGTCTAGGGTTCGATCCCCGGGTCGGGCATTGACTGGATTATTCAGTATCAGCCCGGAGTCTGGAATTTGTGCCCGATATGGCGATAGGCTTGCCCCCTATCACATCTGGAACTGAACTAAGCTCGGCGAAATGTGGATGTTCAAAATTACAGGCGTGAGATTATGTTTTATGCTTACGTATATGGCAGTGGATGGGCAGTGTTGTCAAAACCAATTTTAATTTATCAAATGTCAATGATATTTTATCATTGCAAATGATATATCTTTTCAGAAACAGCAGTTATTTTTCTTAAGTTTTAGTTGAGTCGGATTACAGTAAATAAATAATAAATACACCCAACAGTCACATACATAGTCGTGACCCCACACTAAGATCGAGTCTTGTGTCGTGGGTATCAGGAACTACGAGCGACTTTCGGTCTCAACACCCAGACCCGAAACAAATATCTGTGGGCCATACAGACATTTGTCTCGGTGCGGGAATATAACCCGCGAACTCACGTTTCACAGCTGGATACTCGCCCGCTACGCCACGGAGGCTGTCCCTAAAATAGATATAAAGATAAACTATATTTCGTAGCTGGTCTACCAGAGCTAAGTGATAAATATTAATGCTTTACCATATGCAGTTAATATCTTATTCAAGAACCTATTTATGTTAGGTAAAGCTACGTCCCTAGTTGGATTAAAATTAGGGCAAGGTTTATATACATTACTAACTATAAGGCTGCCTCGGTGGCGTGGTGGTATTTCGGTACGACTACGGTTCCGAGGTCTCGGGTTCGATCCCCAGGTCGGGCAAAGTGATATTGAGTTTTCCATATCAGCCCGGAGTCTGGAATTTGTGCCCGATATGGCGATAGGCTCGCCCTCTATCACATCTGGGACGGAACTAAGCTGGGCGAAATGTGGGTGTTCTAGTTCGCTAGTGCGCCTCTGCCTACCCCTTCGGGGATTCAGGCGTGAACTTATGTTATGTTACTAACTATAGAGGGGCTAGCAAGCAAGATTCCATACAAATAATTACAAGTTTAAAAACTTAACGGACTGCGGCCCGAGCAGGAAAATTTCTGACAACCGTAAATGTATTCGAACTCGATGCGCGTCTATGAAATTTGTATAAAATATTAACCAAACGTCATCAGTGCGCAGCGAACTCGAATACATTTACATTTACATTAGTTTTTCGTGCTCGGGCTACTGAATCTGAAATCTATAAAGCCATCCACACTAGGTCGATCCAGTCACGTGGATAGTTCGGTGCCGTTTTACAAACAATTTATTAATATACTACTTACATACATGCTAAAACTATAAGATCGAATGTACCTATATTAAAATATCAGTAACATTTAAATACTGCGGCCTGAGCAGGAAAATTTCTGACAACCGTAAATGTATTCGAACTCGATGCGCGTCTATGAAATTTGTATGAAATATTAACCAAACGTCATCAGTGCGCAGCGAACTCGAATACATTTACATTTACATTAGTTTTTCGTGCTCGGGCTACTGACTTCAAATCCGATCGTAACCAAATTTATATGGGACCGCTCTTGAAATAAGCTCTAACGAACACAAAAATAATTTTAAAAATGGGTCCACATTTGGCGGAGATATCGCGAAACATACATAAAAAAATACAGACGAATTGAGGACCTTCTTCTTTTTGAAAGTCGGTCGAAAAACTACTTATTACAATACGAGGGTGCTTATAACAATTTACACCATAGAATAACATAACATAAGCTCATGCCTGTATCCCCGAAGGGGTAGACAGAAGTGCATTAGCGAATTAGAACACCCACATTTCGCCGAGCTAAGTTCCGTCTCATGTGATAGGGGACGAGCCTATCGCCATATCGGGCACAAATTCCAGACTCCGAGCTGATATGGAAAAATCCAATATCACTTTGCCCGACCCGGGAATCGAACCCGAGACCTCAGGACGGTAGTCATACCGAAATACAACTACGCCACCGAGGCAGGACTAAAGTTAGGGCAAGATCAAAGAGATTTAATATTATTAACTATAGAGGGGCTATCAAGCAAGTTTCCATACAAAAAAATTGATCTCAAACGTCAGTACCGCCATACTATTTATTACAATGGGAGGGCGCTTATTACAATTTTCACCTTAGAATGTTCTGTTAATATTCAAGAATCATGTAGGACAATTTTATTGTCTAAACTTTTTTACGCTGGCACGACCTTGCGCGCGTATGTTTCAAATACGACTGAGTGACTTATGTCCACGAGGTCATAACTTTGGATCACAAGTTTCGTGCTGTTGTCCCGTCTACCTCTATATACTGTTGAATATCTTTGTTATAGAAATATATACAGATAAATTGAGAACCTCCTTTTATGAACTCGGTCCATAAGAAAATAAGAAAAACAATTTCTTTTCACATTTTGACATTCCTTATCGAAAAATGACGTAGAAATAAGAATTTACAAGAAAATTCACGTTTCAACGCTGTCAATGGAAATTAAATTTCAGCTGAAAACTGAAATATTAAAGTTCGATACCGACAGGAAGAATCCGCACAAAAGGTCGAACTTCAAAAATATTTCAAAGGAAACGATCTTTAAGTGTTGTTCAGACTCATTTATTGTCTTTGAAAAATGGTTAATTGTATTAATTCTTCTTTTCTTACTGCTCTTATCCCACCTTAATGTGGGGTCGGCATAACACACTTTATTAAGCATGTTGAAGAAAGGAGTTTTCTTAGTTTTTTAAGACCGGCTGCCTGCCTGACGTCAACCTCTGAGGGGTTAATAACAGACCCGGGTAAATTAAATTAGAAAATTCGCTTTGCCCGACCTGGGAATCGAACCTACGACCTACCGGTCCACAGCCCATATGTTCTAGACTAAAGAGGCGAACTAATTGTATTAATAAGTTCTTAAAAATGTTTTTAAGACTGCTTCAGTAGCGTTTTAGGCATGCGCGGTAAGACTACTGTCCAGAGGTCTCGGGGTCGATCCCCGAGTCTGGGAAAGTGATAGCGAGTTTTAGACGAATTTCTAAAAAGGAGAAGGTCCTCAATTCGTCTGTATCTTTCGACTGACTTCGAAAAAGGAGGAGGTCCTCAATTCGTCTGTATTTTTTTTATGTATGTTACGCGATATCTCCGCCATATGTGGACCGATTTTGTTAAGTTTTTATTATAAATCTTTTTGTGTTCGATAGAGCTTATTTCAAAGGTGGTCGTATATTTCACGATCATTTCGTTTCCTTTCGTCACGATCGGATTTGAAGTCAGTCCGTTATGTTTTTAAACTTGTTATTATTCTATTGAGTATAAGCTCAAAGTCTGAAAGTTTTGCCCATATGGCGAAAAGCCTAATCATATCTGGGACGGAAATAAGCTCGGCGAAATCTGAGTATTTTAGTTGTCTAGTTCGCCTCTGCCTACCCCTCCGAGGATATAGGCGCGAGTATGTTTGTATGTTTTTCGGTTTATTAACATAAAACCAATCAATTTGCTATATAATTCAAACGGACCAATCACTGTTTTGCAGTATAATGTGAAATTGTTTATTTGTGTGCATTTGCATTTCAAATTACTAGGGATGGGAAAGTACTTTCAATTTTGGTGTATCGAGTTTGAATTGATTTTATCGTGCATTGAAATAAATTAAAACATCACTATTCATTACACAGTTGTATGAGTTAATAATAAATAATAAGTATACCCAACAGTCACATAGTCCTGACCACACACTAGGTATAACCTGTGTTGTGGGTATCAAGAACTACGAGAGACTTTCGGTCTCACAACACCCAGACCTGAAACAAATATGTGTGGGTTATACAAGCATTTATCTCGGTGAGAATTGAACCCGCGGCCTCTTGCTTCACTCTTTCTGATAGATTCAAAACATCAATATTCAATACTTCTAGTAAGTTAGTGTATTATCCACTTGCTTATCTAAGTATGTAACTATCTACCTCTCAAGTTTACGCGAATGTTATCATCATCATCAGCCATAGGACGTCCACTGCTGAACATAGGCCTCCCCCAAAGATTTCCAGATCGACCTGTTGGAAGCGGCCTGCATCCAGCGACTTCCTGCAACCTTTATCAACCTTTGTGAATATTATACATTGAAATAAAACTATTTTTACGGATTCTATCACGATTTGGTTTCTAATTTTTACCCCCTACGTTTCGAAGGCTTTGCAGTTCAACCCGTGACAACGAAGACTGCAAAGCCTTAGAAACGTCGGGAATAAAAATTAGAAACCAAATCGTGATAGAATCCGTAAAAATAGTTTTATTTCAATATCTACCTCTCTTTTGCTACCTACACATATCCCACATAAATGTGGGGTCAGTGAAATACACTTTCTCAAGTATCACGCAAAAAGGATTTAGGTTCGTATTTACGACCGAATACCTTCTCTAGGGGGTTTCAGTCCCCGGTAAATCTCAGATATGGACCGATTGTCAAAATAATTTTTGTATTCGATAGAGCTTACTCTAACGATGGTCTCATATGTATATAGAGTGTTTCAGAAAGTTAGTACCATAACAATTCCACATACAGGAAAAACGATTTACCATTAATGTTAAAAAATAAAAATGGTACTTAATTTTTTTATCAATTAATAAGCATGGGAGTTTAAAATCGGAATGCGACTGTAAATCGTCGCAATTAGCATAAAAATGGCTTTGTATAAGCTAAAAATAATAAACTACTCCATAGGTGGTTTGCAAATGTACTGAAGGTGATCCAATGGACCAGGAGCAATTTTTTCGTCACAAATTAATGTGTCCATTATTCAAAAATTATAACCTTTTATAGGGCGGCAAGTACATTGCGTAGCTGATTGCTCCCATGTGACTAGTCTTGTGGTATATTTTACGCCCAATTTTCTATCATGAGCACATTTGCGGAAAATGTTAGGTGCGCCATAATTGCCATACATATCGGAATGTATTGTATTATTTAAGTTTTCTTCTTTTTTTATGATTAATATGTACCTCTATGATGTGGTAGTGCAAATTTAAATAAATAAATAAACCTTACGAAATCCTCCCTCTATGGGTAGTTATTATTGATACCAACTTTATAAAACACGCTGTATAATGTGACGAAGTTTTGTAGATAACATCACGCTACGACCCGCGGGAGCAAGCACTAACATGCGGATAAAACCTGTATAATTATATTAATATAGTACGAGTATACTAGAAATTACTCCCAAGAGTTGAGATGTGAATTCAGGTTGTACTTAAACTAGTGAGACAAAACTTTGTCTTGTATAAACTATGACATAATTTTATGAAGTTATACATAGATCTACTGTTAAAACAACTGCTTAGAACAAAGGAATAGTTAAACTTAACCCAAAGAATATTTTAAATAAATATTTCCTTTTAATATCAGTAATAATTTTGGACCTACTTCAAAAAAGAAAAACATTCGTCGGCTTTTTTATGTATATCTCCGCCAAATGTGGACCGATTTTTTTTTGTGTTCGATAGAGCTTATTTCACGGGTGGCAATTTTGAAGTCGAATCCGTTAATTTTCTATGCTGTGAAGCGAGAGGATTTGATCCGGCACTGATACAAATGTTTCTGTGGCCCACAGATATTTGTTTCGGGTCTGGGTGTTGTGAGAGCGTGCGTCTCTCGTAGTTCCTGATACCCACGACACAATACTCTTATCTTATTGTGGGGTCAGGACTATGTATGTGACTGTTGGGTATTTATTTAGTCAAATAGTCGCCTCCTTGGTCTAGTGGCAGCACATATGGGCTGTGGACCGGGAGGTCCTGGGTTCGATTCCCATGGCGATTTTTCTAATTTAATTTGCTCGGGACTGGACCCCCAAAAGGGGCTTGACGTCAGGCAGGCAGCCGGTCGTAAAAACTAAGCCCAATCATTTCTGCAACATGCTTGAAAGAGTGTGTTGCGCTGAACCCCACATTAAGGTGGGATAAGAGATAAGACCTGTTGAAAGCGGCCTGCATCCAGCGACCTTTATCTTTTTATCTTTACCTTATTTTTTTCTTTTCTTTTTTCTGGAAATTTTTGGGGGAGGCCTATGTTCAGCAGTGGACGTCCTATGGCTGATGATGATGATGATGGTGATGAATAAGAAGGAGTACGTCAAATCGAAAATAAGCTGTGAAACTTTAAACATCTCACGCTCAAATCAAATTCACGTGCAATTTCACAACACTACGCAAATTCTATCAATCACAGAGAGCCAATACGCCATTCAGAGCACGTATTTAGCGACATTTCAGCGTATCGGTACGCTGGCGACAGATACTGCGAGCGAAACTACGCCATCTATAGATACTTTCAATGCTTATCATACTGTTTATGGTTTATTTAAATGTTTTATTGATAGAGTTTTAAAGTGAGTTTTGAATTTATATCGAGCTCGCTGATGACATATAACATACATACATAACATAAGCTCACGCCTGTATCCCCGAAGGGGTATGCAGCGGTGAACTAGCGAACCAGAACACCCACATTTCGCCGAGCTTAGTTCCGTCCCAGATGTGATAGGGGGCGAGCCTATCGCGATATCGGGCACAAATTCCAGACTCCGTGCTGATATGGAAAAATCCAATATCACTTTGCCCGACCCGGGGATCGAACCCGAGACTTCAGGACGGTAGTCGTACCGAAATACAACCACGCCACCGAAGCAGTGCTTATTATACTGTTTATAATTGATTTAAATGTTTTATTGATAGAGTTTTAAAGTGAGTTTTGAATTCATATCGAGCTCGCTGCGCACTGATGACGTTTAGTTCATAATACATACAAATGTCATAGACGCGCGAAATTTCTGCTCGGGCCACTGCTCTTGCCCCGTTTTTTAGAATGTTGTAGAAATGATTCGGCTAAGTTTTGTGACCGCTAGGCTGCCGGACGTCAAATTCGTATCAAATCAAATCGTTTATTGAATCCATTAAATGTCACACATTGTTTAGATTCCGTCTAAATAAAATGTTTACTCTACCGCCAGTTCGGAAAGTTGGTTCGCCAGAGAAGAACGGGCAAGAAACTCTGACGTTGCTCTTTTTGAGAATAATAACCAGTTTACAGTCAGATATTAATACACAACCAAAATAAGAAAACAAAAAAAATCAATAATTTACATTAAATTAGAGCAGCCAATCTACAACAAGGTAACCTCCATTTTAAATAAAACGTACAATTTCGATTGCTGAGCGACTCCCACAGGCACGGCGAATAATCGACAAACTAAACGGATGGATAAAATTAATGAATGTAATATCGGTTCCCGTCCCGAGAAAATTGAGTTATATAATCACTGGCCCAAACTGGGAATCGAACCCAGAACATGTTCTCAACCCTTATAACTGCCACGAGACCAAGGAGGCAAGGCAGAATAATATTAATAAAATAAACAAAAAATGAATATCCCAACAAACATTCATTCTACCTGCCCTTATCCCACCTTAATGTGGGGTCGGCGCAACACACTTTTCAAGCATGTTGCAGAGAGGACTTGGCTATGTTTTTACGACCTGCTGCCTGCCTGACGTCAACCCCTTCTGGGGGATCCAGTCCCGGGCAAATTAAATTATAAAATTCGCTTGGCCCGACCTGGGAATCGAACCCACGACCTCCCGGTCCAGGCCATATATGCTGCCATTAGATCAAGGAGGCGACATTACATACCCCAACAAACATAGCCTTAAAACTATCTTCAAGCATTTATTTCAGACCCTCTAAATTTTACCCTATGGAGAGGAAATGCTCTTTGATTCCTTAGGGAATACGAGGTATTATTACCCAGAATAGGGTAACAGGAGTGGTTTTAAATAGTTTTACCCGTTACCTAAACAACCCTTACTTAATTTAAATGGTTCAACGGTAATTAGGGTTTAATTGCAATTATAATGGGTTTATGTTTTTGATATGTATTTGACTGCCTCGGTGGCGTGGTGGTATTTCGGTACGACTACGGTTCTGAGGTCTCGGGTTCGATCCCCGGGTCGGGCGAAGTGATATTGGATTTTTCCTTATCAGCCCGGAGTCTGGAATTTGTGCCCGATATGGCGATAGGCTCGCCCCCAATCACATCTGGAACGGAACTAAGCTCGGCGAAATACGGGTGTTCTAGTTCGCTAGTGCGCCTCTGCCTACCCCTTCGGGGATACAGGCGTGAGCGTGATGTTTATGTTTTTGATGCAAATAATCACAAGTATGAAAACTTAGACTGTCTTCAAAATTTATCTGATCATTACCAAATTTATTTGGGACCACCATTGGATAAGATCTATCGACTACAATCGGTGCACATTTGGCGGAGACATCATCACATACATAAAAAACATCCAGACGAATTGAGGACCTTCTTCTTTTTAAAAGTCGGTCGATAAGAAGTAAAACTACGCGAAAAGAAATAAAGGAATGAAAGAATTTTATTGGGTGCAACCATCGATATATTATATACCTAGATGCACAGTTGACGCTCGGAAAATGGGACAGCAAAGAAGTGCTTAAGCACTACTTTTGCATACAGTAGAACGATAGAATTCTAAATTTCAAAATTCAAATTTAAAAACGCTTGCTCATTTCGTTTAAAAAGCTACTTTATACCACTGGCATAGGGTTATAATTGTGTTGATTTAATTAGAACTTGTGATTTTTTTCTTTTGTTTTATTACTGAGACCACTTTTTATGACGATATTTGCAAAGAACTGTGCATCTAGGATGTATTAAATCGATGGGTGCAACGCTAAAGAGATAACGCACCGACTCAAAATGTATACTATCAAATTTATATGGCACACCCTTCGAATAAGCTCTATTGAACACAAAAATAATCTTTAAAATCGGTTCATATTTGGCGGAGATATCGCGTAACACAATTTTTTTTTATTATTATTTTATTCACTAAACTGGACAATACACGTAATTACATGCAAAGATAAATACTAATGTAGATAGTGAACAATGTGTTTTCCCTTCTAGTAGTGAATACAACATGCCTACAATGAACACCACTATGCAAACAATAAACGTCAGAGAAATTTAACAAACAAGGTACATTAAGACTTAGACTTAAGCTAAATACAGACTTATTGTGAATTGATATCAAATGCGATAGTAAAATAACGTTTTATAGAAGAGGTTGATTCATAGAAAATATCTAAATTTTGTCAATTTTTGTTATATGAGGAACACATATGGTACAAAGACGAGTGTTGGCCATAATTTGTATGACACGCATAGAGATAGAACGTTGTTCTAATTTGAAGATGACTATTATGTATGGTATGTTTAAATTAAGTTTTTCAAGTAAGTAAGGACAGTCTATTTTTACAATTATTAGTTTATGTAAAAGCACATTATCAGCAATCTTTCGCCTATAAGCAAGTGGAAGTATTTTGAAGTGTGTAAGTCTGGAATAGTAAGATGTTAGGGTTCGACATAGATTATTAGCGTATGATAAATGGTACAGAAATTGTTTTTGAAGTCGTTCGAGTCGATTTATATGTGCCGAATACGAGGGGTTCCAGATTGGGCTACAGTACTCTAAAAGTGATCTAACGTAACAGTTGAACAAAATAATCGGTATCTCGGGATCTTTGAAGAATTTTGTTTGACGTAGTGTGAAGCCAGCGACACGCGCTCCTTTTCTAACTATTGTATCGACATACTCACGGAAATCAAGCTTTGAGTCAATCACGACATACATAAAAAATACAGACGAATTGAGGACCTCGTTTTTTGAAGTGGGTCGAAAATCTTATCCTTATGAATCACTCTTTCACTCACATTGTTTGAAAACGAAAGGGACAAGCTATCCTTCAACATAAGAAGCGCGCACATATTTTTATAAGTTAGCAGCATCGTATAAACCGCTCAGGCATCTGCCATAAAACCCGTAAACCTAATTACATATGTCGCTTCGCCCCTTCTCCCAGTCAATAGCTTAATCTGAGTCTGCAGACCGTTACGCAATCTTGAGTAAACATGTATGTTGCAGTCATGAGTGTCATTTGTTGTTTTAAAGAAACGTCTACTGTCCAGCCGCTGATAGAATTTGATAAAAAGAACGTGTGCGTCTCGGGACGCTCGATTGAAGTCATAACTTAAATTAATATAAGTTAAACTATTTAATATTGAAATTGTTTACAACGACGAACAAAGTAAAAACTGAAAACCGACTTCAAAACTGAACACTTAAAAGTAAAAAATAACAATAATTTTAAACTCTCTCTCTTGCCGAAGGCCGAAGCGGATTAACCCGTCGGAGGCGTCACATAAATATGTTCCATAAGCGTATGGGCTACTGGAGGCCGATCCGCCCGTGACTATCTACATGAAACGGCAGCGACTCCAAAGAGAGTAACATTTTTAAGATTCTTTCGTGCTGGATACAACTTATTCCAAGAGTGGTTCCATAAAATTTAAGTTTGTTTTAGATTGAGAAAAGAAATATTTTAACCATGTATCACCTGTCATATGACATCAACACTAGTGGCGTGCAGTCCATATAGGCAAAGACACTGTCTACCCTGACAATTCGCCATTTACCCAAATAAAGAACAAAAATTATGACCAAAAACCATTTTTCAAATAGCAAGAGCCAGCTTATATTTGAAACGATTTGATGGATTGTACCAAATACAAAGAAAAAAGGGAATTGCTGATTCGTAAACTTAAGTTAAATATATATGACATGGGTACTTTCATCGGTATCTTATCGGAACCTACTTCGGAAGCAGCTATTTCATTATTTAACATATTTTTGCATTTATTATAAACTGTCGTCAAATCATCTTAATGTTGAGAGTACTAATGCAGGTACGATGGGACTGACATACCATTGTTGGGTAAAAGTCCCTAAAAAAAGAGATAAAAAACAAAAAAAAAATTTGAAACGATGGTGATGATGGTAATATAACAATTGAAGAAAATCATTTTGTAAGTTTTTTGTCTACCCTGACCGGATTGCATGCACGCCACTGTCACAGTCCAGACATTATACAAAATGTCCTAAATGTTACTCTACTATACTACGATCAGTGTTACGTCATCGGCCTAGTCATTGATTCTATTTAGGTCAGGTACCCCCAAAATCGTTCTATTATGTACAAATAATATTGGGGATGGGATTCCTTTGTTATATAGTGAAGTGATAATCAGATTTATGGGATTATCTTGGGGAGTGATCGAGGGAATTCCGTATACCTCCTTATATTATTATCTACACTTTATCAACAGGGTGGTGGACTGCCTTCAGTGGCGTGATGGTATTTCGGTGCGACTACGTCTCTGAGGTCTCGGGTTCGGTCCCCGGGTCGGGCAAAGTTGTATTGGATTTTTCCATATCAGCCCGGAGTCTGGAATTTGTGCCCGATATGGCGATAGGCTCGCCCCCTATCACATCTGGGACGGAACTAAGCTCGGCGAAATGTGGGTGTTCTAGTTCACTAGTGCGCGTCTGCCTACCCCTTCGGGGATACAGGCGTGAGCTTATGTTATGTTATTATCTACACTTTATCTACAGGGTGTTTCTAAGGCCGAGATCTGTAGAGCGAACTTCGACTAAGTCTAAGTCAAAGAAACGAACTCAGTGAGGATTTGGGATTGTTAAATTGAAACTTGATTTAGTCCGAGTCATTTTTTACAAGAAAAACTTTACTTAGTCTGTCTTTCAGTCTGTTTTTCATGTAAAAAATGACTCGGACTAAGTCAAAGTCCGATTTAAAATTCCAAATCCTCCTTGAGTTCGTTTTTTACAAGAAAAGCTTTGCTTAGTCTAAGATTTTCTTTTAAAAAATGACTCGGACTAAGTCGAAATCCTCACTGAGTTCGGTACTTTGACTTAGACTAAGTCGGAGTTCGCTCTATAGATCTCAGACATAAAGTTGGTATTAATAATAACTACACCATACAGAGAGAATGGCTAGCAATCTAGCGGTGAAGTTTAAAATTTCGTTAGGCTCATAGTTTTTGAATAATGGAAACTTGAATGACGAAAATGCTTTTTCTGACTCATTGGTCAGCTGCAGTGCATTTGCAAAACACGTATAGGGTAATTAATTATTTAATTTTAATTTAAATCAAATCCAGGACTTCCCGGTTTACAGTCCATCCGCTGCCAATAGACTTAGTAAGAATAAGTCAAAATGCGACTTAAAAATTCCAAATCCTCACTGGGTTCATTTATTTGACTTAGATTGAGATCTATAGAGCGAACTTCGACTAAGACTAAGTCAACGAAACGAACTTAATGAGGATTTGGAATTGTTAAATGGAACTTTGATTTAGCCCGAGTCATGTTTTACAAGAAAAACTTTGCTTAGTCTGTCTCTCAGTCTATTTTTCTTGTAAAAAATGACTCGGACTAAGTCAAAGTTCGATTTAAAAATTTCAAATCTCATTGCGTTCGTTTCTTTAGTCGCCTCCTTGGTCTAGTGGCAGCATGTATAAGCTGTGGATCGGGAGGTCCTGGGTTCGATTCCCAGGTCGGGCAAAGTATATTTACTAATTTAATTTTCCCGGGACTGGATCCCTCATAGAGAGTTGACGTCAGGCAGGCGGCCGGTCGTAAAAACTAAGCCAAATCGTCTCTGCAACATGCTTGAAAAAGTCTGTTGCGCCGACCCCACATTAAGGTGGGATAAGGGCAGGTAGAAAGATTGCGTTCGTTTCTTTGACTTAGACTTAGTCGAAGGTCGCTCTACAGCTCTCAGCCTAAGACGGCGTTTGCTAGTCTCTTATAAAAACCTTTCATAAACTGAAAAATATCCTTTCATAAAAATCTTGGGCACTATTTTTGGTTCGTCTTTTACGCACAAAAACACCTTTTGTTGAATCAAGGTAAATATTTGAGGTGCGAATATAACACCTTTATCCCTAAAGCCCTAAGGGCGGAAATCCAAAAGCAAATTTACGCTTCATTGAGGAAATCTTGAGGAAAACTGTTGGAACGGAAAAACACAGGTTTGGTTTCAGTATTTGTGAGAAAGGTTTCATGTTAGTTAAATAATGAAATAAGCTCACGTGCATCTCTGATGCCTCGGTGGCATGGTAGTATTTCGGTACGACTACCATCCTGAGGTCTCGGGTTTGATCCCCGGGTCGGGCAAAGTGATATTGGATTTTTCCATATCAGCCCGGAGTCTGGAATTTGTGCCCGATTTGGTGATAGGCTCGCCCCCTATCACATCTGGGACGGAACTAAGCTCGAGGAAATGTGGGTGTACTAGTTGGCTAGTGCGCCTCTGCCTACCCCTTCGGGGATACAGGCGTGAGCTTACGTTATGTATTCCCGATGGGGTAAGCAGAAGCGAACTAGAGAACTCGAACAACCATACTCTCCGAACTAAATTCCGTCCCAGGTTGTTTATTCTATAAAACGTTATCGGATGAACAATATCGGACCGATACTTTACTGCACAGACTAATATAGATGCACGTGGATCAAATAAATGTCAAACACCGAAGAGTGGGCTGTCAAACGGTTTACAGCATAGCATTCTCCGAAACGAAACTTAGCACCGATATCGGTCGGACACGTGAGCCACATAGAATAGCAAAATGTCCGAAACAAAGTCTGCAACTGTGTATTTCATTTTACAAACTAGGATCCTAGATGTCATAGGGGAATTATCACTATATGGGGCACAAATTCCAGCAGGTCGATTCTCTAAGAAACGGCACAACGTTGCGATCGCCGCTTCGCTCCCGCAGCGCACATCGTTGAGATCGACGGAGCATTCAACGTTGTTGGCTCTTAGAGAATACCATTTTCCATACATTTATGACAAACGCCTCGCTCGAGAGAGCTAGTTCGCATAAGCGCCGTCATCACGCATACCACTAGTGCGTGCGCTTTATACCTTGCTGAATACAAAAATGAAAACATATTTGCCGCAACAATGCCGCAACGTTGTTTTCACAAATGAAACCTTAGAGAATCGACCTGCAGGCTTCTTCTTTTCTTTCTTTTATTCTAAGTAGAAAAACCTAATATTTTTATTCAATAATCACAAGTTTTACAAGAACCGAAGACCTGATAAAGGTCGCAGGAAGTCGCTGGATGCAGACCGCTTCCAACAGGTCGATCTGGAAATCTTTGGGGGAGGCCTATGTTCAGCAGTGGACGTCCTATGGCTGATGATGATGATGCTGGTGATGATGATGATGATGATGAATTACAAGTTTAAAAACTTAACACACCGTCTTCAAATCCGATCGTGACCAAATTTATATGGGACCACACTTGAAAGAAGCTCTATCGAACCAAAAAGAATTTTGAAAATCGGTCCACATTTGGCGGAGATATCGCGTAACATAAAAAAAAATACATACGAATTGAGAACCTTCTCCTTTTTGGACGTCGGTTGAAAAACCCGTTCACAGCTTTCGTGGCGCAGCGGGCGAGTAGCCGGCTGTGAAACGTAAGGTCGCGGGTTCGATTCCCGCACCGAGACAAATATCTGTGTTGCTCATAGATATTTGTTTCGGGTCTGGGTGTTGTGAGACCGAAAGTCTCTCGTAGTTTCTGATACCCACGATACAGGTTACACCTAGTGTAAGGTCAGGACTATGTATGTATGTGACTGTTGTTGTTACGGTATGGAAATGCAACACCTCTCTTTTGTATTTAGTTTTAGTTTAAATTATGTATAATCTAATGTTAGTTAATGTTGCATGTTATATACTAGTGGCAATAAAAACTTTTCTTTCTTTCTTGTTGGGTGTATTTATTGTTTATTATATTTAATATTATTTATATATTAAGTATTGTATTTAACCCGACATTTTTATTGGAAGGTAGTTGAATGATATAATGCCGTCGCTCGCCAGTTATTTCACTAGACAGTGACATGCAGTAGAGTGACGATCCTGAACATTGCACTGAAGCGAATAAAAACTGCACTGTTTCACTCGTGTTGGATGGGTTAAGATGTGAGCGAAATTAAATAAATAAATAAATAACACCCAACAGTCAGACACATAGTCCTGACCCCACATATCTGTTGGCCATACAAACATTTGTCTCGGGGATCAAACCCGCGGCCTTTCGCTTCACAGCCGGCTACTCGCCCGCTGCGCCACGGAGGATGTCTTTAAAAATTACTGTGAAAGTATTTAAATAGCTTGATCGTGAGTGTTTTTTATATTTCACGTTAGCGACTACGTAAAATAATGTGTATGAAAAATATCAATACCTATGTAACCGCTAGAGATATTTGAGTGTTATTCGTACAAATATTTTATGTCAATAATTATATAATATTTAATATATAATAGTCGTTTCCTTAGTCTAGTGGCAGCATATATGGGCTTTGCACTGGAAGGTCCTGGGTTCGATTCTCAGGTCGGGCAAAAAGAATTTTCTAATTTAATTTACCCGAGACTGGATCCCTGAGAGGGTTTGATGTCAAGTAGGCAGCTAGTGGTAAAAACTAAGCCAAATCCTTTCTAAAACATGCTTGAAAGAGTGTGTTGCGCCGACCCCACATTAAGGTGGGATAAGGGCAGGTAGAACGCCTGTATCCCCGAAGGAGTAATCACAGGCGCACTAGCGAACAATTACACCCACATTTCTCCGAGCTTAGTTCCGTCCCAGATGTGATAGGGGGCGAGCCTGTCACCATATCGAGCTCGAATTCCAGACTCCAAGCTGATATGAAAAAATCCAATATCACTTTCACCAACCCGGGGATCGAACGCGAGACCTCAGGACGATAGTCGTAATAACTTCTGTGATTGATTACATTAATGACAAATTACAGCAAAATTACATAATTAATAAAATGACATTTATCGCTTCCGCTCGTAGCTTGGACCACACCGCTTAATTTTACACTGACAGAATCCAGAGCTATACATCAGCGTTGATTGCAATTAGACAAGTACTAGCTTTAGCCCGCGGCTTCTGTTTCCAAATAATATGGTATAGTGGTACCAACTTCGTAATATTGTTATTTAAATCGCCTCCTTGATCTAGTGGTAGCATGTATGGGCTGTGGACCGCGAGGTCCTAGGTTGAATTCCCAGGTCAAGCAAAGAAAATTTCTAATTAGCCCGGGACTGGATTCCTCAGAGGGGGTCGACGTCAAGCGGCCGGTTGTAAAAACTAAGCCAAATCCTCTCCGCAGCATGCTTGAAAATAATGTTGCGCCAACCCCACATTAAGGTGGGATAAGGGCAGGTTAAAGAAGTTACTTCCGGTTTCTCAAACAGTGATTTAATAAACATTCAAAGGAAGGGAGCAGAGGCTGGGTTAGGTTGGATTTGGGACACCGGAAATCTCATTAACGCAATGAAAAGCAACAGCTAGCTACTTCAGTGGTAGTAGTGGGTTAGTGTACCCACGTGGGTTTTCTATGAGACAATGGTATCAAATCGGTTGAGCCGTACCATTCGTGCTGTAGATATGACTGTCTAAAACGTGTTTTTCTAAAACTTTAAACTTTTAATCTAAAGCTTTTCAGCCACGTTTTAGAAAATCATTAAGAAATCACTTCGTTTAAAACAAAGCGTATATCATTAAATAATCTTAAGTTTAAAAAAATAACAGACAGACTTCAAATCTGATCGTGACCAAAATTATAAAAAACCACTCTTGAAATAAGCTTTATCGAACACGATTTTGAAAATCAGTCCACATTTGGCGGAGATATCGCGTAACATACATAAAAAATAGACGAATTGAGGACCTTCTCTTTTTTGGAAGTCGGTCGAAAAATACAGACGAATTATGAACCTTCTTCTTTTTTGAAGTTAGTTAAAAACATACAGTATCCAGACTCAAGCGTCTGTAATGTAGAGTCAGTAGGTGTAACACAAGCGAAAATACGATAATCACAAGTTGAGAAACTTAGCTGACCGACTTCAAATCCGATCGTGACCAAATTTATATAACCACCCTTGAAATAAGCTCTATCGAACACAATAAGAATTTTGAAAATCGGTCCACATTTGGCGGAGATATCGGGCAACATACATAAAAAAACAGACGAATTGAGGACCTTCTCTTTTTTGGCAGTCGGTCGAAAAATACAGACGAATTATGAACCTTCTCCTTTTTTGAAGTTAGTTAAAAACATACAGTATCCAGACTCAAGCGTCTGTAATGTAGAGTCAGTGGGTGTAACAAGCGAAAATACGTAAATACCCTTTCACAAATAGATTCAGCAAACTGTACCAACCCTAATGGATTTATTTCCAACGTTTTTACTCCCGATTTTAAGACTCTTGGAGGCTTCTTGTCGAATTAAAATCGTCTTGACGTTTACGATATTGGAAGGACCTTTCGAATTTACTTTTGGTTACGGGTTTGATTTTGAACTGAATAAAAATTAGGTTATTTTCGTATTTTTTGTATGCTACGTATTTTCGTCAAATGTGGACATTTTGAACCGATTTTAAAAAGGGAGGATTTCATTTCTTAAGCATTTCAAATATAACTATGGACTGCCTCGGTTCCATCCCCGTGTTGGGAAAAGTGATGTTGGATTTTTACGTCGTTAGGCCCGACCGGTTTGATACCACTGTCTCAGAGAAAACCGAAGTAAAGTGGCAGTTCGCTGCTGTGTTAAGTGAGTGAGAGTTCCAGGATCAAATCCCCCCTCCCTTCCCCAATCCCTATTCCCCTCTTCTTAGGTTCACAACGCATCCATGATTCTTTTGGTGTCTACGTGCGGTGGAGACCACTTACCATCATAACTGCCCTTTTACTTATATGTATTGGCAATATTGGCAATGACTGCCTCGGTGGCGTAGTTGTATTTCGGTATGACTACCGTCCTGAGGTCTCGGGTTCGATCCCCGGGTCGGGCAAAGTGATATTTGATTTTTCCATATCAGCCCGGAGTCTGGAATTTGTGCCCGATATGGCGATAGGCTCGCCCCCTATCACATCTGGGACTAATTAAGCTCGGCGAGATGTGGGTGTTCTAGTTGGCTAGTGCACCTCTGCCTACCCCTTCGGGGATACAGGCGTGATGTTATGTATGTATTGGCAATGTTTACTAGCCTCTACTATAAAAAAATAGTTACTCAAAGTATATTTGTCGTTACCGAATTCATTCACAACACATAATTATGCATTATCCACATGACGGGTACTCACCAGCCGAACGAAGGCGAAATAATCTATGCCTGTTTCATTCACACAACCGCGAAAGTTTGTTTGGGTGAACGCAACAGGCATAGATTCTTTGGTCTTCTTCGGTGTGTACTCACCAACAGAGTTTAATGATAAGTTAACACTCAAGTTATAGCCGTGAAATACGTAAGAACAATCAACGACGTATTCCAGACTTCATCATCATCATCATCATCATCAGCCATAGGACGTCCACTGCTGAACATAAGCCTCCCCCAAAGATTTCCAGATCGACCTGTTGGAAGCGGCCTGCATCCAGCGACTTCCAGCAACCTTTATCAGGTCGTCGGTCCGCCTTGTAGGTGGACGTCCTACGCTGCGCTTGCCGGTACGTGGTCTCCACTCGAGAACTTTTCTGCCCCATCGGCTATCAGTTCTACGAGCTATGTGCCCTGCCCACTGCCATTTCAGAGGATTAGCAAGTTGAAATTCCAGACTTACCGCAAATATTTGCAGATCATAGAGCATGAGCTCGTGATGGTATTCCTGAAGATGTAAGCAGAGGGAAACTAAATCAAATCAATTTCTTTATTGACTCCGTAAATTTTTTTATACCAGAGACAGGCAAATGAGCAGATGGTCACCTGGTGGTAAGTGACCGGCCATAGACACCCAAGATACAAAAAGAATCATGGGTGCGTTACCAACCTAAAAGGAGGGAAATAGGGATTGGGAAATTTGGGAAATTGGTCCACCGGAAATCTCACTCACCCATCGAAACGCGACAGCGAGCTGCCACTTTACGTCGGTTTTCTGTGAGACAGTGGTATCAAACCGATCGAGCCGGCCCATTCGTGCTGTAGACGTAATTGTCTACAGCGTGGCTCTACCACTCAAATCGAAATGATGTTACTACATCATTTAGATTCCGTCAAAGTTCCTCTACCGCCAGTTCGGAAGGCCGTTTCGCTAGAAAAGAACGGGCAAGAAACTCTGGCGTTGCTCTTTTTAACATAAGCTCACGACTGCATCCTCGATGGGGTAGGCAGATGCGAACCAGACAACTAGAACACCTACATTTCGCCGAGCCTGTTTCCATCCCAGATGTGAGACGGGGCGAGCCCATCGCCGTACAGGGCCCAAACGAAAACAATTTTAAGGTTTCTAACTAATTTACAATTAAAAATTCAACAGCTATAGTGATTATTCAACCTAAGACTTGAACCCCGTACCTAGCGATTCTAAGCCTCAGCACATTGCCTTAAACCAAATTTGGCGGTATTTTACTATTGCTATTAAGTATGGAAATCCTATGGAAAGCTTATTTCTACAAAATGTAGAGTGTAACTTCCTTTAGGTGATGAGATGAGGATTCCTTAGCGGATATTATTTCCTTGCCTATTGTAACATGTATAGTATAATGTAACAAGTGTATGTTTGGTCGATGTGTCAGGTTAAAACAAATTAAAAACCAAAGACCGAGATGTTCTCATACAATCTATATATTATTAAAATATCACAATAATTACAATTATGTTACTTTTATTTTTATAAAATAAATACAGAGCGGGTCGTGAGCCTACTGGTTTCGCTATCGTTCAATGCTCGAGTACATTTAATTTTGATATTATGAAAGTAAACTGTTACCACAAATACAAATGTAAAGAAAACTAAAAGGGGCGCCACCAGCCTCCGGGACAGACTGGAAATGGAATACGAAGGTACCTTCTAAAGGGTTTGCGGAGTGGAACTCGCAGCCAACTCCGAGCACAACCTCATATAAAATGGAGTGATCCACCAAACACGTGGACACCAACACGACGCGGCCTCGCGCTCAGAGTCACCCACGCAGCTGGCCCTGGACCGCACCTCACCCAGGCAATGCAGTCCACACCATGGAGACCATCCAGAAAGGATAGTAATATCCAAGAAGGCCCCTGGAACCAATAAATTCCAGGTTATAACCTTAGAAACACAAAATCACCATGTGATTGGTGACTACAAAGGAAAATACACGTGTCCATACCTTGAGGGAACGCGAAGGATGCCTATAGATGGATGTCCTAAGCTGCCGACCTCAGCCTGAGGACCTTCTCGTTATCAGTTGGTACCGAAGCGCTGCATGAGAGCGCTGTCGGTGTCGAACGGTTCCTGCTGCGGCCCGCCTTGAGGCACCAACGAAATCGATGCTCGCAGATCGAAGCTCTCAAGAAAAGGGACGCCCGATTGGGAGGCCGAGCTTTTTATACCTTTGCGCCAGGCAATAGACAAAACTCCATGACGCAAAACAAAAGTCCAAAACACAAATCACAATTAATAACATGATTAATCATACCGATCGACATCTAAATAACTCAATAACTCATCTGTCAATCTGACAAAGCATAATGTCAAATGAACTCTTTTTTTTTTAATTACCCAAGGAACACAAGTCGTTCTGCCAACGTAGTCTTAACTAATCGATTACATTTTTTTTTTTATGTTACAGTACCCCCCTCCCTAGGGAAATTTTGCTTGCAAAATTTAACGCTGGTCCGCCAGCTCTCTACAACCCAAGACCACAACTCTGACCTAAAACAAGCAAAAAAAAAAAAACACAAATCAACGGACCGAGTTGCTGGCGACATAGCGAGATGATACGTACCAATCGGGCTATGCGTCCAGCTACTACAGGATACCGGAACTAAAACAACAACAAAAAACCTGCCGAGCGTTAGTGAGTGTATTACCATACTCACATAAAATATAACACTCAACATTACAAAACTCGTTACTACTGAGTCGTTGGCGACGCATCGAGGCGAACAGTATCAACCGGGGTGCGCGTCCAACAACTACAGAATCAACAAGAACAAAAAATAACTGTATCGAGTGGTAGGTTAGCTACCACACCAATAAAAGGTGACACTCGACACAAAACAACCACCAAAATCGAACCCACGACAATGTGTCGATGGATTCCCTATGCTAACAAAAATAGTTCAGCATACTAAGGCAAATAAAAAAAATCGCGATACTGCGGCCAGTCACTTGCTTTAAAGCAGCAGAGACTGTATCGCATTACTACTCTCCAAGCCAATCCTAAGACACTATGCTAGCTATTTGCAAAAATACTACAAGCAAATGCTAACAGTCAGGTACTGACTTCCTTACAAAATGCACTGAGACATTGGCGGCGCAGCGAGATATCCAAGAAAATCGGGTTGCGCGTCCAATGACCAGAGAAAAGAGAAAAGAAAGTAATTCAAACTTTCTTGAGGTGCTGGATATGCCAGGACCCCATACTTTTACCAGTTGCAACACTCTCCAACTCAAAAACTAAGGGGGAGTGTTTAGAAACAACCCTACATTTTTCATAACGAGGTGCTAATTTCGCCATGAAGAATTTATCTGCATCTGTCAAGGGGAAAGGTTTCTTCCAAACAATATCACCTACCCGATGTTCGGCAGTACTCCGACCTTTACTGTAGTTTCTGGAACTTCGAACGTGAGCTTTTCCCAAAGCAAATTCACCCTTTGAAAAAGTCTCACTCGGGCCAGAAGGTGGTTTCTGCGACTGCTTGTAAACAGAACACTGGTCACATCCCTTGACAAATTCCATCACATCTCGATACATGCCAGGCCAAAAGTAGTGTAGAGATAGTCGTTGATACGTTTTATAAGAACCCAAATGCGACAGTTCACCACGATGACAAGAACTCACTAAGTCTGGGCGTTGGTCAGAAGGGATAACTTCTTTCCAAACAAAACGACTAGAACAACGAAACTTACTTTTGGAATATCGAAAGAGTTTACCATCAACAATAGAGTAATTCGGACAAGAGGTGGGATGATTCTTACATTTTTGAAAGATGTTGTTGTACCAATCATATTTTTCAGTTTTCAAAACCGGGACAGAACGCGATAACGCGTCAGACGAATCATTTCCTGCGTCTTTACGATTAGGTACAACGGATTCGACCTGAGGTAGATCAGGAGTAAGTCCACATTGTCCTGAATTTGAAGGCAAACGCACTTCCGAGACGCTAACTGCACTATCCTTCGGAGAGTCCGCTGAAAAATCCTCAAATAATTGAGAAGCTATATTAAAAGCTTTCCAAAAATCAACTCCCAAAATAAGAGGTGTAGTAACGTCTGGTATGGCATAAAAGGTAACAACACGAGTCAAGTTCCGAACCTTGACCGGTAAAGTAAAACAACCAAGAACCTTAGCTTGGGAATTAGTAGCAGTAGTAATGTGCGTAAAGTCAGCACAAGGGTTAAGAGAACAACCCAAAGATAAAAATAAGTCAATTAATTCTGAACCCAAAATAGATATAGATGAACCAGAATCCAACAAACCATTAAATACCCTATCATGGATTGCTACCGATAGATGAGGACGCTCATCTCTATGACCTTTATTATGCGGTACCGATGAAATACACGGAGAGACAAAAGCATTAGGCTTACTAACATCCGTAGTACTCTTAGCTGCATTGCTAGTATTCTCTGAGATACTACAATGAGAACGATTAGATCTTTTATGTTGGTACCGGTCATTAAGTTTTTTCGGATTTTTCGAAATCTTTTTGGGATCTGAACCCGCGACGGAGCAATCTGGACAAGTGCGAACTGTGAAATCCTTCTTGCCACAGCGGAAGCAAACTTTGTCTCTGGAGGGGCAATCCCTCAGACTGTGGGTGTTAACCCTACAACGCGGACAAGGGTTCGCAAAACTAGCAACTTCCACTCGGGGTTTCGAACTCCCTGTGTAACATAAGTCCTTTGCTAAGGAACAAGATGAGGGTTTCGAAGGTTCTATAAAAGAATCGGAACGTTGCCAACTAGCTTCCAAACAACGACAAAGTTTCTTAAGTGTTGGCAAGTCTTCAATGGTGTGGAGAGCCAACGGAACAGAGTACTTGGGTCGGATGCCATTAAAAATGATGTCGAATTTTTCGTCCTCAGGAAGTGGAGTGCTAAGTCGCCCGAAATAATTTTGCATGACGCTTATGTAGGTGGAAATTCTCTCTGTACGACCCTGGGTACGATTGCGGATCTCCTTCAGCAAACGGCGATCAAAATCGTAAGGCAAAAATTCGTCTAACAAGGCCTGCTTCAATTCTTCCCAAGAAAAAATACTATCCTTAATTCCTCTGTACCACGTTAAAGCTTCACCATCAAATAACTCAACCGCAGAAGCGAAACGGTTAGCGACTGAAATGGTACGAGCATCACAAAGTTCCTCAAGACGTTGCAGAAAAACTTTAATACACGATTTGCCATCATATTTTAAATTCAGAGAACTCACCATCTGACTCTTATGTCTCACCACTGAAGCCTCAGGAACTGGTGCACACGCCTCAGCACTCTTAGACTGGGCAGGACCTGCCTGAAATCCAGCAACCATAGTGTCGAGTGAGGAAAAGATTTTATTAAGCCTTAAGGTACAATCCCTATATGTGGCAACCTCAGAATCTATAGGTACAATACGTGACAAACGGTGGTATAAATGATGTGACAACGCTTGGGCACGGTTTAAAAATTTTAAAGTTAATGAACGCTTAGGTTCAAAAATTGAACGAGATAGCTCTTCCAGTTTCCCATTTACAATCTTTAATTCCTCCTTAATATCACCCTCAAATGTATCAATAGAACATGGAGGTAACTCCTTAGCTAATTGCCTAATTTGAAGTCTTAAACTTTTAACATCAGTGGCCGGGGCAACATCCCGAACCATGACTTCATACTGCAATTCATCCTTAAGTAAAAGATTAAAACAAATAGGACGTTCCTCCAACATGTTGATACAATTGATTTGAAATATGTTACACAATAAACAATACAAGCTCAAATAAAATAATTAAATTAAAATTTAAAATTATTTTTTAAGTTGAGGGTAGTTATAAAAAATTCTGGTACAAAATTTCTAAGTTGAAAATTAATAATTTAAACTTGCATAATAACAATTACAATTTAATTTTATTAATACAAATCAATATTATTTTTAGATTCAGAAAAGCACAAAACAAGGTCATACAATATTCAAGGTTAATACACAATCATTCACAACCTGTGTAAATGTAAATGGTTGTGAATGATGTTATTTCACTTTTAAATACATTAACAAGTGGTATAACAAATTATTACAGTTACAAAATCATAAACATCAGTAAACGAGCAATGAACTATTCACCATAGCGGAATGACATGGCAAATGCTTCCAGTATTAAAAAGAGAGAAAGAAAGAAAGCAAGCCCCTAAGTTGGGTAGCCACTGTAACGTGTAATGTAATGTAACAAGTAATGTAATAGGTGTGGTGTGATAAGTTAAAACAAATTAAAAACCAAAGACCGAGATGTTCTCATACAATCTATATATTATTAAAATATCACAATAATTACAATTATGTTACTTTTATTTTTATAAAATAAATACAGAGCGGGTCGTGAGCCTACTGGTTTCGCTATCGTTCAATGCTCGAGTACATTTAATTTTGATGTTATGAAAGTAAACTGTTACCACAAATACAAATGTAAAGAAAACTAAAAGGGGCGCCACCAGCCTCCGGGACAGACTGGAAATGGAATACGGAGGTACCTTCTAAAGGGTTTGCGGAGTGGAACTCGCAGCCAACTCCGAGCACAACCTCATATAAAATGGAGTGATCCACCAAACACGTGGACACCAACACGACGCGGCCACGCGCTCAGAGTCACCCACGCAGCTGGCCCTGGACCGCACCTCACCCAGGCAATGCAGTCCACACCATGGAGACCATCCAGAAAGGATAATAATATCCAAGAAGGCCCCTGGAACCAATAAATTCCAGGTTATAACCTTAGAAACACAAAATCACCATGTGATTGGTGACTACAAAGGAAAATACACGTGTCCATACCTTGAGGGAACGCGAAGGATGCCTATAGATGGATGTCCTAAGCTGCCGACCTCAGCCTGAGGACCTTCTCGTTATCAGTTGGTACCGAAGCGCTGCATGAGAGCGCTGTCGGTGTCGAACGGTCCCTGCTGCGGCCCGCCTTGAGGCACCAACGAAATCGATGCTCGCAGATCGAAGCTCTCAAGAAAAGGGACGCCCGATTGGGAGGCCGAGCTTTTTATACCTTTGCGCCAGGCAATAGACAAAACTCCATGACGCAAAACAAAAGTCCAAAACACAAATCACAATTAATAACATGATTAATCATACCGATCGACATCTAAATAACTCAATAACTCATCTGTCAATCTGACAAAGCATAATGTCAAATGAACTCTTTTTTTTTAATTACCCAAGGAACACGAGTCGTTCTGCCAACGTAGTCTTAACTAATCGATTACATTTTTTTTTTTATGTTACACTATAA
This sequence comes from Clanis bilineata, assembly GCA_036417725.1. NCBI lineage: Eukaryota > Metazoa > Arthropoda > Insecta > Lepidoptera > Sphingidae > Clanis > Clanis bilineata. The sequence goes on from CM071165.1 coordinate 3,859,471, forward strand.
TATTTCAAATCTCGTAGTAAAATATTTTTGTTGACATTCGATTTCCTTTCTTGTTTTAAGTATTTCCTTGTTATATTTACCTGGCAATGTGATTCTACGATGATAAAATATAAAGTATATAAGTACTTATGAGTTCTAGTATGGTTGTTAAAACGCCGGCGCTTTAAAACGCGGTCTTCTGTTAAATCTGTCAATAATAATTATAGCCTCGACATATTTAATTCACTCAAATCAAATCACAATATTTATTGAATCCATGAAATATTACTACATCATTTAGATTCCGTAAAAGTTCCTCTACCGCCAGTTCGGAAGGCCGTTTTGCCAGAGAAGAACGGGCAAGAAACTCTGGCGTTGCTCTTTTAAATGCCAGTTGACAATAATTGCTTATAAAGTACCATATACAAAAAAGGTATATAAATTAGAGCAGCTAAACCACCAAGAATATAGTATTCTTATATATAAATACATACAAATGATTTTTTGAAATAATAGTCGTGTATTAATGATTGTAACCTAATTTGTAAGAAATAAATAAAAAATACAATGGCTCACTGAGTGACCCCACGGCACTCTGTCAGTCTGTTTATCTTGTAAAAAAGGCTCGGAATTAGTCGAAGTTCGATTTCCAAATACCAAATCCTCGCTGAGTTCGTTTGTTTGACTCAAACTTAGTCGAAGATCGCTCTATAGATCTCAGCTTAGTTCTAGTCTAGCTAGAGTCAGCGATACTGAGTAAAAAACCTCAATATCATTTTGCCTAATCTGGGGATCGAACCCGAGACCTAATGTAGTCTTAACGCTTACGCAATACAACTACGCTTAGGCAGTCGGGTGCTACCCTAATGCAGCGTCTCCTGCATTAAAACAACACACAAAACACCTACACAAAACTTGGTTTTGCTATACATTTTTATCTATGGAATTCTATTGGCAGGAGACAGTGAAAATCATTGTTCCGCGTATGTGTGTCTTTGTTTTGTTTCGAGAAAAACAAGTTTTGCGTGGTAGAGCCACGCTGTAGACAGTTACGTCTACATCATAAATGGGCAGGCTCGACCGGTTTGATACCACTGTCTCACAGAAAACCGACGTAAGGAGGCAGCTTGCTGTCGCGTTTCGTTTTTTGAGTGAGATTTCCGGTGGCCCATTTCCCTCCCTCGCGTTCTCAATCCCTTTTCCCTCCCCTTCCATTTCATTCTTTTAGGTTGGCAACGCACCCATGATTCTTTTTGATTTTCGGGTGTGTATGGGCGGTGGAGATCACTTACCACCAGGTGACCCATCTGCTCGTTTGCCAGTCTCTGCTATAAAAAAAGTGCAGGAGACGTCCCTTAAATAAATTACACAAAATATTTTAAATAAATTATGCTCTTTTTAACCATAAGATAAATAAACCGCTGTCGCTTATGACTCGCATCTAATGACGCCATTACCCAAACGAGCCTTTTGAACTAATGTACACACATCAGCGAGGAAATTCTCTGATGTTTTTGTAAATGTCACGGTTTTGGATCCACATACATATTGCTAATTAGATCGGAGTAGCGGGAACTTTTATGTGTACTTGAATCGAGGACGCTGTGCGCTTGTGACATAATTATGTTCGTTTTATAGCAGAGACTGGCAAACAAGCAGTGGGGTTACCACTACCTCTTATAGCAGTATTATTATAATTTTACTTGTACCGATTCCCATAAAAAACAAACGAAGAACGATTATAATAATACTGCTATAAGAGGTCGTGGTAACCCTGCAGATAGGTCACCTGATGGTGAGCGATCTCCACCACCCATTGACACAAGACAACTGTATCATGGGTGCGTTGCCAATTGAAAAGGAGAGGAATAGAGATTAGAAATAAATAATAGGGGGGAATTGGGCTACCGGAAGTCGCACTCACCGAACGAAACGCAACAGCGAGCTGTTTACTTAGAGCCACTCTCACCACTATTACTAACCTACAGTTAGTCCTAACCTTCTTTTTTTTATAGCACAGATTGGCAAGCGAGCAGGTGGGTCACCTGATGGTAAGTGATCTCCACCGCCCATAGACACCCAAGACACAAAGAATCATGGGTGCGTTGCCAACCTAAATGGAGGGAATGGAAGGGGATGGAAAAGGAATTGGGCATGGAGGGGGAAAAGGGCCACTAGAAATCTCACTCACCGAACGAAACGCGACAGCAAGCTGCCACTTTACGTCGGTTTTCTGTGAAATTGAAAAATAAATATATGAATGATAGGTGTATGTAATGTATTTAATTTCACAACCTCCGTGGCGCAGCGGGCGAGTAGCCGGCTGTAAAGCGAGATGCCGCGGGTTCGAGCCACGCACCGCGACAAATGTTTGTATGGCCTACAGATATATGCTTCGGGTCTGGGTGTTGTGAGACCAAAAGTCTCTTGTAGTTCCTTATACGCACGACACAAGACTCGATCTTAGTGTGGGTCAGGACTATGTACATATGTGACTGTTGGGTGTTATTATTTTTTTTTATTTAATGTCGTCATAAATTAATTACATGTAGTATATTACATATAATGAATTACATGTCATTCATATATTTCTTTTTCAATTTAACTTGAGGTTAAGACTAACTGTCGGTTAGTCATAGAAGTGCAAGGCGCTCTTAAACTCTACGTCGGTTTTCTGTGAAACAGTGGTATCAAACCGGTCGAGCCAGCCTATTCGTGCTGTAGACATTACTGTCTACAACGTGGCTCTACCACTAAAAAAGTGTCAAGTCATATGAAAATGGTCGGACAATGTAAGGGTAGTATAATTTATTTTAAAAATAAGAAACTTAACATACATAATGATGGCACAAACTTCAATTGAATATGGATGAGGACGAATGAAAAGACTCATGAGCAACATTCTTTCAACTTAGGCGTATTTAAACGATGCGTGATGCTCGAGCCGAGATATACGCGGAGTTTAGTGTACACGACGTCGCGCGTCTTGAGGAGTCAAATTTTTTGAGAAGGTTTGATAGGTATCGTATATCTCATTCTTTATTTTCAATAATAACAACGAAATAATGTTGAATCATAACACCAATGGGAATTACTCAGACTTGTATAATATTTAGGCTGAGATCTATAGAGCAAATTTCGACTAAGTCTGAGTAAAAAAACAAAACTCAGTGAGTATTTTTTTTTTTTTAAATCGATCTTTGATTTAATTCGAGCCATTTTTGCAAAAAAAACGTGTGGTTGTTAGTTTGTTTTTTTTTTTTTTTTTTTATATAGCAGAAATTGGCATACGAGCAGATGGGTCACCTGATGGTAAGTGATCTCCACCGCCCATAACCACCCAAGACACAAAAAGAATCATGGGTGCGTTGCCAACCTAAAAGAAGGGAATGGAAGGGGAGGGAAGGGGATTGGGAAAGGGAGTGGGGAAATGTTTTTCTTGTTAAAAATTACTCGGATTAAGTCAAAGTTCGATTTATAAATTCCGAATTCTCACTGAGTTCGTTTTTCTGACTCTGACTTAGTCGAAGATCCCTATAAAGATCTCAGTCTTCATTTTTATTTTTACCTGCCCTTATCTCAAAATTTATTTGCACTGGTGGTTTATTATATGAACAGAGGCCGGTGATCACATACATCACCTATTGGTATGTAAATTCTATTGACCATAAACACCCATAACCAAAATAAATCTTGTGTGCATTGCCAACCTGAAAGGAATAAAATAAGGATTTAGAAGGATGGGGATATTTAGGCTTATCTTTAAACGTGCATTTTGCACTGCGCCTCTTCCGCCTCGGCTCGAGTTATTACGCATCGTTTGTTTACACCTTTACAGTTGTGACAACGTTAAATTTTATTTCCAGGTCTTCAATTCGAAACAAAAAGCAATATCATCGACATTCTGTGATAAACAAAGAGAGATATCGTTTAAGAGTTTTGCGCGTTAATTGTTGCATGTAGAAATAATTCAATGTGGTGTTGTCATATTGAAAAGTAAGTGGTAGATTGTTATTTTTTTTAAATCTCTTTGGTAGGTTTTTAATTTTTTGTCTGTGGGTAGTGACGTCTCAAGAGTCGACGATGACGAAAAATTTTCTCACGGTCACCAATATTGTTAATGAAGGCATCAAAGGAAGCAAAATATCGAAGCTCGGACTATCGAAGTACCTGTCTCAATCACTGTGAGTATTCTTTACCTTCTCTTTTAGAATAGAATAATTAATTATATTATCATAACATAACATAACCTCACGCCTGTATCCCCGAAGAGGTAGGCAGAGGCGCACTAGCGAACTAGGACACCCACATTTCGCCGAGCTTAGTTCCGTCCCAGATGTGATAGGGGGCGAGCCTATCGCCATATCGGGCACAAATTCCAGACTCCGGGCTGATATGGAAAAATCCAATATCACTTTGCCCGACCCGGGGATCGAACCCGAGACCTCAGAACCGTAGTCGTACCGAAATACCAGCACGACATCGAGGCATTATATTATCAGCCCCGTGATATTACTGATCAAAGCTGGGCACGGGTCTCTTCTACTTGTAAAAGGGTTTAGGCCTTAGTCTACTACACTAAAGGGATGAAATAGGGGTTGATATTTTGTTTGTTGTCTTTGATCCAATTGAATTTAAAATTCATATCTGAGTCACCCCGTGGTTTCGAAAAATAGGTCCAGTGCCAAAACTGAAAAAAAATGCTCACTATTTTGTTTTTCATTGTTTATGACCCAATTTACTTCAAAATTCGTATCTTGATTGATCCGAAGTTCCGGTGGTCGGTTCCGGAGTCAAAACTGAAAACGTGGCCTTCATTATGATTTTATTTCTCTATTTGTACTTAATCACTATGTCGTGTAGAATATTTGGACTATAACGACAGATTGGATCGACAAATCAAAAACTTTTCCTTTTAGTAAAAGCAAGTAACATAAAGCATTATAATTATGAAGCAGTAGAATTTTAATAGTAGGTGACATTCTACAGCGTCCACACTAGGCATAGTATATATCGTTAGATTATAAGCTATATTCTATAGAACTGTGGAGTAACCAATACTACAAACTCATTAAAATATAAAATAAACAAATAATAATAAAGCCTTTTAAAAGAGCGAACCATAAAACTTTAATCAAAATAATAATAATATGTAATATCACTGTCCCACTGCTAGGCCTCTACTAATGAGAGGGGTTAGGCCTTAGACCTTGTTTCGAAAGGCATTCATGATTTTTTGGTAGTGTGAGTGTTTATGACCACTAGAGATAATTTACTATCAGGTAGACCAAAAACTGTGTTGAAAGTCTTTCCTAATACAAAAATTTAAACCGAAATAACTTCAGGTAAAACATTGAAAGCCTGAAAGCGACTTGAAACGACCCTGAACCTCAATTTAGTTTAAACATAACAATAATCATTATACTGAAACAACTATTTTATTTAACATATAAATTACTTTTAAAATTAATGGTAGGAGAGACCGTGGTACATCGACCTTCACTCATTTGATTACCATATGAGACATTTTTTTAATCAAATACCAGTTATTTACAAACACGCCTACAATAGCTTGCCTATCAAAATGCGTTCACAGCTATTTTTAATTAAATTAATGTTAATATTTTTTTTCATAATCGAAAAAAATTATAGGCTTGCCTACTTATTTTCATGGCTACTTGGCATGCAGGTATGAACAGGTATTTCAATATAAGTAACTACACCGATCTGATAACCAAAAAGAATTAGTATCATAAGAAAGATAATTGAATTACAAAATCAATTATACAAGCTTGCCTCCAAAAAAACCGTTATGAAAAAATTTAAAAATAGCCATGAATACTTTTCGATAGGCAAGCAATTATAGGCGTGTTTATAAATAATTGATATATGATAAAAAAATGTCTTATCTGGGTGTCAGATGAGTGAAGTTCGATGTATCACGGACTCTTAGACCATACGGAAAACAACACCCTAGACGTAAACATTTCACGGGTAATAGTCTAGGTAATTTAGTTAGGTACTAGACCCCCATTCCCTAGGGCTTGAGGCTATGGCCATAAATGTGGCTGTATTAATTACGCGAGACTAATTATTTTACCTCTCGTCGCTTGGGATGCGGATGTAAGTCAGGGGAGGTAGCGATTAGCGATTTATAGAGCCGTAAAAGCAAGAATTATTGACTGACTTTAAAAAAGGAGAAGGTCCTCAATTCGTCTGTATTAACATTTTGTCATGTATGTTACGCTATGTTACGCGTCGCCTGCTTTGTTTAGTGGCAGCATGTATGGGCTGTGGACCGGGAGGTCCTGGGTTCGATTCCCAGGTCAGGCAAAGTAAATTTCCTAATTTAATTTTCCCGGGACTGGTTTCTCATAGGGAGTTGATGTCAGGCAGGCGGCCGGTCGTAAAAACTTAGCTAAATCCTCTCTGCAACATGCTTGAAAAAGTGTGTTGCGCCGACCCACATTAAGGTGGGATAAGGGCAGGTAGAAAGAAAGGTATTTTTTATGTATGTACCGCGATATCTGTGGCAAACATGGACCAATTTTCAAGATTACTTTTGGGTTAGATAGAGCTTATTCCAAGCGGGCTTCTCTATAATTTGGGTCAGGATTTGATGAATTTTAATGTCGGTTATTGAGCTTTGGTATTTTATTACAAAGATAGACTGCCTCGGTGGCGTGGTTGTACTTCGGTACGACTACCGTCCTGAGGTCTCGGGTTCGATCCCCGGGTCGGGCAATGTGATATTGGATTTTTCCATATCAGCCCGGAGCCTGGAATTTGTGCCCGATATGGTGATAGGCTCGCCCCCTATCACATCTGAGACGGAACTAGGCTCGGCGAAATGTGGGTGTACTAGTTCGCTAGTGCGCTTCTGGCTACCCCTGCGGGGATATAGGCGTGAGCTTATGTTATGTTATGTTATAGAATAGAAACTGTTTGCGCATCTCATCGTCTATTGCAATAAAAAATATAGAGAAAGGCAGAGGCGAAGTAGAGAACTAGAACATCCACATTTCGCCGAGCTCATTTCCGTCCCAGATTTGATTTGAAGCTAGCCTATCACCATATCGGGCACAAATTTCATATTCCTGTCTGATACTGAATAGAAAGACCCAATATAACTTTACCCGACCTAGGGATCGAACGCGAGACCTCAAGTGTATACCAATAGTTGTAACTCGCAAACAATACTATTACGTCACCAAGGCAGTTGAAAACTTTACATTTTTAAAGAGAAATGATCTAAAAATAGTATAAAAGAAGTTAAAAGAATTTTTCTGTGAAACATATCTGTATTATTCATACTGGGATTCCAACTTTTTTTGGATCTGAGCCAAAATTGAAGGCAAACTTTTTGTCGCGTTTCAAGAGTCTGTGATTAACTACTCTTTTGAACTTTAATGTGAGTAAACAAGGTATATTATTACTTTTTGTTTGGCGTTAGCCTGTTCTTAGGTAGGATCCTCCATTTTACTCAGACTTTTCCACGGGTCTTAACACTCTAAAATGAGAATGTATAGAGATAAAGTTTAAAGATAGGAGTGAGCTGTAGGATAAAACGAGATAAGGTGTAACTTTTTTTTATAGCATGGTAAGTGATCTTCAACGCCCATAGACACCCGAGACTCAAAAAGAATCATGGGTACGTTGCCAACTTAAAAGGAGGGGACGGAAGGGGAGGGAAAAGGTATTGGGAAAGAGAGTGAGGAAATGGGCCACCGGAAATCTCACTCGCGACAACAAGCTGCCAGTTTACGTTGGTTTTCTGTGAGACAGTGGTATCAAACCGGCCGAGCCGGCCCATTTATTTTAGACTTTACTGTCTACAGCGTGGCTCTCCCACTCATCAAAACTCCAGATTAGTAATAGCCCAGCAAGTCGTCCTTACTCGTAAAATTGATATTTAAACTTAGATTATTTTAGATACAACATAGCGTCACTCTGTTCATTTGCTATCTATCTTCAAAAATGGGAAGGTTCTTATATCTCTTACTAACGTTCATTTGTGTTTAAACTCAATCTATACTTTTTTTTCTACCTGCCCGTATCCCACATTAATGTGGAGTCGGCACAATACCCTTTTTCAAGCACGTTGCAGAAAGGTTTTGGCTTAGTTATTACGACTGACTACCTGCCTGACGTCCACCCTCTCTGAGGGATCCAGTCCCGGGTAAATTAAATTAGAGAATTCGCTTTGCCCGACCTGGGTATCGAACCCAGGACCACCCGGCTTACAACCGATACATGCTGCCTCTAGACCAAGGAGGCGACCAGTCTACCAGTCTCTAGACCACCAAACTCAATCTATAATATTATAAAAAATATTTCATGTAATTTTTTTTTTTAAATTCTATAATTAATTTTTTTTTTAAATATTACAATATTCCTTCAAGTGTTCTATTTAAGACTAGCTGACCCGGCGAAATTCGTTCCGCCTAACAGTCGATTCTTTGATTATTTGTTTTTTTTTATTATGTGTGTTATGATTTCGGATAATTGTTGTGATTTAGTACACGATATTGAAGTAGTATGTTGGGTAATATGTTAACTATATTTATTTTAACTACCCTCAAAGTGATTCATAATATTGGTAGAAGCTATTTCTGTATTAACTAAAGCAAAAGGTATCAAAGAGCGGGAGCTATCATTATTGAGTTAGTCTCCGTTTGGAGCTGGAAGTGTACACAACTAGTTTGAGATATACAGTAAAGTTGTGTAGCGAATATAGTGCATATAAGAGGCACGTTTTAACTAAGTCTTTACATGTCTAAAATAAACATAGCCTAAGTTACTCCTTATTACATAAGCTACCTGCCAATAAAAGTCTCGTCAAAATCGGTCCAGCCATTTCAGAGATTCACCGGAATAAACAGACAGACAGACAAAAATTGTAAGGAATGTTATTTTAGTGTATATACCGTATATATATGTGGGATTGAAGGAATTCAAAGAATTGATACAATTAATAATGTATTTTCTTAAGGAAAAATCTTTTACAAATCTGACATCTTATATCGTTCGTTTTCAAATCTTAACTGTCATCTTCTTATTTTATTTTATAATACATCGCCGAACATTTCGATGAAAGGAGTTTCTAATATTAAATTCTATTTAATGAATTATCCACACGGCCGTCCTGCTCATTCATCTGCCCCAGATGAATCTAAATCTTCCAGCATCACCCAAGGTTTCATCAAATCTGCTGAAGTCGTTGTGTGTATGGGTCCTTCACCATGTCCCACCTTCTTGACAGTGTATCTATCATTCCGCTTCTTCTGTGTAACCTCATATGGTCCTAAGAACTTTGGAAACAGCTTTGAACCTTGTGAAAATTGCGTCTTCTTTATTGCAACTAAGTCACCAACATCATAGGAAACTGCTTCCTTTCTATTCTTATTATAGCTTTTCATATTTTCTTCTTGTATTTTCTTAATAGATTCCTTTGCTCTTTCTCTGAGTTCTTGTCTTTTTTCATTGAAAATCTGAATATTTTCTTCTTCTATCAGTTGATATAATTCATCATCTTTATCTCTTATCTTAAAACCAAATAGTAATTCGAATGGAGTCATTCCGATACTTCGTTGATATGTTCCATTCAGGCAGCGTTGCACATTGGATACTCTGCGATACCATTTTGTAGGATCATCGGCACTTAGTTTGCTCAGTACAGCGATTATTATTTGATGAATCCTCTCGACTTGACCGTTTCCTCTAGGTTGTCCAGTAGTGATCGTATAATGCATAATATTTTCATTCTTACAGTAATCTTTAAAGTCATTTGCAGTAAAAGCGGCATTGCGATCAGTGATAATTCTTTCTGGTGAACCAAAAGTCTGTTGCTGTATTCTTAGTTTAACTAATGTTTCTTCGGTCGTTAAAGTTTTTACAGGATAAATCCAGGTAAACTTGGTATAGGCGTCGACTACAGTGAGAATGTACTTGTAATTCTTGTGTGTCGAAGTCAGTGGTCCAAGATGATCAATGTGATAGGTTGACAACGGCACATCTCCTTTATCTATAGGGTGTAGATATCCTTCTTTCTTTCCTTTCTTATTAGATATTAGAATACACTCGACACAGTTGCTTATGACTTTTTTTATCTTGTCCTGTAAATTATCTATGTAATATTCTCTCTTTATCAATTCCTCAGTCTTTGTTATTCCAAAATGTCCTCTTTCATGATTTTTCCTAATAATCTCATACTGCATTTTCTTTGGTACTACAATCATTCTATTGCCATTTTTGACTTTGTAAATTATATCTCCTTGTAAAATATAATCTTGATAAGACTCTTTTTCCAAAATTTTCTTTAATGCTTTTATATGATCATCATCTTCTTGAGCCTTTTTTATACGAGTTGTAGTTTCAGTGATTATTAGACAAATCGGATTTCGACTTAGCGCGTCTGCGTGTTTCATACTTGATCCTGGCCTGTGCTCAATCTCATAATCGTATTCTTCTAGAAGTAAAGCCCAGCGAGCAACTACAGGCGGTAAGTCTTTCTTTTTCAGAGTCATAGTTAATGCTGAACAGTCGGCCACGATTTTGAAGTGAATCCCCTGCAGATACACTCTAAATTTCTTAATCGCTTCTACAATAGCAAGGACTTCTAAGTAATAGCTGTGGTAATTTCTTTGAGTAGGAGTAGTCTTTTTACTCATATAGTGAACTGGATGAAATTTGTCATCTTTAGGACTCCTTTGCAACAGCACAGCTCCATATCCATCTGCACTTGCATCTGTATGAAGTTCTGTCGGTAGATCAGGGCTGTAAATACGCAGAACTGGAGAGTTACATAATATTTGCTTCAGTTCTTCAAAAGCTCTTTCACACTTCTCATCAAAATTAAATGCAACATCCTTCTTTAATAGATCAGTTAGCGGTTTAGCAATCAGTGAGTAATTTTTAATATACTTCCTAAAATAACCAGTAAGTCCAAGAAATGACTGAATGGTCTTAACGTCTTTAGGTTTCTTAAATTTTGCTACAGCATTTATTTTGTCTTCAGAGGGTCTTACTTCATTATCTCGAATTAAATAACCAAGATATTCTATTTCTTCTTTAAAAAAGTGACATTTCTTCCAATTAAATTCTAAACCGAATTCTTCTGCTCTCTTTAGTACCTTTTTTAACTTCAATAGTCCTTCTTCTTCAGTTTTAGATGGTATATTCAAGTCATCAAGATACGCTGTTATAGTACCATCAGCGATTAAATCACTAAATACATCATTTATAAATCGCTGAAATACAGATGGCGCAGTACACAGTCCAAACGGCATTTTTAGAAATTCATATTGTCCTTGAGGTACTACGAAAGCCGTGTACTTCTGGCTGTCTATGTGAACTTTCACGTGCAAGAAACCATTACGTAAATCAAGAGACGTAAATATCGTTGCATCTTTCAACTTGTCTATCTGATCTTCTATTAAAGGTAGTGGAAATCTCTCTCTTATAACTTTCTTATTTAGTCGTCTATAATCTATGCACATACGGCGTGTACCATCTTTTTTGTGAGCCAAGACAACAGGAGCTGCAAAATCAGATTTACTAGGTTTGATGATTCCTTTAGCTAACCATTCTTCGATTTGTTTGTTAACTATACCCATTTCTAACGGTGACAAACGTCGTGGGCTTTGATAAACAGGATCTTCATCAGTAAGTATAATTCTTAATTCTACATTACTTTCTTTTGTCTTCTCACTAGGTTTATACTCATTGCACAAATTACGAATTTGTTCTGTATATTTCGTTGCTCCTATGTCATAATTTTGATCAACATTATCATCTTTAACTGAAAGAGTAAGGTGCATAATTCTTTCCAAGTAGACACCACGAGGAGTAAAATTAATTTCAAAATCTTTAAGTATAGGTTTACCAATAATCACGTTCTCGGGTATTTCAGTATCTTTGACTACATGAAACGTGATATCTGTATAGTAGCTGTCAATCTCAACATTAACTGTGAACGTTCCTTCTGTGTAAACCTTATTCTCAGCTATACCAGTTAGGCATGTCATTGATTCCGTATTAAAATTCTCTATTCCATCTTTAATTTTTCCAAATTCTGTCTTTGTCATTATATTCACATCACTTCCGGTATCTATTAGAGCTATTATATCATTTCCGTTAATTCTAATCTTCTTATATGGACTTTTAACTTCTTCATTTGTTTTCTTATTATCATCTTCAATATTAAGAGTCTTCTTAGATTTATTATTAGGACAATCCGTTGACTTATGGCCAAATTCATTGCACTTGAAACATTTGATTCCCTTTGAACATGTAGGCGTTTGATGGTCCAAGTCACCACAGTTGTAGCATCGCTTGACACTAGTCTTTTTGAATGAGTGACTGATGGAAGAGTTCGAGGGACTTAAGACTTTGGCAGGCATCTTCTTTTTGAAGTCACTGTAAATGTCTAACTTTTTACGAAACTCTTTTATATCTGATGCTCCATACAGAATAACCTTATTTGTTTCGTTATCACTGATTCCATCAATGACGTATTCAATTAGAGCAGCATCCTCAACTTTGCCATGGAGTGCCAATTCTTTCATATCTAAGAAATACTGCTGGAATGTTTCGTCGTTCTTCATCTTTCGCGAAGCCAACTTCTTGTGAATTATTGCACTATTAATTTTAGGTCCAAACTCTTCTTTAAGGGCCTTCTTTAAACTTGGGTAATCTTTTACCCTGCCCAATGACCTTAAAAATAGTTTAGCTGTACCGTTTAAAAGTCTCTTCGCATAAATCAGCTTTTCTACAGCAGTCCAACGCATTATATGAGCTGTATCTTCAAATTCATCAATAAAAGATTCAATTGGGTATGTGTCATCACCAGTAAATGACGTCATTGACTTCTTTAAGTCGGAGAATGAAATTTGTACATCGACCTCTTGTTCTTCATCTTCATTTTCATGCGGAGCTTGAGTGGTATCTTTTTTCGGCGGCATCGTGGTTAAATTAGTGTTAAGTCTGCTTCTTGGAGATCTTCTTTTAGTCGCCGTGCAGAAAGATAGTCGTTTGGAAGTCATAAAAATATTCTTTAGTTTATTCCAAATATTGAAATAAAGTCGTCTTAAAAATCCGAGAATCCCGCATTTCTTCATAAGCTGGTAATACTTGATTCGTAAAATTGTAGTTCAGTCTTACATCAGAAAGTCCTTAAAATAGCACCAATTTCTTCGATTCTATCCCGGACGAGCCCCCAAAAGTTGTGGGATTGAAGGAATTCAAAGAATTGATACAATTAATAATGTATTTTCTTAAGGAAAAATCTTTTACAAATCTGACATCTTATATCGTTCGTTTTCAAATCTTAACTGTCATCTTCTTATTTTATTTTATAATACATCGCCGAACATTTCGATGAAAGGAGTTTCTAATATTAAATTCTATTTAATGAATTATCCACATATATTCATTTACATGTAGTAAAAGAGCTTATTTCAATATTACAAACATACACTCCAATTTTATTTATATGTATAGACGTCTTTAAGTACAAATAAAAAAATATTCAATTATCCAATTCTTGGAAAAGTTGTCTTTAGCATGGCTCTGCCTCTTATAGCTTCACAAAATCCGCTCCCGCTTTTCACTTGTTCCATAAACCCCATAAAGGTAGAACGAATCTCGTATAATGAGATTAGTCGGTAGATGGTCACCGGGCGACGTCTTCACTTTAGCGAAATTTGGGTGTATTACCAATTACATTTATAGACTGCCTTCGTGGCGTGGTGGTATTTGGTACGACTACGGTTCTGAGGTCTCGGGTTCGATCCCCGGGTCGGGCAAAGTGATATTGGATACAAAACACAGCACAAAATACAAAACATAAATGAAAACAAAACAAAACACAAAACTGTATGTACACTTGCGTTTTTTTTTAAGTTGCATAAACATAAGCTCACGCCTGTATCTCCGAAGGCAGAGGCGCACTAGCGAAATAGAAAACCCACATTTCGCCGAGCTTACTTCCGTCCCAGATGTGATAGGGGGCGAGCCTATCGAGTTGTTGTATACATTTTTTGGTGAAACCTACGGATTTTTAAATATCGGAGCTCTGGCATCACAGATTCGATCGGACGTCTCGTTAAAGTCGCGTTTAAAGTGAAACAAACTCGCATTAGACACACAGATCTCTATGGTGAGTTGCCGTCAATTGACGGAACTTACTGTGCAAATTCAATGTACAGGGGAGTTACCACCACCTCAGCATCATCATCATCGTCAGCCATAGGACGTCCACTGCTGAACATAGGCCTCCCCCAAAGATTTCCAGATCGACCTGTTGGAAGCGGCCTGCATCCAGCGACTTACTGCTGCTACCTTTATCACCTCTTATAGCAGTATTATTATAAAGTTACTTGTACCGATTCCCATACAAAACAAACGAAGAACGATTATAATAATACTGCTATAAGAGGTCATGGTAACCCTGCTGAACAGCCCGTCTAGTAATATACGTATTTGCTAGTTGGTACTGTAATTTGAAGGTAATTTCCTGCTTCAAAAAAGGTTAATGAACTCCCGGATGTCGGATAAAGTGACTCTAATCGGCTTCTAACCAGTCATTGTTGTGAAAAAAGATCTGTAGCGATTCGGTTAGATATTAGTCTCTAGAGAGCTTAAAGATTATATTTTTTTTATCACTTATTTAGTTTTCAGCCTTCGCCTGTTTGGTATGCCCGTGTATACCGGGTGTTTCATAACGTTGCTACCAACAACAATTCCACATACAGGGTGAATGATTTACAGATTGACTGCCTCGGTGGCGTGGTGGTATTTCGGTACGACTACGGTTCTGAGGTCTCGGGTTCGATCCCCGGGTCGGGCAAGTGATTGGATTTTTCCATATCAGCCCGGAGTCTGATATTTGTGCCCGATATGGCGATAGGCTCGCCCCCTATCACATCTGGGACTGAACTAAGCTCGGCGAAATGTGGGTGTTCTAGTTCGCTAGTGCGCCTCTGCCTTCCCCTTCGGGGATACAGGCGTGAGATTATGTTATGTATATTATGTATGTTATGTGATTTACAGCCTAATGGTAAACTTAAAAAAGCGCTAGTGACGGCGTCATGTGTCGGGTCGATGACTTCCCAACATGGTTGAGGAGGTCGATGGCTAGCATATGCGTCATACTCGTGAACGGGTGCTGCTTGTGAAGACTGGTCTGCCTGGACTGTTTTGTTTGCTTGTTTCAGTTCAACTTGCCGGGGCTATGGGGCTCATTGTATCTTGTATGTTACTTTGTCCTTTATTATTAGATATCTATTATTATCATTAAGCTGCTCTAATTGAAGGTCCTTCTGTATCTGGTGCTGTACTGTATTAGTAACTGACTGTAAATTGGTGTCAAAAAGAGCAATGTCAGAATTTCTTGCCTGTTCTTCTCTAGCGAAACAGCCTTCCGAACAGTAGTCCGAGCACGAAAAACTAATGTAAATGTAAATGTATTCGAGTTCGCTGCGCACTGATGACGTTTGGTTAATATTTCATACAAATTTCATAGACGCGCATCGAGTTCGAATACATTTACGGTTGTCAGAAATTTTCCTGCTCAGGCCGCTGACGGTAGAGTTAAAATTTGACTGAATCTAAATGATGTTTGAACATTTTATGGATTCAATATATGATTTAATTTGATTTGAATAAAAATCAAACATCTTTTTTATCAATTACTAAGCATAGGGATTTTAAAATTGAAATGCGACCTGTAAATCGTCGCAATTAGCACAAGATTGGCTAGATAGACATCCCCACTTTAAGTGAAACTATTATTGATATCAACTTTATGAAACACCGTGATGGGCTGTAGAGGTGACTGGTCGTAAAACTAAGCCGAATCTGATGTCCAGCATGCGTAACATAACATTAATATAAGCTCACGCCTGTATCCCCGAAGGGGTAGGCAGAGGCGCACTAGCCAACTAGTACACCCTCATTTCGCCGAGCTTAGTTCCGTCCCAGATGTGATAGGGGGCGAGCCTATCGCCATATCGGGCACAAATTCCAGACTCCGGGCTGATATGGAAAAATCAAATATCACTTCCCGACCCGGGGATCGAACCCGAGACCTCAGGACAGTAGTCGTACCGAAATACAACCACGTCACCGAGGCAGTCTGTTGTCCAGCATGCGTAAGTAAATTAATGTTTAAGGATACTTAAAAAACCGCAATTATTTTGATCAATTTTTTGAACACATGTATGTATCTTGAAAATTACTGAACCGATTTTGATGAAAATTTTACTGTACCTCAGTTTGAAAGATACTTGCTTACTCTATGGAGTCGCAACGTCATATTATAAAGTACAAAATATCATCGTCTTGTTATAAGTTATCATCATCATCATCAGCCATAGGACGTCCACTGCTGAACATAGGCCTCCCCCAAAGATTTCCAGATCGACCTATGGCTGATGATGATGATGATGATGATGATGTTATAAGTTATAATATGTTGTGATATAAAAACTCAATCGATAACGTCGTCTAAAATGTTTGATTACAATCATAAATATATTCATAAATTCTCAAAAAGATGAAATAAACAAATTTTTTACAGTAAAAATAGTAATGTTACCACAACCTCTCTCCAAAAGCACAATTTAAAGATAAAATATTTCCCAGCGAGTCGTAAACGGAGTGTGGGTCAGGGACCCGCAGAAAATGTTGAAATTAAAGGTTTTTTACTGCATCGCACCAGGGGACGGATTTAGGCAAAAAATAACATTACATGAGCTAACGGCTGTATCCCCCAAGGGGTAGGCAGAGGTGCACTAGCGAATTAGAACATATTTCGCCGTGCTTAATTCCGTTCCAGATATGGCAGGAGCGAGCCTATCGCCATATCACACAAATTTCAGACCCTGGGCTGATATGAAAAAATCCAATATCACTTTGCCCTCGCCGGGGATCGAACCCGGGACCTCAGAACGGTAGTCGTACGGAAATACAACCACGCCACCGAGGCAGTAGGACAGACGGATTAGACAGATTTCGACAACATTATCGGCCGTTTTCCCAAAAAGGAGGAGGTCCTCAATTTTTTTATGTATGTTACTCGATATCTCCGCCAAACGTGGACCGATTTTCAAAATTCTTTTTGTGTTCGATAGAGCTTATTTCAAGGGTGGTCCCATATAAATTTGGTCACGGTCGGTAAATTGGAAGTCGGTCAGTTAAGTTTTTACACTTGTGATTATTTACCGCAGACTGGCGAAACTATAACGATATTATGATATTTTGAGGAATACACAGGAGTACAGACTGCCTGGGTGGCGTAGTGGTATTGCGTGCGCGGTAGAACTATCATCCTGAGGTCTCGGGTTCAATCCCCGTGTCGAGCAAAGTGATATTGGATTTTCGGCCAACTTCAAAAAAGGAGAAGGTCCTCAATTCGTCTGTATTTTTTTTTTATGTTACGCGATATCTCCGCCAAATATGGACCGATTTCCAAGATTCTTTTTGTGTTCGATAGAGCTTATTTCAAGGGTGATCCCATATTTTGGTTACAATCGGATACATTTTGAAGTGGGTCCGTTAAATTTTTATAAGTATTTTTAAACAGCAATCATAATTTAAACTTATTTTTATAATAATCACAAGTTTAAAAATTTAACTGACTGACTTCCAATTTACCGATCGTGACCAAATTTATATGGAACCCTTGAAATAATCTCTATCGACCACAAAAAGAATTTCGAAATTCGGTCCATATTTGGCGGAGATATCGAGTAACATACATAAAAAACCGACGAATTGAGGACCTCCTCCTTTTGTGGAAGTCGGCCGAAAAATGGGTCCCACTGTTTTTTCTTAATCCATCCCTGCCCGTATCCCTGGAAAAGGGTCCTCAATAAAACTGGAATTGTAACATTGAAGCTTCCATAAAAGCTAAGCTTCCAGCGCTTTACATCGAAAATAATCCCTTAACTGTTACTTTGAATACCCAAGTTTCTATTTAAGAATCTAATAAAATATTTAGGTAAATATTTTGGGCAACAACGATAGCTCAGCGGCCTGACCAGGAAAATTTCTGACAATAAATTCTGACGGTAAATGTATTCGAGCTCGATGCGCGTCTATGACATTTCTATGAAATATTAACAGCAGCGATAGCTCAGTTGGGAATGGTACGGACTGCCGAGACAAGTGTCGGAGGTTCGAGACCTATCACAAAATGGAGCATACACCTCTGCCTTTTCTATGTTTAAAGTGTTTTGTTTGTCAAATATCGTTTGCTATAACGGTGAAGGAAAAAATTGTGAGGAAACCTGCATACCAGAGAATTTCGTCACAGGATTTTCGAAGCTATGTGAAGTCTACCAACCCGCATTAGGCCAGCGTGGTAGACTAAGGCATAACCCCTCTCATTAGTAGAGGAGGCCCGTGCCCAGCAGTGGGACAGTAATATTACAGGGCTAATATTATTATTTATTAACCAAATGTCATCAGTGCGAAGCGAGCTCGAATACATTTACGATTGTCAGAATGTTTGCTTGGGCCGCAGTTCTGACATAAGATGCAGGCTCACAAGTTTGAATCCAGCCTCAAGAGATTGCTTTCTTCTTTCTTTCTTTCTACCTTTCCTTATCCCACCTTGATGTGGGGTCGGCGTAACACACTTTTTCAAGCATGTTGCAAAAAGAATCGTTTTAATTTTTACGCCCAGCTGTCGTCTGTCGCCCCTCTCTAGGGTATCCAGTACCACGCAAATAAAATTAGAAAAATCGCTTTTCCGACCTAGGAATTGAATTTAGGACCTCCTAGTCCACAGCCCCTATATACTGCCACTAGATCAAGAAGATACATCATCATCATCATCAGCCATAAGACGTCCACTGCTGAACATAGGCCTCCCCCAAAGATTTCCAGATCGACCTGTTGGAAGCGGCCTGCATCCAGCGACTTCCTGCGACCTTTATCAGAAGAAAATTAAAATTAAATTTATTTTAATATTCTTTGCCAAGAAAATTATTATCATACAACGTTGACAATTTCCAGTTATCACAATAAATCATTTCAACATAACATAAGCTCACGCCTGTATCCCCGAAGGGGTAGGCGGAGGCGCACTAGCCAACTAGTACACTCACATTTCGCCAAGCTTAGTTCTGTCCCAGATGTGATGGGGGGCGAGCCTATCATATCGAGCACAAATTCCAGACTCTGGGCTGATACGGAAAAATCCAATATCACTACCCGACCCGGGGATCGAACCCGAGACCTCAGGACGGTAGTCGTACCGAAATACAACCACGCCACTGAGGTTTCGATTTGAAGGACAATAACGCCATTAGGAGACAAGATCCAATGTCACTGGTTACGAGTGCAGTGCACTGCCACTCGGTCTTTTATTACATCACTGTGACGCCAAAAAATTAAACTATTCTCAAATTCAGCAATACAAGTCCTAACCACTTCAGTACAAATGTAAACATCAGAATAGCTGGCGCCTTTCCAAAACGCGGCGCCATTTGAATTAATTTACTACAATTCTAGCGGCAATTTCTACTGAACTGAGCAATTTAGGTAGGGTGCCTTCGTTTGTATTTTTATAGCAGATAGGAAACGAGTAGATGGGTCACCTGATGATCTCCACCGCACCTACCTTAATGTGGAGTTGTCCCAACACACGTTTTCAAGCATGTTGCTGAAATTAATTGGATTAGTTTTTACGACTGGTTGCCTACTTGACGTCAATCCCACATGGGGACCCAGTTCCGGGCAAACCGAATTAGAAAAGTCACTTTACCTGACCTGGGAATCGAAACCAAGACCCCCAAGTCCACAGTCCGTATATGCAGTCACCAAGCTAAAGAGGCGACCGCGACTGATACAAAAAACCATGATACAAAAATAATACAACATTTAGTAGAAGGAAATAGGGAGTGGGGGAAGGTCTAGGGAGTAGTTTCCATACTCCGGGCTGATATTGAATAGAATAATCACAAGTTTAATAACTTAACGGACCGAATTCAAAATTTATCCGATCGTGACCAAATATATGAGACCACCCTTGAAATAAGCTCTATCGAACACAAAAAGAATTTTGAAAATCGGTCCACATTTGGCGGAGATATCGCGTAACATACATAAAAAAAACGACGAATTGAGGAAATTCTCCTTTTTTGAAATCGGTCGAAAACCCAGTATCACTTGGCCTTGGGATCGAACCCGAGACCTCAAGACGGTTCTATCACGCACGCAATACCTCTTCAACTGCCACCGAGGCATTATTTCGTCATTTAGGCGAAAAAGGGCTCCATTACCATCTTTCTGTAAAAACACAAATTATTTCATGAATAATTCAAAACAACACATTAAATTCCCAAAAAGTTATTCCACATCACATAAGTTTTACTTGTTTGGCACATTGCCAATGTCTGCCACACATCAACAAGTTACGTGATATAATTTGGGCTTTTTTGCCAGATATTTAATGGTCTTTTAACAGTATGAGTTTTGTGTCCTTCGTAGGCATCAATATAATATACCCTAGATGCACAGTTCTTTGCAAATATCCTCCTAAAAAGGTCTGGTCTCAGGAATAAAACAAAGAAAAAGATCACAAGTTCTACTTAAAGCAACACAAATATAACCCTATGCACGTGTTATAAAGCCTTTTAAACGAAATGAGCAAGCGTTCTTAAATTTGAATTTTGAAATTTAGAATTCCAGCGGCGTCGGACTGCATGCAAAACGAGTGCTTAAGCACTCCTTTGCTGTCCCATTTTCCGAGCGTCAACTGTGCATCTAGGTAATTAATATATCGATGTTCGTAGGTCATACTGCTAAGATTAAACGGAAATCCTTCCTGCAATATGCTTGAAAATGTGTTGCCGAAATAACCGACCCCACGTGACGGTGGGATAAGGGAAGATGGAAAGAATGATAGTTCATATTTGTAATCTTTCAATGGCCCATATCGCATCATACTTTTAATAAATAATAATAATAAATACACCCAACAGTCACACACCTAGTCCTGACCCCATACTAGGTATAACCTGTATCGTGGGTGTCAGAGACTATGAGAGACTTTCGGTCTCACAACACCCAGACTTGAAACAAATATCTGTGGGCCCCACAAACATTTGGCTCAATGCGGCAATCGAACCCGCGACCTCTCGCTTCACAGCCGGCTACTCGCCAGCTGCGCCACGGAGGCTGTGAAAGCCTGTTGCATGTTGCAGAAAGGATTTGGCTTTTCAACAACCACCCCCATGCCTGATGTCAACCTCCCATGGAAGATCTAATCCCAAGAAAATTTGTGTTTGGAAAATGAGGCACGGCCTATCACATATTCTGGGACGGAAATGAGCTCGGCGAAATGTGAGTTCAAGTTCTCTAGTTGGGATTTTGACGGGAAGTCTGACAGGGTGAGCGTCGCTTGTGAAAATTATTTCATATTATTCTATAGAGCTGTGTTTGTTGTCTTTAAGTGAAGTGGTTTAATGCATCAAACTTCAGTGAAGATGGACAGTATAATGTGGAAACTTTTAAACCGGTGATGTTTGATGAGTTTTGCTTGGTGCGTTGGCTGGCTTTGTTCGATAGATTCGCCGAGTGAAGGTCATCGCACTGGAAGGAATTACCGCCATAATCCCAGCAGGACCTTGAGATCATCCACATCTGGGTCTCATGGTCATTGTGAAAATATAATTGCTCTATTTACCTTGACATTGGCTAAATCATCGCATATGCGTGGAAGCCATTATTTTTAAAAGAAGAAATTCTCTGTTTCGGTTCTATCTACCCATTTGGGGATACAGGCGTGAGCTTATGTATGTAACTTATCTACCACAACAGCGTTTTTGTTCACGTCTGTTTAAATACATCCATTGTCTCATCTCTGTAGATAAATAATGAGGCTCCTTAATAAGACGTTTTAATTAAATATTAATTCATGATTTATATTTAGCTTTTGTAATTAATTTGATTTACAGCGGACGCTGACCCGTAGCTAATTTTAATTTCAAACGCCATGTTTCTTAATAAGGAAAATTCAAATGTTTGAATCAATATTTCAGTTGATTTTACAAACGGCTTAATTAGCGTTGATATTGTTATGAAATCATAACTAATATATAAAGAGTTTATTTGTATATTTCAACGCGAAAATTTCTGATTCGGATTTAGGATTTTGTATAATATACCGAGGGGCATAGGCCCCAGTTATATCCTACAATGTTGTAAGGCCTTGTACCAAAAATCAATCGATTCCTACCTAGGATGATACGCGAGGCTATTGAAATTAAAAAACATCCTAATTTCAATAGAGAAGATGGTTGGAAGCTTGCACAAGCCTGGGATCCAATTATACATTTAATCAAATCGGAACCCAAAAGACCAGCTGCCAGACCTCAAGACACTGTGAGCTCGTACTGCGTAGATTGGAACATAAACGGTTAACTTTTTAAATCTGTATAATTCTAAAATGAAGGTAGATTTTGTAATACTAACATTCTTGGACAAATGACATCTCAGTCCAACCCGTGACCACGAAGACTGCAAAGCCTTCGAAACGTCGGGAATAAAAATTAAAACCAAATCGTGATAAAATCCGTAAAAATAATTTTATTTCAATGAATAGCATTCGCGTAAACTTAAGAAATCAGTATAAAAATCAATCGAGTAGGTTTTTTTTACAGCACATCTTGGCAAACGAGCAGATGGGTCACCTGATGGTAAGTGATCTCCACCGCCCATGGACACCTAAGACACAAAAAGAATCATGGGTGCGTTGCCAACCTAAAAGGAGGGAATGGAAGGGGAGGGGAAAGGGATTGGGAAAGGGAGGGGGGGAAATGGGCCACCGGAAATCTCATTCACCGAACGATACGCGACAGCAAGCTGCTACTTTACGTAGGTTTTCTGTGAAACAGTGGTATCTAACCGGTCGAGCCGGCCCATTCGTAACGTCTACAGCGTGGCTCCACCACTCACAGAACACTAGGTGAAATAGTTTGGCCACAGGATTGATTTTCAGTTTTCTCAACGGAGTCGCCGACAACAGCTAGTGTTGCATTCTTTCTACCTGCCCTTATCCCACCTTAATGTGGGGTCGGCGCCACATACTTTTTCAAGCATGTTACAGAAAATAACGGCTTAATTTTTACGACCGGCCGCCTGCCTGACATCAACCCCCTCTGAGGTATCCAATCCCGGGCAAATTAAATTAGAAAATTGGGGGCAAAAGCTAGTGCTTATAAAACATAAAAGCACGTCTCCTGCACATGTTTTTCTCGAAACAAAACACAAAAAACTTACATAAATAGATGATTTTGCTGTCTCCTGCTCATAGAACAATGGACAATAGACAAGTTTAACAACTTAACGGACCGACTTCAAATCCGATCGTCACCAAATTTATATAGGACCACCCTTGAAATAAGCTCTATCGAACACATTTTTTACAGTAAAAATAGTAATGTTACCACAACCTCTCTCCAAAAGCACAATTTAAAGATAAAATATTTCCCAGCGAGTCGTAAACGGAGTGTGGGTCAGGGACCCGCAGAAAATGTTGAAATTAAAGGTTTTTTACTGCATCGCACCAGGGGACGGATTTAGGCAAAAAATAACATTACATGAGCTAACGGCTGTATCCCCCAAGGGGTAGGCAGAGGTGCACTAGCGAATTAGAACATATTTCGCCGTGCTTAATTCCGTTCCAGATATGGCAGGAGCGAGCCTATCGCCATATCACACAAATTTCAGACCCTGGGCTGATATGAAAAAATCCAATATCACTTTGCCCTCGCCGGGGATCGAACCCGGGACCTCAGAACGGTAGTCGTACGGAAATACAACCACGCCACCGAGGCAGTAGGACAGACGGATTAGACAGATTTCGACAACATTATCGGCCGTTTTCCCAAAAAGGAGGAGGTCCTCAATTTTTTTATGTATGTTACTCGATATCTCCGCCAAACGTGGACCGATTTTCAAAATTCTTTTTGTGTTCGATAGAGCTTATTTCAAGGGTGGTCCCATATAAATTTGGTCACGGTCGGTAAATTGGAAGTCGGTCAGTTAAGTTTTTACACTTGTGATTATTTACCGCAGACTGGCGAAACTATAACGATATTATGATATTTTGAGGAATACACAGGAGTACAGACTGCCTGGGTGGCGTAGTGGTATTGCGTGCGCGGTAGAACTATCATCCTGAGGTCTCGGGTTCAATCCCCGTGTCGAGCAAAGTGATATTGGATTTTCGGCCAACTTCAAAAAAGGAGAAGGTCCTCAATTCGTCTGTATTTTTTTTTTATGTTACGCGATATCTCCGCCAAATATGGACCGATTTCCAAGATTCTTTTTGTGTTCGATAGAGCTTATTTCAAGGGTGATCCCATATTTTGGTTACAATCGGATACATTTTGAAGTGGGTCCGTTAAATTTTTATAAGTATTTTTAAACAGCAATCATAATTTAAACTTATTTTTATAATAATCACAAGTTTAAAAATTTAACTGACTGACTTCCAATTTACCGATCGTGACCAAATTTATATGGAACCCTTGAAATAATCTCTATCGACCACAAAAAGAATTTTGAAAATCGGTCCACATTTGGCGGAGATATCGAGTAATACATAAAAAAAAACACGAATTGAGGACCTCCTCCTTTTTAGAACTCGGTCGAAAATTGTCTACAGAATGGGTTTATTAAAATAAATAAATAAATACACCCAACAGTCACACACATAGTCCTGCCCCCTCACTATGTTTAAGCTATCGTGGGTATAGTACTACCGGAAACTTTCGGTCTCACTACAACCATACCTGAAACAAATATCTGTGTCACACAAACATTTGTCTTGTGATCGAACCCGCGGACGCTCGCTTCACAGCCGGTTACTCGTCCGCTAGCTTACTTCTACCAAAATGCCACACAAGTCTCTATAGATAGTTTTCGACTGACTTCCAAAATTGTTTTATGTATGTTACGCGCACTAGCGTAATAATGGACATAGAGCTAGGAATATTGAAACATAACATAACATAAGCTCACGCCTGTATCCCCGAAGGGGTAGGCAGAGGCGCACTAGCGAACTAGAACACCCACATTTCGCCGAGCTTAGTACCGTCCCAGATGTGATAGGGGGCGAGCCTATCGCCATATCGGGCACAAATCCCAGACTCCGGGCTGATATGGAAAAATCCAATATCACTTTGCCCGACCCGAGGATCGAACCCGAGACCTCAGAACCGTAGTCGTACCGAAATACCACCACGCCACCGAGGCAGTCACATTGAAAGTGAAGCTGGGTGCATGTGTGTGTGCGTGCGTAGGACACTTTTGTACAGGCACGTTTGTGTGCGTGGCTTCTCTGTGACGTCCGATTAACCATAGGCGGTATGGTGTCCTTTTTTCTTTACTCTGTCTATCTATATGTCTCTTTGTCTATATTAAATGCACGCTGCTGCGAGGTGTCCTTATTTTTCGTCCGACTTCCACAAAAAGAGGAGGTCCTCAATTCGTCTGTAAGTTTTTTTAAGTATGGTGCGCGATATCCGCCGAATGTGGATCGGTTTTCAAAATTATTTTTGTATTCGATAGAGCTTAATTCAAGGGTCGCATATAAATTTATTGTCACCTTTCTTAAGGTGACATTTTCTTTCTTTCATTCCGACGACCTGATAAAGGTCGCAGGAAGTCGCTGGATGCAGGCCGCTTCCAACAGGTCGATCTGGAAATCTTTGGGGGAGGCCTATGTTCAGCAGTGGACGTCCTATGGCTGATGATGATGATGATATAAATTTGGTCACGATCGGATTGGAAGTTGGTCTGTTAAGTTTTTATATACTAAATAACCTACATTTGTCCTTAGTAATTCGAGAACCTTCCGAAAATTCGGTCAGATGTCCGCAAAGGCAAATGTGATCGATCGACGCTATTTCAGTTTGCACAGTCCCAATATAAACGTGATGTATCTCTTACAATAGGGTGGGAAATATTGTGAAACTCAGTGGCGAAGGCTTCATATAAGAAAGAAATAAAGAAAATGTTTGTTGTCACTGAACGCATGCAAGCATCAGTTACTATGTTAAACTTAGAAATAATACATACATACATACATAAGCTCACGTCTGTATCCCCGAAGAGGTAGGCAGAGGCGCACTAGCGAACTAGACACTCACATTTCGCCGAGCTTAGTTCCGTCCCAGATGTGATAGGGGGCGAGCCTATCGCCATATCGGGCACAAATTCCAGACTCCGGGCTGATATGGAAAAATCCAATATCACTTTGCCCGACCCGGGGATCGAACCCGAAACCTCAGAACCATAGTCGTACCGAGATACCACCACGCCACCGAGGCAGTCAGTAGAAATAATACATTTCTTTTTTTTTTTTTATAGCAGAGATTGGCAAACGAGCAGATGGGTCACCTGATGGTAAGTGATCTCCACCGCCCATAGACACCCAAGACACAAAAAAGAATCATGGGTGAGTTGCCAACCTAAAAGGAGGGAATGGAAGGGGAGGGAAGGGGATTGGGAAAAGGAGAGGGGAAATGGGCCACCGGAAATCTCACTCACCGAACGAAACGCGACAACAAGCTGCCACTTTACGTCGGTTTTCTGTGAGACAGTGGTATCTAACCGGTCGAGCCGGCCCATTCGTGCAATAGACGTTACTGTCTACAGCGTGGCTCTACTACTTGAGAATAATAAATAATAAATTAAAAAGCAAAAAGAAAGAAGTATATAATAATATAGTGCATGCGTACATTGTGACAAAAGGTGGCCAACTCAGCATATTGATTGATTGATGATTTTTATCATAACACAGCGCTGGTTTTCAGTGGCAGTGGTTTTTATAACTCTACTCCTTCTGGCTTCCCGTTATAAAATCTATATTTATACATTTATTCAAACATACCTATGCAATTAAACAAAATTGAAGAGTCTGTAATTTAAAATTATCAGCTTTTCAGTAAATGCATACCGTACTTGTAAAAAGAAATATATTTTTGTCAGTCTGTTCCGGCTAATCTCTGAAACGGCTCGACCAATTTTGACGGGACTTTCACGGGCAGATAGCTGATGTTATACGAAGTAACTTAGGTTACTTCTTTTAGAAAAATTGTTTCCCGAATGGATGTAAAAAAAGTGATGGATGGAGCGCTAAGAACATTGAAAGTGAAGCAGGATTTTCGGCTCATTCGATTAGTCGCCACCGTTACATTTTTTTATAGCAGAAACTGACAAACAAGCAGATGGGTCACCTGATGGTAAATGATCTCCACCGCGCATAGACACCCAAGACACAAAAAGGATCATGGGTGCGTTGCCAACCTAAAAGGAAGGAAATAGGGATTTGGAAAGGGGGGGGGGGAGAATCGGGCCACCGGAAATCTCACTCATCGATCGAAACGCGTCAGCGAGCTGCCACTTTACGTCGATTTTCTGTGCGACAGTGGTATCAAACCGGTCGAGCCGGCCCATTCGTGCTGTACACGTCATTGTCTACAGCGTGGCTGTACCTGTAAGTTGAAGATATATTAACAATAGGAAATATAAAAAGTACCCTTAACCGACGCGAATGTATGAAGAGATTGATGAAAGTAGATGAAGCGAAAGTAGTGTGTCAGAATCGGGCGAAATGGAAACCCATAGTCTCTGCCTACCCCTATGGGATACAGGCGTGATATTATGTATGTATGTATGTATGTAGCTGTACCACAACGTGTTGATAGGTCGAATGGGCAGAAAACACTCATGCACTTTCAATATTCCTAGCGCTCCATCCATCTTTTGTTACATCCGTGATCCCGAAAAGTAAACTTCCACGCAGAGTGATGTAACATTTTTAGGACAAAAGGCAGCATAGATACCCTAGAGTTCAAGATTCCTTCACACGACATTATCTTCGCCCAAAACCCTAGAATTTGTCTGTAAAAATATCTTATGATAATAAGAAACATTAAAAGTTTCCGAGAGCGATCTTCAAAAGACATTTGTCATAAAATTTGCGGAGGGATCCGAATGAATATTTAGGGAGGTCAGAACCTCATTTTTGGTATAATTTTGCGACGTTTGCGGTAAAAGGGTGCTTTATAGTATAGGAAATGTTAGTGCCCAAACTATTTTTGAAATGATATTAATCAAAAGTTTAAAACCTTTCGATTTCAAAACTTATTCGATCGTGACCAAATATATTTGGGACCACCCTTGGAATAAGCTTTATCGAATACAACATTTTGAAGATAGAAAGAAAGAAAAAAGAAAGAAAGAATAAAAGAGACAGACTATTCTTAACCATTTGCTCAGCTGTTTTTATAAGTCCGGTTCTCTCGAAGGGCTTGCGGCATGACTTGATGGTTGGTTGAGACGGGTATGGGGGTATCCCTGTATCTGCATCTGTCATCCGTCTGTCTTGTCGCAAGCCCCTCGATTTGCTTCTTCCCTCTTTGGATTCGGAGTGAGAAAAAACATAAATAGGCCGGCATGATTCTGACGACCATTGATAAACAGTGTTTGTCAGTGGTCGCTAGTTTTTTTGGACTGCACTACGCTTACCATCAGGTGCAGTGTAGTCACTTTGCCTCGGATAAAAAAAATAAGTAAGGCCCCATATTTTTGATACGGTGTTTGAATATTACAGCCATGGTGTAGACAGTAATATCTACAGCACGAATGGGCCGGCTCGACCGGTTTGATACCATTGTCTCACAGAGAACCGACGTAAAGACAGTTTACTGTTGCATAAATTCGGTGCGAGATTTTCGGTGACCCCATTCCCCTTCTTTTAGATTGTCAACGCACCCATGATTTTTTGTCTAGGGTATCTATGGGCCGTGGAGATCATTTACCATTAGCAGTGTAACCACGACCTCTTATAGCAGTATTATTATAAACGTTCTTCATTTGTTTTGTATGGGAATCGGTACAAGTAAAATTATAATAATACTGCTATAAGAGGTGGTGGTAACCCCCCAGGTGACCATCTGCTCGTTTGCCAGTCGATGGTTATTATTCTGAAAAAGAGCAACGTCAGAGTTTCTTGCCCGTTCTTCTCTGGCGAACCAGCTTTCCGAACTGGCGGTAGAGTAAAACTTTTTGACGGAATCTAAACAATAACATAACATAAGCTCACGCCTGTATCCCCGAAGGGGTAGGCAGAGGCGCACTAGCGAACTAGAACACACACATTTCGCCGAGCTTAGTTCCGTCCCAGATGTGATAGGGGGCGAGCCTATCGCCATATCGGGCACAAATTCCAGACTCCGGGCTGATATGGAAAAATCCAATAACACTTTGCCCGACCCGGGGATCGAACCCGAGACCTCAGAACCGTAGTCGTACCGAAATACCACCACGCCACCGAGGCAGTCTAAACAATGTGTGACATTTTATGGATTTGATGCTATAAATAAAATAGTGTAGAAATACCACGAAATTCCCTAACTTCAGACCCTATTATCAACTAAAATTCCAGACCGTTGGGCCTTGGCCGCATTTCAAGCGGATATCCGAAGTTCGCTAATAATCGAGATCACTCGGGCAAGAGTTACTCAAAGTTAGGTAAACGACTGATATTAACCGTCCAATGAATGCGGGAACGCCGAATTTCATGTCATTATATTTTAGTTATGGGTTGCTAAAATTGTAATTACTGAATTAAATTCTTCGTTATTAGATTTTTTGTTATTATGTTTCTTTAATGTTTCGACTGACTTCCACAAAGGAGAATGTATTAAATTCGTCTGTTTTTTATGTATTTATGTATTACATAATATTGAACACCCACATTTCGCCGAACTTAATTCCGTCCCAGATGTGATAGACGAGCCTATCGCCATATCGGGCACAAATCCAGACTCCGGACTGATACTAAAAATCCAATATCGCCTTGCCCGACCCGGGGATCGAATCCGAAACTTCAGGACGGTAGTCGTACCGAAATACCACGCCACCAAGGCAGTATGTACAAAAAGGATATAATCACAAGTTTAAAAACTTAACGGACCGACTTTAAATCCGATCGTGACCAAATGTATATAGGACTACACTTGAAATGAGCTCTATCGAACACAAAAAGAATTTTGAAGGTCCACAATCTGCAAAGATATCGCGTAACAAACATAAAATCCACATTCTGCGAAGATATAAACATACATAAAAAAATACAGCGAATTGAGGACCTTCTCCTTTTTGGAAGTCGGTCAAAAAGGGTAAAATTACCCAATACCGCGCTCAAGGGGAGCTGGTAAAAGTTTAATGGGCACGTAAAGTTTGTGATGGCGTTAGTTGCTACTTGCCAATTTGCATGCGGTCAACTAATGTTCTGCTTACGAAGTTAGGGTGGCTTTCACTTGAAGTTTCTATTTTATTTCGGTAGCTCGAGCACGAAAAACTAATGTAAATGTAAATGTATTCGAGTTCGCTGCGCACTGATGACGTTTGGTTAATATTTCATACAAATTTCATAGACGCGCATCGAGTGCGAATACATTTACGGTTGTCAGAAATTTTCCTGCTCAGCGGCATCAGTGCGCAGCGAACTCGAATACATTTACATTTACATTAGTTTTTCGTGCTCGGGCTTCAGGCCGCTGATGTCACTTATGTATCTTTTAGACGATTTGCAGACGAACGACTTTGGGTAATGCAACGTAAACGTGTCAAAAGATTTTGTAGGGGAAAAATGTACTTCATAGATTTTTCGACTGACTTCCAAAAAAAGGACTACAATTCATCCGTATTTTTTTTTATCCGGGCACGGCAAAGTGACTACACTGCACCTGAAGGTAAGCGTAGAGCAGTCCAAAAAACTAGTGACCACTGACAAACACTGTGTTTATCAGTGGTCGTCAGAATCATGCCGGTCTATTTATGCTTCTTCACACTCCGAATCCGAAGAGGGAAGAAGCAAATCGAGGTGCTTGCGACAAGACAGGCGGATGACCGATGCAGATACAGAGATACCCTCATACCCGTCTCAACCAATCATCATTACATGCCGTAAGCATATTTTTTTAATGTATGTTACGCGATATCTCCGCCAAATGTGGATCGATTTACAAAATTATTTTTGTGTTCGATAGAGCTTATTTCAAGGGTGATTTCATGTAAATTTGGTCACGATCGGATGTGAAGTCGGTCTGCAAAGTTTTTAACATTGTGATTATGATCTATCTAGTAAGGTTCAGCCAGCGTTTGCATGTAAGCGCAAAAAATGTGTTTATTTTGGCATCGCATTAGAAAGTTCTAAAATTATTAGTATTTCTCTACTATATTATACATTTATTGTATGCTTGTTTGTAATATTGAATTAACCGTTTTTTATTACATGTATATGAATATACATACGGTATACATTAATATTAAATTTTTTACAATTTTTGTCTCTGTCTGTCTGTTTGTTTGTCCCGGCTAATCTCTGAAATGGCTGGACCTATTTTGACGGGACTTTTATTGGCAGGTAGCTGATGTAATAAGGAGTAACTTAGACTACGTTTATTTTAGACGCAATAAAAAAACATACTGATTTCTTAAGTTTACGCGAATATTATACATTGAAATAAAACTATTCTTACGGATTCTATCACGATTAGGTTTTAATTATTATTCCCGACGTTTCGAAGGCTTTGCAGTCTTCGTTGTCACGGGTCAGACTGAGGTGTCATTTGTCCAAAAAAGGTTAGTGTTACAATACCTACCATCATTAAAAAAATAGTAATAATTAAAACCTAATCGTGATAGAATCCGTAAGAATATTTTTATTTCAATGCATAATAAAAAAAATTAAAGAATTTATTGTTAGGCGGAACGAAGTTCGCCGGGTCAGCTAGTTATACATATAAACCTTCCTCTTGAATCACTCTATCTATTAAAAAACAACGCATCAAAATCCGTTGCATAGTTTTGAAGATCTAAGCATACATAGGGACATAGGGACAGACAGACAGACAGCGGGAAGCGACTTTGTTTTATACTATCATATCCTCCTGC
The DNA here is from genome assembly GCA_036417725.1 of Clanis bilineata. NCBI lineage: Eukaryota > Metazoa > Arthropoda > Insecta > Lepidoptera > Sphingidae > Clanis > Clanis bilineata. The sequence continues at coordinate 3,891,433 of CM071165.1, forward strand.
CCTTATCCCCATTTTTCTTTGGGGTCGGCGCAACATGTTTTCGACTTCCATACATGCCTATCAGCCATCATCTCGTCATTCACCCCTTTTTCTTTCATGTCCTTCCTTATACAGTCCACCCACCTCTTCTTTGGCCTTCCTCTACCTCTCCATCAACAGCCATATTCATCACTTTCTTACCCACGTATGTCTCTTTCTTTCTCATAACATGCCCATACCAAGACAAACGGTTTCTTTTCAATCTATCTACCACAGGTGCCATTTTCAAGCTTTTTTTTTATGGAAGAGGGGGCAAACGAGCAAGTGGGTCACCTGATGTTAAGTGATCACCGCCGCCCATAAATATCCACAATACCAGGGGAATCATGGATGCGTTGCCGGCCTTTGAGGTAGATATAGGCTCTTTTCTTGAAGGTTCCTAACTCGTAACGGTCAGGAAACACAGCCGCCGAAAGCTGGTTCCACAAGCACGTTGCACGCGGAAGAAAGTTCCTTGTAAACCGCACTGTTGAGGAACGCCATTCATCCAGGTGGTAAGGATGAAACTTCAGCTTGTAGCGTGTGGTACGATAATGGAATTCGGCGGCTGGTATTAGGCCAAACAATTCCTCGGAACATTCCCCGTGGTACAAGCGGTAAAGAATCGAGTCGAATCAACGCAAGAGGATCGAGTCGAATCGATTGCGTTTGACTATCGACGATCCGAACCGCTCTATGTTGGATAGGGTCAAATGGAAGGAGTTGGTACTGAGGTGCCCCTGCCCAGAGGTGAGAGCAGTATTCCATATGAGGTCGAACCTGTGCCTTCCTCTAACGTGCTCATTCCTAACTCTATCCATCCTCGTCACTCCACACATCAATCTCAACATTCTCATTTCTGCTGCGTGCAATCGTTTCTCATCCGTCTTCTTTGTTTTATACTATGTAGTGTGTAAATTATAACAAGCGCCCTCGCGTTATAATAAGTCATAGATGGCGTTACTGACGTTTGAGTTAAGTTTTTTGTATGGAAACTTGTTTGGCAGCCCCTCTATAATTAGTAAAATAAAAATAAAAATAAAAATCTTTATTGATCACGTAGGCATGTAAAAAAGCACTTATGATAAGTCAACACAAGTAAATTTTTAAATTAGGATTAATATAATTTACATTATATATTTGAATTAGACAACAGGCAGGCAAGTATGGACATAATAACGATGGGATGTCTGAGATAGGGTGATAAGGGGAAATAGGAATAGAGTGTAAGGGAATGGATTGTATGGGAATGGCATATGGCAGGAATGGTGGCAGGGGATTGACTGGAAATACTGGAAGCAGTTGGGATTGGTGCGTGAGGCCCTATCCTAGCTAACCTACCAGCCTTTCTCTAGCTACCTACGGATGACGACCCGAAGAAGAAAGGCAGAAAGAAACTCCGGGCTTATTTTTTTCATCATCAATTGTCACCATTTCTTTTTTATTTTCTTTTGTCTATTTTCCTTTTTTAAAAAATTTGATTTACAAATTGTCAATACAATTGATAATCATATTTATATGGATTCACGCATCCTCAATACCACTGGAGGTGTAATTACCAAAAGAATGATTAAAAGGTGAAATGACATTGTAGGATGCAAAAACCCATACTAACAAAAATCCTTATATCTATTAGTAATATTAAATCTCTTTGCAGAACTATACTAAAAGGTAAAATAAAACCGAGGCCACTTGTTACCGCTAAACTTTTGCCGAAATTTATTCCCGTGTGTAAGCTGCGGACGTCGGCTCGACAGATTTATCGTCACGGACTAGCTTTTGATGAATTTATTGTTTTTTTCTCTGGTACGTTTTGATTGGCTGTGTATTTCGGGAATTTAATGGCACTGTGTTTTCAATTGTCTGAACTTTTTAGTGCTAGAGCTCTCTGTAGACAGTGATGTCCACACGAAACAACCTGCTTGACCGATATTTAGAAATATTTTAGGTTTCTTTATACTTTAGGTTAACTTTTCTATCCAGTGTTTTCAATTGGTACAGTATGGGAAAATCGGAAACTATAGAATTATTTCTCTTATTTTCTATATTGATCCTTGAGTGGTAGAGCCACGCTGTAGACAGTTACGTCTACAGCACCAATGGGCCGTCTCGATCTGTTTGATACCACTGCCTCATAGAAAACCGATGTACAGTCAGCTCGCTGTCGCGTTTTGTTCGGTAAGTGAGCTTTGCGGTCGCTCAATTCCCCTCCTCCCATTCCCAATTCCTACTTCCCTCCTTATAAGGCAACCCACGCATGATTTTTTATGACTTGTGTATCTTAGCAGTGGAGATCACTTACCATCAGGTGACCCATATGTTCGTTTGCCAGTTTATGCTATAAAAATCCCATAGATGTAGTTATTAGCTAAGTACAATAGGTAGTAGATATAAGTTTATGGCCCATGTACGCATAAGTATGACCAATAAAATCATATTTCAATAACGTTTAACCCGGCTTTGGAACCTTGTACTGTGCGTGATCAAATAAATAAATACACCCAACAGTCACACACATAGTCCTGACCCCACACTAAGATCGAGTCTTGTGTCGTGGGTATCAGGAACCTAGAGAGACTTGTGGTCTCACAACACCTTGACCTGAAACAAATATCTGTGGCCCACACAGACATTTGTGTCGGTGAAGGAATCGAACCCGCAACCTCACGTTTCACAGCCGGCTACTCGCTCCCTGCGCCACGGAGGCTGACATATGATATGTAGCATGCACTTGGCAGTTTGTTTTACTTTTCAAAGTTGGTTTTTATGCTTCATTTTTGTATATTATCTTCCAGTATAAAGTGTCTTACCCCCAAATGGTCAAACGCCTGCCTAAATATTTAGGATGGCCTTATCGATTTAAGCACTCGTTATTCTTCAATTTGGCATGGTCAAACAGAACCTATCTCTTCACATTAAATGTAAGCAGGACCCAGTTTAAGGCCCGCTTATTTCGTAAAACGGCATGGTCAACAACTACCTAACGTTTGACAGCTATTTAAGGCCCGCTTAACTAGCAATTGATCGAAATTAGTTTGAGATTGCCTGCGACTAATCTCAAATAAAAAACACGAAAGTTTGTGAAGATGTATGGATGTTTTGTTACTCTTTTACACCAGAATGGCTGAAGAGATCTGAATGAAATTTGGCACAGAGATAGATTAAAGTCTGAAATAGCACACAGGCTACTTTTTTTCCCCGAAAAAATATATGGTTTTCGTAGGATAGATTTGTTTAAATAAATAAAATTTCACGCGAACGGAATGGCGGGCATAGGTTTGTATTTAATAATTTCCGTGTTCCGTGTAGTGTTTACCTACCCCTTGATTTCAATAAAATGTATTTTTCCTCAATATCATTATCTAAACTAGAATATAGCACACTCGAAGAAGCCAAGACAAATAAAACACTTCACAAATACAATGATTAATTTTATTAAATCCGATTCAACACTACTGCATGTTGCCGGATTCCTCGCCAATATAATGGTTTTTAGATGGTTCTGATGAAGCCGGTGTGAACTAGGACGTCCTGAATTCCATTCTCAGATCGGGCGGAGTATTTTTTTGGGACGGACGGCAGTCCCTGGCAATAAAAATTCGAGAAGACTCCTTTTATTGAAACGCTCCAAGAAATATCCTCCATATCCAAACTTCAAAGTTTCCATAATCTCTCCATCTTCGTTGATGTTTATTACATAAAACAAAATCACTTCACATACAACAAACACAGTTATTTAAATACGAAAATAAATATAAACAAACAGGTCGCCATTTGCCAAAAAAATTGTTTCGTTTCTTCCACACAAATCATTGGCTAAGGACGAAAGAAACATTCTGCCAAGTGGTAAATATTTAAACAGCATAATAATAAATATTAAAAAAAGATCCATTTTAAGTTCCGTTTCTATTATATAAAAATGTGTTTACCTTCACAATAACAAAATATCTTAGATTATCCTAAAAAGATAGACAGAGATAACATAAACATTACAGAAAAATTTACTACAGATGAAATACAATCGGAATGGCACATGAATAGCAAAAAGGTTAAATAAACATTTTTGAATCGTGTATTCTGCCAATTATTTCTTATATATATCTGTTAAAAAAAAAAACTAAATTAAATATAATGATTCTACGTGAAACGAAACAAAAATATAATTTTATTAAAATTTTGTAATCGAGAACAAACTTTTATTATCTGTAGCAAAATGATTGATCCTCAGCTGATTTTTCCGCCAAGTCTTCTCAAGTGCTTAGGACCATGCCGCTCAAAAATTATTGTCTGCTTAACTTTGGGTAGTGCTCAAATGACTTGGATGACTGAGCACTGTTTGACCATTCGGCCCTTAACCACTTCAAAACTAATTTGATGTAATAACTTGGTAACCAAATTAGTTTTTGGTTATTACTAATTGCTACCAATTAGTCTTTAATTAAGTTCAATTTAAAGTTTGATGCGTTTTAAAAATGTATTTTACATTTTTGTATGACTAGTTGCAACGCGCGATTTCGCTTGCATTTCAACCTTAAACCTTAAATATCTTTCCAAATTATCACAAGTTTAAAAACTTAACGGACCGACTTCAAAACTTTCCGATCGTGAGCAAATATATATGGGACCACCCTTGAAATAAGCTTTATCGAACACAAAAATAATTTTGAAAATCGGTCCACATTTGGCAGAGATATCGGGGAACATACATAAAAAATACAGACGAGTTGAGGACCTCCTCCTTTTTGGAAGTCGGTCAATAAAAGTGGCCTAAGCTGCTAATAAATATATAAATAAATAAATATATGCTATTTGTATAATTAAATATATGTTTCCATGTCTTGTACCTGTACGCCACCACACTTGTGTCAATAAATAATTCTTTCTTTCTTTCTTTTTTTCTTTCTTTCTAATAACATTAAATGTCTGTTAGTGAAAGTGTGGTCAAAATCGGTACAGCTGTGCGGAGGTTCGCCAAAATAAAACAGAGACCATTTTTTTATTGTTTTTATCATAATTACTGTGTGGATATAAGGGGGCTTTCATTAAGCAAGTAGTTGGCAAAAATTAAGCAGAATCTTTTGTGCAACATGCTTGAAAATTTTTTTTACACCCGTCCCAAATTGCAGTGGGGTGTGAGTATAATATATTTTTTATATTACCTATATTTAAAAATGTAAAAAAGTTAAATCCTGTAATATTATTGTACTGCTGGGCACCGGCCTCTTCTACTAATGAGAAGGGTTAGGCCTTAGTCTACCACGCTGGCCTAATGCGAGTTGGCAGACTTCACATACCTTCGAAATTATTGTGGAGAAATTCCCGGGTATGCAAGTTTTCTCACGATGTTTTCCTTCACCGTTGTAACAAGCGATAATTCACAAAGAACACACTTAACATGGAAAGCTAGGGCTGTGTGCTCCATTTTGGGGTAGGTCCTTTAGGCGAAGCGTGAAGAAGCATTTATGCGGGCCGACATAACTGTGGTACCATTCATAAACTCCGTTTATCAATGGTCGCTGTTTTTTTTGGGACTGGACTACGCTTACCAACAGTAGTACCAACAGCCCGAGCACGAAAAACTAATGTAAATGTAAATGTATTCGAGTTCGCTGCGCACTGATGACGTTTGGTTAATATTTCATACAAATTTCATAGACGCGCATCGAGTTCGAATACATTTACGGTTGTCAGAAATTTTCCTGCTCAGGTCGCTGGTGTAGTGTAGTCATTTTTCCGTGTTCGGATAAAAAAAAAGGTTTCGAACCTCCGATACTGAGCTATCACTGCTGATAGCTTGTCAAATAGAGGTAAAAAATTAGCAAAAATACCTAATTTTCTAGTGTTTACAAATTTTTTATCGAAAAACTTTTCCGAAGCAATGTTCCCAAAGCAGTGCATTTAATAGTTAGCTTGTTTCACTTTACTAAGAGTTTTGGCGAACTGCCACGAACGAATTGTTCAACAAAACCGCATAATAAAGAGTCCATGAGATTCTATTGCCCTAAGTAAGGTAGAATTTAAAGTAATTAAGACAATGGATAATGCAAGGTGGATAGACGACCGAAAAAGAGTACTATTTTCACGTTAAAAATTACCAAATGACAAGTTCTTGAATCTAATGCAACATTAGTGCACTTTTTAAATTAAATTTCGGTGGAATTTTGAGTCACTAAATGAAATCGACAAATCGACATAGCCCAGAGGATTAGCAAGTTGAAATGGCAGTGGGCAGGGCACTAGCTCGTAGAACTGATAGCCGATGGGGCAGAAAAGTTCTCGAGTGGAGACCACGTACCGGCAAGCGCAGCGTAGGACGTCCACCTACAAGGTGGACCGACGACCTGATAAAGGTTGCAGGAAGTCGCTGGATGCAGGCCGCTTCCAACAGGTCGATCTGGAAATCTTTGGGGAGGCCTATGTTCAGCAGTGGACGTCCTATGGCTGATGATGATGATGATGACGATGATGAAATGAAATCGAATCGAAGTGAAATTCGTATATAGTGTCAAGAGTCAGGGGGCTGATAATGTCGTAAGAAGACGCTGAACGCAGGCAGATTTCAAAAAGGTCGATCTGGAAATCTTTGGGGAGGCCTATGTCCAGTACTGGATATCGTGTGGCCTATCATGACGATAGATTAAATAATCAAAAGTTTAAACTTAACGCTGGCACAGCCGCGGGTAAAAAGTAGAAGTAACTATACCTAGTGGGTAGTGCAAATAGCTCGTAGAACTGGTAGCCGATGGGGCAGAAAAGTTGTCGAGTGGAGACCACGTACCGGCAAGCGCAGCGTAGGACGTCCACCTACAATGTGGACCGACGACCTGATAAAGGTCGCAGGAAGTCGCTGGATGCAGGCCGCTTCCAACTGGTCGATCTGGAAATCTTTGGGAGAGGCCTATGTTCAGCAGTGGACGTCCTATGGCTGATGATGATGATGATGATGAACTATACCTAGACAGATACAAAACAAACCTGCTTCGCAAACTTCATTCCTTTATTTTGAACGCACAATACATCCATGCGACACATTGTTTCAAAAAACTCCGCACGAGTATAACAAAGGCTCCGTCACTCCGAAACGTACCAACTTTTGTTTAATTAAAATTCTGGCGGGTTTTTCCTATTCCCAATAAATGAGCGCAGAGATTCATGTTTTTTTTTATCCGAGCACGGCAAAGTGACTACACTGCACCTGATGGTAAGCGTAGTGCAGTCCAAAATACTAATGACCACAGACAAACAATTGGATTTATCAGTGGTCGTCAGAATCATGCCGGCCTATTTATGCTTCTTCACACTCCGAATCCGAAGAGGGAAGAATACGAGGAGCTTGTGACTAGACAGGCGGATGACCAGATACAGGGATACCCCCATACCCGTCTCAATCAACCATCAAGTCATGCCGCAAGCCCCTCGAGAGAACCGGAAGTACACTGCCTGATCCTGGAACGCGAACCACATACGGAGTATGTGTCACTATGGCAGGTTTTAGCATCATGTGTACGGTGGTCGCCACCCGGTCGGATACGAATATCCTACCACCAGCAGATCAAGAAATGACGAAATATTTTTTATTAGAGCACGGCAGAGTTTTCGTTCTTCTTTTCGGTTATTCAACCGTTTGACAGTTTGAATCGGCGACCTTATCCACGTCGTCTTTATAGCGCATTTGTGGTCTTCTGTGAGGATGCTTTTTTCCCCCATGGTTTCCACTCAAGCAGACGTTTGGATGATGTTTCTTTCTGGGCAACATGTCGTTCGGTCGGCCGTTCTTGGTACCGCTGCAAAGATGAGATCGACAGAGATCTGCGCGAGATCCAAGTTGAAAACTGGCAGGAGCTAGCGCAGAATAGGTCGAAATGGAAGCTCTTGTTGTCGGACGCCAAGACTTATTTTGGGTCGCTGTGCCAGATATGATGATGATTATTAATTATGTCTTTCGTGACTACCGAGGTCTCAGCCCCATGACTAAGCACTTGTAGGATGCATTGGTTAAATATCGTGGCTTTTTGTTCCGTAGATATTTTCATCTTACTCTGACTGCCTCGGTGGCGTGGTGGTATTTCGGTACGACTATGGTTCTGAGGTGTCGGGTTCGATCCCCGGGTCGGGCAAAGTGATATTGGATTTTTCTATATCAGCACGGAGTCTGGAATTTGTGCCCGAATTTGCCCCCGGGATATAGGCGTGAGCTTATGTTATGTTATGTTATATTTTCATCTTAAAAGCAAAATATTAACTGTCAATACGATAAATTATTGTCGAAATGTAATTTACATTGCTATTGAAAATTCAGCCCTAAATCTAATGGATAGATTGAATTGTAAATATTAAGAAAGTCTTTGAATATTAAACATTTACGTAACAATAATCGTTAAAATGGAACAATTAGAGCAACTTTTAATGTTGAAGTGGGGAATAATTATGACAATAAAGGTCTGGTTACACTCTCGAATTTATAGCCGTGAATAATGTGAGAAGTCGACTTATGAAATTGTTCATTAAAGGGGATCTAGATTGCATTAAATATTTGAAAAGTCGCGATTCCTTATCCCACTATAATGTCGGATCTGCGCATTACACTTTTACAGCCATGTTGCTGTAAAGATTCAGCTTTATTTTTTACGATGGGGCTGTACTAAATGTTAATCCCTCTGATCCGGTCCAGGGAAAATTGACTTAGAAAACCGATACGTAGTGTTTGCCTTAGCCGGGATTCGCACTCAGGATCTCTCGGTCCACAAGCCATAAAGGTCCCCGAGGAGACCACACTCCTATGTATTTTCTTTCTGCTTGATGTTATCTCTGGCCTAAGTCAGGGTCCATCTTCCCACTTAAACGCTTCCACTTCGCCTCATCTTGAGCATCCTTCACAATGAGACCAATGATTCTTTTAAAACATATTATATTATGTACATACATACATAATCTCTCGCCTGTATCTCCAAAGGGGTAGACACAGGCGAACTAGAACAGCTACATTTCGCTGAGCTTATTTCCGTCCTAGATGTGATAGTTTATTGCCATATCAAGCACAAATTCCAGACTCCGTGCAATTTTTTTTATAGCAGACACTAGCAAACGAGCAGATGGGTCACCTGATGGCAAGTGATCTTCACCACCCATAGACACCCAAGACAAAAATAATCATGGGTGCGTTGCCAACCTAAAAGGAGGGAAATAGGGATTGGGAAAAGGAGTGGGGAATCAAACAGTGGTATCAAATCGGTTGAGCCGGCCCACTGACGCTGTAGGCGGAACTGTCTACAGCGTGGTTCTACGACTCAAAGATATGATACTGATACTGAATATAAAAACCCAATATTACTTTATCCGACCCGGGGATCAAATCCGAGACCTGAGGACTATAGTCGTACCGCGCATGCAATACCACCACGCCACCAAGGCAGTCTTTTATACTTTATTTTCTTTCTACCTGCCTTTATCCCACCTTAATGTGGGGTCGGCGCAAGATACTTTTTCAAGCATGTTACAGAAATGATTTTGGCTACGTTTTTACAACCGGCTGCCTGCCTGACCTCAACCCTTTGTGGGATCCAGTCCCGGGCAAATTAAATTAGAAAATTCGCGTAGCCCGATCTGGGTATCGAACCCACGACTTCCCGGTCTTCAGCCCATGTAGGCTGCCATTAGACCAAGGAGGCAGTCTATTATACTATCTAGCAAAATGATAGTCGTTGATTAAAAGTCGTGAGTGTGGGCTCACCCTAACGTTAAGAGTTAACACAAATGAATTCAGTATAACAACCGGTTGAAAGTTGAGAATGCTTTCAGACGCGTGCTTTTCCATTAAAGCTTTCATTTTTAATATCAAAGCTTTAGAGAGTGTTGGGAAAAAATATGTAATAATTTTTAACGGACTCTTTTTTCGAACTTGGCAAAGTGAAATAAAAAAAGATAAAAACTTAAGGGACCGACTTCAAATCCGAAACTCTGAAATAAACTCTGTCGAACGAAAAACAATTTTGAAAATCGGTCCACATTTGACGGAGATATAGCGTAACATACACAAAAAAATACAGACGAATTGAGGACCTCCTCCTTTTGTGGAAGTTGGTCGAAGAATAAGGACACCATCTCACAGCAGCGTGCATTTAATATAGACAAAGAGACATTGTCTACCCTGACAATCTGCTAAAATTACGTAAAGAAAGAAAAATGGTCACCAAAAAGAGATTTTCAAACAGCGCTGTGTATTATTTTAAATCGACGTGAGAATTATCACGATGGTTAAAGTAAAACAAGAATAAATCGAAGAAAATAATTGACAGCCTCCGTGACGCAGCGAGAGATTAGCCGGCTGTGAAACGTAAGGTCGTGGGTTCGATTCCCGTACCGAGACAAATGTCTGTGTGGCCCACAGATATTTGTTTCGGGTCTGAGTGTTGTGAGACCGAGAGTCTCTCGTAGTTTTTGATACCCATGATACAGGTTATGTTTAGTGTGGAGTCAGGACTATGTGTGTGACTGTTGGGTGTATTTATTTATTCATTTTTATGCAAGATTTTTGTCTACCCTAATCTAAATGCCTGTGCACGTCACTGCCATATAGTTAAACGGACGCAACAGAGAAGCCACGCACACAAACGCGCCTGTACAAAAGTGCCCTACGCATACATGCCATTACTTGTCGCTAGATAAAATGGGCTGAAAACCTTGCTTCGCTTTCAATGTTCCTAACACTCCGTCCATCTTTTATTACGTCCGTGTGAACAGACTACAACTGATGGTAAGCGCAGAGTAGTTAATAATCACAAGTTTAAAAACTTAACGGACCGACTTCAAATCCGATCGTGACCAAATTATATGGGACCACCCTTGAAATAAGCTCTATCGAACACAAAAAGAATTTTGAAAAACGGGCCACATTTGGCGGAGATATCGCGAAATATACATAAATACAGACGAATTGAGGACCTTCTTTTTTATGGAAGTCGGTGGAAAATAGACGAGCAAGACTTAAATAATGAATTAAAAACCTTCTTAGAAAATGGTTTATTGAGTGTATTTGTATTTAAAGCGACTTTTCTAATTTAATTTGCCCGGGACTGAATTCCTCAGAGGAGGTTGACGTCAAGCAGGAGGATGGTCGTAAAAATTAAGCCAAATCCTTTCTGCAACATGCTTGAAAAAGTGTGTGGCGCCGACCCCACATTAAGGTGGGATAAGGGCAGGTACAAAAGGTTTCTTCAGTAGTTTTTGTCAAAGTACAATTTTATTCAATTTTCACCGTCCATCTACGGAACCCTTTACCGTTCGTCGGAACGCACTTGCTTGTTTTTTACTTCACTACTAAGAGTGAATTAATTGATTGCTCGGGATTCGATAAAGTGCCTGCCATACGCACGCTGAGTCTTCATTAATTACCTACCACTGGTTTTATTTGCTAAATTTATTTTATACTTACCTACTAGCAGCGACAGTTTAGTTGGGTGTGGTACGGACTGCCGAGACGAGTGTCGGAGGTTTGAGACCAACCCCAAAAAGGGAGCATACACAACTGACGTTTATAGATGTTAAGTGTATTTTCATTGTAAATTACCGCTTGCTATAACGGTGAAGGAAAACATCGTGAGGAAACCTATATACCCGTGAATTTCTCCACGAGAATGTTTAAGGTATGTGAAATCTACTAACCCACATTAGGCCAGCGTGGTAGACTATGGCCTAACCCCTCTTATTAGAGGAGGCCCGTGCCCAGCAGTGGGACAGTAATATTACAGGGCAAATATTATTATTATGTATGTCTTTCCACATCTCGGAACTATTAAACTGGACTATGGCAGGGATGGACAAAAATTAAAACTGGATTATTGTTGTGAAGTGCTAATGGATTGGGTAATAAAGACTATGGCAGGGACTGTGTCACCTGCCTGATCTATGTTAAAACACAGATAAAATAGGCAGGTGAATCGCCAACTCAGGTAAATGGGCTCCCCAAAATCGTCGCGATAAAAAACAACAAAGAAGCAACACCAATCGAGCGGCTAAAGAGTGGAGAGGTCACAAGGCTTTAAACAACGATAATTTGCTCCCTTAGGGTCCCCCATCACGTTGCCCACCCACCATTTACGTTCCACATCCACCCTTCGAGTATACAGCTCTCGCGAGCCCACTCTGACCACCCGGTAAAGGCAAGCCAGAGGTATTATTATAATATTTTTTATTAAGCTATTGCATAGCTTCTATCGCGGGCCTGAGCGTGGAGACCGAATCCAGAAATTCCGTAACGAAAATAACCTAACATCCGACCGGCACAGCGGTAATACTTTTTATTTTTGCCATCTATAACTTTTAATGACTTTTTTCAAATATCACGCTTGTCTCTTTAGTTCACCAACTTCCAACACACACACCTCTAGGTGGCATTGGTTGTATCGGCGTTACTGCGCATGCGTAACCCCCCTCTTCGCCCCGCAATCTGGTGACTCATGCCTGCTTAGAGTTTCGGCGTTAGGGCACCTCCTCTTTGTATTTACTTCATGGTACGACTCTACGAAGCTCGCACGAATCGAGACGAGCTGCTCTGAAATCGGACGAATACGTAATCACCTGTTTGTGAGAAAGTATATAGGTGTATTGATTTTGGATGCTATGCAATAGCTTTACCGCGGCAGTCCCTGAGTGCCACACGTTTGCTTTTCTAATTTAACTTTATGCTGAATACTTTTGTTTTAGTTTAACCATTTTAAATCAACGCCAGACGCAGCCAATGCTTTTACAGCGCCTATAAACTTTAGTCCGTCTCTTGTTTAAGTGGTATTACTGTTTTATGATCCAGAGTTCGTTGCTACTTTTATAGTGGGTTGGATGGCATAAACAAATCCAAATGTGTGGAACTAGCTTTATTTTTATAGGCGTTTTCAACCACAGATTCTCAACTGATTATAAAAGGTGGTTTTGAATTCGTAGATATTTTTCGACCAACCTCAAGGACCGACTTCCAAAACGGAGGAGGTTCCCAATTCGTCTGAATTTTTATGTATCTTACGCGATATCTCCGCCAAATGTGGACTGATTTTCAAAATTCTTTGTATTCGATAGAGCTTATTTCAAATGTCCCATATAAATTTGGTCACGATCGGGTTTGAAGTCGGTCTGTTAAGTTTTAAATTTTTTTTTGTTTTTTTTTATCCCGAGTACACTGCACCTTATGGTAAGCGTAGTGCAGTCCAAAAAAACTAGCGACCACTGACAAACACTGTGTTTATCAGTGGTCGTCAGAATCATGCCGGCCTATTTATGCTTCTTCACACTCTGAATCCAAAGAGGGAAGAAGCAAAACGAGGGCTTGCGACAAGACAGGCGGATGACCGATGCAGATACAGGGATACCCCCATACCCGTCTCAACCAACCATCAAGTCACACCGCAAGCCCCTCGAGAGATTATTATAGGCGTTTTCAACCACAGACATGGTTTCTCAACCGATTTTAAACGGCGGTTCTGAATTCGTAAGTATTCTTCGACCAACTTCAAAAAAAGGAGCTCCTCAATTCGACTTTATTTTTTTCTTATGTATGTAACTCGATACCTCCGCTAAATGTGGACCGATTTTAAAAATATTTTGTGACCACCCTTGAAATAAGCTCTATCGAACACAAAAATAATTTTGAAAATCGGTGTACTTTTGGCGGAGATATCGTGTATATATAAATACACATGAATTGAGTACCTTCTTTTTTGAAGTTGGTCGTTAAATCGGTCCCATGTATGTGAAATTGTAATCGGTACCATCTTTTTGTAACATCTGGTATATTTTACAATCTTCTTATCATGGAATACCCAAAAATGCCAGAAACACGCCCTATATGGATAATTTAATTCATCCTAAGCCCCGAGTGAAATCTCAGCTAATATTCACAGACACCACGTAGCATCCTGATTATATTAACTCTTTCTCGCTCATACATCGTGTGTTCTACTCTATCACGGACGAAGAAAGTCGAGCCGTTAATGTGCGATTTATAATCGGCCGACTATTTGTAGCGTGTAGAGCAAATGTGATAAGGAGGAAGCTTGTCGAAATATCGAGTACAAATACTAAACTCCGGACTGATAGTGAATACAGTAACTCAATATAAGTTTGCCCGACCCGGGAAAAAAAAACCCGACACCTCAGGACGGTAGTCGTACCGCGCACGCAATACTTTATTATTAACCGACTTCCAAAAAGGAGGAGGTCCTCAATTCATCTGTATTTTTCTATGTATGTTACGCGATATCTCCACCAAATGAGGACCGATTTGCAAAATTCAAAAAAAAAATTGTGTTCGATAGAGCTTATTTCAAGGGTAGTCCCATAAAAATTTGGTCACGGTCGGATCAAGTTGGAAGTCGGTCAGTTAAGTTTTTAAACTCGTGATTATTTTAGGACACGGTAGGCTTCTTTACCTGCAGGTGGGCGCTAATGACTGCGACACAGTGTTTTCACTAATGCAGCCATTAACGATAATTAACTGTTAATTTATGTTAATAAAAAAAAGTCCGGAAATCCGACATACGACCGTCTCTCGGGATTGTTTGCCGAACAAGTTTACCCCCTCTATATTTGTTATACTGCGTCGGTGGCGTAGTGGTATTACGTGTACAGTACGACTATCGACCTGGGCCTCGGGTTTGATCCCCGGGTCGGGAAAAATAATATAAGTTTTTTCAGTAACAGCTTGAAGTCTGTAACTTGTGCCCGATATTACCATATAGTTGCCCCCAATTACATCTGGGACGGAACTAAGCTCGGCGAAATGTGGTATTCTAGTTCGCTACTGCAGCTATGGCTACAGGGATACAGGCGTGCGGTTATGTTTATTGTTATGCGACTAAAAGTCGTTAAAGTATGCGCGCCCTTAGCATGCACGTAATAACCACATCAATTATGAAGAACATTTAACAGGCGGGATTTCATATATTTTGGAGTATATACGAGCTTTTAAATTGCCTTCAACGCTGCGTTCTGATATTGCTACTTGACATTTCGCCCAATATTACTCACCGTTATGAGAGTACGGTTTAATAAAGTTGTGTTTTATTAATATTTTTAATGTCAAAGAGGAAGAGGAACAGGGGGTTACCACAACCTCTTATAGCAGTATTATTATAATTTTACTTGTACCGATTCCCATACAAAACAAACGAAGAACGATTATAATAATATTGCTATAAGAGGTTGTGGTAACCCCCCAGTAGCGTAATTAGAGGGGAGTCCACAAAAAAAAAAAAAAAAATTAATAAAAAAAAAAAAAATAACATACCGACTTCAAATCCGATCATGACCAAATTGATATGAGACCAGCCTTGAAAAAAGCCCTATCGAACACAAAAATAATTTTGAAAATCAGTCCACATTTGGCGGAGATATCGCGTAACATACATAAAAAAGAAAAATACAGACGAATTGAGGACCTCCTCCTTTTTGGAAGTCAGTCGAAGATCAGATGTACAGATAAAGGATTATTGAGGCCACGTTTTTTCCATTTACTTGCGGAAACCTACAATAGATTTACAGCGTCATCATCATCATCATCATCATCATTAGCCATAGGACATCTACTGGTGAACATAGGCCTCCCGCAAAGATTTTAGAACGTTTTTTTTTATAATGATTTCTTAGGTTTACGCGAATGTTATTCATTGGAATAAAACTATTTTTACGGATTCTATCATGATTTTGTTTTGAAGACTCAGACTGGGTCAGACTGACCCGTGACCACGAAGGCTGCAAAGCTTTCGAAACGTCGGGCATAAAAATTAAAACCAAATCGTAATAGAATCCGTAAAAATAGTTCTATTCCAACGTTTTTTGTTTACAGCGTGTAGGTACGTAATATCATCCCGTGTGTTTCCATATAGCGATATATCGCCGCGTTTGAGAGGATACGGGCTGCTTGACCCGATTCCACCCATTACTGAAAATTGAGCGCTAACAAATATTCCGCTTCAACGTACTCACCGAATATTATCGCTTGTATTTAGGCTTGTATTTATTTATAAGCTCATGCCTGTATCCCTGAAGGGGTAGGCAGAGGAGATTTTCCTCTTCCCTCTTTTAAGTTTGAAGAAACATAAATTGGTCGCGTGTGATTCTGGTGTTCATCCATGAACAAATGACTAAAGATAAAATAAGAGGACCTTGCATAACTACGAAAAAACTATCACTTAAAACTGAAAAATAACAACAATTTCTTACTCTCTTTGGAGTCGGTGCTTTTTGATTTAATCTGCTTCGGCCTCAGAACCGAGTCCAAAGAGAGTATGAAATTGTTATTTTTTACTTTTAAGTGTTCGTTCTTGAAGTCGGTTTTCAGTTTTTGTTAAACTTTAATTATTATTGATTTATTTTTAGTTTAATTTTGAAAGAATTAAACACCAACTTTTAATAATTAAGGAGTTATATTTTCCATCATCAGTTCACCAATATTTAAAACAAATTTAAAACAAAAAAAACATTTCTCGATTCGGCCCAGGCGTCATCGAATAATCGGGGAACATACATAAAAAAAAAGATTCCGACGAATTGTTAACCTCCCCCTTTTTTGAAGTCATTTAAAAAGACGTGTTTATTATGAAGCCGATTCCGCCATTTCAGAACTTTCTTTCGCAAAGTAACCACTTTGGTTTCGTATCATACATTAGGAATGCCTAATTTTTTCGAATTTATGCCACGTTCTGTATCTTCTTTTGTCTAAGCGATAAACCTATTTCTCGTCGGTGGTAGCTGGTTTTTTTTACTGTACTACCCTTATCAGCGGCCTGAGCAGGAACATTTCTGACAACCGTAAATGTATTTCAGCTCGATGCGCGTCTATGAAATTTGTATGAAATATTAACCAAACGTCATCAGTGCGCAGCGAACTCGAATAAATTTACATTTACATTAGTTTTTCGTGCTCGGGCTACTGGTGTACCGTAGTTACTTTATCGTGCTCCGATAAAGAGGAGGCGACCAAAAGCGTTTCTTTCATCATGTTGTTTTCTTTCTTTCCACCTGCCCTTATCCAACCTTATTGTGGGGTCGGCGCAACACACTTTTTAAAGCATATTGCAGAAATTATTTGGCTTAGTTTTTACGACCGCCTGCCTGCCTGACGTCAACCAACTCTGAGGGATGCAGTCCCGGGCAAATTTAATTAGAAAATTAGCTTTGCTCGACTTCGGAATCGAATCCAGGACCTTCCAGTCCACAGCCAATGCGCTGCCAAGGAGGCGAACAAGCCGCTTCTCTGATCATATTCCAGTATATTAAAATTCATGTCTAGTAGTCTTGTAGAAGTAGCTCTCTGTAACTTATTTTAGTTTGAAGAGAGGTCGTGTTGGAAATGCTAAGGAGAGACGTGGCAAATTATTATACAAGCTTTATACACAGAAATATTTTAATACAAAATTTTGATTCAAAAAAATTTACAATACCAAATATAAATTGCGATCTTTAACATAACATAAGCCCACGCCTGTATCCCCGAAGGGGTAGGCAGAGGCGCACTAGCGAACTAGTACACCCACGTTTCACCGAGCTTAGTTCCATCCCAGATGTGATAGGGGGCGAGTCTATCGCGATATCGGGCACAAATTCCATACTCCGGGCTTATATGGAAAAATCCAATATCACTTGGCCCGACCCGGGGATCGAACCCGAGACCTCAGAACCGTAGTCGTACCGTAATACCACCACGCCACCGAGAAAGTCTGTTGTGATCTTTATTAGCTTTGAAAGTTACCTTTGGCTTTAGACATGGGTAAAGCTAGAGAAAAAGCCAAGGCGAATGCGATTGGTAAAAGATTCTTTTAGTTTCGTGTGTCTATGGTCGGTAGAGATCACTTATTATTTAGTGAACTACATACCCATTTGCCCGGGACTGGATCCGTTATAGAAGGTTGACGTCGGGCAGGCGGCCGGTCGTAAAAACTAAGCCAAATCATCTCTGCAACATACTTGAAACAGTGCGTTGCGCCGACCTCATATTAAGGTGGGATAAGGGCAGGTTGAAAACAAAATACCCATAAAATAATAAACAAATAACACTCACCAGTCACACACATAGTCCTGACCCCACACTAAGATTGAGTATTGTGTAGTGGGCATCAATATAATATACCCTAGATAAATAAATAAATAAATAAATAAATAACACCCAACAGTCACATACATAGTCCCGACCCCACACTAAGATCGAGTCTTGTGTCGTGGGTATCGGGAACTACGAGAGACTTTCGGTCTCACAACACCCAGACCCGAAACAAATATCTGTAGGCCATAGTGATGCACAGTTCTTTGCAAATATCCTCCTGAAAAGTGGTCTCAAGAATAAAACAAAGAAAAAGATCACAAGTTCTAATTCTATCAACACAAATATAACCCTATGCATAAAGTAGCTTTTTTAATTGACATGAGCAAGCGTTCTTAAATTAGAATTTTGGAATTTAGAATTCTATCGACGTCCGACTGTAGGCAAAAGAAGTGCTTAAGCACTCCTTTGCTGTCCCATTTTCCGAACGTCCACTGTGCATCTAGGTAAATAATATATCGATGGTTGTGGGAATCAAAAACTACGAGAGACTTTTGGTCTCACATCACTTAGACCCGAAACAAATATCTGTGGGACACAAACATTTGTCTCAATGCGGGAATCGAACCCGCGGCATCTCGCTTCACAGGCGCCTACTGCGCCACGGAGGCTGTCATTTATAATGATAGAAACGTCAAAGCTCCATGCTCTTGTGGTTAGTCTCAAACCTCCGACACTCTTATCATCATTCCCTCAAAGATTTGGCTTACTTTTTACGACCGGCTGCCTGCCTGACGTCAACCTACTCTGAGACAGTCCAAGCAAATCAAATTAGAATAATCAACCATTATAACCGACTTCCAAGTTGATGAGATCGTGACTAAATTTATATGGGACAACCCTTGAAATAAGCTCTATCGAACACAAACACTTGAAAATCGGTCAACATTTAGCGGAGATATCGCGTAACATACATAAAAAATACAGACGAATTGAGGACCTTCTTGGAAGTCGGTCGAAAATCACTTTGCCCGACCTGGGAATCGAATCCAGAACCTCCAGGTCGACAGCTCATATATACTGCCACTAGACCTAGGAGGCGACAATATTTTTAATATATTAAGTACACTAAAATTTTCAAGAAACGTGTTCTAATTTTCATCGCGCCTAAAACACTCGGTGCTTACGTTACTAAAATAATGAAAAATGAACACAAAATTCGCACCACATTTTAAATATGAACGTAACAAACGGGACGATATCCCCCCTTCATCCCCCCTTTATTGACAACCCGACCTACTTGCAGATAGGCAGTTTATTTCATACGTTTTAGAGGTCCGTAGCCAATTGGTACTTGACTATTTTTTTTTAAAAGTATACAGGGTTATTTATTGGTTTATCTTAAACATGTAAAAAAATATTTCGTATTTTATTTTCATATATTTTGTTAAAAAAAGCAAAAACTAATATGTATAATTTAGTTTGCCGCCAAAACGCTACCTGTTAACTGTAGCTACGGGTGACGTCATTGTTTCTTGCCATAGATACAAAATAGCTTTTAAAAATGATATTGAGGAAATAACATTTATGATTTCAAACTAAAAAACGGGTCGGATATTTCGTCGATCAGATATCGATCATCGATCACATCCGCTTTGAAGTTAAGTTGAGATTTAAATAAAAATACGAAAATAAATTACCAAATAACCTGGCAGTATGACTTTTGATCTTAGGTCTTAGGCCCTTGTGGAGCAAATAAACAAGAAAAATGAGTAATCTGACATCATGCATCGTGATTGGTGTTTACCGTCACGTGACGCACAGATAAAAAAATAAGTATTTAAAAACATAACATAACATAACATAAGCTCACGCCTGTATCCCCGAAGGGGTAGGTAGAGGCGCACTAGCGAATTAGAACACCCATATTTCGCCGAGCTTGGTTCCGTCCCAGATGTGATAGGGGGCGAGCCTATCGCCATATCGGGCACAAATTCCAGACTCCGGGCTGATATGGAAAAATCCAATATCACTTTGCCCGACCCGGGGATCGAACCCGAGACCTCAGAACCGTAGTCGTACCGAAATACCACCACGCCACGGAGGCAGTTGAATATTTATAACATTTTTTATTCGGCGCACCCCGTTTTTTTTAGCGCGGTGTATTATAAACGCGTGATTTTTAGTTTCTTTTTGAACTATTACTTTTAAACTATGACTGCCTCGGTGGCGTGGTTGTATTTCGATACGACTACCGTCCTGAGGTCTCGGGTTCGATCCCCGGGTCGGGCAAAGTGATATTGGATTTTTCCATATCAGCCCGGAGTCTGGAATTTGTGCCCGATATGGCGATAGGCTCGCCCCTTATCACATCTGGGACGGAACTAAGCTCGGCGAAATGTGGGTGTACTAGTTGGCTAGTGCGCCTCAATACCCCTTCGGGGATACATGCGTGAACTTAGTATGAAATATACCAATTATTTCAAAATATCCTTATTATTGGCGGCACTTTAATTTTTTTTTTATTGTAAACCTTTATTCTTACTACAGAACCGTATACTGTCTTGCCGGACGCACTTGGATTGTTTTCAAACTTTTCACCGCCATTGATGTAAAGACGCATTGTTCGGTGTTTTTATGAAAAATGGTGTCATGTATAAAGATATAACATGAAACCAGTTTATCACTTTCAAGGCGAGAGTATTAAAACTACATTAACGACGATGGGTTTCGTAATTGATCAATGTCAAAACTACAATCAGTAGCTGAATATATTTCTTTCACCTCCCCTTATCCCACTTTAATGTGGTGCGCGACACTATTTCATTATTTCAGAAAGGCTTAGTTTGTACACCTCTTTAGGGATCCAAACCCGAGCAAAGTTAGAAAAAACACCTCGCTGACCTAGGAATCGAACCTAGGACATCCCGGTTCACAGCGCTGCATACATTACAATATGAAAACAACTCTTATATCGTTCAACTAAAGATCGTAAAATGTCGAATCAATTGACATTAACTGCAAAACTCAACAGAAGTCAAAGCCGACGACACCCGAACTTTGTCGAACTTTTCCGAACTAAAATCAATATCTATCTTTGAATTTTAGCACTGTTGTATACATGAAAAGTTATTTTAGAACATTATATGTGATCACGTGAGGGTTCGATACCCGGGTTGGGTTAAATGATATTGGGTTTTATTACTGCCTCGATAGCGTAGTTGTTTGCGGTACGACTACAGACGTGACGTGTCGGGTTCGAATTTACATAAACATTTGTCTCCGGGCGGGAATCGAACCCGCAGCCTTTCGCTTCACAACTGCTCAACCCAAAATATATGAAACATCTGAAGTTTCAAAACAATGGTTAAAATATAAAATTCTATTAAATATAATTGGTGCATTTAGCGGTGAACATCTGGGCCCGGGCAAAAATGTTTCTTTATTTGCAACTGGTTTTGACCCGCGGCACCGCCCGTGTAAAGTTCTCATTAAAGAGTGACATGCTACTGCTTGGTTTTTTTAACCAATTACTAAATAAATAACCAATTTAGTACTGCATTCCCCCTTGCGCAGAATCATTGACCACTGTAATATACATCAAAATATAGATCCATACATTGATATCTTTCATGACTAATTTGCTAATAAAAAATAAAATAAAAAAAATCTTAAATAGATAACATGAATTTATTTGCACTTAAAATAATTCTCATCTTACTACTTTAACTAGGTATATGATGATGATACTATATTGTATTGTGTTCTATTTAATAAGTTTGTATCACGTTTTGTATCAATATTTTTGCCACTATTTCATACAATGTCATGCAAACCATAAGTGTTCATATATGTCAGACTATATTATATTTCTATGTACTAAGCTAAATTGTTACTATTATAATATATATGATGTGGATACTGATTTCTTAAGTTTACGCTAATGTTATACATTGAAATAAAACTATTTTTACGGATTCTATCACGATTTGGTTTTTAATTTTTATTCCCGACGTTTCGAAGGCTTTGCAGTCTTTTGTTTGCAGACTTCAGTTTGCAGACTTATACTAAGTGGCGCCGACATAACGACATTAAATCATACCAGATATACCTTACAACATTGCAAGGCCTTGTACCAAAAATCAGTCGAATAGGTGAAATAGTTTAGCCACAGGATTGATTTCTTAGTTTCGCCAATTTTTGCACATGATGTACGTTCGGGACGAACTAAAACAGCTGATATTAGCGGTCAAAAACTTTTGTCGATAACAAACATGAACGGACTTGTCTGGCAAGCCATGGATGCGATGTTCACGCACCGCGTACCTACTGCAGTTTACCTACATGTCGATTTTCGCGCATTATATAGGTTTTACACAGTGTAAATGGTGTGATATTTGGAAATCGAACTT
The DNA here is from genome assembly GCA_036417725.1 of Clanis bilineata. Lineage (NCBI taxonomy): Eukaryota > Metazoa > Arthropoda > Insecta > Lepidoptera > Sphingidae > Clanis > Clanis bilineata. The sequence continues at coordinate 3,913,888 of CM071165.1, forward strand.
TTGCTATTTATTTTGTTCTAAAGATTTTTTTTTCAGTATTGACGTAACAGTTTTTTTATTACTGAGCTGAAATTTAAAAATTAGGTATTTTCACCCATTATCAAATTTAATAGCGTTAGAAAAAAAGACAAAGAAAAAGATCACAAGTTCTAATTGAATCAACACAATTATAATCCTATGCAAATGTTATAAAGTAGCTTTTTAAACGAAATGAGCAAGCGTTCTTAAGTTTGAATTTTGAAATTTAGAATTCTATCGGCGTCCGACTGTAGGAAAAACGAGTGCTTTAGCACTTCTTTGCTGTCCCATTTTCCGAGCGTCAACTGTGCATCTAGGTAAATAATATATCGATGTATTTGGCATCCAAAATAGGTTTCCAAACCGTAATAACTTTAATATTAATGTACATAAAAAGCTTTCAAAGACTATTCAAACTCAAACAGAAAGTCCATAAACATAATAAGCAAAAAAGTGGACTCGGCAAAATATCCACAGCGACGGTATTTCTCATTGAAAGTTTTGAATTTCTGTTCTAAGACGGTGCATTGTGGCTTTTGTCTGGAAAGCCTCTTTCACTCGTAACTAACGATCCACCGCGATTTCTCTTCAAATAGGAAAAGAAAAATAAAATATTAAATAATTCAATACCTTTTCAGTTTTTTTATAGCAGAGACTTGCATACGAGCAGATAGATCACCTGATGGTAAGTGATCTCCAACGCCCATAGACATCCAAGACACAAAAAGAATCATGGGTTGCCAGCGTTGCCAGCCTAAAGTGTGGGAAATTGGTATTGGGAAAAGGAGGGGGGGAATTGGGCCACGGGAAACCTCACTCACTGAATGAAACAGGACAATGAGCTGCCACTTTACGTCGGTCTTCTGTGAGATAGTGGTACTTCCCTCTTAATATCTCCATTTGCACCCCTTAATTCCCTTCCACATAAAACAAATTCTCCCTTCTTACCCCCACCTCCCCAATGGTGAGATACTTCAGGGGTTTCCAGTATCCCATTAGTAGGGACCCCTGCAGTTCACCAAAGGGGGAAAAAAAAAACCGGTTGAGTCGTCCCATTCGTGCAGCAAGTCTGCAGCTCTACCACTCAAAGAGTCACCATACATACATACATACATAGACTCACGCCTTTTTCCCAAAGGGGTAGGCAGAGACTACGGATTTCCTCTTGCTACGATCCTTACACACCTCTTTCGCCCCATTCAGTCTCATTACATTCTTCATGCATGCACGTCGGTTTAGGGTACTTTTAACTTGACCTTTCTCGAGAATATCTATGACAGATAGTTTAGTACTCTTTATTTTTAAAGATATTTTTTACATTTTTAAATATATGCTATAAAAAATACATTTAAAAATATAAAAATATTCCCCTCCGATGGCGAGGCTCGGGACCCAAGCCACCGGCGGTTAGGACCCCAGAGTGAGGAACCTCCTCACAATTCGTGCCGTATCCAGATACAGATATACATACAGATTATATATATACAGATTATTATTAATATTATTCACCAGATTCTTCAAAATTGAAAAAAAAACGTTTGTTACAGTGTCCATTAAAACATAACATAAGCTTACGCCTGTATCCCCGAAGGGGTAGGCAGAGGCGCACTAGCGAACTAGAACACCCACATTTCGCCGAGCTTAGTTCCGTCCCAGATGTGATAGGGGGCGAGCCTGTCGCCATATCGGGCACAAATTCCAGACCTCCGGCTGGTAATGGAAAATCCACTCCAATTCATTTATGCATTTAGCCAATAAATGAGTTTTATCTAGGTACTGTCTAGAAAATAAAGTAGCACTAGGTTCCCTTTTGAAATATTTCACCATTCGCCACTGAAACATAACCGTTTATGTAGAGTCTAAATTGTCCTCCACTCCGACATAAATTCAAATACTCCAACCCGATAAGAAATATGAGAGTAAACACGGAATAATATTTGCCTACATTTACCGAGGCTAACAAATCACTTCTGAGACATTACCCAAATATTTAAGCGATAACGTTCTTAGAGTTTTGGATATTATCATTTGTTGTCCAATGGGGAACTTGCACGAAAATTATAACGAGAAATTGTGTTGATAAATCAATAAACAAAACCTTGAAATGTGCTATGATGAGATTTGTAGTATAAAATAATTGATATTTTACCAAATATCTTAATTAGAAATTACGTGTAATGGAACGTTATTACAAAACCCAAGTGACGTCGTTGCATTAGGCAGTGTTTCCACGTTGGGGTATTTTTCCCAATTTTGCGGAAAACAGTTATTATGTTTAGTATGGTACTTGATGAATGAGATTTCGGAGGTCCTCCTCTTTCCAAATTATTTTCTTCATGTAACTTTCCCACCTCTCCGCTCAGGATTCAAGGGTGCAACTTATTTTTACTTCGTTATTCAATGAAATAGCTTCAAAATTTTTGGGCAAATTTTTGTTCGGCATGGGGAAATTTTAAACGATAGGCAATTATAGCGGTTCAAACGTCATTCCAGACAATGTCACTAGCCGTCAGTGTCAACTAAGATGTCAACAAAAAGGCATTTTTAAGCTGTGACGTCACGTCCTTTTTTAGCGCGGGGTTTTGTAAGTCATATTTAGACTTGCGATAATTAAGTGATTTGTGCATATTTTTATGTTTTTGTTTCTGGTGTGTTTATTTGAGACGTAGTTCTTTGCAATGAACCAATAAAAAAATTACACGCAAGTTCCCTATTCGTACTTTGGTGACACTTCGATGATTTCAAACGGTTTTATAATCGATGGTACATCGATTCTTTGATCTCATAACATCGATATTTAAAATCGATCTGTTGTATGGTAACATCGTAATTTTTTGTCGCCTCTTTGGGCTAGTGGCGGCATAGATGTGTGAAATAGATGTTCTTGGGTTCAATTCTTTAGCCGGTCGTAAAAAGTGAAGCAAAATATCTTCTACACCACTTGAAATGTGTTGCATTGTAGGTGTGTGTACATTAAGGTAGACTAAGGCAGGTATATATATATATATAAAAAAAAACACTTTTTGAATACAAATCACGTCGTGGACCGGGAGGTCCTGAGTTCGATTCCCATGTCGGGCAAGGCGAATTTTCTAATTTAATTTGCCTATGACTATACCACTCACAGGGGGTTGACGTCAGGAAAACGGTCGTAACAACAAACCCAAATCATTTCTACAACATGCTTCAGAAAGTGTGTTGCGCCGACACCCACCTTAACCTGGTATAAGGCCACGTAGACAGAAAGAGTCTAGTTAAAAATTCTAACGAAAATCATTGATTTCAGTCCTAAGATTAGAACCCAGAACCATCGATTAGCGCTGACATCTTTATATCGCTAGGACTATAAAGATGTTAGCATGACTACACCGCTGTAACCAAAGAGAATCGAATCCAAAATGTGACAAATACTTAGAATTAATATGATACACCCACCAATTTTCAGCTCATGCCAATACATCATCATTTGACAGCTTCACGCGAAAACACGCCCACTTAATTCTCCAAGTATCTGTACATAGCGCTGGAAGCTCGAAAGCGGTGCGAGAGAAAAAAAGTGAAGAGCACAGGCAACGTGACTTGCCATTAATGAAAATGTCATAATGACTTGTAGCTTAGTGGTTAAATGCAATTATATTTAACAGTGGTAGAGCCACGCTTTAGACAGTTACGTCTATAGCACGAATGGGTCGGCTCGGCCGGTTTAATAACACTGTCTCACAGAAAACCGACGTAAAGCGGCAGCTTGCTGTCCCATTTAATTTAAGAATCGGTCCACATTTGACGGAGATATCGCGTAACACACATAAAAAATACAGACGAATTGAGGACCTTCTCCTTTTTGGAAATCGGTCGAAAATCATCTGTCAATTTAGCCTTTCAATTACACTAAGTAACAGTCTGAAGTGAAAAGTGGAATTCTATTAATTATCTCGACGATTAACAATGGTTTAATAAGGATTACGTTAACTGGTAAATGGAATGGCGGCCATTTGATCCAATTTCCTGATTTAATTATCAATCTACAGTTATCTTAAGAGATGAAGCTTTATAGACTAGAGAGACGACATTCAGTATAACATTTTATAGTAGTCGCAAAGAAAAATAACACAACATAAACTCATGACTGTATTGTGAAATAAAATACTAAACATAACATAAGCTCCGAAGGGATAGATAGAGGTGACCCAGATAATCAGAACACCTGTATTTCGCCTAGATCATTTTCGTCCCAGATCTGATAGGGGGCGAGCCTATAAAGAGCATAAATTCTAGACTCTGGGCTGAAAAAAAAATAAGTTAATAAAAATGTTTCTACCTCCCACTAGTTTCGAGTGACTTCCAAAAAGAAGGTGCTTAATTCGTCTGTATTTTTTATGTATGTTACGCGAAATCTCCGCCATATGTGGACCGATTTTTTTAATGTTCGATAAAGCTTATTTCAAGGTGATCCCATATAAATTTGGTCACGATCGGATTTGAAGTCGGTCCGTTGAGTTTTTAAACTTGTGATTATTGACGTACCCAATAGGGTCACAATTTCTTTCTTAATTTCTACCTGCCCTTATCCCACCTTAATGTGGGGTTGGCGCAACACACTTTTTCAAGCATATTGCAGAGAGGATTTGGCTAAGCTTTTACGACCGGCTGCCTGCCTGACGTCAACCCCCTCGGGGGGATACCCAATAGGGTCACAATTATGTACTGTAATTACTCTTTAACACCTTTGTAAACAATTATGGAGAGCAATGAAATTGAAATGAACTGTTACTGAAAATCTCAATATTACTGCCTCTGACATCGAACCCATAACCTCGTGAAGGTGGGCGTACCGCAACAACTATGCCACCGAGCCAGCCCAATTACAGAGATTCGCTACAAAGCATGACTTGCTATAACTTGATCGATAGCACTCCAAGATTAATAGTCTAGTAACAGGTGAAAAATTATATCAATAACTAGGTCAGGATGAACGTATTTTTAGATGAGTAGGAAATCTAATGTCTGGCCTTTCATAGGTAGTCACGACATTCGTCATATCCGATATTTAACATAATCACAAGTTTAAAAACTTAGCTGAGCTACTTCCATCTTGATCCGATCGCGAAAATGTATATATGGGACTACCCTTGAAGTAAGCTCTATCGAACACAAAAACAATTTTGAAAATCGGTTCACATTTGGCGGATATATCGCGTAACAAACATAAAAAAATACAGACGAATTGAGGACCTTCTCTTTTGGAAGTTGGTCGATAACATAACATAAGCTCACGCCTGTATCCCCGAAAGGGTAGGAAAAGCTGCACCAGCGAACTAGAAAACCCACATTTCGCCGAGCTTTGTTCCGACCCAGATGTGATAGAGGGCGAGTCTATCGCCATATCGGTCACAAATTCTAGACTCCGAGCTGATATGGAAAATCCAATATCACTTTGCTCTACCTGGAGATCGAACCTGAGACCTCAGGACGGTAGTCGTACCGAAGTACAACCACGCCACCGAGGTATATATGGGACTATCCTTGAAATAAGCTTTATAAGAATTGGTCCACGTTTGGCAGAGATATCGTGTAACTTTCTTTCTACCTGCCCTTATCCCACCTTAATGTGGGGTCGGCGCAACACACTTTTTCAAGCATGTTGCAAAGAGGATTTGGCTTAGTTTTTATGAGCGGCCGCCTGTCTGACGTCAACCCCCTATGAGGGATCCGGGAGGGGAAAATTTACTTTGCCCGACCTGGGAATCGAACCCAGGACCTCCCGGTCTACAGCCCATACATGCTGCCACTAGACCAAGGAGGCGACAATCTGCAGAGATATCGCGTAACATAAGAAAAAATACAGACGAAATGAGGACCTTCTCCTTTTTTGAAGTTGGTCTAAAAACATCTTTATTTTGGGTTGGTGTTGAAAATACCCTGCCAGTAGTCAAAGTACTCAAAATTCCAAACAAAATCATTGCAATTTTATTTGTAACCGAAATATAAATACTAAAGCAGTCTGGGCAACTTCTCAGACATCTAAAAATATCATTTATCACGAATAAATATCAATTGAGAAGGCTTTTTTGGTAAGCATCGAACGAAAGAAGAGTTATTCTCGCCGGATGGGGGCGTCGGGGCGGCGAGGGGCGTGGAGGGGCGGTCGACCACAGACCACCCGCCGTTTCCGATTAACCTCACTTATCGGTATTCAATGGTTTAACAAACGATTTGTTATGTTTTGTTGATAAAAACCGACTAAAACGAATTAAATAATGAAGTATCCTTTTTTATAGTAAGGACTGGCAAACGAGCAGGTGGGTTACCTGATGGTGACTAATCTGTAGCCCGAGCACGAAAAACTAATGTAAATGTAAATGTATTCGAGTTCGCTGCGCACTGATGACGTTTGGTTAATATTTCATACAAATTTCATAGACGCGCATCGTTCGAATACATTTACTGTTGTCAGAAATTTTCCTGCTCAGGCCGCTGAACCGCCCATAGACACCAGAGTGTGAATTTATGGGGGCGATGCCGATCTTACAGATGGGGAAAGGGATTGGTAATGGGTAAAAGGAATTGAGACACCGGAAATGTCACTCACCGAACGAAATGCAACAGCCAGCTGCCACTTTAAGTCGGTTTTCTGCGAGACAGCGGTATCAACCAAGTCGTGCCGGCCCATTCATGCTGTAGACGTTACTGTCTACAGCGTGGGTCTATAACTCAAACTCTTTGAGTTCTACTGTCATTTTTTTCTATTTTTCATCCTTATTCAGGAACTTTTTTTAGGATAGGAACTAGAGGTATATATAACTTATGAGGATATTTAGAAATTCCATCTCAACGGGTGTTAAATTTGGAAATTCTGCCTTTAAGAATCTAACATAGGGGTTGAAAGCTTGTTTCAATAAAAAAGTAGTAAACTAGTACCAATGCTCAATAACTTCTTCTGTGAAAAGCGCTTTCCTCCTTACATAATCAAAGGCTCGCGCGTGACCTATTTTCTTTGAGACAGACACCATTTAGTGTCCCACACAAGTCTAGATCAATTAGTGTTTAGCCTAAAACCTTAGTGTTCATGTTTACACGTTTTTAACTGACAAATCTAATGCTAAGGTGCTAATTGAGGCCTATATACAATGATCTAAATCTATCTATACTGATATTATACATAAATACATACAAACATACATACATAAGCTCACGCCTGTATCCCCGAAGGGGTAGGCTGAGGCGCACTAGCGAACTAGAACATCCACATTTCGCCGAGCTTAGTTCCGTCCCAGTTGTGATAGGGGGCGAGCCTATCGCCATATCGGGCACAAATTCCAGACTCCGGGCTGATATGGAAAAATCCAATATCACTTTGCCCGACCCGGGGATCGAACCCGAGACCTCAGAACCGTAGTCATACCGAAATACCACCACGCCACCGAGGCAGTCTGATATTATAAGAGAAAAGTTTTTTTTGTTCGAAATGATCAGGCTCAAAAACTACAGGACCGATTTTAAAAATTCTTTCACTCACAGAAAGCTACATTATCAGCGACTAACATAGGATATTTCTATCTTGGAAAAATATATATTATAATTCGTTAGTAAAACTCGCGAGTAAAACCAAATCGTGATAGAATCCGTTAAAATAATTTTATTTCAATGTATAACATTCGCGTTAACTTAAGAAATCAGTGAGTAATGGTTATTTCAAAATAATCTCAATTTTCATCATCATTAGCCATAGGACATCCACTACTGGACATAGGCCTCTCCCAAAGATTTCCAGCTTGACCTGTTAGAGGAGGCGTGCATCCAGCGACTTTCTGCGACCATTATCAGGTCGTCTGTCCAATTTGTAGGTGGTCCTATCAGCTTATCTTTGCCAAATTAATATAATAAATAATAATAGCAGCCCTGTAATATCACTGTCCCACTGCTGGGCACGGGCGTCCTCTACTAATGAGAGGGGTTAGTACATACATAAGGTTACACCTGTATCCCCGAAGGGGTAGGCAGAGGTGCACTAGCGAATTAAAACACCCACATTTCGCCGAGCTTAGTTCCATCCCAGATGTGAGAGGGGCGAACCTATCGCCATATCGGGTACAAATTCCAGACTCCGGGCTGATATATAAAACCTAATATCTCTTTGCCCGACCTGGTGATCGAACCCGAGGCCTCAGGACGCTCGTACTGAAATACAACCACGCCACCGAGGCAGTTAGTCGTGAGAGGGGTTAGGAATTTGCTAAATTGTCAACTATATAGTTATTCACTCCACATTACATTTTCCGCAAGACAAAACATTTGGAGGTCTAAACAAACGTGATATTAGAACTGTGTTCTACAATTGTTGTTCACATCAGCTTTGTTAAGTTATATCTCAAGTTAGAACTTAGTTATGGCTTTTAGAACGGAGTGGACCTTGGCAAACTATGAATACATAACACAACATAACATAAGCTCACGCCTGTATCCCCGAAGGGGTAGGCAGAGGCGTACTAGCGAACTAGAACACCCACATTTCGCTGAGTTTAGTTCGATCCCAGATGTGATAGGGGGCGAGCCTATCACCATATCGGGCACAAATTCCAGACTCCGGGCTGATATGGAAAAATTAAATATCACTTTGCCCGACCCGGGGATCGAACCCGAGACCTCAGAAACGTAGTCGTACCGAAATACCACCACGCCACCGAGGCAGTCTGCATAATTACTTAGATAATATAACTCTATCTAAATTTGATACAATATTTTTTGGATTTATGAAGTCGGTTTTTAAGTTTTGTTAAACTTTATTCACTTTGACCCCTTTCGATATTTATATGGGACACAGTCTACATATCTATCACCTAAATCGGTCCACGTATATTGCAGTAATCGGTAAATATAACATAAATTAAGAACTGAACTGACCGACTTCCAAATTGATCCGATCGTGACCATATTTATATGGGACACCCTTGAAATAAGCTCTATCGAACACAAAAAGAATTTTGAAAATAGGTCCATATTTGGCGGAGATATCGTAACATACATAAAAATACAGACGAATTGAGGACCTTCTCCTTTTTGGAAGTCGGTCGAAAATACCGACGAATTAAAAAACTCTTTTTTAAGTCAATAAAATGAATTGCCTTGTTGGCGTAGTTGAGTTACGAGTGCGGTGCGACTACCGTCCCTGAGGTCTCGGGTTCGATACCCTGTATATTGGGTTTGTCTACTAGGATCCCGGAGTTTGGATTTTGTGCCCGATATGGCGATGGGTTCGCCCCCTATTACAACTGGGTCAGAAGTAAGCTCGGCGAAGTGTGGGTATTTTAGTACGCTAGTTCGCCTCCACCTACCGATATGGAGACGCAGGCGTGAACTTATGTACATATGTATGTGTAAAAAAAGTTTCAAATTTCGTGACATCGTAGACAAGTTTTCTGTAATACTAGAATATTATGCGATAAATTCTCTCATTCTAAAATATGACTCTACTTAATTCGAGTATAACATTCACAATATTACTATGAATTTTATTATCTTATATAAGAAAGGGCTTCACTTATCTCTATTATACGATAACGTACCTAACTTGAACATTCAACTTAGTAACATGAGCTAACTTATTTCCTTCGCTTTAACTTGACTCGGCTAACTTAGGCTGTACACACGCCTCGCGTTTGACACTTTGTTAAACGCGGTTCTAGTTTAATTGAGTTAGTGGATTGTTGGTATAAATTATTATAGCAGCATAGCTCAGTCGTGAGTCGCTTTCTTGGTCTAGTGGAATATAGAAGTTGTCGACCGGGAGGTCCTGGGTTTGATTCCCAGGTCGGGCATAGCAATTTTTCCAATTTAATTTGGTTGGGACTGGAATCTCCAGAGGGGGTTGAAGGCAGACAGGCAGCCGGTCGTAAAAACTTAGCCGAATTCTATCTGCAACATGATTTTAAAAGTGTGTTCTGTGGACTCAATATGGGATATGGATGGGATAAGGGCAGGTAGAAAGAAAGATATTGAGGTATAAAAGGAGAAATTAACTGACTGACGTATCAGCATGCAGCCGAAATTATTGGAACTAGGAACGTGAAATTTTACACTCGGCTTCCTTTCATGACGTAGGTGAGCACTAGGAAAGGATTTTTGGAAATTCATTCCCTAAGAGGGGTAACGGGGGATGAAATTTTGTGTAGAGAAAATGGAAATATGACGGGACTGAATCTCACGGGCATAACCGCGAGTAAAAGCTTTAATATTAAAATATACACATACGCACATAACATCAGCTCACGCCTGTATCCCCGAAGGGGTAGGCAGAGGCGCACTAGCGAACTAGAACACCCACATTTCGCCGACCTTAGTTCCGTCCCAGATGGGATAGGGGGCGAGCCTTTCGCCATATCGGGCATAAATTCCAGACTCCGGGCTGATATGGAAAAATCCAATATCATTTTGTCCGACCCGGGGATCGAACCCGAGACCTCAGGATGGTAGTTTTACCGTAATACAACCACGCCACCGAGGCAGTATTAAAATATAGTCATGGAAAAAAAGCACCGTCTGTCTACGCCCTTACTTGATCTTTCAAGGCAGCTGCGTCTGACATAATTCGCTTTGTAGTTAAACTAAAGGAAATGTTAACCGTAATTTAAACGAGGGTATAAACCGTTTTATTTTATACGACCTTTGGTGTTAAATTTGGAGAAATAGCTGTATAACCGACTTCAAAAAGAGAAGGTACTCAATTCGTCCTTCTTTTTTATGTATGTGTAACGGCTATAATCAATGTAAGCTCATGAATGCTTACGGCCGGTTTCAATAAACGATCTCAGTTTAGAGTGCAGATAGATCGCGATTATGAACCAATCAAATCAAGTCATTTGACGGAGTCATGTTAAAACTGTGTTCTTATTGGCAAATTTTTGTAATCTATCTGCACATTCGAACTGAGATTGTTTATTAAAACCGGCCGTTAGTTGTTAAGATAAATAGTTCGTAGAGTACTGTAGAGTCCCGGCACTGTGTTCACGCGTATTGTCTCTCTTATATGTGTTCAGCAACTTACCACGACCTCTTATAGCAGTATTATTATAATCGTTCTTCGTTTATTTTGTATGGGAATCGGTACAAGTAAATTATAATAATACTGCTATAAGAGGTGGTGGTAACCCCCTGTACTTTTACCTTTTACAATAAACATTATTTCTATACGAAATTTGTTGACCTATGTTGCCTAAATAATTACCCCGTTTGGTATATATCATCCCAATTATGATAACCGTAGTGACCCCGACGTGATTTGAATTCGCAACCTTCTGTAGCCCGAGCACGAAAAACTAATGTAAATGTATTCGAGTTCGCTGCGCACTGATGACGTTTGGTTAATATTTCATACAAATTTCATTGACGCGCATGGAGCTGAAATATTTTTACGGTTGTCAGAAATTTTCCTGCTCAGGCCGCTGATCCTGGAGTCAGACGCGCTACCGTTGTGTGTTCAATTAACATAATATGTTTCGCGATATCTCCGCCAAATGTGGACCGATTTTCAATATTCATTTTGTGTTCGATAGAGCTTATTTTAAGGGTGGTTCCATATAAATTAGGTCACGAACGGATTTGAAGTCGGTCCGTTAAGTTTTTAAACTTGTGATTATTTTTACACACAATCCTTTCGGAGTCTGTGATATGCGAAATCTGGATTTTCTCATTTTATAGATAACGTCTGCCTACCCCTTCAGGGATACAGGCGAGTAACTTCGAAAAGTCAGAAATAAGCGGTGCACGCTCCTGAATCTGATTTCAAACCTGCGACTGCCAGCAGTCTGTCCTCACCACTGAGCCATCGCTGCTCTCGTGAAAAAAGCTCAGAAACTTCTTCTCTTGAACTTTTTAATCCAAACTTAACCACTTTTTACAATAACAAGTTTGTGAAGTTTGGATCGTTTGTCTATTTGTTACGGAACTTTGAAGTATCCTTAGCGTTCTGAACAGGAAGTTGTGCTGTCGGCTTAGAAATATAAAATGTTATAAAATAATCACAACGGTGGCCCAATCACCCTCTCTGTAGGAAATAAGGTTATACATGGAAAAATAAAATAGCACGAAATGTATTTTAAATAGCAGTTACTTGTATATTCAAATATGATTTATGCCACAAGGAAGGTATACGTCTGTTCCGTAGCACAGTACTAGATGAAGTGACTGACATTTGGTGTACCAAGCTTTTATATAGACTTGTTTTAAACACTGTGTTGCCAGTATAAAGAATAGTAAAAAGTACAGAGATTATTTTTTGCATTTTAAAATAAGATAAATACCAACACTCTCCTTTTCCCAATCCATATGGTTGACGTCAGGCGGGCATTCGGTCGTAAAAACGAAGCCAAATCCTTTTTGCAACATGCTTGAAAAAGTGTGTGGGATAAGGGCAAGCAGAAATAAAAAGACTCATTATCATTATGTTGAGTACCAGACGCGAATACTTGAATAGTTTTAGAAAAAAAAACTTAACGGATCGACTTCAAATCCGATTATGATCAAATTTATATGGGACTACCCTTGAAATAAGCTGTATCGAATACAAAAAGAATTTTGAATATCGGTCCACATTTGGCGGAGATATCGCGTAACATACATAAAAAATACAGACAAATTGAGGACCTCCTCCTTTTTTGAAGTCGGTCGATAAATATCACATTTTGCGTCATAATAAAATTTGAGGGTAGCCCTCGATTTTTCTGGGGTCTCATCATCAAATCCTGACTTGGTGCCAATGGGACCACCTGGAAAGGGTACCCTTTTTAACAAAAAAGAATTTCTCGAATTAGCCCGCCTAGCATGCGCGCCACGGGATATCTCGATAATCGACTGTCGAGATATTGTCTACAATATTGTATGAAAATAAACGAGGTCGCATGTTAGTGTCCGTAGACAAATAGAGAAAACCGGTTATAACATGACAAAAAGTGTAGACAAAATGTTCTCGTGGCGCGCGTGCTAGGCGGGCAGGCGTCTTCGAGTAATCGGGGAACATACATAAAAACAAGATTCCGACAAATTGTTAACCTCTTCCTTTTTTGAAGTTGGTTAAAATAACATGCCAGCTCGTATCAAGGTCGACGCCTAACTTAGTTTCAAAAATCGTTTCACACGTATTTCGGGCTGAAGCCGGGCCGATAATTCTGTTACGCTTTCCGGTGCTATCCGCCATATCGTGTCCGGTACCTCACATCCGGTTGGGGATGATCTTTATTTACCCCGTTTTGCTTGGCCAAATGCGTGCAAAAGGGTTGTACATATGCAAAATTAATCCAAAATATTAAAAAACAAAAACCTGGCCGCGTAAAATACTAGAAACTGGTTTTCAAGAGCTTCAATATACGGAAGATGTAGCACGACAAACTAATTGAAATAAAACTATTCTTACGGATTCTATCACGATTAGGTTTTAATTATTATTCCCGACGTTTCGAAGGCTTTGCAGTCTTCGTTGTCACGGGTCAGACTGAGGTGTCATTTGTCCAAAAAAGGTTAGTGTTACAATATCTACCATCATTAAAAAATTATACAAAATCAAAAAAGGTTAATTATTTGTGTTCTGATTTATGCAGTACGAGCTCACGGTGTCTTGAGTTCTGGCAGCTAGTCTTTTGGGTTCCGATTTAATAAGATGTATGATTGGATCCCAGGTTTGTGCAAGCTTCCAACCATCTTCTCTATTGAAATTAGGATGTTTTTTAATTTCAATAGCCTCGCGTATCATCCTAGGGAGGAATCGGTGTTCTTTGACGAGGATTTGTGGTTTTCAAGAGCTTCAATATACAGAAGGTGTAGCACGATAAACCAAGTGTAAATCTATTAAAAAAATGTTTATAAATTCGTAAAACATTACGTTTCTTTAAGGGCAGTCGGGTAAAATGTTCCAAATATAAAAAAAACAACTTTCTGATCGATGCATTAGTTCAATTTTTGTTTGATCTGCATCGCCGTGAACACTGATATCGGCTAATGCGTATTTTTTGGAAATACAGAACCGATTTTCATAATATTTTGAAGAAATCTTGAACACTTAGGATTAACATAGGTCACATTTTGTTTAAAAAATGTGACAGGAAATACATAAGGGGTTAAAATAGTTCAAACACATCACATAAGCTCACGCCTGTATCCCCGCAGGGGTAGGCAGAAGCATACTAGCGAACTAGACCACCCACATTTCGCCGAGCTTAGTTCCGTCCCAGATGTGATAGGGGGCGAGCCTATCACCATATCGGGCACAAATTCCAAATAGTTCAAAAGCGCCTAACAAATTTTATCCGCAATTACCTATAGTATAAAAAACATAACATAAGCTCGCGCCTGTATCCCCGAAGGGGTAGGCAGAGACGCACTACCCAACTAGTACACCAACATTTCGCCGAGCTTAGTTCCTACCTTATGTAGAGGTATAGTATAAAAAAGTTCGAGAAAAATCTATCACACGGGCGGAGCGGCGTCATATAACTAGTACTCTATTTGCCAAAATAACCGACTGTAATCCGTATTTAGGGCTTAAGTCGGCTAAGCACCTGAATTTATGTGCGTGGAGAATTAATTTTATAGTTATTTGTGGAAATAAAATCAAATTGTATTCCCTACCTCTTCGGAATATGTAAAACAGATTTGTAATGTGTTTGCATAATTTTATTTATTTGGGTAACATGTTATCCTTGTCTTTATTTTCACGGCTTAACGTCGTCTATGTTTAATATATGACTGCCTCGTTATCGTGGTGGTATTTCGGTACGACTATCGTCCTGAGGTCGATCCCTAGGTCGGGCAAAGTGGTATTGGATTTTTCCATATCAGCCCGAAGTCTGGAATTTGTGCCCGATATGGCGATAGGCTCGCCCCCTATCACATCTGGGACGGAACTAGTACTAGTTGGCTAGTGCGCCTCTGCCTACCCCTTCAGGGATACAGGCGTGAGCTTATGTTATGTTATGTAAGTTATTATGAATATGATCGTTTGGGTATAATACTGATTCTTAACACACAACTTTCTGTTTTTGGGTGTACGTAAATAGTCACGGGCGGTTCGGCCTCCGGTGGCCCATACGCTTATGGAAATATATTTATGTGACGCCTCCGACGGATTAAACTCACTTATCAATATATTATTATATAATCAAAATAAATAATAATCGCAAGTTTAAAAACTTAACGAACCGACTTCAAATCCGATCGAGACCAAATTTATGGGACCACCCTTGAAATAAGCTCTATCGAACACAAAAATAATTTTGAAAATCGGTCCACATTTGACGGAGATATCGCATAAAATACATTAAAAATACAAACGAATTGAGGACCTCCTCCTTTTTTGAAGTCGGTCGAATAAATATCATTTCATAACATAACATAACATAAGCTCACGCCTGTATCCCCGAAGGGGTAGGCAGAGGCGCACTAGCGAACTAGAACACCCACATTTCGCCGAGCTTAGTTCCGTCCCAGATGTGATAGGGGGCGAGCCTATCGCCATATCGGGCACAAATTCCAGACTCCGGACTAATATGGAAAAATCCAATATCACTTTGCCCGACCCGGGGATCGAACCCGACACCTCAGAACCGTAGTCGTACCGAAATACCACCACGCCACCGAGGCAGTCATTTCATTTCGTATACAATTCAGCTCAACAACCGAGCAATGACCCCGCATGTACGTATATGCCTCAACATAAAAGCCCCTAAGCCACCGCTTTGAAAGCGTCTCTTATCTAAAGTGCACGATAATGCCGTCATGTGTACAGACATCTTTAGATACGGCTCTGTAGATTCGATTTCTGTTCAAAAATTGCAGGAAATTTTCGATGATTTGTGATACGTAATATGAGTTTGTTTACGACCAGTAATTGCTGTTTACTGTGGACAGTCAGGTCTACAGCACGGATGAGTTTTGGATATCGTAGTCTCACTTCTTACTATGGCTGAGATCTATAGAGCGAACTTCGACTAAGTCTAAGTCAAAGTCACGAACTCAGGGGGATTTGTATTTGTTAAATTGAACTTTGACTTAGTCCGAGCCATTATTTACAAGAAAAACAGACTGACAGACAGACTAAGCAAAGATTTTCTTGTAAAAAATGACTCGAAGTTAGTAAAAATCCTTACTGAGTTCGTGATTTTGACTTAGACTTAGTCGAAGTTCGTTCTATAGATGTCAGCCTAAGTCAAAGAAACGAAGTCAGTGAATATTTGGAATTTTTAAATCGAACTTCAACTTAGTATGAGCCATTTTCGACCGACTTCCAAAAAGGAGGAGGTCCTCAATTCGTCTGTATTTTTTATGTATGTTACGCGATATCTCCGCCGAATGTGGACCGATTTTTAAAATTCTTTTTGTGCTCGATAGAGCTTCTATCAAGGGTGATCCCATATAAATTTGGTTACGATTGGATTTGAAGTCGGTCCGTTAAGTTTTTAAACTTGTGCTTATTTACAAGACAAATAGACTGACAGACAGACTAAGCAAAGATTTTATTGGAAAAAATGACTCGGACTAAGTCAAAGTTAGATTTAAAAATTTCAATTCCTCACTGAGTTCATTTCTTTGACTTAGACTTAGTCGAAGTTCGCTCTATAGATTCCAGCCTTATTTTTGTTTGTCTAATCTAATATAAATACACCATACTTTGAAATGAATTATTATTAAGTTATTAAAATTAATTTAGATTTCTTTATATTACTAATTTACTAAAGATGTAAGCTAGCTATAATATACGAGCGAATTAAGTTACCGATCGCGAAGTTTTATAAAAAAAAACTATTTAATCGGACAGAGTAACCGTTTTATTGATCAGAAACAAATGATTGCCTTATTCTAATTAACCTATGCTTTTATATTAATTAAATGCTAACGATGCACTATGAATCGATTGCGCAAGAGTTGGCTTGTTGCTATGGGTTCGTAGTGTTGGCAAAGCATATTTGGTGGGGTTGGACACCCTTAACTAGCGCGACTTAGTATAAGACTAACACAATTAACATAAATTATGAAATAATGTAAAAATAAAATGTACACATAAGGACCTCGGTGCCATACCAAGGGGGTTATTAACTTAATAAACTAAAAAAAAATATATCACACCAATACTATATAGGCGAAAGTTTGTGACTATGTTTGTATGTTTGTAACTTCTTCACGTACAAACGGCTGGACCAATTTTGATGAAATTTGGTATGGACGTAGCAGACAACCTGGATTAACACATAGGCTACTTTTATCCCGGAAAATTATCCACGCGAACGCAGTAGCGGGTAAAAGCTAGTAGTATTAATGCAGAAAGAAAAGAGCATATAGATAGTCTCATGCGATGCCAACGACACAGAGACAACCTACATCTTCAAGTTAGAAACAATAAATCAGATTCAGTCCTTAAAAAGATTTACAAGAGATACCGCAACTTTCTTAACGACCTACTTAAAAAATTAAAATCTCAGTATAATCACAACCGTCTGGAAGAAACTAAACATGATCCTCGAAAGCTTTGGACAACGATAAACTCTATTTGTGAGAGGAGAAGTAAATCTTCCCATAATCCAGAACTTCTAACACTAAAAGAGAATCCAACTGAGTCCCTTTCTGTATGCAATGATTACTTTTCTAAAGCTGGTCTAACACTGGCCGAGAAAATACTGAACAATATTAGTAAATCAGAATCTGAACTTGCCAGTGAAGTAAATATTCATTCAAATCACTCCAACTCTTTCTTCATGTCACCAACAGATACCAGCGAGGTTATTTCGATCATCAATAAATTGAAACCTGACAGTGCACCTGGACTCGACGGTATTAATAATAAAATAATCAAAAGATTTAGTCATCAAATAGCTGAACCACTAACAGAGATTTTCAACCTTAGTTTATCTACAGGTACATTCCCTACATGCTGGAAAACGGCTGCTATTATACCTATACACAAAAATGGCTCAAAAACTACCCCGTCTAACTACAGACCAATATCTTTATTAAGCTCTTTTTCAAAAATTCTAGAAAAGATTGTATACAAAAGACTCTCACACTATTTAGAATCACACAACCTTCTAGCACCCGATCAATTCGGCTTCCGTACTGGCAAATCAACTGAGACAGCAACAACACATCTTCTTAATAAAGTATCCTCTTCTCTAGATATCGGCAACTCTTGTGTCGGAGTTTTCTTAGACCTTTCCAAGGCATTCGATACGGTTTCCCACACCATTCTTTTGCGTAAATTAGAATGTGCAGGCATTCGAGGAGTAGCTTTAGAATGGTTTTCCACCTATTTAACCAACAGAAGCCAAATAGTTTCAGTTGAAGGAAACCTAAGCGATGTCTATCTAACTTCCGTTGGAGTTCCCCAAGGTAGTATTCTCGGCCCTCCTGTTTATTCTCTACATCAACGACATTTCTCAAGTTTTTTGTACTAATGAGAATGTTGACGTCGTTTGCTATGCCGATGACACAGTTCTTTTATTTCACGATTCTTCCTGGCAATCAACATTATTAAAAGCTGAAAATGGTATTAAAAAGGTTGTTACTTGGCTTAATGCTAATTTGCTGACCATCAATACTGAAAAGACTAGCTATCTTTGCTTTTATAAAACTAAAGCCTCTTCCCCCCCTTCTTCACTGTCTTTGAAAATAGACACCTGTCTCAAAAACCCTTGTCACTGTCTCCCCCTCAAAAAAGTGAACAAAATTAAATACCTAGGTGTTATCTTAGACGATAAACTTACTTTCCACGAACACATTGAAGCGGTCTCAAAACGAGTGAGGAAAGTTATTCATGTAATGAAATTACTGAGGAATGGAGCTAGCAAAGAAGTACTGACGCTTGTCTACACCAGCTTATGCGAGTCCATCCTTCGCTATTGTATCACGGCCTGGGGTAGTGCTGCGAAGGCATCTCTCATTTTAATCGAAAGAGCCCAGAGATCCGTCCTAAAAGTTATGTTGAAAAAAGACTTTCGATACCCGACACATCTCCTCTACCAAGAAGCCCAGGTCCTAACAGTACGTCAACTGTATATACTGTGTGTCGTCCTTAAATTTCATTCCCTTAACCGAAGCTCCGCCATTTATAAGTTCTCCCAGCAAAGCCGTCGTCCAAAAATAATCATACCCAGAGTGAACACTTCTTTTTGCAAACGGTTTAGCTATATTGCATTTCCAAGAATTTATAATAAAATAAATACTGTTTGCTCCGTTTACCACCTTAACTACAGCGAAACTAAAAATAAACTTAAAAAATACCTTCTGACCCTAAATTATTCCGACACAGAACTACTTTTGACAAATCCTGTATAACTGTTCGATAATCTTAACATGAATATTCTCCATTCTTGAACATCTTGCTCATAACATTCTTAATTTTCTTTTTATATACTTCTCTTATAACTACTATTTATAGTATATATCTTCTTATCTTACTACTTACTATCGTTCTTTTTCTTTAATTAATTATAAGTTTTTCAGAATTTTTGCTATCATTGATACGTTACATCAATGGTCGCTATCCCATTTTTAAGATGCTCGTTACGCTCACTCTAGCTCTACATTATAATAACACTCTGTAAACCTGTCTGGTCTCCCGCGATACAGGTGCGCCTAGTGCGGGGACCGTTGCTCTACTACTATTGTCATAACTATGTTTTTGGTACTCAATAAATTATTTGTATTTGTATTTATTTAAGATTCCTCAAAGGCCGGCAACGCATCGACGATTCCTCTGGTATCGTGGATGTTCATGGGCGATGTTAACCACTTACCATCAGGTGGCCCATCAGCTCGTTTGCTACGCCATTCCATAAAAAAAAATATTATAAACGCGAAGCTAGTGAGTATGTATGTATGTTTGTTACTCTTTCACGCAAAAACGACTTAATGGATTTTGATGAAAGTTTGCAGTTATATAGATTATACATTAGAATAACATATAGGCTACTTTTTATCCCGGAATAATGTTCGGTCTTGGCGGTATAGATTTGTTTGTTTCGTCCCACGTAAACGAAGTCGCGGGCAACACATAGTAGTTTATAAGCTTCTGCGATTATTGATTATGAGTGTATTAATCATATGTTTTTCTTTACAGGTAAGTTTTTGCTGCAGTAATTTTGTAAGTTATTTATTTAATGCTTTAATGGGTATGGAGTTATGGTTTTAAAATGTATATCGTCATGTATATTTAAATGAAAAGTGTGTTTCACGTACGCGAGTGCAATTAAAAATTTTCCCATTGTCCTCCAGTGAGGGTCAATGGGAACAGAACCATAAAAAATATAATTTAAGACGAGTTGAGAACCTTCTTTCTACCTGCCCTTGTCCCACCATAATGTGGGTTCGGCGCAACACACTTTTTCGAGCATGCTGCAGAGACGATTTGGCTTAGTTTTTACGACCGGCCGCCTGTCTGACGTCAGCCCCCTTTGGAGGATACAGTCCCAGGCAATAAAAAATGGAAGAATCGCTTTACCCGAGCTGGGAATCGAACCTAAAACCTTCCGGTACACAACCCATATTTTCATGCTGCAACTAGATCAAAGAGACTTCAGAACCTTTTTTAAAAGTAATTACACATAATGATTTCTTAGGTTTACGTGAATGTTATTCATTGAAATTAAACTATTTTTTACGGATTCTATCACGATTTGGTTTTAATTTTTATGCCCGACGTTTCGAAAGCTTTGCAGCCTTCGTGTCAGTGTGCAGTCTGACCCGTGACCACGAAGGCTGCAAAGCTTTCGAAACGTCGGGCATAAAAATTAAAACCAAATCGTGACATAATCCGTAAAAATAGTTTAATTTCAATGTAATTACACATAGTTATTTTACACCTAGTTGCAAAATCTTTCTTTCTTTCTACCTGCTATACCACCTTAATGTGGGGTTGCAACACACTTTTTCAAGCTTGTTACAGAAATCATAGTTTTTACGTCCACCTGCCTGTCTGACGTTAAATAGTCGCGAGCGGCTCGGCCTCCAGTGGCCCATACGCTTATGTAACATATATATGTGCCGCCTCCGACGGGTTAACCCCCATCTGGGGGATCCAGTCCCGGTAAAATAATGTTAGTAAACCGCCCCGACCTGGGAATCGAATCCAGGATCTTCCGGTTCGCAGCCCGTATAGCCCCACTAGGCCAAGGAGGCCACAGTCTAGTTACAAAATCTGTTTAGCATTATTTTCACGGCACGTACCGTCCTCAAAAAGGGTCAGACGAATTGAATTTATTACGTGTGATGACGTACAGTAATAAATTTAGGACAGTATTTCTGAAATTCTTTTCTGTTCAAGTATTAGAAAGAAAGAAAGAAAGAAAAAATATTTATTCGGCACAGCATTATGCGACACAATGGTATAAGCAAAAACACGATAAAACACATATTTAAAAGGAGACAATAAACTGATAACAATAACTGCGAGTACATAACCCATAATAATAATTACAATTTTGCGTCTCACGATGCTGCCGAAAAGGTTTGGGCTCAGCATATGCCAGAAAATAAATGTTAATGTCTGACGCTGATTTTCAGCCAAAACCTATGAGTACCTAAGTGACTCACGGATGTACATCTCAAAGAAGAAAGTTTATTTTTGTATGTTTGTTTGAAACGAATAGGCTCAAAAATTACTGAACCGATTTTAAAAATTCTTTCACCTATGGAAAGCTACATTATCAGAGAGTAACATAGGAGTCGGTGCTGAAGCCGAAGCAAATTAAATGAAAAGGCACCTACTCCAAAGAGAGTAAGAAATTGTTGTTATTTTTTACTTTTAAGTGTTCGTTTTTGAAGTCGGTTTTCAGTTTTGTTATACTTTCGTTATTATTTATTTAATTTTAGTGTTCAGTAGCATCTAATATTGAAAGATTTATCCATCAACTCCTAATTGTTAAGAAGTTATATTTTTCCATCATCAGCTCAGCAACATGAGATGATGAGTACCAGACGCAAATACCTGAATAGTTTTAGAAAATACATAAAACACATCATGGTTCCCTATAAAATTTGAGGGTTGTCCTCGATTTTTCTAGGATCCCATCAGATCCTCACTTAATGCCAATGGGACCACCTGGGAAGTATACCCTTTTAAACAAAAAAAGAATTTCTCGAATCGGCCCAGGCGTCTTCGAGTAATCGGGGAACATACATAAAAAAAGATTCCGACGAATTGTTAACCTCCTTTTTTGAAGACGGTTAAAAATGGATAGGATCGGCTTGACCGGACCATTACCAAAGCCGTGAAGTGACCTGCATTTCAGACTTCCGGAAGCTTAAATAAGTCACATAATCGTCTAAAAGCCTTTTATAGCTAAACACTATTAGCAAAGCGACCTTTTCGAGCACTTTTAAGGGCTCGCATCCGAAGTGCTTTGGAGAGCTCTCGATCTTTAGTGAGTCTAAATATTTTGATAAACGAAATGTTTTAGTTGTGTTATATATACTAGTGGCAATAAAACATTTCTTTCTTTCTTTCTTTCTTTCTTAAATCGACTTATTGTAAGTTTAGATCTATAATGAGGAGGGTAGGCAGAGATGAAAAAAGTAATTTTTTTTGGAAGACTTACAAATTTAAAAACTTAACACACCGACTTCAAAATGTATCCGATCATGACCAAATTTATACCACCGTTTATAAGCTCTATCGAATATCGAATCACAATCTTGAAAATCAGTCCACATTAGGCGGAGATATCGCGTAACATACATAAAAAACTCAGAAAATTGACCTCTATATTTTGTTGATTTAGATAAAACTCGATTTATATTAAAATTAACTTTATTTAGCATAAACTTTGTTTAATGCCTTGCACGTCGTTGATTTACATTTACGAATAAAATGTAAGATAAATGGAGTATAAGACTAGCTATAGATAATAAATACTGACTGCCTCGGTGGCGTGGTGGTATTTCGGTACGACTACGGTTTTGAGGTCTCGGGTTCGATCCCCGAGTCGGGCAAAGTGATATTGGATATTTCCATATCAGCCCGGAGTCTGGAATTTGTGCCCGATATGGCGATAGGCTCGCGCCCTATCACATCTGGGACGAAACTAAGCTCGGCGAAATGTGGGTGTTCTAGTTAGCTAGTACGCCTCTGCCTACCTCTTCGGGGATACAGGCGTGAGCTTATGTTATGTTATGTGTTTTAATAAATAATCACAAGTTTAAAAACTTAACGGACCAACTTCAAATTCAATCGAGACTAAATTTATATGGGACCACCCTTGAAAGAAGCTCTATCGAACACAAAAATAATTTTGAAGATCGGTCCACACTCGGCGGAGATATCGCGTAATATACATTAAAAAAAATACAGACGAATTGAGGACCTCCTCCTCTTTGGAAGTCAATAGAAAAAAAACAATATTTTAGTAATAATGCTGCAGGACACCCTAAATATTACACTAGTCATTTTCAACACTGCCTACCCCTTCAGGAGTGAATCATTAAAACACTGACCTATTAAATAGTTAGAGTATAAAGCCTCACTCGCACTAGAGTTTTTTGAACGCGCGTTATAGTCATTCAAACGCCGGCGCTTTTAAAACTCGTCGTTAATTTTTTGGGCTGTATGTAGAATATACCTTATTAAAAACAAGGCCAGAATGATTTTCAAGTACTCATATGAAGAGACATGTTCAGACACTATTCAACGCGCATTAAAAAAACGTTGAAATTGAACGAATGGGTTCCAGTATAGTCATTCAAACGCTGGTACTTTTAAAACGTGGCGATTTTTAAATGCCGGGCGTTGACGGGATGTATAATATACCTTATAAGAAACAAGACAAGAATGATTTTCAAGTACTCATAAGAACAGACATGTTGACACGCTTTTTTGACGCTCGTTGAAAAAGCTCTCGAGCCAACAGCGCCTTAAGCCCTCGTTCGCATGAGAGCTTTTTCAACCCGCGTTAAGAAAGCGTCTCGATATCATAATCATCATCATCAGCTACAAGACGTCCACTGCTGGGCATAGGCCTTCCCCATATATATATATATATGTCTTTTCCTATTGTGATTGCTTGAAAATCATTCTTGCTTTGTTTTTAATAAAGTATATTCTACATACTGCCCAAAATGAAAACACTGCGTTTTAAAAGTGCCGGCATGTGAACAACTATACCAGAACTCATTTGTTCCATTTCGACGCCTTTTAACGCGCGTTGAAAAAGCTCTCGTGTGAATGAGGCCTTAGGCCTACTTTTACACTTGGCAAATCCACAATCATTAATATTTAACATCGTAAAGAGAATTACATTATGACTGCATGAACCTCTTTTTGGCATACTTGAGCCATTTAGAATTTTGGCAAGTATTGATGCCAGTGTAAGTGCCAAGTCGTTGACAGCCTCCGTGGCACAGTGGCGAGTGGCTGTGAAGCGAGAGTCCGCGGGTTCGATTCCCGACCTGAAATAAATGGTAGCGTGATCCACAGATATTCTGGGTTTGGGTTTTGTAGGAAAGTCTGTGTTCTTGATACGTCCGACACAAGATTCATATCTTAGTGTGGGGTCAGGACTAATTGTGTAACTTTCTTTCCTTCTACCTGCCCTTATCCCACCTTAACGTGGGGTTGGCGCAACACACATTCTCAAGCATGTTGCAGAAAGGATTTAACTTAGTTTACGAGCGGCTGCCTGCTTGTTGTCAACCCCCTCTGGGAAATCCGTTTAATAAGAAAATTCGTTTTACCCGACCTAGGAATCGAACCCAGGACCATATACGCTGCTACTAGTCTAAGGAGGCGACTTCAACGACATTCTTATAGTTTATTTGTCTCTTGGTAAGCAAAACCACGGTCCCACAGACAGACAGAGAAACGAACTTTTTGCCATTAGGGTTCGGAACCCAAAAATTACCAAATCAATCTACATAAAAAATACACAGACGTCTATTACAAATTAAACAAACAAAAATAACAATCCATCAGCGAAAATCGTTTCGGAAACGTGACACGGACTTGACATTCTAATTTAGAAAGAAAAGTGTGCTTTTGAAAGCTTTTCATTTTTCCTAATGGTTAACGATAATTGGGTCACGTACCTGTATATATTTACTTTAATTTATCGCCCGACTTCCAAAAAGGAGGAGGTCCTTAATTCGTCTGTATTTACTGATTTCTTAAGTTTACGCGAATATTATACATTGAAATAAAACTATTCTTACGGATTCTATCACGATTAGGTTTTAATTATTATTCCCGACGTTTCGAAGGCTTTGCAGTCTTCGTTGTCGATTGCGAGGCTATTGAAATTAAAAAACATCCTAATTTCAATAGAGAAGATGGTTGGAAGCTTGCACAAACCTGGGATCCAATTATACATCTTATTAAATCGGAACCCAAAATACCAGCTGCCAGAACTCAAGACACCGTGAGCTCGTACTGCATAAATCGGAACACAAATAATTAACCTATTTTGATTTTGTATAATTTTTTAATGATGGTAGATATTATAACTCTAACCTTTTTTGGACAAATGACACCTCAGTCTGACCCGTGACAACGAAGACTGCAAAGCCTTCGAAACGTCGGGAATAATAATTAAAACCTAATCGTGATAGAATCCGTAAGAATAGTTTTATTTCGTCTGTATTTTTTCGACCGACTTCCAAAAAGGAGGAGGTTCTTAATTCGTCTGTATTTTTTTATATATGTTTCGCTATATCTCCGTCAAATGCGGATCGATTTTCAAAATTATTTTTGGGTGCGACAGAGCTTATTTCAAGGGTGGTCCAGTCACGATCGGATTTGAAGTCGGTCCGTTAAGTTTCTAAACTTGTGATTAATAAGAACGCCTCCTTGGTCTAGTGGCAGAATATATTGGCTGTGATCACGAGGTCCTGGGTTCGATTCTCAGGTCGGGCGTTTTTATAACATGATTTTCCCAGGACTGGATCCCACATAATCATAAGTTTAAAAACTTAACTGACCGACTTCCAATTTACCGATCGTGACCAAATTTATATGGGACCACCCTTGAAATAATCTCTATCGAACACAAAAAGAAATTTGAAAATCGGTCCACATTTAGTGGAAATATTAAGTAACATACATAATAAAATAAAAAAATTAAAACAGGCGAATTGAGGACCTCCTCCTTTTGTGGAAGTCGGTCGAAAAGGAGGTAAACTTTAGGGAGGCAGCGGGTCATAAAAACTAAGCCAAATCCTTTCTGTAATAAGCTTTTTTTTTCTCCTGTGTTTTCTCATGATGGTGGTAATTTGTGTCGCTATAGAGTGTAGTGTGTGTTCTGTGGGGTGTGCCCGGCAATGGAGACGACCCTCGCTATTTGATACGTAGGTCCCCCCCGTGCCGGATATGTGTGCGTGTAGGGGGATTCTGTAATAAGCTTGAAAAAGTGAAACTAAAGAACTCGAAACTGCGAAGTGGGTTCATATCGTAGGTCGAGCAAATCCGAAAAGCCACGAGCAAATGAAATTTTTGAATCAGAGCCACGCTGTAGACAATTACGTCTACAGCACGAATGGGCCGGCTCAACCGGTTTGATATTACTGTCTCACAAAAAATCGACGTAAAGTGGCAGCTCGCTGTCACCTTTCGTTCGGTGAGTGAGATTTCCGGTGGCCCAATTCTCCCTCCCTTTTCCAACCCCTTTTACCTCCCCTTTAATTTCATCCTTATAAGTTGGCATCGCACCCATGATTCTTTTTGTGTCTTGGTGTCTATGGGCGGTGGAGATCACTTACCATCAGGTAACTCATCTGCTCGATTGCCAATCTATACTATATAAAATAATCGCTTTATAACGCAACTCAACTAAGTACTGACCGTTATATTTTTCGCAACTAAGCAAGCATTATTTTTATGTTTACTGCTTAGTACCTGCCGTTATGACTTTACGATGCTTTTAACAAAGAAACTGCCATGTTTATGGTGCATTGTCATCATTTTACTGTCTTTAAAACAAACATAACATGGTCACGCCTGTATCCATGAAGGGCTAGGCAGAGGCGAACGAGAAAACAAGACCACATTTCACCGAACGTAATTCCGTCCCAGATGTAGATGGGCGATCCTGTAGCAAAATCCTTACACAATTTCCACACTCCGGGCTGATACTCAATCACTTTGCTCGACCCGGAGATCGAACCCGAGACCTCGAAACGGTAGTACGCAATACAACTACGCCACCGAGGCAGTCATACAACTTCATATAACCGGAAACGTTGCGACACTGACATGACGTTCCGAATTTAAATTTGATTTATTTCCCTTATGTTGGCACTTGGCAGCCTGTTTCCGGAAGTGGGTTTAAGACGATCCCTCGTGAATATTTTAAAAGTGTATTTGGGGTATTACGATTCAAGGAAAAATTTTGATGATTCAACATTGTTTAAGGCGTTCTTATGACGTATCCGTCGCGGATTCGATTCCTGCACCGAGAAAATTATTGGGCATGGCGATAAGCACGTTCATTTTCACATCTTTGTCACATAAGCTCGGCGAAATGTGGGTTTAGTGTTCTCTAGTTCACCTCTGCTTACGCCTTCGGAGATACAGGCGTGCGCCTATGTATGGTACTCACTGTACGACATTGCCCCTACTATGGGTTTCGACAGTTCTCCCTTATCATAATGACAAGTTTTAAAACAAAAAACACTACTTATATTTGTTTAATCTTAATTTATTTATTTGTTAAGATACATCATTGGCTTATCACTATACACTTAAATCATTTTATTATAAACGTTTAAAATTTATACAGAACCTCCTTCAGAACTTGATCGAAAACTTTAAAATTAGTATACAATTGACTGACAGCCTCCGGCGCGCAGTGGACAAGTAGTTGGCTGTAAAGCGGGAGGCCGCGGGTTCGATTCCCGCATTGAGATAAATGTTTGTGTGGCCCACAGATATTTCCACCTCTTCTGGTCTTGAACATCCTCCACAGAGAGACTATAGGCTGTCATATTTCTCCAAAAAGTATAAAGAATTAGGCCAAAACTCTATCACACTTAAATAGATACGGAACATAAAAAACGGTCGTTTTACAAATTAAGAACACTTACCAACATTCAAACAACTTCAGTACAATTACCAACTTTATGCAGCCTGAATCAAGTTACGTCGCTGAGATCAAGTTATCCGGAACGTTGGCATTCCTGATCTATACAACCGGTACCAATAGCGAGGAGGCAAACAGTTCGAAATTTGAATTCGAGCCACGTTCCAAATTCGAAACAAGTTTACCATGTTGTCATGTCACTTGATTGTCGTCGTCATTTTCGAGTTTAAAGTGAGTTTAAAAATCGTATCGGAGATTCGAGATTAACCCAAAAAAGAGTATATACTTCTGAATTTTCTATGTTAAGTGTATATTAATTGTGAATTATCGATTGTTATAACAGAGAAGGAAAATATCCTGAGGAAACCTATATACCTAATAATTTTTCCACAAGAATTTTCAGGGTATGCGAAGCGCTATACGTATTATACCAGCGTTGTAGACTAAGGCCTAACCCCTCCCATTAGTAGAGATCGCCCATGCCCAACTGTGGGACAATTAGGCTCACAAACAAGCAATTTTAAATAATTCGGTCAATATTGACGAAATTTCGTCAACAAAAATAAGTTGATTAAGGCTATTTTCGTTTTTGTTTGGTTTCCTCAAGGAAAATGTGAAGGAAAACTTCGGAGAGTGGAATTAACAGCTTTACTTTATCATAAACATCCGTGTTTCATTGGTTTGATTTTCAGGTTGGGTAATCTTGAAATCCATGTTTTGTTGACTTGGATTCGTATTATGGCTTAGCTATACCTATTGTTTTGGCGTTTCTCGGAAATGATGTTTTATAATGTTGGGCTGGGCAAAGAGCCTATGCACACGGCGTATTTTTAACGCGCTTCGTAGGTCGTCGCCCCCTATAACATCTGGGACGGAACTGCGATCAGCGAAATGTGGTATTTGCTAGGGCGCCTGTGCCTATCCCTTCGGGGATACAGGCGTGAGTTTATGTTATGTGTTTTTGTTTTACTTTAAAAGTCAAAATTGAATATCCTTCTCTCTTTGGAGTCAGTGCCTTCTCATTTCTTCTCAAATGAATTGTCCCGGCACTGACTCTAAAAAGAGTAATTGCCAATTGCAGCTTCGCGATAAATCTCTACTCCAAATCCTTATTTCAAGATAGAAATGAACTGTAGGATAAATCGGGTTTAGGTTTAACTTCAGATTAGTAATAGCGCTGCAATTACCTGGAAATTCTTAGTATGTAAATACTAGCTTTAAATTTATATTAATCCTTTATTAAGGAACTATACCGCTGCAAGTGGCCCTTATAATTAATTTTTAGGTTTTTAAAGCGGTTTATTCGGTAATGTGGTTGTATTTCGGTACGACTACCATCCTGAGGTGTCAGGTTCGATCCCAAGATCGAACAAAGTGATATTGGATTTTTACATTACAGCCCGGAGTCTGGAATTTGTGCCCGCTATGGCGATAGGCGCGAGCCTATAGGGGGCGACCCCTATCACATCTGGGACGGAACTAAGCTCGGCGAAATGTGGGTGTACTAGTTCGCTAGTGCGCCTCTACCTACCCGTTCGGGGATACAGGCGTGAGCTTATGTTTATGTTATGTTTATTACCTTATTCCTCCTCTGGGGAACCAGTCCAGGAAAATTGGTGTCAAAAAGACGTGTTTCTCAACCTGGGATTCGAACCCAAATCACCATCAGGTATACAACCTATATTCGCTGCCCCTAAACCATGGAAGCGACAACGTGCACGGTACGACTACTGTCCTAGGGTCATGGGTTCGATTCCCGGGTAGGGCAAAGTAATATTGATTTTCTACTCAGTATCAGCCTTTACTCTGGAATTTGTACCCGATACGACGATCGCCCTCTATCACATATGGGACGGAACTAATATCCTAACTCTAGGGGAATATAGGCGTGATTCCATATATGGGTATCTGTATATTAATACACTGACTGCCTCGGTGGCGTAGTGGTATTTCGGTACGACTACGGTTCTGAGGTCTCGGGTTCGATCCCCGGGTCGGGCAAAGTGATATTGGATTTTCCCATATCAGCCCGCAGTCTGGAATTTGTGCCCGATATGGCGAAAGGCTCGCCTCCTATCACATTTGGGACTAAGCTAGGCGAAATGTGGGTGTTCTAGTTTGCTAGTGCGCCTCTGCCTACCCCTTCGGGGATACAGGCGTGAGCTTATGTTTGTGTGTATATTAATACGTGAAGCGAAAACTTTATACCCCTTTTTATATGATGATGATGAACCTGGAATTTGACACAGTTAAACTTTATATGGAGAAGAAGTGCATAAAGCTATTTTTATATATAATCCATTAGAAAATGGCAAATTAACCGAGTAGCCATGATGAAACCTTTAATTATAGAGGCATAGCCTTGGAAAAAAACTACATATATAGATACATAAGCTCACGCCTGTATCCCCGAAGGGTTAGGCAGAGGCGCATTAGCGAACTAGTACACCCACATTTCGCCGAGCTTAGTTCCGTCCCAGATATGATAGGGGGCGATATGATAGCTTATCGCCATATCGGGCACAAAATCCAGACTCCGGGCTGTTACGGTAAAATCCAATATCACTTTGCCCGACCCGGGATCGAACCCGAGACCTCAGGACGGTAGTCGTACCGAAATTCAACCACGCCACCGAGGCAGTAATAAAAAAAAACTAATAAAGTTTAAACTTAAAAATTAAATGAATTATTGTCGAAACTCGGCCACTGGGCGACTAAAATAAAATCGACAAACTAGTGAGATTCTTGCACCAATAGTAGTGACTTTACGACTTGCTAGCCAATATGGCGGCAAGTTTGACGTTTACAAATAATATTAGACAGTCCAGTCGCAACGCAACGTTTTATTGGAAGACTTATTAGACCGAGAGCTGTAGAAGTTTTATATAATGTTAATAATGTATTATTGTAAATAAATAAATATCACCCAACAGTCACATACGTAGTCCTGAGCCCACACTAAGATCGAGTCTTGTATCATGTGTATCAGAAACCTAGAGAGACTTTCGGTCTCACAACACCCAGACCCGAACAAATATCTGTAGGCCATACAAACATTTGTCTCAATGCGGGAATCGAACACGCGGCCTCTCGCCTCACACTCGCCCACTGCGCCACGGAGGCTGTCATAATTAGGTCACGATCGGATAAATTTTGAAGTTGGTTAGTTAAGTTTTTAAGCTTGTGATTATTAAGGTCCTTATTATCATCTGAGCCAGCATATGAACCCAGAACCTCACGGTTTTGTTCCGTTGCTACCGGACCAAAGAGGCAGACGAATAATCACAAGTTTAAAAACTTAACGAACCGACTTCAAATCCGATCGTGATCCAATTTATATGGGACCACCCTTGAAAGAAGCTCTATCGAACACAAAAAGAATTTTGAAGATCGGTCCACATTCGGCGGAGATATCGCGTAACATACATAAAAAAATACAGACGAATTGAGGACCTTCTCCTTTTTGGAAGTATCGACTATATTTTCAACAAAAGTAAAGTTAATTTATCTGCACCCTCTCATGATAAATCTTTGTTTTAAGATAAGGGTTGGTTTTGGCAGCGGTTGGGTCCGAGACCCACTTTCGAGTGTCGACTTCATCATTATATAGTATTCCTGTGGCGAAGGGTGAAAGTTTTCAAAAAGGAAGCCGAGTTATCAACCAAATTTAAAAGGATTCGTAATTCGTCGATATACTTTTTTATTTAGTATTGGCAGTCGCCGCCTTGGTCTAGTGGCAGCATGTATGGGCTGTGGACCGGGAGGTCCTGGGTTCGATTCGAAATTCGAAAGCAAATTTTCTAATTTTATTTGCCCGGGACTCCCTCATAAGTTCACGTGAGGCAGGCGGCCGGTCGTAAAAACTATGCCAAATCCTCTCTGCAACATACTTGAAAAATTGTGTTGCGCCGACCCCACATTAAGGAGGTATAAGGACACGTAGAAAAAAAGAAAAGACTTATCTATTTATGTTACTCGTTATCACCGCCAAATGTGGACCGATTTTCAAAATTCTTTTTATGTTCGATAGAGCTTATTTCAAGGGTGGTCCCGTATAAATTTGGTCACTAAACTAGTTTGAGATATACAGTAAAGTTGTGTAGCGAATATAGTGCATATAAGAGGCACGTTTTAACTAAGTCTTTTACATACGTATTCTTACTTTATCTGCCCATATCCCATGTCAAAGTAGGGTCTGTGGAACACACTTTTCGACCGATTTCCCAAAAAGGAGGAGGTCCTCAATTCGTTGGTATTTTTATGTATGTTACGCGATATCTCCGCCAAATGTGGACCGATTTTCAAAATTATTTTTGTGTTCGATAGAGCTTATTTCAAGGGTCGTCCCATATAAATTTGGTCACGATCGATAAATTGGAAGTCGGTCAGTTAAGTTTTTAAACTTGTGTTATCATCGAGCGACTTCAAAGGAGAAGGTTCTCAATTCGTCTGTATTTTTTTATGTATATGTATTATGTTTATATTTATATGCGATATCTCCGCTTAAAGTGGACTGATTTTCAATATTCTTTTTGGTTCCATAGAGCTTATTTCAAAGGTGGTCCCATATAAATTTGATCACGATCGGATACATGTTGCAGAAAGGAATCTGCTTTGGTTTTTTGCCTGCCAGCCTGACTTTAACCCCTTCTATGGTATGCCTGGCAAATGATGTTGGAACCACTTTACTCGACGTGGGTTTTTAAACCCAGGACCTTCCGGTTCACAGCTCATGTATTTTTTAATAGCAGACTGGCAAACTAGCAGATGGTTTACCTGATGGTAAGTGATCTCCACTGCCCATAGACACCCAAGACACAAAAAGAATCATGGGTGCAGTGCCAATCTAAAATGATGGAATGGAAGGGGATGGGAAGGGGATTGGGAAAGGGAAGGGGAATTGGGCCACCTGAAATCTGACTCACCGAACGAAACTCGACAGCGAGCTGCCACTTTACGTCGGTTTTCTCTGAGACAGACAGACAAGTATCAAACCAGTCGAGCCGGCCCATTTGTGCTGCAGACGTCATTGTCTACAGCATGGCTATACCACTTAAGAATGCTGGCATTAGATCAAGAATCAAGCAATGAAATGAAGGAAGAAATAGATGAGGAATGTTCATCATGGATAATCCATAATATTTTTAGGATACCCGCTAAAAAGTATATATCTACGTTATTGTACGGTTTTAAGTGACCTTTTAGACCGACTTTAATATTAAACGTTATGTATAAACCAACCTT
Source organism: Clanis bilineata (assembly GCA_036417725.1). Taxonomy (NCBI): domain Eukaryota; kingdom Metazoa; phylum Arthropoda; class Insecta; order Lepidoptera; family Sphingidae; genus Clanis; species Clanis bilineata. The sequence continues at coordinate 3,947,187 of CM071165.1, forward strand.
AATATTCGCAAACGATTTTTGAGCTCGTAAAATATTATTGCGTGACCTACATACATGACATTGGTTTACCGCCATCTAGCGGCAAATAACGTAAACTTCACCCATTCGTCATGTTGGTGTCATAACAAACCTTAGTAACAAACCCTAGTAACAAACACATTGTGGTTACAAAACTTCTATTTTTCTACTTTAAATTATTACCATTTATACTTAAAATATATTTTTAAAACTTAATAGATGTTGTAAAATATTGTTGCTAGGAAATCGTTAAATCACTTACGTGCAGCTAGCGCCATCTATTATCGATAGTTTGAACTATTCTGTAAAATTTTGAATGTTCACAAGAAAATATAAGGAAATAAAATTATAACTACACATAATATTTCGATATTATGACAGTAATTAATTTCATAGTGCTTAATTTTCTATTAAAATATAAATAATGAGTTGTGTTATACGCCATCTAGCAGTAGTTTTCGAAACTATTTCAAAAGTATGTAGCGCTGTTTATTAGACGTCTCAACATAACGCTAACAGGTGGCGCTGTAGTAGTGTACGGTTTATACATAGTTAACATGTTTGCTAAGTTAGCAAACTAGATGTCTCTGTTTATATGTTATCGTTCAAATAGTGGAGAAAATTATATAATTAATTAAAGAGTTTTGACCATCATCAGGCGTCCACTGCTGCGGGCCGAGCAGTAAAATTTCTGACAATCGTAAATGTATTCGAGCTCGCTGCGCACTGATGACATTTTGTTAACGGAAACACAATATATTTTAGACTGACATCTATAGAGCCAACTTCGACTAAGTCCGAGTCAAAGAAACGAACTCAGTGTCTTGGGTGTCTATGGGCGGTGGAGATCACTTACCATCAGGTGACCCATCTGCTCGTTTGCCAATCTCTGCTATAAAAAAAAAGTTGGAATTTTTAAATCTAATCGAACTCCGACCTATTTTACAAGAAAAACAGACTGACTTTCTTATAAAAAGATTTGTAAAAAATTACTTGGACTAAGTAAAATTTAAAAATTCCATGACTGCCTCGGTAGCGTGGTTGTATTTCGGTACGACTACCTTCCTGAGGTCTCGGGTTCGGTCCCTGGGTCGGGCAAAGTTATATTGGATTTTTCCATATCAGCCCGGAGTCTGGAATGTGTGCCCGATATGGCAATAGGCTCGCCCCCTATCACATCTAATACGAACTAAGCTCGGCGAAATGTAGGTGTACTAGTTGGCTAGTACGCCTCTGCCTACCCCTTCGGGGATACAAGCGTGAGCATATGTTATGTTAAAAATTCCAAATCCTCACTGAGATTGTTTCTTTGACTCAGACTAACGTCCGAATGGTCAAACGCTACTCAACTTTAATGGCTTCTTACATTGATTTTCGCTATACAACTTAGAAAAATAAGGCGACCTTAGGGGACGTAAGGCGACGTTAAGTGTATGAACATTCGGCGGTTAGTCGAAGTTCGCTCTATAGATCTGAGCCTTACTCTGGCCAGGGATCGAACCCGAGACCTCAGGACAGCCATCGTACGATTCAATTACAACACCGACGCACAATTTTTACTTTAATTTTAAGTCTGAATATAATTATTCCATTTTACCAACAAAACTCTGAATTCATGTTACAAAACTTTTACGAATATTAAAGCTTCAGAACTGTTGAAAATGGACCGGAAATTGTTCATTAGTTGTAATTCTTTTAAATTACCTCCATTAAGAGCTATTCATTAATTATGTCATGAATAAAACTGAAACCTTGAAACTTTAATAAATTTTGTACACTTTTTGAAGTAAATTGTAGCGCATCGAATAAAAAAAATAACATCCATTAGCCATAGGACGTCCTCTGCTGAACATAGGCCTCCCCCAAAGATTTCCAGATCGACCTGTTGGAAGCGGCCTGCATCCAGCGACTAACAAAAAGTAACATAAAAAACAAACAAAAGAAAAACATATTCAAATACATGATTTAATTTGAACTTTGTAACTCAAGAACTGACAGCCTCGACAAGCTGTGAAGCGAATGGCCGCGGGTTCGATTCCTAACCGAGACAAATCTATGTGTGGTTCACAGATATTTGTTTAAAGTCTGGGTGTGGTGAGACCGAAAGTCTCTCGTAGTTCCTGATACCCACGACACAAGACTCGATCTTAGTGTGGGGTCAGGACTATGTGTGTGACTGTTGGGTGTATTTATTGTTTATTATTATTCATCATCATCATCATCATAAACAGCCATAAGACGTCCACTGCTGGACATAGGCCACCCCCAAAGATTTCCAGATCGACCTGTTGGAAGCGGCCTGCATCCAGCGACTTCCTGCGACCTTTATCAGGTCGTCGGTCCACCTTGTAGGTGGACGTCCTACGCTGCGCTTGCCGGTACGTGGTCTCCACTTGAGAACTTTTCTGCCCCATCGGCTATCAGTCCTACGAGCTAGGTGCCCTGCCCACTGCCACTTCAACTTGCTAATCCTCTGGGCTATGTCGGTGACTTTCGCTCTTCGACGGATCTCCTCATTCCTGATTTTATCACTTTTATTATTATTGTTGGACGTCCACTTGCGAGGTGAACAGACCTGATAAAGGTCGCAGGAAGTCTCTGGATGCAGGCCGCTTCCAACAGGTCGATCTGGAAATCTTTGGGGGAGGCCTATGTTCAGCAGTGGACGTCCTGTGGCTGATGATGATGACGATGATGATTATTAACTGACCCTCCAGAGAATATTGATAGGCAAACGGGCGTTCGTAAAAACCAAGCCGGATCTTTTCTGCAACATGCTTGAAAGTGTGTTTCGTCTGCATTGAACTGAGATAAGGGATAGAAAGAAAGAATCAGTCGACTTTTTGACGAATATAAACCATAAAGTGCAAACTTCGTCACCGAGGATATTAACAATGACGATAGAAAAATGGACTTGGCATAACTACAAAAACGTGTTTACTTTCCGGGGTTCTGCCATTTTCTGTTTTCGATTTGTTTACATGTAAGTTGTCATAAGACTTAAATAAAATTTATACATATATTTAAAATTTATTAATTGAGAAAATTCTACAGCTTTTACACTTTTTGCCTAAATAGATCTTATTCCTTATTATTTAAAACAATACGGCGTAAAATAATATAATAAAATAAACATAATATTAGTCTTGTAATATTACTGTCCCACTGCTGGGCATGGGCATCCTCTATTAATGAGAGGGCTTAGGCCTTAGTCTACCACGCTGGCTTAATGCGAGTTGGTAGACTTCAACTTCGAAATTCTTGTGAAGAATTTTCCCAGGTATGCAGGTTTTCTCACGATGTTTTCCTTCACCGTTAAAGCAAGGGATAATTCACAATGAAAATACACTTAATATAGAAAAGTCAGAGGTGTATGCTCTTTTTTTTTTGGATTAGATTCGAATCCCCGACACTCGTCTCCGCAGTCCGTACCATACCCAAGTTCCAACAGAGCTATCGCTGTTTCGTAAAAATAATTAAAATAATGATAAGCCTTAAATGTGAAGTAGATAACTTACTTTAATATAACATGAATCTTTCTTTGGTGAGGTCGCCATTTATGACCGACGTTAAAAAACGGACAAGGTCCTCAATTTATTTATTTATTTGTTATGTTATGTTAGATGATTTACTTTAATATAACTTGCATCTTTCTTTGGTAAAGACGCCATTTTTGACCGACGTTAAACCACGGACAAGGTCGTCAATTTATCCACTATTTTTTATATATGTTACTTATATCTCCGCCAAATATGGCCCAAATTTCAAGATTCTTTTTGTGTTCGATAGAGCTTATTTCAAGCGTCCGGTCGGATAAGTTTTGAAGTCGGCCCGTTAAGTTTAAGTAAAAGCGTATTATTCGTTATTATGCATAGTCCTTATTTTTCTGTCATTGAGATATGAATCGAAGTTACCGACAATTTGTCTCGGACGAGAGCGCAGGCTACCAGACCGGATTGCAATTCGATTATACCGCCACTACTGGCTCTGATTGAGTGGGGAAATGGAGGGGGTGAGGAGAATCTACGTAGCTTTACCTAAGTAAAGTTAAGTATATTTTCATTTTGAAATATCGCTTGCTATAACGGTGAAGGAAAACATCGTGAGGAAACCTGCATACTCGAGAATTTCTTCACTGGAATTTCGAAGGTATGTGAAGTCTACCAACCCGCATTAGGCCAGCGTGGTAGACTAAGGCCTAACCCCTCTCATTAGTAGAGGAGATCCGTGCCCAGCAGTGGGACAGAAATATTACAGGGCTAATATTATTTTACCTAAGTAAAACTGGTTATTCTGTACCCACTTGACTAAAGTTAAGTTTGTAAGTTTTGGATTTCTCTCCGCCCCATGATTATTTTGGTGTTGTCTACAATGGCCGGTCGCCTTCTTAGCATAGTGGCAGTGTACATAGGCTGTGAACTGGGAGGTGCTGGGTTCGGCTGCTAGGTCGGGCTAGGTGTTTTTCTAACACCATTTAACTGGAACTTTTTTTTCATAGCAGAGACTGGCAAACGAGCAGATAGGTCACCTGATGGTAAGTGATCTCCACCGCCCATAGACACCCAAGACACAAAAAGAATCATAGGTGCGTTGCCAATCCACAGCCCATACATGCTGCCACTAGATCAAGGAAGCGACAATTGCTTGATAGCCACTCTACAGGTTGTTTCATAAAGTTGGTATCCATAACAACTTCACTTAAAGGGAGGATGGCTAGCAATCTAACGGTAAAGTTTAAAATTTCGTAAGGCTCATAGTTTTGGAATAACGGAACCATGAATTTGTAATGAAAAACTTTTTTCTGACTCATTGGGTCAGCTGCAGTACATTTACAAACTACCTATGGGGTAATTAATTATTTTTAGCATACTCAAAGCCATTATTTTGCTATTTGCGACGATTTACAGGTCATATTCCGATTTTAAAATTCCCATGGTTAATATTGATTAAAAAAATTCAATTCAATTTTTATTTTTTAACTTTACCATTGCACTTTAAATCGTTCTCCCTGTATGTGGAATTGTTATAGGTACCAACTTTATGAAACACCCGGTATAGTTAGTAATATTAAATCTCTGCCTAACATCCGGTGACACATCTGCTCGTTTGCCAAAGCAAAGATTCTCAATCTGACTATATTTTCGACCGATTTTCAAAAAGGAGGAGGTCCTTAATTCGTCTGTATGTTTTTATGTATGTTACGCGATATCTCCGGCAAATGTGGACCAATTATTTTTGTGTTCGATAGAGCTTATTTCAAGGGTGGTCCCATATAAATTTGGTAACGATCGGGTTTGAAGTCGGTCTGTTAAGTTTTTTTTGTGATTATTATTGCATCGCCTTATAAAAAGTCTTTTTAATTTGGCAGCTACTAAAGTATTTATCATTTAGTTTTGTTCTTGTTGATATAACAGAATTTCCCCAATTTGTAGTCCTTACTGATTTTTTATGTGCATTTCACTGGCTTATAAAAAAAAATAGTACTTCAGTTGAGCAATTTTTTATTGTTTTTAATTATTAAGAGAGATATGAAGTAAAAGGTGATGTTCTTCAATTGACAATTATTTAATTCGTTTCATATAGGTCTTAATAACTTAAGAAAAAAATTACCTCTGAGAGAGTTATTAAAAACTTCAATTTGGACCATAAAAGATGTTTTAACAGTAAAAATCGACCTTGGATTTAAAAGTTCTACAAATTTGCAAAATAAGCTCGTAATCAAATTAACGTAAATTAATATCTTATCTGAATCATAGCTTTTTAAAAAAACATAGGTCAAAAATACCTTTAAACTTTTGAACACGAAATAATCACAAGTTTAAAAACTTAACAGACCGACTTCAAATCGGATCATGACCAAATTTATATGGGACTACCTTTGAAATAAACTCTATCGTATACAAAAATAATTTTGAAAAATGGTCCACATTTCGGGAGATATCCCGTAACATACATAAAAAACAGACGAATTGAGGACCTCCTCCTTTTTGGAAGTCGGTGAAAAAACGGTTATTCCTAATGCCACTTCTTCTGTACTAAAACATTGCACAAAACACATACACAAAACATAGTATTTCTAAATAGTTTTGTCTATGGTCCATTAGGCATAGGCTGTGGACCGGGAGGTCGTGGGTTCGATTCCCAAAAAAATCGGGTCGGGCAAAACGAATTTTCTGATTTAATTTGCACGGGACTAGATCCCTCAGAGGGGGGAGGGGGGGGGGGCAGGCAGCCGGTCGTAAAAACTTGCCAAATCCTTTCTGCAATACACTTTTTCATTCTTTTTCCTTTCTTTCTTTCTACCTGCCCGTATCCGAATAAAAATAAAAAATAAAAACTTTATTGATGACGTAGGCATGTAAAAAAGCACTTATGACAAGTCAACACAAGCAAATTTATGAAATTAAGATTAATATAATTTACATTATATATTTGAATTTGAAGACTGGCAGGCAAGTATGGACATAATAACGATGGGATGGCTAAGATAGGGTGATAAGGGGAGATAGGAATAGAGTGTAAGGGAATGGGTTGTATGGGAATGGCATATGGCAGAAATGGTGGCAGGCGATTGACTGGAAATACTGGAAGCAGTTGGGATTGGTGCGTGAGGCCCTATCCTAGCTAACCTACCAGCCTTTCACTAGCTACTTACCAATCAGGGCAGGTAGAAAAAAGAAAGAAAGGTCCATTGTTATATGAGCAAGAGACGACGAAAAACCTTGTTTTGTGTAGATGTTTTTAGTATTTTGTTTCGAAAAAACGTTCTTAGGAGACGCGGCTTTAGGCCATTAGAAGAAAAAAACAATTTAGAGCCACTTTTCCCGGCTATTCGAAGTAATAAGAGAGCAAGCGGGACGCACGATACAACAAAGAGCAGGTGCGACAGTGACGGAACGAGGTATCATCAATCGATCAGGTCGCCATGGCAACGGTACAGGCCACCGCAAAAGTGCTAAAGTGATGTATTACGTGTAAAAGTGTTTTATAAACGTATTGTATTGGAATTTTAACCGACCGCCGCGGAAGGAGGATGATGTTTTGGATACAATTGAGTGGTAGAGCCACGCTGTAGACAGTAACGTCTATAGCACGCATGGCTGTCTACGGTTTCGCTCTATCGCTCGAAAAAAGTTTTCGCACTTTACTAAATATCACACTCACGCCTGCATCCCATGGGGGTAGGCAGAGACAATTGAGCGCCACAAGTTACAATCCTGACACACCTCCTTTGCCTCATCCACATTCATTTCATACATTTCCGTCGGTTGAGGGTACTCCGAACTTGCCTTTTACGCAGGAGATCGCTTATTTGATCCACATAGGATCGCATCGGGCGCCCACTCTTTGGCCTTTTTAGTGTAAAACCACTTTTTTTGTAGTCAGTTTTTCCACTCTCGTTTTCGATTCCCATTATCTTTAATACACGTGTCAAGATCCGGATAGACAGCCGGGTGATGTGACCCGGATAACGAAGCGAATTGGACTGACATGATAGTTGCAGCTTAAGCACTTTCTTTAACAAGGTCCTCGGTTCAATCCAATACATTTTATGGCGCCAATACGAATGGAAAAAAGAATACTTATAATCGAACGACTTAAAAAAAGGAGGTCCTCAATTCATCAGATTTTTTATGTACGTAAAAAATTGAATACTTTTTTTATTGCAGAGGCTGGCAAACGAGCAGATGGGTCACCTGATGGTAAGTGATATCCACCGCCCATAGACACCCAAGACACAAAAACGAATCATGAATGCCTACCTAAAAGTAGGTAATGGGAGGGAATATGGATTAGGCACGGGAGGGGCGAAATGGGCAACCGGAAATCTCACTCACTGAACGAAACGCGACAGCAAGCTGCCACTTTACGTCGGTTTTCTGTGAGACAGTGGTATCCTGGTCGAGCCGGCCCATTCGTGCTGTAGACGTATCTGTCTACAGCGTGGCTCTACCAATCAAATACGTCCTTTTTTTGAATGCTGCCACTTTACGTCGATTTTCTATGAGACAGTGGCATCAATATAATATACCCTAGATGCACAGTTTTTTGCAAATATCCTCCTAAAACGTGGTCTCAGGAATAAAACAAAGAAAAAGATCACAAGTTCTAATTGAATCAACACAAATATAACCCTGTGCACGTGTAATAAAGTAGCTTTTTAAACGAAATGAGCAAGCGTTCTTAAATTTGAATTTTGAAATTTAGAATTCCATCGGCGTCGGACTGTATGCAAAACGAGTGCTTAAGCACTTCTTTGCTGTCCCATTTTCCGAGTGTCAACTGTGCATCTAGGTAAATAATATATCTATGGACAGTGGTATCAAACCGGCCGAGCCGGCCCATTCGTGCTGTAGACGTAACTGTTTACAGCGTGGCTCTATCAATCAAATACGTCCTTTTTTTGAAGTCATTCCAGAATAGTGATCAGCATAGCTTTACGAATGAAAAGCTTCCTTTAAACTCTTTAACTGCTTAATAGACGTGAACTAAGTAAATTGCTGGGTGCCAGAAGTATAAAGTTTAATTTATTATGACCAAAGACATTCAGTACGTAGACGGAACAACAGCATGAAACTTGTGATCTGAAAGTTGTTACCTCATGGTCATAAGTCACTCAGTCGTATTTGAAATATACGCGCAAAGGTCGTGCCAGTGTAGTAATGTTTAGACAATGAAATTGTCTTACGTGATTTTTGAACATTCACAGAATATTATAAATAATATTAGCCCTGTAATATTACTGTCCCAGCTGGGCATGGGCCTCCTCTACTAATGAGAGGGGTTAAGCCTTAGTACTACCTACAAGGCTGGCTGTAGTAGACTAAGGGCCTGTAGCCCAGGCACGAAAAACTAATGTTAATGTAAATGTATTCGAGTTCGCTGCGCACTGATGACGCTTGGTTAATATTTCATAGACGCGCATCGAGTTCGAATACATTTACGGTTGTCAGAAATTTTACTGTTCAGGCCGCTGGGCTCATGCGAGTTGGTAGACTTTACATACCTTCGAAATTCTTTTTGAGAAATTCTCAGGTAGGCAGGTTTCCTCGCGATGTTTTCCTTCACTGTTATAGCAAGCGATAATTCACAAGGGAAACACACTTAACATAGAAAAGTCACTGAACATTCTAGGAGGTAAATTGCAATAAGCGCCCTCGCATTGTAACAAGCGGTAGATGGCGTTACTAATGTTGGAGATAATTTTTTTTGTAACTTGGATGATAACCCCTCTATGGTGAGTAATATAAAACCTCTTTATTTATGAGGCAGAAATCATTACAAAGTAACAGTTTATTACTTTAACTACTTTAATTAGGAATTACAAACTTTTAAGTTTAATGAAGTATTTTGGGGCATCGTAATTTGGGATTATTGAATACTGGCCGTTGCTCGCGGCTTCGTCTGCGTGGAAATATCCGGGAACATTGCATTTCCGGGATAAAATGTAGCCTATGTGTTATTCTGATGTATAATCTATACAACTGTAAAGTTTCATCAAAATCGATTTAATAGTTTTTGTGTGAAAGAGTTACAAACATACATACTTACAAACTTTCGCGTTTATAATACGTAGCTGTTCTCCGTGACTCCGTTCACGAGGAAATTATTTTTTTAAGAAAGAAAGTGTGTTTATGTATGTGTAAAAATCAGCCTATGTTTTAATCCAGAGTGTCAGCTACCTCAATACCAAATTTCATCACAATTGGTCCAACAAACATTTACAAACTCACAATTGCCTGCCTCGGTGGCGTGGTTGTATTTCGGTACGACTACCCTTTGATGTCTCGGTTTCGATCTCCGGGTCGGGCAAAGTGATACTGGATTTTTCCATAGCAGCCCGGTGTCTGAATGTGCCCGATATGGCGATAGGCTCGTCCTCTATCACATCTGGGACGGTACTAAGCTCGGCGAAATGTGGGTGTTCGCTAGTGCGCCTCTGCCTACCCCTTCGGGGATACAGGCGTGAGTTTATACCTTAAAAACTCTCAAACTTTCGCCTTTACAAGATTAGATTAGTATAGATAGTATAAGTGCAAACTTTTGTTGAAATAGGTTAAAGTTGAGATAATGTATCGTTATGACTTAAACTTACTTGATCCAAATAATTTTTCTAACCAAATTTTTACTTATTATAAAACTTTGAACATTTTGTAAAGCCGATAATGGTTCGTATAATATTTTTAGCCCCTTTTATTTAAGTATGTAATAAAAACGAATGTTACGCCTAATTTGTTGGAGTGGAGTCTAATGAAAATTCTACAGGCAAATAAAAATATACAGTTTAACATGGATGTACTTTTGTTGTCGAAAATCTAATTTTAAGACCTAATTTACAAGCGACGCTGTAGACAAAATTGTCTACAGAGGTACACTAGCATACTAGAACCCACATTTCGCTGAGTTTAGTTCGATCCCAGATGTGTTAGGGGGCGAGCCTATCGCCATATCAGGCACAAATTCCAGACTTCGGGCTGTTATGGAAAAATCACCAGCTTAAAAACTTAACTGACCGACTTCAAATCCGATCGTAACCAAATTTATATGGGACTACCCTTGACATAAGCTCTATCGAACACAAAAAGAATTTTGAAAATCGGTCCACATTTGGCGGAGGTATCGCGTTACATACATGAAATAAAATACAGACGAATATATACAGAAATAATCACAAATTTAAAAACTTAATAGACCGACTTCCAATCCGATCGTGACCAAATTTATACAGGAATACTCTTGAAATAAGCTCTATCGAACACAAAAAGAATTTTCAAAATCGATCCACATTTGGCGGAGATATCGCATAACATACATAAAAAAATACAGACGAATTGAGGACCTTCTCCTTTTTGGAAGTCGGTCGATATACCTCTATAAAATATAGCCTATGTATTATATTATAATGATGTATAATCTATATAACTGTAATCATTAAAATCCAGTACTTTTTGCGTGAAAGAGTAACAAACATACACTCACTAATTTTCACGTTCATTTCTTAGATTATATTTACGGACGTAAAAAAAGATGGACGGAGCACTAAGAACATTGAAAGTGACGCAGGGTTTTCGGCCCATTCGATCAATCGACACATAATGGCGTGTGTATGCGTAGGGCACTCTTCGACCAACTTCCAAAAAGGAGGTCCTCAATTCGTCTGTATTTCTTTTTATGTTACGCGATATCTCCGCCAAATGTAGACCGATTTTCAAAATTATTTTTGTGTTTGATAGAGCTTATTTCAAGGGTGGTCATAAAATTTTGTTACGATCAGATTTGAACTTGGTCCGTTGAGTTTTTAAACTTGTGATTATGTACAGGAGCGTTTGTGTGTGTGGCTTCTCTGTGGCGTCCGTTTATTTATTTATTTAACAATTTTAGAACGGTTTGTAAACCAATTATTCTAAAATGAACAAATTCGTATAAACTAATACTAATATTACAAAAACATCTGAAACAATAAATATAATAACTCTTCTAAGATACATTTTCGCAGTAACGAGGGCACACCGGCATAAGCTGACCCCACGTGTCCGCAAACAGATCGCAGTCGGCATTTGCCTCAACAAGCGAGTTTAGCGCAGACAATGTGCGAGGAATGGGGGAAAAAGTGTGAGCTACGGTGCGAGTAAGGCACAGCCAGGAGTCTGTGCCTTCTACTTCGGACATAATTGTCAGGAACATATAACCTAACCAGCTCATTGGACAGGTCCGGGGATTCTATTATCCTACGAAATAATTTAAGCATAGTGCGCATTTGGTCATAGGCTCTTCTTGTTTCCAGTGTATTATATCCCAAACATCCTATAAGGAATTTGCTGGGATACATGTACGGATAGTACCGAAAGTACGTTCAAATAAAAATCGAAACGTTGAACTATAAGTGAGATGTGTGTCCTTTTTCTTTACGTCCGGGATTATTTATTTTATTTTATTTTATTTTATTGAGTAAAGGAAACAAACAGTACTTAATTATTACATAAAAGTATGAGTACATTTAAAACAGCACTTAAACCAGTGAAGTTTCCAAAAACTGTTATTATATTCTAATTTGCCTGTCGGTATTGGCAAATGAGTTAACAAATTTGAATATTAGGATTAAAGAGATGTATATACAAATACTAGGTGCATCACGGCACACCTTACAAAAATACTTAATAACTGAAAATTACTTAACTTACTTTTATATTTACTCAATAACTGAAAACCTTTTTCCTTCAAATTCTATTGATAATTTTAGGTCACGTGGCCAAAATTTAATACATAGATAATATTGTTTCTAGAGTCTATGCCCTTCTCATAGCCAAGGATTTCCCCAAGGGCGGTAACTTGTAAACAAGGTGAGGTAAACAATGCTTAGTTTATATAACTAACATTGTTTCTTAGAATGCGCCGCCTAACTAGAATTCAGTGACGTGCACTTTTAGAATAGGATAGACACTCGTACATTTTTTAAATTCTTATAATCAAGTGGTAGAGCCACGCTGTAGACAGTAACGTCTATAGCACGAATGGGCTCGACCGGTTAGATACCACTGTCTCACAGAAAACCGACGTAAAGTGGCAGCTTGCTGTCGCGTTTCGTTCGGTGAGTGAGATTTCCGGTGGCCCATTTCCCCACTCCCCTTCCATTCCCTCCTTTTATGTTGACAACTCACCCATGATTCTTTTTGTGTCTTGGGTGTCTATGGGCGGTGAAGATCACTTACCATCAGGTGACCCATCTGCTAGTTTGCCAATCTCTGCTAGAAAAAAAAAATCACCGACATAATTTCCATTTTTTCTTTCTACCTGCCCTTATTCCACATTGATGTGGGGTTGGCGCATCACAAATTTTCAAGCATGTTGCAGAAAGTATTTAGCTTAGTTTTTACGGCTGCTGCCCGACGTCAACCCCCTCTGAGGGATCCAGTACCAGGCAAATTAAATTAGAAATTTCGCTTTACTCCACCTGGGAATCGAACCCAGGACCTCCCTGGATGAAAATCAGCGTCAAGCACCTAGTGCTTGACATATGTTGATCTAGATCCTTTTGGCATGGTTGTGGTGGGAATATATAAATATCCACAGTATGGGTGATCTGATAATTGATATTCAATAATTAGGTACATACATACATAAATATCTGTATAATTAAATATATGTCTCTACCGCCCGAATGGTCAAACGCTGCTCAACTTTAACGGCTTCTTATATTATGATTTCTTAGGTTTACGTGAATATTATTCATTGAAATTAAACTATTTTTACGGATTATATCACGATTTGGTTTTAATTTTTATGGGCATAAAAAAATTAATTTCAATGGCTTCTTATATTGATTTTCGCCATACAATTTTGACAGATAAGGCGGCCTTAAACGTCATAAGGTGACCTTTAGTGTATGAACATTCGGCGGTACGTCTTGTACCTGTACGCCACCACACTTGTGTCAATAAATCATTCTTTCTTTCTTTCTCCCGGTTTACATAATAATATTATTATATGTTTTCTTAAGTTTACGCGAATGTTATACATTGAAATAAAACTATTTTTACGGATTTTATCACGATTTGGTTTTTAATTTTTATTCCCGACGTTTCGAAGGCTTTGCAGTCTTCGTTGTCCAAACATTGTAACACTAACCTTTTTTGGACAAATGACACCTCAGTCTGACCCGTGACAACGAAGACTGCAAAGCCTTCGAAACGTCGGGAATAAAAATTAAAAACCAAATCGTGATAAAATCCGTAAAAATAGTTTTATTTCAATATTACTATCTCTCCATATTAGGCGTTCACGTCTTTTCGTAATCATACAAAATTTTTCTTTTTCAAGTCTTCGTTTGTTTTGTTTTGGTCAGGGTTTACTGTATCGCCTCTCTTATCTAGCGGCAGCATATATGGGTTGTGGACCGGGAGGTTCGATTCCCATGTTGGGAAAAGAAAATTTTCTCGGGACTTGATCCAGAGGGGGTTCAACGTCAGGCAGGCAACCGGTCGTAAAACTAAGCCAAATCATTTCTGCAACTTGCTTGACAAAGTGTGTTGCGCTGACCCCATGTTGAGGTGGGATAAAGGCAGGTAGAAAGAAGATTTAAGTAATATTTTTATTTGTCAAACTGTCAAGGTTGACAGTGTATTTTTGTCTATATGGTGTGCACGCCACTGCTAGTATGTATAGGATTGAATCTAAACCAACTTCACAAATAGAATATTCAAATTCATCTGCATATATTTTATCTTTTACCTTATACTACTAATGTGGACTCAGCACAACAAAGTAAACATGTTGTAGAAAGGATTCTGCTTAGTTGTCGACCGACTTCCAAAAAGGAGAAGGTCCTCAATTCGTCTGTATTTTTTATGTATGTTACGCGATATCTCCGCCGAATGTGGACCGATTTTCAAAATTCTTTTTGTATTCGATAGAGCTTATTTCAAAGGTCCCATATATTGGTCACCATCGTATTTGAAGTCGGTCTGTTAAGTTTTTTACGACTGTATGATCAGCCCTCGAGGATAGTACCAGGTAAATCGTGTTAAAACTGCATTTATCGACTCCGGATTCGAACCTAGTCTTTTGATCCATACCCCATATTTAGAATACTTGCTGTTCAATTTCTAATTATTGAGAAATACGTCCGTATCGAGAATACCGTCCTAAGTCTCGGGTTCGATCCCTGGGTCGGTCAAAGTGATATTGTTTTTTTTTATATCAGCCCGAAGTCTGATCTGACAGCCTCCGTGGCGCAGCGGGCGAGTAGCCGGCTGTGAAGCGAGAGGCCGCGGGTTCGATCCCCGCACCGAGACAAATGTTTGTATGGCCTACAGATATTTGTTTCGGGTCTGGGTGTTGTGAGACCGAAAGTCTCGCGTAGTACCTGATACCCACGACACAAGACTCGATCTTAGTGTGGGGTCAGGACTATGTTTATAAAAATAAAAAAAAAATCTGTTTAAAAAAAAAAAAAAAAGTATAGAATTTGTGCCCGATATGGCGATAGGCTCGGCCCCTATCACATCTGGGACGGAACTAAGTTCGTCGAAATGTAGGTGTTCTAGTTCGCTAATGCCTCTTTGCCTACCCCTTTAGCCATACGGGCGTTAGCTTATGTATGATGTATGTATGTTAAAAAAACAGCGATAGCTCAGTTGGGAATGGTATGAACTGCCGAGATTTGAGATTTCAAGACCAATCACAAATGGAGCATACACCTCTAACTTTTCTATGTTAGAGTGATTTCTTTGCGAATTATCGTTTGCTATAACGGTGAAGGAAAACATTGTGAGGAAGCATGCATACCCGAGAATTTCTACATAAGAATTTCGAAGGTATGTGAAGTCTACCAATCCGAATTAGGCCAGCGTGGTAGACTAAGGCCTAACCCCTCTCATTAGTAGTGTAGGCCCGTGCCCAGTAGAGGGAAAATAATATTACAGGGCTGATAAAAATTAAAAACAGAACTTTTTAACACAATGTAATACTAATACAATAAAAACAATAAGAATTCTACATAATACACGTCTGTGAAGAATTCAATATCTGGCTCATACAAGACCTAAAAGAAAATAAAAAATATCACGAAAAGAATAAATCTTTTTAAAACGCACACATTCCACTAGCATCTGGCATAAAGGCATGAAACTCATAACATTTACCGCCATTTTTACGATCCTCGGCCGAACGAAGAAAAAAGCAAAACCAATTGTTGATTCTAATACCTGCTACATCTCTACACTGTAGGGCTTTTATCTGTACTTTGTACCGTCACCAGCCAGTTTATAGTGAACCTTTATGTGTTACCTAACAACCCTGAGATGGACTACGAGCCCGAAAGGCGGGGGAAGCGCGGGAGCTCAACGTTTATTGGCCCACTGCAACAATTTTGTTAAGAGACCTGCGCAGATCCTGCCATCGTTCAGTCTATATAAGCCGGCATCGGATTACGAACGTGTGCGTTCGACATTCGAATTTAGTGAAAAAATTAAAAGTAAAACATCGGATTCTAAATTTGAAATTATAAAAACATTTGACAGCTAAATAAAACAAAATAGGTTTTATTTATTTAAATAAATCAACAAGTGTCGAAAAGGCTAAGGTGACGGTGTTTTGTTTTTTAAATTAACTTTTTAATTTTGGTTGTTTGCAGTGGAAGTGGGTCAGTATACCTGTTGCCTAATGCGTAGGCGGTAACGTAAACGAGGGAGGCACGAGTGAATCAATTTCCATAATACAGGCCGGTATTCGATAAAAGGCGCGTAAAATTGATAATAGAACTGGCCGTTTCGTGTTTATATAACAATAGATATAATGACAATGGGTATTTTAGGCTGTATAATATCAGTTCCTTGTCCATTTTTAATTAATAGAATGAATTATTTTTCACATTTTTAATAAGTTAAATTAAAACAGTTTTATTGTTTCGTGAACTAGCAACGCATAATAAGTAATTTTCTACCTTTATTCTACACGGCGAAATCCTCGTCGTTAACACGGTGGTAGATTATTACCGGTTAAAAATTTATGGTTGTCGCCATATTGTCATTCTCTACCTACCATACTATTGCATGGTCAAACGCTACTCAATTTTAACGTCTTCTTAAATTAATTTTCGTAATACAATTTTGACATATAAGGCGGCCTTAAACGACATAAATGGACCTTAAGTGTATGAACATTCGGCGGTATAGTTTTTTAATAAAGGATTACTATAGATTCAAAGCTAGTATTTACATACTAAGAATTTCCAGGTAATTGCAGCGCTATTGCTAATCGGGAGTTACACCTAAACCCGATTTATCCTACCTACGCAATGTTTTAAATGGAGTTTTGGGATAAATCGAAATTATCTAAGTGCTCCAAGTCGCTCTAAAATGTTCTTTTAAAACTGGATCGCCGTTCTCGTATATATCATCATCATCATCATCATCAGCCATAGTACGTCCACTGCTGAACATAGGCCTCCCCCAAAGATTTCCAGATCGACCTGTTGGAGTATTGTTGTTATATCTCGTATATAATATACGTTGGAATTTGTGCCCGATATGGCGATAGGCTCGCCCCCTATCACATCTGGGACGGAACTAAGCTCGGCGAAATGTCGGTGTACTAGTTCGCTAGTGCGCCTCTGCCTACCCCTTCGGGGATACAGGCGTGAGCTTATGTTATGTTATGTATGTAATATACGTAATATATCTTTGTTTTGGGTCAAATTATATAGACTTGGTCGAAATTTATATATTTTAGCTTAAATGTCAAAATTCCCTAAAAAAGGTTTAATTTACACATCACACACATATTTTATCTTGTTTTATGCGTAAATATATGGAATAACCCCTTTAATACTCTATAAAATAAAAAAAATAACACCCAACAGTCACATACATAGTCCTGACCCACACTAAGATCGAGTCTTGTGTCGTGGGTATCAGGAACTACGAGAGACTTTCGGTCTCACAACACCCAGACCCGAAACAAATATCTCTAGTTCATACAAACATTTGTCTCGGTGCGGGAATCGAACCCGCGGCCTCTCGCTTCACAGCCGGCTACTCGCCCGCTGCGCTATGAAGGCTGCCTCTCTATATTAAGTTTTATCTTAAAAGTTTAAAAACTCCCTTACATAAAGATAAAAAGTGGCAATGTTTATGGTTTCCCCTTACTCCTCGTGAAAGTCATAAAATGTGTAGATGGGATGAAACGAGAGTGGAAGCTGTTTCTATTGATGCACGAGAGAAAATATCGTTATAAAAGCAACGAATTTTTAAACCAATATTACGGACAAAAAGATTATGTAATATTTTTAATTTATACATAAAAAAAAAAAAATTTAGAATATATAAAATCACAAAAATAACTCCTTGTAAATAATAATTTATATCAATATGTTACGTTCGCCTCCTTGGTCTAGTGGCAGCGTATATATAGGCTATGAAGCGGGAGGTTTTGGGTTCGATTCCTAGGTCGAGTTAGGTGTTTTTCTAACACTATTGGGGTTGACGTCACGCAGGCAGCCGGTCGTAAAAACTAGTGAAATCCTTTCTGCAACATGTTTAAATAAGTATGTTGCGCTGACCCCACATTAAAGTGGGATAAGGGCAGGTAGTAAGAAAGAAAATATTAGTATGTTACGGATAAGACATAAAATACTCATTGAGTGAAAATACACCTCACACCTCGTATATTTTACGTTATACATAGAGGAATATAAGGAAAGTGTTATGGCTCTTAGTATTCGACGAAAATATTCATGATCTTAATTAAATCAATATTTTCAGTTTCAGATGCTATTAAAGTCGACCACTAAGTGCCATGGAGATTTTTATAATCACAGGTTTAAAAACTTAACGGACCGACTTCAAATCCAATCGTGACCAAATTTATATGGGACACCTTGAAATAAGCTCTATCGAACACAAAAAGAATTTTGAAAATCGGTCCACATTTGGCGGAGATATCGCGTAACATACATAAAAAAAATACAGACGAATTGAAGACCTTCTCCTTTTTGGAAGTCGGTCGAAAAGTCATAACGTGAATTTCACAATGCGGGTGTTTTTTAGAAACCACAGTACGTTGTGAGGTGTTTTTTCGCTCAATAGTTTGAGGTGTATGAACCTAGTAAATATAATAATAGTGTGCTAAAATAATTTTTTTATAATTATTATAGTGAATCGATTAAAAATATTTGACTAGTAGCCGGTAATAACGGTTATGTTTGTGACTTTCATGGTAGCGAATCTTCGATTAAAGCCAGTAACAGTACATTAAAAAAATTCATTAAGACGACCTCAATATGCTCGTAATAAAACATTTAATAAAGTAAGTATTTCATCAAAATATTGTGTAAACAAAATCTAATCACATTAATAACTTGATCGTCGGTCAATATTTTGACCGTGGAAATGCTACATTATATTAATTATTTCCTCATACTATGTTTATATAGAGTTATATAGTTTATCAAGTTTGGGTGTTGTGAGACCGAAAGTCTCTCATAGTTTCTGACACCCATGATACAGGTTATACCTAGTGTGGGATCAGGACTAGGTGTGTGACTGTTTGGTGTTATTTGTTTATTTATATAGAAAGCAGCGATAGCTCAGTTGTGAATGGTACAGACTGCCGAGACGAGTGTCGGAGGTTCGAGACCAACCCCAAAATGGAGCATACACCTCTGATTTTTCTATGTTAAGTGTGTTTTCTTTGTGAATAATCGCTTGCTATAACGGTGAAGGAAAACATCGTGAAAAAACCTACATACCCGAGAATTTCTCCACAAGTATTTCGAAGGTATGTGTAATCTACCGACCTG
The DNA here is from genome assembly GCA_036417725.1 of Clanis bilineata. Lineage (NCBI taxonomy): Eukaryota > Metazoa > Arthropoda > Insecta > Lepidoptera > Sphingidae > Clanis > Clanis bilineata. The sequence continues at coordinate 3,966,502 of CM071165.1, forward strand.
CATTAGGCCAGCGTGGTAGACTAAGGCCTAACCCCCTCTCAGTAGTAGAGGAGGCCCGTGCCCAGCAGTGGGACAGTAATATTACAGGGCTAATTAATTTACATGACGCTGTTTGTATCTCATATATATGATAAGGATTGGGTGACTATGGTGTCAGAGATCCCATAGATATTATTAACATCTTGTGTCTATGGTGTAAGCGATGAAAGCGACCTCTGCCGGCTGACCTTTCTTTCTATGATTTATAATGAGATCAGTTTAATGTTGCAGGACTAATAATGTGTGTGTGGTTGTAGATAATATTATGTAGTTTCATTTATATGACTGACAATCCTGTTATCTTATTAATTTAGGCTGAGATCTATAGAGCGAACTTCGACTAAGTAATTTTTTACAAGAAAAAGTCATTTTTTACAAGAAAATCTTTGCTTAGTCTGCCTCTCAGATTGACAGACAAAGATATTCTTGTAAAAATGACTTCGACTAAGTCAAATTTCGATTTATAAATTCCAAATCCTCACACAGACTTACTTGAAGTTCGCTCTATAGATCTCAGCCTTAACAACGACAAAGTAATTCTCTTTATAAGTTGATTCAAATGTATAACTAAGGTTTGCTACGAATAAACTGAAAATACTATTTTTAAAAATCGTTACAAACATAAAATTAATAAAAACAACGTTTTATTCTAATTACAAACATAAAACAACTCAAAAAATGACAATCTAAAAGTCTCTAAAAACGAGGTATAATAAAAAAAAAACAAAAAAAGAATTTTCTAATTCACTAAAACAAAACTATCCAAAAAGGTTTGAAGAATGATCACAACTTAACGGTCCGACTTCAAATCTGATCGTAACCAAATTATATACATGGGACCACCTTTGAAATAAGCTCTATCGAACACAAAAATAATTTTGAAAATCAGTCCACATTAGGCGGAAATATCGCGTTACATACATAAAAAAAAAATACAGACGAATTGAGGATCTTCGCCTCTTTGGAGCTCAGTCGAAAATTAAACAAAACAAAATAATTCTATTTTCAAAGTTGCATCTAACAGTGACAGCAGGACCATAAACAAGTGATACTGTGTCATAGACAATTAAAAAAATATAGTGCCGCAAGAATTATGTAAAAGAACGCTAAATGTCGGAAGGACCGTCTCGGCTGCCGTTTATGCCTTCAAAATGCAAAAGTCACGAAATGTGGGCCGCAATGACAAGATCCATTGAAATTTTGGTGGCATTCTTCGAGTATTATGCGCAGAGGTACGTATTTTAGAATAATCACTAACGATTGTTTGTCGCATTATTCCAGATAAGTGCGCTTATGGTAGAGGAGGTAGCCCAGCGGGCGAATAGCCGGCTGTAAAGCAAGAGGCCGCGGGTTCGATTCCCGCATTGAGACAAATGTTTGTGTGGCCCACAGATATTTGTTTCAAGTGTGGGTGTTGTGAGAGCGCGCGTCTCTCATAGTCTCTGACACCCACGATACAGGTTATACCTAGTGTGGAGTCAGAACTAGATGTGTGACTGTGGGTGTATTTACTATTATTATTTATTATACTATGTACTAAGACTGCCTCGGTGGCGTAGTTGTATTCCGGCACGACTACCGTCCTGAGGTCTCGGGTTCGATCCCGGTCGGGCAAAGTGATTGGATTTTTCCATATGAGCTCGGCGTCTGGAATTTGTTCCTGATATGGCGACAGGTTCGCCCCCTAATCACATCTGGGCCGGAAGAAAGCTCGGCGAAATGTGGGTGTTCTAGTTCGCTAGGGCGCCTCTGCCTACCCCTTCGGGGATACAGGCGTGAGCTTAAGTTATGTTATGTGTTATACTATGTAGTGATAAGTGTTGATATTCGTAAGATGTTGTCATTTGCTTTAGTTGAGTAAGCTGTATAATAAGAAACTGGGGGTAAATAACCTAAATCTCGTTCCCATCACTTTTCTTGCTTCATCCTTACGTAGCAATAAATGAAACGAAGCCGTTCATAGTTTTTCAATCATTACTTTCTTACAATGTCAATACATAAATTGATTCTAAATCGATTCTTAGAGACTTTAAAACTGCCGTCTCGTATTTTCTGAAGTGGTAAAGCCATGTGTACAGGAGGAATGGGCCGGCTCGACCGGTTTATACCACTGTCTCACAAAAACCGACGTAGTGGCAGTTTGGTCAATGAGCGATTCCCAGCAGGGTTACCACCACCTCTTATAGCAGTATTATTATAATCGTTCTTCGTTTGTTTTGTATGGAAATCGGTACAAGTAAAATTATAATAATACTACTATAAGAGGTGGTGGTAACCCCTCTGTAGCCTCAATCTGTCCACTCCTTCCGAAATTCTATTGTCTTCCTTTTAATGTATATTGTAAGCGATGTAACTTATCATTTGGTGACTCGCCTGCTCATAAGTCAGTTTCTATATCAAAAACTTGACGTGAAAAAACTATGTGAAAATTCCTGAAAAAAAAAAGTTTCGAAAGTTGAGTTAGAATTTCCGAGCCTTAAAAGTCAAAGCGCCCAATTCCCAACTCTTATTTATTTACAAAATCCAGTGGCTTGCATTTCATATAAGTAAAGAGACATTGTCTATCCTGACAATTTGCTAAAATTACATAATTAAAGAAAAAAAATGTTCACCAAAAAGAGTTTTTCAAACGGTGCTGGGTATATTATTTTAAATTTACGTGAGAATAATCATGGTGTTTAAAATAACATACATCACATTACATAAGCTCACGCCTGTATCCCCGAAGGGGCAAGCAGAGGCGCACTAGCGAACTAGAACACCCACATTTCGCCGAGCTTAGTTCCGTCCCAGATGTGATAGGGGGCGAGCCTTTTGCCATTTCGGGCACAAATTCCAGACTCCGGGCTTATATGGAAAAATCCAATATCACTTTGTCCGACCCGGGGATCGAACCCAAGACCTCAGGACCGTAGTCGTTCCGAAATATCACCACGCCACCCTGGCAGGTTAAAATAATGCAAGAATAAATTGAACAAAATAATTATGCAAAATTTTTGTAGACCCTAATTTAAATGTCTGTGCACGTCACTGACTGAATCCCATTGCCTATGTCCAAGGATGACGGTAACCAATTAATATAAGGTAGGTTACCTTTATTTATAGAACACAAACGAGAAAAATGAAAAAGCTGCTCATCAAAACGTTTGTAATCAGGAAACGACCCCCACTAACTCAAAAATAGCTAAACATCCACCTGAAACTTCTGAAACAACTCAATACTAACAACTTAGAAGAAATTGCGCTTGTAATAAAAAAGTTCGTAGCTTACTACACGTTTATCGCAACTCACATCCCTTAAGCTACAAATTACAGTTGTAATAAAAAGTTACTTGCTACGCAATCGTAGCACATATACGTGTAGCGGCGTAGCGCGTAGCATCTCAAGGGAAGTGCTACGACCCTCTTGTGAGAAGCAAGATATTTATGCAAATTAAAATTATTGATTCTGGAAACACGATATTTATATCAGTTAATGATTATGATAAGTAACTACGGATTTCCTGCGGCTTCACCTCAATGAGATATAAAGCTGTTTTAGACCGACTTCCAAAAAGGAGGAGGTCCTCGATTCGTCTGTATTTTTTTATGTATGTTACGCGATATCTCCGCCAAATGTGGACCGATTTTTGAAATTCTTTTTGTGTTCGATAGAGCTTATTTCAAGAGTGGTCCCATATAAATTTAGTCACGATTGGAATTGAAGTAGGTCTGTTAAGTTTTAAAATTGTGATTATGCAAATTAAAATTATTTATACCACAAATAGGATATTTTTTATCAGTTTATGATTATGATTATTAACAAGGTTTTCCCTCAGCTTCGCTTAAATGAGACAAGAAGCTTTTTGTAGGTAAAATTAACTCTGAAATATATGGAGAAAGAGCCTTATTACTAAGTAAATTGAACAAAGAAAAGTTATTTCCTATACAAATTTGCTTTGTTGGACTCTTTTACGAGTAGAATATGAATAAAACTTGTCTTGGCGGTTGTGACGAAGCCAATAAATATTCAAAAGAGATATCCCTGGTAGTTGACACGCTATTGCAATACTTTGTTTTCGTTTTATTAAATGGTATAGATTCTTGTGTGTGTTACCAGTGATGACTTATGGCACTGAAACGTGGCCTCTAACTATGGGCCGCATTAGAAAGCTTACAGTCACTCAGCGAGCTATGGAGAGGGCTATGCTCGGTGTTTCTCTACGTGATCAAATCAGGAATGAGGAGATCCGTAAAAGAACGAAAGTCACCGACATAGCCCAGAGGATTAGCAAGTTCACGTGGCAGTGGGCAGGGCACATAGCTCGTAGAACTGATAGCCGATGGGGCAGAAAAGTTCTCGAGTGGAGACCACGTACCGGCAAGCGCAGCGTAGGACGTCCACCTACAAGGTGGACCGACGACCTGATAAAGGTTGCAGGAAGTCGCTGGATGCAGGCCGCTTCCAACAGGTCGATCTGCAAATCTTTGGGGGAGGCCTATGTTCAGCAGTGGACGTCCTGTGGCTGACGATGATGATGATGATGATAGATTCTTGTTAATATTCTTTCTTTCTACCTGCCCTTATCCCACCTTAATATGGGGTCAGCGCACCACACTTTTTCAAGCATGTCGCAGAACGGATTTGGCTAAGTCATTGGCTTATGTGGGATTCTTGATAATATTATAATAAAACAATCTTTAATATTCATCCAATTGTGATCAACTTCATACTTAGAATATGCTCTATCGAACACAAAAATAATTTTGAAAGTTGGTCCACATTTGGCGCAGTTATCGCGTAACATACATAAAAAACAGATGAATTGAGAACATCCTCCTTTTTTAAGTCGGTTGAAAACATTCCTAGACTTCACGACGCCACTGCGTTTAAAATGCAAAAGCTCTACTGTTTTTTAATCGAAATCTCAGTATAACAAAGCAATTTACATATTACATACACGCACAGCAATTAGCGAGCAGTGTGTCACGCGAAATATCCATCAGGTTATATGAAAAATAGATGCAAAGCTCCTGGCGTTTAGCTTGTCGCACCTGCTATACGTCATGTGACACACGGACGGGAAGATTAACGAGTGGTTTAGTTGGCTCTAATTTATTTTGTTCAAGAATATTGACAGCCTCCGTGGCGCAGCGGGCGAGTAGCCGGGTGTGAAGCGAGAGGCCGCGGGTTCGATTCCCGCATTGAGACAAATGTTTGTGTGGCCCACAGATATTTGTTTCAAGTCTGGGTGTTGTGAGACCGAAAGTCTCACATAGTCTCTGATACCCACGACACAGGTTATACCTAGTGTGGGGTCAGGACTAGATGTGTGAGTGTTGGGTGGGTGTGTATTTATCAAAAGCAGCGATAGCTCAATTAGGAATGGTACGGACTACCGAAACGTGTGTCGGAGGTTCAAGACCAATCAATATGAAGCATACACTTCTGACTTCTCTATGTTAAATGTATTAATTTCGAAGATATATAAAGTCTACCAACCCGCATTAGGCCAGCGTGTTATTCTATGGCCTAACCCCTCTCATTAGTAGGGAAGGCCTGTGCACAGTAGTGGGACAATAATATTACGGTAGCCCTGTCCTGCAACCGATCTGAGGTCTCGGTTTCGATCCCCGGGTCGAAAAATCCAATATCACTTTGCTATATTGGACTTCTCCATATCAGCCCGGAGTCTGGAACTAGGGCTAATTGAGGACCTTTCTTTTTTTTTTAAGTCGGTCGAAAATAACCTAAACTTCTTTATGGTCCCGCCAATCAGGTCAAGAGGGTGGTCTGGAAGTAACGTGCTCTTAATGATGACGCGGCGTCCTTGAAAAGGCTCCCCTACTTATTTGGATACTTCTTATAAGTGAACCAAGATAAGGACAAACGTGTAAGGTGAAGGTAATTTCCTTAAATCACCATATTTATAACTAGTCGCCTCGTCGCCTCCTTGGTCTAGGAACAGCATATATGGGCTGTGGACCGGGAGCTCTTGGGTTCGATTCCCAGGTTGGGCAAAGCGAATTTTCTAATTTAATTTTCCCGGTACTGGATCCCTCAGCGGTGGTTGACCTCAGGCAGGTGGCCGGTCGTAAAAACTAAGTCGTATCCTTTCTACAACATGCTTGAAAAAGTGTGTTGCACCGACCCCACATTAATGTGGGATAAGGGCAGAGAAAAAGAATAGACCATATTTATAACTAGCTTACCCGCGCAACTTCGTTCGCCCCACAAGTTTTTTTTTTTTTTTTTTTTTTTTTTATCCGAGCACGGCAAAGTGACTACACTACACCTGATGGTAAGCGTAGTGCAGTCCAAAAAAAAACCAGCGACCATCGATAAACATAGTTTATGAATGGTCGCCAGAGTCATGCCGGCCTGCATAAATGCTTCTTCACGCTTCGCTTAAAGGACCCAATGTCATAGGAGGGAGGGAACACGCGAGACGGCAGACTATTCCACAGCTTAATGGTTCGGCAAAAGTAGGAAGAAGAGAACCTTTTGGTTCGTGCCGCGATGGACGAGACCACCAAGCTGTGGTTTCGTAAGCCGGCCCGCGTGGTTCTGGCTAGGAAAGGAGAAGCTGGGATCAGGTCAAACAACTCTTCGGAGCACTCACCATAATACAGACGATAGAATACGCTGAGCGCTGCAATGTTTCTACGCAGTTGCAGCGGCTCTAAGGCGCTTGTAACGTCTGCATCATTCACAATGCGGACAGCCCGACGCTGCAATCCGTCCAAGGCATCAAGCAGATATTTGGCGGAACCATCCCAGAGGTGCGAACAGTACTCCGCACCCGGCCGTACCTGTGTTTTATAAAGACGACAAAGCTGACCGGGCGAGAAGAATCTCCGCACCCTGTTCAGGATTCCGACTCTGCGAGATGTTGCGGATATTACATCCTCGATATGATGCCTTGGGTTCAGGTCGCAGCGTATATCCATACCCAGGATATTTAGGTAATTAATTTTCCCCGTTTTTGCTATATTTTTCATCAGCATCAAGCTCCTATTGATCATAGCGTGATGCTATATAGCCTATAGCGTTCTTCGATAAACGGGCTATTCAACCTGTAAGATTTTTTCAATTCGAACTAGCAGTTTCTGCGATAAGCGCGTTCCAACAAACTCTTCAGCTTTATAATATTAATATAGATACATGATAAAATTATGGCTTCAAAACAAAATTTTGTGTGCAACTCAATTAAATTAAAACTTAACGTACCGACTTCATAATTGATCAGATCCTAACCAAAAGTTGTATGCGACTACCCTTAAAATAAGCTCTATCGAACACAAAAAGAATTTTGAAAATCGGAGACATCGAGTAACATACATAAAAAATACAGACGAATTGAGGACCTTCTCCTATTTTGATCCCTTCTTCCGGTTGATTCATCTTATGCTTTATCCTACTCAATGTGAGGCCGTGACAGTTAATTAAGCATGTTGCAAAAAGGATTTAGCTTGTTTTATGACCACATACCAGAAATGAATTTTTTCTTTATTAAATAACATAAATTCAAAGCTCCTAAAAACCGTTGTCAGTTGAAAAATTTCATCACGTCCGTAGTAATCTTTTGAGAAATGAATGCAAAGCTCACGTCTTATCCTTGTCGCTCGCAACTCAGGTGTCAAACTGTGTCGTGACATACTGCAAAGTGGGATCGTGAGCCAATATGTTGGAAAAGTCGGAATCAGTAAATTCGGAATTGTATACTTTGTATATCGTATAGGCATGCGTAGACTCATTGCTTAGTGTCTCTTATTACTAAATAATATAAGGCCTGTAGCACTAATAGTAATGTGATAACTAAAAATTATAGGCAAGACATAAGCAGAAACAACTCACCCCACATTGTGTCTTCGCTTAAGAACCAAGTTTGTTAATAGCATATCGCGCGTCATAAACATTAGAATATCAAGTAAAAAAAACAAAATGTTGTATACCTAAACAGTCATTTAATTGGCGCAATGTTTTTATTTTTGTAAAAAAAATGAAGATATTATTATTTTGTTTGTGACGTCTGATATAGATGTTAAGGGTTTGTATTGAACAATTTCGAGAAAGTCTCAGTAGTTATAAAACATTAATCGGTTAAACTGTGAATATTATTACATACTTTTAACTTGCATCCGTTTTCGCAGCGAGAAATCCATAGTTGTCAAATACCAACAAGTTGGCGAGCATGTTAGCAGCCTTTGTCACCCGTACATACCCTGAATAACTCTATAATAAATGGCGCCATTTTTTGCCGCGTGCACATAAATTCCCGCGCTTTTTATGACACGATACGCCATATTTCATCCTTATAACCCTTTAATTTGTAAATGCAATGGATTAATGCAGTGGTTTGATAACCTCTTTTTAGTGGTAGGATATTTGTATCCACTCGGATGGCGACTACCGTGCACATGGTGTTAAAACCTGCCATCGTCATCATCATCAGCCACAGGACGTCCAGTGCTGGACATAGGCTTCCCCCAAACTTGCTATAGTGACCCACACTTCTTGTGAGGTTCGTGTTTCAGTATCAAGATGTTTATATCCTGCGGCCTGAGCAGGAAAAATTCTGACAACCGTAAATGTATTCGAACTCGATGCGCGTCTATGAAATTTGTATGAAATATTAACCAAACGTCATCAGTGCGCAGCGAACTCGAATACATTTACATTTACATTAGTTTTTCATGCTCAGGCTACAGTTCTCTCAGGGATTTGCTACATGACTTCATAGTTGGTTGAAGTGGGTATGATGACGTCATTGTGTCCTGGTGCATGCAACGGTCATCTGTCATCCTTTTTGAACTTTCGACCTTTTTGAAATGTGCAACGTTTATCTAAAAGGAGAGAAACAGAAATTAATTAAAAAAAGGAAAGTCAATTGATGATGAATAAAAGCTCGGAGTTTCTTTCCGTCTTTCTTCTTCGTCGTCCGTAGGTAGCTAGAGAGTTTGGTAGGTTAGCTAGGATAGGGCCTTATAGTCTACGGCGTGATTTTCCTTATCCACATTTCCAGTCAAATCCTACAAGCTTCCTATTTCATTTTCCCGTCAATTCCGTGCTAGCATTCCTGCCATATCCCATTCGTTCCCTTTCCTACAAATCACAACCTTTTATCTAAGCCCCATCCTTGTTATTGTGTCATACCTGCCTGCTTGTTTTCTAAATTGATAGTGTTGTAACATGATTATTATATAAATGTATCTAGACCTTGTTGTGACCTGTCATTAGTGTATTTGATATGCCTACGTGACCAATAAACATTTTTATTTTTTATTTTAAGAAAAGATAAGTGAGAACTTGGCCACTGAAAACCACTCACCGAATGAAACGCGACAGTGAGCTTCACATTACATCAGTTTTCTATGAGACAGTAGTATCTAACTGGTCAAGCCCCATACTTGCTGTAGACGTAACTGTCTACATTGTGGCTCTATGAGCAAAAAAAATAACAATATTAGCACTGTAATATAACTGTCCCACTGCTGGGCACGGGCCTCCTTTACTGAGAAGAGTTAGGCCTTAGTCTACCACGCTGGCCTAAGGTGGGTTGGTAGACTTCACATATCTTCGGAATTGTTGTAGAGAAATTCTTGGGTATGCAGGTTTCCTAACGATTTTTAATACGATAATTCACAAAGAAAACACACTTAACATAGAAAAGTCAAAGGTACACCTTTGACCTTAATTTTGGGGTTGGTCTCGAACCTCTGACACTCGTCTCAGCAGTCCGTACCATTCCCAACTGAGCTATCGCTGCTGGCTCTACGAGTATCATTTGTAAAATATGAATATCCTACCACCAGCAATTTAGACTAGATGTAAGAAAATATTATTTTTTATGTACAGAACTCGGCTACTATTTAGCCAGTCTTTACCCGTGTTTCACATTATAATATTTCCTTTATAATGGTCCCTCGTTTATTCAGGATCTTAATTTGTATTTACATAACACGGTCATGTATTTTTTGTTCCAAAAATTTTCTTTATCGTTATATTAAAATGTAATGGCGGGACATAACACCTTTATTACATTTTTTAAAACAGCTTCCCATTATCCCACTTAAGTGTGGGGTCAGTTTTTATAGCAGTGGCTGGCAAACGAGCAGATGGGTCACCTGATGGTAAGTGATCTCCACCGCCCATAGACACCCAAGATACAAATTTATTATGGGTGTGTAAGTGGCCCATTTCCCCACTCCCTTTCCCAATCCCCTTCCCTCCACTTCCATTTCCTCCTTTTAGGTTGGCAACGCACCCATGATTTTTTTTGTGTCTTGGGTGTCTATGGGCGATGGAGATCACTTACCATCAGGTGACCCATCTGCTCGTTTGCCAATCTCTGTTATAAAAAAAAGTAATAGAAAAAGAGGGGAATAGGGATTGGGACAGGGTGGGGGGAATTGGGACACCGGAAATCTCACTCACCGAACGAAAAACAACAGCTAGGTAGTACTTTATGTCGGTTTTCTGTGAGACAGTGGTATCAAACCGGTCGAGCCCATTCGTGCTGTAGACATTACTGTATCCACTTCTACCACTTAAAAGATTGCAGAAAGGATTTGAATTCGTTTTACAAGCGCCTGCATGATGTCAATTCTTTGAAGGATTCAGGTACTCTTTGGTGTAGTGGCAACGTATATGGTGGATCGGGAGGCCTAGGTTCAAATCCTAGGTCCATGATTTTTCTAACACGATTTACCTAAGCCGGCTGTGAAGCGAGAGGCCGTGGGTTCGATTCCCGCACCGAGACAAATATTTGTATGGCCTACAGATATTTGTTTCGGGTCTGGTGAGACCGAAAATCTCTCGTAGTTCCTGATACCCACGACACAAGACTCGATCTTAGTATTGGGTCAGGTATGGTATATGTTGGGTGTTATTTATTTATTAATACAAACTTGCTGAAACAGACTGCCTCGGTGGCGTGGTGGTATTTCGGTACGACTACCGTCCCGAGGTCTCGGGTTCGATCCCCGGGTCGGGCTAAGTGATATTGGATTTTCCATATCAGCCTGGAGTCTGGAATTTGTGCCCGATATACCGATAGCTTCGCCCCCTATCACATCTGGGACGGAATTAAGCTCGGCGAAATGTGGGTGTTCTAGTTCACTAGGGCCTCTGCCTACCCCTTCGGGATACAGGCGTGAGCTTATGTAATACAAACTTCAAAGGGGGTTTACGTTAGGCAGACAGCTGGTCTTTAAAAAGCCGAATTCTTTCTGCATCATGCTTGAAATAGTTTGCACCAACCTCATTCTGAATTGGGAGAGGTCAGAAGTGGGATAAGGTTCAGAAGTGGGACATGGAAAGTGAGTTGACATTTTACAGTGTAATTTTATATATCACTATCTGACCCGCGCAACTTCGTCTGCGTATGATTAAATTACTAAAATGGCTATTAAAAAATAAGGGTTGATCGTAGAAGGGTGAAAATTGAGGATTGTATGTATTTTTGTATGTTGTATCATAAAAAAATAGAAATTAAAAATTTTGTCTAAAAAATAACAAAAAAATTTAGGGGTGGACTACCCCTAACATTTAGGGAGATGAAAAATAGATGTTGGCCGATTCTCATAGATACCGGATAAGCACAAAAAATTTCATCAAAATCGGTCAAGCCGTTTCGGAGGAGTATGGCAACGAAAACTGTGACACGAGAATTTTATATATTAGATGTATTGTCTGGACTATAAAAGAGGCCATAACCCTTGAGTTTGTTTCGGCATTTCTTCTCAGGGATAGCCACGAAATGCCGACGCCATTATTACTTTATCAATCGTAATCAATATATACTCGTAATTGACATGTGAAAGTGGTATAAAATATCCTATTTGCAGAATAAATGACTTGAATTTGATGAAGACTTAGTCGCCTCTTTGGTCTAGTGGCAGCATGTATGGGCTGTAGACCGGGAGGTCCTGGGTTCGATTCCCAGGTCGGACGAAGTAAATTTTCTAATTTAATTTGCCCGGGACTGGATGCCTCATAGGGGTTGACGTCAGGCAGGCGGCCGGTCGTAAAAACTAAGCCAACTCCTCTTTGCAACATGCTTGAAAAAGTGTGTTGCGCCGACCCCACATTAAAGTGGGATAAGGGCAGGTAGAAAGAAAGAAGACCGACTAAAGATTTATTAATTAGAAGAAATAAAACGCCGAATTGTTTTGTATTTTTACCCGTCTGCCCCAGAGGGACAGTAATGTTTTTTAATTTTTAAACATTAAGGAACTCCATATCTAGTTGGAAAGTAAAATGTTTTCTAGTACATTTCCCGAATATTCCTTGTAAAGTAATTTCGCTGGAAGCAAAAGATCTGATTACATGACGCCCGCGTCGAGTTTCTAACTGCCACGAGGCAAGATATTGCGTTTCACAAGCGTCGTAGCTCAGTTCGTAACGATTTTTACTTTCCATCATTTAGGATTTTATTCCCAGGTGAGGAAGTTCCAAAAAAATAAAATAAAATAAATAATTTTTTTTATTGGTCACCTAGGCATATAAAAGCACCCCCTATCACATCTGGGACGGAACTAAGCTTGGCAAAATGTGGGTGTACTAGTTGGCTAGTGCACCTCTACCTACCCCATTCGGGGATACAGGCGTGAGCTTATGTTATGTTATGTTATGCATATAAAACCACTTAAGATATAACATAACATAACATAACATAACATAACATAACATAACATAACATAACATAACATAACATAACATAACATAACATAAACTCACGCCTGTATCCCCGAAGGGGTAGGCAGAGGCGCACTAGCGAACTAGAACACCCACATTTCGCCGAGCTTAGTTCCGTCCCAGATGTGATAGGGGGCGAGCCTATCGCCATATCGGGCACAAATTCCAGACTCCGGGCTGATATGGAAAAATCCAATATCACTTTGCCCGACCCGGACTTAAGATATGTCAAAAAAGCATAATTTAGATTTAAGTATTTCTTATAATATTGTAGAATGCTATGAATTTGGAATCAGGGAGGCAGGTTATACAGTTAGAAGAATAGGATCATATGGGGAAAGGGGAATGGAGCGGTTTGTGGACCGTGAAAAGGGAACGGGATATGACAGGTACGCCGACAGGGAAGCGACGGGAATTAATGAAAGCTGGTGGGATTGGATGAAAAAACTACAAAGCCCTATCCTAGCTCACCTACCAACCTTTCTCTAGCTACCTACTGATGACGAGCAGAAGAAGGGAGGCAGAAAGAAACTACGGGCTTATTTTTTTCATCATCAATTGTCACCATTTCTTTTTTTTCTTTTCCGAAACTCGAACTTCACGGGCTGGTTCTATTTCGCCTTCAAAATATGAAGCATAAATAAATGTAATAAATCGGTGCCTTTTCATTTGACCTGCATTGGCTCCAGCACCGACTCCAAAGACAGTAAGGAATTGTTGTTATTTTTTACTTTTAGGTGTTTAGTTATGAAGTAGGTTTTAAGTTTTTTAAACTTTATTATTTTATAGTTTTTTAGTGTTAGATATAGATATTTGTTTACTGTATACAAATTCAAACACTTTTTTTGGTGACCGCTACTCATATAAATTCATATCTTGAAAACTACTGAACCTTTTTGATGAAACTTGTACTATTCCCTAAGTGGAAATATGCCCAAAAAAATTCGAAATCCGATTAATAATTTCCGAGAAATACCTGGACAAACATATATACTTACATACATACATACACTTATGAAATTTGGCACAATTATTCAGAAGCCCTTTTCGGCGGCGGGTAGTTGTGAAGGCTAGTCAAACAATTTTTCGCTCCACAATTTTTAATAATTTTAGTGTATAAAAAGTAAATTTTTACTACAGTTGATGTTTCCGAACATTAGTTAAACTGATTACCTGCCGGGATTAGTGTTATATCTCCTATTTTTATTTTTTTTCTACACCACCTGTCACTCCATTATTTTGCGCATCACATCACATAATATTTCTTACACCATGGAGTCCGGCCTGAAAGCTACGATGGAAGAAATGAAGGAAGAATTTAACAAAAGAATGGCTACTTTTGAATTGGATCTCCAGAAATCTTCAGCATCTGCCTCGGGCTCTTCTGACCTGGCTGCCGAATTTAACACCTACAGAGTCTTTATCACTGATGCACTCAGCTTAATACAGCAGCAAATTGAAGCTCTGGCTAACACTGTTGATACAATGGAGATGCAGCGGCGCCGCAAAATTCTGTTATTCCATGGTGTAGCCGAGGTGGAGGGTGAAAATTCTGCACAACTTTTGGTGGATATAGTTAAGCAGCACATTGGATGCACAGAATTCAATCTGTGTGATATAAGACGCTGTCATCGAATGGGTCGTCCAACATCTTCAAGGAAGCCAAGGCCTATACTGGTCAAGTTTCAGGATACTGACACTAGAGACAAGATTTGGTTTAATAAAACGAAACTCAAAGGCTCCAGCATTACTCTCTCTGAATTTCTCACGAAGTCCAGACATGAAATCTTCATGGCAGCACGTGAGAAGTTTGGCGTCACCAACTCATGGACCCGGGAGGGTAATGTCTATGTTATGAGTGCTGGAGTTCGTCATCGCGTGGTATCGCTTACTCTGCTCAGTCAGATTAACGTGGACATCCCTGCAAAGCCGACTCTTGTGACACAGACCACAGCCGTACCTAGGGCCAAGCGAACCGCGAAGTCTAAAAAGTAAATTTTGTTATGTTTTCCTCGGAATATGTGTGGTCTAGGCAATGTGGTTCCTTTTCGAGTTTGTCGACTTTTGAACTTTATTCACTTCACTCTTTTTATTCATTAATCCACTTTTCTCGTTGCTTAATGTTACCTTAATTTTTTTTTTTTTTTTATTATAATTTTATGTTTGCTATCAATTGATATATTACAATTTAGAAGGTATTAAAACTATTTTCCACACACATGACACATTCCATTTTGACAAGCACCGGACGACTTTTCTATTGGCAGATGTCAAGTGTCAACATCCCGTGTATTCCATTACTATTAATGTCGCATTTTTAGCATGATATATTCTTTGTTGTAGTATTATTTTTCCAATCTTTATATCATGTAGTTGCTTTTATAATTTTTGTTCCATTTTCTCTTTTAATGTTTGCCTGGACCAGCACTGCTTCTTACACTATTATTATCATTATTTTTTTTCTATTTTAGAGACCATAATATTTTAGACAGAGATTTTTGTTTTCTCTGCTATGTTCACTGCGTATAAAACCAGTACCACAGGTTGGTTCTAAACATTTGCGTTTTGTTAACACAACCGGCAGATGGATTTAATTTTAATTTTATTCTATCTCATTATATGTATAGTATTATCATTTTATTAAAAAAATATTATTATACAAATATATTATTAATATTTACATCTATATAGTTTTATTATTATTTATATTTTATATACTTAACCCATAGCTTTTTAACATACTATGTCTGTGTGCAGTGATAGTAGTAACAGTCAAGATTTCTTTTCAGCGTGTAGTGATGACAGCTTCGTCAGTGTCCCCTCACTTGTCGACACTCTCTCGTCTCAGTTCTCTAGCGTTCCCGGGAACTTTAATGTGGTTCACATTAATGCCCAAAGTATTCCGGCTCACTTCCCAGATATGCTGGCAAGTTTTGACTGTACACACATACATGCCATTCTTGTCTCCGAATCTTGGTTAAAACCTTGTCTATCTTCTTCCGCTTACTCACTTCCTGGGTTCCATCTAATCAGAAATGATCGTACACAACGTGTTGGAGGTGGTGTCGCCATTTATCTTCGTACGCAGTTCTCCTACTCTATAGTCAATATGTCGCCGCAACCTCCTTCACCAAATGCCGGTGAACATCTTTTCTTGGAGGTAGAGTTTTCCCTTAAGAAACTTCTACTCGGTGTGTACTACTGCCCCTCGCTTCACATTGACTTTTTTTCCTCTCTTGAAATTCTTCTTGAAAATTCTGTCCCTCTGTACAGTCAAACCATAATCATGGGTGACTTCAATACTTGCCTCCTCAAAAATGATCGTCGCTCCTCCTCCCTTCAATATACCGTTGAATCCAGCAACCTTTCTATCCTCCCACTCAGTGCCACCCACCATTCACCCAATAGTACTCCTTCTCTTCTCGACCTCATCTTTGTCTCCTCCTTAAATCACGTGGCAAAGCATGGACAATGTTCTGCCGATGCCTTTTCCTTGCACGACTTACTTTTTCTATCCTACCGTATTCGTCCTCCTAAAGCCTTACCCAAAGTCCTCTTGCAGCGAAATTTTCGGGGTATGAATATTGATAGGCTTCGTGAGGATGCCAACAACATTGACTGGTGTCCGCTCTATGATACAGATTGTGTCGATGTTAAGGTCAGTACTCTTATGCAAAAGTTGTTCAATCTCTTTGACAAGCATGCACCGGTTCGGCCTATTAAATTAAAACATCTACCGGTTCCTTGGCTAACTCCTGAAACTAAAGAATTACTTTTTAAAAAAGCAACAGCCAAGTCTAAATACAATTGCCGGCCGACTGAGTCAAACTGGAAAAAATACGTAGCCATCCGTAATCTCAGTAGAAAGGTGTGTAGGAATGCTCAACGCCGATATATTCACACTTCAGTCGAAAATGGTGATCCAGCTAAAGTCTGGAAATTCCTCAAGACTCTGGGAGTGGGAAAATCACGACATGACTCTATTCCTAAGAACATAGACTTAAATTCTATAAACCTTCATTTTTCTTCTCCGGCTTATTTCGCTAGGACGGACAAAGATAACACCATTAAACATCTTTCTTCCCTTCCAACTCCCGACTGTTCTGCTTTCGTCATTAAACAATTTGCTACTAGTGATGTTAAGAAAACCATTATGCTTATTTCATCCAATGCAATGGGTAGCGACTGTGTTAGCCGTAATATGATCCTTCCCATTATTGACGAAATCCTTCCAGTTATCTGCCATATCCTGAATCACTCTATCTCCACAGGGATCTTTCCAACTGCTTGGAAAGAAGCCCATATTATCCCTATACCAAAAAAATCCAACGCCTCCGTCCTTTCAGAATTTCGTCCTATTGCTATTCTTCCATTCCTTTCCAAAGTTCTCGAACGTCTAATTCATACCCAGCTCAGTGATTTCCTTTACAAAAACTCCCTCCTAAATCCTCTCCAATCGGGGTTTCGACCAGGTCACAGCACAACCACCACTCTGACTCATATTACGGACAGCATCAGATCGGGCATGGAAGAAGGTAAACTGACTGTCTTAGCATTGCTCGACTTCAGTAACGCCTTTAACACCGTTGACTTTGATGTTTTATTGAGTATATTAGGTTCTCTTAACATATCTCCTATAGCAATTGATTGGTTTCGAAGTTATCTGTATGGACGCCGGCAACGCATCTGCGTCGAGGAAAGATTTTCTTCCTGGTGTTCTATGTGTGCTGGCGTACCTCAGGGCGGCGTGCTATCTCCTCTTCTCTTTGCAGTTTTTATTAACTCTATCACTAACCATCTTCGCTCCTCCTACCACCTCTACGCTGATGATCTTCAGATTTACACACAGGCATCTCTGGACAAGATGATCGACGCGATTGCAAGGGTTGACAAAGACATCGAACGCATCTGTGATTGGAGCAAATCCTATGGATTGAAAGTCAATCCATCCAAAACCCAAGTCATTGTTGTTGGTAGCCCCAGAATGGTATCGAAAGTAGAATGGGCTCATCTTCCATGTACTTCTTGTGATGGTATCACCATCCCATACAGTAATACGGTGAAAAATCTCGGCCTACAAATTGATAAATCTTTTACCTGGGGTCCGCAGCTTCGTGAATTGAGTCGAAAGCTGTTTGCTTCGGCCAGGTCCTTGCGGAGGTTACACAGTTTTCTTCCCATTACCACGAAAATCTCGCTAGCGCAAACCCTCCTACTCCCCATCCTTGACTATGCTGATGTCAGCTATCTTGATCTCACCAAAGACCAACTTAATAAACTTGAGCGTCTCCAAAATTTCTGTATCAGATTCATATTTGGCTTACGCAAATATGATCATGTTTCCTTGTTTCGTGCTAAGCTCAAGTGGTTACCCATACGGCTTCGTCGGAATACTCACATTCTTTCTCTTCTATACAATATCTTATTCAATCCTCTCAGCCCCTCTTATCTTAAAGATCGCTTTTCATTTCTCCATGAATCACACTCCAGATCCCTGAGGTCGTTGGAGAGCCTGAGCTTGAGAATGCCTGCGCATACCACTACGTTTATGGACAAATCGTTCACCGTCCAAGCTGTTCGATTGTGGAATGCACTTCCAGTTGTGATAAGACGAGCGCAAACACTGACATCTTTCAAAAAACTTGTCAAAGATCACTATCTTTCTTTGAGTACACCACACTGACACTACTTGTAATCTATAGTATTTATATATTGGTATGTATTGTATCTGTGTATGTATGTAGTATACCCCTATTTATCTTTATGTATGTATAAGTATATTAGCATGTATTTACTATTATTACATAAATAATATATATTATGCATATTTTTTTATTTTTGCTTTTTTTTTATTTTAAGGAATTTCCTCTTGCTCTCTTCCTGTACACTTCTGACTGCCCTTTCTTTCTCTTTTTCGCTTATATCCATCCCATGGTTGTCTGTAAGAAATTGCCTAGTGCGATAAGACCGCCATTTGTACTGAATTTGTTTGTGCATATTCCTTGTATTTTGTCCTAAGTGTACAATAAAGAATAAATAAATAAATAAATAAATAAGCCCTCATAGACTAACATATCCGAAAATTATGCAATTCTGACGATATTACATAAACACGGATCAAATTGATAACCTCCTTTCTTGAAGTCGGTTAAAAAATACATTTATAAAATATAAAAATATTCCCCTCCGATGGCGACGCTCGGGACCAAGCCACCGGCGGTTAGGACCCCAGAGTGAGGAACCTCCTAACTAGTGATTATTATTCGACTCTCGAAGGGTGGTAGTTTTTAACTTGCATGTTTAAAAACCCTTGTCATCCATTAAACCCATACACCTAACCAAACCATACACCTAACCTCAATTCTTGGTATAAACAATCTGACCCTATAACCAAATATAATAGTTGAGGTACACAATGTCGGCCATCTACTAAATTAATTGAAACAATTAATGTGTTCAGTGTAATTTAGCTGTATGTTGTTATGTCCCCCCCACTCCCCATATAGTGCGGTCAGGTCGGCACGTACACTTCATAAGTGTTGCCAACGTTTTAACCGAATATTTAATAAACACAAGTTTAAAAACTTAACGGACCGACTTCAAATCCGAACGTAACCAAATGTATATGGGACCACCCTTGAAATAAGCTCTATCGAACACAAAACGAATTTTGAAAATCGGTCCACATTTGCCGGAGATATCGCGTAACATACATAAATAAAAAAATAAATAAATTAAAAAAAAATACAGACGAATTGAGGACTTTTTGGAAGTCGGTGGAAACGATTTTACAACACACCGCACTAAAATAATGAAAATAACTTTTCAGTATAAAGAGTTTTTTTCATAGCAGAGACTGGCAAATGAACAGATCGGTCACCTGTTGGTAAGTGATCTCCACCGCCCATAGACATCCAAGACACAAAAAGAATCATGGGTGCGTTGCCAACCTAAAAAGAAAGGAATGGAAGGGGAGGGAAAAGGGATTAGGAAAGGAAGGGGGAAAATGGGCCACCGGAATCTCACTTACCGAACGAAACGTGAACTGCCACTTTACGTCGGTTTTCTGTGAGACAGTGGTATCTCACCGGTCGAGCCGGCCCATTCGTGCTGTAGACGAAATTGTCTATAGCGTGGCCACTAAAATTTAAAGTTTGTTCTGGATCAATTTAAATCATGGTAAAAAACGTGGGGTGCATCTAGAGGATCCAATCCCGAGAAAATAGTGTTAGAAAAACATCACAGCCGACCTGGGAATCGAACCCAGGACCTCCCAGTCCACAGCCCATCTGCAAATAGACCAAGGCGACATGACTTAGGTACATTCAAACATTATAATATATTACATAACATAAGCTCACGCCTGTATCCCCGAAGGGGTAGGCAGAGGCGCACAAGCGAACTAGAACACCCACATTTCGCCGAGCTTAGTTCCGTCCCAGATGTGATAGGGGGCGAGCCTATCGCCATATCGGGCACAAATTCCAGACTCCGGGTTGATATGGAAAAATCCAATATCACTTTGCTCGACTCGGGGATCGAAACCGAGACCTCAGAACCGTAGTCGTACCGAAATACCACCACGCCACCGAGGCAGTCAGCAATATAAATCATGTTAAAAAACGTGGGATGCATCTAGGGGATCCAGTCCGGAGAAAATAGTGTTAGAAAAACATCACACCTGGGAATCACACCCAGGACCGCCGGGTTCACAGCCCATATACACTGACATTACACCAAGGAGGTGACTACATTTAAACATTATAAAATATTAAAAAGCTTGATAAATTATACATTTGGCACATTAATTTCCTTTGCAATGGCAACCCTACTTTTAATATCAAATTCCAGACCCCATTCACCGCATTATAAAGCTGTAATTGACAATTTAATTTCCTATTTACGACGTGCAATTTTCAACAATATGATGGCAACACTTTTTAATTAACAAAGTTCCGTTCAAACGAGGCGAATCGATTAACGCTATTGTGACGCTTCCTTGGTCTAGTGGCAGCTTATATGGGCTGTGGACCGGGAGGTACCGGGTTCGATTCCTAGGTAAAGCGAATTGTTTTATTTAATTTGCCTTTTTTGTTTTTTTTTAATTTGCCAGGCAGGCCGCGGGGCGTAAAAACTAAGCCAAATCCTTTCTACAGCATAATTGAAGAAGTGTGTTGCGACGACCCCACATTAAGGTGGGATTAGGGAAGGTAGAAAAAAGAAAGTTTGAACACACCCTTATTTTAATGTTTCCCATAATTCGATAAAGGTAACTAAATATTAATTAAACGCAACATAACTAGTGATGGACATCGATACCGTTCGATGCGTACAATCGATAATCGATAATCGCTGGCCCGTAGGGGTGTCGTAAACTGGTTATAGCCGGAACGTGCTTGCGGATATATTATATTTATAACCGTGGACACTGTGGTATAATTTTGGGTGTTTTGATAGATAAACATCGATTTAATATATCGTAGATGCACAGTTCTTTGCAAATATCGTCATAAAAAGAGGACTCAGTAATAAAACAAAGGAAAATATCACGTTCTAATTAAATCAACACAATTATAACCTTATACAAGTGTAATAAAGTAGCTTTTTAAACGAAATGAGCAAGCGTTTTTAAATTTAATTTTGAAATTTAGAATTCTATCGGTGTTCGACTGTATGCAAAAGTAGTGCTTAAGCACTCCTTTGCTGTCCCATTTTCCGAGCGTCAACTGTGCATCTAGGTATATAATATATCGATGTAGATATAGCGTAATCTACCTACCCTTATCCCACCTTAATGTAGGGTCGGCGCAACCCTCTTTCCGACCGACTTCCAAAAAGGAGGAGGTCCCCGATTCGTCTGTTTTTTTTATGTATGTTACGCGATATCTCCGCCAAATGTGGACCGATTTACAAAATTCTTTTTGTGTTCGATAGAGCTTATTTAAAGGGTGGTCCTATATAAATTTGGTCACGACCGGATTTGAAGTCGGTCTGTTAAGTGATTATTTCAAGCATGTTGTAGAAACACAACCATGTTGTTAGTCTCCGTGGCGCAGCACGCGAGTAGCCGGTTGTGAAACGAGAAGCCCCGGGTTCGATCCCCGCACCGAGACATATGTTTGTGTGGCCTACAGATATTTGTTTCGGGTCTGGGCGTTGTGAGACCGTGCGTCTCTCGTAGTTCCTGATACTCACAACACAAGACTCGATCTTAATGTGGGGTCAGGACTATGTGTGTGACTGTTGGGTGTTATTTATTTATTATTTATGTTGCACAAAGGATTCGGCTTAGCTTTTACAACCGACGACCTGACTGACGTCAAACTCCCTCTAGAGATATCTGGGTATCCCATAACATATGTACATACAAAAATACAGACAATTGATTACCACTTTTTTAAGTCGGACAAAAATTAAACCGTAATTAATGTTTTTTCCAAGTGACTTTTCTTCCAAACCCTGGCGTTCCCTAAGGACTTCTTAAACATAATTAGGTAATTTAAAGCGTTGATTACCGTAATTAACGGCTTATCTAAGCAGCAAATTAACGCAATTCGTTAAAATTAGGGAATTTGGCTAACTCTAGCCTAGTGCTTAGGTATTTAAATATTGCTTAGATTAAGAATTGTGAAAGATCACAGATTGAAGATACCTTTGCTGGTGGTAGGATATTCGTATCCGCCCGGATGGCGACCACCGTATACATGGTGCTAAAACCTGTCATAGTGACCCACACTCCGCGTGTGGTTCGCGTTCCAGGATCAGCCAGTGTACTTCCGGTTCTCTCGAGGGGCTTGCGGCATAACTTGATGGTTGGTTGAGACGGGTATGGGGGTATCCCTGTATTTGCATCTAGTCATCCGCCTGTCTTATCGCAAGCCCCTCGATTTGCTTCTTCCCTCTTCGGATTCGAAGTGTTAAGAAGCATAAATAGGCCGGCATGATTCTGACGACCACTGATGAACCCATTATTTGTCAGTGGCCGCTAGTTTTCTTGGACTGCGCTACGCTTACCATTGGGTGCAGTGTAGTCACTTCGCCAAGCCCTGATAAAAAAATCTTTCTTTTCCTTTTTTCTTTATTTACATTTCGCCTCTTACTTAATGCATTATAAAAGTATAAACGGATTGAGGACCTTCTTCTTTTTGAAGTCGGTAGAAAAAAGGCATATTTTATGACTATTTTCTTAGCGCCCTAATTTTTTTTATAGCAGAGGCTGGCAAACGAGCAAGTGGGTCACCTGATGGTGAGTGATGTCCACTGCCTATAAACACCCAAAAAAAATCATGGGTGCGTTTCCAACCTAAAAGGGGAGTTGTGGCACCATAAATCTCACTGAACGAAACGCAACAGCAAGCTGCTACTTTACGTCTGTTTTCTGAGACTGTAGTAAACCAGTCGAGCCGGCCCATTTGTACTGTAGACGTTACTGCCTACAGCTGGCTCTTCCACTCACAAAATCGGGTTTGATTGAGACCTTAGATTTTGAAGTTGAGTTTTTAAGATTGTTAAATCAAACTTGTTACCACCTAAGTGTTTTGACAGAGCTGCGTTCATAATGCTCTGTGAATTGAATATTCGACCGCCTTCAAATAAGGACTGCCTCGGTGGCGTGGTGGTATTTCGGTACGACTACGGTTCTGAGGTCTCGGGTTCGATCCCCGGGTCGGGCAAAGTGTATTGGATTTTTCCATATCAGCCCAGAGTTTGTGCCCGATATGGCGATAGGCTCGCCCCCTATCACATCTGGGACGGAACTAAGCTCGGCGAAATGTGGGTGTTCTAGTTCACTAGTGCGCCTCTGCCTACCCCTTCGGGGATACAGGCGTGAGCTTATGTTATGTTATGTTCAAATAAGGAGAAGGTCCTCAATTCGTCGTTTTTTATGTATGTTACGCGATGTCTCCGCCGAATGTGGACCGATCTTTAAAATTCTTTTTGTTTTCGATAGAGCTTATTTCAAGTGTGCTCTATAAATTTGGTCACGATCGGAGAAGATTTGAAGTCGTTTTGTTAAGTTAAACTTGTGATTATTTGATCACTCATTCAGAAACCGACCGCTAATATTCCAATTCATGTAATCAAAGGAAACTGACAACTATTAGTAACAAGAGGGGCCATATTATGTATTTTGGACACGTAGACGAATCTTTTATTGCTCAGAGATTTCCTTGAACGTGTCACGAAAATTGATGGTACGGGCATGTGGGACATGCTTAAGCTCACACTTGTATCGCCAAGGGAGTAGACAGAGGTGAATAAGCGAACCAGAACACCCACATTTCACCGACCTCAATTCCATCCTAGATATGATAGCCATATCGCAATCATCATCATCAGCCACAGGACGTCCACTGCTGAACATAGTCCTCCCCCAAAAATTTCCAGATCGACCTGTTGAAGCGGCCTGCATCCAGCGACTTCCAGCGACCTTTATCGACTTTTTTCTTTACCTTTATCGCCATATCGGAACAAATTCCAATCTCCGAAAGAAATCCAAATATCATTCTACCCGACTCAGGAATCAAACCCGAACCTCATGATGGTAGTCGCCACGCCACTGGTGTTACTAGCACATACATAAGCTCACGACTGTATCCCTGAAGTAGTAGGCAGAGGCGCACTAGCGACCGAGAACACCCATTTCGCCGAGCTTAGTTCCGTCCCAAATTTTATAGAGGTCCTATCGCCATATCGGGCACAAATCCAGGCTGATACTGATTTGAAATAATCACAAGTTTAAAAACTTAACGGACCGATTTCAATCGACCGATCGTGAACTAATTTATGTGGGACCACCCTTAAAATAAGCTCTATCGAACACAAAAATAATTTTGAAAGTCGGTCCAGATATACATAAAAAAAGGACGAATTGAGGACATTCTCTTTTTTTGAATTCGGTCGAAAATCCATTAGCATTGAAATTAAACTATTTTTACGGATTCTATCACGATTTGGTTTTAATTTTTAATGTTTATGCCCGACGTTTCGAAAGCTTTGCAGCCTTCGTGGTCACAGGTCAGTCTGACCGATCCGTAAAAATATTTTAATTTCGAACCTAAGAAATAATTAAATCCAATATCACTTTTCCCGATCGGGGATCGCTCCGAGGCCTCAGGTAGTCGTAACTACGCCACCGCGGCAGTCATATCAGATTTGCCGTGTTAATCCATTACTGGTGACTTGCCAGTGCCTAATGACGTAAATAACATTTGATTTAACCTCGCTGACTCGATTAACAGATAATGAAACTCGGTCACTCGATCCACTGGCTATCATGTCTCGTTATTCGTTTCGTTTCAATCGAATGACGACCGCCTTGGTCCAGTGGCAGCTTATTTTGGTTGTCAACCGGTCCTGGGTTCGATTCCCAGATCGGGTGGGGACCTATCACCATTTGACTTAATCTCACAGGAGATTAACTGTAAGCAGGAGATTTCCGGTGGTCCATTTCCCCCCTCCCTTTCCCAATCCCTTTTCCCTCCTGTTCGGAATAAAACATTCTGCAGTGCAGTGCGCATTGCGATCGGGCATCTTCGATATTTTGTTTCGGTAAGATTCGTGACCCGAGCCTAGCCGACGGCACGGCTAGTAAAAAAGGTAGGCCATCGGGGGCTGTGTTGAACGGACGTGCGCCCACGCAGTATTAAAGGTTTCGGTTTCGCGACGTC
This sequence comes from Clanis bilineata, assembly GCA_036417725.1. Classification (NCBI taxonomy): domain Eukaryota; kingdom Metazoa; phylum Arthropoda; class Insecta; order Lepidoptera; family Sphingidae; genus Clanis; species Clanis bilineata. Next base: position 3,991,891 of record CM071165.1, read on the forward strand.
ATCGATATAGGTCGTGCGCGCGAACTTGTACGCGTGTTTTTTCGAGCGGTGTGTAACGCGATAGTTTATGGAGACTTAATGTACTACTTTGGTTATTGGTGCTAACATTCGGTTCCGGATAGACTCTAACTGTTAACGGTGTGCCAGTGTACCTAAGATTTGTCGCCACGTGGTGGACGTGCCGGTCACGTCGGCGCTGGGCCCATTTTAGACGAGACGCATATCTACGTACCTACTCTCCCTGTAGATCTCCTGGTGCTTTGTAACGATTTTATTCTTCCCTGGGGATCCCCTATTCCCGTACTACCTTACTGACCGACAACAGCGGGACCCCTCAGCGTGACCTTCATGAACGGATCCGCGAGGCTTGAGGTGAGTGATAGATTTATCGCACGCACTACGTATGTGGGTTTTGTACCAGGTTCGCCGATCCCTGATTGTACTGTACACCTCCCCTTTCATTTACTCTTTTTAGGTTGGCAACGCACCCATGATTCTTATTGTCTTGGGTGTCTATGGGCGATGGAGATCACTTACCATCAGGTGACCCATCTGCTCGTTTGCCAGTCTCTGCTATAAAAAAAAAAGACAGGCAGCCGATAAAAAAATACAACCTGTTAAATTATTAAGCTGCCTCGGTGGCGTGGTTGTATTTCGGTTCGACTACCGTCCTGAGGGCAAAATTATATTGGATTTTTTCATATCAGCCCGGAGTCTGCAATTTGTGCCCGATATGGCGATAGGCTCGCCCCCTATCACATCTGGGACGGAACTAAGCTCGGCGTAAAGTGGGTGTACTAGTTGGCTAGTGCGCCTCTGCCTACCCCTTCGGGGATATAGGCGTGAGTTTATGTTATGTTATTATGTTAAATTACTAATCTATTTCCAAAAAAAAGACTTAACATTTTGAAGGTTCTCAAAGGGCGCTGCCCTGAACAAAAGCTGAGTAATCATGAGTACATATAAATATAGGCTCACGCCTGTATCCCCGATGGGATACGCAGAGGCGAAGTAGCGAATCGAATACCCACTTTGCCGAGCTCATTTCTGTTCCAGATGTGATAAAGGGCATATCGCAATATCAGGCACAAATTTCGGACTCCAGGCTGATTTAAAAAAAAACAATATGCCTTTACCCGACCCGGGGATTGAACCCAAAACCTCAGGACGGTAGTCGTACCGAAATTAAAAAAGTACGCACTTTTAACAATAGCTTTTAAAATAACAATTTGTTATACTTCGGTGTTTCATATTTTCCAATATTGAAGTACATTCATAAATTACAAAATACAGCCTCGTTCCGAGATAAGCAAACACAATTTAACGCAACGAAGACCTACGGCCTCTTCATAAATCTATAGATGATATCAGCTCATTAGTTCTTGATACATAGACTCACGCCTGTATCCCCGATGAGGTAGGCAGAAGCGAACTAGAGAACTAGATCACCCACATTTCGCCACGCTAATTTACGTCCCAGATGTGATAGGGGGCGAGCCTATCGCCATATCGGGCACAAATTCCAGACTCCGGGCTGATACTGAAAAATTCGATATTACTTTGTCCGACCCGGGGATGGAACCCGAGACCTCAGGATGACAGGACCTAACTACGCCACCGAGTCAATCTTGTTCTTGATGTATATTGTAAAGCTAAAGCATTCGTCTTTTTGAAACGGATTTGGCTTGCTAAAGCACAAGAATTTTTCACCAGGGGATCGCGGTCCGTTGCAGTTTATCTTCCTTCTACCTTTCTTCCTTTCTGCCTGGCGTTATTCCAGCCTTTTGCCAGGGTCTTTCCTACTTAAAAGCTTCCACTTCACCCGGTCTTGAGCATCCTCCACAGTGAGACCATTGACTGTCCTCATCTTCCAAAACGTCCTGCCAACGCTTTTTGTGGTGTCTTCGGGAATTCACCCCTGCCCGCCTAGCATGCGCGCCACGGTAACATTTTGTCTACGCTTTTTGTCCTGTTATAACCGGTTTTATCTATATGTCTACGGACACTAACGTGCGTCCTCGTTTATTTTCAAACATTATTGTAGACAACACGTAGACAGCATCTCGACTGTCGATTATCGAAATATCTCGTGGCGCGCATGCTAGGCGGGCTGGTACGATCTGGATCAGGCACTTTGATGTGGCCCTTTCTTTCTACCTACCCTTATTCCACCTTAATGTGGAGTCGGCGCAACACACGTTTTGCTGAAAGGATTTGGCTAAGTTTGGCGACCGGCTGACTGCCTGACGTCAACCCTTCTGGGGGATCCAGTCCCTGGCAAATTATAATATTAGCTCTGTAATATTACTGTTCCACTGCTGGGCACGGGCCTCCTCTACTAATGGGAGGGGTTAGGCCTTAGTCTACCACGCTGGCCTAATGCGGGTTAGTAGACTTCACATACATAACTTCGAACATCTTGTGGAGAAATTCTCGGGCATGCAGGTTTCCTCACGATGTTTTCTTTCACCGTTATAGCAAGCGATATTTCACAATGAAGAAACACTTAACATAGAAAAGTCAGAGGTGTATGCTCGATTTTGGGGTTGGTCTCGAACCTCCGACACTTGTCTCGGCAGTCCGTACCATTCCCAACTGAGCTATCGCTAATATGACAACCATTAATACACAAATACATAGTAACATTTCATGGATTTAACAAATATTTTGATTTTGGTTTTGTGTATATTTTGCATTAAAATATTGTATAAATTCAATTAGCGTCATCTAAGTAGATTTTGAACTTTCGAGAGGTCTCATATACTACATAGTTATCGTACTTTAAGCTTTAAATCCGACGAAACCAATTTAGCTGTTAAGTTTGATGATTAATAGTTGGAACCCTTACTTAACTCTGATTGATTTGGTTAAAAACATCGCGTCGGGTTAAGTAATTTATGAAGATTAACGATTTCAGGTTTTGTGGATTTCAACGATGTTATTAATTTTCTTATTTATATCGTGTTACTCTATTTTATATTATTATATATAATAATTAATAATTCCTATTAGTGGAAGTGCATAGGCTGTGAATCGGGAGCTCCTGGGTTCGATTCCTAGGTCGGGTGATGTGTTTTTCTAACACTATTTTTCCGGGACTGGATCCCTCAGATGGGGGTTGACGTCAGGCAGGCAGCCATAAACTTACTTACTTACTTACTCCGATGGCTCAGCGACCCAAAGTGAGTCTTGGCCTCCGAAACGAGATTTCGCCACTTTTCACGATCGCCTACGGCTTCTTGCCAATCATTGGCTTGAAGATCACGGAGATCTGCTTCCACTGCGTCCTTCCAGCGATACCTGGGACGACCGACCGGGCGACGACCACTCGGTTGGCCCAAGTAGGCTTGCTTTACCCCCCGATCTTCTCCCATTCGTTCGACATGGCCAAGCCATCGGAGTCTATGCGCTTTTATCTCTCCAATGATGTTGGTGTCGGCCAGAAGTATTTCTATTTCGGCATTTTTTCGAACTCTCCAGCTTCCATCAGTGTTTTGGATGGGGCCCAAGATCTTTCGAAGTACTTTCCTTTCCGTCACCAGAAGCTTGTTTTCCTCTTTTAATGTAAGCGTCCAAGCCTCACAGCCGTACATTAGTATTGGTCTTATGATGGTTTTGTAGATCCGGATTTTTGTTGCTCTACTTAGAATCTTGGATACAAGTACTTTATGTAAGCCGGCAGCACATCGCAGCGCATTTTGTATGCGAATATCGATTTCTTCCTCACGTGTGTTGGTGTCTGTGATGGTACATCCTAGGTATTTGAATTTCGCTACCCCTTTATAGACGGTATCCCCGACATGCAGGTTTTTGCGTTGTTCGCGGGTGTTTTTGTAGCGTTTCATGTGGAGATATTCAGTCTTCTCGTGATTGATACTCAAGCCAACCTTGACAGCTTCATCTTTGAGGACCCTAACGGCATCTTGAACCTCTCTGCCAGATTCCCCCAACAAAGCCAAGTCATCAGCGTATCCAACCACCTTATGCCTTCCATTCAGTCGTGATCCATTGTCTAGGGCGATCACATTCTTGAGGACATGTTCAAGCACTAAATTGAAAAGCACAGGAGACAGGGCATCTCCTTGCTTCAGCCCAGTAACAACCGCAAATTCTTCTGTTAGCTGATTCTCAACGCGAACTTGCATCCTGCTGTCTCTCGTGGCAGCTGTAACCATTCCTACTAATTTGTTTGGAATGTTAAAATTCTTTAGGATATTATATAGGGTACCCCGATCTATGCTGTCATACGCTTTGGCGAAGTCTACAAACAATATATGGATGTTCTGTGCATATTCCCACTTTTTCTCCATCAATTGTTTTAGAAGGAAGATCTGGTCAATAGTGCTGCGATTCGCTCGAAACCCACACTGATAATCACTGAGTCTTTTTTTCCGCATACGGTTCCAAACGCCTAAGGAGTATATATGACAGAATCTTGTATGCTGTTGGAAGCAAGGCAATCCCTCTATAATTGGAACATTTCTTTCTACAGCCTTTTTTATGTATTGGGCAGATGACACCTATATTCCATTCCCGCGGTTGTTTCTCTGCTTCCCAAATGTTAAGCAGTAGTTTATGTAACACGGTGTAGACTGTCTCTCCGCCATGCTTCCATACTTCTGATGGCAAGCCATTTATCCCTGGGGCCTTGTTATCTTTAAGCCTTTTAATGGCCGTCCGGACCTCTTGAAGAGTTGGTGGTTCCACCTCATCTGAATTCCCTTCTGAGGTGAAGAGTATTGGTTCGCTGATCGGAGTACAATTGAGCAGTTGTTGGAAGTAGTTGCGCCAAAGTTTCCTTATGTCTTCACTATCTGTCACCATATTGCCCTGATGGTCTTCAAGGATTTGAGCGTTAGGTTGGTATCCTTTTTTGAGAGATCTGAGTTCTTGGTAAAACTTCCTGGACTCATTCGCCTTTATAAGAGTTTCCATCTCCTTCACTATGCTATCCAGATGTTGCCGCTTTGCTTTTCTAATAAATCTCTTTGATTGTAATCTGATTGCCTCATATTTCTCACCCCACTGACTGTCTTGTTCCGCAAGGGTCTTATAGATTCTTCTTTTTCCCACAATGGCCTCACAGTCCTTATTCCACCATTTCCCTCGATTTTTCCTCCTTTTTCGTCCTAGTATTTTAAAAGCTGCCTCCTTAATATTATTTCTAATATTTTCCCAGTTACTATCTATATTTTCATATATTGGTAAATCTTTAAATCTATTATTAAGCTCTAATTGAAACTTGTCTTTAGGCAGCCATAAAAACGAAGCTAAATTATTTTCTGCAACATGCTTCAAAATGTGTTGCGCCGCCCGCATTTTAAACCTTTCTTTCTACCTGCCCTTATCCCACCTTAATGTGGGGTCGGCGCAACACACCATTTCAAGCATGTTGCAGGAATTATTTGGCTTAGTTTTTACGACCGGCTGCCTGTAAGACGTCAACCCCTCTGGGCGATCTATTCTCGAGCGAATCAAATCAGAAAAAAATCCCTTTGCCTGACCTGGGAATCAAACCCAGGTAGTATAAACCACTGGCATTTATTAAAATACGATAGGTATTTTCATATCAAGTTAAAATGTAGTCGAATGAGCAAAAATGTTTATTTCAAAATTTTGACAGTGTTGTGATCTTGACAATGGTGTCAAACCACACCCATACAATGTTGACTTGTCCATAGTTTCAGAAATTGGGTATAAGTCTCCTCTAATCCAATCACATCCGGTTCGAAGGACCAAAAGTTTGGCGCTTTCTCCCCAAATAGGGAAAACATAAAATACATTTTTACGATTTTGTCTCCCATCAAGATAACCGCGTTACGTCGGACATGACCGGGACAGTTTAACAGAGATGCCTCGAAAGGATATCGGGGTTGATATACAACTATCAATAGAACTAACATAACATAGAGAGAGAGAGAAAGAGACTTTATTTAGCCAATGCATCGCCATATTATGTACCTAGATGCACAGTTGACGCTCGAATAATCACAAGTTTAAAAACTTAACGGACCGACTTCGAATCCGACGAAATATACGAAATCACCCTTGAAATAAGCTCTATCGAACACAAAAAGAATTTTGAAAATCGGTCCACATTTGGCGGAGATATAGAAGAAAGAAAGAAAGAAAGAAATGTTTATTCATGACATGGCATGTAAATACATACATTTACATATGTGAACTAAAATTAGCAAATAACATGATGTTTTCATGCGCACGTCACAAAAACGACCCAAACTCAGCATATGCTAGTCAATTGGCCAGCGCTGATCTTCCGTTGGACCGTTTGGTGGCGTCACGGGCATCAATTTTATGCGCCGATAAATAAAAATAAAATAAAAATAATGCTCTAAAAGAATTTCAAAAAATTGAGTTGGCAGTTTAGTTTCTAAACCTAAGCCGGTTCTTTGCAATATCGCGTAACATACATAAAAAAACAGACGAATTGACGACCTCCTCCTTTTTGGAAGTCGGTCGAAAACGGGACAGCAAAGGAGTGCTTAAGCACTGCTTTTTCCTACAGTCGGACGCCGATAGAATTCTAAATTTCAAATTTCTTGAAGAACGCTTTATTATTTCGTTTAAAAATCTACTTTATAACACTAACATAGGGTTATATTTGTGTTGATTTAATTAGGATTTGTGAACTTTTCTTTGAGTCTTCTTCTTGCAGTCTATGAGATCTTATACCGAATACTCATACACTTAAGGTCGCCTTATATCGTGTAAGGCCGCCTTATCTGTTATAGCCCCTTTCTTATAAAAATATTTAAGCGCTGCTTATCTTTAACCATAGGTTGTCCCTTTCATTTTTAAACAATGTAACGCAAGGAAAAAAAGTGACAGGCTATTCTTAGCGAAAAGATAAGCGAAAATGTTTTTATATGTAAAGCCCATAATTTTATTGTATAGCGAAAATCAATCTAAGAAGTCGTTAAAGTTGAGTAGCATTTCAACATACGGGCGCTATTAACTAGTATTCAAGTATTTGAGCTATCAGTATTAACAAAGTTAATCTCGTGCAAATGAGTTTAAAATTGGTTATTAACAAAGCGGTTAGGATACCAATTAATTTTAACTAATTGATAAATAGAAGCAAGGTCAAAAGTATCTATTTTAACCGGAGTTTAACAAATGATTAATGTTATAAAGTTTGATAGTTTACTAAAGTTCGGATTTGTCGTGATTAATACTTTGGGGTTATGTCTTTTGTCTATGAATTAATGTGGTCTGGGACGTCCTGGGTTCGATTCCCAGGTAAAGCGGTTTTTCTAAAGGAATTTGCCCGGCACTAGATCCCCCAGAAGGGGTTGACGTCGGTGCGTCCTGAACTATAAACATTTTTTCGGTGATTGCGTCGATCTTAATTTTCTGCTACTGAACGCTAATGAACACCAAACATAGATAAATAATAATTAAAGTTTAACAAAAAATGGAAACCGAATATAAACACTTAGAAATAAAAAAATAACAACAATTTCTTACTCTCTTTGGAGTCGGTGCCGAGGCCGAAGCACATCAAATGAAACGGCACAGACTCCAAAGAGAGTAAGAAATAGGGAACTTGCATGTAATTTTCTTTTTAGTTCATTGTTAAGAACTAGGTCTCAAATAAACACACCAGCAAGAAAAACATTAAAATATGCAGAAATCATTTAATTATCGCAAGCAAAAATATGACTTTCAAAACCCCGCGCCAAAAAAGGACGTGACGTCACCGCGTAAAAATTGCTTTTTGTTGACATCTTAGTTGACAATGACGGCTGCAATGTCGTTTGAACCGCTATAATTGCCTATCGTTTAGAATTTCCCCATAACGAACAAAAAATTCCCCACAAGCTATTTCATTAAATAACGAAGTAAAAATAAGTTGCACTCTTGAATCATGAGTGGAGCGATGGGAAAGTTACACGAAGATAAGAATTTGGCAAGTGGAGGACATTCGAAATCTCATTCATCAATCACCATACTAAACCTAACAACTGTTTGTTCACACGTTTCTGTTTCCGCAAAATTGGGAAAAATACCTCAACCTGGAAACACTGCCTAATGCAACGACGTCACTTGGGTTTTGCAATAACGTTCCATTTTACGTAATTTCTAATTAAGATACTTTGTAAAATATCAAGTATTTTATCCTACAAATTTCATCATAACACATTTCAAGGTTTTGTTTACTGATTTATCAACACAATTGCTCGTTATAATTATCGTGCAAGTTCGTCATTGTTATTATTTTTTACTTTCAAGTCTTTATTTTTGAAGTCCGTTTTTTACGACCGGCCGCCGAATTTGCTTTACGTGACCTGGGAATCGAACCCAGGACCTACCAGTCCACAGCCACATGCTGCCACTAGGATGAAATTATTATTATTATACACTTCGGTTCCTTCAGTTAGTTTATTGGGGTATAAAATGAGAGTCTCGCTCGAGATTCGAGACAATAGGTTCCAACCTTGGATGCTTTTAATTTGTTGAAAAATATTATTTCATTTTAGACCTCTAGTAATTACTTAAATGATATTTAAAGAGAATGAAAATGTACTGTATGACTGCCTCGGTGGCGTGGTGGTATTTCGGTACGACTACGGTGCTGAGGTCTCGGGTTCGATTCATGGATCGGGCAAAGTGATATTGGATTTTTCAGTATCAGCCCGGAGTCTGGAACTTGTGCCCGATGTGGCGATAGGATCGCCCCCTATCACATCTGGGACGGAGCTAAGCTCGGCGAAATGTGGGTGTTCTAGTTCGCTAGTGCGCCTCTATCTACCCATTCGGGGATAGATGTGAGCTTATGTTAAATTAAGAGGAAAATTCAAAGAAAATCAATACAAAAATCAAACTGTTTAAGAGTATTAAAATCTCATATTTTCTGAAAGCTCACAAGATTACGTATCAATTCATACTTCGATGAGCACTTTGACGTTCTGAAATATGACGGGCGGTACTTGAAAGTATATAGCTGAAAAATTATTTTTAAGACCACGTTTAAGTTTAATACCGGTATTAGATGATTGTCGTAAAGTCCAGGTAGAGAATGCTTGTGGTAAGAAATGATATAAATAATATTAGCCCTGTAATATTACTGTCCCACTGCTAGGCACGGGCCTCCTCTACTAATGAGAGGGGTTAGGCCTTAGTCTACCACGCTGGCCTAATGCGGGTTGGTAGACTTCACATACCTTCGAATCTTCTAAAGAAATTCTCGGGTACGCAGGTTTCCTCACGATGTTTTCCTTCACCGTTATAGCAAGCGATAATTCACAAAGAAAACACACTTAACATAGAAAGTTAGAGGTGTATGCTCAATTTTGGGGTTGGTCTCGAACCTCCGACCCTTGTCTCGGCAGTCCGTACCATTCCCAACTGAGCTATCGCTGCTTAGAAATGATAGCGTTAGTAATATTAAATCTCTTTGGATACCACTGTCTCACAGAAAACCGACGTAAAGTGATAGCTCGTTGTTTCCTTCGGTGAATGAGATTTCTGGTAGCCTAATTTTCCCCTACTTTTCCCAATCCCTATTCCCCTCCTTTTAGTTTAACAACGCACCCATTATTCTTTGTCTTGGGTGTCTATGGGCGGTGGAGATCACTTACCATCAGGTGACCTGCTCGTTTGCCAGTCTCTTCTATAAAAAAAATGGAGAAAAGTAACATCCAAAATAGGTTTAAAAAACACACAGATGAATATCCTCCTCCGTTTTTTATGTCGGTTTTTATAATATTAATTTCAAAGTTAATCCGCTTATCAGATCACGTTCCCGACGTTTAATATTTGAAATCTCGATCGACTGATTTTATATAATACATAAAATTTTAATGGATTCGTGTCTGTACATAATTTATTTTGAAAAGTTATGGAAAAAGCTCTGAGGCCTAAAAAATCAACAATTGAATTCATTTGATGTTGTTTCATAAATACATAGGCTCACGCCTATATCCCCGAAGGGGTAGGCAGAAGGGAACTAGGGAACTAGAAAACCCACATTTCGCCGAGCTTAGTTCCGTCCCAAGTGTAATAGACAAGCCTATCGCCATATCGGGCACAAATTCCAGACTCCGAGCTGATACTGAAAAATCCGATATCACTTGGTACGTCCCGAGGATTGAACCCGAGATCTCAGGACCAAATCTACTCATACCGGTGCAATCGGCAAATATGTGTTGTTTTGTTAGACAAATAATTTAAGGGCCTCATTTTTTCAATTTGGTAAAAAAAATACTCTTTTTCTACCTGCCATTATCCCACCTCAATGTGGGGTTGGCGTAACACACTTTTCCAAGCATGTTGCAGAAATGATTTCGCTTTGTACTACGCCGGCTGCCTGCCTGACAACAAGCCCCTCTGCGGCATCCAGTCTCGGGCAAACAAAATACTTGATATCTCACCGCGGATTCAGCTGTCGAGTTACACATGTTCTTATAGAATACTGCTACAGCTCTTTTTTCGTCACAGATATTCAGTATTACAATGTTTAATGTCTTTGATATTCGTCTCGTTTCGCTTTAAAAAAAAATACTAAGTTCAAACTGACTAAGACTGCCTCGGTGGCGTGGTGGTATTTCGGTACGACTACGGTTCTGAGGTCTCGGGTTCAATCCCCGGGTCGGGCAAAGTGATATTGGATGTTTCCATATCAGCCCGGAGTCTGGAATTTGTGCCCGATATGGCGATAGGCTCGCCCCCTATCACATCTGGGACTGAATTAAGCTCGGCGAAATGTGGGTGTTCTAGTTCGCTAGTGCGCCTCTGCCTACCCCTTCGGGGATACAGGCGTGAGCTTATGTTACTAAGTTCAAAATATTAATTTCATTTTCTCTCATCTATTTCTACATAAACGGAGTCGCGGACATTGCGTTACTCTCTCCATCCTGTTCAACGAATTCTTTTATTAAATTTTATACTTTTTGATTTCATTTCTATAAGCCAAACTTAAGGCAATGCTCGGAATTGTACAAACGAAATTCCTTTATTATATTTTCTCAACTCGATTGGAAGCATCGGAAAAAAGAAACGCTTCAATCGATATGACCTGATTTGGTATTTCATCTGATTTGTTTAAGGGTTCTTTTAAAAGGTTTTTCGTTAACGTAAACGAATGTTGCCGTTAGATATGGGAGGGGTTGAGGCTGGCAGCCGGTCGTAAAAACTAAGCCGAATCCTGCAACATGCTTAAATTATTTAAATTACAAAAAAATATTTTGTATATTTTTTGTTTTTCCAGCTACACCTAAATATAGGACTACCCTTGGAATAAACTCTATTGAACACAAAATGATAACTTTTTAAAATAGGGTGTTATAAAAACGTGTTATTTTAATTTTTTTTATACTACTGTAATATATTTTTTCATTTTCTTATTTTTTTTGTCTCTGGTATAGCGTTACCAGTTGATTACAGTCTTACCAGATACTTTATTTTCAGTAAACCGTATTTTAACAAACATAAAATAATATAAGCTCTCACCTGTATCCGCGAAGGGATAGGCAGAGGTGAACTAGTGAACTAGAACCCCCACATTTCGCCGAGCTTAGTTCCGTCCCAGATGTGATAGGGGTCGAGCCTATCGCCATATCGGGCACAAATTCCAGACTCCGGGATGATATGGAAAAATCCAATATCACTTTGCCCGACCCGGGGGTCGAACCCGAGACCTCAGGACGGTAGTCGTACCGAAATACCACCACGCTACCGAGGCAGTCTTATTTATTTAGTCTCAGAAAAATCGTTACCAGTTGATTACACACTTACCAGAGACTTGATTTTAGTAAATCCTATTTTATGTATTTGTTAAATTATTAAATTATTGTATAGGATAATATTATTAAATTATTATATTGTCATGTCCTTGATACGTGTGCCAATTTTCAAGTTCATAAAACTCGTGGAACATGGTGAAATTAACGTTGAAATGTTCCATCACATAGATACATGGGAACATAGATACATAAATAGATACATGGATACGTATATACACAGATGTATAGATTAATTGATACATGAATACACAGATACATACATACATAATAGATACATACGTAGGTACATGGATACATAGATACATAAATAGATACATGGATACATAGATACACAGATACATACGTAGATACATGGATACATAGATACATAGATATATGGATACATAGATACACGGATACATAGATTAATTGATACATGAATACATAGATAGATACATACATAATAGATACATACGTAGGTACATGGATACATAGATATATGGATACATAGATACATAGATATATGGATATATAGATACATGGATACATAGATATACAGATACATAGATATATGGATACATAGATACATGGATACATAGATTCATAAATACATAGATACATACAGGTGAAGCTAATATAAAGCGTGTAAAAAAACCGACACATTAAATTCGCGCGTCTCCTGCACTAAATCCTTACACAAAACACCTACACAAAACATGTCTTTTCATCTATGGTCCATTTTTCTACGAGCAAGAGACAAAATCGTTGTTTTGCGTATGTCTTTTTTTGTTTCTTTTTCATAACACAGCAATTTGCTCGAGTTGGCCACCTTTTGTCACAATGTACGCATGCACTATATTATTATATACTTATTTTTTTTGCTTATTAATGCATTATTTATGTATTATTTGTAAGTTTAACATAGTAACTGATGTTGCATGCGTTCAGTGACAATAAACATTTATTTCTTCTTTTCTTCTTTCTTTAATGTTTCGAGAAAAACTAGTACAGGGACGATCCTAAAGATACACCTCTGGTTGTTCAAAATTAGGTTAAACTCCGTGAAGTATAGTGTTTATCTTCACTCCACAGTTTAGTTTTAGTGCCAAATAACAATATATTCAAATAATTATGAATTCAGGCGAGGCCTCTTGTCTCCCTAAATATACAAGTAGACTTAAGAGGCTGAATTCAAGGGAAAGTATTATCATTATACAAAGATATTTAATATTACTACCTGCAGAGGGGCTAGAAGCAGTTTTGTATGGGTGCAAGACGTGGTCTATCCTTAACCGACACAAGGAAATCCACGTCGTGGAAATGAAGATGCTGCGGTAGATGAACGTTACACACAGTGGCGTGCACAGGCATTCCAATCAGGGTAGCCAAAAAAATACAAAAATAGTTTTTTCGACTCTGACATCAATATTTCTATCCTAATACATGCCCATTTTGATTTAAAATATAATTCGGGCGCTGTTATTTTGAAAATTTGGATTTTGGCCATGATTTTTTTTTTGTAAATAGCAAATTCTCAGGGTAGACAGTGTCTCTTTGTCTATATGAACTGCACGCCACTGGTTCCTCACGACTCGATTTAATACGTAACGTGTAAATCTGTGGTAGTCTTGGTGTCTGCGACGTGGCGGATAAACTGCAAGAATGTCGCTTGCAATGGTATGGTCACGTAAGAGAAAACCACAGGAGTACGTCAAACGCAAGTGTCTGGACCAGTTCGTAGCAGGAGTGCGTCCTCGTGGATGGCCCAAAAAGCGCTGGCTGGATGGGTTGGAGGATGATATGAGAGCCAATAGTCTTACTGAGGATGCTCAGGACCGGGCGAAGTGGTAGCGTTTAAGTAGGAAGGCGGACCCTGGCATTAGGCCGGGATAACGCCAGGCAGAAAGAAAAAAAGAGGGGGTATCAAGCAAGTTTCTCTAAAAAAATGATATCAAACGTTAGTAACGTTTGTTTTTGAGTGATAGAGCCACGCTGTAGGCAGTAACGTCTACAGCACGAATGGGCTGGCTTGACCGGTTTGATACCACTGTCTCACAGAAACAACACATAACATAAGCACCCCGAAGGGGGTGTGTCGGGATACCCCTGAAGGGGTAAGCAGAAAACCGAGGTAAAGTGGTAGCTTGCTGTCGTGTTTCGTTCGGTAAGTGAGATTTCCGATTGCCTATTTCCCGCCTCCCTTTCCCAATTCCTTTTACCCCTCCTTTTCCCTCCTTTTAAGTTGGCAACGCACCCATGATTCTTTTTGTGTCTTGGATGTCTATAGGCGGTGGACATTATTTACCATCAGGTGACCCATCAGTTCGTTTGCCAGTCTCTGCTAAAAATATCGCTATCTACCGTATTACAATGAGTACTTCACAATTGACACCCTAGAATGTTCTGTGAATGTTCAAGAATCACATAACATAACATAACATAAGCTCACGCCTATATCCCCGAAGGAGTAGGCAGAGGTGCATTAGCGAACTAGAACACCCACATTTCGCCGAGCTTACTTCCGTCCCAGATGTGATAGGGGGCGAGCCCATCGCCATATCGGGCACAAATTCCAGACTCCGGGCTGATATGGAAAAATCCAATATCACTTTGCCCGACCCGGGGATCGAACCCGAGACCTCAGAACCGTAGTCGTACCGAAATACGACCACGCCAGCGAAGCAGGCAAGAATCACGTAAGACAATTTTATTGTTTAAACATTATTACACTGGCACGACCTTGCGCGCGTATGTTTCAAATACGACTGAGTGACTTATGACCACGAGGTCACAACTTTTGGATCACAAGTTTCGTGATGTTGTCCCGTCTATGTACTATTGAATGTCTTTGTTATTATATAACACTAGTCCCCGTTGGCGTAGTTGTTAGTAGTCTCGGGTTTGGTCCCGGGTAAGTTAAGGTGATATTGGATTTCCGATGGTGATGGGTTAGCCCTATCACATCTGGAACGGAAATGAGCTTGGTGAAGTGGTTGTTCTAATTCGCCTTTGCCTACTCCTTCGAGGATATATGACAGCCTCCGTGGCGAAGTGTAGGCGGCTGTGGAGCGGGAGGCCGCGGGTTCGATTCCTAAGACAAATGTTTGTGTGACCCACAGATATTTGTTTCGGGTCTGGGTGTAGTGAGACCTAAAGTCTCTCATAGTTACTGATGCTCACGACACAAGATTCGATCTTAGTGTGGGGTCTACTGACCCCTACGGGCTACTGCCCGAGCACGAAAAACTAATGTAAATGTAAATGTTTTCGAGTTCGCTGCGCACTGATGACGTTTGGTTAATATTTCATACAAATTTCATAGACGCGCATCGAGCTGAAATACATTTACGGTTGTCAGAAATTTTCCTGCTTAGGCCGCTGGACTATGTGTGTGACTGTTTGGTTTTATTTATATTTATTTAGGCCATATGGACCCGGGGCCAACCTCTATATCGGTAACCACGTCAACAATTTATAATTAAGTGTCAAAAAAGAAAACTTTTGGGGAACAAAAAGCCATTCCTTGTTAGGGAAGTATCGATAGCTTTCATATTTTTTGTTTTTCCGAAGCGTTTATTAGAGTTTTTCACGAGTTTTCCCTAAAATATTTGACTGGGAAAAATATTAACACCGGGCGTGTTGTGATATACCCGACCTCAAAAGAAAGAGGTTTACAATTCGTCAGTATACTTTTTTATGTATGTTACCCAATACCTGCGCGAAATGTGGACCGATTTCGACCGACTTCCAAAAAGGAGAAGGTCCTCAATTCGTCTATATTTTTTAAGTATGTTACGCGATATCTCCGCCAAATGTGGACTGATTTTGAAAATTCTTTTTGTGTTCGATAGAGCTTATTTCAAGTATGATCCCATATAAATTTGGTCATTATCGGTTTTGAAGTCGGTCTGTTAAGTTTTTAAACTTGTGATTATTGAAATTATTTTTGTATTCAAATTCAAATTCAAATCATTTATTCTGCAAATAGGATATCTCATATCACTTTTATGTCAGTTGCGAATATATATTGAAAAAATAATGATGACGTCGGCATTTCGTAGCTATCCCTGAGAAGAAATGCCGAAACAAACTCAAGGGTTATCGCCTCTTTTAAAGTCCAGACAAAATTTCAAATGTCAACTTATTTCTAAATTCTATAATATATTAATATGCCAATAGAGTAGTCAGAAAAAAAATATAAATGTAAAATATAAAACTGTTGATATAGCCTTATAGTGTCGGGAGTGAGCTGCTCAATCCCAAGCATTTTTGTCTTGTAAATAATCCTTTACATTATAAAAACCTTTTCCGCAAAAAATCGATCAAAGATATTTAAAATTCGTAACTATAAAGAGGCTATTAAGCTAGTTTTCATACCAAAAAAAATCTCAAACGTCAGTTACGCCACCTACCACTTATTACAATGCTAGGGCGCTTGTTACAATTTACACCCTAGAATAGTCTGTAAATATTGTCGCCTTGCTCAGCCGCTAAAGTTTTCCTTCGAATATATATGCTACTACTGTGAATTTTTTCACGTATCCAAAACCAACCGTTTCGGGAATTGAAGGGGGGATGCCCTACTATACCAAAAATTTGCAATAACCCGTCGGAAGCGGCACATATATATGTTACATAAGCGTATGTGCCACCGGAGGCCGAGCTGCCCGTGACTATCTACAGCTTAATATTTCGCAAACAGAGCCTCCAATCGAAAAATAGTTTTTGCAAACCCGCATGTTTTTGAAAGACATATTCAACTAAAACCCACATTATAGTCGGGATTTATTTCAATTTCACCCCCACTTTAGGGGGATGTAGGGGAGGCGCCTTAAAAAAATATTTTAAAAGATTTTATTCCACGAATTTTTATGTGATAGATATGTATACTCATGCCAAATTACAGCACTCTAATACTTATAGTCTCTGGGATAAACAGTGGTCAGACAGACAGGCAGACGGACGGACATGGCGAAACTATAAGGGTTCCTTTTTGCCATTTGGCTTCGGAACCCTAAAATACACATTCAGAGCTTCGAAGCTTTTATTTTTCCGAAGCTTAATGAAAAACACACAGCGCTGAAAGCTCTGATACTGAAAAACGAAACCTCAAAGGATTGTAGTTGTTTGTTTGTTGAACATTTAAAAATCGTTAGTCTTAACCCCAAATGTGTAAACGCTACTCAACTTTAAGAGGTACTTACATTGTTTGGCGCTATACAATTTTGACAGATTTAAAAGCGGCCGCGAATGTGATAAGAAAGAAAGAAATAAACTTTATTCAGCCAATGTCTCAGGCAACAATAAGTGGGAGAACAAAAAAAATAAGAGAATAAAATAAAACAAATAAATAAATACACCCAACAGTCACATACATAGTCCTGACCCCACACTAGGTGTAACCTGTATCGCGGGTATCAGAAACTACGAGAGACTTTCGGTCTCACAACACCCAGACCCGAAACAAATATCTATGGGCCACACAGACATTTGTCTCGGTGCGGGAATCGAACCCGCTACCTCATGTTTCACAGCCGGCTACTCGCCCGCTGCGCCACGGAGGCTGGCTGAGAATATGTAGCACTAAGAGGTAACTTTGTTAATTACTAATTACGTGGTGAATATTATTAGTAAAATAAAATGAGCACACAAAAAACACCATGAACGTGCATCATGACATACATACATCATGCAAACCACCATCTTAAAATATCCGTGTCCGAGACATGACTAAAAAGGCAACGATCTCAAGTGTTACGAGTTTCCGTAAGTCATCTTTTTAGTATCGTGGATCATGGGCTACGAACCAGCAGGTCGATTCTCTAAGAAACGCCACAACGTTGCGATCGACGCCTCGCTCCCGCAGCGCACATCGTTGAGATCGACGGAGCGTTCAACGTTGTTGTCTCTTAGAGAATACCATTTTCCATACATTTATGTCAAACGCTTCGCTCGAGAGAGCTAGTTCGCATAAGCGCCGTCATCGCGCGTGCGCTTTGTACCTTGCTGAATACAAAAATGATAATATCGTTGCCGAAATGATGCCGCAACGTTGTTTTTACAAATGAAACCTTAGAGAATCGACCTGCAGGAGGTCTTGGGTTGAAATACAATGAAAGCCAGACACTATTGAACCAGCCTGGCTTTTAATACTCGATTCGATTTTGACTTTGATTCGGTTTCATTTCATCATCATCATCATCATCAGCCATAGGACGTCCACTGCTGGACATAGGCCTCCCCCAAATATTTAGTTTAATTTTTCATTTATTGACAAAATTCCACCAAAATCTAGTTAAAAAGTCCGCTAACGTTGTATTGGATTCGAGAACTTGTCATTTGGTAATTTTTAACGTGACATTAGGGCTCTTTTTAGTCGACAGTGAAATTTTAAGTCACTAAATGAAACCGAATTTGTGGATTTTGTGCCTGATATGGCGATAGACTCGCCCCCTATCACATCTGGGACGGAACTAAGCTCGATGAAATGTGGGTGTTCTAGTTCGCTAGTGTACCTCTGCCTACCCCTTCGGGGATACAGGCGTGAGCTTATGTATGTAAATGAAACCGAATCGGAGTCAAATTCGAATCGAGTGTCAGCCTCTGGGTTCAAATCCCAGATCGGGCATAGCTGTATTTCTAACACAATTTGATCAGGACTGGATCTTCTAGTTTGAGTTGTCCAGGCGTCAAGAGACTACTCATACGGGCAAATCCAGACTTTGGGCTGAGAATGGGTCAAATAACCCAATATCACCCGTATGTAAAGACATTCAATAATATATAGACGGGCAACAGCACAAAACTTGTGACCCAAAAGTTATGACCTAGTGGTCATAAGTCGCTCAGTTTATTTGAAATATACGCGCGCCAGGTCGGCCAGCGTAATAATATTGAGACAATAAACTTATCTTACGTGATTCTTAACCATTCACAAAATATTCTAGGGTGTAAATTGTAATAATCGCCCTCGCATTGTAATAAGTAGTTGATGGCGGTACTGAAGTTTGAGATCATTTTTTTGTTCGGAATCTTGCTTGATAGCCCCTCTATCGTAAGGCAATTAAATCTCTTTGGCTCCACATTAGATCTGGGACGGAAATGATCTCGGTGAAATGGAGGTGTTCTGGTTCGCTTGTTCGGACCTTTTTACAAGTGGTAGAGCCACGCTGTAGACAGTAACGTCTATAGCACGAATGGGCCGGCTCGACCGGTTAGATACCACTGTCTCACAGAAAACCGACGTAAAGTGGCAGCTTGCTGTCGCGTTTCGTTCGGTGGGAGGATTTCCGGTGGCCCATTTCCCCACTCCCTTTCCCAATCCCCTTCCCTCCCCTTCCATTCCCTCCTTTTAGGTTGGCAACTCACCCATGATTCTTTTTGTGTCTTGGGTGTCTATGAGTGGTGGAGATCACTTACCATCAGGTGACCCATCTGCTCGTTTGCCAATCTCTGCTATAAAAAAAAAAAAACCTGCCTACCCGTCCGGGGATATAGAGGTAAGCCTATGAATGTATACAATAGGCGGTCTTATCGCTTCAAGCGATCTCTTCAACAACCCTAGATAGCCTTTACTGGCTTTAATAGCGGTTACACTGAATTGACTTTAGGCTGACGGCACACTGTATACAATAGCATAATCAGTGAGCTAATTAGGGCGTGAAATCTGTTCGCATGCGTATCAATAAGGCTGCGGACACACACTCAGCGGGAGCGGCGGCGGTGCGGGGAGCGGCGGCGGTGCAGGGAGCGGCGCGGCAACGTATTACTAGACCGGTCGTCGCGCCGCTGCCTTCGAGGCCAGGCGGGTTACCACCACCTCTTATAGCAGTATTATTATAACCTTACTTGTACCGATTCCCATACAAAACAAACGAAGAACGATTATAATAATACTGCTATGAGAGGTCGTGGTAACCCTGTTGTTCCATTTGAATCTATGCATTGGACCTCGACGCTCCCCGCGCCACCGCCGCCGCTCTGCTCCCGCTGAGTTCGTGTCCGCGGCCTAAGGGTCAACGCATGAGCCAAGCATACCTCGTCCATTCTACGTGGATAAAATACATAAATAGTATAATTTTGGGTTAACCCGTCTTTATGAATGGGGCTAATTATTGTATCTTTCTTTCCACCTGCAAATCCAATGGTTAGGCTACCTTTTTAAGCATTTTGTAGAATAGATTTGGCTTAGTTTTTACAACCGGCTGCCTGCCTGACGTTAACCTCTCGTCTCCAGGTGGTAGAGCCAAACTGTACACAGTAACGTCTATAGCACGAATGGGCCGGCTCGACCGGTTAGATACCACTGTCTCACAGAAAACCGACGTAAAGTGGCAGCTTGCTGTCGCGTTTCGTTCGGTGAGTGAGATTTCCAGTGGCCCATTTCCCCACTCCCTTTCCCAATCTCCTTCCCTCCCCTTCCATTCCCTTTTAGGTCGGCAACGCACCCATGATTTTTTTTGTCTTGGGTGTCTATGGGCGGTGCAGATCACTTACCATCAGGTGACCCATCTGCTCGTTTGCCAATCTCTGCTATAAAAAAAAAACCTGGGGGATCCAGTCCCCGGGATATAGTGTGGTATTTTTCTAACACTATTTTTCAAACGGGGGTTGACGTTAGACAGGCAGCCGGTCGTAAAAACTAAGCCGAATCCTTTCGGCAACATGCTTGAAGAAGTGTGTTGCGCTAACCCCACATTAAGATGGAATAAAGGCAGGTAGAAATAAAGATTATGGATAAGCTGGCAAACCTCAGTTCAAAGTATATTTGAACTGAGGTTTGCCTCTGGTACTGGTAAACTGGTAACTGGTAAAAATCAAATACTTTGATTTTCGATCGACTTCCAAAAAGGAGAAGGTCCTCAATTCGTCTGTATTTTTTTATGCATGTTACGCGATATCTCCGCCAAATGTGGACTGATTTTCAAAATTATTTTTGTATTCGATAGAGCTTCTTTCAAGGGTGGTCCCATATGAATTTGGTCACGATCGGATTTGAAGTTGGTCCGTTAAGTTTTTAAACTTGTGATTATGCTATCCATGAAGGAACTCGGGGTAAGTCACGTGCAAAACCTACCATCAATATGCCTCGGTCAGTGCTCCACACAAACCAATCAATATTTATTTAGGTTAACAACAATGCTCACGCCATTGATGGAAAAAGACGGTCAAGTGACAGAAAAATGTATTCCATGGGAGAGTTCCGTATAGTAAAATATTCACACATCGTGTTTCAGGGTTCCGTACCTAAAAAGCAAAAAAACGGAACACTTCTTCTTTTTCTTTAAAAACAATGGCTTCCACGCATAATTTGCGATGATTTAGCCAATTTCAAGGTAAACAGAGCAATTATGTTTTCACAATGACCTTGAGACCCAAAAGCGAAACCCTTAAAGGATCACTTTTTGTCCATCTGTCAAAAAAAATCTTTATTGATCACGTACATACATACATACATAGATTCACGCCTTTTTCCCATAGGGGTAGGCAGAGACAACGGATTTCCATTTGCTACGATCCTTACACACCTCTTTCGCCTCATTCAGTCTCATTACATTCTTCATGCATGCACGTCGGTTTAGGGTACTTTTAACTTGACCTTTCTCGAGTAAATCTCTGACTTGGTCAGAGAATGTTCGATGAGGTCTTCCCCTTCCAACTCTACCATTCACACTTGCCATATAAATTTGCTTTGTCAACCTCCTTTCATCCATCCTTTCTTCATGCCCAAACCACCGCAACATTCCTTTCTCAATCCTCGTTATTATTTCCTCTTTTAATCCACATTGATCACGTAGGCATGTAAAAAAGCACTTCTGACAACAACACAACCAAATTTTGAATTAAGATTAATATAATTTACATTATCACGCTATACATTTGAAGACAGGCAGGCAAGTATGGACATAATAACGATGGGATGGCTAATAGGGTGATAAGGGGAGATAGGAATAGAGTATAAGGGAATGGGTTTCATGAGTTTTTACGGTTCCGTACCTTAAAAAAACAGAACCTTATAGGACCACTTTTTGTCCATCTGTCAGGATCTTCTATCTCGAGCGCGCGTGGAGGTATCGGGTTGAAATTAAAACCATATAAGCAGATCAGTAGTCCTACCAGTACAGTATAACAGATATATAGTCCAGCTACCAAGGAGTAGCTATGAAATTAAAGTTTAACAGAAACTGAAAACCGCCTTCAAAAACATATTATTATTTTAAAAAATACAGACGAATTGAGGACCTTCTCCTTTTTGGAAGTCGATCGAATATCTGTGAGCACACACTTGTCTCGGTGCGGGAATCGAACCCGCGGCCTCTCGCTACGCCACTGAAGCTGACTACACTAGGAGAAGGCTCACGGCAAACATAGAAATGGTTCCAAAATATCTCCGGCTACCTTCATAATTAACATACCTTCCGTAAAGTAAACGGTACCTTTTCGTTTAATTAGTTCAACGTGCTTTGAAACACGAGTTTAATAAGATAGTATTTCGTATACGTGTCAAGTTTTTGACCGACTTAAAAGGAAGGACTGCCTCGGTGGCGTGGTGGTATTTCAGTACGACTACGGTTCTGAGGTCTCGGGTTCGATCCCCGGGTCGGGCAAATTGATATTGGATTTTTCCATATCAGCCCAGAGTCTGGAATTTGTGCCCGATATGGCGATAGGCTCGCCCCCTATCACATCTGGGACCGAACTAAGCTCGGCGAAATGTGGGTGTTCTAGTTCTCTAGTACGCCTCTGCCTACCCCTTCGGGGATACAGGCGTGAGCTTATGTTATGTTATGTTATATTATGTTATGTTATGTTATGTTGAAAAGAAGGTACTCTATTTTTCTGTGTTTTATGTATTGTTAGGAGAATTAGCCTTTTCGTTAATAACATTGTGGGTACCGCAGAAAATAATGTCGGTACCAACAGCATAATTATTAATGTATGTTGGTAGATAAATAGTTTCCTGAAATAGTGGGGCCACAGCTCCTATAAAACGGCTAGACAATACATTTGAGCAAGCAGTTTGTGTTAACAAGTCGTCTAGTAAATAATACGCGGTAGCTATGTCAGTGTGCTAATAGAAAGCTATTTACCAATATCTCTTCCCTTGCATATAAAGTAAATAAGTGTTCTTACATACTGAAGTCCTGGCGAATGGTCGTTACTAAAGCATTCGTATTGTAAGAGTGAATAATTAAGGTTCAGTTGAAGAGAAAATCGTCACTCGTGTATGTTTGCCTATTATTCTATTACTCTACTAATGTGATTTCTAATATTTTTAACTCTACAAGTACATAGTTCCTAATAGAAGTTAACTTACCATAATTATCTCCGCCAAATATGGATCGATTTTCGACCGAATTTCAAAAAGGAGAAGGTCCTCAATTCGTCTGTTTTTTATGTATATTAACGGATATCTCCGCCAAATATGGACCGATTTTAAGATTATTTTATGTTTGATATAGCTCGCTCCAAATAAGTGATCTTCTCCGAGAAGGGCAAGTGAGAAGTACCCTCGCATAACATAACATAAGCTCACGCCTGTATCCCCGAAGGGGTAGGCAGAGACGTACTAGCGAACTAGAACACCCACATTTCGCCGAGCTTAGTTCCGTCCCAGATGTGATAGGGGTCGAGCCTATTGCCACATCGGGCACAAATTCCAGACTCCGGGCTGATATGGAAAAATCCAATATCACTTTGCCCGACCCGGGGATCGAACCCGAGACCTCAGAACCGTAATTGTACCGAAATACCACTACGCCACCGAGGCAGTCCAGTTAGAGTACCTTCAACCGGCGGAAATGTATGATAAGATGCATGAGTGTGGAATATTATATAAACAGGTCGATCTGGAAATCTTTGGGGGAGGCCTATGTTCAGCAGTGGACGTCCTATGGCTGATGATGATGATGATGGGACCACCCTTGGAATACGCTCTGTCGAACACGAGAATAATTTTGAAAATCAGTCCACATTGGGCGGAGATATGTATTATATAACATAATAATAATAATATAATATTAGCCCTGTAATATTACTGTCCCATCGTTGGGCCCGGGCCTCCTCTACTAATGAGAGGGTCTACCTTAGTCTATCACGCTGGCCTAATGCGGGTTGGTAGACTTCCCATACCTTCGAATTTCTAGTGGAGAAATTCTCGAGTATGAAGGTTTCCTGACGATATTTTCCTTCACCGTTATACCAAGTGATATTTCACAATGAAAACACACTTACATATCAAAGTCAGAGGTGGTATGCTCCATTTTGGGGTTGGTCTCGAACCTCCGACACTGGTCTCAGCAGTCCGTACCACACCCAACTGAGCTATCGCTGCTATGTAACATACATAAAAAATACAAATTGCGGACTTCTCCCTTTTTGAAAGTGGGTCGAAAAACCCAATACCACTTTACCCGCGCCGGACCCAAACCCGAGACCCCTGGACATTAGTCATACCGTACGTATAATAACACCTAAGCAATCTATCTAAAATGCTTTAAATGTAACATCCACGTACTAACTTATCCTGTTTTGTAGTTTCAGTTAATTACTTTCGCCGACACAAATTGGGTGTGCCCTTAGTTAAATTGCCAGTTGTGTTTGTTTTTGTCAACTAATTTATTAGTTAAACTAACTATTGTCCGCTGTTTCGCTTCTCTCCTTTAAATAATGGAGAAATGAAGTTATTTTGACAGCCTCCGTGGCGCAGTGGGCGAGTAGCCGGCTGTGAAGCGAGACGCGGGTCCGATTCCCGCATTGAGATAAATGTTTGTGTGGCCCACAGATATTTGTTTTAAGTCTGGGTGTTGCGAGACTGAAAGTCTCTCATAGTTTCTGACACCCACGATACAGGACAGTTAGTATGGGGTCAGGACTAGGTGTGTGACTGTTGGGTGTATTTATTAATTAATTTATTTATCACGAAGGTTAATAAATATCTATTATCAGAAATCAATAAAATTTACTTCCTTTAATATGCGCGCAACCCTCTTTTTAAGCATGTTGCAGAAATTATTCGGCTTAGTTTTTACGACTGGTGTGCGTAACGTAAATCAGCGGGCTGAGCAGGAAAATTTCTGACAACCGTAAATGTATTCGAACTCGATGCGCGTCTATGAAATTTGTATGAAATATTAACCAAACGTCATCAGTGCGCAGCGAACTCGAATACATTTACATTTACATTAGTTTTTCGTGCTCGGGCTACTGAATCTGAAATCCATAAAGCCATCCACACTAGGTCGATCCAGTCTCGTGGATGGCTCGGTGCCGTTTTACAAACAATTTATTAATATACTACTTACATACATGCTAAAACTATAAGATCGAATGTACCTATATTAAAATATCAGTAACATTTAAATACTGCGGCCTGGGAAAATTTCTGACAACCGTAAATGTATTCGAACTTGATGCGCGTTCGAACTCCTCAGTGCGCAGCGAACTCGAATACATTTACATTTACATTAGATTTTCGTGCTCGGGCCTACAAAAAAAATACAAATTGAGGCAACCACCCACGAACACATAACATGTTGCCTCGGTGGCGTGGTGGTATTTTGGTACGACTATGGTTCTGAGGTCTCGGGTTCAACCCCGGGTCGGGCAAAGTGATATTGGATTTTTCCATATCAGCCCGGTGTCTGGAATTTGTGCCCGATATGGCGATGGGCTCGCCCCCTATCACATCTGGGACGGAAATAAGCTCGGCGAAATATGGGTGTTCTAGTTCGCTAGTGCGTCTCTGCCTACCCCTTCGGAGATACAGGTGTGAGCTTATGTTATGTTAAATATTATTACATAAAAAGGTTTGCCTGAGCGTGTGTACGTGTGTGAAAGAAAGAAACTTTCCACAAGAATTCATGAAAGGAAGTTTCCAACTTGGGAAAATGCAGGTACCATTTCCACGGCACAAAGCGCTCCAAACGGATATACTGTGACGTGCAAAGCTGGAAAATTGCCTGCGTATGAAAGTCTTTGGTGCCATCCATTTATATTACTTTATATTTACTGTGATCGTATGTATGAATGTGTGTATTTAAATATATGAAAACCGTTTTAACCGACTTCAAAGAAGGATATCTATTCGACCCGGTATTTTCGCATTATATGTTAGTATATATGGGCATCTGAATAGACGAGCCAAATTTCATAACAAAACACATAAAAACATAACATAAGCTCACGCCTGTATCCCAAAAGGGGTAGGCAGAGGCGCACTAGCGAACTAGAACACCCACATTTCGCCGAGCTTAATTCCGTCGCAGATGTGATAGGGGGCGAGCCTATCGCCATATCGGGCACAAATTCCATACTCCGGGTTGATATGGAAAAATCCAATATCACTTTGCCTGACTTGGGGATCGAACCTGAGACCTCAGGACGGTAGATGTACCGAAATACAGCCACACCATTGAGGCAGTCTCCTTGGTCTAGAGGCATATATGTCCTAGAAGTCCTGGGTTTAATTCCAAGGTCGGACAAAGCGTTTTTTCTAATTTGATTTACCCGCACCGACGCCCCCAGAAGGGGATTTACGTCAGGCAGACAGCCAGTCGTAAAAACTAAGCCGAATGATTTCTGCAACACGGATGAAAAGGGGGTTGCGCCGACCCCACATTAAGGTGAGATAAGGACATATAGAAAGAAAGTTGTATTGAAGATCAGCCGGTAAAAAGTTTCCACATTATACTGTCCATCTTCACTGAAGTTTGATGCACTAAACCACAACTCTTAAAACCAACAAACACAGCTCTAGAGAATAATATAAAATAATTTTAACAAGCGACGCCCACCCTGTCAGACTTCCCGTCAAAATCCATGCAATTTAAACACTTAATAATGCGTACCAAGCTATTCAGTGGTAGGTTCAAGAAAAACTCAAACAAAATTGTCCTAACATTTTTCCCTCAGTTGTCGCGTAACCAACCCTCATTTCTATACCGACCGAACACACAACAAAGCCCTTGATCGGCAGCACAATAGTGGCCATCTTGTTGACAGCGCTACAATCGAGTGCCCCATTTAAAAACATGTTGCTTGTGGTCGGATATCGAAACGTCTCGAACGTTCCAATCAGGCGTTTATTTTTCTTTTGTATATGTCAAACATCGATATATTTATTTAGTTTAAGGATAGAGGGCCTTACTTATAAAAGCATTTTTGCAAAGCAAATGGTAAAGAATAACCTGTCACTTTTTTCCTTGAGACAACCTATGAGTTAAAGATCAGCAGCGCTTAAATATTTTTATAAGTAAGGGGCATATTATATACCTAGATGCACAGTTGATCCTCGATAAATGGGACAGCAAAGGAGTGCTTAAGCACTCCTTTTGTATACAGTCGGACGCCGATAAAATTCTAAATTTCTAAATTCCAATAAAAGAACGCTTACTCATTTTGTTTAAAAAGCTACTTTATAACACTTGCATAGGGTTATAATTGCGTTGATTTAATTATAACTTGTGATCTCTTTCTTTGTTTTATTGCTGAGACCAATTTATGAGTCGATATTTGTAAAGAACTGTGCATCTAGTATATTTTTTTTATCTTGTTCCTAGCCATACAATGTCCTTCAGCCGTATACTTTTTATTATTTTTTATACTTTGTTTCCTACATCTAAGTTTTCGCAAGTGCAATGAAGTCGGATGTGTTCGATTTCAAGGCCCTGCTGGAGTTTTGGCGTCAATTCCTTCCAGTTTGATGTTTTTTGGACGATTTTCTCGCAGCGGAGGAGTCGAACATGGTCGACACATCCACCCGACAAAAAATATCCAAAATCACTTATTTCAAAGCTTCCACCTACTGTCCATCTTCGTTGATGTTTATCGCATAAATTCACATCACATTTAAACCACAAGCACAAATTTAGACTATAATATGAAATCATTAAAACAAGCGACCAAGCACCGTCAGAATTCCCGCCATAACTCCGCATAAGTATATATATTAAATCGATGTTGTCGAATCACAAACATAAAATAACATAATATAACATACGCTCACGCCTGTATCCCCGAAGGGGTAGGCAAAGCCGAACTAGCAAACTAGAACACACACATTTCGCCGAGCTTAGTTCCGTCCCAGATTTGATAGGGGGTGAGCCTAACGCCATATCGGGAAATTTCAGAATCCGGGCTGATACTGAAAAAATCCGATACCACTTCGCCCAACCCATGATTGAACCCGGGACCTCAGGACGATAGTCGTACCGCGCACGCAAAACCGCTACGCCGTTACAGTCGCAAAATATTTTCCCTGGTTATTATCATTCTCCTGGGCGAGTGGAGCATTCCTTCTCATAAACAAAACAGATATATTAGCAATATGGGCGACAATATCGTGCCATAAACATTCTGAGCGGAAATTAGTATTTATTTGTCTGTGGGCATTCATAAATAAGATTTGTTAGTCTTTTTTATGGACCTGGATTCGATTCCCAGATCGGGCAAAGCGAATTTTCCAATTTAGTCAGGCAGACAGCTGGTCGTAAAAGTAAGCCTTTCTGCAACACACTAGAAAAAGTGTATTGCGCCGATCCCACATTAAGGTGGGATAAGGGCAGGTAGAGCTCTCTCTACCTGCCCTTATCCCACCTTAATGTGGGATCGGTTAACTCACACTAGCAATCCAGTTAACTTAAAAAAAAATACAATTAACACCCTGTCCGAAAAAACGTGACCGCAGTCAGTAATTCAGAAAAATATCGCAAACTAGGACTCTTCCTAACTTTTAAGTTAACTGGATTGCTAGTGTGAGTTAACCGACTCCAAATGGAAGAGGTTCACAAATCCTCAGTATTATATATGTTACTCAATCTCTGGCAACGCACCCATGATTCTTTTTATGACTTGGGTGTCTATGTAGAGATCACTTACCATCAGGTGACCCTGCATTAAAAAAAAACAATAATCTAATAACATATTCTTTGTTTCATGTACTGTTCCTGTCTACAGAGCTCAACTCGAGTAAGTATATTTAAACACTACCTACTTATTCATGCCTGTGTTCCTCAAGGGGAAGGCAGAGAAGTAGAACTATCGACTATCGACAGCCTGCGTGGCGCAGCGGGCGAGTAGCCGGCTGTGAAGCGAGAGGCCGCGGGTTCGATTCCCGCATTGAGACAAATGTCAGTGTGGCCCACAGATATTTGTTTCAAGTCTGAATGTTGTGAGGCCGAAAGTCTCTCATAGTCTCTGACACTCACGATACAGGTTATACCTAGTGTGGGGTCAGGACTAGGTGTGTGACTGTTGGGTGTATTTATTTATTATTTATTCAAATTTAATCACACACATGTTACTGTGCAATTAGCCCTTATTCGCACGAGAGGTTTTTTAACGCGTTAAAAAAGCGTCGCAACATGCCTGCTATATGCGGCGTACTCTTATGTCATTCCCATACATTTATTCTATTCAACTAGCGCATAAGCCACTTGTCTAAACCCGCTGTTCATATGAGTACTTTTCTAATAAATACATATAATCTTAGACATATAATATGTGTATTTATTAGAAATAAAGTCGCCGCCTCGGTCTAGTGGCAGCAGGTATGGGCTGTAGACCGGGAGGTCCTGGGTTCGATTCCTAGGTCGTGCGAAGTAAATTTTCTAATTTAATTTTCCCGGGACTGGATCCCTCATAGGGGGTTGACATCAGGCAGGCGGCGGGTCGTAAAAGCTAAGCCAAATCCTCTTTGCAACATGCTTGAAAAAGTGTGTTGCGCCGACCCCACATTAAAGTGGGATAAGGGCAGGTAGAAAGAAAGAATTAGAAATAAGACAAGAATGATTTTAAAGTACTCATATGAACAGACATGTTTTACATACCGTCCAAAAAACAAACGCCCCGTTTTAAAAGCGTTGGGCGTTGGGCAATTTGTGGAATACACCTTGTTAGAAACAGTATAAGAATGATTTTCAAACACTCATGTTGAGACAATCTAACGAGACTTAAAAAAGCGCTCGTACGAATGAGGGCTTAGTATGAGGGCTATGTCTGGGACTGTTGGGCATCAATATAATATATC
This sequence comes from Clanis bilineata, assembly GCA_036417725.1. Classification (NCBI taxonomy): domain Eukaryota; kingdom Metazoa; phylum Arthropoda; class Insecta; order Lepidoptera; family Sphingidae; genus Clanis; species Clanis bilineata. Next base: position 4,021,663 of record CM071165.1, read on the forward strand.
TTAGATGCACAGTTCTTTGCAAATATCCTCATAAAAAGTGGTCTCAGAAATAACACAAAGAAATAGATCACAAGTTCTAATTAAATCAACATAAATATAACCCTATGCACGTGTTATAAAGTAGCCTAAACGAAATGATCAAGCTTCCTTAAATTTGAATTTTAAAATTTACAATTCTTTTGGCGTCCGACTGAAGGCAAAAGGAGTACTTAAGCCAACGACGATTCATATTAAGCAGTTAAGGAGTGCTTAACTGCTTAATATGAATCGTCGTTGGCTTTACCTCAGTCTGACCCGTGACAACGAAGACTGCAAAGCCTTCGAAACGTCGGGAATAAAAATTAAAAACCAAATCGTGATAAAATCCGTTAAAATAGTTTTTTTTTCAATGAAAAAAAGTCTGTTAAAAAACAAAATTACAGTTTCAAACAGTTTATAGAATTGCGTATTCAATTTTTGAATTTAGCTACCATCCGCTTAAATTCATCGTTGTGATTCTTCTCCAGGTACCCAATAGTGTACTTGAAAGTTTCCTTTTGAGAGGCGTTGCAGTCAGCACAATCATTTTTCAGGATTTTGGGAACGACATCTGAAACATTATTTATTTATTTTATTTAATACCTACAAGGTGAACTCGAAAGACTGCCTCGGTGGCGTGGTGGTATTTCGGTACGACTACGGTTCTGAGGTCTCGGGTTCGATCCCCGGGTCGGGCAAAGTGATATTGGATTTTTCCATATCAACCCGGAGTCTGGAATTTGTGCCCGATATGATGATTGGCTCGCTCCCTATCACATCTGGGACGGAACTAAGCTCGGCCAAATGTGGGTGTACTAGTTCGCTAGTGCGCCTCTGCCTACCCCTTCGGGGATACAGACGTGAGCTTATGTTATTTTATGTATGTTACAAGGTGAACCGACGACCTGATAAAGGTCGCAGGAAGTCGCTGGATGTAGGCCGCTTCCAATAGGTCGATCTGGAAATCTTTGGGGGAGGCCTATGTTCAGCAGTGGACGTCCTATGGCTGATGATGATAATAAATTAGTACTATATTTAATGCGTAGTAAGGGAAACATAATTGCAACTCTGATTATATGCAACCACAACATGGACCAAACAACTTAAACAAAGTCGTTAACAAACTTAGACTTGTGGGTTAAATAATGAATAGTAGATAGTCACGGGCGGCTCGGCCTCCGGTGGCCCATACGCTTATGTAACATATATATGTGCTGCCTCCGACGGAAACAAATAAATTAATGGATACTTAATTAAAATAAAAAATCTTCTATTAACAAGGAACAAAAATGATAATCACAAGTTTAAAAACTTAACTGACCGACTTCCAATTTACCGATCGTGTCCAAATATGGGACCACCCTTGAAATAAGCTCTAGCGAACACAAAAAGATTTTTGAAAATCGGTCCACATTTGGCGGAGATATCGCGTAACATACATAAAAACCGACGAATTGAGGACCTCCTCCTTTTTGGGAAGTCGGTCGAAAATATGAAAATATCAAAGTTCTACTTTGTTTATGCTATTGTTTTTAAATTGCGATACCTTGTCACCAAATATGTTTATAACATTGTCTTCAATTTGAAATTATAATCACAAGTTTCAAAACTTTATTACAGATTTCAAAATCTTCGATCTTGAAAACAATAGGCCGGCTCGACCGGTTTGGTACCACTGTCTCACAGAAAACCAACTTAATTTAGCAGTTCACTTTTCGGTGAATGAGATTTCCGGTGGCCCAAATCCCCCTCCCGTTCTCAATCTTTATTTCCCTCCTTTTAGGTCGGCAACGCACCCTTGATTTTTGTGTCTTGGGTGTATATGGGCGGTGGAGATCACTCACCATCAGGTGACGCATCTGCTCGTTAGCCAGCCTCTGCTATGAAAAAGACAGAGAAACACTCCGCTTGACCTTAGAATCGAACCCAGGATTTCCCATTTATAGTCCAAGGAGCATGACAATTATAATCACTGATCACTAATCAGTAAATCATTTAAATGAAGTTTTGGACCAATTAACAGCAGCTATACCTCAGTTGGGAATGATACGGACTGCTGAGACCAGTGTCGGAGGTTCGAGACCAACTCCAAAATGGAGCATACACCTCTTGACTTTTCTATGTTAAGTATGTTTTCATTGTGAAATATCACTTGCTATAACGGTGAAGGAAAACTTCGTGAGGTAACCTGCATATCCGAGAATTTCTTCGCAAGAATTTCTAAGATATGTGAAGTCTACCAACCCGCATTAGGCCAGCGTGGTAGGCTAAGGCCTAACCCATTAGTAGAGGAGACCCGTGCCCAACAGTGGGAATATTACAGGGCTGATATTATTATAATTACCTTGGACCACCTGGTATTTTCCACAAGGACCCTCGCCCATGAGGCAGCTGAACACGGTGTTCCTCAAGCCATCATCTTGAACGATCTCCTTGAAGTCGAACATGTCGTATAAGTCTCCATCATGCTCTAATTCCACTGAGCATACGCCAACAATCAACAAAGAAAGTACTGTGAGAGCCTGCATTATGTCCTGGAAGAAAAACTAAAAACCGCCTGACATTATTATTTGACAGCCTCCGTGGCGCAGCGGGCGGGTAGCCGACTGTGAAGCGAGAGGCCGCGGGTTCAATTCCCGCACCGAGACAAATATATGTATGGCCTACAGATATTTGTTTCGGGTCTGGGTGTTGTGAGACCGAAAGTCTCTAGGTTCCTGATACGACACAAGACTCGATCTTAGTTTGGGGTCAGGACTATGTATGTGACTGTTGGGTGTTATTTATTTATTTATTATTACACAAAGGGGTCGGCGCAGCGCACTTTTTCAAGCATGGTTTTAAATGGATTCGGCTTAATTTTTACCATCCCTTCCAGGGCAAATAATGTTAGAAAGACATCCGTTCCGACCTGGGAATCGAACCCAGGACCTCTCGGTTCACAGTCCAAACACATTGCCAAATCAGTAGACATTTATTTGGTGAAGATACGCGTAACATACATAAAAAAAATTAGAAGTAAAAGCTTTTTACTTTTAATTTTGTGGCGTGGTGGTATTTCCAGACTACGGGCTGATATGGAAAAATCCAATATCACTTTGCCCGACCCGGGGATCGAACCCGAGACCTCAGAACCGTAGTCGTACCGAAATACCACCACGCCACCGAGGCAGTCGTTTCTTATTAAACTGATTAATAAATCTAATATTGTTGCTTACCTTTCAAATAGCGACGAATGCCAATATCCAATTGATGAGGATGCCAATTCAATTCGCAATTTATACCAGTGCGAGACATAAAAAATCTATTATCGCACTTCGAACTCAGTTACTAACAATGTGTGTTTCAGCTTTTGTTTAAAATTCCTAGGATGGGTAATAATCTGTCATATAAAAATGAATCGCTGAATGTGTTGCTAAGCGCAAATCTCGAGAGCAGCTGAACCGATTTCGCTAATTCTTTTTTATAATATTTGTTGAAGTACGAGGATGGTTCTTACGGAGAGAAAATTTTAAAAAAAATCTAAAAAGTTTAAAAACAAGATTTTTCTATACTCCCATACAATCGATTCGTAATAGTACTTAAAAGTCAATTTGAACTTTAATATCATACCATAAAGTTTTAGTGTTATTGGAGAGGTTCCGGGAAGGCAAAACAATTGAGTGACGTTAGTATCGTATAAATATTAATGTCAATATTTATCAATATTTATACGAATTTATGCGGTACGAAGTTCGCCGGGTCAGCTAGTTAAAAATAAAAATTTAAGCGACTTTAAATTGTATCTGATTGTGACAAAATATATGGGGACCACCCTTTAAATAAGCTCTATCGAACACGCAATCGTGAAAATCGCTCACAATTTTCATGATTTCAAAAGCGAATATCTCGCCAATTATTATTGGCTCCTATAAAATGAATTTATAAAAACGGGAGCATCAGTATTATGCTATTCTCGGAAGTGTCCGTGAACTTTATTTCATTTCGTTTAATAAAGTTGTCATTATCTATACAAAAAGTATTTTTTTAAGTTTGTTGATTCGTAGGCTAAAAGTGTTTGCGAGCTGCAGCCTTTCATCTAAGTAGCGCCAAAATTTCCGAATAAAATGGCTGTGACATACGCAGAGACATGGCAAAATTACACGATTTACGTCTTTACCCTTTTACTAGGGAACCCTAAGAACTCTCTAATGGAGAACCGCCTCTTTATATTGTAATCGGCTATAATCTATATAAATACTTAAAAGAATTATTGCAGACTGAAGTTAACCTAAGTTTGGCCTTGATGTGAATCAATTATAGAACTGTATCCAAAAATACATATTACATAGTGCTAACAAAACAAACGTCTATAATTTTGTAAGTAAATAAAAAAAATCTGACATTTTATTTTATCTATGTTAGGTTTGGAACTACATGGTTAAAACTATGCTGTATTGCATTTTGCATGCATTTGAAAATATAAAGAAGCACGTGGTGAAATTTCTTCTAGCGCGATTTACTATATGTGTGGCTGTTGGGTGTTATCTAAGTTGATACACGACACAAAACTCGTATCTTACTGTGGGGTCAGGACTATGTGTGTGACTGTTGGATGTTATTTATGTTGATACACGACACAAAACTCGTATCTTACTGTGGGGTCAGGACTATGTGTGTGACTGTTGGGTGTTATTTATGTTGATACACGACACAAAACTCGTATCTCACTGTGGGGTCAGGACTATGTGTGTGACTGTTGGGTGTTATTTATGTTGATACACGACACAAGACTCGTATCTTACTGTGGGGTCAGGACTATGTGTGTGACTGTTGGATGTTATTTATGTTGATACAAGATACAAAACTCGTATCTTACTGTGGGGTCAAGACTATGTGTGTGACTGTTGGGTGTTATTTATGTTGATACACGACACAAAACTCGTATCTCACTGTGGGGTCAGGACTATGTGTGTGACTGTTGGGTGTTATTTATGTTGATACACGACACAAAACTCGTATCTTACTGTGGGGTCAGGACTATGTGTGTGACTGTTGGGTGTTATTTATGTTGATACACGATACAAGACTCGTACGTACGAGCAAATTGAATTAGAAATTTGCTTTGCCCGACCTGGGAAATGTGGGTGTTCTAGTTCGCTAGTGCGCCTCTGCCTACCCCTTCGGGGATACAGGCGTGAGCTTATGTTATGTTATGTAGACGGCTCGAATTGATAATCGCCTTTTTTTGAAGTCGGTTAATAATAAAAATAGCTAGCCGAGAGCAGCAAATTCCTTACCTAATGAGCCCTCAGCTTTAAAGCCATGACTACGTGCATTTGCAATATAAAAACTGTATTTGTAAAAAGTGATAATTAAGCTCCATTTTGCGGAAGCACAAACTTTATTAATAATGATTCAAGGTTATTGTTATACAATGACTAATGAATTTCAAAATAAAATGAAGACGTTTAAAAAATAATATAAAAAGTCTTCTAGACACAACTCACGTTAGCTAATGCATTACATTTTTTTGGTTATTATTTACTGACTAAAGCAAAGCAGCGATAACTCAGTTGGGAATGGTACGGACTGCCGAGACGAGTGTCGGAGGTTCGAGACCATCCCAAAAGGAGCATACACCTCTGACTTTTCTAAGTGTATTTTCATTGTGAATTATCGCTTGTTATAACGGTGAAGGAAAACATGGTGAGGAAACCTGTATACCCGAAAAGGAAGGTATGTGAAGTCTACCAACCCGCATTAGTCCAGCGTGATAGACTAAGGTCACAGGGGTTATCCCCTTTCATTAGTAGACCCGTGCCAAAAATGCCGCAACGTTGTTTTCACAAATGAAACCCTAGAGAATCGACCTGCAGTAATGACACTGGCTACAATGTCCTTTTGGAGCACCACATGGCTTCGGTAGAGCGACGCTATAGACAGTAACGTCTACAGCACGAATGGGCTGGCTCGACCGGTTTGATACCACTGTTTCACAGAAAACCGACGTAAAGTAGCAACTCGTGTTGCTTGCATTTCGCTTGGTAAATGAGATTTCCGGTGGCCAAATACCCCCTACATTTCCCAATCCCTATGCCCCTCCTTTTAGGATGGAAACGCACCCGTAATTCATTTTTCTCTTGGGTGTCTATGGACAGTGGAGATCACTTTCGGCAGTTACTGTGGAATGGAGTTGCAGAATCATCACATTAGTTTATTTAATCATATTATCTATATTTAGTATGTAGTATAAATATGTATTATATTTATGTTATATATTATATAGATCAGTTTATTTATAGTGTATTTTATTTAGTTATTTATTGTGTATGTATTTATTAGATATTTTATGTCCTTATATGTAATATATATCTCCTTATTATCTATCATATTATGTTATGTTTAGTTTACTCGACATTTATGCACCTACCTTATACATCTCTGCATCACCCTAAGGTTGGCTGGGAAAGAATGCTTTTAGCATTAAGCCCGCCTTTTATACACAATGTATATAAAGTGTAATAAATAAAAAAAAAACTTACCATTAGGTAACCCGTAACGTTTTCTTTATTGAAAAAGTCAGTTTTACTTGTAACTATCTTCAAAACCGGTTCAGGTGTATTTATACACATGACTGCCTTAGTGGCGTGATTGCATTTCGGTACGACTACTGTCCCTAACTCTCGGGTTCGATCCTCAAGTCGGGCAAAGTAAAATTGGATTTCTCTATATCAGCCCGGAGTCTGGAATTTGTGCCCGATATGGCGATAGGTTTGCCCCCTATCACATCTGGGACGGAACTAAGCTCGGCGAAATGTGGGTGTAATAGTTGGTTAGTGCGCTTCGGCCTACCTCTTCGGGGATACAGGCGTGAGCTTATGTTATGTGTGTATTTATGTATTCATGTAATTATTATTAATTCCCAGAACAACATCGATAAGTTCACCGCAAGCGAAGTCTCCAGCTGGAAGCAGCGCCGGAGCCGCCGCAAGCGCATCCACTGCACCAGGTGAACGTACCCCCACCGCTCACAACAAGCAACTCCAAAATGTCAAGGGACAAGACCACCCGCCGCATCCATCTGTAAGTACATTTCATAATGGGGTGCTTTGTAAAATTGTTATGGGGTACTTTGTTAAATTGTTACCAATTTGGGGTATGTTGTTATGATGGATTAAAATTGTTAAACTAGTGACTGGGTTATTTAATTAAGTATATTATTAAAGTTGTAATAGGGTAATTTATTAAATTGTTACACGTTGTTTACTTTTAATTCGCAATATTTTAGCGGGCAATAAAGTCGGTAAATCATTTTAATTGAATCTAGTGAGCAAAATAATTTTCGATATTTAATTAGGTATCTCTAATGGGGTAATTTGTTACAATATTAGCACAGTAAAATAATATATTAATATACTTAGGACAAAGGACTTTAAATACCTTTATTTAAAAATTATAAATGGGGTAACCTGTTAAATAGCCATTTGAACGTGAGAAAAGGTTAGAACTTACTATAAATATAGAAAAGGGTATGATAATGTCAATTTATAATAGAATAGGAACATGTCTTTATGCATGGATAGATGTTTGAAAGTTTAATATTTAAATGAAAGATTAAATGGGGTGAAACACGTGTCCATTCTGAATTCTGTAATAAAGAGGGATCTTTCTGCATATATGTTTAAATTTACAACGTATTTTGCTCTTTCTACGTTTAAATTCAGCAATATTTTTGATGAAAAGTGTTGCATTTACGTAAGAAATTCAGGATATTTTTAGTTTCGAAGTCAAAATTTAAGAATAATGCAACAATGTATTCAAATTTTCTTGTTAAAATGCATATACAAAATGTACTTTTATAAAATAAACTGCTATGAATACTTACAGTATATAAGAATATAATATTTTTGTGAGTTTATTAAGAAAATTATCGTCTTTATTATAAAGAGAACTTTATTATTGCAGAATAAATTACATATGTATTATTCTATTCACAAATATGCATTTAATATTAAATTAAACAAATACTTAGAGTAGATAATAAAAAAATATCATATAAGTTGGAGGTAATGGATAAATGAGGTAGAAACATTAGTAGTTAAATTATGTGTCGTAGATCTATGTTGTTAGACAAAGGAGTAAAAGGGGTATTAGAATAAATTGGGGTAGATGGTTAATATGTGTTTGTAGATCTGTGTTCATTGGCTGTTTGGACAAAATGTTTGGTATTAGATTAACTTGTTTGTTTGATGTGCTGTTTCCATGGATAATGAGTTGGATGTGCGAATACAAACACTAATATTTGTCTCTTAAATAATATAATAACTTAGATTTGGGTTTTCAATCGCTGGCGCTTTAATACTGTCATCTCAAATGGGGTAAAAAGATATATTTTATTTTCAAAAATATATTAAATACATATTTCCGATTGATTCTATAGTTGATGTTTATTCTTATGTATATACGGTAGATATTAGTACTAATTAATAAAACAAATGAAAATAAGGGCGACTTGCAGCGCTATTACTAATCTAGAGTTACACCTTATCTCGATTTATCCTACAGCTCACTCTTATCTTTAAATCAAGATTTGGGGTAAATAGATATTTATTGTGGAGCTGCAAGTGGCTCTTAAACAAAAAATATTACTTTATAATTATAAATTTCAATTGCTTCATTAATTTTTATTATTCTTGATTTTACCCCATACAGATTATAAAACAAAGATTTTTTTAATATTATAAATATTTAACTGTTTAAAATTACTTTTTTTGCTTGTTTTAAGCCAGTGAGCATTTCCGAAATCTCCATTACCAAATTACATGTTAAACTGTCCCTAGTGACCCAAATTGCTAAATAAAGATTTGAATTTAACTATAGTTTATTTTATTCGCAAATTCAATATACATTCACATCACAATTCTTTCAGGTATCCTCAAGTGTGAAGTATTTAGTAAATGTTTGTTTCCATTTCTATGTAAGGACAGTCCTGACAATACTTAAAACCTAAATTAAAATTAAAATTTAGAAACAAAAAAAAAAATAAATAAATACACCCAACAGTCCCACACCTAGTCCTGACCCCACACTAGGTATAACCTGTATCGTGGGTGTCAGAGATTATGAGAGCCTTTCGGTCTTACAACACCTAGATGAATGCATGGCTATAAATTGATTCCCATGAAAGGATGAATAGGCAAAATGGGAGTGCTTGAGATATCTAGTTTACCTCTATCTACCCCGTCGGGGATATAGGCGTAAGCTTATGTTTATAAAATCTAACCATATTCCACATAATTTTATCATCATCATCATCAGCCATAGGACGTCCACTACTGAACATAGGCCTCGCCCAAATAATTTTATACCACATATTAAATGTGTCTAAAATACTTCAGATGAAACGAGATGCTCTTCTTTTTTATATTGGTAAGGTAGCATTCTTTGGGGGAGGCCTATGTTCAGCAGTGGACGTCATATGGCGGATGATGATGATGAAGGAAGCATTGAGCCATATTACTTTCGTCAACTGTAAAAGAAAAAGAAAAGAGAAACGACAAAGAAAAAATCCAAAAAATTACCTTCTTGATAGCAAGCATTGTGCAGGCAATGTTGTGAAGTATGAAGGACACTGTAGCCAGTGTAATTACTCGAAATGAGACTTCATATAATTGAAATAAAACTATTCTTACGGATTCTATATATATTATTTATTATTATTTTTAATGATGGTAGATATTGTAACTCTAACCTTTTTTGGACAAATGACACCTCAGTCTGACCCGTGACAACGAAGACTGCAAAGCCTTCGAAACGTCGGGAATAATAATTAAAACCTAATCGTGATAGAATCCGTAAGAATAGTTTTATTTCAATGTCTAATATTCACGTAAACTTAAGAAATCAGTACTTCATATAATGTCTCATGACGAGCGAAGTGCAGCCACTCAGTGCTTTGTTATTAAAAGTTCGGGTGTTCTTGGGTCGTCGTATCGCTTACCATCAGTCGAGCTAACTCTCAGTTACCAAAAAAACTTGTTAAAGCGTAAACAAAGTTCCAAACAACATAATACTTCTTTCTCCTGACATTTTAATATGTCTAATCCCACAAACTGGCAAACTTTATAATTTACTCGGCGTTATTAAAATTTCGGTTGCTTATTACTTCTATAATGTTTGAATTATGATGCCCCTGGCGGTAGGCTTTCGTAACTTTTGATGGACAGTCTTAAATTTGTACAATATTTAATACACGAAATAAAATATAAATACTTTAAATTATGGTGAAAAAAACCCGGCCAAGTCTGTCTGCTATACAGCAAACGGTTCCGAAGTAATGTTGTTTAAACACATAAGCTCACGCCTGTATCCCGGAAGGGGTAGGCAGAGGCACACTAGCGAACTATAACACCCACATTTCGCCGAGCTTAGTTCCGTCCCAGATGTGATAGGGGGCGAGCCTATCGCCATATCGGGTACAAATTCCAGACTCCGAGCTGATATGGAAAAATCCAATATCACTTTGCCCGACCCGGGGATCGAACCCGAGACCTCAGAACCGTAGTCGTACCGAAATACCACTACGCCACCGAGGCAGCCTTGCTGTTTAAATAAATAAATACACCCAACAGTCACACACATAGCCCTAAACCCACACTAGGTTAAACCTGTATCGAGATATCGCGTTATATACCAAAAAACAGACGAATTGAGTACCTGCTTTTGAAGTCCATTTCCAAGTGTTCCATTTTCGACCGATTTCCCCAAAAGGAGGAGGTCCTCAATTCGCCTGTTTTTCTATGTATGTTACTCGATATCTCCGCCAAATGTGGAGCGATTTTCAAAATTCTTTTTGTGTTCGATAGAGCTTATTTCAAGGGTGGTCCCATATAAATTTGGTCACGATCGGTAAATTGGAAGTCGGTCAGTTAAGTTTTTTGCCATTTGGCTTCGGAACCCTAATGAGCACGCAATTAGTATTATGTTTCTTGTTATGAGCAAAAATGGCGCGCAGTAATTATAGTCGTCATAAATAGAGACCATTGTTGGGTGCCGACGCATTATAATGGTCATTTTTCTCCCACTTCAATGTGGGATTACTGCTACATTTCCCAGCATGTCGCAAAAGTTCAGGTCAGTTTTTACGACCGAATGTGTAACGTTTACTTCTTCGGGGGGATATAGTCTAGGAAAACGTAAAAAATCATCCTATCCGACATGGGAATCGAACCCAGGACCTCACGGTTCACAGTCCATATATGCTATCATTAGACTAAGGGGCGACATTACATTAGACAACGAATATGAATTAGCTCTTCTTCTTTTAAAAATAATGGCTTCCTTGTATTTGTGATAATTTGGCCAATGTCAAAGTAAATGGCTTGTGGAAGCCGTGATTTAGCCAATGTCAAGGTAAATAGAGCAATTATCAAGTTTTCACAATGACCATGAGACCCAGATGTGAACGATCTCAGGGCCCTGCTGGGATTATGGCAGCAATTCCTTTCAGTGTGATGCCCTTCAGATGACCTTCGCTCAGCAAATCGACCGTAGAAAGCCAGCAAACGCACCAAGCAAAACTCATCAAAGATCACCGGTTAAAAAGTTTCCACATTATACTGCCATTTTCGCTGAAGTTTGGTGCATAAAACCACATCACTTAAAACAACAAACACAACTCCAAATATGAAATCATTTTAACAGGCGACGCTCATATCAAACTTCCCGTCAAAATCTCTAATTTAGCTATGACCTTATTAATCTCAAAATTTTACTTCGCTGCCTACCCTTATTTTATGACTACAGCCTGCGTTCAAGTTGCCATAAAATTTCTACACAGATAATTACGCAAGGTTTTTTCAGCGGAAAACTTTCAGTGCTTTCTCGAGACCCTTTTAGTTTCAGAGATTCGGCGCAGTTACTGTAAGGAGTTGGATATAACCTTATTTGATTAGTGTTTTTACTTTGAAACGTTAGGTTGTTAAAGTTCAAGTTGGCAAGTTTTTTAGAGTAAAATAAACTGGTTAATTCTTGACTGCGTCGGTGGCGTAGTTTTTTATAGCAAAGACTGGCAAACGAGCAGGTGGGTCATCTTATGGTAAGTGATCTCCAACGCCCATAGATACCCGAGACACAAAAAAATCATGTGTGAGTTGCCAACCTAAAAGGAGAGTTAAAAACTTAAAACTGGCTGTAGTAACCCACACTCTTTGTGTGGTTCGCGTCCTGGATCAGGTATATATAAGATGTATAGACAGGTATATAGGAGTCAGTGTATCTACTGTTCTCTTGAGGGGCTGGAGATATATGATGATTGGATGTGAGGGTATGAAGTGATATCCCTGTGTGTGCATCGGTCATGGGCCTGTCCTTTTTTTTTGACTGACGAACGAGCAGATGGGTCACCTGATGGTAATCGATCACCAACGCCCATAAACACCCAAGACACAAAAAGAATTATGGCTGCGTTGCCAACCTAAATGGAGGGAATGGAAGGGGAGGGAAAGGGGTTTGGGAAAGAGGGAGGGGGGAAATGGGCCACCGGAAATCTCACTCACCGAACGAAACGCGACAGTTAGCTGCCACTTTACGTCGATTTTCTGTGAGACAGTGGTGTCTAACCGGTCGAGCCGGCCCATTCGTGCTGTAGACGTTACTGTCTGCAGCGTGGCTCTACCACTCTAAATTTTTGTATGTATGTTACGCGATATCTCCGCCAAATGTTGACCGATTTTAAAATTTTTTTTGTGTTCGATAGGGCTTATTTCAAGGGTGGTCCCATATAAATTTGATCACGATCTGTAAATTGGTAGTCGGTCAGTTAAGTTTTTAAACTTGTGATTACAATTGTACAGATCTTTACATAAGAACGCATCTAGAGGTATAGTCCAACCGTTAATTAAAATGAATTATTTTAACGCTGGCAACTTTTTTACCTTTAACAACCGAATCACGTGCGGAGCTTGATAAATTATTCAGCACAGTGTTGCCAACTCTCATGCACCTGACCACAATTAACGCTATAATTAGCTAGAATGTATCTCTGAGGGATTTGGTGAAAATCTGTTATTTTGTGTAGAATATTTTTTTTGCTTGCCTCGGTGGCGTGGCTGTATTTCGGTACGACTACCGTCTCGGGTTCGATCCCCGGGTCGGGCAAAGTGATATCAGATTTTTCTATATCAGCCCGGTGTCTGGAATTTGTGCCCGATATGGCGATAGGCTCGCCCCCTACCACATCTGGGACGGAACTAAGCTCGGCGAAGTGTCGGTGTATTAGTTTGCTAGTGCGCCTCTGCCTACCCTTTCGGGGATACAGGCGTGAGCTTATGTTATGTTATTTTTTTATACCTGCCCTTATCCCACCTTAATGTGGGGGTGGCGCAACACTATTGCTGACCGTACAAGCCAGTGTGACAAGGACAGCAACACTTGGACATTTCCGCTCGCTTCACCTACATTAATGCGAAATGAATTCCGCATTCAGTATGACGTCTTTTGTTAAACAACTTTTTCAATATTCATAGAAAGCTCTACAGTTTAATTGAAAAGCTGAGAGCAGTTGTTTCGCAATATTGCATACATTTTAACTTTTAATGGATTTTAACTAAACCTACTTTGAGAAGTGAAAAATAATTTCTGCTTGGAGAGTGCCTTTTTCTTTTGATCTGTATTGGTCCTGGCACTCTACCTGCCCTTATATAACACTAATAAATAATATTAGCCCTGTAATATTACTGTCCCACTGCTGGGCACGGGCATCATCTACTTAAGAGAGGGGTTAGGCCTTAGTCTACCACGCTGGCCTAATGCGGGTTGGTAGACTTCACATACCTTCGAAATTCCTGTAAAGAAATTCTCGAGTATGCAGGTTTCCTCATGATGTTTTCCTTCACCGTTATAGCAAGCGATATTTCACAAATAAAATACACTTAACATAGAAAAGTCAGAGGTGTATGCTCTATTTTGGCAGTCCGTACCATTCCCAACTGAGCTATCGCTGCTACCTACCTGCCCTTATCCCACCTTAATGTGGGATGCGCAACACACTTTTTCAGGCATGTTTCAGAAAGGATTTGGCTTAGTTTTTACGACCGATTGTCTATATACTGTGATTTTTTTCACATATCCAAAACCAACCGTTCAATAGATAGTCGCCCTACTCTACCAACAATTAAATATAGTTCTCTAGTACTAAAATAAACCGCGATACTAATATAGACAGACAGACAGACAGACGGGCAGACATGGCAAAACCAAAAGGGTTCCATTTTTGCAATTTGGTTTCGGAACCCTAAAAATGAGTTGACATCTCTATTACCAATTTGTACTTAAAACTGAATTTTTAACCCGTCGAAGGCGGCACATACAGTTACATAAGCGTATGGGCCACCGGAGGCCGAGCCGCCCGTGACTCTTTAAAGAGTCACGGGCGGATTTGATTGTTTTTTTGAGCTTTACGTTTAACAATAACTCATGTTTTATATAACCAGGATTCCCAATTTGGTTTTATTAATGTGTTTTGTTTCACAATAAATCTCCTTTCTCGTTAAATCAGCTGTCTCAGAGCTACGTGTATGAATAATGTATTACGTCATGCATGTAAGAGAATGGGTACAATTCCAATGACAACTTGTTCAATATCTATTTAATATTGTTTTCGCTCAATATTCATCTAATAGTAAGGTACATGGTTCAAATTCCAGGCTATGTAACAAAGATATTTAATATTACTATCTATAGAGAGGATATCTAGCAAGTTTCCATACAAATAATTAATCTCAAACTTCAGTACCGCCACGAACTTATTACAATGCGAGGGCGATTATTGCAATTTACACCCTAGAATATTTTTTTAATGGTTAGGTTACGTATATTCTCTCAATATTATTTCGCTGGCCGACCTGGCGCGCTTATTTTTCAAATAAACCGAGCGACTTATGACCACTAGGTCATAACTTTTGGCTCACAAGTTTTGTGCTGATGTCCCGTCTATATACTAGTGAATGTCCTTCGACAGATGGAATATATTTGGATTCAAACCCGAACACTTTTGTGAAAGATGGTTCATCAAACAATAAAACTGAGACCATTCTGTCATAAGGACATTTGCATGACAACGAAATGTAAAGCTATTGCGATTTGCGACTCTACCAATATTATGACAACTTCAGGGACGGAACCGGAACCCAACAATAAAAACTTAACTGACTGCCTTCCAACTTGATTTGATCATGACCAAATTTATATGGGATCCTTGAAATAAGCTCTATCGAACACAAAAATAATTTTGAAAATCGGTCCACATTTGACGGAGATATCGAGTAACATACATAAAAAATACAGATGAATTGAGGACATTCTCCTTTTTGGATGGAAGTCCGTCGAAAATAAAGTGTTATAAATAATAGTAAATAGACATCCAATGCAAGGTCTTTTCGTCCAAAATACCTCAGTACTTAAAGTCAATAGTTTTTGATAGTTGTGTGCTACCAGTGATGACTTACGGCACTGAAACGTGGCCTCCGACTATGGGCTGCATAAGGAAGCTTACAGTCACGCAGCGCGCTATGGAGAGGGCTATGTTCGCGATTTCTCTACGTGGTCAAATCAGGAATGAAGAGATCCTTAGAAGAACGAAAATCACCGACATAGCCCAGAGGATTAGCAAATTGAAGTGGCAGTGGGCAGGCTACATAGCTCGTAGAATTGATAGCAGATGGGGCAGAAAATTTCTTGAGTGGCGACCACGTACCGGCAAACGCAGCGTAGGACGTCCACCTACAAGGTGGACCGACGACCTGATAGGCATGGACCTGATGCAGGCCGCTTCCAACAGGTCGATCTGGAAATCTTTGGGGGAGGACTGTGGTCAGCCGTGGACGTCCTATGGCTGATGACGATGATGATGATGAGACATCCAACAGTCACACTCATAATTCTGACCCCACACTAAGCTACGAGTCCTTACGTAGGACCTTCAGATTTTCCTGACTTCTACCCTTTTTATTCTTTTTCTTAAAAAAAATGGGTTCCGCGAATTTGCCATGATTCCGCCAATGTCATGGTACTTCTTCCTTTTAAAAAAATGCCTCCACCGCGCTGCAGTGATCTGATCAATGTCGAGTAGTAGATAGCATGTTTCCTCAAGACAGAGCAATTATAAAGTTTTCGTAATGACCACAAGATCCAAATTCGAACGATAAAAAGGACCTGTTGGAATTATGCGGTCATTTCTTCCAGTGCGATGCCTCTCAGACCTTCCTTTAGAAAATCGTTCGAACAAAACAAGCCAACGCACTAAGCAAAATTCATCAAAGATCACCGATAACCAATAAAAAAAAATCCACATTATCCATCTTCGCTGAAGTTTGGTGCATAAACCACATCACTTTAAAACAACAAACACAACTTTAGACACTAATATGAAATAGTCTTAACAAGCGACGCCTACCATCAGAATTCGTCTCAAAATTCCCGTATACCCCGTATATTCTATAAAGTATCCTGTCCCGGACGAATCTTGTTAGAAAAACACCTGGGAATCGAACCCAGCTCCCAATTCACAGCCCAACGCTGAACATAGAAGAATAATTAATAGATTTCAAAATCAGGGTTCCTCACTCCGTCCCCTTCAAACAAAACCAAGTAATAAAACGGAAAGCTCTTATTTGAGGGTTCCGTAAGGATGGTGGAGCGTCTGTGGCGGATGCTAATGAGTTATTCATTGTACTTTAGAGGTATGTAATGGCTTAAGGTATTAGATATAAGCGGATTGAAATCCATAATATTATCTCTGTAATATTACTGTCCCACTGCTGTGCACAGCCCTAATCTACTAATGAGAGGGGTTAGGCTTTAGTCTACCACGCTGGACTAATGCGGGTTGGTAGACTTCACATACCTTCGAAATTACTGTGAAGAAATTCTTATTTTAAATGATCGTAACCAAATTGATATGGGACCACCCTTAAAATAAGCTCCATCGAACACAAAAGGAATTTTAAAAATCGGTCCACATTTAGCGGAGATATCGCGTAACATACATAAAAATTTACAACATTTGAGTGGTAGTGCCACGCTGTAGACAGTAACGTCTACAGCACGAATGGGCCGGCTCGACCGATTTGATACAACGGTCTCACAGAAATTTCTGGTGGCCCATTTCCCTCCCTTCCTTTCCCAATCCCTTATTCCCTCCTATTTCCTCCTTTTAGGTTGGCAACGCACCCATGATTCTTTTAGTGTCTTGGGTGTCTATGGGCTGTGGAAATCACTTACCATCAGGTGACCCATCTGCTCGTTTGCCAGTCTCTGCCATAAAAAAACAGTCGAATTGAAGACATTATTTTTGGCAGTCGGTCGATAAACAGTATACATCTCATACATACAAAGACTCACGCCTTTTTCCCATAGGGGTAGGCATAGACAACGGATTTCCACTTGCTACGATCCTTACACACCTCTTTCGCCTCATTCAGTCTCATTACATTCTTCATGCATGCACGTCGGTTTAGGGTACTTTTCGGCCGACTTCCACAAAAGGAGGAGGTCCTCAATTCTTCTGTATTTTTTTTATGTATGTTACTCGATATCTCCGCCAAATATGGACCGATTTTCAAAATTCTTTTTGTGTTCGATAGAGCTTCTTTCAAGGGTGGTCCCATATAAATTTGGTGACGATTAGTAATTTGTAAGTCGGTCAATTAAGTTTTTAAACTTGTGATTATTATAACTTGACTTTTCTTGAGTAAATCTCTGACTTGGTCAGAGAATGTTCGATGAGGTCTTCCCCTTCCAACTCTACCATTCACACCTTCATTCAAATTCATCTCATAACTTGTACCATTACAAAGACCGCATTGTTAGCAGTATTTATAAACTAACTCCATATAACGGACCAACCAGGCGTGGGCAGTAAATTAATTATAATTAACTAGAGGTAGTTTTGAGTGCTTTTGTGACGTAGTTGCGTATTCCGAGGTCATGGGTGCAACTCCCGAAGGTGAAGTTTTATTGGCTTTTTGACCAACTTCAAAAGATGGAGATAAACAAATCGTTTGTATTTGTGTCCGACTTCAAATAATCACCAGTTTAAAAACTTAACGGACCGACTTCAAAAATTATCTGATCGTGACCAAATTTATATTGGACCACCCTTGGAATAAGCTCTATCGAACACAAATCTTGAAAATCGGTCCAAATTTGGTGGAGATATCGCAGCACTTTACGTCGGTTTTCTTTGTATCAAACCGGTCGAGCCGGCCCATTCGTGCTGAAGACATAACTATCTACGGCGTTGCTCTACAAAAAAATATCAATACATATATCTATACTAATATTATAAAGCTGAAGAGTTTGTTTGTTTGTTTGATTGAACGCGCTAATCTCAGGAACTACTGGTTTGATTTGAAAAATCCTTTTTTATTGGATAGCCCAATTATCGAGGGTGGCTATAGGCTATATAATCTCATGCTATGACCAATGGGAGCGGAGCACAAATGAAAAATGTTGCAAAATTGGAAAAAATTATATCAAATAGAAACTACTGGTTCGAATTGAAAAAAATCTTTTTGTGTTGGATAGCCCATTTATCGAAGATGGCTATAGGCTATATAACATCTCGCTATGACCAATGGGAGCGGAGCAGAAATGAAAAATGTTGCAAAAGCGGGGAAATATATATCTCAGAAACTACAGGTTCGATGTAAAAAATCTTTTAGTGTTGACCGACGGAATGAATGGTGGGGTGGCTTAGGGGTGACTGACGTGAGAAATGACGGGGTGACTGACGTGAGAAATGACGGGGTGACTGACAGGCTGACTGATGGGGTGGCGGACGGGGTGACAGACGGGTGACAGACAGGTGACAGACGCGATGTCAGACGGGTGACTGACGAAACCGGTCTGAAGTAGATCATCCCATTACCTCCTTTAGAATGATTGGATTATAGGTGCCTACGACTCATTTTTTCAACCCTCTCTCTCATACGCAGACGAAGTTGCGCGGGTCAGCTAGTACTCAGATATATCTTTTAGACACCTATTTTTTTCGAACTATCATTACGTTCAACAAGGTCGAACAACAGTATACTGAAATAAAGCGTGGAAACTCATTACGTCATATAAAAACTTTACTCGCGCCACCAATAAAATGGTTTTCATAAAATATATTTACTGGAACGTAAAATTTATTGCCAACGCCGACGCACTTTTATATATTGAACTGAAAAAAACATTTTTTTCCTCTGAATACTAAAAATAGATCAATTAAGGATATACTAGTACCTTCTTTGGGTTCCTGAGTTCGATTCCCAGGTCAATCAAAGCAATTTTTCTTACTGATTTCTTAAGTTTACGCGAATATTATACATTGAAATAATACTATTTTTACGGATTCTATCACGATTAGGTTTTAGTTTTTACTCCCGACGTTTCGAAGGCTTTGCAGTCTTTGTTTGTTGAGTCTGACCCGTGACAACGAAGACTGCAAAGCCTTCGAAACGTCGGGAATAAAAATTAAAACCTAATCGTGATAGAATCCGTAAAAATAGTTTTATTTCAATGCGATTTTTCTTGTTTGATTTGCCTGGGACTGGATCCCCCTGAGATGGTTGATGTCAGGCAGGTAGTAGATCATAAAAAACTAAGCGGAATCCTTTCTGTAACATATTTGAAAAAGTGTGTTGCGCCGACCCCACATTAAGGTGGGATAAGGGCAGGTAGAAAGAAATATTGGTAACTTCTTTGGTCTAGGCCGGGAGGTCCTGGGTTCGATTCCCGCGTCGGGCAAAGCGAGTTTTATAATTTGTTTAGCCCGGGATTGGGACCTCCAGAGTGAGTTGACGTCAGCCAGGTGGTCAGTCGTAAAACCATCGCCGAACCCATTCTGCAATCTCGCGTTAATGTAGGGTCGGCGCAACACACATTTTCAAGCATGTTGCAGAAAGGCTTTGGCTTGGTTATTGCGATTGGTCGCCTGCTTGACATCAACCCTCTTCTGGGAGATCCAGCCCAGTGTTAGCAAAATACCCCACGCGACCTGAAAATCGACCCCAGGACCTTCCCGTGCACAGTCCCTATACGGTGCCATTAGACCAAGGCGGCATTTTCGCTAAAATATTCGCCTTATATTAAATTTTATAGATCTCAAAAAAACAACTCTGGCGGGCTAAAACTAGTATCAACTATCTGTATAAATTCAAGTAGCGATAACTACAGATTCAAGTACTACCCACTTCGAACAATGATAAAAGAAAATAAAGACTTGGCATAACGAAAAACGTGTTACTTTAAAGGCGGCTCCGCCATTTTAGTTTCGCGATCTATTTACGTGTAAGTTGTCACCGCGTCATAAGACTTATATTACGTATAAATACTTATTGATTTTATTATAAATACAGTAATTATTTCTTACAACACATAAGCTCACGCCTGTATCCCTGCAGGGGTAGGCAGAGGCGCACTAGCGAACTAATACACACACATTTCGCCGAGCTTAGTTCCGTCCCAGATGTGATAGGGGGCGAGCCTATCGCCATATCGGGCACAAATTCCAGTTTCCGGACTGATATGGAAAAATCCAATATCACTACCCGACCCGGGGATCGAACCCGAGACCTCAGGACCGTCTAGTAGTCGTACCGAAATACAACCACGCCACCGAGGCAGAGTAGAGAATTATTTCTTAGGTTTACGCGAATGTTATTTATTGAAATAAAACTAGTTTTTACGGATTTTATCGCGATTTGTTTTGTTTTTAGACGCGACGTTTCGAAAGCTTTACAGCCTACGTGGTCACGGGTCTGACTAAGGTGTCAGTCGTCGTAAAAGATGGTACCACATGGTGCTAAAACCTGCCATAGTGACCCGCGGTGATGATTCGCGTTCCAAGGATCAGCCAGTATACTTCCAGTTCTATCGAGGTGCTTGTGACATAACTTGATGGTTGGTTGGGACGGGTATGGGCGGATCCCTGTATCTGCATTAGTCGTCAGCCTGTCTTGTCGCAAGCCCCTCGATTTACTTCTTCCCTCTTCGTATTCGGAGTGTGAAGAAGCATATAGGCCGGCATGATTCTGGCGACCACTTATAAACCCATTGTTTGTTATGGACCACTTTTTTGGACTGCACTACGCTAACCATCAGTAGCAGTGTAGTCACTTTGCCGTATACGGATAAAAAAGGCATTACATACATAAGCCCACGCCTGTATCCCCGAAGTGGTAGGCCCACAAGCGAACTAGAATACCCACATTTCACCGAGCTTAGTTCCGTCCCAGATGTGATAGAGGGCGAGTCTATCGCCATATCGAGCACAAATTCCAGACGCCAGCCTGACATGGAAACATCCAATACCACTTTGCCCGACCCGGGGATCGAACCCGAGACCTCAGGCTACGCCGGAATACAATTACCCCACCATTACGTCTTACAACATTAAAAAACATTAACAACACTTAATTTTTTCGTAGTCATGCTACGTCCTTATTCTTCTTCAATCACTGACTCCGACTGAAAGATTCTGGCCACATCGCCCACATTGTTTTACAAAATCCCTTCGGGGTGGCTCCAATAAATAATTCAATAGGGTTGTTGTCAAAAAACATTATTTCAAATTCAAAGGCTTTACGCAATGAAAGTGTATGAACTAGAGAAGTAGGTAAAATAGGTACAACTACCCTGTAGACAATAAATAGGGCACAGATTTGTATGTAATAGGGCCAGAATTCTTATGTTGTTAT
Source organism: Clanis bilineata (assembly GCA_036417725.1). Lineage (NCBI taxonomy): Eukaryota > Metazoa > Arthropoda > Insecta > Lepidoptera > Sphingidae > Clanis > Clanis bilineata. Next base: position 4,043,406 of record CM071165.1, read on the forward strand.
ACTTTTCATAAATAAATACACCCAACAGTCACACACATAGTCCTGACCGCACACTATAACCTAATAAATAAATAAATAACACCCAACAGTCACATACATAGTCCTGACCCCACACTAAGATCGTGCCTTGTGTCGTGTATCAGGAACTACGAGAGACTTTCGGTCTCACAACACCCACACCCGAAACAAATATCTGTAGGCCATACAAACATTTGACTCGGTGCGGGGAACTGACTGACTCAAACCCGCGGCCTCACGCTTCACAACCCGCTACGCCATGGAGGCTGTCAAAACCTGACAAAACTATTTTTTACAGATTCTATCACGATTTGTTTTTATTTTTAGACCCGACGTATCGAAGGCTTTGCAGTCTTCGTGGTCACAGGTCGGACTGAGGTGTCATTTGTCCAAAAATGTTAGTGTTACAATATCTACCTTCATTTTTAAATTATACAAAATTAAAAAGTTTATTATTTGTGTTCCGATCTACGCAGTACGAGCTCACGGTGTCTTGAGGCCTGGCAGCTGGTCTTTTGAGTTCCGATTTAATTAAATGTATAATTGGAACCCAGGTTTATGCAAGCTTCCAACCATCTTCTCTATTGAAATTAGGGTGTTTATTTTTTCAATAGCCTCGCGTATCATCCTAGGGAGGAATCGGTGTTCTTTAGCGAGGATTTGTGGTTTATCAAATCTAAGATAATGTTTTGAGCCTTCCTCTGAATGTTCAGCAACTGCAGACTTCGTAGAGCGTCCCGTCGGTTTTTCACACTACGTATAAGATTCGCGTAAACTTAAGAAGCAGTAGGTATAACCTGTATCGTGGGTATCAGAAATTACGAGACTTACACACTCGGTCTCACAACACCCAGTCCCAAAACCAATATCAAGTACCCAAGCAAATCGTACTAGAAAAATCGTTTTGCCCCACATGAGATTCAAACCCTGGACATGAGAGCCCATACCCTGTCTCAAGATCAGGCGACAAGAAACTTAAAAACATAAAAAGGATTTGATAATAAAAAATAAACATTATACATATTTATCCAAGAATGGAATAGATATAATAAATACAATACACACTCTACAAAATATTCCATACATTTCAAATTATCACGCAGATTTGTATAAACACAATGGACAAACAGACAAATCAAGCGATCATGAAACATAAATACATTCTGACGTTAATAGCACATGCAATATTTATTATCTACACAATACATCACGATTTAGACACATTACAATGCCTAGCTAAAAGTAATTGGATCGTTTTATTACAAAAAGTTTCGTGTGATATTAAAACCAAAAATCTTTAAAAATTAGAAAACAGAACGAAAAATAATAGAAATTCAGAAGATTTTAAATATTTTATTATTACATCAATAATAAAATCAACAAATTAAAAATGTTTTTACAAAATAAAACTATTTTTCGGAAAAGATATGATTAAAAAAGAATACGATTTAAATTATAAAAAAAGGTGTAACACCAAAAAAAAATTTAAACCTGTGACCACAATAAAGAAGTGCGCAAAAAGTTTTTTAGACTGTGATATTTGAACAAGTGTTTGTCTTGGACTGTCCTTTTAATCTGTGCTTTTGTTTTTTTTTGTTCTGGGTGGACATTTCTAAATTATGGATTCTCTTTCCATGCTTACTCCTTCAAATATGGTAGGTAGAAGAGGTTGTATCAGGACGAAATAGATTATCAAAAAAAGCTTTTCAAAATTATTTATAGCCTTCGAAAAACTCGCTTACAGAGCTTCAGGATTATTTCTTTCCAAAATTTAATAGCACTCACGAGTATTTTATAGCTTGAATTCTAGAATTTTCACGTCACTGCCATGAGAAGACTGGAGTGATTAAAAAAAGTATTTTAAATATCACGTAATGTAAATAGAAGGTAGAAAATAGTCTAGATATAGTAATATAAAAAATATATAATTTAGAAACTGTGCCGGCATATTGACGACGACTGGCGAGGCCCTTGTCGGTTGTTGTTTAACTACATTGAACTTACCATCGCATTGGTGCGATCATATTATTATGATCGAACCTTTATAAAAAATATACAATAAAATAAAACATTTTTAGTATATTTTTATAAATCACGTATGATTTCGTCATTTTTATACGTACAATGTGTATTTTTTTCATTTAACGATGATGATTTTTATATTTTTTTAAATTATTGAAATACAAAATTATATTAATTTCTGTGTAAATTATTTTTGTCTATATTTAAAAAAATAGTACATAATTATTTAATACTTGATTAAACGCACTATATTTTGTCAAATAAATCGCTTATACTGTAAATAGTAAAATATAGTCTAGGAAAGTATAGTTATTTTGCAAATTTAATTAGTTAGCTAGAAATATAAATTTTAGGATTAGTTATTAAAAACACAGCATTTTCACATGACTTACTTTCATAGTAACAACTGCTTTCTTGTGTAAAACGCTTTTTTCATTCTTAGCTTTCATTTCTAATATATAAGTATAAAGGTAAAGTATTCAATAATAAATCATTATTTTGCTTTTAGAAACTGATAAGGTATTTTTTATTAGACCTCTTACTTAGACTTCTAATACTGACCAATATTTGTGTAATTTATTACAAAATCGAATAATTTAACAGAGTCTAGAATTTATCACAAATATATTCTTCAATCTTATAAGAAACCTCCTGTATACGAAGCAGATTATATTAAAATACGTGAATTATATAAAATCTTATTTAAAAGGATGAAAATAGGATAATTTTTACATCGCCTACAAATTTCCCAAAAATATATTCTTGAATCTTAGAAGAAACCTACGGTTTACGAAGTATAAATCAAATCAAATCAAAATATTTATTGAAAAATATTTATAAATATTACTACATAATTTAGATTCCGTCAATGTTCCTCTACCACCAGTTCGGAAGGCCGTTTCGCCAGAAAACGGGCAAGGAACTCTGACGTCGAATATTATATAATAATAGTACATTAAATCCCGAATATAATACTTTGCTTATACAATATCTTAGTTAAAAAGGTGAAAAAATTGTGTTTATTTCCTAGTATACTGAGAGGAGTAAGGAATTATGGAATTTCACGGCACGGTGCATGATACGAAATCCTGCACGCTCCCCTGTCACGAGTACCGTCCTACCCCAAATTTATAAAAATAAAATAGATAAATGACTGTTTTTATTCGGATAGCAGTAATTGTCATGGATTATGGTACAAAAATTAGTATTGATCATTTTCGTAATTAATGTAATTTTGTAAAAAAAATTAACCGTATTAGATATTTATGATTATTAAAAATCGTTGAATTATGTTCAATGTCGAGTTTTTAATTGCTAAATAACTTTATTCTGACGGATAATTTCAAAACGTCTAAATTATTCTCGAAATAAAAGTGACCTGAGTATTATAAGCCTTTAAAGTTTAATGCATCAAATTTTCAACCAGAAATTCCGATTCAATTATTTATCATTATAAAAGCAAGAATAACAGTCCAACACGTGACCACGAAGGCTGTAAAGCTTCGAAACACGGGACTAAAAATAAAAAAAAAACCTCGATAGAATCCGTAAAAACTAATATTATTTAAAATAATCACTCTTTTAAAAATTTAACGGACTGACTTCAAAATTGATCCGATCGTGACCAAATTTATATGGGACCACCATTGAAATAAGCTATCGAACACAAAAGTTTTGAAAATCGGTCCACATTTGGCGGAGATATCGCGTAGCATACATAAAAATACAGACGAATTGAAGACCTTCTCCTTATTTTGAAGTCGATCGAAAAACAGTCATTTACCCTAGCTAGTAAGGAAGGAATTATAAAGCCCAGTCCATGGCGAGACGTTTAAAGTGTCCCCGCTTTGGGCTGACAGATGGCGTTCCTGCAGAACCGCTCCATCTCGCTGGTGGACATGTACATCGACAACTCTGAGCCGTCGGAGAACGTCGGCCAGATTCACTTCTCGCTCGAGTACGATTTCCAGAACACCACACTGATACTGAAGATCATACAGGTAACATTGCACTTGCAATTTTAAACATAACATAACAGAAGCTCACGTCTGTAGCCCCGAAGAGGTAGGAAGAGGTGCACTAGTGAACTAGGACACCCACATTCCGCCGAGCTTAGTTCTGTCCCAGATGTGATAGGAGGCAAGCCTATCGCCATATCAGGCACAAATTCCAGACTCCGAGCTGATATTAGCACAAATTCCACCTGGATGAATGGCGTTCCTCAACAGTGCGTTTTACAAGGAACTTTCTTCCGCGTGCAACGTGCTTGTGGAACCAGCTTTCGGCGGCTGTGTTTCCTGACCGTTACGAGTTAGGGACCTTCAAGAAAAGAGCCTATATCTACCTCAAAGGCCGGCAACGCATCCATGATTCCCCTGGTATTGTGGATGTTTATGGGCGGCGGTGATCACTTAACATCAGGTGACCCACTTGCTCGTTTGCCCCCTCTTCTATAAAAAAAAAAAATATATGGAAAAATCCAATATCACTTTGCCCGATACGGGGATCCAACCTAAGACCTCAGGACGGAAGTTGTACCGAAATACAACCACGCCACCGAGGCAGTCCTTAATAATATCTGAGAAGGAATGACGCTTGAGATGGTATGTACGTTTTGAGGAAAACCCAGGAGTAAGTTGGTCGCAGGTGTCTGGCCAAAATCGTACCATGGGTGTGTTCACGTGGACGGCCCAATAAACGTAGGTTAGACGTTTTAGAGGAGGGTAATATAAGATGAGGATGCTCAAGGCAGGGCGAAGTGGAAGCGTTTAAGTAGGCGGACCCTGGTATGGTATAAAGCCGAAATAACGCGAGGTAGAAAGAAAAATAATATGAAGATTTTAAAAGAGGCAAAACCCTTGAGTTTGTTTTGGTATTATCAAATATAGCTATTCAAAGTCTAATATGCAAAAGTGTTATACTTTTATGACGTTTTTGAGTGGTAGAGCCACACTGTAGACAGTTACGTCTACAGCACGAGTGAGCCGGCTCGACTGGTTTAATACCACTGTCTCACAGAAAACCGACGTAAAGGAGCAGCTTGCTGTCGCGTTTCGTTCGGTGAGTGAGATTTCCGATGGCCCATTTCCCCCTCTCCCTTCCCGAATCCTCTTTCCCTCGCCTTCCATTCCCTCCTTTTAGGTTGGCAACGCACCCATGATTCGTTTTGCGTCTTGGGTGTCTATTGGCGGTGGAGATTGCTTACCATCAGGTGACCCATCTGCTCGTTTGCCAATCTCTGCTATAAAAACCATTCAAATTGTCTAATTAATTAATATTTGAAGTACATAAATTGTAATAAACTTTAGATCTAATTGACCTTCCATTCCAGGGTAAAGACCTCCCAGCGAAGGACTTAAGTGGAACATCAGACCCGTACGTCCGAGTCACGCTGCTCCCGGATAAGAAGCACCGTTTGGAGACCAAGATCAAGCGTCGAACCTTGAACCCCCGATGGAACGAGACATTCTACTTCGAAGGGTTTCCCATTCAGAAGCTGCAGAGTCGGGTAATTACGGTTTAAGAGTACGTTTTTTATCCGGGCACAGCAATGTGATTACACTACATCTGATGGTAAAATTAGTCTAGTCCAAAATCAGCGACCACCGACGAACAATGAGTTTATTAGTCACCAGAATCATGCCGGCCTATTTATGCATCTTCACACTTGAATGGAAGAAGCAAAGCGAAACGCTTGCGAAAAGACAGGCGAATGACCGCTGCAGACTTAGAAATGTACCCCATACCCGCCACAAACAACCGCAAGCCCCTCGAGAGAACCGAATTTACATTGGCTGATGCTAGAACTTCGCCTCCTTGGTCTAGTGGCAGCATATATGGGTTGTGGACCCGGAGGTTGTGGGTTCAATTCCCAGGTTGGGCAAAGCTAATTATGTAACTTAATTTGCCCGTAACTGGATCCCCCAGAGGGGGTTGATGTCAGGCAGGCAGCCGGTCGTGAAAACATAGTCATTCTGCAACATGCTTGAAAGAGTGTGTTGCGCCGACCCCACATTAAGGTGGGATAAGGGCAGGTAGAAAGAAAGAAAGAAAGATGCTAGAACGTGAACCCCACAAGGAATGTGGGTCACTATGGCAGATTTATAATTTAAAGAAGTTATTTTTATTCTATTAAAAAGGATAGAAAATAGCCAAGTCCAGACCTTGCAATAAAGGATTTCGTAATTGATGAACGTTATAAAAATATATTTTCTCAAAAACTATTCAATTCTCTATTTGTTTGACAGATGTCTCTCATACATGATACTCACGATAGAGATTATAACTAGTGTGGTTTCAGGACAATGTGTGCGACTGTTGGGTGTTTTAATTTAATGTTCCTTCGGCAGGTTCTTCATCTCCACGTCTTCGACTATGATCGCTTCTCGAGGGATGATTCCATTGGGGAGGTGTTTCTACCCTTATGTCAGGTAAGCATTTAAACTTATTGACTAACGCCTGTATCACCGTAGGGGTAGGCAGAGGCGAACGATTGAACTAGACCCTACATTACGCCGAGCTCGTGTCCGTTTCAGATGTGATATCAAGCTTATAGCCATATCGAGCTGAAGTTCAAAACTCCGAGTTGATACTTAATATAATAACCACGTTGTTCGACTTTGGGATCGAACCTGAAACCTCAGGGTGATAATCATACCGCGCACGCAATACTACCACGCTATCAAGGCAATCAAAAAGTCGAATGTTAGCAACGAAAACGCAAGAAAAATCCTTTTAACGCTAACCATTTTACAGCTGCGTATACAAATAAATCAAATCCCTATTCAGCGTATTGCCTTTAACCCTACGTATAAAGAAACGAAACGCTAAATACGAGGCCAGAGCGTATTCATGCGTATTGGACACTACGCAATAAAACGCAGAATGGCACGTCCCAGAGATACGCTGGATAAAATGAATTTAATTATGTTATCTAGTGGTATTTTATGGGGTTTACTTTTAAACGACCATGCAGATGTTTTAAGTTTTAAACCACACACATACACATAGATTCACACTTGTGTTGCCGAAGGGGTAGGCAGAGGCGAACTTATGTTATGGTGAACCATAACAAAGCTTTATGTTGAGTTGACCACATGCATATGTCGCCATGAAGGCATGCAACGTTTTAGTATATGAGTTATTTTTAGTTATTTTCTTTCTACCTGCCCCTACCCCACTTTAATGTGGGTTCGGCGCAACACACTTTTTCAATCATGTTGCAGAGAGGATTTGGCATAGTTTTTACAACCAGCCGCCTGCCTGACGTCAATCTCCTATGAGAGTTCCAGTCCTGGGCAAATTATATTAGAAATTTACTTTGAGCGATCTGGGAATCGAACCCAGGACCTCCCGGTCCACAGCCTATACATGCTGCCACTAGACCAAGGAAGTGACATAAGTTATTTTTAATTAACATAAGCTCACGCCTGTATCCCCGATGAGGTAGGCAGAGGCGCACTAGCGAACTAGAACACCCACATTTCGCCGAGATTAGTTCAGTCCCAGATGTGATAGGGGGCGAGCCTATCGCCATATCGGGCACAAATTCCAGACTCCGGGCTAATATGGAAAAATCCAATATTACTTTGCCCGACCCGGGGATCGAACCCGAGACCTCAGAACCGTAGTCGTACCGAAATACCATCACGCTACCGAGGCAGTTATTTTTAATTGTGTTCATTTTATGTAATTTGTTGCCTGTCCTTTTTTGGTTTGACAAATACACTTTCTTCCTTTCTTTCTTTCAGCTGGGTAATTAAAACACCCACATTTCGCAGAGATTTCCGTCCCAGATGTGATATGGGGCGAGCCAATCGCCATATTGGGCACTAATGAAAACAAAGATGATGAACAATTTAGAAACGACTGCTTCGGTGGCGTAGTTGTATTTCGGTACGACTAACGTCCTGAGGTCTCGGGTTCGATGCCCGGCGAGGGCAAAGTGATATTGGGTTTGGTTTTTCAATTCAGTATCAGCCCGGAGGCTAGAATTTGTGCCTGATATGGCTATAGACCCGCCCCTTATCACAATTAGGATGGAAATAAGCTCGATGAAATGTGGGTATACAGGCGTTTATATATATATGTATGCAAAAGTCAAATAAAAACAAAACTACGAAGAAATAAATTAATCCAAACAATTTAGAAAACTCATTCCATACATCACCGTTTCCATTGAAAACGGAATGAAACGTTAAATACGAAGCAATCGGTGTGAATTCACGCGTACTAAACCACTACGCGGCAGAGAGAAACGTGGAATGGGACGTGCCAGAGATACGCCGAATACATTTTTAAACTATTTAGCGCGCAATGCTCGCTTTTGAAATTGTTCTTGCTATTTCTTTGTTTTTTTATTATTGTGATTAATGTATTTATAAAATTGGTTTCTATGAAATTTTATTCTAATTTATGGGTACATTGTTACCTAAATTAAATAAATAAAATAAATTTTTGAACTCCGAGCCAAGTCGGTTAAAAAGGAGGAGGTTCTATTTTTGAGTATATTCCGTGATCTAGTAAAGAGGGGTAGAGCCACTCTGTAAACGATTACAACATAAATGGGCTAGCTCGGCCGGTTTTATACCAGTATCTTACAGATCACCGAAAAGTGGCAAATCACTGCTGCGTTTCAGTAGAGTTTCAGTCAGTCAAGAGCTCAACCAAATGTGGAGAATTTCGTAGTTATGCAAGTTTCCTCACGATATTTTCCTTCACCGTTTTAGTAAGCAATGTTTCATAATGGGAACACTTAATTTATAAAATTTAAAGGCGCAAGCTCTTTTTGTGGTTGGTCTCGAACCTCCGATACTCGTCTGGGCAGTCCGTACCACTCTCAACTGAGATATCGCTCCTGTTAATCGTGATTGAGTTATTGTGTTGGAATTTCATAATAATAATGTTCTTCTTCATAATTTTATGCCCCTACCCTGTTTCAATACCTTTACATTAATAAATAAAATTACCACTTTTTTGCGAAAGGGATATTTTGTGAAAAACACATTTTGAAAAAAGGACATTCTGACAAAGAGACATCCTAAGAAAGGTACATTTTGAAAAAGGGACATTATGACAAAACGACATTTTGCAACCTGTACACATTTTGCGAAGTAGGCATTTTGAGAAAGGGATATTTTGCGAAAAAAGGAAAGAAAAGCTGACCCACCACCATGTGGGATAACTAGCTTGGAAGAGAGAGAGAGAGATATTTTGCGAAAAAAAAACATTTTGAGAAAGGGACATTCTGGGAATGGGATATTCTGAGAATGAGACATTCTGAGAATGGAACATTTTGAGAACGGGATATTCTGAGAATGGGACATTCCGAGAATAGAACATTCTGAGAAAAGGACATTTTGCGGCCAATACATGTTTTTCAAAGTGGACCGGGAGGTCCTGAGTTCGATTCCCAGGTCGGGAGTGGTGTTTTTCTAACACAATTTCTGGGAACTGAATCCTCCAGATGGGGGTTGACGTCAGGCAGGCAGCCGGTCGTAAAAACTAACCCAAATACATTAAGATGGGATAAGAAAGCTAAAAAGAAAGAAAGACATGATTTTCTAAGTGGGCATTTTGAGAAAGGGATATTTTGCGAAAGAGACGTTTTGAGAAAGGGACATTTTGCTATCTGTAGACATGTTGCAAAGTGGAAATTTGCGACAACGCTTTTCCATCACGTGACCACCATTTACCTTCCTAAGAAAATAAAAGTTTGATGCCATTAAAATACAATGTCAAAAGAAAATAACAATAAAACTTCTAACAAACTAAAGAAACAATCGGATAACTCGTTTATTAAGTAGTAAAAGTCACTCGAATCTGAAAACGCCAAATTGTTCACAAAGTTACAACTTTATTATTTAGATCGATGAACTTTGAAATCCGGAAACATTGATTTAATTCGAACAACAAGAACCTAGTTAGGTATATGCATACATACTCACGCCCGTATGCCCGAAGGGGTAGGCAGGAACTAGGAAAGTAGAATACCTATCGCCGAGCTTTTTTCCATCCCAGATATGATAGACGAGCCTATAGCCATGTTTGTTTGTCGTTATGTTAAATAATAATTCATTGAAGTAGGTTATCAGAATTTCGATTGATTGAAATTGTGATTTTTTTTAACTATCATTGAATAAAGTATTCGCAATATTAACCTGCATACCCGAGAATTTGTCCACAAGAATTTCAAAGGTATTTATTTATTTATTTATTTATTTATTTATTTATTTATTTATTTATTAGGACATGTCAACTACATAAACGCAAACATTCTAATTAATAATATAAAACCTTACTATCTAGCGTTTACATTTTTAACAGACATGTACAACTTTCATAAAAAGTCCATATTAATAAAGTGTACGAAGGTATATGAAGTCTACCAACCTACATTCGGCTAGCGTGGTAGACTAAGGCCTAAACCCTCTCATTGGTAGAGGAGGCCCGTGCCCAGCAGTGGGACAGTAATATTACAGGGCTAATATTATTTATTTTTATTATATATGGGATGAAAATAAGCTCGAAGAAATTTAGGTGCTCTAGTTCGTCTCTGCTTACCCCTTAGGTGATACAGACGTAAACCAGTGGCGTGCAGTTCATATAGGCAAAAAGACATTGTCTACCCTGACGATTCGCTATATACATAAATAAAGTATAAAAACCATGACCAAGAATCAAGTAAGTTAAGAAAATAATTTTGCAGGATTCTTTGTCTACCCTGATCACAACATCTGAGCACGTCACTGGCGTGAGCTTATATATGATTATCATCTGTCACATTATATTTATTGTCGCCTCTTTGGTCTAGTGGCACCATATAAAGGCTGTGGAACGAGGGAGGTCCTGGGTTCGATTCCCAGGTCGCGAAAAGAGAATTTTCTAATTTAATTTTCCCGGACTGGATCCTACAGAGCGGACGTCAGCCAGACAACCGGTCGTAAAACTAAGCTAAATCCATTCCGCAACATGATGAAAAAGTAAGTTGCGCCGACCCCACATTAAGATGGGATAACGGCAGGTAGAAAAAAAGAAAGAAATTTGTCGAGGTTTGGATCATGTGTGCTGGGAGACTTTGTACTTTTTAATAAAATATTTACAACATATTACTTCACTTTTATTTAATTACTTTACACGTACATGGCGGCTACATTTTGGTTAGCGGAAGAAGCACTACTAACTCTTTGACATTTCTTACCATAAACTTATAAAACAATGACAACATAAAATAAGGACTTAACTCTTGTAACATGGGCATTGGATCTATACCTCAACAAAATTAATTCATGAATTCTTTGATACAATAACAACCGACATTCTTCGGTTTCCAGGTGGACCTCAGCGAGAAGCCATCCTTCTGGAAAGCCTTGAAGCCACCAGCTAAAGACAAGTGTGGGGAGTTGCTCACATCGCTGTGCTACCACCCGAGCAACAGTGTCCTTACCCTGGCGCTGCTGAAGGCCAGGAACCTCAAGGCTAAAGACATTAATGGAAAATCAGGTAAAGCATTTGTATACTAGCACCACGTACGTCAAAAAGAAGGAGGGAGCGCCAGTGACGTGCAATCCATATAGACAATATGCTATTTCCATAAATAAATAATAAAATTATGACTAAAAACAGATTTTCGTCGCCTTCTTGGTCTTCTGGTACTGTGAATCGGAAGGTCCTGGGTTCGATTCCAAGGTCGGGCGGGGTGTTTTTACTTTTCCCTCTGATGGGGGTTGACGTTAGGCAGACAGCCAATTGCGCCGACGCCACAATACGGTGGGATAAGAGCAGGTAGAAAGAAAAGACTAAATACAGATTTCAAAATAGCAATGCTCGGATTATGTGTTTAATCGACACAGAGATGATAATCACTATGATGTTTTCGCAAGATTTGGAGAAAATAATTGTGTAATATTTTTGTCTACCCTGATCGGAAATTTAATTGTACCGCGCAGGCAATATCTATTCTTCTTACCATTCTTCTTAAGCTGTAGTACTGATTTTTATGTTTTACAACAGGCCGCCAGTGACGTGCATTTTATACAAACAAAGAGACATTATCTACCCTGACAAGTTGCTAAAATTACATATTGAAAGAAAAATGGTCACCAAAAAGTTTTTCAAACAGCGCTGGGTGTATTACTTTAAATCAACATGAGAATCAGCATGATACTTAAATTAAAGTAAGAATAAATTGTAGAAAATAATTATACAAGATTTGTGTCTACCCTAACGTAAATGGCTGTGCACGTCACTACAGGTTGCCAACCTCCATCAACCACTAAAAATCACCCCGTCTGAACCCTATAGCCTTTAAATGTTATTTAACAACCCCGTAATAGCACAATCGTATAAAATTCGACCTTGCCTAAGCCCAAATATCGGGGCAAATCAAGTTAAACTACTCATAATTAACAACTGTTATAAAAAGTAGAAATTTCTGTTAATCATCCGCCATGTTTTATGGTGAATAAAAATAAAGCTACAAAGGTATGCTATTTTAGTTTTATGGTTTGGGGTTCCACATGAATGGGGAAAATATTAAATGGACCAATCTAAACTCATGGTGTTTATATTGATAAGATTTTTTACATTTCCTCATACCACATTATCAATACGGTGACTGCCTCGGTGGCGTGGTGGCATTTCGGTACGACTACGATTCTGAGGTCTCGGGTTCGATCCCCGGGTCGGGCAAAGTGATATTGGATTTTCCATATCAGCCCGGAGTCTGGAATTTGTGCCCGATATGGCGATAGGCTCGCCCCCTATCACATCTGGGACGGAACTAAGCTCGGCGAAATGCGGTGTTCTAGTTCGCTAGTGCGCCTCTGCCTACCCCTTCGGGGATACAGGCGTGAGCTTATGTTATACATTATCAATATTTCCAATTCCTTCCTATTTTCGACTTCGAAATAGGAGGTCCTCAATTCGTCTGTATTATTGTAATATTACGCGAAATCTGTAAATCTATCTATCTATCTTGTCGGTCTGGAAATCTTTGGGGGAGGCCTATGTTCAGCAGTGGACGTCCTATGGCTGATGATGATGATGATATTACGCGATATCTCCGCCAAATGTGGACCGATTTTCAAAATTCTTTGTATTTGATAGAGCTTATTTCAAGGGTGGTCCCCATTTGGTCACGATCATGTCAAGTTGGAAGTCGGTCAGTTAAGTTATTAAAGTTATTTACGTTTGATAATTTTCGTTGCGGGATAAAGACAATTTTGCGTTCTTAAACCCGCCATACACGCGCAGCTTGAAGCATTTAGTAATTAGTATCGACTTCGCGTATAGGTATCCTAATTCTTGTTTAAAGTTTTTATTTTATCGTTTTGTCGGTATGATTGATGTCTCATGCCAAATTACAGCTTTCTAGTACTAGTAGAGTCTAAACCAATCCCTAATCAGACAGACATAAACATGATGACATGATGAAATCTGAGTGGTAGAGCCTCGCTGTAGACAACGGTTAGCAACGCACCCATGATTCTTTTTGAAATGGGTGTCTATGGGCGGTGGAGATCACTAACGATCAGGTGACCCATCGGCTCGTTTGCCAATCTCCGCTATAAAAAAAAACTTTAAGGATTTCTTTTTTGCCATTTGGCTTTGGAACCCTAAAATGACATACTATTTTGATAATGATTGGAGGATGTATGAGTCTATAATTTAGCCGAGGATTAGGTTATAATGTTTTTTTGTACTCCAAAAGGTGACCTGAGTTTTCCTCTATAAAAATATGTATCCTAAATAAGGAAAGTCAAAAAGCTTTTTAACGAATAACAACAAACACACAAATCCGGATTTTGAAGTTACTTCAACCTCAAATAGTCGCCCAGTGGTCGAAATTAGACCATAATTCCATCAATATATTATACCCCAGATGCACAGTTCTTTGCAAATATCCTCCTAAAAAGTGGTCTCAGAAATAAAACAAAGAAAACGATCACAAGTTGTAATTAAATCAACACAAATATAACCCTAAGCACGTGTTATAAAGTAGGTGTTTAAACGATATGAGCAAGCGTTCTTTAATTTGAATTTTGAAATTTAGAATTCTATCGACGTCCGACTGTAGGCAAAACGAGTGCTTAAGCACTTCTTTGCTGTCCCATTTTCCGAGCGTCAACTGTGCATCTAGGTAAATAATATTTCGATGCATAATTCATTTAATTTTTAAGTTTGAACTTTATTAACGTTATTTTATGAAAGGCTATACCTCTATAATCAAAAGCTACATCATGGATACTCAGTTAATTTGCCATTTTTTGATACTTTTTATATAAAACATATTTATGCTTTATGCACTACTTCTACATATAAACTTTAACTGTGTCTACGTTCATCCGTTCGCACAAGTCTCTTAAAAAGGTGCACAAAGTTTTCACTTCATGTACTAATATACAGGTTGTTTCATAAAGTTGGTATCAATATTAATTAAAAAGAGGATAGGTAACAATCTAGCGGAAAAGTTTAAAGTTAAGGCCCATAGTTTCTGAATAAGGGAAACTTAAATATGTGACGAAAAAATTTATTTCTGGCGCATTGGATTAACTTCAGTACATTTACAAAGCACCTATGGGGTACAATTGCAACGACTTTTCGCATTCCGATTTCAAAATGCCAATACTTAACAATTGATAAAAGAAAAAACGTTCATTTTTTTACTTTAGTATTACTCTTTAAATCGTTCTCGCTGTACGTGAAATTGTTAATGGTACCAACTTTATGAAACCCGGTATAGATAACTTTGCTTGTTAAATTTTGCTGCAAAATTTTAAAATTAATTATTACTTCGCAACTTGAGTTATAAAATACAATACAGACAAAAATACAACTCTTCTAATTGATGGTTATAAACATTACAATTCCTCCTTTTTCCTTATTCCCGTAATAAATCAGGGGTAGTACCTAAGACAGTCCAATTAAGGATTCCAGACGCCTGACGAAACGTCTTTTTGAGTAATTGCTATTATTTTTTCAACAGGCGCTATTACGTTTCAAGTGAATTATTACCGCTATTAAATTATTTGCTCGGATCAAGTTTCTTGTAATTCCCCCCGATGGGCATTTTAAGCAAATTTGTTTTCTTATGGGTGTAATTAATTAAGTTTTTTTTACGAAGCAATTTAAGGTTTATTTTATTAGATATTTATTGTTATCATGGTTTAGCTGCTCTAATTTAAGGTCTTTCTGTATCTGGTGCTTGTACTGTATTAGTAGCTAACTGTAAATTGGTGTTAAAAAGAGCAACGTCAGAGTTTCTTGCCCGTTCTTCTCTGGCGAAATAGCCTTCCGAACAGGCAGTAGAGTTAAAATTTGACTGAATCTAAATGATGTTTAAACATTTAAGAGATTCAATAAATGATTTGATTTGATTTAAAATCTAATCTGTTTCATAAAGTTGGTATCACTGTACCGTATTAGCAGCTGACTGTAAATTGGTGTTAAAAAGAGCAACGTCAGAGTTACTTGCACGTTCTTCTCTGGCGAAACAGGTTTCCGAACAGGCGGTAGAGTTAAAATGTTACGGAATCTAAATTATGTTTGAACATTTTAGGAATTAAATAAATGATTTGATTTAGAAGATGCCTGACTAGCTATTTTTTTGACTAATGGATTTATTAAACACTATCGTTGGCAAAATCATCAACCTTTGATGAAGGCCATATTTTTTAAATAAAGAAGAAATTATTTGATTTAAAATCTATTCTGTTTGGTATCAATAATAACTACACTTATTTTTCGGGCTCATTGGGTCAGCTGTAGTACATTTGAACCACCTACGAGGTAATTATTTTTAACATACACCAAGCCATTTCCATGCTAATTGCGACGATTTGGAGGTCGTATTTCGATTTTAAAATTCCCGTGCTTAATCATTGATAAAAAAAAATCTGTTCCATTTTTAGTTTTTAACTTTACCATTGCGATTTTAATCGTTCTCCCTGTATGTTAAATCGTTATTGGTACCAAGTTTATGAAACACCCTGTATATTAATACGTGAATCAAAAACTGTAAACCTTTTTAAGAGAATTGCGCGAACGGATGATCGTAAAATTTTACACAGTTAAAGTTTATATGGAGAAGAAGTACATAAAGCTGTTTTTCGACCGACTTCAAAAAAGGAGAAGGTCCTCAATTCGTCTATATTTTTTATGTATGTTTCTTGATATCTCCGCCATTTTTAGATTATTTATGTTTGATAGAGCTTATTCCAAGGGTGGTCCCATAGTCACGATTAAATTTTGCATTGATTTTGATGATGGTCTAGTGGCAGCATAATGAACTGTGAGCTGGGAGATCCTGGGTTCGATTCCCAGGCCGGCAAAGCGATTTTTCTAATTTGATTTGCCCAGGACCACGTGTTATAGCCCTATTATTAGAATCTTACTTGTATCGATCCCCGTACAAATAATACTGCTATCAGATGTGGTAACGATCTGGTAACGATCAACTGATCCCCTAGAGGGGGTTGACGTTGGGCAGCTGATCGTAAAAACTAAGCCAAATCTTCTACAACACACTTAATGTGTGTTGCGCCGACCCCACATCAAGGTGGGATAAGGACAGGTAGAAAGAAAGGTTAATCTTTATTTATGCATCTTTCAGATCCGTACGTAAAAGTATGGCTACAGTTTGGAGACAAGCGCATTGAGAAACGCAAGACAGCAATATTCAAATGCACCCTCAACCCGGTGTTCAACGACTCGTTCTCATTCAACGTACCCTGGGAGAAGATCAGGGAGTGCTCCCTGGACGTCCAGGTCATGGACTTCGATAACATCGGCAGGAACGAACTTATTGGCAGAATACTGTTGGCTGGTAAGGTTTTTTTTATAGCAGAGACTGGCAAACGAGCAGATGGGTTACCTGATGGTAAGTGATCTCCACCGTCCATAGACACCCAAGACACAAAAAGAACCATGGGTGCGTTGCCAACCTTAAAGAAGGGAAATAGTGATTCGGAAAGGGAGAGAGGGGAATGGGCCACCGGAAATCTCACTCACCGAACGAAACATTTAAAAAATATCTGCCTTTCGTCTGCGAAGGGTATTTATCGCGCGAAAGTAAATGGAAGGGTTGGAAGAGGGCGCCCGAGGAGAACATACATGGATCAAATAAGTGATCTTCTCCGAAAAGGGCAAGTAAGGAGTACCCTCAACCGGCGGAAATGTATGAAAAGATAAGTGTGGAAGAGGCAAAAGAGGTGTGAGAGGATCGTAGCTTGTGGCGTTCAATAGTCTCTGCCTACCCCCATGGGATACAGGCGTGAGTGTGTATGTATGTATGTATGCCTTTCGCCTTTGATAAGCGCAGGAAAAAAGAAAGAATATTGACGTTAAATCTTTTTTATTTTCAGGCAAAAATGGCTCGGGAGCAACAGAAACGAAACACTGGCAAGACATGATCACAAAACCGAGGCAAACGATCGTTCAGTGGCACCGCCTAAAGCCCGAGTAAAATTGTTATAAAAAAGTTATACAAGATAAGACTGAGCGGTTAAAGATGTTACACAACGTGGTAAAGCTCTGGGCTGTCCTTTCTTGCGCTGTGCACTGTTAGTTTTTTTTATAAAAACTTTTCATTCTTTTTACAATGGCTGTTGCAAAAAGTTGGTATTTATTTATTTACACCTTATATACATTGTGTATAAAGGCGGACTAACAATAACTACACATGAAGATAGTGTTGGAATTATAGGGATATAGGGATTGGCAGGGATGGCAAAATGCCACGGGCCCTCGGCCCGAAGGGGCCCCCAGCTGGAGGTGCGGTGAGCTTATGTTATGATTTTAACTAATTCAGGTAATTTATTAAAATTCAATAACAACGTGACGATTTTTACAGGGGCCCCATCCAATGAATTTGCCACGAGCCTCAGATGGTATAGTTACGCCACTGCTTGAAGAGAGGCTAGCTAGCAATCTAACGGTAAAATTTTAAATTTAGTAACGCTCACAGTTTTTGAATAATGCAATTTTGAATTTGTGACGAAAAAACAATTCTGGCCCGTTGGTCAGCTGCGTTACATTTGAAAACTATTACTTGTTTTTACAATTGCGACGTTTAACATAGTCGCATTCCAATTTTAAAATCTCCAAGCTTAAAATAAAAAAAAATAAGTTCAATATTTATTTTTTCACTTTACCATTACGCTTGAAATCGTTCTCCTTGTTTGTGGAATTGTTATTGGTACCAACTTTTTGCAACACCCGGTATAATTGTTTTTTATTATTTTGGTTTGATTATCGAAATTATATGTTTTTTTATTTGTTTATCGTGTTTGTAGTGAGGATGTGGATTTTTTAAAGTTTTTTTGTGTAAATAATTCACAATATTTTGGTTTTATTAATTTCGAGCACACGCTATTTTCATAACTTGACGACGACTATCCAAATAAAATACTTACATTGAATCTTGAATGTTGATTAAGACAATTTTCTCGTGCATTTTCTGAGTCTGCGAAAAATACTTATTTTTCATATTTTCTGCAAATAAAAATTCGTAATGAAAAATAAGTTTTTTTTGGCAGAACCATTTCATTCTAGGCGACGGTTATATGGATGTTAAGAGATTATAAGTAAAAATATTGTTAGAAATTATAAAAATAATTGTTAAAGTAGCAAGTCGAGTTCGTATCGCACAAAAAATGGTAGCTGTTTTTTTTCAAATTTTTTTTCCTTCATCGTTGCTCAAAAATTACGCCGTACGGCGACAGACACATCGACTCTGACGCTACGTCAGACGTCAAATTCAACGTCACAACTGCCAAATTGTTACATGAAACCATTGAATTGTGTCAAAAATCTTACTTTGTTAACAAAATTGGCTAGAAATTGACATTCTAAATTAATTGTTAAAATAAATGATAGGTCGCGAATGCAAAGGGAGGGTCAATTTTAGGTGAGATTTTAAAATAACGGCTGACAGAAAACCGCTAAAAAGTCAATTTGTCAGAAAAAGCAAAAAAAATTCGAAAAAATTTTGAGGTGAAAATTCTAATGCTATTTTTTTGTATGACAAATTGACTTGGAGACAAAGTTTTTTTTATCAGCTTCAATAGTTGATATTTTTTGTTATAATAAAATAATATATAAATAGTTTAATAGTGATGCTTGTTGTTACATGTTATGAAGCTTAATCCGTAGTAGATTCGATGTTGGTATTCAAAAATATACACATTTATAAAATGTTTTTATAGTATAGATATATTTTAATAGATGTAAAGTAGCTTGTTGTATAGAATTAGAGAGTTCGATAATGGACATATTAGTTGCAAATGTTGGTATATAAAAAATCAATAATCTATTGTAGTTTGGTTGGTGTGGTATGTGGGTCTGTTATTCTCGACTTGGGGTAAATTTTTGAATATTGTAAAATATTTTATAAAAAAAAGTTTTTTCAAAATAAAAATCATGTTTATTGATACACATTGATTTAAAAAAATATATTATTATTTTCGAAAAAATCTAGTTATGTAGATAATCGATAATTTTTCATAATTGACTATCCACATCTCTAAAAAATATTCTAGTTGTCGTTATAAGTTCTTAGTCGTCTAAGATACGTGGGTCGTACCGAAATACAACTACGCAGGCAGTCAAGTAATATAATTATACGTTTTAAAAAATCATCGACTATGAAAAATAATCGATTAACCACATCACTAAAAAAACATCATTTTTTTTTACTTCTTTTTCATAATATTTTATCACAAAATTTAAAAAACAGTTTTGTTATAAAATATACTTTAATAGCTCTTTAGACGGCTATTTTTTTGTTCATTTTTCTTATAATAATAGTTTTTAGTTAGTCAATACATTCTAAAATTTACTCCAACTTTAAATAGGTTTAACAAAAAGCAGACAATTTCAGCGTAGATATATAAAAACAACTGAGCTTGAAACAATAAAACGATTTTAGTACATTGCCAACGTAAGATTGTTTGTAATTTTTCTTTTTTATATAATGGACTTTAAAAAAATGAGCCTTTTTCATCATGTTAAATTAAAAATAAGTTTCTTCCTCTTAGATTTGTTAATCATTTTATATAATCTATTCTCGAAAAATAGTTAAGAATAACATTGATTTACACATTAATTTTAATATTTCGTTACATCCATATTACTAACCCCATTTTTTATATGGTCGTATTTACTTTTTCCAAAATATATTTGCAAAAAAATGCTCCCAGATTTGAGAAAGGATATAAAAAGCTCTGAATCTCCAAAAAAAATCCTCTATATCTACTGCTAAAATCGATCTGATAATAACAAAGAATATAAAACACAGGCTACCTTCACTTTCAAAAGGCTTTGTTTTCACACGAAACAAAAGCTTATTTTGATATTTTAGGTTTGAGTTATGAGAGTGAAAGCGATTTTACTAATTTGATTTGCCTGAGCCTGAATCCCTCAGATGGGGGTTGACGTCAAACAGGCAGCTAGTCATAAAAACTAAGCCGAATCCTTTTTGAAACATGCTTGGAAGGGTTTGTTGCGCTGACCCAACATTAAGGTGGGATAAGGACAGGTAGAAAGAGTTATGAGATCGAAAGCTTTTCGTCATTTCTATACAAAACATTCACCTGACATAAAACCCTTACTTACAAAAATATTTACACGCTTCTTATCTTTGAGAATAGCTTGTTCCTTTCATTTTCAAACAATGTGACGCAAGGAAAAAAGTGCCACTGGTAGCGCGTGCAAAATAGCACTACCAAAAAATGATGGTGTAAGAGCCAAGGGGCTCGGTCGCCCAGAACCACCCCGTGTCCCTCAAGGCGAGTACGAACTAGGGTATTGGTTCTGAGCGGGTAAATATGTGATCCACCAACCTTGCACAGAGCCGGGCGTCCACCTCCGTGGTCTCAGCAGCTCCTCAATTATCACTCTGAAGATTCCACTGGCGATGTGCCGGTTACGCGTGGCAATGCGGTGGAGGTTTGAAAAGCCAGTAGTAATTATCAGAGCATACACCAACGAGCTGTGTACCAAAGAGGTTTAAATACCTAAGTCGTGCCAATAAGATTGGAGAGCACAATGATCCGCGCAGAAAGTACCGGAGTCGATCGCTCCCCAAAAGAGACACGAAGTGGCTCAACCAGCCACACCATTCTTAAAGATAAGAGAAGCAGAAATGTTTTATGAGTAAGGCTCAATATATCCCTGACATTAAACCTGACAGCTAATATTTTTTCAGGCATAGGTTCCAGGTCTGAGCGGAGTGATACTGAAAGTCCCTCATACTTGATATCCAGGACAAATCAAATCAATGTCTATCAATATCAGTCTGGGTTCTGGAATTTGTGCCTGATATGGTGATATAACAATAACATAACATCTTGGCTATAACATCTAGAACGGAACTCAGTTAGGCGAAATGTGGATGTTCTAGTTTGCTAGTTCGCCTCTGCCTGCCTCTTCAGGGATATAGGCGTTAGTCTCTGTATCATTATATAAAACTAGCCAGGGAACTCAACCCGGATTACCTAAACTGAGCCTATCCTTATCGGCAATAAATAAAATTGCATCAGTACATAACCGGTCAGACGGGCTGGCGCGCTGGCCGTATATCGCACACTCGAACGCAATACAAGATTTTGTAACGATTGCGTCATATCACCTAGATTACTGCACATAAACGGTTTAACACCGATATCAATTCGTAAGATTATTTGTAGGGTTAAGACTTCAAAATTTGACGATATACAGAGTGGCGCCAACCTAACGACAATCAATTTGGTAATAAGTAACATGGGTGTTTTAAATCGCCGCAATAATAAAAATCCTGGTACGTTATTACTTAAAAAACATTTTTAGGACAAAATAAATGGGAAAAATCGGTTACTAAATGTTACACCATTTATACTGTGTAAAGTGTGTGTATGTGTAAATCTACCTGTAGGTAAACTTCAATAGGTACGCGGCGCGTGGCTATCGCATCCAAGTCGTGTCCAAGTCCGTTCTTGTTTGCTAAAAGTATTTTTAACCGACTTCAAAAAAGGAAAAGGTCCTCAATTCGTCTCAATTATGTATGTTACCTGATATCTCCGCCAAATGTGTACCGATTTCAAAATTATTTTTGTGTTCGATAGAGCTTATTCTATGAGTTCCAAATAAATTTGGTCATGATCGGATAAGTATTAAAGTCGGTCCGTTTAGTTTTTTGCTATTATATACGAGTGAATGTCAATTCTATAAAATTATTGTGATAGAGCATTCAACCAATTGATTACTTGACTATGGATGGTTGTATACACATATTTATATGTAATAGCAAAAAAACGAAAAAGAAACCCTTCTGTAAAAACTACATCGACATTGATTGAAAAATGAGGCAGAAATATTTTAAATTCTGCAGTGGGGGCATATTGGAGATATCTCGCTATCCCTTTCCAATGCACGTGCTGTTATGGCATGACGTGATTATACTGATACTTCTCTTTCCCGCAGTTTGAAGGTTACACCAAACTTCAAAGGCTTATTACTTTTTTTTGAGAATATTTCAATATTTCTTTCTGTTATATATTTAAGACGACGTAAAATACATATAAAATTAATTTTAAAAAATGTCAAATACCTAAGTAATTGAAAAAACGAAAGAGGTCCTCAATTCGTCAGTATTATGTATGTTACCCGATATATCTATAACTTGATCATTTGATTGTGTGTAATAGGATATTAAAAACTGTGATTTGTAACATATCTTCTGAGACATTCAAGCAGTGACCGTCAAAATTATTGTGTAATCTGATATTTGTCAATATTTGGATAGATTTTAATGTGTTTGAAATAAATCAGATCCAGTTTAGCAATATTTGATTTTGTTTGGTTTCATGTCCTTTCTCAGGGAGCATTTTTTTATTATATTGTTTTTGTACTACCAGTATTACAGAATCACCTTTTTACAACTTACTCTAAAAATTCAATCAATATTACAACTAAAATCTTGAGATTCAATCCTTTCAAACAGATAATAGATAAACAAAGAAAGTAGCTAAAAGTCTATATTTTTTAATGTCGTATATGGAAATTAAGATTTCATTAAATGTAATAATCGAAAATGCTTTTTCAATTATTTTTGCTATGCATTTTTGGACAACATTCAACTTCTCTAGATGTCAGAAATTCATGACATTTCTGACGTAATTGAGCCAGAAGTTCAAACAAAATGCGTCAGTTTTGGGAAAGGAGACCTGACTTTCCTTTTTTCGCTGCATACGTCTAACAAGGCATATCCCGTAATGGTAGGAGTGTTAAAAGATTAAAAAATATTGTAAGTATAAAAGAAAGGTCAATATGAGAGGAATTATTTAATAAATGTATATAATATTAGGCATTGTAATCATGTATATTAGAGGTTGAACTCATTGTGGACCTTAAATTGTTTTTATTAAATATATTATATATATATTTTCTAATACGCTTGAACAGGATTAATTTATATTAATTACTTTTGTAGCATTTATATACAGCTGAACCTCACTTATTCGAAATTGAAAAATTATTATAGGAATTTAAACATTCAAAAATGTTATGAGCGTTTAACACACTGTACAAAAATTATGAAAAAATTAAATAATAATACATTAAAAAAGTAATTTTATTCGAATAAAGTTGAAATTGTAATTCAATTTATATAAATTATGTAACCTCAATTAAGGTTTGGACATTTGAGGTTGGAATTATTCAACCTCGATTAAAGTTGATATTTAAGGTTGGGATTATTGAACCTCTATCGTTATCGGATAATTGAGGTTCTTCTGTATATAAGCTTCTCAAATAATGTACAACAGCGTGACATATCAGAACCATATTATGTTTGTAAAATTTGCCTCCAAAGATATATTTTCATGATAAATATTAAATATATAAGAGAAACACGTATTTTTGCTGCGCACGTTAATATTTATTTTTGAATACTGTGTATATAAAAGTATTTTTCAAAATATCTGGAGTTATTTTCGACACGTTGCACTGTAGGCAAGGGTTAAGCAGTAAATAACACAAAGTTTGTAACGGCGTCAATCATTGGCGTGACGTCTAAACGTATTTGCTATATCGACAAAACATCAGGGTCTCGATTCTCCAACTGTAAACTAACTTTAAACTGCACCTCATCGCATTTATGAAAATAGACTTAAAGATAACTGTATAAAGAATACTTTCCATACAAAATTTCTTCATTTAACATGATGGGAGTGAAGTAACATTCGAATTTTGCAGGCGAGTGCTGGTCTTTGCACTTAGGGCGACTTGTAGAGCTATTACTAATCTAGAGTTACACCTTATCTCGATTTAACCTACAGCTCACTCCTATCTTTAAATCAAGATTTGAGATAAATAGAGATTTATCGCGAAGCTGCAAGTGGCCCTTAATATTTATTGCGATAATAAACCGTTTCCTACTAGGGATAGGGATCAATATTTATTGACCGTGTAATATGATGTGTAGAATGATAAACAATGAGGTGTAATATGATAAATAGTGAGGTGTAAGATGATTTATTGACTGACCCTTGCCGTTAATTTCATTGGCGCTTTTGCGTCTTTATTTTCAACGGCCGAGACAATGAGTTACTAGACTAAGTGATGTGTGAAAAGCGAATTTTTGTTATTTTCAAGCTTTCGCCGAATTTCGGCGGTTTTGTATTGTTTTGCGTAAATCAGCTCAAACAATTGTAAACGCGGTCGGTGTCTATCATGCAATACAGCTGGCTGTACACGAAGCGTTGGTTTGAAAAACGCTCCGTTTGCCGCCAGCCTTAAGTGTTAAATTAGGACAAATGTGATTCTATCTGAATAGTTGATTATATTTTATCATATTATTATAGTTAAAGGTTTTAAATGTAATATCATAGTTAAGGAATATGTGTTTAGAATAGGCATAAAATAGTAATTTTGATCGCTTATTTTTTTAAAGCAGAATCATAGGTGGCGCTATACATAATAATATCAACCTTGAATATGACTGTCCCACTGCTGGGCATAGATCTTCTCTACTAATGAGGGGTTAGGCCTTAGTATACCACGCTGTAATGCAGGTTGGTAGACTTCACACACCTTCGAAATTCTTATGGAGAAATTCATACATATGTCCTCACGATGTTTTCCTTCACCGTTATAGCAAGCAATAATTCTTAATAAAACTCAGTAAAGTAATTTAAATTTTAATTCCAACAGGTCAATCTGGAAATCTTTGGAGGAGGCCTATGTTCAGCAGTGGACGTTCTATGGCTGTTTATGATGATGATGATGATGAAAGTCAGAGATGCATGCTCTTGGCTTTAGTCTCTAAACGACGACATTCATTTTGGACCGACTTCAAAACAGGAGGAGGTCCTCAATTCGTCAGTATTTTTTTATGTATGTTACGCGATATCTCCGCCAAATGTGGACCGATTTTCAAAATTCTTTTTGTGTTCGATATACCTTATTCTAAGGGTGGTCCCAAATTTGGTGACGATCTACAACGAAAAGTATACCCAAGTCTTAAGCCAAAATAATACCTAAAATCAGTCCCATTATGGTCTCTATGCCAAAAAAAATGTTAAGTGGTAAAGCGATTCTGTAAAGATGTATACCTCTATATACACCGCACCCAGGGCTGTGAACCGGGAGGTTTTGGGTTCGATTTCCAGGTCAGGCGTGGTGTTTTTTAACACTATTTGCCCGGGACTGTATCAGGTATTGTAGTCTGTTGGTTGTAGGCTGTTGTAGTCAGGCAGGCAGCCGGTCGTAAAAACTAAGCCAAATCGTTTCTGCAATATGCTTGAGAAGGTGTATTGAACCGACCCCACATGAAGGTGAGGAGAAAGACCCAAGGCCAGCTCGACCGGTTTGATACTACTGTCTCAGAAAACCGACTAAAAACTGGCAGATCGCTGTTGCATTTTGTTTTATGAGTGAGATTTCCAAAAGCCCAAATCCCACCATTCAGTCCATATTCCCTCATTTTTAAGGCGTCTATGGACGCTGGAGATCACTTACCATCAGGTGACCCACGTGCTCGTTTGCCAATATGCCAAATTATGTATAGTGCCACGTTGATTTGACGCATAATACCTTACTACAATAATTTATGACGAATTATTTAAACTACTTACGTACATTTCTGACAGTTTAAGTTCATAGCATGTTAGTATATAATTATTGCTAAGTTATTTATCAATATATAAAATGTTGAACATTAAATTGTATTGTGTATTTACTACATTAATTATTCCCAATAAAACATATTGAGTTAAAGGGGGTTTTTATTGGGTAACCCCAAATCACTTCATGTTTACCTAAAGTAAAAGATCTTTCTTATTTTTTTTAAATAATGGCTTCTATCATGGCCAATGTCAAATTAAATAGAACAATAATCAAGCTTTCGCAGTGACCATCATACTCAGATGTGGACGTTTTAAAGACCCTGCTGAGATTATGGTGGCAATTCCTTCCAGTGCGATGCATCTAAGATGACCTTCACTCAGCGAATCGACCAAACAAAGACAGCAAACGCACCAAACAAACCTGTAACCTATAACCTGTTAAAATTTTCCACATTATACTGTCCATCTTCGCTGAAGTTTGGTGCATAAAACCACATCTCTTTAAAACAACAAACACAAATCGAGGCAATAATATGAATTAATTTTAACAATCGACGCCCTCTTGTCAGAATTCTCGTCAAAATCCAAGCAATATCTTTAGTTGACATTAAAGATAAGACATATATACATTGTGAAATATCGCTTGCTATAACGGTGAAGGAAAACATCGTGAGGTAACCCACACTTTGTGTGGTTCGTGTCCTGGATCAGTCAGTGTATATACTATTCTCTTGAGGGCTTGAGATATATGATGATTGGATGTGAGGGTATGAAAGTACATCCCTGTGTCCGCATCGGTCATGCGCCTGTCTTTTTTTTTAGACTGACAAACGAGCAGATGGGTCACCTGATGGTAAGTGATCTCCATCGCCCAAAGACAAGACACAAAGAATCATGCGTGCGTTGCCAACCTAAAATGAGAGAATGGAAAAGGGATTGGGCAAGGAAGGGGGGAAATGAGCCTCCAGAAATCTCACTCACCGAACGAAACGCGACAGCAAGCTGCCACTTTGCGTTGTTTTGTATGGGTGAGACAGTGGTATCAAACCGATCGTGCCGGCCCATTCGTGCTGTAGACGTTACTGTCTACAGCGTGGCTCTACCATTCTGTCTTGACGCAAACCCCTCGATTTGCTTCTTCCCTCTGCGAAGTGTGAACCATAAAAAGGCCGGCATGATTCTGGTGACCGCTTTCACTGAGACATTCGGTGGTCGCTGATTTTTTGGACTGCTGTGCTTACCATTATAAAAAAGTAAAACGAGAAAAATAGAAATTTTGTATTTTTTATTGAATAACTTTTCTATTTATGTATATCACAAACATTATAATTAGGCAGGTATTCAAGTAAAAAAGCCGATATTCTAAAAAAATCACAAAAATAATATGATTTTTGCAGTCGACTTCTCGTCAACTGATATTCGAACTGGTTTTTTTGAATTTGGTTTGGATTTGAGACCAATTTTGGACCACTTGGTGGTAGTGCTTAGGCTTTAGGCTTCTCCGCGGCCTTTTCGCCTTCTGGGGGAGGAGTGGGGAGCTCAGGGTACTCCAGCTTAGCTCCGTCCTCGCAGGTGAAGATTGGACAGCAGCCGGGGAAAGGTGCGGTTTTGTTGGTCTTGTCTGAAAAAGAAATCCCATGTCAGTGAACCCATAATAAAGAACATAACATAACATAAGCTCATGCCTGTATCCTCGAAGGGGTAGGCAGAGGCGCACTAGCGAACTAGAACACCCACATTTCGCCGAGCTTAGTTCCGTCCCAGATGTGATAGGAGGCGAGCCTATCGCCATATCGGGCACAAATTCCAGACTCCGGGCTGATATAGAAAAATCCAATATCACTTTGCCCGACCCGGGATCGAACCCGTAGTCGTATTGAAATACCACCACGCCACCGAGGCAGACAATAAAGAAATATTTTGTAAATATGTAAGCTTGGTTTTAACAGAGACTGGCAAACGAGCAGATGGGTCACCTGATGATAAGTGATCTTCACTGCCTATAGACACTCAAGACACAAAAATAATCATGGGTGCGTTGCCAACCTAAAAGGAGGGAATGGAAGGGGAGGGATACGGGATTGGGAGACAGTGGTATCAAACCGGTCGAGCGAGCCATTCATGCTCTAGACCTTACTGTCTACAGCGTGGGTCTACCACTCAATAAATTATCATCATCATCAGCCACAGGACAGAAGCGGCCAGCATCCAACTACTTTCAGTCTTCCTAACCATGACAGATCATCTGATGTCAATACCCTGGCCTGATGCACTCGATTATTCACGAAATTCAGACTGCACACCTTCGAAATTCCCATCTTTTTTCTTTCTACCTGCCCTTATCCCACCTTAATGTGAGGTCGGCGCAACACACATTTTCAAGCATGTTGCAGAGAGGATTTGGATTAGTTTTTACGACCGGCCGCCTACCTGACGTCAACCATCTATGAGGGATCCAGACCTGGTCAAATTAAATTAGAAAATTAGCTTTGCCCGACCTGGGAATCGAACCCAGGTCCTCCCGGTCCACAGCCCATACATGCTGCCACCAGACCGAGGAGGCGACTACCTTCGAAATTCCCATCATCATCATCATCAGCCATAGGACTTCCACTGCTGAACATAAGTCTCCCCCAAAGATTTCCAGATCGACCTGTTGGAAGCGGCTGTAACCGATATAAATCAAAGGTATTAACTAACCAGTGTCCAGCTTGCATTTAGGGTTAGCGAGCGGCAGTGGGCCACAGTCTTCCACCAGCTCCAACAGCCTCGGGGGCTGGTCTTCACTGAGGACGCAGGTGCTGCGGCCGCAGAAGGGGGACAGCTCCCAGGTGTTGCCAGGCTCGACGGTGGCACAGCGCGTTGATGCGAAGCACGTACCGGGGAAGTCTAGAGACAAAAATCATCAGGCTAAGTATTTTTTATAACATAACATACATAAACATAAGCTCACGCCTGTATCCCCGAAGGGGTAGGCAGAGGCGCACTAGCCAACTAGTACACCCACATTTCGCCGAGCTTAGTTTCTGTTGTTGTAGTTAATGAACCATGACTATAATTCCAGTAGGAATGCCATAACTTAGTAGGCATGCAGTAATTTTCTATGACTATAATTCAGTAGACATGCTGTACTAATCACACATTAGGCGGGAATTACGACTTTGAGTTGGACTTTAGAAAATGAAAGAATGCAATGCTTCACTGAATTGAAATGTTTAAATAATCTTGATCTTTTTACCGCAGCACTATTTATTTTCATGAAAAAGTGGCAACATTCGAAATGTCAGTTTAATCCGTTTAATTAGCAATCCTACTATAGTAGTATAGTATATATAGTCACAGGAGTCTTTGAAACAGAGTCGCGGGTAATTACTAGCTAATACTATGCATAAAAATTGCCTAGCACATTAGTGCGAGTAAAAGGTAACTTTCTTATGCAGTTTCCATTTGTTTAAGCTCTTCGGATGTGCAAATAATGTACCGTAAACTCATGAGTAAACTGATGACTCTCACAAGCTTAGGTCCTGTAAGTTGGTTTATTGTTTTTTTTTTTAAATAAATAACACCCAACAGTCACACACATAGTCCTGACCTCACACTAAGATACTAGTCTTGTGTCGTGGGTATCAGGAACTACGAGACACTTTCGGACGCAACACCCAGACCCGAAACAAACACATTTGAATAGCCTAGTGGCTGAGCAGGAATATTTTTGACATTCATATCAAGCTCGATCTGGTCTATGACATTTGTGTGAAATATTAACCAAATGTCATCAGTGCCCAGCGAGGTCAATACGAATTCGATTATCAAAATGTTCCTGCTCGTATATACGTATATATTCTATACATATTATATACGTGGCTCGAATTGATAACCTCCATTTTTTAAGTCGGTTAAAAAACCGGTTAGAGGACACTCTTATGACTACATTAAAGCCATAATACCCGCCCACTTGGTTCAATTAGGACAATTGATTCTAAAATTAGTATCTCACTCCTACACACTTCCTTACTTTACCTAAACCACTAGAATAGTCTGAGCCAATGATTCATTCCAGCGACTACATACACTAAATAGACACCTAATGTTCGACATTTCTCCTCAAACCAAGTCTGTCAACTAGCCGAGCTATGAGGAAGCGGGGTACTCAAAATTATCGACACCACCGTGTCGTTCAAGGAGGCATTCATTCTTTCTACCTGCCCTTATCCCACCTTAATGTGGAGTCGGCGTGAGACACTTTTTCAAGCATGTTGCAGAAAGGATTTGGCTTAGTTTTTTCGACCAGCTGCCTGCCTACATCAACCCCGTCTGAGGGATAAAGCCTGTCGTTCAAGGGGGCATTATAATATTTTTATAGATGTTTTTTAATTCGAAATATGTGGTTGGTACTGATGTGAATGCATTGAGCGGTCTGTTATATCAGATGTTATAGTCAGATGTATTATCAGATGTAGGTCGCCTGTAATGCGGCGTCTATTCGAGTGTGGCGTCGTTGATTCATTCGAACCGTGACGAATTTGTTAGTCAGTTTTTGGGAATTTCACGCATTGTTGGTCGAAATATTTTAGAAATATGTAGATAAGATAAGAATGTTTAATTTAAATTCCAAAGGCATGAAGATTTTAGTGGCGAAGGGTGACAATTTCCAAAAAGATAGCCGATGCTAGTTTCTGTTTTATGTTTATTAAATGATAATTAAATTATTTATAATAAAAAAATAACTTCGCGGGCTAAAGAACCTCAATTATTGTTTTAATTTTAACTTAATTTCCTCATGACCACCTAAAAAAAATATGAATGACAGATAAAAGTTTGTATGGAAGTGAACATTTTTCGTTGTAATTTTGTCAATTTGGAACATATAACACGTTAAAAGGGTAACGAGGTGTGTCACTATGCCCCTTACTTATAAAAATATTTAAGCGCTGCTTATCTTTAACCGTAGGTTGTCCCTTTCATTTTTAAACAATGTAACACAAGGTAAAAAGTAACAGGCTATTCTTAGCCTCGACTGCCTCGGTGGCGTGGTTGTATTTCAGTACGACTACCGTCCTGAGGTCTCGGGTTCGATCCCCGGGTCGGGCAAAGAGATATTGGATTTTTCCATATCAGCCCGGAGTCTGGAATTTGTACCCGATATGGCGATAGGCTCGCCCCCTATCACATCTGGGACGGAACTAAGCTCGGCGAAATGTGGGTGTTCTAGTTCGCTAGTACGCCTCTGCCTACCCCTTCGGGGATACAGGCGTGAGCTTATGTTATGTTATGTCTATTCTTCGCGAAAAGATAAACGAAAACGTTTTTATAAGTAAGGCCAATTAAATACTGCTCCAGACAAAGCGATGCAATATAATAATAAAACTTTATTGCAGACACATGATCCATATTGTTATTGTTAACCTATTTATTACTGATAGTTAGGCCAATTTATAATTTACAAAAAATATCGTACGTAATAATTTAGTTAGTTTATTTTTTTTCTGTTTTCTTTCACACAGCAATTGCAAAGTAATTTTGCTTCTTTGAGATTGCAATCCATTGTCTATTATGTTTGTGGCAGATGATGCATTAAAGTGCATCTTTAGAGGTGGTTTCATCATACCACATTATAAAGTAATAAATGAATGCCAGTCTATGGAGGTCGATTAAATGGCGCGCCGCTCACCGCACGATGACATTTGCAGAACTAATGCAGGTTACCTAGGGTTTCAACATTTTAGACTATCGCCTGCAGTGACGTGCACAGTTGTTCAGTTCAGGGTAGACAAAAATACATTAATAATAATAAATAAATAATAAATAGGTACACCCAACAGTCACACACCTAGTCCTGACCCCACACTAGGTGTATCGTGGGTGTCAAAGACTATGAGAGACTTTTGGTATCGCAACACCCAGACTTGAAACAAATATATGTGGGCCACACAAACATCTGTCTCAATGCTGGTATCGCACCCGCGGCCTCTCGCTTCACAGCCGGCTACTCGCCCGCTGCGCCACGGAGGCTGTCAAATAAATCTTTTTTCATTCCTCATCATCATCAGCCACAGGACGTCCACTGCTGGACATAGGCCTCAAAAGTTGTGACCGTGGTCATAAGTCATTGGTCGTATTTGAAACATACGCGCAAGGTCATGCCTGCGTAACAATATTTGGACAATAAAATTGTCTTACGTGATTCTTCAACATTCATAGAACATTCTAAAGTGTAATTTGTAATAAGCGCCCTCACATTGTAAGTAGTAGTTGGCGTTACTGACGTTTGACACCAATTTTTCTACCGACGTCCAAAAAGGAGAAGGTCATCAATTCGCCTGTATTTTTTAATGTATGTTACGCGATATCTCCGCCAAATGTGGACCGATTTTCAAAATTCTTTTCGTATTCGATAGAGCTTATTTCAAGGGTGATCCCACATAAATTTGGTCACGATCGGATTTGAAGTCGATCTGTTAAGTTTTTAAACTTGTGATTACAGCCTCCGTGGCGCAGTGGGCGAGTATCCGGCTGTGAAGCGAGAGGCCGCGGGTTCGATTCCCGCATTGAGACAAATGTTTGTGTGGCCCACAGATATTTGTTTCAAGTCTGGGTGTTGTGAGACCGCAAGTCTCACATAGTTTCTGATACCCAAGATACAGGTTATATCTAGTGTGGGGTCAGGACGAGGTGTGTGACTGTTGGGTGTATTTATTTATTATTATTTCTGTGGAAACTGGCTTCATAGCCCCTCTATATCACTAATATGAAATCTCTTTGTTATAAACAAAGCAATAGATTAACGAGAGCGTGTATCCTATGCGGTATTTCACAACGATATTAACCGACTCGAACAATGGTATGCGTGCTCTGTGAACTGTGGGACCGTGATCTAGATTTTAGATTATCTGTATGGGAATTTGACGCTTTTGGTATTTATCATCTGAGTTTAAAAGATAAACAGTTTGTATTTTTAACTGACTTCAAAAAATTACCTCAATTCGTCTGTATTTTTTTATGTATGTTATGTGATATCTCCGCCAAAAGTGGACCGATTTTGACAATTCCTTTTGTGTTCGATAGAGCTTATTTCAAGGCTGGTCCCATATAATTGTTCATTATTATTATCATACATATTTGGTCACAAAATTATATATTTTGACAGCATATATTTCGCGATTGGGGCTATGAATTCGGTTATTAAATTAAACTTTGTAATTATTATAATATATGATCCGCCTAGTGGCAGTATATCGGCTGTGAACCGGGAGGTCCTGGGTTCGATTCTCAGGTCGAGTAGGAAGTTTTTTTGACATGATTTGGCCAAGACTGGATCCTCCAGACTGCAGCATCGTAGTCCGTCAAGCGGGCAGCTGGTTGTAAAAAACTAAGCCAAATTCTTTCTGCGATATGCTTGAGAAAGTGAGCACCGACTCCCCACTGAGATTAAATAAGGGCAGGTATAAATAAAGAATGAATACTATAATATTGCATTGTTATTGCCAAGAATCATTATGTAAGATTGCAAAATCGTTCCCAATAAACGCAGTGATACTTAATCTGACTACAACTTTCACTGTTGCGTGATTGGATTCATTATTAAGACTGTAGTTTTAGCTGTAGCCATCAATATATTATTCCCTAGATGCACAGTTCTTTGCAAATATCCTCCTAAAAAGTGTCCAGAAATAAAACAAAGAAAACGATCACAAGTTGTAATTAAATCAACACAAATATTACCTTATGCACGTGTTATAAAGTAGGTTTTTAAACGAAATGAGCAAGCGTTCTTTAATTTGAATTTTGAAATTGAATTCTATCGACGTCCGACTGTATGCAGAACGAGTGCTTAAGCACTTCTTTGCTGTCCCATTTTCGAAGCGTCACCTGTGCATCTAGGTAAATAATATATCGATGACTACAGCGGTTAAAATTAATCAATCTATAGATCGATCTATGTAAATATAATCTATAACATAATAATTCTGTCACTATTTAATAATGATATAATAACAATATTGGCCCTGTTATATTACTCTCTGCTGGACACGGGCCTCCTCTACTAATAAGAGGAATTAGTCCAGGCTGGCCTAATGCGGGTTGGTAGACTTCACATACCTTTGAAATTCTTGTGAAGAAACTCTCGGGTATGCAGCTTTCCTCTCGATGTTTTCCTTCACCGTTATAGCAAGCAATAATTGACAATGAAAATCTCACTGGAAATCTCACTCCCTGAACGAAACGCGACAGCAAGATGCCACTTTACGTCGTCGTTGTAGTCGTCTGTGAGACAGTGGTATCAAACCGGTCGAGCCGGCCCACTCGTGCTGTAGACGTTACTGTCTATAGCGTGGCTCTACCACTCAATTTGCCGTAGATGTCAGATGTAATATTGGGCACAAATTCCAGAATCCGGAGTGATATTGAATAGATAAACTGAATATCACTTAACCCAACCCTGGGATTGAACCCGAGACCCCAGGACTACCGATTCGTACCGCGTACCCAATACAAACACGCCACCAAGACAGTCGACTTTGAATCAAAATACTGCATAAAATTGTTTTAAAATAAAATATTACACATAACTCTGAAAGGAACTTTAAATTGTAAAGTCATTCCCCTGTCAAAGATTTCCTCGAAGTAGACCAATTATGAACAAGGCAAAACCACGCTTCAATGCAATCGAAAGTGATATAGGAAATACGTTTTTACGTGTGATTTATCGCTTAGTACACGCGAGTTTTATAAAATACTAAAAACAAGATAAAAATGCGTAATAAAACTGTATTTTATAATAGGAAATACACTGGTTAACAAGATTTATTTATAATCACCGGTTTAAAAACTTGACGGACCGGCTTCAAATCCGATCGTGACCAAATTTATATGGGACCCTTGAAATAAGCTTTGTCGAACACAAAAATCGGTCCACATTCGGCGGAGATATCGCGTAACATACATAAAAAAATACAGACGAATTGAGGACCTTCTCCTTTTTGGAAGTCGGTGTGAATATAAGTAATAAAACTGTATTTTGTAATAGGAAATACACTGGTTAACAAAATTTATTATTTATAAAAGGGTAGTACAATTACTTTGATTAAAAACAACCTACATTGCGGCTTTGAAGGGTAAAGTGTAATTAATGTGTCGGCCATTTTGTTATTAATTTGATTTATTGTTCATCTTCAAACTTTAGACGTACTTCATTATAAATAACATTATATATTAAAATAATAATCACATAAAATTAGACATAACATAACATAAGCTCACGCCTGTATCAGACATGATATCAGACATGATATCTACGTGATACGTAGCCCATGACAGAGAACAGTGGAAAAAGATGGGAGAGACATTTACCCAGTAGTGGGACACAATAGGATAGAAAAGAAAAAAGAAGAATATTTTTTCAAGATACTTCTCCACTGTCGACCAGTGTACATAATTAATGCTCCACGTTACGTAGCCCTAAGGGAAATGAAGCAATGAAGGAAACATTACGACAGTGTCACGGGTGGAGGGACAGTAACCGTCCGTGTCGCAACGTATGAAGCAACTCTACCGTGTGTGTAGTTATAATTGATTGTTATCGCTTGAAGTTAGGACGGATATGGACGTGAAAAAAGACGGATGGAGCGCTAGCACCATTGAAAGTGAAACAGGATTTTCGGCCCATTCGATCGACACGTATTGGCGGCGACTGATCGAATAAGCCTCCGCGGCGCAGCGGGCGAGTACCCGGCTGTGAAACGTGAGCTCGCGGGTTCGATTCCCGCACCGAGACAAATGTCTGTGTGACCCATAGATATTTGTTTCGGGTCTGAGTGTTGTGAGACCGAAAGTCTCTCGTAGTTCCTGATACCCACGACACAAGACTCGATTTTAGTGTGGGGTCAGGAGTATGTGTGTGACTGTTGGGTATATTTATATATTTATATAAGCCGAAAACCTAGGGGGGTGACTCCTGACGCTCGATTCGAACTTGAATTCGATTCGGTTTTATTTATTGACTTAATATTCCACCGAAATCGAGTTAAAAAGTGCATTCATGTCACGTTAACAATTACCAAATGACAAGTTCTCGAATATTACAACACCTAGCGAAGCCAAAAACATATCACTTATGGAAACATGTAACAGCGAGGTGCCACTTTACGTCGGTTTTGAGACGGTGGTATCAAACCGGTCGAGCCGGCCCAATCGGTCTGTAGACTAGGCAAGTTCAAGGAGTTTAATCGTATTTACAACGATCAAATTGAATAACCTTGATCTATCTTTATGATTTATTGTTGACATTTGCATATTATTTATGATTCATTTGACAAACGTGTATTCTATCAATTAATAATTTAGCATATTTTAGCAGTTATGATATTATTTATGTTAATTATAATATTACGTCGCCTCCTTGGTCTACTGACAGCGTATGATCGGGAAGTCCTGGGTTCGACTCCCAGGTCGGGCAATACGGTTTTGGTAACATGATTCGTATCAGAAGAGTTGGCGGTAGAGGCCGGCCGTAAAAACTAAGTCAATTGCTTTCTGCAACGTTCGTAAAAAGGCGTATTCAATTGACCATACTGGAGTTTAACAATAAAAAAGAAAAAAATAAAAAAAAATGTACTCTCAATGTTTTAACTTAAGGAAAAGGCATGCAATTTTTTACTAAAAAAAATAAAACATGGTTCCAAGTAACTACATGAGTAAAGTAAGAGTAAGTAAGTAAGTAAGTATACGTGTAAGTAAGTATAAGTAAGTAAGTAAGTAAGTAAGTATACTACGAAAGTTCAGGTATTAAAATTAATTTCCCCGATATACTTTCTTATAGTCTCGGTTCCTTCAGGCACTCCCTATTTAAAATATATAATAATATATAATATTCTGTTAATATTACTGTTAATTTATTATCGTGATTTACAACTTAATTAATTATTTATGTTATATAAGTAATGTTTTAGTATATAGTAATAGTTATAGTATATAGTTGTATGTTTTGTTATTTCGTTTTAGTATTTTTGTGTAATTGTCCCGCCAGTTCGAATTGGGTATATCCTGTAATGACTGTGTGTGTTGAATAAATAAATAAATAAATAAATAAATAAATAAATAAAAACTTAGTAACTTAATGTAGCACCAAAAGAAAAATTCCTTTTACAAATGTCATGCATGTCTCTTACCCGTGTGATTACATTGTACCGCAAAATTTAAGTGTTACCGTATAATTTTTTTTTTTGTTTATGTAATTTACTCTGTTGGCATGCTAATATAAATAAAATAAAATAAAATAAAAAATACGGTTACTGACAAACTTGTTGCCCAAACGGGAAACGAACTCCGGACCTCGCGTTTAAAACCAGTCGTCGGGACGAATTTCCGATTTCCTCATTCGAAATATTACGTAACGTTTTTGTCATTTAATAAGCTTTGCAAAATATTATAATTTTTTTTTTATAGCAGAAACTGGCAAACGAGCAGATGGGTCACCTGCTGGGTTACCACCACCTCTTATAGCAGTATTATTATAATCGTTCTTCGTTTGTTTTGTATGGGAATCGGTACAAGTAAAATTATAATAATACTGCTATAAGAGGTGGTGGTAACCCCCCTGATGGTAAGTGATCTCCACCACCTATAGACACTCAAGCACTAAGAATCAAGGGTGCGTTGACAACATAAAAGGAAAGGAATAGGGAGGAAAGGGAGGGGAGAATTGGGCCACCGGAAGTCTCACTCACAGAACGAAACGCAACAGCAGGCTGCCACTTTTCGTCGATTTTCCGTCAATGGTATCAAATCCGTCGAGACGGCATTTTTGGTATAGACATTACTTCTTAAACATAACTCTACCACTCAAATTACTGATTTTATAATACAACTCAGATCCCTATCCTTATATCTTCAATCTGTCCTGTGCTGCAATGCAGAAAGAATTTGGCTTAGTTTTTACCGGCTTCCTGCCTATCAACCCTCTTTAGAAGAACCAATCCCGGGTAAATCGTTTAAGAAATACACACGACCTGGGAATCAAACCCAAGATAACGCGGTTCACAGCCATACAATGCCAGTAAACCAAGGCCATCTTTCTATCTGCCTTTATCCCACCTTAATGTGGGGTCGGCATAGCACACTTTTTCAAGCATGTTGCAGAATAGATTTGCCTTAATTTTTATGACCCTCTGCCTGCCTGGCGTCAACCCCCTTTAAGAGATCCAGTCCAGGCAAATTAAATGAGAAAATTAGCTTTGCCCGACCTGAGAATCGAACCCAGGACCTCCTGGTCCACAGCCCTATGCTGCCACTAGATCAAGGAGGCGACTAGTTATAGAACAACTCAGATAAACATAACATAACATAAGCTCACGCCCGTATCCCCGAAGGGCTACGCAGAGGCACGCTAGCGAATTAGAACACACACATTTCGCCGAGCTTAGTTCCGTCCCTGATGTGATAGGGGGCGAGCCTATCGCCATATCGGGCACAAATTCCAAACTCCAGGCTGATATGGAAAAATCCAATATCACTTTTCCCGACACTGGAGATCGAACCCAACCCAACTCAGATCCCTACCCTTATACCTTCAATGTTGGGTCCTGCAATGCAGAAAGGATTTGGTTTCGTCAATCCTCTTTAAAAAATCCAGTCCCGGATAAATCTTGTTAGAAAAGCACCCGATCCGGGAATCGAACCCAAGACCACGCGGTTCACAGCCACTAAACCAAGGCCATGATGAATGTTAATTGTCACATTCACCATGGCCTAAAAAGATCTTTCGAGAATCTTTCTTTCAAGGAAGTTGCTCGCTCCAGTTCCTGACGGCCTTATGTTTCTGAGTCATAAGTGAGAGGCGTCACCTTGAGTAAGTGAACGCCTGGTTGAGGAAAATTGTTATGTCACTTACAAAAACTGGTCAATTGTACCGAGAAATAGATCACTTATATTACGCGTTACACTAAAATAGAGTGTTTATGAAGCCTGTGCAAAACACATACACAAAATATGTTATTTCTACAATTTTCTATGGTCCATTGATACATGAGCAAAAGACAATCAAAAACCTTATTTTGTTTGGGTGGTTTTTGTGTTTTGTTTCGAAAATACATGTGCAGGAGACGCGCCTGTAATGGATCAATTTTATCCAATTGTGACTTATATGGGACCACCCTTGGAATATGTAGATATCGTGTAACATACATAAAAAACAGACAAATTAAGTATCTCCTTTTTTTAAAATAATCAATATGCACGTGGTATAAAGTAACTTTATAAACGAAATTAGCAAGCGTTCTTAAATTTGAATTTTGAAATTTAGAAGTCCATCGGCGACGGCGAGCCATCGGCGTGACGATGGCTCGCCCCATATCACACCTGGGACGGAAATAAGCTCGGCGAAATGTGGGTGTTCTAGGTCGGTAATGCGTTTCTACCTACTCCTTCGGGGAAACAGGCGCGAGCTTATGTTAAGTTTTAAAAAAAAAATTGAAATCTAAATCCGTCACTATATTAATGAAGCGACATAAATTAAAATAAATGGGTAATTTACTAGTCCATATTCCGGCCCATAAAAGGACACCATTTTGTCTCATAAATATTTAACCATTGACATTTCTTGGTAGGAAAAGGAAGTGACATTTTGACGATGACATTTGGTTTTTTATTTGTCAGCTTATGTAATCGCTTTTGTGTAATGACAAAAGAATAATAACGACTTGGCATAAGCAAAACGTGTTTACTTTGAGGCTGGTTCCGCCATTTTAGTTTCTTGATCTATTTACATGTACGTTGTCACCGTGTCATAAGATTTAAATTAATAATTAATCATTTTTATTATAAATATAGGTTTTTATTTAAAATAATACTAATTTTGGAATGTGAAGAAGATGCCTAACTGTTATATTAATGGGATCTTTCTTTCGTAAAGTCGCCATTTTGGTTTCGTTCCATACATTAGCAATGCTTTATTTAGTTATGCCTCGTCCTCTATATTATTTTGTCTAAGATGATAACCAACTCAGATGTTTTAATTCATTTGTTATTATATGATAGCTATTACTCGCGACTCTCCTAAGTCTAGTGGCAGCGTGCTGTGGACCGCGAGGTCCTGGGTTCGCTAATCGATTCCTATGTCAGGCAAAGCGAGTTTTCTAATTTGATTTGCCCGGTACGGAAACCTCCAGAGAGGATTGACGCCAGACAGGCAGCCGGTCG
Organism: Clanis bilineata; assembly: GCA_036417725.1. Taxonomy (NCBI): domain Eukaryota; kingdom Metazoa; phylum Arthropoda; class Insecta; order Lepidoptera; family Sphingidae; genus Clanis; species Clanis bilineata. The sequence continues at coordinate 4,083,743 of CM071165.1, forward strand.
TAAAAACTATGCCGAATCCTCTCTGCAACATACTTGAAAAAGAATGTTGCGCCGCCCTCACATTGTGAGATAAGGACAGGTTGGAAAAAAAATAGAGGTAATAATGTTTAGGGACAAATATGTTGGACCGACTTCCAAAAAGGAGAAGGTCCTCAATTCGTCTGTATTTTACCGTAGTCGTACCGAAATACAACCACGCCACGGATGCAGTCAAAGCTGTAACGTAACGTAAGCTCACGCCTGTATCCCCGAAGAAGTAGGCAGAGGCGCACTAGCGAACTAGAACCCCCACATTCCGCCGAGCTTAGTTCCGTCCCAGATGTGATAGGGGGCGAGCCTATCGCTATATCGGGCACAAATTCCAGACTCCGGGCTGATATGGAAAAATCCAATATCACTTTGCCCAACCCGGGGATAGAACCCGAGACCTCAGAACCGTAGTCGTACCGAAATACCACCACGCCACTGAGGCAGTCAAAGCTGTAATTAACGTATATTTCATACACATCGTTATGTACAGTTATTAACAGTGTTATTAATTTTAACAAGTTTTCGACATCTGAATAACAGATAATTATAATTTAAAATTCAAATTATCAGACTACAGTTATGGAGATGACTCCATTGTTAAGAATATTTTTCGTTAACCAACTGACTTTAATAATCATAAGTTTAAAAACTTAACAGGACGACTTCAAATCCGGTCGTGGCCAAATTTATATGGGACCACCCTTGAAACAAGCTCTATCGAATACAAAAAGAATCTGTCCACATTTGGCGGAGATATCGCGTAACATATGTACATAAAATAATCACAAGTTTAAAAACTTAACTGACTGACTTCCAACTTGAAGCAATCGTGGCAAAATTTATATGGGACCACCCTTGAAATAAGCTCTATCGAATACAAATATAATCTTAAAAATCGGTCCGCATTTGGCGGAGATATCGCGTCACATACATAAAAAAAATAGAGACAAAATAAGGACCTCTTCCTTTTTGGAAGTCGCTTGAAAAATACAAATTTGTACCACCTTTTTGAAATATATGTAGTTTTAAAGAAGTGAAATATGAAACGATCGTTCACCTTTCAGCCGAATCGAATCAAAAGCTATTATCGATCGACTTCCAAAAAGGAGGTCCTCAATTCGTCTGTATTTTTTTATGTATGTTACTCGATATCTCCGCCAAATGTGGACCGATCTTCAAAATTCTTTTTGTGTTCGATAGAGATTACTTCAAGGGTGGTCCCATATAAATTTGGTAACCAAACCAAATTTTCAAGTCGGTAAATTCAATTTAAACTTGTGATTATAAAAAGTGAAATATTAACGATCGTTCACCTTTCAGCCGAATCGAATCAAAAGCTATTATTACAAAACGAATGCTCCCCTTCACTGACGCTTTCAAACTTTCACAAGAAGCGATTTGTTGCGATATTGATGCCTCTCACATTAGTCTGGAGTCTAAACTTAGTGTTGAAACTTAGATAACTCATCTCTAATATTTTACCAAAGAATTCAATTGGACAAAGGCGGGACAACAGCACGAAATCTGTGATCGATGATCACAAACTGATTTCTTAAGTTTACGCGAATATTATACATTGAAATAAAACTATTTTTACGGATTCTATCACGATTAGGTTTTAATTATTATTCCCGACGTTTCGAAGGCTTTGCAGTCTTCGTTGTCACGGGTCAAACTGAAACGTCAAACGTCGGGAATAATAATTAAAACCTAATCGTGATAGAATCCGTAAAAATAGTTTTATTTCGATGATCACAAGTTTAGAAACTTAACTGACCGACTTCCAATTTACCGATCGTGACCAAATTTATATGGGACCAAATTTATATGACACATATATATGTTACATAAGCGTATGGGCCACCGGAGGCTGAGCCGCCCGTGACTATTGTGTATTGGCAGCCAAAACAATTTACGTCCACCCCATGTGCTATCTATGTGTAGCATGTTGCGAGGGCGCTTATAACAATTAGTGAATGTGGAATAAAATAAATAAATATACCAAACACACACATAGTCCTGACCCCACACTCATAACATCATCGTGAGTGTCAGAGACTATGAGAGATTTTCGGTCTCACAACACCCAGACTCGACAACTTTCGACAGCCTCCGTGGCGCAGTGGGCGAGTAGCCGGCTGTGAAACGTGAGGTCTTGGGTTCGATTCCCGCACCGAGACAAATGTCTATGTGGCCCACATATATTTGTTTCGGTTCTGGGTGTTGTGAGACCGAAAGTCTCTCGTAGTTCCTGATACCCACGACACACGACTCGATCTTAGTGTGGGGTCAGGACTATGTGTGTGACTGTTGGGTGTATTTATTTATTTATTTATTTAGACTTGAAACAAATATCTGTGGGCCAAACATTTGTCTCAATGCGGGAATCGAACCCGCGGCCTCTCGCTTCACAGCCGGCTACTCGCCCACTGCGCCACGGAGGCTGTCATATCATAATAAATATCATAGACTCGGTCTTATTACTTTACTCAAACAAGTTTCCAAACTTGAATAAACTGGTTGATCTAATTTCAGATTTTATTGGCCATAATTGGCTCACAGCTGCTTAGTTAAATGTCAAACGCTTAGTAAGCTTGTATCTATTTGAGAATATATTTTTAGCATAACATGCTAGCTGTAGTCTGCAGATTTACTCTTGTAAAATCACATGCTTGCATAAAAATGATACGGCAGCTTTCAAATTCATAAATATAATAATAATATTAGCCCTGTAATATTACTGTCCCACTGCTGGGCACAGGCCTCCTTTACTATTGAGAAGGGTTAGGCCTTAGTCTACCACGCTGGCCTAATGCGGGTTGGTAGACTTCATATACCTTCAAATTCCTGTGAAGAAATTCTCGGATATGCAGGTTTCCTCACGATGTCCTTCACCGTTGTAGCAAGCGATATTTCACAATGAAAATACACATAGAAAAGTCAGAGGTGTATGCGTCATTTCGAGGTTGGTTTCGAACCTCCGACACTTGTCTCGGCAGTCCATACCATTCCCAACTGAACTATCGCTGCTGATTAATAAAATATCATAACATTTAATATCTAATTCATATTAATTGACAAATATCGGAAGAAAAAGATAAATGCCATAAAAATGAAAAGACTTCATTTTAATTACATTTATATTAAAAAAATATTCTTATTATTATATTTAAGGCCAGACCAGTATCAGAATCTTGACCTAGAGACGTGGCAATAATAATAGCCAGTTGGCAACTACCGACGTTTATTGCAATATTATGTAAATGTGTGGAAAATAACAAACTGGCAATAATAATCATAATGTTATGATTTGTATTATTACTGACTATATGACAGTATATTATGTTTTAAATTAAGAATTAAATAGAAAATACGTTCTTTGAATCAGTCAAATGCCCGTAAGATGTATGTTTTTTTTTATATTATACGTATCAAATTAAGAAAGTCCTGAATTGTGTATTTTTTGCTATCGTTTTTTTATGACTGCCTCAGTGGCGTGGTGGTATTTCGGTACGACTACGGTTCTGAGGTCTCGGGTTTGATCCCCGGGTCAGGCAAAGTGATATTAGATTTTTCCATATCAGCCCGGAATCTGGAATTTGTGCCCGATATGGCGATAGGCTCGCCCCCTATCACATCTGGGACGGAACTAAGCTCGGCGAAATGTGAGTGTTTTAGTTCGCTAGTGCGCCTTTGCCTACCCCTTCGGATACAAGCGTGAGCTTATGTGTTTTTATGCATCAATAAACATACAGGATTATGTATGTCAGCGGCGAAGGGTCGATATAACACGATTCCCACTGGCGATCAGGCTTTCCATCAGGCGAGTAGCCGGCTGTAAAGCGAGAGGCTGCGGGTTTGATTCCCGCATTGAGACAAATGTTTGTGAGGCCCACAGATATTTGTTTCAAGTCTGGGTGTTGAAAGTCTCTCATGGTCTTTGATACCCACCATACAGGTTATACCTAGTGTCGGGGGGGTCAGGACTATATGTGTGGCTGTTGGGTGTATTCATTATTATATTATTTATTATTACCTTTGTAACCTTTTCTATTAATTAATAGGTACTACACACTAACAGTAAAAGTGTAAAGTAAAAGAAAAAAACTGTCGTCGGCTTCCCTTTTCCAAATGGCCACTCTACGCCACTGATGTCTGTTAAATGCAACACCTCCTTTTTTATTATTTATCCCAAAATTTGGTACAGAACCAACAAATATTATTATTTAAAGTATGACATTCACGGCATTGACTTTTTACCTTAAAAAATAAATTGGACCCAATGCACACTAAATTACATTTAAAGGTATATGATTCCATTGACCCATAACAAAAACAGAGATGGCAAATGATGCACAAGATTTTTTGCGATCGAACCTTGACTGGACAAAATGGCGTGCGATTTTATGACCTTTTTGTATACGCTCTAATGGAGTTATGATAAGCGATGCTAGTTTTATAAGATATATTTTTAAATTAAAAAAAGTGACAAAATAAAAAAAATATTGTAAAAAAACACTGGGCGTGTATAAAAGAACGATGCCAAAAGAATGACTAATAAAATCAAAGAAAAGAAAATAAAAAGGTTTTTAGGAAGATGTAGAATGTATAGCATAATTATTAATAAGTAATATATGTAAGTGTAGAATAGAAAAAATGCATGAAAGAATAAAAAATACAACAAAGAAATAGAACACCTAAAAACTAATTACCCATACATACGATTAGAACCGAAAAACGTAAAATACATATATAACATAACATACATAAACATAAGCTCACGCCTGTAGGCAGAGGCGCACTAACCAACTAGTACACCCACATTTCGCCGAGCTTAGTTCCGTCCCAGATGTGATAGGGGGCGAGCCTATCACCATATCGGGCACAAATTCCATATATGTAATGGTAGAATAATAAAGAGCTATGATATTGAAAATAACAGTTTTACTCAACTAAGTGTATCAGTTTTACAGTATCTAGAATAGACGATTATGAAACCTTGTTATAAATACATTATATAAAATAAATAAATACGTAAACTTAAAAGTATACATTTTACTGCTTCCTCAAAACAATTCTAATCTGTAACATCAACATTTTATAGCTTCTATCGCTTCGCTTCGCTGTACTACAACATATACCTAAAACTTGCTCATTAGAATGGAAAAATAAATTTCACGTGTTTTAAATAATTATGCCAAGGCCGATTAGCTTGATTCTTTGTTACCCTTTTAAAAAGATTTAAAATGAAAAATGATTATCCTTGAGTTTAAAGTGCATTGGACTGTTTGGTGACTAATGATGAATCATCGCTCATTATTATTCCGGTCATATTGAAAGTAAGAGTATTCGGATTAAGGCTCAGGTCACACTATTACGTATTCGTTTTATTACTAAAACTAACTAAATACATACTGCAAACATTAATAATTTTGAAAAAAAATAAATTATGATTTTATGGGATTCGTTGAAATCTTTTGTACTAAGAATTTATTGCCAAAAAAATACTAATAAAACACAAAATATTAAATTCAAAATACACGAGGCTTTAATATATTCCCTAATTTTTATTAAAAATAAAGACATAGAGTCGCATAATTTTATTAACATCGAGTTTAAACGCTCTAAATATTTATACGCTCTAAAAGCATAATGTTAAGGTGTTGTAACTTGTAACTTCTCGAACGAGTCGATTGTATAACAGACTGTCGGACTCTAGTGTTTTTTAACTGTCCCCTTGTGAAACGGTGCGTAATGCTGTTACGAAACGGGTGCATGCAATACAAAAACTATCCGTTTTTTGTCGGTGATTGTCGTTATGTCGGTGAAAGTATAACAAAGGAATTGGATAAAGAAACCTTGAATTAAAAAGGTATATTTTCTGTAAACTGATAATATTATTATTCAATTAAAAGAGCATTATCTGTGAAAATACTTTGAATCAAAATTGGTCGAACAATTTTTGTATTATGAAATTTAATTAATTTTGGCTTTAATTCAAATCTCAATAATTATAATCTTTCAAAAACCTGTCGGTCATTTTTTAGTGCGTCAGTATTATAATTTATCAAACAGGTGTATGTAGTCGGATCCAAATTAAGTTTTATGTGGCAGATGGTAACCAGTTTTTTTAAAACGAGATAAATATTTGCTCCACTTTAGTGATAATAAAATTAACTCATTAAAAATGCGTTTATCAATAATTGTATTATATTTTCACATTCTTTGTCATCACAATTTCAATGACAATTATAATAGTATAATGACTTATATTTATTAAAATATTTTCTTTATCAATAATATCATTTCACATTTTTTTGCCATCAAAATTACATTTAATATGTCAAATGACAATTAATATCAGTTTTACTGATATTTATAAAAAAATTGCAATTACTAAAAAATGCTTTTCATTTTTATTTTTATAATCAATAATTTGGTTATTTCACATTTTTTGCCATCACATTTTTTTTAAATGTGTCACTTAATGCACTGCACTAAAAAAATCCACTGACCTCTCAGCACATCGGCGGGGATTAGCCTCTTGTATGTCTTTGGGCCATCTTCTTTTTTTTCCTCAGCGGCAAAGGCCAGAGCGAATACAGCCACAACGACCAAATACTTCATTTTGAGGGAGGGAGGGAGATAAAAAAAAATACGAGCACTTGAAAGCCGCGCGGTCTTGTAACTGAGTCCGGCGGTTGCTGTCGCCTCGCTTTATTTAAACGCTTTGGGGGGGAGTGAACTCAGGGTTGGCTTGCGAAATTTCCATGTATTGTTTTTTTTGTTGAACTTTGGGGCATACGTGCCTTCTTATACAAAATATACACGGCTAAGTTATAAGTGTAGTCCTTAAAAACAGTTAAAACAAACATTGATTTGATTAATTAATCAAATCGGCCTGCATAAACTCTTCTTCATATTACGAAAAACATGAATCAAATAATTTACTTACACGATTTTTTCTTAGTCTAAGTTCTTTATTAACGACCAGTTTAAAAACGAAAAAATGATATTATAGTGTCTCAGTTTTTTTCCATATCAGCCCGTAGTCTGGAATTTGTGCCCGATATGGCAATAGGCTCGCCCCCTATCACATCTGGGACGGAACTAAGCTCGAAGAAATGTGGATGTTCTAGTTCGCTAGTGCGCCTCTGCCTACCCCTTCGGGGATACAGGCGTGAGCTTATGCTATGTTAGTGTCTCAACCCGTAATATACCGCTTCAAAGCTATACATCCAATGCGCAATGGAGGCTGCCGAATAAATGCTAAAAATAATTTGTCAATGATGAGTATCTTGATGACTAATTGTTTACTTCGTATTTTACAAACTTGTTTACCATTCTGCCTCGGTGGCGTGGTTGTATTTCGGTACGACTACAGTCCCGAGGTCTCGGGTTCGATCCCCGGGTCGGGCAGTGATATTGGATTTTTCCATATCAGCCCGGAGTCTGGAATTTGTGCCCGATATGGCGATAGGCTCGCCCACTATTACGTCTGGGACAGAACTAAGCTCGGCGAAATGTGGGTGTTTTAGTTCGCTAGGGCGCCTCTGCCTACTCCTTCGGGGATACAGTGAGCTTAAATATGTATGTTTACCATTCTTTATTGAAAACTTAAATTGTTATTCTACACTTTCATTACAAATTGTTAACTTACAATTTAGGGGTCGTCTACACTCCTATTATTTAAAAAAAACCGGCTAAGTGCGAGTCGGATTCGCGCAACGAGGGTTCCGTACTAACCTGAAGGTACATAATGAATTGCGCAATTTTTCCTTTATCACTAGCCCGGGCACGAAAAACTAATGTAAACGTAAATGTATTCGAGTTCGCTGCGCACTGATGACGTTTGGTTAATATTTCATACAATTTTCAAATACATTTACATTTACATTAGTTTTTCGTGCTCGGGCTACTGGCCGCTGTGCTATAAGACGTTGCTTCGTAACAAATTTCGAGATTGTGAGTTCACGAGAAGTACCCTGTAGGTTTTGACTCCCTTGCGTATCGAAAATTTGCGGCATAAACGGCTGAATCTTTTGGCTTAGAAGTTTGATTTTTTCACAGCTTCAAAGGACAGTAGACCTGAGTATTTGATATTTCAGTTTGATACCTTCGCGTTCCTGAGAAAAAGGGTCGTGACAGACAAACAGACGGACAACAAAGTGATCCTATAAGGGTTCCGTTTTTTTCCTTTTGAGATACGGAACCCTCAAAATTGGCACGAGTAATAAATTGTTAATAATTTTGGTAGTTAGTAATGATTAATTGAGAAACTCTTTCTTTTCGCCAAGCTATTTTCTCTCCTACGATAGGATGCGATCCTAGCACAAATACCTTTATTTAAGTCGGTTAAAGTCGCCCGTATACAGCTTTTTACCAAACCTAACCACCAAAATTCTCAATTAATGACTCGTGTTTTTAAATTGGTTAAAATTTCCCATATTTTTAACCACCAAAATTATTGAAATTTATGTGTGACCTTTTTTTTAGTAATAGAAGAGCAGACGACCCCTATTGGTAAGTAGGTACCAATTCGTCATGAAAGTGTATCATATCAATTTTAGTTCCGATAAAGAATGATTTTAAACAAGTTTGTAATACGAAATAATCAATTAGTCATCACGGTATTTACCATAGAAACATGATTTTTAGCATTTATTCGACAGCCTCCATTCCTTATTGGTCGTATATCTTTGAAAAGAGAGGTCAGAGGTTCGATTCCATTTATAAAGTTCGTGTGGGCCACAAATATTTTGAGCCACATTCTTTTTTTTTAACCTGCCCTTATCCCTCAATATGGAGTCGCAATACACTTTTTCAAGATGTTGCAGAAAAGGATCAGCTTCGTTTTTACAACCAGCTACCCGCCTGAAGTCACCGATCAAGAACATCGAAATTCCAGTCTCGGGCAAATCAAATAAAAAAAAACATACCGATCTGGGAATCGAACCCAGGACCTCACGGTCCACAGCCTATGCTGCCACTAACCAAGAACACCATATAGATCATTGTGTGTGATAATTAAATGTACTTTTTTTAAATGCGACATTCAGCGTTATTACTAAAATCTTAATCTAAGATATTGGACAAAGATTTTGCTTAAATCGACTTTATTTTTAAAAAACGAGAAGTGTTCCAAGTCGCCCTTAGTCTGTTATTCGACATAAGCAGGTAGGAACCGTATTATACGCACCTTTCGCCACTTACAATAAAGCTACACAAAGATTGTTAACACAAAGCTTCTGGAATCTAGTCAGGTGGGTGTCACTTCGCAAGGTTGATATTATAATGTACTCTTTGAATCATTATTATTGATAAGAATTATTATATTCCGCGGTTTCTTCCGCTTTTATGTCACTATATGTCACCCTTTTGTGCCCGATATGGCGATAGGCTCGCCCCCTGTCACATCTGGGACGGAACTATGCTCGGCGAAATGTGGGTGTTCTAGTTCGCCAGTGCGCCTCTACCTACCCCTTGGGGGATACAGGCGTGAACTTATGTTGCTTCTTTCGACCTTTCCTTATCCCACATTAATGTTTGGTCGGCGCAATACATTTTTCAAGCATTTTGCAGAAATGATTTGAATTACTTTTCGCAATTGGCTGCTTGCCCAACGTCAACCTCCCTGGGGAATCCCGATACTGAAAAATCCAGTCTCGGGCAAATCATATTAGAAAAATCGCTTTCCCCGACCCGGGAATCGAACCCAGGGCCACCAGGTCTACAGCCCGTACGTGCTGCCACTAGATCAAGGAAGCTATCTATAACTATAACCAATATAATCAGAAGTTTAAAAACTTAACTGACCGGCTTCCAATTTTCCAATCGTGACCAAATTTATATGGGACCACCCTTGAAATAAGCTCTATCGAGCACAAAAATAATTTTGAAAATCGGTCCACATTTGGTGGAGATATCGCGTAACATACAAAAGAAAAATACAGACTAATTGAGGACCTCCTTTTTTGAAGACGGTCGAAAATAATCCAAAAACTATACACTAATCAAGTACAATACACAAACCAACAAATCGTTATTATTAAATATATCTATCAGAATACAATACAAACTGGTCTAGATATAAAATTATAAATCACCAATCACTACCGGGATCGGCGACGTTGCTGTGACAAAAAATACAGCGATTATGACTTCGCGTAACATAGCTTTGTTGTATTATATCATTTTGTTAACATAAAGTAAAATGGTTAAAATAAACGTCTTTTAACGCCCGGTTCCAATAAACAATCTCAGTTCGAATGTGCAGATAGATTACAAAAATTATCCAATAAGAACACAGTTTGAACACGACTCCGTCAAATGACTTGATTTGATTGGTTCATAATCGCGATCTATCACTCTTAACTGAGATCGTTTATTGAAACCGGCCGTTAGTGATAGACTCATGCTGTAGACAGTCACGTCTACAGCAGGAATGCGCCGGCTCAACCGGTTTGACACCACTGTCTCACAGAAAACCGACGTAAAGTAGCAGCTCGCTGTCGCGTTTCGTTCGGTGAGTGAGATTTCCGGTGGCCCAATTCCCTCCTTCTTTCCCAATCCCTTTTCCCTCTCCTTCCATTCTCTCCTTTTAGGTTGGCAACGCACCCATGATTCTTCTCGTGTCGTGGGTGTCTATGGGCGGTGGAGTTCACTTACCATCAGGTGACCCATCTGCTCGTTTGCCAGTCTCTGCTATAAAAAAAATATTCTGTCTACTACTTACTTATGTCCTTTCATTATAATAATATAGGCCTGTAATATTACTATCCCACTGCTGGGCACGGGCCTCCTCTACTAATGAGAGGGGTTAGGCCTTAGTCTACCACGCTGGCCTAATGCGGGTTGGTAGACTTCACATACCTTCGAAATTCTTGTGAAGAAATGTATGGTATGCAGGTTTCCTCACGATGTTTTCCTTCACAGTTATAGCAAGCGATATACTGATTTCTTAAGTTTACGTGAATATTATACATTGAAATAAAACTATTCTTACGGATTCTATCACGATTAGGTTTTAATTATTATTCCCGACGTTTCGAAGGCTTTGCAGTCTGACCCGTGACAACGAAGACTGCAAAGCCTTCGAAACGTCGGGAATAATAATTAAAACCTAATCGTGATAGAATCCGTAAGAATAGTTTTATTTCAAGCAAGCGATATTTCACAATGAAAACACACTTAACACAGAAAAGTCAAAGGTACACCTTTGACCTTCAATTTGGGGTTGGTCTCGAACCTCTGACACTCGTCTCGGCAGTCCGTACCATTCCCAACTGAGCTATCGCTGCATGCTCTACGAGTACCACTCTATATGCTCCATTTACCACTGAAATATGAATTAGATATTAGAATTTTTTTGGCAATAGGTGATCACTTACCATTTTGTGACTTGCTTAATGCCTCTGCTATCAAAATCCAAATCTAAGCTATAAATAATAAAATCTAGTATATAAATCAGTTTTATAAAACTAACAACCATTAATATATTAACTAACTCTTGGTGAAATGTCATCTTTTGTCCATGACCTTATCTGGTTATAATGCATTGGGAGTAAACATAGCTATCAAATATAACAATATATAACAATAAACATAAACATAAGCTCAGGCCTGTATCCCCGAAGGGGTAGGCAGAGGCGCACAAGCGAACTAGAACACCCACATTTCGCCGAGCTTAGTTCCGTCCCAGATGTGATAGGGGGCGAGCCTATCGCCATTTCGGGCACAGATTTCAGACTCCGGGCTGATATGGAAAAATCGAATGTAACTTTGCCCGACCGGGAATCGAACCCGAGACCTTAATACAGTAGTCGTATCGAAATACAACTACGCCACCGAGACAGCCAAAAAACAATACAAATCACCGCGCAAAAATATACGGAACCTAATATAAGCTGCCGAATACTAAATTAATGTTTAATAATTAGTGCAAATTAATATTCCACTAAATTAGGATGTAGATTACAATAATATTAGTACATAATAATATCACGCCTGTATCCCATAGGGGTAGGCAGAGACTATGGATTTCCACTTCGCCCGATTCTGACACACTACTTTCGCTTCATCTACTTTCATCAATCTCTTCATACATTCGCGTCGGTTAAGGGTATTTTTTATCTAATATTAGTAATATTGGTAAAGAGTAATAAAATAATATGAATGATAAACGAACACCCAAATTATGTTAAATAAAAACAAATACAATATTTTGTATGTGCTTGTGGTAGGATATTCGTATCAGACCGGATGTCACCATAAACATACATACATACATACACACTCACGCCTGTATCCCACAGGGGTAGGCAGAGACAATTGAGCGCCACAAGCTACGATCCTGACACACCTCTTTTGCCTCATCCACATTCATGCATCGTTTCATACATTTCCGCCGGTTGAGGGTACTCCGAACTTGCCCTTTACGAAGGAGATCGCTTATTTGATCCATATAGGATCGTGTCGGGCGCCCTCTTCTGGCCCTACCATTCACTTTAGCACAATAAATACCTTTCGTAAGTCGCCTTTCATCCATCCTTTCAACATGTCCAAACCACCTCAGCATCCCTTTCTCAATCCTAGTCACCACATCATTCTTCAACTTACAACAATCCCTTATCTTGCTATTCCTCATACGATCGGCAAGGGTGACTCCACACATACTTCGCAGGGAACGCATTTCCACCGCATTCACTCGACTTTCATGTTTCTTCTGCCAGACCCAGCACTCACTTCCATATGTAAGCGTCGGTATCAGCACTCCATTGTGGACAGCCATTCGCGCCTTTTGCGACACTGCCTGGCTACCCACTATGGAGCGCAAGGCACCGTTCACTTTATTACCAGCCATCACTCGCCTTTCAATATCCGCATCACACTTTCCATCTCTCGTTAACATACTTCCCAGATACACAAACTCATCCACTTGTTCCACTCTTTCACCATCTATACTAATGTTACACTCAATAACATCGTCCTCTCTTTCTATAATCATAAGTTTCGTCTTATTTACGTTCACTTTCATTCCCTTGTCCTTAAACGAGTCATTCACAACATTTAGCATGTCTTGTAGCTCCTCCGTCGACGGCGCAAGTAATACTTGATCGTCAGCGTAAAGGAGACACTTGACATGTAACTCATCCATTCTTAATCCACATTCCATCTCTTTCAAATCTGTCAAACAGCTATCCATGTAAAGGTTGAAGAGCCATGGAGACGCGACACATCCCTGTCTAACACCCCTAGAGATGTTAAACCAGTCTGAGTACGCTCCATTCACCCTGACACAAGCTTTGGAATTCTCATATAGAGATTTCAAAGCCTGCACCAGGCGGCCCTCCACCCCATACACTAGAGACAACGTCGACCACAGTTTATCCCTCCGCACACGATCATAGGCTTTTTCCAAATCTATGAAGGCGCAAAACACTTTTCCGGACTTAGCCAAGTATTTTTCAGTAATGCACCTTATAGAAAATACCTGATCGATGCACCCCATTCCTCTTCTAAATCCTGCTTGCACATCCCACATCTTTTCTTTCGTAACATTCATCACTCTGTTAATCAAAACCTTTGCATACAATTTACCGACGACACTTAGAAGGCTTATTCCTCGATAGTTTCGGCATTCTTGCTGTGACCCTTTGCCTTTATAGAGTGGAACAATGACAGCCTTGCACCAGTCCTCTGGCACTCGGCTGTCCCTCCAGCATCTATTAAAAAGTAGCCACAACAATTTAACCACTATCCCTTTGCCGCTCTTCAACATGTCGACGGTAATCCTATCATACCCTGCAGCCTTACCCAACTTCATTCCTTTTAACGCATTCACTATTTCATCTTCCGTAATATCGTCTGCATCGTTTCTAAAGTTGGACGGGCTTATGGAATCGTCCCCATTAGCCATATCATCAACGCCACACTCAAAAAGTTGTTGAAAATAACATTCCCAACGATGCAAGACTTCTCTTTCGTTATTTAACACTCTTCCTTCATCATTCCTAATAACGCCTAACTAAGAATTCCCTGACGCTCCCCTAGACAATCGGCCCTGCTTCCAAAATAGTTTAATATTAGTTTGGAAGTCGTCAGAGAGCTTCTCATCAAGCTCTTCTTTCTTTCTTTCTTTCTTTTGCTCAGCTACTTTCTTAGGTTACCATAAACATGGTGTTAAAAATAGTGATCCACACTCCGTGTGTGGTTCGCGTTGCAGGATCAGCCAGTGTACTTCCGGGTCTCTCGAGGAGTTTGTGGCATGACTTGATGGTTGGTTGAGACGGGTATTGGGGTATCCCTGTATCTGCATCGGTCATCCACCCGTCTTGTCGATTTGCTTCTTCCCTCTTCCAATTCGGATTGTGAGGAAGTATAAATTAGGCCGGCATGATTCTGGCGACCACTGATAACCCATTGTTGGTCATTGGTCGCTAGTTTTTTTTGGACTGCACTACGTTTACTATAAAAAAATTTGCCCGAGACTGGATCCCTCAAAGTTGGTTGACATCAGGCAGCCGGTCGTAAAAACTAAGCCCAATCTTATCTGAAACATGCTTAAAAAAGTTTGTTGCGCCGACCCCATATTAAGGTGGGATACGGGAAAGAAAGAAATAAAGTTATATAAATGACATAGACGCGCTTCGAGCTCGATACGACTTTGAATGACAAAAATCTTCCTTTTTTTTCGAATTTTTTTATAGCAGAGACTGACAAACGAGCAGATGAGTCACCTGATGGTAAGTGATCTCCACCACCCATAGACACCCAAGACAAGAAAATCATAGGTGCGTTGCCAACCTAAAAGGAGGGATATAGAATTGGGAAACTTGGGGGGAATTTGGCCACCGGAAATCTCACTCACCGAACGAAACGCGACAACGAGCTGTCACTTTACGTCGGTTTTCTGTGAGACAGTGGTATCAAACCGGTCGAGCCGGGCCTGCTGGTTGGCTGCTGCTTTACAGTCTAAATACGCTGCTAGGTCAAAGGCGATTGTACCTAAAAGAATTTGGACAAAGCGTGTATATTATAACCTTTTTCGTAGCGCGTGCGTAACTGAATGAAACAGAAAGTCGTTCGATTCCCAGTCTATGAATTTTAATAATTTGAAAGGGATTTTAACGTTTACGGTTGATTTCTAAATGTTCGTGTGAATATGACGCTGCCTATACCATCGAAGATGTAGGTGTTATTATACTAATGTTAAAATGCGAAAGTTTGGATGGATGCAAAGACATAATAAATAAATAAATACACCCAACAGTCACATACATAGTCCTGGCCCCACACTAGGTGTAACCTGTATCGTGGGTATCAGAAACTACGAGAGACTTTCGGTCTCACAACACCCAGACCCGAAACAAATATCTATGGGCCACACAGACATTTGTCTCGGTGCGGGAATCGAACCCGCGACCTCACGTTTCACAGCCGGCTACTCGCCCGCTGCGCCACGGAGGCTGTCAAACATTCAACAATATATAGACAAGACAATAGCACAAAACTTGTGATCCAAAAGTTATGACCTCGTGGTCATAAGTTGCTCAGTTTATTGAAACATACGCGCGCCAGGTCGGCCAGCGTAATAATATTGAGAGAATAAACTTGTATTATGTGATTCTTAACCATTCACAGAACATTCTAGGGTGTAAATTGTAATAATCGCTCTCGCATTATAATAAGTAGTTGATGGCGGTACTGAAGTTTGAGATTTTTTTTGTATGGAAACTTGCTTAATAGCCTCTCTAGATATAGTATTTCGGTACGACTACCGTCCTGAGGTCTCGGGTTCAATCTCTGGGTCGGATAAACTGTAATTGAGTTTTTCAATATCAGCTTGGAATCTGGAATTTATCCCAAGTGCCTGTGAGGGGGTTGACGTAAGGCAGGCAGCCGGTCGTAAAAACATAGCCAAATCCTTTCTGCAACATGCTTGAAAAAGTGTGTTGCGCCGACCCCATATTAAGACGGGATAAGGGCTGGTAGAAATAAAGTCTGGAATTTGTACCCGATATGGCGATAGGCTCGCCCCCTATCACATATGGGACGGAACTAAGCTCGGCGAAATGTGGATGTTCTAGTTCGCTAGTGCACCTCTGCCTACCCCTTCGGGGATACAGGCGTGAGCTTATGTATATAAATAATGCAGAGAAGGTAAATTCTGGCCCCGAGAATCATTCAAGACTTTTTACTACCAAATACCAAAATTACTACCAAAGCTACTGGTTACGAAATCACGTTTTTCCAAAAGGTTTGGCGAAGCGTTAATTGATTCATCTGGCCTAGTTTTGTTAATTAACAGGTTATGCTATGGGGTTCTCATGACGTAACTACATTTCATACATAAATAGATTCACGCTTGTAACCTCGAATAGGTAGGCAGAGGCAAACTAGCGAACTAGAGCACCCACATTTCACACAACTCATTTTCGTCCTAGATGTGAAAAGGGGCGAGCTTATCGCCATATCAGGTACAAATTCCTGATTCCGGAGTGAGTAGAAAAATGTAATATCACTTTCCTCGACTTTGGGATCGAACCCGAGACCTCGGGATGGTAGTACAACAGGCTACGCCATCGAGGCAAATTTAATGATTGTTGGGTATTATTTATGTTGATATACGACACAGTACTCGTATCTTACTGTGGGGTCAGGACTATGTGTGTGACTGTTGGGGGTTATTTATGTTGATACTCGACACAAGACTCGTATCTTACTGTGGGGTCAGGACTATGTGTGTGACTGTTGGGTGTTATTTATGTTGATACACGATACAAGACTCGTATCTTACTATGGGGTCAGGACTATGTATGTGACTGTTGGGTTTTATTTATGTTGATACACGTCACAAGACTCGTATCATACTGTGGGGTCAGCGGCCTGAGCAGGAAAATTTCTGACAACCGTAAATGTATTCGAACTCGATGCGCGTCTATGAAATTGGTATGAAATATTAACCAAACGTCATCAGTGCGCAGCGAACTCGAATACATTTACATTTACATTTACATTAGTTTTTCGTGCTCGGGCTACAGGACTATGTTTGTGACTGTTGGGTGTTATTTATGTTGATACACGATACAAGACTCGTATCTTACTGTGGGGTCAGGACTATGTATGTGACTGTTGGGTGTTATTTATGTTGATACACGATACAAGACTTGTATCTTACTGTGGGGTCAGGACTACGTGTGTGACTATTGGGTGTTACTTATTTAATAAAAACGTCTTATCAAACAATTCTATTACGGATTACTGCAACAAATATTAGAAGGTTGAATTCATCAGTGACGCATTGAGTCGTTCAGCGTGACCGACTCATTCAGTCATTCGTTCAGTTGACCGCTCTATAGCTCGGTGACCGTAACGACCTAAAAACTAGTGAAATTGTATTGTTTACATTCACTGAATGCCGATGGCATGCGTATTAGGGCTTAGCACGAAACACAATCGAATAATTTTCGAATCGTCCCCTGCAAACTCTTTTGGCCACCTGCCCTTATAATAATAATAATATTAGCCCTGTAATATTACTGTCCCACTGCTGGGCACGGGCCTCCTCTACTAATGAGAGGGGTTAGGCCTTAGTCTACCACGCTGGCCTAATGCGGGTTGGTAGACTTCACATACCTTCGAAATTCTTGTGTAGAAATTCTCGATGTTCTCACGATGTTTTCCTTCACCGTTATAGCAAGCGATATTTCACAATGAAAACACACTTAACATAGAAAAGTCAGAGGTGTATGCTCCATTTTGGGGTTGGTCTCGAACCTCCGACACCTGTCTCGGTAGTCCGTACCACACCCAACTGAGCTATCGCTGCTTTGCACCTGCCCTTATTCTACTATAAATGTCGGGTCGCCGCTACATAGTTTTTAAGCATGTTTCAGAAAGGTGTCAGCTTAGTTGTTTCCACTAACTGACTCCACTTTACTTCTAGAGCATAACATATTTTCTGTCGCAATACTAGAACTATGAACCTCTTTATTTCTATTGTACATCTCTATTGATAGAGACATTTAAATTTTAATCTATTTTTGTCTATGTTTGATTTTTTAAATTCTATGTAATAGTGTGTAATGCCGCCAATAAAACTGCTAAGACATAACCGAAATTCATTTTCTATTTAATTAACCATTAACATAACATAACATAAGCTGACGCCCGCATCCCCGAAGGGGTAGGCAGAGGCGTACTAGCGAACTAGAACACCCACATTTCGCCGAGCTTAGTTCCGTCCCAGATGTGATAGGGGGCGAGCCTATCGCCATATCGGGCACAAATTCCAGACTCCGGGCTGATATGGAAAAATCCAATATCACTTTGCCCGACCCGGGGATCGAACCCGAGACCTCAGAACCGTAGTCCGAGGCAGTAACCATTAAATATTTAGTTTTTGCGTGAAATAGTAACCAACATGCATACATACTCACGTTTGTAATATTAGATGAAGCCCAGTGGACCAGCTAATATCTAATTAAATGATTGTAATCTAGCTTGTCCTGTGACCCTGGGGTCTCGACCCCTTCTAAATGGTCACAGCTGTTGCCTAATTATCACACATGTGAAAAAATTCAAAACAATTGGCATTTCATCAAACGAACAATGCGTTGCAACGACAAAGCCTACACAATATGTTTGGGTTCAATGATATTTTGTATCTGGAAATCTTTAGCCTTTGGTGTAATATAAAAGAGTTTATAATTAAAGTTTAATAAAACTGAAAACTGACTTCTAAACTGAATCATCATCATCATCATCATCATCATCATCAGCCATAGGACGTCCAATGCTGAACATAGGCCTCCCCCAAAGATTTCCAGACCGACCTGTTGGAAGCGGCCTGCATCCAGCGACTTCCTGCGACCTTTATCAGGTCGTCAAAACTGAATACTATAACAACAATTTCTTACTCTCTTTGGAGTCGGTGCTGAGACCGAAGCAGATTAAATGAAATGGCACCGAAGAAATTGTTGTTATTTTTTACTCTTTAGTAGTAATAATAATAATAATAATCATTTATTCCAATAAAGTAAATTGTACAACACTTGGCGTCTATACGGTACTTTAAGAATTATCCCCGAACTCGATCCTGACTTAGTGCCAATGGGACCACCTGGAAGGTTACCACCACCGCTTATAGCAGTATTATTATGATCCTACTTGTACCGATTCCCATACAAAACAAACGAAGAACGATTATAATAATACTGCTACAAGAGGTGGTGGTAACCCTGCTGGGAAATATCCTTTTAAACAAAAAGAGAATTTTAAGTTAAAATTGTCAAAAAATAATAATGTAGAAAGATTTTATGGATTCAGTAAACATTGTGATTTGATTTAACAAAGGTAGAGCCCCCAAACAAAAGCTAGAATAGAATATGAGACAAAAGCCCGCGTAAGTTTCCATTGATTACGTCAGCAAACCAGTTAGAGGCAAGGCGCAGCTAGACGCGCTAAATCTAGGTCGAAATCATTCAGATATAGCTTTTAGATAGTTATTACATGGACTGCGTAGAAATATCTATTTAAAATCATAATAATCACAAGTTTTTTGACTTGGTGGTTGGTTGAGACTGTCATCCGTCTGTCTTGTCGCAAGCCCCTCGATTTGCTTCTTCCTCTTCGGATTTGGAGTGAGAAGAAGCATAAATAGGCCAGCATGATTCTGACGACTACTGGTTTGTGTTTATTAGTAGTCGCTAGTTTTTTTGGACTGCACTACGCTTACCATCAGGTGCAGTGTAGTCACTTTATCGTGCCCGGATAAAAAAAAGTTAAAAAACTTAACGGACCGACTTCAAATCCGTTCGTGACCAAATTTATATGGGACCACTCTTGAAATAAGCTTTATCGTACACAAAAAGAATTTTGAAAATCGGTCCACATTTAGCGGAGATATCGCGTAACATACATAAAAAATACAGACGAATTGAGGACCTTCTCCTTTTTGGAAGTTGGTCGAAAATATAAGCTCACGCCTGTATCCATGGGGCACAGTGGCGTGCACTCCCTATAGACAAAAATACACTGTCTAATCTGACAAGTTGCTAATTACATAGTTATAATATATAATAATAATAATATTAGTCCTGTAATATTACTCTCCCACTGCTGCGCACGGGCCTCCTCTACTAATGAGAGGGGTTAGGCCTTAGTCTACCACGCTGGCCTAATGCCGGTCGGTAGACTTCACATACCTTCGAAATTCTTGTGGAGAAATTCTCAGGTATGCAGGTTTCCTCACGATGTTTTCCTTCACCGTTATAGCAAGCGATAATTCACAATATATCCTTCATCGCACTTCTATCTTTAAATCAAGATTAGGGATAAATTTTATCGTGGAAATGCAAGTGGTCCTAACTCTAACATAACTTTAAATCGGTATAAATCCCAGTTAAATTAAACTTAACTATATTAACTAATCTGATGAAAGGTTAACGTGCTCTTATGCACGGAAGTACATACTTCCTACTTTCCACTCAGGATTTGAACCTGTGACCTACAACCTTCGTTATGAACCCCACCCAGTACTGCAACTGACTTTCATTTTAACTGGTTTATTACAACTTTAATTACCGACTTCGAAAGAGAGGTTCTTATAACTACATTTTTATTTTTCTCTAAATCAAAATCTTTTCTACCTGCCCTTATCTCACCTTAAAATGGGGTCAACGCAACACACTTTTTTAAGCATGTTGCAGAAAGGTTTATCAAAGTTTTAACGACCTGACGTCAACCCCCTTTGGGGGATCCAGTCCCGAGCAAATTAAATTAGAAAATTCACTTTGCCCGACCTGGAAATCGAACTCACGACCCGGTCCACAGCTCATATATGCTGCCACTAGATCAAGGAGGCGACTTAGATTTCAAGTTAGATTATACATACATACATAAGCCCACGCCTGTATCCCCGAAGAGGTAGGCAGTGGCGCACTAGCGAACTAGTACCCCCTACATTTCGCCGAGCTTAGTTCCGTCCCAGATGTGATAAGGGGCGAGCCTATCGCCATATCGGGCACAAATAAACTCCGAGCTGATATGGAAAAATCCAATATCACTTTGCCCGACCCGGGGATCGAACCCGAGACCTCAGGACGGTAGTCGTACCAAAATACAACCACGCCACCGAGGCATAAGTTAGATTATATTCTTTCTTTCTACCTGCCCTTATCCCACCTTAATGTGGGGTCGGCGCAACAAACTTTTTAAAGCATGTTGCAAAGAGGATTTGACTTAGTTTTTACGACCGGCCGCCTGCCTGACGTCAACCCTCTATGAGGGATCCAGTCCCAGGCAAATTAAATTAGAAAATTTACTTTGCCCGTCCTGGGAATCGAACCCAGAACCTCCCGGTCTACAGTCCATACATGCTGATAAGTTAGATTATATTACCTAAATAATTAGAAATACAAACTGGTTGTTGAATTTGGGCACAAATAACAATAGCTTTGTGACCTCTAGATGCATTGTTATGTGTCCAGGCTCCGTGAAGTGTAGCGGGGCCTTTGCCGTGAAACCACACGGGAGAACAATTTGATGATGGCCGCAGCGTTTTCAAATAAAAAAAGTGAAAAAAAATAATTTTACAAAACTTAAAAACCCACTTCATAACATAACATAGGCTCACGCCCATATCCCCGAAGGAGTGGGCAGAGGCGCACTGGCGAACTAGAACACCCACATTTCGCAGAGCTTAGTTCCATCCCAGATGTGATAGTCCCAGATGTGTATTTCTTTTCCCTTGATAAAATGCTTATGTCACATATAGATAATCTAACTTTGTACCAGGCTACATAACATATATAAGTTCACGCCTATATCCTCGAAGTGGTAGGCAGAGGAGGTACTAGCGAACTTCAACACATACATTTCAACGAGCTTAGTTCCGTCCCAGATGTGATAGGAGGCAAGCATATCACCATATTGGTCACAAATTCCAGACTCCGGGCTGATACTGAAATCCAATATCACTTGGCCCGACCCGGGATCGAACCCGAGACTTCAGGATTATAGTCGTACCGCGCACGCAATACCATTACGCCACCGAGGCAGTCTAACTGTCAGTGAAACTGACTTCAAAAAGTCATAAATAGCTTATCTGGCGTCAGTGCCTTTTCATTTAATCTTTGACTTCGATACTGTCTTCAAATGGATACATTATTTTTTACTTTTTTGAAATCGATTTTAAGTTTAATTAAACTTTATTTTATTTGTAGCTTTTACAAAATATAGGAATACAAACAACAAAAAATAACATCAAAAACTACCCAAAATTATAGTTAAAATACAAGCAACACAGCCTCCGTGGCACAGTGGGCGAGTAGCTGGCTGTGAAGCGAAAGGCCGCGGGTTCCATCCCGCATTGAGACAAATGTTTGTGTGGCCCACAGATATTTGTTTCAAGTCTGGGTGTTGTTTTGTTTTGTTTCTCTCTCTGACACTCACGATACAGGTCACATCTCCAGTCAAATCCTACAAGCTTCCTATTTTATTTTCCCGTCAATTCCCTGCTAGCATACCTGCCACATCCCGTTCGTTCCCTTTCCTACAAATCATAACCATTTATCTAAGCCCCATCCTTGTTATTGTGTCCATACCTGCCTGCTTGTTTTCTAAATTGATAGTGTTGTAACATGATTATTATATAAATGTATCTAGACCTTGTTGTGACCTGTCATAAGTGCATTTGATGTGCCTACATGACCAATAAACATTTTTATTTTTATTTTATTTATTTACCTAGTGTAGTGTCAGGACTAGGTGTGTGACAGTAGGTGTGTATTTATTTATTTATTTATTTTACCAAACTTCTCCGATTGTGACCAAATTTAGATGGAACTACCCTTACCCCTAGATTATGGTCCATCGAAAATAAAAAAAATAAAAACTTGAAAATCAGATTTGACGGAGATATCGCGTAACATACATAAAAATACAGACGAATTGAGTATCTTCTCCGTTTTTGAAGTTAGTCTAAAATGGTTTACATTTCTGGAATAACAATCTTTGTACTTCTACAATATCATAACCACAATATTTGAGCGAAAGAAAGGAGTCGTGCGAAATTATGTTGTCGAGAACAATCATAATTGATTGATAATTACATTTTTTATTAACATCACTTCAGATTACAATCATAATTGTTGCAATTGTGCCAATTAAAGTGATGAAACAAAACAGAACAGAACGTGTTTGAGCTCAAGCAGGAAAGCAATTACTAATAAGCATAATTTAATTATAATATAATAATCATAGCAGCGATAGCTCAGTTGGGAATGGTACGGACTGCCGAGACAAGTGTCGGAGGTTCGAGACCAACCTCAAGATGGAGCATACTCCTTTTCTATGTTAAGTGTATTTTCATTGTGAAATATCGCTTGCTATAACGGTGAAGGAAAACATCGTGAGGAAATCTGCATACCCGAGACTTTCTTCACAAGAATTTCGAAGGTATGTGAAGTCTACCAATCCGCATTAGGCCAGCGTGGTAGACTAAGGCCTAACCCCTCTCATTAGTAGAGGAGACCCATGCCCAGCAGTGGGACAGTAATATTACAGGGCTAATGTTATATAATTTTATTGCAATAATGTTATGAATCGATTGGATTTGAAGTCGGTCTGATAAGTTTTTCAAGATTATATTTTGTTCTATAGAGCTTATATCAAGGGTAGTCCCATATTTTGGTCACGATTGGATTTTTAAAATCGGTCCATTAAGTCGAAAACTTATGATTATAAATATAATTATGTATTTATTTTCTGCACAAATATTTATACAGAGAATTTTAATTATTGTATAATAAAATTACATAGTAGTAGATACGACGGTAGTTAGTATGACTCATAACTATGATATTAATTAACATCAGATAGATTGAAGTCCGGTCTTGGTCGTCCATTATTCCTCTACATTATTACTCCACTAGATAATTGGATTATAATACAGTGGTTCTCAAAATGTACTACATCTTGTTTCAAAAAATTTTCTCACACCTCGCGGCTTTACTCTCGTTAAAAGTCTTGTTCCTGACCATCGACCATTCAATACAATTCATTGTAAACTCGTCATATTATGCATTTATTCAAAATTCGCAATAGAAACTCTTGATTACTTAGATATCTCTTATCTCGTACAACTATTGATAATTTTATGCATCAATATATTATACCCTAGATGCATAGTTCTTTGCAAATATCGTGTTAAAAAGTGGTCTCAGGAATAAAACAAAGAAAAAGATCACAAGTTCTAATTAAATCAACACAAATATAACCCTATGCACGTGTTATAAAGTATCTTTTTAAACGAAATGACCAAGCGTTCTTAAATTTGAATTTTCAAATTTAGAATTCTATCGGCGTCCAACTGTAGGAAAAGTGCTTAAGCACTTCTTTGCTGTCCCATTTTCCAAGCGTCAACTGTGTATCTAGGTATATAATATATCGATGATTTTATGACACAAGTTTTGGGTTATAATTATGTTAAAAAATCTTTATTTGTACCTATTTGTATCTGTATATGATTGTAACCAGTAGCCCGAGCACGAAAAACTAATGTAAATGTATTCGAGTTCGCTGCGCACTGATGACGTTTGGTTAATATTTCATACAAATTTCATAGACGCGCATCGAGTTTGAATAAATTTACGGTTGTCAGAAATTTTCCTGCTCAAGCCGCTGTTTTGTGTTTTACATAAATAAATAAATAAAATAATACTACTACCTAAGGTGTTAGGCGAGGGAGGGGATTTATTGATTAAATTCAAATTCAAAACAAATTATTTTTTACCTAAATATATACTTTCATTCACTGACTTTTTCGGGCAACGCGTTCATTAGCATTGTATTGTATAAATACATTCTTCATAGATTGATGTGTAAAATCGTTCGTCCTGCTTTAACAGTCTAGTTGTACCTTAGCCGATGTCCCTGGCCCATATCACTCTGTGATAGTGTAGCTTTCTAAGAGAGAAAGAGTTTTAATTAATGTAATTTATATTTTGTTGGTTTATCCCAAACAAACGATAAAAACTTGACAATCTCTGGGTAATCAAATTATAATTAAATGTAGTATATACATTGTATACTGTGTAATATATTATTATTGTAATCAAATCCTCAAATTGACTAGATTGGTATTAGATTGGAACTCAAGATGCTCTAATACATTGTTTTATCGTAGATTCGAAACAAGGTTTTAAAGAATTTAAGTGTCTGACCACGCACTATGAAGAGTTCCGTAGTAGGGATGCACATAGAACATTAACAGCAAACATTTCAAATGACATTTTCTTTAAAAACCTGAGTGGTAGAAGAGCCATGTTACGTCTACACACAGAAAACCGACGTAAACTCGCAGCTTGTTGTCGCGTTTCGTTCAGTGAGTGAGATTTCTGGTGGCCCACATCATCCCTCCCTTTCCCAATCCCTATTTTTAGGTTGGCAACGCACCCTTGATACTTTTTATGTCTTGGTTGTTTATGGGCGGTGGACATCACTTACCATCAGGTGACCCATCTGCTCGTTTGCCAGTCTCTGGTATAAGACAATTAAAGTACATATAGAGGTAGTTAGCGCAGCGTAGGACGTCCACCTACAAGGTGGACCGACGACCTGATAAAGGTTGCAGGAAGTCACTGGATGCAGGCCGCTTCCAACAGGTCGATCTGGAAATCTTTGGGGGAGGCCTATGTTCAGCAGTGGACGTCCTATGGCTGATGATGATGATGATGATGATAGAGGTAGTTATAATAACTTGAATTTTAAACTTTAAATATAATCTGTGACTTCCTCGCACTTCGTACACTTTCCATCTATTGCTTTGATGAAACGCAGCGTTATTGTTTGCAATATACGACCGTATGTTCACCTTAAATTGTTAAAAGCGTGTAAAACACGAATTTTTTTACCAGGTCGCCTTCAAAACGGAATTCGGGCATTTTGTACATTCCATAATCACGACACGTTTCCTCAAGTTAAATTACTGACTAATTAATCAGTTGTAATTATATTTATAGCTTTAAGTTTAATGGTCATTATTATCTCTTACGTATTTTTGGGTTCGATTTCCGGGTGTTATTTTTGATGATTTAGGCTTCCGTGATATAGCTTTGATAAAATGTTTGTCACTTATAAATAATCTAACTTTGTAATAGGCGATATAACAAATAGAACCGACTGCCTCGGTGGCGTGGTTGTACGGTACGACTACCGTCCTGAAGTCTTGCGTTCGATCCCCGGGTCGGGCAAAGTGATATTGGATTTTTCCATATCAGCCCGGAGTCTGAAGTTTGTGCCCGATATGGCGATCATCATCTGGGACGGAACTAAGCTTGGCGAAATGTAGTTGTTCTGGTTTTTTAGTGCGCCTCTACCAACCCCTCCGGGGATACAGGCGTGAGCTTATGTTATGTTTTTATATAACAAATATAAATTCATGCCTGTATCCTCGAAATGGTAGGCAGAAGGGCACTAGCGAACTTCAACACACACCTTTCGCCGAGCTTAGGTCCCAGCTTACGTCCCACGTTAGCTTAGCTTTACGTCCCAGATGTGATAGGGGCGAACCTATTGCCATATCGGGCACAAATTCCAGACTCCGGGCTGATATGGAAAAATCCAATACCACTTTGCCCGACCCGGGGATCGAACCCGAGACCTCAGGACGATAGTCGTACCGTGCACGCAATACCACTACGCCACCGAGGCAGTCGAGTTAATGATTCCAAATCTTCACTGAGTTCGATTCTTTGACTTAGACTTAGTCGAAGTTCGTTCTATGGATCTCCTTAGAGATCGTCTCTACGTACCTAGTATGCCGAGGGTCTGCTGTGGGAGATCGTCAGACTCTCGGGCGAAATTTCCTCGTGTAAATGAGACTTTGTTTATTAGTTTCACATCTAGATTACATTAAAACCTAGATGTATTTCCTAACCCGATGCAATATGGGTATATAGTTACACAACCCCATTGTTCGCGGACTTAAAAAACTGCATTGTTCGTCAGAAACGCATGAATGTGTGGTAATAAAGGAGATTTATTATGACTCTAGAGGGGATATCAAGCAAGTTTCCATACAAAAACTTGATCCCAAACTTCAGTAACGCCATCTACCACATATTGCGGGAGAGCTTATTACAATTTACACCCCAGTATGTTCTGTGAATGTTCAAGAATCACGTAAGACGATTTTATTGACTTACCATTACGCTGGCACGACCTTGCGCGCTTATGTTCCAAATACGACTGAGTGACTTATGACCACGAGGTCATAACTTTTGAGTCACAAGTTTCGCGCTATTATCCCGACTGTTGAATGTATTTAATGCAGAAAAATATGTACTACGCTAGAAAAATGTTAGTCTTTCATATCCAGGTGAAACCGTTAGGTTAGGGGGCCGGCGCAGCGCCCCTTTTAGTACTTTTGTACTTATGACCCTGGGATGGACGGCATCACGGGTGGTCGGCCTCATGCTGTCCTTAACGCCGAGGACGTCCTTCAGCGGCGGGGGCTTTATGAGCCAATAACTGGAGACGGTCAGGGACGGTTCCGGACGAAGCCTAAACGCTTCTCGCCTAGGGAAACCCAGGACCGTCCTTAATGCGCCGAAGAGTGCCGGGGTTTTTAGTCGGTATTCTAAGTGTAGAGTGTATATTAGGACTCGGCCTAATGGTTGCTCGGATATTTTCCACCTCTTCCAGGCGGTTTACCGTTGGCTCGTAAGATCGGCGAACCCGACTTAACCGTCACATCTCGCCCAAGCACGTATTTACATGCCCTCTAAAAACATATTTTTCAAGTTTTT
This sequence comes from Clanis bilineata, assembly GCA_036417725.1. NCBI lineage: Eukaryota > Metazoa > Arthropoda > Insecta > Lepidoptera > Sphingidae > Clanis > Clanis bilineata. Next base: position 4,111,585 of record CM071165.1, read on the forward strand.
CTTTTACCATTTTCTTAGCGTTGTTGATATGTATACTCATGCCAAATTACGGCTCTCTAATATTAATAGTATCTGACATAAACTGCGGTCAGACGACAGACAGACGGACAGATATGCGAAACTATAAGGGTCCCTTTTTCGACCGACTTCAAAATAACCACAAGTTTAAAAACTTAACAGACCGACTTCAAATCCGATCGTGACCAAATGTATATGGGACCACCCTTGAAATAGGCTCTATCGAACACAAAAAGGTCCTTAATTCGTCTTTATTTTATTTATATGTTACGCGATATCTCCGCCAAATGTGGACTGATTTTCAAAATTGTGATCGATAGAGCTTATTTCAGGGGTGTTCCCATATATTTGGTCAATCGGATAAATTTTGAAATCAGTCCGTTAAGTTTTTAAACTTGTGATTACTGTCATTTGCCTTCGGAACCCTAAAAAGGTGGAGCGGCGAGAAAAAGCTAGTTGTAAGAAGCGGTTTCTTTGTACTTTGTTTAGTATTCAGCTATAAGATGCATGAAAACATGCATCAGATCATATCGCTAAAAGTGTGTCAAAACCGTCCACAATAGATTACGTTAGTCACAATGAAGTAGATTTAGTAATCACAAGTTCAAAAACTTAACGGCACGACTTCAAATCCTAAGGATAGGATCAAAGGATAAATAGATTATTACGTTTGATATATTCAAAATTTCAATCACCCAAATAATTAAATAAGCATATCCACTTAGGCTCAATTGCACCACTATTATAGAGTTAGTCCTAACCGCAAGTTACATGTCATTCATATATTTTCTGTCAATTTACCTTGCGGTTACGAATAACTCTAGGTTAATAATAGTGGTGCAATTGAGCCTTACAGATCTAAAATCTCAGAAACTCTAAACAAAATTTATTTCTGAACGAATCGTTTTTACGACCGAGTAGCCAACGTCCTTTATACAAAAATTAACGATGTGTGAAAATAATATTAGAACGAACGAAAATAGAAGTAGGACGTTTTGGGATGTTACGTTTTGGCGGGAATTTGGGGTTCTGTAGCATAATCACAAGTTAAACACTTAACGCACCGACTTCAAATCCGATCGTGACCAAATTTATATGGGACCACCCGGGAAATAAGCTCTATCGAACACAAAAATAATTTTAAAATCAGTCCACATTTGGTGGAGATATCGCGTAACATACATAAAAAAAAATACAAACGAATTGAGGACCTTCTCCTTTTTGGAAGTCGGTCGAAAATATTAACACTATCTCGGTGGCGTAGCAGCACGAATATCGTCTGGAGGTCTCGGGTTCGATGCTGGGTTGGACGAAGTGAAATTAAATTTTAATGTTCATCAACCTGTAGTCTGTAATTTCCGATAAGGCGATAAGCTCGACTGTTATCTGGGACGGAAATAAGCTCGGCGAAATGCGGGTGTTTTAATTCCCTAGTTCGCCTCTGCCTACCCCTTCGGGGATACAGGCGTGAGCCTGTGTATGTAGCACAGCTAGGTGTTTCTCAGTGACAGAGCCACTCTTTAGTTACTTATCCACAACATCAGTTTTACACGCGAATGGTCAAACGCTAATCAAATTTAACGGCTAGTTACATTTATTTGCGCCATACAATTTTCACAGATAAGGCGGCCTTAAACGATATACGTATACACGATGGGCCTTACTTAAAGCAGCATTTTTAGCTGAGCAAATGGTTTCGAATAACCTGTCACTTTTTCCTTGCGTTACATTATTTAAAAAAAAAGGGACAACCTATGGTATAAAGATAAGCAGCGCTTAAATATTTTTTAAGTAAGGGGCTTAAAGTCTCCTTATGTCGTTTAAGTCGGTTAGTCAAAGAGATTTAATATTACCAAGGGCGACTTGCACCATTATTATTAACCTAGAGTTAGTCCTAACCGCAAGCTAAATTGACAGAAAATGTATGAATGACATGTAACTTAACTTGCGGTTAGGACTAACTCTAGGTTAATAATAGTGGTGCAATTGAGCCTAAGAGCGACTTGTTATTCCTAACCATGATTTTTTAACCCGCGTTGAAAAAGCTCTCGTGCGAATAAACAAAATTTTGTGACGATATTTTCCAAGTTTTTGGCGACATCTCAAAATTTGTTTTTTATTACTTTATAATCAGACGATAGTTCGGGGTCTCTTGAGCTGTCTCTGTAACACATTAGTCTCATTAACTATGTCATGCAAACTACTTTTTTTCATTCTGTTTGAATAATCAGTGTATTATGAGACGATGCATAATTTATTATTGTTATATCCTCAGACATGGTTATATCACTTGTTAAGTGAAGTATCTATTCCGAATTGACATAATAACGTGTGATTTTTCAATCAAACAATCCAAACACTTAACCGATATCGAAGCCTCACGCGAGTCCAAAGATCTTCCACAGGCCCTAGTATATTGGTACGTTGAGTTTGATTCACTGGATCTACTCAGGATTTAGGTCGTGCCGCGTAAAATCCAGAAAATGTATCCCTCCTTTTAGCCGGGTCTTCTCAGACAGGGTCGTGTCTTGATCCGCTGGTAGTTTCAATCTAAGCAACGGATATTAGCTGAATACCTTTGTATTCATTAATCCCTTTTTTACTGGATAACCGGACCAAAAACACGCTAGCCGAATCCCATTCACTGGATCAGATTATGGCTGGACCGTGTCGCGTGGAATCTAGTGGTTTTCTTCTTCTTATTTTGAAAATAATGGATTCCACGCATTTGTGATGATTTAGCCAATGTCAAGGTAATTATCACGTTTTCACAATGACCATGAGACCCAGATGTGGATGATCTCAAGGTCCTGTTGGGTTTATGGTGGCAATTCCTTCCAGTGCGATGCCCCTCAGATGACCTTCACTCTACGAATCGACCGAACAAAGCCAGCCAACGCACCAAGCAAAACTCATCAAAGATCACCGGTTAAAAAGTTCCCACACTATACTGTTCATCTGCGCTGAATGTTTGGTGCACAAAATCACATCACATCACTCTCATAAGTAGAGGAGGCCCGTGCCCAGTATTGGGACAGTAGTATTACAGGGCTAATATAGGTACATACAAAATAACATGCTATTTATATATTTTGTTAATAATAAACAATTTATTATTAACAAAATATACATATAAATAGCATGTACAATATTGCTGTAATATTACCGTAAAGAACTAATTTCGAAGCTATTTGTAATACAACGGAGTCATTTCCTGACAATTAATTAGATACGGATCATATATTGCATGCTTGTGCATATTTTGGCAATTTGTCTGAATTTAATTAACATTGTTATCGTTAGAAAGCATTTGCTTCCGTATATACATTTCAAGTGGTAGAGCCACGCTGTAGACGTCTACAGCACGAATGGCTCGACCGGTTTGATACCACTGTCTCGTAGAAAACCGGCGTACAGTGGCAGTTCGCTGCTGGGCATTTCCGCGAAAAAAAGTCATTACCGTCGTAATGGTAATGACTCATGTGACCACGGTAATGACAAACCCTTAATAGTATTATAATTAATAATTGTTATCTATGTATATAACTGCAGACATCATCTGTACTATCCTCTGCATAGCATGGCATGATTCATGAACGTACAAGACATGAGATATACAATACTTATATATTAATATGAGATGAGAATGATAAAGTATATACATAGATAACAATTATTAATTATAATACTGTTAAGGATTTGTCATTACCGTGGTCATATGAGTCATTACCATTGCCTATACTTAACGACGGTAATGACGTTTTTTTCGCGGAAATTCCCTGCTGTGTTTCGTTCGGTGAGATATCCGGTGGCCCAATTCCTCCCTCCGTTTCCCAATCCCTATTCCCATCCCTTTGAGTTGACCCTTTATTATTTTTGTGTCTTGGGTGTCTATGGGCGGTGGAGATCACTAACCATCAGGTGACCTATCTGCTCGTTTGACAGCCTCTGCTATAAGAAAATATAAGAAATTTTACTGGACCAGATGGAAATACTGTCCCTTCCATGGTCTAGTGACAGTGTATATGGGCTGTAAACTGGGAGGTCTTGGGGTTGCTTCCCAGGTCCGGCGGGATGTTTATCTAACAACATTTGCCTGGGACTGGATCCCTCAGATGGGGGACGATGTTAATCAGGCAGCCGACCATAAAAACTAAGCCAAATCCTTTTTGCATCATGTTTCAAAAAGTGGCGTGGCGCAGTGGGCGAGTAGCCGGCTGTGAAGCGAGAGGCCGCGGGTTCGATTCCCACATTGAGACAAATGTTTGTGTACCCCACAGATATTTGTTTCAAGTCTGGGTGTTGTGAGACCGCGCATCTCTCAGTCTCTGACACCCACGATACAGGTTATACCTATTGTGGGGTCAGGACTAGGTGTGTGACTGTTGGGTGTATTAATAAAAAAAGTGTGTTGCACCGACCCTACATTAAGGTGGGATGAGGGCAGGTAGAATGAAAGTCGGTTTTGACCATTAATAATCACAAGTTTATAAACTTAACTGACCGACTTCCAATTTACCGATCGTGACCAAATTTATATGGGACCACCCTTGAAAGAAGCTCTATCGAACACAAAAAGAATTTTGAAGATCGGTCCACATTCGGCGGAGATATCGCGTAACATACATAAAAAAAGACGAATTGAGGACCTCCTCCTTTTTGGAAGTCGGTCAAAAATACACCCTTTCTGTCAGTTACAAGGACGATAATAATTTTATTCCGATATCAATTACTTCCTCAGTTAAAGTCATACAAAGGTCTTTTATATTATTTTAGTGCTGTTAAATAAGGTAAACTGGTACGATTTGGGCACAGCCTTGTATTTAATATTGTTTTGGCAGGATTTTTCCTTGTATTTTTGTAGGAAATATCCACTGTTTTCGGATACTTCAAACCATACAATAAACACAAATACACACTAACACGTTGACTCACACACACACACATACACACATATACATTTGATATAAATTATACCATAATTTTGTAATGAGATAAAACGTAATTAACGGGAGGGCGAAATGTCCTAACAAAAGCATAATGTTGCTTAAAAAGAGATTTCAAACCATGATAATGTAAAATACTCCAAGTTATTGAAATAAATATTTATTATTCTCATCTGGGTCAGAAGTGGGATGACATAGTTCACATCCAAACGTGTACAAGTCAGAAGTGGGATAGCTATTGATCAGTTTTGCTTTTCACATATTACTTGGTTGGGAGCCTAATCAATTTACTATTACAAACAATATAGACTTGGAAAACCCGTGGTGGTTCAACCCATAAGATGGGATGAGACGGAGTACTCTTTAGATTTCTATCGATACTGCACATGCCGTTCAAGATTTCAGTTACCAATTCCACCTTGGTTTAATGAAATATATGGCTGGGGATCAGGCAGTCCGGGGTTCGAATACCAAGTCGCATACTCGGTTATAGTACGATCTGTCCGGTATTATATGCTCCAGCAGTATCTACATCTTTGTACACCGAATTGCTACAAATATTTCTCTATACCGGAAAATGTATGTCGTTAACCAATATCATGTGTTGAGTAAAACAATAGCGTGAATTACTCACATAAATATTACTTCTGGATTTGTGCCAATAATGGTGGAATGGTATCTTACGACACCAAAAGAAAGTAATAAAATAAAATAATAATTACACATATACATATACTTACGTGAGTCACGCCTGTGTCCCCGAAGGGAAGAGGCGACCTAGCGATCTAGAACGGCTGCATTTTGCCGAGCTTATTTCCATCCCAAATGTGATGGGGGCGAGCCTATCGCCATATTGGGTACAAATTCCAAACACCAGATTGATACTAAGTAGAAAACCCAATGTTATATTGGGTGGTGTTTTACTCTTACGATCAAACCCGAAACCTCAGGAGTGAAGTAAAATGATAACCATTCCATTTAACTTAGCCTTTTCGGTTATAACATTTTTTTTTTTATCAGCTGTTACTGTCCCCATTTCTTCCGCTTCTCCCTATCCAGTGCCAAATTAGTCCAGTCTGGACGGAACGTGTTGAGCTCGTCCCGCCATCTCGTTCTCGGTCTGCCGCGTCGACGCTGTGTGACGTCTGGGTGCCACTCGGTAGTCCGTTTTGCCCACCTTTCGTCCGAGATACGACATACGTGCCCGGCCCAATCCCACTTTAACTTGGCTGCTTTGGAAACTACGTCTATTATTCGTGTTTGTGAGCGCAATTTGATATTACGGATGTGATCGGTGCGCTTGACGCCTAAGTTATAACAATACAATCTATAAAAAAATAAAATAAACGAATGCAAAGTAGTGGAATATGTAAATTCATTTATGTTTTGACTGCCTCGGTGGCTTGGTTATATTTCGGTACGACTGCTGTCCTGAGGTCTCGGGTTCGATCACCGGGTCGGGTAAAGTGATACTGGATTTTGCCATATCGGCCCGGAGTCTGCAAATGCGCCCGATATGGCGATAAGCTCGCCCTCTATCACATCTGGGACGGAACTAAGCTCGGCCAAATGTGGGTGTACTAGTTGGCTAGTGTGCCTCCACCTACCTCTTCGGGGATACAGGCGTGGGCTTACGTTATGCGTGTTATGTTCTTTTTTGTCGCTTTTCCGTTTCATCGACTTTCAAATCACGATGCTAAAGAAGTTTTCACGTCAACAAAATAAACTAATGTGAAGTAGTTGAATATGTAAATTTATGTTTTCCTCTCTTCAATAACGATTATGGTCGAATTTCGAACTCTAAGCGAAGACTTGTGTAAATAATTTTAACAGCCTACGTGGCGCAGCGGGCAAGTAACCGCCTGTGAATCGAGAGACCGCGGGTTCGATCCCCGCTCCTCGCCGCTCGGTGTTGTGAGACTGAAAGTCTCTCGTAGTTCCTGATACCCACGAAACAAGACTCGATCTTAATGTGGGGTCAGGACTATGCGTGTTACTGTAGGATGTATTTAATAATTTATTATTTAATAATATACATAAGACGAACATAATTATTGATATAGATACATAATATAACATAGTTAAGATTCAGGCTTAAAACGTCAAATGAATCGTCCATAAAAAATCAAATGTCAGTGACAAATAATACAAAAAGATCAAGGCCAATTCAATCTAATAATAACAAGCTTAGGACATAGACTATAATATCTTTGAAATTGGCAGTGGACAGCGCTTTTTTCGTACACAAAGTGAATGCATCATTGTATCTAATATCTGCAGGGTTATCACGACCTCTTCTTTGAATCGTTATTCGTTTGTTTTGTATGGGAATATCATCAATATAATATACCCTAGATGCACAGTTCTTTGCAAATATCCTCCTAAAAAGTGGTCTCAGCAATAAAACAAAGAAAAAGATCACAAGTTCTAATTAAATCAACGCAATTATAACCCCATACGAGTGTTATAAATTAGCTTTTTAAACGAAATGAGCAAGCGTTCTTCTATTTGAATTTTAAAATTTAGAATTCTATCGGCGTCCGACTGTATGCAAAAGAAGTGCTTAAGCACTCGTTTGCTGTCCCATTTTCAGAGCGTCAACTGTGCATCTAGGTAAATAATATATCGATGGGGAATATTGACAAGTAAAATTATAATAATACTGCTATAAGAGGTGATGGTAACCCTGCTGGACTTCAGTGGTCTAGCAGGAATATTTTTGACAATGGAATTCGTATCGAGAGAAAGTATTCCTGCTCCCTGACTTTTGACACTCGATTCGAATTTGACGATTCGGTTTCATTTATTAAAATTCCACAGAAATCGAGTTAAAAAGTGCGCTAATGTTGCATTAGATTCGAGAACTTGTCGTTTGGTAATTTTTAAAATTAAAGCACTTTTTAAATCAAGAGTCAGTCCCCTGTAGGGTCATTTTTGACACTCGATTCGATTGCAACTCTGCAGCCTGATCAGGAAAATTTCTGACAACCGTAAATGTATTCATGCTCGATGCGCGTCTATGAAATTTGTATGAAATATTAATCAAATGTCATCAGTGCGCACTGCGCAGCGAGTTTACATTTACATTAGTTTTTCGTGCTCGGGCTAATGATTTGGTTTCATTTTTGACTCACAATTCCACCGAAATCGCGGTAAAAAGTACACTAATGTCGCGTCAAAAACTACCAAATGACATCTCGAATCTAATGCGATATTACCGCACTTTTTAACTCGATTTTAGGTCAATAAATGAAACCGGATCGTTGTCAAATTCAAATCGAATGTTAAGAGACAGGGGGCTGGCAGCTGGAGGCACATTATCCTCTTCCTAATCCCTGGATCATTCGCTAAGGTTGGTAACACATCCATGATTATTTTGGTATCATGTGTGTCTATAGACGCTGGAGATCACTACTACTCGTTTGTCAACAGGAGTACGTCGGTCGCAGGTGTCTGGTCCAGATCGTACCAGGGCGTTCTCGTGGACGGCACAAAAAGCGCTGTCTGGACGTTTTGGCAGAAGATTTGAGAGCCAATAGTCTCACTTTGGATGCTCAAGACCAGGCGAAGTGGAAGCGTTTAAGTAAGAATGCGTACCCTGGTAGAAGGCCGGGATAACGCAGGCAGAAAGAAAGATGAAATAAAGACAGATATAAATTATTATAATTATTATTATATCTGTCTTTATTTCATCTTTCTTTCTAATATTAGCCCTGTAATATTTCTGTCCCACTGCTGGGCACGAGCCTCCTCTACTAATGAGAGGGGTTAGGCCTTAGTCTACCACGCTGGCCTAAGGCGGGTAGTGCGGCATGGTATACTTCACATACCTTTTTGGCAGTTGTCTTATATCGAGTAATGATTTCTGGTAAATGAAAGACTTGGGTGCCAGTAAAGTGTGAGCGATTCAGAGAGGCAAACTATGCGTGCGTGATCAATGCAAATGGAATACGGTGCGTGTGCGATCAATGCAAATGGTATACTGTTGACTGAACCTTCTAACACCGTATTTAAGGTGGCTAGTCTGATTCATTGAACTGCTCTAACTCGTAAGGGATGCTGTGCCTCTCATTCTCACCAAATATTTATTAAAATAACAAATTAAATACAAAGGAATGCATAGGGAACAAAAACTCGTTGTAAATACGAAACTAAACTATTAACGAATCACTTAAGTACCACGCACGAATAAGTGGTTCACACGGGTAAAAAACAAATCCAAGTTTGGTTCACACATGTTTTCGCTATGTTCAAGAATGCACTGTGCTGCTACACCTTCAAAATTCTTGTGGAGAAATTCTCGGGTTTCCTCACGATGTTTTCCTTCACCGTTTTCAAGCGATATTTCACAATGAAAACACACTTAACATAGAAAAGTCAGAGGTGTGTGCTCTTTTTGGGGTTGGTCTCGAACCTGCGAAACTAGTCTCGGCAACCCGATCCATTCCCAACTGAGCTATCGCCGCTATGATATAATACAAGAAAAAAACTAAAAGCTCCTCAATGAAAGTAAATTACGTTCACAACCTTACAGGCGGAAGTATAATAAACCAACTTCAAATAAGAGTATTTAACCACAGCTATGAACGGTTAGCACAAGAGAGCGGTTTATTGGCTTAGACTGTCTGTCTGATATCGCACTGGGGCCATTAAATATTCGGGTTTATGAGAGTAGCGAGAAGCGTTTATTACGTATTTATTGTATCTGCCCTTATTTCAGCAGGTCGATTCTTTAAGGTTTCATTTGTGAAAACAACGTTGCGGCATCGTTGCGGCGACGATGTTTTCATTTTTGTATTCAGCAAGGTACAAAGCGCACGCACTAGCGCTATGCGTGATGACGGCGCTTATGCGAACTAGCTCTCTCGAGCGAGGCGTGTGACACAAATGTATGGAAAATGGTATTCTCTAAGAGCCAACAACGTTGAACGCTCCGTCGATCTCAACGATGTGCGCTGCGGGAGCGAGGCGGCGATCGCAACGTTGTGGCATTTCTTAGAGAATTTACCTGCAGCTCTATGTGGGGTCGACGCAACACACTTTTTTAAGCACTTGGTGGAAAGAATTTGGCTTATTGTTAAACTTTAATCATTATTTATCTATTTTAGTGTGCTATTGAAAGAATTGATAAAGGTCGCAGGAAGTCGCTGGATGCAGGCCGTTTCCAACAGGTCGATCTGGAAATCTTTGGGGGAGGCCTATGTTCAGCAGTGGACGTCCTGTGGCTGATGATGATGATGATGATGATGATGATGATGATGATGATGATGATGATGATGATTGAAAGAATTATCCACCAACTCCTAATAGTTAAGGAGTTATATTTTTCACCATCAGCTCAGCAACATGAGATGATGAGTACCAGATGCAAATACCTGAAAAGTTTTAGCAAATATATAAACCTCAGAACCTGACTTGTTGCTAATAGGACCAACTGGGAAGTATACCCTTTTAAACAAAAAAATAATTTCTTGAATCGGCCCAGGCGTCTTCGAGTAATCGAGGAACATACATAAAAAAAATATTCCGACGAATTGTTAACGTCCTCCATTTTTTGAAGTCGTTTAAAAAAGCAGCTTTTTCAACGTCGTATCGAAGTTATTTTTAATCGTAGAAGAACAAGAGTGAGTTCATTAGACTCGGTATTTTTTCTCTTTTTAATGGCATATAATAGTCGTATACGACTTTTTTCGAGATACGACATAATGCTTTCGAGCGTCGATATCATGTTTAATGGCCCACCTGGCGTGAGTCACGACCGATGTTGGAGAAAGTGAATCGACTAGGGTCCGACGTGGGCCGACTCGCCGATCTGTTGGGTAACTGTTAAATCATTGTGACTTCTTGAAAGCAACATTACCTCATTTTACCTTACCGGGATGTGACTTTCTCAACAATAAAACCTTTAAACATGGTAGAAATAAGTACAGTGCGCAAAAAGAAAGTTGAATAAAAACCTTAATGGACCAACTTCAAAACATCTGATCGCGACCAATCTGATATTTTCGATTTATATGGATCCTTGAAATAAGCTCTATCGAACACAAAAATAATTTTGAAAATTTATCCGTATTTGGCGGAGATATTGCGTATAATAAATAAAATAATAATATAAGCACTGTCCCACTGCTGAGCACGGGCCTCCTCTACTAATGAGAGATATCGCATAAAAAACAAGCGTAAAAAACACAGACGAATTGAAGACCTGCTCCTTTTTTTGAAGTTGGTTGAAAAAGTAACTTACTACATTCCATCTAGTAGAATTTTGTACCGGACTTGTGAAATATACTTAGGCTATATTGGCTAATTCTTAAATAAACAAATAACACCCAACAGTCACACACATAGTCCTTACCCCACACTAAGATCGAGTCTTGTGTCGTGTACCAACTACGAGAGTCTTTCGGTCTCACAACACCCAGACCCGAAACAAATATCTATAGGCCATTCATTTGTCTCGGTGCGGAGTTCGAACCCGCGGCCTCTCGCTTCATCGCTAGCTGCGCCACGGGGGCTGTTTCTCCAAGCGAGACGTGATCTAAGAGCTACGCTGACAACCATTTAACTATAATAATGGACCATGGTTTGGCGACATAGTGGTCTATGTCACAGAACGTCTAAATGAATCGTCTTGATTTGAGATTAAAAAAAATAGAGACCAATTGAGTTTTCAAGTTTAAAACTTAACAGACCGACTTCAAATCCGACCACCCTTGAAACAAGCTATATCGAACACAAAAAGAATTTTGAAGATCGGTCCACATTCGGCGGAGATATCGCGTAACATACATGTTGGAGGGCCAAGGCTAAACTCATTATGCTCAAAAAAAATACAGACGAATTGAGGACCTTCTCCTTTTTGGAAGTCGGTCGATAAATAAATATAGCCAACATTACAGCCATAGTCCTGGGGGCCTAGTTTGTAAAAAGAAATCCGCAGTTGCGGACTTCGTTTCGGACGTTTCAAAAAAGCTCTATCGAATACAAAAATAATTTTGAAAATCGGTCCACATTTGGCGGAGATACGAATCTTATTTGATATCAAATATTTAATCACAACACTACATTAAATGGCCACGATCAAATATTTTTTTGAAGTCGATCCGTTAATTAGCAACAAATACGATATGTAAGAAATTAAATTCGTGTTTAAAAATTATTAAATACGGCCATCCGAAGCATGGTATAATCTCTGTACCATAGATAATTGTTTAGTCTATGATAAATGCAACACAGCGTAAGCATTGAAGTCAAGGGAACTGTCCATCCCGCCAAATCACATAGCGTGAAGGTACATGACAAATCTTTCGTTTTAACAATAATTATCTATGCATTAGTGTCATATTTGAGTGGTAGAGCCACGCTGTAGACAATAATGTCAGCATGAATTCCAGCTCGACCGGTTTGCCACTGTTTCATTGAAAACCGACGTAAATTAGCAATTTGTGGTGAAATTTTCGGTGTCCTAAATGTCCCTTAGTGCATAATTATTCCCCTTCTGTGGTAATGCACCCATGTTTCTTTTTGGTATCGTGTGTATTCATGGGCGGTAGAAATCACTCACACAGCTTATTTGCCAGCCTCTGTTATAAATTAAAAGTTAATTGCATTGAAGAAGTTAGATTTAATTAAAAAGGATCAGAGCATGGCTTTTAAGAGATAGAGAGCTTACAGACTATAAATATCAAGAAAAAATTAATAAAATAAAATTATACTTCGATTTTATGTGCTACATATTAGGTGCCTTGGTCAAGCCGGTACACTCTTGTTATTCTTTATAGCGCCATCTACCGAGATTTGGACTTTAACTTTTTATATTTAATATGTTGTTGCGACATCTGTTGCCAGGTAGCAAAACTATTTTATAAAATCGTTTACTAAGTAGTGTCTAATATAAAATACTAGATGACACTATTAGAAACATTGATTTTATATGAAAAGTATCTTATTTTCTTCGGCATATAAATATGTGGGAAAAGTAATTTTTAAATAAATATATATTTATTTATATTTTATTATCAATAACTCACATTTTATGGAAACAGATTTAATATTTCAAATGGCAACAACAACGCTTAAAGAGGATACCTGCACTTACATTTTAATACCGTTTGTGTTTTTTTTCATTGCCAAACGTACTTGTATGTAATATGCTACTTGGGCAGCCATAAGTAGTTCAGTAGACAGGAAGTCTAAACTAAACATTTTAAACAACAGTAAAATATTCTGTAGAATTTTGATATTTTGTGATCTGAAAGGTTCTTGGAATTATCATATTATGGTTTGACTGCATTTGTAGTATAATTGTATTGCATGCGCGGTACGACTACCCTCCTGAGGTTTCGAGTTCGATCCCCGATTTGGGGTAATGTGATATTGAGGTTTTCAGTAAGAAATATGGCTGTTCTTATTGTTCTGTAGTTCACCTGTACCTACTCCTTCGGGGATACCGGCGTGAGTTTATATTATGTTATATTTTAGTTTTTTAATAAACATTACATATTAAAATCATTGTTTTCGTCCCCTTTTGGTCAGATTAGTGTACATTTTAAGAGATTTATGTGGGCAACACTAATCTCCGCACCGCGCGACCGCGACATCGACATTTGATGGCAGTGGCAGGGATTGGTTCGGATTTGTCATTAGTTCAAAATTAGTTATAAATATCACAATAAAATCATCACTGGTGTGTTTGTGTGAAAATATCGCGATAGACACCCTCAAATCGAAAACAAACTATTAGTGTAAGTGTAAAAGTGGTTGTGCCGTAATAATTTTTGTGTTATATCGAATGTTATTTACAAAAAAGTTTTGTGCTACACAATGAGTAATTTCAACAAAATTATCAAAACTACGCCGATCACAGACGATTACGACATCTCCAACACAGTCCTCGGCCTTGGGATCAATGGAAAGGTAGGTTTCAGCATGTGAAAAGAATACATTTAGCAAATAAAATGTCGTTATTTGTATTTACTAAATGACGTAAATGTTCAAAAATATCTGCGTTGAGTTATCATAAAGCTATTGGAACAATGCGCTCCGAATCGGCCGGGATTTCGCGCCATATTAAGCAATATTTATCTACAATTGTATAAACTTTGATATTGTTGTGCAATTTTTAACAATTGCTTGGCGTCTGAAAATTGTTAAGGTGATTTGACTAAATTTATAAATCATTGGACTCTGGTATTAGGGCAACTTTGCTCGAAATAATTCTGTGACGGGCTCAAAGTCCATGTTTTTAAACTACCGGGCCCCTATGTTTGTCATAATGTTGTTAGAATTAACTAATTATATAACAGGTAGGTACATATACTTATAAAAAAAACTCATTCAATAGCTTCATTGTTTCTTTGAAAATTCTTAGTCGAAAAATAAAGAATATGTTCACTTACATGGATGTAATAAAATACAGCTAGTCTGCAAACTTAGGCTTAAAAATTTTCATTGAAAAACCAATTTTGTCACTTCCAAAGATGTGATAAAACACTGTAAATATAGGAAAACGGATTAAGATCTTTTTTTCAAGATGTCTGACTAGCTATTTTTTTGAGTAATGGATTTATTAAACACTGTAGTTGGCAATATTATCAAACTTTGATGGAGGCCATATTTTAAATAAAGAAGAAGAAATATAGGAAAACAAATGGATGCATGTAATGCATTTTTTATTCATTATTAATTTTAAGTCCAGCAGTGGATGTCCTGTGGCTCATGATGACCATCATCATCATCAGCCTTAGGGTGTCCACTGATGGACATAGGCCTCCCCCAAAGATTTCCAGATTGTTGGATTGTTGTTGTTCATGATGATGATTAATTTTATAATCTCTCTCATGTATGTAAATTGTGTTTACATTGTCTTTGTAAAGAATAAGTTACTTATAAATCATTCTACCTGCCCTTTCCCAGCTTAATGTAGGGTCAGCACAACACATTTTTTCAAGCATGTTACAAAAACAATTTGGCTAAGATTTTACGACTGACTGCCTGCCTGACATAAACCCCTTCTCGGGGATCCAGTGCCAAACAAATTAAATAAAAAAATTTACTTTGCCTGACCTGGCAAGTGACCCCAGGACCTCCAGGTCCACCACCCATATATGCTGCCACTAGACCAAGGAGGCGATAAATATGGTTAGAATTAATTAGAAATAGACGTGTATGTTCTTGGGGTTGGTTTTGAACCTTCAACACTTGTCTCTGCAGTCCTTACCGCTCACAAAACTCATCTGAGCTATCACTGTTATTGTATAAGCCATACTACAGCAAATATTTGTCATATTTCAAAATATCTAGTTTGTTGTTTCAAAGCAAACATGATAATTATCTACGCCTTACCATATAATGTGTTTCTAATTTGAAAACATCTTACTGAAGGATAAATTAGATGTTTATCGCCGGAATGGTCAAACGCAACTCAACTTTAAAGGCTCCTTACATTGATTTTCGATATACAATTTCGACAGTTAAGGTAACCTTAAATCTATGAACATTCGACGGTATGAGTATGACTCAATAATATTCTTAGTTAAAATTCCTTATCTTATTTTACACCTGCCCTTAATAATATCAACCCTGTAATCTTATTGTCCTCCTCTACTATTGAGAGGGGTTAGGTCTTAGTCTACCACGCTATTATGTATTTAATCTCAGTACCATTAATAAGGGAATGTGCCCATATTATGTGACCCATTCTGGGGGGTAGGGGGGCCAAAATACCACATTTTGGGTCTTAGGTTTTCATCTCATAATCAATATCCCTTAGGGAAGTCTCGTGATTTTTCAAGCTATATTCAAATATGACGCTCAGCATTTAGCACTTTTTAAAGTAACAGGTGGCAAGACATCATAATATTTTGATTTCTAAGGAGTTTTGGCGGGAATTCTGACGGTGCGGGTGGTCGCTTATTTTAATGATTTCATATTATAGTCAAAAGTTGTGCTTGTGGTTTAAATGTGATGTGAATTTATGCGATAAACATCAACGAAGATGGACAGTATGTGTAAGCTTTTAAATAAGTGATTTTGGATGCTTTTTGTCGGGTGGATGGATCGACCATGTTCGATTCCTCCGCGGCAAGAAAATCGTCTAAAAAGCATCAAACTAGAAGGAATTGACGCTAAAACTCCAGCAGGGCCTTGAAATCGAACACATCCGACTTCTTTGCACTTGCGAAAACTTAGATGTAGGAAACAAAGTATAAAAATAACAAAAAGTATACAGCTGAAGGACTTTGTATCCATGGCTATAAAAAAGATAAAAAAAATGATTTTTAACATTTCTTCGATAAAAATGATTTAAAACCACATTTATAAATTACTACCTATGTGAAAAGTAGGGGGGAGGGTCTTGGAATATACTACGGGTGGGCACCGACCCACTCGGTAAATTTTTTTTTTAAATTGGGGAACGTAATATGGGTATGTTCCCAAATGTTACATCGTTTTAGTAATTAAATAAAGTATAAGTAATTATAACATTGTAACAGGAAGGTAAAACTGCTGAATATCAACTTTTTGGAGGCCATTGGTTACCATTATTTTTATTTATCACAGACATACTGAAATGAATTTTAATGGCAATTAGTCTTATATTAATTAATAAAAAAGCTACTTTAGCTAAGCACTCTAATATTGTTTATCATTTTTATGTGGAAAGTAACTTTGAATGTGAAAATCTTAGGAAAATTTGATTGCCTCGGCGGCGTGGTTGTATTTCGGACTACCGTTCTGAGGTCTCGGGTTCGATTCCCGGGTCGGGCAAAGTGATATCGGATTTTTCGGTTTTCCATATCAGCTCGGAGTCGGGAATTTGTGCCCGATATGGCGATACGCTCGCCCCCTATCACATCTCGGTCGGAACTAAGCTCGCCGAAATGTGGGTGTTCTAGTTCGCTAGTGCACGTCTGCCTACCCCTTCGGGGATACAGGCGTAAGCTTATGTGTGATGTGTTTAGTTTTGCCATTTTCGACCAACTACCAAAAAGAAGAATCCTCAATTCATCCAAAGACTTCTATGTATTTACTAGACAAGCTGTTTCGAAGTAAAATTGTGGCACATGACGGCGAGTGTTTGACGTTTCACGGCTAAGGAAACGAGCAGATTTCCATAGTGAGTTGAGTTCGATTAACAGAGACTTAGTGCGCACATCCTATGTACCGAACAGCCAGTCTAGTAGTATACATAGAAGTCTTTGAATTCTTCTGTATTTTTTTTATGTATGTTACGCGATATCTCCGCCAAATGTGGAACGATTTTCAAAATTCTTTTTGTCTTCGATAGAGCTTATTTCAAGGATGGTCCCATATAAATTTGATCACGATCGGATTTGAGGTCGGTCCGTTAAGTGTTTTTTTTTATTTTTTATAGCAGAGATTGGCAAACGAGCAGATGGGTCACCTGATGGTAAGTGATCTCCACCGCCCATAGACAGCCAAGACACAAAAAGAATCATGGGTGCGTTACCAACCTAAAAGGAGGGAATGGAAGGGAAGGGTAGGGGATTGGGAAAGGGAGTGGGGAAATGGGAAAGGGAGTGGGGAAATGGGCCACCGGAAATCTCACTCACCGAACGAAACGCGACAGCAAGCTGCCACTTTACGTCGGTTTTCTGTGAGAATGGTATCTAACCGGTCGAGCTGGCCCATTCGTGCTATAGACGTTACTGTCTGCAGCGTGGCTCTACCACTTCTAAACTTTAACTTGTTTAACTTGTGATTATGGTACAGGACCTCAAATTCCGGCCATAACGTAACATCCCAAAACGTCCTACTTCTATTTTCGTTCGTTCTAATATTATTTTCACACATCGTTAATTTTTGTATAAAGGACGTTGGCTACTCAGCCGTAAAAACGATTCGTTCGGAAATAAATTTTGTTTCGAGTTTCTTTGATTGTGGATCTGTATGTGGATATGCTAATTGAATTATTTGGGTGATTGAAATTTTGAATATATCAAACGTAATAATCTATTTATCACTATTAATCACCGTTATAGCAAGCGATATTATACAATGAAAATACACTTAACATAGAAAAGTCAGAGGTGTGTGCTCCATTTTGGGGTTGGTCTCGAACCTCCGACCCTTGTCTCGGCAGTCCGTACCATTCCCAACTGAGCTATCGCAGCTATATATCGCGCTTAATATAGCGCTTGCTATAAAGGTGAAGGAAAACATCGTGAGGAAACCTGCATACCCGAGAATTTCTTCACAGGAATTTCTCCTATCTACAACCCGCATTAGGCCAGCATCATAGATGTTGTCCTTCAAATTACAATAGATGTCCAAAATACCACTTAAAATATATTTAATTACCTTACCATGAACTTCACATAAATTGAACCGTTCATTTCAAACCATTAAGATTGTAATTACCATGGATAATATTTTCCTGTATGTTGAAATACGTTTAAACACCTATGTAGTTAAAACGCCGTAAAGCAACATTGACAGCCCTAGTCGGTAAATATCGATGCGGGCTAGTGATGTGACTCGGAAACCGGCGAATGTTATTATTCATTTTTTTTCTCCGTGTATTCGCGATTTCTATTTTAAAAATGGAAACAGAAATTAATTTCAAAAATGGAAACTGAAAAGAATTGTTTTTATTTAAAAAATGGAAACAAAGATTATAAACCTACCTATATTATATTTTTTTAATAATCCTATTAGGACATCGTATTTGGTAGGGCGTTTGCCGTGGAACTGTGGCACATTAAAAATAATCTCAGTACCTATTACATGAAACACAATACACGTAATAGATAAGTGTATACATTTCTGGACGGTGTTTGAAGCCTAGGGTTCAGTCTCCGGATGGGATTATTACTAACCTTGAAGTGGATAAGACAATCCCTATCCCCTTTCCTTAAATTGGAAAAGGAGATTGGGACCATCAGAAAACTCACTGAGCGAAACGTAACAGCGAACTGGGGGTTACCACGACGTCTTATCGCAGTATTATCTTAATCTTACTTGTACCGATTTCCGTACAAAAAACTTTTTCAAGCATGTTACAGAAAAGATTTTACGACCGGCTGCCTGCCTGACGTCAACCCCCTCTGAGGGATCCAGTCCCGAGTCAATTAAATTAGAAAATTTGCTTTGCCCGACCTGGGAATCGAACTCACGACCTCCCGGTCCACAGCCCATATGTGCTTCCACTAGACCAAGGAGGCGACAGATTATAATAATCACTACATAGTATAAAACAAAGTCGCTTCCCGCTGTCTGTCTGTCCCTATGTATTTATGCTTAAATCTTTAAAACTACGAAACGGATTTTGATCAGTTATTCTTTAATAGATAAAGTGATTCAAGAGGAAGGTTTATATTTATAAATTGCACCGGTGTGAAGCCGGGACGGGTCGCTACTACTGCTATAAGACGTTAGGGTGAAATCCATAGAGCGAACTTCGACTAAGTCTAAGTCAAAGTCACGAACTTAGTGAGGATTTTTACTAAGGCCGAGTCATTTTTCAGCTTAGGGCTGAGATCTATAGAGCGAACTTCGACTAAGTCTAAGTCAAAGTAACGAGCTGAGTGAGGATTTTTATTAAGTCCGAGTCAATTTTCAGCTTAGAGCTGAGATCTATAGAGCAAACTTCGACTAAGTCTAAGTCAAAGTAACGAACTTAGTGAGGATTTTTATTAAGTCCGAGTCAATTTTCAGCTTAGAGCTGAGATCTATAGAGCAAACTTCGACTAAGTCTAAGTCAAAGTCGCGCACTCAAGGGGGATGTGGAATTGTTAAATCGAACTTTCACTTAGTCCAGGTCATTTTTTACAATAAAAACAGACTGACAGACAGACAAAGCAAAGATTGTCTCGTAAAAAAATACTCAGTCTAAGTCAAAATCCTCACTGAGTTCGTGACTTTGACTTAGACTAAGTCGAAGTTCGCTCTATAAATCTCAGCCCTAAGCTGAAAAATGACTCGGACTTAGTAAAAATCCTCACTGAGTTCGTTATTTTGACTTAGGCTGAGATCTATAGAGCGAACTTTGACTAAGTGTAAGTCCAAGTCACGAACTCAGTGAGGATTTTTACTAAGTCCGAGTCATTTTTTACAAGAAAGTCTTTGCTTAGTCTGTCTGTCAGTCTGTTTTTCTTGAAAAAATGACCCGGACTAAGTCAACGTTTGATTTAACAATTCCAAATCCCTACTGAGTTCGCGACTTTGACTTAGACTTAGTCGAAGTTCGCTCTACAGACCTCAGCCTTAGACTGAGATCTATAGAGCGAACTCCGACTAAGTCTAAGTCAAAGTCACGAACTCGGTGAGGATTTTTACTAAGTCCGAGTCATTTTTTACAAGAAAATCTTTGCTTAGTCTGCCTGTCAGTCTGTTTTTCTTGTAAAAAATGACCCGGACTAAGTCAAAGTTCTATTTAACTATTCCCAATCCCCACTGAGTCTATGACTTTGACTTGGACTTAGTCGAAGTTAGTTCTATAGATCTCAGCCTTAGACTCGTCGACGTTCGCTCTACAGACCTCAGTCTTAGACTCTACCGTTCATTTTCCGTATGACCGGCGCGGTGTTGCACATCACTAAATGTTATATAGGACAAACGCGTCAGTGGTTACCGTCTATTAACAATATTTATCTGTATTTGTGTATGTGTGTGTTGATGACGTAAGCACTTAACTGCGACATGACTTGAGGAAGCTTTGGGAATCATCGATATATTATTTACCTAGATGCACAGTTGACGCTCGGAAAATGGGACAGCAAAGAAGTGCTTAAGCACTCCTTTTCCCTACAGTCGGACGCCGATAGAATTCTAAATTTGAAAATTCAAATTTAAGAACGCTTGATCATTTCGTTTAAAAAGCTACTTTATAATACGTGCATAGGGTTATATTTGTGTTTGATTTAATTAGAATTTGTGATCTTTTTCTTTGTTTTATTCCTGTGATCACTTTTTAGGACGATATTTGCAAAGAACTGTGCATCTAGGGTATATTATATTGATGTTGGGAATACAAAATATTGGTAATTAATGAACGCATACAAGGCTAGCAGCATATATGGGCTGTGGATTTGGAGGTTCTGGGTTCATATCCCAAAAAAGACATGTTATATGTATAACAGACATGCTCGACTCGGTGGCGTGGTTGTATTTCGGTACGCCTATCGTCCTCAGGTCACGGGTTCGATCCCCGGATCGGGCAAAGTGATATTGGGTTTTTCAATATCAGCCCGAAAAATATATACCTATAAAAAAACTTCATAACATAACATAAGCTCACGCCTGTATCCCCGAAGGGGTAGGCAGAGGCGCTCTAGCGAACTAGAAGACCCACATTTCGCCGAGCTTAGTTCCGTCCCAGATGTGATAGGGGGCGACCCTATCGCCATATCCAGCACAAACTCCAGACTCCGGACTGATACGGATAAATTCAATATCATTTTGCCCGACCCGGGATCGAACGCGAGACCTCAGGACGGTAGTCGTACCGAAATACCACCACGCCACCGAGGCAGTGGAAAAAATCTTCGAAATGCGAAAAACAGTAGCAACTCCATTTAATACTAAGGCTGAGATCGAACGAACTTCGACTAAGTCTAAGTCAAAGTCACGAACTCAGTGAGGATTTCGGCTTAGTTAGAGTCATTTTTTTACAAGAAAACCTTTGCCGCCGCCGCGGATTAAATTAATTGGGCCGCGGATTAAATTAATTGAGTCGCGAAAAAATCTTATTGGTTCCCATTCTTATTGGAGCGAAAAATGTCTTATTCTGCCGTGGGTTACTTTTATTGGACCACGGATTTCTTTAATGAAATCGTATATAAAACTTATTATTTCCCATATAAATCTTATTGGATTATAGGGATATTGGTGTTACATTGTTATTGCACATCGGTTCATTGTATTGGTTCCACGGTATTGTTTTGTCACACCCCCATGGAAAAGTTGTTAGGTCCACGTATTATAGGATCGTGGATAATCTTGATTACGTCGCGAATCTAAATCGCGGGTTTTATGTTATTACCTCGTGACTCAGTATGTTACGTTACTTTTCACCGGAACGCGATCACATACAGAACTTTATACTTTGAACATGCTTTTTGTATCACGTAATAATTGCGTCATCAATCAATTTAATCCAACCACCGACTACTTCATTACGACGTGAGTCGTTTAGGTAGCGTCCCAATTGCAAAACCTCGCAATATTCCGCGGGCTAGATACGGGCGGTGTTTCATTTGTGACAGGTTACTACATATAGGTAATAGGTATTGCATTGATTCACAATACGATCGACATATTCTGCGTCCCTTGAAGGTGAATTAACCTTATATCAAGTTAATACCTATTATTGATTACATTTATAAATATCCAATTAAATTTATACCTAGTGCAGATTAGTTTTATAATGGTCTTCATTTTAATTTATTCTTTCGACTCCACACGTGGCCTGCCGAGAGGCAATTTGTCCTTCTAAAAGGTTTATAATTCAAATATTCGAACAAAAGACACATTTTTGTATCACCCTTTTTATAAACAATTAACTGAAGTTTCTTATTGTTATAAGAGAAATCGGGTCTTCATTGTTTAAATGAACAAAGAATTCATGATGCATATTAACGTCGAGTCGTGTTTAAACGTGTTTGTCTGTTAAAATTAAGCATACTCATGGAATTTTGTACCTGTTTTTATTGTGCAATTTATATTTATTACCTCCCAACTCCACATGTGGTCTCCTTAGAGGCAATTTGTCCTTCTAAATGGCTCATAATTCCAAGATTCAAACAAAAGATTGACACATTTTTGTATCGCTCTTTTTATAAACAATCAACCGAAGTTTCTCATTGTCATAAGAGATATCAGGTCTTTTATTTAACCGAACAAAGAATTCATAACGCATCTTAACGTTTGAGTCATGTCTATACATGTTTGTCTGGTAAAACCATTTCTTCCCCGTATAAAAGACACACCGAAATTATTTTGCACCGTATTCCAAGTTGTACTCTACACTACATAAGATCTCCAAAGTTCCTGACCAGTGAAGTGTTAAAAGAGTGACGCTGCTATAAAATGAATGTAAGTAACTATTATACATGTTTCTTATACTGTTGATATTGTTTTGTACAAAGGACATCATATATGTAATACTTAGTATTAAAATGCTTCTGTTATCTGATTACTGTATTGATTGTAATTATTTTAACATACATTATTCCATGTTTATACTTATCTCTGAACTGTTATTTAATATACTGTTTTTTATTGTTTCAGTTCCCTGAAAACACCTTTAAGAACTTTTATTATGAAGATAATGTCGACGAACCAAGTGATGAAGAAGGAACTCTCGCTTTCAAAGTAAAAAAGGCGATAGCAAAAAGACCTCACAGCATTGACGAGTTTTTTGAAAAACCCAAGAAGAAGAAACATACAAAAAAGTCATCGAGTGTTGGTCGATCTACGAGTGGTGGAATATCGTACATAACGTCGAACAAAGACGACAGTGCTGACGCGTCGCATCTTATCAAAATTGAAGTTTATGATGTGAACAAAATAAAAAATGTCGCACAAACGGAGCAATGGAAACACGCTGACGTGCGTGTTAAATTTTTTACGGAGAGTGAAGCCGACCGAAATTTGCACAGTGTGAGAGACATTATATATAATATCACCAAACAATTGGCTACCCAAGAAGAGTGTAAAAAGTTTTTTATAGATACTGATAAATAAGCTAGCGTTATATTTTTATTTTAATATTCTTTCTAATCATTTTAATAGTGTATAGAGGTATAAGTATTGTTTTGTAATTAATTGATTTGTCTTTTTGCTATATGAAATCATTGTCGTATTGAAAAAGTTGTTGTAAAGAATTATAATTTTTAAGAGTCAGGATATATGTTCATCGTAATTTTAAATGTAAGCAATATAAGATTTTTGAAACTGAATAAAAAAATGCAATAAACTTTCTATTTGTAGTTCATTTATTTATTTTAAAACATGATTGAAACATATCAGATAAAAATACATCATTTAACATAGTATCATTACAAAATAACTGTTGAAAATCTTTCAAACTCACATCATGATATTTGTAATATAAATACATTATACAGTATTCCCCGCAAACTGTAGTAAAGTCATTTTGAATTCGATTAGTATTATAATTCCACATTCTTGAATTTCTAGTTAAAAACATTCTATGATATCCTTGAGGCGGACGCCCATATGAATCAAAATACTGACCAAAACCATTCTTATCGATATGTATGGCGATCCAGTGGGATCCTGGTTTATTATCAGTATCCAAGTTACTTACTATGTAAGTGGGATTTACAACATATATTGGTAAACGATTGGCTGCATACACGTTATATTCAATACTTGAATCAATTTTCTTCAAGTAGTTCTGTATTTCTAATGTATTCATGTTATTTCATGGAATTGTTGCAGAATCCTTATCAGTTGAAAGACAAAGAAGTAATGTCATCAATAATGTTAGCAATTGGTTATAATAGTAATATCTATTTCAAAATATGTATCTCTATTTATGGGGTTGCAAGGATTAATAACAGTAAAACAAATAAATTATTTAATTTTGTCTTTTATTGATCAGTTCATGGAGACAATTAATAAAAATAATTCATACTTAATCTACAAACATTTCTTGCTTAACTACTATAGTCGACAGAAATATTACGGTTTTTATCTATTTCTATTACATTATCAAACTCTGCATAAACAATACAGTTAATGGTTTGAATCAAAGCTGTTTCAAAACGAACCTCTAATCGCACACTTCCATGTTTAATAAGATTCCAATGATTGGAAGAATTCGCTGATAAATCAGGTGTTAAGTCGAATGCTAACATACAATATCCCTTAGCATATTGTTCTCGGGATATCCCATTACCTTCATTAAGAAAATGAATACCTGTACCAGAAAACAGTGTATGATAGACCGATGTATAAATATTGCTCTCAAATGATGGTTGTAGAGCTTTTGATGGTATTTGATTGCCATCTATATATAAACAAAATGTATTGATATCATAATTTTCAAAGTTAAATGGGTTCTTTGTTAGGTTTCCATTGAAAGCAGCATTATTTACAAATCCTACTATACACCTTTTAGGTACTTGTCCCAGAAAAATGTTGTCAAGAGTTTTTCCTTGAACACCTGATGGTATAGTTAAAACTTTAACTTCAGCCCGTGTAATGGGATATTTAGCTGTAGTGGATGCTAACACTTTTTGATGTGCAAGCAACACGGTTGGATTGATTCGAGCTCTACGAATAATCAGAGTCGCATCTGTAATCGATACTTTTAATTTAGTATCAACTGAAGAAGACATTAAATTGAAGTTTTCCCTAGAACGAACTAATTTAACACACATATCAACACCGTTAATTAAAAATTTTTCTTGGTTGAATAAATCACCATGTAAGTGTCCAATCATTTCTATTTCTTTACTTTCACTTGCCAATTCTTGTCTTTTAATAAATCCCTTATTGGTTTCATCAGTAGAATCCATTTTTCCAGCTGTATCTTCATACCATAGACCACAAGTGAGATGAGACTTTTTAGCTGCAGGTGCATAGTTCAGCAAATTTTCAATGTAAGCACGATAGGCATAGGTATTATTGGGTGGTGATACAAGTTTTTGATTTAAATAAACATCAAGTTGACTGAAGAGTGAATGTAACCAGTTATTAACTGGAGCCACAACTGTTGATGATATTAATTTAGTATTATCTTGATGCAGTATCTTAGCTTTTACATGGATCAGTGTATGAGATAGATCTATATAGTCATCACCTGCTCCTGGCACTTGAAATTCTATGGGACCATCATCAGCAAGAGATGAAATCGGTTTGTAATGGATCCATATTCCACTTTCAATACTAGTTTGAGTAGATGGTAATGCAAACAAATCCAATTCTGACTTAATGCATTCACAGGAGTGACTATGTAAAAAAGACATTTTTATTAACTAGAAAATATATCTTTGATATGTTTCGAGTTGAATTTTGATTTTTTGGTAGCTTTCAGTTTGGAAGTCAATGATGGACTGAATGCAGACAAACGTTTTCGTTTTGTTATATATCCCGATCCAGACATATTTATCCTATCTATTTTTTCATCAGCTTTCCGTTTTAAATTTGAACCAGCTTCCTTTAGACGTGCCTTAATCGAATCTTCCATGGGTCGTGCACTAACCATATCTGTCAAAAGACCTACACCGGCACTTAATGCTTCTTTACCAATGGCTCGAACGCCACCCGATAGTAGTGGTAAAACTGATCTAAATAATCCTCCCAGAAAACTACCAATTCCATGACCCTTTTGGTATGGTGCTCCTTTATAAACCACTCCTATACCAGAGCCAGCTTGATGAGAATAATAGCGTTCATAAGGACAAGTAATATTATTATGTTGAGAATGCATTATATTTTTTTAAAATGAAGTTTAACACACACTGTTCCGAATTGGAATGGTATCTTTTGACCGGTGCTTGATCTTATATCTATTTCGATGGTGTCAAATTGTCTACGCATTACAGGTAAATAATGAGGCGGTGTTAAAACATGCATTTTATTCGCACCATAGATGTAGTTTGGTAGATCTTATGGTATAATTGGTAGATCTAATGGTATAACCTTTTTGAAATATATGTTTATATTTGGTTATTCTTACATGATCACCAACATTTAACTTAGGTTGTATAGTTTCATATGATTTATTATTGTTTTTCCTGTCATATAAATTTGTCCAAACTGTCATTATATTATTAAAATTTACATCACAAGGACACATTTTTATACTAGAATGGAAACTATGGTTGTAAGAGTGTATCAAATCCTGCAAAACGTCAATATATTTATGAGTATTTTTATGCGTGAAATAACGCCACATCTTCATTTTAAGAGTTCTTTGAAATCTTTCTACAATACTTGCTTTAATATCAGGATTATTCGTTGTATAGTAATTTATGTTTTTTGATTTAAAATATCTCTGTACATCTTTTGAAATGAACTCAGTACCTTTATCAGACTGTATGTGTGTTGGAGTTGTATTCGCTTCTTTAAATATACTATCAAAACATTGTTTTATTGTTTCCGAATTTTTCTTCTTCATGGGTCTAGCAAATGCGTATTTACTGAATACATCAATAACACAAAGGATGTAATTAAAACCTTTATTATCGTTAGAATAAGTTCTCATATCACTTAAATCAGCTTGCCAAAGCTCATTTAAATTAGATAAAATGTATCTGTTACGAGGGAATTTTCTTTGTACTGGTTTATGAAGTGTGTATGTTTCCTGGGTCTGTAACCATTTCTTAAT
Organism: Clanis bilineata; assembly: GCA_036417725.1. NCBI lineage: Eukaryota > Metazoa > Arthropoda > Insecta > Lepidoptera > Sphingidae > Clanis > Clanis bilineata. The sequence goes on from CM071165.1 coordinate 4,138,873, forward strand.
ATCTTCTTTATTCATTTTACCTTTCATTGCTTTTGATAATTTTTCAATACTGCCATATCCAGCCGGGTGTGATACATCATAGTACATGCGGTTTATTTCTAATAAGGGGTCCATTTTTCCCACTCAATTTTTTTCTTTATTTTTTTAATATGCTTATCGTTGCTTCTCGGTGAAAAAAATATCTCCTTGTTTTTTGTAAGAGATTCTCCCAAATCTTTTTGAAGTAGAGCAATGTATTCACGTCTTTTGGGGTTTCCAATATAGGTTAAGGGTATTTTTAAGTCTTTTAAAGCTTTAGCAAATTTTTCCCAACCTATTGGATCATTTCTTTTTAATGGTCGTAGCATATCATTCACTAAATCTACAATATTACTATTGGGGATTACTTCATTATCTATCATAACTGTACCATCATCATTCCAGAAAATTTTGTTTTTACTTAATGAAACCGAATCCAATAATAACTCACCTTTTTTCAAATATGATTTAGGTATCAAGCTTAGAATTTGATTTTTTGTATAAGGAGAGTTTCTTTCAAGTAAAATACTCTCTTGTTGACTCTCTTCATTATTCAATGTCTGGACGGCAACTACATCTTTATTTTTGATGTCATTGTTTATATTTGAACTTTTTAAATTTTCCACCGCGGTTTCATCAAAATCATTATTTGAAATTATAGGAAGCTTAAACGGTCGACGATCTTCTTCCATAAAGTGGAGGTATCTTTGTAAAATTTGTAAGTACAACTTACATTTTTTTCTATCATCCATATTACTATCCAAAATGTTTTGCATTTCAGAGTCTAAGCGAGAGGTAGGATTTTCATTTCTTTTTTTATTTATTTTATCGATGAAACCTGGTTCAACCAACAGCATTTTTTTTGCGTGTTCCATTTTAAATCAGTCCACTTACTAATCCACTCAATATGGAACCCAATATAATCGGTAGAAATGCACCACCCTTTTGAACTATTATATTCTTGCGTATTTTATTTGTACTTTTACGTACTAATTTACGTAACAAATTTTTAAACTTTTTTAGTTTAATCTTTGATTTTTCTTCAAGAATTATATTTCCCTGTAAAACGTTGTGAATACACTCACAAATAAAATTTATTTCGTTTTCACTACAGGCTTTTAAAAGAGCTTGCTGATGTTTTGATTTAAGTTTAGATAGAGCGGATAACAAATCTTTATGCGTCTTGAGGCGTCGATCCATCATTTGTAAATGATAGGTATTTCTTGGTTCTTAACGTATTTAAACTCTTTTGTGGGAATATATACTGTACAAAAACCATCAGAAGGAAATATTTTGGATTTAATCTGACACATATCAAAAGTATCTTGTTTTAAATCTATTATCAAATATCCATGTGCTTCTTTAGTAGCGTCTTTATATGCATCTTCGATGAATTTGCTATTTTCGGGTGAAACTTGACGTGCTAAATAACGAATTTGAGTTTTATCCCGAGGGTTTTTGAAATAAATTATATAGCTTGAATTCAAAGAAATGTCTCTTTGACCTTTACCCTGATGAAATAAATTTTGAGTAATGTAAAATACGCTTAAGTTTCTATGATGACTACCTTTAGTAAATATATCGACAATACGACCATCAGATTCTCTCATAAGATCATCAATGATAATAAGGTTTGCTTCATTTCCATCGAACATGTTCAAATCTGGTATTCCTTGAAAATAGTTAACGTTCGGTAAATTATACAATGGTTGCATTTCATCAAAACACCAAGTTATTTGGTTAAAAGTTCTATTACATAACTGTTTATTGTGTTTAATGAAGTTTGTCACAAAATTAGACTTTCCACAACCACTTGGACCTGCGACTATGGCAGTAAAAGGATGAATAAAATGGAACATTTTATATATGCGTGTAATCCTTTGGATGATATTGGAATGAATAAAACACATTGTTGAAAATGATGTATTATATATAATTATTTTCTAATATTACCTAGGTATACATATTTCAGTTGTTAAATCACGTTAAAATTAAAACTAATACCGTTAGAGTCACATACGTTATATAATAAATTATTTCTATCAAAGATAAATAATTGATTGTTTTTACCAGCTACAATCAATTATTTTATACTATAAAACTTATTAACTATAACAAATACATACTTTAATTGTACAGAAAGTGATGATGAAATTAAATGTCCTTTATTTTGTAATGTCCCCATGCAAGTGTATCAGTAGAATTTTTTAATATGTAACGTTTTGTATCATTATGAGATAGCGATATTTTATTAATTTTTTGTGTATATATAACATGTTTTATTGATTTAAATCTTAACATTTCACTATAAAACGTTTTATTCTCATTTAAACAAGACTTATAATCAGAAAGACAAAATTTTTTCGTGACACTTTTATTAACACCCTTTGCTTTACATATACATTTATTTTGTACATCCATTGCATACATTTTTGAACGTAGCCCTACGAACTCATTAAGAATCTTACCATTATTTTCGTCTTTAAAGAATCCTAACTTCTTTTTGTTAATTAATGGTATTCCATATTCATTATCAGGAGGATAGTCAGATGTGTCAAAATATTTTTCTAAATCAATTTTAATATCGTTATAGAAATTTTCTGTAAATATTTGATAAATTAAGCTATCAGTATCCGTATAGAGTAACTTGAGATTGTCTCGATATTTTGATTTCATGTAATCATAATGAAATTCATACATTAATGTCTTTGATAGATCCAATATACAAAAACCGAGGTATATTGGTTTATTATATAAAACTTTTGTCTTCTTTAATTGAACAGCAACCAAATTTTCTGAAAATATTGTAAGACTATGGAATTCAGGTTTGGCTATTAAAGATTGAGCTCCTTGAGATTTCCCGATGTTTAACCAATGGTTGACTAATTTAACATTCACTCTTTTCATTACATTCTCCATTGTTTTACCAAAAACGGAATTATTCATAAGTTTAAAGAAATCTTTTTCGAAGTCTGAGGTTGCTAACGAACGCATGTGTGTGTTTAGATCTATATAGCATTTTAACCATTGAGATTGTTGAAATTTAAGAATTCTGTGAACTTTAAGTAATCGTAGACCATTTTTTATACATTGTTTAAGATTTCTATAATGGATAACATAGTTCTTTTTATTATTTAAATTGGGGATTAGTTTTCTATGTTTGCTATTTCTTAAACATATGTTTTCAGGACAAAAGGGAAAATCTGAGTGAATATCATGTAACAATTCGGGATACTCCAAATCTACTTCTAAAATATAACCATGTTCAGCATCATCAGGGATGTTAAAGTCTGTTTTTACATCTACCCATTCAAATTTGCCAGTCGGAAGACACTGAGACATAGCCCAACCATAAAGATTGTTTGCATCTAGGTACATGATAAAAGAGGATGGTTTATTACAATCATAATCTGTCATAAATAAATTATTAGCCTTAGCATGTCTATTACTGCATTGTGATATACCACCCCTAATATTATTCGCAATAAAAGTAATTTTATTGATATCTGTTAGGAGCTCTAAATTAATTTTAGTGTAAATTAACATAGCATCCCAACTCAATCCAGGAGCTGTAAAGTAATGAGCAGGATCTAGTGCATAAGTTTTAAGACACACATTCCTAAAATTTTCAAATACGTCCGCCAGTAGTAATACATCAGTTTTTAAATAAAGGTAAGAATAATCACCCATATTTTTACAATTAAAGTGATTCCATACATCTTGAGCATGATTGTAATCATTTTCAGAAATGTTATTGTCATTTAAAGAACTATAAAATTTATTGCGTGTAGGAAGGGAAGTTATTTTTAACGAATCAAATGAAGTCATGTACTCATATGGATAAACACCTTTTCGTATTAAACGTTTAAAGTCGTCGTGAGATGGATATTGTAAGTGAAGTTCATGAAATTGTTCAGGTAGTAAGTTTTGAGCTAATTTGTCAAGACTACTGGACATGAATTTATAAGAATCAAGAAATCGTAATTTTATAACTCGGTTATTAATATGCAAAATTTTAGAGAAAGAAATATATTTTTCCTTATTCTCTGGAATAAGTTCTATTTCACCATCCTCAAAATTGAGACCATGCACTATAAAATGAGCATCGTAATTACTCAAATTATGAAAAAATATGGGTACAAAATTAGGTGTCTTGTATTTCTCGGAACAAAGTTGATGAGCGACTCCTTCATACGCACCAGAATGCCAATTATAACAAATTGTGACATCTTCATTTAAATAATTGTTACAGATATAACATGACTTGCTTTGTTTGATGTTCATTTTATTTTCATTGGTTAATGGTAGTGGTGATTTGTTAAATGAATTCTTTTTACATATATTTTCTAAATCTTCTTTGATTAATTTCATAAATTTTTGTGCGCACTCTTTTCCAGTATATGATCTATACACCGATAAATTATCATTGTACGAACACTTAACATAATAACCAAAACTATACATTTCATGTTTTTGTATACTAGCAGTTGAAGATTTATTTGGATTATTAGAACAACTCTGTATCGGATTTAAAAAGGCTTCAAAGTCAGCATATATAACAAATGGAACTCTTAACTTACGTTCATAATTATTGAATGATATTTGATTCGTTGGAATTAGTTCATTAAACCAATTTCTTTTCTTATCATTTTCCGATGGTAAATCTGTACAAACGTTAAAACAATCATTTTCTTGATGGCGTTGTAAATTTTTGGATGATGTGAAATGTAACAAACAACCATCACATATATGAACTGCATGTTCTGATGTGGATAATTGTTTAGATACTAATCTCGAAAGGTTTTTAATATAACAATAATGACCATTGCTCCCTTTAGTTATGTACAATAAGTTTAAATGAGTATTTCTCCTATGTTTTGTTAAGTGTAATGGACCTACTACATTATTAATCTTTCTCTTTGAATCATAATGTAACCCGAAAACATTTATACTTATATTGTTTAGTTTCTCAAATTTATGAATTTCATTGATTTTTATAGGAAAAGACAAATTACCAAATTTTAACTTGTTTTTATGTAGTATATAAGATGATACCCTATTAGAGCTATGAGTGGCAGGGTACAAACCCGATAATACTGCCCAACGAAAACATTCATGATCAGTATTTTTTACATTGATTATAGCCTTCTTACTTTTAATATCCATGGGTAAGTCTATATATGATGATCCACGTAATGGGTTAAATCTGTTAACATTTATATCCAAGTGATTAATTTTAACTAAACTCCACCCGCTTCCTTTTTTTTCAAAATTTGATATTTTCTTAATTATTTCAGAAGATATAGATGGAAAAATAATATCCTTATCATCTCCTTGACAAATAAGATAATTAGAAATCTGGAAGTCAAAATTATTAGATAGATTTTTGGTTTCTTGTATAAAGTCTGCATTAAGAATGAAATTAACTTTCACGACTAAGTGTTCTAAGATCGATCGTTCTAATAATTTATATATTAAATCTTTAGTCTTTTGTAAAAATAACTCAGGTGTTTCAAATGTTTGATCAGAAGTTCCGTTAGATTTTATTCTATATGTAAGAATTCTATTACCGAACGCACTATCAATTATTTGAACGTTTGCGAATTCATTATCTCCTCTTATAAAATTATTTTTATTTGTATTACTTTTTAAATGATTCATCATATATTTTTTCGATACTAGTATGCGACACTCAGGACATAGAACTTTATCACTGTTTTCTGTACTTACATTTTGTATGGAGCTAGCTGACGGTGATGATGATAAAGGAGCTTCAAGTTCAAGATTTATCCTCTTTCTTGCAGGTTCACCCTCCATTAATATCGATGGCGCTGGCCTCTTCATTGTACCTCCATTTTGTTCAGATCTAATAAGAAAATGAAACAAATAAATCATCAAACCCTACCATCTCATAATTCAGTCATCATAAATAATTTAAATAAATTACATTTACTAACTATTATTTTTTATTTAAGTGCATCGTGAACAATATGCTTGCATTGGTAAAACACCATCAATCTCATCTTCATTGAATCTACTAACACTTGTAGTTCTATGTCCTTTACATGGTGTGTAATATGGAATAATATCATGATCGTCCAACATTGATTCCGGTAAAATATTTTGTAGGTACCAAAGTCGTATAAATCGATGAAAGTTTTTTAAAATAAGATTTTTATTCAAACTCGCAATATCACTTTGGGATAAACTATTAATATCCAGGGTGTGATACATTTTTGGATAGTTTTATAAAGAAATTGCTACTCGAAAAATTAAGAAATGACATCAAGATACGTCTTTGTCGTTTTAAATACTCAATAGATGTATCCCCTCCTTATACTACTAAAACATGTAATAACAAGTTGACTTACGTTTCAGAATGATTTTGTGATGTTTCCACACAAAGCCCGTAGAGTTCGGCATCGAATAATGTTGACATCAGATCCATTGATTCGAAGTTGTCGAGAAGGGCGATGAGATGTGAGTCGTAGAAATCACAGTTTAAATTATCCATGGTGATAATCGTTTGTTGTGTAGTTAATTTCGATTGATTAATAAAAGTTTGGAATTATATACTGATTTCTTAAGTTTACGTGAATATTATACATTGAAATAAAACTATTCTTACGGATTCTATCACGATTAGGTTTTAATTATTATTCCCGACGTTTCGAAGGCTTTGCAGTCTTCGTTGTCACGGGTCAGACTGAGGTGTCATTGGAGTTTGGAATTACTTTACATTTAAAATTACGATGAACATATATCCTGACTCTTAAAAATTATAATTCTTTACAACAACTTTTTCAATACGACAATGATTTCATATAGCAAAAAGACAAATCAATTAATTACAAAACAATACTTATACCTCTATACACTATTAAAATGATTAGAAAGAATATTAAAATAAAAATATAACGCTAGCTTATTTATCAGTATCTATAAAAAACTTTTTACACTCTTCTTGGGTAGCCAATTGTTTGGTGATATTATATATAATGTCTCTCACACTGTGCAAATTTCGGTCGGCTTCACTCTCCGTAAAAAATTTAACACGCACGTCAGCGTGTTTCCATTGCTCCGTTTGTGCGACATTTTTTATTTTGTTCACATCATAAACTTCAATTTTGATAAGATGCGACGCGTCAGCACTGTCGTCTTTGTTCGACGTTATGTACGATATTCCACCACTCGTAGATCAACCAACACTCGATGACTTTTTTGTATGTTTCTTCTTCTTGGGTTTTTCAAAAAACTCGTCAATGCTGTGAGGTCTTTTTGCTATCGCCTTTTTTACTTTGAAAGCGAGAGTTCCTTCTTCATCACTTGGTTCGTCGACATTATCTTCATAATAAAAGTTCTTAAAGGTGTTTTCAGGGAACTGAAACAATAAAAAACAGTATATTAAATAACAGTTCAGAGATAAGTATAAACATGGAATAATGTATGTTAAAATAATTACAATCAATACAGTAATCAGATAACAGAAGCATTTTAATACTAAGTATTACATATATGATGTCCTTTGTACAAAACAATATCAACAGTATAAGAAACATGTATAATAGTTACTTACATTCATTTTATAGCAGCGTCACTCTTTTAACACTTCACTGGTCAGGAACTTTGGAGATCTTATGTAGTGTAGAGTACAACTTGGAATACGGTGCAAAATAATTTCGGTGTGTCTTTTATACGGGGAAGAAATGGTTTTACCAGACAAACATGTATAGACATGACTCAAACGTTAAGATGCGTTATGAATTCTTTGTTCGGTTAAATAAAAGACCTGATATCTCTTATGACAATGAGAAACTTCGGTTGATTGTTTATAAAAAGAGCGATACAAAAATGTGTCAATCTTTTGTTTGAATCTTGGAATTATGAGCCATTTAGAAGGACAAATTGCCTCTAAGGAGACCACATGTGGAGTTGGGAGGTAATAAATATAAATTGCACAATAAAAACAGGTACAAAATTCCATGAGTATGCTTAATTTTAACAGACAAACACGTTTAAACACGACTCGACGTTAATATGCATCATGAATTCTTTGTTCATTTAAACAATGAAGACCCGATTTCTCTTATAACAATAAGAAACTTCAGTTAATTGTTTATAAAAAGGGTGATACAAAAATGTGTCTTTTGTTCGAATATTTGAATTATAAACCTTTTAGAAGGACAAATTGCCTCTCGGCAGGCCACGTGTGGAGTCGAAAGAATAAATTAAAATGAAGACCATTATAAAACTAATCTGCACTAGGTATAAATTTAATTGGATATTTATAAATGTAATCAATAATAGGTATTAACTTGATATAAGGTTAATTCACCTTCAAGGGACGCAGAATATGTCGATCGTATTGTGAATCAATGCAATACCTATTACCTATATGTAGTAACCTGTCACAAATGAAACACCGCCCGTATCTAGCCCGCGGAATATTGCGAGGTTTTGCAATTGGGACGCTACCTAAACGACTCACGTCGTAATGAAGTAGTCGGTGGTTGGATTAAATTGATTGATGACGCAATTATTACGTGATACAAAAAGCATGTTCAAAGTATAAAGTTCTGTATGTGATCGCGTTCCGGTGAAAAGTAACGTAACATACTGAGTCACGAGGTAATAACATAAAGTCACGAGGTAATAACATTTAGATTCGCGACGTAATCAAGATTATCCACGATCCTATAATACGTGGACCTAACAACTTTTCCATGGGGGTGTGACAAAACAATACCGTGGAACCAATACAATGAACCGATGTGCAATAACAATGTAACACCAATATCCCTATAATCCAATAAGATTTATATGGGAAATAATAAGTTTTATATACGATTTCATTAAAGAAATCCGTGGTCCAATAAAAGTAACCCACGGCAGAATAAGACATTTTTCGCTCCAATAAGAATGGGAACCAATAAGATTTTTTCGCGACTCAATTAATTTAATCCGCGGCCCAATTAATTTAATCCGCGGCCCAATAAAGTTAATTCGCGACCTAATTAAGTTAATTCGCGACCTAATTAAGTTAATTAGCGACCTAATTAAGTTTATCCGCGGGCAGTACCTATGCCCGACACTGGTGCAGACTATGGAGGTACCTCGTCCCATACATTCAAAGGTCTCCATACTTGCTTCGGATACGGTTAATCCCTATACTACTCCCAAATCATCACTGAGTTCGTTACTTTAACTTAGACTTACGGCGACTTGCACCACTATTACTATCATATATTTCTATTTCAATTTAACTTGAGGTTAAGGCTAACTGTAGGTTAGTAATAGTGGTTCAAATCGCACTTACTCGAAGTTCGCTCTATAGATTTCAGCCTTAGCGTTCGATAAATGGTTACATTATCAATTGCTCTGCGCTATCTGTTATGCGGTTGTACGACATTCTTCAATGATGTGGTCATTTAAAGTCAATGCACTGACGTCTGTCCCGCGGGCTAGGCCGCACAGGCAAGGTCGCATAGCTTCGTGCTAAAACGTGTATACTGCGATTCTAATAAGAATTGGAAGGTCAGTCTGTCAAATTGACAATCTATCTGTCAAATGTCACTTGAAAAGTAAGGTTTGCAAGGAAATTTTATCTGCGTTTTAATAATGTTTTTTTTTTTTTTTTACTGTCTCTGTAACTCAAACTGAAAAAAACGTCTCAATTTAGTCATAAAAGTCGATCCTATTCTTATTTGAAACGCGTAGTATAATGCCCGATATGGCAATAGGCTCGCCCCCTATCACATCTGGGACGCAACTAAGCTCGGCGAAATGTAGGTGTACTAGTTGGCTAGTACGCCTCTGCCTACCCCTTTGGGGATACAGGCGTGAGCTTATGTTATGTTATGTTATCTCATCGAATACATACCGTTGTTAGGACCTCAGAAACGGCATAAAACTGGGTTTCTATCGATTAAAACGTGATTCACGCTTGTCATCATGATATTCCGTTTATCGTTTCTATAGCCGATTATAATGTATTGATAATATTGCTCATAGTTTAATTTCGGCGTGAATAATAGGCGCCACTACCTAGTTACATGTCACTTTGAGTAGTAGAGCCACGCTGTAGACAGTAACGTCTACAGCACGAATGGGCTGGCTCGACCGGTTTGATGCCACTGTCTCACAGAAAAACGACGTAAAGGGACAGCTTGCTGTCGTGTTTTGTTCGGTGAGTGAGATTTCCTGTGGCCCAATTCCCCCTCCCTTTCCCAATCCCCTTTTCCTCCCATTCCATTCTCTCCTTGTAGGTTGGCAACGCACCCATTATTATTTTTGTGTCTTGGTTGTCTATGGGAGATCGCTTACTTAGGTGACCCATCTGCTCGTTTGCCAGTCTCTGCTATAGAAAAAAGTTTGCCGATTTGCTTCTTCCCTCTTCAGAGTGTGAAGAAGCATAAATAGGCCGGCGTGATTCTGGCGACCACTGATAAACTCATTGTTTGTCGATGGTCTCTCTGTGCTTACTATTAGGGGGGTTACCACCACCTCTTATGGCAGTATTATTATAATATTACTTGTACTGATTTCCGTACAAAAAAAACGAAGCAAGGTTATAATAATACTGCTATAAGAGGTGGTAGTGACCTCCCTTGTTAGTCACTTTCCGTGTTGATAAAAAAAGTAATCAGGTAAACGGATATTCTTAAAGTTAATGTTATATGAAAAGGTTTCTCGTGACGTTGTCTCGTGACGTCAGCCGAATGACGTCACAAGATATCGTTGATGTAAATTGAAAGAAAACTTGGAAATTATCAAGGATTCCAATGCGTCATCGTTTTTAATCATTACATGAGAGACTCCATGACTTGTGAATAGCCGGCTGTGAGGCGGGAGGCCGCGGATTCGATTCCCGCACTTAGACAAATGTCTATGACCCCGAAAAACTTGTTTCTGGTCTGGGTGTTGTAAGAACGAAAGTCTCTCGTAGTTTCTGATACGACACAAGACTCGTATCCTAGTATGGGGTCAGAACTATGTGTGTTACTGTTTGGTGTTATTTATGTTGATACACGACACAAGACTCTTATCTTACTGTGGGGTCAGGACTATGTGTGTGACTGTTGGGTGTTATTTATGTTGATACACGACACAAGACTCTTATCTTACTGTGGGGTCAGGACTATGTGTGTGACTGTTGGGTGTTATTTATGTTGATACACGACACAAGACTCTTATCTTACTGTGGGGTCAGGACTATGTGTGTGACTGTTGGGTGTTATTTATGTTGATACACGACACAAGACTCGTATCTTACTGTGGGACAGGACTATGTGTGTGACTGTTGGTTATTATTTATATTGATACACGACACAAGACTCGTATCTTACTGTAGGGTCAGGACTATGTGTGTGACTGTTGGGTATTATTTATATTGATACACGACACAAGACTCGTATCTTACTGTAGGGTCAGGACTATGTGTGTGACTGTTGGGTGTTATTTATATTGATTCACGACACAAGACTCGTATCTTACTGTGGGGCCAGGACTATGTGTGTGACTGTTGGTTATTATTTATATTGATACACGACACAAGACTCGTATCTTACTGTGGGGTCAGGACTATGTGTGTGACTGTTGGGTGTTATTTATATTGATACATGACACAAGATTCGTATCTTACTGTGGTGTCAGGACTATGTGTGTGACTGTTGGGTGTTATTTATGTTGATACACGACACAAGACTCGTATTTTACCGTGGGGTCAGGACTATGTGTGTGACTGTTGGGTGTTATTTATGTTGATACACGACACAAGACTCGTATCTTACTGTGGGGTCAGGACTATGTGTGTGACTGTTGGGTGTTATTTATATTGATACATGACACAAGATTCGTATCTTACTGTGGTGTCAGGACTATGTGTGTGACTGTTGGGTGTTATTTATGTTGATACACGACACAAGACTCGTATTTTACCGTGGGGTCAGGACTATGTGTGTGACTGTTGGGTGTTATTTATGTTGATACACGACACAAGACTCGTATCTTACTGTGGGGTCAGGACTATGTGTGTGACTGTTGGGTGTTATTTATATTGATACATGACACAAGATTCGTATCTTACTGTGGTGTCAGGACTATGTGTGTGACTGTTGGGTGTTATTTATGTTGATACACGACACAAGACTCGTATTTTACCGTGGGGTCAGGACTATGTGTGTGACTGTTGGGTGTTATTTATGTTGATACACGACACAAGACTCGTATCTTACTGTGGGGTCAGGACTATGTGTGTGACTGTTGGGTGTTATTTATATTGATACATGACACAAGATTCGTATCTTACTGTGGTGTCAGGACTATGTGTGTGACTGTTGGGTGTTATTTATGTTGATACACGATACAAGACTCGTATCTTACTGTGGGGTCAGGACTATATGTGACTATTTGGTGTTATAATCATTTTTAATTGGTTCGGAGTAGGTATTGGGAATTTGCGTATGAAATTAATTATTTTCAAGCTTTGAATAACAATGCGATAATTAAGGAAAATAATATATTAAAATATCACATTCTTCCTGGTTCCTTCATAAATGATGTATTTCTGTTATAAAATCTGGGCATCCATTCTCGGGCAAAGCGTGTTAAAAAACACTCCATCCCACGTGGGAATCGAACCCGGGTCCTCCATATAGGCTGCCACTGGACCGAGGAGGCGACGTGGCATTATAACTATACCAATGTAATTTAATCACCTAGTTAAACAGTTAATCAGCGGTTAGAGGCAATGGTTCGCACGATTGGTGGTTATCCGGATAAACTGGGTTTAAAGTTACAGTTTACGCAGTTTATATTTTATACGTTCGTTTTATGAACAAACAAGTTATTTCAAGTTACCTCCCTTGTTAGTCACTTTCCGTGTTGATAAAAAAAGTAATCAGGTAAACGGATATTCTTAAAGTTAATGTTATATGAAAAGGTTTCTCGTGACGTTGTCTCGTGACGTCAGCCGAATGACGTCACAAGATATCGTTGATGTAAATTGAAAGAAAACTTGGAAATTATCAAGGATTCCAATGCGTCATCGTTTTTAATCATTACATGAGAGACTCCATGACTTGTGAATAGCCGGCTGTGAGGCGGGAGGCCGCGGATTCGATTCCCGCACTTAGACAAATGTCTATGACCCCGAAAAACTTGTTTCTGGTCTGGGTGTTGTAAGAACGAAAGTCTCTCGTAGTTTCTGATACGACACAAGACTCGTATCCTAGTATGGGGTCAGAACTATGTGTGTTACTGTTTGGTGTTATTTATGTTGATACACGACACAAGACTCTTATCTTACTGTGGGGTCAGGACTATGTGTGTGACTGTTGGGTGTTATTTATGTTGATACACGACACAAGACTCTTATCTTACTGTGGGGTCAGGACTATGTGTGTGACTGTTGGGTGTTATTTATGTTGATACACGACACAAGACTCTTATCTTACTGTGGGGTCAGGACTATGTGTGTGACTGTTGGGTGTTATTTATGTTGATACACGACACAAGACTCGTATCTTACTGTGGGACAGGACTATGTGTGTGACTGTTGGTTATTATTTATATTGATACACGACACAAGACTCGTATCTTACTGTAGGGTCAGGACTATGTGTGTGACTGTTGGGTATTATTTATATTGATACACGACACAAGACTCGTATCTTACTGTAGGGTCAGGACTATGTGTGTGACTGTTGGGTGTTATTTATATTGATTCACGACACAAGACTCGTATCTTACTGTGGGGCCAGGACTATGTGTGTGACTGTTGGTTATTATTTATATTGATACACGACACAAGACTCGTATCTTACTGTGGGGTCAGGACTATGTGTGTGACTGTTGGGTGTTATTTATATTGATACATGACACAAGATTCGTATCTTACTGTGGTGTCAGGACTATGTGTGTGACTGTTGGGTGTTATTTATGTTGATACACGACACAAGACTCGTATTTTACCGTGGGGTCAGGACTATGTGTGTGACTGTTGGGTGTTATTTATGTTGATACACGACACAAGACTCGTATCTTACTGTGGGGTCAGGACTATGTGTGTGACTGTTGGGTGTTATTTATATTGATACATGACACAAGATTCGTATCTTACTGTGGTGTCAGGACTATGTGTGTGACTGTTGGGTGTTATTTATGTTGATACACGACACAAGACTCGTATTTTACCGTGGGGTCAGGACTATGTGTGTGACTGTTGGGTGTTATTTATGTTGATACACGACACAAGACTCGTATCTTACTGTGGGGTCAGGACTATGTGTGTGACTGTTGGGTGTTATTTATATTGATACATGACACAAGATTCGTATCTTACTGTGGTGTCAGGACTATGTGTGTGACTGTTGGGTGTTATTTATGTTGATACACGACACAAGACTCGTATTTTACCGTGGGGTCAGGACTATGTGTGTGACTGTTGGGTGTTATTTATGTTGATACACGACACAAGACTCGTATCTTACTGTGGGGTCAGGACTATGTGTGTGACTGTTGGGTGTTATTTATATTGATACATGACACAAGATTCGTATCTTACTGTGGTGTCAGGACTATGTGTGTGACTGTTGGGTGTTATTTATGTTGATACACGACACAAGACTCGTATTTTACCGTGGGGTCAGGACTATGTGTGTGACTGTTGGGTGTTATTTATGTTGATACACGACACAAGACTCGTATCTTACTGTGGGGTCAGGACTATGTGTGTGACTGTTGGGTGTTATTTATATTGATACATGACACAAGATTCGTATCTTACTGTGGTGTCAGGACTATGTGTGTGACTGTTGGGTGTTATTTATGTTGATACACGATACAAGACTCGTATCTTACTGTGGGGTCAGGACTATATGTGACTATTTGGTGTTATAATCATTTTTAATTGGTTCGGAGTAGGTATTGGGAATTTGCGTATGAAATTAATTATTTTCAAGCTTTGAATAACAATGCGATAATTAAGGAAAATAATATATTAAAATATCACATTCTTCCTGGTTCCTTCATAAATGATGTATTTCTGTTATAAAATCTGGGCATCCATTCTCGGGCAAAGCGTGTTAAAAAACACTCCATCCCACGTGGGAATCGAACCCGGGTCCTCCATATAGGCTGCCACTGGACCGAGGAGGCGACGTGGCATTATAACTATACCAATGTAATTTAATCACCTAGTTAAACAGTTAATCAGCGGTTAGAGGCAATGGTTCGCACGATTGGTGGTTATCCGGATAAACTGGGTTTAAAGTTACAGTTTACGCAGTTTATATTTTATACGTTCGTTTTATGAACAAACAAGTTATATTTTTACTAACTTCAAACGACAGGAAGTTTTTAAATCGAGTATCGAAATGTGAGTTAATCGCCTCGCGACCGGTTCCTCGAAGGCCGAAAATAACTTCTGTCATAAACTTAAGAAGTCATTAATTTCTGTCAAGTAAAAATTTTGTTGATAGAAGATAGGTAATGTGGATATACGGAGTGGCGCCGAATTAAACGAAATTTCTTTTTTTTTTAATAAATCACACCCAACAGTCACACACATAGTCCTGACCCCACAGTAAGATCCCGATTCTTGTTTCGTGTGTATTAGGAACTACGAAAGATTTTTGGACTCATAATACCCAGAAACAAATATCTGTGGGGCACACAAACATTTGTCTCGGTGCGGGGATCGAACCCGTGGCCTCTCGTTCCTCAGCCGGCTACTCGCCCACTGCGCCACAGAGGCTGTCGCATTAAATCATACCCGTGGGATCAGATATAATATAGCTTACTCTTATGTCATTCCCATACATTCATTCTATTCGACTAGCGCATAAGTAACTTGGCTAAGACCGCTGTTATACCTTACAATGGGAAAGGGAGTGGGGGGAGAAAATGGGCCACCGGAAATCTCACTCACCGAATGAAACGCGACAGCAAGGTGCCACTTTACGTCAGTTTTCTGTGAGACAGTGGTATCATATCGGTCGAGCCGGCCCATTCGTGCTGTAGACGTTAATGTCTACAGCGTGGCTCTACCACTCAAAAGTTTCAAGCCCATCGAGAGATTGTAATGTAGATTTCTTGGTCATGCGTGCCAAATATTGGCAACTGTGATCTGTAGTTTCGTCACAAAACTTTAATAATGTGACTCGTGTTTAAAATCGATTTCGTGATATGAAAGTGAAATTTTCTTTCATTACAAAATCTATACATATAAATAAAATTGGAGTGTCTGTTTGTAATATTGAAAGAAGCGATAAGGCCGCCAATTGTGGCACAGTTTATAAGTTATTTAATGTTACCCGTTTTCTGTGTATTAAATATGTATAATAAAGAGTTACTATCTATCTATCTATCTTAATAACCGTTTTTTACTACATGTAGAGGTATATGAATATAACGTACATGACATATATATATATATATATATATATATATATATATATATATATATATATATATATATACGGTATATACACCAAAATAACATTTTTTTAAATTTTGTCTGTTCCCGTTAATCTCTGAAATGGCTGGACCGATTTTGACGGAACTTTTATTGGCAGGCTGATGTAATAAGGAGTAACTTAGGCTTCGTTTATTTTAGACATAATAAAGAATTATTAAAAAATTTAAGAATTGACTGTTAGGCGGAACGAAGTTCGCCGGGTCAGCTAGTCTTACATAAGCTCATACCTAAAGGGGGAACATTCAAGTTTCGCCGAGCTTATTTCCATCCCAGATGTGATAGGCGACGTATAGATACTTATTAATTTCATTATATACGGTGCTACATAACTATGATTTTTCTTTCGCCAAGTCGCCATTTAGTTTCCATACATTTTCATATTTTTTTCGTAGTCATGCCAAGTCCTTTTTATTCTTTTGTCATTGGGATTTACTCGTCTTATCTCATCGATAATGTTATGACGTCATACCTCACGGTGGGCTGACACTGCGTGAACACACGGGGTAAACGGCCTAAGGCTCGCCACAGCTGTAGTGAATGACCCCATATTGAACAATCACGTGATATAATATCCATCATACTGATCACACTCAATACGGAATGCGTTGACGCCAGTTACAACCGACTTCAAAAAAGCAGGTTCTCAAGTCATCGATATTTTATAACATAAAGAAAGAAAGAAAGATAATCAGTTTATTCCACATATAAAAACAGAAAGATTAAAAAATAAAGAAAAATATTACAAAAAAAATACTATGGCAAAAACCAAAATGACTCATGTCCAGAGCAGACATAACCTTATGTAAAAAAAAGAAATATATTATAACATAAGCTCACGCCTGTATCCCCGAAGGGGCAGGCACAAGCGTACTAGCCAACTAGTACACATTTCGCCGAGCTTAGTTCCGTCTCAGATGTGATAGGGGGCGAGTCTATCGCCATATCGGGCTCATATTCCGAACTCTGGGCTGATACGAAAAAATCCAATATAACTTTGCCCGACCCGAGGATCGGACCCTAGACCTCAGGACGATAGTCGTACCGAAATACAACCATGCCACCGAAGCATTCAGATATTTTATTATGTTACTATCGAAAGATATCGCTCTCCGGCAAATGGGGACCAATTTTCAAGATTCCTTTGTGTTCGATAGAGTTTATTCTAAAGAAATTTTGACAGCCTTCGTGGCGCAGTGGGCGAGTAGCCGGCTGTGAAGCGAGAGGCCGTGGGTTCGATTCCCGCATTGAGACAAATGTTTGTGTGGCCCACAGACATTTGTTTCAAGTCTGGGTGTTGTGAGACCGAAAGTCTCTCATATAGTCTCTGACACCCACGATACAGGTTTATACCTAGTGTGGGGTCAGGACTAGGTGTGTGACTGTTGGGTGTATTTATTTATTTATTTATCGATATTTTATGATGTTACACTCGAGAGATATCGCTCTCCGGCTAATGGGGACCGATTATCAAGATTCCTTTGTGTTCGATAGAGTTTATTCCAAAGAGATTTAATATTAATAACTATAGAGAGGCTATCAAGCAAGTTTCCAAAAAAAATCTCAAGAGTCAGGAACGCCATAAAAAAAAAAAATCTTTATTGATCACGTAGGCATAGAAAAAGGCACTTATGACAAGTCAACACAAGTAAATTTTTAAATTAGGATTAATATAATTTACATTATATATTTGACCATCTACCACTTTTACAATGCGAGGGTGCTTATTACAATGTACACCCTAGAATGTTCTGTAAGGGTCCAAGAATCACGTAAGACAATTTTATTGTCTAAACATTACGCTGGCACGACCTAGCACGCGTATGTTTCAAATACGACTGAGTCACTTATGACCACGAGGTAACAACTTTTGGATCACATGTTTCGTGCTGCAGGGTTACCACGATCTCTTATGGCAGTATTATTATAATCGTTCTTCGTTTGTTTTGTATGGGAATCGGTACAAGTAAAATTATAATAATACTGCTATAAGAGGTGGTGGTAACCCCCCTGCTGTCTTGTCCATGTGCTGTTTAATGTCTTTGGTTTATTTCAAGGGTGGTCTGTGGTCACATACATATTATTTTGGTCAAG
The DNA here is from genome assembly GCA_036417725.1 of Clanis bilineata. NCBI lineage: Eukaryota > Metazoa > Arthropoda > Insecta > Lepidoptera > Sphingidae > Clanis > Clanis bilineata. The sequence goes on from CM071165.1 coordinate 4,157,459, forward strand.
ATGTGGTTTTCAATTATAGAATATCCACGGGGTAGGCAGAGATGCACTAGCGAACCAGAACACATTTCGCTGATGTCATTTCCGTCCCAGTTGTGATATACGAGCCTATCATGATATCGGGCACAAATTCCAGACTTTTTTATAGCAGAGACTGGCAAACGAACAGTTGGGTCACCTGATGGTAAGTGATCTCCATCGCCCATAGACACCCTAGACAAGAAAATCATGGATGCGTTGCCAACCTAAAAGAAGGGAAATTGGGATTCGGAAAGGGAGGGAGGGAATTGGGCCACCGGATATCTCACTCACTGAACAAAACGCGACAGTGAGCTGCCACTTGGCGTCGGTTTTCTGTGAGATATTAGTATCAAACAGGTCGAGCCGGCCCATTCGTACTGTAGACGTAACTGTCTACAGCGTGGCTCTACCACTCAAAAGACTCCGGGCTGATACTGAAAAATACAAATATCACTCAACTCGCGGGGGATCGAACCCGAGACCTCAGAACGATAATCGTACCGCTCAACATCATGTACCTACTTATATTTAAATAACATAACATAAGCTCACGCCTGTATCCCCGAAGTGATCCAGTCCCTGATGTGATAGGGGGCGAGCCTGTCGCCATATCGGGCACAAATTCCAGACTCCGGGCTCATATGGAAAAATCCAATATCACTTAGCCCGACTCGGGGATCGAACCCGAGAGCTCAGGACGCCACCGAGGCAGTCATTATACAAACTATATTTAAACATTGATATTTTCCTGTTATTCCGACAAGACATCGAATCTTGTACAACGACTCCTGTGACCTCGTCACTTATGCATAACTGTTTGAACTAGATAAACTTTCTGTGGAATGACGTCACGTCCCACGTGATGACGCAGTGCGGCGTCCACGGAACAAGATTATTTACATCTCTGACTCATATTTCTGTGTTTATAAAGTGGAAATTCCAATAATCACAAGTTTAAAACTTAACCGACTTTAAAATTTATCCCACCGTGACAAAATTCATATTATCTTGACCTAATTTATATGTGACCACCCTTGAAATAAGCTCTATCAAACACAAAAATAATTTTGAAAATCGGTCGACATTTGGCGGAGATATCGCGTAACATACATAAAAAAAATAATGACGATTGAGGACCTTCCCCTTTTTGGAAGTCGGTCGAAAAAGCATGAGTACCTACTTCCTTTTTTTGAAGTCGTTCGAAAATATTTGAAAGCAGATCGGCATGTCTTGGCATAATAATAGCAAATTATTTAAAATCCTTAGGTTTTACCTATACATGTATGTGAGCTTTACAACGTAGCAATGGTTGTCAAGGCGTATACAACTTGGCTGGGCGGCCATCGGACGGTTGGAAGATATCCTACAGTCACGTCAATTGCCCCAATGTCTGAAAACTCGCCTCTTTGACCAATGCATCCTGCCCACTATGACATATGGTGCCGAAACATGGACACTCACCCGCGATATTCTGAATAAAATATGTGTCGCACAGAGGGCAATGGAGCGAGCCATGCTCGGCATTAAACTGCAGGACCGAGTCCCAAACATCGAAATACGACGCCGAACAAAAGTTCGAGACATCGGACAATTTGTTATGGGGCTCAAATGGAGCTGGGCAGGACATGTGGCTAGGCGAGCAGATAATAGATGGAGTAAGACTGTAACAGAATGGTGGCCAAGACAAGGTAAACGCAGCGTTGGCCGTCCGATGGCAAGGTGGGTCGACGACCTGGTTAAGATCGTAGGTCGAACTTGGATGCGTATGGCCCAGAATCGTAAGGAATGGCATGATATGGGAGATGCCTATGCCCAGCAGTGGGACCCTACAGGCTGTGGATGATGATGATGAATGGTTGTCAATCTTTGAAAATCATGTCGCACTAGTGACGTCACATGACGTCACACCTCTAATTTGGATGTCGGGTCATGGTTACGTTTCATTATATTTAGCCAGTAGTACTAACGATGATATTTCGTGGGCGTGCGTATGACTCCCGAAATTCTATGAATAATGTTGCTAGAGTTGTTTTTAGAATTCAGGATGTTTATTCCATCGATGTTTTGTTTAGGATGTGGCGTGGGTATTTCATGTTTTTTTTTCGAATGATCGTGTACTGTTAGCAAAATTGCTTTTACAGCTTCACCTGAATTTATAACTAGTGCTCATGGCGCTCTAGTCAGAAGTATATTCATTTGACTGCGATTGAACAAAGAGGTGCCTTTTCAAAGGCTCAGACCTCATATTGAACTATCACTGGGGACGATAATTAAATTAGAGATCATCTCTGCATACTAGTGCTGCTGAGGGTCTGGTGTGGGAGATCTTCGGACTCAGTCGGGTCCGATGTCGGGGTCTGCTTTTTATATTACGATTGGTATTGAGAAGGGAAGGGATGCTTCGACAGCAACTGTGATGGGATCATTGGGGTCTGCCAAAACGTGTTTGGGACGACGACGGATAGATTTGGTACAAAAACGTGTAGCAGCACAGTGCATTCTTGAACAATGACACATAGCGAAAATATGTGTGAACCAAACTTGGATTTGTTTTTTACCCGTGTGAACCACTTACTTGTGCGCGGTACTTAAGTGATTCGTTAATAGTTTAGTTTGGTATTTACAACGAGTTCTTTGTTCCCTATGCATTCCTTTGTATTTGATTGGTTATTTTAATAAATATTTGGTGAGAGCGAGAGGCACAGCGATCCTTACGGGATAGAGCAGTAAAGCGATCTCAGACTAGTTACCTTAAATACGGCGTTAGAAAATTCAGTAGACAGTATTCCATTTGCATTGATCGTGCACGCATAGTTTGCCACACAGTATTCCATTTGTATTGATCGCGCACGCATAGTTTGCTCTCTGAATCGCTCACACTTTACTGGCACCTAAGTCTTTCATTAACCATCAACATTACCTGGTTAGAGACGACTGCCAAAAACGTATTTAGAAAAGTCATACCATAAACCGTCATACTGCTCGAAATTGGCAAAATCACCGCGTTATAACCATATTTGAAAAGAAGAAGAAATTGATTTGTGATTGCTTGACTTGAGATTTGGACCATGGATCTCGCGGTTCTCAATTTTAGTACGCTGCCTTGCTGACCAGTGTTTGTCAAACTTAGACACCCCGGCCCTTTTGACTGATAAAAATATTCTTGACCTCCTTTAACTCTACTGTAAATAACTAATAATCACAAGTTAAGCTTAACGGACCGATTTCAAATCCGATCGTGACCAAATTTATATGGGACTACCCTTGAAATAAGCTCCTTGGAACACAAAAAGAATTTTGAAAATCGGTCCACATTTGGCGGGGATATCGCGTAACATACATAAAACAATACCGTCGAATTGAGGACCTCCTCCTTTTTGGTAAGTCGGCCGATAATAAGTACGCCGCAAACCCCCCGGGGGTCGTGACCCACAAATTTGAAAACACTCCCCTAGGGACTAGGGTAGGAATAGGTTTAAAATCCTCTACCTGCCCTTATGCCACCTTAATGTGGGGTCGGCGCAACACACTTTTTCAAGCATGTTGCAGAAAGGATTTGGCTGTTTTATGACCGGCTGCCTGCATGACATCAACCCTTCTGGGAATCCAGTCCCGGGAAAATTAAATTAGAAAATTCGCTGTGCCCGACCTGGGAATCGAACCAAGGACTCCAGGTTCACAGCCCATATACGCTGCCACTACACCACAGAGGCGACTAGGAATAGGTTTAATTAACAAGAATTGGCCTTCAAGCACTATAATAGCTAATGAACTGCGCGCCATATTAATATTCTTTGTAAGTGATTGATGAAACATGGAAATAATTTCATACAATGTATTGTATCTATTTTGGGTTACGATCAATTTTTGATATACTCTATAGAATTCGGTACTTGACTATGAATTGAAATAAAACTATTTTTACGGATTCTATCACGTCTTCGTTGTCAGACGTTGTCTGGCCCGTGACAACGAAGACCGCAAAGCCTTCGAAACGTCGGGAATAAAAAATAAAAACCTAATCGTGATAGAATCCGTAAAATCCGTAGTTTTATTTCAATCTATAACACTCGCGTAAACTTAAGAAATCAGTACTTGACTATGTTTGATTTGATACACATATTTATATGTAATAGCAAATAAATAAAAAATGAAACCCTTCTGTAAAAACTGCATTGAAATTGGTTGAAAAATGAGGTACCAATTCATATTTTAAATTCTGGAGTGGGGAAAGCTTGCTATCCCACTCCAACGCACTTACCATTATGGCAGTGACGTGATTATACTGATACTTCTCCTTCCCACAGTTTGAAGGTTACACCAAACTTCAAAGGTTTATATTTTTTTTGAGAATATTTCAATATTTCTTTCTGTGTTATGTTTTAGATGACATATATTTCATTTCGACTGCCTCGGTGGCGTGGTGGTATTTCGGTACGACTACGGTTCTGGGGTCTTTCATTTCGACTGCCTCGGTGGCGTGGTGGTGTTTCGGTACGACTACGGTTCTGAGGTCTCGGGTTCGATCCCCGGGTCGGGCAAAGTGATATTGGATTTTTCGATATCAGCCCCGAGTCTGGAATTTGTGACCGATATGGCGATAGGCTCGCCCCCTATCACATCTGGGACGGAACTAAGCTCGACGAAATGTGGGTGTTCTAGTTCGCTAGTGCGCCTCTGCCTACCCCTTCGGGGATACAGGCGTGAGCTTATGTTATGTGTTATGTTATATTTCATATAAAAAAAAATTAAAGAAATTGTCAAGTACCCAATTAATGTCGGGTATTTTGATATTACAGTTATAGTTTAATTTCTAGCTAGCTTTTCTCTTTCATAATTTCGGGAAAATTACGCTGTTCCTAAAGCTATAGTATTTGTGTGGACCGCGTTCCAAAATCAGCTAGCATTAGGTTTACCCGAGGAGTTTGCGACATGACTTGATGGTTGGTTAGAACGGTTATAGGGATACATACTTGTGTCCCTGTGTCTGCTTCACTCATCCACCTGTCAGACACAAGGCCCTGAGATTTCTTCACTTATAGGAGTGTGAAGAAGCATTTATATAGGGACATGATTCTGGTGACCACTAAATATACTGAGTTTGTTGCATCCCGTTTCAACGCCGGTTATTCCCTTATTTATGGTCTTCAGAACCTTTTCCTTTTTGAAGTCGATTGAAAACCATGCTGATCGGTTGCCTGGTTGCTGCATGAAAGGACAACAAACACTCATTTTTATTTTTAGTATGACAAGTATAGATATTTACGAACTCAACTAGGGGTGATCGATATTCATCGATGATGAATAAACATCGATATTTAACTGGAAAACATCGATGTTTTGATTTCGATAACATCGACACATCGATGTTACGAGCATAAAATATCGAAACATCAAAATCTCCTTTTATAGAGCCATCTAGCGTGGGATGTACTAGCTTAGGACTAGATAGCTACCAAGTTCAACTATTTAACGCTAGACGGCGCTGATCAACGTAATCGAAGTAAGCCGTACGAATAGTTATTTCTTTGCATATCCCAAGGGATTAAAAAAACTGACAACTTCAACGCACAGACTAAAGGGAAAACACTTAACAAAGTTAATTTTTTTACAGACTGCCCAAAAATACTGGGATTGTTAAATTTTGCTTGTTTTATATCAATAAACCATAAATAAACCATATCGATGTTTATCGTACATCGATACTTTTAAATCGATGTTTTTCTAATATCGATCATCCCTCAATTGAACTTTCAGACGCATTGTGTGCACCGTCGAAGTAACACCTACATTTAACAACAAATATGGAATATTTAACATCAGTGAAATTTATCATGTCGTATAGATTCTTCTTGGGTATATACTACGACATCAGTTCTTCAAAAATCATTCGGTTTTTTGGAAAAATTTACTGCGTGTCCGGATGTATTCTGATTGTGACATTGCATATCGTAGATATAGTACAAGCCGACTTTTCAATATCAACAGTTATACATCGTACAACTTCAATAATCCAGATGATTCTCGTGTGTGTAACAGCTTTGCTGACGAAAGAGATGTATTTCACCAACTTCATAGCCGATCTCAAAAGCCATACCGTGAATCGCAGTGGGAACCGACAAACCAGTATCCTACCGCTTATTCTGATCGTCTTGTCGTACGCTTACAAATTTTTTATTTACATAATATTTTTCCAAAAGAAACAAAACTTTTTCGTCGGATACATGCCGTCCATGATAACCATGTTCTGTTTCTACGCATATTTCTTCACTATTATAGTGATGTTTCAATTTTTATACTATGAAATGAAAGTGTTGCGACAGAATTTGGAATGTGATTTGGAGGAAAATGCGGCGGAAAATGAAAAAATTCAAGCTGTACTTAAATTTATTGCTGAATATAAGTTTTTCTTCAAGATGTTGAAGAAACCTCGTAGAATAATTGGCTTTGTGGTATGTGGCGTTTTAACCAGTTTTTACATTTACGCGGTTACGCGTAACATGAGATCATTGAAAAACACAATGAGTATTTGATAATGCATTCTGTACGATTTTAAGAGCATTTTAAGAGATTTAATTACAAAACTATACTGTTATGTTATTGGAAGATAAGATGATGATGATGATTCTGACGACCACTGATAAACACAGTGTTTGTCAGTGGTCGCTAGTTTTTTTGGACTGCACTACGCTTACCATCAGGTGCAGTGTAGTCACTTTGCCGTGCCCGGATAAAAAAAAGGCAATCGGGATTTTTTTCCGGGATATCTATGTTCAGCAGACGGCTTGTGCCTGATCCTGATGATGTTATTGGACACGGGTCTCTTACCAATGAGAGTTTAGGCCTTTGTATTCTGCCCTGCACGATAGTCTACTGCGAGTTGGTAGACTTTGGTGGTTTGGTTATTTTAGCCCACTAATACAGAAATCGCAAAGAAGTCGCCTATTTGGTCTAGTGGCAGCATGTGTGAGCTGTGGATCAGGAGGTCCTGGGTTCGATTCCCAGGTCGGGCAAAATAAATTTTCTAATTTCATTCGCCCGGGGCTGGATCCCTTACAAGGGGTTGACGTCAGGCAGGCGGCCGGTCGTAAAAACTAAGCCAAATCCACTCTGCAACATGCTTGAAAAAGTGTGTTGCGCCGACCCCACATTAAGGTGGGATAAGGGCGGGTAGAAAAAAAAAACAGAAATCGCAATTAAATTTCATTTCGTTTGTAATATTTTTTTCAGCTAACTGTCGGTATTCTGCTTCAGTATCTCAGAATAATATGTGCTGTAGCTTTTTACATACCAGAAGATCATGGTGAAGTAAGTTGATGGCGTTTTTTTATATTTGTTTCCTGACAGCCTTCGTGGCGCGGCGAGCTCGTAACTGGTAGTGAAGCGAAAGGTGTGGGTTTGATTCCCAATTTCGATGATCGTAACATTTTGGTGTTATGAGTCGGAAACAAAAATATTCAACAGTTTATAGACGGGACAACAGCACAAAAGTTTGTAATCCAAAAGTTATAACCTAGTGGTCATAAGTCGCTCAGTTTATTTATTTTTTATTTATTAATTTATTTTCAGGCAACTATGGCCCATAGATACTTGACCTTACAAACTAACATACATAATATAGTTATAATAAAAATAGAAAAAATTTCACTATGCACTAAGTCTTATTTGAAATATACGCGCGCCAGGCCGGCCTACGTAATATTGAGAGAATAAACTTATCTTACGTGATTCTTAACCATTCACAAAACATTATAGGTTGTAAATTGTAATAATCGCCCTCGCATTGTAATAAGTAGTTGATGGCGGTACTGAAGTTTGTGATTTTTTTGTATGGAAACTTGCGTGATGGCCCCTCTATAGTTTGTAATATTAAATCTCTTTGGTCTGAAAGTATCTTAGTTTCTGATACCCACGACATGGCCCTCGTGTATTATTACGGGGACAGAACTATGTGTCAAAAAATCAATTTAAGACCAGCCCCCTTACTCTTTACACTGGATTAATTGTGATTTCGATTTGGTTTCATTTACTGACTTAAAATTCCACCGAAATCGACTATTGAAGTGCGCTAATGTTGCATAATATTCGAGAACTTGTCAATTGGTAATTTTTAACGTGACATTAATGCACTTTTTAACTCGATTCCGGTGGAATTTGAAGTTAATAAATGAAACCGAATCGAATTTAAGTTCGAATCGAGCCTCAGGAGTCGTCCCCCAGGATGTGCTGTATTGCATTTTTAACTTTAGAATGCAAATAGAAAATTTGGGATAGTAAGCATTAGCTTACATTAGCTAGCTTTACTTTTTGTATTAACAAAAAGGGTGGTTGAAATTTTGTCTGCAAAAAAATTGGGTTGGTTGCAATTAGTATTAGTTCTTAATGTCAGAAAACTGGTAAGTAATTAAAACTTGTTGGTAAACATTCAATCTTCTTCCACCTGCCTTTATCTCATATCAGTGAGAAAGAAAATAAGTTTATTATGACATCTTACATCAATCAAAATACAAAAAATGGTTAGGTTGAAATAAAACTATTTTTACGGATTCTATCACGGTTTGGTTTTAATTTTCATTCGTCACGGGTCCGACCCGTGACCACGAAGGCTGCAAAGCTTTCGAAACGTCGGTCATAAAAATTAAAACCAAATCGTGATAGAATCCGTAAAAATAATTTTATTTCAATGAATAATGGTTAAGTTACTTAATTATACCTAAATTAAACAATGACTGTCTCGGTGGCGTAGTAGTATTACGATATGACTACCATCCGGAGGTTTCAGGTTCGATCCCCGGGTCGGGTAAAGTGATATTAAATTTTTCAGTAACAGCCCAGAGTCTGGAAATTTACTCGATATGGTGATAGGCTCGCGCCCTATCACACCTGGAACGTAAATGAGCTCGGCGAAATGTGGGTGTTCTAGTTCGCTAGTGCACCTCTGTCGACCCCTTCGGGGATACAGGCGTGAGCTTATGTTATGTTATAAATAACGTTATTTCTAGAGTATTGATAAAATCGTGAATGCAGTTTTCGGTCTTGCTTACGAGATTGTGGTAATTTTCCTGCCCTCTGCGCTTCTGGAGATGTCATTGAATAAAATAGATGAATCTAAATGTATCATAGCAGAACAACTACTTGGTTACAGAAGTACGACACCATATTTCTTTTTATCCGGGCACGGTAAAGTGACTACACTACACCTGATGGTAAGCGTAGTGCAGTCCAAAAAACTAGCGACCACTGACAAACACTATGTTTATCAGTGGTCGTCAGAATCGTGCCGGCCTATTTATTCTTCTTCATACTCCGAATCCGAAGAGGGAAGAAAATTGAGGGGCAGGCGGATAACCGAAGCAGATACATGGATACCCCCCATACCCGTCTCAACTAACCATCAAGTCATGCCGCAAGCCCCTCGAGAGAACCGGAAAAGGAATAGAATATGGCAATAAGGAACTACTTAAAAATTAAAATACAACTTAAGTGTAGTTTGCTTTTAGTTTAGTCAGTGTCTTGTATTGCGCGTGTGGTACGACTAATGTCCTGAGGTCTTGGGTTCGATCCTCAAGCCGTAAATTGATATTACTATTTTTACTCAGTATTCGCCCGCAGTATGTTTGTGTCCCATATAACGATAGGCTCGAAACGAGCTCGGCGAACTGTAGGTTCTAGGTCGTCTCAGTCTACCCATTTGGATACAGGCGTGAGCTCGTATGAATTAAGAATATACTATTTTTTAATCCACTTTCTTTCAGGCGACGAATTTCGCACGATTCTCTATGATGCGCTAAATTACATTGAGACCCACACCATGAAGCTCAACCTATGGCCCAACTTTCCGATGGACTTAAGTCTTTTCTTGAACTTCATGAGTCTCTCAATCACATACAGTATCGCTATGTTGCAATTCAGTTATTAAATAAAAATAATTTAGCAGTTAACACTCCTGTAAGTAATATTATACTTTAAAAAAGCGTGTACATTAATGCGAGTGCCATGGAGCGCTCTGCGGCCTGAGCAGGAAAATTTCTGACAACCGTAAATGTATTTCAGCTCGATGCGCGTCTATGAAATTTGTATGAAATATTAACCAAACGTCATCAGTGCGCAGCGAACTCGAATACATTTACATTTACATTAGTTTTTCGTGCTCGGCCTACTGATTATGAAAGATTTTACTTTAGATTCTTACGTAAGAAATGTCAAACAGGGGGAGAAGGGGTCGGCTTATTCTTTCTTGTACCGAGTGGTGCCAACATAACGACATTAAATCACCCCAGATATACCTTACAACGTTGCAAGGCCTTGTGCCAAAAATCAGTTGGATAGGTGAAATAGTTAAACACAGGATAGATTTTTAATTTTCTCAATTTTTTCACATGATGTACATTTGGGGCTACCTAAAACAGCTGATCTTAGCAGTCAAGGACTTTTGTCTGCAACCAACAGAATAAACTTGTCCGGCACGGCGAGCGCCGCGTCGCGTACCTACTGAAGTTTACCTACATGTATATTTTTCGCACATTATACAGGTTTTACACAGTATAAATTGTGTAACATTTAGTAACCGGACTTTTGCTATTTATTTTGTTTGAAAAATATTTTTTTTTATTGGTGCGTCGAAATTTAATAACAACTATGTTAATAAATAAAATAAAAATAAAAAGCCTTTTATTTCCTGCAAAATAACTTAAAAAACTAGTTACAATGTTGTTAGTCTATCTATAGCATTTTTTTTATAGTTCAATAGTGTTTTATTTAAATGTGTTAAAATTGTTAGTAATATTTTAATTTAATAATGTAGATGTTTGAAAAATAGAATGATGGTGATTCAAGAACCCCTCTACAGGTAAAAGCCTCCTCCATGTTTGCCCATATTCTCTGGATAGAGCCAGTTGATGAGGGCCAACTAAACTAACCAAAAATAACTATTTTACTGTGTGTATGTATAAGAGTATGAGTGTGTGCGTGTGTGTGTATGTAATTTATCGACTGCCTCGTTGGCGTGGTGGTATTTCGGTACGACTACGGTTCTGAGGTCTCGGGTTCGATCCCCGGGTCGGAGAAAGTGATATTGGATTTTTCGATATCAGCCCGGAGTCTGGAATTTGCCTGATATGGCGATAGGCTCGCCCCCTAACACATCTGGGACGAAACTAAGCTCGGCGAAACGTGAGTGTACTAGTCCGCTAGTGCGCCTCTGCCTACCCCTTCGGGGATACAGGCGTGAGCTTATGTTATGTTTTCGTTTTTTTTCTCCCTGGCCTTATCCCGGCTTTATGCTAGTTTCCGTCTACTTAAACGCTTCCATTTCGCCTGGTCTTCAAAATCCTCAATAGTGGGACCATTCGCTCACATCTGCCTCCAAAACGTCCAGCCAGCGCTTTTCGTCCAGTGGGCCAATTTGAATAATTTCCTAATGCCAATGTATTCTTTTTCCTGCTACGGTAAACGGGTTGGATTTACCCCTGACCAATGTCCATAGGAGACCTTAATCACCAACCAAAGCAGTTCTCTAATTTATTTTTGAGAATATTTCGATATTTCTTTCTGTTCTATATTTTAGACGACGTAAATTTTAACGTAAATTAATTTAAAATAATCAGTCAAGTACCCAATTACAAGTATTAAGTTACCAAAATCCTATTTCCTCAAGAACCACTTAACTCTTCTTGCTTAAACCAATTTGCGCTAAAAGGTCACTTTAATATCTTTGTTATGTTCGCACCGTAGACTATGGACCGCGCTGGCCAATAGTACCCCTCCTTTTTGAAGTAGGTTTAGACCATACGGTTGCCTGGTTGCTGCATGAAAGGACAACAAACACTTAACTCTTATTTTTAGTATAACGATTAAAAAGTATTTTCGAACGCACACTTCAGAAGCATTGTGTGCCCCATCACAGTAACACGTACGTTCAATAATAAAAATGGAATTTTTAACATCAGTGAAATTCTTCATGGCGTATAGATTTTCTATAGGTCTATACTATGACATCAGTTCTTCAAAACTTATACAGTTTTTGGGGAAAATTTACTGCATGTCCGCATGTATTGCGATTGTAACATTACATATTGTAGATTTGTCACAAACTGACTATATTTATCCAATAATTTTCCATCGAGCGACTTCGATAGCGGAGACATTGTTTGCATCTGTAACAGCTTTGGTGACGAAAGAAATTTATTTCACGAGCTTCATTGCCGATCTTAAAAACCACGCCGAGGATCCAAATGGAAACAGACAAACCAGTGTCTTACCTCTTCTTTTGATCATCATGTCGCATATTTACAGGCTTGTGTCGTACATAACATTTTTCAAAAAGGAGCAATACTTTTTCATCCAAATCGTGCCTTCGATGATGTCTATGTTCACATTCTACGCGTATTTACTCACTATAATAGTGATATTTCATTTTATATACGATGAAATGAAAGTGTTGCGACAGAATTTGGAACGTGATTTGGACGAAAATGCAACGGAGAATGAAAAAATTGGAGCTGTGCTTAAATTTGTGGATGAATACAAGTTTTTGTATAAAACTTTGAAGAAGCGTCGTAGGATTATAGGTTTTGTGGTATGTTGCTGTTTTTCAACCTGCCCTTATCCCACCTTAATGTGGGGTAGGTTCAACACACTTTTTCAAGCATGTTGCAGAAATAATTTGGCTTAGTTTTTACGATCGGCCGCCTGCCTGACGTCATCCCTCTGAGGGATCCAGACCCGCGCAAATAAAATTAGAAAATTTGCTTTGCTCGACCTGGGAATCGGGCCCAGGACGTCCGGGTCCATAGCACATAGCTGCCACTAGACCAACGAGGCGTTTAGTGGTATGTTGTAGAAAAACGGTTCTTTGCCAAGGTGTACATAAAAGACCATAAAGATTGATGACGAAGTAATTAATGCAAGAAGAATTACATTACAAGAGTTATCAAAATCGATTTAATTTTGGCAAAGATACCGACGAATTTTATTGAGCCCATTTTTCCTTTTTGATGACTACTGTAAAGTGTTTTTATTTTACCGTTTTTTTTGCATTCCTGATCTAAAGAAAACCATTTCCCAGTATAGTAGTTACTGCAATAAAATTATTTGCTTCTTTCAATAAAACAACGTGGCAATATTGTGAACATAGAGCTAAAGTAGAACCAACTTTGCCAAGGCATTTTGCTGTTTTCACGAATTATTTCGAATAGCAAATACTAAATTGTTTTCGAATAATTGACCTCCGTAACTCAGTGGGAAGTAGTCGGCTGTGAACCGAGAAGTCGCGAGTTCGATCCCCGCAGCGATACAAATATTTGTGTGATAAACAAATTCTCGTAATTCCCATGAAACATGTTCAACCTAGTGTGGATTTGGGATCGGACCGATACTCTACCGTGCAGACGAATGTAGATGAACGTGGAACAAATAAATGTCAAACACCGAAGAGTGGGCTGTCAAACGGTTTACAGCATAGCATTCTCCGAAACGAAACTTATAGCACCGATATCGGTCGGACACGTGCCTCGTGAGCCACATAGAATAGCAAAACGTCCGAAACGAAGTCCGCAACTGCGGATTTCGTTTTACAAAGTGGTAGACTTTTGAGTGGTAGAGCCACGCTGTAGACAGTAACGTCTACAGCACGAATGGACCGGCTCGAACGTTTAGATACCACTGTCTCACAGAAAACCGACGTAAAGTGGCAGCTTGCTGTCGCGTTTCGTTCAGTGAGTGAGATTTCCGGTGGCCCATTTCCCCCCTCCCTTTCCCAATCCCTTCCCCTCCCCTTCCATTCCCTCCTTTTAGGTTGGCAACGCATCCATGATTATTTTTGTGTCTTGGGTGTCTATGGGCGGTGGAGATCACTTACCATCAGGTGACCCATCTGCTCGTTAGCCAATCTCTGCTATAAAAATAAAAAAACTAGCCCCCAGGATTATGGCTGTAATGTTGGCTATATTTATTTATTCCTCATTATCATCATCAACCATAGGACGTCCACTGTTGGACATAGGCCTCCTGTAATAAATTATTTATATGGTATTCAATACTAAATAACTTTAAAAAATGTTTTACTGGGATATTTTTTTCAGCTATCAGTCGCAATCTTAATTCAGTATATCAGATTGTTGGCTGCATTTGGTGTTTATTTGCCAGACAATTATGATGCAGTAAGTGAATACCTTTTTAATTTTTCTATACCGGTGTTACGCGATATACTGGGTGTTCCATAAAGTTGATACCAACAACAATACCACATAGAGGGAGAACGATTGAAAGCGTAATGGTAAAGTTAAAAAATAAAAATTGAACGTTTTTTTTAATCAATTATTAAGCATGGAGATTTTACAATCGGAATGCGACCTTTAACTCGCCGCAATTAGTATAGGAATTGCTTTGTGTACAAATACTGCAGCTGACCCAATGATCCAGAAAAAATGTCATAAATTCAAGTTTCCATTATTTAAAAACTATGAGCCTTACGAAAATTTTAAACTTTACCGCTAGATTGCTATAGTCCGAATGCTAATTAAACTGAGTAAACTGACACATCGAAATGTCACATTGCGAAATAATGTTGCTTGCTTTCAAAACATAGTGATTGGTCTAGATCAATTTATATCATTCAGAGAAACAATAACTCAGCACTAACTTGCAAAATTAGAATTTTATTGCGTATTTTTAGAAATTCCAGCTTAACCCTTCGATTAAATGTATGTGTGTAATTTTGTGTAAATAATCACAACAGGTATGCGAAATGATAACAATGAAAATTACAAATATTACTTTTATTATTTGAGAAAAATTACGTTTGGTACATACATAATTCATTCACTCGCTTTTGTTAGATTAGTGTATAATGAACCATGACTATAATTCGGTAGATATGCCATAACTTACCATACCATCCAGTCGTTCCCTCAATACTGAGGATCGTGATCGCTTCTGGCTGAGGTTATAAGGGCTCTCCATCTGGATCTGTCTTCGGCGAAGTGAATAGTTTCGTGCAGCTTAAGTTGCGTGTATTTTGTGATTTGTTCACTCCATTTGGCCGGTGGTCTTCCACGAGAGCGCCTGCCCTCTACTTTTCCCGTCAAAATCAGTCTTTCGAGGCTGTCATTTCTACGACTAATGTGTCCGAAGAAGGAGAGAATGCGACTTCTACAGATTGTTGAGAGTCGAGTGCTTATACGAAGCTCGTCGAGTATTGATCTATTAGTACGCTTGGCCGTCCAAGGTATTCGTAGGAGGCGACGCCAGCAAAACATTTCGAAGGCGTCTATACGGTTCTGCATTACGGAACGAATAGTCCATGTTTCCGATGCGTACAGAAAGATGGAAAAGATAAGAGAATGTACTAGACGAACTTTCGTACTTCGTGTGATGGAACGGTCTTTCCACACTTTTTCTAGGCGACTCATCGCACCTTTAGCCATGTTGATACGGCGGATTATGTCTTTGTCACAGCTACCATCGGTTGTTATTAGCGATCCAAGATAGTTAAATTCATCCACACACTCGACATCCCGTAGTTCGTAATTCCGCGTTAACGACTGACCCCTGTCCACAAACATTACCTTAGTTTTAGCTCTGTTGATGTTCAGCCCTAAGTTATAACTTTCGGTTTCTATTCGTTTAAAGAGTTCAGCCATCTCACACTCAGAAGATGCTATCAGCGTCGTATCGTCTGCATAACGTAGATTGCAGATCTTTTTACCTCCAATAGCAACGCCACCGTCCCAGTTCTCGACTGCTTTGCGTATGATGAACTCACCGTATATGTTGAAGAGTTTAGGCGACAATATGCAACCCTGTCTCACACCTCGTTCTGGACGCAACTGCTCTGAGACACATTTGTCTATCCTTATTCTAGCCGTACTTTCTCTATATAGGCTTTCGATCAGATACGCCAGATGAGGAGGTACTCCCATTTCAATTAGGACAGCGATCATATTCTGCCACCCAACACAATCGAAGGCTTTAGTGTAGTCTATAAAGCAGAACACAAGCGGTTTGTTGACATCCCGGAATTTTTCAATTAGTTGTCGAATATTGAATATTTGTTCACGGGTGCCTCGACCTTTCACAAAACCGGCTTGTTCTAAAGGTATCTGCCTATCAATGTATCCAGCCAGTCTATCGTTGATGATGTACAACATGATCTTACTGGCGTGGCAAATAAGAGAAAGAGTTCGATAGTTTTCGCAATTAAGCGTGGAACCCTTTTTGTGTAGCGGAATTATAACCGATTCCGTCCAGTCGCATGGCCACTGACCCGTAACCCAGATTCTGTTGCAGAGTTGATGGATTAGATTTAGACCTAATTGTCCCATAGATCTTAGGAGAGTAATGCTTATTCCATCACATCCAACAGCGTTAGATTTTATGCGCTTCATTGCTTTCTCCACTTCAGACCGAAGAATCAAAGGCTCCAGGTCATGATCACCGCAACTGCTCGAGAGTTGATGGTCGAGCTCTTCTTTATATAACTGTTCTGTGTATATTTTCCATCGGTTCAGTACACCATTTAAATCTGTTATAATAGTACCATCGCTATCTGCAATTTGCCACGTCTTCGACTTATATTCCCGTGTCAGAATTTTTATTTTCTGAAACAGGTCTCTAGTCTGAGCTCGTTCAGCATGTTCTTCGATTTCACGACATAGATCATTAATAAAGTTGTTTTTGTCTCGCCTGCATGATTTTTTCACTTCAACGTGCAGTTCTCGATATTGAGCCATGTTCGCACTGTTGTTGAGACCTTGTACTTTTAGTGACCTCTGACATTCTATAAGCTTCCAGGTGTCCTCGGATATCCAATCCTTTCGTCTTTGCGTGTTGTTTTTTTGCTTCACTGCTTTTACGCTTTGTGTAATAATGTTCTTAATATTTTTCCAAGTCGTTTCTACGTCGTCATGTAGTTCAAAGCTAGTGTTTTGTAATTCGGATTGAATGTTCCCTTTAAAAGCTTCTAGTTCTTGGGTGTCAAGGTTGTTTTGACAGATGGTTTTTCTCTTTATAATTTTAAAGCGGATTTGAAAGGTAGCTACCAGTAGTTGGTGGTCGCTACCGCAATCTGCACCAGGATAAGTTTTTATATTCCTGATGCAAGATTTCCATCTCGACTGAATGGTTATATAGTCTATCTGGTTACGAGTTCTGTTGTCAGGAGAGGTCCATGTGTATAGACGTCTTGGATGTTGGTCAAACCAAGTATTTAAAATTGACAATTGTTGTTCGATACAGAACTGTACAAACGCCTCTCCTCTTTCATTGCGTTGTCCTAGACCATTTCTTCCAACAGCTGCAGCTTCTGTCTTGTCCCTGCCATTGCCTACTTTAGCGTTAAGGTCACCCATTAGTAGAACAATCTCTTTCTTTGAGATATTCCTCAACATATCCTCTAGATCTTGATAGAGTTTCACTACTTCATCATCAGCATCCTTTTTAGAAGTAGGGGCATAAATTTGAAGAATATTAACTGAACATGGTCGGGCTTCAATTTTGAGTTTTATTATACGGTCATTCTTCGATTCGTAAGCAGCTACATATTGGCTGATTCGGCGTGGTAAAATAATGGCCACTCCATTCCGACTATCAGTACCATTTCCTGAATGGTATACGACATTATTTTCTGTGTAAAAGTGGCCCGATTGCTTCCAATGAGTTTCGCTGATTCCCAGGATGTCAATTTGAAGTCGTTTCATCTCCCTCTCTACAGTTTCTAGTTTTCCAGGTCTTATGAAACCTCGTACATTCCATGTTCCCAAACGCAGCCTTGTTTTGGTTGACGGTGGATCTTCCTTGTTATTATTAGTATTAGCAGTACCAGTAGCATATTTTCCACCGTTAGCCTGATAGTCCACAGCACAGTGGCCGGTATTCCATTTCACACCTGGCACCCCGGACGTGCCATGGCGCCGAGCGTCAGTCGGATCGCTAGACATACTGATACTTTTCGTTAGTGCCATTGCGATTTTCTTGGGAGAGTAGTGTGGTGGTTTCCCCTTGCCTTCCACACCAGTCTTTCAGGAGTTATTTAGACTCCTAGGTCACTGAAGCCTCATCCAACCGTAGCTGGGAGTATGGTTATACCGCCATTGCTCGGTCGCCAGAGCCTTGTTTGTTATCCAGCAGGGAGCACCACGATGACCATTTTATCGTCGCTGCCATCCGGCACGTGCAGGTAAGGTTGACGGTAGGGCCGGTTAAGATGTAAGCACCGTTATCCCCTTACTCCCCATAACTTAGCATGCAGTAATTCACGATGACTATAATTCAGTAGACATGCAGTACTAATCACACATTAAGCAGGGATTACGACTTTGAGTGGGACTTTAGAAAATGAAAGAATGAAATGGTACACTGTATTGAAATGTTTAAATAATCTTGGTCTTTTTAGCGCAGCACTAATTAAATTTCATGAAAATGCCACTTTTTCTAGTTACAGTTTTTCAAGAGTAAACTGACATTCGAAATGTCAGTCTACTCCGTTTAATTAGCAATCCTACTATAGCCATTTCCTCTTTAAGTGTTATTGATACCGACTTTATGAAACATCTTGTATGGAGCTCACCCATGAGATTTTTCGACGTTTCTCGCTAGCGACTACGTACAAGTTACAACACATGAATGCCTTTAGCAGTTAAGTAGGAAATTAATGTTTTTCATACAAATAATTTTACCTAGTCGTTAACGACAAATTGATTGACAAAAATGTGACATGGTTGAGCCTCGCAGGTAAATTGTTGTTGACGTCTGTCATAACTCGTAGGTTCGCATAATTAGAGCTTTTAGGTTAGATTGTCTGCTTCATGGACATCAAAAACGCACTTTTTAAGCGTATTGCAGAAATAATCCAGCATAGTTGTTTTTACGAAGACAACTCCCTCTGAGGTGGGCCAAGATACTACCTACGGGTAAAAGAAAGTAATGTGATTGGGAAGATAGAAAGTATTTGAGGGACCGAAAATCTCCGAAACTAATACAAGCAACGATAGCTCAGTTGGGAATGGTACGGACTGCAGAGACGAGTGTCTTAGGTTCGAGACCAACCATAAAATGGAGCATACTCCTCTGACTTTTCTATTTGAATTATCGTTTGCTATAGCGGTGAAGGAAAACATCGTAAGGAAACCTGCATACCCGAGAATTTTTCCACAAGAATTTCGAATGTATGTGAAGTCTACCAACCCGCATTAGGCCAGCGTGGTAGACTAAGTTCTAACCCCTCTCATTAGTAGAGGAGGCCCGTGCCCAGCACTGGGGCAGTAATATTACAGGGCTAATATTATTATATTATAATATCAGGCGTGTAATACTGTCCCACTGCTGAACAAGAGCCTCTTCTACTAATGAGAGGAGTTCACATTGTGTACTGACGGAGAAAGACACACATCTTTCTTTTCTTTCTAACTTGAAATTACTTTCTTTGTAGACTTTTATCAGGACGCTCAATGGAGTGATTGGTCTTTCATACGAAATTGCAGTGATATTCCTACCCACAGCGCTTTTAGAAATGTCTTTGAACAAAATTGACGAATCTAAATGTATCATAGCAGAACAACTACTTGGATATAAAGGTGACTGTCCATTTATGTTTCTTTTCACTTATCCCACTTTAATGTGGGGTCACCGCGTCACGTTTTTTACCATATCGTTTTTTCAGTGGTAGAGCCACGCTGTAGACAATAGCGTCTACAGTACGAATAGGCCGGCTGGACTGGTTTGATACTACTGTCTCACAGAAAACCGACTTAAAGTGGCAGTTTGCTGTCGCGTTTCGTTCGGTGAGTAAGATTTCCCCCGTCCCTTTTCCAATCCGTTTTCCCTCCCCTTCCATTCCGTCCTTTTAGGTTGGCAACGCACCCATGATTATGCAGATAGTTGCCATTTTACGTCGGTTTTCTGTGAGACAGTGGTATCAAACAGGTCCAGCCGGCCCATTCGTGCTGTAGACGTAATTGTCTACAGCGTGGCTCTACCACTCAAGCTGTGCTCGTTAACGGTATTTTAATCTCCGAAACAGAAAGACAAATTAATTATTTTTTGTTTGCAGACGATGAATTTCGCACGATTCTTCATGATGCGTTTAAATTACATTGAGACCCACACCATGAAGTTCAATCTGTGGCCTAACTTTCCGATGGATTTGAGTCTTTTCTTGAATTTTATGAGTCTCTCAGTCACTTACACTATCGCTATGTTGCAGTTTAAATATTAATAATAACATACAGGGTGTTGCAGAAAGTTAGTACCAATAACAATTCCACATACAGGAAGAACGATTTAAAGCGTAATGGTAAAGTTAAAATGTAAAAAAAAATAACTTTTTTTATGGCAATTGAAATACATTATGCCAATGTCAAGTTAGAGAAATTGCTTTCCTACATCTAAGTTTTCGCAAGTGCAATGAAGTCTAAGGTTTCACCTCTACCACGTGTGAATTGCATACATGTTTTTTTATGGTCCATTGTTGTACGAGCAGGTGACAGCTAAAATCGTTGTTTTGCGTATGTATTTTAGTGTTTTGTGTAGGAAAAACATGTGCAGGAGACGCGGCTTTACAAACGACACGAATTGTGAAGAGGTTCCTTACTCTGGTGTTCTAACCGCTAGCAGCTTGGGTATCGAAGGTCATTTTCGTATTTTTAGACTCCTAAGAATGTTTTTACAAAGGCATAATGCCATAAATTGCACTTGCACATCTCAGTACTACAACAATTGGGTATTTGAATATATTTGATTTATGCTCAAATTTATATGTAATAGCAAATAAAACAAAAAAGTACCCCTGCTTTAAAAACTGCATCGAAATTGGTTGAAAATGAAGCAGTAATTCATATTTTAAATTCTGGAGTGGGGGCATAGTGGAGATATCTTGATATCCCTTTCCAGCGCACGTACCGTTATGGCGTGACGTGATTTTACTCTCCCGCAATTTGAAGGTTACACCAAGTTTGGTGTTTGAAGTTTCAAAGGCTTGTACCTTTTTTATTTTTGAGAATATTTAATTATTTCTTTTTGTTCTATATTTTAGACGCCGTCAATTTCACATATTTTTTTTTTTTTAAATAGTCATGTACCCAATTGATTGGGCTTTAAGAGGCGATAACCCTTGAGTTTGTTTCGGCATTTCTTCTCAAGGGTAGCCATGAAATGCCGACGCCACTTTTTAACATATAGGGCCTTACCTTTAAAAACAGTTTAACTGAGCAAATGGTAAAGAATAGTCTGACTGCCTCGTTGCCGTAGTTGTATTTCGGTATGACTACGGTCCTGAGGTCTCGGGTTCGATCCCTGGGTCGGGCAAAGGGATATTGGATTTTTCCATATCAGCCCGGAGTCTGGGATTTGTGCCCGATATGGCGATAGGCTCGCCCCCTGTCACATCTGGGACGAAACTAAGCTCGGCGAAATGTAGGTGTTCTAGTTCGCTAGTGCACCTCTGCCTACCCCTTCGGGAAAACAGGCGTGAGTTTATGAATTAGTCTGTCCCTTTTATTTTCAAACAATGTGACACAAGGGAAAAAGTGACAGGCTATTCTTAGCGAAAATGTTTTTATTAGTCAGGCCCAATATTATTATTGTAACTTTTCCTAAAAGCTCGGCTCGCACATACGCACCGTTTGACTGCACATTTAAATATTATGTCACATCACCGAATACTGAAATGCGACTTATCCACTTGAGGTTGTATTATGTCATTTGAAGCCCCCCTATCTAAGTTGTATGACGCAAAACAATGTAAGTAGGCGTTAAAGTTGGGTTTTAGTATTCGGAGTTTAATAACACAATAATTATAAACACTATGGGCCTTACTCATAAAAACAGTTTAACTGAGCAATTGGTAAAGAATAATAGGTAAAGAATAATAATGGTCCCTTTTTTTTTCAAACAATGTGACACAAGGAAAAAAGTGACAGGCTATTCTCAGCCATTTGCTCAGCTAAACTGTTTTTATAGGCCCTTTATAACTTTGAACTAGATTATCATTAACTAAATAGTTGGAGTATAATTTGACGTTTAAAATATGAACATCTATCAGAGCAACATCATAAAATAAAATTATTTTATACGGATTCTATCACGATTTATTTTTATTTTTAGTCCCGACGTTTCGAACGCTTTGCAGCCTTCTTGGTCACGGGTCGGACTGAGACGTCGGGCCTAAAAATAAAAACAAATCGTGATAGAATCCGTATAAAATAGTTTTATTTCAATGTATAACATTCGCGTAAACTTGAGAAATCAGCAACATCATAACTAAGATAAAAAAAACTACGCCTACTATTAAAAAAATCGGTCTTAAGTATACTTATTTCGCTTGGATCTATGTGTTAGTAGTTTTAATTATAAATAAATAAGATTAATTGTGTAGGCTGTGGTTCCACCAGGCAGATAGTATGCAGATTTTGGCTAGTTGTCTGAGCTGCAAATAGTACCCCAATTCATAGGCAAAGTTATGTCATACTCAGTAATATGATTGGAT
The DNA here is from genome assembly GCA_036417725.1 of Clanis bilineata. Classification (NCBI taxonomy): domain Eukaryota; kingdom Metazoa; phylum Arthropoda; class Insecta; order Lepidoptera; family Sphingidae; genus Clanis; species Clanis bilineata. Next base: position 4,179,957 of record CM071165.1, read on the forward strand.
AAAATTGCCTTCGCACTTTCGCTGCAAATTGGCTGCGGACGGAACTTAGACAAAAGAAGATAGAGGACGAGGCATAACTACGAAAAAATTAAGCATGCCTTATGTTGAAATAAAACTATTTTTACGGATTATATCACGACCAGTCCAACCCGTGACCACGAAGATTGCAAAGCCTTCGAAACGTTGGGAATAAAAATTAAAACCAATTCGTGATAGAATCCGTAAAAATTGTTTTATTTCAATGTATAACATTCGCGTAAATTTAAAAATCAGCATGTCTTATGTATGAAGCGAAACCAAAATGGCGACTTTGCGAAAAAAGATGGCATTAAAATAGCAGTTAGGCATCTTCTTCACATTCTGAAATTAGTATTATTGTAAATAATACACTGTATTTATAATAAAATCAATAAGTATTTATACGTTATATAAGTCACACTGTGACAACTTATGGCAGGTACATCAGGTACTTAAGGGCCATCGGCAATGGGGACCGAACGTTTCCAAACATTCGCGAATCTTTGCTGTTGCGTTCACACAACAGTTATCCCGCGCACGACCGAACGGGACAGAACGCTATCGTTCGTCCGTTCAGCTTCGGTGTTGCGTCCACACCGACCTCTTCGCGAACATTCTTTCGCCTTCTTTCGGTTGGTGTGTACCCTCCATTACATGAAAAAAGATCGCGATAGTGAAACTGGCTGCAAAGTAAACACGTATTTTACTTAGTTATACCAAGTCCTCTTATTTTTCCTTAGTCATTGGGACAGAATGAGCCGGGAAGCAAAATTCCTTTAACTGTGTAGGTACACTACACATTATATGAATGATATATCTCAAATATATGGGAGGCATATAACATTGGGTCCTTCAAACGGAGTGTGAAGAAGCATTTATGCAGGCCGGCATGATACTGGTCGCCACTGATGGACACAAGGTCTATGGGTGGTGGCTGGTATTTTTGGACCACTTTGCCGTGCTCGGATAAAAAAAAAAGGCATAGTTAGTCGCAAACTACGTGCCTAATGGATCCACAACCTTATAAAATTGTATTTGAATTGTGTGATTAAATAAAGATATAATTTTAGTTGGTGTGTTTCATTGTTTTCATATAAATAAACGAGGACGCATCGTTTATTGTCATGCAAATGTTTTATATTGTTACCTGAGACATTGGCTGAATAAAGTTTATTTCTTTCTTTCTTTCTAGCGAGAAATTAAAAAAAATGACGATCGGTTGTCTCGTGAATCGTCATTCAGTTGTAAAAAACTTAACGGACCGACTCCAAAATGTATCCGATCGTGATCATTTTTATATGGGACCCTAGAAACAAGCTCTATCGAACACAAAATCTTGATAATCCGTCCACATTTGGCGGGAGATATCGCGTAAGATACATAAAAAAATACAGATGAATTGAGGACCTTTTTAACCGACTTCAAAACTGAACATTTAAAAGATAATCAAAAGTTAAAAAACTTAATGGATCGACTTCAAAATTGTATCCGACCACCCTTGGAATAAGCTCTGTCGAACACAAAAAAAAATTGAAAATCTGCTTACACTTGGCGGATATCGCGTAAGATACATAAAAAAATATTGAGGACCTTCTCCTTTTTACCAGACTTCAAAACTGAACACTTAGGGCCTCGTTCACCACCCTCGAGTAAAGTGTCAAGTAGGCTAATCGTCAGTTAAAGTCACCCGTAACTGCACGTGTGAATTTCACGACGTTCGAGTAGCATGCATCTTATGATTAAACTGGCCAGTAAGCTACTTGCCACGTCGTCTGCCAAGTAGCGCGTTTACTTGACGGTTAAAGTTTAAAGTAGGCAGTTAATTGTACATTTTATCGTAGTTAGATAAACTATAAAATCAAATTATAGTAGTCATACCTTAATAACGATGTTTAACGTTTTAAATGAACGTGTTAACTGTAAAATAGCCTTTCATTTAAAAAATCAAGTAGTTTCAACAAAAACAAACTGCAATTCGGGCGAAGCGAACACCGATGTCCGGACGGGGTCATGCAAAACTCGACCTTATGGACACACGATTTAGTACCTGTGTAACTATTTATATAGCAAAAAAGGATCCGGTAGGTTTTTGTGTCATGTGGTGCGGACCCGCGATGAGTCACGAGTGTTTTTTTGCCAAAATAAGATACTTTTGACGTATTATTGAACGAATGGGACGCAGGATTTGTGATATCATTCACTTAACCAGTAAGTTGCTACTCAGAGCTCTAATTTTGCTGAAATTAACAGAAGTTACTCGGAACTCTTACTTGTCAATTAACGCTAATCAGAAAGTAACTAATCAACACTTTACTTGGAGTTGGTGAACGAGGCCCTTAAAAGAATAAAACAACAATTCCTTACTATCTTTGGAATCGGTGCCTTTTCATTTGACCTGCATTGGCTTCACCACCGATTCGATTCGGTTTTATGTTTGTATTTTTTTTTAAGACTGCCTCGGTGGCGTGGTGGTATTTCGGTACGACTACGGTTCTGAGGTCTCGGGTTCTAACCCCGGGTCGGGCAAAGTTATATTGGATTTTTCCATATCAGCCCGGAGTCTGGAATTTGCGCCCGATATGGCGATAGGCTCGCCCCCTATCACATCTGGGACGGAACTAAGCTCTTCGAAATGTGGGTGTGTTCGCTAGTGCGCCTCTGCCTACCCCTTCGGGGATACAGGCGTGAGCTTATGTTATGTATGTATGTTATGTTTTTTTAAGTCGGTCGAAAAATACTAGAAATCGATTCACTAATCTGAATGAGAATGAGTCATGCCATAATGATTTCTCATTTGCGTACTATATACCCGTTCGTCGAACTGTTTGTGAGAAAGCGGCGGGTTTTCCTCAATGACTGTGTTTATAAACAAATTAGATTGTTCTCGGTATACCATTGTTGAAATAATATTGTTTTGTTTACTTACAAACGCAGCCGGGATGGCTCTCCTGGTATCTAATTATTTTTCAATTCATATCGGTTTTCTGTGAAAGCTTAGGTAGCCTTGGTGCCCGCGACGTGGCGGATAAAGGAACATGCTGTTACATAAAAAAAATACTGGTGATGCCATCTGTGTGCGGTATTGAGAAATGCTTGTTGAAATATTTTGTGACTAGTTCTGCGGTCTGTCGCTGACGATATTTCGAACAGCGACATTTAAAAAATTGTTGAAGATTGTCGGAAGTTGACATATGTCGATCATAGTTTGTGGTCTTACATCCATTGTTAGTGTATGGGATTTTTCGCCTTATCGTGTAGACATATCGACTTGCTTTCTATGGAGGATTTTAGCTGGAATGTTCTCGAATTTGAGTCGGAAATGCGTGGGCGGGACTTTGTTGGAGGAGGAATGGTTTAAAAGCCGTGACAGAGTCGCTCCGGCCTTTTTCTTCTTTTTCTTGGACGAACTAGCAGCTAGAGAAATCTCCGAGTGACGGATCCCGGCGGGCGTAGCCTGGGCCGAGATCCACGAGGGTAGACATCAGAGCAAAACATCGTCTGCAACTCTGTTTTCCCCAGAAAGTAAGTGAAATGTTGTATTTTGAGTTTGTATTTTGAAGTGTTGTAATTTTGGGCTTGCGGTTTGGCATTCCCCAAACCGTGGTGTAACGGTGCTTGACGAGTAATTTCTTGTGGTCCTGCAGCACACGTGGTGACTGTTTCGGGCTGCGTCCGTTGGGGGGGAGCTCCGCTGGTGGCGAAGCTTCCACGGAGGTCAAAGGAGGCTGTATAAGGCCGTAACACCAAGCGGCCGGGGGCCGTCGTGCCTTGGAGGGCCAGGCTAGCCACGTGCCCAGCGTCGCATTCAACGCGGCGAATCGTCTTCCTGCTTTGTTCTTTTCTTTTATTTTAACGGCGCCCAACTTTACTTAACTACCATGAGAAGTACCGTATTTTTTTTGTAATCTATATATGATGTTCTGGCGATTCTAGACGACCGAAATTCCATTCCAATAACCCACATTCGTACCGTGATCTAGTCGAGCGTTCTTTTTTTTAATTAAGAATTATACATGTACTTAGATATACTAAGTCTTTTTAAATTTTAATTCATCAGTAGATTGTCTGGTTTTGATTGTAAAGGTAATTAATTAAGGAGCGGAGTGTATATATATTGTAGTGCAGACACCAATGTAATTTAAGAAATATAGTTATTTAATATTGAAGTTGCGATTTTTTCCTTGCTCTGCAATTATTACTAGTTCTTTCACACTTAGCCTTCTAACACACATCAATGTACATTTTCTTTGCTTAAAGTACCAGACATACAAATGTCACTTGACACAAACAATTACCTGTGACAATGCACATATTACGTCACCCATTTTTTACCATTTTTATACCCCTTCCCTCTCGGTGACCACCCATAGTATATGCCATGACCAGTCTCCCCTCAATTTAGTAGTCTAATCCTTTTTTGTACAAGAAAAGTTAAAAAACAAAATATGATATGTTACCACCTGTGACTTTAAAAAGTGCTAAACGCTGCGCGCCATATTTGAATATAGCTCGAAAAAGCACGAGATTTTCCTACAGGATATTGAGTACGTAACGAAAACATAAGGACTGTCATAAAGCTTGGTATTTTGAAGACTCCCCGCCACCCTTGAACGCGTCACGTACACGTAATATGGGTACGTTCCCTAAGCTGGGGAATGTCTTGAAATACAACTATTATTACGGATTCTATCACGATTTGGTTTTGATTATAAAAAAAATCGTGATAGAATCCGTAAAAATAGTTTTATTTCAATGTATAACATTCGCGTAAACTTAAGAAATCAGTCTGTGGAATGTCGCTTGAGATGGTATGGTCATATTTAAAGGAAAGCAAAAGATTACATCACGTGTCTGCACTAGATTGTATCCCGGCAGTCTGGACACCCCTGGGTAGCCTAAAAAGTTTTAGAGGAAGCTATGAGAACCAGGTAGCAGCGATAGCTGGTACGAACTGCCGAGACAAGTGTCGGAGGTTCGAGACCAACCCCAAAGACATACACCTCTGACTATTCTATGTTAAGTGTATTTTCATTGTGAAATATCTCTTGCTATAACGGTGGAGGAAAACGTCGTGAGGAAACCTGCATACCCGAGAATTTCTTCACAAGAATTTCAAATGTATGGTAAGTCTACCAACTCGCATTAGGCTGGTAGACTAAGGCCTAACCCCTGTCATTAGTAGAAGAGGCCGTGCCCAGCAGTCGGACAGTAATATTGTAATAATAATATTAGCCCTGTAATATTACTGTCCCACTGCTGGGCACGGGCCTCCTCTACTAATGAGAGGGGTTAGGCGTGTAATATTACAGGGCTAATAATATCTATGAAATCAAATATAACTAATGTAACAATAATATATTTAACTTTGTTTTGTACTAATTTTCTGTCAGCGTAATCCTTGTTGGTGACTCATTTCAATAAAAAATATATAACATTCGTAGAGTTCCTCATAATATGGCGTGTCTGCGGTCGCCTTTATGATACCTATAATAACTGCGGTTTTCTTAGGAATTAAAAAAAAAATGACATTTTGTCTGGCAATGTTACATACGTCTGGATTTTTTGTATAGGTAACCTTTAACATCTTGGCAAAGTTGCCGTTCGTGGTGCCGTCCCGAGGTCTCTGTTTTTTTTTATAGCATAGATTGGCAAACAAGCAGATGGGTCACCTGATGGTAAGTGATCTCCACCGCTCATAGACACCCAAGACACAAAAAGAATCATGGGTGCGTTGCCAACCTAAAAGGAATAAATGAAAGGGGAGGGAAGGGGATTGGGAAATGGAGTGGGGAAATGGGCCACCGGAAATCTCACTCACCGAACGAAACGCGACAGCAAGCTGCCACTTTACGTCGGTTTTCTGTGAGACGGTGGTATCTAACCGGTCGAGCCGGCCCATTCGTGCTATAGACGTTACTGTCTACAGTGTGGCTCTACCACTTGTTTCGATCCCTGGGTTGAATACAGTGATAATCTAGTTTCGACCGAATTCAAAAAAGGAGAAGGTCCTCAATTCGTCTGTTTTTATGGATGTTACGCGATCTCTCCGCCAAATATGGACCCATTTTGATTTGTGTTCGATAGAGCGTATTCCAAGGGTGGTCCCATATAAATTTGGTCACGATCGGATTTAAAGTCGGCCCGTTAAGTTTTTAAACTTGTGATTCTGTTCAGTATTAGCTCGGAGTCTAGGCTTTCCCTATAAGGCGATAGACTCGCTCCCTATCACATCTGGGAGGGAAATAAATATGCGAATTGTGGGTTAGCAACGATAGCTCTATTGGAAATAGTACGGACATTCGGAGGTTCGAAACCAGTCCCAAAAAGAACATACACCTCTGACTTTTCTATTTTGTTTTAATTATGAATTATCGCTTGGTATAATTGTGAAGGAAACATCGTGAGGAAACCTGCATACAACAGAAAATCCACAAGAATTTCGAAGGTATATGAATGTCTACCCTCATTAGGACAGCGTGGTAGACTAAGGCCTAAACCCTCTCATAAGTAGAGGCCCGTGCCCAGCAGTGGGACGCTTATATTACATGGCTAATGTTATTAAATGGGGGTCTTCTGATTCTCTAGTCCTTTTCTGCGTACTCCTTCGGGGATACAGGCATGAGCAATAATGAAAGGTGTTGATGTTATTTACTGACTGCCTTGATGGCTTGGTTGTATTTCGATACGCCTACCATCCTAAGGTATCTGGTTCGATCCCCGGGTAAAGTGATATTGGATTTTTCCATATCAGCCCGGAGTCTGGAATGTGTACCCGATATGGCGCTAGACTCGCCCCTATCACATCTGGGACGGAACTAAGCTCGGCAAAAAGTGGGTGTTCTAGTTCGCTAGTGCGCCTCTGCCTACACCTTCGGGGATACAGACGTGAGCTTATGTTGATGTTATTTATTGATTGTCGCAGGTTTTGGAGTGTAAGGACAAGAGACGCGGCACCAAGAGGGCCCTGAAGGTACTCCACGACAGCGTCAAAGCACGGAGAGAGGTGGAACTCCACTGGAGAGCCCGAGGATGCATACACATAGTCGAGGTGAGTTTTCCACCACCACAAAGTGACTACACCTTTTTTATAGCAGAGGTTGTCAAACGAATTGGGGTCACCTGATGGTAAGTGATCTTCACCGCCCATAGACACCAGACACAAAAAGAATCATGGGTGCGTTGTCAAACTAAATGGGGGGGAATGGGAATTGGGAAACGCGTAATAATTGGGCCTCCGGAAATCTTCCATCAAATCGAAAATCCATCAGGTGACCCATCTGCTCGTTTGCCAGTCTCTGCTATAAAAACTGCGAACTGCCACTACGTCGGTTTTCTGTGGGACAGTGGTATCAAACCGGTCGGGCCGGCCCATTCCTGCTGTAGACGTAACTGTCTATCTTTGTAACGTCAGTACTGAAAAAATATTTACTTATGCCACCTTAATGTGAGGTCGGCGCAATACACTTTTTCAAGCATGTTGTAGAAAGGATTTGGCTTAGTTTTTTACGACCGGCTGCCTGCCTGACGTCAACCTCCTCTGAGGCATCTAGTCCCAGGCAAATTAAATTAGAAAATTCGCTTTGCCCGACATGGGAATCGAACCCAGCACCTCCCGGTCCACAGTTCATATATGCTGCCACTAGACCTAGAAAGGTCTATGAGTGGTAGAACGACGCTGTAGACAGTTACGTCTAGAGCACGAATGGGCCGGCTCGACCGGTTTGATACCACTGTCTCACAGAAAACCGACGTAAATTGGCAGCTCGCTGTCGCGTTTCGTTCGTTGAGTGAGATTTCCGGTGATCCAATTCATCCCCTTCCTTTCCCAATCCCCTTCCCTCCTTCCATTCCTTCCTTTTAGGTTGGCAACGCACCCATGATTCTTTTTGTGATTTGGTTGTCTATGGGCGGTGGAGATCACTTACCACCAGGTGACCCATCTGCTCGTTCGCCAATCTCTGCAAAAAGGGAGGCGCCTAGTTTATGTATGTATTTTTCCAGATCATAGACGTATACGAGAACTCGTACGGAGGTAGGTCGTGCCTGCTCGTGGTGATGGAGTGCATGGACGGAGGGGAGCTGTTCCAGAGGATCCAGGACAACAGGGAAGGCGCCTTCACAGAGAGACAGGCCGCCGAGGTGAGTACATCGGTCTAAGGCTGGGTCTATATCTCTATAGCGAACGAAGGCGAAAGAACGTTCGCGAAGGGCCATCGCCGATGAGGACCGAAAGTACCCAACCATTCGCGATTGTTCGCTGTTGCGTCTACACCAACCGAACGCTAGCGAAGCGCACCGAAGCTTGGCGATCGCAACATTTAGGGTTCCAGGGCCTAATGTTAAAAAATTTAAGGGTTCTGTTATAATTTTGTCATGTCGGTCAAACCAAAGGTCGAACTTTGACTTAGTCGGAGTCATTTTTTTGTAAGAAAATCTTTGCTTAGTCTGTCTGTCTGTTTTTCTTCTTGTAAAAAATGTCTCGGACTAAGTCGAAGTTCGATTTAAAAATTCCAAATCCTCACTTGGTTCGTTTCTTTGACTCAGACTTAGTCGAAGTTCAACCAAGAAAAATGCGTAGATTTTGGAGTGGTAGAGCCACGCTGTAGTCAGTTACGTCTACACCAAGAATGGGCCGACTCAACCGGTTTGATACCACTGTCCAAACCGCCCCCCCCCCCCCTTTAACGACCAATCGTTTAAACATCCAGGCCCTAGTAACGTAGTTGCTCGACCTTGGAACCGAACCCAATACGGGAGGTATTGTAGCCCATATTCGCTGCCACGAAACCTAAAGCGACATGCCTTTACCACGTGCCTATGAACAATATACATACATAAGCTCACGCCTGTATCCCCGAAGGGGTAGGCAGAGGTGCACTAGCAAACTAGAGCACCCGAATCCCTCCGAGCTTAATTCAGTCCCAGATGTGATAGAGGAGCCTATCGTCATATCGGGTACAAATTCCATGCTCCGGGCTGATATGGAATAATCACAAGTTTAAAAACTTAACAAACCGACTTCAAATCCGATCGTTACCAAATTTATATGGGACCACCCTTGAAAGAAGCTCTATCGAACACAAAAACATTTTTGAAGATCGGTCCACATTCGGCGGAGATATCGCGTAACATACATAAAAAAATACAGACGAATTAAAGGCCTTCTCTTTTTCGAAGTCGGTTGAAAATCTAATATCACTGCCCGACCCGTGGATCGAACCCGAGACCTCAGGACGATAGTCGTACCAAAATACAACCACGCCACCGAGGCAGTCAGGCATATGAACAATATGGGTTACGTTCATCGATCGCGTTGCTATAACGGTAACAGATAACAGATAAGATAATAATATGACGCAACTCAGCTCAAGGGTACAAGCCACGCTAATATTATAAATAGCGTACCCTTTCCTACAAATTACAACAATGCATCTAAGCCCCATCCTTGTTATTGTGTCCATACCTGCCTGCTTGTTTTCTAAATTGATAGTGTTGTAACATGACTATTATATAAATGTATCTAGACCTTGTTGTGACCTGTCATAAGTGCATTTGATGTGCCTACGTGACCAATAAACATTTTTATTTTATTTTATTTTAAAATTGGAGTGGTAGTGCCACGCTGTAGACATTAATGTCTACAGCACGAATGGGCCGGCTCGACCGATTTGATACCACTGTCTAAACAGACGTAAAATAGCAGTTTATAGAGCGAACTTCGACCAAGTCTGGGTCAAAGAAACGAACTTTTTAAATAAAAAAAAAAAATTTTTTTAAATCAAATTTCAACTTAGCCCCGGCCATTTTTATAAGAAAATCAAACTCAAACAGACCAAACAAAGATTTTCATCTAAAAAATACACCCAACAGTCTCACACCTAGTCCTGACCCCACACTAGGTATAACCTGTATCGTGGGTGTCAGAGACTATTAGAGACGCACGGTCTCACGACCAGACTTGAAACAAATATCTGTGGGCCACACAAACATTTGTCTCAATGCGGGAATCGACCCCGCTTCGCAACTTCTACTCGCCACGGAGGCTGTCAATCTAAAAAAATGGCTCGGACTAACTCCAGAGTTCGATTTTAAAACCAAATCCTCACTGAGTTCGTTTCTTTAACTCGGACTTAGTCGAAGTTCGCTCTATAACTCTAGATTAGTAATAGAGGTGCAAATCAGCCTAAATTTACTTTAATAAAGTGTAGTGTTGACATTTTGCTGTGCTCGCATATAAGTGTATTGCACATTTGCCAACTCATTTACGCTTTAGTAATGCCGGAACGCGTCAATTTTGATAGGCATTTGATGCACAAGATTCTTGGCATTGACCGTGACACGGCGGCCTAAAATACCTCCACATTTTAACCGATTTGTACTCTATTTTTAACCGACATTAAACTGGAGTGCGAATACAAGCTAATTAGGGCACAATCATATGTTTTTACATTTCTTGCGAGATATAACGAAAAATATTTTGTATGAAAAACATGAATCCACAACGTAACCGCTAGAGGCGTTGGAGTGTATGTCGCACAAATATATTACGTTGTCGCCAGCGAAAAATGAGAAAAATACTCATGGTGGAGCTACTAATGTCAATATAACACACACACACACACACACACACACACACACACACACACACACACACACACACACACACACGCACACACACACACACACACACACACACACACACACACACACACACACACACACACACACGCACGCACACACACACACACACACACACACACGCACACACACACACACACACACACAAACACAAGCACACGCACGCAAACGCACGCACACGCACGCACAAAATTAATTTAATTTTTTTATCAATTATTAAGCATGATTTTAAACTACCGGAATGCGACCTTTAAATTAACTTTAAGGAATGGCGTTGTGTATACTAAAAATAATAAATTACCCTGTGGCGACATCTCTGCAATGCGCGCCAAACTAACTTACACGCATCGAGCGTCAGCGCACAACGGTACTGGCTTTAGCTACGGAACAACAGATCGAGCCACCGAATCCTAAATCACGGTGGCAAAGTTTACCGCAGACGTAGCATATATACGACCTCCGAAGATGAACCATCGGAGGGGCCGCGGGTTGGGTGCGGTCAGGCACTACACCCGCCTGACGAGGAGATCTCCCCTCTGGTGGAGGAACACCGACACCCGTTCCTCTACAACCCGATAGTGGTTTGCAAATGTACACCAGCCAGAAAAAATGATTTTGTCACAAATTCAAATTTTCATTACTCAACTACGAGTCTTACGAAATTTTAAACTTTACACCTCTACATTAATAGCACCTCCTCTTTAAGTGTAGTTATTATTGATATCAACTTTATGAAACACCATGTATAAAATTAATGTAATATTTGTTCCAGATAATGCATTCAATATGTGTCGCGGTACGTCACCTACACGACTCGAGTATCGCCCATCGTGACATAAAGCCAGAGAACCTTCTGTACTCAAGCATGGAGCCCAACGCGGTACTCAAACTTACTGACTTCGGGTTCGCTAAAGAGACATCCACGGCGGCAGATACGTTACAAACACCGTGCTACACGCCTTACTACGTCGCGCCTGAGGTGAGGTGCTTTTACACAATATTTACAATTTAACTCGATTATTTACTTTTTTACTCATTGTAAATTGTAATTGTTCAGTATTCCGTATGGTCGAATGTGTATTCATTAATCAAATCAAATATGCATAAATAGTCATGATTTGCTTTTTTAATTAAAAAAAACTTTTTATTGTAATTTGTTTGTACATAATTTTGACAATTAAAGAATCTTTAAGCTCGATAAAATTGTGTAATAAAAAAATTCAATATAAAAATATGAAATTTAAGGTCTTATTGTATTGTGTACTACACACTCATTTACTATTTTACTCTTCTTCTTCTTCTTCTTTTTTATTTAAAATATGGCCTCCATCAAAGTTTGATGATTTTGCCAACGACAGTGTTTTATAAATCCATTACTCAAAAAAAATAGCTAGTCAGACATCTTGAAAAAAAAACATAAAAATCTACTATTTTACTCATTATTTTCATTCACTAACTGTCACAAAAAGGAGTCGGTAACATGCATTAATCAATTACAAATACCCTCTTACATCTACAAAAAAGGCCGTCACTAACAAAATTTACTTAGTAGGTATATTTTCAATTTTACTCAATTCTGATTTTCACATATAGGGTGTTGCAAAAAGGTGGTATCAATAATATCTACATTTACAAATTGATCCGAAGCTTATGAATTAACCTTAAGCTAAAGCTTAAGAATGAAAATTAAAAATTTGACCTATATTTGACATGACAGGCTCCGTGGCGCAGCGGGTGAGTAGACAGCTGTGAAGCGAGAGGCCGCGGGTTCGATTCCCGCATTGAGCCAAATGTTTGCGTGCCCCACAGATATTTGTTTCAAGTCTGGATGTTGTGAGACTGAAAGTCTCTCATAGTCTCTGACACCCACGATACAGGTTATACCTAGTGTGGGGTCAGGACTAGGTGTGTGACTAGCGGGTGTATTTATTATTTACATATGTGTTGACTTTACCACGACGCTTATGAATTGACCCTGTATCGGGAAAAAATATTGATACCGCTTTTCAGCAACACTATAATAAAAGTAGAAATAAGACGCAGTAAGACATGAAACTATTTTATAAAAACAATGACTATAATATGGAATATATAGTTTTTATTGACAAATTAACTATTATTTGCTACTTTTAATTTTTGTTTACATTTAATTTTTCATGTATTGCGGATAGCATGTGGATTACAGTATTGCCTTATATTTTTATAACGAAGATTTAAAACTTTAATCACTTTTATAATATTTTTATACCAAAATCTTTTTTCTGCCATTCCAGGTACTAGGTCCAGAGAAATATGACAAATCCTGTGACATATGGTCATTAGGCGTAGTGATGTACATATTGCTATGTGGATTTCCGCCGTTTTACTCGAATCACGGGCTTGCCATATCGCCGGGGATGAAAAAGGTAAATATTGCAATTTATACCACTCCTATATCCGCGTACCACTTTCAGCATTTTGCTGTTAAGATTCGGCTTAGTTTGTACTAAGGACTGCCTGCCTAGAACCGCGTCTCCTACACTAAAACATTACACAAAACATCTACACAAAACATGGTATTTCAAGAATGTTTGTCTATGGTCCATTGTTATATGAGCCAGAGACAATGAAAACCTTGTTTTGTGTACGTGTTTTTAGTGTTTTGTTTCGAAAAAAAACATGCAGGGGACGCGGCTTATCATCAACCTTCTCCGGAAGGTTCAGTCCTATCCCAGGAAATTGGTGTTTGTAAAACTATTATACCTGACTTTGAATTCGGACAAAGTAAAAATATAAAGGGAGATAAAATAACGTACAAGATTATAACCTTAATAAATAAATAACACCCAACAGTCACATACATAGTCCTGTCTCCACACTAACATCGAGTGTTGTGCCGTGGGTATCAGGAACTACGAGAAACGCGCGCTCTCACAACACCTAGACCCGAAACAAATATCTGTAGGCAATACAAACATTTGCCTCGGTGCGGGTATCGAACCCGCGGCCTCTCGCTTCACAGCCGCATACTCGCTCGTTGCGCCACGGAGACCGTTGCATTAAAATTTGAACATTTTTTAGGATTTTATGGCGATTTGTTTTAATTTTCAGTCGCGATGTTTCGCAATCTTTCAGCCTTCATAAACCGTCCCGTCGCCATGAAAGCTAATAAGCTTTTAAAACTAATTTCAAGCGTGATGCTGTATTTTTTTTATTTCACAAATACCTTTTTTTTTATTTACAGCGTATCAGATTAGGCCAGTATGACTTCCCAGAGCCTGAATGGTCGAACGTGTCATCGGAGGCCAAAAATTTAATACGCGGCATGCTTTCGGTAGATCCAGCGAAACGACTAACTATAGAACAGGTAAGGATATATATATAACACCCAACAGTAACACCCACGATACAAAAATAATCATGAGTGCGTTGCCAACCTAAAAGGAGAGAATGGACGGGGAGGGAAAAGCGATTGGGAAAGAGAGGGATATGGGCTACCGAAAACGTCACTTACCGAACGAAACGCGATAGCAAGCTGTCACTTTACGTCTATTTTCTGTGAGATAGTGGTATCAAACCGGTCGAGGTGTCATATCATTTCCCAATCGCTTTTTCCCTCCTCTTCCCTTTCCTCCTTTTAGGTTGACAACGCACCCATGATTCCTTTTGTGTCTTGGGTGTCTATGGGCGGTGGAGATCACTTATCAGGGGACCCATTTGTTAGTTTGCCAGTCTCTGCTATAAAAAAACTGAGGGACTTTGGGTCTCTCAACACCCAGACCCGGAACAAATATCTATGGGTCATTACGGGTATTAATTTTACTTCCACATCATTCTCTTTTTATCTTGGTCCTTAATACTGTTTTTTTTTCTTTTTTTTGCAAAATAAAATATTATATTGATACCGACTTTCTGCAACAACCTGTATAGTAATTGGGTCGGACCGAAGGGGGAAATAGGTTACTTTTCATCCCAAGTAAGTGTTATGAGAAAGTTTCCACGTGTTTGAAAATTGATTTTAATCGAGAGAAAAAAACAAGCATACTAGGCGTATTACGCCACCAAAAACGAAGATCTGAGCTAGATTGTTGGGTAAGGGCTCAGAGTGAAGAACCGCCTGATAATGCATGCCGTTTCCAATAACACTACCTTCTGTATTTGACTCCTAAGTCTTAACCCCAGGGTCGATTAAGAGTCTCTGAAAAGGTTGACAGGCACTTTGTTATCAATGTGTTACGTGCTACCGGGTTCGGGATAAATAATGAAACGCCGATAATTCGCAAAATAACGATTCAATGCTTCAATTCGCTATACAATATTGTATCGCACACAATACGTGTCGCAACACCCGCTTCTAACTTGCTTGTCGCTCATTGTTCGCTTCTGGAAAAACTCTGACTCGCTATTAACACATATGCGCCTTTTATACTCGACCGGTGCAGCACGACGCGGCGCGGGTAGGAAATGTTCGACGCTATTTTGTTTTACATCGTTTTTGACCTGATTTACTTCAAAATTCATATCTGTTTCGCTTCGTGGTTTCGAAGCACGGATCGGGTGAGAAAATTGAAAAAAGCGTCCGGAATAGTCGTTTCTCCGTGGTTTCGAAGCATGGATCCGGAGACAAAACTGAAAAAAGCGGCCGGAATAGTCCTTTCTACACTTTTCCACGCACGTAGACTCGCCACTTAACGGCAGGCACTAGTGCAGGCGTAACATTATGGTTTGTTGCAGGTGATGGCCAGCCCGTGGATCAGACAGTACACCCAAGTCCCCCAGACGCCGCTGTACACACACACGCTGCTGCGCGAGGGAGGCGACGCGTGGCCCGACGTGCAGGACGAGATGACGCGCTCGCTCGCCACCATGCGCGTCGACTACGACCAGGTACAGGCGAGTGTGATTACTGTACCGTAGTGTAGTGTAGTGTAGTACAATACATACAGACAGCGGCCCGACGTGCAGGACGAGATGACGCGCTCGCTCGCCACCATGCGCGTCGACTACGACCAGGTACAGGCGAGTGTGATTACTGTACCGTAGTGTAGTGTAGTGTAGTACAATACATACAGACAGCGGCCCGACGTGCAGGACGAGATGA
This sequence comes from Clanis bilineata, assembly GCA_036417725.1. Taxonomy (NCBI): domain Eukaryota; kingdom Metazoa; phylum Arthropoda; class Insecta; order Lepidoptera; family Sphingidae; genus Clanis; species Clanis bilineata. Next base: position 4,195,693 of record CM071165.1, read on the forward strand.
CGCGCTCGCTCGCCACCATGCGCGTCGACTACGACCAGGTACAGGCGAGTGTGATTACTGTACCGTAGTGTAGTGTAGTGTAGTACAATACATACAGACAGCGGCCCGACGTGCAGGACGAGATGACGCGCTCGCTCGCCACCATGCGCGTCGACTACGACCAGGTACAGGCGAGTGTGATTACTGTACCGTAGTGTAGTGTAGTGTAGTACAATAGATACAGACAGTGGCCGTTGTACACGCACACGCTGCTGCGCGAGGGCGGCGACCACCACGAGGTACAGGCGAGTGTGATTTTTGTACGTATATCCCTGAATCTACTTACACCAACCTACCAAAATCTACCACACCAACCTACCAAAATCTACCAACACCAACGAACCAAAATCTACCAACACCAATCTATCAACATCTACCAACACCAACCTACCAAAATCTACCAACATCAACCTACCAAAATCTACCAACACCAACCTACCAACATCTACCAACACCAACCTACTAAAATCTACCAACATCAACCTACCAAAATCTGCCAACCCGAATTAGGCCAGCGTAGTAGACTAAAGCATAACCCCTCAGTAGTGGAGGAGGCCCGTGACTGGCAGGGACAGTAATATTACAGAGCTAATATTATTACTAGCTTTTGCCCGCGGCTTCGCACGCGTATTTTGTAGAGCCAACAGAAAAAGCTGTGATTTGACGATCCGCCCTGTCTTTTTGGTCTAAGTATTCTACATAGGGGCGACCCAGATATCAGTCTTGAAGTCTATTGGCCCAAAAACAAAATGGCGGCCACTTTTGGACAGTTTTGACACCAGTTCCATCGTTCGCAACCACGGGGCGACCCAGATATCGATTTTGAAGTTAATTGGCCCAAAAACATAGAAAAAGAAAATGGCGGCCACTTTTGACAGTTTCGTCACCGAATTTGTTGTTCGTAACTACTGCGCAACCCAGATATCAATTATGCAGTTAATCGGGTCAATAACAAAGAAACAAATTTCCAACCCCTATTTCATCCCTTTGTAGGTTAAAAATATACATATTTCACCCCATTTTCCTTAGGGCTTAAAGTATCCTCGTACCAACTTTCTTAAAAATCCGAATTTAGATTCCCATATAAACTTTCATCCCCTATTTCATCCCATTAGGAGTTGATTTAAAAAAGTAGCCCATTTGTGTCTTTGAAACTCAAATGTATCCACTACCCCATACAAAATTTCATCAAAATCCATTGAGTGGACCTAAAATCTCCATACAAGCTTTCAACCTTTATTTCATCCTATTAGGGGTTGATTTAAAAAACACCCCATTTGTGTCTTTGAACTCAAGAGTACATATCCACTATCCCATACCAAATTTCATCAAAATCCATTAAGTAGACCTAAAATCCCCTTACAAACTTTCAACCTTTATTTCATCCATTTAGGGGTTGATAAAAATATGAAGTATCCCATTTGTGTACTTATGGTCAAAAGTATCCTTATACCAAATTTCATCAAAATGTGTTAAGCGGTTCCAATATTCCCATACAAACTTTCATTCCCTGTTTCATCGCTTTAGGGGTTGATTTAAAAAAATAAAGTACCCTATGTCCATCCTTGGGGTTAAAGGTACCCTCATACCAAATTTTATCAAAATCGGTTCAGTGGTTTAACCGTGAAAAAGCGACAGACAGATAGACAGACAGAGTTACTTTTGCATTTATAATATTAGTAAGGATTATAGTACATCCCTGAATATTGAGATGTTAAATACTTGAGGTCGGTATTTGAGGGCGCCTTACACAAGCTGAATGGTGCAAAACAAGTACATCCCTGAATATTGAGATGTTAAATACTTGAGGTCGGTATTTGAGGGCGCCTTACACAAGCTGAATGGTGCAAAACAAGTACATCCCTGAATATTGAGATGTTAAATACTTGAGGTCGGTATTTGAGGGCGCCTTATACAAGCTGCATGGTGCAAAAGAAGTACATCCCTGAATATTGAGATGTTAAATACTTGAGGTCGGTATTTGAGGGCGCCTTATACAAGCTGAATGGTGCAAAACAAGTACATCCCTGAATATTGAGATGTTAAATACTTGAGGTCGGTATTTGAGGGCGCCTTATACAAGCTGAATGGTGCTAAACAAGAAAGTTTCAATTTGAGGGTTGTTTCAGTATTAAGGTTTATAGTATAGCAATACATACAGATAGCAGTGTGTGCTGTGCGAAGCTGACGACTACCATCAGGTACACTTAAGTTTACTCAATATTACTGCTTACTCAATGCTGGCACGTTCAGGTAGGTACTGACTTTTACTAATAAAATTTTACTGTACAGCATGTTTTTAAAAAAATGATTTATGCTATTTTTATTGAATAAATTATATAGTGCCCAGCAGTGGGACAGTAATATTACAAAGCTAATATTATATTATTATTTATAAATTAATGTCTCGAAATTATTTGAAAAGCCTCATGTCCGCTATCTTGGATTTCAAAACGGGTGTCATTTACATAATCAGAACCCTGAAAAACCTCGATAATGACACCCATTTATTAAAAAAATATGTCAGCCATCTCGGATTTAAATCAGGAACACCAACTGACTGACCATTAACTAAGTACCTAGTATGGATTTTGACGAGAAGTCTGACAGGGTGGGCGTCGCTTGTTATATTATTTCATATTATTCTCTAGAGCTGTGTTTGTTGTTTTTAAGTGATGTGGTTTAATACATCGAACTTTAGTGAAGATAGGCAGTATAATGTGGAAACTTTTTAACCAGTGATCTTTGATGAGTTCTGCTTGGTGCGTTGGCTGGCTTTGTTCAGTCGATTCGCCGAGTGAAGGTCATCTGAAGGGCATCGCACTGGAAGGAATTACCGCCATAATCCTAGCAGGACATTGAGATCATCCACATCTGGGTCTCATGGTCAAACATAATTGCTCTATTTACCTTGACATTGGCTAAATCATCGCAAATGCGTGGAAGCCATTATTTTTAAAAGTAGAAGTACCTAGTATTTACTATTTTATTTATGTCTGTTTTATTTTATTTTTACAAACCCACTTCAAAATAATGACATTATCAGTTTATCGGCATTTTCTATGTGTTTTACGGGGTATTTTTGGATTTACCAATTTAAAATTTTCAAGAACATTTTTATGTTCGATGAAATTTATTGCAAGGATGGTTATTATGTCAAGATTTGAAGGGATTTTGAAGTGTGTTTTTAAGTTTTTAAATTTTTCATATTTCTTATCAGGTACAAATCAAAGCACTGGAGCAGAGCAACAATTCACTTCTAAACAAAAGACGTAACAAGGTAGGCGCTTGAAGAAAATCCTATATAAAATATTGTTTGACTTTAAATACATAGTATACTGAAATTAAGATTTACTGATACTAATATAGCTTGGCAAATTTATCTGTGCGTATATCGGAGGCGACACTATATTAATACCACCTTTTTGTAACATCCTGTATTAATGCATAAATATTTTAATTCAAGATTAATTTGTTAAGGTCGCACCAAAAAAAATGTAAATGTATTAATGTGGGAGCTTTTAATTAAACAAGAAAAATATCAATTCATTAATTTTTCACAGATATTCGGAGATCGGATCGGAGATATTTAAACTTTACTGTTTTGTAATTTTGCCGCATGCGAGGATAAGTTTGCTAAGTTATATTTACAGGTTACTTGTGCAATTGACCGCCGTAAAAAATAATGCAATTAATAAGAAATTTTAATATCTTACTACAGAATAAAAGAAGTATTAACTATAAAAAAAATAATATCCCAGTTCAACATCGATACAATATTCAATACGATACAATACGAACATCGGTATTGCAATGGCGAACGCTTTTAAATATCACACTTTAATCCTATTGCTAATTAAACGGAGTAAACTGACAGATCGAAATGTCACTTTACAAAATAATGTACTTACTTTCAAAACATGATGACTGATCTAGTTCAATTTTTTATCATTCAAAGAAACAATAACACAGCATTAACTTGCAAAATTAGAATTTTATTGCGTATTTTTAGAAATTTCAGCTTAACCCTTCGACTAAATGTCTGTGTAAATAATTTTGAGTAAATAATCACATCCAGATCCGTAGGAGATCCGTAAAAGAACGAAAGTCACCGACATAGCCCAGAGGATTAGCAAGTTGAAATGGCAGTGGGCAGGGCACATAGCTCGTAGAACTGATAGCCGATGGGGCAGAAAAGTTCTCGAGTGGAGACCACGTACCGGCAAGCGCAGCGTAGGACGTCCACCTACAAGGTGGACCGACGACCTGATAAAGGTCGCAGGAAGTCGCTGGATGCAGGCCGCTTCCAACAGGTCGATCTGGAAATCTTTGGGGGAGGCCTATGTTCAGCAGTGGACGTCCTATGGCTGATGATGATGATGATGAAATAATCACAACAGATACGCGAAATTATAACAATGAAAATTACAAATATTTCTTTTATTATTTAAGAAAAGGACGTTCAGCACATTCATATCTTTTGTACTTTAGAAAGCGAAAGAATGAAATGGTTCATTGAAATGAAATGTTTAAATAATCTTGATCTTTTTAGCGCAGCACTATTTAAATTTCATGGCAACATTCGAAAAGTCAGTTTTACTCCGTTTAATTAGCAATCCAACTATGGGAAGTATGTACTTATACAATGCAAACAAACGCGTTGCCATGGCGACCGAGTCAGTGAATTAAAGTATTTGTTGTTTTGAATTTGTTGTTATAAATTCCCGCCCCTCCCTCGCCTCATCCGTCAGGTAGTATAAAGCGTTTGTATTGCGAATATGGGGCCGTTCATGTATTACATAACCAGATTTTGGACAATCATTAACCCCGCCCTCCCCCTCAGCAAAAGTAAACAAAGCTCTTAATGCTTACGTAAACATTGGTACATGAATTTGTCAATGTGTTCTGGTTTCTTTATAAAAAAATCCTATAAAGTAAAACAATAAATATTGCTTACGTAATCAATATCCATACCCCCCCCCCCATGTCTCATCCACCATGTCATCAAAAATATGCAAATAAAAGACCCCCCCCACCCTCATGGTGCTTACGTACCTAATACTTGAATGGTTCCATATGCTAAGACGTGTCTATCATGGATATTAACGGCCTTAATTATAAAAACAGTTAAGCTGAGCAAATGGCTTTTCCTTTTGTCACATTGTTTGAAAATGAAAGGGACAGGCTATGCTTTTACCATTTGCTCAGTTAAACTGTTTTTATATAAGGCCCTATATCGTCGATGTATTTCAAATCTTTCTATTTGTTGTGTCAATGTCAAAAGACCTGTCAATGTCAATTTGCACTGTCATTTTAAAGGTGCTGTCACAAAACGTATATAGATAGTTAGAGATGTTAATTGTGCGTATGTGCGGAAATTTGACAATTATCTTGTATTACAAACTTAACGGACCGACTTAAATTGATTCGATCGTGAACAAATTTCTATGGGGATATGAAAATAAGCTCTATCGATCACAAAAATAGTTTTGAAAATCGGTCCACATTTGGCGGAGATATCGCGTAATATACATAAAAAAAGTACAGATAAATTGAGGACCTTCTCCTATTTTTGAAGTCAGTCGATAAAAATAGGGGGTGCATCCCTATGAACGCTTATTAACACGCGTTGAAAAAGATCTCGTGCGAATCAGGACGAATAAACAGCGGATTGCATTGAACAGATACTACAGTCCGTGATATGCATAGGTATTAAGATTAACGTAGGATTTTGACGGGAAGTCTGACAGGGTGGGCGTCGCTCGTTAAAATTATTTCGTATTTGTCTCTAGTGCTGTGTTTGTTGGTTTTTAAGTAATGTGGTTTAATGCATCAAACTGCAGTGAAGATGGACAGTATAATGTGGAAACTTTTTAACCGGTGATCTTTGATGAGTTTTTCTTGGTGCGTTGGCTGGCTTTGTTCGGTCGATTCGCCGAGTGAAGGTCATCTGAAGGGCACCGCGCTGGAAGGAATTACCGTCATAATCCCAGCAGGACCTTGAGACCATCCACATCTGGGTCTCATGGTCATTGTGAAGACATAATTACTCTATTTACCTTGACATTGGCTAAATTAGCGCAAATTCGTGGAAGCCATTATTTTTAAAAGAAGAAGAAGAAGATTAATGTAGAGTGTAGACAAACGGGCAAAAAGTTTTTTTTTTTTTCAATACTTGCCTTGCACGCCACTGGCGATAGTAACCACTTACCATCACATTAGCAGTCTGCTCTCGTCAGACAAAAAAATTCATCGTAAGTTCGTAATAAAGTCAAAATTTTCCGCACAAACGTTTTGAATCTAAGATTAACCAGTGTCAAAATGTAGTATTATTTTTGCTTCGTCATCACTTCATGGATGACGTTTGTCAATCGCGTAACGTGTCATATTTGACAGCTGGCTTTATACGATAAATACCGTTAAATACAAATATGTTAATGGAATTACAAAAGCTCAGTTATTATAACCATCATCATTATCATCATCAGCCATAGGAAGTCGCAGAAAGTCACTGGAAGCAGCACCCTTACTCTCGACACTCGATTCGATTTTGATTTCGATTTGCTTTTATTTACTGACTTAAAATTACACCGAAATCGACTTAAAAGGTACGCTAATGTTGCATTCTATTTGAGTTGTCATTTGGTAATTTTTAACGTGACATTAATGCACTTTTTAACTCGATTTCGATGGAATTTTAAGTCAATAAATGAAACGGAATCGAATTCACGCTTCCAACAGGTCGATCTTTGGGGGAGGCCTAAGTTCAGCAGTGGACGTCATAACCTCATTAGACTCTAATCTGAAGTCTAGCAATATATTACAATATAAAATGTTGTTACTTGAGTACGAACCTGTGGTATGAGTGGGTTTGACCCCCCAAGTCGTATAAAGCCAGCTACGTGAAGTTCTATTTTACCATTTGCGATCGTGATCCTCTACAAAATTAGTAATAAAGAAAAAATCCAGATTCCAATGACATGTAAGTTATATAAGAATAGTTAAAACTTATAATAATGTATTATCCCCGCTGATTGCGATCACAAATGTTTGAAATATCAATATTTGCTCTGTATATAGTATGTACTATTCTTTATAAATGGAATGGCATATTTTTTGGCATGTTTTGAATTATATATCATGTTTTTGGAAAGCCGCGTCTCCTGTACGTGGTTTTCTCGAAACATTACACAAATCTCATACGCAAAACAACGATTTTAACTGCTCCTGCGCGTAAAACAATGGACCGTAGATAAAAAATACATGTTTTGTGTAGGTGTTTTGTGTAATGTCTTAGAGCAGAAGGCGCGGCTTAAGAAACGCATCGCTATACAAAAATAGGGATAATTGGGTCAAAAAAAGAAACGAAGAAAATATATGCAAAAATAACAAAAAGAATATAATTTGTTTTTTAACATTCAGATTTCTAGAAAACATAAAATAATATTAGCCCTGTAATATTACTGTCCCACTGCTGGGCACGGGCCTCCTCTACTAATGAGAGGGGTTAGGCCTTAGTCTACCACGCTGGACTAAGGCGGGTTGGTAGAAAACATAATCATTCGTATAATCCTCATTTCTCAGTACAGTGGAACGTTGTGCTAGAATATCAATAACTTTTTCTTTTCATTTCTTTTCTTATGCTTCTTTTGACAGTCTCGGTGGTATGGTTGTATTGCAATGAGGTCTCTAGTTCGATCTTTGGATCGGGCAAATATTGGGTATTTCTGTTCATTGTCATCCCGGAGTCTTTTAGCTATGACTACAGCCCTTTTGCCACTATTTTTGTATAACAATGTGATAATGGCATCCTTAAACCAATTTGAAACCTGTAGATGAGTTTTGTGGACGAATATTGTAGAAAAATGTTTAGCGTAAATTGTCTTCGGACTGGCCTCTGTGGGCTAACGGCCGGTTAAATAAACAATTTCAGTTTGAATGTGCAGATAGAATACAAATATCAGCCAATATTGATTTGCTTCTTCCCTCTTCTTCTTTTTAATTAATTTCGTTGCGGGTTATAGACAGTTTTGCATTCCTATGGATTACCTGAAATTCTGCCCAGTGTCGATAAGTGCCATTGTTCAAACCCAAAATAATAAAGAAATACAATTTAATACGATATGACAACCACATCGACAAAACGACCGCGACTTACAAGGTAATATTACAACGACAAAAGCGCGTTGAATAATAAAGCTTACAGCTATCAAGATAGCTGCGGCGCTTCAAGATAGCTGCGACAATGCAAGAAGACGCTATGTAAAAAGTAACCTGTACGTTACTTAAACTGCACGTCGAAATATAGCTGGAAGCTTTAAATAGCGCCTTAAAATAAAAGCTTTATAAAGAAAGCCCAAGCGACATAACCTAATAACAAAAACTAGCCGTTATCTTCATCGCATCTGCACACTCCAACTAAGATAGTTTATTACTAATATTATAGAAATTATGATTTATGTATTCACCCAGAAACGTCTAAATGAAAGATATAAATAGATTAAATATTTTAAAGTATAGGTTTGTCGATAGAAAAATCTAGAATAAGACAATCACAATCAACACCAGAGTCGCGCATCGTGTTTTGTTTGCCGTCCATTGTTTGGAGAAAGTTTGAGAGGGAAAATATATTTTCTTACGCATGTTTTTGCAAGCCAAACAGGCTTTAAGTGATTTTTTCGGATAAGTTGAAATATGCTATAGGATTTTTTTTTATTATAGAATAGCTAAATATACAGTGAATGTTTCTTAAACCAGTTTGTTGTTTCTGTACACGTAAATTCAAAAGTACAAAAGTATATAATACTATACAATCCACATTTTGGGGGGCCAGTCCTCCATTGACCCCCCACTAAATCAGACTCTGTACAATTAATGTCATCTTAGTTCTCTGCCGTTGTAACGAGTGAGCAATTATAGACTTTATTATAAGTTTATTTAGTCACAAAATGTATTCCTTTTTCTACAACATATTTTTTTATTTTTTTTTGCGAATTTGACATCACCATGTAAGCTGTAATCATTAATTTTAAGTACTTATTTTTCTCATGTGCGTGGTTGCAAGAAAAATATTACTTTTTTTAAGTTCATCACAATGTAAAGTAATAAATTCTTGTTGTTCAAACATGGGATTTTTGGCATTTCTCGCTAGCGAAAAATAAAAAATATTTATATGACAAATACCCAAACGCGTCTATCTGTTAGGTGGGGAATTAATGTTTTACACAGTGCTAGCGAGAAATGTCAAAAAACTCATAGTTGAGCTACTGATATGTATTTAATTATTTTTACTTTATTTTTAATCTATAAATACATATATTCCTTTTTTTTCATTATATTGAAAAATGGACGTACCAATAGTGTTCTTAAATCAAATACCAGAATCGATTCAAATGTTTATTGTTGAATCGACATATCGATTTAATAAAATCGATTTTATTACATAGGGTGTTTTAAGTTTTTCTTGCAATCTTAATTATGGTTTACTTAATGCATTTCACATCACTCCTAAACCAAATAAGTTAGACTAAGTTTGACTTGTGAGAAAGGTGTAACTGATTATATTATGTATGGAAATATTGTGTTTTATTATAGACTATCGATTTTCCCCGGCTTCATACCTATTTAATATCGATATACTTTCTTTCCACCTTTAACCCCAATGTGAAATTAACCCAACACACTCTTTCGAGCATGTTGGAGATTTAGTAGATTTCTTTTCCATAAAAAAAGATTCAACAATTGGGTTCTTGACTATTTAAAAAATAAAAAAATATAATTTTCGTTGTTGTAAATATATAACAGTAAGAAATATTGAAATATTCTTAAAAATAAAAAGTTATAAGCCTTTGAAGTTCGGTGTAACCTACAAATTGCGGGAAAGAGAAGTATCAGTATAGTATAGTATAGTCACATCACCACCATAATTGTATGTGCGTTGGAAAAGGATAGCAAGATATGTCCAATATGGGAGTGGGGGACTCCAAAATTTAAAATATGAATTACTGTTTCATTCAATCAATTTCGATGCAGTTTTTACAGAAGGGTTTCTTTTTGTTTTATTTGCTATTACATATAAATATGTGTATAAAACCAAACATAGTCAAGTACCCAATAGGGAACTTGCGTGTAATTTTTTTATTGGTTAATTGTAAAGAACTACGTCTCAAATAAACACACCAGAAACAAAAACATAAAAATATGCACAAATCATTTTATTATCGCAAGTCTAAATATGACTTACAAAACCCCGCGCTAAAAAAGGACGTGACGTCACAGCGTAAAAATTGCTTTTTGTTGACATCTCAGTTGACACTGACGGCTAGTGACCTTGTCTGGAATGACGTTTGAACTGCTATAATTGCCTATCGTTTAAAATTTCCCCATGCCGAAGAAAAATTTCCCCAAAAATGTTAAAGCTATTTCATTAACTAACGAAGGAAAACTAAGTTGCACTCTTGAATCCTGAGCGGAGAGGTGGGAAAGTTACATGAAGAAAATAATTTGGAAAGAGGAGGACCTCCGAAATCTCATTTATCAAGCACCATACTAAACATAACAACAGTTTTCCGCAAAATTTGGAATAATACCCCAACCTGGAAACACTGCCTAATGCAACGACGTCACTTGGGTTTTGCAATAACGTTCCATTACACGTAATTTCTAATTAAGATATTTTGTAAAATATCAATTATTTTATACTACAAATTTCATCATAGCACATTTTAAGGTTTTGTTTATTGATTTATCAACACAATTTCTCGTTATAATTTTCGTTCAAGTTCCCCATTGCATGCAATTATACATTATACCTACTTACTAATTTTAAAGTAACATTTTTTTCATATTTCTTTTAAAGAATTGAACAACCTGTAGTTTATTGGGCAAAAGAAACAATAACATAATAATAAATAAATATTAATATTAGCCCTGTAATATTACTGTCCCAATAAATATTTATTTAAAATAGAATTTATTTTTTTATCTATTTTCCTTCCACCTCGAGATTTTCCTATTTATTGGCTTGCAGTATCTCGAATCCACGTGGTATACTTCGACACACGGGTACTGACTCCAGGGTATCTGGGCAAAGCACACTGCTCGCCCCACGATGTTATGCCCACAATTACCCTGCCATAGTACAGGGGCCCTCCGGAATCACCCTGGCATGTGTCCCGCCGTCCAACATCTAGCCAGCCAGCGCAGAGCATATTTTCAGTAACTACCATGCCGAGAGTTCTGTATCTACTCGCGCATATCGTTTGATTCACTGTCCACATTTGGACGTGGCGGAGCTGGCTTTGTACTGAGCCTCCGATCTGAAATGTAAGTACGACATCTTAAGTGGGATAGTATTACATCTGAAGTACGATAGTTTTACATCTGAAGGACGATATTTTTGCATCTGAAGTACGGTAGTTTTACATCTGAGGTACGATAGTTTTACATCTGAATTACGATAGTTTTACATCTGAAGTACGATAGTTTTGCATCTGAAGTACGGTAGTTTTACATCTGAAGTACGATAGTTTTGCATCTGAAGTACGGTAGTTTTACATCTGAAGTACGATAGTTTTACATCTGAAGTATGATGGTTTTACATCTGAAGTATGATGGTTTTACATCTGAAGTACGATAGTTTTACATCTGAAGTACGATAGTTTTGCATCTGAAGTACGGTAGTTTTGCATCTGAAGTACGATAGTTTTACATCTGAAGTACGATAGTTTTACATCTGAAGTACGATAGTTTTACATCTGAAGTACGGTAGTTTTGCATCTGAAGTACGATAGTTTTACATCTGAAGTACGATAGTTTTACATCTGAAGTACGATAGTTTTACATCTGAAGTGGGATAGTATAAAGTAGAATGACTTTTTCTCACTAAAATGCGGGGTCAGTGCAACTCTTTTTCAAGGTTCGAGTTTACGACCAGACACCTACCTAACGTCAGCGTCTTGTAGGAGAACCACTCCTGGGAAAATTGATAGAAAAACCACTTTGCACTGGGAATCGAACCCATTACTTCTCCGCCCATAGCACATGCACTGCCACTAAACTAAGGAAGCGAATTAAACAAATAAATGGTGGTGCATAAAAGACACAATTTTAACTGGAGATCTTTTACATTCAAAAGTCTGGTTAGGTGCCACTGAAATGCACCGAAAAGCAGCATTGCGTAATATGCATTGACCTTTTGTAGTCGGTTGCAAAAACGGGTTCGATCTCCGGGTCGGGAAATGTGATATTGGATTTTTCAGCACCGGCCCGGAGTCTGGAATTTGTGCCCGATATGGCGATAGGCTCGCCCCCTATCACATCTGGGACGGAACTAAGCTCGGCGAAATGTGAATGTTCTAGTTCGCTAGTGCGCCTCTGCCTACCCCTTCAGAGATACAGGCGTGATCTTGTGTGTTAAAAAAGCGTGACAAGATATATGTTAATAAAATAAAATTAATTAATAAGATATATTTTTCATACTGCCCAAAAATAAAACACCGCGTTTTAAAAGCGCCGGCGTTTTAATAACTACTAGAACTCATGTACCATTCAACGCTTTTAACATGCGTTGAAAAAGCTTTCATCTGAATGAGGCCTTGAGTATGCAGATAGATTACAAAAATTAGCCAATAAGAGAAAAGTCTGAAAATGACGCCGTCAAATGGCTTGATTTGTTTTTTTCTTGATCTATCTCCACACTCGAACTGAGATCGTTGATTTGGACCGGCGGTAAGGCATACTCACAGAAGTAGCCCCCCATCCAACAGCGACTACTGATGAGTTATCAGGGAGTATAAAGTTAGCTCCTGCTATCGTCATCATTGATTGGGACCGGCGGTAAGGCATACTTACAGAAGTAGCCCCCCATCCAACAGCGACTACTGATGAGTTATCAGGGAGTATAAAGTTAGCTCCTGCTATCGTCATCATTGATTGGGACCGGCGGTAAGGCATACTTACAGAAGTAGCCCCCCATCCAACAGCGACTACTGATGAATTATCAGGGAGTATAAAGTTAGCTCCTGCTATCGTCATCATTGATTGGGACCGGCGGTAAGGCATACTTACAGAAGTAGCCCCCCATCCAACAGCGACTACTGATGAGTTATCAGGGAGTATAAAGTTAGCTCCTGCTATCGTCATCATTGATTGGGACCGGCGGTAAGGCATACTTACAGAAGTAGCCCCCCATCCAACAGCGACTACTGATGAGTTATCAGGGAGTATAAAGTTAGCTCCTGCTATCGTCATCATTGATTGGGACCGGCGGTAAGGCATACTTACAGAAGTAGCCCCCCATCCAACAGCGACTACTGATGAGTTATCAGGGAGTATAAAGTTAGCTCCTGCTATCGTCATCATTGATTGGGACCGGCGGTAAGGCATACTTACAGAAGTAGCCCCCCATCCAACAGCGACTACTGATGAATTATCAGGGAGTATAAAATTAGCTCCAGCTATCGACGCGGGTTTAGCCACAGCAAATGTCATCACAGCGTCGGTACGCATGATAGCAATGTCGTTGTCAAAGCCAGCCATATTGAACTGCGGATGGATGATTATTGAGGCCAGGTTGTAGACAAATCCTTCGGTGTTTGTGTATGAGGAGCCAATACGAACTTTCCATTGCTGTGGGGTGTCTCCGCTGTAATCAGAATAATGTAACTGCATCTAATAAGGGCCGGGTTTTTGGAAATCCTTATAAATAAATTTTGGAAAGTGTATTCATTGGTAGGTCGATCTGGAAATCTTTGGGGGAGGCCTATGTTCAGCAGTGGACGTCCCATGGCTGATGATGATGATGATGATTCATTGGTAGGACAACATAATCAAATAAACTGTTTTTCTTTGAAGAGAAAATATTGTACAAAAACAAGGTACCAATAGCCAGTTACTTACAGAAAAAAGTTTTTTAAAAGCTTGTCTTTGGTCCTTATTGGACACTAGGGTTCTAAATAAGGTCCTGTCCTTAATGCTTCTGTCCCATAACTAAAATGTAAATTATAATTTTTAAATGTCGCCAATAATGTGGAATATATTTTATTTTTAATCTCATCAATATAGTTAACTAGAGGTAGTTAACTAGTAGATTATAGTTAACTATTGTAGTTAACTAGTTAATTAAAGGGGCTATCAAGCATATATATTTTTTCAAACGTCAGTATACGCCATCTACCACTTATTGCAATGCGAGGGCGATTATTACAATTTGCACCCTAGAATGTTCTGTGAATATTCAAGAATCACATAAGATAATTTTATTGTCTAAACTTTATTACGCTGACCCGACCCACCGCCTCGCTTCATAGCTGGATATCGGTCGTTTAAAAAAATTCAAGGAAACGGCGCGGTATCGAGTACATAGTAGTAATATCAGCCCTGTAATATTACTGTCCCACTGCTGGGCATGGGCCTGCTCTTATAAGAGGGGTTAGGCCTTAGTCTTACGCTGGCCTCATGCGTCAATAAGTGTCGTGTCTTACAATTTTTAGTACTTACTAAGGACAATGTGCTGCTGTCATGACAACTCTGGTTGTTAAAATGGTGCCGCCACACGCATGCATGTACATCCAGATGAAATAGCGTGATAAGGATGCTATTTCTGGATACGCCGCTACGGTGGTCAGCTGGCCTCCTACTATCCTGTCGGTGGCAGGAACAGCTGTGGATTTGATGAAATATATCATCGATAAATTATATACCTAGATGCACAGTTGACGCTCGGAAAATGGGACAGCAAACGAGTGCTTAAGCACTTCTTTTCCCTACAGTCGGACGTCGATAGAATTCTAAATTTCAAAATTCAAATAAAAGAACGCTTGCTCATTTCGTTTAAAAAGCTACTTTATAACATTTGCATAGGGTTATAATTGCGTTAATTTAATTAGAACTTGTGATCTTTTTCTTTGTTTTATTGCTGATACCACTTTTTATGACGATATTTGTAGAGAACTGTGCATCTAGGATATATTAAATCGATGAAATATATGCGGTGATTCTACGATAAGAGGTAACTTGTGCGGCAATCAGTTTAAAATCGGTTTTTTATTCTCATTTTGTTGTTTTTTGTTAACAAATTAAATCATCTTTATGTGCTTTATAAATACCATAACGATAAAATGCCCAATTACAGCACATTTTTGTGAAATTTTAAGCTGAAGCTTAAAAAAGTCTCTACCCTGGCCTGTCCTCTTGTCGGTTTTAGCATAACTTGCAGACAATACATACCTTCTTTATATCAGTTGCTAAACTTAAGTATGTTTAGCATGAAATTAAATAAATATGCTAAGGAATTATTAATAAAAAGACAACAATAGTTGTTTTTTTTCAATAATATTTAAACTTAATTTATGTCCCGCTTTTTTTGTGAATCTACCCTGGCAAATATCGTTCGACAACTACAAACGTTAAATATAAGACGGCCGCATTCGAAACTGCGCTCAAGGACACCTATCGACGTGCAGTTAGCATTACTAAACACGCAAGCCGTCAAAGTGCCACCATTTTTTAGTTGTTGCGACGCATCAGTACGTTGTGGTGCTCTCGTAAGGTCATTGTGTCTCTCCGCTGGTAAGTTATAAAAATTGTAATATTAATTTAATGAATCCGCATTTACTGCCTTAGTTTAACAATACTGTAATAGTTAAAGTGCATATATAATTAAGCTAAAAAAATCTTATTTCAATAAACACAATTGGTTTTGTCATGAAAACGTATCTCCCCTGTCGTTTTTCCTCTGTCAAAATAACTACCAGGGGAGATACCCACTAACCAGGGGACATAATTTGCGTCATAAGATCTTTGTCCAAACTTACTCAGGAGCAGCTAATGTCTATGAATGTTAATTTTAAACGACTTAAATGACTAGAACTTAATTCGAAGAGAGTATCACACAAGTTTCCGGTATATTTATTTATTTTTAACTATGGTAAATGAAAATTCTTATGATAAAAATAAATAAAACAGATTCTCAGTTCATATTGATGTAAAGTATATTATTGTTTGATATTGTTGTTGATCAGGGCACCACGAAAAAAGTAAACAAGTGAAGAAAGATTAGAGAAGAAACGTGATACAGAGAGACTAAGATATCAAAAAATTAAAGATAATCGAGATAAATTTGTATTGCAAAAGCAAAAAGTAAAGGAGAATATATATTTAAAAAAGAAGGAGAAAGAAATTACAAAAACTGTCGATCAAATTACTCCTAGAAAGCAACATAAGACGCGAAAGATATGGCAAGAGAAAGCGAGAGAGCGTAGGCAACATTCTCAAATGTTAATAGTGTTCTAGTAACGCCATCCATTTCAGATATTGATGATCAAATGTCACAAAAGAATTTACATAGAAGAGTTGTTGCTGCCAAACTGTTTTTAGAAGTGCTCAATCACCAATTAAAAGAAAATTATTCTACTCTTCCAAAAAAGATTATTCAAATGAATGCTAAGCGACTAATTCGTGCAAAAACATAACGAAAAAGATATGAAACATTTCAGAAAATTTATAATAGAAATACAGGTAGTTTTTTGTGAAATAGGTGACCATACTGAAAAAATATATTAAATTTAATGAGCAAGACGTTTCATTTATCTCAGAAGATCAGAATGTCCAACACTCCCTACGCCAAATCTTATTTTGAAAAGGCAGAGGATGTTCTACTCTTTAAAAAAAATCAGCGAATGTATTTGAGAAAGCCCACGTATATTATATTTTGTTTATGTAGGCAAGATACTGCTTAAAATTTAGTTTTATATGTTGTTCATATAAGCAAGTTAGTGCCCTTATTAATTTATATTCTAATTGAAACTTGTTCATTTAAGGTAACGTATAGCATAGCTATAGGTAATATGAATATTTTCCTGGTTCATGAAAATTAGGTCCACATTTAGTGAAGACATCGCGTAATCTACATAAAAAACGAATTGAGGGTATCCACATTTTTTTGAAATCGGTCGAAAATACTGTATGTCGGATGGCCAACGCTAACGTTGTTTTTTAAAAACGGTGACGTCAGCATAGCTGACGTCAATTTTGACAATAAGATGATTACTCATCCTATTTATCAACTGTGAACACTGAAATTCACTAATTCCCTTTATTAACGGTGCTTAACAGCACCGTCTAGTCAGGGATGTGGACAGTCCGAGTGCCGGAGCACGACTGTGTCGAATCTGCTCTGAACACTCCTTTTATAGGGTGTAATATTTGCAACTACCTACTCGATATCGAATATCGAATGGCAAAGAAATAATTATAACGATTATTTTAACTTTTAAGAATCTTAACGATTCAATAGTTTAACAATTGTAAAATGAATTAAACAACGTGAAATAACAACATACATATCGGCGGATATATATCGGATATACATATCGGCGCAAAATCGCAAGCTTATTTAAAAAGCCGTTGTTATTTCACGTTATTAATTCATTTTACAATTGTTAAACTGCTGAATCGTTAAAAGTTTCTGAAAAGTTAAAATAATCGTTATAATTATTTCTTTGCCATTCGATATTCGGTATCGAGTAGGTAGTTGCAAATATTGCACCCTATAAAAGGAGCGTTGAGGAGTGGTGCTCCGGCACTCGGACTGTCCACATCCCTAACTAGACGGTGCTGTTAAGCACTGTTAATAAAGGGAGTTAGTGAATTTCAGTGTTCACAGTTGATAAATAAGATGAGTAATCATCTTATTGTCAAAAGTGGCGTCAGCCATGCTGACGTCACCGTTTTTAAAAAACAACGTCAGCGTTGGCCCTCCGACATGTAAATATTAGTCTCTTTATTGATTAATATGTAATTCTGATGTTTAATAAAATTTAATTTACCTTCAATCATTATTTTATTAAGTCAAATTATCTCGCGTGGTAAAATACATACCTACCCTATTCTTGATGTCTCTACCCTGACTGATGTATTTACCCTGGACTTCTAAAAATTAACAAAATATGTATAAATTGACTTGCCCTTACATGAAAAGGTACATAAACGGGACAAGAATCGTAATATAACTGTTTAATGAAAAACAAATCATTTTGCTCCTTGGCCGTATCCTCTATGGACTTGAAACCTCTTATCGTAGAATCACCCATGCATAGGCTCAATGATGTGCATAGACATATATGTGTGACATTATAAATGCGTATAGACATTGTCGCCTCCTTGGTCTACTGGCAGTGGCTATGTGCTATGGACCGAGAGGTCGTGGGTTCGATTCCCAGGTCGAGCAAAGCGAATTTTATAATTTAATTTGCCCGGAACTGGATCGACGTCAGACAGGCAGCCGGTCGTAGAAACTTAGCCGAATCCTTTCAGCAACATGCTTGAAAAAATGTGCTGCGCCGACCCCACCTTAACGTGGGATAAGGGCAAGTAGAAATATGTGCATAGACATTCCGATCACGGTAGACAAAAATCTCAGACAATTATTTTCTTCAACTTTCGCGACATCATTATGATAATCTTTTGTGTCGATTTAAAACGTAATCCGAACACAGCTATTTTGAAAATCTTTATTTAGTAATAATTTTATTCTTTATTAATGGAAATAGAAAATACATATTGATTTAGAAAAAAGATAACATCGTTTACACCCCATATTAAGGTGGAATAAGGGCAGGTAGAAAGACGAATAACATCGTATTACCTTTTCGAAATTTTCACTCTTCGCCACTGATATACTACGTATGCACTGGCATTAGACCAATGAGGCAACAGAAATAGGTAACTATTTTATTCCAATGCAAATAATTTATTCTGCAAATAGGACAATTTATATCACTTTTACATTATCAGCCTCGGTGGCGTGGTGGTATTTCGGTACGACTACGGTTCTGAGGTCCCGGGTTCGATCCCCGGGTCGGGCAAAGTGATATTGGATTTTTCCATATCAGCTCGGAGTCTGGAATTTGTGCCCGATATGGCGATAGGCTCGCTCCCTATCACATCTGGGTCGGAACTAAGCTCGGCGAAATGTGGGTGTTCTAGTTCGCTAGTGCGCCTCTGCCTACCCCTTCGGGGATACAGGCGTGAGCTTATGTTATGTTTTTACATATCAATTACGAGTATATATTGAAAAATCAAAAGTTTAAAAATTTTACGGACCGACTTCAAATCCGATTGTGACCAAATTTATATGGGACCACCCTTGAAATAAGCTCTATCGAACACAAAAAGATTTTTGAAAATCGGTCCACATTCGGCGGATATATCGCGTAACATAAAAAAGACGAATTGAGGACCTTCTCCTTTTTGGAAGTCGGTCGAAAAATAATGATGGCGTCGGCATTTCGTGGCTATCCCTGAGAAGAAATGCCGAAACGAACTCAAGTGTTATATTAATAAAACTTATACTAACCAACAACTGCTCCAAATAACAAAGTAAGCCACAGTACTTCCATCTTAGGTACCACTTGATAACCAAAGGGTCATAACTATGACATGAATGCATTTATATAATTTTACTATCTCAAGTAGATAGTGCCTAGATAAGACTAGAAGTTTGAAGGACTTCAAAATGTGTAAAATCCCTTAGAGCAGTGGTTGCAAATATTTTACATCCGGTCCTAATAAACGATATCAATCGGAGTGTAGGGATAGATCGGGAAAATGAACGAAACAAATCAATGGACGGCGTGATGTTCAAACTTTGTCCTTATTGTTTATTTTTATGATCTATCTGGATACACATAAAAATAAAATACACGCAGCAGTCACACACTAATTCTGACCCCATACTAAGATCTAGTATTGTGTCGTGCGTATCAGGAACTACGAGAGACGCACACTCATTTGTCTCGGTGCGGGAATCGAACCCGCGACCTCATGTTTCACAGCCGGTTACTCGCCCGCTACGCCACGGAGGCTGTCAATTATACAATGATACAATTATACAATGATGCAGTGATAGCTCAGTTGGGAATGGTACGGACTGCCGTGACGAGTGTCGCAGGTTCGAGACCAACCCAAAAAGGAGCATACACTAGTGATGTGGATAATCGATTATTTTTCATAATCGATGATTTATTAAACTTTTTTTATAGCAGAGATTGGCAAACGAGCAGATGGGTCACCTGATGGTAAGTGATCTCCACCGCCCATAGACACCCAAGACACAAAAAGAATCATGGGTGCGTTGCCAACCTAAAAGGAGGGAATAGAAGGAGAGGGAAAAGGGAGTGGGGAAATGGGCCACCGGAAATCTCACTCACCGAACGAAACGCGACAGCAAGCTGCCACTTTACGTCGGTAATCGGTTTTCTGTGAGACAGTGTTATCTAACCGGTCGAGCCGGCCCATTCGTGCCATAGACGATAATGTCTACAGCATGGCATACACTCACACTACTCACACACGTATTAATACATTCCCTGACTGCCTCGGTGGCGTATAGAGTTGTATTTCCGTACGACTACCGTATCTAAGGCGACTAATTTTTAGCCGCAAGTGGAATACTTTTGAGATATGGATATTCGATTTTGAAAAATAATCGGCTATCTACATCACTAGCATACACCTCTAACTTTTATATGTTAAGTGTGTTTTCAATGAGAAATATCGCTTAATATACGGTGAAGGAAAACATCGTGAGGAAACCTGCATATCAGAATTTCTCTACAAGATATTCAAGCTTAAATTTTCAAAGATAGGTATGTGAAAGGTAAGGCCTAAACCTTTTCATTAGTAGAGAAGGCCCGTGCCCAGCAGTGGGACAGGGCTGATATATTTTTTAATTATTATTTTATAATGTTGGCGTGCCTCTTGTTGCCAACCACTGTCTCAGAAGTTTCATGCAGTCTTATCAGGAATAGTTCTAGTTCCCGTTTAACACTTAAATCTATTTACATTCGTCATTTCAATTACTTCTTGAAACTTCATTGAATCATTGCACGAGGCATTGACAGAGGTGTACAGGATGCTTCGTAAATATCACGTTATGAGTGGCGAAGGGTAAACATTTCTTAAAAAAGAAGCTGGTGTTAGTTTCTCTCTCAACACGTAGTCACGTGTTGTTATGCAAGCGACAATTTAGATTTGGCAGTTCCATTAGACTTTCGTAAACATAACATAAGCTCACGCAAAAAAAAAAACTAAAAATAAATAAATAGTCGCCTCCTTGGTCTAGTGGCAACATGTATGAGCTGTGGACCGGGAGGTCGTGGGTTCGATTCCCAGGTCGGGCAAAGCGAATTTTCTAGTTTCATTTGCCCGGGACTGGACCCCACAGAGGGGGTTGACGTCAGGCAGAGGCAGTCGGTCGTAAAAACTTAGCCAAATCATTTCTGCAACATGCTTGAAAAAGTGTGTTGCGCCGACCCGACTTAAAAGTGGGATAAGGGCAGGTAGAAAGAAAGACTAAAAATAAATAAATACTTTCGTAAAATAAATACAGTAACAAAAGATCAAGAGATACTTTACTAATAATAAAATATCCTTAATCTTTCTGAAATTGCCACGGGCCCTCAATAATGTAGTTACGCCACTGGCAATGGACGTCCTATGACTGAAGTTAGCAACATAACATAACATAACATAAGCTCACGCCTGTATCCCCGAAGGGGTAGGCAGAGGCGTACTAGACTAGCGAACTAGAACGCCCACATTTCGCCGAGCTTATTTCCGTCCCAGATGTGATAGGGGGCGAGCCTATCGCCATATCGGGCAGTTAGCGACATTTTGAAATAAAACTCGTATATAACAAAATTCATTTAATACCAAATGCCGACGGAATGTACAAAAATACAATACCCATAACTCTCCACCTTGACTGTATTTATGTCTAAACTATACTAAAAATATCGAGATTCATTAAAATCTTAATAATTTAATCTCAAAAATATGATATACCGAGTGGCGCCATAACGACATTAAATCACCTCGGATATACCCTACAACATTGAAATAAAATACACACATACATACATAAGCTCACGCCTGTATCCCCGAAAGGGTAGACAGAGGCGCACTAGCCAACTAGTACACCCACATTTCGCCGAGCTTAGTTCCGTCCCGAGCCTATCGCCATATCGGGCACAAATTCCAGACTCCTGGCTGATATGGAAAAATCCAATATCACTCTGCCCGACCCGGGGATCGAATACAGGACCTTAGGGCAGTAGTCGTACCGAAATACAACCACGCCACCGAGGCAGTCTTTATTAGTTTATATACACCATTTATATTATGTAGGTAAACTTCAGTAGGTACGCGGCACGACGCTCGCGTCCAAGTCGCGCCGGACAAGTCCATTCATGTCTACCTCCGCCTGTGCCTCTGCCTACCCCTTCGGGGATACAGGCGCGAGCTTATGTTATGTATATTGTTACGTTATAAATGGTGTGACATTTAGTAACCGAACTCTTGCTATTTATTTTGTTCGAAAAATGTAATTTTTCAGTGTTGACCTTAGTTTTTTATTCGTGCGCCGAAATTTAAAAATACCTATATTACTCATTGTCAAATTTAATGTCGTTATGTTGGCGCCATTCAGTAATTAGGTATATTTTTTCCTTTTTTTTATTTGTTATTTTTATTGCATAATAACTGTCTTCATAGTTTTTTATTGCTCGCAACTTTACAAGGAAACTTATAAACAAAATAAAAAATATTCGAATTGGAAAAGTTTTACTTGGAGATTATGCCCCTTACTTATAAAAATATTTAAGCGCTGCTTATCTTTATACCATAGGTTGTCCCTTTCATTTTTAAACAATGTAACACAAGGAAAAAAGTGTAAGGTTATTCTTAACCATTTGCTCAGCTAAAAATGCTGTTTTAAGTAAGGCCTTATATGGACCACCGGGTCCATTTTTGTTTTTATTGGATAAGAGCATCCATTTTTTTTATATTCACAAGTAACTATAGAGTATGTAGAGAGTGGGGGCGACCCACGCGGCTTGCATCAAACTGAGGCCAGAGAGAGACGACGTCACGTACCACAGGAGACAGATCATCAGCATCTGCCACAGGATGTGCAGCATCAGGAGGCTGGAACAAGATGATATTCTGCACCTTTCTTTCTGCCTACCCTTATCCCCCCTTAATGTGGGGTCAGCGCAACATTGTTTCAAGCATGTTGCAGAAAGGAATTGGCTAAGTTTTCGACCAGCTGTCTGCCTACTTCACCCTCCTCTAAGGGATCCAGTCCCGGGCGAATTAAATTAGAAACTTCGCTTTGCCCGACCAGGGGGGAGACTCCTGACGCTCGATTCGAACTTCAATTCGATTTGGTTTCATTTATTCAACAGAAATCTAGTTAAAAAGTGCATTCATGTCACGTTAAAAATTACCAAATGTCAAGTTCTCTAATATTATGCAACATTAGCGCACTTTAAGTCGATTTCGGTGGAATTTTTAGTCAATAAATGAAACCAAATCGAAATCACAATCGAATCGAGCGTCAGGAGTCACCCCCCTGGAATTCGTATCCACGACCTCCCGGTCTACAGCCTATATATGCTGCCACTAGACCAAAAAGACTCCTCGCTTGCTATACCAATAAAGGAAAACATCGTGAGGCAACATGCATACCCGAGAATTTCTCCACAAGAATTTCGAAGGTATGTGAAGTCTACCAACCCGCATTAGTCCAGCGTGGTAGACTAAGGCCTAACCCCTCATTAGTAGAGGAGGCCCGTGCCCAGCAGTGGGACAGTAATACTACAGGGCTGATATTAAACATACACAGAATCCTTGTTCCTTGCAGATTGTAAGTTGCTTTCTTTCTCTTTATTGAGATATCTTCTGACGCCTAAATGGAGATTTTTGAAGAAATCCTCCCACTGAAAATAATATAATATTATACTTAGACTCACGCCATCCCCGAAGGGGTGGGTAGAGGCGCACTAGCGAATTAGAACTGGCGAAAAAATAAGCCCGGAGTTTCTTTCTGCCTTTCTTCTTCGGGTCGTCATCCGTAGGTAGCTAGAGAAAGGCTGGTAGATTAGCTAGGATAGGGCTTTGTAGTTTTTGCATCCAATCCCACCAGCTTCCATTAATTCCCTGCCATATCCCTTTTCACGGTCCACAAACCGCTCCATTCCCCTTTCCCCATATGACCCTATTCTTCTGACTGTATAACCTGCCTGCCTGATTTCAAATTCATAGCATTCTATAATATTATAAGCCTCACGCCGGTATCCCCGAAGGGGTAGGCAGAGGCGCACTAGCGAACTAGAACACCCACATTTCGCCGAGCTTAGTTCCGTCCCAGATGTGATAGGGGGCGAGCCTATCGCCATATCGGGCACAAATTCCAGACTCCGGGCTGATATGGAAAAATCCAATATCACTTTGCCCGACCCGGGGATCGAACCCGAGATCTCAGAACCGTAGTCGTACCGAAATACCACCACGCCACCAAGGCAGTCGAATTTAAGAAATACTTAAATCTAAATTATGCTTTCTTGACATGTCATAACTGCTTTTGTATGCCTACGTGATCAATAAAGATTTTTAATTATATATTTATTTTAGAACACCCACATTTTTCCGAGCTTAGTTCCGTCCCAGATGTGATAAGGGGCAAGCCTATCGCCATATCGGGCACAAATTCCAGACTTCGGGCTAATATTGAAAAATACAATATTACTTTGCCCGACCTGGGAATCGAACCCACGATCCCCAGTCCACAGCCCATACATGCTGCCACTAGACCAAGGAGGCGACAACGAAACGTAACCATAACGAAATTATAAAGGTCCTGTTCATTTTAGTACAGAACCCTAAAAACAAATACTCACATACAAAGTGGTGATGTCTATATAAAATAAATCTCTGTCTGTACTGTTCAGTTGTTTCGCCAGTTCTATGGTTTTTGGGTTGTGGAACTTCCATTCAGTGAATATGAACCTTTGTAGGAGGTTCAAAGAGTTCCATACGTTTTTATGAAGACGCCAGAGTCTGAAAATAAATTAAGCCATGATTTAGTTGAAAAAGAAAAAATATGTAGGTGCCTGGCTGAAGAAAATTACATCATGATTTTGGTAAAAAAGAAAACAAAAAAATGTTATCGCGTAGCCGCCAATGTAAAAAAAATATATTTTGAGTAAAAGATATAAAAAAAAACGTTTATATAGACGGTTTAAAAAAATTTAAACCCATAGGAATTATTTTTATTTAAATGACGTCATGATTTTGTTAAAATAATAGAAATAATACGCTTGTACAGACGTCATAGGGTAAAAAAATCATGATTAAGGTGAGAAAAATAGAAAAATAATAAAAGTAGATTAAAAAAAGTTTCATATGATTTTTTGTAGACGCCATAGTAAAAAAACTTACGTTATGTTGTAGCTAGATAGAAAAAAAAAGTAAAAATAAGTTTAAAGAGTTCTATTCAACAATAACAATTACCGATGGGCTTTTAAAAATGGCGATAGCTCAGTTGGGAATGGTACTGACTGTCGACACCAGTGTCGGAGGTTCCGGACCAACCACAAAAAAAAAGAGCCGACACCTCTGATTTTTCTATGTGAAGAGTATTTTCATTGTGAAATATCGCTTGCTATAACGGTGAAGGAAAACATCGTAAGGAAACCTGCATACCCGAGAATTCCTCCACAAGAATTTCGAAGGTTTGTGAAGTGTACCAACCCGCATTAGACCAGCGTGGTAGACTAAGGTTTAACCCCTCTCATTAACAGAGGAGGCCCGTGCCCAGCAATGAGACAGTAATATTACAGGGCTAGTATTATTTTTAAATGAGGAGAGTAATATTTTTTTACAAATAATCATTTTTCATCACAAACTAGCTTCTTTCCGCCGCTCCACTTAGGTTTTTTAGCTTTATCAGTACCATAGAATACCCCTTGAACGATAATTAAGTAAATGCAATATTTTTCTCTATATGCATATATTTAGCCCAGCGTAGGAATCGAACCTAGCAAGATTTCTTTCTTTCTTTCTTTCAAGATGTTACTGCAGACCGGCATAATTCTGTCGGCAATTGCATCAATATCTCTGGACTCTCAATTATATTTGGACAATACTTACCACCAGGATTAGTGTATTCATAAAAAGAGTAAAAAAAACAAGAAAAACGTTTAAAAATATACAAAAAAAGTTAGAAAAACACATAAAACTCGTAAAAAATATATAAAAAGTATAAAAAAGTAGAAAATAAAAAAAAATTAAAAGAAAAAATATATAAAAAGTAAAAAATTCTTACATAGGTCTCCCGCCAGTAAGTCTCAGCATAGTGTCTAATAATAACGCGGGGATGAAATGCACGAAAATTGCCGAAAGCCTAAAAAGCCATAACGACGGCACGAATTTGAGATGTGGGTACCTGAAAAAAGTGTTTTACGTGTATTTCATTGGGTGTTTTACGATGAATATGTAAGAAAAAAATAACTTTTGTATTATTAATACCATATACATCGTTAGTTAAAAATAAAATACTTTCCGACACCACGATAAACTAAATGTCTTCTCAAGGCAACAAAAGGCAAAAAATAAACATTTATAATCCTAAATTAAAAAAAAAAACACATCGCATTCATTATTACATAAGATAATTTAATACAAAAAAATCCTTTTTTTGGGTAAAAAAAATATATTTAACTTACCACACCGCACTCTTCAGTGGATATTTATGTAACATGCCATTAATAGAAGATTCTAGCATGGACCATGCAAATGGCTTCTGTGTAGACGACGAACAGTGATACACTGTTAAACCAGACCTGGGGAAAAATGTTCATGTGAAATAATCACAAGTTTAAAAACTTAACTGACCGACTTCCAATTTTCCGATCGTCACCAAATTATACCGAGTGTTTCATAAAGTTGGTACCTATAACAATTCCACATACAGGAGAACGATTTAAAGTGCAATGGCAAAGTAAAAAAATTAAAATTTAATTTAATTTTTTTTAACCAATATTAACCATGAGAATTTTAAAATCGGAAAGTGACCTGTAAATCGTCGCAAATAGCAAAATAATGGTTTTGTGTATGCTAAAAATAATTAATTACCCCATAGGTAGTTTGTAAATGTACTGCAGTTGACCCAGTGAGCCAGCAAAAAGTTTTTCATCACAAATTCAAGTTTCCATTATTCCAAAACTATGAGCCTTAAGAAACTTTAAACTTTACCGCTAGATTGGTAGCCATCGTCCCTTTAAGTGAAGTTATTATGGATACCAACTTTATGAAACACCCTGTATATGGGACCACCCTTGAAAGAAGCTCTATCGAACACAAAGAATTTTGAAAATCTGTCCATATTTGGCGGAGATATCGAGTAACATACATTAAAAAAAATACAGACGAATTGAGGACCTCCTCCTTTTTTGGAAATCGGTCGAAAAAAAAGGTACTTGACTATGTTTGATTTTATCCACATATTTTTATGTAATGGCAAATAAAACAAAAAAGAAACCCTTCTGTAAAAACTGCATCGTAATTGGTTGAAAAATGAGGCAGTAATTCATATTTTAAATTCTAGAGTGGGGGCCATATTGTAGATATCTTACTATCCCTTTCCAACGCACGTACCGTTATGGCGTGACGTCATTTTACTGATACTTCTCTTTCCCGCAGTTTGACGGCTACACCAAACTTCAGAGGCTTATAACTTTTTTATTTTTGAGATTTCAATACTAGCTTTTGCCCGCTTATTTTGTAGGGCCAACGGAAAA
Organism: Clanis bilineata; assembly: GCA_036417725.1. Lineage (NCBI taxonomy): Eukaryota > Metazoa > Arthropoda > Insecta > Lepidoptera > Sphingidae > Clanis > Clanis bilineata. Next base: position 4,223,373 of record CM071165.1, read on the forward strand.
ACCTTTTGATTTGTCGATCCGCCCTGTCGTTTTAGTCTAAATATGGGTGACCCAGATATCGATTTTGAAGTCAATCGGCCCAAAAACAAAGAAAATCAAAATGGTGGCCACTTTTGACCGGTTTGACAGCGGTTCTGTCGTTTGGAACCACGGGGCGACTCAGATATCGATTTTGAAGTCAATCGGCCCAAAAACAAAGAAACAAATTTTCAACCCCTATTTCATCCCTTTGTAGTATATAAAAATATATCACACCCTATTTCTGTCCTTAGCGCTACTATCTATCTAACTATCCTCATACCAACTTTCTTAAAAATCCGTTCAGCTGTTTCTGGATTCCCATAAAAACTTTCATCCCCTATTTCAGCCGATAAGGGGTTGATTTTAAAAAAAGTTGCCCATTTGTGTCTTTAAACTCAAAGGTATCCACTATCCCATACCAAATTTCATAAAAATCCATTAAGTTGACCTAAAATCCCCATATAAAAACTTTCAACCTTTATTTCATCCCTTTAGGGGTTGATAAGAAAAAATGAAGTACCTCATTTGTGTCCTTAGGGTCAAAAGTATCCTCATACCAAATTTCATCAAAATCCATTAAGCGGTTCCAAAATTCCCATACAAACTTTCATCCCCTATTTCATCCATTTAGGGGTTGATTTAAAAAAAATAAAGTACCCTATGTCCGTCCTTGGGGTTAAAGGTACCCACATACCAAATTTCATCAAAATCGGTTCAGCGGTTTAGACGTGAAAACGCCACAGACAGACAGACAGAGTTACTTTCGCTTTTATTATTTAGTAAGGATTTCTTTGTGTACTATGTTTTAGACGACTTAAATTTCATATAAATTTAATAAAAAAAATTGTCAGGTACCCAATTCACACGTGGTAGAAGTGGATCCTTAAAAAATAATGGCTTCACGATAATGAAACGAATGTAAAACTTCGGGAAGAGGATAATTGTAGGTTTTAGTAATGATCATAGTGGTACAAAGTTTGATAATTATTTTACATTTTATTCGTATATTTCATTCGTATATATTACACATACATACATAAGCTCACGCCTGTATCCCCGAAGGGGTAGGCAGAGGCGCACTAGCGAACTAGAACACCCACATTTCGCCGAGCTTAGTTCAGTCCCAGATGTGATAGGGGGCGAGCCTATCGCCATATCGGGAACAAATTCCAGACTCCGGGCTGATATAGAAAAATCCAATATCACTTTGCCCGACCCGGGGATCGAACCCGAGACCTCAGAACCGTAGTCGTACCGAAATACCACCACGCCACCGAGGCAGTCGTATATATTACATAGATTTTATTGTAAAAATGATGAAGAATATTATTATAAAAATGGTGAAAAGACTACAAACGTATAATACGTACACGTATACAAAACACCACGGTTGTGTGATGCCTTTTCCCGAGCTTTGTACTACGCATGCGCGCACTTTTTACTGTCGCTTTTTCGTTTCATCGACTTTCAAATCACAACGATGCTAAAGAATGCTAGTGGTAGAGCCACGCTGTAGACAGTAACGTCTACAGCACGAATGGGTCGGCTCGACCGGTTTGATACCACTGTCTCACAGAAAACCGACGTAAAGTGGCAGCTTGTTGTCGCGTTTCGTTCGGTGAGTGAAATTTCCGGTGGCCCAATTTCCCTCCCCTTCCATTTCCCCCTTTTAGGTTGGCAACACACCCATGATTCTTATTGTGTCTCTAATAGTAATGATCTTGAAAGTGTTCCCCGCCGCGTTCAGGATTTATTGTCTAAACCCAAGTATTATATACCTTTATTTAAGTTTATTTGTAAAACTGTAAACCAAATTTAATAACCACATGTACTTTTATATTTTTTATTTATATAACATATTATAGTTTTTATTTATATCACTATGTATTCGGCTGAAGGACTCTGTATCCATGGCTATGAATAAATAAATAAATAAATAAATAAATAAATACACCCAACAGTCACATACATAGTCCTGCCCCACACTAGGTGTAATCTGTATCGTAGGTATCAGAAACTACGAGAGACTTTCGGTCTCACAACACCCAGACCCGAAACAAATATCTATGGGCCACACAGACATTTGTCTCGGTGCGGGAATCGAACCCGCGACCTCACGTTTCTCAGCCAGCTACTCGCCCACTGCGCCACGGAGGCTGTCAAAAATAAAATAAAAAAAATAAAAAAAAACTTATCGTGTCTTGGGTGTCTATGGGCGGTGGAGATCACTTAATCAGGTGACCCGTCTGTTCGCTTGCCATTCTCTAAAATTTCACCTAAAAAAGAGAAGATAAACAACTCACGGTGCCTTCGCAGCATTCCAACCAGCGACCAGCAACTGATTCACCACCACGTCCACCGGTATGTAATCCGCTATGTTATCTTTAGCTAGCGGGAGTCTACGGACCACACCTGCGAATTATTAAATACATATATAAACTGCCTCGGTGGCGTGGTTGTATTTCGGTACGACTGCCGTCCTGTGGTTTCGGGTTCGATCCCCGGGTCGGGGAAAGTGATATTGGATTTTTCCATATCAGCTCGGAGTCTGGAATTTGTGCCCGATATGGCGATAGGCTCGCCCCCTATCTGGGACGGACCTAAGCTCGGCGAAATGTGGGTGTTCTAGTTCGCTAGTGCGCATCTGCCTACCCCTTCGGGGATACAGGCGTGAGCTTATGTTATGTTATGAATATAATTTTTCTGTCTCTTTTTGTTCAATATCTATCTCTATCGCACTCACAAGCGAAAAAAAAATTCAATTATATGTATAATAACGTAACGCTTTAAAAATGTCATCATCATCGTCACTAATTTGGCAAGACACCTACTTGCTTGTCTAAAAAATACCTTTAGAAGCTCCCATGAGGAATCCTTGAGGTCCAACTTTGGAACTCGTCCATCCTGGTACCGGTTCTTTCCACGCAGCCACGACTGTCGAAAATAATAAAATAATCAGTAAATTAAATACTCAATCAATCAAAAATCTATTGTCAATCAATCGTGAATCGTCGATCAGTCTTCAATCAATTAATTATCAATTGGACGTAATTGTATCATCAATAGGACTTCAATCTTATCAGGGGTAGCCACGAAACGCCGACGTCTTTATTTTTAAACATTAACCTCTTTATTCATAATAACTTAGTAGAGCGTAAAATGACCGCAATAGTACACTTCATAAAAATTGTATTCATAATCGTTCAATAGCGTTAAAACATTCCAACGTTCAATAGTGAAAACATGGCCGATTCCGATCAGCTGTTTCAAGTTTGATGTTCTTTCTTAATTATATTAATTTTGTTATAGTCTAGGACCCCATCTAAGATTGATATATATTTTTTATTAATTGTTTCCAAACAATTAATTGTTTCCAATTGTAGCCAAGACTTCCTATTTGTTTCGAAGCTTGCCAGAGATAATTTTTTTTTTTTCTGTAACCAGCAACATTGTATTCGATAAGCATATCGACCTATCCAAAGAATAAAGTTACATATGATAATTAATCGAAATTGCTTTTATATTTTTCTGAGCTTAAATTAACCTATATATTTAACTAATACTAGTATTTTTTAAATTTATGACATAATAACAAGTTATGCTTTCGATAAGACCAAGATTTCATTATGAATAAGCGGGTAAAATGATATGTAAAAGTGATATATAATATCCTAATTGCAGAATAAATTATTTGAATTTGAATCAACTATCGACAGATCGTCAATCAATCATCAATAGACAGTCATTCAATCATCAATCGTTCTTAAATCAATTATCAAACAATCAATCGTTCAACAAGCCTTTTACCCTGAACTTTATTGTTGTGTCCCTTGAAAAGGCAAGTTTCCGAACTTAATTCTGCGGAGCCAGAGCCCGACAAATTCCCGACCTGGAAATCGAACCCAGGATTTCCCGGTTCATAGACCACATGTACCGCCACTGTACTAAGGAGGCGAACACAAGCGAAAATAGTAAACTATTAACACATAACATAATATAAGCTCACGCCTGTATCCCCGAAGGGGGTAGGCAGAGGCGCACTAGCCAACTAGTACACCCACATTACGCAGATCTCAGTTCCGTCCCAGATGTGATAGGGGGCGAGCCTATCGCCATATTGGGCATAAATTCCGGACTCCGAGCTGATATGGAAAAATCGAATATCACTTTGCCCTCGCCGGGGATCGAACCCGAGACCTCAGGACAGTAGTCGTACCGAAATACAACCACGCCACCGAGGCATTTAGTCGGCACCGAGTTAACAATTAAATAATAAATTAAAAAAATAAAAATGTTTATTGGTCACGTAGGCACATCAAATGCACTTATGACAGGTCACAACAAGGTCTAGATACATTTATATAATAACTAGCTGACCCGCGCAACTTCGTCTGCGTAGGAGAGAGAGGGTTGAAAGAATGAGTTATAGGCACCTATAATCCAATAATTCTAAAGGAGGTAATGAGATGATCTACTTTGGTCAGTTTTCGTCAGTCACCCCGTCAGTCACCCAGTCAGTACCCTCGTCAGTTACCTCGTCCATCACCCCGTCAGTCACCCCGTCCATCACCCCGTCGGTCACCCCGACAGTCACCCTGTCGGTCAACCCGTCGGTCACCCCATCTATCTGCTCGATTGTCACCCCGTCTGTCACCCATCTGTCACTTAGTCTGTCACCCTGTATGTCACCCAGTCTGTCACCTGTCTGTCACCCGTCTGTCACCCAGTCGGTCACCCCATCAGTCTGCTCGATTGTCACCCCGTCTGTGAAATCTCTAATATCTGGAAAATCTTTTTTCACGCACTGGCGCCATCTACTTAAAATATTGGTTTGTAGTACATGCTATGTATCAGAGATGGCGCTGTATGTGAAAAAAGATTTTCCCGCTTTTCTGTTGAAATTTTTCCTGAATTTTATTTGCTATACACCTCACGGAGCCCGAGACCTTTCCAACGAATGCAAAACCGTGGAAATCGGTTCGTACGTTCTGGAGTTAAAGCGTCAGGAAGGAAAACCCGACTTATTTTTATATAGTAAAGATCATGTCACAGCACTATCAATTTAGAAAACAAGCAGGCAGGTATGGACACAATAACGAGGATGGGGCTTAGATAAAAGGTTGTGATTTGTAGGAAAGGGAACGAACGGGATATGGCAGGAATGCTAGCAGGGAATTGACGGGAAAATAAAATAGGAAGCTTGTAGGATTCGACTTGAAATGTGAGTAACTATTAATAATATGTATAACTGGAAATTTATTTTTTTCAATTTTAAGATATTTGGCATGTTTAATATTAAATGTTGGATTAATTAATGATCTTTACTTACTCATAGTGGGTCTCACGATGGTACAAGGGAATTTGTCAGCACATTTCACTACCTCATGCTCGGCCAAGTGCTTAGTAAATGTGTATGTATTCGGATGGTCTTTGAGTAATCTGAAATCACATTACGTATTATCACTCAGCAGAAAGCAGCGATAGCTCAGTTGGGAATGGTACGGACTGCCGAGACAAGTGTCGGAGGTTCGAGACCAACCCCAAAAATGGAGCATACACCTCTGACTTTTCTATGTTAAGTATATTTTTATTGTGAAATATCGCTTGCTATAACGGTGAAGGAAAACATCGTGAGGAAACCTGCATACCTGAGAATTTCTTCACAGGAATTTCGAAGTTATGTGAAGTCTACCAACCTGCATTAGGCCAGCATGGTAGACTAAGGCCTAACCCCTCATTAGTAGAGGAGGTCCGTGCCCAGCAGTGAGACAGTAATATTACAGGGCTAATATTATTATTATTATTATTATCACTAGCTTTTGCCCGCGGCTACGTCCGCGTGAGAGTCTTGTCAAACATTCATCCCCATAACATCCCTTTAGGGGATGAATTAATGCATCTATTATAAATCCTTCTTCTTGTATCACTCTATTAAAAACGCATCAAAATCCGTTGCGCATGTTTAAAGATCTAAGCATACATAGGGATTAGGGACAGACAGACAGTATAAAAGAAAGTCGCTTCCCGCTATGTAAAGATTATCATTCCTTTTTCTTCCAATAACATAACATAAGCTCACGCCTGTAACCCCGAAGGGGCTAGACAGAGGCGCACTAGCGAACTACAATAATTAGAAAAACTAAAAAACTGCATACATATTTTGATCCCCCATGTGGGGGTTGACGTTAGGCAAGCACCCGGACGTAAAAAGTAAGCCAAATCGTTTTTACAATATTCTTGATGATTTGATGCACCGACCCCACACTAAGGTGGGATAAGGACAGGTAAAAAGAATCTCACCGAGTTGGTTTCTTTGACTTAGGGCGACTTGCACCACTATTACTAACCTACAGTTAGTCTTAACCTCAAGTTAAATTGAAAAACAAATATATGAAGGACAGGTAATTCTTTACATATAACATACTACATGTACTTACAGATAATATATGATGACATTTAATTAATTACATATATTAAATTATATGTCCTTCATATATTTCTTTTTCAAATGACAGCCTCCGTGGCGCAGTGGGCGAGTAGCCGGCTGTGAAGCGAGAGGCCGCGGGTTCGATTCCCGCATTGAGACAAATGTTTGTGTGGCCCACAGATATTTGTTTCAAGTCTGGGTGTTGTGAGACCAAAAGTCTCTCATAGTTTCTGATACCCACGATACAGGTTATACCTAGTGTGGGGTCAGGACTATGTGTGTGACTGTTTAAAAAAAAAAACTTGAGGTTAGGACTAACTGTAGGTTAGTAATAGTGGTGCAAGTCGCCCTTAGTCGAAGTTCGCTCTATAAATCTCAGCCTGAATGTCTACACTCTAGAGGCATCGACCTCAGACAAACCTAATATTTGTTACGCCGACCCCATACTAAAATAATATAAAGTTTTAGAACTGACTGCCTCCGTGGCGTGGTGGTATTTCGGTACGACTATGGTTCTGAGGTCTCGGGTTCGATCCCCGGGTCGGGCAAAGTGATATTGGATTTTTCCATATCAGCCTGGAGTCTGGAATTTGTGCCAGATATGTCGATAGGCTCGCCCCCTATCACATCTGGGACGAAACTAAGCTCGGCGAAATGTGGGTGTTCTAGTTCGCTAGTGCACCTCTGCCTACCCCTTCGGGGATACAGGCGTGAGCTTATGTTATGTTATGATGTTTATGTTTTAGAATGGTATCCATACTTCGGTTGGACCTGGTCGAGAGCCTCGTCACTGAGCGTCGCCACCAATGATATCACTTTCTCCACATCCTCAGGAGGATCATACACTTTCTCATGAACATCTGTGAGGTAAGCGTTCACATACGCTGATGAGACGTGGATCATCACCTGGAAAAATTGTTTTGTATATTTTGGGGAATTTTCAAACTACATGGAAGGCGGTTCTCAAATTGTAGGAGTATATAATTAAGTGGATAATTCTTTCAATATTACACTAAGGACGACTTGCAGCGCTGTTACTAATCTAGAGTTACACCTTATCTCGATTTATCCTACAGCGCACTCCTATTTTTAATAAAGATTTAGGATAAATAGAGATTTGTCGCGGAGCTGAAAGTCGCCCTAAAAATAGATAAATGGTAATTAAAGTTTTACAAAAACTGAAAACCGACTTCAAAAATGAACTCTTAAAAGTATAAAATAACCTGATATTACGTGGAATAATAATCTCTCATTGAAGTTTGTTCAGCGATTTATTTGGGCAGCGCCACTGCGTATAGTTACAATATTCTTACTGCCTGCTCCTCACTACCTTACAGGTTTATATACTACTCTTACCGGAAAACGCAAACTACCATTACTTAAGCCAAGGACTTCCAAGGTATCAAAAATTAAGTAAATTATGTTGATAAATCAGCAGCTATTATATAATCAATTATCAATTATATTCATACAATTATTATAATATTATAAATTAATACTTTTAACGGAAGTTCTGTGCTAAAGCTGATTATTACATTTTAAAGTAGGTAGGTAGTCAATTGAGTGTCGAATAAATAGTTCACAATATGACAAAATAAATTATCAATGGTTACAGTAACATTTAGGCGAATAACATCCTTGCAAATCAAACCATAGCAATAAATTATATTCACACATGCAGGCTCAGTGTGCCCACTTGTTAACACTCGGCCATCCTGCGTTTGCCGTGTTCCACCACGGTGTGGCGCTCAGGTTGTTGGTTGTTTCAGTAAGCTGCAAAAAAAACAAAAATAGCCGAAGAGTATTTGTTCATAATAATAAAACATGAAGCTATGTGTTAGAACATTTAACAGCTTCTCTGATGATTTATACATAAGTAGGTCTATAATATTATTTGAGTTCTCAATTATAGTTACACCACATTTATAAGGTTGTTATATAGGGTGTCCAACTCTTTTTACTTTTTCGCAGCAACAGTTATTACTTCTGTCACACAGACCTTATTACTTCTGTCACACAGACCTTATTACTTTTGTCACACAGACCTTATTACTTTTGTCACACAGACCTTATTACTTTTGTCACACAGACCTTATTACTTTTGTCACACAGACCTTATTACTTTTGTCACACAGACCTTATTACTTTTGTCACACAGACCTTATTACTTTTGTCACACAGACCTTATTACTTTTGTCACACAGACCTTATTACTTTTGTCACACAGACCATTATGATGTCACAGACTGTTATATTGTCAAATAGAATTATTATGTTGTCACAGACTATTTATCAATGTAGTCACATAGACTGCATAATACTCAGTATCAAATCAGTCAGTTTTTTAACTTGTCACACACACACGTTATTATTCAGATTAATGTCACAGACTATTTTCCTCTTTTCTATATACCGATGACTTAAAATTTTGCCACACAGATTAATTTTGTGATTCTTATGCATTATAAACTTTAATACTGTTTCCAAGACGTCGTTCATATTATAATACCCTTTGTGATATGATAGCCGTTAGACAATACCAAACTTTATTTAATGATTATAATATCATCGAATACTATATTTAATAAGTACAATACCATCTATATTTCTCTTCTAAGGTACAGTAGACAACCAATATATTTAGGTTTTTAACTTTCTAATAAATCAATCAAATCATCTCTATCTATTTCCTCATTACTAGATGAACTGTCCGTATTTGGAACAACTGATTTATATGGTCTTAATGTTTCGCTGGAAACTACTGCTGTAAATTTTTTATATCCTTTCATACCTTTCACAGCACAAATGGTATAACGATCTATATCAGATGATGCTTTGCAAACTTTGTACGGACCTGTATAGAGACTTTTAAGCTTTTGGGTTACTTTGGCATTGGCATCTTTGGTAGCACCCCCTTTCCAGAGAACGAGATCACCTACTGAATACTTAATACACTTTTTATGTGTGCGATCAAATCTTTCTTTCATGATTGTCATGTTTCTATCAATGCGCAATTTTGCAGTATTTCTCCTATCAGAAAGTGCTTGTTGTAAATCGGGATACTGTGATTCTCCCGTAGGAAAAGCTGGTAAACGAGAATTGTCATGGCTAAACATGAGTTTAAATGGTGGAAAGGAAGTAGTAGAATTTGGAGTATTATTTATTCCCCAAACTACATCGAGTAATTTGTCATCCCATACATTTTCACTTTCCGACATAGTATTCAATCCGTCAAGAATTGTGCGGTTTACCCTTTCAACTTGACCATTTGATCTTGGGCTAGCTATTGCATTAAGAACATGTTTGAATTGACACTCTTCAGCAAACTGTTTGAAATAACGACTCGTAAATGCTTTACCCCTATCTGTAATTATGCGAACTGGATTGCCAAACTGAGATATAATCTCTTTAAGATGTTTAATTGTTTCTATAGAGCTACAATTTTTAACCGCTCTGGCAAACACAAATTTTGTAAATGAATCTATTACTACAAAGACATAGATATTTCCTCTCCTAGTTTTAACAAATGGCCCTAAATGGTCAGCGTGAAGAGTATGCACAGGAATTGGAATTTTTTTGATCGGATGTAATTCACCCTGGGTTTTGCCATAATTTCGTTTACCGTAAGAACATTGCAAACAAGAATTTATATATTTTCGAATAAATCTGGTCATTTTTGGGAACCAAAATTGCGCCTTGATAGCAGCCTCACATCTTTCGAAACCCGGATGTCCTATATGATCATGGTATTTCTGCATTAACCCATATTTTGCTAATTTAGGTATCACAAAGCGATCACCATGTAAGGTCTTTCTGAAAAGTTTATTATCCTTAGTTATGTAATTGTTTTTAATATCGGGGTTGTCTGTTTGGCCTTGTAACTGTGTAATAATATTTTGTAAATTATCATCCTGTAATTGTAAAGTAGCGAGCCAATCAGATTCCTCAATCATGTAAATATTATTATTGACAGGGTTTCGACTCAGAGCATCTACGTGTTTCATTTTATCTCCTGGGCGATATTCTATATGTAAATCGTAATCTTGTATAGTTAACCACCAGCGTGCTATGCGGGGAACGAGATCCTTTTTACTTAGAGTTGTACGTAGTGCAGCGCAGTCAGTAACTACTTTAACTGGAATTCCTATTAAATAAATACGAAAGCGCTTTAAGGATTCGACAACAGCCAATGTTTCCAATTCATAACTATGATAAAACTGCTCCTCTTTAGATGTAATTCTACTAAAATATGCAATAGGTTTTAAGGAATTATCGTATTGTTTTTGCATGAGAATCCCGCCTAAACCATATTTACTTGCGTCAGTGTGCAGTTCTGTTTCCGCGTTATTATCATAAATCCCTAGAACTGGTCTCTCAACTAACTTTTCCTTTAAACTCTGAAATGAGTTTTCTTGTTCTATCCCCCATTCCCAAGCGGCATCTTTTTTTGTAAGCTTAGTTAACGGTAACGCTATTTCGGCAAAGCCTCGAATAAATTTCCTAAAATAAGAAGTAAGTCCTATAAATTGTCTTATTTCATGGACGTTTCGCGGACGTTTATATTCAGAAACACAATTAATTTTAGAGACACCCGGCCGTATAGTTCCGGCTTCAATTTCATGTCCCAAATAGTTCACACTTGTTTTCAGGAAAGCACATTTTTTGAAGTTCAATTTTAAATGGGCTTTTTGCAAAAGTGTCAACACTTGTTCTAATAGTTTGATGCCTTCTTCTACCGTTACCGTGGGTAGCATGACGTCATCTAAATAACATGCTATATTATTAGCAACGTCATTAAGGGCAATGCGTATTAACCTGGAAAACACAGCTGGCGCATAGGCCAATCCAAAAGGCATTTTTTAAAAACTCGAATTGACCTGCGGAGGTGACGAACGCAGTTTTAGAAATTGAGTCTTCAGATAATTTTAACTGGTAATAACCTTGGGCAAGGTCAAGAGTAGTGAAATAAACCTTTCCTGATAATTTTGCTACTTGATCATCAATGTGTGGTAGTGGATAACGATCTTTTACTGTTTGTGAATTTAAAGATCGATAGTCAATGCACAATCTGTAATCTCCGCACTTTTTTTTCACTAATATGACGGGACTAGCATATTCGGACACGGACTCACGAATAATACCGGCTTCTAAAAGGTCTGTAACTTTCTCGTTAATTATTGTATTTTCTTTATGAGACATTCTATATGGTTTATAATAAACAGGTCTGTCTGTAGTAGTTTTAATAGTCATTTCAATCAAATCAGTACATCCTAAATCTTTAGTATCTTTTGCAAATACGTGACTGAATCTAATCAAAAGGCTCATAAGTTTATTTGTATCTGAACCACTTAATTCCCCCATATCAACTGTACCTAAGCCCACCAGTTCTTTGTTTGCAGCAATATGATCAGACGAAGAATCTACTTGTAATACATCAGTGTTAGTAGTATTATATGTCAATGTGTCTACAAGTTCAGCTCGAGCTATTAATTTATGTGCTGGCCAAAAAATATCATTATGACTCATATTTATAACCTTTAGACGACTTTCGATACAGACAATTCCTCCAGGAATGATGTAACATATTTTACCTAGCTGTACATAAACTGGATTTACAAGAAAAGTTAAATCATTATTTGTCTCAATATCTACAAATATATCCACAAGACAAGAACATAGTGGAGGTAAAATAGTTTCGTGCTTTAGACAAATGTTGTACTTAATTTTATCATTAGAACACTTTATGTGAGCGAACTCAAAACAATCCTCAACATCGTCAGTCTTAATAAAAGTAGCAGATGTTGATGCTGTAATTAAGTTAATTCCTGGTTGATTTATCATAGACTGGCCAATAATCAAATCTACTTCGTGTTGAATATGCTGCGCTATTTCGAGATATCCTTTTAGACATACTTTATCTATATGTATATTATTTATAATCACTTTCCCTAATGATTCTGTTTGAGCTCCTCCAAATCCCTTCATGATCACATTAGACGGCTCTATCTTAAGTCTTAATCGTTTTACTACTTCTAAAGTTATAATATTTATTTTACTACCCGTATCAATATATGCGATAAGTTTTACATTCCCAACATACACGGGACGTTGGTAGATGTTCAATTCATAATCACTGGCTGTATAAAAAACGTTACGTACCTGTTGTGTTTGAGTTCGCTGCTGTGAGGTACTCGGCGTTGTCGCAAACCAGCAAGATGCTGTAGTATGACCGATACGTTGACACGTTTCACATCGCTGCTGCATCCTGCATTCCCGGGCTTCATGTCCGATTCTTCGGCAGGCATAACAGCGTTTCGAACTAAACGGCTGCGCCAATGCGGCTACAGCTTTTCCGTCATTTGTTCCTCGTCGCCAACTTGACTTCCGATTCGAAGCAGAAGCTTCGACTTTTCTGTAATTCTCAAACGATGAGAGATACCCGAAGTAAAGTTGTTCAGGCTCGTTACACTGGTAAGCCTTTGCGTTAGCTTGTAGTTCTCCGGGCAGACCACGAATGATACAAGAAATTGCGTGTTCTCCCTGGATATCACATTTTTTTAGAAGCGAGACCTTGTCATGAAAGTATTTCGTCATCGTTTCACTCTCAGTTTTAGTTCTTGTAAGCATTCGTTCAAGGCGATCTACAAAATCTACGGAACGTGGAAAAGCTGACTGCAAGGAATTCTTCCAAGCCTCCCATGAAAGGTTATAGTCATCTAGGTCGTCATACCAACGACTTGCAGAACCACGTAAACGTAGTTGCATTATGAATTGACGGTCAGTGCTATCCCATCCGTATACATCGCCAAGCTGGTCAATTTTATGTAGCCACGTCGCCACGTTGCAAGCATTATCTTCCGGATCAAATTTTGGAATAACTTCAGCGTCAACGTGTGTGATCCTGCGTCGTTTTATCATAGGACCAGTGGTTCTATCCAAAGAAAAAATATATTTTCTTCTTCATCGGATGATAATGACGTGGAAGATCTGCGCTTTTTTATTCCGAGTCCGGCAGCGTAGGGGCCCGACATTTTCGGAATAATCCCACTTCTGAGATATTACGTGGAATAATAATCTCTCATTGAAGTTTGTTCAGCGATTTATTTGGGCAGCGCCACTGCGTATAGTTACAATATTCTTACTGCCTGCTCCTCACTACCTTACAGGTTTATATACTACTCTTACCGGAAAACGCAAACTACCATTACTTAAGCCAAGGACTTCCAAGGTATCAAAAATTAAGTAAATTATGTTGATAAATCAGCAGCTATTATATAATCAATTATCAATTATATTCATACAATTATTATAATATTATAAATTAATACTTTTAACGGAAGTTCTGTGCTAAAGCTGATTATTACATTTTAAAGTAGGTAGGTAGTCAATTGAGTGTCGAATAAATAGTTCACAATATGACAAAATAAATTATCAATGGTTACAGTAACATTTAGGCGAATAACATCCTTGCAAATGAAACCATGGCAATAAATTATATTCACACATGCAGGCTCAGTGTGCCCACTTGTTAACACTATTTAATCTGCTTCGGCCTCAACACCAAACTCCAACACTCCAAAGAGAATAAGAAATTGTTATTTTACAGTTTTAAGTGTTCGTTTTTGAAGACAACCTTTTCAGTTTTTGTTAAACTTTAATTATTATTTATCTACTTTTAGTGTAATATTGAAAGAATTATCCACCAACTCCTAATAGTTAAGGAGTTATATTTTCCATCATCAGCTCAGCAAAATGAGATGATGAGTATCAGACGCAAATATTAATAATAATATTTGAGTCTAAAAAAACTGAAAACCAACTTCAAATCTTACTCTCTTTGGAGTTGATGCCTTCTTTCATTATATGCTTTGAGCTCAGCACTGACTTCAAAGAGAGTAAGATATTGTAATTTTTTACTTTCACATCTTTATCTTCATTCTTTATCGTTTTGAGTTATCAGTTTTTTAAACTTTATATTTTAGCAAAATGTTATACAGGAAAATAAATTTCATTTGGCAGCATGTATGGGCTGTGGACCGGGAGGTCTCCTGGGTTCGATTCCCAGGTGAAGCAAAGTAATTTTTCTAATTTAATTTGCCCGTGACTGGATCCCTCATAGGAGGTTGACGTCAGGCAGGCGGCCGGTCGTAAAAACTAAGCCAAACCCTCTTTGCAACATGCTTGAACAAGTGTGTTGCGCCCACCCCACATTAAGGTGGGATAAGGGCAGGTAGAAAAAAAGAAAGAAGCTAAAGCAGTCGTGAGCAACAGCCATAATAAAATAAATTTAATTCACTCACTTTTAAATTCTTCATTTCCTTACATAATGTCATTATTCTTCTAGTACCAAGAATGTTTATATTCACTGTTGGCCTGAGATTTTCCTAAAAAAAAAAAACATAATCAACTATTTTCAGTAAATTTCATACAATTTCTGCCTGTTTTGTGAACTTTTGTGTTTAAAAAACGAACTGCAAATTCTTATTGTTTCTATACACTGGGAAATTATGATATTTTTGGAGACAAATTCCAGACTCTTGACAGCGTTCATGGCGCAGCGGGCTGTGAAACGTGAGGTCGCGGGTTCGATTCCCGCACCGAGACAAATGTCAGTGTGGCCTGCAGATTTGTTTCGGGTCTGGGTGTTGTGAGACCGAAAGTCTCTAGTAGTTCCTGATACACGACACAAGACTCGATCCTAGTGTGACATCAGGACTATGTGTGTGACTGTTGGGTGTATTTATTATTTATTTATTAAATCCAATATCACTGCTCTACCCAGGGATCGAACCCGAGACCTCGGGATAATAGTCATACCCCACACAATAGAACTCCAACCACCAAGGCTGTCAAATAATATCTAATAATCACCTGAAAATCCAGCGTAGCAGCTGAGTGTATAACAACATGCACATTGTCCACAAGTGTCTGACGGTCTTGATCGCTCAGTCCCAAGTTCTCTTCCCCGACATCACCAGCTATCGGCACCAGCTTCTTGAATATATCTTTAGTGTTTGATTCTAGCAGTCTTTCGAATATCTGTAAGAACAGGAAAACAGAATCATAAAATAGTTAATTTCCAAGTCACACATAGTCTGCCTCGGATCAAACCCAAGACCTCAGAACCGTAGTACCAGGTGGTACTACAGTTCTGAGGTCTCGGGTTCGATCCCCGGGTCGGGCAAAGTGATAATGGATTTTTCCATATCAGCCCGGAGTCTGGAATTTGTGCCCGATATGGCGATAGGCTCGCCCCCTATCACAACTGCGACGGAACTAAGCTCGGCGAAATGTGGGTGTTGTAGTTCGCTAGTGCGCCTCTGCCTACCCCTTCGAAAAAATCTGTGGGCCACAAAGACATTTGTCTCGGTGCGGGAATCGAACCCGCGACCTCACGTTTCACAGTTAGTTATTGTATTTGTTAGGGATTTCGCTCACTTACGCATCTTCGGTTTGCTGTTCGCTTCCGGAAAGTCCAGTTCTACCGCAAATTCATTAGGACGTGAGACGTGACATAACCTCGTAGTTTGTAACTTACCGGGTTTTTGGGGAATTCTTCAAGCCTCTCCGATATCTCCTTTCCTTTCTTCGGCCTCATCAGTAAATATACCTTTCCCGCATCAGGTATACTTCTTAAAATCCTTTCGATAAGGCATAAGCCCACAAAACCCGTGCCGCCGGTAATGAAAAAGTTTTTGCCGCTGTAGAAAGCCTGAATTTGAGATTCTTCCGACATTTTCGGCTATTTCACTCGCACTTTATGTTAATCAATCTGTGAATTATTAAAATAGGGAGTCGTGATTTTGGTTCGGTATACGGAAAGCAAAACAAAAACAAACAAAAAAGTTTGACGTAAGTTTGACGTAGCAAGCATTAACTGTCAAATTATAGTTGCCAGATGAAATGTGAAAACTGAAAGTTATAAATATTCGTTTTTATTTTGGTACTCCTCAATGCAAAAATAAAATACAAAATGATGGTGTTTAAAATAGTATTAGAAAATTAACAAACTGACATAGCTATCGCGTATGACTTCTTAACACCGACTGCCAACGAATTGTTAACGGACTGCTGCGCCGATAGACTGGCGATGGACTACCCATTAAAATTGATTGACCAACGATTTTATAGCAGTTGTGTCCCCTCCATTTGTAAAACTAATTGATTAACCCACCAACATTAATTTGGCTGTTGGTACCGACATTATGTACTTTTAAAACCATCATTAATTATAAATAATAAGGAATTCTCTAACAATAGTTAATCACTAATAAAAAATTGTGGAACAGTTTTATGGTTAAATATACAAAACAGCCTCATAAATAAATAGATTTATAAATTTAAAACAGTACATTTTCGGGAAATTAAAATAGTGCTGACAACTTTGAAGCCAAACGTCATTGATCTTTTTTATAAGATTTAGCCTAAGGAAAAAGAGCATAGTTTTTACCGAGATTTGTAATAATTCTTAAGTTTAAATCAATAATAAAAGGCTATTTTTCAAATTGCGTTAAGCGAGATTTAAAAATGTCTTACAGAAAGTTATTTTGCTAGGTACTTCTTCCCTGGCGTTATCCCAGTCTAATGCCGGGGATCCACTTTCCCACTTAAACGCTTCTATTTCGCACGGTCCTGAGCATTCTCGAAAGTGAGACCATTGGCTATCATATCCAATATCTTCCTCCAGAAGGCCTAGCCAGTGCTATTTGGGTCGCCCACGGGGATAACCCTGGTAGTTTCAGACGTACTCCCGTAGTTTCCTCAAAACGTGACCATAACATCTCAAGTTACATTCAAGCAGTGGCGTGCAGTCCTTATAGACAAAAAGACACTCTCCAACAACTTGCCAATTACATAATAATAATAATATTAGCCCTGTAATATTACTGTCCCACTGCTGGGGACGGGCCTCCTATACTAATGAGAGGGGTTAGGCCTTAGTCTACCACGCTGGCCTAATGCGGGTTGGTAGACTTCACATACCTTCGAAATTCCTGTGAAGAAATTCTCGGGTATGCAGGTTTCCTCACGATGTTTTCCTTCACCGTTATAGCAAGCGATATTTCACAATGAAAATACACTTAAAATAGAAAAGTCAGAGGTGTATGCTCTATTTTGGGGTTGGTCTCGAACCTCCGACACTTGTCTCGGCAGTCCATACCATTCCCAGCTGAGCTATCGCTGCTATGCCAATTACATAATTAAAAAAAAAACATAACCAGCTTTTTCATAATAGAAGAACTTATATTTTAAATCAACACGGGGATGATAATGATAGTTGTAGTGAAGCACGAACTGAAGAAAATAATTATGAAAAATTTTTGTCTATCCTGATTTGAAGGTCTGTGCACGTCACTGCATTCAAGTAGTTTATGCTACAAGTAAGAATACTTTCATAAATCAAATCAAATCAAAATATTTATCGAAGCCATAAAATGTTAAACATCATTTAGATTCCGTCAAATTTTAACTCTACCGCCTGTTCGCAAGGCTATTTCGTCAGAAAAGAACGGGCAAGAAACTCTGACGTTGCTCTTTTTAACACCAATTTACAGTCAGTTACTAATATAGTATAGCACCAGATTCAGAAAGACCTTAAATTACAGCAGCTAAACCATGATAACAATATATTTTATTAGATGTAAGACCACGTAACACAAAATACACTGAGCGACTCATATAGCCACGGCAAATTGAGCTGAAACAAACAAGCAAGACAGTCAGGCAGACCAGTCTCCACAAGCAGCACCCGTTCACGAGTATGACGCATGTGCCATCCATCGACCTCCTCAACCATGTTGCAGGGAAGTGATCGACCCGGCACATTACGCCACATACGACCGAAGCCGCCAGCAAAAGCTAGTCACAATAAAATAAACATTCAAGATACAAACATGTCACACGCATTTATATTTAGAATCATAATATTATTTATATTGTACGTAACACTATTCTTTCCTCGCTTACTTAGCTCAAGGTAAACAGGTTTTTTGTTGTCGTTGCACGCACGTTGTGTAGTTAGTTCATTGTAGAAATAGCTGGAAGTTTTTTGGGAAAGTCATACGAGTTGTAGTATTTGACTTACGATTTAGATTACGTTTTTATCGTACATTCGAGCATCGTCGTCTTAATCTGCGGCCTGAGCAGGATAATTTCTGACAACCGTAAATGTATTCGAACTCGATGCGCGTCTATGAAATTTGTATGAAATATTAACCAAATGTCACCAGTGCGCAGCGAACTCGAATACATTTACATTAGTTTTTCGTGCTCGGGCTACAGATTTATCATAATTGTTTTATGATAAAATCCAGATTATTGGGAAATACGTATTTATTATTATTGACACTTTTGTTTCTAAATACACCCAATAGTCATACACATAGTCCTGACCCCACACTAAGATCGACACTTGTGTCGTGGGAATCAGGAACCACGAGAGACTTTCGGTCTCACAACACCCAGTCCTGAAACAAATATCTGTGGCCCATACAAACATTTGTCTCGGTGCGGGAATCGAACCCGCGATCTCACGTTTCACAGCCGCAACTCGCCCGCTGCGCCACGGACGCTTTCGTATTCTATATCTATTTATTTTTATAATGACAAATTTCCTTATTTTTATATATACATCAGGATTTCTAGTTTAGGATTTAGATAGATATTTCTAGTTTAGCACGGTTACACATAGCCATCTTAACGAAGTAAGGAAAGGGAAGTTGTGACGTTTTTAGGGATGTGTCACAACGTAAAACTATAAGTGCTGGGTAGTGATGTCCAACACAGATTTTATTTAGATGTTTTTTTTAAATTTATTCCCTTTTTTTCTACGATAGGCACTAGACAGTGGTTTGGTAACGCCCCTTTTTAGTTATCGTGGAGAAAAGTGTTCTAACACTATTGCTATGCGTGGGGGAAGACATGAAGGCTACGTCGAGGCATTGCCAACGTTTATAGGCTTAGGAACCACTTACAATGATAGGAAATACTCTCTTATACTTCAAAAACAAGTAGTGTAGTCAACGCATTTTATTATCATCTCGGGATTCGGAATCTCGAGATCGACAATGTGGTTTTTGTTGTAGTAAGTATAATTAAATTTTTTTTTCAGCCTCCGTGGCGCAGCGGGCGAGTAGCCGGCTGTGAGGCGAGAGGCCGCGGGTTAGATCCCCGCACCAAGACAAATGTTTGTATGGCCTACGGATATTTGTTTCGGGTCTGGGTGTTGTGAGACCGAAAGTCTCTCGTAGTTCCTGATTCCCACGACACAAGACTCGATCTTAGTGTGGAGTCATGACTATGTATGTGACTGTTGGGTGTTATTTAATATTTATTTATACACGATTTGCCCGAGAATGGATCTCACCGAGAGGTTTAACGTCAGGCAAGCATGTGGTCGTAAAAACTAAGCCAAATTCTATGTGCTTATAAAAGCGCCGACCCTATATTAGAGCGGAGTAAGAAAAGATAGATAAAAATGAAAATTAAATCGAATATTTATAATATTTTACTTTTCCGTCTCCTAGATAGTATAAATTAAGCCAATACCTTCTACTTGAAAAAGTGTGTAGCGTCGATCCCACACTAAGGTGAGGTAAAGGAAGGTTGAAAGAAAAAATATTCTTCGTCATAAATTAATTAGACTTTTTACTAAATGCCTCAATTATGAAAGTCAAACAACATAACCCGAGGACGTTAATGATTATACAATAAGTTTTTTGTGTTTAAGTTAGGTACTTATATTTTGTTAGACGTAATTATTATCCTTATTATTTAATAAAAGCTGCAGAAGAGCATATATCTAAAATTGTACTTGGCTAGATATTGACCTTAATGTATTTTCAACGAAACTAACGGTACTAAATTCGATTTAGAGACAGGCTGGTAGATTAGCTAGAATAGGGCCTTATAGTCCACGGCGTGATTTTCCTTATCCACATTCCCAGTCAAATGCTACAAGCTTCCTATTTTATTTTCCCGTCAATTCCCTGCTAGCATTCCTGCCATATCCCGTTCGTTCCCCTTCCTACAAATCACAACCCCTTATCTAAGCCCCATCCTTGTCATTATGTCCATACTTGCCTGCTTGTTTTCTAAATTGATAGTGTTATAAAACATGACTATTATATAAATGTATCTAGACCTTGTTGTGACCTCACATAAGTGCATTTGATATGCCTACGTGACCAATAAACATTTTTTTTTAAATAGAACATTGATGATAGGACGTTGATGTTTTCAAAACCAATTTGAATGAATACACACAATACGAGAAAACTCGGAGGTGCATGCTCTTGTTGGTCTCGAACCTCCGACACTCGTCTCAGGAGTTCGTACCACTCCTAACTGCGGCCTGAGCAGGAAAAATGACAACCGTAAATGTATTCGAACTCGATGCGCGTCTATGAAATTTGTATGAAATATTAACCAAACGTCATCAGTGCGCAGCGAACTCGAATACATTTACATTAGTTTTTCGTGCTCGGGCTTCTGATTTATCGCTGCTATTTTACGATTAAAACGATTTAATTGCCTTCGATATCTAGGAAGTAATCTTACTTATATTAAATTACATATTTTTTGGCAACGAGACGGTAAAAGCAGACGTGTTATGCAACACTATACTGCAGTTGTGTAGCAGTTAAAGATGTCCATTATATTTTATATTATATTTATTCACTTTTATTGCTATCATAATAATGAATATTTAGATTTCTATTTTTAGTTGAGGTCATTCAACCCAAACAACTTGGTTAACCGTCTATAACAAGTATATTTTAGTTATATTGATGTAAATACGCGGAAATCCGACTGCAATATCACTAAAGCCGGATCTCCTGCACGAGCTTTTTCAAAACGAAACACTAAAAACACAACGCAAAACAATGATTTTAGCTGTCACGTGCTCGTAGAACAATGGACCATAGATAAAAAATGCATGTTTTGTGTAATTTTTAGTGCAGGAGACCCGGCGTTAGATTTTGACTACGTACATGATGAACGTAGTGGTTTTGCAACCGAATCTCGGTCTAAAACATCTATGTGGCTATCATCTTTATCAAAACCATCGTCGTCATCAACATTATCATCATCATCGTTTTGAATTAAAACGGCACGGCTGTTTTGAAAATCTGTTTTTGATTGTGGTTTCTTTCATTTTTCGACCGACTTCCAAAAAGGAGAAGGTCCTCAATTCGTCTGTAATTTTTTTATGTATGTTACGCGATATCTCCGCCAAATGTGGACCGATCTTCAAAATTCTTTTTGTGTTCGATAGAGCTCTCTTAAATATCTATTTCTGTCTATTAGCTTCTTCTTCTTCTATTAGATTCTTGTCTATTAGCTTATTTCAAGGCTGGTCCCATATAAATTTGGTCACGATCGGATTTGAAGTCGGTCAGTTAAGTTTTTTATCTTGTGATTATTTGTTAGACTTGTTTGATATATTAAGAGTATAGTTAGTAATATTAAATCTCTTGCCTGCCTACCTTCGAATTTCTTGTGGGGAAATTCTAGGGTATGCAGGTTTCCTCACGATGTTTTCCTTCACCTCTTGCCTCGGTGGCGTTGTTGTATTTCGGTACGACTACCGTCCTGAGGTCTCGGGTTCGATTCCCGGCTCGGGCAACGTGATATTGGATTTTTCAATATCAGCTCGGAGTCTGGAATTTGTGCCCGATATGGCGATAGGCTCGCCCGCTATCACATCTGGGACGGTACTAAGCTCGGCGAGATGTGGGTTTTCTGGTTCGCTAGTGCACCTCTGCCTACCCTTTCGGGGATACAGTAGATTATCTTTATCTTAATGGGTCTCATTTTGAGGCCAACTTCACTTCGGTCAACATATTTTTAGCGTTGTTTACCTCAGCTACGAGTATGTTCCGCCACTTGCATAAGTAAACGGGAGCAATGCACCGAAGCATGCAAGCTTTCCAAAACACGTTCATGATTATTCAAACCGATATTTTTAGCAAATAAAGCTTTAAACCTTAATTCGATTGCAAAAGATGCAATATTTGTTGACAAAATTGGAAACTCGTTATTTATAAATGCTTGAATGGAAAAATCCTTTGGCTAATTGAAAGGATGTTAAAAATAGAATATAATGTAGGCAAAGATATTTAATATTACTAACTATAGAGGTAGAGGGGATATCAAGCAAGTTTTCAAACAAAAAAATGATCTCAAACTTCAGTATCGCCATCAACAACTTATTACAATGCGAGGACGATTATTACAATTTACACCCTAGAATATTTTGTGAATGGTTAAGAATCACGTTTCTGTTTTTTTTTATAGCAGAGATTGGCAAACGAGCAGATGGGTCACCTGATGGTAAGTGATCTCCACCGCCCATAGACACCCAAGACACGACAAGAATCATGGATGCGTTGCCAACCTAAAAGGAGGGAAATAGGGATTGGGAAAGGGAGTGGGGAAATGGGCCACCGGAAATCTCACTCACCGAACGAAACGCGACAGCAAGCTGCCTCTTTACGTCGGTTTTCTGTGAGACAGTGGTATCTAACTGGTCGAGCCGGTCTATTCGTGCCATAGACGTTACTGTCTACAGCGTGGCTCTACCACTCAAATAATTAAGAATCACGAAAGATAAGTTTATTCGCTCAATATTATTACGCTGGCCGGCCTGACGCGCGTATATTTCAAATAAACTGCGGCCTGAGCAGGAAAATTTCTGACAACCGTAAATGTATTCGAACTCGATGCGCGTCTATGAAATTTGTATGAAATATTAACCAAACGTCATCAGTACGCAGCGAACTCGAATACATTTACATTTACATTAGTTTTTCCTGCTCGGGCTACTGAGCTACTTATGACCACTAGGTTATAACTTTTGGATTACAAGTTTTGTGCAGTTGTCCCGTATATACTGTAATGTGTAATGTTGCAGGAAACGCGGCTTTAGGCTAAGACTGCCTCGGTGACGGAGTTGTATTGTGGTACGACTGCCTTCCCGAGGTCTTGAGTTCGATCCCCGGGTTGGGTAAAGAGTTATTGAGTTTTCGACCGACTTCCAAAAAGGAGAAGGTCCTCAATTCGTCTGTATTTTTTATGTATGTTATGCGATATCTCCGCCGATTTTCAAAATTCTTTTTGTGTTCGATAAAGCTTATTATTGGGTGGTCCCATATAATTTTGGTTACGATCGGATTTGAAGTCGGTCCGTTAAGTTTTAACTTGTGAATATTCGACAGCCTTCATGGCGCAGCGGGCGACTAGCCGGCTGTGAAGGGAGGGGCCGCGGGTTCGATCCCCGCACCGAGACCAATGTTTGTGTGGCCCACAGATATTTAAAGAAAGAAAGAAGAAGAAAGAAAGAAAAACATAAAATAAGCTCACGCCTGTATCCCCGAAGGTGTAGGCAGAGGCGCACTAGCGAACTAATACACCCACATTTCGCCGAGCTTAGTTCCGTCCCAAATGTGATAGGGGGCGAGCCAATCGCCATATCACAAATTCCAGACTCCGGGCTGATATGGAAAAATCCATTAACACTTTGCCCGACCCGGGGATCGAACCCGAGACCTCAGAACCGTAGTCGTACCGAAATACCACCACGCCACCGAGGCAGTCATGCTCGCTTGTTTTATTAGATGTTTTGTTTCGAAAAAACATGAGCAAGTGACGCGCCTTTGATCAACATTATAGCTTGATGTAATGCTAACTGAATTAATTAACACTTTGGCATTTGCGCAATAATTGAAACGGATGTTTAAAATCTGTATAATGTACGCATGGACGTGAAAAAATGGACGGAGCGCTAGAAACATTGAAAATGAAACAGGGTTTTCAACTCATTCGATCAGTCGCCGCCATTACATATTAGATCGAATTAGCCTAAAACCCTGCCTCACTGAATGTTCCTAGCTCTGTCCTTCTTTTTTTTACATCCGTGTTTGTACGTGTACAGCATGAATGGACCGGCTCGACCGGTTTGATACAACTGTCTCACAGGAAACTGACAGTGGCAGCTCGCTGTAGCGTTTCGTTCGATGTGTGAGATATCCGGTGGCTCATTTCCCCCATTCCTTTCTCCCTCCCCTTCCATTTCCTCCTTTTAGGTTGGCAACGCACTCATGATTCTTTTTGTGTCTTGGGTGTCTATGGACGTTGGAGATCACTTACCATCAGGTAACTCATTTGCTCGTTTGCCAGTCTCTTTACTTATACACGTCTTTTTACTTATAAAAATATTTAAGCGCTGCTTATCTTTATACCATAGGTTGTCCCTTTCATTTTTAAACAATGTAACGCAAGGAAAAAAGTGACAGGTTATTCTTAACCATTTGCTTAGCTAAAAATGCTGTTTTAAGAAAGGCACATTATTTTACTGACTTTCTTTCTTTCTGCCCTTCTCCCACTTTAATATGCGGTCACACACACTTTTTCAAGCATGTTGCAGAAAACATTGGTCTTAGTTTTTACGACCGGCTGTCTGCCTGACGTCAATCCCCTCTGACGGGATCCAGTCCCGGGAAAATTAAATTAGAAAATTTGCTTTGCCCGACTTGGGAATGGAATCCAGGACCTCCCGGTTTACAGCCCATACATAAGCCACTATACCAAAAAGGCGACAATTATTTTACTGACATCATCATCATCATCATCAGCCATAGGACGTCCACTGCTGAACATAGGCCTCCCCCAAAGATTTCCAGATCGACCTGTTGGAAGCGGCCTGCATCCAGCGACTTCCTGCGACCTTTATCAGGTCGTCAGATATATAGGATCTTATTTATAAAAATATTTTAGCTGAGCAAATGGCTAAGAATAGTCTGGCCCTTTTATTTCCAAACAATTTGACACAAGGAATAACAAACACTGAAAACCGACTTCAAAAACGAACACTTAAAAGTAAAAAGTAACAATTTCTTACTCTCTTCGGAGTCGGTGCTGAGGCCGAAGCAGATTAAATTAAAACGCACCGACTCTAAAGAGAGTAAGAAATTGTTACTTTTTACTTTTAAGTGTTCGTTTTTAAGTAGGTTTTCAGTTTTTGTTAAATTTAATTATTATTGATCTATTTTCAATGTAATATCGAAATAATTATCCACCAACTCCTAATAGTTATATTTTCCATCATCAGCTCAGCAACATGAGATGATGAGTACTAGACTCAAATACCTGAATAGTTTTAGGAAATATATAAAACATATGGGTCCCTATAAAATCAAACAATCAGTTTCTGACTTGGTGTCAATGGGACCAATTTGGTGGTGGTATTTCGGTACGACTACGGTTCTGAGGTCTCGGGTTCGATCCCCGGGTCGGGCAAAGTGATATTGGTTTTTTCCATATCAGCCCGGAGTCTGGAATTTGTGCCCGATATGGCGATAGGCTCGCCCCCTATCACATCTGGGACGGAACTAAGCTCGCCGAAATGTGGGTATACTAGTTCGCTAGTGCGCCTCTGCCTACACCTTCGGGGATAGAGGCGTGAGCTTATGTTATGTTATGAGTTATGTTATGTTAATGCTCAAAGCATTCTCTGCCAGTCAACCTTCAGGAGGTGCAGAGATGTACAAAGCAGAAGCAAACGTTCACAAAAGAGATAATTTGACATTACCAGATAAATTACAAGAACTATAATATTAAATCTATGGGATAATAATATTTAATCTATTATATCTTTAGGGGAGGCCTATGTTCAGCAGTGGACGTCCTATGGCTGATGATGATGATGATGGTAATATTAAATTGAATGTAATTACTTATAGATAGATATATATTATTCAAATACATAATTATTGCAGCATCCTGTAAGGAACGTAAAATTAGCAAAATATCTAACAATATATAGAAGGAAAAGGAAAGAAAGCACATAATCGGCAAATGCTGTCATTTTTGGGACAAGTCAATAACCGCTTTACGACGAGTGAATGTAAATCGGCCATTACTTTCATATGACATGTAATGGACATTCTACATAAATCGTCAATCTGCTATAAAAGTATGACCAATAATCCATCAAAATTGTATTTAACCGACTTAAAAGAAGAAGGAGGTTAACAACTCGTTGCAATTTTTTTTTATGTACCTTCCACGAATATTCGAAGAC
Source organism: Clanis bilineata (assembly GCA_036417725.1). Lineage (NCBI taxonomy): Eukaryota > Metazoa > Arthropoda > Insecta > Lepidoptera > Sphingidae > Clanis > Clanis bilineata. The sequence continues at coordinate 4,249,904 of CM071165.1, forward strand.
GCCTGGGCCGATTCGAGAATATTTTTTTGTTTAAAAAGGTATACTTCCCAGTGGATCCATTGGCAAGAAGTCAGGATCTGATGATGGGATCACAGAAAAATCGAGGACAACCCTCAAATTTTACAGGGACCCATACTGTTTTATATATATTTTCTAAAACTTTTTAAGTATTTGCGCAGTGGAAGCGTGCTGGGCCCATAACCTAATAAAACACACGTAACAACCAAAGATAACTAATTTATTCATTTGTTTTTTTTACTTTTTTTTATACTCATAGACAAGTAATATAAGTAGGAATATAATAGGAATGGCTTACAGTGGTTTTAGCAAATATAATGTTAATTCTTATTTTGATACAATATTTTAACAGTACTCATCATCTGGTACTGAATCACATGTCGTTCATATATTTCTTTTTAGATTTAATTTGAGGTTACGACAAACTGCAGGTTGCCCTGTGGTTGGGGGCGTTTGGAGAATTCCACCACGGTATCCCCTGCCCGTCGTAAGAGGCGACTTATAGGGGCCATCGGGGGTCGCGGGCGCGCAGCAGGGCGCTGTCGTAGCGCCCCCTTTAGTACTCTTGTACATGCGACCCCGAGATGGACGACAGCACGGGTTGGCCTCGTGTTGTCGTTGATATCGAGGGCGTCCTTCGGCGGCGGGGGCTTATGAGCCCCCCCCACAATGGAGACGGGTCGCATGGCGGCACCGCGCAGGGACGGTTCCGGTTGAAGCCTGGGCGCCTCTCGCCTAGGGAAACCCGGGACCGTTCCAATGCGCCGAAGTGGGCCACCGCGGGGTTTTAGTCGGTATTGTCGGTGTAGGGTGTACATAATGTTAGGGACTCGGCCCAACGGTCGCTCGGATGATTTCCATCTCTCCCGGGCGGCTCAAAGTTGGGTCGTAAGACCGGCGAACCCGACATAAACGTCGTGTCTCCCCCCAGGCGCGGTGGTAGCGGTAAATCGCTTTCCCCGCGAAAACAAAAAAAAAGGTTAGCAATAGTGGTGCGAGTCGTCCTAGGAGAAGTTAGCACAACGGTTTAAGTTTCTATAATTTAACAATTAAAAATACTCGTACATTGTTAAAAATGGCTCCACTTAATTTTATTGCGGTACGACTACCGCCAAGGAGGTCGATGCTCTAAGGTTTCATTTGTAAAAATATCGTTGCAACAACGATGTTTTCATTTTTGTATTCAGCAAAGTACAAAGCGCACGCACTACCGCTATGCGTGATGACGTCGCTTAAGCGAAGTAGCTCTCTCGAGCGAGGCGTTTGACATAAATGTATAGAAAACGGTATTCTTTAAGAGCCAACAACGTTGAACGCTCCGTCGATCTCAACGATGTGCGCTGCGGGAGCGAGGCGGCGATCGCAACGTTGTGATCTTACGTTGTGAATCGACCTGCCGAGGTCTCGGGTTCGATCCCTAGTGATGGCAAAATGAAGTTTTTAGGGTTCCGTACCTCAAAAGGAAAGAACGGAACCCTTATAGGATCACTATGTTGTCCGTCTGTCTGTCTGTCACGAACCTTTTTCTCAGGAACGCGTAGGGGTATCAAGCTGACATTCATATCAAATACTCAGGTCTACTGTCCCTTGGAGCTGTGAAAAATCAAACTTCTAAGCCAACGCAATCAAAAGATACATCCGTTTATGTTATCGACACTCGCAAGGGAATCAAAACCTACAGAGTACTTTCCCTGAACTCAGAATCCAGATATTTGGTACGAAGCAATGTCTTAACATAACATAACATAACATAAACTTACGCCTGTATTCCCGAAAGGGTAGGTAGAGGCGCACAAGCGAACTAGAACACCCACATTTCGCCGAGCTTAGTTCCGTCGCAGATGTAATAGGGGGCGAGCCTATCGCAATATCGGGCCCAATTCCAGACTCCGGGCTGATATGGAAAAATCCAATATCACTTTGCCCGACCCGCGATCGAATCGAGACTTCAGGACTGTAATCGTACCGAAATACCACCACGCCACGGGGGCAGAAATTCGTTATATACCTACAGGTTTGTACGGAACCCTCGGTGCGCGAATCCGGCTCGTACTTGGCCGGTTGTTTTACTACCATCAGCCCCGAGCCCCCGAGTCTGCCCCTGATATGGCGATAGGCTGGTAATAATGGTATAGCAGCCCTAGAACTGGGTCTAATTGGTTTTAAGCCACGTCACCTGCACTAAAACATTACACAAAACACCTACACAAAATATGGTATTTCTATTGAAATTAAACTATCAGTATTAGGTCAGACTGACCCGTGACCACGAAGGCTGCAAAGCTTTCGAAACGTCGGGCAAAAAAATTAAAACCAAATCGTGATATAATCCGTAAAAATAGTTTAATTTCAATGAATAACATTCACGTAAACCTAAGAAATCATTATGGTATTTCTAGATTTTTTTGTCTATGATCCATTGTTCCATGAGCAGGAGGCAATGAAAATCCTTGTTTTGTGTAAGTGTGCGTTGTGTTTTGTTTCGAAAAAACTATTTCAGGAGACGGGGCTTTAGCAGAAATTCGATACTGTGTAGCCAGTCATAAAAACTAAGCAGAATCCTGTATGCAACATGCTTGAAAAAATGTGTTACGCCGACCACACATTAGACCAAATAATTAAATGCGTGCCAGCAACGATAGTTCAGTTGGTAATGGTACGGTCTGCCGAGACAAGTGTCGGAGGTTCGAGACCAACCCCAAAATAGACCGTACACCTCTGACTTTTCTATGATAAATGTATTTTCTTTGTGAATTATCGCTTGCTATAACGTTGAAGGAAAACATCGTGAGGAAACCTGCATACCAGAGAATTTCTTCACAATATTTTCAATGGTATGCGAAGTCTACCAACCCGCATTAGACCAGCGTAGTAGACTAAGGCCTAACCCCTCTCATTAGTAAAGGAGGCCCGTGCCCAGCAGTGGGACAGTAATATTACAGGGCTGATATTATTATTATTATAAATAAGTTGTACCATATTCGAATAAAAAGAACCACAAGTTCAAACAAACTTAGAAACAGGTTCATGATTATTTGCATTAACGGTTATAAATACGGTTATAAAAAAAGATAATATGTAAATAGTTTTATAAAAAAATAGGCGTTCCGTTTTTATAGAATAAAATTATTTTTTTAAACGTAGTAGATGTTTATATAAGAATTGTTTTTAACAAAGTAAAATAAATTAGTAATTTAAACATTAACTAGCTGACCCGCGCAACTTCGTCTGTGTATGAGAGAGAGTGTTAGAAAGAGTGAGTCGTAGGCACCTGTATCAATTCGAGGTAATTGGATGATCGCTACTAAACTAAACTTTGAGAGAAAGTATGCCCCTTACTTATAAAAATATTAAACACTGCTTATCTTTATACCATAGGTTGTCCTTTTCATTTTTAAACAATGTAACGCAAGGAAAAAGTGACAGGTTATTCTTAACCATTTGCTCAGCTAAAAATGCTGTTTTAAGTAAGACCCTATGTGACTTCGGTCAATCCGTAAGACATCCCGTTCCTCACCCTGTCAGTCACTCCGTCAGTCAATCCGTCAGTCACCCCGTCGCTCACCCGTCCGTCGCCCCGTTAGTCACCCCGTCGCTCACCCGTCCGTCGCCCCGTCAGTCACCCCGTCCCCCTACTTGTGTCCTTAGGGTCAAATGTTTCTCATACTAAATTTCATTAAAATCTGTCTTTCTTAATTCCCATACAAACTTCCATCCCCTATTTCATCCCTATAAGGGTTAATTAAAAAAATAAGTATAGGTACAGTTTTTTTAAATTATATAATTTAAAATGTCTTTTTCCTCTATCTATCTTTAAAATTATATAATTTAAAATTCTAAAATGTCGAATTTGACATCTGTAGCTTCAACGGTTTCGATTTTCCAAATAACAGTTTTTCACCCTTTTCCCTTAGGGGATGAATTGAATTTCCAAAAATCCCTTCTTAGTGTTCACCTACGTCATAAAAGGAAGCCTTGTTCAAAATTTCACGTTCCTAGCTCCAATAGTTTCTGCTGTACGTTGATCGTCAGTCAGTCAGACAGTCAATACTGCCTTTTATATATATAGATATATAGATATATAGATTACTTGTTCATGACTTAGTTTTATAAAAATGCATTTTTAAACACAGTACATTTTTTTGACTGACTTTGACTGCCTCGGTGGGGTGGTTGTATTTCGGTACGACTACCGTCCTGAGGTCTCGGGTTCGATCCCCGAGTCTGGCAAAGTGATATTGGATTTTTCCATATCAGCTCGGAATCTGGAATTTGTGCACGATACGGCGATAAGCTCGCCCCCTATCACATCTGGGGCGGAACTAAGCTCGGCGAAATGTGGATGTTCTAGTTGGCTAGTGCGCCTCTGCCTACACCTTCGGTGATACAGACGTGAGCTTATGTTATGTTAGTTTTATAAAAATGCATTTTTAAACATAGTATAGAGGTATTTTTTATAATATAATGTTCATTATTAAATATATGCATATGAATAATAAATACATTAACCGCCCATGGCGTCGATTTTTTTGTTTGCTTTTTAAATTATTTAAACAATCGCAAAATCATAAAAAATTAAGTACTTACGTAATCACAAAGCACAACACAAAAACTGTGGCACTGAATGTACGGGACGCGAGTGCTCTCGTGCCAGTCGCCAGCTAACTGTCGCTGTCGGCTTGCTATGTGCATAAGGTAAGGGCCGTCCAGTGCTGCGACTTTTTGTCGCTATTGATGTCGACTTTTAATCGGCGAAAACGTCGACTTTTAGTCGCCGATTATGGTTATTATGGGGCACAGTTAGGACAAATGAAATCTAGTATTCGTAATTCCCAAACGTTTTTACTTCCGAGTTCGGAGACGGCACGTTGTATAGAGGTAGGTACATTGATTACAAGATTAAATAAAACCTGAAATGATTAACGGCCGGTTTCAATAAACGATCTCAGTGCAGATAGATCGCGATGAACCAATCAAATCAAGTCATTGGACAAAGTCATGTTCAAACTGTGTTCTTATTGGCTAATTTTTATAATCTATTTGTACATTCGAACTGAGATTAGCCGGTCGTTAACTTGTTACCAGTAAATCTATGGTTACCAGCACAAACTACATAGAGATACTACGTATGTTACCAGCCCGCCAAAAGCGTGGATTGTCAAAACTTCGTTTTTTTATGTATTGTTCATAGCCATGGATACAATGTCCTTCAGCCGTATACTTTTTATTATTTATTACACTTTGTTCCTTATATCTAAGTTTTCGCTAGTGCATTGAAGTCGGATGTGTTCGATTTCAAGGCCCTGCTGGAGTTTTGGCGTCAATTCTTTCCAGTTTGATGCTTTTTAGACGATTTTCTCGCAGCGGAGGAGTCGAACATGGTCGACCCATCCGTCCGACAAAAAACGTCAAAAATCACTTATTTCAAAGCTTCCACATACTGTCCATCTTCGTTGATGTTTATCGCTTAGATTCACATCACATTTAAACCACAAGCACAACTTTTGACTAGAATATGAAATCATTAAAACAAGCGACCACACGCACCGTCAGAATTCCCGCCAAAACTCCTCAAAACTTCTTATTATAGCAGAGTTGCCACTACGGAAAAACGCAACATTTTTAATGATCCTTACTTTGTGGCAGTGGCAATCCGCCACATTTATCAACCGCCTTCAAAAAGAGAAGGTTCTCAGTTCTTTGGTATTTTTAATGTATGTTACAGATTATTAAATATGGTCAAATTTTCAAGGTTATTTTTGTGTTCCATAGAACCTACTTCGAGGGTAGTCCCATATTTTTCGACCGAGTTCCACAAAAGGAGGAGGTCCTCAGTTCGTCTGTATTTTTTTTGTATGTTACTCGATATCTCCGCTAAATGTAGACCGATATTTAAAATTATTTTTGTGTTGGATAGAACTTATTTCAAGGATGCTCCCATATAAATTTGGTCACGATCAGTAAATTGGAAGTCGGTCAGTTAAGTTTTTAAACTTGTGATTATTTGTGATTGTGTTAAGATCTGATGATTGTAGTCCGTTTTTTAGTTATTTACTTTGAAAGGATCCACGAAAAGATTGAAATTAGTGTGTTGAATGATATTAAAAGAACCGGAATAAGCTCTATTAAAGATTTATTATCAAACTAAATCATTAATAGGAACGATAATATTTGCCATGCCTTTAAACTAGATGATGTTATGTAAAGAAAACAATGATTGTTTTTTTAAATCGTTATGAAAGCATCTTTGATAATAATAACATAAAGTCACTTAAATGTTATATTGATGGCTGTAATAGGGAACTTGCATGTAATTTTCTTTTTAGTTCATTGTTAAGAACTAGGTCTCGAATAAACACACCAGAAAGAAAATCAATAAAATATGCACAAATCATTTAATTATCGCAAGTCAAAATATGACTTTCAAAACCCCGCGCCAAAAAAGGACGTGACGTCACCGCGTAAAAATTGCTTTTTGTTGACATCTCAGTTGACACTGACGGCTACAATGACATTTGAACCGCTATTATTGCCTATCGTTTAAAATTTCCCCATACCGAACAAAAATTTCCCCAAAAGCTATTCCCTAAAATAACGAAGTAAACATAAGTTACACTCTTGAATCTTGAGCGGAGCGATGGGATAGTTACACGAAGAAAAGAATTAGGAAAGAGGAGGACCTTCGAAATCTCATTCATCAATCACCATACTAAACATAACAACTGTTTTCCGCAAAATTGGGAAAAATACCCCAACCTGGAAACACTGCCTATGCAACGACGTCACTTGGGTTTTGCAATAACGTTCCATTATACGTAATTTCTAATTACGATATTTTGTAAAATATCAAGTATTTTATTCTACAAATTTCATCATAGCACATTTCAAGGTTTTGTTTATTGATTTATAAACACAATTGCTCGTTATAATTTTCATGCAAGTTCCCCATTACAGCCGAAAATGAAAAAGAAAATCTACCGTAATTCTACCGTATTTCTTTTGGGTGAAACACCGTACTTCAGATAATTTTGATCTAGTTTTTACTGTAACATTGCTTTAACCATCTGGCAACACTGCTACGTGGCCCAAACGGCGATGTTTCTATAATTTAATTTCACCGATGATATTGGGTACATCCACAAGCTCTTCAACTTCAGTTTGTTCTATTTGACTTTCTTTACTATTCGCTCAGTTCAACTGTTTTTATAAATAAAGCCCTAAATGTCTTATCTTATTTTTTAGCCCATATCATCCCACTGCTGGGCAAAGGCCTCCCCTTTATCTTTCCACTCATCACTTTTTCTACCTGCCCTTATCCCACCTTATGTGGGGTCGGTGCAACACACTTTTTCAAGCATGTTGCAGATAGGATTTGGCTTAGTTTTACAACCGGCCGCCTGCCTGACGTCAACCCCCTATGAGGGATCCAGTCCCGAGCAAATTAAATTATAAAATTTGCTTTGCTCGACCTGGGAATCGATCCCAGGACCTCCCGGTCCACAGCCCATACATGCTGCCATTAGACCAAGGAGGCGACCACTCATCACTCTCTGCCCTAAATGTATGAGAATCATATAATTCGTCCCGAAAACGAGATAAAATAATCGCATTATCGCATCGTGTAGACAGTGTGTTAGAGACCAAAGTCCACTTGTCCAGCATGCCGTTACGGTTAACCTACAACAAGTTTACGTTAACCAATTATGTTGATTTTGTTTGAATACCTTTGAAGGGCATCTCTGCTGTATAATTCTGTATATATATATATATATATATATATATATATATATATATATATATATATATATATATATATATTGACAGCCTCCGTGGCGCAGCGGGCGAGCAGCTGGCTGTGAAGCAAGAGGTTGTGGGTTCGATCCCCGCACCGAGACAAATATTTGTGCGGCCCACAGATATTTGTTTCGGGTCTGGGTGTTGTGAGACCGAAAGTCTCTCGTAGTTCCTGATTCCCACGACACAAGACTCGATCTTAGTGTGGGGTCAGGGCTATGTGTGTGACTGTTGGGTGTTATTTATTTATTTATTTTATAATAGACATAATTGGATTTTTCCATATCAGCCTGGAGTCTGGAATTTGTGCCCGATATGGCGATAAGCTCGCCCCCTATCACATCTGGAACGGAACTAAGCTCGGGGAAATGTGGGTGTACTAGTTCGCTAGTGCGCCTCTGTCTACCTCTTCGGGGATACAGGTGTGAGCTTATGTTATGTTATGTAATAAGTGGTAGATAGTGTTACTGAAGTTTGGGATCAATTTTCTGTATGGAAACTAGCCCCTCTATAGAAAGTAACATGAAAACTCTTTGACCGTATCTAATAATCTGATGACGGATTGACAATTTCTGTGTATAAAAACTGATCTTTAATTACACGCGTAAAGAAAATACCACGATAATCCCATGGTAATTGATCGTATAGTAATTTTCCATAAACGCCGTCAGTTACGTCTGGGGTTGCCAGGTGCCAGCTTTAGCCGGACATCTTCGGCTTTTCGTCACTATGGGTGACGAAAAGCCGAAGATGTCCGGTAGTTAGAGAAAGGCTGGTAGGCTAGGATACGAAATCATATTGAGTGGTAAAGCCACGCTGTAGAGCACGAATGGGCCGGCTCGACCGGTTTGAAACCACTGTCTCACAGAAGACCGACGTAAAGTGACAGCTCGCTATCGCGTTTCGTTGGGTCAGTGAAATTTACGGTAGCCTAATTCCCCCTCCGTTTCCCAAGCTGTTACACTTGATTTCAATAATAGGTATGGCAAAAACGCCGAAATGCACGGAAATTCGTCTAAGTTTCTCCACATATTACCCTATCTTAGCTTCATCAAATCATCAGGCAGAAGAAAGACAGTAAAACGTATGTCCAGATTAAATATTATAAAAGCTTTTTTTAAATATTTCTTTTAGGGGAAATGCAGACATTCAATAAAGCCGCTCATGTTTATCGAAACAAAACACAAAAAACACCAACACAAAACAACGTATTACGCTGTTTCCTGCTCTTGGAACAATGGACCATAGACAAACATTTGTAGAAATACCGGGCCTTGCTTATAAAAACATTTTCGCTTATCCTTTCGCTAAAAATAGCTTGTCACTTTTCCTTGCGTTACATTGTTTAAAAATTAAAGGGACAACCTATGGTTAAATATTTTTATAAGTAAGGGGCTACATGTTAGGCGCTGGTTTTCATCTGAGGACCTTACTTAAACCAGCATTTTTAGCTGAGCAAATGGTTAAGAATAACCTGTCACTTTTTCCTTGCGTTACATTATTTAAAAATGAAAGGGCCAGGGGAAGATAAGCAGTGCTTAATAAGGCTTAAATATTTTTTAATTTAATTATATAAGTAAGCATATAAGGCACCGTGTTTTGTGTAATGTTTTAGTGCAGGAGACGCGTCTTATACAAAATGTTTCGCGAATACAGCGCCGAGTCCGTTCTTTTTATTTTAAAACCTGGCAACACTGTTTACGTCACGGTATGGAGGGCCCAAAACCTGTTTTATTGAGCCACATTAACTTGCCTCAGTGGTCACAGGTACCGCATTATCACCTTGAACTTTGGTTGCATTAAACATACAGAAGAATTGAGCACCTCTTTCTTGGAAGTCGGTCGACAACAAAGTAATAAAAAGCTTTGTTTTTTTGTATCTGCCCTTATCCCACTTTAATGTGGGGTCGGCGCAACACACTTTTTCAAGCATGTTGCAGAAATGATTTGGCTAAGTTTTATCATCCGGCCGCCTGCCTGACGTCAACCCCCTTTGAGGGGTCCAGTCCCGGGCAAATTAAATTAGAAAATTCGCTTTGCCCAACCTGGGAATCGAACCCACGACCTCCCGGTCCACAGCCCATACATGCTGCCACTAGACCAAGGAGGCGACGAAAAAAGTAATAAAAAGCTAAAAATAGAAAGTGTTTGGAACAAAAACATGTAAATACTACGAGTGGTGGACAACCTTTTACCTATATAGGGGGTAAGCAGAGATCACGGACGTAAAAAAAGATGGACAGAGCGCTAGGAACATACAAACTGAAGCAGGGTTTTCGGCTCATTCAATCTATCAACACGTAATGACGGCGACTGATCCAATGAGCCGAAAACCCTGCTTCACTTTCAACGTTCCTAGCACTCCGTCCATTTTTTTTACGTCTGTGGTTATCCATTGTCAAATATTATGTTGGCGCCACTCTGTATTGAAATATAGACGAATCGATTAGCTCTTTCTTTTACAATCGGACGTACAAGTGGCACTGAATCCGTGTTGCGCAGTGTAGTACCCAGCTGTGAAGCGAAAAGCCGCGGGTTCGATTCCAACACGAGGCAAATGTTTGTGTGGCCCACAGATATTGGGTTTTTCTATTCATTATCAGCCCGCAGTCTGGAATCTTTGCCCAATATAAAGGCCCGCATATCACGTCTAGGACGGAAATTAGCTCGGCGAAATGTCTAGTTTGCTAGATCTCTGCCACGGATAATATGGGTATTTTTGAAATTCGCCGCAACAATAAAAAAACTGGGAAAAAAAATTTTAGAACAAAATAAATAGCAAAGATCCGGTTACTAAATGTTTTACCATTTAAACTGTGTATAATCACAAGTTTAAAAACTTAACAGACCGACTTCAAATCCGATCGTGACCAAATTTATATGGGACCACCCTTGAAATAAGTTCTATCGAACACAAAAAGAATTTTGAATATCGGTCCACATTCGGCGTAATAATCGCGTAACATACATAAAAAAAATACAGACGAATTGAGGACCTTCTCCTTTTTGGAAGTCGGTCGAAAACTGGGGTATTGCGCGAAAATCTACATCTTAGGGCGACTTGCACTACTATTTCTAACCTACAGTTAGCCTTAACCTCAAGTTAAATTGAAATAGAAATATATGAAGGACATGTAATTCATTACAAGTAATTAATTAAATGAAGTTTACCGTTAAAAAACGGTAGCAGCGATAGCACAGTTGGGAATGGTACGGACTGCCGAGACAAGTGTCGGAGATTCGAGACCAACCCCAAAATGGAGCATACACCTCTGACTTTTCTATGTTAAGTGTATTTTCATTGTGAAATATCGCTTGCTATAACGGTGAAGGAAAACATCGTGAGGAAACCTGCATACCTGAGAATTACTTCACAAGAATTTTGAAGGTATGTGAAGTCTACCAACCCGCATTAGGCCAGCGTGGTAGACTAAGGCCTAACCCCTCTCATTAGTAGAGGAGGCCCGTGCCCAGCAGTGGGACAGTAATATTACAGGGCTAATATTATTATTTTTATTATTAATTAATTAAATGTCATCATTTATTATCTGTAATTACATGCCCTTCATATATTTCATTTTCAATTTAACTTGAGGTTAGGACTAACTGTAGGTTAGTAATAGTGGTGCAAGTCGCCCTTAGAGAAAGAATGAAATTACATGTAGGCAACTAAAGTTGGCGTCGCGTGAACCTCGCAACCAAGGCATGCCGGACAAGTCCGTTCGTGTTTGTTATCGATAAAATTTCAGCTGTGTTAGGTCACCCCGTATGTACAGCATGTGCGGGAACGTGCATATAATTTTTTAGTTTAGTGTAAAGAACTAGGTCTCAAATAAACACACCAGAAACAATAACATTAAATTATGCACAAATCGATCGCAGGCATCGATATATTATATACCTAGATCATCGATATAATAATATACCTAGATGCACAGTTGACGCTCAGAAAGTGGGACAGCCAACGAGTGCTTAAAATGTAAGTAAGCACTTCTTTGCTGTCAGTCGGGCGCCGACCGTTCGCCTGTGAAGATGCCTAAATGCTCTGTGAAAGAGTGCAAAAATAACACTCTTACAAAGCGCAAAACACATGGGATTTCATATTTTCGGTAAGTATAATTCCCTTACTTGATTCTTAAAACCTTAATCACGTTAAATTAAGTATTAAACGTGTATAAATAATTAATTTAACGAATTCAGTTAATAAAATATTTTGTCCCTTTTGAAATCATGATTTGGAACAATGAAATACATGGAGTCGTTTTTTTTTGTAAATATATTATATTTATTTTAAATTTATGATTTTTTTATTAATTTTATTTATTCATTAGAGATTTCCATGAAATGAAATAGTAAGAGATAGGTAAATGGCGTAAAATTATTTCCGAAGAAAGGAGAGAAGAAAATTTTAAACCCAATTACTCAAGTGTGGTTTGTTCAGACCATTTTGCCGGTTCCGATGGATATTATACAGAAAAAGGGATTAGGAAAATTAACAAGAATGCTGTACCAAAAATAAAGGTGATAAATTGTCATCAGCTATATTGTCCTTAACTAATGTTTACTATTTAATTTAATAATATGTATGCTGTTGATGTACCTATAAATAAATAAATAAATATTGCCACATTTATTGACTTTATTTTAGATTGTCGTAACTACAAGTTTAAATGAGGCAGGGTGCAGTACAAGTGTAATAGCTGAAAAATATTTCATACAGAATTCATCAATAGCAAGCATATACCAGGTACATACTGCCATGTAAAATGACTATTTAATAATTTGCGGCTAATTCTAATAAATGTTTTCAATCAAAGTGTGCAGATCATAAAAAGTTGAACATTCCGCCGTCAAATAATAATTTTAATGGTTCATTTTCATTTTCATCTTGGATTCTCGGATTGAGATCATTTATTGGAACCGGTCGTTAGGTATAATTACTACAACCATCGATATAATAATATACCTAGATGCACAGTTGACGCTCAGAAAGTGGGACAGCCAACGAGTGCTTAAAATGTAAGTAAGCACTTGTTGTCTGTCAGTCGGGCGCCGACCGTTCGCCTGTGACGATGCCTAAATGCTCTGTGAAAGAGTGCAAAAATAACACTCTTACAAAGCGCAAAACACATGGGATTTCATATTTTAAGTAAGTATAATTCCCTTACTTGATTCTTAAAACCTTAATCATGTTAAATTAAGTATTAAACGTGTATAAATAATTAATTTAACGAATTCAGTTAATAAAATATTTTGACCCTTTTGAAATCATGATTTGGAACAATTAAATACATGGAGTCGTTTTTTTTTTGGAAATATATTATATTTATTTTAAATTTATGATTTTTTTTATTAATTTTATTTATTAATTACAGATTTCCATGAAATGAAATAGTAAGAGATAAATGGCGTAAAATTATTTCCGAAGAAAGGAGAGAAGAAAATTTACACAATTACTCAAGTGTGGTTTGTTCAGACCATTTTGCCGATTCCGATGGATATTATACAGAAAAATGGATTAGGAAAATTAAAAAGAATGCTGTACCAAAAATAAAGGTGATAAATTGTCATCAGCTACATTGTCCTTAACTAATGTTTACTATTTAATTTAACAATATGTATGCTGTTGGTGTACCTATAAATAAATAAATAAATAAATATTGCCACATTTATTGACTTTATTTTAGATTGTCGTAACTACAAGTTTAAATGAGGCAGGGTGCAGTACAAGTGTAATAGCTGAAAAATATTTGATACATAATTCATCAATAGCAAGCATATATTAGGTACATACTGCCATGTAAAATGACTATTTAATAATTTGCGGCTAATTCTAATAAATGTTTTCAATCAAAGTGTGCAGATCATAAAAATTTGCCAACATGAACAAAGTTGAACATTCCGCTGTCAAATAATAATTTTAATGGTTCATTCACGCGATTTTTATTTTTTTTATTTTTCACTTTTATCTTTGATTCTCGGATTGAGATCATTTATTGGAACCGGTCGTTAGGCATAATTACTACAACAGTAATTGTGGCGTCATCATTTATTGGAAACATATTCATTTCCAGGAACCAGCAATTGAACCAATAAATAATGAAGGATCACCAATACCATCAGAATTTTCATCAATCTTTAACACACCTAAGACGTTATTTTTTACAGTTCATTTGAAAGAACGCAACCAAAAATTTAAACTTAAATCTAATTTAGTGCGAAACTTAAAAAGGCAGAACAAAAGATTAAGAAAACGAAATGATAGTCTAAAATAAATTATTAAGAATCTAAAGAGCAAAAGACGATCTTAGTCCATACTAAGATCGTCTTTTGCTCTTGGCCTGGCCCCATGGCCAGGACTATGTATGTGACTGTTGGATGTTATTTATTTATTTATGAATCACGTTAAGGAAAAACAGTGTTTATTTCATATTTATAACTAATAAGCTTTGTTATCTTCTAAACATTTATACTCTATCTATCTCATAATGTAAGTAAAATTATTATACAGATATCGCCATTCTCATCTACATTGTACGCCATGTGGTCAACATTCCTACAAATAAATACAAGAACTATTCGACTCCATTCAATCTTTGTCCAAGTGACTAGAATGTTTCTTTTAATAATGTCAAATTATTGTCAAATTCAAAAACTATTGCAAATTCAAAAATTTCGAATATAAGAACGTTTGAACATGCAATTTAAAAAGCTACTTTATGCCGCGTCTATAAGGTCATATTTGTGTTAATTTAATTAAATTTGTGATGTTTATTTGTTTTGTCTGTCGAGGACACTGTTTACAATGATATTTGTATGGAACTGTGCATCTAGGTATATTATTATATCGATGACTACAACAGTAATTGTGGCGTCATCATTTATTGGAAACATATTCATTTCCAGGAACCAGCAATTGAACCAATAAATAATGATGGATCACCAATACCATCAGAATTTTCATCAATCTTTAACACGCCTAAGACGTTATTTTTGAAAGATAATTTAAAAGAATGCAACCAAAAATTTAAATTTAAATCTAATTTAGTGCGAAACTTAAAAAGGCAGAACAAAAGATTAAGAAAACGAAATGATAGTCTAAAAGAAATTATTAAGAATCTAAAGAGCAAAGGACGATCTTAGTGTGGGGCCAGGACTATGTATGTGACTGTTGGGTGTTATTTATTTATTTATGAATCACGCTAAGGCAAAACAGTGCTTATTTCATATTCATAACTCATAAGCTTTGTTACCTTCTAAACATTTATATTCTATCTATCTCTTAATGTAAGTAAAATTATTATACAGATATCGCCATACTCATCTACATTGTACGCCACGTGGTCAACATTTCTCACAAATAAATACAAAAACTATTCGACTCCATTCAATCTTTGTCCAAGTGACTAGAATTTTACTTTTAATAATGTCAAATTATTGTCAAATTCAAATCTATTAGAAATTCAAAAATTTCGAATTTAAGAACGTTTGAACATTCAATTTAAAAAGCTACTTTATGCCGCGTCTATAAGGTCATATTTGTGTTAATTTAATTAAATTTGTGATGTTTATTTGTTTTGTCTGTCGAGGACACTGTTTACAATGATATTTGTATAGAACTGTGCACCTAGGTATATTATTATATCGATGACCTAGATGCACAGTTGACGCTCGGAAAATGGGACAGCAAACGAGTGCTTAAGCACTCCTTTTGCCTACAGTTGAACGCCGATAGAATTCTAATTGTCAATTTTCAAATTTAAGAACGCTTGCTCATTTCGTTTAAAAAGCTACTTTATAACACGTGCATAGGGTTATATTTGTGTTGATTTAATTAGAACTTGTGATATTTTCTTTGTTTTATTCCTGAGACCACTTTTTAGGAGGATATTTGCAAAGAACTGTGCATCTAGGGTATATTATATTGATGATCTCAGGTCAAAATATGAGTAACGAAACCCCGCGCTAAAAAAGGATATGACGTCACCGCGTAGAAATGTGAAAGCTATTTCTTATATAACGAAGTAAAAATGAGGAAGGAGGAAGAGAAGGACTTCCGAAGTCTAATTCACTAATCACCATGCTAAACACAACAATTTTCGCCAAAATTGGGAAAAATACCCCAACTTGGAAACACTGCTCTATGATTCTATATGCAATGACGTCACTTAGGTTTTGCAATTACGTTCCATTATACGTAATTTCTATGTAGGATATTTTGTAAAATATCAATTATTTGATACTAACAATAGGGAACTTGCGTGTAATTTTTTTATTAGTTCATTGTAAAGAACCACGTCTCAAATAAACACACCAGAAACAAAAACATAAAAATATGCACAAATCATTTAATTATCGCAAGTCTAAATATGACTTACAAAACCCCGCGCTAAAAAAGGACGTGACGTCACCGCATAAAAACTGCTTTTTGTTGACATCTCAGTTAACACTGACGGCTAGTGACATTGTCTGGAATGACCTTTGAATCGCTATAATTGCCTATTGTTTAAAATTTCCCCATGCCGAACAAAAATTTCCCCAAAAATGTTGCAGCTATTTCATTAAATAACGAAGTAAAAATAAGTTGCACTCTTGAATCCTGACCGGAGCGGTGGGAAAGTTACATGAAGAAAAGAATTTGGTAAGAGGAGGACCTCCGAAATCTCATTCATCAATCACCATACTAAACATAACAACAGTTTTCCGCAAAATTGGGAAAAATACCCCAACCTGGAAACACTGCTTAATGCAACGACGTCACTTGCGTTTTGCAATAACGTTCCATTACACGTAATTTCTAATTAAGATATTTTGTAAAATATCAATTATTTTATACTACAAATTTCATCATAGCACATTTCAAGGTTTTGTTTATTGATTTATCAACACAATTTCTCGTTATAATTTTCGTGCAAGTTCCCCATTTCATGATAGCACATTTCATGGTTTTGTTTATTGATTTATCAACACAATTTCTCGTTATAATTTTCGTGCAAGTTCCCCATTTCATGATAGCACATTTCATGGTTTTGTTTATTGATTTATCAACACAATTTCTCGTTATAATTTTCGTGCAAGTTCCCCATTTCATGATAGCACATTTCATGGTTTTGTTTATTGATTTATCAACACAATTTCTCGTTATAATTTTCGTGCAAGTTCCCCATTTCATGATAGCACATTTCATGGTTTTGTTTATTGATTTATCAACACAATTTCTCGTTATAATTTTCGTGCAAGTTCCCCATTTCATGATAGCACATTTCATGGTTTTGTTTATTGATTTATCAACACAATTTCTCGTTATAATTTTCGTGCAAGTTCCCCATTTCATGATAGCACATTTCATGGTTTTGTTTATTGATTTATCAACACAATTTCTCGTTATAATTTTCGTGCAAGTTCCCCATTTCATGATAGCACATTTCATGGTTTTGTTTATTGATTTATCAACACAATTTCTCGTTATAATCGGGTACTTGACTATTTTTTTAACTAATTGTTTATAAGATTTACGTAATCTAAAATATGGCACAGAAAGAAATATTGAAATTGACTTTATTAATCTAAGATTGCAATATTCACAAAAATAAAAGAGTTATAAGACTGAAGTTTGGTGTAACCTTCGAACTGCGGGAAAGAGAAGTATCAGTATAAACACGCCACGACCATGTAGGTACGTGAGTTGGAAAGGGATACCATAATGTCCCCACTACACCCCCACTCTCCTCATTGCAGAATTTAAAATATGAATCACTGCCTCATTTTTCAACCAATTTCGATGCAGTTTTTACAGGAGGGTGTATTTTTTGTTTGATTTGCTATTACATATCAAAATGTGTATAAAATCAAAAATAGTCAAATACCCAATTTTTGTGCAAGTTTCCCATTGTGAAAACTAAAAATCAATCCTGTGGATAAACTATTGCACCCATTCATCAGATTTTTAGTACAAGGCTTTACAGTGTGGTAGGGTATATCGGGAAGCGCAGAGTAGGACGTCCAACAAGGTAGACCGACGACCTGATAAAGGACGCAGGAAGTCGCTGGATGCAGGCCGCTTCCAACAGGTCGATCTGGAAATCTTTGGGGGAGGCCTATGGTCAGCAATGGACGTCCTATGGCTGATGATGATGATGATGATGATGAAGGTATATCTGGTATCTAAATATTCAATATATGTGTTATATATTAAATTGATCACCATTGTTCACAATAAGATAACCACCCAACTTGTAAACCAATAAATATTTTTTTCTTTCTTTCTTTTTCTTTCTGGTATGATTTAATGTCGTTATGTCGGTATATGTTACGCGATATCTCCAGAAATTGTGGACTGATTCAAGATCCACATTGTCATAACGCGTTGTCGCGGGTTCGATTCCTGCACCGAGACAAATGTCTGTGTGCCCCACAGATATTTGTTTCGGGTGTGGGTGTTGTGAGACCGAAAGTCTCTCGTAGTTTCTGATACTCACGATACAGGTTATACTTAGGTACCTAGTGTGGGGTCAGGACTATGTGTGTGACTTTCGGGTGTATTTATTTATTTGTATTTATTTATTATTTATTTACTATGTATGTAGGTACGTATGATTTATTTCAGTCCAACGATTATTGTGTGTGATAGAAAACCGATGTAAAGTGGCAGCTCGCTGTCGTGTTTCGTTCGTTGAGTGAGATTTCCGGTGGCCCAATTCCCAATCCCATTCCCCTCCCGTTCCAACCCACCCTTTCAGGTTGGCAACGCACTCATGATTATTTTTGTGTCTTGGGTGTCTATGGGCGGTGGAGATCACTTACCCTCAGGTGACCTATCTGCTCGTTTGCTAATCTCTGCTATAAAAAAGTGATTTTGCGATAAATCGTAAACTGCGGTTTGGGTACATGCTGTATAATGTTTCTATTATATATAGGTGTTTTGTAATTTATTAGTGGTTTAAGTTAGTTTTCGCTTCCGTAATATTAATTACCACAAATTTCACTTAACATACATTGTTTACAATATAGTATCCGTTTAACCGTGACTGCCTCGGTGGCGTAGTGGTAAAACATAACATAACATAAGCTCACGCCTGTATCCCCAAAGGGGTAGGCACAGGCGCACTAGCGAACTAGAACACCCACATTTCGCAGAGCTTAGTTGCGTCCCAGATGTGATAGGGGCGAACCTATCGCCATATCGGGCACAAATTCCAGACTCCGGGCTGATATGGAAAAATCCAATATCACTTTGCCCGACCCGGGGATCGAACCCGAGACCTCAGAACCGTAGTCGTACCGAAATACCACCATGCCACCGAGGCAGTCAAGTCGAGTGGCGTAGTGGTATTACGATATAACTACCATCCTGCGACCTGAGCAGGAAAATTTCTGACAACCGTAAATGTATTCGAACTCGATGCGCGTCTATGAAATTTGTATGAATATTAACCAAACGTCATCAGTGCGCAGCGAACTCGAATACATTTACATTTACATTAGTTTTCGTGCTCGGGCTACTGTTCACCTAGAATGCGCGCCACGACAACATTTTGTCGACGCCTTTTGAGGTGTTATAACCAGTTTTCTCTATGTGTCTATGGACACTAACATGCATCCTCGTTTATTTTCATATAACAACCTACAACATCACGACAGTCGATTTTCGAGATAAATCGTGACACGCATGCTAGCCGGGCTGGTCACGGGTGCGATCCCCGGGTCGGAAGTTGATGAAGGAGGCCTACACCAAAATGGTTGAGAGAGGCTGAAGAAGAAGAAGAAGATGGCGACAGGCTCGCCCCCTACCACATCTGGGACATAAATTAGCGTGGCGAAGAAAATCTGTGCTTAGTCTGTTTGTCAGTCTGTTTTTATTGTAAAAAATGGCTCGGACTAAATCAAAGTTCGATTTAAAGATTCCAAATCCTCTCCGAGTTCGTTTCTTTGACTTGACTTACGGCCAGTTTCAATAACCAATCTCAGTTCGAATGTGCAAATAGATTACAAAAATTAGCCAATAAGAACACAGTTTGAACATGACTCCGTCAAATGATTTGATTTGATTGGTTCATAATCGCGATCTATCTGCAATCTAAACTGAGATCGTTTATTGAAACCGGCAGTTAGTCGAAGTTCGCTCTATAGATCTCAGCCTAAGACCGTCACGCCAAAGGCATGGCGTTTCGTCCCAGGTGACCCGATATAACCGTTATGCCACCCCTCAAGAATGACGGTGGCCTTCGAAAGTATTTCTATCAGTGGCGAAGGGTGAAACGTTTCAAAAGGGAAGCCTGTGCTACTTGCTCTACTAAATAATACCTGTATAAGACTTATATGACATTAACATTAATATAGTTATCTGATAATAATATAGGACATTAGGTATATTTATTATATTTTTATTGTAAACAGACCGACCGATCGACCAATTTGGAAAGTGTATGCCATAAATTGTATAAAAATAATCATATAATGACTAAGCTTATTGTTTGTGATATATATAGATATAAGGATTTTTGTTAGTATGGGTTTTTGCATTCTACAATGCCATTTCACCTTTTAATCATTCTTTTGGTAATTATACCTCCAGTGGTATTGAGGATGCGTGAATCCATATAAATATGATTATCAATTATATTGACAATTTGTAAATCAAATTATTAAAAAAGGAAAATAGACAAAAGAAAAAAAAAGAAATGGTGGCAATTGATGATGAAAAAAATAAGCCCGGAGTTTCTTTCTGCCTTTCTTCTTCGGGTCGTCATCCGTAGGTAGCTAGAGAAAGGCTGGTAGGTTAGCTAGAATAGGGCCTCACGCACCAATCCCTACTGCTTCCAGTATTTCCAGTCAATCCCCTGCCACCATTCCTGCCATATGCCATTCCCATACAATCCATTCCCTTACACTCTATTCCTATCTCCCCTTATCATCCTATCTTAGCCATCCCATCGTTATTATGTCCATACTTGCCTGCCTGTTGTCAAATTCAAATATATAATGTAAATTATATTAATCCTAATTTAAAAATTTACTTGTGTTGACTTGTCATAAGTGCTTTTTACATGCCTACGTGATCAATAAAGATTTTTATTTTTATTTTATTTTATTTTATATATTAGCCTACAATCTAGAAAAGGGAAGCCGTTAGGAATTGGTTTGTATGGACACATCGCCACTAATTTCTATGAATATTGCAGAAAGGTTTTAGCTTAGTTTTTAGTGCCGGCTGCCTACCTTAAGTCACGTCTTTCTTTCTATCTGCCCTTATCCCACCCTAATGTTGGGTCGGCGCAACACACTTCATCAAGCATTTTGCAGAAAGGATTTGGCTTAATTTTTACGACCGGCTGCCTGCCTGACGTCAACCCCCTATGAGGGATCCAGTGCCGGCCAAAATAAATTATAAAATTGGCTTTTCTCGACCTGGGAATCGAAACCAGAACCTCCCGATCTATAGCCCACATAATATGCTGCCACTAGACCAGGGAAGCGAGCTGTACTCTGAATATCTAATTCACGTGTTGAAAAAAGCAATTGCTTTACCCGGTTATCGAACCCAGAACATCACAGTCCACAGCCATTAGACTCGGTGCCTCATTGGTGAGTCGACTCGTTGAAGTACATCGTCACGGTAACTGTAAACGTCGTTCGAAATCCAACGAAACGCAACAGCGAGCTGCCACTTGTCGTCGGTTTTATATGACACAGTGGTATAAAACCGGTCGGGCTGGCCCATTCGTGTTGTACACGTTACGGTCTACAACGTGGCTCTACCACTCAAACAATTGAGTCGTGACTCACGAAGAAGTGCCTCACGAGTAAAATGTGGCGCATCTCACCTCAAATGAAATTGAAGATTACTCACGTCTAGCCGATATAGCTGCCATTCGATTCGGTTTCATTTATTGACTTAAAATTCCACCGAAATCGAGTTATAAATTGCGCTAATGTCACGTTAAAAATTACCAATCGACAAGTTCTCGAATCGAATGCAACTTTAGCGCACTTTTTAACTTGATTTCGGTGGAATTTTAAGACATTGAATAAAACTTTAGGAGTCGTAAAGCCACGCTGTAGATAGTTACGTCTACACAACGAATGGGCCGGCTCGGCCGGTTGGATACGACTGTCTCACAGAAAACCGACGTAAAGTGGCAGCTTACTATCGTGTTTTGTTCGGTGAGTGAGATTTCCGGTGGCCCTATTCCCCCCTCCCTTTCCCAATCCCCTGTCCCTCCCCTTCCATTCTCTCTTTTTAGGTTGACAACGCACCAATGACTCTTTTTGTGTCTTGGGTGTCTATGGGCGGTGGAGATCACTTACCATCAGGTGACCCATCTGCCCGTTTGCCAGTCTCTGCTATATAAAAATAACAAGTCGAATCGAGTGTAAAGAGTAAGGGAGCTGGTCCAAGATGGCGACCTTAGAAGGCGACGTATAAAAATATTAACAAATTATAGCTGCAATAGGTCAACGTTGTCAACACGGTGACAACTTACATGTAAATAGATCGCGAAACTAAAATGGCGGAACTGGCTCCATATAAACACGTATTTTTCGTAGATATGCCGGGTCCTCTTATTTTTTCTTTAGTCATTGAATTACATAGATTAAAAATCCATCAGAGGTTACGTTAGAGGGCGAGTTACAACACCATTAGTAAACAAGAGTTGATCCTAAACTCGATTTAACTTACATCTTATTCGTATATTGAAATCGAAATTTAAGATGAATCTAGGTATGTACGTTTTTTTATAGCAGAGTCTGGCAAATGAGTAGATGGGTTACCTGATGGTAAGTGATTTCCATCGCCCATAGACGCCCAAGACAAGAAAATCATGGATGCGTTGCCAACATAAAGGAGGGAAATAGGGATTGGGAGAGGAAGGGGGCAATTGGGCCACCGGAAATCTCATTCACCGAACATAACTCGACAGCGAGCTGCCACTTTACGTCGGTTTTCTGTGAGAGTGGTATCAAACCAGTCGAGCCGGCCCATTCGTGCTGTAGACGTAACTGTCTATAGCGTGGCTCTACCGCGCAACACACTTTTTCAAGTATGTTGCAGAAAGGGTTCGGCTTAGTTTTTACGATTGGTGCCTGATAAAAAAATACGTCATTAAATCGCTACATTTAATTCCATTATCGCTTATACAATACAAATTTGTGGACGCTTAATATACATTAATACATAATATAACCTAACCTAACCTACAATTGTATTTCAAGAAATTAGTGTAACATTGGAAAAAGTGTATTACAATTGAATACTTGACTATTTTTGATTTTATACACATTTTTATATGTAATAAATAAAACAAAAAAGAAACCCTTCTGCAAAAACTGCATCGAAATTGGTTAAAAATTGAGGAAGTAATTCATATTTTAAATTCAGCAATGAGCAAGAGTGGGGGCGAAGTGGGGTTATCATGCTGCCTCTTTCCAATGCACGCACCGTTATGGCCGTGCTGTGATTATACTGATACATTTCTTACCCGCAGTTTAAAAGTTACACCAAACTTCAAAGACTTATAACTTTTTATTTTCAAGAATATGCAATAATTATGTTTTCTGTGCTATTTTAGATGACGTGGATTTCATATAAAATTAATAACAAAAAAATAGTCAAGTACGACATTATTTGATGATTTTAAAATAAATGTTTCATGAATATTTAAATATGTAATTTGTTTTGCAAAAAATGGTGGAGTGTATAAAAAAATATGTAATAATTTTTTACGTATAAGGCACTGGGTGAATTATAATGAATTTTTTATTTAATGACACTGTTTCTTGAAATACAATTTTTACAATATCATCGTCTAAATATAAAACAATATTTCCACCTTTTGATGCAGATGGCTTTTTACTAAAAAGAACATTTGATAAAAATATATTAACAAAAAAGGGTTTATTAACTCGTCAAATAAAAAAATACGAGACGCAAAAGATAAAAAAAAACTATTAAAAAAATAATCAATTTATATTATTAATTAATAGTGGTTGTTATTATTTAATTCCAGTCTGACGTAGTAACGTCAGTAGACAATGCAATCTGATATGATATCTGTGAAAGTACTGAAAAATAAATTAATCTGCTTCAAGTTAGTCATTACCTTGATTTTAACTTTTTACTTTCTTTCGACACACTTTAGGTTCGTTTCTACCAGAGCTGTGGGAGGAAAATGAATGGTGCGAGAAAAGATACTAAATATAGTACTTTAACGAGCTGTTACATAACATAACGCTCCTTTATTCTCGTTTTTTAAGTTTTTATACAATATTTTTATGTAATAACCTTATGTAATAACAAACAATACAAAAACAACCTTTCAGCAAAAACTGCATGAAAGATGGTTGAAGTTTGAGGCAATAATTATTATAAATTATGTAAGAAGCAAAAGTGGACGTGTAGTGGGGATATCTACTATCCCTTTTAATGCTCGCACTGTTAGGGCTGGTGACGTCACAGTTCGCTAATGCGTCACTTTATGTTATTAGACAGATACCATTTCGACTACATTGTTACAGGTTGTATGTTTTCTTAAACATCTTAAAATTTCATTTCCAGCTAGGTTTTGGACGACGTCAATTGTATTATGATTTTTATTTAACCATGATATTTTTTTTATATATACTTAATCTACATTTATGTAACTAATACGAAACTAATGTCTACTTAACTATATACGATCTACAAAAAACGTTTAGGTACAATGTAATATAGATAAAATTAGTGTTTTATATCCATTCAATTTCGCGCGATTTCTATTTTAAAACACTTATTTCTGAATTATGACATACATAATTATACTAACGTCATAAATTGCTATAAGTAACGATGATCAGGGATGAACTCGTTTTCATTTAAGATTTTTAATGGAAATCTTACTTTATTTATAGATTCATGTCTGAGTGTCATTATATAATAAGGACCTTAGTATTATTTAATAGAAATTATAGAAGTATGTCGGTCACATAAATGCCGGAATATGTTCTTGTGAACTGTCCAAAAGTTTGACATGAGAGTCTAAACAAACTAAGATTATTGCAGACAGAAAAATGACCAAGGTGGTAAATTGTTTCCTATTTAAATATAGAATAGAACGTCGAACGGAATAATTAAACAAATACTTTCTTTATAATATTATTATGACATCACAATATTTGCATGTCAATATTTGACTGATTATTAGTGGAGTAAATTGACATGTCAATTTGCGACGAAGTATGATCCTATTTATGACGAACGTGTCAATGAGATTCGAGGCAGACTATTTAAGTTAGAGAGATTCGTGACATAATACGTCTGGTATTTCATGACAACTTAAAGTAATAGATTAATGAAAGTTAGTAGTCTTAGAACTCGGCTTAATTGTGAATATTCTTAAGAGTTGTGGAAAAAATCTTAACATAACATAACATAAGCTCACGCCCGTATCCCCGAAGGAGTAGGCAGAGGCGCACTAGCCAACTAGAACACCCACATTTCGCTGAGCTTAGTTCCGTCCCAGATGTGATAGGGGGCGAGCCTATTGCCATATCGGGCACAAATTCCAGACTCCGGACTGATATGGAAAAATCCAATATCACTTTGCCCGACTCGGGGATCGAACCCGAGACCTCAGAACCGTAGTCGTACCGAAATACCACCACGCCACCGAGGCAGTCCAGGCAGGAAAAAATCTTGGCAATTAAAAAATGATTTATCATGTCAACTTACAAAGAAAAAATGGACATTGACAATAATATTTTTATAAGCAATTTAATAATGGTAATTTTAATTAGATTTATAAGAACAACAGCAAAATTAAGCAGTAGACATCTAAAACTGTAAACAAAATGTAACGAATTTTGAGCATCGCATTTAAAGTTGTGATTATTTTGTGATGCAGTTTAAAAAATCTAAATTATGGCAAGAGAAAATAAGAAAAACTTAAACTTATACTTATTTTACAATAAATGTTTTTAATTACATTGCATTATTAAACTATTGTAAAATAGCAGGTCAGTTTTAAAGCAATTTTTAAATAATATTTTAAAAGGTACTTAAAATGGTTACTTTCTTAAATTAATTAAGTACTGGTATGGAATGTATACGTATGTATATGGTGTTCAATTTTGGAACATATAGGTGTATGTAAAAAATATTTTCAATCAACTTTTTCAAAGCAATGATAAGATAAATACACCCTGTATCAAAAAAATACACAACAAAATATGGCTCATATACATGAAAATTTGAGTATCAGACTAAAATAACTTATGCCCTAAGTAATACACACAATAATTATAATATTTTAATGAAAAAAAGTCAATAATTAATTATAAAGCTCCACAAATACTTTAAATACGTTCAAGGGAATATATTTTTCTAATTACAAAAAACCTCCAATAAAACATATGATAGCTACCACCATAAATAAAACATTTAAACCGTAACCTTATTGTCTCTTAAATAATAAAAAAATCATTTCTTTACAAAAATAAACGATAAATAAAATCTCATATATTTAAAAAAGAATCAAATCCGGTCATTTTAGGGGAATATAGATTTAATTCACTCATCTCCCAACATTATCTATATTTTATGGGCCAAAGACCGGCCATTTTTTAGCATATTTCGAATCGGGTTGTCCGATTTATCGATACTTTTATTTAAAACTTTCTTGCATCGATAAAGAATCACAAAAAAGGTACGTTGTGAATTAAGAGATACGTTGAAAATTAATGATAAGAAGACGCCAAATTGTTACATTTAAAGCACCAGAGTATTAAAAATACAGATAGATTATATAACAAATCTGCAGGTCGATTCTCTAAGGTTTCATTTGTGAAAACAATGTTGCGGCATCGTTGCGGTAACGATGTTTTCATTTTTGTATTCAGCAAGGTACAAAGCGCACGCACTAGCGCTATGCGTGATGACGGCGCTTATGCGAACTAGCTCTCTCGAGTGAGGCGTTTGACATAAATATATGGAAAATGGTATTCTGTAAGAGCCAACAACGTTGAACGCTCCGTCGATCTCAACGATGTGCGCTGCGGGAGCGAGGCGTCGATCGCAACGTTATGGCGTTTCATAGAGAATCGACCTGCTGTATCTCAGAGTGATACAATATTAACTCCTTTTTCCAAAATCCTGTTTTATACATCAATAGATGCACAAAAACCAGATCTTTATAATGGTATAAGATACAAAATATTAAATACATAAATAAATAATTTCTGTATCTTTTAATTAAATTGACCAGTACTGGCTTTATTTTTTTCATTTCCCATTTTCGCCTCTCCTGTAAAATTTGTGTTTTGGCGCTTGATGTATACCTCTGAGGTACAGAAATAAAAAATGTGATTAAAATTATTATTAGGACGGATATATTGCACTATGGAATGTGATATTTATTTATTTTGAAGGTACACCCACAGGACTACATATTAGATTTTACATTACCAATTTTACATTCATGTAGGTACATTTTCTGATATGTTTCATATAATATGTTATGAAAAATACCAATTTTTATATAATATTTAATGTTTATATGTGATATTAAAAATATGAGTACACATAAAATAACATAAAACATGTCATTTTTAAAAACAATTTAAATATACATCTTAAAAATAAAACATACTGTATAATTTTAAGGCGTGTTTCCGAAAAATGATATTTATCATCTAACGTATATATACTTCTACAACACGAATGAGCCGGCTCGACCGGTTGGATACCACTGTCGTTTGTCTCACAGAAAACGGCCGTAAAGTAGACTTTCCATTTAATGAAGTGAGTGAGATTTTCGGTAGTTCAAATTCCCACTTTCTATTCCCGTCCCTTAAGATTAACAACGCACCCATCATTCTTTTGGTATCATGGGGTCTAAGGGCGGTGACATACCATCAGGTGACCCACATGGTCGTTTCTAGTTGATATATAAGTAATATAAAAACATTTTCGCTTTATGTTTATGAATAGTTTGTCACTTTATTCCTTGCTTCGCATTATATTTTTTTATAAGAGGCACTATGTACTTGACATTGCCATAATAAATTTTAGACATATATTTTTCTTTCGTCATTTCTGTAGTTCCAAATTTTACAGTTTGCAAGTAATTTTTGCCAAGCTATCAGGGAAATGTAAAAGCTTATGGTATTTATAGCTCCTATTAAAAATATTTAAGCACTGCTTATCTTTATACCATAGGTTGTCCCTTTCATTTTTCAACAATGGAACGCAAGGAAAAAAGTGACAGGTTATTCTTAACCACTTGCTCAGCTAAAAATGCTGTTATAAGTAAGGCCCTAAAGGTAAAACCGCTCAGTATGTTTCTTTGTAGATCAATTATTATGTTGTCACAATGATCGTTAGACAATGTAGAAAGAAGGTCTTGCTGGAATTTTGGCGGCAATTCCTGCCATTGCGATGCCAGTCAGACGTTCCGGTAGCAAATCGACCGAAAGCCAGCCAACGCGCTCAGACTAAATTTATTCAAATTCACCAATTAACAAGTTTTAATACATAATGTCCATCTATACTGAAGTTTAGTGCATAAAACCACATCACTTTTAAACAACAAACACAATACAATAAATGATATGAACAAACGACTGGCAAAATACAAGGACAAGTGACAAGATACAGTGATAAAAGTCACTCAGGCCAGCTCTTAGTGCTAAGCTTGATTTACATTATGATGAGAAATTATTTATGACATTCGCTGTAGACTCGTATGTTGAATTCTACGAAGGGTATTTGTTCTTGGGTTGGGTAGCAGAGATCCTGGAAAAAAATTATAACGTAATTATTCTTAGATTTATGCGAATGTAATACAATAAATAAAACTAGTTTTTACGGATTCAAATAAATTCAAATTCAAATCATTTATTCTGCAAATAGGATATCTTATATCACTTTTACATGTCAGTTACGAGTATATATTAAAAAATAATGATGACGTAGATTTAAAAATTCTAAATCCTCACTGAATTCGTTTCTTTGACTAAGACTTAGTTGAAGTTCGCTCTGTAGATGTCAGCCTAAGAAAGGTTTTTGGAAATTCATCTTCTTCTTCTTTTAAAAATGATGGCTTTCACGTTTAAGCGATGATTTAGCCAATGTCAAAGTAAATAGAGCAATTATGTTTTCACAATGACCATGAGACCCAGATGTGGATGATGTCAAGGTCCTGCTGGGATTATGGCGGTAATTCATTCCAGTGCGATGCCCCTCAGATGACCTTCACTCGGCGAGTTGACTGAACAAAGCCAGCCAACGCACCAAGCAAAACTCATCAAAGATCACCGGTTAATAAGTTTCCACATTATACTGTCCATCTTCACTGAAGTTTGACGCATTAAACCACATCACTTAAAAACAACAAACATAGCTCTAGAGAATAATATGAAATAATTTTAACAAGCGTCGCCCCCTCTGTCAGACTTCCCGTCAAAATCCCTTGGAAATTCACCTCGGAAGATCGGATCCATTAAAGTTTTTCAATTCAACTTGTAATTACAACTTACCCTAGATATAATATAATGTGACTTGTTAGGGGTGAATCGGGCCCTAATTTTCAGCACTTTTTCTTCGGTACATTCCAATGCCATTTTTATCCCCCAGATATCAGCATCGGGAGAGAGTTTAGGCAATTCTCTGTTGTGCTGGCATATTCTAGAATTGTCAGCGTAGGTACACTGAAGATCACAGAAGCGAAATTCCTTTAATTTTAAGGACCTGTAAAAGCAAATACACATAAATCCTCACGCCTTTATCACTGAAGACGTGCCTACGTACGTTTTATAGTAGAGACTGGCGAACGAGTAGATGGGTCACCTGATGGTAAGTGTACTCCACCGCCCATAGACACCCAAGACACAAAAAGAATCATGGGTAAAAGGTAAAAGGAGGGAATGGAAGGAGAGGGAAATGGGATTAGGAAAGAGAGGGAGGGAATACATAAAAAAGTCTTCACTTGACATAGAAAAGTCTGATCTTGTTGGTCTCGAATCTCCGATACTCGGCTTGGCAGTCCGTTCCACTCCAACTGAGCTATCGTTCATATAGATTACACAAAAGAAACAGCAGCGATAGCTCAGTTGGGAATGGTACGGACTACCGAGACGAGTGTCGGAGGTTCGAGACCTGGAGACCGGGACTTCCAAAATTGAGCATACTCCTCTGACTTTTCCATGTTGAGTGTATTTTCATTGTGAATTATCACTTGCTATAACGGTGAAGGAAAACATCGTGGGGAAACCGGCATACCCGAGAAAATTCTTCATAACAATTTCGAAGGTATGTGAAGTCTACCAACCCGCATTAAGCCAGCGTGGTAGACTAAGGCCTAACCCCTCCCATTAGTAGAGGAGGCCCGTGTCCAGGAGTGGGACAGTAATAGTACAGGGCTGATATTATTATTATTAAAAGAAACTTACCTGAAAGTGAGTTCAATATTCTTGTGACTGAGGCAATTCGACAGCGGCACGGTGACTGTAAAATTGTACGTATTTTCAGCACAAACAATCTCTGAAAACAGCGACATGTTGGTTACAGTCTTGCTGTCTATACCGAAATGAACTGCGCCGCACTCTGAAAAAAAATTAGGTTAATTTTCGACCGACTTCCAAAAAGACAGTCCTCAATTCGTTTGTATTTTTTATGTATGTTATCATATTCTCCTTCAGTAGCCCGAGCACGAAAAACTAATGTAAATGTAAATATATTCGAGTTCGCTGCGCACTGATGACGTTTGGTTAATATTTCATACAAATTTCATAGACGCGCATCGAGTTGAAATACATTTACGGTTGTCAGAAATTTTCCTGCTCAGGCCACTGGTCCTCAATTCGTTTGTATTTTTTGTTATTGGCGATATCTCGGCCAAATGTGAACCGATTTTCAAAATTCTTTTTGTGTTCGATTGAGCTCTCTTAAATATCAATTTATTTCAAGGGCAATCCCATATAAATTTAGTTCCGATTGGTTTTGAAATCGGTCCGTGAAGTTTTTAAACTTGTAATTGTTATTATCTAAGTTTAGGAAAGTGACTACACTGCACCTGATGGTAAGCGTAGTGCAGTCCAAATAATAACAAGGTTAGACATTTTACGGACCGACTTCAAAACTTCTCCATAAGCTCACGCCTGTATCCCCGAAGGTGTAGGCAGAGGCGCACTTGCGCACTAGTACACCCTCATTTCGCCGAGCTTAGTTCCATCCCAGATATGATAGGGGGCGAGCCTATCGCTATATCGGGCAAAAATTCCAAACTCCGGACTGATATGGAAAAATTCAATATAACTTTGCCCGACCCGGGGATCGAACCCGAGACCTCAGAACGACAGTCGTACCGAAATATAACCACGCCACCGAGGCAGTTTTCAAAGTCAAAACTTCTCCGATAGTAACCACACTGAGACCACCCTTGAAATAAGCTCTATCGAACAAAAAAGAAACTTGAAAATCGGTCCATATTTGACGGAGATATCGCGTACATAAAAAAATACAGACGAATTGAGGACCTCCTCCTTTTTTGAAGTGGGTCAAAAAAGAACTTACCATGTCCATTTTCAATTTCTGTAGACTGTTCATTTAGGATCATTTCTTCTGAACTCGACCTTATTTCGTCTTTAGCCTCCCGTCTCGTTCTAAAACTCATGTTCTGCTTATTAGAGTCCAAGAAATTGGACTCTGCGTTTATCTCCCCATTTATTTTGTATTTCAGACTCTCCGTGCTATTTTTTTCTGGGGGTATGATGGGTGATTTGTCTCTTGAAAATTCTAATGGCCTTGAGGTCTCATTCAATTCTTTTTCTGGTTTTGAGCTTTCTAGCGGCTCTTGATTGTCATAAGTTTGAGGTGGATCAGGTACACATGAGGTCTGAAAATAAGTTTAAGATTTATTTTTAGTTCTCGCAAACAAATATACACTAGGGATGCTTACTATTCGATTAAAGGTCGATTCAATATCTGGCGATTTTTAATCAATTTATTTCATTGCAAACTATACAGTAAGTATATACCCAAATTCACATTTTTAATAAAATAATAATTCAGAAAATTATTCTTGTTTTAGTTCCTATTTTCGCCGCGTCATACTCTTTTTTTTTGCCATGCTTTAAATGCGATCTATGCTTTTATCTATATTTTTTTAACAATCATCAGTATCACCTATTATAGAGTATACTTCAAAATCTTACAAGGATTTATGTTTTATTTACTACAAGAGGAAACAAATCGATTCGATATCGATTCGATCCGACATCAATTCAGGCATATCATCAATTATGATCCAAAAAATCGATTCAAACTATAAAATCGTGCGTCCCTAATATGCATTAAAATTAAAATTAATTTTAAAGCGTATCTGCTTCTTATTTCACGCAACAATAACGAAACTGACCAACATTCTTTCTCGACCGAGTTCTAAAAAGGAGGAGGTCCTTAATTCGTAGTGCTTTTTTATGTACCTACTCGATATCTCAGCCAAATGTGGACAGATTTTCAAAATTTATTTATTTATTATTTCTTTTTGTGTTCGATAGAGTTTATTTCAAGGGTAGTTTCATATAAATTTGGTCACGATCGGTAAATTGGAAGTCGGTCAGTTAAGTTTTTAAACTTGTGATTATATAGAGATAGTTTATATGCCATATTATGATATAAAGAGACAAGTTTTTTGAAATGTATTGAGAAAGCCTAAAGGCTAAAGCTGCGAGTAAATACTAGTTAAAATAATTCAGTTTCTTACCAATATGCTTCTAATAATAGAAGATATGTATACAAAATCCTATGAGCAGCATGGATAAAAAAAACACAATTACATTTTTTGGACACCTTAGCGTATAGAATTTGGTTAGCCCCATAATTTGGTTATGGCATTTTGGACACTAAAGGGTAGGGAAGTGCGAGGGCATTGGATTTTTCAGTATCAGCCCGGAGTCTGGAATTTGTGCCTGATATGGCGATAGGCTCGCCTATCATATCTGGGACGGAACTAAGCTCAGCGAAATGTTGGTGTTCTGGTTCGCTAATACACTTCTGTCTACACTTTCGAGGATACAGATTGAGCTTATGTAAATAATAAACTCCTCTACTAATGTGAGGGGTTAGGCCTTAGTCTACCACGCTGGCCTAATCCGGGTTGGTACACTTCACATACCTTCGAAATTCTTGTGGAAAAATTCTCGGGTATGCAGGTTTCCTTACGATGTTTTCCTTCGCCGTTAAAGCAAGCTATAATTCACAATGAAAATACAGTTAACATGGAAAAGTCAGAGGTGTATGCTCTTTTTTGTGGTTGGTCTCGATCCTCCGACACTTGTCTCGGCAGTCCGTACCATTCCCAACTGAGCTATCGCTGCTACAATGCTTTGCTTTCTCATTGTGGCCTGAGACATTGGCTAAATAAAGTTTCTTTCTTTCTATCTTTCCTTATATACTGATTTCTTAAGTTTACGCGAATGTTATACATTGAAATAAAGCTATTTTTACGGATTCTATCGCGATCTGGTTTTAATTTCTATCCCCGAGGTTTAAAAATGAAGGTAGATATTGCAACACAAACTTTTTTGGACAAAGGACACCTCAGTCCGACCCGTGACCACGAAGACTAGCAGCCTTCGAAACATCGGGAATAAAAATTAAAACCAAATCGTGATAGAATCCGTAAAAATAGTTTTATTACAATATCCTTCTTTATACATACATACATAGACTCACGCCTTTTTCCCATAGGGGTAGGCAGAGACAACGGATTTCCATTTGCTACGATCCTTACACACCTCTTTCGCCTCACCTCACATCTTTCTTTATGTCTATCTTTCTTTCAATAATACGCACCTGACAATCTGAGTCAAGCTCATTATTGTTGTTAGCTGAGAACGCACATCGTCCTCCGACGATGTCCAATTTCTTCATTATTGAAATATGCTTTTCACTCTGAGGAGCTGCAGTTTGCAATGTATCTGAAAAACCAATTAAAATAGATTTTTTCATTGCACAGACTGGCAAACGATCAGGTGGGTCACCTGCAGGGTTACCACCACCTCTTATAGCAGTATTATTATAATCGTTCTTCGTTTTTTTGTATGGGAATCGGTACAAGTAAGATTATAATAATACTGCTATAAGAGGTGTTGGAACCCCCCTTATGGTAAGTGATCTTCACCGCCCATAGACACAAAAAGAATCATGGGTGTTCCAACCTAAAAGGAGAGGGATTGGAAAAGGGAGGGGATGGATTGGGTCACCGGAGATCTCACTCACCGAAGGAAACGCAACAGCAAACTGCTACTTTACGTCGGTTTTCTGTGAGACAGTAGTATCAAGTAGTATCGAGCCGGCCCATTCATGCTGTAGACGTTACTTTCTACAGCGTGGCTTTACCACTCAAAAACTCTGCGGTAGACTACAATGGTTCTCTCGAGAGGTTGCGGCATGACTTGATGCTTGGTTGGGTCGGGTATGGGGGTATCCCTGTATCTACATCGGTCATCCGCCTGTCTTGTCGCAAGCCCCTCGATTTGCTTCTTCCCTCTTCGAATTCGGAGTGTGAGGAAGCATAAATAGGCCGGCATGATTCTGGCGACCTTTGATTAACCCATTGTTTGTCAGTGGTCGCTAGTTTTCAAAAAAGGAGAAGGTCCTCAATTCGACTGTATTTGTATATGTTGCCCGATATCACCGCCAAATGTGGACCGATTTTCAAAATTCTTTTTGTGTTCGTTAGAGCTTATTCCAAGGGTGGTCCCATATAAATTTGATCACGATCGGATACATTTTGAAGTCGGTCCGTTAAGTTTTTAATTTTTGGACTGCACTTCGCTTACCATCAGATCTGCCGTCCTCAAGCTAAAATTTGTTGAGTAATAAACCTAATTTTGAGATGTCTCCAAAAAACGTGGAAAGTATTATCCTTAGAGGTTTATTAGAGCATGGCTTTTCGATCGACTTCCAGAAAGGAGGAGGTCCTCAATTCGTCTGTATTTTTTATGTATGTTACGCGATATCTCTGCCAAATATGGACCGAGTTTCAAAATTCTTTTTGTGATCGATCGAGCTTTTTTCAAGGGTGGTCTCCTATAATTTGGTTACGATTTGAAGTCGTTCCGTTAAGTTTTTAAACTTGTGATTCTATGTTTAATATACTTAATAACTTATGTACTTCAAGATGAAAAATAATCATAAGTCTATGAAATCTCTAGGGACCATATTTTCTACGTTTTTGGAGACATCTTAACGGCATTTTAGCTTAAGGAAGGCACAAATGCAGTGTCGTTAGTCACGTTGCCGTGCCCAGATAAAAAAATGAAGTACTTACTGATAAGGCTGCTGACATAATTTCTGGTGGGATGTAGGGTGGTAGAGACAATAAGTGGTTCCGTAGGGGGTGTGGTAGTGAAATCTGATGTCGTTTTGTGAGGACCTTTCTCTGTAACAAAAGTGACAGCTCAGTTGGGACTGCACTGCTAAGAACAGTGTAGCAGGTTCAAGACCAAAAGCATGCACCAACGATTTTATGAGTATGTTCTTTCTACCTGCCCTTATTCCACTTTAATGTGGGGTCGGCGCAACACACTTTTTCAAGCATGTTGCAGAAGGGATTTAGCTAAATTTTTACGGCTGCCTGCCTGACGTCAACCCCCTCTGAGGGATCTAGTCCCGGGCAAATTAAATTAGAAAATTCGCTTTTCACGACCTGTGAATCGAACCCATGACCTCTAAATTAAAAAATTCGCTTTGCACGGGAATCGAACCCACGACCTAACGGTCCACAGCCCATATGTGCTGTCACTAGATCGTGGAGGCGACTATTTATTTTTGTCATATCAAATAAAAGTAATTTATTTTCTTGAATTATTTTTCTTCCCTTTTCCCATCAATTAGGGGTTATGCAACACATGTGACAGAAATAAGGTTAATAAATGTGCCAGATGGCCTTCTGTCTACCCTTTTGGTATAACAGGCGTGAGTATATGTACCCTTACCTTTCACAGATTTCTTCGCTTGTGGCGACGGCTTTGAACTCTGCAAGACATAAAAATATTTGGTTGAATTTCGGACGATTTTAATTTATTTTTAGCTACGGACGTAAAGAAAAAGGACACCATCTCAGCTGTAGCTAAACGGACGCCACAGAGAAGCCACGCACACAAACGCGCCTGTACAAAAGTGGTCTACACACACACGCCATTACGTGTCAATAGATCGAATGGGCCGAAAACTCTACTCTCTCTCTCTCTCTCTTTCAATCTCCCTAGCGCTCCGTCCATCTTTTTTTACGTCCATGCTTAGAGCAATAAAAAGAGCCATGCTGTCAGTTATGTCCACAGTACGAATGGGCCAACTCGACTGGTTTGATACCACTGCCTCAAAACTGACGTAAATTCGCAGCTTGTCGCTTCGTACGGTGAGTGAGACTTCCGCTGACTCAAATCCCACCATAAAAAGGTGAGGGGTCCCCTTTCCAATCCCTTTTTCCCTCCTTTAAGGTTCGCAAAGTATTCATAATTCTTCTAGTATCATGGGTGACCATGGGCGGTGGAGATCACTTACCATCTAGTGACGCACCTGCTCGTTTGCCAGTCTCTGGTATAAAAAAATACAATTAAAGGCTATATTTACCGGTATATGGTTATGATCGGGGGGTGCTCCTGTTGATTTGCCATAATGGGGGTGGTTTAGGAATTTCCCATACACCTGCGACTCCTTCATAGATATCAACTCTTGATGCTCTCGGAAGTACAGAGCTGACATCACTACGAGACTGAAAAAAATATCAGCATCATAATTATCACCATAATCATCATCATTATCATCATCATCATCGTCATCACCAACACCAACATCATCATCATCATCATCATCATCATCGTTATCATCACCAATACGATTGGCGTGAGATTGGACCGACTTTCACAAAAGGAGGAGGTCCTCAATTCGTCTGTATTTTTTTTTAATGTATGTTACTCGATATCTTCGCCAAATGTGGACCGATTTTCAAAATTCGTTTTGTGTTCAATAGAGCTTATTTCAAGGGTGGTCCCCAAAGACTTCTATGTATACTACTAGACTGGCTGTTCGGTACATAGAATGTGCGCACTAAGTCTCTGTTAATCGACCTCAACTCACTATACAAATCTGCTCTTTTCCTTAGCCGTGAAACGTCAAACACTCGCCGTCATGTTTCACAATTATTCTTCGAAACAGCTTGTCTAGTAAATACATAGAAGTCTTTGGGTGGTCCCATATAAATTTGGTCACGATCGGTACATTGGAAGTGGGTCTTTAAGTTTTTAAACTTGTGATTTTTTCTTTCTTTTGTTCTGTCTTTCATGTATACAATAATATACAATATCACTCAAATGAAACTACGCCATTGCTTAAATACTCAAACACTCACCATATGGCCATAATAAAAATAAGTATAGTGATAACAATCTGCAAAAACTTATTCGAAATCAATTCGCTGCTGGCATCTCCATAATTTTTTCCACAACAAAACCGCAGTCTGGTATTGCCATACGAAAAATCATCGTCACTCCTCAGCCATAGACAAGTGTCCTTCTTCTTCGACAACGTACTAAAATTCTCCTCTGTTAACTTCTTTGAATCAATATAGTTCGGATTATCCAAATTTTCTAGATTTTCCATATTTTCGGGTTTTTTGGAATGATACCTGACACACGTTTTATTATAATTGTAGTATTTTCCGTATTTTGAGTAATTTCCGTGGCAATTTTTGCACTGTTTTCGGGTGTATTTTGGGGAGTTGTGATTCATTTTGTGGCAACACTCATGCTTGCGGATGCTTCTCGCGATGTCTCTGATTTGGTCT
Source organism: Clanis bilineata (assembly GCA_036417725.1). Lineage (NCBI taxonomy): Eukaryota > Metazoa > Arthropoda > Insecta > Lepidoptera > Sphingidae > Clanis > Clanis bilineata. The sequence continues at coordinate 4,287,541 of CM071165.1, forward strand.
ATGGATACGTTGTCGTTGTAGAGGGATTTTGATGAATTAGACATGGCGGAGTAGCGGGAATCTGAAATAGATATAAATAAATAATCAACCTGAATTAAATGAAAACTTTGGTCTAGTGTATATTGCCTATGAACCGGGAGGTCCTGGATTCGATTCCCACGACTGGATCCTTCAGATGTAGGTTGACGTCAGGCAGGCAGCCGGTCATAAAAACTAAGCCAATTCATTCTGCAACATGCTTAAAAAATGTGTTGCGCCAACCCCACATTAAGGAGGGATAAGGGCAGGTAGAAAGAAAGGTATTTAATATAATTGCTCACCATTGCTCACACTAGACCGAGAGCTATCTCTTCTCTGCAGTACACTGATCTTGCATAACTTTTTATTAATCTTCTCCAGTTGGTCTATACGTGACTCCAAGTTACCCGTCACTTTGCATAACTCCTTCACAGCGCCTAGATTCTCCATGAATATGCGGTCCTGGTGGAGAATATAATATTACTTGATTGTCTATTTATAGACCGAGATCCAGCTGCAAGATTACTACGTTCATAAAGTATGTAGTCAAAATCAAATTATTATGGTAATTATAAATGGGGGAATCTATTTTTGCCAAGGTGCCAATCAAAATTTGCCCGCGAGTATTTTTAATTAATATTATTTTAGTTAAAAAATACTCACGCAATATCACTAGGCCACCGAGGCAGTCAGAACATGGTTAAAAATATGAACAGCAGTAGCACCGAGCTATTATTATATTTTTTAATAGTTTTCATCACCAGCAGGTCGATTCTCTAAGAAACGCCACAACGTTGCGATCAACGCCTCGCTCCCGCAGCGCACATCGTTGAGATCGACGGAGCGTTTAACGTTGTTGGTCTTAAAATACCATTTTCCATACATTTATGACAAACGCCTCGCTCGAGAGAGCTAGTTCGCATAAGCGCCGTCATCACGCATAGCGCTAGTGCGTGCGCTTTGTCTTGCTGAATACAAAAATGAAAACCATCGTTGCCGCAACGATGCCGCAACGTTGTTTTCACAAATGAACATAACATAAACATAAGCTCACGTCTGTATCCCAAAAGGGGTAGGCAGATGCGCACTAGCGAACTAGAACACCCACATTTTGCAACATTGAACCTTAGAGAATTGACATGCAGGTGGGGTTACCTGGCTGCTGGGCTATACCGACCTTGTTGACGACGAGGAACTTGGGTATGGTGTCGCCGTTGGGCAGCGTGACGTCGCCGGCCTCGCGCACCGCGTCGGGCAGCACGGAGCGCACCTCCTGCGCGAGCACGCCGGTGTCGCGAGCTGGTGCCGCGCCGCGCGGGTCGTACCCTAGCAGCCCGGAGTGCGCCGCGAACGTGGCGTCGTACGCGAACCTAAACATTATGCCCCCTACCATCAATATATTATACCCTAGATGACAGTTCTTTGCAAATATCCTCCTAAAAAGTGGTCTCAGAAATAAAACAAAGAAAAAGATCACAAGTTGTAATTAAATCAACACAAATATAACCCTAAGCACGTGTTATAAAGCAGGTTTTTAAACGAAATGAGCAAGCGTTCTTTAATTTGAATTTTGAAATTTAGAATTCTATCAACGTCCGACTGTAGGCAAAACGAGTGCTTAAGCACTTCTTTGCTGTCCCATTTTCCGAGCGTCAACTGTGCATCTAGGTAAATAATATATCGATGCCTCCTACTTATAAAAACAGTTTAACTGAGCAAATGTGAAAAAAAGCCTGTCCCTTTTATTTTCAAACAATGTGACACAAGGAAAAAAGCGACAGGCTATTCTTAGCCATTTGTTCAGCTAAACTGTAAATAAATAAGGCCCATTATACACTTTAGACTGTTTTCATTGAAACATAATGGGCCTTACTTATAAAACATTTTAGCTGAGCAAACGGTTAAGGTGACTCTCGTTCTTCTACGGATCTCCTCATTTCTGATTTGATCACGTAGAGAAATACCGAGCATATCCCTCTCCATAGCGCGCTGCGATGCATGCCGCTTCCAACAGGTCGATCTGGAAATATTGGGGGAGGCCTATGTTCAGCAGTGGACGTCCTATGGCTGATGATGATGATGATGATAATAAAACGGTTAAGGATCTTCTTCAACTTTTTTTAAATAATGGCTTCCACGCATATGCGATGATTTAGCCAATGTCAAGGTAAATAGAGCAATTATGTTTTCACAATGACCATGAGACCCAGATGTGGATGATGTCGAGGCTCTGCTGGAATTGTGGCGGCAATTGCTTCCAGTGCGATGCCCCTCAGATGATCTTCACCCGGCGAATCGGCCGAACAAAGCCAGTCAACGCACCAAGCAAAACTCATCGAAGATCACCGGTTAAAAATATTGTGGTTAAATGGTTACACCGGGTACAACCGGTTAAATGGATAAGAGCAAATGAAAGAAGGAGCTGTATAGATATATGTACTTACTTGACAACCCGTATGCTCTGAACATTTCGTAGTTGTTGTGCCGTGTCCAGTTCCTCTATATTATGTTTCGCTCTCGCGTCTGATGGATGGAGTATGTGCCCCATGACCTTAAGGTTACCTGAAGAAGGAATAAAAATTTTACACTAGACATTCAAGTTGACTGGTTGTGAATCGAAAATGACATCAGAGGGGTTACCACCACTTATAGCAGTATTATTATAGTCTTACTTGTACCGAGTCCCATACAAAAAAAATGAAGTAAGATTATAATAATACTGCTATAAGAGGTGGTGGTAACCCCACAGATGGTGTCATCAAATTGGTAGAAACGCGATATACTCTTTTATTGGAAGTGGCAGGTTAAGGTAACTTATACAGTGACACACACATCTTCGTCTTTATCTAAATTCAACACCTTCATATTTCTTTAGTCATTATGAGTGTCCAGTGTTAATGATTAACTATCAGCTGGATTACATCCTACCAGCTTCCACCTAGGTTCGGCATTAAGGATTATCTTATTGACTTCCGAAGGGAGACAAGCAGAAGATTCATCTGAGACAATTGGTTACCTTTACCAATAGAATTGGGAAGTGCTTGGAGTATAGGCAAGCTACTGAGATATGATATGGTAGACTAGACTATTTTGGACAGCATCAGTTCATCAAAAATGCTCAATTTGGTAGAACAATGCCGACCCAAAGTTTCACAGAAAACTGACGTAAATTATCAAAATATTGTGGTTATTTTTAGTAGAAATTTTAGTATTTACATAATCATGCAAAAAAGACAGAAAAAGTGTAACTCTCCCAGATTACTAACCACTTACAGGAGTTGTAAAATCATGGTAAAATGGGGGGGGGGGGAGGTTTAAAGCTCTGATCAACCAGTATTCACTTACCATTAACAACACAAGACTCGTCAGGTCTGTCAGTGTTGATACCAACTCTTCCGTTGAAATGAACGCTGTTCTCTGATACTCCTCGCTGCCACCAACTCTCGGTGCAGTCTGATTCGAATTGTCCAGGGTTCGATGCCTGGAAAGGACGGTACATTGTAAGATTCCAGTTAGTTATTTTGGAACATAGACATAATAAGTACATGTATCTTTTAAGATGTAGACAGAGATGCAAGTGAATTATCCCTTTGCATTAGCGCCAAACCATATGGGACATTAATATCAATCTAGGGAAGCTGTGAAACAAGACGCCGCGCCGTGGGTTCGATTCCCAGTTTGTGTGTTTTGTACTTCAACAGTCTTGTGTTCGAGACGGTTGGGTGTGTTTATTTTAAAAACTGAATTTAAACCTTAGTCACTGAAATAAAACTATGTAATTTAACCCGCGTCTCCAACAATCGTTTTTTCGAAACAAAATACCTAAACAAAACAATGTTTTTCATTGTCTCCTGCTTATGGAATTGACATAATCACAAGTTTAAAAACTTAATGGATCGACTTCAAATCCGATCGTGACCATTTAAATGGGACCCCCCTTGAAATAAGCTCTATCGAACTCAAAAATAATTTTGAAAATCGGTCCACATTTGGCGGAGATATCGCGTAACATACATAAAAAAACAGACGAATTGAGGACCTTCTCCTTTTTGGAAGTCGGTCGAAAGACAAAAAAAATGTAGAAATACCATGTTTTGTGTAGGCGTTTTGTGTAATGTTTTAGTGCAGGAGACGCGCCTTTAGACTGACCCTGACAATAATCAGATCACTGGCATGCGCTATCACCACGTGGTTATTTTATTTGAATTTCAAACTTACATACTATAAAATAAGAAATATATTAGACTAACCCTGACAATAATCCGATCACTGGCATGCGCTACCACCACGTGGTTATTTTATTTGAATTTCAAACTTAAGTACAAACGAATAAAGACTATAATAAGATTGACCCTTTTTTTTTTTTTTTTTTGTTTACGCGGGGAAAACGATTTATCGCTACCAATCCACGTCGGGGGAAAGTGGAATGGTTATGTTGGACTCGCCGGTCTTACGACCCAACGTTAAGCCACCTGGGAAAGATGGTTAACATCCAGGTAACCGCTGGGCCGAGTCCCTAACACTATTTACACCCTATACCGAAAATACCAACCAAAACCCCGCGATGGCCCTCATCAGCGCATTAAGGACGGCTCCGGGTTTCCCAAGACGAGAAGCGCCTCAGCTTCAGCCGGAGCCACCCTTGCTCGGCGCCGCATTGCGGCCCATCTCTTATTATAGAAGGAGCTCAGACGCCCCCTACACCAATAAACGCCGTCGGCGTCAATGAAAGCGACGAGGCCATCCACACGTCCAAGTATCAATCTGAGGGTCGCATTATAAAGGCGCTAGAGACAGCCCCCGCTGAGCGCCTGCGACCCCTGATAGATAACCCCTATTAGTCGCCTCTTACGACAGGCAGGGGATATCGTGGCGGGATTCTCTAAACGCCCCCATGCCACAGGGCGGGAGACGCCGGTTAGTCGTCACTCCGGCGTCTCCTACGTCTCCTTTGACGGCGGAAGGGATCGGATAGTTCCCGATCCCTCTCAGCACTCTCCTTCTGGGAGATGACCCTCTCACAAAAGGTGGCCACCGCTCGCCAAGACCTCTCGCTGTCGACCATGGCTGATACTACAGCCGGCAGCGAGAGGTCCCCCCCGACGATTGCCACGAGAGCGCTGCGCTCTTCATCCCAGGCTGGACATACCTCCAACGTATGTTGGGCCGTATCTTGCGGGCAGTTGTCACAATGGTGACACACGGCCGACCGCTCCTTGCGGACTACTCGACACAGGTACTCACTAAAGCAACCGTGGTCCGTGAGCACCTGTGTCAATCGAAACGTCGCTGCACCGTGGCGCCTGTCTAACCATTTCTGGAATACAGGACGCACCGCCGCAACGGCCCGGTGACCTGCTGAAGGATTCTCCAGCCTGAGACGCCACTCCTCCACGGCGGCTCTACGGAAGGAGCCACGTATGGCATCTACTTCTCTTAGAGCCGGTCTCTCCCCACGACTGACCGCAGCCTCCCGCCAATGAAATGTGGCGGACAAGGCTTTTGCGTCCAATTCCCAGGGAAGAGAACCAGCTAAAACACAGGCCGCCTCGTGCGATACCGTGCGGTAGCCTCTGATCACGCGCTGCGCCACTACACGCTGCGGCCTACGCAGGAGAGCGGCGCATCGCCCGCCCAGAGACTCCGCCCAAACGGGACAGCCGTATAGGGCCATTGATCGCACGACACCAAGATATAGGTTACGGCAAGAGATGCCAGGACCCTCCAGATTCGGCAAAAGGTTTCCAAGTGCGCCCGCTGCCCGGGACACTCTTGGAACCAATGTTTCAAAATGGGCGCGGAAATTCCATCGGCCATCGAGCACTAAGCCAAGATATTTCATCTTACGGCCGATGGGAATCCGCACCCCCTCCACAACTATGTGGGCATCGGTGGCCGGTCCTCTTCGAGGCCCATGAAAACAGATGGCCTCGGTTTTGTGTACAGCCACCGATAAACCCAGCCGCCGAATGCGGTTAACCACATAGGTGGTGCTGGCAACGGCGAGCGTTACTGCCTCCTGGAAGGTCCTGCCAGACGCTGTAATCAGCGTATCGTCGGCGTAGCATGTAACGCCAACGTCCCGGAAGTCAGTACCACGAAGTACCCAGTCGTAACCAATGTTCCACAGGAGAGGGCCGAGGACGGAACCCTGCGGAACACCACAAACCATTTGTCTGCTTTGCCACCCGTCGGCGCCCGGATACACTACCTGTCTGTGAGACAGGTACGAGTGCACCAGACGCCGAAGATACAGTGGGACTACGTGGTATCTCAATGCTTCTTCAACGCAGGCCCAAGGAAGGCTATTGAACGCATTAGCGATGTCTAAGGACACCGCCAATACCACTCTGCCCTGAGCTACTGCGTTCTCCGCGTGCACCTTCACCCGCAAAATCGCGTGTATAGTTGATCGGCCTCTCCGAAAGCCATATTGGCAATCAGATAAGTTTGGACCAGCGCTCTCGAGATGCCCGACGAGGCGAGCATGAATAATACGCTCGAAGATTTTACAAACCTCGTCGAGCAACACGATGGGCCGGTAGGCCGACGGCGATTCTGCGGGTCGGCCCTCCTTCTTGAGCAGGACTAGTTTTCCGGTTTTCCAACGTGATGGAAAGACGCCCTGCTCGAGGCACGCGGAAAAGAGGCTGCGGAGCCTCGGCCCCAAATATTCGATGGCTGGTACCCAGATACGTCCGGGAACGCCATCGAGTCCCGGGGCCGTGTTTTTGCTCCGCAGTCGAAGCACTGTCACATTGAGCTCCGCACGTGAAACCTCCGGAATTTCTCTTACCGTACTCATATCTGGCGATAGCTCCAATCTTTGTGGAGCCATCGGTGGAGGAGTGGTCTCTGTAGTAGCCGGGAACAAAGTCGCGACTACATTCCTCAGCAGTTCTGGTTGGAGACTCTCTGTCAATGGGGGCGCCGCCGAGCGAAGTTTGTTCATCGCTAAGCGGTAAGGTCGCCCCCATGGGTCATTATTAAGAGTCTCCAAGAACTCCTTCCTAGCCGCGACCTTTGCTCTCCTGAATAATAAGATTGACCCTGACAATAATCAGATCACTCGCATGCGCTATCACCATTTGGTTATTTTATTTGAATTTCAAACTTAAGTACTAACGAATAAGAATTACATTAGACTGACCCTGACAATAATCCGATAACTGGCATGTGCTATCGGCACGTGATTATTTCATTTCAATTTCAAACTTAAATACTAACGAATAAAGACTATAATTAAACTGACCCTGATAATAATCCGATCACTGGCATGGGCTATCACCACGTGGTTATTTTATTCGAATTTCAAACTTAGGTACTAACGAATAAGAACTATATTAGACTGACCCTGACAATAATCCGATAACTGGCATGTGCTATCAGCACGTGATTATTTCATTTCAATTTCAAACGTAAGGACTATCGAATAAAGACTATAATTAAACTGACCCTGACAATGATCCGATCACTGGCATGCGCTACCACCATATGTTCGGCATGGGGGGTGTGCGCCCTCAATGCCACCACCAACTGAAAGTGGCGTTGGTCCGGATTCGGCCTGCCCTTCTTCCTCATGTTATTATTCGTGGTCTCCGCGAAGTGTAGCCTGCCGACGGTCACTTTCGCACCATCTCGACGGATCTCCACACTAAAAAAATAATTTATGAGGCACCGGTGATAGAAAGAAATAAACTTTATTCCGCCAATGTCTCAGCCCTCAGGCAACAATGATTGTGAGGGAACAAAAATATGACAGAATATGTAGCACTAAGAGATAACAACCGTAATGAACAAACAACAACGGTAAGTGGTCACGTAATGTAAAATTGTCTTTCCAACACATGATATATGCTCAAGCCTGTATCCCCCCAAGGGGTAGGTAAAGGCGCACTATCGAACTAGAACACCCACATTTCGCCGAGCTTAGTTTCGAGCCTATCGCCATATCGGGCACAAATTCGAGACTCCGGGCTAATATGGAAAAATCCATTATCACTTTGCCGACCCGGGGATCGAACCCGAGACAAGACGGTAGACGTACCAAAATACAACCACGCCACCGAGGCAGTCTTTCTCTCCAAATTGAAACTTAATTGCTTAGATGATTTATATAGCAGAGACTGACAAAAGAGAAGCGAGTTACCTGATGGTTGGTGATCTTCACCGCCCATAAACACCCACGACACCCAAAATAATCATGGGTAACGTACCCAATCTTAGGGAAGGGGAATAGGGACCGAAAAGAAGAAGGGTAATTGGGCCATCAGAAATCGCACTCACCGAACGAAACGCAATAGCGAGCTCCCATTTTACGTCAGTTTTCTTCAAGACAGTAGTATCAAACCAGTCGAACCGGCCTATTCGTGCTGTAGACGTTACTGTCTACAGCGTGGATCTACCACTCAAGTGGATATTCATCCTGTTTTCTTAAGTTTACGCGAATATTATACATTGAAATAAAACTATTTTTAAAAAATCCAGTTTTAATTTTTTTGGAATAAAAATTAAAACCTAATCGTGATAGAATCCGTAAAAATAGTTTTATTTCAATGGATATTCATCATCATCATCACTCACAGGACGTTCACTGCTGAACATAGGCCTCCCCAAAAGCACGTAATTATTAGGTAGGTAGTTAAAACTAACTTACTGGACTGAGAATTGACTAATTAAATTATTAAATAACGGGACTGGATCCCTCAGAGGGGTTGACGTCAGGCAGGCAGGCGGTCGTAAAAACTTTGCCAATCGTTTCTGCAACATGCTTGAAAAAGTGTGTTGCACCGACCCACATTAAGATGAGATAAAGGTAAATATATCTTTGGAGGGGGCCTATGTCCAGCAGCGGACGTCCTATGGCTGTTTATGATGATGATGATAAAGGTAAGGAGCTGATAAAGGTCGCAGGAAGTCGCTGGATGCAGGTCGCTTCCAACAGGTCGATCTGAAAATCTTTGGGGGAGGCCTATGTCCAGCAGCGGACATCCTGCGGCTGATAATGATGAAGGACAGGTAGAAAGAAAGAGTTGAAATTAACTCACGGCACTGGGTGGAATGGCTTCTTTGTTCTGTCAGACTGACTCTGCTCTACTCTGACTTCCTGGGTTGGGTCTTCAGCCTGAAACAAATATAGTGATCAAATAATCGGTCAGTGGTCGCCTTTTTGGTCTAGGGTCGTCTCCTTGGTCTAGTGGCAGCATATATGGACTGTGGACCGGGAGGTTGTGGGTTTGATTCCCAGTGCAAAGCGAATTTTCTAATCTAATTTGCCCGGGACTGAGGCTGAAATCTATAGTTCTTACTTAAGTCTTGTACGAAAGTCGACTCGGCGTAGTCGTCTTTGGAGTGAACTAAGCGAAAGTCAACTTTTGCGTATTTATAGTTCGAACTCGAACTCAGGCTAGCCATAGTTTGACTTAGCATAGTCTACTCAGACGTTATCGGTTTCACGCAGTTCCTTTGACAAAAGAAACGTAAGATTTTTATATATTTACAGGAGACGCGCCTTTATATTTGTAGGTTGTAAAGGAACGTATTACGTAATTAACAGCTGACAAAATGGCTGACGCTCTTTGAAATGTCAAGTGAAAAACAAACCGCATTATACATAAATCGTCTTATAATCCTTTCAGCAACATGCTTGAAAAAGTTTGCTACGCCGACCCCACATTAAGGTGGTATAAGGGCAGGTAGAAGAAAGAATAAACATGAATCGTCATCATTTAGTCAAAACATGGATTTATTATTTATCACTATTGTTGGCAAAATCATTAATATTTTGAAGAAGGCCATAATTTTTAAAGTAAGAAGAAACAAGATGATGATGATGAAAACATGATGACATAAAAAAAGCATTCTAAGCTCTAAAATGATGAAGTAAAGTGTAAACCACCAAGAGAATTACAAGGGCTCAAATATGCCAGGAGTCACAATCAGGTGAGTGAGTGAGGTGATCGACTCTGTCATACCTATTCCTAGAGCTCTAGCTAATCCACTGCCATTATTTCATATTAATATATTGACAAAAGTGTTATTAATTTATGAAAATTGTAAAACGGGGATTTTGTATTTTGGAGACTGTTTACTAGCAAATTGTCTGTCTGTCTGTTTGTTTACTAGCAGCCCATGTAGAGTATAAATTGCATCTCAGTCAGCCAGCAAGCCCAAAGCAAAACCATGCCTTATTAACATTTCCTGCCAGCGGTAAACTGTTGAGGCATTACCATCTGGGTACCATCTGAGTGGTTAACCTGCCAGGCAAGCTTATTGTCAGCTAGACCATGCAAATTGCCATTGTGGTGATCTGCTGATTAATAATGGAAGATCTGAGGGAAACTCTGTCTGATATTTATTTCTTCTGTTTCAGAAATAACATTTTGAAGTTATTAAATTTTCACACATGCAACCAACTGCGGAACAAGTTATCAAACACAAGCAATATTACAGTAGTTTGTGCAGTAGGTATATTGCACAATAGTTGAGAATACCATTTATGTACTGTGTGGATTGAAAGAGGAAATAATAACGTGGATTGAGAAAGGAATGTTGCGGTGGTTTGGGCATGTAGAAAGGATGGATGAAAGGAGGCTGACAAAGCAAATATATATGGCAAGTGTGAATGGTAGAGGTGGAAGGGGAAGACCTCATCGAACATTCTCTGACCAAGTCAGAGATTTACTCGAGAAAGGTCAAGTTAAAAGTACCCTAAACCGACGTGCATGCATGAAGAATGTAATGAGACTGAATGAGGCGAAAGAGGTGTATAAGCATCGTAGCAAATGGAAATCCGTTGTCTCTGCCTACCCCTATGGGAAAAAGGCGTGAGTCTATGTATGTATGTATGTATGCTCAAATAAACAAAGGTTTATATCAGAGATTGTAATAAATAAATATTATTCATGATAATTATTATTTTACTAGCTGACCCGGCGAACTTCGTACCGCCTTACAGTTAATGAATGTCGTGTTACTTGTATTAATATATATTAATATAGATAGAAACATAAAAGTAGTTTATTATGATGAATGATGATGAATACATACCGAATGAGAATAAAAATTAAGAAAATAATAATAATTAAGTACTTCAAACACATGTCAAAAAAAAAATATTGAACACTATGTTTTGCAGATTGGGATACACTCGGATTAATTCATTAATGGTATTTTCATCCAAGCACCTTGTGGTAAACGACATTCTTTGTTTTTTGGTCAGGCACAAGAACAAATAAAGCGGATGGTTTGCCGACACGTGAGCATGCCACGTACAATTGACCATGAGAAAAACATGTATTTTCCAGATTGAGGCCACAAATAGTAAGGATTGGCCCTGTGATTTGTTGATCGTCATGGCGAAGGCAAGACGAATCGGGAATTGAATTCGTTTAAACTCAAAGAGAATATCCGTTGGGATCATCGGAATCCTTGGAATAAGAACTTCCTCATCTTTAAATTTTCCTTTAAGTATTGACGCGTGAATCACATTGCTCATCAGTTTTCTTATCACTAAACGCGTTCCATTGCACAGTTTTGGTTGGTTTAAATTTCTAAGCATGATAACTACCGAGCCAACCTTCAGTTGTAAATTGTGCGGTGGTAAACCAGGCACATCCAAGGAGTTTAAAAATTCAGTTGGATAATTAGTGGCTTCTTCTTCGTTTGTTACACAGTCGATAGATTTGAATGAATGCAGAGTACCTTCGATTTGATTTTGAATTTTAAAATTGAGGTCATCTACATATTTATTTTTAGTGGCCAAAATTGCTCGCTCACTTAACCATTTAGTATTTTTGTGGTTAGCAATGATATCCGAGAATACTTTGTTAATACGCTCGTCCTTTGATGAGACGAAATTGCAAAAATTTGAAGGAAATGAAATCAAACCGCTCGATTCGTCAACAGGAACACGGCCATTACTGTTGAAAATGAAAATGTCGTGATTCTAGTGTTTCGCCGTAAAGCAGGGAGCTTAATTGCTCTGGTGGCGGGACCAATAATGGCAATTTCACTTTACCACTAAGGCAGCACATACCAGGCGTTTCACCAGCAAACTTCAATGCGCCACAATACTGGCAAGCAACGTCCATTGGACCAATGCAAACTAAACGATGCAAGCTGTAGTCGATGGTGCAATCATATAGAAACGCTGCTCGATTCAAATCAGTACTTGAACCATTTCTTCTTGCACTTCGAAGATTATTCCTCTGTTCATCTGTACGATAAGCTCGACGATTTCTCGTTTCCAACCTAGCCGTTTCACGGGCTGCCTCTCTTTGCTCTTGTGTTTGAGAAGCACGAATTAAGGCCCTTCTTCGCTCCATACTAACGCGGCGTTCTTCTCGTTCTTCAGCAGATAATTGATTCGCGATATTTCGTTGCCTAATTGCATGACGGCTCCGCTGGGAAAGATTAGATCTTCTAGGACGCGGCATTGTTATTAATGCACTCGCACAAAATCACATAAAACCACCAAATATAATAACAGTGCCTGAACTTTCGAGACATAGACAATAGCATAAAAAAAAATCATAGATAACTAATAAAAAGACATTTACACTTTTGTTAAACTGTAGAATAAATCTTAGGTATTATTTTTGGAAATAAAAAATTAAATAATTAAAAAATTATTTACACAAATTAATGTTTATGACAAACAAATACAACAGTACCTGAACTTTCGAGATATTTTACGAAAAATAAATTTCTGAACGCATACATGAATAATTGTTACATTTGACAGGATTGGACAACAAATGTTTGACATCTATGATAAACAAATGAGCATTTATTGACATGATTAAGTATTCATTACACATATCGAGTTTAGTTATTTAATTTTTTTTTTTTTTAGTTTTTTTTTTATTTTTTTTTAGTTTTTAGTTTTTCACTATTTTTAATATGTATTCTGCTATTCGGGGAGGAGACAAATCCAACGAATCAAAAACCATGAAAATCGGTTCAGCACATCTCGAGTTATAAGTGTTGTAACAAACCCGTTTGTTTTATATATATAGATTTACCTACTGCAAATCAATTTCCTGACAACATGTAACCAATTCATTCTCAAAATATCTATACATTATTTAGGCCGACTACATAATAATTAATATAATATGTACTTTCACTGATTCACTGATTCACTGTCTGTTTAATATGACTGCTAGGTGGACAGACGACCTGACAAAGGTCACATGAAATCACTGGTTACAGGCCGCTTCCAACCGGTCGATCTGGAAATCTTTGGGGGAGGCCTATGTTTAGTAGTGGATGTCCTGTGGCTGATGATGATGATAATATTATTGGAGCAATAGCATGATGGTCACTGTTGCATTGTGGGTCGCCGCGATAAAGTCCGCCGTCCGTCCATTCCCACTGGTTCTCGGGTCACCTTTCGCGCTTTGCAAATGGCTCAGCAGAACGATTTTTTTAATTCTGAGCACGGTTTCGGGTTTAATGTTATATTAATTATTATTCAGGACAATACTGGAAGTTGTCAAAACATTTGTCTATTTTTTTGGCATCTTCAGGGTTACAAGTTTATTCCAAACAAAATTATCTATTTTCGTTAAACTTTAATAATTAATAGATCGATTTACAGTATAATAAACGGTACTGCAATATAAGAAAATCTCGTACCTTTAATTATTAAACATTTTCTAACAATAGTTATGGTATTTTAATTTAAAAACGTTAGAATGAATAAAACAATTTCTACATTTTATGTCAATATTTCGATACTGGTATTACTGTATATCGAACTGAGGCTGAAATCTATAGTTCTTACTTAAGTCTTGTACCAAAGTCGACTCAGCGTAGTCGTCTTTGGAGTGAACTAAGCGAAAGTCAACTTTTGCGTATTTATAATTCAAACTCGAACTCAGGCTAGCCATAGTTTGACTTTGCATAGTCTACTCAGACGTTATCGGTTTCACGCAGTTCCTTTGACAAAAGAAACGTAAGATTTTTATATATTTACAGGAGACGCGCCTTTATATTTGTAGGTTGTAAAGGAACGTATTACGTAATTAACAGCTGACAAAATGGCTGACGCTCTTTGAAATGTCAAGTGAAAAACAAACCGCATTATACATAAATCGTCTTATAATCCTTTCAGCAACATGCTTGAAAAAGTTTGCTACGCCGACCCCACATTAAGGTGGGATAAGGGCAGGTAGAAGAAAGAATAAACATGAATCGTCATCATTTGATAGTCAAAACATGGATTTATTATTTATTACTATTGTTGGCAAAATCATTAATATTTTGAAGAAGGCCATAATTTTTAAAGTAAGAAGAAACAAGATGATGATGATGATGAAAACATGATGACATAAAAAAGCATTCTAAGCTCTAAAATGATGAAGTAAAGTGTAAACCACCAAGAGAATTACAAGGGCTCAAATATGCCAGGAGTCACAATCAGGTGAGTGAGTGAGGTGATCGACTCTGTCATACCTATTCCTGGAGCTCTAGCTAATCCACTGCCATTATTTCATATTAATATATTGACAAAAGTTTTATTAATTTATCAAAATTGTTAAAACAGGGATTTTGTATTTTGGAGACTGTTTACTAGCAAATTGTCTGTCTGTCTGTTTGTTTACTAGCAGCCCATGTAGAGTATAAATTGCATCTCAGTCAGCCAGCAAGCCCAAAGCAAAACCATGCCTTATTAACATTTCCTGCCAGCGGTAAACTGTTGAGGCATTACCATCTGGGTACCATCTGAGTGGTTAACCTGCCAGGCAAGCTTATTGTCAGCTAGACCATGCAAATTGCCATTGTGGTGATCTGCTGATTAATAATGAAAGATCTGAGGGAAACTCTGTCTGATACTTATTTCTTCTGTTTCAGAAATAACATTTTGAAGTTATTAAATTTTCACACATGCAACCAACTGCGGAACAAGTTATCAAACACAAGCAATATTACAGTAGTTTGTGCAGTAGGTATATTGCACAATAGTTGAGAATACCATTTATGTACTGTGTGGATTGAAAGAGGAAATAATAACGAGGATTGAGAAAGGAATGTTGCGGTGGTTTGGGCATGTAGAAAGGATGGATGAAAGGAGGCTGACAAAGCAAATATATATGGCAAGTGTGAATGGTAGAGGTGGAAGGGCAAGACCTCATCGAACATTCTCTGACCAAGTCAGAGATTTACTCGAGAAAGGTCAAGTTAAAAGTACCCTAAACCGACGTGCATGCATGAAGAATGTAATGAGACTGAATGAGGCGAAAGAGGTGTGTAAGGATCGTAACAAATGGAAATCCGTTGTCTCTGCCTACCCCTATGGGAAAAAGGCGTGAGTCTATGTATGTATGTATGTATGCTCACTCAAATAAACAAAGGTTAATATCAGAGATTGTAATAAATAAATATTATTCATGATAATTATTATTTTATTTACCTACTGCAAATCAATTTCCTGACAACATGTAACCAATTCATTCTCAAAATATCTATACATTATTTAGGCCGACTACATAATAATTAATATAATATGTACTTTCACTGATTCACTGATTCACTGTCTGTTTAATATGACTGCTAGGTGGACAGACGACCTGACAAAGGTCACATGAAATCACTGGTTACAGGCCGCTTCCAACCGGTCGATCTGGAAATCTTTGGGGGAGGCCTACGTTCAGTAGTGGATGTCCTGTGGCTGATGATGATGATAATATTATTGGAGCAATAGCATGATGGTCACTGTTGAATTGTGGGTCGCCGCGATGAAGTCCGCCGTCCGTCCATTCCCACTGGTTCTCGGGTCACCTTTCGCGCTTTGCAAATGGCTCAGCAGAACGATTTTTTTAATTCTGAGCACGGTTTCGGGTTTAATGTTATATTAATTATTATTCAGGACAATACTGGAAGTTGTCAAAACATTTGTCTATTTTTTTGGCATCTTCTGGGTTACAAGTTTATTCCAAACAAAATTATCTACTTTCGTTAAACTTTAATAATTAATAGATCGATTTACAGTATAATAAACGGTACTGCAATATAAGAAAATCGCGTACCTTTAATTATCAAACATTTTCTAACAATAGTTTTGGTATTTTAATTTAAAAAACGTTAGAATGAATAAAACAATTTCTACATTTTATGTCAGTATTTCGATACTGGTATTACTGCATGCCGAACTGACAGACCGAAGTCAAGGTTTTGTGGACTTGAACTTAGCAAAGTTTTTCTTGTGAAAAATGACTTGGACTAAGTCTGAGTTCGATTTATAAATTCCAAATCCTCACTAAGTTCGTTTTTTTGACTCGGACTTAGTCGAAGTTTGTTCTATAGATCTCAGCCTGACAGACCGAAGTCAAGGTTTTGTGGACTTGAACTTAGCAAAGTTTTTCTTGTGAAAAATGACTTGGACTAAGTCTGAGTTCGATTTATAAATTTCAAATCCTCACTAAGTTCGCTTTTTTGACTCGGACTTAGTCGAAGTTCGTTCTATAGATCTCAGCCTGAATCCTTCGGAGGAAGTTGACGTCAGGTAAGCAACCGGTCGTAAAAAAATGGAATCATAAATGAGTTGGGAGCCTACTATTTTTGAAGTTGCTTGAAAAAAGACGATTTTTTTTATAGCAGAGACTGGAAACCGAGCAGATGGGTCACCTAATGGTAAGTGATCTTCACCGCACATAGAAATACAAGACATAAAAATAATCATGGGTGCGTCACCAACCTACAAGAAGGGAAGAGAAGGGGAGGGAAAAGGGATTGGGAAAGGTAGGGGGGAAAGGCCACCGGAAATCTCACTCACCGAGCCAAACGCCACAGCAATCTGTGACTACGTCGGTTTTTGTGAGATAGTGGTATCAAACCGGTCGAGCCGGCCTATTCGTGCTGTAGAAGTTACTGTCTACAACGTTGTTCAACTAATTGAGAACCATTTTGAAGTTGGCGGATTTCAGTCCATACCTTAACTCCATAGAAATGCAAGCAGAAGTTGTTGATCTTCTTAAACCCGTCCGTGGTCTTCACATACTGAGGGTCGCCTTGCACCTGGATCTGGCAGGTCACTTGGAAGTGGTTCTTCTTCTGGCAGACGAATGCCTCGTCGATTTGGGAGAAGTTGAATCCCTTGTCAGCGCCGACCACGTATGAGGGAGTTTGTCTGGGAAGAATTTTATGAGATTAAACTTAAATGTCCCATGAGGCTTTGGACCTATTGCCAGGGTATAAAGGCTGTGGATCTCTGTTCTAGATCCTGATTATTTAAGCCTAAAGACCGAAACTAGTGAGCATGCAACACACCTTTTTATATAGCAGGGACTGGCAAACGAGCAAGTGGGTCACCAGATATTAAATGATTTCCATCGCCCATAGACACCCAATTTATGTGTATGTCTATTTTCCGTGACGCATTTCCGTTTTTCATCGAATTTTCAAATCGCAAGTCACAACTATTCCAAAGAATTAAATAATAATTAAATAATAAGAAATAACACCCAACAGTCACACACATAGTCCTGACCCCACACTAAGATAGGTACTAGTCTTGTGTCGTGGGTATCAGGAACTACGAGAGACTTTCGGTCTCACAACACCCAGACCCGAAACAAATATCTGTGGGCCATACAAAGACATTCAACAGTATATAGACGGGACAATAACACAAAATTTGTGATCCAAAAGTTATGACCTAGTGGTCATAAGTCACGCAGTCTATTTTAAATATACGCGCGCCAGACCGACCAGCGTAATAACATAACATAACATAAGCTCACGCCTGTATCCCCGAAGGGGTAGGTAGAGGCGCACTAGCGAACTAGAACACCCACATTTCGCCCTTAGTTCCGTCCCAGATGTGATAGGGCGCGAGCCTATTGCCATATCGGGCACAGATTACAGACTCCGGGCTGATATGGAAAAATCTAATAATAGATTTTGCCCGACCAGGGGATTGAACCCGAGACCTCAGAACCGTAGTCGTACCGAAATACCACCACGCCATCGAGGCAGTCCGTAATAATAATAAGAGAATAAACTTATCTTACGTGATTCTTAACCATTCACAAAACATTCTATGGCGTAAATTGTAATAATCGCCCTCGCATTGTAATAAGTGGTTGATGGCGGTACTGAAGTTTGAGATCAATTTTTTTGTATGGAAACTTGCTTGGTAGACCCTCTTAGTAATATTTAGGCTGAAATCTATAGTTCTTACTTAAGTCTTGTACCAAAGTCGACTCAGCGTAGTCGTCTTTGGAGTGAACTAAGCGAAAGTCAACTTTTGCGTATTTATAATTCGAACTCGAACTCAGGCTAGCCATAGTTTGTCTTTGCATAGTCTACTCAGACGTTATCGGTTTCACGCAGTTTCTTTGACAAAAGAAACGTAAGATTTTTATATATTTACAGGAGACGCGCCTTTATATTTGTAGGTTGTAAAGGAACGTATTACGTAATTAACAGCTGACAAAATGGCTGACGCTCTTTGAAATGTCAAGTGAAAAACAAACCGCATTATACATAAATCGTCTTATAATCCTTTCAGCAACATGCTTGAAAAAGTTTGCTACGCCGACCCCACATTAAGGTGGGATAAGGGCAGGTAGAAGAAAGAATAAACATGAATCGTCATCATTTAGTCAAAACATGGATTTATTATTTATCACTATTGTTGGCAAAATCATTAATATTTTGAAGAAGGCCATAATTTTTAAAGTAAGAAGAAACAAGATGATGATGATGAAAACATGATGACATAAAAAAAGCATTCTAAGCTCTAAAATGATGAAGTAAAGTGTAAACCACCAAGAGAATTACAAGGGCTCAAATATGCCAGGAGTCACAATCAGGTGAGTGAGTGAGGTGATCGACTCTGTCATACCTATTCCTAGAGCTCTAGCTAATCCACTGCCATTATTTCATATTAATATATTGACAAAAGTGTTATTAATTTATGAAAATTGTAAAACGGGGATTTTGTATTTTGGAGACTGTTTACTAGCAAATTGTCTGTCTGTCTGTTTGTTTACTAGCAGCCCATGTAGAGTATAAATTGCATCTCAGTCAGCCAGCAAGCCCAAAGCAAAACCATGCCTTATTAACATTTCCTGCCAGCGGTAAACTGTTGAGGCATTACCATCTGGGTACCATCTGAGTGGTTAACCTGCCAGGCAAGCTTATTGTCAGCTAGACCATGCAAATTGCCATTGTGGTGATCTGCTGATTAATAATGAAAGATCTGAGGGAAACTCTGTCTGATATTTATTTCTTCTGTTTCAGAAATAACATTTTGAAGTTATTAAATTTTCACACATGCAACCAACTGCGGAACAAGTTATCAAACACAAGCAATATTACAGTAGTTTGTGCAGTAGGTATATTGCACAATAGTTGAGAATACCATTTATGTACTGTGTGGATTGAAAGAGGAAATAATAACGAGGATTGAGAAAGGAATGTTGCGGCCGTTTGGGCATGTAGAAAGGATGGATGAAAGGAGGCTGACAAAGCAAATATATATGGCAAGTGTGAATGATAGAGGTGGAAGGGGAAGACCTCATCGAACATTCTCTGACCAAGTCAGAGATTTACTCGAGAAAGGTCAAGTTAAAAGTACCCTAAACCGACGTGCATGCATGAAGAATGTAATGAGACTGAATGAGGCGAAAGAGGTGTGTAAGGATCGTAGCAAATGGAAATCCATTGTCTCTGCCTACCCCTATGGGAAAAAGGCGTGAGTCTATGTATGTATGTATATATGCTCACTCAAACAAAGGTTAATAATATCAGAGATTGTAATAAATAAATATTATTCATGATAATTATTATTTTATTTACCTACTGCAAATCAATTTCCTGACAACATGTAACCAATTCATTCTCAAAATATTTATACATTATTTAGGCCGACTACATAATAATTAATATAATATGTACTTTCACTGATTCACTGATTCACTGTCTGTTTAATATGACTGCTAGGTGGACAGACGACCTGACAAAGGTCACATGAAATCACTGGTTACAGGCCGCTTCCAACCGGTCGATCTGGAAATCTTTGGGGGAGGCCTATGTTCAGTAGTGGATGTCCTGTGGCTGATGATGATGATTATATTATTGGAGCAATAGCATGATGGTCACTGTTGCATTGTGGGTCGCCGCGATGAAGTCCGCCGTCCGTCCATTCCCACTGGTTCTCGGGTCACCTTTCGCGCTTTGCAAATGGCTCAGCAGAACGATTTTTTTAATTCTGAGCACGGTTTCGGGTTTAATGTTATATTAATTAGTATTCAGGACAATACTGGAAGTTGTCAAAACATTTGTCTATTTTTTTGGCATCTTCTGGGTTACAAGTTTATTCCAAACAAAATTATCTATTTTCGTTAAACTTTAATAATTAATAGATCGATTTACAGTATAATAAACGGTACTACAATATAAGAAAATCTCGTACCTTTAATTATTAAACATTTTCTAACAATAGTTTTGGTATTTTAATTTAAAAAACGTTAGAATGAATAAAACAATTTCTACATTTTATGTCATTTCGATACTGGTATTACTGCATGCCGAACTGACAGACCGAAGTCAAGGTTTTGTGGACTTGAACTTAGCAAAGTTTTTCTTGTGAAAAATGACTTGGACTAAGTCTGAGTTCGATTTATAAATTCCAAATCCTCACTAAGTTCGTTTTTTTTACTCGGACTTAGTCGAAGTTCGTTCTATAGATCTCAGCCTAAATCTCTTTGAGGCCATACAAGCATTTGTCTCGGTGCGGGAATCGAACCTGCGGCCTCTCGCTTCCCACGGAATTTACACTTCGAAAAAGAAAATACTGGTTATACTAAACTATTACTGTGTAGATGTCCTTGCTTAAGGTCGTAAAAGTGTTTTCACAGTAAATGCAAAACAGGATAACACGTTTGGAAATTCCGTTTAAGACGTGTTTTGAATCGCTTATAATTGCCTAGCAAGATGTATTACCAGAACATCGATATATTATTTACCTAGATGCACAGTTGACGCTCGGAAAATGGGACAGCAAAGAAGTGCTTAAGCACTCGTTTCGCATACAGTCGGACGTCGATAGAATTCTAAATTTCAAAATTCTTATTAAAGAACGCTTGCACATTTCGTTTAAAAACCTACTTTATAACACGTGGTTATATTTGTGTTGATTTAATTACAACTTGTGATCGTTTTCTTTGTTTTATTTCTGAGACTACTTTTTAGGAGGATATTTGCAAATAACTGTGCATCTAGGGTATAATATATTGATGTACCCGAAGCTCAAACATTATTTTTTTTTCCAAGCACGGTAAATTGATAACACTACATTTTTGACCGACCTCCAAATAAGAGAAGGTCTTCAATTCGTTTGTATGTTAGGCGATATCTCCGCCAAATGGGAACCGATTTTCAAAATTTTTGTGTTCGACAGATATTTCATGGGTGGTCCCATATACATTTGGTTACGATCGGATTTGAAGTCGGTCTGTTAAGTTTTCCTTCTTTCTTTCTTTCTTTCACCAGAATCATGCCGGCCTATTTATGCTTCTTCACACTTCGAAGAGCGAAGAAGTAAATCAAGGGATCTTTTATATTTTTATAGCAGAGAATGAAAAACGAGTAGACGGGTCGCCTGATTGTAAGTGATCTCCACCGCCCATAGCACAAGACAAAAATAATCATGAGTGTGTTGCCAATTTAAAAGGAGATAAATAGGGATTGGGAAATGGAGGAAAGAACTGGACTACCGGAAATCTCACTCACTGAACGATTCGCGACAGGGAACTGCCACTTTATGCCGGATTTCTGTGAGACAGTGGTATCAAACCATTCAACCCGGCCCATTCATGGTGTAGACGTAGTTGTCGACAGCGTGGCTCCACTAAAACTTGCTTGGGACAAGACAGGCGGATGACCGATGCAGGTGGAGATATGTATGCGCTGCCGTTAGTTTAAGCGGGTAACATACATAACATAACATAAGCTCACGCCTGTATCCCCGAAGGAGTACACAGAAACTCACTAGCCACACAACACTCACATTTCGCCGAGCTTAGTTCCGTCCCACATGTGATAAGGGGCGAACCTATCGGCATATCGAGCATAAATTCCAAACTCCCTTCTGTAACTTAAAATCCAATACCACTTTACCCGACCGGGGGATCGAACCCGAGACTTCGGGACGATTGTCATACCACTACGCAATCGAGGCAGTGTAGTCCAGTAAAATAGATGAAATACTCACAACGGCTTCAAGTTCCCATCATACAGCATATGCCAGGATGTCTGCTGGAAGAGTGCGAATCTGATGCATTGTAGGGGGGCGTCGTCCCCCGCCTCGGAGCCGTCCACTGATGGGGGAGCACGGGCCACTTGCGTGCTCTCTGGTGACAGGGCTGCTGTAGGAAAAATTATCAGCTCTTGGGATCTGCAGGTCGATTCTCTAAGAAACGCCACAACGTTGCGATCGACGCCTCGCTCCCGCAGCGCACATCGTTGAGATCGACGGAGCGTTCAACGTTGTTGAGTCTTAGAGAATACCATTTTCCATAGATTTATGTCAAACGCCTCGCTCGAGAGAGCTAGTTCGCATAAGCGCCGTCATCACACATAGCGTTAGTGCGTGCGCTTTGTACCTTGCTGAATACAAAAATGAAAACATCGTTGCCGCAACGATGCCGCTACGTTGTTTTCACAAATTAAACCTTAGAGAATCGACCTGCTGGTCTCCACCGCCCATACATGATACCGAAATAATGCGTTGCCAATCATAAGGAAGTAATTGAGATGGCGAGACGGGTATTGAAGAACCGAAAATCTCACTCACCAAAAGAAACGCAAGGGAGCTGTCGCTTTACGTCAGTTCTGTGAAACAGTGGTATCAAACCGGTCGAGCCGGTTTGCCGTAGACTACTGTCTAAATAGTGGCTCTAGAACATAAGTTGAAGAAGCATTAATGCTTTCTCATATTACGGTCTCACTGACCATCAGGTATTCTTTTGTAATCCAATAACGCCCGAATGGTCAAACGCTACTCAACTTTAACGGCTTCTTACATTGATTTTCGCCGTACAATTTTAACAGATAAGATGGGCTTAAACGACCAAACATGACCTTAAGTGTATGAGCATCATCATCATCATCATCATCATCATCATCATCATCATCATCATCATCATCATCAGACATAGGACGTCCACTGCTGAACATAGGCCTCCCCCAAAGATTTCCAGATCGACCTGTTGGAAGTAGAGACCACGTACCGGCAAGCGCAACGCAAGACGTCCACCTACAAGGTGAACCAACGATCTGATAAAGGTCGCAGGACGTGTATAAGCATTCGGCGGTAAGAGAAATAAACGGTCACCTGGCTCACATTTAACTTGAGAATTGTCCAGCTTCCTCTTCTTCCCGCTGGTCTCCTGTACAGGGTAGACTGGAATCTCTTGCCCCAGCCCCACCAGCTGAGATCCCATGGCTTCTAACTCTGGTATGTCCACCCTCATGTATCTATTCTGGTACATCGGGTCAATCATCTCATGCCGAACTTGTCTCATGCCCAGATCTATCCCATCCTGTGGCAGGACCACTACATCGCCCAAATTGTTATCAGATTTGAGCTCTTCGTAAATGTACTCCCCATTTTGGGGGAGGATATCGTGGGGAGGGATGTCGTTGACGAGCATGTAGCCGGAGCTGAGCACCGTTTGGGGAACTGTGATGGTGTGCGGCTGAGGATCTGATGGGCTGTAGGGGTTCTCTGACCCTGAGTCTGGTGGACTCTCTGGTAGCTGATGGGCCCTGGGTATAAGAATATAATTAGCTGTTGCCTCCATGGTCTAGTGGCTACGTATAAGGGTTGTGAACCGGGAGGTCTAGGGTTCGATTTCCTGGACGTTTTGCCTAGAATCTCCCAAAAAGGGGTTGGCGTGAGATAGTCAGTCGCAAAAACTAAGCAAATTCCTTTCTGCAATATGCTTGAACAAGTGTATTGCGCTGACCTCACATTATAAATATTGATTTGGGAAGTAATTTGGAAAAAAATTTGGTGAACGATCTTTTTTGGAAACGGTCTTTTTCTTTCTTTTTAGGAATTTTCGGTTTGGGATGGGGTTCTTATGAGCCGGAAGGAAATAACATACCCATTTCTTCGTGTTTCGATCTGTGGCGGATAGCAGTTGTCGCCAACTGAGCCCATGTACGCCTCGAAGTCCAAGTCTTCGATAATCCCTGGACCTAAGACAAAGAGTTGATTAAATGACTTTTTATACCATAAAACTGGGTAAATAATGGGGAACTTGCACAATAATTATAACGAGAAATTGTGTTGAGAAATTAATAAACAAAACCATGTATAAAATAATTGATATTTTACAAAATATCTTACTTATAAATTATGTTAAATGGAACGTAATTGCAAAACGCAAGTGACGTCATTCGTAGAAAGAAAGAAAGAGACATATAGATTTATCTCTGCGATAATAAAATGGCAATAATATTAGTGCGGAACCCAAACCCGCGAAGTCACTGACATTGCAACGTCGTCTTGGTGAAAGGGGGGTGAACGCCTTCTACTAATTGGGATTCATTGATGAAACCAACAGTGATAGCTGAATGACGTGATGTGATACTGTGATACTATACAACGACCACCATCACCTCTTATAGCAGTATCATTATAATCTTACTTGTACCGATTCCCATACAAAACAAACGAAGAACGATTATAATAATACTGCTATAAGAGGTGGTGGTAACCTTGCAGATACGATATTACAAGTGTCGCCTTTTAATTTTTTCATCATCATCATCATCAGCCATAGGGCATCCACTGCTCAACATAGGCCTCCCCCAAAGATTTCCAGATCGACCTGTTGGAAGCGGCCCGCATCCAGCGACTTCCGACTTTAATATTTTAATAGGCTTTTATTAGTTTATTTAGTGGTAGAACCACGCTGTAGACAGTTACGTCTACAGCATGAATAGGCAGGCTAAACCGGTTTGATAGCACTGTCTCACAAAAAACCGACGCAAAATAGCAGCTTGCTGTCGCGTTTCGTTCGGTGACTGAGATTTCCGGTAGCCCTATTCCCTCTCACTTTCCCAATCCCTATTTCCCTCCTTGAAATGGGTAACGCATCCATGATTCTTTTTGTGTCTTGGCTGTCTATGGGCGGTGGAGATCGCTTACTATCCGGTGACCTATCTGCTTGTTTGCTAATCTCTGCTATAGACACTAGAAACACATGATACCTAACTAATACTTATAGGTGGGGAATAGGGATTGGGCCTCCGGAAATCTGCGATTCAACAGCTGCTGCCACTTGCGGTGGTATCAAACCAGTCGAGCACAAATATAATCATAAAAATCGGTTCACTTTTGTTAGAGATATCAATGTACATACTGACGAATATAAACCGCGTCTCTTGCACTGAAAAGTTACACAAAACACCTACAAAACATTTTTATTTATGGTCATTGTCATTGGTCATGGAATTTGTGCCCGATATGGCGATAAGCTCGCCCCCATCACATCTGGGACGGAACTAAGCTCGGCGAAATGTGGGTGTTCTAGTTCGCTAGTGCGCCTCTGTCTACCCCTTCGGGGATACAGGCGTGAGCTTATGTTATGTTCATTGTTCTAAGCAGGAGACAGCAAAAAATATTGCTTTGTGTATGTATTTTGTTTGAGAAAATACGTGCAGGAGACCCGCCTTTAAAGCCTACTTGTTTTGTAGTCTATTGAAACACATTTACACTGATTTACACTAATTTCTCTCACCACTAACAACCATTGGTATTGAACACCGTCCGAGTGGACACGATATGCACGACTGTGTTCACTGTTCACATGATGTTACTGGTGCGTAGACTTTTCACCCGCGAGAAAAGTGGAGGATCCCAATTCATTCATATATATAGTCTAATTGCTAATTAAATGGAGTAAAATGACAGTTTCCAAAACAATGTTGATACTGGGGGTTTACCACCACCTCTTATAGCAGTATTATTATAATTTTACTTGTACCGAGGCCCATACAAAACAAACGAAGAACGATTATAATAATACTGCTATAAGAGGTGGTGGTAACCCTGCTGGTGGCCACCGATGGACACAAGGTCTATGGGTGGTGACTGGTATTTTTGGACCGCACATCACTTACCATCAAGTGTTGTGTGGTCACTTTGCCGTGCTCGGATAAAAATATATATATGTCATTCAAAGAAACAATAACATAGCACTACCTTGCAAAATTGGAATTTTATTGTATATTTTTAGAATTTTAAGTTTAACCCTTCGACTAAATGTCTGTGTAAATAATTTTGCGAAAATTACAAATATTACTTTTATTATTTGAGAATATTTACGTTCCGCGCATTCATAGCTTTTGTAAGTTTTGTTTATAATGAACCATGACTATAATTGCAGTAGACATGCCATAACTTAGCATGCAGTAATTTACTATGACTATGATTCTGTAGACATGCAGTACTAATCACATCTTAGGCAGGAATTACGACTTTGAGTCGGACTTTAGAAAATGAAAGAATGAAATGGTTCACTGAATTGAAATTTTTAAATAATCTTGATCTTTTTACCGCAGCACTATTTAAGTTTCATAAAAAAGTGGCAACATTCGAAATATCAGTTTACTCCGTTTAATTAGCAATCCTACTATAGTGATGAACGAAAGAATGGCCACAAAAAGAGCCACGCTGTAAACAGTAATATCTACAGCACGAATGGGCCGGCTTGACCGGTTTGATACCACTGCCTCACAGAAAACCGACGTAAAGTGGTAGCTCGCTGTCGCGTTTTATTCGGTAGGTGATATTTTCTTTTCCCAATCCCTTTTCCCTCCCCTGCCAGTACCTTCTGTTAGGTTGGCAACGCACCCATGATTCTATTTGAGTCTTGGGTGTCTATGGGCGGTGGAGATCACTTCCTATCAGGTGACCCATCTGCTCGTTTACCAGTCACTGCTATATAAAATCACCCTAGAATAATAAAAAAAATAGACAAATTAAGGACCATATCCATCGATATATTATTTACCTAGATGCATAGTTGACGCTCGGAAAATGGGACAGCAAAGAAGTGCTTAAGCACTCGTTTTGCATACAGTCGGACGTCGATAGAATTCTAAATTTCAAAATTTAAATTAAAGAACGCTTGCTCATTTCGTTTCAAAACCTACTTTATAACACGTGCTTAAGGTTATATTTGTGTTGATTTAATTACAACTTGTGGTCGTTTTCTTTGTTATATTCCTGAGACCACTTTTTAGGAGGATATTTGCAAAAAACTGTGCATCTAGGGTATAATATATTGATGACCATCTCATTTTTGGAATTTGGTCGAAAATAGCTAACGTATTTCTAATAATATTTAATGTAAAACAAAAGCCAAGGGTAACAAACCTAATTATAAAGAGAGATCAGACATAAATCACTTGTGAATAACGTAATATGACTTGTATTACAATAATTAAACACGCTAATGTAAATTCATTTTTCTTTAAGTTTTCCATGACTGAATTCCGCATCGAAAAGCGAGCACGCATACAAGTTACAACAGTAGCCCGAGCACGAAAAACTAATGTAAATGTTAATGTATTCGAGTTCGCTGCGCACTGATGACGTTTGGTTAATATTTCAAACAAATTTCATAGACGCGCATCGAGTTCGAATACATTTACGGTTGTCAGAAATTTTCCTGCTCAGGCCGCTGATTTGTGATTAAAAAATAATCACAAGTTTGAAAACTTAACAGACCGACTTCAAATCCGAGCATGACAAAATATACGGGACCATCCTTGAAATAAGCTCTATCGAAGCGAAAATGAATTTTGAAGATCGGTCCACATTCGGCGGAGATATCGCGTAACATACATAAAAAAATACAGACGAATTGAGGACCTCCTCCTTTTTGGAAGTCGATCGAAAAAACTGGATTCGAATCAAAGAAATTGCTGGTAGATATTCGTATCCGCCCGGATGGCGACCACCGTACACATGGTGTTAAAACCTGATATAGTAACCCACACTCCTTGTGTAGTTCACGGTCCAGGGTGTCTATTCTATGAAACGTTATCAGATGAACGATATCGGCGCGATACTCTACCGCACAGACTAATAGATGCACGTGGATCAAATAAATGTCAAACACCGAAACGGACTGTCAAACAGTTTACAGCATAGCATTCTCAGAAACGAAACTTATAGCACCGATATCGGTCGGACACGAGAGCCACATAGAATAGCAAAACGTGCGAAACGAAGTCCGCAACTGCGTATTTCGTTTTACAAACTCCCAGATTCTTCCAGTGTGTATACAGTTTCGAGAGGCTTGCGACATGACTCCATGTGTTTTTTTATTTTTTTAAAATAAAAATCTTTATTGATCACGTAGGCATGTAAAAAAGCACTTATGACAAGTCAACACAAGTAAATTTTTAAATTAGGATTAATATAATTTACATTATATATTTGAATTTGACAACAGGCAGGCAAGTATGGACATAATAACGATGGGATGGCTAAGATAGGGTGATAAGGGGAGATAGGAATAGAGTGTAAGGGAATGGATTGTATGGGATTGGTTGGTTTTGGGCGGGTATAAAGGTACATCCATGTGTCTGCATTGCTCAGCCTGTCATGTCACAAGCCCCTCGATTTTCTTCTTTCCTCTTCGGAGTGTAAAAGCATAAACAGACTGGCAATTCTACAGGTCGATTCTCTAAGGTTTCATTTGTGAAAACAACGTTGCGGCATCATTGCAGCAACGATGTTTTCATTTTCGTATTCAGCAAGGTACAAAGCGCACGCACTAGCGCTATGCGTGATGACGGCGCTTATGCGAACTAGCTCTCTCGAGCGAAGCGTTTGACATAAATGTATGGAAAATTGTATTCTCTAAGAGCCAACAACGTTGAACGCTCCGTCGATCTCAACGATGTGCGCTGCGGGAGCGAGGCGTCGATCGCAACGTTGTGGCGTTCCTAAGAGAATCGACCTAATGATTTCTTAGGTTTACGTGAATGTTATTCATTGAAATTAAACTATTTTTACGGATTCTATCACGATTTGGTTTTAATTTCGTTTTTGGTTTTAATTTGGAATCGACCTGCTGGTGACCACTTATAAACCTATTGTTTATCGATGGTCACTGACTTTTTCGACTGCACTGCGGTTACCATACTTTAGTACTGTTATAATAACATACACACATACATAAGCTCACATCTGTATCCCCGAAGGGGTAGACAGAGGTGAACTAGCGAACTAGAACACACACATGTCGCCGAGCTTAGTTCCGTCCCATATGGGATAGGGGGCGAGCCTAACGCCATATCGGGCACAAATTCCAAACCCCGGGCTGATATGGAAAAATCCAACATCACTTTTCCCTCGCCGGGAATCGAACCCGAGACCTCAGGACGGTAGTCGTACCAAAACACAACCACGCCCTCGAGGCACTGTTATAATAATGCCTTTAAAATCCGTCGTTATCCATCCGCACAGTGAGTCACAATTTACTTAAGATAACTTTATTAAACCAACAATGATAAAGCTCTGCCGAGAATGAGGTGATGTCACGATGATAACATAGACTTCAAACAACGTATTTTAATTAAAATGGGAAAGTAAGAAGCCGAGGTATAGTCACGAGTCGCGACGAGTTTTTTTTTTATAGCAGGGATTGGCAAACGAGCAGATGGGTCACCTAACACATCTGGAACGGAACTAAGCTCGGCAAAATGTGGGTATACTAGTTGGCTAGTGCGCTTCTGTCTACCCTTTCGGGGATACAGGCGTGAGCTTATATCATGTTATGTTAGAAACTAAAATCGACTACTCTTTTGAAATCTTTAACGCTTCGCCATTGCAAGACACCTATCTTTAGACCTTTATAAGTCTCTCCGTACGAAACGCGACAGCAAGCTGCCACTTCACATCGGTTTAAGAGTGGTAGTTTTCCAGTTAAGCCGGTAGTCGTTGTACCCAAATGTCAACAGCGTGGCTCTACCACTTATACGTTAAGTACAGCAGCCCGAGCAGGAAAATTGTTGTCAACCGTAAATGTATTCGTGCTCGATGCGCGTCTATGAAATTTGCATGAAATATTAATCAAATGTCATCAGTGCGCAGCGAGTTTACATTTACATTAGTTTTTCGTGCTCGGGCTACTGAAAAATTTTGCATTTGGTCGAGTCTGTACACCTAGGCTGAAATCTATAGAGCGAACTTCGACAAAGTCTATGTCCAAGAAACGAATTCAGTCAGGATTTGGAATTTTCAAATCGAACTTGAGTCAGTCTGAGCCTTTTTTTATAAGAAAAACAGACTGACAAATAGACTAAGCAAAGATTTTCTTGTAGAAAAGACTCGGACTAAGTCAAAGTAGATACACATACATACATAGACTCACGCCTTTTTCACGGGTAGGCAGAGACAACGGATTTCCAATGGCTAAGATCGTTACATACCTCTTTCGCCTCATTCAGTCTCATTACATTCTTCATGCATGCCTGTCGGTTTAGGGTACTTTTAACTTGACCTTTCTCGAGTATGTCTCTGACTTGGTCAGAGAATGTTCGATGAGGTCTGCCCCTTCGAACTCTACATTCAAAGTAAAAGTCAAAGATTGATTTGAGAATTCCAAATCCTCACTGAGTTCGTTTCTTTGACTTAGACTGAGTCAAAGGTCGCTCTGTAGATCAGTAGCCCGAGCACGAAAAACTAATGTAAATGTAAATGTATTCGAGTTCGCTGCGCACTGATGACGTTTGGTTAATATTTCATACAAATTTCATAGACGCGCATCGAGTTCGAATACATTTACATTTACATTAGTTTTTCGTGCTCGGGCTACTGAATTCTAACCCATAATTTATCGGTATTCCAACAAGCTTAATATTGGCCACAGTTAAATATTAGCAGAAACATTAAATTTAAGCAAATATTTGCGTTTTTAATGACTAGCAATTATCATGTGTGCACAGCGCTTTTTTCCCTTTTAACCGACTATGAAAGGAATGGAAATCCTGATAGTTATTTCTTATGTTTACTCGAATAATACATATTGAAAATAAGTAATTTTAATGCATTTTAGACCGACTTCAAAAAAGGAGGAGGTCCTCAATTCGTAATTGGGCCACCGGAAATCTCACTCACCGATCGAAACGCCACAGCGAGCTGCCACTTTACGTCGGTTTTCTGTGAGACAGTGGTATCAAACCGGTCGAGCCATTCGTGCTGTAGACGCAATTCTTTACAGCGTGGCTCTACCACTCAAAATATGTGTTCGTAGGACTTATTCCAAGAGTCTATAGGGATAAATTTTGAAGTCGTACCGTTAGTTTTTAAACGAAACATTTTTCAAGTTTTTGCAGTCTTCGTTGTCACGGGTCAGACTGCAAAGCCTTCGAAACGTCGGGAATAAAAATTAAAACCTAATCGTGATAGAATATGTAAAAATAGTTTTATTTCAATGTATAATATTCGTGTAAACTTAAGAAATGTTTAAAAAAAAATGTTTCATACTACATTTTTTTTAATTTATTCATGAACAAATATAATTAACATAAATAATATTACAATAAACAGTGAAAAGAAACCGCCAACGGTTTATATCTTACTGCCGTCGCTCACAGCTTATACCTCTATTATGCGCTTAGTAATTATTGATTAAATAAATAAATAAATAATAAATACACCCAACAGTCACACACCTAGTCCTGACTCCACACTAGGTATAACCTGTATCGTGGGTGTCAGACTATGAGAGACGTGCGGTCTCACAACACCCAGACTTGAAACAAATATCTGTGGGCCACACAAACATTTGTCTCAATGCGGGAATCGAACCTGCGGCCTCTCGCTTCACAACCGGCTACTCGCCCACTGCGCCACGGAGGCTGTCATACTTATAAGGTCAATACTTATAAGGTTAAAACTCTTTAGACAGAGTTATTAATTTATTGTGTAAGGCTCAATTGCACCACTATTATTAACCTAGAGTTAGTCCTAACCGCAAGCTAAATTGACAGAAAATGTATGAATGACATGTAACTTAACTTGCGGTTAGGACTAACTCTAGGTTAATAATAGTGGTGCAATTGAGCCTTAGGCAATTGATTTTTATTTATTTATGTATTTTAAAAAATTCTGTTTAATATTGTCAAAAATTGCCCATGAACCATGCACCTGGTTAAGTAAAGTCCAGATGCATTTTCACGGATCAATGGCTCTTAGGGGTTGTTTTTCACACGATTACGTAAATTAGTTTATTGGGGTGGTTCCGTAAACGTTGCTCAGTCAACCTTGTGATTTGTTATTAATACAAAGGGTGGGTTTGCATTATGCAGGTGATTTTCGATGCCGGCGTAGCGATAACAACTAACAATTGCTGCCTATGTTCGATTTTCGACCGACTTCAAAAAAGAAGGTCCTCATTTCGTCTGTATTTTCGACTGACTGCCAAAAAGGAGAAGGTCCTCAAATTGTCTGTATTTTTTTATGTAAGTATGTTACGCGATATCTCTGCCAAATTTGGATTGATCATCAAAATTCTATTTGTGTTCGATAGAGCTTATTTCAAGGGTGGTCCCATATAAATTTGGTCACGATCTGATAAGTTATGAAGTAGGTCTGTTAAGTTTTTAAACTTGTGATTATTTTATGTATATAGTATGTTTCATAAAGTTGGTATCAATAATAATTACACTTTAGAGGCTAGCAATCTAGCGGTAAAATTTAAAATTTCGTAGGGCTCATAGTTTTTGATTAATGGGAACTTGAATTTGTAATCACTTCTTTTTCTGGCTTATTGAGTACAGTGCCTTTTTTGTTATCGTGGGGAAAGTGATTATAATATTATAATTTAATTTGCCGCCAAAACGCTATCTGTTAACTATAGATACCGGTGACGTCATTGTTCCTTACCATAGATACAAAATCGTTCATAAAATGAGTAATATGACACCATGCAACGTGATTGGTGTTTACAGTCACGTGACTCACAGATAATAAATTAAGTATTTAAATTACTCAGATAAAATTATCCTTGTAATATTTATAATAAATTCCTATTGCACTCGTTATTCCGATGATAAATCTATGTTCCTACAGAAATTCATTGATATTGGTAACTACAGCCAAGCACCCAATAGTTATTGGTACCAACTTTATGAAACATTCGGGACAGTGTTTGCGAAGTGTTAAAACTCAATCCATAACCCTTGAGTTTGTTTCGGCATTTCTTTCATGGATAGCCACGAAATGCCGACGCCAATAGTATTTTTTCAATATACACTCGTAATTGACATGTTGAAGTGATATAAAATATCCTATTTGCAGAAACAATGATTTGAATTTGAATCTAATCTGTACTAAAAGGCGAAGGTGCCCACCTGTTCGTTTGCCAGCTAGCTATAGTAGGATTGTTAATTAAACGGAGTAATCTGACATTTCAGATGGTGCCACTTTTTTATGAAAATTAAATAACGCTGCGGTAAAAAGATCAAGATTATTTAAACATTTCAATTCAGTGAACCATTTCATTCTTTCATTTTCTAAAGTCCAACTTAAAGTCGTAATTCCTGCCTAATGTGTTATTAGTACTGCATGTCTAGAAATTATGAATTATAGTCATAGTAAATTACTTGATGCTAAGTTATAGCATGTCTACTGGAATTATAATCATGGTTCATTATAAATAAAATTTACAAAAGCTATGAATGTGCGGAATGTAATTTTTTTTCAAAAATTAAAAGTAATATTTATAATTTTCATTGTTATCATTTCGCGTATCCGTTGTGATTATTTACGTAAATTTATTGACACGGTCTTTTAATCGATGGGTTAAGCTGAAATTTCTATAAATACGCAATAAAATAAAAGTAGTGCCGAGTTATTGTATCTTTGAATGACAAAAATTGTACTAGATCAATCACTATGTTTTAAAAGTAAGCAACATTATTTTGGAAAGTGACATTTCGATCTGTCAGTTTACTCCGTTTAATTAGCATTCGGACTATAGCGTAACAATGAGGCCCAGTAAACAGTATTGACAAAAAATACTCTGAATGACGTACTTGTATAATCGCTATCGACGCGACGATATCGAGTTTCGTTTGTTTGTTGTGACTTTATACTTGATTGCGTATTTGCACGTCACTACATAGAAATACTTTTCTTTCTACCTGCCCTTATCCCACCTTAATGTGGGGTCGGCGCAACACACTTTTTCAAGGATGTTGCAAAGAGGATTTGGCTTAGGTTTTACGACCGGCCGCCTGCCTGACGTCAACCCCCTATAAGAGATCCAGACCCGGGCAAATTAAATTAGAAATTTTACTTTGACCGACCTGGGAATTGAACCCAGGACCTCCCGGTCTACAGCCCATACATGCTGCCACTAGACCAAGGAGGCGACTCTAGACCAAGGAGGTGACTACATAGAAATACTAAGCGGTAAAAATCAAAATCAAAATCGATATTTGTTTTATTTCTTAGGCCTAAAAAGGCACTTAAAATCGTCATACAGCAATATAAAAAACTTCGGAGATCCCACATAATTAGGTTTTACATTAAAAAAAACTCTGAATGACGTACTAATATAACCCCTGTCGACGCGACGATATCAAGTTTCGTTTGTTTGTTGTGACTTTACACTTGATTGCGTTTGCGCACGTCACCATATAAAAATACTAAGCGGTAAAAATCAAAATCAAAATCGATATTTGTTTTATTTCTTAGGCCTAAAAAGGCACTTAAAATCGTCATACAGCATTTTAAAAAACTTCGGACATCGCACATAATTAGGTTTTACACAAAAATATCTTTTGAATGACGCACTAAATATAATCGCTTTCGCCGCAGCGGTATCGAGTTTCGTTTGTTGTGACTTTACACTTGATTGCGTATTTGCACGTCACTAAATAAAAATACTAAGGGCCACTTGTAGCTCCGCGATAAGCTTAATTCCAAATCTTCATTTAAGTGACTCTAGATAAGTAAAATGTCACCTTAAGTGGTAAAAATCAAAATAAAAACCAAAAATTGCTTTATTTCGTAGGCTTAAATAGGCATTTAAATGCGTCATAAAGCAATATAAAATATAAAAACTTCAGAGATCGCACATAATTAGTTTTTAATAAAAAAAATCCTTTAAATAACGCACTAAATATAATCACAATCGACGCTAGGGTATCGAGTTTCGTTTATTTGTTGTGACTTTACACTTTATTACGTATGCGCACGTCACTGCATAAAAATACTAACGCCCGAATGGTCAAACGCTGCTCAACTTTAACGGCTTCTTATATTGATTTTCGCCATACAATTTTGACAGATAAGGCGGCATTAAACAACTTAAGGCGACCTTAAGTGTATGAACATTCGGCCGTAAGTAATCAAAATCAAAATTTGTTTTATTTCGTAGGCCAAAAAGGCACTTAAAATCGTAATACAGCAATATAAGATGATATAAAAAACTCCGAAGATTGCACATAATTAGATTTACAAGTATACAAGGTAATAGATAACAGCTGAAAAACTAGTTACAGTTCAGTACAACTGACTGAGGATATGAAAGAAAGAAAAAGAAAGAAATAAACTTTATTCAATATCTCAGGCAACAATGAGTTGGACAGAACAGAAAAAAATAAGACAAAATATGTAGCACTAAGAAGTAAGAAATTGGTTATTTACTAAGTACGTGTTGAATATTATTTGACTTTACCCGACTGAAGTCACAAGCAAAAGCTAGTGTTAAAGGCACCGACCACAAGGATAGTGTAAAGAGTCCTTTATCCCTGCGAGCTCAGCGAACGATTTGTAGAATTGATAGCAATTTGTAGAATCTATATCAGTGCGTATGGCAAAAGCTTTTATTTTCGGACAGGGCAAAGTGCACTGCACCTGATGGTAAGCGTAGTGCAGTCCAAAAAAAATAGTAACCACTGACAAACACTGTGT
The DNA here is from genome assembly GCA_036417725.1 of Clanis bilineata. Taxonomy (NCBI): domain Eukaryota; kingdom Metazoa; phylum Arthropoda; class Insecta; order Lepidoptera; family Sphingidae; genus Clanis; species Clanis bilineata. The sequence continues at coordinate 4,323,524 of CM071165.1, forward strand.
TTATCAGTGGTCGTTAGAATCATGCCGGAATTGTTATTTTTTACTTTGAAGTGTTCGTTTTTGAAGTCGGTTTTCAGCTTTTGTTAAACTTTAATTATCATTCGACTGCCTCGATGGCGTTGTTGTATTTCGGTATGACTAAGGTTCTGAGGTCTCAGGTTCGATCCCCGGGTCGGGCAAAGTGATATCGGATTTTTCCATATCAGCCCGGAGTCTGGAATTTGTGCTCGATATGGCGATAGGCTCGCCCCCTATCACATCTGGGACGAAACTAAGCTCGGCGAAATGTGGGTGTTCTAGTTCTCTAGTGCACCTCTGCCTACCCCTTCGGGAATACAGGCGTGAGCTTATGTTATGTTATGTTAATTATTATTTGCCTATTTTTAGTGTAATATTGAAAGAATTATCCGCCAGCTCCTAATAGTTAAAGAGTATAGTAGTTAAAGAGTAGTAAGAGTTATATTTTCCATCATCAGCTCAGCAACATGAGATTATGAGTACCAAAGGCAAATAATTGAATAGTTTTAGGAAATATATAAAACACACTATGGGTCCCTATAAAATTCGAGGTTTTCCCTCGATTTTTCTAGGATCACATCATCAGATCGTGACTCCTTGCCAATGGTGGTCCTAGGAAGTATACCCTTTTAAACAAAAAAAATAACTTCTTGTATCCGCCCAGGCGTCTTCGAGTAATTGGGGAACATACATAAAAAAAAAAGATTCCGACGAATTGTTATCCCCCTCCTTTTTTTTAAGTCGGTTAAAATTGTTTTTATAAGTACCTAAGGCCCATTGTATTTAAACACCAATATCTAGTGTCTATTATACATAACATAAGCTCACGCCTGTATCCCTGAAGGGGTAGGCAGAGGCGCACTAGCGAACTAGAACACCCACATTTCGCCGAGCGTAGTTCCGTCCCAGATGTGATAGGGCGCGAGCCTATCGCCATATCGGGCACAAATTCCAGACTCCGGGCTGATATGGAAAAATCCAATATCACTTCGCCCGACCCGGGGATCGAACCCGATACCTCAGAACCGTAGTCGTACCGAAATACCACCACGCCACCGAGGCAGTGTCTAGTATAATTACCTCAAAAAAGAGGACTATAAATATATTAATAGTCACTTGCTTGGTTTCAATCGACCGATCTTAGGCACACGTTACACTGTCAATATTGACGTCAATATTTATATCAGTCTAGAAACACACTCGTGTGGGCGCGCTACGACTATCATCCTGAGGTTTCGGGTTCGATCCCTGGGTCGGGCAAAATGATATGAGAATTTTCAGTTCACCCCGGAATTTGTGCCGATATAGGGATAGGCTCGCCCTCTATCACATTTGGGGCGGAACTAAGTTCGGCGAAATGTGAGCGTTCTGGTTCGTTAGTGCACCTCTGCCTACCCCTTCGGGGATACAGGCGTAAGCTTATAAGCTTATCAACAGCAAACGACATCAGATTTCTGCCTTCTTAAATTAATAAAACTTGATTTTGACTACTTTTTCTGTTGTGGATAATATTTTCCTCAATCATAGTTCAATCAATTTAGTTGCTGATGGTTTGAGGAAAATAGTTGAAAATTAAATTAAAGATAATAGAGATCTGGCGATACATAAAAAATGCGTGTTTGAGGTTCATGCTCAGTCGAAGTAAAATTACACTTACGAACTTACTTTACTCCACTTCACTCACCGCCGAATGCTCATACACTTAACTTAAGGTCTAAGAAGGTAAGGACTTAGGGTCGCCTTGTGTCGTTTAAGGCCGCCTTATCTGTCAAATTTTTTTTTATATCTTTCTACCCGACCTTATCCCACTTTAATGTGGAGTCGGCGCAACACACTTTTTCAAGCTTGTTGCAGAAATGATTTGGCTAAGTTTTTACGACCGGCTGCCTGCGTGAAGTCAACCCCCTCTGAGGGGTCCAGTCCCGGGCAAATGAAATTAGAAAATTCGCTTTGCCCGACCTAGGAATCGAACCCACGAGCTCCCGGTCCACAGCCCATACATGCTGCTACTAGACCAAGGAGGCGACAACATTTTTTTTTATATATAAATATATATTTTAATCCGGGCACGGCAAAGTGACTACACTGCACCTGATGGTAATCAAAGTGCAGTCCAAGAAAACTAGCGACCACTGACAAACAAACTGGGTTTATCTGTTGAATTGTATGACGAAAATCAATGTAAGAAGGCGTTGAGGTTGAGTAGCGTTTGACCATTCGGGCATTAGCATAGCACAAAAGGGAGACCAAGAATAAACAATTCTGTCTAATGTATTTTATCCTTGTTTCGCCGGGTTAATCCGATATATTTATGCTTTCTGTGTCGTGACACATTTGCGTTTAATTTTGTACTGACCCAGTATTGGAGTGGAATTGGAAAGGCAGGTTTTTTTATAGCAGAGACTGGAAAATGAGCAGATGGGTCACCTGATGGTAAGGGATCTCCACCGCACATAAACACCCAAGACACAAAAAGAATCATGAGTACGTTGCCAACCTAAATGGAAGGAAATAGGGGTTGAGAAAGGAAAGGAGGGAATTGGGCTACCATAAATCTTACTCACCAAAAATGTTGTAAGAAACAAGCCGAATGGCTCGTGTGTGGAGGGCTTAAAACGACTAACTGAATGCTCGAATGAAAGCGAGTAACGCTCCATTTGACAATGTAAAGGCGCCAACAAAACCGGTCCACACAGTTTTAAACATTTCAAAATTACCACATATTTATTCGAATGTTGCTTTTTTAAGCATTGCTATTTAAAAAGTAGTTTAGGTTTTAATAAATTAAGGCTAACTTCTTTGTCTTTCCTTCGCCCTGCCCTTATCCCGGATAGATTTAAGGCCAAACCAAACCACCGTGGTTAGCCACGTTGAAAGGATGTTGGTGGGGTCGGCGCAACACACTTTTTTAAGCATGTTGCAGAAAGGATTTGGCTTAGTTTTTACGACCGCCTGCCTGACTTTAACCCCCACTGAGGGATCCAGTCCCGGGCAAATTAAATTATAAAATTCGCTTTGATCTCACTCACAAGAAAAAATATTTTTGACTTTTTGAAATCAAGTTTGAAGTTTTATTAATTTGAAGCTTTTTTAACATATGGGACCAACTCTGAAATAACTATTTTAAACAAAATAAGAATCATAAAGATCGGTTCACGTGTCTCAGATTTATTAGTGAACATACATAAGTGTATAACTTTAATGAGTCTTTAATATAACAGCTTTCGTGGCGCAGCGGGCCAGTCGGCTGTGAAACGATAGGCCGTGAGTTCGATTCCCGCATAGAAGCATATGTTTGTGTGACCGCCAGATTTTTGTTTCAGGTCTGGGTGTTGTTCCGAAAATATCTCATAGTTTTTTATACCTACGACACAAGTCAAGTGTGAGGTCTGCGGCCTGAGCACGAAAATTTCTGACAACCGTAAATGTATTCGAACTCGATGCGCGTCTATGAAATTTGTATGAAATATTAACCAAACGTCATCAGTGCGCAGCGAACTCGAATACATTTACATTTACATTAGATTTTCGTGCTCGGGCTACAGGACTATGTGTGTGACTGTTGGGTGTAATTATTTTTTAACAGCGTCTTCTGCACTAAAACATTACACAAACAAAACATGGTTTCGTTACACATTTTTATCTATGGTCCATTGTTCTATGAGCAAGTAACAGCGAAAATCATTGTTTTGCGTATATGTTTTGTGTTTTGTTTCGACAAAAACAGGTGCAGGAGACGCGGTTTTACTTCCACGACTATCATCACAGAGGTTTCGGGTTCGATCCCCGGGCCAGATAAAATTATATCGACTTTTCCAAAAAGAAGAAGGTCCTTAATTCGCCTGTATTTTTATGTATGTGACGCGATATCTCCGCCAAATGTGGACCGATTTTCAAAATTATTTTTGTGTTCGATAGAGCTTATTTCAAGGGTGGTCCCATATATTTCCCATAATTTGGTCATGATTGGATCAAGTTGGAAGTCGGTTAGTTAAGTTTTTAAACTTGTGATTATTCTTCTCAATATCGAACCCGAGACCTCAGAAAGTGATATTGGATTTTTCCATATCAGCTCGGAGTCTGGAATTTGTGCCCGATATGGCGATGGGCTCGCCCCCTATCACATCTGGGACGGAACTAAGCTAGGCGAAATGTGGGTGTTCTAGTTCGCTAGTGCGCCTCTGCCTACCCCTTCGGGGATACAGGCGTGAGTTTATGTTATGTTATGTTCTTCTCAATATTAGCCCGGTGCCTTTTGTACTCGTTGTGTTATTAATTTATTTTATAGGCGATAGGCTGGACCCCTACCACATCAGGACGGAAATGTGTGGAAATGTGTCTGTGTTCTAACTTCTAGTTCTCTACTTCGTCTCTGTCTACCCTTTAAAGATACGTGCGTGAGCTTATATAAACTTTAAACAGGTACCTTGTCGTGCAGGGACTCTTCCTGTCGACCTGCTGTGTTCCTGGCCAGCCTCCTCCATGTGCCACGCGTATTCCATTATCAGAAACAAAACATATCTTTTTAACTACGTCGCATCTAACACAAATCCATGATGGCACATTTCGTTAATAATTACTATAATATTTTATTATCACAAAACCACTCGTCAGTGAACTATTCAAAATTTTATGAAATAACCAATTTATAATATGAATAAACAATTTTTTGTTTTTTTTTCTTAAAACCGTAGCACGCTTTTTGTTTAGACCAAATTGTATTTGTTCGATAAACGTCCAACAATACAATAATCTTGGAAGGCACTGACAACTTTGCTAGCTATGCACCCTTAACGTATAACAGAGATAGAACATACACGCCACTACGTGCGAGACAAGGACAGGTATACGTCTCCAAATGCAAAAAATTATACAGGGTGGATCGCCAGCCAATCCACGAGTTACACAGGGATGCATGGCGACCAATCAAAACGGCTGTTGTGTTAAGGGTGGGGGTTGTTTAGGGGGGTAAATATGTATTAATATATAGCATTAAAGGTAAATCAGTGTCATAAAGCCTGATTTATTACGCGATAACGATTTTGGAATGAAAATGAAAGTTTCGCTTGTGATAGAATATTATGTGATGGAAATATTTTATTGGACGTCCACGCTAGCATTGTTGGTGTCGTGGGCCTGGTAAACAAATACTGAAATACAAGCTCACGCCTTATACCCGAAGGAGTAGGCAGAGAGAACTAGCCAACTGGTACACTGCCATCACCATCCCAGGGGGCCTAGTTTGTAAAACGAAATCAGCAGTTGCGGACTTCGTTTCGGACGTTTGGCTATTTCTATGTGGCTCACGTGTACGAACGATATCGGTGCTATAAGTTACGTTTCGGAGAATGCTATGCTGTAGACTGTGTGTGACAGCCCGTTTCGGTGTTTGACATTTATTTGATCCACGTGCATCTATATTAGTCTGTGTGGTAGAGTATCGGCCCGATATCGCCCATCCGATAACGTTTTATAGAATAGACACCCTGGTGTGATAGGAAGCTAGCCTATCGTTGTATCGGAACAAATTCCAGACTCTGGGCTGGCAATAACACCATAACATAAGCTCACGCCTGTATATCCGAAGGGGTAGGCAGAGGTGAACTAGCGAACTAGTGCACTCACATTTCGCCGAGCTTAGTTCCGTCCCAGATGTGATAGTGGGGAGCCTAACGCCATATCGGGCACAAATTCCAGATTCCGAACTGATATGGAAAAATCCAATATCACTTTGTCCGACCTGGGGATCGAACCCGATACCTCAGGACGGTAGTCGTACCGAAATACAACTAACCACCGAAGCAGTGTTAAACTTTATTTTATTAATAGCTGTTGCCTGTGACTCCGTTCGCAAAATGAAATGAAAATTTATTTTCCGGGATAAATTTTTCGGATATAAAAGTAGCCTATGTGTTAATCCAGGGTCTCAATTACCTCCATACCGAATTTCATCAAAATTTGTCCAGCCATTAGAGCGTGAAGACGTAACAAACACACAAACTCACTAACTGTCCCCTTATAGTATGATAACTTTAGTTTGAACAGTAAAGTACGTGACACCAGCTGGTCTCCAGACCCTCGTCACAGTCGATCAGCTCACACCTGATCTCACCCCCGACACGGTCCAAAGATTATGAATTTTGATTAGCACGCGTTCGATTCCTGGGAACATACCGTTTCGGAACCAGTGAACTGTGACTGAATTCGATAATTTTACTATGACTGCTTCGGTGGCGTAGTTGTTTTTCGTTACTACAGTCCTGAGAGCCCGAGTTCGATACCCGGGCAATGATATTAGATTTTTTGTGGAATGGAAAGCCGGAAAAGGGATTGGGAAAGGGAGGGGAAATGGTCAAACTATCAAATGTGTCATTGAGCTTTAGACGTGGTCAAGCGCTTTTGATTCTTGATGATTTGAAATCCCGAAATATTTTAAAGGTGGTGTCAAAACTATATTTGTACTGTCGGCTCGACCGGTTTGATAACACTGTCTTACAGAAAGCCTATGTAAATTGGTAGCTCACTGGCCCAGGCCCCTTTTTCTTTTTAATTCAATGTTAGATGCATCTGGTGGTATATTCGTATCCGCCCGGATGGCGACCAGCGTACACATGGTGCTAAAACCTGCCATAGTGACCCACACTCCGTGTGTATTTCGCGTTCCAGGATCAGCCAGTGTACTTCCGGTTCTCTCGAAGGGCTTGCGGCAGACTTGACGGTTGGTTGGGACGGGTATGGGGGTATCCCTGTGCCTGCATCGGTCATCCGCCTGTCTTGTCGTAAGCCCCTCGATTTACTTCTTCCCTCTTCGGATTCGGAGTGTGAGCATAATTAAGCCGCCATGATTCTGGCGACTACTGATAAACCCATTATTTGGCACTGGTCGCTAGTTTTTGGACTGCACTACGCTTACCATCAGGTGCAGTGTAGTCACTTTGTCGTGCCCGGATAAAAAAAACCCTTCCGAACTTCCCATTCGAGAATCCAACTCATTAAACATCGCGTGTCATCAACCAAGCATCGAACCTAACCCTAAACGTATTTACAAAACTAAATTAACAACATCACGCGACGTAAACGATGTTTTGCTTCAGGTAAAGGTCGTCAGCGGTCGCTGCCTACCCCCTTTTCGTTACGCCGTGATTGTAATTGCCACCGTGGGAACAGACAGGTCAAAATTATCAATCAAGCAAATTATTTGAATTATTTTGATAGTGATTGCCTCGGTGGCGTGCTTGTATTTTGGTACGACTACACTACCGTCCTACAGTTACCACCACCTCTTATAGCAGTATTATTATAATCGTTCTTCGTTTGCTTTGTATGGGAATCGGTACAAGTAAAATTACAATAATACTGCTATGCTAGAGGTGGTGGTAACCCCCCTGAGGTCTCAGGTTTGATCCTGGTAAGGCAAAGTGATATTGGTTTTCGACCGATTTCAAAAAAAGAGAAAGCCAATTCATTCTCAATTCGTCTGTATTTTTTTATGTATGTTACGCGATATCTCCGACAAATGTGGACTGATCTTCAAAATTCATTTTGTGTTCGATAGAGCTTCTTTCAAGGGTGGTCCCATGAAAATTTTAAGTATCAGCCCGGAGTCTTGATTTTGTGCCCGATATACATATATATATGATCCCTATCACATCTAAGGCGGAACTAAGCTCGACGAAATGATGGGTATTCTAGTTCGCTCGGGCGCCTCTGACTATCCCTTCGGGGATACAGGCGTGAGCTTTTGTATATTTCTTTCTACCTGCCCTTATCCCACTTTAACGTGGGATCGGCGCAACACACTTTTTCAAGCATATTGCAGAAAGTATTTAGCATAGTTTTACGACCGGATGCCTTCCTCATGTTAACCTTTTTCTGAAAAATCCAGACCCAAATTGTTAGAAAAACAACACGCATCGAACCCAAGACCTTCCGGTTCACAGCCCGCAAACTGTCATCAGACCAAGAAGGCGACGAAAAATACATATTCTAATAATCTGACTGTGACTCATTGTTCGTCACTCATCCCCGCTTGTCACTCAATTCCTGTTGCGGGTGACAATACGTTGAAGCGGATACACGCGTTACGTCAGGTCGTGGGACCGATCTCTAACTAGGGACTACTGGGTTTTAACTGCTTTGGATCAGTTTAACCGACTGCTATAATAATAATAATAACATAAGCTCACATGAGCATGTAGAAAGGATGGATGAAAGGAGGTTGACAAAGCAAATATATATGGCAAGTGTGAATGGTAGAGTTGGAAGGGGAAGACCTCATCGAACATTCTCTGACCAAGTCAGAGATTTGCTCGAAAAGGTCAAGTTAAAAGTACCCTAAACCGACGTGCATGCATGAAGAATGTAATGAGACTGAATGAGGCGAAAGAGGTGTGTAAGGATCGTAGCAAATGGAAATCCGTTGTCTCTGCCTACCCCTATGGGAAAAAGGCGTGAGTCTATGTATGTATAAGCTCACGCCTGTATCCCCGAAGGGGCAGGCTAGGTGCACTAGCGAACTAGAACACCCACATTTCGCCGAGCTTAGTTCCGTCCCAGATGTGATAGGTGGCGAGCCTATCGCCATATCGGGCACAAATTCCAGACTCCGGACTGATATGGAAAAATCCAATATCACTTTGCCCGACCTGGGGATCGAACCCGAGACCTCAGGACTGTAGTCGTACCGAAATACAACCACGCCACCGAGGCAGTATAATAATGATATTAGCCCTGTTATATTACCATTGCTGGGCACGGGCCTCCTCTACTATTGAGATGGGTTAGGCCTTAGTATATCACGCTATAATGTGGTTTGGTAGACTTCACACACCTTTTTTTTATAGCAGAGTTTGGCAAACGAGCAGATGGGTCACTGATACCATCAGTGACATCCAAGACACAAAAAGAATCATGGGTGCGTTGCCAACCTAAAAAGAGGGATAGGAAGGGGAGGGAAAAGGGATTGGGAAAGGGAGGGGGAAATGGGCCACCGGAAATCTCACTCACCGAACGAAACGCGACAGCAAGCTATCATTTTATGTCGGTTTTCTGTGAGACCGTGGTATCAAACCGGTCGAGCCGGCCCATTCGTGCTGTAGACGTTACTGTTTACAGCGTGGCTCACTTCGTAAAGTACAAGTAATTCAAAATAATGAAGCTCTTCAATGGAAACCTCCATGCTCAAGTCCATGAAGTATTAGATGCATCGTAATTGCTGTGGTCACGGCATCCGTTGCTATGGCAACTACTGCGGAATCGATACCAGCGCTTCCCAGCTCGAACCTTGAAGATATACGCGTGGTGTATTTGTTACTAGCTTTCGCACGCGCTTCTGTCTACGATGTCTTGAATGACTCTTTTATCAAACAAATAAGCAGAAGGTTTTTGGTATTATCAACCAACTTAAAAAAGGATGTACTTAATTGTCTGTTTGACTGACTCGGTGGCGTAGTTGTATTTCGGTTTGACTACTGTCCTAAGGTCTCGGGTTCGATCCCCGGGTGAGGCAGTGATGTTGGATTTTTTCAGTAGCCCTGAGTCTGGAATGCGCGCCCGATTTGGCTCTATGCTAGTCCTCTATAATAACTGGGATGAACTAAGCTCGGCGAAAAGTGGGTGTCCTGGTACGGTAGTGCGCCTCCGCCTACCCTTTCGGGGATACAGGCGTGAGCTTATGTATGTTATTATAAAAGTTTTCAGTTTCTGAATCTGAAGATCTAATATATTGATCAAACAGACAGGTCCTGGAGGGCGTGTCCATCCCTTCCCACGTAGCATCGGCCAATCAGAGCTTGTTTTGTAAATTACAAACGCGTGCCGCTTTTGACCGTCCGAAATTGACGCATAGCCTAAGTTACAGTACAGGTTGATTTAAAATGACCTGCCTCGGTGGCGTGGGTCGGGCAAAGTGCTATTGGATTTTTCCATATCAGCCTGGAGTCTGGAATTTGTGCCCGATATGACGATGGCCACCATATCACATCTGGAACGGAACTAAGCTCGGCGAAATGTGGGTGTACTAGTTGGCTAGTGCACAGCTGTCTACCCCTTCGGGGATACAGGCGTGAGCTTATGTTATGTTAAAATAACCATAAGTTTAAAAAGTTAATGGACCGACTTCAAAATGTATCCGAGCGTGACCTTAATTTAAGACCACCCTTGGAATAAGCTCTATTGAAATAAATTAATAAAAACTGAAAACCGACTTCAAAACTGGACACTAAAAGTAAATAAACGGAACGACTTCAAAACTTATCTGATCGTGACCAAATTTAAATGGAACCATTCTTGAAATAAGCTCTATCGAACACATTAAGAATCTTGAAATCGGTCCACATTTGGCGGAGATATCGCGTTACATACATAAAAAAATACAGGCGAATTAAGGACCTTGTCCTTATTGAAAGTCCGTCGAAATAATCATAAGTTTAAAAACTTAACGGACGGACTACAAGTCCAATCGAGACAAAGTTTATATGGGACCACTCTTGAACAAGCTTTTTCGAAAACAAAAAGAATTTTGAAAATCGGTCCACATTTGGCGGAGATATCGCATAACATACAAAAAAAATACAGACGAATTGAGGACCTTCTCCTTTTTTGAAGTCAGTCGAAACTATTCCTGCTCGGGCCGCTAATGGTAACTGGCAACCCTGTGGTTACTTGTCTATTACTTATCTCTTTGTCTGTACAAATCGCAGCCTATCGTGGATATGAAATGAAATAACGTTTGGGAAGGGGAAAGGAATTTGAGCAACTGGAAATCTCATTCACCGAACGAAACGTAACATCAGGCATCGATATGAAACTTAGACAAGAAAAGATAGAGGACAGGGCATACATACATACATACATAAGCTCACGCCTGTATCCCCGAAGGGGTAGGCAGAGGCGCACTAGCGATCCAGAACACCCATATTTCGCCGAGCTTAGTTCCGTCCTAGATGTGATAGGGGCAGGGCATAGCTCCGAAAAATTGAAGCATTCCTAATGTATGAAACCAAAATGGCGACTTTGCGAAAGAAAGAACCCATTAATATAACGGTTAGGCATTTTCATATTCCGAAATTAGTGTTATTGTGAATAAAACACCGTATTAACAATAAAATCAATAAGTATTTATACGTTATTTAATTCTTGTGAAAACTTACATGTAAATAGATTGCGAAACTAAAATGGCGGACCTGGCTTCATGTAAACACTTATTTTTCGTAGTTATGCCAGGTCATCTTATTTTTCTTTAATCATTAATATAAAAAGTGAAGCAGAGATTTCGGCTCATTCGATCTATCAACACGTAATAGCGGAAAACACTGTTTCACTTTCAGTATTCCTAGCGCTCTGTCCATCTTTTTCTTTACGTTCGTGTATAAAATATAAGCGAACAGTGACAACCATAAGGTCAATACTACGAATAAAAATAATTTAATACTACCTAAGACAAAGCTCCAGAAAATTAATAATTATTTTATGTGCCAAGGTATACACTTTCTAACAAAATCCCAAGTCATATTAAAGAATTAGGTCTTAATAAATTTAAATCATTTATTAAACAGCAACTATGCCGAAAAGGGTTTTATAATGTAAAGGACTATTTACAAGACAAAAATGCTTGGGATTGAGCAGCTCACTCTTGACACTATAAGGCTGTATCAACACAATTTTATATTTTACTATTATATTAATTTTTCTGACTTTGCTTTATTGGCATATTAGTATATTCTTGTATTTAGAAATAAGTTGACATTTTAAATTGTAATTTTATATATCACGTATTGTCTGCACTTTAAAAGAAGCCATAACCCTTGAGTTTGTTTCGGCATTTCTCCTCAGAAATAGCCACGAAATGCGGACGCCATTATAACTTAATCAATATCTTAAAATCAATATATACTCGTAATTGACATGTGAAAGTGGTATAAAATATCCTACTTGCAGAATAAATGATTTGAATTTGAATAAAAGGTATATTTTTGCACAACCTGTATATAGATGACGTCACAGCGATCGTTTACGACAAACGACACTAACGCACATTAATTTAATGTTGTTATTTTTTTAACACATCAACCTTTGTCATATGCAATTAATGTTACTGTCGTAGCAGGATTTCGACTGCTTATTTTTATTTTGGTTGTCTATCTTGTTTTTGGTAGGTCTCCGTCGCTCCCTTGGTCTAATGGCAGCATATATTTCCGTCCCAGATTCCAGGCTGATACTGTATTGAAATAATCACAAGTTTAAAAACTTAACGGCCCGACTTCAAATCCGGTCGTGACGAATTTATATGGGACCACCCTTGAAATAAGCTCTATCGAACACAAAAATAATTTTGATCATCGGTCCACATTTGGCGGAGATATTTCGTAACATACATAAAAAAATACAGACGAATTGAGGACCTCCTCCGTTTTGGAAGTCGGTCGAAAAGCAATATCACTTTACACGACCCGGGATCGAACCCGAGACCTCAGGTAGTCGTGCCGAAATACAAGTACTAAGGCAGTTAGGTCAATTTTCACTCCCATGATATTTTAGACATTTTTGACTGGCTCGGTGGCGTAGTTGTACTTCGGTATGACTACCGTCCTGAGGTCTTGGGTTTGATCCCCGGGTCGGGCAAAGTGATATTGGATTTTTCCATATCAGCCCGGAGTCTGGAATTTGTGCCCGATATGGCGATAGGCTCGCCCCCTATCACATCTGGGACGGAACTAAGCTCGGCGAAATGTGGGTGTTCTAGTTCGGTAGTGCGCCTCTGCCTACCCCTTCGGGGATACAGGCGTGAGCTTATGTGTCTATGATAAACTTTTCAAAGTAAAATTTAATTCAGTACAACCTTGGCACTCAACCTTCTGACAAAAATCACGACAACTACGAACTTGGCACTTTGTTTGTTTTTTAGACTAATCATTGACCGCGTCTCCGCCTCTGTTGCGAATCTAGAAACGCAGCAATGCAGAAAATTGGAATTTTTTACTCCGTTTTTATTTGGGTCGAGGTTGTTTTTTGTATAGGGAAGTTAATAAAATTGGGTGTTTTTTTTGTACAAAAAATCAATCGTCTTGAAAATGGTTAGGTGGGTTTTAATTTTTTGTGGATAGGTATGGATCGGTAGCGTCACCTCCATGGTCGAGTGGTAGCGTATGTGGGATGTGAACCGGGAGGACCTGGGTTCGATTCCCAGGTCAGACAAAGCGGTTTTCTAATATGATTTAACCGGGGCTGGATCCCTCACAGGAGGTAAGCGTCAAACGGGCGACCGGTTGTAAAAATTTAAAGCCGAATCATTTTTGCAACATAGGTACTGGAAAAAGTGTTGTGTTGCGCCGACCCGACATTGATGAGTGAAAGGACAGACTTCAAAATTTGACCACTCTTCTAGTAAGCTCTATCGCACATAAAAGAGAATCTTGAAAATCGGTTCCCACACTCCTCCTTTTTGAGGTCGGTTAAAATTAATGATTATCGAAGCATATAACTTTGACAGCCTCCGTGGCGCAGCGGGCGAGTTGCCGGCTGTGAAACGTGAGGTCGTGGGTTCGATTCCCGCACTGAGACAAATGTCTGTGTAGCCCACATATATTTGTTTCGGGACTTGGTGTTGTGAGACCGAGTCTCTCGTAGTTCCTGATACCCACGACACAAGATTCGATCTTAGTGTGGGGTCAGGACTATGTGTGTGACTGTTGGGTGTACTTATTTATTTATTATATAACTTAATTCACAGTATAATACTATGTTTTGAACATGATCGAGGTCATAACCACAGAGTAAAAAGCAATAAAGTTTCAAGTCCGCACTATAAGTGGACGCACCACATAGATTAACCATGAATCTAGGGTTTTTAGAGGGCGGTCTATAGCATTGTGTTCATCAAACACAATTGTACGAGCTAATATAGGTTTTAAATTTAATCGCCTGCCTCGGTGGCGTGGTTGTATTTCGGTACGACTACTGTCCTGAGGTCTCGGGTACGATCCCGAGTCGGGCAAAGTGATATTGAATTTTTCCATTTCAGCCCGGAGTCTGGAATTTGTGCCCGATATGGCGATAGGCTCGCCCCCTGTCACATCTGGGATGGAACTAAGCTCGACGAAATGTGGGTGTACTAGTTCGCTAGTGCGCCTCTGCCTACCCCTTCGGGGATACAGGCGTGAGCTTATGTTATGACTAATCTAGTGTAAGTTCTATCCTGAACTTGATTTATTCTACAGCTTATTCCTATATTTAAATCGAGATTTGGGGTAAAGTGAGATTTTAATTGTATAGCAGAGATTGCCAAACGAGCAAATGGGTCACCTGATGGTAAGTGATCTCCACCGCCAATAGACACCCAAGAAACACAAAGAATCATGGGTGCGTTGCCAACCTAAAAGGAGGGAATGGAAGGGGAGGGAAAAGGAATTGGGAAAGGGAGGGGAAATGGGCCACCGGAAATCTCACTCACCGAACGAAACGCGACAGCAAGCTGCCACTTTACGTCGGTTTTCTGTGAGACAGTGGTGTCTAACCGGTCGAGCCGGCCCATTCGTGCTTGTAGACTTTACTGTCTACAGTGTGGCTCTACCGCTCTAAGGTTTTGTCAAACTTTAAGTATTATTTATGTATTTTAAGTGTAATATTGAAAGAATTATCCACCAACTCCTAATAGTTAAGGAGTTATATTTTCCATCTTCAGCTCAGCAACATGAGATGACAAGTACCAGACGCAAATACCTGAATAGTTTTAGGAAATATATAAAACACACTATGGGTCCTTATAAAATTTGAGTGTTGCCCTCGATTTTCTAACTATATTGGTGCCAATGGACACACCTGGGAATATCCTTTTAAACAAAAAAAAGAATTTCTCGAATCGGCCCAGGCGTTTTCGAGTAATCGGGGAACATACATAAAAATGACGGACTGACTTCAAATCCGATCGTGACCATATATGGGACCACCCTTGAAATAAGCTCTATCGAACACAAAAATAATTTTGAAAATCGGTCCACATTTGGCGGAGATATCGCGTAACATACATAAAAAAATACAGACGAATTGAGGACCTTCTCCTTTTTGGAAGTCGGTCGAAAAAAGATCCCGAAAAATTCCTCCTCTTTTTGAAATCGGTTAAAAATCTTTTTTGAAATCGTATAAACCCCTAAGCTGGTTATAACAGATACAGAAGCAAATTCGATCGTGACATTGGTGTACAGTGATCTCAAGTGATCTTTTGTACTACACCGGAAAAGATCAATCAAGGAATTTCGATTGACTGTCCAGACGAGTTTATTCATGCCGTACCGTAGAAATGGCGTATTTGAATGAAACACAGCTGCCAGGCTTGGTCATAAAAACGAAGCCAAATCCTTTCAGCAACATGCTTGAAAAAATGTGCTCCATCCCCACCTTAAGGTGGGATAAGGACAAATGGAAAGAAAAAAAGAGAGATGGAAAGACAGCCTCCGTTCTGCAACGCAAGAGTAACTGAAATAAAATAAAAAACACAAGTTTAAACACTTAACTGTCCGACTTCTAACTTACCGATCGTTACCAAATTTATATGGGACCACCCTTGAAATAAGCTCTATCGAACAAAAAGAATTTTGAAAATCGGTCCAAATTTGGCGGAGATATCACGTAACATACATAAACAAATACAGACGAATTGAGGACCTTCTCGGAAGTCGATCGAAATTTTTTTTTGTGTCTCTAACAAGGCAGTATTGTCTACAGTATGCCTCGGTGGCGACGTGCGCGGTACGACTATCATGTTGAGGTCTCGGGTTCGATCCCAGGCCGGGTAAAGAGATACTGGATTTTTCAGTATCAGCCCGGGGTCCGGAATTTGTGCCCAATATGGCGATAGACTCGCTCCCTATCACATCTGGGACGGAACTAAGCTCAGCGAAATGTGGGTGTTATAATTAACTAGTGCGCCTCTGCCTACCCCTTCGGGGATACAAGCGTAAGCTTATGTTACGCCTCTACACACAGACAAGCCCCCTATTAATACAGGTGTTCATATACATAAATTTCTTTAATCAGTCGGTACTCCACAATGGCGCGCGTTCTAGGTCGTTTTGCCTATTGTTAAGACGTTTTACGTGGGAAATTACTTGCCTAATTGTTCAAAATGGATGACGGGTTATGAGATTTAAAAGAGCATTCGTGGTAGAGCCACGCTGTAGACAGTTATGCGTACACCATGGACGTAAAAAAGATGGATGGAGCGCTAGGAATATTGCAAGTGAAGCAAGGTTTTCCGCTCATTCGATCAGTCGCCGCCATTACGTGTCGATCGAATGGGTGGGTCGAATCGATTCCCGCATTGTGACAAATGTTTATGTGGCACACTGATATTTGTTTCGGGTCTGGGTGTTGCGAGACCGTGCGTCTCTCATAGTCTCAGACACCCACGATACAGGTTATATCTAGTGTGGGGTCAGGACTAGGTGTGTGACTGTTGGGTGTATTTATTAGGTATTTATTATTATTTATTAAATGAAAACTATTTTTTACATACATATGCTGACGCCTGTATCCCCGAGGCAGACAGAGGCGCACTCCGAACTAGAACACCCACATTTTGCCGAGCTTAGTACCGTCCCAGATGTGATAGGGGGCGAGCCTATCGCCATAGAAGATACAGCGGGATGTAAATGAGATCGGCGAAATGTGATGTTCTAGTTCGCTAGTGCGCCTCTGCCTACCCTGCCGGGGACAGGCGTGAGCTTATGTATGTGATATTATTAGTTGGAACTAACTGGTTATTGCTTGCCATCATTGATATTTATATGCCTTATTTGAATATTCTTCGAAGTCTTACAAAAAGTTTGAGGAAAATATGAAATACCCAGAATATAATAATGTATACGATTATGTGTCTACAGATATTCTGGTTCTCTTTGAGTGTTATTTGAGATTGTTTTTTGGTGAGTTCTTTGCACCCATTTGGCTAAAAATTGTGAAAAATCCGTTATATAAACTTATATTTATATTCAACAAAATAATAATATTATTAGCCCTGATAATTACTGTCCCACTGCTGGGCACGGGCCTCCCCTTCTAATGAGAAGGGTTAGGCCTTAGTCTACCACGCTAGCCTAATGCGGGTTGGTAGACTTCACATACCTTGGAAATTCTTGTGGAGACATTCTCTGGTATGCAGGTTTCCTCACGATGTTTTCCTTCACCGTTATAGCAAGCGATATTTCACAGTAAAAACACACTTAACATATAGAAGTCAGATGTGTATGCTCTTTTTGGGGTTGGTCTCGAACCTCCGACACTCGTCTCGGCAGTCCGTACCATTCCCAACTGAGCTATAGCTGCTATATGCTTGACAGCCTCCGTGGCGCAGCGGGCGAGTAGCCGACTTTGAAGCGAGAGGCCGCGGGTTCGATCCCCGAATCGAGAAAAATGTTTGTATGGCGTACAGATATTTGTTTCTGATTTGGGTGTTGTGAGAGCGTGCGTCTCTCGTAGTTCCTGATACCCACGACACAAGACTCGATCTTAGTGTGGGGTCAGAACTATATATGTGACTGTTGGGTGTTATTTATTTATCTTTAACTGCTGCTGCTATTGCTATATTCAGCTAATAAACAAATATAAATAACAATCAACAGTTACATACACA
This sequence comes from Clanis bilineata, assembly GCA_036417725.1. Classification (NCBI taxonomy): domain Eukaryota; kingdom Metazoa; phylum Arthropoda; class Insecta; order Lepidoptera; family Sphingidae; genus Clanis; species Clanis bilineata. Next base: position 4,341,168 of record CM071165.1, read on the forward strand.
GTCCTGACCCCACACTAGGTATAACCTGTATAGTGGGTATCAGAAACTATGAGGGACTTTCGGTCTTATTTATAGTAGGATTGCTAATTAAACGGAGTAAACTGACATTTCGAATGTTGCCACTTTTTCATGAAATTTAAATAGTGCGGTAAAAAGAGCAAGATTATTTAATCGTTTCAATTTAGTAAACATTTCATTCTTTCATTTTCTAAGTCCAATAATTTAAAGTCGTAATTCCTGCCAAATGTGTGATTAGTACTGCATGTCTATTGAATTATAGTCATAGTAAATTACTACCGGCTAAGTTATGGCATGTTTATTAGAATTTTAGTCTTGGTTCATTATAAACAAAACATACAAAAGCTATAAATGTGCCGAACGTAATTTTTCTCAAATAATAAAATTATAAATTGTAATTTTCATTGTTATTATTTTGCGTATCTGTTGTGATTATTTACGCAAAATTATTGACACCGACATTTAATCGATGGGTTAAGCTGAAGTTTCTAAAAATACACAATAAAATTCTAATTGTGCAAGCTAGTCATTTTATATATTAGCTAGTCATTATAAAATAAAAATAAAAATCTTTATTGATCACGTAGGCATGTAAAAAAGCACTTATGACAAGTCAACACAAGTAAATTTTTAAATTAGGATTAATATAATTTACATTATATATTTGAATTAGACAACAGGCAGGCAAGTATGGACATAATAACGATGGGATGGCTGAGATAGGGTGATAAGGTGAAATAGGAATAGAGTGTAAGGGAATGGATTGTATGGGAATGGCATATGGCAGGAATGGTGGCAGGGGATTGACTGAAAATACTGGAAGCAGTTGGGATTGGTGCGTGAGGCCCTATCCTAGCTAACCTACCAGCCTTTCTCTAGCTACCTACGGATGACGACCCGAAGAAGAAAGGCAGAAAGAAATTCCGGGCTTATTTTTTTCATCATCAATTGTCACCATTTCTTTTTTATTTTCTTTTGTCTATTTTCCTTTTTTAAAAAATTTGATTTACAAATTGTCAATACAATTGATAATCATATTTATATGGATTCACGCATCCTCAATACCACTGGAGGTGTAATTACCAAAAGAATGATTAAAAGGTGAAATGGCATTGTAGGATGCAAAAACCCATACTAACAAAAATCCTTATATCTATGTATATCACAAACAATAAGCTTAGTCATTATATGATTATTTTTATACAATTTATGGCATACACTTTCCAAATTGGTCGATCGGTCGGTCTGTTTACAATAAAAATATAATAAATATACCTAATGTCCTATATTATTATCAGATAACTATATTAATGTTAATGTCAAGCCAGTCAATGTACTTTAATCAAAAATGTCATTATAGTTAAAATAATTACTAATGTAGTAAAGTTAAAAAAGTTACTATTAAAGTAAAGAAAAAAGAAGAAGGCGACTCGGTTCAGTTAAGGTCACCATCTTGGTGCAGTGTGCAGAACTAACGCCAGACTTCCCTATCAGCTAAGTAGTCTGCAACGCTATAATAAGCCCTAGCCATTAAGGCACGTTTAACATAGGATTTAAATTTATCACCTGGTAAGTTAGTTACTTCGGAAGGAAGTTTATTATAAAATCTAACACTATTTCCTATAAATGATTTATTTGATTTGCAGAGTCTTAATTTAGGAATTGCAAGTTTTTCTTTATTCCTCGTATTTATGCTATGTATTTCACTGTTTTTAGAAAAACTAATTAAATTTTTGCGAACATACATTATGTTTTGAAAGATGTATTCGGCCGGCAGAGTAAGTATATTAATATCTTTGAACAGTTCTCGAAGAGAGTCACGGGATCGGAGGTTGTATATAGCGCGAACCGCTCTCTTCTGTAGTACAAAGACAGTCTGCAGATCTGCGGCAGAACCCCACAACAAAATGCAATAAGACATAATGCTGTGAAAGTATGCAAAATATACCAACCTAGCCGTAGCCACATCAGTCAATTGTCTTATTTTCCTAATTGCAAATATGGCTGAGCTCAGTTTTCCAGAATTTTTTTGTATGTGAGGGCCCCATTGCAATTTGACATCTACTGTTACTCCAAGGAAGACAGTAGACGAGACTAAATCTAATGTTTTATTGTCTAATGTGATATTTGATTTTTCATGATTCATATTTCGCAATGAAAATTTTATACATTTTGTTTTTGAAGCATTTAGAAGTAAATTATTTGCAGAAAACCAATCTGATGTTAAACTAAGAACTTTATTTGACTCTACAAGATTCCTATCCTTCCTGTCTACCTTAAATATAAGCGACGTATCGTCAGCAAATAAGACTACTTCTGCCATATTATTAATCATACATGGGAAGTCATTTATATATACTAAGAATAAGAAAGGGCCTAAGATAGATCCTTGTGGTACACCTATTCTAACAGGGGAACCCTTCGAAGAGATATTATTGATGAAAACTTTTTGTGTCCGATCAGTCAAATACGATGTTAATAATTTAAGAGCTGTGCCACGAATTCCATAGAAATTAAGTTTTGAAATAAGAATTCTATGATTGACGCAATCAAATGCCTTAGAGAGATCGCAAAATACTCCAAAAGCATCTTGCGATCCCTCCCAAGCTTCTAGCACAGACTTAATTAAGGCTTGACCAGCATCTTGAGTAGATCGGCCTTTTGTGAAACCGAACTGCCTATTATGGAGAATGTTATTTAAATTAAAGTGAACCAGCATTTGATTTAATATAAGTTTTTCAAAAATTTTACTAAATGCTGGTAGTATAGATATCGGTCTATAGTTTGAAGCAGTATTTGAACATCCTGATTTATAAATTGGTATTACTTTACTTATTTTCATAAGATCAGGAAATATGCCGTATCTAATACAACTATTAAATATGTCAGCTAACATTGGCGCAATGTTAACAATGATGGAATCTAAGGCTTTAACAGAGAGTCCCCAAATGTCTTCAGTGCTTTTCATTTTTAGGCTCTTGAATACTTTTATAATATCATAATGTGTGACTGGGGCAAAATCAAAACTAGGCAATGTTCTATTTACATTCTTTTTTAGGAATGATTCAGCTACTACTGGTGATGATAAAAGACATTTCGTGGTCTCGAAAGGAATGTTAGTAAAATACCTATCCAGAAAATTTGCAACAGTACATTTGTCTGAAACCAGTTCGTCATCAATATTTAAAACTATTTGGCCGTCTTTAACCCTATTTTTACCAGTTTCAGTATTTATTATTTTCCACGTACTCTTAATCTTATCATCCGATTTTTTTATATTATTGCTTACATAAGCTGCTTTTGCTTGTTTACACACTCTTTTAAATATTTTTGAATATGTTCTTAAGTAATTATTGAACTTAACATCAGGTGTATAGGACCTTTTGTCATATAGTTCATAAAGAACATCTCTACTACGCTTAATACCTTTTGTTGCCCAGGCGCTGAATAATAGCTTATTTTTACACGTAGTGGTCTTAGACTTACATATTTTATTAAATTCACTTGAGATACTATCGAATAAAATTGTAAACATGTCATTTGGGTGGTCCGATGTTGTCGATAAAGAAGATAAAAGTGAATTTACTGCACTACTAAACCTCTCCAAATTACGCTTTGACAGTGGCCTTATTTGAATTGTGGTTTTAGTATTCATAATTTTGTTACACCTTAGTTTGACTAACTGACATTTATGATCTGAACGGACACCTGAAACTAGCTCTTTGTGTGTTATATCAAAGTTACTTATGACATTATCGATACATGTAGCTGAATTATTAGTCACTCTAGTAGGCTCGTAAAATTGACATTTAAGATGAAAGGACTTTAAGAGTGACAAAAAATTACATTTATCAGTTGAGTTTATTAAGACATCAATGTTAAAATCACCACAAACTAAAACATTTTTATTCATTTTAATTTTCTTAAGGATATCCTCCAACTTTGATAGAAATAATAAAATGTTTGCTGATGGAGGCCTATATACACATAAAATAACATACTCATTTGTTTCTGCACATGCAACTTCACAGACTCGTTCAACAGACAATTTAGATAGGTCTTGTCTCTCTTTAAATGAGATACCATCCTTGATGAGGATCAAAGTGCCCCCACCTTCTGCTGAAATTCTATTGAATGAGCTGGCGACCTTGTAACCACCGACACTGAACGCCATCCTACTTGGCTTTAGCCATGTCTCAGTGAAACACAAAATATCTACATGATATTTTTCTATAAATAAATCTATGTCTAAAATTTTGCCAGAGAAACGGTTTATATTTTGGTGAGTTAAGATCAAGAAACTAGACTCATTCTCTGTTGTCGTATTTAAAAGTTTAAATTATTATTTGTATTTACTACAGTAATATTAGTATTACTACTAAAACCTGTAGTGGTCGGGAACTTCGTCATACTACTTATGACTGACTTAATATTATAAGCTAACAATGTAGCAATGTCAATTTTATTCCTATGTGATAGATACAAAGTATCTCTAGTCAACTTAAATTTACATTTCTCAATAAAACTATTGATGTCAAAAAATATAAATTTGTCACTGTACTGACTGGCTATAAACTGCATCTGCTTATTTAATGTATGTATATGGTTGTTTACCCTGTCTGACACATACTTAAGATAGGGAAAGGCACATAATATAATTCTATTACATTGTAGGTTAATCATAGAGGCAATGCTTTTTGTAATATCATTTTTGGTTAAATTGTCACTATTTCCAACCATAAGCAATATACATGATTGGGAACTGTGGTCCTTACTTACTATTTCTTTAATTATATCATTATAGTGCATCCCTGGCAGGCAGTTGTTTGTAACAGAATGCTCCAGGCTATTACTAAGTAGTGAACCAAAACCCTTCCCTATGCGGTCCGAGAACACAACAACCGCAGGAGACTGTACACAAGATGCCTCTGTGCTACTGATGCTCTGGATCACCTGAGAATCCGTAGATGCAGCTGTGTCAGCCCCAACTATAGACAAACTATCCACTGACTTTGATAAACTAGTGCTTTCAGTATTACTATTGTTATTTATTGAACATGGTAATTTATTTACTTCTCTATTTTTAGCTTGATTACTTATTTCTTCTAAATTGTTTTTATATAACATATATTTATTGTATGTAAGGCTAAGTGACTCTTCCAGCGTTTTAATTTCACATAATAATTGTTGTGTATCTACTTCATAAATTTTTTTGCTATCTTCTAATTTTATTTCATAGTTGTTTAACTTATTTAATAGTAATCTACGTTCCTTAATTAGTTGTATATTTTTATGAGTGTATTTATGTTTTAAACTAAGTTGTTTATATTTCTTCAAAAATCTGGTTAATTTAATATATTTTTTTAACTTATTATGACTTAAATATTGTATGTTTTGCTGAGTTTTAACTGAATTATCAGTGGTAAGGTCACTCAAAGGATTAACAAAAGGAACTGCATTTAGGGGTAAGGGCCCCGACCCACCATGCACAAGTTCCTCATACAGGCTGTGGTTCACTATAGCCTCGGAGCACTCCTTCTCTCTATTGAGCCTATTTATGTGATCATTAGCACTAATAAGTTCACTTTCTAAGTCCCTAATCTTACACAAGGCTTCTTCATATAGAGCACTACAGTTTGAAAAAGACACTGTCACCGCTTGGAATTTGTCCCGTTCCTCCGCAATGAGTTCACATTCTTGATGTAAGTCTACTAATTGTCTTTTAAGGGATACATTCATTTTTAAAATGTTGGTAAGTTCCTCTTCACTGACCTCACGTTCTTGTAGCAGTTTTTGGCACTGATCTTTGGATGCCTTTAGTTCTTTGAGGGCCGTCCTCAGCTTAAACTCAGATTCCTGAGCGGTAGCTCTGCGGGTCTGCATCGTTATCACTTTAGGCTTTAAATACACTGGAAATATAATACAGAGGGGACAGAAAACTCAAGAATAAGTTAAGAATAATTTGAGGAAAGTCAGTAAAGAATTTAAGTGGTAGTGGGTAGACTATTTACAGAGTAAGATATTAGATATTTAAAAGGGAAGTGTATATTATAAATGGAGTATATAATATATATGATGAGTATATATATATAATATCTTACTAGTAGAAAAGTTGTGTTACTTTGTAAAGTATTTATGTAGTATAAGGCTGTCTGAGGCAAATGTTGCTGGTCATCAATTCTACTTCCACTATATTTGTCAAGTAGAATGAGACAGGAGCGTTGCCGGTGCGTTATGGACGTAGCTCACCACAGTGAGCAGTTAAATAAATGTTGTAAAGTGTGTTTTTATCGTATTTAAAGTAATACTCGCCAGATTTGTGATAATACGATTCAAATCCAAGAGACCGTTTATAGACGGTAGCGGACAGCGGTGACAGTCGGGAACAGTTCGAGTTTATATTTGCCGATATTGTTCAATTACAACAAAGAACCAATAAATATCTTATGAAATATAATAAATTAGCCACAATGCACTTATTTTAACATCTAATACAGCTTCAAATTATTAAAATACATTTAAATTTGGTTATAACAAATTTTGACAACCGATTCGACCGAGTGTTGCCAGGCAAAAAAAAAAAAATTTGAGTCATTGTTTCTTTGAATGATAAAAATTGAACTAGATCGATCACTATGTTTTGAAAGTAAGCAACATTATTTTGTAAAGTGACATTTCGATCTGTAAGTTTACTCCGTTTAATTAGCAATCGGACTATAGCAACCAAACCCACAACATTTTGAATGATAGAGCCACGCTGTAGACAGTAACGTCTACAGCACGAATGGGCCGGCTTTTTTTATATGAGAGACTGATAAAACTGAACATCGTTGATTGTTTATGAAAGACTATAACTACTTTGTTATTTAAAACAAACTCTAGACACTTTTTATTAAGGTTACATTTCTTCATCGACAATCGAAATTAACTTGTCACAAAAATAATATTTAATTTTCTGTACCGCAACTAGTGCAAAAGAGACAGTTTCAGGTCAATTTACTTTTCCGATTGAGTGGGTTCGATTCTGGGGCGAATGACAATTTATAGATACAAATTCGCTCTAAATTTTTTTTATCATTATAGCAGAAGTCGCCTCGTTGGTCTAGTGGCAACATATATGGCTGTGAACCGGGACGTCCTGGGTTCAAATCCCAGTTCGAGCGAGTTTTTTTCTAACACGATTTTCGGGACTGGATTCCCCAGTTGGGAAGTTACTTCAAGTAGGCAGCCGGTCGTAAAAACTAAGCCAAAACATCTCAACAATGTGCTTGAAAAAGTGTGTTGCGCCGACCCCACATTAAGGTGGGATCAGAGCAGGTAGAAAAGAAGTACATGATTTGAAACTAGGATTTTAAGATTTTGAACCGTAATACGTTGACAATAAAGCTCAAGTTACTTATTGTAGAGTTATTGGACTTTGCCGCCGTCACATCCAATATGCGCGCCAAATAATTCAATATCTTTATCATGGGTTTATCAAATGACTAATAATTACGTTGTTAAATGCTTTTGTTATTTCGTACACAGACTCACGCTTGTATCTCCGAAGGGGTAGGCAGAGGCGAAAAAGCGACAGCCGCGCCGTCAAGCTGTAATGTCGTTAATAAACCTAATTTTGAAATGTCTCCAAAAAACGTGAAATTTATGGTGCCTAGAGATTTCATAGACTTATGGTTATATTTAATCATATAGTAAACAATTTATTAAGGCTCAATTGCACCACTATTATTAACCTAGAGTTAGTCCTAACCGCAAGTTAAGTTACATGTCATTCATACATTTTCTGTCAATTTAGCTTGCGGTTAGGACTAACTCTAGGTTAATAATAGTGGTGCAATTGAGCCTAAGTATATTAGATATAAAAGCCCCTCTAAGGATAGTATATTCCACGTTTTTTGGAGACATCTCAAAATTAGATTTAGTCACTTAAGGGCATTTTAGCTCGAGGATGGCAGACTAGAACATCCACATTTCAAACTCTAAAAGCGGCGAGCCTAACACCATATCGGGCACTGTTAGACTTCAGACTGATATTAAATAGGAAAACCCAATATTTGCCTAACCTGGGGATCTAATCCAAGACCTAAGGAATGTAGTCGTAACACGAAAGCCTAACACTACGCCACCGAAGCAGTCAAGCAACATGTAGTATAGATTTCGTTTCAAAAGTCTCTCTTGACTGTCCAATCAAATTAATATCATGACTGTACAGTGTACATACACCGCCTAGATAAATTCAAGATAAATTCAGTTAACGTTAATACGTTTTTATTGCAATCGAATAACGAGAGAGAGAAAGAGAGAGTGATAGAGCTACGTCTCTCGAGAGACTTGCGGCATGACTTGATGGTTGTTTGGAATAGGTATGGAGGTATCATTGTGTCTGCATTGGTAATCCGCCTGTCTTGTCGCAAGCCCCTCGATTTGCTTCTTCCCTCTTCGGATTCGAAGTGTGAAGAAGCATAAATAGGCCGGATTCTGGCAACCACTGATAAACCCCTTGGTTGTCAGTGATCGCTAGTTTTTTTGGACTGCACTACGCTTACCATCAGGTGCAGTGTAGTCACTTTGCCATGGGTAAAAAAAAGGTAGGCAGTAACGTCTACAATACATTGTCATCGTTGGTTCAGTTTGATACTCTACACACTGTCTCACAGAAAACCGACGTAGTGTCAGCTCGCTGTTGTGAATCGGTGAGTGAGATTTCTATTTTTTTTTCATAGCAGACTGAGAAACGAGCAAATATTTCACCTGATGGTAAGTGATCTCCACCGACCATAGACACCAAGACAAAAAGAATCATGGGTGCGTTGCCGACCTAAAAGGAGCGAAGTGGGGTTTGGGAAAGGGAGGAGGGAATTGGGTCTCAAGAAATCTCACTCACAACGAGGTGCCACTTTACGTCGGTTTTCTGTGAGACGGTGGTATCAAACCGGTCGAGCCGGCCAATTCGTGCTGTAGACGTAACTATCTACAGCTTGGCTCTACCACTCAGAATTTTAATTTAAGTTAATTTTAAACAATGCTTTAAAGTTGCTATTGCGAAATATTGCACCATGTTTATAGTTATAATGATATTTACTAGTTAAAAATAGTTTACCACCAAAGACTACATATTTCTTTACTATATCTTTATTTTTATTTTTACGTTGAAACGTTACAAAATGTATTCATTATTGTGTACCTAATTTTTTTTATTTATTTGCCGTATTTTTTTTAACAATTTAGACATAAATTTTAGTATTATTGTTAAGGAAAAAAGCGTCTCTACATTTTTTAGATTCACTAAATCTTTTACCCATAAGTAAAGAAAGTAAATTCAGTGAGCTTTTTTCCCTTTTTTAAATTATTTTTGCCTGCCTCTATGGCGTGGTGGTATTTCGGTACGACTACGGTTCTGAGGTCTCGGGTTCGATCCCCGGGTCGGGCAAAGTGATTTTTTTTTTTTTTTTTTTTTTTTTTTGGCCCTACAGCTGCTTGCCTAACCGAGTCGGCAAATTCAGCCACACCGGTCTGTTGGGATGAACGCAGGTGCGCCCAACCCATAAAGTTAGGTGACCACGCTGAGGGCAACCCACTAACGGGTTACGAACCTCGGCTCAGGGCGGTCACTGAGAGGGTGATGTTGAAGACATCAACGATTAGGGGAGTGTGGACGTGTTTTCCTAACTATCCATTTCTGTCATCGGCACGCGGGCCGGAATTGTTAACAGGGTCGGGGGGGCTGCTACTGGGAGCGCGGCGTGGTCCTCGTCGGCGGGGACGGAACATCGGTCGTGTGGAGTGTGGGAGCGATTTAAGATGCTCGATCTTACGTTGAATGGCCAGAGTGATGGCGTCATCAGGGTCTGACAAAACGGATCTAGGACGTCTCCATTTCGCACGGTCAAATGGAGTGTATATTGACGCTTGACGGACAAGCGTGTTTGGGTGGTGTGCCGCCCGATCGAAGTAGCGTCTGCTAGCCATCTGCATAAAATGCCTGATGGTCGGCAAGTTGGTGTCCACGTGGAGGTCGTGGTTACGTATGTACCACGGAGCGTTAAGCGCTCGTCTTAAAAAGACGTTTTGCAGGACTTGCATACGCTTAAGTCGAGCGGGCGGTATGTGAGCGAACACGGGCGACGCGTAAGTCATTATCGGCCTAATACACGTTGTGTAGATCCTAATCTTGTTGCGGGCTGACAACTTGCTCTTACGGTTTAAGAGAAAATGTAATCGTGCTAACGCGATTGCGGCTCGCGCGCGTACCGCATTTACATGAGTGATGAAGTTCAGTCTCCGATCAAGGTTGACTCCTAGATATTTGGCGTTGTTGGTCCAAGGGATAGCCTTATTGGCCATGGTGACTGAAGCGTTAGGCTTTTGGGTGAAAATTCTCTTGGTAAAGAGAATTGCCTGACTTTTGGCGGGGTTGACAGTGATTCGCCATTTGCGGAACCACTCACCGAGTTCATCGGCTGCGGTTTGCAAAATGCGAATCACTTTGTCCGGGTCTCTACGTGAAGCGTAGATTGCCGTGTCGTCAGCGAAGAGCGCCAGATGGGCGTCTTTCGGTTTAGGAATATCGCTTGTGTATAGCGAGAAAAGAAAAGGGGACAAAGCGGAGCCTTGCGGGACTCCGGCAGTGATGGTGTGTCGGGAGGAAAGAGTTCCCTCCACGCGATATTTGAAACCGCGATTCGACAAAAATTCTCGTATGATGTGCACGAGCTGTGTGGGCACATTGAAGGTATACAACTTGTAGAGCAAGCCGTTGTGCCACACTTTGTCGAATGCTTTTTCAATATCAAAGAAAAGAGCACCGGTAGGGATTCCGCGCCTAAAGTTGTCGTGGACATGCTCCGTGATGCGGAGGATCTGATTCACGCAACTGTGCCTACTACGAAAACCAAACTGCTCTGGAGGGAGCAGATGGTGAAGGTGGGCGACTATCTTGATGCGATCGAGGACGATTCGCTCGTAGAGTTTACCCAGAGCGCTGAGTAAACTGATGGGACGGTAAGAGGAGGGTTCGAAAGCGGGTTTCCCCGGCTTGTGAATACCTATCACAACCGCCTCTTTCCAGACGTCTGGAAAGAGGCTGTTTTGGAACGCTGCATTGAAGATGTCAGCGAGAATTTTAACTAGATGCTCCGGGAGCATTTTCATGACTCTATTGGATATACCGTCACCCCCGGGGGCTTTTCGTCTTTTGAGCGCCTTGATCAGAGAACTGACTTCTTCGATTGTCACCGGCGCGAGTGGGTCGGGCGGTTGGTCGACATCCGGGTCGACGTTTGTCGGGCGCGGACGCGGAACCGGTATCGGTGGCGGCGGGATTGCGTTCCTACTTTCGACAAAAGTGTCAACCGCAACGAGATGCTCTGGGTCAATGGGAACTGAGGTGAGTGAACATTGAGCCTCCAGGCTGTCGGCAAGCAATTCCGCTTTCTCGTCGTCGTCAAACGCCGGGCGTTGATTCGGACGATTGAGCGGGGGCATGGTGACTGTATCATTTCTCCTGAAGGAACGGCACAACTGCCAGAAAGCCTGGTGAGTTGGATCTAGCTCTGATAGGTGAGTTTCCCACCTCGAATCGACGGCCTCTTGGATGCGACGTTTGGCCTCGCGTTGGAGGAAACGCGTTAGATGCCGTTGATCCGGGGAGGGATTCGTCTTACAGGCTCTCAGCGCGGCGTTTCGCCTCCTCACCACACATTTCACGTCTTCGGGAAGGTGCCAATGGCTAAGCATAGCCTCCGGCACCCTCTCGGAGCTGTCGCTCACGACGTTTTGGATATGTGCGGTGAAGGAGCGAATCGCGCCGGACGTCTCTTCAGGAGTAACTATGTTGGTCGGGATCGCGGAGAGATCAGGGGATGAGGTGTCCTCGAGCTTGGTGCCTAGGAGACGCCAGTTCGTTTTCACCTTCATCGGTACGTTAGGACCTGTGTCTGTGGGACCGTTTATAGGGACTAGATCTAGGATCACAGGTCTGTGGTCAGAGTCCAACTCTTGTAGCACCTGCATGGAACGCACGCGTAGGCATACGTTCCTTGCAAGCGCTATGTCGAGTATGTCAGGTCGGTGATTGTCGTTAATTGTACTATAATGGGTGGGTTCTGATGGAACTAGAATTTCCATATCAATAGTGTCTAAACACCGCTCTAGTGCTGCACCTCTGCTGTTGGTAGAGTTGCAGTTCCAGAGCGTGTTCTTGGCGTTGAGGTCGCCCGCCAGAAGGACAGACTCCCCCATGCTCAGTAGGGTCGAAATTTCATTGGAGTGAAGCTCCTTTTTGGGTGAGAGGTAAGCCGAGATGATGGTGATCGGCGGATGTCCTGTCATTGCTAGCCTGCAGACTGAAGCCTCAATGTTCGTCAGGTTTTCGGGGGGGTCTAGAGGTATGCAGTGCAGGGACCTTTTAAAGTATATTAGGGTGCCACCAAAAGGGCCAGTAGTGCGGTCGTTCCGCACCATTTTGAAATTGGGGATATTAGGGTTTCGGTGAGCAGGTTTGAGGAACGTTTCCTGGATGAGGAAAACGTCCAGATTGTTATCGCGGACAAAGTGTGCGATTTCGGCACATTGGCCGCGAATACCATTGGTATTGAAAAAGCCCACTCTGAGGGAGCGAGGCTTGGTCCGCGACGGGGGGGAAAAAATATTATTGTTGTTAGCCATCGGAAGGCGGTAAAATTAAGTCAGCGATGTAGGATCGCTGTTCCCTATACAGAAGTTCTAACTCAGACACCAGTCTTGCGTCCGGGTGGCCCTTGGCTGCTATTTCCCTTATTTTATCAGAGATAAGGGTGTAGTAGTCGATCGGGGGGTTTATGATGGCGTCGTAGATGGCATCTACTTCAGCCTTAGAGAGTGTGCGACCCGCCGCGGTAGGGGGTGCAGGGTTTTTGTGGCGCGGCTGGGCTGCCCTGGGAGGGTTAGCCCGGGAGGCCGCAGGAGTGGGAGCTGGAGCAGGAGTGGTAGGAACCGCGGTGGGTTGACTGGGAGTGGCGGGAGGTGTGGCCGGGGTGGCGGGAGTGACTCCGCCGAGGGCCTGGGTGGTGGCTGCTACCTCTTCGGCTTGCTTGCTTGGCAACTGCCAATGGTTGCGCGCCGGGATGGGTGCAGGGATGAATTTAGCCTGAGGGGCCTTGGGGGGTAGAGCTTTAGGAGCTCGGGTCGGTTTTTTGGGGGCATGCGTGCACCCACGATAACTAGCCGGATGGCCTACTTGGCGGCAATTGGTGCACGAAGGCGGCTCCGTGCACTGGGTCCTATCTTTGGGACGTGGGCACTGTGCAGTTCCATGATTTCCGAGGCACTTGACGCACCTGGCGGGCATGCGACAACGCAGCGATGAATGGCCATACAGTTGGCAGTTGTGGCACTGCCCGATTAGCCGTTTGCGGTGGGGGGTCTCCACGGTGAAGCCGCGGAATCCAAGAATGTCGCTGATGGCAAACAGATGTTTGGCATCAGCGGGGGTCTCCAATTCTACGAGGACCATCTCGTAGGGCTGCTGAGTGGCGTCTGCGCGGGCGGGACGGTGCATACGGGTAACCCGGACGCAAGAGATGCCTTTCTCTTGAAGGCCTAATGTGACTTCATCGGTCGACATTTCTAGGGGGATTCCGCGTATAACAAAGCGGTAGGTGCGCTCCTCGGGGAGGGCGTAAGTGTAATAGTTGATGTCTCCGGAAGACATCCACTTGGTAAGGGCGCGGTGGTCGGCCACCGTATCCGGCATGACGGTGACTGTTTTGTGGAGGCTATTCCACCTATTGTTTCTCAGGGTGATGCCCTGAGACTGTATTTTCGCGAGAAGGGTGGGTAAGGAGCTACCATCCGGGACGCGGATGTTGATTGGGGGAGGTTTTTTGCCCTTTGGCTCAGAGGGAGCGGAGGGCCTAGAGGGTGCGGCTGGTGAGGACGGGGGTGAGGGGGAAGCCGGCGAGTCGGTGTCGAAGGCCAGCGCAGAGGGCGCCGGAGTTGCCACCGACACGGCGGTGGCCGATCGCGGCTTCTTCCGCCTCCCGCGCTTCACGGTCGTGAAACCGTCGTCATCCTGCTCGGATGACGATGATTCCGACCGAGAATCGCCGGAGGTTGAAGAAGCCGCGGGCCTCTTGGTGGATGCGGGTGAATCGGTTTCCATCGCCGTAGCGATGGGCCCCGAGGGAGCGGTGGGCGAGGCGGAGGGTCCGTCGTCCGTTGACGGGCTCTCCGTCTCGTCGGCAAAAAGGTCCGGCATAATCTCTCTAAAGAGAGTTTCAATACGAGCCCACGCGAGTGGGTTTTCCGCCGCCTTCGCGAGGGCCACGACAAGCTTCTGTTTTGGCGGGGCCATCGCGAGTGCTTGGGAAGTCGAGGTTTAAGGCGCGAGTGTGTTCCGACGCGGGGTGCGTTCCGCCCGGGAAAGAACACACTAGAAGAAACCGGGCGGCGCTCGCACTGACGTACGGTCGCGGATCGCGGGTCGCGGGTCGCGGTGGGACGCGTGAATTTACGTCCCCGGGTGGGTGTGCCCGGGGCTGAGTTGGTGAATGACCCTCCTCGCCGGGTATAGGCGAGGGGGGGTGTACTTAAAATTAGGTGTGCCCTAAGCTGGTATCCCTTTGCCAATCTTAATGTGCGAAAGGGTTCCTAACAGTCCGTGCACCGTAAGTGGTATTGGTCCGAGGACCGCACACTCAACCGGATACACGGGATGGAAATCGGGATGGGTAGGGTTGGGAAGGAGATATGCGGGGGAAAGAGTGGTGTGCCTCCACTAATTCCTTATCCGCACCCGTCCGGCTTGCTTCAGCCCTGAAGGGGCGTGGCGCGGGCCGGGTCACCGCTAGCTTCGGCTTGTTGACACCGTGAGGTTTACCACCGAGCTAATTCCCTGAAGGGGACAATAAATAATATACCGAGAATTCGGGCTAATCCCTGTCCTGAAAAGGACGCGGATGGGCCCTTTGTCTGGTAACCGACAAAACAAAGCGGAGCTTTGTTTTATGGTCGGATTACCGAGACGGCAGCGCGGGGCTGCAATCCGACCTGACAAACAGGCCGGTAATCGGTTGTAAAATCACTGCAGGTGCAGTGACAATACGTCCGAGAGCGACCGCTGCCAAGAGCGGAATGTGGGGCAAAGTGATATTGGATTTTTCCATATCAGGCCGGAGTCTGGAATTTGTGCCCGATATGGCGATAGGCTCGCCCCCTATCACATCTGGGACGGAACTAAGCTCGGCGAAATGAGGGTGTTCTAGTTCGCTAGTGCGCCTCTGCCTACCCCTTCCGGGATACAGGCGTGAGCTTATGTTATATAAAATATTTTTATTGCATTTTCCAAACAAAAATTGCAAATTAACGAAATAATGCGACACATCTGTACTGAATATTGATGCTAAAAGGCCATGCGATTAATTAACAGACACATTAGATAACTATGAATGAACTGATAAAAACACCATTTGCAACAATCAATGATAACAGAAATGCTCAAAACGTTCGCTGTTGGCGCCAAATGACCTTTGACATACGTAACAGGTTATTTCTCTACAACTCTATTGTCGGCAGCAATATACTTCGTATATCCATGTCATGAACTGGCGCAGACACGTTTGATTCATCTAGATATTATAAAACTGGGAAGATTCATGCATTACAACTAATTTAACAACACCTTATAACTGTTTAGCATTAAAATAGGAATTCCTAATTCAAAATAAAAATATAACTATTTAGCGTAAAAAAATGTAATTCCAAATTCGAAACATTCTTTTAAAAAATATATATATTTGAGTCGCAGTTGACCAGTGTAAACACAAAAATTGAAAAAATATAGAAAAAAATAAAAAGTTTTGCCAGTGAAACGAAGTTCAACAAACGAAAATAACATATACGGTCAATAGCCAATAGGAACACGTATTGAATAACTTATAATCCGAGTCCCTATTTAGATTTACTTCACGCGCAACCGAATTCCATAGAAAGTACTTACTTAGTACAGAAATATCTGCCATCATATCCATTTTCTGAGAATCACTTGGTCCAGTGTTTTTGTTTTTACTTTGAATGGTTGTATCAACCTGTCACCCATGTCTTTAACCCTATTTTGTCACTTTTGTACGTATTTTTTTAAAGTAATGCACACATAGATACATAATTACACACTTTTATTTCGTATTTAGGTAAGTGTTCACTGTTTGGACATTTTTCCGTGTTTTTTTATGATAGATTCGTATATTTCATTCACCCATCACGGCTGCGACAATCACTCTACCAATATGTGTCACGGTACACTTTATAATATTTGATCACGTTTTAACACAATATGGAATGTGTGTACTAAATATATGTTTTTTATAAACGAAATGCACATAAAAACTCTTTTATTCACACACACAACACAAAAACACTGGAAACGTCATGGCACTAACTTGTTTTTTTTTGTGAACCTGTTCCCGATCACGTGACTTCATTGGCAAATACTACGTAGTTCGAGATGTTTCGCATAGATGGCAGCACTTGTAGCATAAAAGGTAGAGAACGTAATTAAATGTAGAGGCATGATTATTTTTCACGTGTAACAAACCGTGAAAATTTTATTGGCGTGTGGAATGTTTTGGATGTAATCAAAGTTCTTGCTTTTATGCTGATTGTGAGACTTTGATTATACGAGAATACTTGATCGATTATATTAGATTTTGTTCAGAAACAGCTCAATGTCATGCACTACTAAATAAAAGACTGATTTTCATTATGCCTAATGCCCTTATTCCCAGTTTGGAGCAACACATTTTTCATCATCATCATCATCATCATCAGCCATAGGACGTCCACTGCTGAACATAGGCCTCCCCCAAAGATTTCCAGATCGACCTGTTGCAAGTGGCCTGCATCCTGCATCCATCTAAGTCACCGATATAGCCCAGAGGATTAGCAAGTTGAAATGGCAGTGGGCAGGGCACATAGCTCGTAGAACTGATAGCCGATGGGGCAGAAAAGTTCTAGAGTGGAGACCACGTGCCGGCAAGCGCAGCGTAGGACGTCCACCTACAAGGTGGACCGACGACCTGATAAAGGTGGCAGGAACACATTCTTTATGCAGAAAGAATTTGGCTTTACTTCTATGCCCACATGCCTGGGTCAAGTCCACTGTGGGTTATCCCGAATCCAATAGAGTAATACCTACCTGAGATTCAAATTTCGCATCCAAGGCCGGTCCACAACCTACTAATAGATCAAAGGTGCGACAAATAAAAAATAGGTACTATTAAAAAAGATTCTGACGAATTGTTAATTTCCTTTTTTTGAAGACGGTTAATAACATGAAAGGCATTTTATCGAACTTAAATTTTGAGTACCAAAATATAAAAGCCTTTCGAATTTCTAAGATCTCAGTTGCCTGTTTGGTAGAGCTGATACATTCATAACAAATAATTATTATACAGTTTGTTTATGGCAAACGAGCAGGCGGATCACCTGATAATATTTCCACAGACATACACAAAACCAGGATGTCAGCATCATGACTGCCTCCGTGGCGTGGTGGTATTTCGGTACGACTAGGGTTTTGAGGTCTCGGGTTCGATCCCCGGGTAGGGCAAAGTGATATTGGATTTTTCCATATCAGCCCGGAGTCTGGAATATGTGCCCGATATGGTGATAGGCTCGCCTCCTATCACATCTGGGACGGAACTAAACTCGGCGAAATGTGGCTGTTCTACTTCGCTAGTGCGCCTCTGCCTACCCTTTCGGGGATACAGGCATGACCTTATGTGTTATGTTATCTCTAACTCTAGATTTTTACCGATTGTGGTGATAGTTTCGTCTATAATATAAAGGAACAGATAAAAGATCGGTGAGGTGTTGATGTACTTGTTAACTCTCTGCCTAATCTTTTGTTGATACAGGCGTTAGCTTATATTATATTATATTATTATTATTAGGACGGCTAAAAATCGTATCGTATCATAAACAATGACGAAACTTCATGGTGAGGACATATCAAGGACACAGATACTTTGTTTCACTTGTTACCATGGTAACCACATTTGTCAACAAACGTCTGATGAGATTGTAAAGCGGTAAGTGCATCAATTATATTATTTATCACTTATAATATTAAGGAACAAGATTTCTTACTAG
This sequence comes from Clanis bilineata, assembly GCA_036417725.1. Lineage (NCBI taxonomy): Eukaryota > Metazoa > Arthropoda > Insecta > Lepidoptera > Sphingidae > Clanis > Clanis bilineata. The sequence goes on from CM071165.1 coordinate 4,359,312, forward strand.
GTGTCATTGAATCCTCATTATTTTCTTTCTGCCTAGTTTTATACCGACCTTATGTCGGGTCCGCCTTCCTACTTAAACGCTTCCACTTCGCTGAGTTCTTCAGCATCCTCCACAATGAGACCATGTTATACGGGACAACAGCACAAAACTTGTGATCCAAAAATTATGACTTAGTGGTCATACGTCGCTCAGTTTATTTGAAATATACGCGCGCCAGGTCAGCCAGTGAAATAATATTGAGAGAATAAACTTATCTTACGTGATTCTTAACCATTCACAAAACATTCTAGGGTGTAAATTGTAATAATCGCACTCGCATTGTAATAAGTGCTTGATGGCGGTACTGAAGTTTGAGATCATTTTTTTTGTATGGAAACTTTCTTGATAGCTCTATAGTTAGTTAAATCTCTTTGATTCTTATGTAATCCTCCAAAACGTCTAGCCAACGCTTTTTGGTTGTATACTGTTGATTAGCGGTCGAGGCGCCCGAAACCTAGGATCCTTGCAGATTTTTTAGGTCAGGTGGCGGGTCGCTCGTAGGTGCCTTGATTGAGAGGAACACTGCGGGACTTACGCCCGGTTCCAATAAACAATCTCAGTTCGAATGTGCAGATAGATTACAAAAAATAGCCAATAAGAACACAGTTTGAACATGACTTCGTCAAATGACTAGATTTGATTGGTTCAATCGCGATCTATCTGCAATCTAAACTGAGATCGTTTATTGAAAGCGGCCGTTAAAGCCGATGAGACCAATGTACCTCCAAGCTCCGGAATTGAAAATCTGTAAATAGATTCCCCTGGGTGAAAAGGAAGGTTGTACGGTGAAGCGCCAATCTTAGAGTATATAATAATAAATAGTTATTATGTTACAGATAAACAGAAGCAGCCAAAATGCCAGAGTTGATCGAGCAGATGTACTGCTCTCAACAGATAGTCATACCGCCGAAATTTCCATATATACTGAAGAGATACTGCAAAGGTTTGTACAACAAACAATTGGTATTAAGATAGATGAAGCATAATAATAGATGGACCAAAAAGGAACAGAGTGGGTAACATAACATAAGCTCACGCCTGTATCCCCGAAGGGGTAGGCAGAGGCACACTAGCCAACTAGTACCACCCACGTTTCGCCGAGAGTTTAGTTCCATCCCAGATGTCATAGGGGGCGAGCCTATCGCCATATCGGACAAAAATTCAAGACTTCAAGACAGTAGTCGTACCGAAATACAACCACGCCATCGAGGCAGTATCAGAGTGGATACGATTCATCTGTGAAAATAGTGATAATGATTGATAAAGATGCCGATTATAGAAGCTTTACTGTTTTTTGCCACGTAAACTAAAACCAAATTCATATGGATTCACTCTTTAAACAAGCTTTATTGAACACATAAAAAAAAACCTTGAAAATCGGTCTACTTTTACTGGAGATATTTTTTTTATTCGGGCACGGCAAAGACTACACTGCACCTGATGGTAAGCGTAGTGCAGTCCAAAAAAAACTAGCGACCACTGACAATCAGGTTATTAATGGTCGTCACAATCATGCCGGCCTATTTATACATCCTCACACTCCGAATCCGAGGAGATATTTGTTTCAAGTCTGGGTGTTGTGAGACCGTGCGTCTCTCATAGTCTCAGACACCCACGATACAGGTTATACCTATAGTCCGATTGTTAATTAAACGGAGTAAACTGACAGATCGAAATGTCACTTCCAAAATAATGTTGCTTACTTTCAAAACATAGTGATTGATCTAGTTTAATTTTTATCATTCAAAGATACAATAACTTGGCACTAGCTTGCAAAATTATAATTTTATTGCGTATTTTTAGAAATTTCAGCGTAACCCATCGACTAAAAGACCGTGTCAATAATTTTGCGTAAATAATCACAACAGATACGCGAAATGATAACAATCAATATTACAAATATTCCTTTTATTATTTGTGAATAATTACATTCAGCACATTCATAACTTTTGTAAATTTTGTTTATAATAAACCATGACTATAATTTCAGTAGACATGCCATAACTTAGCATGCAGTAATTTACTATGACTATAATTCAATAGACATTCAGTGGTAATTTCACATTAGGCAGGAATTACGACTTTAAGTTGGACTTTAGAAAATGAAAGAATGGTTCACTGAATTGAAATGTTTAAATAATCTTGATCTTTTACTACAGTACTATTTAAATTTCATTAAAAAGTGGCAACATTTGAAATGTCAGATTACTCCGTTTAATTAGCAATCCAACTATAGTGGGGTTTAGGACTAGGTGAGTGACTGTTGGGTGTATTTACTCTACTAAATCCCGTTCTTCTATTCCAGCTGCAATAAAGACCCAGCCATACGACTTACTCCGTTGGTCGTACGAATACTTCAAAGCTTTGGCCGATCACCGCCCGCCCCCTGTCAAACTGCGGCTAGAATACCCTGTCTACAGTACTGAGGGGGGACTGACCAGGGGATGCCTAAAAGTGCTCGCTCATCAGGTAACACTAACTTCCAGCTTCGGATAGGAAAAATGATATGATGTGAATTGATGGACGTACACGAACAGGAGTGCCTCGGTGGCGTCGTTGTATTTCGGTACGACTACCGTCCTGAGGTCTGGGGTTCGATCCCCGGGTCGGGCAAAGTATTGACTTTTTCCATATCAGCCCGGAGTCTGGAATTCGTGCCCGATATGGCGATAGGCTCGTCCCTTATCACACCTGGGACGGAATTAAGCCCGGCGAAATGTGGGTGTTCTAGTTTCGCTGCGGTGATACAAGCGTGAACTTATGCTATGTTAAGTAGTTTTTAAGCACATTTAACCCCCGTTAAAATATTTTCTGGGAAAAGTTGTTTTCTATGAAAAGTTTACAACCCCCCGAGAATGCAAAAATTGCCAAAGCTAGTGTTTCGTTATGCCAAAGAAGTACATTGTCTGTGGACCGGGAGGACGTGGATACGAGCCCCAAGTCGGGCAACGCGATTTACCCACACAATTTCCCTTGTACTGGATCCATCAGGGATTGACATCATTCATGTTAGTAAAAACTAAGCTGATTCCTTTCTCAAGAGAGCTGCATCGATCCCACATTTTTAAATGAGATACGGGCGGGTGAACAGAAAAAAAAAACAAAAGAACGTGAGCTGGTGGTAGGACATTCGGAGTGTGAAGAAACATAAATAGGCCGGCATGATTCTGACGACTACTGATAAACCCATTGTTAGTCAGTGGTCGCTAGTCTTTTATGGACTGCACTACGCTTACCATCAGGTACAGTGTGGTCGCTTCCCGTGCCCGCATAAAAAAATGACTTAGTATGAAAATATTTTTTTTAAATCTACAGCTCTCAAGCATGAAAGAGATTCCACTGCCAGTCCTGAAGGCAGCGTGGCGGGGCTTCTGCCTCGACTCGCATGAGTTGAGGCGAGTGCTGTGCCTCTGTGAAGTCTACCTCAGGAAGGACACAGTGCCATTCCTGCATTTTATTGCAGTCGCTGGAGGATTGTTGACAAAGGTACGTGATTTTCAACCGATGTCCAAAAAGGAGAAGGTCCTCAATTCGTCTGTATTTTTTATGTATGTTACGCGATATCTCCGTCATATGTGGGCCGATTTTCAGAAATTTGTGTTCGATAGAGCTTATTTCAAGGGTGGTCCCCATCGATATATTATTTACCTACCTATATCGACATATTATTATTTACCTAGAAGCACAGTTGACGCTCGGAAAATGGGACAGCAAAGAAGTGCTTAAGCACTCGTTTTGCCTACAGATCGACGCCAATAGAATCCTAAATTTCAAAATTCAAATTTAAGAACGCTTGCTCATTTCGTTTAAAAAGCTACTTTATTACACGTGCATAGGGTTATATTTGTGTTGATTTAATTAGAACTTGTGATCTTTTTCTTTGTTTTATTCCTGAGACCACTTTTTAGGAGGATATTTGCAAAGAACTGTGCATCTAGGGTATATTATATTGATGGTGGTCCCATATAAATTTAGTCAACATGTGTGAGTCAAGCAGCCAGTCATAAAAACTGTCGAATCCTTTCTGTAACAAACTTGGAAGAGTATGAATCAACTCCTTATCAAGCGAAATAAGGACAGATGGAATCAAAAAAGGTAAAAGCTTCTCTTTTACCTTTTTTGAGCTTCTGGACAACTAACTCAATTATTTTCCAGAGTTTCACACACACAATGATCCTGCTTTGCGAGGCCCTGACCAAGGAGCCAGACGGTGGGTCTGCAGCGATACCGGTGCAAGATTTCCTCACTATGTATAACTTTCTGGCACCTATCGACGCCTCCAAAGATATTAAATATATCAATGGATACAAGGATGGTGAGTTTCAATCTATACTAGTAATTGCCTCTACTCTCTGCCCCTAAGTGTTCATTCACACGAGACTGATTCGTTTTATTTGATGAATCGTCTTTCTTCACAATTCTATTTTTTTACGGCGGTAATGCATTTTATATGCCCATTTTCACACGAATGGGGAAAAATGACGGACATGTCTTAAATCACGTATCGTCTTATAAACATTTTTTGTAACGGATTCGCTGTTGACCCCGTCGGCCTGCGGCCTGAGCAGGAAAATTTCTAACAACCGTAAATATATTCGAACTCGATGCGCGTCTATGAAATTTGTATGAAATATTAACCAAACGTCATCGCACGTGCGCAGTGAACTCGAATACATTTACATTTACATTAGTTTTTCGTGCTCAGGCTACTGCACCCGCGTCGCGCACAAATGTGGACATCAATTCGGATATTTTGCTGTATTGTGATAAAACACAATCTCGTATGTAATTTGAATGTCCGTCCGTCATGACGTCTCGTGTTTTTTGACGGATCGTTAATGACGGAATCTGTGTGAATGAGCCCTAACTTACTTACTGTGGCGTCGGCGCATCACTCTTTTCCAGCATGTTGCAAAATAATCAACCGTGCTCATCGTCTTATGTAGTTAGCTAGAGAAAGCTCGTAGGTTAGCTAGAATATGGCCTTATAGTCCTCGCCGGTGAGGGCCACGTCGTGTTTTTAACCAACTTCAAAAAAGGAGGAGGTTAACAATTTCTTTTTTTTATGTATGTTCTCCGATTACTCGAAGACGCTGAGCCGATTCGAGTTTAACAAAATCTGAAAACTGACTCCAAAAACAATAACAATTTCTTACTTTCTTTGCTGAGGCCAAAGGAGAATAAATGAAAAGGCACCAAAAAATTCCTTTGGAATGCCAAAGAAAATAAGAAATTGTCCTGGGATCCCATCATCAGATCCTGACTTAATGCCAATAGGACCACCTGGGAAGTATAGCCTTGTAAACAAAAAAAGAATTTCTGGAATCGGCCCAGGCGTTTTTGAGTAACCGGGGAACATACATAAAAAAATCCTACGATTGTTAACCTCCTTTTTCTGAAGTCGGTTAAAAAACAGACGAATTGAGGACCTTCTCCTTTTTTGAAGTCGAACGAAAAATAATTTTGGATTCCTCCTGCTTCACAACCCTTATGGGGTCCAACCTGCTCCAATACAGGATCAACGTCACGTACTTTTTAGGGTGTTTCATGACTTGTTTAATATTCAAGGTGAAGCGCCTCCACTTGAATCGTTGTCTGAAGAAGAAACGGCACCTTCATGGATTGAATCTCCTGAAGAAGTAAGTTTCAACTTGTTAATTTTACAAAGACATTCAACAGAAGAAAGAAATAAATATTTACGGTCCAATACAAAAAATACAATAGAACTTGGAAAATTTGGAACAAAAACAGTACATAGACGAGATAACAGCAGGAAACTTCTTATCCAAAAGTTGTGACCTCGTGGTCATAAGTTACTCAGTCGTATTTGAAACATACGCGCGGAAGGTCGTGCCAGCGTAATAATGTTTAGAAAATAAAATTCTCTTATGTGATTCTTGGACATTACAGAACAATCTAGGGTGTAAATTATAATAAGCGCCCTCGCATTGTAATAAATGGTAGATGGCGTTACTGACGTTTGAGATCGGAAACTTGCTTGGTAGCCCCTATATAGTTAGTAATATTAAATCAGTTTGTAATTTTTTAGTCTTACATGTGTACTTTCATCGTGCCATTAGATTTTGAACTTACGACACACATCTGTTCCTCGAAGGGGTAGCCAGAGGCGAACTAGACAACTAGAACACCCATATTTCGCCAAGCTTTTTTCCGTCCCATATGTGGTAGGGGCTGAACATTTCGCCATACCAGGCACAAATTCCAGACTCGGGCTAATACATCACTTTGACTAGGAGGTCGAACCTAAACCTTTAAGACGCTAGTTCTAGTTCACAGTCCATATATGCTGCCACAAAAATTAGGCGACACAAATTCAATCACAACCACCTACCCCATTACCGATCTCTATACTTATCCATTACCTAGGTAATATCAGACGAATTCTGGGACACCCAAGACATTCAGAGGTTAGCACTGATAAACGACAACGTGGCAAGGTCAGCGAGATTGAGCGTCAAGCTGAACATGCCGATAGTAGGAAAGATTGAGAGATCACCGTCCATAGAGAGAGCGGGACAGATAGAGAGGGAAAATTACTTGAGGGAGAGGAAAGGTTACGTGATGTAGTTAGTTCAGTAGAACTACTAATAGTACTTTTAATAGATGGTAGAAGCAAAAAAGTAGCTCCAAGTATTCTAGAATATAATGTCTTGGATAATGTCTTGATAAATGAGGCTGGGGACTTGATTTATCGTAACACGAATAATAGTGACAATAAGTTAGATAACATCTTTGTGCTGTTTATATTTTAAACTCAAAGAAATTGCAACTTCCTGTAGATATAGTAGACATACTATAATTATTACAACTTGTACTAGCTACTAGGTTTTCAGAAAGACTAAATAAGCATTTACTTATAAGATGAGTAGTCATCTCGAGGTAGTAAAAAAGATGCAACCCGAGCCTTTGTTTTAAATTTAAAATTATAAGAATATTCTGGGATGTATATTATTATAGATCATAAATCTTTATTAGTGACCCATCTAGGATCATGTTCCACAGTTATGGTTGGAGAATCTATCTAAAGGTATACTCTGTTATATAGGATTCACGTATAAACCTGAATCCTGGTCATAGTTATCAATTATGAATTTATAAAACTCAATGCAAAGTCTTTACTTTCTTTCATCTTTATCATCATCATCATCAGCCATAGGACGTCCACTGTTGAATATAGGTCTCCCCCAAAGATCATCATCTTTATCAGTTAATACTTATTCATGGATCATTTTACAATTTGTTGCAAATTTTTCAGGTAGAGCCGCGCCAAACGAGGAGGTCGATGTTAGTTAAAACAATATTACGTTGCATATTTTCTTGTATTATAATTATTCATCTTAACTATCCTAGTTCATCATAAGAGGACGTACCAAAATATTTTGCAGAGAGAAAGCAAAATTTGTGTCCCTTTACAAGAAGCTGAAATCGGATTTGCCATGAACAATTCAAATCCTGATAGAGTTAATTTAATTATAATATTGTTTTTTTTTACAGAGAAAGCTTCGTGAAATGAGCGCTGCAAGATTCCAGTCTCAAGAAGTGCCTAAGGAAGGTAAGTTTATTTGAGTTTAATCTTCAATTCTATGTGAACGATGAACGTTAATATTGATAATAATTATTCTATTTCCCCTTTTCAATTCCACATTATTTATTGTTTATATTAAACTAGTCATTAATTTCTTTATCACTAAGTGTATATGTCCTGTAGTCATATTGAATCGAATCTTTTGTCCTGTTCCGAGCTTAAACAGAATTTTCAATAATCATCATTATCAACAATAGGACGTCCACTGCTGAACAAAGATTACCTATTTTGATTTAAATTCAATACTATTCAATGCGATTATTCAATACGTTTATTTATGTAGCTTTAACAGCAATAAAAAAATAACTCTACATCTTTTTTACTTCTTTAATTGATAGATGTTGAGAAATTCAAAGAAGACAAAGCGCCAGAGAAGAAAGAGTTTGAAATATGCGTGTTCGACGAAGACGGGAATGAAATACCTTACGACATTTATGGTTATAACATTATTCATATAAAATAAATCTGCTAAGGTGGAGACTAGAGATTATATTGTACTCCTCTTGGCTAGTTCGTATGGAAAGCCAGAGGTTCCAATAGATATTTTACGATAAGTACAGGACAGTCTGAATATAACGTCAACTGACACGTCGGTGTTGCTAGAGACCCTAGAATGCGATGGGATGGGGTAAGTAGGCATCGTAGTTTGTTGTTCAGCATATAACAATGGTTGTTATCCTGTCGGGTATTTAAATATCAGGTACATTCTTACTAGTAAAATCGGTCCATAAGTAGCGGAGATTTTGGAGACCCAAATACCGTCTCCTCTCCCCTCCCTGTTCTTTTTTCGCCTGTATCTATTGCTTTCCTTTTCAGAGTAAACAGCAGCTCACCCATGCCTCTGACTTTACTGATATGTAAAGTCCAAGGTAACCATTTATCGGGAATGCCGTTTACTCGTCTATCTTTATAGATGTAATATACAAGCTTAAAAACGAAATCCACTCCTAAAATTCCTATTAAAGAAATAAACAGAACGACAAATATAATTTAGGAGAACCGGTAGTACAAGAAACAGAGGAAGGTGAAGAGGAAACTCCTGAAGAGACTGTTCCTGGACCAGAAGAACAAGTTAAAGAGGAAGAACACGTACAGAGCGAAAAGGATAGAATTCTGCAGTATGTCGATGAAGTAATTGGTTTTGTGAACTTCTAGTTAATTATTGGTGCTTAGCTTTTTTTTAAAGAACAGAGAAATATTTAACGTATACTTCTCTAACCTCTTTATGATTGTAATAAATAAAAAATAATTGTTTGTGAACTTCATGGCACTGCAGTTTATAAATTATAATATACTCCAGTTTTGTTCCTGAACCTGCTCTTCTACCTGCACTTTCCCACTCTAGTTTGGGGTCGACATTACTTTCAGTATGCTGCCGAAACATTTCGGCTTAGTTTTTACGACGGGCTTCCTGCTTGATATGAACCAAGGAACTCTCGTTCCTGAGGAACGAGCAGTAATTTTGTCAATCAAAAAAGTATCGAGCACACTGCGCCCTCATGACGTTTTTTATAATTTCATACTTACTGTCAAATGCGCACACGGAGCCCGATTCGAATTCGATTGTCAGAATAATGTGTACTCGGGCCGCTGAACTCACTTTGCATACTTCTCACATTCCTTCCTTCAATATCCTTTTCCTTTTCTTTCTTATAGTGTTTACAAGCTCGTGCAGACCGTTTCGAAGATTTGGAGCGTACATTTGACGAGATAGCGGCTATAGTTGATCGGTTCAAATCAGCTAATTATGATCTTGGTTAGTTTTCTTATCAAAAGTAGAAAAAGTAATCGTTGTGTTTAAGAATATCAGTAATTTTGGATAGAAGAACAAGAATTTTAACACTATCGCCGACCAGCATTATGTAAGCAATGATGCCGTTTGAAAAAGCTAGTTTAATTATTGTGTATTACAATACTTAACATCTAATTTCTTACGGTAACGAGCGCCATGCAATTCCGCTCAATGCTCTGTTATTCTTGGTACGGGTGGTGTTGCTACTGCGAGCGGCGTGCTGGTCTCGCCATTGGATTGCAATAAGAAATCAGAGAGCTATAGGAAACTGACAAAACCACTATGGTTGCTGTAAACAATAGAAGATAATAGTTTACAACTGTTTCTCCTTGTGAATTGGATTCAATTGCTCATCGAATGCTGAAAAGCTCTCTTTCCTTGTTTTTCCACTCCTTAGAGACCGCGCTCTCTCTCTCTCTTAACTCAATTAGGCATCCACATTTCAAGTTTATTTCGTCCCTTCATGTGATACATAAGCCTATCGCCATCATCATCATCAGCTATAGGAGGTCCACTGCTCGACATAGGCCTCCCCCAATGGTGGGGCCTGACCTAATGAGGCCTATAACCATACTAGGCTCAAATTCAGACCCAAGGACTCTTAATTTCTTTTTCTTTTCTGTTACAGGCATGGTGGCCGGCCGTCAGATGTCCACAACCAGCGGTGAATTCATAGTCCAGCACATCGAGAAGGAGATCATGGCGTACATTGACGAGCAGATAGCCATCCTGCCGGACCCTGACCTGAAGAAAAAGAAGGTAAGACATATGACCAGATACAGCAAAGACACCACGGGCATCGGCAATGCCACAAGCATAGCCAAGGCACTGCCTACAGTAGAAATAAAAAGAACGGAGACTGAGAAGGGAAGAGGGTATTTAGCACTCCATCTTTAGTGATTTGTATATCTGGCAAACTATTTGACGTAAGAGAGATAGCAATAAAATATATTAAGAAATGAAAACTATTTTTTTAAGTAAGATCCGATGCATCGCGAAGTCTGAAAAACAAATGGTGCTATGAACTTGACAAAAACAGAAATTGGTTTTACTGGAGCAGAGGTATATTCATGGAAGGTTCTTGGGATCTCCTTTGCCCAACATTGAGATACAAGATTCTATATGTGTTGCAGGCAAAACCAGAGGAAGTGGCGATGATACGAGATATCCTGGAGAACTTCCTGGATGAGAACATGGACGTGATCATTCCAGAACTTGAAGAAGTTGAGGAAGAGGAACAGCCTATACCAGACGTAAGTATAATTATAAAACCAGCAGTTACACATAGTCCTCACCCTACATTAACGAGTCTGGTTTTGGAGTCATCAAATTAGAAAGAGGGCATCTTTCTAATTTGATAACTCCGACACAAGATTCAGTACAAATATTTGCAGATCACACAAACATTTATCTCTCTGTGTGTGTAGCCCGAATAGACTGGTCTGATGCCACTGCCTTACAATTTAAAATTGGCATACAAACATAAATAAACTCACGCCTGTATCCCGGAAGGGGTAAGCAGATGCGCTCTAGCGAACTAGCAAAACCCCCATTTCGCTTAGTACCGTCCTAGATGTGATAGTTGGTGAGCCTGTCGCCATATCGGGCACAAATTCCAGACTCCGGGCTGATATGAAAAAATCCAATATCACTTTGCCCGACCCGGGGATCGAACCCGAGACCTCAGGACGGTAGTCGTACCGAAATACAACCACGCCACCGAGGCAGTTTAAATTGGCAGCCATCATTTAGGTCTAGGTCGATGGAGATCTTACCATTAACGCCCGAATGGTCAAACGCTCCTCAACTTTAACGGCTTCCTAAATTGATTTTCTCCATACAATTTTGAGAGATAAGGCGGCCTTAAACGACATAAGGCGACGTTAAGTGTATGACCATTCGGCAGTAAGTGCCTTATCTGCTGTTTGCCAGTCTTAACTTTTTTCAATCTGTCCTCATCCTACAATGTGGGTTCGGCGCTTTCAAGCATGTTACAGAAAGGATTTGGTTTAGTTTTTACGACTGGCTGCCTGCCTGGCGTCAACCCCCTCAAGAGGTTCTAGCCCCGGACACATTAAATTGGAAAAATAGTTTTGCCCGACCTGGCAATTGAACCCAGGACCTCCTGTTCCACAGCCCATATATGCTGCCACTAGACCAAAGGGGCGACAGTTTACCAGTTTCAGTTATAAACATATATTTCCAGATCACTATGGTATACGCAGTTCCTGGTATAGGGGGGCCAATCGACGAAGATATAATGAGGGAGTTCATAGACTATGCCCTGGACGTGTGCAAGGTTCAGGCTGATGTGTTCATGCCGAGGAACATCAGGCATTTCCTCTGCCCACCGCTTGAGAAGTGAGTCGTTCTTCTTCTTTTTATAATAAATGGCTTCAGTGAGTCGTTATTTTATTGTTAGAAATTCATCAAAACGTCAATTGATCTCAATGTGGACTTCGCTTCAGCGACACACTATGGCGCTAGTGTAGATTTCCTCGCCAGCGAAGTGACTAGGTATAAACCACAATTTTAAAAACATAACGGACCGACTTCAAACGCGATCGTAACCAAATTTATATGGGACCATCCTTGAAAGAATCTCTATCGAACACAAAAAGAATTTCGAAGATCGGTCCACATTCGGCGGAGATATCGAGTAACATACATAAAAATATAGACGAATTGAGGACTTTTTCATTTTTGGAAGTCGGTCGGAATTTGGTTACGATCGGATATATTTTGAAGACGATCCGTTAAGTTTTAAAACTTCTGATTATTACACTTGAGGTATCTACTTCTACTTCTACTCTATCTACTTGCAAATAATCCCCAGTTTACATTTCTTGTCACAGGTATGTAGAAAACGACTACGTAGAAGCAAAGAAAGAAGAGGTGCCGACCGCCGGCGTCATCACAGATTAAACTCTCTAATGGACCGATTTCGAAACAAGGTCTTCAATTATTCATCTGTATTTTGTATGATACGCGATCTTTCTTTCTGCCTGGCGTTATCCCGGACTCCTGCCAGGGTCCGCCTTTCTACTTAAACCCTTCCACTTCGCCTCGTCTTGAGCATCCTTCATAGTGAGATAATTGGCTTCCATATCTGCCTCCAGAACGTCCAGCCAGCGCTTTTTGCCCCTCTATGGGAAAGTACCCTTGGTGCGATCTGGACCAGACATCTGCGGCCAACGTACTCCTGTAGTTACCTCAAAACGTGGCCATACCATCTCAAGCGAAATTCCTGCAATTTATCTACCAGGTCACGGACACCAAGACTACCGCGGATGTACACGTTACACGATATCTCCGTCAAATGTGGACCGATTTTCAAAATTTTTTTTATGTTCTATAGAGCTTATTTCAAGGGTCTCATGTAAGTCTTGAAGTTGGTCCGTCAATTTCTTAAACTTGTAATAATCTTTATGAAATCGTTCAAATATCTTTAAAGTATTCTACTTTGATGCACTAATGTATAAAGACTTGTTCCAGATGTTAAAACAATCTATCCACTTTTGTATTTGAGAAGTTGACTATTTAATTTAGCACATTGTATACGTAATAACAAAATATACTACAAAAAGGAACTCTTCTATAAAACTGATTTGTGATGTTTACGAACGGCAGCACGCCTAAGGCGCGTCTCCTGTGCCCGTTTTTCTCGAAACAAAACAATGATTTTCGCTGTTTCCTGCTCATAGAACAATGTACCATAGATAAAAATGTGTAGCGAAACCATGTTTTGTGTAGTTGTTTTGTATAATATAATAAAATATTTATATAATCTGTTATGTTGTCCTAATAAATAAATAAATAATGTTTTAGCGCAGGAGACGGGGCTTTTTGTCAACCCCTTCTGGGGGAGATGTCATTACATCTACTATAAAAGACAACAGCAGGGTTACCACCACCTCTTATAGTAGGGGAGCCCAAGCGGGGATTTCGGGATTTACTAAAGCGCGTCAGATTAATATACAGGGGGATACCTTGTACCCGGTTAAGTACCTCCACAAAACATGAGGCCCATATATAAGGCCGCCCGTGAAGGATACAGGATCAGATTAGTAAAAAAAAATTGACCATCAGAAATTCTCGAGCGCGTCAGATTAAGGTAGGGTGAGTTAATTACATCCTAAAAAGTGTATATTCCACTAATCTGACAATTTGAGAGTGACGTAAAAAAAGGGGAGGGCAACAAAGTTGTAAAAAAAAAACGTCATCTCGACATTCTCGAGCGTAGCTAAATTTTTTTTTATTTTGAAGGAAATAATTCAAGAATAAAGAAAAATATATAATCTGACGATTTCCGCAAGCCGAAATAACAAAAATTCGTCGATAAAGTTAAATGCGTGCAGTTGCGTGATGCCTACATTTCTTTCTCCGCGCTTCTATTCCTCTCTCACTCTTTCTCTATCTATTACTCTCTCACTCCGTCCCCACTCTGGTTTCTGCTTCCTGAGCTTTTCAATTAATTAAGTTCAATGATTTAAAAAAAAATATTTTGAGAGTGGTTTTTTTGGAATAACTTTTAACCGGCTTTATCCATCAACTTCAAAAACTCATCCGCCTTTGAGCTTGAAAAACCACGTCGATCGCCACCTAGCTGGTCAAAAGCGGTTGATTCGTTCGAGAGATATCGTGAACGAAAGAAACCCGAAAAAGGGTTTTTTCGGGATTACTCCGAAATTTGTGGTTCGATCAATTAAAATTGCAAAATTACTTATGAGGATGATAAAACTGCGTCCAATGCCGCCAACCGCGTGAAAATCGGTTGATCCATTCAAAAGTTATTGCGGTTTGAAAATTCCAAAAATAGTGTTCTACGAAATTTCTATTTCTTTGAACTCAGCGAGCTCAAAATATCACATAAATTATATTTTGAGCTCAAAAATGTCATAAGTACAATTTTAAGAGCCCAAGAATGGAATTAGCGGGAAGTTGCAGGGATGGCCTTTAAGGTGAACCGTTTTTCTAATTTTTTTTTGTCAGATCAGGCCAATCCCTCTAGATAATCGTCAGATTATGAGACAGTACGTTTAGAACATAAAGATGAACCATATATATCTTAATCTGACGCGCTTGAGTATTTCAAAATGGCGAATTTTTTTTGCACATTATGAAAATGGCCGCGAGTTTGCGTCCCATCGAAATCGTCAGATTAGTGAATGAGATCTTTTTTTTGGTGCACTTAACACTCCGTTAGAAAATCTGACGCGCTCGATAAAATTTTTTTTTTTTTCATTTTCAACCCTTAAATACAACCACTCGCATCATGCAAACGATCAGATTAACATACGTACATTATTAAAAATACGTAGGGCATTGATGCTATCAATATCTGACGCGCTCGAGGATGTCCATGCAACAGTTTTTTTTTACATATTTAAAAATCTATAGCCGCTTCCCCCACCGATGTAAAGGTATATATCATATAACATTTTTTTCTTCATATCATCTAAGCTTTGCATCCCAATAGGTCTCTACGACGCTCGAGTAAATCCCCATTTAGCATCGTGGGCTCCCCTACTATTATAGCAGTATTATTATAATCGTTCTTCGTTTGTTTTGTATGCGAATCGGTACAAGTAAGATTATAATAATACTGCTATAAGAGATAGTAACCCCCCTGGCTGCTTTATTATAATCATAATGGTTATTTTAATACTAACTGTTCTTCGCGATTCTGTTCATGTGGATATCGCAAGGGAACAGTAGGTACATTTTTCCGGGACAAAAAGCCTATATCACTCAGGAATAATGTAGCATTGTACCGGTGAAAGAATTTCCAAAATCGGTTCAGTAGTTGAAGAGAAAATAGAGAAACAAATCCACAAACTTACAAACACTATATCTTTATATTATTAGTATAATTATAAATAAATACGCTTTTGTGCACTGTTAATAAAGTTTTATCTCAAAAAAGTTGTTTAATTATGACAACAGCTGTAATTACTTTTTAAATAGGGACCCCTAAAGACCAATTCAAATGGAAGGAGTTAGCAATACCTACAACGAAAGCTTAATGGAATATCGAATTCCATTACCATTAAGGCTCAATTGCATCACTATTATTAACCTACAGTTAGTCCTAACCGCAAGCTAAATTGACAGAAAATGTATGAATGACATGTAACTTAACTTGCAGTTAGGACTAACTCTAGGTTAATAATATTGGTGCAATTGAGCCTAAGTGACTTAAAATTGCACCGAAATCAAGTAAAAAAGTATACTAATGTCGCCGTAACAATAAAATTACCAAATCCTTAGACTAAATAACCAAATCCAACAAGATCTCGAATCCAACGTGACACCAGCGGGTTTAGACAAGTGGCTTATGCGCTAGTCGAATAGAATAAATGTATGGGAATGACATAAGAGTACGCTTTATGCGGGTATATTATTATATCGATGTATATGCGCCGTAGTCTTATGTCATTCCCATACATTTATTCTATTCGAATATTCTATTCGACTAGTGCATAGGCCACTTATCTAACCCCGCAGCGCACTTTTTAACTCGATTTCGGTGGAAATGTAAGTCACTAATGAAATGGAATTGTAGTCGAAATTGAATAGAGTGTCAGAAGTTACCTTACTGCTGTAAAACCAGTAGCTTTGGGTTCGATTCCCGCACCGACATAAATGCTTTATGTACTGCTTTATTTATAGCAGACTGGCAAACGAGCAGATTAGTCACCAAACGGTAAGTGATCTCCAACGCCCATAGACACCCAAGACAAGAAAATCATGGGTGCGTTGCCAACCTAAAAGGAGGGAAAAAGGGATTGGGAAAGGGGGGGAATTGGGCCGAAACGCGAGAGCGAACTGCCACGTTACGTCGGGTTTTCTGTGAGACAGTAGTATCAAACTGGTTGAGCCGGCCCATTCGTGCTGTAGACGTAATTGTCTACAGCGTGGCTCTACAACTCAAATATTTGTTTCGGGTGTGTGTTGTGGGAACTCCCTCGTAATTGATACCCACGATAAAAGGTAAACATAGTATGGGATAAGGACTATGTGACTGTTATGAGTTTATAATCGAATTCTTCTGCCAGCCTCCGTGCTTTGACAGTCTCCGTGGCGCAGCGGGCGAATAGCCGGCTGTAAAACGAGAGGCCGTGGCTTCGATTCCCGCATTGAGACAAATGTCTGGCTCACAGATATTTGTTTCAAGTCTGGGCGTTGCGAGACCAAAATTCTCTCAAGTCTGACACCCACGATACAGGTTATACCTAGTGTGGGGTCAGGACTAGGTGTGTGACTGTTGGGTGTATTTATTTATTTATTAATTATTTAATTCAAGTACCCTCGCTTCAAAGTTACCTCATTTTATTTTGCCTGGCGTTATCACAGACTAATACCAGGGTCCGCCTTCCTACTTAAACGCTTCCACTTCGCCTGGTCTTGAGCATCCTCCAAAGTGAGACCATTGGGTCACATATCTTCCTCCAAAACATCCAGCCAGCGCTTTTTGGGCCGTCCACTCGGACTCAGCTTTAGAATGATCCGGTCCAGCGCCGCGACGGACTCCTGATTCCTCAAAGCGGTTCTAGCAGTCAAAGTTGGCTGCTGCACTATTAAAATAAATATCTTAGCCTTTAGGCTTCCAGCCCGTCTAGCATGCGCGCCAAGAGAACATTTTGGCTATGCTTTTTATCGTGTTATAACCGGTTTTCTCTATTTGTCTACGGATACTAACATGCGTCCTCGTTTATTTTCATACAATATTGTAGAGAACATCTCGACAGTCGATTATTGAGATATATCGTGACACGCATGCTAGCCGGGCAGGGGGCTAATTCTCGCGTATTTAGAATTCGAAAACACATTTTGAAGTTTGAACTTTTTTCAACTAATAGTCGAATTCGCAAAAAATGAATTGTGGCCTTAAATTCAATTAAATGATGACTGGAAAAAACGTTCGAAATTTAACCCCCCTGTCTTTTTTCATTAACAAAAGCGAACGAACCTGATAAATGGTTATCGCAACCCATGGCCATAGGTTATACCAAATCCAATCCGCTGGTAGTGTTTTAAGGAAAGGAATCGATAAGGTTTCAATGAAACATCCTGAACTTTACATTGTTTTTTATTTTAATATGGAATAATAAATAAATCCCCCCCAATGTATACCGTCCTATCACCAAGACACGTTGGCGGTCTGCAGACTATCGCATTCTATCTACAGCTGTGTCTAGCAATTGATAATAAAGCACAAAACTTTATGGTTGTAAACTTCTCTGATCATCATCAGCCACAGGACGTCCACTGCTGAACATAGTCCTCCCCCAAAGAATTCCAGATCGACCTGTTGGAAGCGGCCTGCATCCAGCGACTTCCTGCGACCTTTATCAGGACGTAAACCTATTTACGTTAAAATATTTTTAGAAGCGTCTCCTGCTTTTTGTCCGAGCACGGCAAAGTGACTGTAGTGTAGTGATGGTAGGAACAAAGAAGTCCAAAAAACCAGCGACTAACAAAAAACGGGTTTATCAGGGATCACCAGGATTATGCCTGCCTATTTATACTTCTTCACACCCCGAAGAGGGAAGAAGCAAATCGAGGGGGTTGCGACTAGACAGGCACGCCGATGCAGACACATGGATACCCCCATACTGACACCATCAACCATCAAGTCATGTCGCAACTCCTCTAGAGAATTTGATAGCCAACCAAACTAATGGCGAGTGTCCAAACATGATTTCGCTATATCGAGTAGGGGACAACTTGTGTCTGAACAGAAACATTGTTTTGTTCAGTATTTCGAGATGAACATGAGCAGGAGACGCGTCTTTAGTAGGTAGCTAGCACTATGAAGCCAAATTGATTAAAATAATGCTGTTTACTTTTAATGACTGGCTTTATGATGAGAAAAGCAGGACGCTTAGTGCATACCTGTGTAAAGAGTAAGGACTAAGAGCTTTGAATTAAAAATGATAGTGCACTGTACTGAACAGTACCATAAATGTGCTCATCCAAGTGTATTCGCGAACGTTATACCAAAAATGTAAACAAATATCTACCCACTTTTAAACTATGTCTTTTGCGTTTGATGTAACTTCTTATTTTTTTGTAATGGCATAATTCCGTGGCAAATGTACCTTTGTTAGACAGACATAAATAAGGTGCGGTTAGTTGTGTGTATGGGTTCTCACTATGAGATCCATATCCCGACCATGAGTCTGTTTGGCAAATCACGCTAGTGTCTACGTAAAATATTTGTAAGAAAAACAACCCAACACTTCTAACGACTCCGTGGGGAATTAATGATTTTCATACAAATTATTTTTACGTACACGCTAGCGTGAAAAGTCAAAAAACCTGATGGTCGAGCTACTGTAGGCCAATCATGTTTTTTTTACATTTGACTCTAGAGACTCTGTAAAATATTTAAATGAAAAACACCCGAACGCCTCCAGCGGTTACGTGAGGAATCAATACTTTTCAAAATTATTGTACGTTAGTCGCTAGCGAGAAACGTAAAAAAATTAATGTCAATCTACAAAGTTCTAAAATTATATTTGAAATATGGCAGGTATTTGTTTACATTTTTAGAATAAGGATTGTGAATGTAATTTAGTGTATTTTTGTTATTAGAACACAAGATTGGCTTTTATTTTATTTTATGTTTTTAAACTGGCAACCAGACACAGCCGAGACAAAATGGCGACGATCAACCATTGAGCATTTATTTCCACCGGCACTAATAACACCCCACCATTGTACCACGGTATTTCACCGTCACCACATGCGATGGCATTCTAAGCAACGGAAAATTTTCATTTAAAGCATCCTTGATGCGGTCCCCGAAAGACACAGGTACGCCATATTTGATTTGTCACAGTTTGCCGCCATTTTATTTTCGCGCTAATAATTTAGTAACTTTTAACCATTGTTCGTAAATTTTACTATTCAAATGTATTATTTATATCATTGATGGTGATATTTCGTTTTACGCTACAATAAAATTAGATATTATTACTAGTATTTACTACTTTTTTGTTAAACAAGATGGCGGCGTATAGAAAATATTCGTTCGGAAACCACACCAACTTATACATCACTCCAAAATGTTTCTACATTACAGTACAGCGAAATAATTAAATATACATTTTGTATGTATTTGGATTTTACTTTGGGTAACTAAATTCTATATACACAGTAATAAATATCCATTTTTCACAAACATTATTTACTTACGTTTGCCGTTTTCTTTTTTTTTTGTCGAAAAAATAATCCTTAACATTAAAAAAAAGCAACAACGCAAAAATCTTTACAAGCCCACTAAATTAATAACACTTCAATGAAGAAAGGGTTTTTCTTTTCAAAATTTACATATAATATAGGTACTTACAGGCGAAAACAATTCTCTGTCATGTGACGTTGACATACAAAGTGACATATATGTCAGTCACCGACAGTGATAAATGTCAGCACTTCACTCGCAAACCATTTCCATTTAGGAATCGACAAGGATTTTTACACTAAGAACTTAAATTATTTAACACTGGAAAAAAGGAATGGATTTTCAAAGATGGCCACCACATATCCTGATGCATCACACATCCCAAGTCTAGTAATTACGCATTTCAAAATTATGAGGTCAAACACACCTCATCACATGAATGGAATATAAAGGGAATGACGTAAAGATACTTTTCCAAACGAATTATATGTTGGACAAATTGAGTGATGCACTGAAATCTACTGAAATCGAGTATTGAATTGTGCCAATGGTATCACTATAGAAGATGCTCAAGACCTAAGGGAAGCACCAAAATACACAGGTAGATACTGGCACCATGCTAGAATAATACTGGACAAAAAAAAATGAATTCAGAATGGCATAAGTCTATGTCTATAGTTCGAGGAATATTATGTTCAGGAACAAGCTAGGTTGGTTTAGAGACCAAAGCACCTATAAACTATAAATTTCGAACTTATCAATTGGTCTCAAAATAAATTATGTAAAATGGTTAATCTGTCAGAATTCTAAGTTTCCACGACCATTGCAAAGGATACAGTGCCATCTCTAGAAAATCCATTCGAAAGAGCAAATATATTACAAATCGCTGCAATAATTCAATTAATGTGAGAGCGAAAGCGTTTCGCGCAAGTTCTTATACATTAAGAAAAAATGCTAACACTTAAAACACGTTCGTATAAACTTAGGCATTACTTAACAAGTATAGCTTACATTAACTATACGGCTGACTGCGAACATGTTACGATGGACGAAAATAACATAGAACATGAAATAATCCCACCAAACTGTAAAATACATTATAAAATAACCAAAGTTGTTGCAAGTAAAACTGGCAGTGATGTCAGCGCATTATCAGTGAAATATAAAGACGAGGAGGGACATCAAATTGTTAATTATAAAGAAAATATTGAGTTAGACTCTTATAATGTGAGAGATATTTAAGCTATTAGAGAAACATAAACAATTTTCTCGATATATCATGATATGTGTCTCAGAAAGATTGGTTTAAATTTCAAATCTGAAGGATAAAATCTGAAGAAGATATTATGTAATGTATAATAGGCTAATCTAATAACCCCAAAACTGAATTAAAACATCAGCTATGTAATTGTAGTTACCTGTGGATTTTTTCCTCGACTCTTGGAACCTTGAAAATTTCGGATTAGCCGAACTTAAATGCGAAAATCTACAAAGATATGGTTGATAATGGATATGTCAGAGATACCATCCGCTTTAACAAGGACTTAGAGGATGTATCTACCTAAGGTATTGAATTAGAAGCATCTAAACACAATTTGATCGATCGTTAACATGTTCACACCAGTCACAATGGGAATAATGTAGAAGACTTCATATTTGGTAGACAGCATTCATAATCCAATGTTAGTACATCTGGACACCTATTAGACTGACTAGACGACGATTGTGATGTTGTTTTTTAACCTAAATTCCAACTGATAAGAAAAAAATCCAAAATATTGTCTGAGAAAGCAACAAAGAGTCTACTTTTCATTTCATAGTAATTCATTGCTACAACCATTTTTAATTTACTTTTTGATGAGTTACATTTCAAAATTACGATTTAAAATCTGACTCAAAATCACTGTAAAACGGGGTGAATAGAAACAATATTCGTATCCAGATTTAATAGTGAATCGTTTATTTTTTGTTGTTGATAACAGTTAAATTAGTTTATAATATGGTTAAAGCAAAACCAGTTTGTTTCAAATAACCCTCGTGTTTCAATCCACTTCATTTTACTCAAGTTGTGACTTGACACATAATTTTTTTTTTATGGCAATTGAAATACATTATGCCAATGTCAAGTTAGGGAAATTGTTGTCCTACATCTAAGTTTTCGCAAGTGCAATGAAGTCGGATGTGTTCGATTTCAAGCCCCTGCTGGAGTTTTGGCGTCAATTCCTTCCAGTTTGTTGTTTTTAGACGATTTTCTCGCAGCGCAGGAATCGAACATGGTTGACCCATCCACCCGACAAAAAGCATCCAAAATCACTTATTTCAAAGCTTCCACATACTGTCCCTCTTCGTTGATGTTTATTAGTTAGATACACATCACATTTAAACCACAAACACAACTTTAGACTAAAATATGAAATCATTAAAACAAGCGACCACCCGCACTGTCAGAATTCTCGCCAAAACTCTTGTCCACATTAATTTAATGGGTAAATGTCAATCGTGATTCACATTACAACCTATACTAAAGCCATTTCTCCTGCACTAAAACATTACACAAAACACCTAAACAAAAAACGTATTTTTATCTATGGTCCATTGTTCTACGAGCAGGAGACAGATAAAATCATTATTTAGCGTATGTGTTTTTGTATTTTGTTTAAAGAAAAAACATATTTTTATAGTGTAGGAGACGCGGCTTAAGTCGATCACAAATATTTTGTATCACCTTTTTGATGGAAGAGATGTCATGAAAAAATATTACAGTATTTTTTTATAACACAATCGTCGCCATGTCAGCCTAAAACTACGCCATACAGCGTCACCACATAAACCTCGAACTCACAACACGTCCCTACGTGAATTAGAAAATAGGGGCGGATTCAGGGCGGTAAAGAGTCATATTATGGGGGTCTTGACCCACTTGAAGGAAAGTGTCAACACAACTGTATCAAATGGTTGTCTGTAGTGGCTCTCCAATAGTTTTTTAATGAAAAGAATGCTTATTATAATAAATAAATAATACACCCACCAGCCACACACATAGTCCTGACTAGGTGTAACCTGCATCGTGGGTATCAGAAACTACGAGAGACTTTCGGTCACAGACATGTATGTCAGTGCGGGAATCGAAGCCTCACGATTATTTGTTACTATTTTCTAAATATAAAGAAATGTACGATAATGTATCTCTTCAAACCATAGTTAAAATGTTTTGTCCTTAATTTACAGTAAGAGAAGTGGTCAGAAACACTACATGCTATAAAAAGCTGCTGTGAAGCTCGTTAAAGCGTGTTTCAAATAATCATTTTCTTAGAAATAAATTAAAAAGTGTAATGGCCGCTCCAAACTAGGCAATTGAAACTTTGATCATTATTCGAATTGACAATCCGTCAAGAACCTTATAAAACGTGACCCCTTACCCCCAAATTAGCTAACTGGATCCGCCCCTGGGAAATCCCGCGACCAGCAAACTATGGGACCTAGCACAAAAACCTACCTAGAATTGAAAAAATAAATAAAAAATAAATACCTACATTATTTTATTAACTAAGGAAGCGTCATGTTGGAACGATTTTTTATCGATAAGATTTTTTTAAGCTAAACGATGTGAAGTGGCCATGTTTTTGAACATACTTTTAAGGATTTTTTTTAACCTACCGAGATCAAAAACTTACGTATTTTGGGCCTAAAAAAAGTTTTTATAAAATCTCACAACACACTGATATTTTATTTCGAAACTAAACACTAATTACGCAATTTATTCAAGTCTAAATAAAAGGATTAGGTTTTTTCGAAAAAATAATACATTAAGGAATGCGTATAATTTTTTTTTTTTTTTTTTTTTCACAAATTATTTTTCGAAACAATCATGATTATTTCAAAAATATGGACACTTCACGATACAAAATTTTGACATGGACCTTTTAGAAAAAAATCTAATTAAAATAGCACGCACTAGGGAAGAAATATTTTTTCCAAAAAAATGGGTCGCTAGTTTTCGACGAAATTATTAAAAAACTGGATTTGACACATCAAAATTCTAGTTTTAACAATCAAGAAGTACGTATAACAATTTGGAAGATAGGAGTTAATACAAAAAACTTTCGATTCCCTTACGACGAATTTATAAATTGGAAAAAAGCAAAAAAATGCATTTGGTGTTTTTACGCTCTTAAAATATACTTTGTTACATTTCCACAAACCATTTTTTCACTACACCCTTTATAGCCCCCCATTTTGAAAATACGAATAAAAATATACTGCATCGTCTTTCAATTATCTTTTTGGTACTAGAAATCTGTTTTTAAGACAATTTACTATTGCTTAGTGCATAAGATTTGAATTATTATCAAGAAAAGACTTGACTTTTTTATGATAATATGTACTAGTAAAAGAAATAATGGCACAGAGATGGCTTCACAAAAATTAGTATGAATATCACTAACAGTATTAATATAATTGGTCGCTACAAGACCTAGAACATGAAAGACGACGCAGCAACAATAAATAATCAAATCTGTCAACAATTCAAAAAAACTGAAAATAGTTCACAACAGTAAATTTGACTAGTTCGCATACAGTTTATGTCAAATTTGAGCTCACTGAGAGGAAACACCTAATTCGCTTTATGGACGAAACGAATAAACAAATCACATACAACATTTTATTTTTGTTGAAAAAACACTAAGCGCCGTGTTTCACTAAGTAATGTAGGCGTAACCAACAGATGTCGCTTTACTACAACTTCGGACCAATCACAGTGCACCGAAACAGCCAATCGGAATGCTTTTTTCAATCCGTGCTTCCAAATTTAAAAAAATAAAGCGCCATCTATTGGTGACATTTCACAACACGGTCGTAGCTCTTGCTTTGACTATCAATTGAGCCGTCGGTATAAAATCATGGAATAACTTACTATATTAACAGAAACTATCTTATATTACACTAGCGCTTGGATAGGCACGGGGCGATTGCACCGTCCTCAGCAAAGCTAGAACAACTGCCCCATAAGCTAAAATTCGAAGAAGAAAATATAGTATTTTTTTGTTTCGACGTGGTTTTATTGCAACAGATGTGTGGATGATGTATAGGGTTGATTACAACAACAATAATTCTTTAGATCCTGACGATGTCACCGAGTTTGTTTTAGTAGAGGTTTTTAAATAATACAGAATCAAAAACATTAAATTTCTAACCCAATCTAATATCAAACTACTCATAACTAACTTTACAACCCAGAATTGTTAAAACCAAAACGTTAAAATTACATACCATTGTATCATGAACCGATACAACCTCTATGTTATTTAATATCCCAAAAACTTCTGAATTCAGAATCGTAACTCCAGTAACCAAAACTATTTCCCTTCACATTTTACCATCAACTCCTTTTGTAACATTGTCATTTGTAACATAATCATTTGTAATCTAATCACCATTAGCATCATAATTGTCATTATTAGTAACATAATCATCATCATCAACAAACCCGTGAACACCGTCACCACCCATCACCTTGCCGTCACCACCGGCTGTTGCAATGACCCCGACCGTTCGTCCGGTTATGGCTGCGGAAGCGTTTCTATGGTGATCTTGCATCAGGCTATGGCGAGCAGACGCGCCGCTCTTGTCAACATGTCTATGATACTCCGCCATAGTTTGCGAAGAACGTTAGAACGGTAGAACAGAAATCTCCACACGAAGAACACGGCCGCGATTTGGGTCACGATGTGGACTATGTGTAATCTGAAAACAAATTGTTTGAGATTATCAAAAGTTTGGGATAAAGAACCTTCGGATTGTAATCACTCAAATTGTAGTCACCTCCTTAGTCTAGTCGAAGCGTATATGAGCTGAGTTCGATTTCCAGGTAGGGCATGGTGTTTTTCTAACACTATTTACCACAGAGGAACGTAGACGTAAGGTACGCAGCCGCTCGTAAAAAAAATCTAAATTACCTCCGCAAGACCGCCCTGAAGTCGGCGAGCGTGTCTAGGCTCTTCTTGAAGAGAAACCTCCGTAATGAATCCCAAATACTTAAGTCTCGATGTAGCCCCAGTCGATGGCACACCTAAACTAAGAGACATCTCACCTCCGCTAGAAGGGCTCTCCTTAAAGAGGAACCTTCGTATCCCGAGTACGTAGATGTCGATGTAGTTCCAGTCGATGTTGAATACAGATAATAAACATAATCTCACCTCCGCAAGACCGCTCTGGACTTCGCGAGCGTATCGGGGCTCTCCTTGAAGAGGAACCTCCGTATCCCGAGCACATAGGTGATAGAAGACAATGGAGTCCCAGCAGATGTTGAATACAGAAAATAAATTAAAAAGAAATTACCTCCGTAAGACCGCTCTAGACTTCGCGAGCGTATTGGGGCTCTCCTTGAAGAGGAACCTCCGTATCCCAAGTACTTAGGTGATAGAAGACAATGGAGTCCAAGCAGATGTTGAATACAGTAAATAATTTAAAAAGAAATTACCTCCGCAAGACCGCTCTAGACTTCGCAAGCGTATCGGGGCTCTCCTTGAAGAGGAACCTCCGTATCCCAAGCACATAGGTGATAGAAGACAAGGGAGTCCCAGCAGATGTTGAATACAGAAAATAAATTAAAAAGAAATTACCTCCGTAAGACCGCTCTAGACTTCGCGAGCGTATCAGGGCTCTCCTTGAAGAGGAACCTCCGTATCCCGAGCACATAGGTGATAGAAGACAATGGAGTCCCAGCAGACGTTGAATACAGAAAAGAAACTAATAATAAATTACCTCCGCAATACCGCTCTAGACTTCGCGAGCGTATCAGGGCTCTCCTTGAAGAGGAACCTCCGTATCCCGAGCACGTAGGACTCGATGTACGCGTCCCAGTCGATGTTGCGCACGTCGAAGTCGAAGGTGCGGCGGTCGTGCGGCGCGAGCGCGTCGCTGAGCGCGCGCACGTTGTCGTCCGCGAACGCCCACTGCCGCGTCGTGAAGTACTCGAGGCACGCGGCCGCCTTCTCCAGCTTGCTTTGAACTCTCATCATCCTGCAATTGGTGAACAGTTGTTACATACATAGTCACGATTACCTGTACAGTCGTCGAGACAGAGGCGACATAGAGAACTAGAACGCTCACATTTCACCAAGCTCAGTTCCTTCCGAGATGTGGGAAAGGGCGAGCCTATCGCCACCAGTTCATCCAGAAAATAATAAAAAAATGTGTGACATAATTTCTGTACAACGTGACGTTAAGAATATTTTTGTGATTTCTTTTCTAATTATGTTTTTTGTGAAAATATGTAGATAATTTAGATATAATGTATTTCCTTATTATGGGATTTTTATCTTTAAATTCATTAAAAAATTAAACGTTAAACCTTGAATAATAGCACAGGGAGACAGCGTAGAATTAAATATTGGAGTTCTATTAGCTCATTTACAATACTATAAAAGCAACCGAGTAAAAAAACCTCCGGGCACGGCAAAGTGACTACACCTGATGGCAAGTGTAGTGCAGTCCAAAAAAACAGTGACCATCGTCAAATATTAGGTTTATCAGTGGACACCAGAATCACGCCGGCCTGTTCATGCTTCTTCACACTCCGAAGAAGGAAGAAGCAAATCGAGGGGCTTGCGACAAGACAAGCGGATGACCGATACGGATACAAGAATACCTCCATACCTCCTCCAACCAACCGTCAAGTCATATCGCAAACCTCTCAAGAGAAGCAGAAACAGTTATACTAGCTGAACCTTGAACGCGAACCACATCATCATCATCAGCCACAAGGCGTCCACTGCTGGACATAAGCCTCCTCCAAAGATTTCCAGATTAACCTGTAGGAAGCGGCATGTATCCAACAACGCGAACCACACAAGGATTTAATACTGACATGGGTTTCTTGCCAGTGGACTTGGCCAGCAGATCCAGCAGTACAGCAGGAGCGCGGTGCTGCAACAGGGACAGCGTGCCGTGCTTCAACCGGCTGCTGGTGATGTCGCCGCCAGGGTACCACAGGACATCGGCTGCAAGGAGCAAACACCATTACTTACACCTCTTTTAGCAGAGGCATTGAGCAGATGGGTCAAGGTTAGTGATCTCCATCGCCCATAGACACCCAAGACAAGAAAATCTTAGAGGCGGTGCCAACCTAAAAGTAGGGGAATAATTTTGATTTGGGATTAGGCCACTTGCTTGCTACTTGCGTGGTTCCACCATTCAATATCCTTATTACACTTTTACGGTTTGAGATATTTATTTCTCATAAAAGAATAGTAACATTCACTTACATGAGAAACACATTTTTTTTAAAGAGAAATTTTGACTACATATAAGCGTTGAACACTTGAAATATTTACAATTTGAGGGTATATTATAAAATTCAATACAATGACGACGTGATTTGCGAAATAACAAGTTCGCAGCAATATGTGCAGCTGGATGTGACAAAGGCTCTTTAAATTTCTACTAGTTAAGTGATCTGAGCGTAGTTGTCTAAGTTATGTAAATAGTGTGTTTTGAGTAGTTTCTTATAAGATGTTAGAGATTTTGTTTGTTTTATGTTATTAGGTAATTTATTGTATAAATTAGCACCTTCATACATAATACATTTCTTGCCGTAATTTGTTCGCGGAGTATATAATTTTATATTATTTGCATTTCTAAGTTTAGTTTTTTGTATTTGTATTTTTTTTGTAAAAGAAATTTGTGTGTGTATATCCTTATTCAATATTTTACGTACTAGTATGCAATTATTATACATATATGAGTGGGCAATATCCAATATCTTTGTTTCACTATAAATTTTTTTCGTAGATGTTAAGTAATCGTAACCAAAGAGTGTTTTAATAAGTTTATTTTGTGCTACTTGTAATGGCTTTAAGGTATTTTTAGATGCGGTGCCCCAGACTTCGATAAGATAATCTATATGCGGCTTCACGAGTGAGTTGTATATTGTATACCGGACATTTCGTGGCAGACATCGAACTGTACCGCGGAGAGCACCCGTCAAGGATGTTAATTTACTTTTAATTTTCATTATGTGTGGTTCCCAAGTAATTTTACTGTCTACAATCAACCCAAGATATTTTTCAGCATCTACTCTATCTATACTTTGTTTATTAATGAATAATGGAGTATGATTGTCAATTTTCTTATTTTTAGCTTTAAAAATCATGTATTTAGTTTTTAATATATTTAGTGTGAGAAGATTGCATTGGAACCAATCATTTAATTTGTCAAGATCATTTTGTGCATCAGTCATAATAGTCTTGATGGAATTCCCAAAGTAGAATAGGCTCGTGTCGTCCGCATATAAAGTAACATCAGCCTGGAGTCCAATATTATTTAGGCTATTAATATATATTAGGAACAATAGTGGTCCCAGTATTGATCCTTGGGGAACACCACAGTTTATAGTTTTTGCACTACTTTGAACATTTGCTATTTTGACCACTTGTCGACGATTCGTAAGATAAGATTTAAGTATGTCATGAGCTGTACCTGTTATACCAATATCTAGAAGTTTTTTAAGCAATAATTCATGGCTAACTGTATCAAATGCCTTTTGTAAATCTATGAAAATACCTAGTGCTATTTGTTTCTTATCTATGTGCAACTTTATTTTTGTAATAATGTCTATGGTGGCAGAGAGAGTGTTACTTTTTTTCCTAAATCCGTACTGATTATTGTGCAGGAGATTTTTAGAAGATAAGTAGGAATCTAATCTGTTGTAGAGTATCCGTTCAAATATTTTTGATATTACTGGTAAAACTGAAATCGGTCGATAGTTACTAGTGTTAGATTTACTTCCGGATTTAAAGATTGGAGTAACTTTAGCAATTTTGAGGCTGTCAGGGAAAACCCCTTGAGCTAAACATCTGTTCAGGCATTGGGTAAGTTCGTCTATAATCAACTCTTTCAAACATTTGATTGATTTAGTTGTAATTCCGTCAATACCAGAACTTGTATTCGTATTTAGGTTGTCTATTAGTTTGCCTATTTCATCTTTACTACAAGAGGTGAAGTTTGATAATATGGAATTAGATTTTGCAAATATTGCTGCGTTACAGTTTACATTAATAGGAATTTGCCTAGCTAAAACAGAACCAATGTTTGTAAAGAAATCATTGAAACATTCACAAATTTCAGTTCCGTCTGTTATGGGTCCAGTTACAGTCATAAGTTGACGTGGAAGGGAAGATTCTTTATTAGTATTACTTGCCAAATGGTTTATTAACTTCCACATCTTCCGAGGTTTCTTCTTACATTCAGAGAATATTTTGTGATAATACTTGCTTTTAACTGATTGAATATTTATCGTAACTTCATTTCTTTTCTTCAAAAAAGTCTGTCTTTTGTGTTCATTATCCGGATCACTTTTGTGATCTCTCCATAAAACATTTCTGTTGTTTATGTCATTTAATATATTTGTATTTATCCAATCTTGCTTAGGTTTGTTCTGTATTTTAGATTTAGTTATCTTGCTTAGTTTAATACTTGATAAGATTTTATCTTCTAATTTATGCAGCAAAAAGGTATCATTCTGTATATTTGTATCTTTTATAGTTTTGTATAATAAGTCGTAGTCTATCGCTTCATATTTTACCTTCTTAGTGATCTTTGGTTGGTATCTCCTGATTTCAAAATAAATTTGTTTGTGATCCGAAAGAGGCGAATCAATTACTGCAAAATTATACTTTTCGTTCTTTAAGTTTGTAGATATGTGATCAATAATACTTTTTGTCGTTACGGTTTCCCGCGTACAGTAGTTGTTTGAAATTTTATTTACAATCTTGTAGCCATTCGTTAACAATGTTTCTTTATACATTGCAGTATTTCTATCGGATTGTAATAAATTAAAGTTAAAATCGCCAAAAACCACTGCTCTTTTGTTCTTAAGTAGCTGTTGTGAGTATCTTTCTAGAAATTCATTTACGTTTGTAGAGTTCGGCTTCCTATAAACTGCACCAATATTAAGAGAGTAGTTTTCTAATCTGATCCAAAGAAAGTTATTATCATTGATACAAACCTCTTCGAGTAAAGTATGTGTAAGATTTTTATGAATAAAAATTGATACACCACCACCCCTTGATGTACGACGATAGCTGAAGTAGTGCTCATAATTTGAAATTTTATATCTTTTTCCTTCCTCTTCTGACTTAATCCACGTCTCAGTAAGTACTATAATATGAGTTGGACTGGGTAAGGCCTTGATTATGCATTTAATCTCGTCGAATTTACCTGGTTTAACGATGCTGCGTGCATTAGCATAAATAAACTTTAGAGATTTCTTATCAGATGTAATGTTTTCGTAACTGTCTACTATTTGAAAATTGGTATTAACACTTGTAGCATGATGGTTAGTTTTATCTATAATCAGTTTTTTGGAAGGAATGTTATAATTTTTGGAATCCCTTTTATGTACTTGATTGTGAGATTCGCTTCGCCTTCTTGAGTTCGCCGATTAAGTTCCTGTTTAAGGTCTTTTAGGTATTTTTGCTGTTTTGGTGTTTGATCGGGGTACAGTTTGATGTTTTCCGATTGAAAAATGCTTCTATTACGCAGGATAGATTTGGGAATATCTTGGGATTTATAAATAACTTTGATAGCACGATGTTTATTTGATTTGTATTTTCCTAACCGGATAATCTTTTCAGGTTCATTACATTCGGCATTTATCAATTTTGTGATTTTCAGCACTTCTAGTTTATCTGCACTTAATCTTTCATTTCTGTTACTCGAGATGGGTTCCGAGACTCCAGTAATTATAATGTTTTTGCTCCTATCTTCGCGGTCTTTCATTTCAGCTAGTATTTCTTCTTCCTGATTTGTAGTCGAATACACTGGTGTTGAAACTACAGATTTCAGGTGGTTAATATCAACCTCCAAGTTTTCTATTTTTTTATCCGTGATTACATTTCTCGTGCTTAGTTTAGCTATATCTGATTTTATGTTTTTTTGTTCTTCGTTAAGGGTATTAGTAACACTTTTAATATCAGTTATTTGTTCTTTAATACTTGTGATATCACTAGAAACTTTATCCATAAATTCTTTTTGTTGCGTGCTTAACGTTCTTATTATCACCATCATTTTGGCCATTTGGTTGCTTAATTCGACCAGATCGTCTTTGATATCATCACCTAATTTACGCTTAATGTTTTCACGTAGAGTAGTTCGTGTGATATCAGTGAATTCTGGGTTAATTACTGTTAAATTTGGTTGTGATCCACTGCGCCCAACACTGGGGCCGCTTCCAGGGGGTGAGCGTAAGATGTTCATTATATCTGTGTACAGTTTATTACGTGAAATGGAAGCGACTGGCTAACGATTTAAAAAAATAAGAGCCCGTCTCTTTCTACCGAGGCAGTGAAGAGCGGTTACCTCTCGTTGTCACCACTGTTGCTCGAAACCAGAATGTCCTCACTAGTATATGCGTTGTAGTGCACTTTATCGCTTGCAGTAGCACAATTATAATCCAATTTTGGTTGATAGAGACTTTTAGCAATTTTAAAATAATTATAGTAAATGGGCAACACGTCTACTCTCGTCAACGCCTTGTAGCATTTTTCATTTTCACTTTTATACCAACACAATCTAGACTCTAGATAGTTTCAATATGAGGACCTGACTTAGCAAGATTACTATCTTACAGAAAAGCGACGCCAAAAAACCTTGCTGTTTTATACAGTGAGATTTTCGGTGACTCAATCCCCTAATCTTCTATTGAATTTCGACATAAGCTCACGGCTGTATCCCCGAAAGGGTTGACAGAGACGCACCAGCGAACTTACAACACCCACATTTCGCCGAGCTTAGTTCCGTCTCAGTCGTAATAGAGGGCGAACCTATGGATATATCGGGCACAAATTCCAACTCCGAGCTGATACTGAACCCTCCCTGTCCCAGTCTACATTTATTTATTTATTTATTTATTAAGCAAAACCACATCATATATATTAGAATAGTTACAATTTAGCTTAGTATATAGAAATATAATATAGTCTGATATATATGAACACTTAAGGTTTGCATGACATTGTTTAAAATAGTGGCATAAAATATTAATAAACGTTATAAAAGCTTATTAAATAGAACACAGTACAATATAGTATCATAATTATATACCTAGTTAAAGTAGTAAGATGTGAATTATTTATAGTACAAATAATTCACAAATTATCTATTTAAGAACTTCTTTTTAATTTTGTGTTTGAAATTAGCAAATGAGTCATGAAAGATATCAATGTGTGGATCTAGATTTTGATGTTTATTATATTGGTCAATGATTCTACACAAGGGGGATTGCAGTCCTAAATTGGTTTTGGAAAATGGAGTGTGAAAGATTTTTTTGATAACGTGCCTAGGATATGAGTAGGGGATATTTAGGGATACTTTTTGTAGTAAATGGCTGCATTGAATTTGGTGATTAATTAATTTATGGAGGAAGCATAAATCTAGAATACATCTTCTATCACGAAGAGTTGTCATTCCAAACTTAGACAACCGCTGGTTGTATGGGTTTCTATGAGAGAAGCCCTCACAAAAAAAAGCAAGAGACCTGGTGAACGCGCGTTGTATGTTCTCAACCCGTTGCGAGTGAACAGCATAAAAAGGTGACCATACTACACTGGCGTATTCGAGATTGCTGCGCACCAGAGCGTTGTACAAGTGTAGTTTTGTCTCAAGTTTCTTAAATCCAACGGTGTTTCTTCTTAAAAATCCGAGCATTTGGTACGCTTTGATTATGGTTGTGTCTAGATGAGATGAAAAAGTTAGCTTTTTATCAATAATAACGCCCAAATCTCGGATTTCTTCTACTTCAGCCAGTAGTGCACCAGCAATCTCTTTCATTCATTACATTCGTCCTCTTTCCTCGATATTCGATGGTGATGGCCACTAACCATCAGGTTGGTCTGCTTGACTATCTTCGTGAGTTAAGAAAACATCAGATTAAAGAACTAAACGATCACCTCCAAGGGACAAAAAAATCGAAGCAAATAATAATTCAATAGGTCTACGGCCATATACCCTACAACACTTACTAAACGGATGTTTCCTCATGTATTTAAAACTGGTCTTGACGAAGTCCCGCCACGTGATGGGGTTCTGTTGGCCGGTACAGCAGTTGTACACCATAACACCGTCACCCCTGCAATGAAAAATACACTTAATGAAGATTTTTTAGTGGTAGAGCCACGTTGTCTACAGCACGAATGGACCGGCTCAACCGGTTTGCTACCACTATCTCACAGAAAACCGACGTTAAGTGGCAGCTTACTGTCGCGTTTCATTCGGTGAGTGAAATTTCCGGTGGTCCAGTTCCCCCTCTCCCTTTCCCAATCCCTTTTCCGTACCCTTCCATTCCCTCGTTTTAGGTTGGCAAAGCACCCATGATTATTTTTGTGTCTTGGGTGTCTATGGGCGGTGGAGACCACTGACCATCAGTTGACCCATCTGCTCGTTTGCCAATCTCTGCTATAAAAAAAATATATATTCTTGTCATGGTGCCTATACCTCTATACCAGATATATTATTGAAATTACGGGTCAGACCCGTGACCACGAAGGCTGCAAAGCTTTCGAAACGTCGGGCATAAAAATTAAAACCAAATCGTGATATAATCCGTAAAAATAGTTTAATTTCAATGAATAACATTCACGTAAACCTAAGAAATCAGCAGATATATTAGTCAAAATCCCAAATGAAGCAAACATAATAAAAGCTAAGTTCAATGGCATTCATGTGTGTGGCAGTGTATGGTGTTATTTAGTGAATAAAAATGGCGAACAGATCGTCTATAATGGAAATACTGTCAAATCATTTGTATATGCCAGTTAAAGGATATCTGATATAATAGGGAAACTGATGACGAGCCTGGTGTTAAAAATTTATCCGAAAGCCAGGATTGGAATTGTGTCATGACTCATGGGACATTGACTTGGCAAATCGGGTGTACAAATGAAAGTTATAAACAACGTGAAATCCAAAACTTTAGGGTAAACAATAAGTTTACCCTAAAGTTTTGGATTGTGTTACTGATTCTAAAAAACAACTTCTGATTTTAGGTATACCAAACTTCATGTTGTGTATCCTCGTACTACAGTTTCCTCCTAAAGATAATCGCTGTCATGTTAACGATCACTCACCGCCTCATGTGCGTCCGCCACGCGCACACGATCATCAGGTTGATGACGGTGTCGACGGGCACTAGGTCCGCGATCCTCGTGCCGCAGCCGAGCATCGTCCTGAAGATTCCCTTGCCCACGGCCGCAATGATGCCGTTTGGGCCGTTCCAGTTGTCCACCCAACCTTTGACAGGCTCGCGGACGGATGATAACACTGAAATGTGCCATGGAATAATTAAAATATGGATCACACTTACCGACGTCGATTGTGTTCGAGTTGACAAAACAGAGCGTCATCGACAGACGTCGAAAGAAAGAGGTAATTAATTCGTCTGTATTTTATGTTAAGCGATATCTCCTGCAAATGTAGCTTCAATTTTTGTGTTCGATAGAGTTTACTCCAAGGGTGGACGTATTAAAATTTAGTCAAGATCTGATGAAGGAATACAGAGTTAAATATCTAACAAACATCAAAATAGCCGATTTCTTAAGTTTACGCGAATGTTATACATTGAAATATAACTATTTTTACGGATTCTATCACGATTTGTTTTAATTTTCGTGTCCGAACCGTGACCACGAAGACTGCAAAGCCTTCGAAAAGGGCATAAAAATTAAAACAATTCGTGATAGAATCCGTAAATATAATTTTATTTTAATCAAAATAGCCGTCACAATTGGGCTTTGAAGTAAGTCTTTTACGTTTTTATATGAATGGAATAAAAGCGAAAGGACTTCTTTGTCATTGATTCTTTTCGAAAACGTATTTCAATTTTCGGTTTGTTCCTAATCCTAGCATGGGATACTAATTACACCTGGATACTAATTGAAATGCAATTCAAACGTAATCCATGGAGATTTATAATTGTATTTGCAATTCGTATTGCAACCCCAATGAACAAAACCATAACATAACATAACATCACATAAGCTCACGCCTGTACCCCGAAGGGGTAGGCAGAGGTGAACTAGTGAACTAGAACACCCACATTTCGCCGAGCTTAATTCCGTCCCAGATGTGATAGGGGGCGAGCCTATCGCCACATCGGGCACAAATTCCATACTCCGGGCTGATATGGAAAAATCCAATATCACTTTGCCCGACCCGGGGATCGAACCCGAGACCTCAGAACCGTAATCGTACCGAAATACCACCACGCCACCGAGGCAGTCATGAACAAAACCGCTTAGATAAAATTAAATATGTTTTCAATTTTGTCTTTTATCTTCAAAGTTTTCTTTAAATCTAGATTCTGTTATTTCATTTATTCGTCAGAAGTAGATAAATAAATATTTTATCACAGGTTGTAGGTACCTACAAAAATTATATGTGGCAAAACGCCGCGCCTACA
The DNA here is from genome assembly GCA_036417725.1 of Clanis bilineata. Lineage (NCBI taxonomy): Eukaryota > Metazoa > Arthropoda > Insecta > Lepidoptera > Sphingidae > Clanis > Clanis bilineata. Next base: position 4,395,394 of record CM071165.1, read on the forward strand.
AAATATTTAGCTATTATTTCTTCAGTTCAACAGTATTGCATCAACAACAGATTAAACAGATATCGTGAAATATCAAATCCGGTATATGTGTCACTATGTATTCGTAATCGTCATGATAACGCTATCGAAATTAATCAGCAATCACTATCTGCTATCAATTCGCATGTTGGTTACATAGAATTTCGTAAGCGGATGACTCAAACTGTATAAAGTTTAAACTGTTGCTAATAAAGGAAATTAAAGGAAAAAATAATATTGGTATCAAACGATTCTAACAGCAATGCTCCTAATTTGGGTTGAACTGTAGGAAGATTTCTTCCACCTGCCCCTATCCCACTACAATGTGGGGTCAGCGCAGTACTTTTTCAAGCACGCTGCAGAAATAATTTAGCTAAGCTACCCGTTCACTGTCCTTAATGTCTTTAATAACTGCCACGAGCCCAACGAGGGGGATAGTTGAATTGTAGAAAGTATTAAATAAAAATGCCTTGCATTAATCGTGACTATTATTACAAGAAAAAATAGGTGAATAAGCACTAGATTTAAGTTTTGAACACAAAAATAGAACTAATACTTAATTTAACAGAGTTAAAACGAAAACTAAAATTGCATTTATTTATGGAATTGAATCGATAGCTTGGTTAGATGAAACTAGTAGGAGAGTTAGGCACATAATTACTGTTGCCAATGATTTCGAATATCCAACGACTGTTGCTCAAACTGTAGAAAATTTAAATTCCTTTGCTACACCTGCATTAATTAAAATTGACTGACGACGGCTTAGATGGAAAGGTTATGAACATAAAGGTTAGTATGAACATCGATGGTAGTAGCAGAGTTGAGGCGCTGTCTACCATAGAAATGAAATAAGATTGGAAAGGGGAGGAGTATTTAGACCTTTAGATAATATTAGCAGAACCTGTAAAGATGAAGACTTACCAATTGATGGTCTGACGATGGCTACAGGCAGATTCCCGCACTCCTTTATGAGCATGTCCTCCGCCAACGCTTTTGTGAATGTGTAGGTATTAGGCCTGTCACCTGAAAATTAAAAAAAGCCTCAAGAATCCTGGCCAAAGACTCATTTCAAATACACTACTCCTGAACATTATCCGTTTTTCGACCGACTTCCAAAAAGGAGAAGGTCCTCAATTCGTCTATATTTTTTATGTACCTCTATGTTATGCGATATCTCCGCCAAATGTGGACCGATTTTCAAAAGTATTTTTGCCTTCGATAGAAAAAATAATGGATGCGGTGCCAACTTCATTATTCATTATACTTTTATCAGACGGATATTTTTATTGTTATGACAAATATTATACTTCAAAATTATGATCAAAGATACATAAGATGACTCACAAGTCAGCCCCGAAACAATAAAAACAATTGAATTTTTCTTTATTTATACTTTGTACAAAATTAACGTACAGACGAACTTAATACTAAAAGTATACTCTACCAGTCAACCAGGAGCTAACATACGTGTCACGATATATCTCGACAACCAACTGAAGAGATGTTGTATATGTCGGCGCCATATGGGGCAACCACCCATATTCATGGCGTAATACAAAAACACATATCTTTTATATTTTCCAAAAGTCAGTAAAACGAGTCACAGAAGTTCACAACACCACTTACAGCACTTTTTGACAACTAAACTTATTATTACACATTTACACAAAGTAGCACTGCATGTATTAGTAGGGGAGCCCACGATGCTAAATGGGGATTTACTCGAGCGTCGTAGAGACCTATTGGGATGCAAAGCTTAGATGATTTGAAGAAAAAAATGTTATATGATATATACCTTTACATCGGTGGGGGAAGCGGCTATAGATTTTTAAATATGTAAAAAAAAACTGTTGCATGGACATCCTCGAGCGCGTCAGATATTGATAGCATCAATGCCCTACGTATTTTTAATAATGTACGTATGTTAATCTGATCGTTTGCATGATGCGAGTGGTTGTATTTAAGGGTTGAAAATGAAAAAAAAAAAAAAAATATCGAGCGCGTCAGATTTTCTAACGTAGTGTTAAGTGCACCAAAAAAAAGCTCTCATTCACTAATCTGACGATTTCGATGGGACGCAAACTCGCGGCCATTTTCATAATGTGCAAAAAAAATTCGCCATTTTGAAATACTCAAGCGCGTCAGATTAAGATATATATGGTTCATCTTTATGTTCTAAACGTACTGTCTCATAATCTGACGATTATCTAGAGGGATTGGCCTGATCTGACAAAAAAAATTAGAAAAACGGTTCACCTTAAAGGCCATCCCTGCAACTTCCCGCTAATTCCATTCTTGGGCTCTTAAAATTGTACTTATGACATTTTTGAGCTCAAAATATAATTTATGTGATATTTTGAGCTCGCTGAGTTCAAAGAAATAGAAATTTCATAGAACACTATTTTTGGAATTTTCAAACCGCAATAACTTTTGAATGGATCAACCGATTTTCACGCGGTTGGCGGCATTTGACGCAGTTTTATCATCCTCATAAGTAATTTTGCAATTTTAATTGATCGAACCACAAATTTCGGAGTAATCCCGAAAAAACCCTTTTTCGGGTTTCTTTCGTTCACGATATCTCTCGAACGAATCAACCGATTTTGACCAGCTAGGTGGCGATCGACGTGGTTTTTCAAGCTCAAAGGCGGATTAGTTTTTGAAGTTGATCGATAAAGCCGGTTAAAAGTTATTCCAAAAAAACCACTTCCAAAATATTTTTTTTTTAAATCATTGAACTTAATTAATTGAAAAGCTCAGGAAGCAGAAACCAGAGTGGGGACGGAGTGAGAGAGTAATAGATAGAGAAAGAGTGAGAGAGGAATAGAAGCGCGGAGAAAGAAATGTAGGCATCACGCAACTGCACGCATTTAACTTTATCGACGAATTTTTATTATTTCGGCTTGCGGAAATCGTCAGATTATATATTTTTCATTATTCTTGAATTATTTCCTTCAAAATAAAAAAAATTTAGCTACGCTCGAGAATGTCGAGATGACGTTTTTTTTTTACAACTTTGTTGCCCTCCCCTTTTTTTACGTCACTCTCAAATTGTCAGATTAGTGGAATATACACTTTTTAGGATGTAATTAACTCACCCTACCTTAATCTGACGCGCTCGAGAATTTCTGATGGTCAATTTTTTTTTACTAATCTGATCCTGTATCCTTCACGGGCGGCCTTATATATGGGCCTCATGTTTTGTGGAGGTACTTAACCGGGTACAAGGTATCCCCCTGTATATTAATCTGACGCGCTTTAGTAAATCCCGAAATCCCCGCTTGGGCTCCCCTACTATATCAAACATCACTTACACGAAATTACTGTCACTGCTGCTGGACAGCGATGGCTTTAAATAGGAAACTTATAATAGAAATACCGTCCGAGTTTTTGTTAATAATCGATAACATTAATGATTTTCTTTGAAACGAATTTAAAACAAGACAAATAATTATTATAAAAACTAAGAGTTCTCTAGGCCTTTAAATAATGAATTGTTATTAATTCACAGCGTAATTAAAACAACGCTATAACAATGTAACATAAAATTACAGTCGGCGGATATCCGCCAAGCATTATTAATTTAAAGTATGATATTGGTTAATTGTAATCCAAACCTTAAAATCAGATAAATATTAAAATCACTTTAGAGTGTTAAAACATAAATTTACGACATGCTTTATAAGTTCAATAATTATTACACAAACATATATCCGGTTATTGAAAGTTACTTTATAACATAGCTTTAAAACAATTTAAACATTCAGATAAAACAGCAAATAATATTAAATGATTAATAGAACGTAATTCACTCCAAAATTACAATGATCTTAGTTTTTCAGATAGTAACAACTTTATATTTTTGTTTCTTAATTGAGGGTGTAATGCAGTTGCGCCCATATATACAATATTTAATCCAAATAAACAAGAACGCATGACTGTCCATAGACATCTAGGGAAAACCAGTTATATCACGACAAAAAGTCGATGATAACATTTTATTGAGGCGTGCATGCTAACCGGTCTGAGGTGGTAAGTGGATAAATGATTGATGATGATGAATTCTCACCAACTAGGTCGGGGGTGATCCTGTCAACCAGATCGTCTGGCAGTGTCTGCACTAGGGTTACCACGTGCTCAGGATGGGCGGGCGGCGCGTACACCGTCTCTTCCACGCGCTCTCGCTCACAGTTGCAGTAAGCCGTCGATACATGAACCAGCGCCTGGAAACCAACAATCACGATCTAAAGAAATATAGAATTTTCAACCTACATTCGAAGGAAGTTCTATAGCTACGTCACCTCAAGTCCCATTATGCGATGGCATAGCAACACTTTTTGTTGTATGTTTAGGATTTTTACCATCAGATACAGCTTCAATGACATATACTACAGCTAGGTCACCACAAGCCTCATCACACCGTGATACAGTTGCATCACCGAGGTCGCTCCGAGAAGCTTGTGGAGACCCCAGAAAGATCCTGTGCTTCTGGTCGGAGCTGGGCTGGCTTAACGTATAGTCGGCATGCACGCCACGCATAATGGCCCAATGGAATATTGGCCAATATGTGGAGCTGAGAGCGGAAAATGTAGCCCACACAACAGACAAACAAACAAGCTGCATCAGTTGCTGCCGTGCTTAGTACATTCATCATTAGCGGCAGCAGTTAGTTCATATACCTACGCCACCTTAAGCTTCATCATACGGTAACACAGGAGCATCAGATTTTGCATTCCTAGCACGATCATCATTAGATACAAATACAGCTAAATTGATTATAGTTGTGTCACTTCTAGCCCCATTATGCGCTGACACAGCAACACCTACTACTGTATAGCATTTTCACTATCAGATACAGCTTCAATTACATAATCTACAGCTACGTCACCTCAAGCCTTATCATACGGTGACACAGCTGCATCAGATGTTGCATTTCCAACACGTTCACCATTAAAAACTACTTCAGTAGTAGTTATAGTCATTATAACTACGTCACCTTCGGTCCCATCATGGGGTAATAAAGCTGTATCAGCTTTTGCGTGCGCAGGATGTTTACTATCATCAACAACTTCAGTTATAGTTACTACAGTTACGTCATATCAATCCCCAACGTGCGGTAAAACAGCTGCATCGAATATTGCGTTCCCAGCACGTTCACCATCAGATACAGCTTCAGTTATAGTTACTATAGCTACATCACCTCCAGTCCCATCATGCGGTGACACAGCTGCACCAGCTGCTGCGTGCCCAGCATGTTTATCGTCACCGACAGCTTCAGTTTCTCATCAAACTTCACCGTCGCCGCCGAATGGAACACCACTGACACCTGGTGAACAAAATATAATGTTTGCAATAATGACTATTACTAACTTAATTACGCCATCATTTGGATGAAAGAAAGAAAGAAAGAAACTTTATTTAGCCAATGTCTCAGGCAACATGAGACACATGATGTTTGTTTCTCAATCACGCCAGTATGGCTGAACGGATCTGGATAAAATTTGGTACATAGATAGATGTCTGGAATACCACATAGGCTGCTTTTAATCCTGGAAAAATGTACGGCTTTGTTGGGTTAGGTTTGTTAATAAATCTACACGCGAATGAAGTCGAGTTCCTCAGTAAACAATAAAAATACAAAGATAACAAAGTCCCACAATTAAAAGATAAACTAATATTAAATAACTTGCATGTTTTAGATGCAATATTATAATTATTATAACCCATTGTTTTAACTAACATTTTTATTCCCAGCTCTAAAATAAATTAAAAGCGTTTCATAAGTAGCATAATTAAAACAATTATAAACAAAGTAAAAAAAGTGCAATGGTGGAGTTTGAATCATCTATACTAATTATTTACTAAAGCAGCGATAGCTCAATTGGGGATAGTATGGACCGAGACGAGTGTCTGAGGTTCGAGATCTACCTAAAAAAAGCACACAAATCTGACTTGTCTATGTTAAGTGTGTTTTCATTCTGCATTATCGCTTGCTATAATGGTGAAGGAAAACATCGTGAGGTAACCTGCATACCCGAGAATTTCTTCACAAGAATTTCGAAGGTCTGTGAAGTCTATCAACCCGCATTAGGCCAGCGTGGTAGACTAAGGCCTAACCCCTCTTATTAGTAGAGGAGGCGCGTGCCCAGCACTAATATTATTGTTATTATATACTCATTCTTTACTAATATTATAAAGAGGACATTTTTTTTGTTTGTAATGAATAGGGTCATATACTTCTGAACTGATTTTGAAAATTCTTTCACCTATGGAAAGCCACATTATCGGCGATTAATATGGACTACTTTATATCCCGGAAGAATGTACGATTCCCGATGAATACGTTATCCACGCGAGCGAAGTCGCGAGGAACAGCTAATGATCCTCTTACGTCGGTTTTCTGTGAGACAGTGGTATCTAACCGGTCGAGCCGGCCTCGGTGCTGTAGACGTTACTATCTATACAGCGTGGTTCTACCACAATAATTGTGAGATTGTTCATTGATCACTACTGCAGATAACTGTCTTTATTGATTACAAAGCGTTTATCAAATATTTTGTCTCTTCCTTATTTTATTTATCGATAGGGGAATTATTGATAATTATCTACTTAAATATAGCCATCAATAAAATGGCTTTATGTGTCCCAATTTAAATCAAAATCATATTTTAGTGTTTAATAAATAATAGATTTAGAAAAATATGTAGCGGTATTGCGTGCGTGGTAGGTGCGGTTATCGTCCTGAGTTCTCGGGTTCGATCCCCGGGTCGGACAAAGTGATATTGCATTTTTCCATATCAGCCCGGAGTCTGGAATTTGTGCCCGATATGGCGATAGGCTCGTCCCCTATCACATCGGATGGAACTAAGCTCGGCGAAATGTGAGTGTACTAGTTGGCTAGTGTGTCTTTGCCTACCCCTTCGGGGATACAGGCGTGAGCTTATGTATGTGTGAAAACATGGAAAATATTATACTTAGAGGTTTATTAGACCGAAGCTTTTATATTTAATAGACTAACGCCCGAATGGTCAAACGCTACTCAACTTTAACGGCTTCTTACATTGATTTTCGCCATACAATTTTGACAGATGACATAACATAACATAACATAAGCTCACGCCTGTATCCCCGAAGGGGTAGGCAGAGGCGCACTAGCGAACTAGAACACCCACATTTCGCCGAGCTTAATTTCGTCCCAGATGTGATAGGGGGCGAGCCTATCGCCATATCGGGCACAAATTCCAGACTCCGGGCTGATATGGAAAAATCCAATATCACTTTGTCCGACCCGGGGATCGAACCCGAGACCTCAGAACCGTAGTCGTACCGAAATTCCACCACGCCACCGAGGCATTTTGACAGATGAGACGGCCTTTAACGACATAAAGCGACCTTAAGTGTATGAACATTCAGTGGTTAATAACTTGTTTAATTTAAGATTAAAATTAACCATAAGTCTATGAAATCTCTAAGGATAATATTTTCCACGTTTTTTGGAGACATCTCTAAATTAGGTTCATTAGTAGGACAGCAGTATAGGCGAGATGGTGTCCTTCTTTTTCATTACTTCCGTGTGAACCCCATACCTTTTGACACAGCATGGCCTGATCCGAGGGACTGATGCCAAGCTCCGGCTCGGTGATGTCGCCAACAATCGGCACGATCTTCGCCAACTCCTGGGGCCGCTCTCTTCTCAATGTTTCAAACAACTGGAAAAACAACGTTTTAATATATTGTTTGATTGGACTGCCTCAGTGGCGTAGATGTATTGAATGTGTTAGGAATACCGTCCTTAGGTCTCGGGTTCGATCCCCGAATCTGGTCACGTGATATTGGATTTTTTAGTATCAGCCCGGAGTCTGGAATTTGTGCCCGATATTGCGATAGGATCGTCTTCACATCTGGGACGGAAAAAAGCTCGACGAAATCGACCAGTTCTCTAGTTCACATCTGTCTACCCCTTCAGAGATACAGGCGTGACCTTACGAATAATAAATTTATGTTTGATAGCGGGGAATTTAATGGTAAAATTATGTATATCACGTTCTTTATATAAATTACATTGTTATAATTTTATTATAGCGCATAATGTTACAATTAATTAGTACATAAAAATTTTATACATTTTAACTCGATTTCCATGTTATTAATTTTTACTGCATTCTATAAAAAATATTAAAATCTACTTCAATACATATCCGATCGTGACCGAATTTATATGGGGTGGTCCCCAGGAATAAGTTCTGTCGAACACAAAAATAACCTTGATAATCACAAGTTCAAAAACTTAACCGACCGACTTCAAAACTTCAAACTTCGCTTGTCTCAAACGCTATATCAAACAGGAAAAGAATCTTGATAATCACAAGTTTAAAAACTTAACGGACCGACTTCAAATCCGATCGTGACTAAATTTATATGGGACCACCCTTGAAATAAGCTCTATCGAACACAAAAATAATTTTGAAGATCGGTCCACATTCGGCGGAGATATCGCGTGACATACATCAAAAAAAAATACAGACGAATTGAGGACCTTGTCCTTTTTGGAAGTGGGCCGAAAAGGAAAGTTCATTACCATCTTGAACCACCTTCTTCCAGAGGGGTACATTTCCAGAGATCATTTGCCACGTACTTGCAAACGAATGAACATTAGTCTCGGTGCGGGAATCGAACCCGCGGCGTCTCGTTTCACAGCTTCACGGAGGGTGTATAATAATAGCGCCTTACCGGCGATTGTGTGAGCTCGGTGAGACGCGACGCTACGTCCTGACCACGTTTCGGCCTCATTAACAAATAGATCCTCTTAATTTTGGGACAACTTCTTAATAGTTTCTCTACCAGCACCTGGAAAAAAATGTATAATCACATACAATAATATATAATGATTTCTTAGGTTTACGCGAATGTTATTCATTGAAATTAAACTATTTTTACGGATTCTATCACAATTTGGTTTGACCCGTGACCACGAAGGCTGCAAAGCTTTCGAAACGTCGGGCATAACAATAAAAATTAAAACCAAATCGTGATATAATCCGTAAAAATAGTTTAATTTCAATACAATAAGGCTCAATTGCACCACTATTATTAACCTAGAGTTAGTCCTAACCGCAAGCTAAATTGACAGAAAATGTATGAATGACATGTAACTTAACTTGCGGTTAGGACTAACTCTAGGTTAATAATAGTGGTGCAATTGAGCCTTATAGATGTATATTTTTAGCTAGAGAAAGCAAAGTTAGCAGTTAGTGAACAACGATCGCTCAGTTGTAAAACATCGTGAGGAAACCTACATACCCGAGAATTTCTCTATAAGAATTTCGAATATGAAGTTCAACCCGTATTAGGCCTATTGGATACAAAAATAATCTTCAAAATCGGTCCACATTTAGCGGAGATAAATCTAAAAATTTATTTATTATAATTTGAAATCTTAAAATGGCACTTTGTCTTAACCCAAATTATTTTTTACAAGAAAATCTTTGCTTAGTCTGTCTGTTTTTCTTTTAAAAAATGACTCTGACTAGGTCGAAATTCGATTAAAAATCCCAAATCCTCACTGAGTTCGTTTCTTTGACTCAGACTTAGTCGAAGTTCGCTCTATAAATCTAAGCCATAGCGTAACATATATAAAAGGAAAGTATTACAGACGAATTGAGGACCTTCTCTTTTTATGAAGTCGATTGAAAAATCAGCGACCACCGACATAAAATTTATCAGTTTTTACCAGAATCATGCCGGACTACAATAAAACAAAAGACATAAATGCTTCTTTACACTTTGAAGAGGGAAGAAGCAAATCAAAAAGCAATTTTTTTTTTTTATCCAAGCACGGCAAAGTGACTACACTACACCTGATGGTAAGCGTAGTGCAGTCCAAAAAAAACCAACGACCATCGATAAACATAGTTTATGAATGGTCGCCAGAGTCATGCCGGCCTGCATAAATGCTTCTTCACGCTTCGCTTAAAGGACCCAATGTCATAGGAGGGAGGGAACACGTGAGCCGGCAGACTATTTGTAAGAGGTAGAGTAACGTTGTAGACAGTAACGTCTATAACACAAATGGGCCGGCTCGACCGGTTTGACACCACTGTCTCACAGAAAACAGGCGTCAAGTGGCAGCTAGCTGTTAAGTTTCGTTCGGCGGGTGATATTTCTGGCCCAAATCTCTTCTTCCATTTCGAATCCCTTTCCTCTTCCTTACAGTCGACAATGCACATGCAGTTTTACCAGTTTTATGAGTGGCAAAGATAACTTACCAACAGGAGGCCCAATTACGCGTTTAACATCTGTATAAATCTATCAAAATCTTACCTTCCCCATGAAACCCGTGCCGCCTGTCACAAAGACAGATTTGTCTGCGTAAAACTCAGCCACAGGAACGTAATCTTGACTCGTGGGCCCGAAGTGGCTTCCAGAGACACATGACGCCATCTTTCCTTTCCAATCTTTACCTTTTACTCTCAATCTTTTATATTTAAAGGCATATATGTGTTGTTAGACACATGCGTGTTCTTTTTGGTGACGTGAGACTTATTCGTTAAGTTCTTTTGAACATTGTTATTTGCTTTCACCTGGAACAATGGAGAATATATTAAATATATTAAATTTTTGGAGTGGTCGAGCCACGCTGTAGACAGTTACGTCTACAGCACGAATGGGTCGGCTCGACCGGTTTGATACCACTGTCTCACAGAAAATCGACGTAAAGTGACAGCTTACTGTCGAGTTTCTTTCGGTGAGTGAGATTTCCGGTGGCCCATTCCCTCCCCTTCCTTTCCCAATCCCTTTTCTCTCTCCTTTCATTTCCTCTTTTTAGGTTGGCAATGCACCCATGATTCTTATTGTGTCTATGGGCGGTGGAGATCACTTCCCATTAGGTGACCCATCTGTTCGTTTGCCAGACTCTGCTATAAAAAAAAAAGTTAGTACTCCGTTTGCATGGAAATTTATTCAACAGGATAAAGTTTATCCGGGATAGAATTATGTGTTATTGATGTAGGTATAATATACATAATGGTAAAGTTTTGTCAAAATCCATCCAGTAGTTAAATAGCCAATGTCTCAGACGACGATAGGCTAGCGCGGTGGACTAAGGCAGAGATGTAAAGAGCAAATTTCGACTAAGTCTGAGTCAAAGAAACGAACTCAGTGACGATTTGGAATTTTTACTCAAACTTCGAATTATTCCGAGCTATTTTTTACAAGCAAAACAGACTAACAGACAGACTAAGCAAATATTTTCTTGTAAAAAAATTACTCGGACTAAGTTAAAATTCGATTTCAAAATTCGTTTCTTTAACTTAGACTTAGTCGAAGTTCGCTCTATAGTTCTCAACCTAAGACCTAACCCCTCTCATTAGTAGAGGAGGCCCGTATCCAGCAGTGGAACAGTAATATTACAGGGCTAATATTATTGATTATATTATTGAGAAATATATTGTGAAGTCATGACAAATCCGTTATTCCATATTAATAGAGAATAATCGAATTTACACGAGGTCATAAGAATGTACCTTTGAGGGGAAATTCCTTTTTGATTTTGGTGGGAACTTCTGTGAGAAGTGATCACAGTATAAAGTTATTACAAACGTAACAAACCTCAATAAATTATGGTTGCTGTTCCTCAAAATAAGATCTAACAATACTGCAAAATTCCACTGACAAGTATCAAGAATCACGTGTTTTTACACCGTGATTTTCATAATGATTTCTCCATCATAACTTAAGTTTCACTCGCGACTCCATTTTCTTTAATATTACTTAAAATAATACTTATTTATATAGGAAATTATATTTTAAAATCGATAAAAGTTATCATGACACTTAGCGTCAACCGTCACCTACATTTTTTATTTACAGCCAGATTTTTCAGTCTAGATAACATTTTGATAAAACTTTTTGCGGAAATTAATTTCAAAGAAGTTCGTCAAAAGACGATCGATTATAATGGTAGGGAAGACCGTGGTACATCGACCTTCACTCATGTAACAACCAGATGAGACATTTTTTTTAAGTTCACTGCCGAATCAACCTAACATCTACTGCTTTAGATTTTTTATTATAATTACACACGAGTACTCATCGCACATTTGACATTGGCAGAATTGTCGGCATCAGCACTACTTGCCATAAATAAAAAATAATAAGAATAAGACATATTTTTATCAACACATACATAACATAAGCTCACGCCTGTATCCCCGAAGGAGTAGGCAGAGGCGCACTAGCGAACTAGAACACCCACATTTCGCCGAGCTTAGTTCCGTCCCAGATGTGATAGGGGGCGAGCCTTTCGCCATATCGGGCACAAATTCCAGACTCCGAGTTGATATGGAAAAATCCAATATCACTTTGCCCGACCCGGGGATCGAACCCGAGACCTCAAAACCGTAGTCGTACAGAAATACCACCACGCCACCGAGGCAGTCAAGTTTGTAAATAAATTATATTTTTATCAAATATAATTTATTTACAAACATGCCTATAATAGCTTGCCTATTGAAAAGTGTTCATAGCTATTTTTTAATGACTACTTCAAAACTTACCCTATCTTTATCGAACACCCAAAGAATCCTAAAAATCGGTTCACATTTAACGGAGATATCGCGAAATATACATAAAATAATCACAAGTTTAAAAACTTAAGGGACCGACTTCAAATCCGATCGTGAACATATTTATATGGGACCACCGACCACCCTTGAAATAAGCTCTATCGAACGCAAAAAGATTCTATAAGATCGGTCCACATTTGGCGGAGATATCGCGTAACATGCATAAAATAATCACAGGTTTAAAACTTAACGGCCCGACTTCAAATTCAATCGTGACCAAATTTATATGGGACTACCCTTGAAATAAGCTCCTTCGAACACAATTTTTTTTTGGAAATCCGTCCACTTTTGGCGGTGATATCGCGTAACATACATAAAATAAGTGCTCAGCAAACACGAAAAGAATCTTGAATTAACATACACATACATACATAAGCGCACGCCTATATCCCCGAAGGAGTAGGCAGAGGCGCACTAGCGAACTAGAACACCCACATTTCGCCGAGCTTAGTTCCGTCCCAGATGTAATGGGGGCGAGCCTATCGCCATATCGGGCACAAATTCCAGTCTCCGGACTGATATGGAAAAATCCAATATCACTTTGCCCTACCCGGGGATCGAACCCGAGACCTCGGAACCGTAGTCGTACCGAAATACTACCACGTCACGGAGGCAGACTTGAATTAACAGACCGACTTCAAATCCGTTTGTAACCAAATTTATATGGGACTACCCTTGAAATAAGCTCTAGCGAACACAAAAAGAATTTTGAAATCCACATTTGGCGGAGATATCGCGTAACATACATAAAAATACAGACGAATTGAGGACCTCCTCCTTTTTGAAGTCGGTGGAAAATACAGACGAATTGAGGATCCTTTTTTGAAGTCGGTGGAAAATACAGACGAATTGAGGATCTTTTTTGAAGTCGGTGGAAAATACAGACGAATTGAGGATCTTTTTTGAAGTCGGTGGAAAATACAGACGAATTGAGGATCTTTTTTGAAGTCGGTGGAAAAAAGGTTAATAATGTAAGCTTACGCAACAATCTTTATCAAATGTTTGCAGGCACACCCGAAAATATAGATAATATGTTATCGTTTATCACTCACGTCAGGTGCTAGAATTTGGGCATTTTCAAATTTTACTTATTTTTACTCCTCGCCGGCGTGGTTGTATTACGAGTTGTATGCCTGAGGTCTCGGGTTCGATCCCCGGGTCGGGCAAAGTGATATTGGATTTTTCCATATCAGCCCGGAGTCTGCAATTTGTGCCCGATGTGTGGATAGGCTCGCTGCTCGCCCCCTATTACATCTGAGACGGAACTAAGCTCGGTGAAATGTGGGTGTTCCTGTACGGTAGAGCGCCTCTGCCTACCCCTTCGGGGATGCAGGCGTGTCCGACCCGGGGATCGAACCCGAGTCCTCAGGACGGAATTCGTACCGAAATACAACCACGCCACCGAAGCAGTAAAAAAAAAGAAGCATAAGTAGGTGAGCAGGATTTTGATGACCACCCATAAGCTAATTTGTCGATGGTTTTTGAACTGCACTTCGCTTAGCATCAGGTGAAGTGATGGCACGACCTTGCCCGAATAAAAAAATCCTAACTTAGAGTTTTTCTTCTTCTTCTTATATATCTTCAGTTCAATTTGATGCATTAAACCACATCACTTAAAATAATGTGAAATAATTTTAACAAGCGACGCCCACCCTGTTAGACTTCCCGTCAAAATTCCAAACTTAAAAGAGTTAAAACATAAAACATAACATAAACTCACACCTGTATTCCCGAAGGGGTAGGCAGAGGTGCACTAACGAACTAAAACACCCACATTTCGTCGAGCTTAATTCCGTCCCAGATGTGAAAGGGGGCGAGCCTATCGCCATATCGAGCACAAATTCCAAACTCTGAGCTGATATGGAATAATCCAATATCACTTTGCCCGACCCGGGGATCGAACCCGAGATCTCAGGACGGTAGTCATACCGAAATACAACTACGCCACCGAGGCAGTCATTAAAAGAGTGACATAAAGATATTTGGAGATAACGGTTTAAATGTCATTTGAGTTACATGATTTTAGGATGATACACATTGCAAAACAAATCCTAAAGTTATGCGTCAACGAGCCGATACTTTCTGATTCATTATTTGTAGAAAGGTACGACCGAGCGACGAGCGACGACTGCCGACCTAGAAATGTTTAGTCGACCTTGCAAGAGAAAGTATTTTGGTTTTCCTTTTATTACATTGTTTGTGAGTTTTCAATTGAGTTCTTGACTGAATTTTTTTTTATATATATATATTTTTATAGCAGAGATTGGCAAACGAAGATGGGTCGCCTGATGGTAAGTGATCTCCACCACCCATAGACATCCAAGATACAAAAATAATCATGGGTGCGTTGCCAACCTAAAAGGAGGGAATGGAAGGGGAGGGGATTGGGAAAGGGAGTGGGGAAATGGGTCACCGGAAATCTCACTCACCGAACGAAACGCGACAGCAAGCTGCCACTTTACGTCGGTTTTCTGTGAGACAGTGGTATCTAACCGGTCAAGCCGGCCCATTCGTGCTATAGACGTTACTGTCTTCAGCGTGGCTCTACCACTTTTTTATTGCCAAAGTGGACAGACGAGCTAGCGGTTCGCCTGATGGTAAGCGGGACCGCCGCCCATACACTTAAGCAATGCCAGGGGCACAGCCAAGCCGCTGCCTACCATGAAGTGAGTACTCTTTTAAACCTCGCTTAAAGAGGGATAAGTCGTATCCTCGGTGGCGTGGTGATATTTCAATACGACTACGGTTCTGAGGTCTCGGGTTCGATCCCTGGGTCGGGCGAAGTGATATTGGATTTTTCCTTATCAGCCCGGAAGTGATATTGGATTTTTCCTTATCAGTCTGGAATTTGTGCCCGATATGGCGATAGGCTCACCCCCTATCACATCTGGGACGGAAATAAGCTCGGCGAAATGTGGGTGTTCTAGTTCGCTAGTGCGCCTCTGCCTACCTTTTCGGGGATACAGGCGTGAGCTTATGTTATGTTATGTAAGTCATAGCGCTCGGAGAACACCGAAGCAGGGAGTTCATTCCATTTGCACGTATGTGGTAAAAAAGACCGCCGGAAATGCACCGTACTGCTACGGATTGTTTCCAGGTGATAAGGATGAACTCTACTACGGTGTCTGGTGGTACGATGGTAAAATGGTGCCGAAGCCACCATGTTAAACAGTTCCTCGGAACACTCCCCATAATTTTATATGAACTGATTTCTTAAGTTTACGCGAATGTTATACATTGAAATCCAAAAGGCTGTTAACGCATTTGAGGATGCTCGTTTAGGGGCCTTTGATGAGAGACCTCTGCTGATCAAATCCAAACCGAAACTACCTATATTTACACCTACAATAATGCTGGCCAATTCTATTGCTCTTCTTGTGAGTCTTCAAAACTAAGCTAGGTCTGGCTAGTCACATCAGAGCTCATGAAAGGGTTTAGTGAAATAGGAACAGGGTTCGCCATAATCGAAAATGATTAGAGGACATTATTATTATACATTGAAATAAAACTATGGTAGGACCCGTAACCACGAAGACTGCAAATCCTTCGAAACGTCGGGCATAAAAAAAAAACGTGATAGAATCCGTAATAATCACAAGTTTAAAAACTTAACAGACCGACTTCAAATCCGATCGTGACCTTTATATGGGACGACTCTTGAAATAAGTTCTATCGAACACAAAAAGAATTTTGAAAGTCGGTCCACATGTGGCGGAAATATCGCGTAACATACATTAAAAAAATAAAGACGAATTGAGGACCTCCTCCTTTTTGGAAGTCGGTCGAAAAATACCCAGTTTTATATGAAATTTACGTCGTCTTAAATATAAAACAGAAATATTGAAATATTCTCAAAAATAAAAAAGTTATAAGCCTTTAAAGTTTGGTGTAAACCTCAAATTGCGGGAAAGAGAAGTATCAGTATAATCACGTCACGCTATAACGGTACGTGCGTTGGAAAGGAATGGCAAGATATCTCTAATATGCCCCCACTCCAAAATTTAAAATATGGATTGCTTTCTCATTTTTCAACCAATTTCAATGCAGTTTTTACAGAAGGGTTTATTTTTTGTTTTATTTGCTATTACACATAAATATGTCTATAAAATCAAACATAATCAAGTACCCAATTGTACATAACCGTCGTGTCTCGGGTTCGATTCCAGGGTGATATTGGGTTTTTCTATTTAGCATTTCGGTAGCTGTGTAACGTAGATATTATTTACGCGTTGATTCTTAAGGTCTGGGGTTCGTTTCCTTGTCAATAATTTAATTGTAATTATATCAGGTATCGCCGCCTATCACATCTGGGACGGAAATAAGCCTAGATATGTTGGCTGTTCTAGTTAACTAGTTCGCCTAAGGCTACATAATACAACGGCACTCTGAAGCACTGCTTACCCTTCGATACATTAGCGTGAACATAAAAACAAAACACGCTCGCAAATAAACAATTAAATACAGACCATCCATGTATCAACGTAACTAGTTCGCTCTTAAAATAGTTTACCGATGCACCTGTGCGGTGCGGTGTACGCAACTGTCTGTCACTGACCTTTGAGCGAAAGTAGCGTGGAATAGACGCAAGAAATATTTACTATAGATAAATACCGATTGCTAATTAAACGGAGTAAACTGACAGATCGAAATGTCACTTTACAAAGTAATGTACTTCCAAAACATGGTGATTGATCTAGTTCAATTTTTATCATTCAAGCAAACATTAACTTGATACGCGAAATGATGGCAATAAAAATTACTTACAAATATTACTTTTATTATTTGAGAAAAATTACGTCATTCATAGCTTTTGTTAATTTTGTTTATAATGAACAATGACAATACTTCCAGTAGACGTCCCATAACTTAGCATGCAGTAATTTACTATGACTATAATTCACTAGACATTACTAATCACACATTAGGTAGGAATTACGACATTGAGTTGGACTTTAGAAAATGAAAGAAAGAAAGAAAAAACATTTATTTCTGACTTAACACAAAAAAAAGGTACGAACATATTTTTACAGTTCTGAAAAACGGTGCTTTGTCAAGTCATGAAATGATTCACTGAATTGAAATGTTTAAATAATCTTGATCTTTATACCGCAGCATTATTTAAGTTTCATGAAAAAGTGGCAACATTCGAAATGTCAGTTTACTCCGTTTAATTAGCAATCCTAAAATAGTGAGGGTATTGATATATTATTTACCTGTGTAGATGCACAGTTGACGCTCTGAAAATGGGACAGCAAAGGAGTGCTTTAGCACTTCTTTTGCCTACAGTCTGACGCCGATAGAATTCTAAAGGTAGAGCGTGGCTCTACCACTCAAATAATCCTACTCTACTGGGACCTTACAAAATTCTCCGTAAATTCTGATTCATCAAAATCATAACTTCACCCAATTTCATGCGGCTGTTTTATCAGACATTGATTAACAGTGATAAGATATACACGTCTACATTATGTAAGTAGGCATTTTATATGCCTACAGTTTCTTCATAGGAAGCGAAAATCAAAATTAGCTATTTTTACGGATTCTATCACGATTTGGTTTTAATTTTTATGCCCGACGTTTCAAAAGCTTTGCAGCCTTCATGGTCACGGGTCAGACTAAGGTGTCATTTGTCCAAAAATGTTAATATTACATTATCTACCTTCATTTTAAAATTAAACGAAGCAAACTTTCGAAACGTCGGACATAAAAATTAAAACCAAATCGTGATAGAATCCGTAAAAATAGTTTTATTCCAATGAATAACATTCGCGTAATAAAAATATTTGTTTTAACTGACTTCAAAAAAGGAGGAGATTAACAATATGTCGAAATCTTTTTTTATGTATGTTCCCCGATTACTCGAAGACGGCTAGCCCGATTCGTGAAATTCTTTTTTTGTTTATAAGGGTATACTTGTCACCAAGTGAGGATCTGATGATGGGATCCTGAATTCGAGGGCAACCCTCAAATTTTATAGGGACCCATAGTCTGTTTTATATACTTTCTAAAACGATTCAGGTATTTGCCTCTGGTACTCATCATCTCATGTTGCTGAGCTGATGGTGGAAATTATAACTCCTTAACTATTAAGAGTTGGTGGATAATTCTTTCAATATTCGACAGCGTCCGTAGCGCAGCGGGCGAGTAGCGGGCTGTGAAACGAGAGGCTGCTGGTTCGATTCCCGCACCGAGACAAATGTTTGTATGACCTACAGATCTTTGTTTCGGGTCTGGGTGTTGTGAGACTGAAAGTCTCTCGTAGTTTCTGATACGATACAGGTTAAACCTAGTGTGGGATCAGAATTATGTGTGTGACTGTAGGGTGTTAAAAAAAATATATCACAGGCTACTAAACACTAAAAATACCTACCTAACCATATGCCACTTTAATGTGGGGTCGGCGCAACACACTTTTTTAAGCATATTGCAAAGAGGATTTGGCTTAGTTTTTACGACCGGCCTGCCTGACGTCAACCCCTATGAGGGAAAAAAATAGATAAATAATAATTAAAGTTTAACAAAAACTGGAAACCGACTTCAAAAACAAACACTTATAAGTAAAAAATTACAATAATTTCTTACTCTCTTCGGAGTCGGTGCTGAGGCCGAAGCAGATTAAATAAATGAAAACGCACCGACTCCAAAGAGAGCAAGAAATTGTTGTTATTTTCTCAATTCTCAATTCATCTGTATTTTTCGACCGACTTCCACAAAAGGAGGAGGTCCTCAATTCGTCTGTATTTTTATGTATGTTACTCGATATCTCCGCCAAATGTGGTCCGATTTTCAAAATTCTTTTTGTGTTCGATAGAGCTTATTTCAAGGGTGGTCCCATATAAATTTGGTCACGATTGCATCAAGTTGGAACTCAGTCAGTTAAGTTTTTAAACTTGTGACTATTTTATGTGTTATTTAATACATTATATCAAATAGATGGGACAACAGCGCGAAGGACTAGGCAGAGGCGAACTAGCGAACTAGAACACCCATATTTCGCCGAGCTCATTTCCGTTCTAGATCTGACAGAGGAGCCTATTGCCATATAGGGCACAAATTCCAGACTCCAGGCTGATATTTAGGAAATAAACCCAATATCACTACCCGATCCGGGGATCGAACCCGAGACCTCAGGTCGGTAGTCCTACCGAAATACACACCACCGAAGGAAATAAGTTTTGGACGTATCAATATTCTATACACGAATCTTTGCGTACTCATCCTCTATTACGAGACAAGGACAGAAGATATTAGAAAGGGACAGAAGACCCGACGGGGAAAGTAAGTGAGTCAAGAAGAAAGCACGTATTGAAGCTATTGGGGACAATGTAAGCAATGTTGCGTGCGCTGTGCTGCAGGTCGATTCTCTAACCAGGCCAGTCTCAATAAACGATCTCAGTTTAGAGTGCAGATAGATCGCGATTATGAACCAATCAAATCGAGTCATTTGACGGAGTCATGTTCAAACTGTGTTCTTAACATAACATAACATAAGCTCATGCCTGTATCCCCGAAGGGGTAGGCAGAGGCACACTAGCGCACTAGAACACCCACATTTCGCGGAGCTTAGTTCCGTCCCAGATGTGATAGGGGGCGAGCCTATCGCCATATCGGGCACAATTTCCAGACTCCGGGCTGATACGGAAAATCACTCAATATCACTTTGCCTGACCCGGGGATCGAACCCGAGACCTCAGGACGGTAGTCGTACCGAAATACAACCACGCCACCGAGGCAGGCCACTGTGTTCTTATTGGCTAATTTTTGTAATCTATCTGCACATTGGAACTGAGATTGTTTATTGGAGCCGGGCGTAAGAAACGCCACAACGGTGCGATCGACGCCTCGCTCCCGCAGCGCACATCGTTGAGAACGACGGAGCGTTCAACGTTGTTGGCTCTTATGGCCGGCTTCAATAAACAATCTTAGTTCGAATGTGCAGATAGATTACAAAAATTAGCCAATAAGAACACAGTTTGAACATGACTCCGTCAAATGACTTGATTTGATTGGTTCATAATCGCGATCTATCTGCACTCTAAACTGAGATCTTTTATTGAAACCGCCGTTAGAATACCATTCTCCATACATTTATGTCAAACGCCGCGAGAGAGCTAGTTCGCATAAGCGCCGTCATCACGCATAGCGCTAGTGCGTGCGCTTTGTACCTTGCTGAATACAAACATGAAAACATCGTTGCCGCAACGATGCCACAACGTTGTTTTCATAAACGAAACCTAGAGAATTGACCGGCTGTACTTAGCGAATGACTCTCGCTTTGCTGTTAAAATCGATATTAAACACGAAATATCGATAAAAATTGTATTAACGAATAACGACTGCCTCGGTCGCGTGATGGAATTTCGTGCCCCGTACGACTGTCGTCCTGAGGTCTTGGGTTCAATCCCCGGATCGGGCAAAATGATATTGCATTTTTCAGTATCAGTCCGGAGTCGAATTTGGTGAGGATTTGGAATTTTTAAATCGAACTTTGACTTAGTCCGAGTCATTTATTACAAGATAATCTTTGCTTACTCTGTCAGTCTGTTTTACAACGATGAGTTTATATACATTTTAACGCAAGAATATATAAATTACGACAGTAATATCTTACTTTCTTTCTACCTGCACTTATCCCACCCTAATGTGGGATCAGCGGTGTTACTGAGAGTGTTTTTACGACCGACTGCTTGCCTGGTCTCTAGTCCCACTAGGGGAATTAATTAAAGCCCATAACAATTTCTCTATTTCAGTTATTTTTGTAAATAAAAATTAAATGATATGATACTTTAATCGCATACAAAAATTGCAGCCTTAGCTATCGTATCCATAGATAATAAAATGATCGATTAAAAACAATTATCTATATAGTTATATCTAATAACACATATATATCTAATGACCGGTTTGATAACACAAGACATGTATGTGATAACACTGTCTCACAGACAATCGACGTAAACTGGCAGCTCGCTGTCGCGTTTCGTTTGGTGAATGAGATTTTTAGTGACCCAATTTCCCCCTCTTCCCAATCCCTATTCCCCTTCGTTTCGATTGGCAACGCACCCATGATTCTTTTTGTCTTGTGTATCTATGGGCGGTGGAGATCACTTACCATCAGGTGACACATCTGCTTGTTTGCCAGTCTCTGCTATAAAAACATATATGTATATATGTTTCATAAAGTTGGTATCAATAATTACTAGAGATGAAACGGATATCCGGTAACTATCCGGTATCCGGCCTATCCGGCATTGTTTTCACTATCCGGCCGGATACCGGATAGTAAGTCGGTATTCGGCCGGATTCCGGATAGTGAAATAAAAAAAATCTCATTATTTTAAACAAGGAAAATCATACCACAAGGTAATGGACACCGTTTATTTTTATAATGGCACGTCAAAAATTTTTGTTTTATTAATTAGTTTAGTACTCAAAATTAACAAGTGGCAAATTGTGGTGAATGAATACAAAATTTTACGCATTTTTTTTATAACAGTGACTCGCAAACGAGCCGATGGGTCACCTGATGGTAAGTAATCTCTACTGCCCATAGACACCCAAGACACAAAAAGAATCATGGGTACGTTGCCAACCTAAAAGGAGGGAATGGAAAGAGAGGGAAAAGGAGGGGGGAAATGGGCCACCGGAAATCTCACTCACCAAACGAAACGCGACAGCAAGCTGCCACTTTACGTCAGTTTTCTGTGAGACATTTGTATGAAACCGGTCGAGCCGGTCGATTCGTGTGACGTAACTGTGTACAGCGTGGCTCTACCACTCAAAGCATTTGTTGGTAAGAAGCGACTCCGCTTGGCTTCGTACACTAGACCAGTTTCTCAAAATAGCCTTTCGCTGTAAATGCTACTGTCAAATGCTGAAATATAAATTCTAGCAAACCTCGACAACTGCGGATACTGATTCAAATTAAATGACCACCAAATGTATGGATCTTGATTGCGATCGATTCAAGATGTTTTTAAGAAAAGACAATCTCGTTAGCAATTGGATTTTGTTTTTCTTGGTCACATTATTTTTTTTTGTTTTGTTTATTACAATGTCCAATTAATTAACACTGTGGCGATGCTGTATGACTTTAGTAGCAATGGTATGATGGTGGTCTCTTTCTATTGTAATCTGTGATCGGTCTAGGTAGTCATGCTCGCTTAAAAGTCCATGCTTGTGGCGACGACGTGTGCCGTGTCGGTCAGTTCCTTGCAACATGGTTGAGAGGCCGATGGCTGGCACATGCGTCATAATCGTGAACGGGTGCTGCTTGTGGGGACTGGTCTGCTCGACTTTTTTATTATTTTATTTATTTATACACTTCATATACATTGTATGTATATAGGCGGACTTAATGCCGAAGGCATTCTCTTACAGTCAACCTTGGGGTGATGCAGAGTTGAAACAGGGTAGGTGCATAAAATTACGAAGAAGAGAATTATATTATAATAATAAACATAATAAAAGGTGCATAAAATAAAGAGTATGTAAAGTATAATAAAACATATACATATATATAAATATATAAACTATATATAAATACTATATAATTATAGGTACATAAAATACATAATACTATAAATATGATATGATGGGCTAGTGAAGGGATTCTGCTGCTTCATTCAGTAGTAAATGCCGAACGCGCATTTTGAAAGCTAACCGTGACGTAGACGACCTGATTTCGAGGGGGAGTGAATTCCAAAGAAGTATTGATTGAATAACAAAAGAGGAATGAATGAAGTCGGAGCTATGAGGGGGACACTTAAGAAGAAGATTATTAGATGAGCGCAGATTTCTCTCATGAGTATCACAACGATAAAGAAAGTGAGAAGATAAATAAGAAGGAGGGAAAGGGGACGTGAGTAACGAGAATAGTTTTAATTTTACTATATGTATCCATCGGTCTAGTTTATTGTTTATTCGCCATGCTTGTGGGAGTCGCTCAGCAATCGAAATAGTACGTTTTATTGGTTTTATTTTACATTGAGGCAACTTTGTTGTAAATTAGCTGCTCTAATCTAATGAAATATGTTTATGATTTATTGTTTGTTTATTAATATCTAATTGTAAACTGCTTACTATTACTTTTTTTCGAAAACTACAACGTCAGAGTTTCTTACTCGTTCTCTCTGAAGAACCAGCCTTCCAAACTGGCGGTAGAGTAAATTTTTTGACGGAATCTAAATAATGTGTGACATTTTATGGATTCAATTAATTATTTTGTTTTTGATTTTTTTTGTATACAGGTTCAGTTCAGGCCGAATATCCGGCAGCCGGATATCCGGCGCTCCGGCCTTGTAATTTGCCGAATATTCGGTATCCGGTATCCGGTCAAACCACTATCCGTTTCATCTCTAATAATTACTACGTTCAAAGAGAGTATGTAAAGTTTAAAATAGATAAATAGTTTTTGAATAATGTAAATTAGAATTTGTGACGAAATATTTTTTGAAATAAAACTAGTTTTTACGGATTTTATCGCGATTTGTTTTGTATTTATTTTATTTTTAGTCGGATTGCAATAACTAACTTTTTAAATTTGTATAATTTTAAAATGAAGGTAGATATAGTAATATTAACATTTTTGGACAACTGACACTTTAGTCCGACCAGTGACCACGACGGTCGTTAAGCTTTCGAAATGTCGGGACTAAAAATAAAATAAATACAAAACAAATCGCGATAAAATCCGTAAAAACTAGTCTTATTTCAATGAATAACATTGGCGTAAACCTAAGATACTTTTTTTTTGGCTCATTGAGTCGGCTGCAGTACTTTTGCAAACCACCTTTGACACACACAAAGCCGTTCTTATGCTTTTTGCGTCGATTTACAGATGGCATTCCGATTTTAAATACCCATGCTGGATGATTAATTAAAAATAATCACAAGTTTATCAAAACTTAACGAACCTACTTCAAAACTGATCGTAACCAAATTTATATGGGCCCACCATTGAAATAATCTCTACCGAACACAATAATAATATCGAAAATCGGTCAACATTTGGCGGAGATATCGCGTAGCATACATACTAGAGACGAATTGAGGACCTTCTCCTTTTTGGAAGTCGGGTGAAAAATAGTTCAATTTTTATTTTTTAAACTTAACCATTACGCTTTAAATCGTTCTGTACTCCTGTACGAGGAAGTGTTATTGGTACCAACTTTACAAAACACACGGTATTTTTGTTTTTGTGACAAAATCGACACTAACTTCTTCTAGGGGAGTGAATCAACCTGGACAAATCTTTCTTTATACCTGCCCTTATCCCACCTTAATGTGGGGTCGGCGCAACACACTTTTTCAAGCATTTTTCAAGGGTTTAGCTTAGTTTTTATGACCGGCTGCCTGCCTGACATCAACCCCCTCTGAAGGATCCAGTCCCTGGAAATTTAATTAAAAAATTCACTTTGCCCGACTTGGGAAGCGAACCCAGGACCTCCCGGTACACAGCCAAATCATCTTAGAAAATCTTTCTACCCGACCTAGGATTCGAACTCTGGAACTTTATAATCAAAGTTCATAATGTGTGTAATGCATGGTCATGTATCTTAATTATTAAATTATAAGTATTTTATTATACCCGGAAATCGAAAGTGGATTGTTCAGAATCATCAGAATATAACCTTAAATCAGAGTAAAATTCTTCAAAAACATTTTGAAGTAATATTGAAAAAATAACAGTCATGCTAGTAATAATGACGAATATAAAATAATAAATTCTTTATAACTTATTGTATTGTTACAGTACGTATCTATCTTATCGAAATTAGATAATAACTTTATCGAAAGAGCCTAACTTATATAAAACATTCATTTTTAAAAATAATTAGGCAAAAATATAATTTACAAAAAATATATAAATAAAAAATATCACAATAATTTAAAATTCTTGACCAATAACATTTTTATATCGTTTTCGATATCCCGACAATGCCAGGAAATTGTAAGTGCCTCGTCCTGACAAGTGCCCGGAAATCCCGGGATGTCAGGAACGAAATTGTTAATAAAATAAAGAGGAAAAACAAATATAGTCACCGCGTATAAAGTTAAATTTTAATGAATAAGGATAAATCAGATAATCGCGAAAAAAATAAAAACATTGTAGAACAGGAACATTTTGACACAAGAATTTCTATGCAATTTTTGTTTCATCTAATTCATTTCAGTAAAGTGAGTCACAAATATAAAGTATCATGATGATGGTTACGAATTCGCTATTATTGTATTTTCGAAAAACAAATTGTTTGCAATTTTAAGCTAAAAACCAAATAACTTTAAATGGGATGCTATTTAAATAAATAAAATTTAGTATTCCTGGAAACCTGATTTCCCGGAAACAAGAAAATCCAGGGAAAACAAAATCTATAATAATACTTTTTTGGTTTGACAAACTAACTTGCTTTCTTTTCTTTCTAATACAAAATACGTACAATTATTTTTTTATAATCGTTATATAACATAAAAATTAAAAATCAATTCTGATTTTTTTTTAAATAATTTTAAAAACCAAATCTACATAATATAATAAAAAAAAATCACAGACTTACGGGACCTTCGAACCACGTTTTCGACAGACACAAAACACGTACCAAACACCCACGGAACCAACACGCTATCACTGACAAACCACACTACCGTTCCTGTCGACTGTCCACAGAGCACTGACTCGTACATAGATTTCACTACACTGATATTGAATGATTGACGTAAGAGAGTTAAGCCCCATTTAGAATAAGCGAGTATTACGTACGACTCAAACATGAACGGAGAGTAAATAATATTAATGTGACAGCCTCTGTGGCGCAGCGGGCGAGTAGCCGGCTGTGAAGCGAGAGGCCGCGGGTTCGATTCCCGCATTAGGACAAATGTTTGTGTGGCTCACAGATATTTATTTCAAGTCTGGTTGTTGTGAGACCGAAAGTCTTTCATAGTCTCTGACACCCACGATACAGGTTATACCTAGTGTGGGGTCAGGACTAGGTGTGTGACTGTTGGGTGTATTTATTTATTAGTCCGTAATATTACTGTCCGACTGCTGGACACGGGCCTCCTCTACTAATGAGAGGGGTTATGCCGTAGTCTACCACGCTGGCCTAATACTGATTGGTAGACTACACATACCTTCGAAATTAAGAAGATAATAAATAAAATATAAAAAAAGTGAAACAAAAAAGCAATTTTAATGACCAAAGAGATTAAATATTAGTAACTATAGATGGGCTATCAAGCAAGTTTCCAAACAACTACTTATTACAATGCGAGGTTGATTATTACAATTTACACCCATCGATATATTATTTACCTAGATGCACAGTTGACGCTCGGAAAATGGGACAGCAAAGAAATGCTTAAGCACTCGTTTTGCCTACAGTCGGACGTCGATCGAATTCTAAATTTCAAAATTCAAATTAAAGAACGCTTGCTCATTTCGTTTAAAAACCTACTTTATAACACGTGCTTAGGGTTATATTTGTGTTGATTGAATTTGAACTTGTGATCTTTTTCTTTGTTTTGTTCCTGAGACCACTTTTTAGGAGGATATTTGCAAAGAACTGTGTATCTAGGGTATAATATATTGATGTTTACATCCTAGAATATTTTATGAAATATTTTGGCGAAATGTGGGTGTTCTAGTTCGCTAGTGCACCTCTACCTACCCGTTCGGGGATACAGGCGTGAGCATATGTTAAGTAGTTTATTTAGAATAATAGAAGTAACCTTCTATTTATTGTGATGAAACTGCGAGTGGTACCAGGGCCATAATGATATGCTAGATTGCAATCACGGACGTAAAAAAATATGGACGGAGCGCTAGGAACATTGAAAGTGAAGCAGGGTTTTCGGCACATTCGATCTATCGACACGAAGTGATGGGATTATTTTGGGATAAATGAGAAGATAATGATAAGTCCGAGCTCAATGGTGTGCATTAGGAGATGCCTATGTCCAGCAGTGGACGAGTATAGGCTGATGATGATGATGATGATGATCCAAGCGGGAGTCAGTATCCATAAACACCCGTTTCTACTGGATATTTACTGCTCATTTCTTTATATATTTTTTTTTGCAATGTTATGATTGGAGTTTTATACTATAACAGTAAAACCGGTCTCAGTCTCCTGCACTAAAACATTACACAAAACATGCATTTTTATGTATGGTCCATTGTTCTACGAGCAGGTGACAGCTAAAATCGTTGTTTTGCGTATGTGTTTATAATGTTTTGTTTTGAAAAAGCTAGTGCTTAACTATACCTTCTTTCATATGTAATCTATGTAGAAACACGCGAAAAATGTGGGTATTCTAGTTCACTAGGGCGCCTCTTGCCTACCCCTTCGGCGATACAGGCGTGAGTTTATGTTATGTGATATTTTCATCAATATAATATACCCTAGATGCACAATTCTTTGCAAATATCCTCCCAAAAAGTGGTCTCAGGAACAAAACAAAGAAAATGATCACAAGTTCTTATTCAATCAACACAAATATAACCCTATGCACGTGTTATAAAGTAGCTATTTAAACGAAATTATCAAGCGTTCTTAAATTTGAATTTTGAATTTTAGAATTCCATCGGCGTCAGACTGTATGCAAAACGAGTTCTTAAGCACTTCTTTGCTGTCCCATTTTCCGAGCGTCAACTGTGCATCTAGGTAAATAATATATCGATGGTAATTTCACGTAATTGCTAGCGTGAAATGTCAGAAAACTCATGGTTTACAGGAAACAAGATATAAGTATGTCAAACAACTTGTCAATGAGACAGCCTGCCTACATATCATATGGCTTCAGTCTGTTGCCATCCACCACTGCCCTGTTTATAAACTTCGATAAACTTTTCAAGTGATTGCTGGTGGTAGGATATTCGTATTCGACCGGATGGTGACCATCATACACTTGAATAATCACAAGTTTAAAAACTTAACACACCGACTTCAAATCCGATGTGACCAAATTTATATGGGACCATCCTTGAAATAAGCTCTATCGAATACAAAGAGAATTTTGAAATTAGGTCCTCATTTGGCGGAGATTTTTTTTTTTTTTATAGCAGAGACTGGCAAACGAACAGATGGGTCACCTGATGGTAAGTGATCTCCACCGCCCATAGACACCCAAGACACAATAAGAATCATGGGTGCGTTGCCAACCTAAAAAGGAGGAAAAGGAAGGGGAGGGAAAAGGGATTGGGAAAGGTAGGGGGGAAATGGGCCACCGGAAATCTCACTCACCGAACGAAACGCAACAGCAAGCTACGACTTTACGTCGGTTTTCTGTGAGACAGTGGTATCAAACCGGTCGAGCCGACCCATTCGGGCTGTAGACGTAACTGTCTACAGCGTGGCTCTACCACTTCAAATCCGATCGTGACCAAATTTATATAGGACCACCCTTGAAATAAGCTCTATCGAATACAAAAATAATTTTGAAATTCGGTCCTCATTTGGCGGAGATATCGTGTAACATATATTAAAAAAAATACAGACGAATTTAGGACCTTCTCCTTTTTGGAAGTCGGTCGAAAAATGAATGAATTTATTTTTGCAAGAATGTGGTTAGAATAAATAGTTGTTATAATTTTGCAATCAGATTCACACACTGTCATTTCTGACGTTGAAATTTAAAATTATGTCGTGTAGTCAATAATGTAAACAAAACTTACAAAAGCTATGAATGTGTGAAACGTAATTTTTCTCAAATAATAAAAGTAATATTTGTAATTTTCATTGTTATAATTTCGCGTATTTGTTGTGATTATTTACGAAGTTCGATTTAAAAATCCTAAAACCTCATCGCGCTCGTTTCTTTAATCAGACTTAGTCGAAGTTCGCTCTATAGTTCTCAGCTTATCAAACTGCAAGCTAACCTACGCTTCAAGTGGAGCTAAGAGGTTTTCCCGCGTAAAATAGGGCAATGTCCCTCAATAGCCCTTTAGACCCGTACATAGGTCAATAGCTAGACATATTAATATGACTGCCTCGGTGGCGTGGTTGTATTTCGGTATGACTACCGTCCTGAGGTCTCGGGTTCGAACACCGGGTCGGGCAAAGTGATATTGGATTTTTCCATATCAGCCCGGAGTCTGGAATTTGTGCCCGATATGGCGATAGGCTCGCCCCCTTCCACATCTGGAACGGAACTAAGCTCGGCGAAATGTGGGTGTTCTATTTCGCTAGTGCACCTCTGCCTACCCCTTCCGGGATACAGGCGTGAGCTTATGTATGTTATGTAATATTTAGGATATCCTCAATTTATAGATCGTTGATTCAGTGGCTTTTAAAAAAAGAAAGGGTCGTGAGTTCAAATTCGAATAACTTTTGACAGCCTCCGTGGCGCAGCGGGCGAGTAGCCGGCTGTGAAACGTGAGGTCGCGGGTTCGATTCCCGCACCGAGACAAATGTTTGTGTGGCCCATAGATATTTTTTTCTGGTTTGGGTGTTGTGACACCGAAAGTCTCTCGTAGTTCTTGATACCCACGACACAAGACTCGATCTTAGTGTGGGGTCAGGACTATGTGTGTGACCGTTGGGTGTATTTATTATTATTTATATTAAATTTACTTGAGTTTTTCGATTCGAAAACTATGATTGAGACTGCCTTGGTGGTGTAGTGGTATTGCGTCCTGAGGTCTCGGGTTCGATCCCCGGGTCGGGCAAAGTAATATCAAGTTATTCTACTAATATCAGCCGGATCGATATGGTGATAGCGTCTATCACATCTGGGACGAAACTAAGCTCGACGAAATGTAGGTATTCTAGTTCGCTAGTGCGCCTCTGCCTACCCCTTCGGGGATACAGGCGTGAGCTGATGTTATCAGCCGGACTCTGGAATTTGTGTCTGATATGGCAATAGCGTTATATTAACATGTTTTAAATAAAGTTTCTTTCTTTCTTTTATACACCCTCCTGACTTTTGACATTCGATTCGAATATGACTTTTTCGTACTAATTTCTTAAGTTTACGCGTATGTTATACATTGAAATAAAACATCCTAATTTCAATAGAGAAGATGGTTGGAAGCTTGCATAAACCTGGGATCCAATTATACATCTTATTAAATCGGAACCCGAAAGACCAGTTGCCAGACTTCAAGACACCGTGAGCTCGTACTGCGTAGATCGGAACACAAATAATTAACTTTTTTAATTTTGTATAATTTAAAAATGAAGGTAGATATTGTAACACTAACTTTTTTGGACAAATGACACCTCAGTCCGACCCGTGACCACGAAGACTGCAAAGCCTTCGAAACGTCGGAAATAAAAATTAAAAACCAAATCGTGATAGAATCCGTAAAAATAGTTTTATTTCAATTGACTTCTTCGATTTGGTTTCATTTATTGACTTAAAATTCCACCGAAATCGAGTTAAAAACTGCACTAATGTTACATTGGATTCGAGAACTTGTCATTTGGTAATTTTTAACGTGACATTAGTGCACTTTTTAACTCTAATTCGCAAAGACTTCTATATATTTACTAGACAAGCTGTTTCAAAGTTAAATTGTGGCACATGACGGCGAGTGTTTAACGTTTCACGGCTAAGGAAAAGAGTAGATTTCTATAGTGAGTTGAGGTCGATTAACATAGACTTAGTGCGCACATTCTATGTACCGAACAGCCAGTCTAGTAGTATACATAGAAGTCTTTGGTTTTTCGGTATAATTTTAAGGGACTGATTTAAATCGAATCAAAGCCAAATTCGAATAGAGTGTCAAAAGAGTGCCCCCAGTTGTCAAATAAGTTTAAAAACTTAATGGACCGACTTCAAAACTTATGCGATCGTGACCAAATTTATATGGGACCACCCTTGAAATAAGCTCTATCGAACACAAAAATAATCATGAAAATCCGTCCACATTTGGCAAAATACAGACGAATTGAGGACCTTCTCCTTTTTTGAAATCGGTTGTAATTGCTGTAACCATATGGATAATTTGGGGCGTGTCATGGATCATGACTCATGCCCAAAATAGCTGTGGGTGATTGACCCGTAGAGGAAATACCAATAAAAATATGGAACAATCATTCATGCCAGTTGTGGGCTTTATAGAACGAGTATGACATACATACATAGCATTGGTTAGACGACCTATCCAAAGAATAAAGTTACATATGATAATTAATCGAAATTGCTTTTATATTTTTCTGAGCTTAAATTAACCTATATATTTAACTAATATTAGTATTTTTTTAAATTTATGACATAATAACAAGTTAAATTATGACATAGCTTAAAAAAATATTCACTAGTTAAATATACAGGTCAATAAATAAGCTCAGAAAAATAAGAAAGTAATTTCGATTCATTATCACATGTAACTTTATTCTTTGGATAGGTCGAGATAATCACAAGTTTAAAACTTAACGGACCGACTTCAAATCCGATCGTGACCAAATTTATATGGGGCCTTGAAATAAGCTCTATCAAACACAAAAAGAATTTTGAAGATCGGTCCACATTTGGTGGAGATATCGAGTAACATACATAAAAAAATACAGACGAATTGAGGACCTTTTCCTTTTTGGAAGTCGGTCAATAAAGTTTATTTCTTTCTTTACGTACAACTTGCACCACTTACGGCCGGTTTCAATAAACGATCTCAGTTTAGAGTGCAGATAGATCGCGAATAGGAACCAATAAAATCACGTCATTTGACGGAGTCATGTTCAAACTGTGTTCTTATTGGATAATTTTTGTAATCTATCTGTACATTCGAACTGAGATTGTTTATTGGAACCGGCCGTTAGATATATCTCGATTTATAGTTAAACTAGCTGACCCGAGCAGGCGCAAATTCGTCTGCGTCACATCGTATCCGTAACTTTTCGATTCGACCGATTTGATAGCACTGTCTCACAGAAAACCGACGTAAAGTGGCAGTTTGCTGTCGCGTTTCGTTCGGTGAGTGAGATTTCCGGTGGCCCATTTCCGCCTGCGTGACTGCATCATGACTGCCTCCGTGGCGTGGTGGTATTTCGGTACGACTACGGTTCTGAGGTCTCGGGTTCGATCC
Organism: Clanis bilineata; assembly: GCA_036417725.1. Taxonomy (NCBI): domain Eukaryota; kingdom Metazoa; phylum Arthropoda; class Insecta; order Lepidoptera; family Sphingidae; genus Clanis; species Clanis bilineata. The sequence goes on from CM071165.1 coordinate 4,428,061, forward strand.
CCGGGTCGGGCAAAGTGATATTGGATTTTTCCATATCAGCCCGGAGTCTGGAATTTGTGCCCGATATGGCGATAGGCTCGCCCCCTGTCACATCTGGGACGGAACTAAGCTCGGCGAAATGTGGGTGTTCTAGTTCGCTAGTGCGCCTCTGCCTACCGCTTCGGGGATACAGGCGTGAGCTTATGCATATCCCTTTCACAATCCATTTTCCCTCTCCTTCCATTGCCTCCTTTTTTGGCAACGCACCCATGAGTCTTTATGTCTTAGGTGTCTATGGGCTAAAGAGATCACTTACCAGGTGACCCATCTGCTTGTTTACCAGGCTCTGCTTTAAAAGAAACTTTAACCGTTTACGTAGCACACGCAACGAAAGATCTCAAAAGGAATAAACTTTCCCCGCTTTTGCAACATTTCTAATTGATGCTCCACTTCTATTGGTCATAGCGTGATGTTATTATAACATAACATAAGCTCACGCCTGTATCCCCGAAGGGGTAGGCAGAGGTGCACTAGCGAACTAGAACACCCACATTTCGCCAAGCTTAGTTCCGTCCCACATGTGATAGGGGGCGAGCCTATCGCCATATCGGGCACAAATTCCAGACTTCGGGCTGATATGGAAAAATCCAATATCACTTTGCCCGACCCGGGGATCGAACCCGAGACCTCAGAACCGTAGTCGTACCGAAATAGCACCACGCCACCTATATGACCTCAATAAATGGTCCAACACTAAAGATTTTTCAATTCGAACAAGACGTTCCTGAGATTAGCGCGTTCAAACACTCTTCAGCTTCATAATATCAGTATAGATAGACTCGATTTAAGCATAAACTCTGTTTAATATCTTGCACGTCGTCGATTTACCTTTAATGTTCAATTAAATATACGATTGAAATGTAAGTTAAATCGGATTGTCCAACCCGTAACCGACCCGTAAAATGCGTAAAAAAATTGTGTTAATTTAATAGCGACTCTCAAGTACAATATCTTCGCTATCTTGCTTATGCATGATACCACTTCACCGGTTTCATTCTTCTGGGTATATGACAGTGGTGTTCGTTATGCATAAATCCGTATAATTATCAGTTGTACCCATAATTTGTGAATATAATTTGGTAAAAGAAAAAAAAAAGAGAATTAAAAATGGTGACAATTGATGATGAAAAAAATAAGCCCCTGAGTTTCTTTCTCCCTTTCTTCTTCGGGTCGTCATCCGTAGGTTGCTAGAGATAGGTTGGTAGGTTAGCTAGGATAGGGTTTTGTAGTATTTTCATCCAATCCCACCAACTTCTATTAATTCCCGTCGCTTCCCTGTCGGCGTACCTGCCATATCCCGTTCCCTTTCCACGGTCCACAAACCTCTCCATTCCCCTTTCTCCATAGGACCCCATTCCTCTAACTGTATAACCTGCCTCCCTGATCCCAAATTCATAGCATTCTGTAATATTATAAGAAATACTTAAATCTAAATTATGCTTTTTTTGACATGTCATAAGTGCTTTTATATACCTACGTGATTAATAAAGATTTTTATTTTATTTAATTATCTGTTTAACACGGACGATGTCATGATTTGCGATACAACAGCGTTATCTTCATCTTGATCATTAATTTACTTTTCTAAAAACAAACATCTTATTTTTATTGAAATAAAACTATTCTTACGGATTCTATCACGGTTAGGTTTTAATTATTATTCCCGACGTTTCGAACGCTTTGCAACAACAAACAACTTTGATCCGTGACAACGAAGACTGCAAAGCCTTCGAAACGTCGGGAATAATAATTAAAACCTAATCGTGATAGAATCCGTAAGAATAGTTTTATTTCAATGTACAATATTCGCGTAAACTTAAGAAATCAGTATCTTATTTTTATATTTTTATGTTAATCCTATTGGGTTGCAGACGCATTTCCTACCTTTATTATCAGATACATCTCATAACTTAACCTTGTTTGTCGGACGGCAAGTGACTCGACTACACTCTTAGTATAGCCTTAACTTCAAATCTTCTATCTACCTGCCTTTATCCCAACCTTAATGTGGCGTCAGCGCAACACACTTCTTCAAGCATGTTACAGAGAGCATTTGGCTTCGTTTTTACGACCGGCCGCCTGTCTGACGTCAATCCCCGGGATCCAGTAACGGGCAAATTGAATTGGAAAATTGTCTTTGCCCGACCTCGGAATCGAACCCAGGACCTTCCGGTCCACAGCCCATATATGCTGCCACTAGACCACGAAGGCGTCTGTAATAGTAATAGTCTTAACTTCAAATACATAAGCTCACGCCTGTATCCCCGGAGGGGTAGGCAGAGGCCCTAGCGAACTAGAACACCCACATTTCGCCGAGCTTAGTTCCATCCCAGGTGTTATATGGGCGAGCCTATCGCCATATCGGGAACAAATTCCAGACTCCGGGCTGATATGGAAACATCCAATATCACTCTGCCCGACACGGAGATCGAACCCTAGACATCAGTAGCCCGAGCACGAAAAACTGATGTAAATATAAATGTATCCGAGTTCGCTGCGCATTGATGACGTTTGGTTAATATTCCATACAAATTTCATAGACGCGCATCGAGTTCGAATACATTTACGGTTGTCGGAAATGTTCCTGCTCAGGCCGCAGGACGGCAGTCATACTGTATACAATCACGCCTCTGGTTCTCTCGAGGGGCTTGCGGCATGACATGATGGTTAGTTGGGGCGGGAATGGGAGTACAGACAGGGATATCCCTGTCTGCATCGATCATCATTTTGGTGTGGTAGAGACAGTAACGTCTACAGCGCGAATGGGTCGGCTCGACCGGTTAGATACCACTGTCTCACAGAAAACCGACGTAAAGTGGCAGCTTGCTGTCGTGTTTCGTTCGGTGAGTGAGATTTCCGGTGGCCTATTTCCCCACTCCCTTTCCCAATCCCCTTCCCTCCCATTACATTCCCTCCTTTCACATTTGGGATTGAGCTAGACTCGGCGAAATGTGGGTGCTCTAGTTCGCTAGAGCGCGTCTGCCTACCCCTTCAGGGATACAGGCGTGAGCTTATGTTTATGTTTAATTTTTACAAGCGGTTGCCAACCGTCAATCCCCCTGGGATCCCACTGGGTTGATCCACTTCCTCCCAACATATTTAAAAAAAAAAATGTAGTATTTATTCTGTGAGGTGAGGACCTGATGATCTGTATCACAGGTTTTTACCCATATCAGACACCAGCTCTTCACACAAATTACACTAAATGATAAGTTCCTATTTAAGTAATACAGTTTCTTTGTAAATTTGTTTTTTGTGAGGAGAGAAATAAATAAATATTATTATTTAAAAGCAGATAGAGGACAGGGAACGACGAAAAAATGAAGCATTGCTAATGTATGGAACGAAACAAAAATGGCGACTGCGAAAGAAAGATCCCATTAATATAACAGTCAGGGATCGTCTTATATTCCGAAATTAGTATTATTGTAAATCATCACCATCATCAGCCATAGGACGTCCACTGCTGAACATAGGCCTCCCCCAAAGATTTCCAGATCGACCTGTTGGAAGCGGCTACATCCAGCGACTTCCTATTTTTGTAAATAAAACACCGTATTTACAATAAAATCAATAAGTATTTATACGTTATTTAATTCATATGAACGGCTCGACCGGTTTGATACCACTGTCTCACAGAAAATCGACGTAAAGTGGCAGCTTGCTGTCGCGTTTAATTCGGTGAGTGAGATTTCCGGTGGCCCATTTCCCCCCTTCCTTTCCCAATCTTATTCCCTTCCCTTCCATTTATTTCTTTTAGGTTGGCAACGCACCCATGATTCCTTTTGTGTCTTGGGTGTCTATGGGCGGTGGAGATCACTTACCATCAGGTGACCCATCTGCTCGTGTGCCAGTCTCTGCTAATAAAAAAAAAATTACGCGGTGACAACTTACACGTAAATAGATCGCGAAACTAAAATGTCGGAACCGGTTTCATAGTAAACAAGTATTTTTCGTAGTTATACCGGGCCCTCTTATTTTTTTACGGCCGGTTTCAATAAACAATCTCAGTTCGAATGTGCAGATAGATTACAAAAATTAGCCAATAAGAACACAGTTTGAATATGACTCCGTCAAATGAATTGATTTGATTGGTTCATAATCGCGATCTATCTGCACTCTTAACTGAGATCGTTTATTGAAACCGGCCGTTAGTCAGTGAGCTAGACCGCGGTCTATGGTAAGTGAAACATTCAATTTACAAGTGTCACAGAAATTATGTCATCGAATTAGACAAGTGACTCACTCGCGCCAGACTCATGTTAACGAGACATTATTCTAGATTTTGTTAAAGGCAAAAATATCTGGACCAATCGTATCTGGGTGTCTATTCTATAAAACGTTATCGGATGAACAATATCGGACCGATACTTTACCGCACAGACTAATAGATGCATCATCATCATCATCAGCCTATACTCATCCACTGCTGGACATAGGCCTCTCCTAATGCACACCATTGAGCTCGGTCTTTAGCTCTTTGCATCCAGTTTTTGCCCGCCGCTTTCCGCAGGTCGTCACTCCACCTGGCCGCAGGACGTCCAACCCTACGCTTGCTGAGGCGCGGTCTCCACTCAAGGACACACCACGAACACCCCAGCGGTTATCGGTTCGACGTGATATATGGCCAGCCCACTGCCACTTCAGCTTGCTAATGGTTTGAGCTATGTCGGTCACCTTGGTTCTTTGTCGGATAACCTCGTTACGTATTCGGTCCCGTAAAGAGACTCCAAGCATAGCTCTCTCCATAGCTCGCTGAGCAGCTTTTTTATAGATGCACGTGGATCAAACAAATGTCAAATACCGAAGAGTGGGCTGTCAAACGGTTAACAGCATAGCATTCTCCGAAACGAAACTTATAGCACCGATATCAGTCGGACACGTGAGCCACATAGAATAGCAAAACTTCCGAAACGAAGGCCGCAACTGCGGATTTCGTTTTACAAAGTAGGCCCCCAGGCGTGGACGGCCCAAAAAGCACTGGCTAACTGAGCTTCTTTCTTTATACATATATAAGCTCACGTCTATATCCCTGAAGAGGTAGACAGAGGAAAACTAGAACAGCCAAATTTCACCGAGTCTAGTTAAATTCCAGATGTAATAACGGGCGAGCCTATCGCCACATTGGGCTCAAATACTCTCCGGACTGAGTCATTGCCCTACCCGGGCATCGAACCCGAAACCTCAGGACAGTAGTTGTACCGCACGCAATACTATACCACCGAGGCAACAGGACTGAGAGATTATCGTCTCTCAAAATCTATTATTTGATCACATAAAAATATACTTGCCTCGGTGGCGTGGTGGTATTTCGGTACGACTACGGTTCTGTGGTCTCGGGTTCGATCCCCGGGTCGGGCAAAGTGATATTGGATTTTTCCATATCAGCCCGGAGTCTGGAATTTGTGCCCGATATGGCGATAGGCTCGCCCCCTATCACATCTGGGACGGAACTAAGCTCAGCGAAATGTGGGTGTTCTAGTTCGCTAGTGCGCCTCTGCCTACCCCTTCGGGGATACAGGCGTGAGCTTATGTTATGTTATGATGTTAAAAATATACCACAAAATTGAAATATTTTGATTTCTTAAGTTTACGCGAATGCTATTCATTGAAATAAAAAAACTTTTACGGATTTTATCACGATTTGGTTTTACAGTCCAACCAGTGACCACGAAGACTGCAAAGCCTTCGAAACGTCGGGAATAAAAATTAAAACCAAATCGTGATAAAATCCGTAAAAGTAAAATTACTTTCATTGAAATATTTTACCAACACGCGTCCAAATACTTTTAATTATAATAATGACACGCGAACTTTACTCACGTGACGTATAACTATGGTGGGATGGTGTGAAAAATGTCATAATAATTCCCATAGGTACTACAGGAAGTTCAGTAATTTAATGCGATACGGGCTGGTTCATTAACGGTATTGGGTTGGCATTTTTTTTACCCGTGCACGGCAAAGTGACTACACTGCCCCTGGTGGTAAACGTAGTCCAGAAAAAACTAGCGACCACCGACAAACAATGAGTTTATCAGAAGTTTTTTTGAAGTTCATGATATATGCTACTACCATCAATATATTATACCCTAGATGCACAGTTCTTTGCAAATATCCTCCTAAAAAGTGGTCTCAGAAATAAAACAAAGAAAACGATCACAAGTTGTAATTAAATCAACACAAATATAACCCTAAGTACGTGTTATAAAGTAGGTTTTTAAACGAAATGAGCAAGCGTTCTTTAATTTGAATTTTGAAATTTAGAATTCGATCGACGTCTGACTGTAGGCAAAACGAGTGCTTAAGCACTTCTTTGCTGTCCCATTTTCCGAGCGTCAACTGTGCATCTAGGTAAATAATATATCGATGGCTACTACTGTCAATTTTTTCACGTATCTAAAACCAACCGTTTTGGAAATAGAGGGGGGGATTTCAACCAAAAATTTTCACTTTAAAGTTTAATATTTCTAAAAGTAAAGCCTTCAATAGAAAAATTGATTTTGCAACCCCTCATTGTCTTTGAAAGACCCATTCAACGATACCCCACACCATAGGATAGTCGAGAAAAAAAAATTCAACCCCACTTTACATGTAGGGGAGGTACCCTAAAAAAACTATTTCTCAGGATTTTATACCACGCGTTTCTGAGTTTGATAGATATGTATCATCATCATCATCATCATCATCAGCCATAGGACGTCCACTGCTGAACATAGCTCGTAGACCTGATAGCCGATGGGGCAGAAAAGTTCTCGAGTGGAGACCACGTACCGGCAAGCGCAGCGTAGGACGTCCACCTACAAGGTGGACCGACGACCTGATAAAGGTCGCAGGAAGTCGCTGGATGCAGGCCGCTTCCAACAGGTCGATCTGGAAATCTTTGGGGGAGGCCTATGTTCAGCAGATAGATATGTATACTCGTGCCAAATAACAGCACTCTAGTACTTATAGTCTCTGAGATAAACAGTGGTCAGACAGACATACGGACATGGCGAAACTATAAGGGTTCCTTTTTTCCATTTATCTTCGGAACCCTAAAAACAGACGAATTGAGGACCTTCTGTTTTGAAAAGAAGAAAGCAGCGATAGCTCAGTTGGGAATGGTATGGACTGCCGAGACAAGTGTCGGAGGTTCGAAACCAACCCCAAAATGGAGCATACACCTCTGACTTTTCTATGTTAAGTGTATTTTCATTGTGAAATATCGCTTGCTATAACGGTGAAGGAAAACATCGTGAGGAAACCTGCATACCCGAGAATTTCTTCACAGGAATTTCGAAGGTATGTGAAGTCTGCCAACCCGCATTAGGCCAGCGTGGTAGACTAAGGCCTAACCCCTCTCATTAGTAGAGGAGGCCCGTGCCCAGCAGTGGGACAGTAATATTACAGGGCTAATATTAAATTATTAAAAAGTCGGTCCAAAAGAATTTCGCTCAGGCGTTACTTAGTTAAAAGCGGTTCGTAACTGTTTAATTTTAACTGCCAGTAACTGGATATATTTGATGCTGGACTAATGTCGGTTTATGTATTCGTTAAGTAGATAGTACCTGCTTAGATATGGTATATGGTTTTTCTGGTTAGGATATTCGTATCCGACCGGATGGCGACCACGTAACACATGGTGCTGAAACGTGCCATAGTGACCTTGTGTGGTTCGCGTCCCAAGATCAGCCAGCCTATATCCTATATCCGTTTATTTCGAGGCTTAGGACATGACAGTTCATTGGGGCGGGTATGAGGTTACATGTGGCTGCATCGGTCATCCGCCTGTCTCGTCGCAAGCCCCTCGATTTGCTTCTTCGCTCTTCGAAGTGTGAGAAGCCTAAATAGGTCGGCATAATTCTAGTCACTGCCTACTGGTCTTTTTTTTTGGAATACATTGCGCCTACCATTAGGCGCAGTATAGCCACTTTACCGTGCCCGGATAAAAATGATTAAAACTACGGAACAGATTTTGTTTAGTTAATAGATAGAGTGATTCAAGAGGAAGGTTTATATGTATAATACATGCATACATTCATCCCCTAAAGAGATTTAAGGGGGGATGAATGTTTGTCAAGAGTCCCACGCGGGCGTAGCCGCGGGCAAAAGCTAGTCAGCATAATAAAAGTTATCCAAAGAAAATATCGAGAGTAAATCTGCATACCTTAACCGCGCCTCCTGCATTACATCCTAAAACATTACATAGAACACCTACACAAAACTAATAATAATATCAGCCCTGTTATATTACTGTCCCACTGCTGGGCACGGGCCTCCTCTACTAATGAGAGATGTTAGGCTCTAGTCTAACACGCTGGCCTATTACGGGTTGATAGACTTCACATAAACACAAAACAAAAACAACACAAAACTAAGATTTCTACAATTTTTTGTCTATGGTCCATTGTTATATGAAAAACCTTGTTTTGTGCAGGTGTTTTGCGAAAAAACATGTGAAGGAGACACGTCTTTACAATGCTCCATAATCATTTCGAAGATTTATGAACTCTACCAAGCATTAGCCTAGACTCTAGCATTTTTACTAAGTCATTAAATGACAAAGCCCACGCCCAATGGGACTATAATCACTTTAAAACCTTAATAAAAACTTAACAGACCGACTTCAAATCCGAAAGGGACCAAATTTATATGGGACCACCCTTGAAATAAGCTCTATCGAACACAAAAATAATTTTGAATATCGGTCCACATTTGGCGGAGATATCATTGAGACTGATAACTGAGCGACTTATGACCACTAGGTCATAACTTTTGGATCACAGGTTTTATGCTGTTGTCCCGTCTATATAGGTACTGTTGAATGTCTTTGGTTGCTAGAAAATAATTATTGTTTTGATGACATCGTTATAAATTGTTACGAGACATAATATTCTTATTGAGATAACAAGACACGGTGACCTCATTTCGCTATATGTCTGGGATAAATTCGATCAACATTGCCTATTTAACAGACATTTGTCCCGTCTCCCGGCATCGCACTGCGCATGCTCCAAACTCATTCAGGAACGTCCAAAGACAAGGACGGCGCAACGAGAGCGAGCGGGACGGCAACAGGATTCCGAAAATTCAGGGAAATCCCACTCTCCCCCCATAATAAGGTCGAAAAAAGTATTATGTCATTACCACATTGCTACCACACATTAATGAAAAATTAGGACATGTATTATACTAGATTGGATTAAGCAAGTGGGGGGACTGTTACTAACTGCATTAAGCCTAGATTTTTAGGTCATAGCATTGGCTAGACTGTATACTTACGTATATATGCCGCAGTGATGATCCAAGCGATGTAATTGTAGCACATTTGTCCGAAAACCATTAAGAAAGTCCCCAATGATGATCACCTCTTGATTTCACAGGTTATAATCCAAAAAAAGACGGTTTATTTATGACACACACTGGTTTTAGTACCGCCGCGGCTGAACTGTGATGTACTTTAGTTATTATTGAATACTGTGTATTTAAAACTTGTGTTAGAAAAAAATCGGTAGACGCTCAGTCGGTAGCCATTTTGTGTGTGAGCGATGGGCATTTGCACGCATGCGCATCGGGAAGCCGCCCAAACGCTTTGGCACTGGAAATGTATGAGCCATTATCTGTGGCTACAGATAATTTAGATTTAAAAAGCTAGCGCGTGTTGCTATTGTTTTGTTGCAGGATAAAAACGTATTTATATGAGCAAACATCAAGGTTTTTCAATTTTAAAATATAAAACATATGAGGCATTTCACGTCAAGCGCGCAACGAAGAAAAAGTAAGGTTCTGAAATTCGTTCATATTTTGCTTATTTATACTTCTAGAGGGTATGAACGTGTACACAAAATCTTTTTTTTATAAAAGGTTTAATTGTCAAATTATGGCCTTCTAAAATATTGACCTCACCGGTGTAAGGGTTTCTTTCGGAGGTATTTTGCGTATTGAAGTAATTTATAAAAAAATAACAAATGTAGTGTTTTAGGTAGTAAATTTGAGGGACTTTTTGATTTTTTCAACCAATTCGAAATTAATTTTTTTATCATGTGTTAAACCGGAAATAAAGATTTCAAAACGAAATTTTAATCGTTTGGACTACAACATTCTTAATATTTTTTATTCGAAAATAAAGCTTGACATACACAGATTCTACCATAAAAATTGTAAATGGGGTGCTACATTTGTTTAGGAATTATATCAATTCAAGTACGTACATGTCGTACTGATCGAGGTACCTGACGCTTGCAATAGTCGGCTATTTTGCGTAAAAAAGAATACACACAGTAAAATTCCTTTGAAGTCACCTTTTTTTGCATGATTATAATATTTACAGCTAATTTTATATTGATAACCGACTGATCCTGAAGGAGACTGACTGGTATAGGTTTGTGTTTATGTATGTCAATTTCTTTCGCAAGCTCTGCAGCCCAAACGGCTTGACAAATTTTAACATATAAGATATTTCATTCGTCTCAGTAGTGGTAGCATATATGGGCTGTGGACCGGGTGGTCCTGGGTTCGATTCCCAGGTCGGCCAAAGCGACTTTTCTAATTTAATTTGCCCGGGACTGGATTCCTTAGAGTAGGTTAACATCAGGTAGGTAGTCGGTCGTAAAAACTAAGCAAAATCCTTTCTGCCACATGCTTGAAAACGTATGTTGCACTGACCCCACATTAAGGTGGGATAAGGGCAGGAAGAAAGAAAGAAAGAGTATGGATTTTAAAATCCGCGAAAAAATACAAAAATAATTTATGCATAAGCTTAATACTTCTAACATTATTAATATCATAATCATCATCAGCCATAGGACGTCCACTGCTGGACATGGCCTCCCCCAAAGATTTCCACATCGACCTGTTGGAAGCGGCCTGCATCCAGCGACTTCCTGCGACCTAATATTATTAATAAACTTTCTGATTATTTGTTATTGGATAAATAGGCCGACATGATTCTGACGACCACTGATAAACAGCGTTTGTCAGTGGTCGCTAGTTTTTTTGGACTGCACTACGCTTACCATCAGGTGCAGTGTAGTCACTTTGCCGTGCCCGGATAAAAAAAAAATTGGAATAGATAGATTTGAAAAAGTCGCTTTCTTGGTCAAGTGACAATGTAAATATGCTGTGGGAGGTAGTGAGTTCGAATCCCATATGAACGCGGTTTTTCTCACACGATTTCCCGTATCTTCCTGAAACGGTTGACGTCAGGTATATCGCCGGTCGTAACAGCTAAGCCGAATCCTCTCTGCAACATGCGGATCGCGCTGTTCACCCCACATTGCAGTGGGATAAGGGTAGCTGGAAGAACATTGAGTAATTATCTAACCCACCTAGAAAAACACACACCAAAGAATGAGCCGGAGAATCAACTTCAGTCTGTCTTTTTATAACAGACATTGACAATCGGGCATGTGGGTCACCTGGTGGTTAGTTATCCTCACCACCGATAGACATCCGTGATAACAAAATAATTATTATAGGTAAGTTGCCAACATCATCAGAGAAAATGGGGATTCAAAAAGGGAGGCAAAAATGTCTATAGCTTGGCTCTACCAATGAGAGTGGCATCACGTTGATTTAATTAAGCAATTTCTACCTTGTAATTAATATCTAAGAACATAATTTTGAATACGCACATACCCAAAAATAAATAACGGTTGGGATTGATTCTAATTTTAAAATTACATTTCAAATATTTTATTCGAATTTTAAATATATTCGAGTTAATTTATATATAATATTTCCGATTAATTTCGAAATTATGCGGTTACTAGTTTCGACGTCAAAAAAATACTAGATAACAATTACGTTGTTTTTGTATGTTTTAACCGACTTCAAAAATGCAGGAGGTCTCAGAAAAAATACAAGCATCAGTATGGTCACGGCCATGACGCCACGGCGCGAGAATATTGAGTATTGGAAAGGGATAGCAAGATGTCCCCACTATGCGCACACTCTTGTTCATTGCAGAACCTTCTCTTTTCTTGTAGTTGGGTAAACTAGTAATGCAGAACTCTATTGTCAGACATCGCTACGATTAACGCCCTCTAGCGACATCAGGTGAAAACTTAACAATGTTAGTATAGCGCCATCTGCCATACTTATAATCGCGTTAGCTTTGTGAGTAATCAGAACCTAACTGTGGGGTCCAAGGTTCAAATCCCGCCCCAAACAATCACAATTTGTGTCAACCAAACTTTTCAATTTGTCGTTTTTTTTTATGATACGCGATATCTCCAGTCAGCTCCTTGGTCTTGTGGCAGCATATAGGAGTTGTAGACCGAGAGGTCCTGGCTTCAATTACCAGGTCAAGCAATTTTTCTAATTTAATTTGCCCGGAATTGGAACCTGACGTCAGGCAGCCATAAAATCTTAGCCAAATCCTTACATTGCATGTGTTGCACCGAGTTCTCATTAAGGTGGGATAAGGACCGAGAGAAAGAAAGATAGATAGATACGCGATATCATATAAATATATATATAAATGTGGACCGATACTCCACAGACTTCAAAAAAGGAGAGTGTAGACTTCATGAGTGGTAGAGCCACGCTGTAGACAGTAACGTCTACAGCACGAATGGGTCGGCTCGACCGGTTTGATACCACTATCTCATAGAAAACCGACGTAAAGTGGCAGGTTGCTGTCGCGTTTCGCTCGGTGAGTGAGATTTCCGGTGGCCTATTCCCCCCCCTACCTTTCCCAATCCCTTTTCCCTGCCCTTCCATTTACGCTTTTTAGGTTGGCAACGCACCCATGATTCTTGCTGTGTCTTGGGTGTCTATTGGTGGAAATCACTTACCATCAGGTGACCCATCTGTTCGTTTGCCAGTCTCTGCTATAAAAAAAAGGAGAAGGTCCTCAATTCGTCTGTATTTTTCGACCGACTTTCAAAAAGGAGGACATCCTCAATTCGTCTGTATTTTTAATATATATATGTTACGCGATATCTCCGCCAAATGTAGACCGATTTACAAAATTCTTTTTGTGTTCGATAGAGCTTATTTCAAGGGTGGTCCCATATAAATTTGGTCACGATCGGAATTGAAGTCGCTCCATTAAGTTATAAAACTTGTAATTATTTTATGTATGCTACTCGATATACTTAATATAACATAAGCTCACGCCTGTATCACCGAAGGGGTAGGCAGAGGCGCACTAGCGAACTAGAACACCCACATTAAGGTGGGATAAGTGCAGGAACAATAATAACTACCCATTTAGAAGGGAAGGCTAGCTATTCATCGGTAAAGTTTTAAATGCCACGCTCATAGTTTTTTAATAATGGAAACTTGAATTTGTGACGAAAAAAATGTTTATGGCTTTGGTTCAGCTAAGCAGCGATAGCTCAGTTGGGAATGGTACGGACTGCCGAGACAAGTGTCGGAGGTTCGAGACCACCCCAAAAGGAGCACACACCTCTGACTTTTCTGTTGCGTGTGTTTGCATTGTAAAATATCGGTTGCTATAACGGTGAAGGAAAACATCGTGAGGAAACCATACCTGAGAAAATTCTTCACAAGAATTTCAAAGGCATGTGAAGTCTACCAACCTACATGAGGCCAGCGTGGTAGACTAAGGCCTAACCCCTCTCATTAGTAGAGGAGGCCCGTGCCCAGCAGGGGGACAGTAATATTACAGGGTTAATATTATTATTATACTAGTTCATCTACAGTACATTTGCAAACTACATACCTATGGGGTAATTAATTATTCTTACACAGCCATTCCTATATTAATTACAACCAATTACACGGCATATTCCGATGTTAGAATCCCCATGCTTAATAATTGATTTAAATAATCACAAGTTTAAAAACTAACTGACTGCCTCGGTGGCGTGGTGGTATTTCGGTACGACTACGGTTCTGAGGTCTCGGGTTCGATCCCCGGGTCAGGCAAAGTGATATTAGATTTTTCCATAACAGCCCGGAGTCTGGAATTTGTGCCCGATATGGCGATAGGCTCGCCCCCTATCACATCTGGGACGGAACTGAGCTCGGCGAAATGTGGGTGTTTTAGTTCGCTAGTGCGTCTCTGCCTTCGGGGATACAGGCGTAAGCTTATGTTATGTTAAGTTATGTGTTTAAAAACTTAACAGGCCGACTTCAAATCCGATCGTGACCTTTATATGGAACCTTGAAATAAACTCAATCAAACACAAAAAGAAGTTTGAAAATCGGTCCAAATTCTGTGGAGATATGGCGTAAGATATTTAAAAATACAGTCGAATTGAGGACCTTCTCCTTTTTGGAAGTAGGTTGAAAAAAATACAGACTAATTGAGGACCTTCTCCTTTTTGGAAGTAGGTCGAAAATACAGACGAATTGAGGACCTTCTCCTTTTTGGAAGTAGGTTGAAAAAAATACAGACGAATTGAGGACCTTCTCCTTTTTGGAAGTAGGTTGAAAAAAATACAGACGAATTGAGGACCTTCTCCTTTTTGGAAGTAGGTTGAAAAAAATACAGACGAATTGAGGACCTTCTCCTTTTTGGAAGTAGGTTGAAAAAAATACAGACGAATTGAGGACCTTCTCCTTTTTGGAAGGTCGAAAATGTAGTTGAAATTTATTTTTTAACTTTACTATTACGCTTTAAACCATTCTCCTTGTATGTGGTATTGTTATTGGTACCAACATTATGACACACCCGGTACAACTGCTTACGTAATTATACTTCTAAAAAAAAAGTCAAAGTCTACAAAACAAATCAATAACAAATGAAGAGTAAATTCCCTAAGCGTTGTCAGTTATTTTTACAAGCAGGACAAACAATTATTAACAATAATATCCTCCTATGACTACAATATGATGTGATAGTTACGAACACCATAAATTTGATTTGTTTCGGACTTTTCTTACGTCCTAATACTGGAGATTTAGAGCAGTACTGTTGAAAATTCTGGGTACAACATAAATAAATATAAATACAGCCAACAGTCACACACCTAGACCTGACCCCACACTAAGTATAATAACCTTTATCGTGGGTGTCAGAGACTCGAGACCTCAGGACGGTAGCCGTACCCAAATACAACTACGCCACCGAGGCAGTCATATTGTTACAAATCATGTTTTTACAAAATTATCATTATCATTTTAAAAACTTCAACAAAAACTTAATCGTGTATGTTGGGGTTTGTTAAGTTTACTCCGGCTGTAAGTATGTATATGACTGATTTCTTAAGTTTACGCGAATGCGATTCATTGTAATTTTTATTCCCGACGTTTCGAAGGCTTTGCAGTCTTCGTGGTCACGGGTTGGACTGAGATGTCATTTGTCCGAGAATGTTAGTGTTATAAAATCTACCTTCATTTTAAAAATATACAAAATAAAAAAAAATTAAAACCCAATCGTGATAGAATCCTTAAAAATAATTTTATTTTAATGCGTATGACTGTTTCATACATACATAATATCTCAGTAACGAGATACTCTGGATTTCTACATCACCCGATTTGCCCTTTTTCAACCATGTTGCAGAAAAAAATCAGCTACGTTTTTAAAATCGGATACCTGCCCGACGTCACCGCTGGGGGATCCAATTCTAGCAAACTGTGTTAGAAAAAACGCTTTGCCCGGGAATCGAAACCAGGACCACAGATACACAATATTATCATTAAACTAAAAGAAAAAATATCGAAATCAAATATTTATTTAATCCATAAAATTTTCAAACATCATTTAGATTCCGTCAAATTTTAACCCTACCGCCTGTTCGGACGGCTGTTTCGCCAGAGAAGAACGGGCAAGAAACTCTGACGTTGCTCTTTTTAAAATAAATTTACAATCAGTTACTAATACAGTACAGCACCAGATACAGAAAGACCTTAAATTAGAACAGCTAAACCATGATAATAATAGATTTTATTAGAAGGAGGACCAAATAACATACAAGATACATACTGGTACACGTGATGGCACCAAACGTATACAACCGTCTCCCTGATAGTATCAGAGCTGCGCCGTCGGCACAATCCTTTAAAAATAAATTAAAAAATTGGCTTATCGAGCAAGCATTTTATAAATTTGATGAATTTATGAATTAAAATTGACAATAGTAATTAGAATAATAAGTATAATAATGAATTCAAATGTATTATTTTCTGTTATTAATGTAAATTTGACCTGTAACTATTGGTATTAATAAAATGTGATTATGATTATGATTATGATACACTAAGCGATCTACAGCCACGGCAAGTTGAGCTGAAACAATCAAACATGATAGTCCAAGACCAGTCTCCACAAACAGCACCCGTTCACGAGTATGACGCATGTGTCAGCCATCTACCTCCTCAACCATGTTGCAGGGAAGTGATCGAAGGCACAGAAGTGATGTGATGTGATGTGATGACTGTTTATCCTACTGACGCATAATATTTGGTCACTCTACCGTAACTTCGTCTATAATAATTATAGTCAGTCAGTGACATAGGGCGTGTAGTACCATATTTTACGTACATTATGTAGTGACGGTTGTTTTTTTTAGTAATAATGAATTTAATAGTGTTATGGGTGTTATTTGTGTTGATCCCGTGTTGTTATTGTTCAGGTAAGACTATAACATAACATAAGCTCATGCCTGTATCCCGAAGGGATAGGCAAAGGCGCACTAGCCAACTAGTACACCCACATTTCGCAGAGCTTAGTTCCGTCCCAGGTGTGATAGGGGGCGAGCCTATCGCCATATCGGGCACAAATTCCAGACTCCGGGCTGATGTGGAAAAATCCAATATCCCTTTGCCCGACCCGGGGATCGAACCCGAGACCTTAGGACAGTAGTCGTACCGAAATACAATCACGCCACCGAGACAGTTTAAGACTATAAAGGACGACTAAAAGAACGTCTAGTGGCAGCATGTATGGGCTGTGAACCGGAACGTCCTGGGTTCGATTCCCAGGTCGGGCAAAGCAAATTTTCTAATTGAATTGGCCCGGGACTGGATCACTCAGAAGGGGTTGACGTCAAGCAGGCCGATCGTAAAAACTAAGCCAAAGCCTCTCTGCAACATGCTTGAAAAAGTGTGTTGCGCCGACCCCACATTAAAGTGGGATAAGGGCAAGTAAAAAGTGAGACTATAAAGGACATACTTTAATTATACAGGATGTTTCATAAAGTTGGTACCAATAATAATTCCACAAACAGAGAGAACTGTTTAACCCGTCGGAGGCGGCACATATGTATATATGTTACATAAGCGTATGGGCCACCAGAGGCCAAGCCGCCCGTGACTTTTAAAGTGCAAAGATAAAAATTAAAATTGAACTTATATTTTTATCAATTATTAAGCAAGGGCTTTTAAAATCAGTATGCGCTGTAAATCGACGCAAATCGCATAGAAATGGCTTTGTGTAAAAATAGTTTGCAAAAATAATTAATTACTCCATAGGTGGTTTGCAAATGTTCTGCAAATGACCCAATGAGCCAGAAATAATTTTTTTGCCACAAATTCAATTGGCCATTATTAAAAAACTATGAGCCTTACGAAATTTTAAACATTCCCCTAGATAGCTAACCGTCGCCTTCTTGGTCTAGTGGCAGTTTGGGCTGTGGACCGGGTGGTCTTGAGTTCGATTTCCAGGTCGGGAGTGGTGTTTTTCTAACACAATTTTTTCGGGACTGAATCCTCCAGATGGGGGTTGATATCAGGCAGGCAGCCGATCGTAAAAACTAAGCCAAATCCTTTCTGCAACATGCTTGAAAGAGTGTGTTGCGCCGACCCCACATTAAGGTGGGATAAGGGCAGGTAGAAAGAAATACCGCTAGATAGCTAGCCATTCTCTCCTAGAGTATTGTTATTATTGATACCAACTTTATGAAACATCCCTGTGTATGAAGATTAATTTGGCCAGTCCGTCTGTACTTTATTTTTAAAGAAATGGCTCTACATATCTGCAATCATTCTGCCAATGTCATTCACGCCCGGTTCCAATAAACAATCTCAGTTCGAATGTGCAGATAGATTAAAAAAAATAGCCAATAAGAACACAGTTTGAACATGACCCCGTCAAATGACTTGATTTGATTGGTTCATAATCGCGATCTATCTGCACTCTAAACTGAGATTGTTTATTGAGACCGGCCGTTCATAGAGCCATCATAAAGTTTTCGCAATGACCATGAGGCCCAGATGTAAACAATCCTGTCGGGATTATGGCGGCAATTCCTTTTTTTTTAAAACGGAGACTGGAGACAAACGAGCAGATGGGTCACCTAATGGTAAGTGATCTCCACCGCCCATAGACACCCAAGACACAAAAAGAATCATGGATGCGTTGCCAACTTAAAATAGGGGTATAGAAGAGGAGGGGGAAGGGATTGGGAAAGGGAGGGGGGAAATGGGCCACTGGAAATCTCACTCACCGAACGAAACGCGACAGCAAGCTGCCACTTTACGTCCGTTTTCTGTGAGATAGTGGTATCTAACCAGTCGAGCCGGCCCATTCGTGCTGTAGACGTTACTGTCTACAGCGTGGCTCCACCACTCAGAAAACCTCCTCCACCTTCCAGTACGATGCCCGTCAGATGACGTAAAATATTTTATCTTGTAGAAGAAAAGGTGATCCCCATAAAACTCCAAAGAGATTTGACAGACATATATAAAGCGTCATGCAACATAACCAGTAACAATGTCTCCATTATCAAAGGAAAAAGCACGATGTTTAAAGCGACAAGCGGATACAATGTGACTTTTGGAATGTAAGTACAGAGAGAGAGAGAGAGAGAGAGAGAGAAAGAAATGTTTTTATTGTCATAGGTTTAACATGCAACATTTCAAATTGGGTATTTGACTATAGTAACCAATATCAATGAATTTCTGTAGGAACATAGATTTATCATCTGAATAACGTATGCAATAGGAATGTATTAAAAATACTCCAAGGATAATTTTATTTTAGTAATTTAAATAATTAATTTTTTATCTGTGAGTCACGTGACTGTAAACACCAATCACGATGCGTGATGTCAGATTACTCATTTTTCTTGTTTATTTGCTCCACAAGGGCCTAAGACCTAAGATCCAAAGTCATGCTGCCAGGTCATCTGGTAATTTATATTGTATTGTTAGGAGTATTAGCCTTTTCGTTAATAATGTTGTGGGTACCGCAGAAAATAATGTCGGTACCAACGGCATAATTATTAATGTATGTCGGTAGATGAATAGTTTCCTGAAATAGTGGGGCCACAGCTCCTATAAAATGGCTAGACAATACATTTGAGAAAGCAGTTTGTGTTAACAAGTCGTCTAGTTAATAATACGCGGTAGCTATGTCAGTTTGCTAATAGAAAGCTATTTACCAATATCTCTTGCCTTGCATATAAAGTAAATAAGTGTTCTTACATGCTGAAGTCCTGACGAATGGTCGTTACTAAAGCATTCGTATTGTAAGAGTGAATAATTAAGGTTTAGTTGAAGTGAGAATCGTCACTCGTGTATGTTTGCCTATTATTCTATTACTCTACAAATGTGATTTCTAATATTTTTAACTCTACAAGTACATAGTTCCTAATTGTATTTTTATTTAAATCTCAACTTATTTCAACGCGAATGTGATCGACGATAGATAACTGATCGACGAAATACCTGACCCGTTTTTTTTAGTTTGAAATCATAAATGTTATTTCCTCAATATATTTTTTAAAAGCGGTTTTGTATCTATGGTAAGAAACAATGACGTCACCCGTAGCTACATTTAACAGGTAGCGTTTTGGCGGCAAACTAAATTATACATATTATTTTTTCTTTTTTTAACTAAATATATGAAAATATATATTTTTTTTTTTTACGTTTAGGATAAACTAATAAATAGCCCTGTATACTTTTTAAAAAATAGTCAAGTTCCCAATTGTCTGAATAACAAGGGTCTTATCTTACTAAAACCTTTGTCGAAGGTATAAACCTATACATACATAGATAGACTCACGCCTTTTTCCCATAGGGGTAGGCAGAGACAACGGATTTCCACTTGCGATCCTTACGATCCTTACACACCTCTTTCGCCTCATTCAGTCTCATTACATTCTTCATGCATGCACGTCGGTTTAGGATACTTTAAATTGACCATTCTCAAGTATATCTCTGACTTGGTCAGAGAATGTTTGATAAGGTCTTCCCCTCCTAACTCTACCATTCACACTTGCCATATATATTCGCTTTGTCAACCTCCTTTCATCCATCCTTTCTACATGCCCAAACCACCGCAACATTCCTTTCTCAATCCTCGTTATTACTTCCTCTTTCAACCTATATTTTAACAATTATTTTTTTTAAATTTTCCCTTTCGGGAAGGCAAAGGGATCTAGCCCATACAGCCTCGTCTTAAGTGTTTTTTGTCTACATTTCCTTATATCTAATTTTTCACAAGTGCAATGAAATCGGATGTGTTCGAATTCAAGGCCCTGCTGGAGTTTTGGCGTCAATTCCTTCCAGTTTGATGCTTTTTAGACGATTTTCTCGCAGCGGAGGAGTCGAACATGGTCGACACATCCACCCGACAAAAAGCGTCCAAAATCACTTATTTCAAAGCTTCCACATACTGTCCATCTTCGTTGATGTTTATTGCTTAGATTCACATCACATTTAAACCACAAGCATAACTTTAGACTAGAATATGAAATCATTAAAACAAGCGACCACCCGCACCGTCAGAATTCCCGCCAAAACTCCACCATTTTTTTTTTAAATAGTCAAGTACCCAATTCTAACAATTTTACATACATACTAGTGGAATTAATAACCTCCTCTTCTGAAGTTGGTTAAAAAGAACATGTTGCACGTCTATACTGTAACAACTAGAGGGCAATCTCAACATAAAGCTATGTTATGACGTGAGCCACTGCACAGCACTAGCAAAAAGCGAGCGAACTTCGATTAAGGCTGAGATCTATAGAGCAAACTTCGACTAAGTCTAAGTTAAAGAAACGAACTCAGTGAGGAATTGGAATTGTCCATCGAACTTTGACTTAGTTTTCGACCGACTTTTTTTATAGCTGAGATTGGCAAACGAACAGATGGGTCAGCTGATGGTAAGTGAACTCCACCGCCCATAGACACCCAAGACACAAAAAGAATCATGGGTGCGTTGCCAACCTAAAAGGAGGGAATGGAAGGGGAGGGAAGGGGATTGGGAAAGGGAGTGGGGAAATGGGCCACCGGAAATCTCACTCAACGAACGAAACGCGACAGCAAGCTGCCACTTTACGTCGTTTTTCTGTGAGACAGTGGTATCTAACCGGTCGGGCCATTCGTGCTATAGACGTTACTGTCTACAGCGTGACTCTACCACTTTAAAAACTACTTCCAAACGACTTCCAAAGTTACGGGATATCCGCCAAATGTGGACCGACTTGCAAGATTACTTTTGTGTTCATTAGAGCTTATTCCAAGGGTGGTCCCATATAAATAAAATGTGGTCGCGATCAGATAAATTTCGAAGTCAGACCGTTAAGTTTTGTGACGTTCTTTTTTGAGCGTAATTATTTGGTAAAGTATGGTATCGCATTTGAAGAGGTTTCTTGTGGAGAAATTCACGGGTATGCAAGTTTCCTCACGATGTTTTCCTTCACCGTTATAGCAAGCGATAATTCACAAAGAAAACACACTTAACATAGAAAAGTCAAAGGTGTATGTTCCATTTTGTGGTTGGTCTCGAACCTTAGACACTCGTCTCGACAATCCCTACCGTTCCCAACTGAGCTATCGCTCGCCAAAAAAAATAAAAATTTCTTTTTATTTCAGGTGTTCGTTATATAATAATAATGTACAATCAATTGTTAATTTGACATTAAAAGATGTTCAGCTGAATCCCAATGGAAACAATTTTGTTTATGAGGTAATTTTTATTTCATTTTTTATAGCAGAGACTGGCAAACGAGCAGATGGGTCACCTGATGGTAAGTGATCTCCACCGCCCATAGACACCCAAGACACAAAAACAAGAATCGAGGGTTCGTTGCCAACATAAAAGGAGAACCGGGATTAGGAAAGGGAGGGGGTCTCGGGATACCGAATGAAACGCAATGGCAAGCTGCCACTTTACGTTGGTTTTCTGTGGAGACAGTGGTATACAATCAGTTGAGATTTTCTTTGCAACAGACTCCGTGACGCAGCGGACGAGTGCTGTGAAGCGAGAGGCCGCTGGTTCGATTCCCGCACCGAGACAAATGTTTGTGTGACCCAGCTAATAGTTTCGGGTGTGGGTTTTGTGAGAGCGTGCGTCTGTCATAGTTTCTGATACCCACGATACAGGTTATACCTAGTGTGGGGTCAGGACTGTGTGTGTGACTGTTGTGGTAAGGGAGACCGTGGTACATCGACCTTCACTCATCTGATAACCAGATGAGACATCAATATTTTTTTATCAAATATAATTTATTTACAAACACGCCTATAACAACTTGCCTATCGAAATGTTATCATAGCTATTATTTAATAAAATTGATTTTTTTTTACACAACCATCACTCATTTGATACGCGGAAAAAAATATTTGAAATATGATGATTTTTAACATGGAGATTATGCCTTAGTAGGCTTGCCTACTTTTTTTATGCTACCTGGCAAGCAGGTATGTATGTATGTATGTATTAGTATCATAAGAAAGATAATTGAATTACAAAGTCAATCGTATAGGCTTGCCTGCATAATACCATTATCAGAAAAATATATAACTAAAAATAGCCATGATTTCTCCGACAAGCAAGCAATTATAGGCGTGTACGTAAATAATTGATATTTGATAAAATATGTCTCATCTGGTTATCAGATGAGTGAAGGTCGATGTACCACGATCTCTTAGACCATTGAGTGTATTTATTTATCACATTTTTTCAGTTTAATGCAACCATGTCAGGAAATTGGACATGTAATTTTTACTCGCCAAGAACTTGGCAGAACGCTGTGTCTATCCAGTTAATTGATGGCGTTAATTATACAAAATTCACTTGCGACGGGATCATCATCACGGTAAACGGTGAGAAAATAGTTTATAAAAAAAATCTTTATTGGTCACGTAGGCATGTAAAACAGCACCTTTGACAAGTCAACACAAGCAAATTTTTAATTAAAGTTAATATACACAGCCTCCGTAGCGCAGCGGGCGAGTAGCCAGCTGTGAAGCGAGAGGCTGCGGGTTCGATCCCTGCACCGAGACAAATGTTTGTATGGCCTACAGATATTTGTTTCGGGTCTGGATGTTGTGAGAGCGTGCGTCTCTCGTAGTTCCTGATACCCACAACACAAGATTCGATCTTAGTGTGGGGTCAGGACTATGTATGTAACTGTTGGGAGTTATTTATTTATTATTTACATTAATTATTAATTTATTAATATACATTATCTTGCTATTTTGAAAACAGGCAGGCAAGTATGGACATAATAACGATGGGATGGCTAAGATAGGGTGATAAGGGGAGATAGGAATTGAGTGTAAGGGAATGGGTTATATGGGAATGGTATATGGCAGGAATGGTGGCAGGGGATTGACTGGAAATACTGGAAGCAGTTGGGATTGTTGCATGATATGATTATTTTTCGCCTCGAACCCACTACCTCCCGGTTCTGACCTCATGAACTCCGCCACTAGACTAAGGAAGCGAGAAATAAGAATATTTTTAGACGCTTTATAACAGCTTCATCTGTATGTATCTAAGTATTTTTTATAGCAGTGATTCGCAAACGAGCAGATGGGTCACCTCCACGGATGATCTCCACCGCCCATAGACACCCAAGACACAAATGCATCATGGGCGCGTTGCCAACCTAAATGGAGGGGAATTGGGCACCGGAAATCTCACTCACCGAACGAAACGCAATAGGAGCTGTCACTTTATACCGGACCGGTTTGATACCACTGTCTCACAGAAAACCGATGTAAAGTGGCATTTTGCTGTTGTTTCATTCGGTGATTGAGATTTTCGGTGGCTCATTTCCCCCTACCTTTTCCAATCCCTGCTTCCACCTTTTAGGTTGGCAACGCGCCATTGATTCTTTTTGTGTTTCAAGTGTCTATGGGCGGTGGAGATCACTTACCATCAGATGACCCACCTGTTCGTTTGCCAGTCTCTGCTATACTATAGATATCAAATTAAACCTTGAAGTGAAATTGGGTATTTGACTACGTTCGATTTATGCATATATTTATATGTAAGAGCAAATAAAACAAAAAAGAAGCCCTTTTGTAAAAACTGCATCGAAATTGGTTGAAAAATGGGGCAGTAATTCATATTTTTAATTTTGGAGTGGGGGCATATTGGAGATATCTTGCTATCCTTTTCCAACGCACGTACCGTTATGGCGTGGCGTGATTATACTGATACTTCTCTTTGCCGCAGTTTGACGGTGACACCAAACTTCAAAGGCTTATTACCTTTTATAGACACACACATACATAAACACACGCCTGTTTCCCGTTGGGGTAGGCAGAGACATAGAGCGCCAATTGCCTCGGTTCAAACACACCTCTTTCGCTTCTTCCACAGTCATCAGTCTTTTCATGCACGCTCGTCGGTTACGAGAACTCCTTATTTGGTCCTTTTCTAAAATATCGCCAATTTCGACCTTGAATTACCTTTTTTATTTTTTAGAATATTTAAATATTTCTTTCTGTTTTATTGTTAGACGACGTAAATATCATATAATATTGTTTTAAAAAAACTAGTTATGTACCTAATGGCGCGAACGGGATGATCGTGACAAACACAGTTAAAGATTATACGGAAAAGAAATGAATAAAGCATTTTTTGTATATATCATTCTTTCATGAGTGGTGTGGATTGAAAGAGAAAATAATAACGAGGATTGAGAAAGGAATGTTGCGGTGGTTTGGGCATGTAAAAAGGATGGATGAAAGGAGGTTGACAAAGCGAACATATATGGCAAGTGTGAATGGGAGAGTTGAAAGGGGAAGACCTCATCGAACATTCTCTGACCAAGTCAGAGATTTACTCAAGAAAGGTCAAGTTAAAAATACCCTAAACCGACGTGCATGCATGAAGAATGTAATGAGACTGAATGAGGCGAAAGAGGTGTGTAAGGATCGTAGCAAGTGGAAATCCGTTGTCTCTGCCTACCCCTATGGGAAAAAGGCGTGAGTCTATGTATGTATGTATGTATCATTCTTTCATTTTCTATTTGTATTTTTTATATATTTTTATATATATGTATGTTGAATTTCGACCAGTGGGCGACCACTAGTAATGATATAAACATAAATTTCCAGAACTTTTGTTGTGTAACACAACATGCATCATTGCAGTAGCGGTGGTCGCAACATTTCTGATTATCATCATCGTCATATTAGTATTTATCGTTATATACTACAAGCATAAAGGTAAGTGTCTATTCTTCTTCCAAAAAGGAGGAGGTCCTCAATTCGTCTGTATTTTTTTATGTATGTTACGCGATATCTCCGCCAAATGCGGACCGATTTTCAAATTTTTTGTGTTCGGTAGAGCTTATTTCAAGGTCGCCTCCTTGGTCTAGTGGCAGCATGTATGGGCTGTGGACCGGGAGGTCGTGGGTTCGATTCCCAGGTCGGGCAAAGCAAATTTTCTAATTTAATTTGCCCGGGACTGGACCCCTCAGAGGGGGTTGACGTCAGGCAGGCAGCCGGTCGTAAAAACTTGGCCAAATCATTTCTGCAACATGCTTGAAAAAGTGTGTTGCGTCGACCCCACATTAAAGTGGGATAAGGGCAGGTAGAAAGAAAGAGCTTATTTCAAGGGTGGTCCCATATAAATTTGGGCACGATCGGATTTGAAGTCGGTCTGCTAAGTTTTTAAACTTGTGATTATATACAGAGAAGTACGTTGAGTGGTAAGCCAAGCTGTAAACAGTTACGTCTACAGCACGAATGGGCCGGCTCGACCGGTTTGATACCACTGTCTCAGTAAACTGACGTAAAGTGGCACCTTGCTGTCGCGTTCCGTTCGGTGAGTGAGATTTCCGGTGGCCCATTTCCCTCCCATACCATTCCCTCCTTTAGGGTTGGTCTATATGGACTGCACGCCACTGCTGATGGTAGGTGATCTCCACCGCCTATAGACAGATACACAAAAAGAATCATGTGTGCGTTGCCAACATAAAAGGAGGGAATTCAACCACGGGATCTTTAGGTATAATTATTATGGGTAAACCCGTAACTGTGTAGTTCTATTGTGATTATATTTATTCCCACATCCTTTTGTGTTTGCGATTTTATGTTGCGTTTTCCTGTTGTAAAATTATTTGTAAAATAAAACTGATAATTATGGAAATATGTAAAACATTATTCGAATTAAATAACGTTTTATGTCTCTAATGGTACTCCTTACTGCCTACTGCTGCCTACTGGCAGTGCTCGAAGTGGACACGAACGCATGGGAACGGCGTTCCATTTCGTAACGGCATAAACGGCGTATTTTTAACGCGCCGCGCTAGTCAGTAAAACGTGCTTCATTCGGCGCGTTAATAATATGCCGTGAGTATAGGCCCTTACAACGTTTCCTCCCTATTTGAGTCGGTTAAAATCAACAGGAACGCATCGGAAATTGCGTTCTCTTTCGTGAAAAGTCCACTTCGAGCACTGGGGTTAGAACTATAGGTTCACGTCTCGCCGAGCTTATTTCCATTTCGTGTGATAGGGGAGCTCATCGTCATTAAGGTCTCATTCGTCTCACGAGAGCTTTTTCAACGTTAGTTAAAAAAGCGTTGAAATGGAAAAAAATTGTTCTACCTCTAGTATGATAGAACAAAAACAGGAACTTTATTGCGAAAATTGAATCTAAATTTGTTCAAAAACGAGCCCCCAAATAGTGTTTTGTTACTGGTTTTGAACAAGAATTGGTATTTTCTGTCTCCCTCACACGTCGGCATCGTAATGAGCATTTAGGGAGGTGACGTCACGCCCTTTGTTTCATCATTTCATAGTTATATCTACCAGATTTAAATGCCTTAAAACTTTTTAGTGATATTGGACTTTTCCATATCAGCCCGGAGTCTGAAATTTGTGCCTGATATAGCGATAAGCTCGCCCCCTATCACATCTGGGACGGATCTAAGCTCGTCGAAATGTGGGTGTACTAGTTCGCTAGTGCGCCTCTGCCTACCCCTTCGGAGATACAGGCGTGAGCTTATGTATGTTCATGTAAAACTTTTTAATTATTTAACAAAATAAAATTCTTCCGCATATTGAGAAATGCCCGAGAAACGTCCCTATTGTGATTGCCCAACCTAAGATATGAACCCAGGTCCTCATACTTCTCAACCCACGCTGCCACTCAACCAAAGACCAATATTTTACAATCATTGCCAAATACCGTATTAAAAGCATATATATGTATTTTTTACAGCCCGTCCTATCCACAGCCTAGAGAAACTCTCTTCAATGCGACAGACAACGAATGACAGAGGTAAATACTTTTCCCTGGCTACATGAGTCCTGTGGCTGATGATGATGAGATAACCCTGGCCCGTGCCTAGGGCGGCTGTACTATCAGCGAAACACGAAACCAAAAGCTTTGGCAACTTTCACCTTACTGACGAAGCTAACTCCACACATAAGCTCACGCCTGTATCCCCGAAGGGGTAGGCAGAGGTGCACTAGCGAGCTAGAACACCCACGTGTCGCCAAGCTTAGATCCGTCCCAGATGTGATAGGGGACGAGCCTATCGCCATATCGGGCACAAATTCCAGATTCCGAACTGATATGGAAAAATCCAATATCACTTTGCCCGACACGGGGGTCGAACCCGAGACCTCAGGACGGTACTCATACCGAAATACAACTACGCCACCGAGGCAGTCAACTCCATTATCTACAATAAAATTGGAAACGTTCTCTCTTTGAAGTCAGTTAAAACAAGGGGGCAAACGAGCAGGTCGGTCACCTGATAGTAAGTGATCTCCACCGCCCATAAACACCTATGACACCAAAGAATCATGAGTGCCTTGCCAACCTTAAAGAGGAATAGGAATTAAGAAGGGTCTCCGAAAATCTCACCGAACGAAACAGCAAGTTACTATAAGTCGGTTTTCTGTGGGACAGTGGTATCAAACCAGTCAAGCCGGCCCATTCATGCTGTAGACATAGTTCACGTGACTCTACCACTCAAAATCCACGCAAGCTAAGCCACGAGCATATTTTTTTTGGTATTTTGGAGGGAATGAGAATAACGGTCGAAGAATGGGAGGCAGGCCACAGGCACGATGGTCGGATGACATTGCGAGGTTTTTTTTTATGACTGGCAAACGAACAGATGGGTCACCTGATGGTAAGTGATCTCCACCGCCCATAGATAACCAAGACACAAAAATAATCATGGGTGCATTGCCAACCTAAAAGGAGGGAATGGAAAGCGAGGGAAAAGGGAATGGGAAAGGGAGGGGGGAAGGGCTACCGGAAATCTCATTCACCGAACGGCAAGCAGTGGATAAGGCTTGCGCAGAACTAGAAAGAGTGACGTGATCGAGAGGAGGCCTATACCCAGCAGTGGATGGATACAGGCTGATTAACGGCCAGTTTCAATAAATAATCTCAGTTCGAATGTGCAAACAGATATACAAAAATTGGCCAATAAGAACAGTTTGAACATGACTCCGTCAAATGACTTGATTTGATTGGTTCATAATCGCGATCTATCTGCGCTCTAAACTGAGATCGTTTATTGAAACTGACCGATAGATAGATATCGAGGGGAAAAGTGTTTTAACACTGCCGCCACGCCTGGGGTGACGTGACGGTTAGTAAGCAATAAAGATTGTTGTTTTTCCAGTTCGGTACAGCAAACCTCCATTCAAGCAGGCTCTGATTACAGACGAGCCAGCAGAGAGAGACAGTGTCATCTATGATACCCTGGAACATCTGCAATTACAAGGTTTTTATCGTTTATTGGATTACAAGCTGTGTCTGTGGCAGCATATATGGGCTGTGGACCGGGATGTCCTGGGTTCAGCAGCTAGTACTGGGGCTAAGGCGGCCAGTACTGCAAATAAAAAATTAATACACCCAACAGTCACACACCTAGTCCTGACCCCACACTAGGTATAACCTCTATCGTGGGTATCAGAAACTATGAGAGACTTTCGGTCTCACAACACCCAGACTTGAAACAAATATCTGTGGGCTACAAAAAACATTTGTCTCAATGCGGGATTCGAACCTGCGGCCTCTCGCTTCACAGCCGGCTACTCGCCCGCTGCGCCAAGGAGGCTGTCCGCCACAATCCGCCCCTTGTAGGGATGGACTGGTAGAAATGGATAGATTAGACTCTGAGACGCGTCTGGTTGCGACAAATCTGTCATTGATATTTTTGGACTTGGCAGATTGTCGCCTGTCTGATGGCAGTATTATGGGCTGCGGGCCAGGATGTCCTGGGTTCGATTCCCAGGTCGAGAAAACCGAATTTTCTAATTTAATTTATTCGGGACTGGATCCCGCAGAGGGGGTTAACGTCAGGCAGGCAGCTGGTCGTAAAAACTAAGCCAAAACCTTTCTGCAACTTGCTTAAAAAGTATGTTGCGCCGGCCCCACATTAAGGTGGGATAAGGACAGAAAGAAAGGATTACAAGCCGGCCTACCTGGGGCCTGATTCTACGCCCACCAAAGAGATTTAATATTATTATACTAGATGTTTCATAAAGTTAGTACTAATAACAATTCCACATACAGGGGAACGATTAAAGTTAAAAATAAAAAATGAACTTAATCAATAATAATTTAATTTAATTCTCTTTAATTTTTACATAATAATGGGGATTTTAAAATCGGAATGCGACCTGTAAATCATGGGAATTAGCATAGGAATGGCTTTGTTTATGCTAAATATAATTAATTACCCCATAGGTAGTTTACAAATGTACTGCCGCTGACCCAATTATCCAGAAAAAAAATTTTTCGTCACAAATTCAAGTTTCCATTATTCAAAAACTATGAACTTTACGAAATTTACATTTTACCACTAGGGGCCACTTGCAGCTCCGCGATGAATCTCTATTTATCCCAAATCTTGATTTAAAGATAGGAGCGAGCTGTACGATAAGTCGAGTTTAGGGTTAACTGTAGATTAGTAATAGCGCTGCAAGTCACCCTAGATTGCTAGTCATCACCTCTTTAAGTGTAGATTTTATTGATACCAACTTTATTTAACATCCTGTAGTATAGGCTATCAGGCAAGTTTCTATAAAAAAAAATGAGTCAAACGTCAGTAACGCCATGAATCACTTGATACAATGCGAGGGTGCTCATTAAACACACCCTAATGTTCTAAAATCACGTAAGACAAATGTATAGTTTTATTACTACGCTGGCACGACCGTCCGCGCTTATGTTTCAAATACGACTGAGTGACTTATGACCACTTGGTCACAACTTTTGGATCCCAAGTTTCGTGCTGTTTTCCCGTCTATGTACTGTTAAATGTCTTTGCTAGCCTTGGGCCACCGGAAATCTCACTAAGGCTCAATTGCACCACTATTATTAACCTAGAGTTAGTCCTAACCGCAAGTTAAGTTACATGTCATTCATACATTTTCTGTCAATTTAGCTTGCGTTTAGGACTAACTCTAGGTTAATAATAGTGGTGCAATTGAGCCTAACCGAACGAAACGCGTCAGCGACCTGCCTGACTATACGTCGGTTTTCTGCGAGACTGGTATCAAACCGATCGAGCCGGCCCATTCGTGCTGTAAACGTTACTGTCTACAGCGTGGCTCTACCACTCAAAAGCTTTTTTCGTACTCGATATCTCCTGAAAGGTCTATAATACTATGGTTTTGACACGGACGTAAAAATAGATGGACGGAGCGCTAGGAACATTCAAAGTGAAGTAGAGTTTTCGCATCGATATATTATTTACCTAGATGCATAGTTGACGCTCGGAAAATGGGACAGCAAAGGAGTGCTTAAGCACTCGTTTTGCCTACAGTCCGACGCCGATAGAATTCTAAATTTCAAAATTCAAATTTAAGAACGCTTGCTCATTTCGTTTAAAAAGCTACTTTATTACACGTGCATAGGGTTATAATTGTGTGGATTTAATTAGAACTCGTGAACTTTTTCTTTGTTTTATTCCTGAGACCACTTTTTAGGAGGATATTTGCAAAGAACTGTGCATCTAGGGTATATTATATTGATGGGTTTTCGGCTGATTCGATCAAACGCCGTCATTACGTGTTGATAGATCGAATGAGCCAAAAGCTCGGGTTCACTTTGAATGTTCCTAGCGCTCCGTCCATCTCTTTTTACGTCCATGGGACTTGATTGTACTTTTTTTTCAGCACCACCAGAGCCACCCGCGTTGGATACTATACCACGTAAGTTGAAAACCGTCAGAGATTTAATATTTATTTATTTACTTATTTAATTATTACATAAAGATAGATATTACATTGACATTTCACGGCGATGTTCACACTATAGTCAACATAACACCTCTATAGTTGGTCATTATGTGTGTTTGTCCTAGTAAACAATTGCTTGGATGTTCACGATACAGACCTAGCCTATAGTAGGATTGCTAATTAAACGGAGTAAACTGACAGATCGAAATGTCACTTTCCAAAATAATGTTGCTTACTTTCAAAACATAGTGACTGATCTAGTTCAATTTTTGTCATTCAAAGATAAAATAACTCGGCACTATTTTGCAAAATTAGAATTTTTATTGCGTATTTTTAGAAATTTCAGCTTAACCCATCGATTAAAAGACCGTGTCAATAAATTTACGTAAATAATCACAACAGATACGCGAAATGATAACAATGAAAATTTCAAATATTACTTTTAATTTTTGAAAAAAAATTACGTTCCGCACATTCATAGCTTTTGTAAGTTTTATTTATAATGAACCATGATTATAATTCCAGTAGACATGCTATAACTTAGCATCAAGTAACTTACTATGACTATAATTCAATAGACATGCAGTACTAATAACACATTAGGCAGGAATTACGACTTTAAGTTGGACTTTAGAAAATGAAATAATTAAATGGTTCACTGAATTGAAATGTTTAAATAATCTTGATCTTTTTACCACAGCACTATTTAATTTTCATAAAAAAGTGGCAACATCTGAAATGTCAGATTACTCCGTTTAATTAGCAATCCTACTATAGGCTAGGTCTGTATCGTGAACATCCAAGCAATTGTTTACTAGGACAAACATACATAATGACCAACTATAGAGGTGTTATCAAGCAGGGACCATTATCACAACTTTTGGATCACTTTTGTGCTGTTGTCCCGTCTATGTACTGTCCACAGACGTAAAAAAAAGATGGACGGAGCGCTAGGAACGTTAAAGTGAAGCAGGGTTTTCGGCTCATTCGATCAGTCACCGCCATTACGTGTCGATAGAGAGATAGCGCTCCGTCCATCTTTTTTTTACATCCGTGGTACTGTCGAATGTCTTAGTTAACCGAACTAGAACAACCACAATTCGCCGAGCTTATTTCCGTCCCAAGTGTGATAGACGGGCTCAGACTCCTTTGCAGAGTAAAAATACTCAATATAACTTTGTCCGACCCGGGATCGAACCCGAGACCTCAGGACGATAGTCGTACCCCGTACGCAATACCACCACGCCGATGACACAGTTAATAATATAAAAATAACTCCATCGTCATTATCATCATCATCAGCCATAGGACGTCCACTGCTGAACATAGGCCTCCCCCAAAGATTTCCAGATCGATCTGTTGGAAGCGGCCTGCATCCAGCGACTTAAAATAAAAATAAATTCAATTTTGTATAATTAGTATAATCATTTGTCGTACTGCCTCAGTGGCGTAGTTGTATTTCGGTACGACTGCCGTCGTGTAGCCTAAGCACGAAAAACTAATGTAAATGTAAAATTTACCTGATGTATTTACATTAGAATTTACCAGACAATAGATAATGACAACAGAAAATGTAAATTACATTAGCATTTATTTGTACAATGACGTATAAATAACAATTTTCCATACAAATGACATTTCTTTACCAGACGAATATATTTTCGTAAATATTCGTGCTCGGGCTACTGAGATCGGGTTTGATCCTCGGGTCGGGCAAAGTGATTTATTTTTTTCAATATCAGACCGGAGTCTGGAATTTGCGCCCAATTTGGCGATAGGCTAGTTTATCACATCTGGGACGGAACTAAGTTCGTAATGTTCTAGTTCGCTAGTTCGCCTCTGCCTACCCCTTCGGGGATACAGGCGTGAGCTTATGTTGTATAATAATTTCAGGGACACCAAAGAAAAACAAAAAAAACAAGTATAAGGATACTCCATCTTCTTCCTCTAGCGATGTGAACGTAGTAACAGATGAGAAAAAGAAAAAGAATGATAAACCAGGTAAGCATTAAGCAGATATATGTAATTCAAATCAAATCAAATCAAATCGTTTATTGAATCCATAAAATGTCACACATTGTTTAGATTCCGTCAAAAAGGTTTACTCTACCGCCAGTTCGGAAAGCTGGTTCGCCAGAGAAGAACGGGCAAGAAACTCTGAAATTAGACGTATGATTAAGGAACTTACGCTTGGTAGCCTTCTTAGTCTAGTGGCAGCATATATGGTCTGTGGACCAGGAGGTCGTGGGTCGATTCCCAAGTCAGGCAAAGCGAATTTTCCAATTTAATTTGCCCGGGACAGGATCCCTCGGGGTTGACGTCAGGCAGGCAGCCGGTCGTAAAAACTAAGCCAAACCCTCTCTGCAACATGCTTGAAAAAGTGTGTCGCGGCGATCCCACATGAAGGTAGAATAAAGGCATTTAGCATAGGGTTCTTCTACCTTCGTTGCAATCGCCGGCACAACACACTTTGAAGCGTATTGCAGAAAGATTCCAGCTTATTTTTTACGACCGGCTGTCTGACGTCAAACCTCTCTAAGCAACATGTGCTACTAATTAATAATTCTATAGGAGACAAGAAGAAAATGAGTCTCCCAGTAATGGGCGCTTCGAAAGATGAGAGCGAGGTGAAGAAGCGGGCATTCTCGTTTGGGAAGCCCAAAAACAAACGGAAGCAGGCGACTGGTAAGTTAAATTACTGTATACTAATATAGCTAAATAAGCTGGCCTCTAACTATGGGCCGCATTAGAAAGCTCACAGTCACTCAGCGAGCTATGGAGAGGGCAATGCTCGGTGTTTCTCTACGTGATCAAATCAGGAATAAGGAGATCCGTAAAAGAACGAAAGTCACCGACATAGCCCAGAGGATTAGCAAGTTGAAATGGCAGTGGGCAGGGCACATAGCTCGTAGAACTGATAGCTGATGGGGCAGAAAAGTTCTCGAGTGGAGACCACGTACCGGCAAGCGCAGCGTAGGACGTCCACCTACAAGGTGGACCGACGACCTGATAAAGGTCGCGGGAAGTCGCTGGATGCAGGCCGCTTCCAACAGGTCGATCTGGAAATCTTTGGGGGAGGCCTATGTCCAGCAGTGGACGTCCTATGGCTGATGATGATGATGATGAATATAGCTAACTAGAACACCCGCATTTTTCCGAACTTAGTTCATTATACCGCATGCATATTCATAATAGCATTTCATATGCAGCCAATGTCATGCAGTCATATATGACAGCCTCCGTAGCACAGCGGGTGAGTAGCCGGCTGTGAAACGTGAGGTCACGGGTTCGATTTCCGCACCGAGACAAATGTCTGTGTGGCCCACAGATATTTGTTTCGGGTCTGTGTGTTGTGAGACCGAAAGTCTCTCGTAGTTCCTGATACCCACGACACAAGACTCGATCTTAGGGAACGTACCCATATAACGTGAGCCCTTCAGGGGGAAGGGGGATAGTCAAAGTACCACCCTTGGTCACAGGGGCGGGGGGCTCTTTAGTTTTCGTTACGTAGTCATTATCCTCTAGACTGCCTCGGTGGCGTGGTGGTATTTCGGTACGACTACGGTTCTGAGGTCTCGGGTTCGATCCCCGGGTCGGGCAAAGTGATATTGGATTTTTCCATATCAGCCCGGAGTCTGGAATTTGTGCCCGATATGGCGATAGGCTGGCCCCCTATCACATCTGGGACGGAACTAAGCTCGGCGAAATGTGGGTGTTCTAGTTCGCTAGGACGCCTCTGCCTACTCCTCCGGGGTTACAGGCGTGAGCTTATATTATGTTATTATTATTTATTTTGTAAAAAGTCCGACTACCCTTTTTATTTCAGAATCAGTGGACAAACGTACTACGATAGAAAGAATCAGAGATCGACCACCACTGCCGTTGCCTATAACAACGGATTCTGAAGATGAATATGAAGGTACCTTCTGCTCTAACTTAAAAGTGGTGAGCCACGCTGTAGACAGTTTGGGTACAATAGGCCTGCGCAAACGGATACCACTGTGAGATCCCTGATCCCAGATGTGATAGGGGGCGAGCCTATCGCCATAACGAGTACAAATTCTATTGATACTGAATAGAATAATCACAAGTTTAAAAACTTCCGATCGTGATCAAATTTATATAGGACCACGAATTTTGAAAATCGGTCCACATTTGGCGGAGATATCGCGTGACATAAAAAAATACAGACGAATAGATGATATTTTTTGTCAGCTTCCGTGGCGCCTCTGTGAAACGTGAGGTCGCGGGTTCGATTCCCGCACCGAGACAAATGTCTGTGTGGTTTACAGATATTTGTTTCGGGTCTGGGTATTGTGAGACCGAAAGTCTCTCGTAATTTCTGATACCCACGATACAGGTTATACCTAGTGTGGGGTCAGGACTATGTGTGTGACTGTTGGGTGTATTATTTATTTACATACATACATAGACTCACGTCTTTTTCCCATAGGGGTAGACGTAGGGGTATTTATTTATTATTTATATTTTTAGATATGTCAGCGGTTACACCTACAAAACCACCAGAACCTGTTAGAAGTAAGTAATTTTTGTAAAGCCTAACGTAACTAAAAACAGGGGATCCAAGGGGGATCCAGTCCAGAGGCGGCAGACCCTTGACACTCGCTTCGAATTTGACTTTAATTCGATTTCATTTAATGATTTAAATTCCACCGAAATAGAGTTAAAAAGTGCACAAAAGTCACGTAAAAAAATTACCAACGACAAGTTCTCGAATCCAATGCAATACTAGCGCAATTTTTAACTCGATTTTGGTGGAATTTTAAGTGATTAAATCAAATCGAATCAAATTCAAATTCGAATCGAGTGTCAAAAGTCAGGGAGCAAGTCAGACTACGCCAAGTTTTGGAATTGAACCCAGGACCTTCTGTATATACTGACCCCAAAGAGGCGTCATTTTTTGAGTGGTAGAGCCACGCTGTAGACAGTAATGTCTACAGCGTGGCAGAAAGCAATGGCAGCTCGCAGTATTTCGTTCGGTGAGTGAGATTTCTGCTGCCAATTCCCGCCTCCTTTTCCCACTCCCCATTCATCTCCGTTTCAGTTGGCAACGCATCCATGACACTTGTATCTTGGGTATCTGGGCGGTGGAGAACACTTACCATCAGGTGACCTATCTGCTCGATTGCCAATCTCTGCTATAAAAAATAAAAAATATACCGGTAACCAGTTTTTTATTCACTGATGTCACCTGATGGTAAGTGATCTCCACCGCCCATAGACACCCAAGACACAAAAAGAATCATGGGTGCGTTGCCAACCTAAAAGGAGGAAATGGAAGGGGAGGGAAGGGGATTGGGAACGGGACTGGGGAAATGGGCCACCGGAAATTTACGGAATTTACGATAAATGTTTGTATGATTCACATTTTTTATGGTGTTATGAGTCTCACAAGTTCAAATTAGTCTGTAGTTACCACCGCCATGCCAAATTCCAATTATCGCTGTGCCCTACCTGCCAATCGAACCCAGGACCTCCCGGTCCCCAGCCCATATATGCTGCCACTAGACCAAGGAGGCGACCATTCAGATTCGGATGATGTTAGACTTGACTTTTTTTATTTTAGCAATGGTTAAGAATCCTCCGAAGAACAAACAGCCAATAGCACCGAAAGTTGAAAACACTTTGACGAAAGCAGTACCACCAGTCCAGAAGAAACCAGTGAAATCAGGTAAGATTCCAGATCCCAGTCTACATTATCTAACCTATCAAAATCTGTAGCTTTCGTTTGCCCCCTCTCCTCCAAAAAACAAGAAAACAACCGGATTTTTATCCGGTCATCAAAAAGCCACAGTTTCCATTTGAGCACCAAAACAATTATTCGCAATTCAGTTCCGTACCTTAAAAGGAAAAAAACGGAACCCTTATAGGATCACTTTGTTGTCCGTCTGTCTGTCTGTCACGACACTTTTTCTCAGGAACGCGTGGTGGTATCAAGCTGAAATTCATATCAAATACTCAGGTCTACTGTCCCTTGGAGCTGTGAAAAATCAAACTTCTAAGCTAAAGCAATCAAAAGATACAGCCGTTTATGGCACAAATTTTCGACACTCGCAAGGGAATCAAAACCTACAGGGTACTTCCCGTGAACTGATGGTAAGCGATCTCCACCGCCCATAGACCCCGAAGACACAAAAAGAATCATGGGTGCGTTGCCAACTCAATGCAGAGGTGAAATTATTGCTTTAATTTTCCCATTATTGGGACCGTGGGACCGTAAGTCCCTCGTAGCTCCTGATACAGGTTATTTAGAATTAGAACACTCAACAGATAGTCCTGACCCCACACTAAGATCGAGTCTTGTGTCATGGGTATCAGGAACTACGAGAGACTTTCGGTCTCACAACACCCAGACCCGAAACAAATATCTGTAGGCCATACAAACATTTGTCACGGTGCGGGAATCGAACCCGTGGCCTCTCGCTTCACAGCCGGCTACTCGCCCGCCGCGCCACGGAGGCTGTCATAGGCTAAACCTAGTGTGGGGTTTGAACTTAGGACTATTAGTATGACTGTTGGGTGTATTTATTTCTTAATATTTATTACAGAATCCATAACTCCAAAACCGATTATTCCAGCGGTAAAACCTAAGACTGTTAGTGAATTGGAAAGTGTTCTTAAGAAGAAAGGATTAGGTGTGTATATCACTCTTTACTCAAGATTATTCTTCGCTCTTAAGAGTGTAAAGAAATTTAAATAGTCAACTGGCATTTAAAACAGCGCCAGAGTTACTTGTCAGTTCTCTGGCGAAACGGCCTTCTGAACTGGCGGCAGAGGGACTTTGACGGAATCTAAATGATGTAGTAACATTTCATGGACTCAATAAATGTTCTGATCTGATTCGTCTGTCCTTTTTTGGTTTGATAAATAAACTTCCTTTCTTTCTATTTAAATTCCAGGGTCTAATGGGCCATCAGTGTTCCCCAGACCGCCAGGACCTCGGCCAATACCGAATCTACCAGTACCAAGTACGTTATACCGTAAGATGGGGTGAATGGGGATAACCTTACTCTTGACGGACCTGGCGAGTAGCCAGCTGTGAAGCGAGAGGCGGCGGGTTCGATTCCCACACCCAGACAATTTGTGTGGCCCACAATAATATTGTTTCGGGTCTAGGGCTGCGATCTATAGACCGAACTTCGACTAATTCTGATTCAAAGAAACGAACTCAGTGAAGATTTGGAATTTTTAAATCGAACTTTGACTTAGTCCGAGTCATTTTTACAAGAAAAAAGCAATAGTCTGTCTCTCAGTCTGTTTCTTCTAAAAATTGTCTCGGATAGATCTCAGCCTAAGAGTTGAGAGAGCGAAAGTCTCTCGTGGTCCCTGATACTCATGGGGCCACCACACAATAGTCGTGTCTTATTCTCTATGGGCTTAGAAGTACGGATGTGCCTGTTGGGTGTTATTTATTATCCCACATTCACGTGGGGTCGGCTCAACACACGTTTACAAGCATGTCGCAGAAAGGATTTGGCTTATTTTTTAAGAATAGCTGCGTACCTGTCAACCAGCTTCTGAGGGATTCAGTTTTTTTTTTTATAGCAGAGATTGGCAAACGAACAGATGGGTCACCTGATGGTAAGTGATCTCCACCGCCTATAGACACCCAAGACACAAAAAGAATCATGGGTGAGTTGTCAACCTAAAAGGAGGGAAAGGAAGGGGAGGGAAGGGGATTGGGAAAGGGAGTGGGGAAATGGGCCACCGGAAATCTCACTCACCGAACGAAACGCGACAGCAAGCTGCCACTTTACGTCGGTTTTCTGTGAGACAGTGGTATCTAACCGGTCGAGCCGGCCCATTCGTGCTATAGATGTTACTGTCTACAGCGTGGCTCTACCACTTGTGAAAGTCCCATGAAAATCGTGTCAGAAACACAGTCTGACCTGGTAACCAAACCTAGGACCTTCTGGTAGCCACATACGTTGCCACTTGACCAAAATGTATTTGCAGGTTTTTAATGTCTTTTTTCGAACGACTTCGAAAATAAAAGGTCCTCAATTCGTCTGTATTGTTTATGTATTTTACGCGATATCTCCGCCAAATATGGACCGATTTGCAACATCCTTTTTATCTTCGTTAGAGCTTATTCGAATAAATTTCGACTTGGGGCTAAATCTTGACACTTGATTCGACTTCGAATTCGATTCGGTTTTATTTATTGTATTAGAATTCCACCGAAATCTAGTTAAAAAATGTGCTAACATTGCATTCGATTCGGGAACTTGTCATTTGGTATTTTTTTACGTGACATTAGTACACTTTTTGTCCCTTACTTATAAAAATATTTAAGCGCTGCTTATCTTTAACCATACGTTGTCCCTTTCATTTTTAAACAATGTAACGCAAGGGAAAAAAGTGACAGGTTATTCTAAGCAAGAGGTTAAGCAAAAATGTTTTATAAGTCAGGCCCTTTAACCCGATTTCTGTGAAATTTTAAAACAATATGCCCCTTACTTATAAAAATATTTGAGCGCTTTATACCATAGGTTGTCCCTTTCATTTTTAAACAATGTAACGCAAAGAAAAAAGTAACAGGTTATTCTTAACCATTTGCTTAGCTAAAAATGCTGTTTTAAGTAAGGCCCTAAATTAGCTTAGTGGGGAATGGTACGGACTGCCGAGACAAGTGTCGGAGGTTCAAGACCAACCACAAAATGGAGCACACACCTCTGACTTTTCTATGTTAAGTGTATTTTCATTGTGAAATATCGCTTGATATAACGGTGAAGGAAAACATCGTGAGGAAACCTGCATACCCGAAAATCTCTCGACAAGAAATTCGAAAGTATGTGAAGTGTACCAACCCGCATTAGGCCAGCGTGGTAGACTACCCCCTTATTCATAATGAAATCTTGGTCTTATCGAAAGCATAACCCTACTTTTGCCTAGTTAGGAAAATAAGACAAAAACAGAACTAATATATGCTTATCGAATACAATGTTGCTGGTTACAGAAAAAATATTATTTTTATCTCTGGCAAGCTTCAAAACAGATACGAAGTCTTAGCTATATATTTTTTATTAATTGTTTCCAAACAATTAATAAAATATATATATCAATCTTAGATGGAGTCGTAGACTTTAAAAAATTAATATCATTAAGAAAGAACATCAAACTTGAAACAGCTGATCGGAATCGGCCATGTTTTCACTATTGAACGTTGGCATTATGAATACAATTTTTATGAAACGTACTTTTGCGGTCTCTTTACGCTTGTAACATGTATAGTATAATGTATGTAATGTAACAAGTGTACTGTAATAAGTGTATGTTTGGACGATGTGTCAGGTTAAAACAAATTAAAAACCAAAGACCGGGATGTTCTCATACAATCTATATATTATTAAAATATCACCATAATTACAATTACATTACTTTTATTCTTATAAGATAAATACAGAGCGGGTCGTGAGCCTACTGGATTTGCTATCGTTCAATGCTCGAGTACATTTAATTTTGATGTTATGATAGTAAACTGTTACCACAAATTCAAATACAAAGGAAACTAAAAGGGGCGCCACCAGCCTCCGGGACAGACTGGAAATAGAATACGGAGGTACCTTCTAAAGGGTTTGCGGAGTGGAACTCGCAGCCAACTCCGAGCACAACCTCATATAAAATGGAGTGATCCACCAAACACGTGGACACCAACACGACGCGGCCACGCGCTCGGAGTCACCCACGCAGCTGGCCCTGGACCGCACCTCACCCAGGCAATGCAGTCCAGAACAAGGAGACCATCCAGAAAGGATAGTAATATCCAAGAAGGCCCCTTGAGGGAACGCGAAGGATGCCTATAGATGGATGTCCCAAGCTGCCGACCTCAGCCTTAGGACCTTCTGGTTATCAGTTGGTACCGAAGCGCTGCATGAGAGCGCTGTCGGTGTCGAACGGTCCCTGCTGCGGCCCGCCTTGAGGCACCAACGAAATCGATGCTCGCAGATCGAAGCTCTCAAGAAAAGGAACGCCCGATTGGGAGGCCGAGCTTTTTATACCTTTGCGCCAGGCAATAGACAAAACTCCATGACGCAAAACAAAAGTCCAAAACACAAATCACAATTAATAACATGATTAATCATACCGATCGACATCTAAATAACTCAATAACTCATCTGTCAATCTGACAAAACATAATGTCAAATGAACTCTTTTTTTTTTAATTACCCAAGGAACACGGGTCGTTCTGCCAACGTAGTCTTACTAATCGATAACATTTTTTTTTTTATGTTACAGTACCCCCCTCCCTAGGGAAATTTTGCTTGCAAAATTTAACGCTGGTCCTCCAGCTCTCTACAACCCAGACCACAACTCTGACCTAAAACAAGCAAAAAAAAAAAACAAATCAACGGACCGAGTTGCTGGCGACATAGCGAGATGATACGTACCAATCGGGCTATGCGTCCAGCTACTACAGGATACCGGATCTAAAACAACAACAAAAAACCTGCCGAGCGTTAGTGAGTGTATTACCATACTCACATAAAATATAACACTCAACATTACAAAACTCGTTACTACTGAGTCGCTGGCGACGCATCGAGGCGAACAGTATCAACCGGGGTGCGCGTCCAACAACTACAGAATCAACAAGAACAAAAAAAAATAATTGTATCGAGTGGTAGGTTAGCTACCACACCAATAAAAGGTGACACTCGACACAAAACAACCACCAAAATCGAACCCACGACAATGTGTCGATGGATTCCCTATGCTAACAAAAATAGTTCAGCATAATAAGGCAAATAAAAAAAAATCACGATATTGCGGCCAGTCACTTGCTTTAAAGCAGCAGAGACTGTATCGCATTACTACTCTCCAAGCCAATCCTAAGACACTATGCTAGCTATTTGCAAAAATACTACGAGCAAATGCTAACAGTCAGGTACTGACTTCCTTACAAAATGCACTGAGACATTGGCGGCGCAGCGAGATATCCACGAAAATCGGGTTGCGCGTCCAATGACCAGAGAAAAAAGAGAAGAAAGTAATTTAAACTTTCTTGAGGGGCTGGATATGCCAGGACCCCATACTTTTACCAGTTGCAACACTCTCCAACTCATAAATTAAGGGGGAGTGTTTAGAAACAACTCTACAGTCTTCATAACGAGGTGCTAATTTCGCCATGAAGAATCTACCCGTATCTGTCACGGGGAAAGGTTTCTTCCAAACAATATCACCCACCCGATGTTCGGCAGTACTCCGACCTTTACTGTAGTTTCTGGAACTTCGAACGTGAGCTCTTCCCAAAGCAAATTCACCCTTTGTAAAAGTCTCACTCCGGCCAGAAGGTGGTTTCTGCGACTGCTTGTTTACAGAACACTGGTCACATCCCTTGACAAATTCCAACACATCTCGATACATGCCAGGCCAAAAGTA
This sequence comes from Clanis bilineata, assembly GCA_036417725.1. Taxonomy (NCBI): domain Eukaryota; kingdom Metazoa; phylum Arthropoda; class Insecta; order Lepidoptera; family Sphingidae; genus Clanis; species Clanis bilineata. Next base: position 4,470,802 of record CM071165.1, read on the forward strand.
GTGTAAAGATAGTCGTTGATACGTTTTATAAGAACCCAAATGCGACAGTTCACCACGGTGACAAGAACTCACTAAGTCTGGGCGTTGGTCAGAAGGGATAACTTCTTTCCAAACAAAACGACTAGAACAACGAAACTTACTTTTGGAATATCGAAAGAGTTTACCATCAACAATAGAATAATTCGGACAAGAGGTGGGAAGATTCTTACATTTTTGAAAAATGTTGTTGTACCAATCGCTTTTTTCGGTTTCTAAAACTAGGACAGGGCGCGATAACGCGTCTGGCGAAACATTTACAGAGTCTTTACGATTAGGTACAACAATAGATTTAATCTGAGGTGGATCAGGAGTAAGTCCACATTGTCCTGAATTTGAAGGTAAACGCACTTCCGAGACGTTAACTGCACTATCCTTCGGAGAGTCTGCTGAAAAATTCTCAAATAATTGAGAAGCTATATTAAAAGCTTTCCAAAAATCAACTCCCAAAATAAGAGGTGTAGTAACGTCTGGTATGGCATAAAAAGTAACAACACGAGTCAAGTTCCAAACCTTGACCGGTAAAGTAAAACAACCAAGAACCTTAGCTTGGGAATTAGTAGCAGTAGTAATGTGCGTAAAATCAGCACAAGGGTTAAGAGAACAACCCAAAGACAAAAATAAGTCAATTAATTCTGAACCCAAAATAGATATAGATGAACCAGAATCCAACAAACCATTAAATACCCTATCCTGGATTTCTACCGATAGATGAGGACGCTCATCTCTATAACCTTTATGATGCGGTACCGATGAAATACACGGAGAGACAAAAGCATTAGGCTTACTAACATCCGTAGTACACTTAGCTGCATTGTTAGTATTCTCAGAGATACTACAATGAGGACGATTAGATCTTTTATGTTGGTACCGGTCATTAAGTTTTTTCGGCTTTTTAGAGATCTTTTTGGGATCTGAACCCGCGACGGAGCAATCTGGACAAGTGCGAACTGTGAAATCCTTCTTGCCACAGCGGAAGCAAACTTTTTCTCTAGAGGGGCAATCCCTCAGACTGTGCGTGTTGACCCTACAACGCGGACAAGGGTTCGCAAAACTAGCTACTTCCACTCGGGGTTTCGAACTCCCTGTGTAACATAAGTCCTTTGCTAATAAACAGGATGAGGGTTTCGGAGGTTCTACAAAAGAATCGGAACGTTGCCAACTAGCTTCCAAACAACGACAAAGTTTTTTAAGCGTGGGCAAGTCCTCAATTGTGTGGAGAGCCAACGGAACAGAGTACTTGGGTCTGATGCCATTAAAAATTATGTCAAATCTTTCGTCCTCAGGAAGTGGAGTGCTAAGTCGCCCGAAATAACTTTGCATGACGCTTATGTAGGTGGAAATTCTCTCCGTACGACCCTGGGTACGATTGCGAATCTCCTTCAGCAAACGACGATCAAAATCGTAAGGCAAAAATTCATCAATCAAGGCCTGCTTCAATTCTTCCCAAGAAAAAATACTATCCTTAATTCCTCTGTACCACGTTAAAGCTTCACCATCAAATAACTCAACCGCAGAAGCGAAACGGTTAGCGACTGAAATGGTACGAGCATCACAAAGCTCCTCAAGACGTTGCAGAAAAACTTTAATACACGATTTGCCATCATATTTTAAATTCAGAGAACTCACCATCTGACTCTTATGTCTCACCATTGAAGCCTCAGGAACTGGTGCACACGCCTCAGCACTCTTAGACTGGGCAGGACCTGCCTGAAATCCAGCAACCATGGTGTCAAGTGAGGATAAGATTTTATTAAGCCTTAAGGTACAATCCCTATATGTGGCAACCTCAGAATCTATAGGTACAATACGTGACAAACGGTGGTATAAATGATGTGACAACGCTTGGGCACGGTTTAAAAATTTTAAAGTTAATGAACGCTTAGGTTCAAAAATTGAACGAGATAGCTCTTCCAGTTTCCCATTTACAATCTTTAATTCCTCCTTAATATCACCCTCAAATGTATCAATAGAACATGGAGGTAACTCCTTAACTAATTGCCTAATTTGAAGTCTTAAACTTTTAACATCAGTGGCCGGGGCAACATCCCGAACCATGACTTCATACTGCAATTCATCCTTAAGTAAAAGATTAAAACAAATAGGACGTTCCTCCAACATGTTGATACAATTGATTTGAAATATGTTACACAATAAACAATACAAGCTCAAATAAAATAATTAAATTGAAATTTAAAATTATTTTTTAAGTTGAGGGTAGTTATAAAAAATTCTGGTACAAAATTTCTAAGTTGAAAATTATTAATTTAAATTTGCATTATAACAATTAAAATTTAATTTTATTAATACAAATCAATATTATTTTTAGATTCAGAATAGCACAAAACAATTTCATACAATATTCAAGGACAATACACAATTATTCACAACCTGTGTAAAATGGTTGTGAATGATGTTATTTCACTTTTAAATACATTAACATGTGGTATAACAAATTATTATAGTTACAAAATCATAAACATCAGTAAACGAGCAATGAACTATTCACCATAGCGGAATGACATGGCAAATGCTTCCAGTATTAAAAAGAAAGAAAGAAAGCCAGCCCCTAAGTTGGGTAGCCACTGTAACATGTATAGTATAATGTATGTAATGTAACAAGTGTACTGTAATAAGTGTATGTTTGGACGATGTGTCAGGTTAAAACAAATTAAAAACCAAAGACCGGGATGTTCTCATACAATCTATATATTATTAAAATATCACCATAATTACAATTACATTACTTTTATTCTTATAAGATAAATACAGAGCGGGTCGTGAGCCTACTGGATTTGCTATCGTTCAATGCTCGAGTACATTTAATTTTGATGTTATGATAGTAAACTGTTACCACAAATTCAAATACAAAGGAAACTAAAAGGGGCGCCACCAGCCTCCGGGACAGACTGGAAATAGAATACGGAGGTACCTTCTAAAGGGTTTGCGGAGTGGAACTCGCAGCCAACTCCGAGCACAACCTCATATAAAATGGAGTGATCCACCAAACACGTGGACACCAACACGACGCGGCCACGCGCTCGGAGTCACCCACGCAGCTGGCCCTGGACCGCACCTCACCCAGGCAATGCAGTCCAGAACAAGGAGACCATCCAGAAAGGATAGTAATATCCAAGAAGGCCCCTTGAGGGAACGCGAAGGATGCCTATAGATGGATGTCCCAAGCTGCCGACCTCAGCCTTAGGACCTTCTGGTTATCAGTTGGTACCGAAGCGCTGCATGAGAGCGCTGTCGGTGTCGAACGGTCCCTGCTGCGGCCCGCCTTGAGGCACCAACGAAATCGATGCTCGCAGATCGAAGCTCTCAAGAAAAGGAACGCCCGATTGGGAGGCCGAGCTTTTTATACCTTTGCGCCAGGCAATAGACAAAACTCCATGACGCAAAACAAAAGTCCAAAACACAAATCACAATTAATAACATGATTAATCATACCGATCGACATCTAAATAACTCAATAACTCATCTGTCAATCTAACAAAACATAATGTCAAATGAACTCTTTTTTTTTAATTACCCAAGGAACACGGGTCGTTCTGCCAACGTAGTCTTACTAATCGATAACATTTTTTTTTTTATGTTACACGCTCTACTAAGTTATTATGAATAAGGGGGTAAGGCCTAACCCCTCTCATTAGTAGAGGAGGCCCGTGCCCAGCAGTGGGACAGTAATATTCAGGGCTAATATTATAAATTTAACTGAATCGAATTACTAACTGAAGCTGATAAAGTTTTTAAACTTGTGATTATTCAGGTAGGTTTTTTTAAATTTTCTGTTTTTTTAGGTTCAAGCGAAGTTACTTCTACTGCTATACCTCGTCCTAAAGGAGCTCTGCCTAAGCCTTTATTGGCATCACGACCAGGTAATATAATAAACCTAATATTATAAACGTGATAGGGGGCGAGCCTAGCGCCATCATCATCATTATCATCATAAACAGCCATAGGACGTCCACTGCTGGACATAGGCCTCCCCCAAAGATTTCCACATTGACCTGTTGGAAGCGGTCTGTATCCAGCGACTTCCTGCCTATAGCCATATCAGGCACAAATTCCAGACTTCGGGCTGATGTGGAAAAATCCAATATTAATTTCCGGGCTGATATGGAAAAATCCTATATTAATTTCCGGGCTGATATGGAAAAATCCAATATCATTATCACTTTGCCCGACCCGGGGATCGAACCCGAGACCTCAGGACTGTAGCCTTACGAAAATACAACCACGCCACTGAAGCAGGACGGAACTAAGCTCGGCGAAATGTGGGTGTTCTAGTTTCTAGTACGCTGGTGCCTCTGCCTACCCCTTCGGGGATACAGGCGTGATATGTTATCACTACATAGTATAAAGCAAAGTCGCTTCCCGCTGTCTGTCTGTCCCTATGTATGCTTAGATTTTAAAAACTACGCAAAAGATTTTAATGTGTTTTTTTTAATACATAGTGTTTTAAAGACTGCCTCGGTGGCGTGGTGGTATTTCGGTACGAATACGGTTCTGAGGTCTCGGGTTCGATCCCCGGGTCGGGCAAAGTGATATTGGATTTTTCCATATCAGCCCGGAGTCTGGAATTTGTGCCCGATATGACGATAGGCTCGCCCCCTATCATATCTGGGACGCAACTAAGCTCGGCGAAATGTGGGTGTTCTAGTTCGCTAGTGCGCCTCTGCCTACCCCTTCGGGGACACAGGCGTGAGCTTATGTGTATATGTGATGTGTGATTCAAAAGGAAGGTTTATATGTTTAATACATGCATGAATTCATCCCCTAAAGGGATGTAATGGGGGATGAATTAAGACTCTCACGCAGGCGTGGCCGCGGGCAAAAGGCTATAATATTCAGTTGTTGCGCCTGCGCATTAAAATGGCGAAGAAGAATAAACAAGATTTTGTTTCACACTCAACTAACAAAATTAGCACTTTAAAGCTTAAACTATGGAACTTATTAGCAACTCATCATTTAACTTATTCGCGAATATTTAATAATTGATGACGTAAAAGGATCTTTCATGCATAGACAATAAATTACATACACAGTGTTAATTGCCGGATATTCTATAGGATGACTTTTAACCTTCATGGTCATGGTTAGATAATAGCACTAATGCAAAGACTTCTATGTATTTACTAGACAAGCTGTTTCGAAGAAAAATTGTGGCACATGACGGCGAGTGTTTGACGTTTCACAGCTTAGAAAAAGAGCAGTAGCCCGAGCACGAAAAACAAATGTAAATGTATTCGAGTTCGCTGCGCACTGATGACGTTTGGTTAATATTCCATACAAATTTCATAGACGCGCATCGAGTTCGAATACATTTACGGTTGTCAGAAATTTTCCTGCTCAGGCCGCAGATTTCTATAGTGAGTTGAGGTCGATTAACAGAGACTTAGTGCGCACATTCTATGTACCGAACAGCCAGTCTAGTAGTATACATAAAGGTCTTTTCACTAATCCGCGAAAATGTTTTTTTTTGTGTTTTTAGGGTTCTATCTGTCTGTCTGTCTGACTGCGGTTTAGCTCAGTTGGCTCAGTGATTATTAGTAGCTATGAGCTTAGTTCCGTCCTGCCTCGGTGTATTTCAGTATGACTACCGACCTGAGGTCTCGGGTTCGATCCCCGGGTCGGGCAAAGTGATATTGGATTGTTCCATATCAGCCCGGGGTCTGGAATTTGTGCCCGAGGCTCGGCCCCTATCACATCTGGGACGGAACTAAGCTCAGTGAATCTTTGATGAAATCCCTTCGGAGATAATATAGGCGTGAGACTATATATGCTTAAGGTTTTTTGTTGTTTTTAGGACCATCTAAGCCGACACCGCCTGCGACCTTTGTGAAACCAACACCACCGACCCCAACGAAGCCATTTGGGCAATTTCAACGTAAGTTCTATTAGGATTTAGGGCAAATGGCGACCACTGTAGACATGGTGCTAAAACCTGCCATCGTGACCCACACTCCGCGTGTGGTTCGCGTTCCAGGATCAGCCAGTGTACTTCCGGTTCTCTCGAGGCTTGCGGCGTGACTTGATAGTTGGTTGAGACGGGTATGGGGGTATCCCTGTATCTGCATCGGTCAGTCGCCTGTCTTGTCACAAGCCCCTCGATTTGCTTCTTCCCTCTTCGGATTCGGAGTGTGAAGAAGCATAGGCCGGCATGATTCTGGTGACCACTGATAAACACAGTGTTTGTCAGTGGTCGCTAGTTTTTTTGGACTGCACTACGCTTACCATCAGGTCCAGTGTAGTCACTTTGCCGTGTGCGAATAAAAAAAAACTTTTAGTCAATAAACAGAGCCATATTCGACCAAGATTTAAATAATAAAAAAATAGACTGCCTCGGTGGCGTGGTGGTATTTCGGTACGACTACGGTTCTGAGGTCTCGGGTTCGATCCCCGGGTCGGTCAAAGTGATATTGGATTTTTCCATATCAGCTCGGAGTCTGGAATTTGTGCCCGATATGGCGATAGGCTCGCCCCCTATCACATCTGGGACGGAGCTAAGCTCGGCGAAATGTGGGTGTTCTAGTTCGCTAGTGCGCCTCTGCCTACCCCTTCGGGGATACAGGCGTGAGCTTATGTTATGTTATTTAAATAATAAGAATTAAGTTGATGTACAAATTTTGATTTAATAATAGTGCAATCTCTTGACAATCTCTTACTTAATCTGTACCTAACTTGCTCTATATTGTAGCTTTAAATGTTGTATACACCTGTAAAGGCATTTCACATTGTCTGGTTTCCCTTATATCTAAATTATATATAAGAATTGTGTTGTGATGTGTCGTTGGTGTAACATAACATAACATAAGCTCACGCCTGTATCCCCGAAGGTGTAGGCAGAGGCGCACTAGCGAACTAGAACACCCACATTTCGCCGAGCTTAGTTCCGTCCCAGATGTGATAGAGGGCGAGCCTATCGCCATATCGGGCACAAATTCCAGACTCCGGGCTGATATGGAAAAATCCAATATCACTTTGCCCGACCCGGGGATCGAACCCGAGACCTCAGAACCGTAGTCGTACCGAAATACCACCACGCCACCGAGGCAGTCACAGTTATGTCACAGAGTGGTGTAACATAAATAGTAAATAAATAAATCCTAGTCTACTCCCCTCCATGTAATCTGAGGATTAAATACAGCAACTTCCTACTCTTGAGCAGGTCTAAAATTGGACCCAAAGCGTGCATATCCAACTTGTTTCGTCACTTTTTGAGAGGTAGAGCCACGCTGTAGAATTACGTCTACAGGGGGGTTACCACCACCTTTTATAGCAGTATTATTATAATTTTACTTGTACCGATTCCCATACAAAAGAAACGAAGAACGATTATAATAATACTGCTATAAGAGGTGGTGGTAACCCCGGAGCACGAATGTGACTCGGTTTGTCACCACTGTCTCACTGAAAAACGACGTAAAGCTCAAGCTCGCTGTTGCGTTTCGTCTAGTGAGATTTGCAGTGGTCCAATTTACCCCCTCCCTTCCTAATCCCTATTCCCGTCCTTTTAGGTTGACAAACGATATTTCTTTTTGTCCCATAGACATATGGGCGGTGGAAATCACTTACCATCAGGTGACTCATCTGCTCGTTTGCCAGTCTCTACCACAAAACACGTTGCCGCTTACTTTAATCTTTCTTTCTTTTTCCTGTCCTATCCCAGCTATATTGCAGAAATGATTTGGCTTAGTTTTACGACCGGACGCCTGCCTGACGTCAACCCTCCTTTGGGGGATTAAGTATATTAATCATTGATTATTTTTCAACAGTGTCCCCACCAGCCGTTACTCCCAAACCGATGCCGCCTGCACCACTAGATGGTAAGATGACCATATTGATTGATTCATGTACTACATTAAAAAAAAACAGATATGAATAATAGTATAAAGCAGCAATAGCTCAGTTGGTAGTGGTACGGTCTGAGACGATTGTTGAAGGGATTTTGTCGGGAAGTCTGGCAGGGTGGGCGTCGCTTGTTAAAATTATTTCATATTATTCTCTAGAGCTGTGTTTGTTGGTTTTAACTGGTGTGGTTTAATAAATCAAACTTCAGTGAAGATGGACAGTATAATGTGGATACTTTTTAACCGGTGATCTTCGATGAGTTTTGCTTGGTGCGCTGGTTGGCTTTGTTAGGTCGATTTGCCGAGTGAAAGTCATCTGAAGGCCATCGCACTGGAAGGAATTACCGCCATAATCCCAGCAGGGCCTTGAGATTATTCACATCTGGGTATCATGGTCATTGTAAATAATATAATAAATAATAAATAAATAATAAATAACACCCAACAGTCACATACATAGTCCTGACCCCACACTAAGATCGAGTCTTGTGTCGTGGGTATAAGGAACTACGAGAGACTTTCGGTCTCACAACACCCAGACCCGAAACAAATATCTGTAGGCCATACAAGCATTTGTCTCGGTGCGGGGATCGAACCCGCGGCCTCTCGCTTCACAGCCGGCTACTCGCCCGCCGCGCCACGGAGGCTGTCAAAACATAATTGCTCAATTTACTTTGACATTGGCTAAATCATCGTATATGCGTGGATGCCATTATTTTTTAAAGATAATTTAGATAATTTATCAAAATTACATAGCTAAAACTTTTCCAGCGCCCGTACCACCTCCAATTTCAACGTTACCCAGACATGGACCCCCAAAATCTGTTGAAGGTAAGTTATTATTATTTTTTTATAGCAGTAACTGGCAAACGAGCAGCAGGTCGATTTTCTAAGGTTTCATTTCTAAAAACAATGTTGCAGCATCGTTGCGGCAACGATGTTTTCATTTTTGTAATCAGCAAGGTACAAAGCGCACGCACTAGCGCTATGCGTAATGACGGCGCTTATGCGAACTAGCTCTCTCGAGCGAGGCGTTTGACATAAATGTATGGAAAATGTTATTATCTAAGAGCAAATAACGTTGAACGCTCCGTCGATCTCAACAATGTGCGCTGCGGGAGCGTGGCGTCGATCGCAACGTTGTGGCGTTTCTTAGAGAATCGACCTGCTGGTGGGTCACCTGATGGTAAGTGATCTGTAGCCCGAGCACGAAAAACTAATGTAAATGTAAATGTATTCGAGTTCGCTGCGCACTGATGACGTTTGGTTAATATTTCATACAAATTTCATAGACGCGCATCGAGTTCGAACACATTTACGATTGTCAGAAATTTTCCTGCTCAGGCCGCTGGTTATATTTCGATATGGCTATCGGCCTGAGGTCTCGGGTTCGATCCCCGTTCGGCAAAGTGATATTGTATTTTCCAATATCAGCCCGGAGTCTGGAATTTGTGCCCGATATTGCGATAGGCTCGCCCTCTATCACATCTGGGACGGAACTAAGCTCGGCGAAATGTGGGTGTTCTAGTTCGCTAGTGCGCCTCTGCCTACCCCTTCGGGGATACAGGCGTGAGCTTATGTATGTATGTATGTATGTACTAATAATAAAAACATTTCAGAACAAGAAGAAATCTACGACACTCAGTGGGATGACGACTGGACGTATGAACCGTTACAAGAGTACAATATTTATAGCATGTAACCTAATATGACAATATATGTACATAGTTGATACCACCGAATTCGCAAATAAAAATCCCTACATTAAAGTGAGATAAGGGCAGGTAGAAAAAAATGTGTTTTGAACGATTTTACCTAAATTCCGAAAGTCTCCGTTTTCATACGTGTCCTGGGGAGTTACCACCACCTCTTATAGCAGTATTATTATAATCTTACTTGTACCGATTCCCATACAAAACAAACGAAGAACTATTATAATAATACTGCTATAGGGGCGGTGGTAACCCTGCTGTATAAATATAATAATGACTAAGAACTAGTTAATAAAAAAGCACATAGAAATAACTTCGTTTTAATATTTACAGTGAATTTATGCAATTAAATACTATACAAAAATGTTTTATATTATTTTTTTATAAAAAGTGCAGCGGACGTCCTATGGCTGATGATGATGAAAAGTTAAATTAAACCTTTCGTAAGTAGGTACAAAATAACATAAACATAACATAAGCTCACGCCTGTATCCCCGAAGGGGTAGGCTGAGGCGCACTAGCGAACTAGAACACCTACATTTCGCCGAGCTTAGTTCAGTCCCAGATGTGATAGGGGGCGAGCCTATCGCCATATCGGGCACAAACTCCAGACTCCGGGCTGATATGGAAAAATCCAATATCACTTTGCGCGACCCGGGGATCGAACCCGAGACCTCAGAACCGTAGTCGTACCGAAATACCACCACGCCACCGATGCAGTCTAGGTACAAAATAATATGTACAATTAAAAGGGAAAAACACCGCTTATCGGAAAAATGAACAAACTGAATCGACTGACAAAAAAACAAATCCTTTATCCTCAAAAAAAATCTTATAAAAAATAAAATACTTTTTTTACTTTTGTAATAATGTTTAAAAAAGTTTTATTTGCCCCACGGTCGGTCACATACAAGGTGATGTTTTATTCAATTATATTTGCCTAAAGTTTTTTGTTAATTACTTCATATCGTCGTCAGTAATTTTAATTTGTTTCGTATCTTGAATTATTTCATCTATTTTATGCAAGTCTTTGAGCGACATCTGTCTAGTTCCCTTCTCTAATGGTCTGGGCTGGGACGGATCTGGTTTCCAACCTAGGAAATTTATTATCTGGTAAGTGGCTGGAACGCCTCTGGAATCTTTGTCTGGGAAATCCTGGAAAATTTAAAATATCTTAGCGACGAGGTTACTCCAGCGTCGATTTTTAAATGTGTCAGTACTTTACATGCAATTGAAGAGCATAATTCCACAACATACGAAGTACTTTTAAACAAAAAGAGACTCATTTATGTGTTCAATTGTTTACGTTTTTTTTTGACATTTATAAAAAAATATTCATTTAAATATAAATTAAGAGTGTCTTAATCGTAATTACTTAGATAAGAAAGATATAATAATATAAGAAAAGATATTATATAAGAAATAAGAACATACTCAATGAAGGGCAGAAAATTAACATAGTACCTACGTTTTAGAATACAGCTCTTCAATTGTTAATTGTATTCCAACTTTATTAATCGATCACCTCTTAAAAAATAATTGAACAATCGATTATGAAAAATAATAATGAATATGAGTAATTATGAAAAATAATCGATTATCCATATCACTAGGCGAGCCTATCGCCATATAGGTTTTTGGTATTTCATCATCATCATCATCAGCCATAGGACGTCCACTGCTGAACATAGGCCTCCCCCAAAGATTTCCAGATCGTCCTGTTGGAAGCGGCCTGCATCCAGCGACTTCCTGCAACCTTTATCAGGTCGTCGGTCCACCTTGTATTGTCCTTTTTGGTATTTACCACAAACAAATTTTATTGGCTGTTTTATATTTATATAACACCCAATTTACATACATACATACTTACATAAATACATACATAATATCACGCCTGTATCCCATAGGGGTAGGCAGATACTATGGATTTCCACTTCGCCCGATTCTGACACACTACTTTCCTTTAGTTAATAAGGTAATATAAAAAGTACCCTTGACCGACGCTAATGTCTGAAGAGATTGATAAATGTAGATGAAGCGAAAGCAGTGTGTCAGAATAGAATATTTACCAAATTAATATTGCATGACATTTTCACTCACCTTCCCATACATTTCATCGTAAATAGCTGCGGCGGCGAACTGCACATCCTTACTTATCCTCAGTGGCCTATTGAAGGCCGCGTTGGCCTCTCCCATAGTCCTGACATCTTTCATCACATGCCAGGCGCTAGGATACCACACCGTTATAGAATCTACATCCACCGTTTGTAATGTAAAACCGGCGCTGTAAAAACATCAACTGTAAGGGGCCATACATTTATTAGGGAAGTCAATTTAGGGGAGGTCGACCATGTCTTATTTTTTCTTTATAGCAGTGACTGGCAAACGAGCAGATGGGTCACCTGATGGTAAGTGATCTTCACCGCCCATAGACATCCAAGATACAAAAAGAATCATGGGTGCGTTGCCAACCTAAAGGGAAGGAAGTAAGGATTGGGAAAGGGAGGGGCGTGACAGCCTCCGTGGCACAGCGGGCGAGTAGCCGGCTGTGAAGCGAGAGGCTGCGGGTTCGATTGCCGCATTACGACAAATGTTTGTGTGGCCCACAGATATTTGTTTCAAGTCTGGGTGTTGTGAGACCGAAAGTCTCTCATAGGCTCCGACACCCACGGTACAGGTTGTACCTAGTGTGGGGTCAGGACTAGGTGTGTGACTGTTGGGTGTATTTATTATTACTATAATTGGGCCACCGGAAATCTCACTCACCAATCGAAACGTGACAACGAGTTGCCACTTTACGTCGGTTTTCTGTGAGACAGTGGTATCAAACCGGTCGAGCCAGCTCATTCCTGCTGTAGACGTAATTGTCTACAGCGTGGCTCTACCACTCGTAAAAATACGCAATGTTAAGGTGATACTTTAAAAACGCGTACAATAATGGTGCGCTCGGATTATGAAAGTTTTTCCTTTAGATTCGTACGTAAAATATTTAACAGGGGTCGGCCTATTCTAATTTTTTCTTATATAAGGAGAAGGGGGTCAAAAACTAGAAAAATAGCCTTATGTAATAAATGGCGCCTAAGTTTAAAAAAAATGTCGAAAAAATATCAACCTGTACCTAGGCTTTGAAAAACCGCATTGAGTACCTATAGGTTGTAAAAAATCGAAAAAAAAAATTGCGAAAACATCATTCTTTACATATGCTTCGTAAAAAATGCAGTGAGTATAGGTTGTAGAAAAAAACATAACATAACATAAGCTCACGCCTGTATCCCCGAAGGGGTAGGCAGAGGCGCACTAGCGAACTAGGACACCCACATTTCGCCGAGCTTAGTTCCGTCCCAGATGTGATAGGGAACGAGCGTATCGCCATATCAGACACAAATTCCAGACTCCGGACTGATATGGAAAAATACAATATCACTTTGCCCGACCCGGGGATCGAACCCGAGGCCTCAGAACCGTAGTCGTACCGAAATACCACCACGCCACGGAGGCGAATAAATCACCCTTTACATATGCTTCGTAAAAAATGCACTGAGTAGGTATAGATTGTAGAAAAAAAAGGGAAAATCAAACTTGGGCTTCGAAAAAACAGCATTAAGTATAGGTTACAAAAACAAAACGAAGACATCAACATGTATTTCAGAAAATATAACACTGCCCAACAATATCAAACATTTTTATGTTCCCGGGGCATCGATATATTATTTACCTAGATGCACAGTTGACGCTCGGAAAATGGGACAGCAAAGAAGTGCTTAAGCACTCGTTTTGCATACAGTCCGACGCCGATAGAATTCTAAATTTCAAAATTCAAATTAAAGAACGCTTGCTCATTTCGTTTAAAAACCTACTTTATAACACGTGCATAGGGTTATATTTGTGTTGATTTAATTACAACTTGTGATCGTTTTCTTTGTTTTATTCCTGAGACCACTTTTTAGGAGGATTTTTGCAAAGAACTGTGCATCTAGGGTATAATATATTGATGTCTCGAGGTTATTTTAAGCCGGGTGTCACGCACTAGCTTTTTCAAAACAAAACACTAATAATCACAAGTTTAAAAACTGCCTCGGTGGCGTGGTGGTATTTCGGTACGACTAAGGTTCTGAGGTCTCGCGTTCGATCCCCGGGTCGGGCAAAGTGATATTGGATTTTTCCATATCAGCCCGGAGTCTGGAGTTTGTGCCCGATATGGCGATAGGCTCGCCCCCTATCACATTTGGGACGAAACTAAGCTCGGCGAAATGTGCGTGTACTAGTTCGCTAGTGCGCCTCTGTCTACCCCTTCGGGGACACAGGCGTGAGCTTATGTTATGTGTTGTAAAAACTTAACTGACCGACTTCCAATTTACCGATCGTGACCAAATTGGGGACCACCCTTGAAACAAGCTCTATCGAACACAAAAATAATTTTGAAGATCGGTCCACATTTGGCGGAGATATCGAGTAACATACATTAAAAAATACAGACGAATTGAGGACCTCCTTTTTGTGGAACTCGGTCGAAAACAAATACCCAAAACAACGATTTTAGCTGTCTCCTGCTCGTAGAACAATGGACCATAGATACAAAATGCATGTTTTGTGTAGGTGTTTTGTGTAATGTTTTAGTGCAGGAGACCCGGAGACCGTTTCTTACTATTTTCGACCGGCTTCCCAAAAAGGAGGAGGTCCTCAATTCGTCGGTTTTTTTATGTATGTTACTCGATATCTCCGCCGAATGTGGACCGATTTTCAAAATTCTTTTTGTGTTCGATAGAGCTTATTTCAAGGGTGGTCCCATATAAATTTGGTCATGATCGGTAAATTGGAAGTCGGTCAGTAAACTTGTGATTATATATATTCAATCATGTTGCAGAAAGGATTTGGATTAGTTTTTACGACCTGCCTGCTACCTGACAACCCCCTCTGAGAGATGAAAATTGACAATTAGTAAAAATGCCTTCATCAATATCTGTATATCTAGAGCTGATATTAAAAAGAGGGCTTAAATTTGAAATCAGCGAGGCAAATACATTCAAAATTGAGTATCAAACTTAAAGTAACAAAACCACTGTTGACCTGTGTATTGTACATTGCAAAAAGATGTTTACAGGCGACGGTAATCACTTACCATCAGCTGACGTACCTGCTTATTTGCCATATCGCTTTAAAAATAAAAATCTTTATTGATCACGTAGGCATGTAAAAAAGCACTTATGACAAGTCAACACAAGCAAATTTTGAATTAAGATTAATATAATTTACATTATATACTATACATTTGACGACAGGCAGGCAAGTATGGACATAATAACGATGGGATGGCGAAGATAGGGTGATAAGGGGAGATAGGTATAGAGTGTAAGGGAATGGGTTGTATGGGAATGGCATATGGCAGGAATGGTGGCAGGGGATTGACTGGAAATACTGGAAGCAGTTGGGATTGGTGCGTGAGGCCCTATCCTAGCTAACCTACCAGCCTTCCTCTAGCTACCTACGGATGAAGACCCAAAGATGAAAGGAAGAAAAAAACTCTGGGCTTATTTTTTTCATCAACAATTGTCACAGTTTCTTTTTCCTTTTTTTATCATTTAAACATAAACATAATTCACGCCTGTATCCCCGAAGGGGTAGGCAGAGGCGCACTAGCGAACTAGAACACCTTTGCCTACCCCTTCGGGGATACAGGCGTGAGCTTATGTTATGTTATGTTATTTATGGCATACACTCACCAAAGTGTTTACAATAAATTGATAATAAATATACCTAATTTCCCCCAGAGGGGGTTGACGTCAGGCAGCCAGTCGTAAAACTTAGCCAAATTCTTTCTGCAACATGCTTGAAAAGATGTATTGCACCGACCCCACATTAAGGTGGGATAAGGGCTGGTAGAAAGAAAGATACCTAATGTACTTAAAAAAACTGAAAAGAAAAAAGAAAATCGACACTTACGCAGTTAACAACCCCCCTATATCCCTTATCCTGGTGAAGGGGGATATATGCGGTGAAATGCCCCCACTCCTCTCAGTCTCGGCAAGTTGTAAAGACTGTCGCAGCTCTATCAACGTGTCACCACCGAATACACAAGCCATGAACACCTGAAAACACATAATAACATAACATAAGACAAGCTCACGCCTGCATCCCCGATGGGGTAGGCAGAGGCGCACTAGCCAACTAGTACACCTACATTTCACCGAACTTAGTTTCGTCCAGATGTGATATCGCCATATCGGGCACAAATTCCAGACTCCGGGCTGATATGGAAAAATCCAATATCACTTTGCCCGACCCGGGGATCGAACCCGAGACCTCAGAACCGTAGTCGTACCGAAATACCACCACGCCACCGAGGCAGTCATACATAATGTAATAATACAATATGAATAAATAATATTAGCCCTGTAATATTACTGTCCCACTGCTGGGCACGGGCCTCCTCTACTAATGAGGGGTTAGGCCTTAGTCTACCACGGTGGACTAATGCGGGTTGGTACACTTCACATACCTTCGAAATTCTTGTGGAGAAATTCTCGGGTATGCAGGTTTCTTCACTATGTTTTCCTTCACCGTTATAGCAAGCGATATTTCACAATGAAAATACACTTAACATAGAAAAGTCGTCGGTGTATGCTCCATTTTGTGGTTGGTCTCGAACCTCCGACACTTGTCTCGGCAGTCCGTACCATTCCCAACTGAGCTATCGCTGCTATACAGTATGAATATAACATTAATAATTTGAGTGGTAGAGCCACGCTGTAGACAGTTACGTCTACAGCACGAATGGGCCGGCTCAACCGGTTTGATACCACTGCTTCACAGAAAACCGACGTAAAGTGGCAGCTTGCTGTCGCGTTTCGTTCAGTGAGTGAGATATCCGGTGGCCCATTTCCCCCCCCCCTCCCTTTCCCAATCCCTTTTCCCTCCTCTTCCATTCGCTCCTTCTAGGTTGGCAACGCATCCGTAATTATTTTTGTGTGTTGGGTGTCTATGGGCGGTGGAGATCACTTACCATCAGGTGACCCATCTGCTCGTTTGCCAATCTCTGCTATAAAAAAACAAAACTAATGTCGCATTAAAAAATACAAAATGACAAGTTCTCGAATCTAATGCGACATTAGCGCACTGTTTAACTCGATTGACATTTTAAATTGTTATTTTATATATCATGTATTGTCTGGACTTTAAAAGAGGCCATAACCCTTGAGTTTGTTTCGGCATTTCTTCTCAGGGATATTCACGAAATGCCGACGCGTTTATTACTTTATCAATATCCTAAAAATCAATATTTCGTAATTGACATGTGAAAGTGGTATAAAATATCCTATTTGCAGAATAAATTATTTGAATTTGATTTCGGTGGAGTTTACTTAATAATACTTAATTTAATTCATCTGGCTTATAACGTTAATGTGGGGTCGGCGCAACACATCCTTTCAAGCTTATTGCAGAAAGGATTTGGCTTAATTTTAGCTTCCTATCACATGACAATAAGTTCGGCGAAATATCGTTGCCCTAGTTCTCTAATTTGCCTCTGCCTAGCTCTGCATGGATACAAGAGTTAATGTACTTTATTTTCGAAAATAATGTAAGTATTTTCTCTCACCCCATCAGGCTGAAGGCAC
The DNA here is from genome assembly GCA_036417725.1 of Clanis bilineata. Classification (NCBI taxonomy): domain Eukaryota; kingdom Metazoa; phylum Arthropoda; class Insecta; order Lepidoptera; family Sphingidae; genus Clanis; species Clanis bilineata. Next base: position 4,488,019 of record CM071165.1, read on the forward strand.
TTCATGACCTGGTCAAAAAGTCCTGGCAGGTCATTGACCCAGTGCAACGCTAGCGAAGACACCAGTAGATCCACACTGTTTTCTGGAAACTAGAAAAGTTAGACGTTGTTATTATTCTTCATTTATTGACAGCCTTCGTGGCTTGTCGGGCGAGTAGCCGGCTGTGAAGCGAGAGACCGCGGGTTCGATCCCCGCACCGAGACAAATGTTTGTATGGCCTACAGATATTTGTTTCGGGTCTGGGTGTTGTGAGACCGTGCGTCTCTCTAGGTTCCTGATACCCACGACACAACACTCGATCTTAGTGTGGGGTCAGGACTATGTACGTGACTGTTGGGTGTTATTTATTATTTATTTGACTTTGTTTCTACCTAATTTATTGACTTAAAATTCAACCGAAACGTAGTTAAAAAAATGCACTAATGTCACTTAATCTAAGAAAGTCACGTTAAAAATTACCAAATGACAAGTTCTCGAATCCAATGCAACATTTAGCGCACTTTTTAAATTGATTTTGGTGAAGTTTCAAGTCACAAAATGAAATTTATTCGAAGTTGAATTCGAATAGAGTGCCAAGAGTTAGGGAACTGTTGCCTTGGTCTAGTGGCAGTGTATAACCAACAACTGCTAAAAACTAAAAAAAACTACCAAACAGTACTAAGTAAGATATTGATGAAAGTAGATGAAGCGAAAATAGTATCACAGAATCGGGCGAAATGGAAATCCATAGTCTCTGCCTACCCATGGGATACATGCGTGATATTATGTATGTATAACTTCAAAGCTTCAAGGCTTCAAAATCCTTAAAGTAACTCACATCAGATACAAATATTTGTCTGACTAGCTATTTTGGACCAATTTCCAAAAAGGAGGAGGTCCTCAATTTGTCTGTATTTTTTTTTATGTATGTTACGCGATATCTCCGCCAAATGTGGACCGATTATCAAAATTCTTTTTATGTTCGATGGAGCTTATTTTAAGGGTGGTCCTATATAAATTTGGTCACAATCGGATTTGAAGTTGGTCTGTTAAGTTTTTAAACTTGTGATTATATTTAATATTATTATTTAACAGCCTCCGTGGCGCAGCGGGCGAGTAGCCGGCTGTGAAGCGAGAGGCCACGGGTTCGATACCCGCACCAAGACAAATGTTTGTATGGCCTACAGATATTTGTTTCGGGTCTGGGCGTTGTGAGACCGCACGTCTCTCATAGTTCATGATACCCACGACACAAGACTCGATCTTAGTGTGGGGTCTGCACCCCTAGTACGAGTTAATGCTTTTCGAAAACTATGATAGTAATCGTTAAAACTCCATACATTTGACTTGTAGCGCCGCTTGCGGAAACTGCAATGAACTAAATAAATGTATAGAGATTTGACGATAACTATCATAGTTTTCGAGAAGCATTAACTAGTACTAGGGGTACAGGACTATGTAGGTCCTCAATTCGTCTGTATTTTTTTTATCTTATTTTTATGTATGTTACGTGATATCTCCGCCAAATGAGGACCGATTATCAAAATTCTTTTTGTGTTCGATGGAGCTTATTTCAATGGTGGTCCCATATAAATTTGGTCACAATCGTATTTGAAGTTAATGAATTAATTAAACACTGTCGTTGGCAAAATCATCAAGCTTTGATGGAGCTTATATTTTTAAAATAAAGAAGAAGAACTCACATCAAGATTCTCTTCATCCATGACCACCTTCTCAAATTTCACATCGTCACCAACTATCGCTTTGTCAAGATGTGTCTTTGATGTGTCACAGAGGGTGACTTTCTCAACACTGTCGGGGAGGAAATGTCTTGATACATATCCCCTGCTCGCACCTGGAAATATAGGAGTGGAAATGGTCCTTATACCACCTTAAAACGTGGTTAACATAACATATTATGACCCAGGCAAATGGTGTTAGAAAAACCGCCCAACCCAGAAAATGACCTCCTGAAGCACAGCCAAAGAGATTTAATATTACTGACTATAGAGGGGCAACAAGCAATTTTCAATACAAAGAAATTGATCTCAAACTTCAATACCATCAACTATTTATTACAATGCGAGGGCGATTATTACTGTTTACACCCTAGAATCTCTTGTGAATGGTTAAGAATCACATAAGATAAGTTTATTATCTCAATATTATCTGACTGCCTTGGTGGCGTGGTTGTATTTCGGTACGACTACCGTCCTGAGGTCTCGGGGTCGATCCCCGGGTCGGGCAAAGTGATATTGGATTTTTCCATATCAGCCCGGAGTCTGGAATTTGTGCCCCATATGGCGATAGGCTCGCCCCCTATCACATCTGGGACGGAACTAAGCTCGGCGAAACGTGGGTGTACTAGTTCGCTAGTGCGCCTCTGCCTACTCCTTCAGGGATACAGGCGTGAGCTTATGTTATGTGTATTATTTCGCTGGCCGACCTGGCGCGCGTATATTTCAAATAAACTGAGCGACTTATGACCACTGGGTCATAACTTTTGGATCACAAGTTTTGTGCTGTTGTCACGTCTATTTACTGTTGAATGACATGATCACAGCCCATATAATCCTCCACTAGACAAAGGAATCGACTCTAAGGCCTTCTGACTCACTGCTGGTAATCGTGGTATGTAAATCCTAAATAGTAATTAAACCCAAATCTCTTTGCAGAATTTCTCCACAAGAATTATGAAGGTACAAGAAATCCACCAACCTGTATTAAGCCAGTGTGGTATACTAAGGCCTAACCCCTGTCACTTGGTAGTGAGAATTCCGGTAGCCCAATTCCCTCTCTGCCTTTTCCAATCCCTAACGCCCAAATGGTCAAATGCTACTCAACTTTAAAGGCTTCTTACATTGACCTTAAGTGTATGAGCATTCGTTAGTAATTCTACCCTTTTAGTTGGCAATGAACGCACCCATGTTTATTTTGTGTCTCTCGGCGGTGGAGATCACTTACCACCAGGCGACCTATCTGTTCGTTTTCCAGTCTTTGACATAATTTTTTTTTTAAATAAGTGGTAAAATGAATGGATTTATGTCAAGAACATTTTCGAAGTAACTTTAAAAACATTACCAAGTTCCACTGCGTTTTTAAACGTCCTTTTGATATCGAGAACTCTGTCCGCAGTCCTCCACCCAACCTCTTCTTTGATGAACTCAGATAGATGATAATCTTCTCTCTGCGCCGATCTTTCTCTATGCAATAGCTTCGTCTTTCTATCAAATATGTTCATACTACGGTACACAGCGCTGGCGGTCTTTTTTTTAGCTGCATTTGAACTATTTCGTATGGCTATGTTACGTAAACATAAGCTTTTAATTAATAATTTATTAGACATAAATAGTTTGGAGAAAGTATAAGGTATTGTAATTTGTGACATTATAAATGTTAAATCAAAAGTTTTGTCGCAGAGAATTAAGTTTAACACGAAATCATAATATTTTTGTGTTTACTTTGTCGTTTTCTAGGTTATGTTTTGATTTTATCAAAGTGACAGATGACAGCTGTCTTTCAACTTTCAGGCCTGTAACAATTTTGATAACCAAAATACCAAATAATATTTAAGAAAGAAGAAACTAAATTATACAAAATTAAATAGGCATAATCAAAATAATAAAGTCATGAACGTACTTAGACTAAAGACATAGATAAGACAAAAATCTACTATGTATTTTGATTACTAATTCTGATCGCACCTACAAATCCTACAATCAACTGTCAAATTGACAATTATTGTTATTTAATCAAATTCTGGAATTCTGGCTGAAGTTGTGCCAAAATTCTTCAATAAATAAGCTGTTTATCGTCAAAATAATTGTTACAACACTCAAAGTAATTTAATTATAAAACAAAGTGAGTACTGCTTGCATAATAACCTTTCATTAAAGCGTATATACGCGCTGTTTAATATCCATAACTTCTGTCCGTAGATGTGGCCAATAATAATGCAATTTTTAAGAAGCAATGCGCCGTATATTACGTTACCGGTCGCTGCGGTCGTCGGCGTAATAGGTTACAACTTGGAGAGTTTATTATCAGACAGATATACACCTTATAATAGTAAGTATAATTTATAAACTTGCCTAACAAAAATACTTAACGGATCAACATGAAAATTCTTGCCATCCAGAAAACTTAACGAACTGACTTCAAAATTTATCCGATCGTGTCCTGAGACCACCGTTGGAATAAGCTATAACGAACACAAAAATAATTTTGAAAATCGGTTCACATTCGGCGGGGATATCGCATAACATAGATTAAAAAAATACAGACAAATTGAGGATCTTTTCTTTTTTGGAAGTTGGTCGAAAAAGAAGGAATCCTCGTTATCCTTGATATCTTTGCCAAATATGGTCTGATTTTCAAAAATCTTATTGTTGATCTTATTCCAAAGGTGGTCCCATATAAATTTGGTCATGATCATCAAATACATTTTGAATTTGGTCCATAAAGTTTCAAACTTTTGAATTTTGTATGTTGAAATAAAACTATTCTTACGGATTCTATCATGATTAGGTTTTAATTATTATTCCCAATATTTTCATATATTGTTTGGGGAATAATAATTAAAACCTAATTGTGATAGAATCCGTAAGAATAGTTTTATTTCAATGTATAATATTCGCCTAAACTTAAGAAATCAATTTTGTATGTATTGGATTGTCGGGCTCCCTCATCTGGAGTCAGTCAAAAATGACATTATTGCTCATTGCTTTTCAGAACCAGTGCAAGATCAAAGATTGGATCGACTAACAGAAGAAGAAATGCTTAATGATCCAACAAATGTACAAAAGTTAAAATATAAAGAGAATGTACTTGGAAAGAATCTGTCGCCATCATTACAGAAGCAATAGTGATGTGAACCTAGAAGTTAACAATATACTTGTCACAGGGCTCAACAACATATTAAACCGAGTGGTGCTGACATAACAAAATTAAATGATACCAGATATACCTTACAATGTTGCAAAGCTTTGTACTGAAAATCAGTTGAATACTGATTTCTTAAGTTTACGCGAATATTATACATTGAAATAAAACTATTTTTTCAGATTCTATCACGATTAGGTTTTAATTATTATTCCTGGTGTTTCGACACCTCAGTCTGACCTGTGACAACGAAGACTGCAAAGCCTTCGAAACGTTGGGAATAATAATTAAAACCTAATTGTGATAGAATCCGTAAAAATAGTTTTATTTCATCAGTTGAATAGGTGAAATCGTTTAGCCACAGCCTTGATTTTTTGTTTTTTTAAATTTTTGCACATGATGTACGTTCAGGGCGGCCTAAAACAGCTGATATAGTGGTCAAAGACTTTGTCGATAACATACATATTCATTCATGGCCTTGTTGTACTACATGCGAGGACCACGCGCCGCATACCTACTGAAGTTTACCTACATGTACATTTTCGCGCATTATACTGGTTTCACACAGTATAAATAGTGTGACATTTCTAACTGAACTTTTGCTATTTATTTTGTTCTAAAAATGTAATACACAGGCTGATTCTGGAACATGAACCACACAAGGAGTGTGAGTCACTATGGCAGGTTTTAACACCATGGGCCTTATTTATAAAAACAGTTTAGCTGAGCAAATGGTTACGAATAGCCTGTCGCTTTTTTCCTTGTGTCATATTGTTTGAAAATAAAAGGGACAGATTAATTTTTACCATTTGCTCAGTTAAACTGTTTTTTTGTATGAATACACCCAACAGTCACACACATAGTCCTGACCTCACACTAGGTGTAACTTGAATTGTGGGTGTCGGAGACTACGAGTGACTTTCGGCCTCACAACACCCAAACCCGAAACAAATATCTGTAGGCCACACAGACATTTATCTCGGTGCGGGAATCGAACCCACGACCGCACGTTTCACAGCCGGCTACTCTCCCGATGCGCCACGGAGGCTGTAAAATTTTATAAGTAAGGCCCCATGTGTACAGTGGTCGCCATCTGGGTGGATATGCCTATCCTACCACCAGCAAATGGATAATCCAGCCCAAACTTCAAATCAGATTAATAAGATTACTAGTCACTTATCCACATTTTTTTAACTTGCTCATATCTATTTGTATTATAATAGGCAAGGGGCTATCTATATCTATCTACTATTTTGGTCAAAAATCCATAAGTTATATTTGTATTATATAGTTTACTATTAAACAAATTGTATTATTGATATGAAATGTAGAATAAACTAGATAGTGACTGTTATATAGTTGTAAATATTTGTTGAATTATATTTTTATTCATGGATTTTATTTTATACATTTCGTGGTAGTTTATAACATAGCTGACTCGCGCAACTTCGTCTGCGTAAGAGAGAGAGAGGGTTGAAAGAGTGAGTCGTAGGCACCTAGAGGTATAATCCAATAATTCTAAAGTAGGTAATGGGATGATTTACTTCGGTCCGGTTTCGTCAGTCACCCAGTCAGTCACCCCGTCAGTCACCCCGTCGGTCACCCAGTCTGTCACCCCGTCAGTCACCCCATAAATCACCCCGTCAGTCACCCCATCAATCACCCCGTCAGTCACCGTCAGTCCTATTGGTCATAGCGTGATGTTATATAGCCTATATTCCTCGACAAATGGGCTATCCAACACAAAACTAATTTTTCAATTCGAACCAGTAGTTCCTGAGATAAGCGCGTTCAATCAAACAAACAAACAAGTTGTTCAGAGTGAAGAAGCATTTATGCAGGCATAATTTTTGTGACCTTCGGTATGACTACGGTCCTGAGGTCTCGGGTTCAATCCCCGAGTCGGGCAAAGTGATATTGGATTTTTCCATATCAGCCCGGAGTCTGGAATTTGTGCCCGATATGGCGATAGGCTCGCCCCCTTTCACATCTGGGACGGAACTAAGCTCGGCGAAATGTGGGTGTTCTAGTTCGCTAGTGCACCTCTGCCTACCCCTTCGGGGATACAGGCATGAGCTTATGTTATGTTATGTTATGTATAAACTCCTTGATTGTTGACGATGCAATATTTTTGGACTGCACTGCATTTATATTTTAATTTTGGGGTTCCATTTGGCCCTATCCCACCTTTATATGGGGTCGACGCAACAGACTTTCAAGCATGTTGCAGAAAGGATTTAGCTTAGTTTTACGACTGCCTACCTGACGTTAATCCACTTCTGGTGAAGACCCCGTCCTAGGCAAATAGTGACAGAAAAACACCATCCGGGAATTGAACCCAAGACATCGCGGTTCACAGCCAGGTGAGTTAAATAATAAACACAAAAACCTTACATAAATACTTTATTATCTATGCGAGAATAAACAATGTACCATAGATACAAAGGAACCAAAAAAATATTTACAACTTAATTCCAATTTAACAATACAAATTATTAATTATGATCAAAGACTTCTATGTATACTACTAGACTGGCTATTCGGTATAAAGTGCGCACTAAGTCTCTGTTAATCGACGTCAACTCACTATAGAAATCTGTAGCCCGAGCACGAAAAACTAATGTAAATGTATTCGAGTTCGCTGCGCACTGATGACGTTTGGTTAATATTTCATACAAATTTCATAGACGCGCATCGAGTTCGAATACATTTACGGTTGTCAGTAATTTTCCTGCTCAGGCCGCTGCTCTTTTCCTTAGCCGTGAAACGTCAAACACTCATTGTCATGTGCCACAATTTTTCTTCGAAACAGCTTGTCTAGTAAATACATAGAAGTCTTTGATTATTATAAGGGTGCTTTAAATTCATCTTTACATTATAAAACAAAATCGCTTCCCGCTGTCTGTCTGTCCTTATGTATGCTTAGATCTTTAAAACTACTGTCTGTCTGTCCTTATGTATGCTTAGATCTTTTAAACTGTTTTTTTAATAGAGTGATTCAAGAGGAAGGTTTATATGTATAATAACATAACATAACATAAGCTCACGCCTGTATCCCCGAAGGGGTAGGCAGAGGTGCACTAGCAAACTAGAACACCCACATATATATGTACAATACATGCATACATTCATCCCCTAAAGCAGTCTTCGCCCCCTTGTGGGCACTGTATGCCTAAAGGGGGGCGATAAGAGACCTAAAAAAAAGATCTCCGTTGGTATTGCTCACATAGTCGAGAATAACTTTAGTACGAGAACTTCTCCTTTTTGGAAGTCGGTCAAAAAACAGTATAAAGAGAGCTAAATGTGAATATTGAATTAACTATCCGTGCTCTATAATTTTCCTCAAATATCTATACAATTGCCTAATTAGTGATATAAACTTTGATAAAAATTTCTAATAATATATTACGCATTCATAATTTATGATTTCTAACGCTTTTCAAATTAGTTTAGGAAATTTAATTGATAATTTAAAAATTATGATTGTCTCTTCTATTACTGTATTGTAGTATTTTTTCTGTTTTATTGTCCCCCTGTTCTATATAGGGGCAAATGACCCCCACCCGCCGCCTAAATCCATACCTGTACAACGTACAGCCATATTCTTGACATTGAATTTACCTCCATAACTCGGCGGACGAGTAAATAGTCGGTTACGAAACGAGAGGCTGTGGGTTCGATTCCCGCACCGAGACAAATGTTTGTGCGATCCACAGATATTTTTCGACTGTTGTAGAACCGTATGTCCCTCGTAATAGATATCCACGCTACAGGTTAATTTGGTTTTAGGATGATGTGTGTGACTGTTGGGTGCATCAATTTTATATCTGATTTCTCCCTACAATTCTATTTTCTATTCAAAACTGACTGGTTCTTGCATAACAAACTTTTCAATTTCCATCAAATTGCAATAAATGTTGTACGGCGTCGCACTAGACATTAAATATTTTCTAACAATTTCCAAATCCTCTAGCGCTCTCAACTTTTTAACCCTCAACTCTGTGTCATTAGTCCCTGGCTTCTCTGTGGCCAGTGGCAGAATGTCTTCCTTCTCTCTCTCCGTAGTTGCCGGATCAACAACTCTATGATTACCACCAAATACGGAGCCATTTGTACCTTGTCCCGTCAACAGTTCCTCATCGACTGTCAGAAACATGTCAAGATTTGGCAAGTCAGCGTAATAAGACTCCACGTCGTAGTCTTTTAGCATGGTGCATAGCATTTGTTCATCATTATCGGTCACTTTTGGCACTATATGTAATTGTTGCTGTACTGGCTGTACATCATAGCCTGTGCTTATAAAACTGTTTGTTATAATTTCACTTGGTGTCCTGATCCATGCTTTATCAAGCATGTATAACGCCTCTAAACATGTGATATTCCTGTCTACACCTCTCACCACATTCATAACCTTCTCTTCCAGTATTAATCTTCTGAACTCTGCCCGAAATGCTGCTGAGATGCCGTTCTTCATCGGCATCAATCCACTTGCTGCCTTCCATGGTACGAATACCAGCTTCAAATGCGACAATTGCAGCTTTGAATGTATAGTAGCTCGATCTAAGACAAGTATCGCTTTCTTATTCTGCAACTGTAACTCTCTATTCCAATATTTTACATACTCTTCAAACATTTGTGTGGTGAAATGTGCTTGGGAATGCCTTATGTACGTAACAGGTAAAGTGTCGGGATCTCTGTAGGAATGTACTAATGGATCCTCGGTACCACAGACAAGTAACTTCTTCTTGTCTGTTGCAGGTACATTCACACACATGAAAACAGCTAAACGGTCTTTTGGATAACCTTGTATAAACTTCCTCCCCGCTAGTTTTTTTATCCTACCCTTTGAGGGGTTGAAATAAAATCCAACCTCGTCACCAGTATAAATGTCATCGTCACTAATCCCCAATCTCACATCACACCATTGTTCATCAAAGAAAATTTTCTTCCATTTAGATTCTACAGAACCATTATAATCACGTTTCGTCGGGGTACCTCTGAAGCATATATTGTACCTCTTTTTGAATCTGTCTAGCCATTTCTTACTCCCATTGAAGGCTATAAACCCACATTCTTTAGCAAAAGCCTCAGCCACATCTTGCAGCATTTTCCCCGACACTTGTACACCGTTTGTTTTCTGGTTTTGGAACCATTCTAAAATCCTCGCGTCTAGGATGCTGTTCATGTATTTCAGTGTCTTTTTCCCCGCCTTTTTGTGTATCATGTACTTGTCTCGCTCTTCCCATATTTCGTTTACTGCTTCCGGTGTTAGGTTGTACATTTTGGAAATCTCGTCCACAGTTCTTCCTTTATAAAGTTTGTTGACAATGGAACATTGAGTTTGGTATGGAAGATCCTGTCTTCTAACATACTCATAATTAGATTCAGTATTATTTTCAAAATTATAATTAGTGTCATTGGATTCTACTGAACCGTTTCTTTCGTTTTTGACTTCATTCCCTGGGTTGTTGTCAGCATCTTCATCAGATACGGCTTCAACCTTGCATTCTACCATACAAGGTTTTATTTCTCTGAAACAAATAATTCTAATAACCATCATACAGACTCACGCCTTCATCCCTAGAGGGGTAGGCAAAGGTCAACCAGAGAACTAAAACACCCACATTTCGCCAAGCTAATTTCCGTCCCAGATGTGATCCTATTACCATCATGATCATCATCATCATCATCAGCCATAGGACGTCCACTGCTGAACATAGTCCTCCCCCAAGATTTCCAGATCGACCTATTGGAAGCGGCCTGCATCCAGTGACTTCCTATGACCATTATCAGGTCGTCGGTCCACCTTGTAGGTGGACGTCCTACGCTGCGCTTGCCAGTATGTGGTCTCCACTCGAGAACTTTTCTGCCCCATCGGCTATCAGTTCTACGAGCTATGCGCCCTGCCCACTGCCATTTCAACTTGCTAATCCTCTAGGCTATATGTCCTCTATCTGCTGAATTATCCAACGTAACATCTAGTTTGTGTCACCACAAAGATATTTAATATTACCAACTATAGAGGGGCAAGCTTAGTGTGGGGTCAGGACTAGGTGTGTGACTGTTGGGTGTATTTATTATTATTATTATTTATCAGTATGCCCCTGCTCATGTTATGTTTGTTCTATATAACAGACACAAAAATGATAACTCACACGCTCTGTTCGTTGCCTGATTGCTTTGGATGTGAGCTGACGTGTTTCTTTAACTGTGTTTTAGTATGAAACTTCTCATGACATATATCACATTCTGCCATCTTTTCATGGGTCATTATATGCCGAACCTGTAAAAAAAGTATAAATGAGTATCTTGAGTCTTGACTGCTAACCATGCTGTAAAAGGTATAGAACGAATGGCTCTGTCTCTTTTTACATCGTCTAAAATATAAGACAGACAACTCAAAAGGTTTTGTCCTCTATAGTTGTCTCACTAGGTTTGTGTTATGTGTATGTGAAATTAAATGATTTATCAATCTCGTAGGCCAATAAATAGCTCTTAAGACAAGTCAATACAATAAAATATAAAACAAAACAATTATATAAATCAACTTATGTATATTTTATGATAAACAATAATTAGTCAATACTTTAGTTACAGCAAATTTTTGTTTTTTACGTATATTTGGAACATATTGTCTAACCAATAATAAATTGTTTTAACTTTAAATGTATGTCTTTTCTAGAAAAATAAATGTCACTCATTGAAATAAAAGTAGTTTTTACCTTAGACAAAAGAAGATAGAGGACAGGTTAAACCACGAAAAATGAAGTATTCCTTATGTAGGCAACGAAACCAAAATGGCGACAATGTGAAAAAAAATCCCATTAAGATAATAGTTAGGCATCTTCTTCATATTCCGAAATTAGTATTATTGTAAATAAAACGCCGTATTTACAATAAAATCATTAAATATATATACGTTATTTAATTATAAATGACACGGTGACAACTCACATGTTAATAGATCGCGAAACAAAAATGGCGAAACCGGCTTCATAATAAACACATATCGTTCGTAGTTATGCCGGGTCCTCTTATTATTTCTTTAGTCATTGGTTTTTACGCGGTATTTTATCGCGATTTGTTTTGTATTTATTTTATTATTAGTCCCGAAGTTTCTAAAGCTTTACATAAAAATAAAAACAACTCTGCTAAAATCCGTAAAAACCCGTTTGGTTCAATGAATAACATTTGCATAAACCTAATAAATAATTATAAATGTCACTCACCAAATTAGCTTTGAAAGCAAACTTGACATCGCACACTGGGCACGTAAGACTCTTCTCCATGTGAACTTTACTGTGCAGTCTCAGACTGAAGGCTTTCTTGAAGTAACGTCCACACTCTTCACATTTGTGTCTGAAAAATTACATAAAACATTGAAAATTATACATAATACGTACATAAGCTCACGTCTGTATCCCCGAAGAGGTAGGCAGAGGCGCACTAGCGAACTAGAACATCCACATTGCACTGAGCTTAGTTCCATCCCAAATGTGATAGGGGAATATCAGACTCCGGGCTGATATAGAAAAATCCAATATCACTTGACCCGAGCTGGGATTGAACCCCAGACCTCAGGACTGTAGTGGTCCCAAAATACCACGCCATCGAGGCATTGAAAATAATGAAATAAAAGGTCCAAAAGGGGTTGACGTCAGGTAGGCTGGAAATCTCACTCATTGAATGAAATGCAACAGCATTTGTCACTTACATGGGTTTTCTGTCAGACAGTGGTATCAAACCAGTCAAGCTGGTCCATTCGTGTTTTTTTTATGGCAGAGACTGGCAAACACATAGATGGGTCATCTGATCGTAAGTGATATTCACCACATAGACACAAAGGGAATCATGGGTGCATTGCCAACATAAAAGGAGGATATGGAAGAGGGCAAAGGGAGGGAGGAAATGGGCCACTAGAAATCTCATTCACTGAACGAAAAGTGAGACAGTAGTCCAGATCAAACCATTAGAGCCAGCCCATTCGTACTATAGATGTTACTGTTTACAGACTGGCTCTACCACTCAAAAATAATACCTTGTCTTCACTTGATGCTCCCAAGAATGCGTTTTCAACTCTTGTGAAGATTTAAAGACAGCTTCACAAATGTAACACGGGAATTCTCTTTCTTTCTTTTTATTCTTCTCAATCTTTTCAATCTTTTTTCTTTTAGACGTTGATGGCTTTGGTTTCTGTAAAAATGATTTACATATTTATAATCAACTACATTGGTGCAATGGCAGTGTATTACAATGAAAATTATAAGTTCTGGGTTCAAGTCTAGATAGGCCAAACAATTTGAATTTGAAATTTTACACCAACATTAGTTTTCTGCAATATTTACAAACTTTTTTTACGGACCCCTCAGTGAGGGGGTTGACGTCAGGCAGGCATGTAGTCGTAAAAACTAAGCCAAATCCTTACCTCCCCTTGCGAAGGTATAGGCGTGAACTTGTTTTTATCTAGTTAATTTGTACATTTCCGACTATGTTTTGACTAATTTTAGAGACCAAAATCAAAAACATTACCATGATGTCCAAGGAACACTTACCATGCTAAAATCGAAGGCCTGGGCTTCTTTCACCTCCTCTACCTCAATAGTAACTAGCACGTTAGATAGCAGCGGTTCATTGTCGCTATCCTCGCTATTTCTATTCATTTCCGATCGTCTCTTTATTGACCACAAACTCTCATCTTCTGACGAACTCTCCGCACTTTCGGGCTCTTGTTTGATCTGGTTTAGCGCCATGGTGCTAAATTATAGGCTTCCGTTCTTCCATACATATAATCTTAACAGTTTTGTTATCAATAATTTATGTTTCACAACAAAAACAATAATGCCGCACCACACCAAACAGAATATTACGCCATTTTGAATGTTGTTAAAAAAAATAAAAATGTCAATATCATTCTGCATTGTGATTGGTTGATTTTTTATAATTCTGAACGCAGTTATAAATATGAAAACATTAACACCCCAGTACACGCGCGTGTTGTACGTGTGTCGTAGTTTTTTTGACACAATGTTTTTTCACTCCGGCAACAACACTAACGTCAAATTAAAAAAGTTGCTCCTGTCAATGAACCGCTCGAAAAAAAGCAACGCGCAACGCTTCTCTTTTGGAATTTATGGTACAGTAACAAGGCTCGCTTTTGTGTTAGCAAGATAAAATTCATCACGAAACTTAATAAAACGCGTAAACAATGCGCGTTTAGCGTTTGTATTCACGAATAGACACAATCAAATGAATTTAGTGGCAAAGCGACGTGATTTACGGATCAATATCGCTATAATGCGGCCGTAGGGTAGCGTCATTGCGACAAGCCAATGGAGAATAAGTCCGGTGTGGGAATACAAGATCACTGGATGAAGAGTATGATGGAACCAGCTGGCAGCGACAAAAACGACCGATCAGTGAAACGTGAGAAAATGGCAGATTATAACGGCGAGACAGTCACTTACGAGTTGAAACAGCAGCAGAACGACGGTAGGTACCGCTGTGATGTTTGCGACTTGACGTTCGAAGGTATGGAGTATCTGATATTACACAAAAAGTTTCATGGCAACGATAAAGACGCTCCCGAGGCGATCCTACCAGATATACCGCCAGTGGTCAAACAGGGGCCTAAAAAGCGCAGGAAATTCAAATGCGACCAATGTGATGTGAAAGTCAATTCTCAGTATCATTTAGACATACACAGGAGCAAGCACGAGGGTGCTGCTTCAAAAAAATACTTGTGCGAAGTCTGTGACCGCAGCTTCGTTGCAGCACAGTTCCTAAAAAGTCACATGCAGACTCACTCCTCAACGAGCACTATAAACTGTGAAATATGTAGTAAAAGCTTCACCGGCCAGGCGTATCTCAAACTGCACATGCAACTCCACAATGACATAAAGAAATTCAAATGTTCAAAGTGTGATGACATGCTTCCGACTAAAAACTGCCTTAAAATCCATATGAAGAAGCATACGAAGGTGAAAAATTTCAAATGTGACTATTGCAGTAAATCATTTGTTTCTAAAGTCACTATGGAGAAGCATAGACAGACGCATGAGGGGCAGCCCATAGATTGTCAAGTTAAATGCGGGCAGTGTGACAGGACGATGCATTCAACGTTATTACGTACACACATCGCCCGAGCTCACTCGAACACTGTTGACGATGATGTGAAGAGACCGCACAAGTGTTCCACATGTGGGAAGAGTTTTATCGTTAAAATAAACCTGAATCTACACATAAGGGTCTGTCATCCAGATCTAGCGGAGCCTGAAGACGAGGAAGAAGAAGTTATGACGGATAATTCGTAGTTTTAAGTCATATACACATGTATTATTGTCAAATATACTTACTTTTTTATGCTAATGATTGTTTTCGTTTAATACCAAGTGTTCAAATCTAATGCTTAAATTAACATGCCTCCATGGTGCACTGGGTGAGTAGCCGGCTGTGAAGTGACAGGCCACGGGTTCGATTCCCTCACATACAAATGTTTGTGTGGCCCACAAATACTTCAAAATTCAAATACATTAGGCCAAAATTAAATTGCTAATAGCACATTATGAGAGCAGTGTCAAAATTGATTTTAGCTTAGTCAATTATTGTTTGTATCATCTTTTTAGAAACTATGACAAATTACATAACATAAGCTCACGCCTGTATCCCCAAAGGGGTAGGCAGAGGCGCACTAGCGAACTAGAACACCCACATTTCGCCAAGCTTAGTTCCGTCCCAGATGCGACAGGGGGCGAGCCTATCGTCATATCGGGCACAAATTCCAGACTCCGGGCTGATATGGAAAAATCCAATTTGATATATGATGATTTGAGGTATGATGATGATATAATAGGTAAATATTTTGTAACTAATATATGCTTTTGAGTCGCCCTCTTGGCCTAGTAGCAGCATATATCCGCTGTGGACCTGGAGTTCCTGGATTCGATGCCAGGTCAGGAGGGGGATTTTTCTAACACGATGTGCCCAGGACTTAATTCCCCAGATAGGCAGGGCCACGCTAGGCCGCCTGTCTGACGTCAGCCCCATTAAAGGTAAAAACTACGGTTCTAGGAGAATACGGTAATCTTGGACAAATGACATCTCAGACCAACCCGTGACCACGAAGACTGCAAAGCCTTCGAAACGTCGGGAATAAAAATTAAAACCAAATCGTGATAAAATCCGTATAAATAGTTTTATTTCAATCAGTACTAATGAGGTTAGAAAAACACCCCGCCCAACCTGGAAATCGAACAGGTCCTCCAAGTTCACAGCCCATATACAACGCTTCTAGAGTTCTAGACTAAAGAGGCGGCCCTGGATATTATAATAAACAACAAAATATAAACATTACAACAACATTTAATAATAATTTAGAGTTACATTTTATTCAACTTTCTCTTCTTGTGGAGAAACTTCTGCCTCCTTCTTTGCCGCTGCTTCTTCCGCCTCTTTTGCGGCTTGCTGTAAAATAAATGAAGGTATTTTATATCATATATAAGACGGGTAGAGTCGAGATTTTGCGTATAGAATGACCTGCTTGTCCGGATTGTAACCAGTACCCGAAAAAAAAATTTAAACCGACTTCAAAATGAAGCTGTAATAAAACAAAAAAATATTTTGGTAATCGGTCCACTTTTGCCGGCGATTTCAGGTAACATAGTTAACATAAAAAATACGATGAATTAAGACGGCTAAATAACTGCATTTCGTATGATAAGTTGTCACTTAAATGTCATTTCAGAGGGCCAAAATACATATTACATAGCCCCTCCCCAATTCCTTTCCTTTCCATGGACCATGTCCATGATGGGCGATATACCTAACCAGTAACCACTTACCATTAGGTGGGCCATACGGTGCAAATGAATGCTCGGCAGACAATGATATCCAGGGCCGCAATAAGTAAAAATTGAATTGAATTTTTTAAATGAGTTAAATTATGAATTAAATATAATTCAGAATCCCGAAATATCCTGCCAGTGCAGCGGTGATGAATACAATTATCTTTTTGGTTTTTTATAGCAGAGACAGAGACTGGCAAACGAGCAGATGGGTCACCTGATGGTAAGTGATCTCTACCGCCCATAGACACCCAAAACACAAAAAAAATCACGGGTGCGTTGCCAACCTAAAAGGAGGGGATTGGAAGGGGGGAGGGATGGGCCACCATAAATCTCACTTACCGAACGAAACGCGACAGCAAGCTGCCACTTTACGTCTGTTTTCTGTGAGACAGTGGTATCAAACCGGTCGAGCCGGCCAATTCGTGCTGTAGACGTAACTGTCTACAGCGTGGCTCTACCACTCAATGAATTTTCGTTCGTTTTGAATGTTAAATTATTCTTTCAAAAACCGATAATCCCACGAGTAATGCGCGTCCGCACTTACCGCCGCTTTATTGATGTCTTCTACTTTCTTCTTCTGCAGTTCTCTGCTAACTTCTCTTATAAGCTCAAGCTCTTCTAACAACTTCTTTGAAAGTGGCTTGTAAGGACTGATGGGTTCTTTATTAGGGTCGTTTATCGCGGCGATAAACTGATTGTACCTCTCCATTAATTTTTCATACTGCTCTTGGCTGACTGATAGATATTTTTCCTTTTTGACAACCATTTTTGTGACTGAAACAATAACATTATAACCATATTATAAATATTCTACAACTGGAAATGGTTCTTCTTATAATGCATACATGTATTAGCTCACGCCTGTATCCCCGGAGGGGTAGGTAGAGGCGCACTAGCGAAATAGAACACCCAGATTCGCTGAGCTTATTTCCATCCCAGATGTGGTAGGGGATGAGCCTATCACCAAATTCACCATATAGGGCTCAAATTTCAGACTCCGGGCTGATACTGAAAAATCCAATATCACTTTGCCTCCCCCGGGGATCGAATCCAAGACCTCAGGACGATACGCAGTACCACGCCATCAAGGCATAAAATATAATAGGATATAAAATAAAAACCGGGCAAGTGCATGCTGCATATCTAATCACGCACAGTACAGGATTCCGAAGTAAGGGTAACTGTCACTTAAATATAATTTTATTAGACATAATTTTAAGTATATGGTCCATAAACTCATATTTACTACCTGTTTTACATAACTAACAACTTCATATAAGCGATATTGAAAATAACCTGTACGATTTTTTCTTTTCACTTGATCGTCTATTACTCATTAGCTTGTAAAGCCTGCTTAGTCGCTTTAGTATTCCTTTGAAGTGCATGATATATGCTACTACTGTGAATTTTTTCACGTATCTAAAACCAACCGTTTCGGAAATAGAGGGGGGGGGGACGCCCTACTCTACCAAAAAAAATTCACTTTAAAGCTTAATATTTCGCAAACAAAGTCTCCAATCAAAAAGTGTTTTTTTTGCAAACTCGTATTGTTTTTGAAAGACCTATCCAAAGATACCCCACACCATAGGCTAGTCGAGAAAAAGAATATACTGATTTCTTAAGTTTACGCGAATATTATACATTGAAATAAAACTATTTTTACGAATTCTATCACGATTAGGTTTTAATATTTATTATTCCCGACGTTTCGAAGGCTTTGCAGTCATCGTTGTCACGATAGAATAGATATAAGATAGAGATATAGATATATTATCGTGATAGAATTCGTAAAAATAGTTTTATTTAAATGAGAAAAAGAATGTCACCCCCACTGTACGTGTAGGGGAGGCACCCCTGAAAAAAATATTTTTCAAGATTTTATACTTTTTTAATTTGATAGATATGTATACTGGTGCCAAATTACAGCCCTCTAGTACTTATAGTCTGAGATAAACAGTGGCCAGACAGACAGACAAACAGACAGACGGACATGGCGAAACTATAAGGGTTCCTTTTGTGCCATTTGGAACCCTAAAAAGGGACGTAGGGTAAAGAAATAAAATCATAACATACCTTATACGTGTGTCCCGTAACAAAAATAAATCAATAATGACGATAGTAAACTCATCGTATTGGAAAAATGTAAATATTATACAAATCAGTGGTCGTAAACATTTTTTATATTGAAAGTCGCTATGAATCTGATAGGTAATGGACATTTATTACAACTACAATATAATTCAACCCTTGACTGTCTGAATTGACCTGCCTCGATGACTTAGTTGTATTTGGGTACAACTACCGTCTTGAGGTCTCGGGTTCGATCCCCGGCGAGGACAAAGCTATATTGGATTTTTCCATATTAGCCCGCGGTCTGGAATTTGTGCCGAATATGGCGATAGGCTCGCCCCCTATCACATCTGGGACGGAACTAAGCTCGACGAAGTGTGGGTGTGCTAGTACACCTCTGCCTACCCCTTTGGGGATACAGGCGTGAGCTTATGTTATGTTATGTAAAAATCAGCATTGGCTTCTCTTTTGGAAATGTTCACCCTTCGCCATTCGACTCTGAACCATTTTATACGTTTATCTAAGAAATCATCATCATCATCAGCCATAGGACGTCCACTGCTGGACATAGGCAAATGATAGTATCTAAGAAATACAAAGTATAAATTCTCATTTTAAACAGAATGGTTGATGACAACTGGAGTCAAAATATCAAGCTGATTAACAAAACATTAATTATAATTTGACTGTAATATTCATCGATACTCCAACAACAAGTAAATTAACATCAACTTGTATATTAAAAAGTTATTTGTATGTACTATATAACCGCTTTATGTAAATACTATGATTGCGCGTTAACATTGTCCAGCAAATGAATAAGGCGACTTGACTTGATGGTTTGATAAAAATAAAAATGTTTATTGGTCACGTAGGCACATCAAATGCACTTATGACAGGTCACAACAAGGTCTAGATACATTTATATAATAATCATGTCACAACACTATCAATTTAGAAAACAAGCAGGCAGGTATGGACACAATAACGAGGATGGGGCTTAGATAAAAGGTTGTGATTTGTAGGAAAGGGAACGAACGGGATATGGCAGGAATGCTAGCAGAGAATTGACGGGAAAATAAAATAGGAAGCTTGTAGGATTTGACTGGAAATGTGGATAAAGAAAATCACGCCGTGGACTATAAGGCCCTACCCTAGCTAACCTACCAGCCTTTCTCTAGCTACCTACGGATTACGACCCCAAGAAGAAAGACGGAAAGAAAGTCCGGGCTTTTTTTTCATCAATTAACTTTCCCCTTTTTTTGGTTGCTTGGGGGGAGGCCCGCAGTGGTCGCTGTGGCCCGCAGTGGCGTAAATACAAGGCGGCATGCCAGCAAAATCAGGCTTCTGGCTATAGATGGCCAGAAGGTAGCCCCATATCAAAGAAAACCGTGACCATAAGGACCCGCGCGGCCAAAATAGTCTCATTTTATGAATTTGCCACGGGCCCCAAACAGTATAGTTACGCCACTGGGTGTGGGGTACATCCCTGTGTCTGCATCGGCACAACGTTGCGGCATCGTTGCGGGAACGATGTTTTCATTTTTGTATTCAGCAAGGTACAAAGCGCACACAGTAGCGCTATGCGTGATGATGGCCCTTATGCGAACTAGCTCTCTCGAGCGACGCGTTTGACAAATGTATGGAAAATGTTATTCTTTAAGCCTACAACGTTGAACGCTCTGTCGATCTCAACGATGTGCGCTGCGGGGGCTCGTCATCAATCGCAACGTTGTGGTGTTTCTTAGAGAATCGACCTGCTGAGATTTTCTTTTTCCCTCTTCGAATTGTGAAGAAGCATAAATAGGCCGGCATGATTCTTTCGACCACCGATAAACTCATTGTTTGTCGGTGGTCGCTGATTTTAGTCTGCACCAAATTCAAAAGTATCTAGACGCGACAACAGCACAAAACTTGTGATCCAAAAGTTATGACCTAGTGGTCATAAGTCGCTCAGTTTATTTGAAATATACGCGCGCCAGGTCGGCCAGCGTAATAATATTGTGAGAATAAACTTATCTTACGTGATTCTTAACCATTCACAAAACATTGTAGGGTGTAAATTGTAATAATCGTCCTCGCATTGTAATAAGTTATAATAAGATACTTGCTTGATAGCCACTCGACTGCACTTTCCACCAAGTGTAGTGCTGGTATTGAAATAAAACTAGTCTATACGGATTCTATTTGTTTTTTAATTTATTTATTTTTATTTAAAATAAAATTTATTAAACGTAAAAATAATACATAAAAATAAATCGCGATAGAATCAATAAAGACTAATTTTATTTAAATGAATAACATTCGCATAAACCTAAGAAACCATTATGTAGTGCTGGTAGTCATTTTGGCGTTCTTTGATCGATATGATAGTGGAGCTATACATAATGCAACCATACAGCACCGAGTTGTGTTTAATTTAATGTTTAATTTAAATTTTACGCATTTTTTCGCACATGCAAAATGTTATTTTGATTAAGTACCTATTCGACTACACTAGAAGTCACAAAGTTCTTTCCTTTTCTTAAATTATCTACACCAACAGAAAAAATGATTATATGTACATATAATTATTAATCACCGAATTAATAAATATAACTTAACGAATACAATATAACTTTTGTATAATTTAGCAAATAACCATTATGAAAATAAACAACAAAATCTGCGCAAAATGGAACGTATTTCCACCCCTCACAGGGTAATGACTCACACACCCCCAACCCGAAAATCGCCGATGTTACCCGAGGGCGGGCCGAGTACGTCGCCTAAAGTGATCGCTCGAAAAAACACAATTTCCCGAAATTATGTAACAGTATAAAACGGGACGTTTTAAATTTTACATTTCTTTTGTTATAATGTGGTAAAATCATCGTGAAAATCATCGTGAAGGACTAGTGTTGTGCGAAAGCGATGTTGGCACATATATCGATTTTCTAGTGACGTGCGTTCATTGCGGGATGTGGTGTTATTATTGGTGTATTTAATAATTCGTAAGTGTTTTACATCATTGCGGATGTTGGAAAACATCAACGAAAAACGCAGTGTTTCGTGCCTCGATTTTTTACATGTGATTTATGTAATTGGCAAAAAATATTGATTTTCATGTGGACGCAGTCTTGTGTATTATTCCATGTCAATAAAAATAGTACAATATTACTGTAAAATACACATCATAATATAATACAAAGTTTATGTAATCAAAAATTGTGACATCAAATATTAAAAGCAAGAAATATTTATTATCCAGTTCAATAATTCGCATTTTTCGGTCCAAATAAAACAATATACAAAAATACTCTACGTAACAAAAGCTAAGCATGCGTGAATAAAAAAATGCAATAAGCATTTATAAAACATTTGTAGAATTAATCGTCGTTAAGGCGTCATCGTAGTCGTGACCAATAAAGTTTTTTTTTTATTATTATTCTTTTTTTTATTATTCAAAAGTCATACTTACTAATTAATTATACCTATCTTAGTTGGAAATACAAAATTGTTTAAAATTGCGTGTCATTTTTTAAACGTAATCACAATAATACCAAATAAGCATGTACAAAACAATACGCAATAAAGCATATAATTGTATACAGTACGTATTCTTTTTTTTAAAGGTAATTTCACATTTTTAAATAAATAAATATTAAAAAATACATTTAAAACATAAAATTATTCCCTACCATGTCTTAATTGATTACCAGAGGTGAATTTTTTTATCAAAACGTAATATAGAAAAAATATTTGTACGATACAAAATTAAAGTACCTTTACGTTGCTGCATGCCTTAGTGTTATTTTTAGCTCAATCGAAGCACAAGAAAAAAAGCATATGACCATTTTTTTTTAAATTGTACAATCCAAAAGCCTATACTCGTTAAATACATTTATTAAACAAAAAACGATCTCATAACTCACATATCACTTATAACTCCGTAAAACCTTACAACATACGAAATAAAATACAATATTTTCCGCCAAAATTTCCAAATTGTTTAGTTTCAGCAAAGTCATTTCGTGCTACATTTTAATAGCATGCTATTTTCTATATTCGTGTCGAAGTTCAATATCACTGGTATAAAATATTAATTTTGACGATACATTCCAACCCGGAATACTGAATCAGAACTATTTTATACGGATTCTATCACGATTTGTTTTTATTTTTACATACATACATACATAAGCTCACGCCTGTATCCCCGAAGGGGTAGGCAGAGGTGAACTAGCGAACCAAAATAGGTATTTCGCCGAGCTTAATTCCGTCCCAGATGTGATAGGGGGCGAGCCTATCGCCATATCGGGCACAAATTCCAGACTCCGGACTGATACTGAACAAAAACTTAACGGACCGACTTCAAATCCGATCGTGACGAAATTTATATTTACCCTTGAAATAAGCTCTATCGAACACAAAAATAATTTTGAAGATCGGTCCACATTTGGCGGAGATATCGAGTAACATACATAATTTGAAAAAAATACAGACGAATTGAGGATCTCCTCCTTTTTTGCAGTCGTTTGAAAAGCCAATATCACTTTGTCCGATCCGGGGATCGAACATGAGACCTCAGGACGATAGTCGTACCTCGCGATACCACTACGCCACCGAGGCAGTATAGTAATAAAGCAATGCATATTCTTTTAAATTTCAAAACATTACAGTATCGCAGTTCATCCACCCCTATTGCCAAATATTTTGATAAACGAGAAACAGTGAGTCATACATTAGGGTAGCGCAAGGGGATGAATGATCCTGACCCCAAAAAGCACCCCCTAATGCATTTACTTGAGACGTTTCGTAAGTGCATAAGAAAATATTAGATTTTTGTATTAACTTATGATGGCATTCATATAAGCAAGCGATCCCTAATAGTAAGTTATCATCGCCCATGAACGCTGCCAATGCAAGGGCATGGACAAGCTATTGCATAATAACCTCCGTTTTTGAAGTCGGTTAATAAAAAAAGTTTAACAAAAACAAAACCAACGTCACCTTTTTACAACTAACGCCTCGTTCCAATTAACAATCTCAGTTCGAATGTGCAGATAGTTTACAAAAAATAGCCAATAAGAACACAGTTTGAACATGACTCCGTCAAATGACTTGATTTGATTGGTTCATAATCGCGATCTATCTGCGCTCTAAACTGAGATCGTTTATTGAAACCGGCCGTAAGTCCATATCTTCAAAACTACTGAACCGATTTCGATGAAATTGACATTATTCCCTAACTTAGAAGATACCTAGTCCAATAAAAAAAAATCATCGCAATCCGATTAGTCTACCGACATTCATTAGTCCAGCGTAGAAGACTACGTCCTAACCTCTCCTATTAGTAGAGGAGGCCTGTTCTCAGCAGTGGAACACTAATAAAACAGTGCTAATATTTTTTTTTATATTTTATACTAGCATTACTCACGGATGAAAAACATATCCCACGATATTATATTAGCGGAATCAAAGTATCAAGCCATAACATAAGGGGGCGTCCATAAATTACGTGAGGTGTTTAAGGGGGGGAGGGGGTCGAGTCAAATCTCATCTAATCTTACGTTGGAGAGAGGGGGGGTCTCGGCAAATATCACGCAATTTTTTTTCTGAATGAAACAAAAAGAAAATATACTATTTTGGTCCATTTAATCCAGGTTGTACATGCGTTTACGTAAGAAACTCACATTTTGAAAAATCTCACGTGAGATTGGGGGATGGGGGAGGGGGTTGAATAAAATCTCACGACATCTCACCAGAGGGGGAGGGAGGTGCAGAAAATTTAAAAAAACACCTCACGTAATTTATGGACGCCCCCTAAGCTCACACCGATAACTCTGAAGGAGTAAATAGAAATGAACTAAATAGAGGTATAACCAAAGACAATCAATAGTATGTAGACGGGACAACAGCACAAAACTTGTGATCCAACAGTTCTAAACCTAGTGGTCATAAATCGCTCAGTGTATTTGAAATACACGCGCGCCAGGTCGGCTAGCGAAATAATATTAAGAGAATAAACTTATCTTACGTGATTTTTAACCATTTACAATATATTCTAGGGTGTAAATTGTAATAATCGTCCTCGCATTGTAATAAGTAGTTGAAGGCGGTACTGAATTTTGAGATCATTTTTTTTGTATAGAAACTTGCTTGATAGCCTCTCTATAGTTAGTAATATTAAATCTCTTTGGTAATAACTTACTTATTTTTATCATTTCATATGACAGGAGGCTAATCTATCCCGATCCGAGGCACAAATCCAATTTAATTATACAAAAATTGTTTTTTTTCCAAGTACAGTAGAATTCATGAGACCTGCCCCTAAGAAGAAAAACTGACCACAAATATTATAATAAATCGAGGCACGAATTAAAAATACGAAAACCAGTGCATAAAAATTGTCATGGCCGTCCATTCGAAATTTAAATAAATGCGCGAAACAAAATGACGGAGCAGCGTGCGTATCGAGGAGGTGGCGCCCGTGAGATATGACCCCCCGTTTTGACAGAAGATAGGCACAATGGAGACCACGAGTACCACGGCCACGGAGGCCTACCAGTATGTGGGCCCTTTCAGATTGGAGAAAACGCTCGGGAAGGGCCAAACAGGTGAGAAAGTGTTATTATTTATTTTATTTTTAAAAATATGTAAAGTTATACAGTCGTAAACTTTTTATTCTTCTGTGAACTGAGAGTTAAATTTGAAAATTATTTAAATCTAACTTCCTAAGTTCTCAATAGTTTCTATTGATCAGAGATAATAATTGTTATAGCGAAAGCTAATGAACGAACTTGTGATGAAATGTTCTGATATTAATAAATGACTTCCAAATGAATGAACCTTAATGAAACCAATGAACATCAAAATACTAAAAGATACAAAGTTTTGTCTAGATATCTCACGAAATCCAACAGCAAGCTACCACTTCATTCGCTCTTCTGTGATTGCGGATTCGGAGGTACCGTAGGGAATAACACGTTCAAATGCTAGGTGTTCAGCAGATTGTGGAAGATGAGCGCCATCTCCCCTTTACCGCTCTATCCTCACAGAACAAACCACCAGTTAAACGTTACTAATGTTACTCTGTAACTATCTAGCTAGAAGTTGGCTAGCGAAAAGCACTAAAGTCTAGATTGTACAGTGCAATATTATCATATAATTTGTCGTGTTCCATAAAATTCTTGGCATTTCGCCCATTTTAAAAATCTTACTCCACTGCCACATTTTTAAGTGTTATGAAACTTGGGCAAGAGACATCTAAATGTAAAGAGCTTGAAAACGTTTTAGGTTCTAGAACTTTTTTTACTAGGGTTTTCCTGCTGCTTCGCCTACTTGATTTAGTTAAAAGCAATACATAGGAAACTATGTACCCAACTGAAATCTTTCTACCTGCCCTTATTCCACTTTAATGTGAGGTCGGCGCAACACACTTTTTCAAACATGTTGCAGAAATGATTTGGCTAAGTTTTACGACCGGCTGCCTGCCTGACGTCAACCCTTATAGAGGGGTCCAGTCCCAGTCAAATTAAATTAGAAAATTCGCTTTGCCCGACCTGGGAATCGAACCCACGACTCCCGATCCACAGCCCATACATGCTGCCACTAGACCAAGGAGGCGACTCAATTAATGTACCCAACTGAAATATACTCAATTTATACTTTCATCAACGAGGAATACCACACGGGGGTATGAAGCATCTTTTGCCGTCATCCTACTCTAAGTCTACCTTTGTGTCAATATAATATATAGCTATGATCCGTTCAACTGATATAGCGGATTTGTTTTTGAGACACAAAAATAATTTTAAATATACTTTAAGGATACATCAGCGCCATTTACCTAGTGAAAACTGAAAAATAACACAAGATTGTAGTACTTAATTAATTTAATAGCATAACTTCTCATACATCAATGTCAGGAGTCTTGACATTGTGATTTAATGATTTTCAGCCTTAGATACGTAAACGAACAATTAAATAGTACCTGTGCATAACAATTTATTGTTGTTTTCTTAATCCTATTTACGACTTAAAGAAGTTGACATAAGATAGACTGTTTTTAATTTGTAAAATGCTGTGGGCCCTTGGGTCCCTGTATTTCTTAATGCGGGTCTGAGAATGCATGTTGATAACGTTTGGAACAATCTTTAAAATTTCAAATTCGAAAATCGAAAACGGACGTTGGAAAACATCACCAAACAATATAATTTTTTTTTGCATTGTAAAATAATAAATATACTATTATCTTCTTCACGCGACATCTCTGTACCTTTGCACCCGTTTTTTCAGTTCAGAATCTTCAACCAAAGCTTGCAGAAGAGAGTTAGTTAAAAATGGATCTGTAAAATAAAAATAATTATAATTTACATGGGCTCATAAGCTTCGTAGGTACTCCAAAAGTTGACGCGTTAGAGTTCTCATTATTGATATGTGTTTTTGACGTCGATTCCCATCTCAATATAGGGTTTTCAAACATGTTTTACTGATGGTAGGATATTCGTATCCGACCGGATGGCGACCACCGTACACATGGTGCTAAAACCTGCCATAGTGCCAGTGTACTTCTTCCGGTTCTCTCGAGGGGCTTGCGGCATGACTTGATGGTTGGTTGAGACGGGTATGGGGGTATCCCTGTATCGGTCATCCGCCTGTCTTGTCACGAACCCTTTGATTTGCTTCTTCCATCTTCGGATTAGGAGTGTGAAGAAGGATAAATAGGCCGGCATGATTCTGGAGACCACTGATAAATACAGTGTTTGTCAGTGGTCGCCAGTTTTTTTGGACGCTACGCTAACCATCAGGTGCAGTGTAGTCACTTTGCCGTGCCCAAATAAAAAAAAGTGACAGAAAGTATTTAGCTTCATTTTTATATCAGCGGCCTGAGCAGGAAAATTTCTGACAACCGTAAATGTATTCGAACTCGATGCGCGTCTTTGAAATTTGTATGAAATATTAACCAAACGTCATCAGTGTGCAGCGAACTCGAATTCATTTACATTTACATTAGTTTTCGTGCTTGGGCTACAGCTCTCTCAAATACCTTTGGGGGATCCGGGAAAAATCGCACTAGAATCATGGGTGCATTTCCGACCTAAAAAGGAAGGAAAGAGGGATTGCGTAGGGGGATTTGTGCCACCGGAAACCTCACGTCATGAGCGAAACGAAACATTGGGTTGTCACTACGTCGGTTGTCTGCAATGACTTTTATGTATTACTAGACAAGCTGTTTAGAACTAAAATTTTGTCACATGACGGCGAGTGTTTGACGTTTCACGGCTAAGAAAAAAAGCAGATTTCCATAGTGAGTTGAGGTCGATTAACAGAGACTTAGTGCGCACATTCTATGTACCGAACAGCCAGTCTAGTAGTATACATAGATGTCTTTGGTTGTCTGCGAGACTGTGGTAACAAACCGGTCGAGCCGGCCCATTCGTGATGTACACATAACTTTTTTTATGCTAAGCAGTCCAAAAAATACCAGCGACCATCAACAAATGGGGTTTATCGTCGGTTACCATAATCATGCCGCCCTATTTATGTTTCTTCACACACCGAAGAGAGAAGCGAATCGAGCCGTCAACAAATCAGGCGGATAACCGATGCAGACAGGGACGTACCCCCATACCCTTTCCAACCAACCATCAAATCATGTAAACATGTCTCTAGCACTCTCAAAATGATGTATACTTCTTTTTACCTGCCCTTTTCCCACCTTAAAATGGTCGGCGCAACACATTTTGAGCATGTTGCAGAAAGCATTTGGGTTAGTTTTTACGACCAGCTATCTGGCTGACATCAACCCTCTGATGGATCCAGTACCGAACAAATCAAATAAGAAAATGCGCTTTGCCCGACCTGGGAAGCGAACCCAGGACTTCCCGATTCACAGCTCATATGCTGCAGGAAGTCGCTGGATGCAGGCCGCTTCCAACAGGTCGATCTGGAAATCTTTGGGGGAGGCCTATGTTCAGCAGTGGACGTCCTATGGCTGATGATGATGATGATGATGCCACTAGGCCATGAAAGCGATAAAATAATATGATTTATACTTACTAATATTAATAAAACTGCCCTCATGCTTGGTATTCCATGGCGACAGAGACACGTTAGGTGGTACAGATTGTAAAGCAGCTGACTGCATCGACGGACGACATTCTAGCTGATGTAACGGCAGCAGGAGGAAAACACTGCAAGCACAACTAAAATATTAAATAAAAAACTAAAATTAAGTACATATGTGACCGTGGAATAACCTCTATCGAAAATAGAAATAAAATAATTGATCCACCAGAAATCTCACTCACTGCTCACTCTCTAAAAGCCACTGCCAGCCACTTTACGTCGATTTTCTGTGTGACAGTATTGGGTAATTGACTACGTTTGATTTTATACACATATTTATCATCATCATCATCATCATCATCATCATCATAAGCCATAGGACGTCCACTGCTGAACATAGGCCTCCCCCAAAGATTTTCAGATCGACCTGTTGGAAGCGGCCTGCATCCAGCGATTAGCAAGTTGACATGGCAGTGGGCAGAGCCCATAGCTCGTAGAACTGATAGCCGATGGGGCAGAAAAGTTCTCGAGTGGAGACATATTTATATGTAATAGCAAATAAAACGAATAAGAAACCCTTTTATAAAAAACTGCATCGGAATTGGTTGAAAAATGAGACAGTAATTCATATTTTAAATTCTGGAGTGGGGCATATTACAGATATCTTGCTATCCCTTTCCAACGGACGTACCGTTATGGCGTGACGTGATTATACTGATATTTCTCTTTCCCGCAGTTTGTTACACCAAACTTCAAAGCCTTATAACGTTTTTATTTTTGAGAATATTTCAATATTTCTTTCTGTTCTATATTTAAGACGACGTTAATTTCATATAAAATTAATAAAAAAATAGTCTAGAACCCAATTAATGTTTGGCTGTTCAAGAAAATAAAACAACACCTACGTGTTACTCTAACATTAATTATGGAATATGTATATTATATTCATAACATAAGCTCACGCCTGTATCCCCGAAGGGGTAGGCAGAGGCGCACTAGCGAACTAGAACACCCACATTTCGCCGCGCTTAATTCCGTCCCAGATGTGATAGGGGGCGAGCCTATCGCCATATCGGGCACTAATTCCAGACTCCGAGCTGATATGGAAAATTCCAATATCACTTTGCCCGACCCGGGGATCGAACCCGAGACCTCAGAACTGTAGTCGTACTGAAATACCACCACGCCACCGAGGCAGTCGGCATATTATATTCAATAAGATAAAAATTTAAAAATGGTAGTATAAATATTATTTTTCGGTTATTTGGGTTCAAACACCCCGCTACGCCCATGATCTCCAGCGTAGCCATCCAAATCAGTTGTGATTTTGAATATCAACTCGGCCCGTTAATAGGTTTCTACATAGAATAAGTAAATAAGATGTTTTCTATTAGTTCACGGAACCCTAAAACCGCAGACAAAGCGACCTTACATCTTTCCGCAATGCGTCTTCTGCAATGTTGTAAAATTGACACAACATCAAATGAGAATCAATAACGGATCGACTTCAAATCCGATCGTAACCAAATTTCGTGACCACCCTTGAAATAAGCTCTATCGAACACAAAAAGAATTTTGAAGATCGGTCCACATTTGGCGGAGATGTCGCGAGACAAAAAAAAACCCGAATTGGGGACCTTCTCCTTTTTGGAAGACAGTCGAAAATGACGTGAAACGCGGACAGAGTTAAGTGAAATCTTGTTTAAATAATCACAAGTTTAAAAACTTAACTGACGGACTTCAAATCCGAATTGACCAAATTTATATGGGACCACCCTTAAAATAAGCTCTATCGAACACAAAAAGAATTTTGAAGATCGGTCCACATTCGGCGGAGATATCGCGTAACATACATAAAAAAAATACAGACGAATTGAGGACCTTCTCCTTTTTAGAACCTCGGTCGAAAAATAAATTAATTCTTACCACCACCAATATAATATACCCTAGATGCACAGTTCTTTGCAAATATCGTCCTAAAAAGTGGTCTCAGGAATAAAACAAAGAAAAAGATCACAAGTTCTAATTAAATCAAACACAAATATAACCCTATGCACGTGTCATAAAGTAGCTTTTTAAACGAAATAATCGAGCGTTCATAAACTCGAATTTTCAAATTTAGAATTCTATCGGCGTCCAACTGTAGGCAAAACGAGTGCTTAAGCACTTCTGTGCTGTCCCATTTTCCGAGCGTCAACTGTGTATCTAGGTAAATAATATATCGATGCTTACCACGCAAAACTTATGAATGACATGATGATAGCAAGCACTTGTTATAGTTACTGTATCCACGGCGTTTCTGAACCATTGGTGGTACTGCGAAGGAAGTAAGGCGTCCGATTTCCTATATATGGGGATTTGTATAGAGCTGTTAATAATTTGAATAATCAAAAGATTAAAAACTTAGAAACCCATCAGATATTAGACAAATGTATATGGGACCTGATAAAGGTCGCAGGAAGTCGCTGGATGCAAGCTGCTTCCAATAGGTCGGTCTAAATTGCCTTTGGAATGAAAACGGTACGAAAATACATAGTTCAAAATTCAAATTCAAATTCAAATAATTTATTCTGCAAATAAGATATTTTATACCATTTTCACATGTCAATTACGAGTATATATTGATTTTAGGATATTGATAAAGTAATAATGGCGTCGGCATTTCGTGGCTATCCAGAAGAAATGCCGAAACAAACTCAAGGGTTATGGCCTCTTTTAGTGAATTATAAACAATAAGAGTAAGACAACATAAAGTTAGAGTGTTGGAGCCACGCTGTACACAGTAACGTCTACAGCACGAATGGGCCTGCTCGACCGGTTAGACACCACTGTCTCACACAAAACCGACGTAAAGGGGCAGCTTGCTGTCGTATTTCGTTCGGTAAGTGAGATTTCCGGTGTCCTAATTGTCCCCTCCTTTTCCCATTTCCTATTCCCTTCCTTTTCGGTTGGCAAACCACCCATGATACTTTTGTGTATTGGGTGTCTATGGGCGGTGGAAATCACTTACATCAGGTGACCTGCTAATTTGACAGTCTGCTATAAAAAAGCCTGACAAATATAATAGTAACTTCGCAAATCTGCAAAACTTTCTGTGGATCCTAAGATAATCACAAGTTTAAAAATTTTACGGACTGACTTCAAAACTTATCCGATTGTGACCAAACCTGTGGAGCCAGCCCAATAGTGCTGTAGACGTAATTGTCTACAGTGTAGCTCTACCACTATTTCTGCCTGGCGTTATCCCGGCCTTATGCTAAGATCCGCCTGTAGTATCATCTCTATATAATTCCTTATAGTGCATAAGTCTTGTAATACAAAGCGTTGGTTTCATGTGAAGTTTATGTTATAACATCGCAGTACTCTTTTAATCGTTTATCAAATTGTATTCTTGGTAAATGAGTCGCCTTCTCGGTGTAATGGCATCACTGTGGACAGGGAGGTCCTGGGTTCAATCCCTAGGTCATAGTTGCCAACTATAAGGAGAGGAATTGAGAAGGGAAAATAGGATTGGGCCACGGGATATCTCACTCGCTGAACGAAGCGCAACAGCGAGCTGCTTTACGTCGGTTTTCTGTGAGACAGTGGTATCAAACCGGTCGGAACGGTTGAACCTCTAGAAATCTTATTCATCCTTTTTAAAAATGGTCTTTTTTTACACGATTTATTACTTCTTTAAGTTAGATCGCCTCTTTGGTCCATTGGTATGTGGGCTGTTTACCGGAAGGTTCTGGGTTCGATTCCCAAGTTAGATAAGGCGGTTTTTCTAACACGATTTGCTCGGGACTGCATCCCCTAGATGGGCTCGTAATAACTAAGGCAAATCTTTAATACAATGTGACATATATATGTGCCGCCTTCGACGGGTTAAAATGTGTATGCGTTTACCCCACTGTTGTGTGGGATAAGCGGCAGTTGGAGGAATCGTAAACCTATTTAATTTAATATTTTAAAGGTTTTTACTAAATAGAATATACTCTTTTATTTCAGGTCTGGTAAAACTGGGCGTCCACTGTGTCACAGGGAAGAAGGTGGCCATCAAGATTATAAACAGAGAGAAGTTGAGCGAGTCAGTGCTTATGAAGGTAATAAACAGAAACTGGTTTAGCGACATCTAGTGTCAAATAGTAAAAATAAATAGGACGCAATCGATACAATTTTGTCTTAGTTTTTAATGTTTGTAATAGATGTCGCTGTAAAATAAAACTTTGGTGAAACGTTTAATTAAATTTCCTTGCATTTTATGTGGCATCTCCATACTTTGTCATATTATGTTGATAAAATTAAGGTTTCTATATATATCTAGTAATAATAGCTAATTGTATATCTGCAAATAAGAGTCATAAAAAACAAAAAACTCTTGTTAATTCTTTTTCTTTTAATTTCTTGTTTACAGGTGGAACGGGAAATAGCTATAATGAAACTGATAGAACATCCCCACGTGCTCGGATTGTCGGATGTGTATGAGAATAAAAAATATTTGTAAGTATATTTTGTCATCCAATAGTTATTGTTTCAATAATATTTTGTATCATTTGACCCTTAACATAGGAACATTGGACAGTTTGTTTGCATTATTAAGTCATAGATTGTGTTGTTTTTGATACAAAAACACAATTTTATAATTATTTTGTCAATTTGCCTACATACAACGCGGCCAGAAGATTATACGTTTTCACTTTATATCAACAGATGGCGTTAAAGAGTTTATTTTGATTTATTTCAGATATTTAGTCCTTGAACACGTTAGCGGTGGAGAACTCTTCGATTACCTAGTGAAAAAGGGCCGGCTTACTCCTAAAGAAGCGAGGCGTTTTTTCAGACAAATCATATCAGCTTTGGACTTCTGCCATAGTCATTCTATTTGGTAAGTAATTATATAATTAAGGATAGAAAAGCAAATAGTCTTAGCTCTCTTAGTCGCAGTCTGTTGTCATTGATTTTATTAATTAAATCTGGTACTGAATTGAAATTAATAATAGAGGCATCTTTTGTCAAGTAGCTGTACTATTAATACAAGTTAATCAATAGCTTTCTATTTAATTGCATAAATCCCCAATAGATGGCACTATTTTCAAAAAATCAATACTCTTCTATTTAATTTCTACAATGCTCGATAGATGGTGCTGTTTTAAAAAGTTACTTACGTATGCAATTACAGCAATAACCGATAGATGGCGGTATTACACAATTTGGTTCATTATAATTTTCTTATTTTTGCAGTCACAGAGACTTGAAGCCAGAAAATCTTCTCCTAGACGAAAGGAATAATATAAAGATTGCTGATTTCGGCATGGCGTCTCTCCAGCCAGCGGGCTCGCTTCTAGAAACTTCCTGCGGCAGTCCTCATTACGCATGCCCAGAAGTCATCAGAGTAAGTAATTACAACACCTTGTAATGTCAATCATCATCATGTATGTACTTTGAAATCTTTTGTGCACAGCGGACGAGTACACGACTGTGAAACAAGAGGCCGTGGGTTCGATTCCCTCACTGAGACAAATGTTTGTGTCCTCAGTAACCTTTTTGATTTGTTCCGGGTGGGGTGTGAGACCTAGTCTCTCATACATTCGGATGCCTACGACACAAGACTCGTCTCTTACTGTAGGTTCAGGACTATGTGTGTGACTCACGCCTGTACCCCGGAGGGGTAGGCAGAGGTGAACTAGAGAACCAGGACACCCATGTTTCGCCGTATTATTTTCCGTCCCAGATGTGATAGGGGGCGAACCTATCGGTGTATCAGGCATAAATTCCAGATTCTGGTCTTGATTCTAAGTAGAAAAACCCGAAATTACTGCCCGATCCGGAGATCGAACCCAAGACCTCAGGCGGTAGTCGTACCGCGCATGCAACACCACTACGGCACCGAGGCGATGAGAGACTTCCGTGAGAGCCCTTAAGGTCCGCGGGCCAGGATACATTAATTTCGGCACAAGAACGTTCAATTGATATATTGAAGGCAATTTGGGGGCGTTACGAGGTCAAATAAAAAATGATTGACCGTTAAAACCTTACAGCTGTGTAAGTTGAGTGATAGAGCCAGGCGTTTATGTCTACAGGACGACCGGCTCGACCGGTTTGATACCACTGCATCACAGAAAACCGACGTAAAGACATTTTTGACTTTTCTGAAATGACATACTTAGGGAACGTAGGTACCCATTCTACATGACCCATTTGTTTCAATTTATATAGGTACCCCTACCCTCCATCGGTGACCATCCGTAGTATATGCCAAGACCCCCCCCAACCCGGGCTAAGCGTGATATTTTGAAGACCTTCTCCCCCCCAGAACGAGCCACGTAGTATGGGTACGTTCCCTTACGGCCATTAGCAACTCCGTGATAAATCTCTATTTATCCTAAATCTTAATTTAAAGATAGGAGTGAGCTGTAGGATAAATAGAGTTTAGGTTTAACTCTTCTAACTTTGACTGCCTCGGTGGCGTGGTGGTATTTCGGCACGACTACGGTTCTGAGGTCTCGGGTTCGATCCCCGGATCGGGCAAAGTGATATTGGATTTTTCCATATCAGCCCGGAGTCTGGAATTTGTGCCCGATATGGCGATAGGCTTGCTCCCTATCACATCTGGGACGGAACTAAGCTCGGCGAAACGTGGGTGTACTAGTTGGCTAGTGCG
Organism: Clanis bilineata; assembly: GCA_036417725.1. Classification (NCBI taxonomy): domain Eukaryota; kingdom Metazoa; phylum Arthropoda; class Insecta; order Lepidoptera; family Sphingidae; genus Clanis; species Clanis bilineata. The sequence continues at coordinate 4,523,488 of CM071165.1, forward strand.
CCTCTGCCTACCCCTTCGGGGATACAGGCGTGAGCTTATGTTATGTTTTCAAAAGTTTAATTAGTTAGTTTAGGGCACTAAAGTCATCCCTATACTGGAGTGTTTTATTTCATCAAGTTCCAACGCACGGATGTAAAAAAGCGATGGACGGAGCGTTAGGAACATTGAAAATGAAGCAGGGTTTTCGGCTCATTCAAAATCAAAAATCAAAATATTTATTGAATCCATAAAATGTTACTACATTATTTAGATTCCGTCAAAGTTCCTCTACCGCCAGTTCGGAAGGCCGTTTCACCAGAGAAGAACGGGCAAGAAACTCTGGCGTTGCTCTTTTAACATACATAAGTTCACGCCTGTATCCCCGAAGGGGTAGGCAGAGGCGCACTAGAGAACTAGAACACCCACATTTCGCCGAGCTTAGTTCCGTCCCAGATGTGATAGGGGGCGAGCCTATCGCCATATCAGGCACAAATTCCAGACTCCGGGCTGATATGGAAAAATCCAATATCACTTAGCCCGACCCGGGGATCGAACCCGAGACCTCAGAACCGTAGTCGTACCGAAATACCAACACGCCACGGAGGCAGTCTTTCAGTTGCTCTTTTAATCGTTTTTATTCGCCGCCATTACGTGTCGTGTGAATGGGCCGCAAATCCTGCTTCCCTTTCAATGTTCCTAGTTCTCCGTCCAACTTTTTTTTAACGTCCAACGCTGTATAATTTGTATTACAAAATAGTTGACTGTTATACAGTTTAGCGACTTGCCCGAGGTCAATAAATGTAATGTGAGCTGGTGGCCAGCGAAACAATTCGCTCCACTTAAGGGCAATTTGTTGATACCAGTTCAACAAGATTAACAATGTAGTACTTGCGGCTTTATTTAAAATTATATTTTTCAGCTTTCTTATATTTTTATTATAGGTGAAAAGTAAAAATTCAACATTGGCCGCGAAATAAAATAAATAACACACAAGTCACATACATAGTCCTGACCCCACACTAAGATCGAGTCTTGTGTCGTGGGTATCAGGAACTACGAGAGACGCGCGCTCTCACAACACCGAGACTCGAAATAAATTATTATTATTAGATATTTGTTTCGGGTCTGGGTGTTGTGAGACCGAAAGTCTCTCGTAGTTTCTGATACCCACGACACAAGACTCGATCTTAGTGTGGGGTCAGGATTATGTATGTGACTGTTGAGTGTTATTTATTATTATTATTTGTTAAATATCTGTAGGCCATACAAACATTTGTCTCGGTGCGGGGATCGAACTCGCGGCCTCTCGCTTCACAGCCGGCTACTCGCCCGTTGCGCCACCGGAGGCTATCAATGTCAAATTCTAGTTTAGTCGTTTGTTTTTGGAAATTGCAGATCGACATTTTGGTTTTACTCTTGTGGCCCAATTTCCTCCTTTCCCAATCCCTTTTCCCTCCTTTTAGGTTTGCAGCGCTCCCATGACGTTAGTCTAGGCTTATATCAGTTAAAAATAAAATTACGAGCAAACTGGCTATCATAATCAACGTTAAAATAATAATAATAATCAAAACCTAATCGTGATAGAATCCGTAAAAATAGTTTTATTTCAACGTTCCCATGTGTCAAATGCTATGTCCGTTTAAAAATTAAATGATCTGAACTCCACCGACCGGATGTTATAATCAAAGCGGAAACGGTAATAATTTGATTACACATGATTTCTTTCACTCGTAGCGGCGCTATGGCAAAGGAAATAATTTATACGACCATTTTATGATAGGTAGGTACTGTTTAAATTTCCTTTATCATTGTTTGGAAAAAACATTTACAAACAATTTGGAAACCTCCTTGTTTTTTTAAGACGGTTAGAAGTATACAAATAATAAAAATGAAAGAAAAAATATCCTACATTGATATTTTTTAAATCTTTCTTTCTACATGCCCTTATCCCACCTTAATGTGGGGTCGCGTCAGCGCAGCACACTTTTTTCACAGAACTGCAACACAGAAAGGATTTGGCTTAGTTTTTACGACCGGCAGGCTGCCTGACGTCAACTCCTATCTGGGGGATCAAGTCCCGGGAGGGTAGTGTAGTAGTGTTAGTGTACACTTAACGTAGAAAATGCAGAGGTGTATGCTCTTTTTGGGGTTGGTCTCAAACCTCCGACACTCGTCTTGGCAGTCCGTACCATTCCCAGCTGAGCTATCGATGCTTAGACCCACCATATTTTATTTTAATGTTCATAAAAACCTCAGAATAATACAGACAAGTATCTAGTTTGCGAAAGAGACTACCCTAACAATTTGCTATTTTCATAAATAAAGAATAAAATTATAACTAAATACAGATTTTTACGAATTACCGATGATGTTTTGGATCGACACAGAGATGATTATCATTATGATGGTGTTGCAAGAGTTGAAGAAAATAATTGTGTAAGATTTTTGTTTACCCTTGATGGAAATTTGTATGCAAGTCACTGTCTTTATTCGAATTGTTTTCTTCTGTCAATTTGTCGTTGATTCAAATATGATTACATTATTTTCACCGACTTACAGTTAAAATTATCCAAAATTAAGTAGAAATTTACCTACCATACTGTTATATAGATACCTACTTTATTTTCACTTAGCTTTTTAATCAAGGATCATAAAAACAATAAAATTGTACTAGAAAGGTATTTTTAATACATTTCCAAAAACGCAATTATACAAGGGTTTTAAACTAAAGTTATCCTACCCACTTCCAAACCATTAAGTACTTTATAAACGTTTTAAATATAGCAACATTATTATTTGTAGAAAAAAGGAAAATTATGTTTTACATGTAATAAGTATGGCTGCCAATAAACAGTAACAACTAAAGATAGATAATAATAAGTTAAAAAACTTTTAAGACTTCAAAATTCATCCATGGGACCATCCATGGAGTAAGCTCATCAACCACAAAATTTGGAAATTGGATTCTTAACTATTTTTTTAAAATTAATTTTATAAAAAATTAACGTCGTCTAAAATATAGAACAGAAAGAAATATTGAAATATTCTCAAAAATAAAAAAGTTATAAGCCTTTGAAGTTTGGTGTTACCTTCAAACTGCGGGAAAGAGAAGTATCAGTATAATCGTGTCACCGCCATAACGGTACGTGCGTTAGAAAGGGATAGCAAGATATCTCTAATATGCCCCCACTCCAGAATTTAAAATATGAATTACTGCGTCATTTTTCAACCAATTTCGATGCAGTTTTTACAGAAGAGTTTATTTTTGTTTTATTTGCTATTACATATAAATGTGTATAAAATCAAATACAGTCAAGTACCCAATTGGCCCATATTTGCCAAAAAAATAGCAACAAATGTACAACTCTTCATTAGAGTCTTAATTTCTTAATGCATCTTTTAGTTACTTAATCTTCTTTCTACAATTAATAAAGTACATATTAGTTAAATATTTTATTATTCACTTGAGATATTATAAGACACACTGCAGGCACAAATTCAGGAGAGGGCGACGCCGGGGCTGTTCTCTCTAATCAATCTCTCAAAATCCTGAATCCACACCTGCCCACATAATCTCAAGTGTGTACAAATCCCTATCTACCGGGAATATGTTGACAAGTTGACTTGAAGCATCATGACAGAATTGGCATTTAAATTCATTAATAAACCGATTTTGTTTTAAAAGGTCATTTCCATCGTGATATTGATGATTCTGCCAATAAAAAAAATTGCAGTGACTTATAAGGCGATACTGAATGACCGTTTTGTAAGGATTTTGAATTTTGACATCGAAGAGTTAAGCTATTATAAAATGATAGGAGGTTACATACATAATTAATATGGTGAATAAATAATTAACTTCTATGATATAAGTTAGTCAATCAATAGAGAAACCTTTAAGTCGTTTACTCATCAAAATACAAAGTAAGCAATCAATGTGCCACTTCTGGCATAATTCATTAAGTCGACTTGTCAACTTATTCACGCCAGGTAGGGTAATAGAGGTACATAGCGAGTATAATACAATCACAAAAACTATAAAACAACTAACCTAGGAATGTCAGATCTTAAATGAAAATGTCGTTATAAAACTATTATTACAACAAAATGGGATGTACTTTCATGAGCAAATCTTTATGATCACAGTCAAAATGTATTGGGAAAATCACAAGCCTGTTTAGGCGTTTTATTATCTATTTTATATTTGAAAGATTGTTTCCACCAATCTATATATCTTTAGTTAACCCATAATTGTAAAGTTTCAAAAACCCAAAAAAAGACTTTAAACCCCAATATCTATGCTGTTTGTTAAGGATTTTTCTAACCCCATCTATGCTGTTTGTTAAGGATTTTTCTAACCCCATCTATGCTGTTTGTTAAGAATTTTTCTCCGCACTCCTTCACCGGATCTTACCATATGGGACCAACCTTGGAGTAAGGTCTGTTCAATACAAAAAGAATCTTGAAAATTGATCCAATATACAGACAAATTAAGAACCTCTCATTTTTGAAGTAGGTTAGAAAACCATAATAGATTAGGTGTTAACTAAAGTTAGCCTAGAATTGGTGAAAATAGAAATGTCGTATATGAAATTCTTACCCTATTAATGGTCGATTCCAAATAATGAGTTATTTTAAATTACCTAACATTAACCAAAATAATAAAATTTACTTTTCAATGTTAACAAAATATAAAGTAACTTGGGGAATTTAAATTAATTTAAGCTAAATTTATGAATTTATTAATTGAACAAATATCGAAATTATTTGTTTAATCTAACCCATTTTTATGTACATAGAAGACTATGCATAGCAAAATATATACCGAAATGTTTAGAGTTCTAATTCTGTGGCAGGTGTGAATATGTTGGTAAGTCGATTTACAATATTTTACGAACATTGGCATATTATATTATCTAACATAAACTGAATAACTTCTTTGTCAACAAACCATTGTTTTTAATTTAACAATATAAATTAGCCAATCCAGATCCCTATTTTGTTACAATAGTGTAAGTCGACTTATCAAATTATTCACAAATGCCATGGAATTGTGGTATATTGAAAAATAGCATAATCTTTATGTATTAAAACAGACTCATATTGTAGCATCAGCAGAACATTATTTAGAATTTAACAAGCAAACCTTGCTATGTGTGTGCCTCTATGTATTATTTAAATGACATTTCACCGGCCATCATTTTTTACATATGTTTATGTCAACTAATCATCATCTACCCTCTGTTTCTTGCTGGTATTTGATGGAGTTTGTGGTGGGGAGCATGCAGTGTCTCTCCTTTTACCTGAATGCCTGGCACATGTCGTCCCAGAATGCCTATTAGACCTGTTGGTCTGGGACTCTCGGGTTGGGGAAAACTGGGTCATCATCTCCACATCGTTGAATATCACCTGTGCACCCCCTCCACATGTAGGTATAACATCACCCTTATACAATTTCGTCTCCAATTCCCCATCAGTATCCTGTTCCTGAGATATGAGACAGTATTTTGATGTTTTGGAATTGGCAATGTCCTTCACAGTTTTTAATTTGTTTACAACTTTGCTGTTGACTATACTGGGTTTTAGGACAGTGCCCATAGGGACTATATTGTTGGGAGCATGTTCCACCCATCCTTTCCCATCTGCTGATAAAGATCTTCTGTGACGAGGATTGGCTACTGCTATGCCTCTACGTGAAGAAGTAGGGGTATCTCTAGTCTGTGGTACTGAGCTGAAAGGTGTTAGTAAATGTGCAGGTAAAGCTCTAGGTGTCGACCCTGGTGTAAACTCCCTGCCAGTTTGAGCACCCATGTCAGCCTTCTGATACAAATCGACATTATCTCCTCTATCGTTCAACGCTTCTGCTATAATACGGAGTCTGTTTTCCTTCTCTTCAATAGCATTCCGGAGTCTCTCCTTCTCAGAATTGATCTCCCTAGCTTTCTCATGTTCAGCAGCGATCTTGTGGTTGTATTTTCTTTCTAGAATCTTCTTTTGCTTCTCCTTGTCGAGTTTGTTTTGGCTTAACAACAACTCTTTTTCTTGTAATTCCCTCTTTAGAGATGAAGTGTACTCTGTCATTTCGTTCAGCTTTCTCTGGTGGGAGAGTGATGCGTTTTCTGTAGCAGTTAGTCTCTCTTCTAAAGCTCTCACTCTTCTTTCTGCTGCAGCCAATTGCCCTCTAAGAGATGCATTCTCACTCCTAACTTCTAAAGACTCTTTCTCCAGCTCCAGTAGCTCTGATCTCAACCGTTCATCCTTTATAGCTTTGCTTCTTTTTAATGTCTCTCTACGACTTATCCTCATCTCTAAATGTGCCATCAGTTCCTTAATAATGTGTGCTGCTTGTGAACTATTTAATTCTAGGCTTGGGAAGTCAGGACCTAGGCTGTAGACTAAACCTAGGTCCAATTCTAGGTCTCTTGCTTCAGGTCTAGCTATATTCTCCCTGGCTATGTTGAAGAGTCTGTTGGCTTTGCGACGGCCTGATGTTAGGCCTATAGTGGCTCCAATATCTACCACCTGAGCCTTTGTGACCTCGACTTCTGCTGCCATTTCTGCAAACCTCATGACTTGGAGTGTCTCATCATAATCATCTGCTCTTGGATTAGCACAAATAATCATGCGTACCTGCCCTTCCCCTTCAAAGAAATTTTTGAAAAGCAATGTTATTTTAGACTCTCGGTACGGTACCATATTTGATGTGCCGTTTATTTGATTCTCTCTCAACATCTCAAGACAAGTTCTGAGAGTCATCAGAGACTTGTTGATGTTCCCGGCTTCCTTCAACCTCTGACCCGTATTTTTTGTCCGGTTCGTCCTCTCACTACCGGCTAAATCTACTAAACTTAATTGGCTAATACAAAGGAACTTTTTGTTGTGGATCACAGTTTCTCCCGTCTCGTCTAAAGGTGCCTGCACCAAACGGATAGTGAATACGGAGTGACTTCTAGAAGACTCCGCATTAAGGGTTGTGTGGGCCATCCTCTTCCTTTTCAAACCCATGTAAAAAGCATCAAAGGCTTCCTCTGCAGACTTTATTTCTATTTCGGTGACTCCATGGACATACATGTTTCGTGCCCCGTCTTCTCTTATGAGTTTAACAGGTAATGTCTTACTCGGAGCACTGTCTTCAAGCAAATCATATACACAGTTGTTATAAACTTCTACATAAGTTACGAACACTGCGTACTGGTTGTCTTCGTTGATTCCCTCGACTTTGGTTACGTCTGACGATGACATAGCCAAGTCAGGATTAGAATTGTTTTTCCTATTCAATTTGAATTTGTGCAGTTCCTGCTGCCTTTCCAACATGGCCTCCGCCTCCGTAGCTATATCAAACATGTTCATTTTGTCAGGTTTGAACACATATTTAGGCGCTTGATAGTCATTTATGGTTTTAAAAATTATGTTCAGACAGCGGGGTAAAATGCCGCAATTTTGTGGCTCCCCGGTCATTGTGAACGTTTTCCCGCTGCCGGTGACGCCGTAAGTAAATAATAAACCATTTTTACCTTTAATTAGGCCTTCTACTAAGGGCTGCGCGACTTTGTCGTACACTTCTTGCTGTGAAGTTTCAGGCGGGAAAACCTCTTTGAAAATGTACTTCATGGTTTTGTTTCCTTCATTTCTGTAGCTGAATGCTGTGACTGGAGGTGTAAGGAGCACCGTGGAAGGTGACACGATCTTCATGCATGGTGTATCAGATTCTCTCTGCAGGGGCCTTAATCGGCAGTATACTTGTACAGGATCGCGGTCTTGCGCGAGGTTCTGCTTACTCCGCGCCGGCGTGCGCATCTCGTTTAACTTTTGTTTCGATTTCGCGGACTTCATTTTGTCGAATTTTACACCCACATTCACTTCGTATTGAGTTTTTCGCGATTAAACTTTTCAACGGATTTCGTCAAATCAAAGCAACGGTCGTTTATGAATTATCAATAACAACCGAATATGGTCAATGTAGCGTCATTGATGTGTTTGTTTCTTTCTAACGTGTGTGAATTTGTATTGCTGTTTCGTGTAACGGTTGACGGTTTGTGACTTTTTAATTTAGCCGGGTTGTACCTACCCGTCCGTGGGAATGTTGACATTATAATGATACCAGCATTTTAAAAATTGCGTGATTTATAGACTAAAATATATTTTTCGGGAAAATATTAATAATATATATTCACGCGAAATTTTATTATATTTGATGTAATTTCTTGATTTCGTTGTATGCCTCATAATTCTAAAGCAAATTTAACTTTTCTTACAGTACTATTCGTAGGTTGCGGTGGACTTACTCAATATAAGGTCAGACTAAGCAGGAATTATTAAAGAATAAAAATCTATATACTTATAAATAAATATACTTATTCCTGAACTTAAACCCAAAACCTTGACATTTACAGAGTAATGCCAAAGACATGGAGGCCATTTATTAGAAATCTACTTTTAATTTAAAATAAATGGCTTCCATATCATATTCCGATTTAATTCTAAATTAATCAGAATAAAATATTTTACCTTGACTTTTACCAATTTTAATTTATCGGTGAACTGTGAGCTTTACTTTAAGTGAAAAAATTCAATGATAATTTTAATAAATTCCAATATAACCGTCGCGATCACTACTATTTTTCTGTTATTACGGAAATCTTTATTTATAGGCAACACTGTGTTTTCCCGAGAAAGAACGCGTATAACGTTCCGTTCCCATCAAATTACTAAATGTGCAATAAATTTTTTTTCTGTCAATGTTTATTATTAATGGAAAAGTAAAAAATTAAATATATTGGTACATTATTATTTTATTGAAACCCTGTGCTAAGACGTTCAATTAAATCTGTATATATTTAATACTACGCATCCCATTAGTAAAAATAAAGTAAGACTATGTAATGTAAAACGGAACGTATTTAGGAGTCGACAGTCGACACGAGAGTCGAACATTGAAAATTCCAAAATGAACTCCGAATTTATGAATATAAAATATTTAAATTATATAATTATAAATATTTTATAGGGTGAAAAATACGATGGGCGTCGGGCGGACGTGTGGTCCTGCGGAGTTATCCTGTATGCGTTACTCGTCGGCGCGTTGCCTTTCGACGACGATAACTTGCGTCAATTACTTGAAAAGGTATTTATTTTATGTTATTTTAGTAGTTAGTTTATTAATTTAGTAGCAAATTCAAAATATACACCTTATTTATACATCAAATTCTGATCTGTATACCATCTAGCGGGCAGTAGCAAGCAAATATTTGCTATGACTTTCGATAACAGATGGCGCTATATTAAAATTATTTACTTAATACAAAAACAGTATACATAGTTACATGTCAATCGGCCGGTTTCAATAAACGATCTCGGTTTAGAGTGCAAATAGATCGAATTATGAACCAATCAAATCACGTGATTTGACGGAGTCATGTTCAAACTGTGTTCTTATTGCCTAATTTTTGTAATCTATCTGCATATTCGAACTGAGAATTATTATTGAAACCGGCCGTATGAGTATAGTACTATTGAATCTCTCTGTATAAAAATATTCTTATAAAAACTTATAATGTTTTGATTGTGGGATTATTTATGTTTAGGTGAAACGCGGAGTGTTCCACGTGCCGCATTTTGTACCACCGGACTGCCAACAACTGCTGCGAGGCATGATCGAAGTAAACCCCGAGAAAAGAATGACGGTAATGCGTACATAACATCCTCACTAGATGGTACATAACATCCTCCACCAGGGCCGTATTGCCAGTCCCAGTCAGTGGCGTAACTATAAGGTGGCATTGGGGCAAAATTACACGGGCCCTAGACCATTGGGGCCCCAGCGCCACCTACTATAAAGACCCTGACCATGAGCATAGGGTAGTCCCTCGCCGAAAGAGCTGTGAATATAAATTTGCCAAAGGACCTCAGCAGTATAGTTACGCTACTGGGTCCAGTAATGTCTATAGCACGAATAGCCCAGCTCGACCAGTTTGATACCCCTGTCTCACAAAATACCGACATGGCAGCTTGCAGTTACGTTTCGTTCGATGAGTGAGATTTCCAGTGCCCCAATGTCCCCCTCCCATTCCCAATCCTTAGTCCCCTTCTTTTCGGTTGGCAACGCCCATGATACATTTGTGCCTTGGGTGTCTATGGCCGGTAGAGATCACCTTTCAAGTGACCCTGCCCGTGTGCCGGTCACTGCTAAAAAAAGTAATTGATAGCATATTGGGACCGATAATGATAATTGTAAAAGTAAAAGTGTGTTGCGCCGACCCCACATTAAGGTGGGTTAAGGGCAGATAGAAAGAAAGTAAATGCGTAATCTTCCTCAGTTGGCTGAAATCACTCGACATCCGTGGGTGACGGCGGGAGGCAGGGGTGAATTGGAACAAGAGCTACCGATGATGGAAGTGGTACAAACCAGAGTGCTGCCATCTGCAGACGCGGTAGACCCCGATGTTTTACAGGTATGTATTATCACAGATTAAGGTACTTTAGCAGACAGATTTATATGATTTTGCCTATATTTATTTTTGTACATTATTATAAACGTAACAGATAATAACACATAAAGGAATTCTTGTGTTAAAAAACTGCATGAGAATTAGTTGAAAAATTTAAAAATGACGAATTTGGCAATGATCAATAATGGGTATAGTGGGGATATCTTGCTATTCATTGCCAACGCTCTCACCGTCATGCCCGTGACGTCAGCTTACTGATGCATCTCTTTTCTGATATTTGATAGTTACATCCCTTTCAGCAGATTTCAATGGCTTGTAACTTTGCTTGCAACTCTATGTGATGATTTTGGATATTCGTACCATGTCAAATGATTATGTCCAAGGTATTTTCCTTTTTTCTTCGGTATTTATTAGTCTGATATGCCGGTACTACAATATCTTCAATATTCCAACATGATTCCGATTGTCCCAGCCATCCGTAGATCAGAAGTGTTCATGTTGTCTCTCCTGACAACTAGAGGGTTGGGTGATTGTGTAGTGCATACATTAACTTACTTCTTCAGCATTTATTAGTATCTTAGGCTGGCATTACATTATCGTTTAACAGCCCAACATGATCCGATAATCTCAACTCTCAGTAAATCAGAACTGTTCATGTTGTCTCCCCTCAAACTGGAGGACATAACTTAATTTACTTCTTCGAGATATAATAGTCTCTTATGTCGGCACTAAAATATCTTCCAATAACCCAGCATGATTTCGATAGTGCCACCTCTCAGTAGATCAGCGGCCTGAGCAGGAAAATTTGTGACAACCGTAAATGTATTCGAACTAGGTGCGCGTCTATGATATTTGTATGAAATATTAACCAAACGTCATCAGTGCGCAGCGAACTCGAATACATTTACATTTACATTAGTTTTTCGTGCTCGGGCTACTGAAGTGTTCATGTTGTCTCTCCTGACATAAGAATTGGATGATTGTGTACTACCAGTGTTAGCTATGTAAAAAATACATGGGGTTCTAATCGGATGCAGTTATAAGGACATTCTTTAGTTAAATGGTGTTTATTTTGCAGGCTATGTGCAGTTTGGGTTGTTTTAAACAGAGAGAAAAACTCGTACAGGAACTTTTGAGTCAACAGTGAGTATTATAAAAAATATAATCCTTAGTGCGTTTTTAGGCGTTTTCCAAGAGTTCTCGCGTATTTTGATCAAGATGTGATGGGGTTTTCAAGTCACTCAATTTTTAATTATCTAATTTTCATCGATGTACTTTTAAAGGATATTAACGATTGGTATTGTTATTCCAGTCACAACACAGAGAAGGTGATATACTTCCTTCTTTTGGAGCGCAAGCGTCGCAGGCCCGCGCGGGACGACGAGCCGCGCCCCCCCGCGCCCGCAGCCCCCGCCGACCCGCCGCGCAAGAGACTCGACACGTGCCGGGTATGTAGCACCACCAGTCTGTCTGTCTCACTCACTCACTCACTCACTACCAGCTGTACTGACGACGAGCCGCGCCCCCCCGCGCCCGCAGCCCCCGCCGACCCGCCGCGCAAGAGACTCGACACGTGCCGGGTATGTAGCACCACCAGTCTGTCTGTCTCACTCACTCACTCACTCACTACCAGCTGTACTGACGACGAGCCGCGCCCCCCCGCGCCCGCAGCCCCCGCCGACCCGCCGCGCAAGAGACTCGACACGTGCCGGGTATGTAGCACCACCAGTCTGTCTGTCTCACTCACTCACTCACTCACTACCAGCTGTACTGACGACGAGCCGCGCCCCCCCCCCCCGCGCCCGCAGCCCCCGCCGACCCGCCGCGCAAGAGACTCGACACGTGCCGGGTATGTAGCACCACCAGTCTGTCTGTCTCACTCACTCACTCACTACCAGCTGTACTGACGACGAGCCGCGCCCCCCCGCGCCCGCAGCCCCCGCCGACCCGCCGCGCAAGAGACTCGACACGTGCCGGGTATGTAGCACCACCAGTCTGTCTGTCTCACTCACTCACTCACTACCAGCTGTACTGACGACGAGCCGCGCCCCCCCCCCCGCGCCCGCAGCCCCCGCCGACCCGCCGCGCAAGAGACTCGACACGTGCCGGGTATGTAGCACCACCAGTCTGTCTGTCTCACTCACTCACTCACTACCAGCTGTACTGACGACGAGCCGCGCCCCCCCCCCCCCGCGCCCGCAGCCCCCGCCGACCCGCCGCGCAAGAGACTGGACACGTGCCGGGTAACTGTCTCCCCGTTCTCCCCCCTCCCCCTCTTTTTTCCACGATAGGCAGCGGCTAGGGTTTGTTTTTGACATTGCCAGTATCTATGGGTCACAATAACGCTTACAGTGACACATACAATCTATATAATCTGCTCTTTTTCATTCGTAAAAAAATCGTCGCAGGACGGCTGCGTGTTGCGAAACATCCTACTAGTATTATAAAGCCGAAATTTTGTGAGTGTGTTTGTATGTTTGTTACTTCTTCATGCTCAAAAGGCTGAACCAATTCTGATGAAATTTTGTATTGGGGTAGCTTACACCCTGGATTAACACATAGGCTACTTTTTATCATGGAAAATAAGTTTCCTCGCGAACAGAGTCGCGGGCAACAGCTAGCAGAATCTATAACACGCCACGCGTCCCCTTCCTCCCAGCACCGTCTTTACCATAAAAGCACACGGACCCATTGCCCCCGGCCTCTAGGGCCCCCCACAAAGCTGATAAGTACCTACACGATCAATTATTTTTACTCTGTAAGGGGCCCCTGGATTCTTGTGTGCCCAGGGGCCCACGCATGCCTTAAGACGGACCTGTCTCCTTTTTATGCAGTGGCGTGCATTTCATATACACAAAGAGACATTGTCTCCCCGAGAATTTGCTAAAATTACATAACGAAATAAAAAAATGGTCAATCAAAGGATTTTTTAAAACATCGCTGGGTGTATTATTTTAAATCGACGTGAGAATTATTATTATGGTTAAAGTAAAGCAAGAATAAAGTGAAGAAAATAATTATGCAAGATTTTTGTCTACCCTAATCTAAATGTCTGTGCGCGTCATTGTTATAATGCCCATAGAATATTTTATTATGGGTCCAAAGAATTTCATACTATTTTTATTTCAGGTAAACGGACAGTCAGCACATTTTGGTCAAATCAGCGAAGGTTCCCCAATCACGCCTCGAAGATCGCAATTCAGGTAAATAAATCCAACTGGCACATGGGCTTTCCAGTGGTAGAACCACGGTTTAATCGCCCCGATTCGACTGGGGTAGTACCATTTTTACAAACTGACGTTTAGCTTGCTGTTGTTTTGTAGTAAGTACCGACGTAAAGTAGCAGTTCGCTGTTGCGTTTCGTTTGGTAAGTGAGATTTCCGGTGGCCCAATACCCTCCTCCCTTTCCCAAATATGTTGGCAATGCACCCATGATTCTTCTTGTGTCTCGGGTGTCTATGGGCGGTGGAGATCACTTACCATCAGGTAACCCACCAGCTCCTTTGCCAGCCTCTGCTATATAAAAAAGTGAAATTTCTAAAGCGTCTAAATATAACGCCCCTCGCCCTCTTTCCAACCCCCATTGCTTTACTTCAAGGGCGTTTTACAACACTATCGTCCATACTGCAGTGAATCTTTAGGGCTGACTTGCTAACTTGCGTTTTTTTGACGTGTTTTAGGTCGTCTTCCAGTCGACGCACTGAAGGTCGAAGTTCGCCACAGCTCTCTGCCAGTCCACCTGGTAAGTCACGTAAGTTACCCTCATTCACTTAATTTCGTAAAAACTGAGTAACTACCAATCACCAAATTGAAGCATGTCACAGAAAGGGAGAGAATCCATTTCGGCAAGTACCTTCGAAATGTCTATTTTGCTCGCTCGTCAATTGATTTTCAGTCTTATTTTCATAATTTTGAAACTTATTATACCAGAACAATGTTAAACACAGACAAATTCCAGACTCCGGGCTGATATTGAAAGCAAGCAATAGGCAGTTCTTATAAGTTAGCACTAAAATATATGACATTTGCAGCAGGACATACGCCACATCGCGTGTCATCTCTAGGTGGAACACCGGCTACACCCGGATCTCCTTTAGGTAAGCAGTATCCAATATATTACGATATTCCAAGCCCCCATTGGCACAGAGTTTGTAGCCTGTTACAGACATAAATTTTACCGAGAGCTGTCATTTCGGTACGTCATATTGGCTCGACCCGGGGTGTTACCACTGCTTTTTAATTTGAGGTTCAGATAATTTACGTCAAAAAGGAGGTATTTAAAACGTGTACAACATGCTGTTTTCTCTAGAACAGAAATTGGCCGGTTCGACTGGGGTATTACCACTATTTAATTTTATATACTTTATTAAAACATATGTATTGCAGCGTCACCTTCAGTTCGAGAACATCACCACCAAAGAGCAAACTCCACGGGGCCTACTATTAGCTTAAATATCAGTAAGTAACACATAAGACCACTTCACTTATACAATAATAAACAGCGTTTAACTTGTTTGTCCCTTTCTTCGTTACGTCAAATAGTTTGAGAGTGAAGGAGGCAAAACACTAATTAAGTTAAAGACCATTTATAAAATAACACCGAGAGACCAGATGGATTTTAATCGCTCAGACAGAACCTTAGACTTAGACAGAAATTTTGACAACGTATTTCTATAATAACATAACATAAGCTCACGCCTGTATCTCCGAAGGGGTAGGCAGAGGCGCACTAGCGAAGTAGAACACCCACATTTCGCCGAGCTTATTTCCGTCCCAGATGTGATAGGGGGCGAGCCTATCGCCATATCGGGCACAAATTCCAGACTCCGGGCTGATATGGAAAAATCCAATATCACTTTGCCCAACCCGGGGATCGAACCCGAGACCTCAGTACTGTAGTCGTACCGAAATACCACCACGCCACCGAGGCAGTATAATGAGTATACAAAATATAAAATTGACGAAATACTTTGTATTTTTAGGTGGCGAGCCTGGAGAAGCAGTGATCATAATAAACGAAGCTCCCATCATGGGATCCTCAGTGGCAGCCAGACCCCATAGTCCATCACAATCACATAGGGGTAAGTGTATTTAATTTGTAAGATAAATTTAGGAAATCTAGTTACATTCTAAAGTGGTATAAGTTAGTTCGCTATAGTGGTTTATGCGTCAGAAATGTCGTGTTCTATCTAGCCAGTGTATTCAGTAACTTCGGGCCCGCGAAATTCTGGCGATAACCGCACTTTCTTTCTTTCTACCTGCCCTTATCCCACCTTAAAGTGGGGTCTGGCGATAACCGCACGACACTCAAAAATAAATATTTATTCGAATTTAGATTTCTATGTTATGTAGAGCAATGTGAAAGTGGATACACAGATCCCTCATGACAGTAGAAAGTTCCTAGTAGTTAATCATAACTCATTTTACACATAACATAACATAAGCTCACGCCTGTATCCCCGAAGGGGTAGGCAGAGGCGCACTAGCGAACTGGAACACCCACATTTCGCCGAGCTTAGTTCCGTCCCAGATGTGATAGGGGGCGAGCCTATCGCCATATCGGGCACAAATTCCAGACTCCGAGATGATATGGAAAAATCCAATATCACTTTGCCCGACCCGGGGATCGAACCCGAGACCTCAGAACCGTAGTCATACCGAAATACCACCACGCCACCGAGGCAGTCACTCATTTTACAACTACTGCTATAAAAATGTCTCGTTGTATATTTTCAGTTCGGGAGAGGTCATCTCTCCCTGGACCTCCAAGTTCAATCCAGTCTTCCGCCCAGGCATCACTATTCCCGAATCTGGGAACTATAACAGGTAATTGCCACTTTCTTGTAAACACTATTTTCACTGTTTGAGTTGTGCTCTTCTTAGTTTTACAGCTCGGTTCGACTGGGGTAGTACCACGGTCTTATTATTCATATTAACACCAGTGAATTGGTAATTTGCGATCACATTCCGTATATTAAAGTATCTGGTCGGCTTACATCGACAAAACCGTGGTCCTACCACTCAAAATTATCCACATAATTATTCTTTTTGGCCTTTTTGGCTTTAGGCCTATGCCTTAAGGCAAGCTGATAATATTGTTACCGATGTCGAAGATTAAAATTAATATTGTTATAATAATTATTAATCAGTAATCTAATAATTTAATGCATGACACTCAAATGATAGAAATAAAAAATAAATAATGTAATAATATTAGAAATTGAATGTATCTATATATTTATATTATCAGAAATAAAGGCTATTTGTATTTGTATTTGTATTTGTATTTGTATTCTTTTTACAAATTATAATACTACAATCTGAAAAACAATAAAAATACTTTTGTTTTTTATTTATAGGTGTGGGTGGTGGGTGTGTGGTAGGAGCGGGAGTGTCGGGGGGCGTGTGTGGCGCGGGGGGCCTGGGGCCGGGGGGTGTGGGGGGCGTGGGGGGAGCCGCCGCGCCGTGGAGGGTGCGGCTCGCCACCATCAAGAACTCATTCCTTGGATCACCACGATTCCACAGGCGGAAAATGCAAAGTGAGTTATATTAGATACTAACTGTTCCTCTCGACTTCGTTCCTCTGCATATCCCATTAGAACCGTACAGTTGCAGACGCTGATGCTATGCTTCGGAAGTTTTTGAGGTTATTCATTACCCAAAAAAAAAACTCTTCTCTTACTTAGACTTAGCGGGTCGAAGGGAAGATGATCGTAAATACTAAACTAAACCCATTCCGCAACATAGTATAGCCCCCAGAGAGGGCAAACGTCAGGCAAGCAGCCGGTCGTAAAACTAACCCGAATCCTTTCTGTAAGTTGTTACAATTAGCCAAATCTAATAAAGAATTATAAAAAACATTTTATCTCTTTTAACCTTTAAAGATTTCTTTTATTGTAAAAAAATGTAATTTAATAAATAATAAAATTCGTTATAGGTATCGTTTAATCTTTAAAGATTTCTTTTCTTTCTTTATGTAATTTAGTAAATAATAAAATTCGTTATATCGTTTTAAATATTTATTTTCTTTTCAAATGTAACTTAATAACTAATAAAATTCGTTATATAATTTAAAGATTTTTTTCAAATGTAATTTAAAAAAGTAAAAAAATGTTTATATCTTTTAATCTTCAAAGATGTCTTTTCTTTCACAGCGTCATCAGAAGAGGTCCATTTGACCCCGGAATCGTCCCCGGAATTGACCAAGAGGTCATGGTTCGGATCCCTGCTGCTATCTGCTGATAAGGAAGAAACCTTCACGGCGTTGGTGAAGGGGAAGCCCCTGGCCACCGTCAAAGCCGATCTTATACATGCGTTTCTTAGTGTGAGTATGGGCAGCGGCGTAGTTCGGGGCCCGTGGCAAAATCATAAGATGGGGCCTTTTTTGCCGAAGCTTTTCAGACCGGGGTCTTCTTCCAATGGAAGCGAGGACGTCTTACGGTCGAGGGCCCGTTGCATTTTGCCCGCCATGACACCCTGTAATTACGACTGTGTGTATGGGTTTTTATTTATTTACCTGACTTCATGGCGCAGTGGGCGAGTATCTGTGAAGCCAGAGGTTGCGGGTTCGATCTTCGCACTTAGACAAATCGACCTATCCAAAGAATAAAGTTACATATGATAATGAATCGAAATTGCTTTTATATTTTTCTGAGCTTATTTATTGACCTGTATATTTAACTAGTGAATATTTTTTTAAGCTATGTCATAATTTAACTTGTTATTATGTCATAAATTTAAAAAATTACTAGTATTAGTTAAATATATAGGTTAATTTAAGCTCAGAAAAATATAAAAGCAATTTCGATTAATTATCATATGTAACTTTATTCTTTGGATAGGTCGAAATGTCTCTGTGGCCCCCATATATTTGTTTCGGGTCTGGGTGTTGTGAGAGCGTGCGTTTCTCGTATTTCCTGATACCCACGACACAAGACTCGTATCTTAGTGTGGGGTCAGGACTATGTGTGACTGTTGGGTGTTATTTTATTATTATTATTTATTTATTTAGCTTTTGTCCACAGCTTCTCTTGTGTAGTTAGGTTAACTCCGTCGGCAATTCTAAACTAGAGCCCATTTAATATGAATATTCTAATGGAAATCCTGATTATTATATTTGTTTTTAATCTAGCGTACTTCCATAGAATTTAAGATGGTACAGAATCCATATTGTGCAAATCCGACTCATATTTGGCCAAATTTGTAATTTATATAATAAGTGGTAGTACTCCGGTCGAACTGGCTTCATTCATATACCGTGGCTCTACTACTTTTTCGTTATTGTTTGGCAGATAGCGGAGCTGTCTCACAGCGTGTTGAGTCCGATGTCGTTCCGTGTGGAGTACAAGCGAGGTTCCAACGCGCCCGCCATGTTCCAGCGGCATGTCAGGTTTCAGGTAATATACAAATTACGCAACCTGGACGTCTAGGCAACCAGGATGTCTGTGCAACCTGAACGCTTATGTACCCTGGATGTCAAGGCAACCTGGACGCTTATGCACCCCGGATGTCAAGGTAACCTGAATGCTATTGCACCCTGGATGTCTAGGCAACCTGGATGCAGAGGCAACCTGGGATTTATTGATGGATGATGTGTGTTTACATTAGAAGTCTGCGGTTTGTTAATGTAAAATATTGTGTTCACTATGGTAATTATTTGTGGTGGTAATGTAAAAATTTGGAGGAAACATGTGTGTTTGAGGTAGAATTTGTGTCTTACAGGTAATCTGGGCCATTTTGTAGGCAACATGTTGTTTGTCGGTTTAAGCAAAATTGTATTGTCGATTATTACAGTTGTAATCTGTGTATTTGTCATTTGCCTTGCTTGGATAAAAGAAAAAAGTTAAGAGAGTTTTTGTGTAACCAGCATGTTTGAGACAACCTGGTATTTATGGACGGAAATTACAACTAGTTTGAAATGGGTATTTTATGGTTTTCCAGGTTGACATATCAACAATAACCAAAGCTCCTGGGGAGAACGGAAAAGAGTATCTTTACGCCATCACATTCACTTTATTATCAGGTAAATCATATTATGTAATTTCCAGCGGCCCCTGTTTCTAGAGTACCCACAGTAGACAGTTCTTATGTGTCACTTTATTTTGCTATCTTCTTCAAAATCATATTATGTAGAGTGTAACATTTTCAAACCTGTCGCAGTAAGCATTTAGGATTAGATTTTCCGACCGACTGACAGCTCGTCGTCCAATGATTCTAGCAGCTGGGTTACCACGACCTCTTATAGCAGTATTATTATAACCGTTCTTCGTTTGTTTTGTATGGGAATCGGTACAAGTAAATCGGTACAAGGGCGGTAGAATTTGGGAGGTGGCAAAATCTGGAGGGCGCCCTAATTTGGGAGCGGTAAAACCGGACAAATTGCCAACTTGCCCCCGCTTTGAAAAAAGCTAGATCCGGTACTGAGTGCCGGGGATATAATTTTAGAAAAACCGTATTTATCTACTTTATCTACCATAAACGCTGTCCCTGGATCGAGACGATTTAAGTTTAACTTTATCGACCGACTTCCAAAAAGGAGAAGGTCTTCAATTCGTCTGTATTTTTTTTAATGTATGTTACGCGATATCTCCGCCAAATGTGGACCAATCTTCAAAATTATTTTTGTATTCGATAGAGTTTATTTCAAGGGTGGTCCCGTATAAATTTAGTCACGATCGGGTTTGAAGTCGGTCCGTTAAGTTTTTAAACTTGTGATTATTATTGATCCAATATTTTTGCAACACCCTGTATAATCGTGTGGTGTTGTAGGTAACATCCGTCGCTTCCGCCGCGTGTGCGAAGTAGTGCAGGCGGCCGTGTGTCGCTCCCCCGCACTGCACCCCCCCTCACCCAGGGCGCTCAGGAGAACACTACACGCGCACCGTGAGTACCACACGATACTACACTACACTATACTACACTACACTACACTACACTACACACGCTGCACCCCCCTCACCCAGGGCGCTCAGGAGAACACTACACGCGCACCGTGAGTACCACACAACACTACACTACACTACACTACACTACACACGCTGCACCCCCCCTCACCCAGGGCGCTCAGGAGAACACTACACGCGCACCGTGAGTACCACACAACACTACACTACACTACACTACACTACACACGCTGCACCCCCCCTCACCCAGGGCGCTCAGGAGAACACTACACGCGCACCGTGAGTACCGCACGATACTTCACCACACTACACTACACTACACTACACTACACTACACATGCTGCACCCCCCTCACCCAGGGCGCTCAGGAGAACACTACACGCGCACCGTGAGTACCACACGACACTACACCACACGACACTACACTACACTACACTACACTACACACGCTGCACCCCCCTCACCCAGGGCGCTCAGGAGAACACTACACGCGCACCGTGAGTACCGCACGATACTTCACCACACTACACTACACTACACTACACTACACTACACATGCTGCACCCCCCTCACCCAGGGCGCTCAGGAGAACACTACACGCGCACCGTGAGTACCACACGACACTACACCACACGACACTACACTACACTACACTACACTACACACGCTGCACCCCCCTCACCCAGGGCGCTCAGGAGAACACTACACGCGCACCGTGAGTACCGCACGATACTTCACCACACTACACGACACTACACTACACTACACTACACACGCTGCACCCCCCTCACCCAGGGCGCTCAGGAGAACACTACACGCGCACCGTGAGTACCACACGACACTACACCACACGACACTACACTACACTACACTACACTACACACGCTGCACCCCCCTCACCCAGGGCGCTCAGGAGAACACTACACGCGCACCGTGAGTACCGCACGATACTTCACCACACTACACGACACTACACTACACTACACTACACACGCTGCACCCCCCTCACCCAGGGCGCTCAGGAGAACACTACACGCGCACCGTGAGTACCGCACGATACTTCACCACACTACACGACACTACACTACACTACACTACACACGCTGCACCCCCCTCACCCAGGGCGCTCAGGAGAACACTACACGCGCACCGTGAGTACCGCACGATACTTCACCACACTACACGACACTACACTACACTACACTACACACGCTGCACCCCCCTCACCCAGGGCGCTCAGGAGAACACTACACGCGCACCGTGAGTACCGCACGATACTTCACCACACTACACGACACTACACTACACTACACTACACACGCTGCACCCCCCTCACCCAGGGCGCTCAGGAGAACACTACACGCGCACCGTGAGTACCGCACGATACTTCACCACACTACACGACTCTACACTACACTACACTACACACGCTGCACCCCCCTCACCCAGGGCGCTCAGGAAAACACTACACGCGCACCGTGAGTACCGCACGATACTTCACCACACTACACGACACTACACTACACTACACTACACACGCTGCACCCCCCTCACCCAGGGCGCTCAGGAGAACACTACACGCGCACCGTGAGTACCGCACGATACTTCACCACACTACACGACACTACACTACACTACACTACACACGCTGCACCCCCCTCACCCAGGGCGCTCAGGAGAACACTACACGCGCACCGTGAGTACCGCACGATACTTCACCACACTACACGACACTACACTACACTACACTACACACGCTGCACCCCCCTCACCCAGGGCGCTCAGGAGAACACTACACGCGCACCGTGAGTACCGCACGATACTTCACCACACTACACGACACTACACTACACTACACTACACACGCTGCACCCCCCTCACCCAGGGCGCTCAGGAGAACACTACACGCGCACCGTGAGTACCGCACGACACTACACCACACTACATTACACTTCACACACATGTACATCAAAATATTCCTGGCTACGGTGCCAGCTATAATTTCTGGTGAAGGTGTGAAAGCAATTTTAGCTAACAGTACATTCCACTCGAAAAAAAATACATTGTCGGTGTTGCACTTACAGCCGGTAACGAGATCCCGGACAGTCCGGAGACTCCGCACCAGCAGTCCGACCACGACAGCGACTCCTCAGTGTTCGACACCGTCAAGAGCCCCACCAGCCACACCTCCATAGACCAGCTCGACCAGGTAACTCCATAATAACATTTTATACCGAGTGGCGCCGACATTACGGCATTAAATCATCCCAGGTATACCTTACTTATTGTGTTTATTGTATACTACTATAAAAACTAAGCTAAATCCTTTTTGCAACATTCTTGAAAAGTGTGTGGTACCGACCCCAAATAGTGGGATAAGGGCAGGTTAAAAAAAATATAATTCTTTTATATATTTTTTTTAAATTTCCAAATAATTTTATGTAATTGATTAGAGTTATGGATAGTGTTGGTCTCGTAAGTTAATGTACGATGATAAATCGATGACGATGATGCACATAAGGCTTGACCAACTGCCGACTGTAAAAGATTGGATTTGCAATTGTAATTTTATTTTATTCGTATTTAATTTTCAGAACGGTACACATCCTCTAGGGTCGAGTTCCTCGGTCACAAGCGGCTCTAGCGGGTACAAGGTACTTACTAATATCAAATACAGGATGTTCCAGAAAGTATGGTTCATCGCTAAACCATAGAGAAATTCAAGACCTGTCGTAGTCTCTCATGCATGATTTGTGATTGTTTTTTTCAGTTATTTTTCCTGTTTTTAATTTAAATCTAACCTGCCCTCAGACCATGTCTTGCCTGATTAGCAATAAAGTTTTTTTTTTGTTTTCCAAATAACTTGAAGAGATGACATTCGGCCGGTTTCAATAAACAATCTCAGGTCGAATGTCCAGATAGATTACAAAAATTAGCCAATAAGAACACAGTTTGAACATGACTTCGTCAAATGACTTGATTTGATTGGTTCGTAATCGCGATCTATCTGTACTCTAAACTGAGATCGTTTATTGAAACCGCCCGATAGTCAATCGAAAAATCTGCACTTGTGCGTCGTTTGAAGCGAGCCTTACCTTTGTATGTCACGAAGTGTTATTTTGTTTACAGACGGCGCGTCGACGTGCAGAGCCGGCGTCAGCGTCTCTCGACCACGAGATCATGAGCTGTGGCCGTGACCTCCCAGGTGAGGAATAAAAATATTACCACTATTTACGTATCCCCCTATTTTGTACAAGTCTCTTCTAACAAGAAGAGGCCTTAGTTTAGCAAGCTTCTCGCCTGATAGTAAGTGATAGGATTACCCATGAAGCGGCCTACATCCAATAAAATCAAAATCAAAAATCTAACTACATTTTTTATGTTTGTTACGCGAATCTCCGGTAAATGTGGACCGATTTTCAGAATTATTTTCCATTTCGATATAGGAAAAAAAACTGGCAAACGAGCAGATGGGTCACCTGATGGTAAGTGATCTCCACCGCCCAAAGACACCCAAGACACAAAGAATTATGGGTGCGTTGCCAACATCAAAGGAGAGAATGGAAGGGGAGGGCAAAGGGATTGGGCAAGGGAGAGGGGAAATGGGCCACCGGAAATCTCACTCACTGAACGAAACGCGACTGTAAGCTGCCAATTTACGTCAGCTTTCTGTGAGACAGTGGTATCAAACCGGCCGAGCCGGCCCATTCGTGCTGTAGACGTTACTGTCTACAGCGTGGCTCTACCACTTAAAAATACAGCTTATTTCAAACGTGGTCCCATATAAATTAGGTCACGTTCGGATACGTTTTCGATCGGTTAAGGTTTTAAACCTTTGCTTTTAGGTACGAATACAAAACGGTCATCATCCGAATGTCGCGAGGCGACATCGTCCCCCCGGCGCGGGCTCGAAGCGCGAGACTCTGTGAAGGACGCGCTGCGACGGAACAGCTCCTTACGAGACACTCGACGAGACAGAGACAGAGATACCGCGCCCCCCGCGACCCCCACACCCCCCACAACACAACCTCCCGCCGCCTCTGTCGCGTGAGACTTCACCGCATGTGTCGTGGCTAGGGACTTTCGCAACGACCAACTGATTCCGGATACGAAAATTGTGTAATATCCTAATTGTTTGTGTGCGAGTTTATAAAGGTTGTTTAGCACACTTGGATATGATGTTTAGACCGTGTTGTGCAGGAAAAAACCAACCCACGCAAAATAAAAAAAATAATTTATTAAGGCCAACATGTTCTAAACCATTAATAGACCATATTGGTGTCAACATTTTTTTGTGGGTTGGGTAATTTCTGCACAATACCGTCCATTTATCTTGACGATGGGCGAAAACTAGTCCATTTTGGATTCAAAAATAAATATAAAGTGCTTGACCAACCATGCCTCTGTGATAAAACGACCTTTTATGAAGGTCAGTTTTTGTTATAACCTAGCAGGGCTATCGGCACCTGGACGAGTTGTCAAATGCCCTAAAGGTCTGATGCCTTGGGCTAGAAGTCCATATAGTGTTTTAAAATCAAAAGGGGTAATAAAGGTTGGTCGCCGACTAGGGGGTTCGTCTCCCGCTACCAGGTCCTAGCTACGGCCCTGTACGTTAGAATGAATTAGAAAATGGAACTATCTAAACCAAACTGTGAACATTAAGATAAAAATTATACTACGCTTAAAATATTGTTCATGTAAAAATAGAAAGATATTGTCAATCAGATCGTGAGATCTATTAGAAATAATGAGCACAAAAATGGGAAATTGCAAAAAAATTGGAAAACAATTTTAACCGTACCCGTACTTCCAATGTTTTGAAATTACCAAAAAAATAGTATTCACAAACGCTTCCTAATTGACACCATTTTTGGGACTATGATGTAAAAATTCAAGTGGTGTACTTCCTTAATGTAGAGCGCTGGGATGTTTTTTAAAAATCAGTCTATCCAACTTTAAAAATAAAAAAATAGTAAAATATATTTTTTTTAAATAAAATATTTTTCAAAGCAATTTCTATCCAATCACATTTTTTTTTACTTTTATATAAATTTGGGGCCATTCAAGTATTACGAAAGCACTACAGGGAGGCGAGGGATCATTTCTTTGCTTATTTTTGATAATTGATGATTGATGGGGATGGGGGGGGGGTCTGGATGGTGATTACGTCAGCAGTATTTTTTTTACTTTATTGGATTTTCTTTAAATAAAGAAATAGAACACACGGAATTTATGTGGGCATGTTACCATTTTAAGAGCTTTGCCTACTTTTGCTATCGAGGGGGAGGGAGGGGATAATAATTGAATACTTGGCTATTTTTTTATTAATTTTATATGAAATTTATGCTATCTAAAATATAGAGGTAGTACTGAAAGAATTACTGAAATATTCTCAAAAATAAAAAAAATATTATTCTCAAAAACAAAAAAATATTATAAGCATTTGAAATTTGGTGTAACCTTCAAAATGCGGAAAAGAGAAGTTTTAGTAAAATCACGTCAGGGCCATAACGATACGTGCGTTAGAAAGGGATAGCAAGATATCCCAACTACGTCCCCACTCTTGCTCATTGCAGAATTTAAAATATGAATAACTGACTCATTTTTCAACCAATTTCGATGCAGATTTTACTGAAGTTTCTTTTTTGTTTTATTTGCTAGTACATATAAAATGTGTACAAAATCAAACATAGTCAAGTACCCAATTGTAAAAAATCTGCTTATGTAATACTTGAACAGCCCGTTTGACCAATAAATTTAAAAAAAAACATCCCGCGCACGCGAAATATTATCGTCAGTTGAATGATACACAAAAATACTTAGCGAAAAATACTTTTTTTATAGCTGTATTTATAGTAAGCTTGTACGTGTTTAAAGAATATATGAAAAAAAAGATAAACGAAACCGGCCATGTATTTTAAAATAAAAACGCTACCCACATGTACTGAATATGCTATATAGATTAAGTGCTGATAAAAATGTATGTATGCCTGTATTTTTGCAAATAAAATATAATATTAATAACAAAGTACCCTCTTACTGCCGTGAAGCGTAGGCGTGCTTAGGTAGGTCCACTGGGTGGTACTGGATTCCACTGGGTGGTACTGGGTAGCACTGGATGTTACTGTGTGACTTAGTACTGGGTTACAAGCACAGAGTCACAAGTC
Organism: Clanis bilineata; assembly: GCA_036417725.1. NCBI lineage: Eukaryota > Metazoa > Arthropoda > Insecta > Lepidoptera > Sphingidae > Clanis > Clanis bilineata. The sequence continues at coordinate 4,549,984 of CM071165.1, forward strand.
TTTATACAGGATGTTAATTAAACTGTGTTTTATTTTTTTACCCTTTTTTGCTGTTTTTCCAATTTTTTTCATTTGAATTTCGGTAATAATTTTCTGTCAATGTAATATGATTTAATATTGTTAATGTTTTCTTTTTTTGTGAATTCAATAAAATGTATAATTTAAAAATTAAAACAAGCTCTCGGACGCTTTAATAAATTCGATATTGAAATAAAAAGATCAGGATATTCATTCGTACCAATACAAAAAACAATCGCGTGACTTTTGTTTGTCTAGGTCATCAATATAATATACCCTAGATGCACAGTTCTTTGCAAATATTGTCCTAAAAAGTGGTCTCAGGAATAAAACAAATAAAAAGATCACAAGTTCTAATTAAATCAAACACAAATATAACCCTATACACGTGTTATAAAGTAGCTTTTTAAACGAAATGATCAAGCGTTCTTAAATTCGAATTTTCAAATTTAGAATTCTATCGGCGTCCAACTGTAGGGAAAAGGAGTGCTTATGCACTTCTTTGCTGTCCCATTTTCCGAGCGTCAACTGTGCATCTAGGTAAATAATATATCGATAGTCTAGGTACATAATTAATCTTACAATTTTGTTCACGTTACATACTTTTGAGGAATATCTGCAAACCTATCATATATATTATGGATTAATTATTAGATAATTTAACCCTTTTTGTATTTAGATAGAAAATTGTATATTATGTATTCATATTGGGTGCTTTTTTGTATTTATAATTGGTGAAATATTGTGTAATTTTACAAATGAACTGAAAATTGATTTTTTTTTTCTATTCTGTTGTTTCTATATAATAATAACTACATCATTATTCAGCCTCCGTGGCGCAGTGGGCGAGTAGCCGGCTGCGAAGCGTGAGGCCACGGCTTCGATTCCCGCATTGAGACAAATGTTTGTGTGGCCCACAGATATTTGTTTCATGTCTGGGTGTTGTGAGACCGAAAGTTTCTCTTAGTCTATGACGCCCACGATACAGGTTATATCTAGTGTGGGGTCAGTACTAGGTGTGTGACTGTTGGGTGTATTTATTTATTATTTATATAGGAAAATTGATTTTGTTATAATAAAATGTAATCTTTCAATGATATTATAATTTTATAAATGCCAAAAATGTATCACCGTGTAGATACTGTTGTTTTTTAATATAAATTTAATTATTTTTGTTATATTATGTATAAAAAATGTTTTTTTTTGTTTATTTATTTTTACACTTTACATACAAAATTCACGCAATATTGTCACTTTTTAGATTAAAATTAAACACTGATTAGTTTTTGATCATAAATCCTTTTTAGTGAAATCCTAACCCATCCTAACCTAACCATTGTTAGTATGTTATAATGGTATGTTTATAAATGTAATTTTGTACCAATAATTTAAGTGTTGCCTGTATATTTCATGATCAGTCATGCTGTAATATGTATTTTAATAGGTCCCATAAACTGTCGATTGTACGGTGAAATTGTTATACAATTTTTATTGTTGGATCCAACGTTTTGGCTAATATTGGAATCTATGTATTTTATAAATAAACTTACATATAAATCAAACGTATGTATTTCTGTGTTTTCAAATAATCTCTGATTTATTTCAACATTATACGCAGAAACTACCGTGCAATCGGCAATTATAACATGTTAGAAATTCTACAACGATTTCCACGTGTATATTTTACGTTGCTGTATTTGATCCAATGTTGGTGATAGTCGACCCATCAGCCAACAATAACTTGGAAGGGCCTTACTTATAAAAACTTTTTCAATTATCTTATATTTAAGTATAGTTTGTCACTTTTTCCTTGCGTCACATTGTTTGAAAATGATCGGAACACGCTATTCTTAAAGGTATCTTAAATATTTTTATAAGTAAGGGGCATAAGTTCTGAGGCAGAAAATATTTAAATGTTGGATCAAAGTACCATTACGTGTCGATAGATGTGGACCGGAAGGTCGTGGGTTCGATTCCCAGGTCGGGCAAAGCGAATTTCGTAATTTAATTTGCTCGGGACTGGATCTCAGAGGGGGTTGACGTCAGGCAAAAACTTAGCCAAATCATTTCTGCAACATGATTAAAAAACAGTGTTTCGCCGACCCCACATTAAGGTGGGATAAGGGCACGCAGAAAGAAAGTTGGATCAAACATTTGATATTAATTGGTGAGATTGGATGAAAAGGAATCGTTGTAGAATGATCCCGCTTTTTACGTGTTCGTGCTGTGTAATATATTTGACTACGGTGTTGGCGTGTTGGCTTATGTTGGCCAAATGTTGGCGCCGGAGATGTAAATGACTTGAATAAGTAATGCTACGCTATATCCGTACTGTAACTGCTTAAGGAACTCATCGGTTAATATTGAAGAAAAGTAATAAATTAAATAAAAATATTTTTTGTTTTATTTTACTATGAAAAACAGGATTAACAAAAAACAGTCTATTTTTTTACTAATTTATTTTACTTATTTTATTTTAGAAGACTAAAACATATCTGTAATATTTTCTCAGTCAACCGACAGACTTTCAAAAAGGAGAAGGTCCTGAATTCGTCTATATATTTTTTATGTATGTTACGCGATATCTCCGCCAAATGTGGACCAATTGGGAGCTTGCACGAAAATTATAACGAGAAATTGTGTTGATAAATCAATAAACAAAACCTTGAAATGTGCTATGATGAAATTTTTAGTATAAAATAATTGATATTTTACAAAATATCTTAATTAGAAATTACGTGTAATGGAACGTTATTACAAAACCCAAGTGACGTCGTTGCATTAGGCAGTGTTTTCACGTTGGGGTATTTTTCCCAATTTTGCGGAAAACTGTTGTTATGTTTAGTATGGTACTTGATGAATGAGATTTCGGAGGTCCTCCTCTTTCCAAATTATTTTCTTCATGTAACTTTGCCACCTCTCCGCTCAGGATTCAAGGGTGCAACTTATTTTTACTTCGATAATTAATGAAATAGCTTCAACATTTTTGGGGAAATTTTTGTTCGGCATGGGGAAATTTTAAACGATAGGCAATTATAGCGGTTCAAACGTCAGTCCAGACAATGTCACTAGCCGTCAGTGTCAACTAAGATGTCAACAAAAAGGCATTTTTAAGCTGTGACGTCACGTCCTTTTTTAGCGCGGGGTTTTGTAAGTCATATTTAGACTTGCGATAATTAAATGATTTGTGCATATTTTTATGTTTTTGTTTCTGGTGTGTTTATTTGAGACGTAGTTCTTTGCAATGAACCAATAAAAAAATTACACGCAAGTTCCCTACTTTCAAAATTATTTTTGTGTTCGAAGGAGCTTCTTTCAAGGGTGGTCCCATATAAATTTGGTCACGGTCGGATTGGAAATCGGTCCGTGTTAAGTTTTAAACTTGTAATTATTCTTTGGTAGCTATTAATGAACTTAGTGGAATCTATAGAAAATTGAAACTGCTTTTTAATAAATTAAAATGCGATCAACGAAATGCGTATGAAAAAAGTAATCTGTGAATAACAACTAAATAATTACATCCATTATGTTACAAATCCTAAACATCTAGGTCCTTATTCATTATAACTTAGTAGGGCGTTATAAGACCGCTATAGGATATTTCGTAAAAGTGTTATTTATAATCGTTCAATAGCGTTGAAACGTTCCAACGTTCGATAGTGAAAACATGGCCGATTCCGTTCAGCTGTTTCAAGTTTCAAGTTCGTTTTTAATGACTTTAATTTTGTTATAGTCTTCCCCTCTTCCCCACCTTCTCCCTACAAGTTTCCCAATAAAATTATTTTTTTCTACAATATATAGCCCCTTACTTGCTTATGCTGCCTCGGTGGCGTGGTTGTATTTCGGTACGACTACTGTCCTGGGGTCTCAGGTTCGATCCCCGGGTCGGGCAAAGTGATATTGGAGTTTTCCCATATCAGCCCGGAGTCTGGAATTTGTGCCCGATATGGCGATAGGCTCGCCCCCTATCACATCTGGGACGGAACTAAGCTCGGCGAAATGTGGGTGTACTAGTTTGCTAGTGCGCCTCTGCCTACCCCTTCGGGGATACAGGCGTGAGCTTATGTGTTACTTGTTTATTTTCAAAACCGATTTGTCCCTTTCAATTTCAAATAATGAAAATGTGACAAACTATTCATAAAGATAAGAACCGCGTAAATAAATAAATAAACTAAAAGCTAAGCAAGAACAGCGTAAATAAATAAATAAGCTAAAAGCTAAGCTTAAGCTTTCCAGAGATTAAAACCTTTATAAAAGATTAGACACGATACACATATTTTAGTTCACTTTTAGCTAAAGTAGGGTTATACTTTCGACAAGATTATTATGAATAAGGGTGTAAGGGTATAACTGGGACACAAATAAAACAAATCTCATAGATTTTCAAATATATTTCAGTAATCAAAATATAATAATAGGCTTACACTTGATATAAGTTACAAATTGTATCGACCGCGTGACTTTATCAAAATGAAACGAAAGCTAACCCTCAACCCACCCGCTGTACAACACATACTATTTACAAGCAGTCGCTTACATAACTGAGTTTTCGTTAAATTTTACATCGAATCAGTGCTTTATACACATCGTGACCTCGCCTTAAACATTAAAAAATAAAATTAAAAATAAAAAACGATTAAAGCGCCTTAAACTAGTCGTGAAATTACTTTAACATCTTGTGCATTTAACGCGTTCGTTTAAATTAATTTACTCGAGTGCGGTACTGAGCGCGGCGGGCGTGGTTACTGACATGGCCTTTTAGTACTAGCGAGAGCCCATGTCAGTACCACTGAGATGCCGTGAAACTCAGTAACACAGATATATCATTTCAATACACCAAGAGCCCGTGCCAGTACCACTGAGATGCCGTGACAGTAATTCAGTAACACAGATATATCATTTCAATAACACCAAGAGCTCGTGTCAGTACCACTGAGATGTCGTGACAGTAACTCAGTAACACAGATATATCATTTCAAAAATACCAAGAGCCCGTGTCAGTACCACTGAGTTGCCATGTCATTACCACTGAGATGCCGTGTCAGTACCGCCGAGTCATTTAAAAAGTGGCTGAAAACTCGATAATATATTCATTCGATATATCTATAGCTATTTATTATCATCGGTTAGTTTTAAATTAATACTTTCATCGTGTTGTGACACGCGTTTACACCTTATAAAATATCGCTTAATTTTTTTTATTATATTTATCCATTGTTCTGGTAATATAAATTATATAGCTAAATTTATTTACAAATACTCTTTTTTGGGCTACTGTTTATATATTAGCCTGTTTCGGTAAGTTGGACGTTGGTAAAATTAAAAAAATATATTTTGCATTACCACTTAAAAATAAGAAACAGGCTTAGTAAAATTAAATCTAAGTAGGCAAGCATCATCAATTCGCTGTGTAGAAAAAACACGAAAAAAATACAGACGTAAAAAAAATTGGACAGAGCGCTAGGAATGGGATTTTCGGCCCATTCGATCTATCAACACGTAATAGCGGCGACTGATCGAATGGGCCGAAAACTCTGCTTCACTATTAACGTTCCTAGCGCTCCGTCCATCATTTTTTACGTCCGTGAAAAAAACAACGAAACGAAAAAATTCAGTAAAATATTCAGGAACTCGTTTCTAGTGAATTTATATACATTATTTTTTATTTCTTCTTAAATTAATTATCACAAATAAAACATTTTTTTTGTAACTATCCATTATATATGAGCAAATATAATTATTTTAGACTACCGTTGGTCGTTGGGTCGCTGCCTGGTTGATTTAAGGGGCATTAATGACGTCATAATGGCAAGAATATATAAAAAACAACTTTTTAACTTGTCCTAAAGTTACTAACTTCAGTTAACAAGTTACATTGCACTGGAGTACTTAAGCTCTATCTCCTGCACTAAAAATTACATAAACATCTACACAAAACATGGTACTTCTACAATTTTGGTACATTGTCCATTGTTACATGACCAGAAGACAATGAAAAATATTATTTTGTGTAGGTGCTCTGTGTTTTGCTTTGAAAAACACGCGCAGGAGACGCGCCTTTATAATACTGGATGTATTAAATTTAATAGTTTGAATAGTTAAAGCTGCCTTCAAAAAACACATAAGATGCGCCTTAAATCGACTCTTTTATGAAACATAGAGTGACATATTCGGTCGTATTATAAAAAAAAAAAAATTATTGTAAAAAATCCAAATCAAAACACAATTGGTATTAAAACTTGTGAAAGTATCGTATTTTAAGCTGATTTTAAACACATTTTTAATATTTAAATGACTATGTCACTCTATACAATCAAAATATAAATAAACATACAGATAATAGATCTATCTAATTAATATAGATATTTCGGGTCATCGCTGCCATTTACCAGCAATATGTCACTGACATATATGTCATGACAGTGCCACATATCTGTTCTGATCGTATGTACATTATACAAACAAAAAAGTATATTAAATACTTTTAATTATACAATAAATGATAAATCTCATACCAATATGGACATTGAATTATCATACATAGATATACATGTAAAGATGACACATAAAATTATATTTAAAACAGCTGATTTATTGTTGGTCAATTTATTTTTCAATTATGCTTTTCGGGAAGCTAAAGGGATAAAGCCCATACAGCCTCGACTTATGTGCTTTTTTGTCTTATTTTCTAACCTAAGTTTCACAAGCGTAATGAAATCGGATATGGTTGATTTCAAGGCCCTGCTAGAATCTTGGCGTCAATTCCTTCCAGTTTGATGCTTTTTAGACGATTTTCTTACAGCGGAGGAATCGAACATGGTCGACCCTCCACCTGACGAAAAGTATCTAAAATCACCTATTTTACAGCTTCCATACACCGACCATCTTCATTAATCAAATAAATTCACATCACTTTTAAACAACAAACACAACTTTAGATTAGAATATAAAATCATTAAAACAAGCGACCACCCGCACCGTCAGAATTCTCGCCAAAACTCTTTTCTCAAATATGGTCTATATGGCATAATGTCATCTGTGCTTAGAAAAACATTGTAACCTTTTTTTTGCCGAAATCGAGTTATAATCATACACCAGTCAACCAGTTTTGATTTTTTAGTCTGTGCCTTTGAGTTATTTTACCAGACCAAATGCCTATTACCTTCCCTTACCGATTCCTCTCCTTCATATCGTAGGGATCGATGGGAAATTATCATCAGGGTCATTATTGTCTATTACCAAAGTTTATAACGAGTGTGTAATGCATTTGCATTATTGAAATATACACTTAACGATAATGGAATAGAGTACATTTTTCCATACGAATTTCATAAAGTTGACGTGACCGTCTAAAGCACCTCAGCGCATTTATGAAAATAGACTTAAAGAGAACGACATAAATAATACTTTTCCATGCAATGTTTGTGCATGCAGTGCTTTAAGAATTCGTTTGGTCATCGAGAATTAAGGCCTAGGTGGCTCAAAATGCGTCAATAATTAGATATGAAATTAAAATTTATGTCATCTGAACGTGTATATCTATGCGTATACAGTGTCCCAAGATTATGCCAAATGGCGGGAAAGCACCTTAAATAGATCAGCAAACAATTTTCTTTTAAGTAAAATTATCAGTGAGGGCTAAATCAATTGTTAAAAATGGTTCAAGTCGTTTCCTTCGTCTAGTGGCAGCTTATACGGGGCTGTGGACCGGGAGGTTTTGGGTTCGATTCCCGGGGCCGGGCAAAGCTATTTTTCTTATTTAATTTGACCAAGACTGGATCCCCAGAGGGTTGTTAAAAATATATACTACTAATTTTATTGAATTATAGTAAATTGTATATCTCCAATATTTAAGGTACTTTCCCTACATATGGCTAGGCCATGGTATGCTCTGCACAAAATTAACTTCTATCTAAGTCGATTACATTTCCGGTATACATTCTTTGAGCTGAAATGTGCAAACGCGCGATGTGTCGGTGTTGCCATTTACCACTATTCAGATGTACCGGTTTGTCGGAAACCGGAAAAATGACGTTTTTCCTAAATAAGAAAATCCCTTTTTTACGTAAACCAGGACAACACCTTTTTCGTAAATAGGAATATTCCGTTTTTCGTAAACCGGAAAATCCCGTTTTTCGTAAACCGGAAAATCTAATTTTTTACCGGAAATTCCGGTATTTTCACTGGTAATAAAAAAGGGTATAGTCATGAAAACCAATTTAACAATTTCTTTTATACGAAAAATATTTTACATTTAGGACCTTATTAACCACTGGTGAAAAGAGTATTATTCAAAATGAGTTATACTTCGATGTGCACATTAAACATCAATTTTCATCCAATAGCTAAGTATAAATAATTTACAGCATTACAAAAAGCTACCGTCTCTTTCACTCTTTCATTTATCGTAATTTTGTTCTTAAATAAAATTGTTACTGGAATAATATTCATATGGTAGCTTGTTGAACTTTTTTACGACCGGTCTCAATAAACGATCTCAGTTGAGAGTGCAGATAGATTGCGATTATGAACCAATCAAATCAAGTAATTTGACGGACATACATACATACATACATAAGCTCACGCCTGTATCCCCGAAGGGGTAGGCAGAACGCACTAGCGAACTAGAACACCCACATTTCGCCGAGCTTAGTTCCGTCCCAGATGTGATAGGGGGCGAGCCTCTCGCCATATCGGGCACAAATTCCAGACTCCGGGCTGATATGGAAAAATCCAATATCACTTTGCCCGACCCGGGGATCGAACCCGAGACCTCAGAACCGTAGTCGTACCGAAATACCACCACGCCACCGAGGCCGAAATTTGACGGATTCATAAATAAAATAAAAAATAAATACACCCAACAGTCACACACCTAGTCATGCCCCCACACTAGGTATAACCTGTATCGTGGATGTCAGAAACTATGAGAGTTTTTCGGTCTCACAACACCCAGACTTGAAACAAATATCTGTGGGCCTCACAAACATGTCTCAATGCGGGAATCGAATCAGCGGCCTCTTGCTTCACAGCTGGCTACTCGCCCGACAAGCCTCGGAGGCTGTCGTGTTCATGTTCAATCTGAGTTCTTATTGGCTAATTTTAGTAATCTATCTGCACATTTGAACTGAGATTGTTTATTGGAACCGGGCGTTAGTCAGACCCTTTTCGTTGATAGTAATTATTAGTATCTATAATGTGTCCGAGTCAATCTTGAGCATTTAACGTCCACAAGCGAGTCAAAAAAATGACAAATGCAACAATTCAGTGTCTAGTATTACCGGAATACTTCTGGCTGACGCTTCTCTGCACATTTCCCGTTCATTAACCACTATTATGTAATGAAAATTACCGTAAAATTAAAAATAAATTAAAAATAACAGAAAAAACGTGTAAAACTACAAGTCACTGAGACCGGAAAAAAATTGGACACAATAAAAAACCGGTAATTCTCAACCGGAAAAATGCTGACCGGAAAAAATTCGCTAGGTGTAGTGTAGGCAACACCGCTTCAATTCCGGTGGGAGCGAGCCGGCTAGCGTGCTAGCCCGTCGCAGGGGTATCATCTCAGTAGCAGCACCACAGTAAACATCTGTATGAACACGGCGTGCGTTACCCGTGATGATCCGCTGTACATGCTACTTTGTTCACATGTGCCTGGAAAAGAAATCAAATCTATTTATTTTTCAATCGATTTCCAAAAAGGAGAAGGTCCTCAGTTCGTCTGTATTTTTTTTATGTATGTTACACGATATCTCCGCCAAATGTGGACCGATTTTCAAAATTATTTTTGTATTCGATAGAGCTTATTTCAAGTGTATCCCCAACTGTATCCCCAAAGGCGTAGGCAAAGGCGCACTAGCGAACCAATACACCCACATTTCGCCGAGCTTAGTTCCGTCCCAGAAGTGATAGGGTGCGAGCCTATCGCCACATGGGGCACAAATTCCAAACTCCGGGCTGATATGAAAAAATCCAATACCACTTTGCCCTCGCCGGGGATCGAACCCTCAGGACGGCAGTCGTACCGAAATACCACCACGCCACCGAGGCAGTCATCATTTATTACTTAATGTTTACTGATTAGTAGTTTTTTACTATTTTTTGAATATTCAATGATTTTGCGCGTCTGATCTCTAATGGCAAAGCATTCCACAGTCTAACAGCTAGAAATTGGATGTATGAGAAGGGATTTTAAGTTGAAAAGTATTAAGATATAGAGCCGTATGTATAAAAACATTTTCGTTTATCGCTAAGAATAGCCTGTCTCCTTTTCCTTTCGTTACATTGTTTAAAATTGAAAGAAAGAAAGGAACTTTATTTAGCCAACACTTGAGACCAGTCGTGAACACCGAAAATGGGTTATATAAAACCGAAAAAATGACATTTACTTAAAACAGAATTTTTAGCTGAGCAAATGGTTACGAATAACCTGTCACATTTTTCCTTGCGTTACATTGTTTAAAAATGAAAGGGACAACCTATGGTATAAGGATAAGCAGCGCTTAAATATTTCTATAAGGGGCCCTATGATTAAATATAAGCAGCGCTTAAATATTTATTTAAGTAACGCCCGAATGGTCAAACGCTGCTCAACTTTGGCTTCTAACATTAATTTTCGACATACAATTTTGACAGATAAGGCGGCCTTAAACAACATAAGGCATAAGTGTATATATCCGTTGTCTCTGCCTACCCCTATGGGAAAAAGCCGTGAGTCTATGTATGTACATATGTATGTATGTATATTTGATAATAATTGTCTTTGTTTGATAATAATTGTCTTTTTTTTTCTTTTTTTTACCTACTTCTACTTGGCGAATACTGAGCCTGTGGCCTTTTTAGTCATGTCTCGGGCACGGATGGTTTAGGATATGTGCACGTTCATGATGTTTTTTTTGTGTGCTCTTTTTTTTTTTTACTTTATAACTAACAAATTTGTTACCTATTAGTGTTACATATTTTGTCTTTTTTTGTGTTCTCCTACTTATTGTTGCCTGAGACATTGGCTGAATAAAGTTTCTTTCTTTCTTTCTTTATGAACATTCGGCGGTAAGGGGATAGTTCCCACGAGACGATTGTTGTGTGTTATTGCTATGTATGTATGAACATTCGGCGGTAACGGGATAGTTCACACGAGACGATTGTTGTGTGTTATTGCTATGTATGTATGTATGTATGTATGTATGAACATTCGGCGGTAAGGGGATAGTTCACACGAGACGATTGTTGTGTGTTATTGCTATGTATGTATGTATGTATGTATGTATGAACATTCGGCGGTAAGGGGATAGTTCCCACGAGACGATTGTTGTGTGTTATTGCTATGTATGTATGTATGTATGTATGTATGAACGTTCGGCGGTAAGGGGATAGTTCACACGAGACGATTGTTGTGTGTTATTGCTATGTATGTATGTATGTATGTATGAACATTCGGCGGTAAGGGGATAGTTCACACGAGACGATTGTTGTATTATTGTTATGTATGTATGTATGTATGTGTGTATGAACATTCGGCGGTAAGGGGATAGTTCACACGAGACGATTGTTGTGTGTTATTGTTGTAGTTACCGTTGAGCGTGAGGTTGTAGGCCTTGTCGCCGGTGCGTCCCGGCTGCAGCGCGCGCTCGCACCAGCGCTGCGACGCGCTCAGCGACACGCGCTGCTGCGGCACCGACGACTCTGCGGGAATAACGGAACGCTACACTACACTACACTGCACGTGACCAGCGGCCTGTAGCCCGAGCACAAAAAACTAATGTAAATGTAAATGTATTCGAGTTCGCTGCGCACTGATGACGTTTGTTAATCATCATCATCATCATCATCATCAGCCACAGGACGTCCACTGCTGGACATAGGCCTCCCCCAAAGATTTCCAGATCGACCTGTTGGAAGCGGCCTGCATACAGCGACTTTCTGCGACCTTTATCAGGTCCGTAAAAGAACGAAAGTCACCGACATAGCCCAGAGGATTAGCAAGTTGAAATGGCAGTGGGCAGGGCACATAGCTCGTAGAACTGATAGCCGATGGGGCAGAAAAGTTCTCGAGTGGAGACCACGTACCGGCAAGCGCAGCGTAGGACGTCCACCTACAAGGTGCACCGACGACGTTTGTTAATATTTCATACAAATTTCATAGACGCGCATCGAATTCGAATACATTTACCGTTGTCAGAAATTTTCCTGCTGAGGCCGCAGGACACGTCGTACGTATTTTTAGTGGTAAAGCCACGCTGTAGACAATTACGTCTACAGCACGAATGGGCAGGCTCGACCGGTTTGATACCACTGTCTCACAGAAAACCGACGTAAAGTGGCAGCTTGCTGTCGCGTTTCGTTCGGTGAATGAGATTTCTGGTGGTCCATTTCCCCCTTGCCTTCCCAATCCCTTTTTCCCTCACCTTCCATTTCCTCCTTTCAGGTTGGCAACGCATCCATGATTACTTTGGTGTCTTGGGTGTCTATGGGCGGTGGAGATCACTTACCATCAGGTGACCCATCTGCTTGTTTGCCAGTCTCTGCTATAAAACGTATGGACGACGAAAAATAGACTGAAAAATCACTATGTGGTCAGGGCCATCTAAAAAACGTAACGGGGGTAGACCAAAGAAGAGATGGATAGGTGAAATAAAGAAAATAGCTGGTACTGACTGACAGAAGCAAAAGACGGAAATATTCGGAGTAAACTGGAGGAGGCCTTTACTCGTGAAGAGGTCCTATTATAATATTCTTACTACCTGCCCTTATCCCACCTTAATGTGGGGTCGGCGCAACACCCCTTTTCAAGCATGTTCCAGAAAGGATTTGTCTTAGATTTTACTACCGTCTATCTACCTGACGCCAACCCCCTTTGAGGGATCCAGTCCCAGGAAAGTTAAATTACAAAATTAACTTTGCCCGACTTGGAATCGAACCCAGGACCTCCTGGTCCACAGCCACATACATGCTGCCACTAGACCAAGAAGGCGAGTTTTCCAGTCTCTACTATATACTAAAAAAATGTAATTTAATTTGTCCGGGACCGGTTCCCTCAGAGGGCGTTGACGTTAGGCAGGCAGGCGGTCTTAAAAACTTAGCCAGATCTTTTCTGAAACATGCTTGTAAGTGTGTTGCGCCGACCCCACATTAAGGTGGGATAAGGGTAGGTAGAAAGTCGCGAACAGACAGACGCGGCGGTGGACTGCAGGATTACCACCACCTCTTATAGCAGTATTATTATAATCGTTCTTCGTTTGTTTTGTATGAGAATCGGTACAAGTAAGATTATAATAATACTGCTATAAGAGGTGGTGGTAACCCCCTGTTTTATCGACCAAGAAGAAATTCCAAAAAGGAGAAGGTCCTCAATTCGTCGGTACTTTTTAAATGTATTTTACGCGATATCTCTTCCAAATGTGGACCGATTTTCAAAATTCTTTTTGTGTTCGATAGAGCTTATTTCAAGGGTGGTCCCATATAAATTTGGTAACGATCGAATTTGAAGTCGGACCGTTAAGTTTTTAAACTTGTGATTATTCTTTGGTAGCTATTAACGAACTTAGTGGAATCTATCAAATCGTTTATTGAATCCATAAAATGTCACACATTGTTTAGATTCCGTCTAAAATGTTTACTCTACCGCCAATTTGGAAAGCTGGTTCGTCAGAGAAGAACGGGCAAGAAACTCTGACGTTGCTCTTTTTGAGAATAATAACCAGTTTGCAGTCAGATATTATGACTGGGTCTATAGAAAATTGAAACAGCTTTTTAATAAATTAAAATGCGATCAACGAAATGCGTTTGAAAAAAGTAATCTGTGAATTTAGTCACGATCGGATTTGAAGTCGGACCGTTAAGTTTTTAAACTTGTGATTATTAATGTAGTGATGATACTGACCGTTGGTGAGATGCGTGGTGTACACGAAGCAGACCGCCCGGGGATGATGTCCATGGTTGTGGGTCACCGGCGACTGGTGCTGCTGGTGCTGCTGGTGCTGCTGCTGAGGAGCCGCCACCAGGTACTCGCGCGAACCCTCGCGCCAGCTGCCGTGGCACGTGTACACTGCGGGGAGGCGGGTGTGAGTCACCGACGAAGGTATGGGTCACTGAGGGACGTGTGAGCATGGAGAGAGGTGTGAGTCACGGTAAAAGTGTAACGCACAGAGGCAGATGGTGATCACCGAAAAAGGTATGAGTCACTAGAATTTGTGCAAGTCACCTGAGGTGTGGGTCACCAAGGGATGTGAGAGGCGTGGAGGGAGTAGTGGGGGCCACCGGAAATCTAACTCACCGAACGAAACACGACAGCGAGCTGCCACTTGACGTCAGTTTTAGACAGTGGCATCTGCCCGGTCGAGCCAGCCCATTCGTGCTGCACACGTTACTAAGTTACGTCCACAGCGTGGCACTACCAATTAAATATTATAGAGTACTCTGGCAGCAAGTATGGGCTGTGAACCGAGAGGTCCTGGGTTCGATTCCTAGGTCGAGCAAAGGAAATTTTCTAATTCAATTTGTCCGGGACTGGATCCCTCATAGGGGGTTGACGTCAGGCAGGCGGCCGGTCGTAAAAACTTAGCCAAATCCTATGTGCAACATGCTTGATAAAGTGTGTTACGCCGATCCCACATCAAGGTGGGATAAGGGCAGGTAGAAAGAAAGAGTATACTCTATAGAGGGTGTAGTACCTGTGCTGGAACAAGCGGAATTGAACTCGATGGTATCCTGCGACGCGCCGCACCCGAAACTGGCGCTGCGATAGTCGCCCGATACACACTCCGCCGCGCGGGATTCCTCGCCTTCTTGATCACCTGACCAACATCAAGGGCCTTACTTAATACAGCATTTTTAGCTGAGCAAACGGTTAAGAATAACCTGTCACTTTTTCCTTGCGTTACATTGTTTAAAAATGAAAAGGACAACCTATGGTATAAAGATAAGCAGCGCTTAAATATTTTTATAAGTAAGGGGCCAAGTTACTACTTACTACTAACGCCCGGTAACAATAAACTATCTCGATCTAAGTGTCATCATCATCATCATCATCATCATCATCATCATCATCATCATCATCAGCCATAGGACGTCCACTGCTGAACATAGGCCTCCCCCAAAGATTTCCAGATCGACCTGTTGGAAGCGGCCTGCATCCAGCGACTTCCTGCGACCTTTATCCAAGTGTACAGATAAACAAATAAATATTAGCCCTGTAATATTACAGGCCCACTGCTGGGCACGGGCCTCCTTTATAAATAAATAAATACCTCCAACAGTTACATACCTAGTCCTGACCGCACACTAGGTATAACCTGTATCGTGGGTGTCAGAGACTATGAGAGACGCGCGGTCTCACAACACCCAGACTTGAAACAAATATCTGTGGGCCACACACACATTTGTCTCAATGCGCGAATCGAACCCGCGGCCTCTCGGTTCACAGCCGGCTACTCACCCGACAAGCCACGGAGGCTGTCCACGTCCACTTACTACCTTTTTCTTTCTGCCTGGCGTTATACCGGCTTTCTGCCAGGGCCCGTCTTCCTACTTAAACGCTTCCACTTCGCCCAGTTTTGAGCATCCTCTATGGTGAGACCATTGAGCATCCTCTATGGTGAGACCATAGCATCCTCTATGGTGAGACCATTGAGCATCCTCTATGGTGAGACCATTGAGCATCCTCTATGGTGAGACCATTGAGCATCCTCTATGGTGAGACCATTGAGCATCCTCTATGGTGAGACCATTGAGCATCCTCTATGGTGAGACCATTGAGCATCCTCTATGGTGAGACCATTGAGCATCCTCTATGGTGAGACCATAGCATCCTCTATGGTGAGACCATTGAGCATCCTCTATGGTGAGACCATTGATCATCCTCTATGGTGAGACCATTGAGCATCCTCTATGGTGAGACCATTGATCATCCTCTATGGTGAGACCATTGAGCATCCTCTATGGTGAGACCATTGAGCATCCTCTATGGTGAGACTATTGAGCATCCTCTATGGTGAGACTATTGAGCATCCTCTATGGTGAGACCACCGTCGTGGACCATCACGTCTACTTACTACCAAAGAGATTTAATATTACTAACTATAGAGGCTATCAAGCAAGTTTCCATACAAAAAAATTGATCACAAACTTCAGTACCGCCATCAACCACTTATTACAATGCGAGGGCGATTATTACAATTTACACCCTAGAATGTTTTATGTATGGTTAAGAATCACGTAAGACAAGTTTATTCTCTCAATATTATTACGCTGGCCGACCTGGCGCGCGTATATTTCATATAAACTGAGCGACTTATGACCACAAGGTCATAACTTTTGAATCACAAGTTTTGTGCTGTTGTCCCGTCTATATTTTATACTGCTGAATGTATTTAGCCCAGCAGTGGTACCTAAATATATGCCTGTCTATAAACATGTGGCGACATCTCTGCAATGCGCGCCGAACTAACTTACACGCATCGAGCGTCAGCGCACAACGGTACTGGCTTTAGCTACGGAACAACAGATGGAGCCACCGAATCCTAAATCGCGGTGGCAAAGTTTACCGCAGACGTAGCATATATACAACCTCCGAAGATGAACCATCGGAGACGCCGCGGCGGTCAGGCACTACACCCGCCTGACGAGGGGATCTCCCCTCTGGTGGAGGAACACCGACACCCGTTCCTCACAAACCCACTCACCTATAGTGACTTGCTGGCGCCTCCTGCGTCTGTCCGCGAGGGAGTTCACCACATTGTACCTGCCTAGTATGGGACACCGCATCGGAGTCAGCGTTGTGGCTGGAATAAACAAACTCTCATTAAAACCCGACTGCCTCGGTGGTGTGGTGGTATTTCGGTATGACTACGGTTCTGAGGTCTCGGGTTCGATCCCCGGGTCGGGCAAAGTGATATTGGATTTTTCCATATCAGTCTGGAATTTGTGCCCGATATGGCGATAGGCTCGCCCCCTATCACATCTGGGACGGAACTAAGCTCGGCGAAATGTGGGTGTTCTAGTTCGCTAGTACGCCTCTGCCTACCCCTTCGGGGATACAAGCGTGAGCTTATGTATGTTATGTTAAAACCCGAGTGTATTAATTTGAGTGGTAGAGTCACGCTGTAGACAGTTACATCTACAGCACGAATGGGCCGGCTCGACCGGTTTGATACCACTGTCTCACAGAAAACCGACGTAAAGTGGCAGATTGCTGTCGCGTTTCGTTCGGTGAGTGAGATTGCCGGTGGCCCACTTCCCCCCTTCCTTTCCCAATCCCTTTTCCCTCCCCTGCCATTTCCTCCTTTTAGGTTGGCAACGCACCCATGATTCCTTTTGTGTCTTGGGTGTCTATGGGCGGTGGAGATCACTTACCATCAGGTGAACCATCTGCTCGTGTGCCAGTCTCTGCTAATAAAAAAAAAAAAACTCGTGCGGGACAACTTCAGTGGCGTGGTTGTACTTCGGTACGACTGTCATCCTGAGGTCTTAGGTTCAAATCAAAATTAAAATATTTATTGAATCCATGAAATGTTACTACATCGTTTAGATTCCGTCAAAGTTCCTCTACCGCCAGTTCGGAAGGCCGTTTCGCCAGAGAAGAACGGGCAAAAAACTCTGGCGTTGCTTTTTTAAATGCCAGTTGACAATAATTACTTATAAAGTACCATATATAAAAAAAGATATATAAATTAGAGCAGCTAAGCTAAACTACCAAGAAAATACATACAAATGATTTTTTGTAATAATAATTGTGTATTAATGATAGCAACCTGTTTTGTATGAAATAAATAAAAATAAAAAATACAATGGCTCACTGAGTGACCCAACGGCCACGGTGAATTTAGTTGAAATAATTAAAAACAAGCTAGGTAGACCAGCAGCCTGAGCAGGAAAATTCTGACAACCGTAAATATATTTCAGCTCGATGCGCGTCTATGACATTTGTATGAAATATTAACCAAACGTCATCAGTGCGCAGCGAACTCGAATACATTTACATTTACATTTAGTTTTTCATGCTCGGGCTACAGTCCACACAAGCAGCACCCGTTCACGAGTATGACGCATATGCCAGCCATCGACCTCCTAAACCATGTTGCAGGGAAGTGATCGACCCGGCACACGACGCCGCCACAAGCACAGACCTTAAGAGAGCGTTTGATCCCCGGGTCGGGCAAAGTGATATTGGATTTTTTCATATCAGCCCGGAGTCTGGAATTTGTGCCCGATATGGCGACAGACTCGCCCCCTATCACATATGCGACGGAACTAAGCTCGGCGAAATGTGGGTGTTCTAGTTCGCTAGTGCACTTCTGCCTACCCCTTTGGGGATACAGGAGTGAGCTTATGTGTGTGTAAGCCCGGGGTAAGTAAATAATAAATAAATAACACTCAAGAGTCACACATATAGTCCTGACCCCACAATAAGATACGAGTCTTGTATAAGGACCTACGAGAGACTCTGGGTGTTACAACACCCAAACCCGAAACAAATATCTGTGGGCCACACAATAGTTTGTCTCGTGCGGAATCGAACCCAAGCCTCCCGCTTCACTACTTGTCTGCTGCACCACGAAGGCTGTGATAATAGTTTCAATTTTGTAGTAAGCTGTATAGAAATAACGGCTAGTTTTGTCATCACGTTATAACGTTACGCTTTTTACATAGCTATTGTTTTAAGTTGTTATTTATAGCTACCAACTTTTTTCGCAGATACAGTGCTAATAGTCAAAAGGATATATTTTCTGATTCTTATGATTACAAGATAGCTTAAGCGTAAGCTTTATTATTTAACGCGTTTTTTTTTCATAATATTTCTTGATCGTGGTCGTTGTATTGGTGTCCGCGCTTTCTCGATGTGATATGTGTATCGTCTTCAAAGCCTAAAGCTCTTAAGCATAACGTTACGAGTGATTTCCAAATTGGTACTAATGTCGGTTTAAAAATTATGCTATTATGTAAGTTGTAAGCACTGAGCTTGGATTCGGATCCGGATGAGTGGGCAAAGCGATTTTTTTTCTAATTTGACTTGAGATAGTGTTGATGTCAAGCAGGCAACTGGTCGTAAAAACTAAGTCAATTCATTTCTGCAACATGCATTGTTACATTAAATTTCTAGGTTTAGATTCCTAGGTCAAATCCGGCTTTTTAGATAAGAGGTCAAATCTTGTTTTTTTTTCTATTCTAGGTCAAACCCGTCTATCCACTTGATCATGCGTCAGTAGAAACGTTTCATATTTGAATTTTTGAATGCCGAGTACAGACTGACCGTATAAGGCGAACGAATGAAAGCAACCGCCCGTTCAATCGCCTTATATTCGTTACTCGTCCAGTTATATTCGTTGGGTTGGTCGGACTGGCTGGCGTGAGCGGTCGCGGCGGCGGGGAGTGTTGGTGCGCGCACGTGACGTGGCGGGGCGGGACTCGCTGTACTGTGCGCCTGTGTATAGTGCAGGTACTCACCGACGAGCGTGAGCGGTCGCGGCGGCGGGGAGTGGTGGTGCGCGCACGCGTCGGCCGGGGCGTCGAGCGGCTCCGCGCCCAGCGCCGCCTCCAGCACGCCGCCCGCGCGACGCGACACCGTCACGCACACGTGACCGGACTCGCTGCACATACACAGACATACGTGCATACAGCATCGATATATTTACCTAGATGCACAGTTGACGCTCGGAAAATGGGATAGCAAAAGAGTGTTAAGCACTCCTTTTGCATACAGTCGGACGCCGATAGAATTCTTAATTTGAAAATTCTAATTTAAGAACGTTTGCTCATTTCGTTTAGAAAGCTGCTTTATAACACGTACATATCGTTATATTTTGTAATGATTTAATTAGAACTTGCGATCTTTTTGTTTGTTTTATTCCTAAAACCACTTTTTAGGAGGATATTTCCAAAGAACTGTGCATCTAGGGTATATTATATTGATGCAGTATAGCCTAAAGATACCATGTATCACAAACCTTGAAATACCGTTAAAATATAGCAACCTTATACGTGATACAAATAACGTTATTAAAATACATATCGTTATTATTTTTATCGGTAAATTGGAAGAAGAATTCTTTCTTTCTTTCTTTCTTTAGCTATGTATGAAAACTATTTGAATTATATTTTAAATTCCTCCCTAACTTTTACTTTGTTTTGTTATGGGATAAAAACAGTTTAGCATTCCCAAATACTCTCTGAGCTTCATCGATGTCGTTCATTCGTTACAGGAGTTACGGTGGTGGTATGTGAACGGAATACTCTTGTATATAAACATCATTACTTACCATCCTTTAGTGACGTGTGCGACCAGTTTGATGTATTTGTTATCTTTCTGCTCGAGTATCGAATGGCAGACCAGCCGCTTCTCTTCTATCGAGCCGTCTTCGTTCATTATCTGGAATTAATTTTACATCGTCATCATCCACGACCAACACCTTTGATAGTTTTATTTTTTTGTAGTTTTGTAATCATTGTCACCTCCTTGATCTAGTGACAGTATGTATGGGCTGTAGACCGGGAGGTCCTGGATTCGATTCCCAGGTCGGGCAAAGTAAATTTCCTAATTTAATTTACCCGGGACTGGATCCCTCATAGGGGGTTGACGTCAGGCAGGCGGCCGGTCGTAAAAACTAAGCCTAATCCCCTTTGCAATATGCTTGGAAAAGTGTGTTGCGCAGACCCCACATTAAGGTGGGATAAAGGCAGGTAGAAAGAAAAGTTTTGTAATGATTGACAAGCGGTATTTCATAAATAGCAATAATTATAACGTTATTTTCTCCACTATTTGTAGTTGATATAAAAAAGGAAAAATAGCTATAATTATAGCAACTAATATCGCGCTATTTGCTAATAGCAATTCGATATAATTTATTTACGATATCCCGATACGAGATATAGGTTGCTCCCTAGCCAATAATTAAACGTTGTAAAGTTTATTTACATGTGATGGTATTTCTTTTAACTTTGTTGAAAATACTAATACCGTGGATTCTCCATCGTGTCTTCAACGTCTTGAAAGTGTTGTGCCGATCCCACATTGAGGTGGAAAAAGGGCAAATAGAAAGAGACAGAGGACATTTAACTTTAACAAAAATTTTCACTTTAAAATTTCATATTTCGCGAACGAATACTTGAATCGTAAAATAGTATACACAAACCTACAATATGTTTATACATCATGGTTAGACGAAAAAAAAATCGACCCCGTTTTATGTGTAGGATTATACTACATATATATTGTCAAGATTTTATTTTAGCACTTTGCGTTGTGATTTATATGTATACCCATGCCGTTCTAGTGTTAATAGTCTCTAAGCTAACCCGCAGTCAGACTCACCATTAGGGATTCATTTAGTTAGTTATTTGGCGTCAGAATTCTCAAAATATAGAGGTTTATAAGCCCTTTAAAATTGGTTTACCTTGAGCGTGGCGTTCTTGGTAGTGAAGTGATACTGGTGCGTGTGGTCCAGACTGAACCACTTGTGATGCTGAACTATCCATGATGGGAAATGACATCGGTTGTGTTCATCGTCACCTAGAGAATAATAAAAAAATGACTGACTGACTACGACTATCCCAGAGTCTGAGGTTTTAGATTCGATACTCGGGTCAAGTGATATTTGGTATTTCTTCTCTGTCAATCTGGAATTAGTGTTCGATGTGGCTATAGACACTCCATCTATGACTTCTAGGACTGAAATGAGCTCAGCGAAATGTGGGTATACTTGTTCGCCACTGCCTTATCCTTCGGGGATATAAGCGTAAATCTATGTATGCAATTTTGAAAATCGTTCCACATATGCATGAGATAATTATCGTGTAACATACATACACACTCACGCCAATTGAGCGCCACAAGCTACGATCCTGACACACCTCTTTTGCTCCATCCATATTCATGCATCGTTTCATATATTTTCATCGTGTAATATACATCAATACCGGCGAATTGAGAACCTCCTTTTTTTATAGCAGAGATTGGCAAACGAGTAGATGGGTCACCTGTTGGTAAGTGATCGCCACCGCCCATAGACACCCAAGACACAAAAATAATCATGACTGCGTTGCCAACCTAAAAGGAGGGAATGGGAGGGGAGGGATTAGGGATAGGGAAAGCGAGTGGGGAAATGGGCAACCGGAAATCTCACTCACTGAACGAAACGCGACAGCAAGCTGCCACTTTACGTCGGTTTTCTGTGAGACAGTGGTATCTAACCGGTCGAGCCGGCCCATTCGTGCTATAGACGTTATTGTCTACAGCGTGGCTCTACCACTCTAAAAAAAATCCCTCCTCCTTCTTATCAAATCGGTTGGATACTGACTGTTGGTAAGCTTCATGGTGCGGCTGCCGTCGCTGGGTGAGGACAAGCCGTTGCACGTGGCGTCGCCTGACTGCGCGATGCTGTATGTCATACTCTTGTCTGTGTGCTGGCCTTTGTATATGAAGCATCTGTAATGAAAAACATGGTATACTAAGCACAGTTTGCCTCGGAGACAGTTGTAGTGCGAGCGCGGTATGAGGTCTTGAGGTATCGGGTTCGATCCACGGAGAGGACCTTGACGTGAATATACTGACGCTCCTCTTTACTGGTGTTCGAGTGTTGCTCCAGATTTCCAAAGATTATAATTTTTGAAAATATTTATATATTTATTTCTCTACTATACTTTAGATGACGTAACTTTCAGATGCAATTCATCATCATCATCATCAGCCACAGGACGTCCACTGCTGGACATAGGCCTCCCCCAAAGATTTCCAGTCCGATCTGTTGGAAGCGGCCTGCATCCAGCGACTTCCAGCGACCTTTATCAGGTCGTCTGTCCACCTAGCAGGTGGATGTCCAATAATAACAATATAGATGCGATTTATAACAATAAATTAAACAACTATCCTGTACAGTGTCAGTATAAATGTTGTATACCTGTATGTGTCCTCATCGGATGCTATAGAGTTCCTGCGCTGCACCTGGGAGATCTGCCCTACCAGGTACCTCGTGGAGCCTTCCTTCCACGTGGCCAGGCATACCAGCTCCTCAACTGGAAGTGACAATGACACTTGTTAAATAAAGCAGATAACGAAGCAATGCTTTTTAAAATAAGCCAATAAGCAGTTTACGTGACGGTTGGTTGTGGAAGGTATGGGGTACATCCCTGTGCCTACATCGGTCATCCGCCTGTTTTAACGCAGGCCCCTGTTTTTTGCGTCTTCAGAGTGTATAAAGCATAAAATGGCTGGTATGATTCTGATGACCACCGATAAACAATTGTTTTATCGGTGGTCGCTAGTTTTTTGGACTGCACTCTGCTCACCATCAGATGTAATCACATTTTTTTAATTATTATTATTTTTATTATTTTTTTTTATAGAAGAGGGGGCAAACGAGCAAGTGGGTCACCTGATGTGAAGTGATCACCGCCGCCCATAAACATCCACAATACCAGGGGAATCATGGATACGTTGCCGGCCTTTGAGGTAGATATAGGCTCTTTTCTTGAAGGTCCCTAACTCGTAACGGCCAGGAAACACAGCCGCCGAAAGCTGGTTCCACAAGGACGTTGCACGCGGAAGAAAGTTCCTTGTAAAACGCACTGTTGAGGAACGCCATTCAATCAGGTGGTAAGGATGAAACATCAGCTTATAGCGTGTGGTACGATAATGGAATTCGGCGGCTGGTATTAGACCAAACAATTCTTCGGAACATTGTGCTCAGTTAAGAAAATAAATACACCCAACAGTCACACACCTAGTCCTGACCCCACACTAGGTATAACCTGTATAGTGGGTATCAGAAACTATGAGAGACGCACGCTCTCACAACACCCAGACTTGAAACAAATATCTGTGGGCCACACAAACTCTCAAGTCTCAATGCGGGAATCGAACCCGCGGCCTCCCGCTTCACAGCCGGATACTCGCCCACTGCGACACGAAGGATGTCAACAACGTTTCATAATTAACTTGTATATGGGAATAATGATTGGTACCCTTTCTGTAACATCCGGCAGTGGCGTAACGACAGTGTTGAGGGCCCGTGGCAAATTCATTGTATGGAAGGCTTTTCAGTCGCGGCTCCCTATATGGTAACTGCTTTTTCGGTCCGAGCGCTCCTTTTGACCGCTGCTGGGGACCCCTATGGTCTGGGGCTCGTGGCATTTTGCCGACTTGCCACCCTGTACTCACCGCCACTGACATCCGGTACCTTCTCCGTCTTCATTGATGTTTACATAAATGCACATCATTTTAAAACAATGTTACAACTTTAGTTTATATTTTGAATAAAATAAATACTTAGCCGCCCGCACTGACAGAATTCCTGTGATACTCTGTGGAAGAAGACAATGTGACAGATCCATTGGTGGTTGTTAATGGTAACTTACCGTTGCTCTCGGAGCTGGGCAGGTCTGGACAAGCCATGTACCGCAGCAGCAGCCGAGAGTCGTCTGTGCAAGACTCGGCGCGGGATGGCGGGTTCACGCAGTCGCCTGAACCTCTGCAATACACGAATATTATATAAAACAACTAGCTAACATTGAAATAAAACGATGTTTACGGATTCTATCACGATTTGTTTTAATTTTTATGGCCGACGTTTCGAAGGCTTTGCAGTCTTTGTGGTCACGGATCAGTCCGTGGTAGAGCCACGCTGTAGACAGTAACGTCTATAGCACGAATGGGTCGGCTCGACCGGTTAGATACCACTGTCTCACAGAAAACCGACGTAAAGTGGCAGCTTGCTGTCGTGTTTCGTTCTGTGAGTGAGATTTCCGGTGGCCCATTTCCCCACTCCCTTTCCCAATCCCCTTCCCTCCCATTCCATTCCCTCCTTTTAGGTTGGCAACGCACCCATGATTCTTTTTGTGTCTTGGGTGTCTATGGGCGGTGGAGATCACTTACCATCAGGTGACCCATCTGCTCGTTTGCCAATCTCTGCCAAAAAAAAAGACTTAATGTGTGGTGTTAATGTGGGGTTGGGCAACATACTTTTTCAAGCATGCTACAGATAGGATTTGGCTTAGTTTTTACGAGCGGCTGCCTTTCTTCGCATTGCCAGATCTGGGAATCGGATCCAGGACCTCCCGGTCCACAGTCCACATATACTGCCACTAGACCAAAGAGGCGACAAAGAAAATTTTAGATGACTTTGTACATGAAATTATTAAAAATAAATTTGTTAATTTCCCAATAGTACCTGTTGTATGTGAAAGTGAAGGGTGCTGGATGAAAGGGACAGGGCTGTGGCACAGGACGAGGCTCCTTCCTGAACATGGAGTAGAGAGGCGCGTCGCCGGTGATCGACTCGCAAATCGACGCCAGCGAGTCTTTCGGCGAACAGTATGCTGAAAAACACAGGATGAGACTGTCAAAATCAATCTAATTTGTTTTTCTTTATGTGTTGAATATCGTAAGTCTGTTGGCAAACAGTACACTGGAAAAGACAGGATGTGACTGTTAAAATCAATCCAATTTGTTTTTTATGAGTTGAATATCGTCAAAAGTAAGTCTATCGGCAAACAGTATGCTGGAAAAGACAGGATGTGACTGTTAAAATCAATCCAATTTGTTTTTTATGAGTTGAATATCGTCAATAGTAAGTCTATCGGCAAACAGTACACTGGAAAAGATAGGATGTGACTGTTAAAATCAATCCGATTTGTTTTTTATGAGTTGAATATCGTCAAAAGTAAGTCTATCGGCAAACAGTACACTGGAAAAGACAGGATGTGACTGTTAAAATCAATCCAATTTGTTTTTTATGAGTTGAATATCGTCAAAAGTAAGTCTATCGGCAAACAGTATGCTGGAAAAGACAGGATGTGACTGTTAAAATCAATCCAATTTGTTTTTTATGAGTTGAATATCGTCAAAAGTAAGTCTATCGGCAAACAGTATGCTGGAAAAGACAGGATGTGACTGTTAAAATCAATCCAATTTGTTTTTTATGAGTTGAATATCGTCAAAAGTAAGTCTATCGGCAAACAGTACACTGGAAAAGACAGGATGTGACTGTTAAAATCAATCCAATTTGTTTTTTATGAGTTGAATATCGTCAAAAGTAAGTCTATCGGCAAACAGTATGCTGGAAAAGACAGGATGTGACTGTTAAAATCAATCCATTTATTCCAACTTAATAAGAGTCGGTTATCAATTCGTTTTTTTGTATGTTCCATATCTCCGTCAAATGTTGTTCGATTTTCAATATTCTTTTTGTGTTCGATAGAGCTTACTCCAAGGGTGGTCCCGCATATATTCAAAAACTGAAGAGGAGTACGGAGGAATAAGCTATCGCATCGAATCACTTCTTGCGAGATTCTATGCTGAGAGTTATAACACTTACTGTCTTTATACTGCAGTACATATTTGTGCTTTTCGTGTATCACCATACACCGATAACAGTCCTCGTTCCTGGAAATGACAAAATTATATATTCGTATGCAAAATTCGATATACGATCTGGAAATCTTTGGGGGAGGCCTATGTCCAGCAGTGGACGTCCTATGGCTGATGATGATGCGAAATATTGATGATACTTTTTTGTTAATAGTTGCTTCCATATTTTCAAAAAGCTATAAATATGTACCTACTTAAAAAAAACGACTTATAAAACTCTACAATAATTTATAGTTGGAGTCTGTGGCAGGGCCAACGTAGATCGGGTTTTGGCTCATTGAAATGGTCTTAATAACTACATTGTAGAGAGATGGGGGTTTATGAAGCAGAAAAAGGGTATTGTGGGAGACTGGGGAGTAAGAGTTTTTGAGCTTACTTTACATACATAATTTACTATACACCAACCTGTCATAGAGCAGAAACTTGTCATTAGAGTCTGTCTCGGAGCACTCCCCCTTCATCTGTATGTGCGTGGAGTTGATCACGATGAGCCCAGGGATGCCCGACTGGAACCAGCTGCCGGTCCAGCCTTCGGGGAAAGTGCAGCCGCCACCTGGAAACAATTTATTGACGTCAGTAAAGTGATATTGGATTTTTCCATATCAGCCCGGAGTCTGGAATTTGTGCCCGATATAAATAAATAAATAAATAACACCCAACAGTCACACATAGTGCTGACCCCACACTAAGATACTAGTCTTGTGTCGTGGCTATCAGGAACTACGAGAGACTTTTGGTCTCACAACACCCAGACTTGAAACAAATATCTGTGGGCCACACAAACATTTGTATCAATGCGGGGATATGGCGATAGCCTCGCCCCCTATCACATCTGGGACGGAACTAAGCTCGGCGAAATGTGGGTGTTCTAGTTCGCTAGTGCGCTTCTGCCTACTCCTTCGGGGATACAGGCGTGAGCTTATGTTATGTTAGTAACTCTGGAAACCTCTGGAAAACATTCCTGGTTCCCTGTCTGAA
Source organism: Clanis bilineata (assembly GCA_036417725.1). Classification (NCBI taxonomy): domain Eukaryota; kingdom Metazoa; phylum Arthropoda; class Insecta; order Lepidoptera; family Sphingidae; genus Clanis; species Clanis bilineata. The sequence goes on from CM071165.1 coordinate 4,577,339, forward strand.
TCATAAGACTTTCCACTTGCCCTTTTCCCACCTTAATGGGGGGTCGGCGTCAGTGACGTGCACAGACATTCGGATTAGGGTAGACAAAACCGTGGCAAAATTATTTTCTTCGATTCTTGCTTCACTACAACCATCATCGTTATACCCGTGTATCATATATATAAAATTTGTTTTTGGTAATGTTTTTTTTTTAATTACGTAATTGAGAAGTTGTTAGGGTAGACAGTGGCTCTTTGTCTATATGGAATGCACGCCATTGGTCCGCGTAACGTACTTTTTCGAAATTTTGCAGAAAGGACGCGGTTACCTTTTTTATGACCGGCTGCATGAACGCCGGGCCATTTTTTACAAGGAAATCATACTGACTGACTGAGCAAAGATTTTCTTGTATAAAATGACACGGACTATGTCAAAGTTCGATTTAAAAACTCCAAATCCTCACCGAGTTCGTTTTTTTTACTTAGTCGAAGTTCGCTCTATAGATCGCAGCAATCAAATCTCAACACTCGCCGCCGCCATTACGTGTCGATTAACCCTTCTTCACTTCCAATATTCCTAGCGATACGTCCTCTTTTTTCTACGTCCGTGATAAGGGGCTTAATAATAATATAATATTAGCCCTGTAATATTACTGTCCCACTGCTGGGCACGGACCTCCTCTACTAATGAGAGAGGTTAGTCCTTAGTCTACCACGCTGGCCTAATGCGGGTTGGTAGACTTCACATACCTTCGAAATTCCTGTAAAGAAATTCTCGAGTATGCAGGTTTCCTCACGATGGTTTTCTTCACCGTTATAGCAAGCGATATTTCACAATGAAAGTACACTTAACATAGAAAAGTCAGAGGTGTATGCTCCATTTGAGGATGGTCTCGAACCTCCGACTCAATAAGGAGCTTAATAATTAATATTATTTACTATCGAAACCAGAGTCATTGCCCGATCAAGATTAACATAGCACCATTAACCGCAAAACAAAAGACTCCAAAACAGCGTGCAATCAATTATAATAATTCAAAATGGCGGTTATTCAATTCAATTGCGATCGCTGGTTCAGAAAGTGTGGGGTGGAGACAAAAGCCTAGGTTCCGATTGTGGTCTAGTGTTAGACTAGGTAATAATAATGCTTTATTATTATAGTTTTAGGTTGCAGCTGTAGAAAATGGTGACTGGTTTGTTCAGTATGAATTAAGTTATAGACGAAAGCGGATACACATTTGTTAGCTTTTTATAGCAGAGACTGGCAAACGTGCAGATGGGCCACCTGATGGTAAGTGATCTCCACCGCCCATAGACACCCAAGACACAAAAAGAATCATGGGTGCGTTGCTAATCTAAAAGGAAGGAATGAAAGGAGAGGAAAAAGGGATTGGGAAAGGCTCTCGTTTTGGATAATCGGAAATCTTACTCACTGGACGAATCGCGACAGCAAGCTGCCACTTTAGATCGGTTTTCTGTGGGTATACGATTACAAACGACTAACATGATGGTAAGTGGTTGCCAGAGGCAAAGCTTAATGCGCCATGGAAAGGTAAGGGAAGGAACAGAGATTGGGAAGGGAAAGAATAGAGATTGAAATCGCCATTCACCGTACGCTGGGACCACCATTGAAATAAACTCTATCGAATACATAAAGAATTTTGAAAATAAATAATAATAATAAATAAACACACAGCAGTCCTGTGGCCTTAGCCAAGTGGCGTATGCCGAGTACGCTATATACATATGTAGCGTAGCTCCAGCCATTCGATAGAGCTTATTTCAAGGGTGGTCACATATAAATCTGGTCAAGATCGGATTTGAAGTCGGTCAGATAAGATTTTAAAGTTGTGATTTTAAATTTTCCTTGTAAAAAATGGCTCGGACCATGTAGAACTACGAAATTCCAAATCCTCACTGTGGTTGTTCTTTGAGTCAGACTTAGTCAAAGTTCGCTCTATAAATCTCAGTCATAATATCTCAGTATGTTTAAATTTGAATATTATAAATTATAACATCACATAAGCTCACGCCTGTATCCCCGAAGAGGTAGGCAGAGGCGTACTAGCGAACTAGAATACCCACATTTCGCCGAGCTTAGTTCCTCTCAGATGTGAGAGGGGGCGAGCCTATCGCCACATTAGGCACAAATTCCAGACTCCGGGCTGATATGGAAAAATCCAATATCACTTGTATTTTAAATTAATCTCTTATAAATTACGGCAAACAACATAAATACTGCCTTTTGTCTACGGAATCAACCAGGTGTGTTCAGAGGTGTTTCCGCGTTGTTTCTCCGTGTATGATTGTTTATTTGTCTATATAGACTCACGCCTATAACCTCAAAGAGTAGGCAGAGACCAACTAGAGAACTAGAACACCCATACCGAGCTTATTTTTTACGTCACAGATTTGATAGGGAGCCTATCGCTATATCCAGACTTCGAGCTGTTACTGAATAGAAAAAACCAATATCACTTGGCCCGACCCGGGGATCGAACCCGAGACATACATTTTGACAGATAAGTCGGTTTTAAATATTGAAATAAAACTATTCTTACGGATTCGAAGGCTTTGCAGTCTTCGTTGTCACGGGTCAGACAACGAAGACTGCAAAGCCTTCGAAACGTCGGGAATAATAATTAAAACCTAATCGTGATAGAATCCGTAAGAATAGTTTTATTTCAATGTATAATATTCACGTAAACTTAAGAAATCAGTACAGTTTTAAATAAGTTAAGATGATCTCAAGTAGTAGTTTAATTCCAATCAGTATTCGGTTAGGTTTTCGACCGACTTCCAAAAAGGAGGAGGTCCTCAATTCGTCTGTATTTTAATGTATTTTACGCGATATATCCGCCGAATGTGGACCGATTTTCAAAATTATTTTTGTGTTAAAGCTTATTTCAAGGGTGGTCCCATATAAATTCGGTCACGATCGGTAATTTGGAAGTCGGGAAGTCGGTCAGTTGAGTTTCAAAACTTGTGATAATGACTCTGACTTTTCTATGTTAAGTGTATTTCCATTGTGAAATATCGCTTGCTATAACGGTGAAGGAAAACATCGTGAGGAAACCTGCATACCCGAGAATTTCTTCACGGGAATTCCGAAGGTCTGTTAAGTCTATCAACCCGCGTTAGTCCAGCGTGGTAGACTAAGGCCTAACCCCTCTGATTAGTAGAGGAGGCGCGTGCCCAGCAGTGAGACAATAATATTACAGGGCTAATATTATTATTTGGTTATGTTTTTCCGTAAAATACTCAGTATACTGTTTTATAGATTCCGATGTATTTACCTGGCGTTTTTTGGCCATTTTATCATCAATATAATATACCCTAGATGCACAGTTCTTTGCAAATATCGTCCTAAAAAGTGCACTCAGGAATAAAACAAATAAAAAGATCACAAGTTCTAATTAAATCAAACACAAATATAACCCTATGCACGTGTTATAAAGTAGCTTTTTAAACTAAACGAAAATCAAGCGTTCTTAAATTCGAATTTTCAAATTTAGGATACTATCGGCGTCCAACTGTAGAGAAAACGAGTGCTTAAGCACTTCTTTGCTGTCCCATTTTCCGAGCGTCAACTGTACATCTAGGTAAATAATATATCGATGCATTTTATACAAAACTCGAGTGTACGAATGCTAAAATCGTTATGATATATCGGATACAGTTATGCGAAAATCGATAGGGAGCATTCAAAGATTTGCGATTAGAAACAAATGAACATAAAATTTTATACATAAAGATTACCACTACACAAGAAATTTATACTTTGTTGCATCAGTTTTAAGGTTTACTTCTCTGTTTTATATTTGAAACTTTATACACGTAGCGGAGCGCGTTATGCCTCATAACGGGTTCATAATGCAATTTGCCGCAACTCTGTTCCAAGCTTTTCTTAATCGGATCCCGTTGTCGGTAACACACGTGTCCGGTTCATGCACGAGAGAACCAGTGTGTGGAAAATATGTTTAATACCAGTTGCGAAGGATCTATACAATGCGTATATTTCTGGCTTACCTGTGCTAACTGCTGAATTGGCTACGTCATTTACTTACAGATTTCTTAAGTTTACATTGTACAAATTTTATGAATATTATACATTGAAAAAAAATATTTTTTTAAATATTTATATTTTTATATTTTTTTATTTTTTTGAATCCGTAAAAATAGTTTTATTTGAATTCTACGTAATTTACGTTAAAAAAAGTTGGTTTGGATGATAATGGGGGTACATTGTTGTGTCACTGTGACCACATCAGTCACCCGCCTGTCCTGTCGTACACCCCTTGATTTGCTCCTTCCCTCTTCGGAATCTTTCTTTCTACCTGCCCTTATCCCACCTCAATGTGGGGTCGGCGCAACACACTTTTTCAAGCATGTTTCAGAAAGGAATTGCCTATGTTTTTGCGACTGGCTGCCTTCCTGATGTCAACCTCCTCTGGGGATCCAGTCCCGAGCAAATTAAATTAGAAAATTCGCTTCGTCCGACCTGAGAATCGAATCCACGTCCTCCCGGCTCACGGCCCACATATGCTGCCACTAGACTAAGGAGGCCACTCTTTTCTCTTCTGAATATGAAGAAGTATTTATGCAGGCGTGTAGTGGTGAATACTAATAACTCATTGCTGAATGCCTCGGTGGCGTGGTTGTATTTCGGTACGACTACCGTCCTGAGGTCTCTGGTTCGATCCCCGGGACCGGCAACGATATTGGATTGTTCCGTATCAGCCTGGAGTCTGGAATTTGTATCCGATATGGCGATAGGCTCGCCCCCTATCACATCTGGGACGGGACTAAGCTCGGCGAAATGTGGGTGTTCTTGTTCGCTAGTGCGCCTCTGCCTACCCCTTCGGGGATAAAGGCGTGAGCTTATGTGTTTGTCGATGGTCGCTGGTTTTTTGGATTGCTTTGCAGTGTTCGAAAAAAAACATGTTGGGCTGGTCGGCCGATTGTGTAAAGCCAACATTACCCCTTAAACCCAATACTTCAGCTAAATTTCACAAATTTCGATTCGGTTTCGCGTCAATTAACTAAATAAACAAAGCACTTCACTATACCGTGCGGCCATTTTGTAGAGCAAACAGAGGATGGACTCCGGACTATACGACACGATCGCAACGACTATTTAAGTCGTTCGATAAGATCGGATCGTATAAGTATGGCGTCACGGGGTCGTATGACACCTTTCTTTTAGAACAGTTTCTTTTTTTGTAGCAGACATTGGCAAACGAGCCGATGGCTCACCTGATGGTACGTGATCTCCATGACTCCTCACTCAAGACAAGAAAATCATGGGTACGTTGCCAACCTAATTGGAGGGAAAGAGGCATTGGAAAAAGGAGGGAGGGAATTAGGCAACCGAAAATCTCACTCACCGAACGAAACGCGACAGCGAGCTGCATCTTGACGTCCGTTTTTTGTGAGACAGTGGTATCCTATAGCCTATCGACTGCGGATTCATACTAAAGAACTATATCACTGACGACCTGGAGATCGAACCCGATACCATAAGTCGGTAGTTGTACCGCGCACGCAATACCAATACCCCATCGAGGCAGTCTGGTACAGGTAATTTTCTAACACTATTAAGAGGTGGTGAAAAAAGTTATAGCTCGAATGTCGAAGTACATAATTGTATCGTGTCGTGCTCGTGTCGGATCGTCTAAAACGCCGGCTCATTCAAAATGGCAGCTCGCGCGCAAAAATCGAGTGCTCTGTTTTTAATTAAACGTCCGTTAATATTTTTCAGAGCATTAACAGGTAATTATGTTTGTACACGTGGAATACTTGGGTTCGCGGTTTTTGGCGGGAAAGGGCTAAATTTTTTAACAATTAAACAGTTTTTTGTGTAATTTGTGAGATTTGGATGTTGTAATTGTTTTTTTTTCAGTCTCATTCTGTAAATAATTTTGCTTAAAGTATACAATCAGAGGCGTACTACAGTGTAGCAAAATGCCACGGGTCTCCGACTATAGGGAACCCCGCGACACTGGCGAGAAGGAGGCCCCTGTTAGAACAAACTGATTATAAGGGGGCACAAAATGGCCGCATTTACGAATATGCCACGGGTCCCTAACAGTATAGTTACGCCACTGTATGTATACATTTATAATAGATTGTTTATTACTACACTGATTTCTTTATGTTGGCTGTCGAGAGATATCCCTCCATTATTATCGGAATTCCAACTCAAATAAATTTTTGGCCGACCTAAGATTCGAACCCCGGATCTTCCGATCCATAGGTACAGCCTATAATAAATGTCACTAAATCAATGTGATATTGGATTCTTCTACTCAGCATCAGTCTGGAGGCTGAAATTTGTGCCCGATATGGCAATAGGCTCGCCCCTATCACATCTGGGACGGAACTAAGCTCTTCGGCTTGCCTCTGCCTACCCCTTCGAGTATACTGGCGTTTTTTTTATTTAGATTCCGTCTTGCCGTCTCTCACATCGTCTCGATTATCCGAAGCAACCGGCGATTGTGTTTGACAGTCGCAATTGTTTAATGGTCGCTGCGTCTCGGTCGTCTCGTCGTAAGTGTTGTGACAGGCCACTCCAGAGGTCCCTGACTTCGATGATGAGTGACGTGCAGTCAATATAGACACAGTTTCAATTTGCTATTTCTTTAAATAAAGAATAAAAATCACGACTAAATACAGACTTCCAAAATAGCGACGCTCGGCTTATAGTTCAAATACACGGAGATTAAAATAATCACAAGTTTGAAAACATAACAGACCGCCTTCAAATCCGATCGTGACCAAATTATATAGGAACACCCTTGAAATAAGCTCTATCGAACTTAATGATTTCTTAGGTTTACGTGAATGTTATTCATTGAAATTAAACTATTTTTACGTCTGACCCGTGACCACGAAGGCTGCAAAGCTTTCGAAACGTCGGGCATAAAAATTAAAACCAAATCGTGATATAATTCGTAAAAATACTTTATCGAACTGTAATATAATTTTGAAAATCGGTCCACATTTGGTGGAGATATCGCGTAACATACATAAAAAAGGAGTTGAGGACCTTCTCCTTTTTGGAAGTCGGTCGAATGATAGTGATGGTGATGCAAGGTTTGAAGAAAATAACTGCAAGTTTTTGTGTCTACCCTGATCGGAATGGCTATGCACGTCACTGTCGATGATGATGTGCTTGGGAACTGTCTTAACTGGACTGAAGGGCGTGTACATTCTCCTTAGAGCCAATTTTCCACCGACTTAAAAAAAGGAGGTACTCAATTCGTCTGTATGTTTTTCAACCGACTTCAAAAAAAGAGAAGGTCCTCATTTCGTCTGTATTTTTTATGTATACTACGCGATATCTCCGCCAAATGTGGACCGATTTTTGAAATTATTTTTGTGTACGACAGAGCTTATTCCAAGGGTGGTCCCATATAAATTTGGTCACGATTAGAGAAGTTTTGAAGTCGGTTTGGCTAGACTGGCTGTTCGGTACATAGAATGTGCGCACTAACCGCCGAATGTTCATACACTTAAGGCCACTTTATGTCGCTTAAGGCCGCCTTATCTGTCAAAAATGTATGGCAAAAATCAATTTAAGAAGCTGTTAAAGTTGAACAGCGTCTGACTATTCGGGCGTTAGACGATTAACCGCCGAATGTTCATACACTTAAGGTGGCCTTATGTTGTTTATAGCCGTCTTATCTGTCAAAATTGTATGGCGAAAATCAATGTAAAAAGCCATTAAAGTTGAACAGCATTTGACCATTCGGGCGTAAGTCTCTGTTAATCGACCTCAACTCACTATACAAATCTGCTCTTTTCCTTAGCCGTGAAACGTCAAACACTCGCCGTCATGTGTCACAATTTTACTTCGAAACAGCTATTCTAAGAAGTCTTTGGTTATTATATTCAGTATCAGACTAGAGTATGTTGTGCCCAATATGGCGATAGGCTCGCCCCCTACCACATCTGGGACGGAAATGAGCTCGACGAAATGTGGGTTCTAGTTCTCTGGTTCGCCTTTGCCTACCGCTACGGGGATACAGGTGTGAGTATACATGTAGATAAGTTATCTGACTATCCAATAATCATAAAGTTATTCGGTGAGAGTTGCCAGTTGCCGAAACTTAAGCGCCGTGTGCAAACCTCCTAATAATGCGGTATACATACTAAGTACTTCAGGGGTAGTAAATGACATAAATCTGTGCATTACGTATATATAAAATTAATATGAACGTAATTGTTTTCGTTGGTCGGACGGGACGGAGCACCTGCCTCGTGTAGCGCGATTTACGATATTGATACTTTACAATTTTATTTTATTTCTATACTTTATTGTGCACTATACAGCACAAAAAATCAATAAGCTAGGATAAATACTTAATGCTATGTATAAAGTGCAATTTTTGTGTTTTCTAGCTTTTCTGTGTTAATTGATAGTTTACAATTTGGTACACTAGCTTTTATTTAAACTCCACACGTTGTAGTTTTCCCTGACGTATTTTCATTGTTATTCCATACAAACTTTAGACATAGGCAGACTGTAGATTCTGTAATGCTTTATCTACCTTCATCAATCTTCATACATTCTCGTCGGATGAGGTTACTACTAAATTTATATAAAAATGATAATATAAATAATAAAGTATCAAGACAGTAAATCGCAGTACACGGTCCAAGTACGCCCGTGCCCAGGTGTGCAGTAAAGACGTTTTTCTTTAGTCCCGACCGGAGACGCTGTACCCCGTGTCGCTGCACACTAATGATGTACTTATTATCGATAAATAAAATATCGATAAAAATGAGATAGCGATCGAAATTCATTGAATAATTGCTGAAAATGTGCAATGATTTGGTCGAATGAACACGTGACTTCTAATACGATCGATGATACGATAATCATGAATATTTCGATGATTGAGTTTGGGAATTTGGATGTTTGTTAATCACAACCTTTGCGAAGGTACGAATGAAACGAATTGGAATGAAACGAGCATAGACAGACTATGATAGGTCATTGTATAAATTAGGCAGTAAGATGTAAAATACTTATTTTAAAATAGCACATTCTATTCTATATATTCCTATAATACCACTAACATTTTGTACTTTAGTTTAATGTAAAGTATATTGTGTCCTAAGAATAAAGAATTAATAAATTCTTGACAAAAACACAGATGAAGCTACAAACAAAACCAGTATGAATAACATAACATAAGCTCACGCCTGTATCCTGTATGCGAACTAGAACACTCACATTTCGCGGAGCTTAGTTCCATCCCAGATGTGATAGGGGGCGAGCCTATCGCCATATCGGGCACAAATTCCAGACTCCGGGCTGATATGGAAAAATCCAAAATCACTTTGCCCGACCCGGGGATCGAACCCGAGACCTCATAACCGTAGTCGTACCGAAATACCACCACGCCACGGAGGCAGTCAAATCACCAGTATGAATCTTACAACATATTGACTAGTGTCATGTACGATAGTGTTTAATGGAAAATATCGATACATGTAAGTGTTGTTATATCGATATCAACACTACCACATCTCTAAACCCGAAGCATCTATCAAACTATGACAAATATTGTTTTTAACGTGCCGCGGCGGGGTTCGTACCCGCTACCCTCCGTGCACAGCCGTGCGCTGGATTCCGAACATATTTATAATACCTACTTTGTGTTTTAAGTGACTTCATATTTTATAGTCGGGGATTTTTTAAAGATTTATTGCCTCGGTGGCTTATTTGTATTGCGTGTGCGATACGACTACCGTCCTGAGGTCTCAGGTTCGATCCTCGGATCGGGCCAGTGATATTGGATTTTTAGACCAAATTATGCAGACATGGGACGAAAGACAGCGCGTCGCAAATGTGATTGGGCTGGTCATGTGGCGCGAATGCATTCAGTGGCCTGAGCAGGAAAATTTCTGACAACCGTAAATGTATTTCAGATCGATGCGCGTCTATGAAATTTGTATGAAATATTAACCAAATGTCATCAGTGCGCAGCGAACTCGAATACATTTACATTTACATTAGTTTTTCGTGCTCGGGCTACAGATCGTTGAGCAACAGTGGTAATGGGTACCTGATGAAAGACACTGACTCGGTCGCCTTAAGAAACGGTGCCGAGACGTCGGGATGCATTTGAGTCACAATGGCTGGTTACGGCACTGGATCGCAGAAAATGGAGGGAGAGGGGGGCGTCCTTTGCCCAACAGTGGGATACAGGTTAGGAAAAACAAATCAGCCCGGAGTCTGGAATTTGTGCTAGGTATGGCGATAGGCTCGCCTCCTATCACATCTAGGACGTAAATGAGTTCAGTGAGATGTGGGTTTTATAGTTCGCTAGTTTGCATCTGCCTACCCCTGAGAGGCGTGAATACATGGCGCGGTGCCATGCGGTGTAATTCGCATATAAAAAACGGATGCACAATTGATTAAACCAATCATGGAATATGAAAATTATTTTCTTTCTACCTGCCCTTATCCCACCTTAATGTGGGGTCGACGTAACACATTGTTTCAAATAAGTTGCAGAAATGATTTGGGTTAGTTTTTTTTCGATCGCCTGCCTGCCTAACATCAACCCCCTCTGAGGGATCCAGTCCCGGACAAATTAAATTAGAAAATTCGTTTTGCCCCACCTGGGAATCGAACCCACGACCTCCCGGTATACATATATATATGCTGCCACTAGAACAAGGCGACGACATGAAAATTCATATGAAAAAAAACATTCAATTAAAAATATGACAAAGCAAATAGGGTATCCTCTATTTGTTAAAAAAGACATTTTGTTTCCGGATATTACGTTTTCCGAGTTTCCGGTGTCGCGGATGTATGCTGAAAGGATATTGGCAGTTTTCCCATTTTTTATAGTTGCATAATTATATGAAAAATAATAAAAATAATTTATAACAGTTGCAATATTCAGAATGGAATGGACAGCCTCGGTTGCGCAGAAGGCGAGTAGCCGGCCGTGAAGCGAGAGGCCGCGGGTTCGATTCCCGCACCGAAACAAATGTTTGTGTGACCTATACATATTTGTTTCGGGTCTGGACGTTGTGAGACCGGCGGCCTGAGCAGGAAAATTTCTGACAACCGTAAATGTATTCGAACTCGATGCGCGTCTATGAAATTTGTATGTAATATTAACCAAACGTCATCAGTGCGCAGCGAATTCGAATACATTTACATTTACATTAGTTTTTCGTGCTCGGGCTACTGAAGTCTCTCTTAGTTTCTAATACCCACGATACAGGTTATATACCTAATGTGGAGTCAGGACTATGTGTGTGACTATTAGGTGTGTTTATTTATTTAATTAGGCTGGCAAACGAGCATGTGGGTCACCTGATGCTATGTCTCGTTCACCGTCCATACCCACTTATAATTTTATTTTTTTTATTTTATTTATTAAGGATTGCCAACAAAATTTACAACCTTTCATACATAAATTCTAAGTAAAGGGAAACACACAACTAATTGCAATTTGGATAACAGGCAACTACAACTTACATAATAAAATCTATAATACCAAACTAACCATGGATGCTGCCTATTTTTGGGAAGAAAAGAGGAATTTGGGCAATATTACTACTATAAATGCGAAACTTTAGATGTTTTTCACTTATTCACACCAGTAGCCCGAGCACGAAAAACGAATGTAAATGTAAATGTATTCGAGTTCGCTGCGCGCTGATGACGTTTGGTTAATATTTCATACAAATTTCATAGACGCGCATCGAGCTCGAATACATTTACGGTTGTCAGAAATTTTCCTGCTCAGGCCGCAGAACGGCTACACTTTTCCCGGAACACTTTTTTTAATGAATGCTGAAAATGAATGGTTTCCGCGGGATAGACTTCTTAATAAAGTAATACATTTTTTATAATAAACGAAAAACGCGGCGTTTTTTTCACCCTTATAAACACACCCTTACCGAAGTAAACAGACCAGCATAACTCACGTGGACCAATCTAAAGGTGGTTAAATTGCGGACTCTTAACAAACTTAACTGCACAGTTAAAGGCCCAATTTGGACGTAAACAACGCGTTTAATCTAACTTTAAAACGATCACAACTCACCTTTATGGACACCGGTTTAGAAATACTGATATATTGGTATTGTCTGTTTGCTTGTTGGAGTTTATGATACTAGCTTTAGTTTTTTTTAATAGTAGTGACTGGCAAATTAGTAGATGGGTCGCCTGATGGTAAGTGATCTCCACCGCCCATACACATCCAAGACAAAAAAAATAATGGATGCGTTACCGGCCTAAAAGGAAGGAATGGAAAGGGAGGGAAAGGGAGGGGAGCGGAATTGGTCCACCGGAAATCTCACTCATCGAACGAAACGCGACAGCAAACTGCCGCTTTACGCGGTTTTCTTCAAGACGGTGGTGTCAAACCGGTCGAGCCGACCCATTCGTGCTGTAGACGTAAATGACTACAGCGTGGCTGTACCAGTCGTGTGCACCCGCGTTTGGTAACGGTGAGCTGGTAGTAATGGTGTCGGTTTCTCGAAGATCAGTATTCAAAATCAAACATCTGTCAAATGTCATGTGTCGAAATGGAGAATATGGGAATATGGATTAGGAAGCACAGAGGGATTTGGGCCACCGGACATCTCATTCACCGAACGAAAAGAGCGAGTTGTCACTTTACATCGGTTTTTTATGACAGAAATTCGAGAATCCAAGCTGATGTTAAATAGGAAAACCATCATTTTGGCCGATTCGGGGATCGAACCCGAGATTTCAGGACGGTAGTCGTACCGTGTAGACAATACAACCACGCAACCGAAGCAGTTTGTTAACCTGCCTGTCCTTTTGCGCACATAGCGTGAACTTATACCTAGATCAAACGTACCTATATACAATCTCAAAGCCTTTCCACGTATCGCTGAGTGTAAAATTACCATAAAGCATGGATCCGTGACAATTTTACCATATTCTTTGTGTCCAGTTCCCACTATGAAATGTAAATGTTATTCTTATATGTATTCATAAGGACAAAGAGCCGAAACGACGCTTGTGATCAGTACAGTATCGTATCACAAGTTAAATAAATAACACCCAACAGTCACACACATAGTTCTGACCCCACACTAGATATAACATGCAGGTGGATTCTCTAAGAAACGCCACAACGTTGCGATCGACGCCTCACTTCCGCAGCGCACATCGTTGAGATCGACGGAGCGTTCAACGTTGTTGGGTCTTAGAGAATACATTTTCCATACATTCATGTCAAACGGCTCGCTCGAGAGAGCTAGTTGGCATAAGCGCCGTCATCACGCATAGCGCTAGTGCGTGCACTTTGTACCTTGCTGAATACAAAAATGAAAACATCGTTGCCGCAACGTTGTTTTCACAAATGCAACCTTGGAGAATCGACCCGTAAAACTCGCGCGGGGAGTGCCTACTGCCTGGCAGACGCAATTTCGAGCGAGTTTCCTTCCGGATGGCCATGGGATGGCGGTTGAATTTGTCCCTATCCCACAGTGGAATTCTCACTCTAAATTGACAACAAAATTCCTTTTTCAAGCATGTTACGGGACTGTCTTAAAATTACGCTTGAAAAAGTAGAGCCAGTAAGTTAATTTTGGATTCGAGATACTGTAGAAAAGAGAGGCCTAAGCTCAGAAGTGGATGATAGTGGAGAATAATATCCTGCTTTTTGGCTTTTTATGATTGTCAACTGCGTTATTTGAGCCCTAAAGGCGTAAAAATATTGAATTTCGCGGGCTAGTGCTGAGGTTCCACCGTAACGACATCTGGAAAAGTATAAACTTTGCAAACCAACCACCAATTATCAACGTCACAATCTGTCAAATTTGAAAATCGAACGCGACACTAGCGCCGCCAACTGTCAACGCTCGAGAGCACTTCAACGCGATTGGACGAAGCGACGCAGCGCGGCGGCCAGGCTCGTCGGAAAAGAACGACTTCAAAACCGTCATGGCCTCAATGGACGTGGATTCACGTCAACGCGATGGTCGATGCGTTGGACCATCGAGTGGCGAGAACAAATTGATTCGACATGACGCGATGATGTGAATCTTTGAGAGGTTATTGGTTAATAGTAACTGTCATCAAGATGAGCCATAGACAACTACAATAACGTAGAGCAGTGGTCGGAAACCTTTTGGCAGGCAGGGGCCGCAAGGTGGCAAGATACAGTAAAGGCGGGCCTCACCTCATATTTTCTACATATAGAGGTATAATTTATAACATTTTAGATATTTATGACTAATTAATAAAACAATCACGGGCTGCAAATAGGATTTCACGGTCCGCATGCGGCCCGCGGGCCAAGTGTTGCCGACCGCTGACGTAGAGGCATGCTGTAGATAATTTAGTCTACAGAAATAGGCTGTATTATTGCCATTGTCTCACAAAAATGAGATTTTTGTATCTGAACATGGTAAAATGACTACAGTACACCTGATGGTAAGCGCAGTGCAGTCAAAAACCAGGTCACAAGAATCATGCCGGCTTGTTCATTATTCTTCGGACAAAGAAAGAAGAAAATCGAGGGGCTTGCGACACGGCAGGCTTGACTGGTAATGAGTATGAAAATGGACGCCATTATAGCATTGCGTTGTGACCCTGGCATTGCCAATGTGCCAAGCATTACGGGGGAGAGGTCATTCCTTATTTTTGATGACGTGGGGGATGGGGAGTTCAGGATGGTAAATACGTCAGCAGTCTGGCGATTTAGGAAAAATGGCCTACTAAGCTCAGTTGGGTAAGGTGAGACGAGACAAGCGTCGGAGGTTCGAGACCAACCACAACATGGAGCATACATCGACGACTTTTCTATGTTAATTGTGTTTTCTTTGTGAATTATCGCTTGCTATAACGGTGAAGGAAAACATCGTGAGGAAACCTGCATACCCGTGCACTGCACTAATTTCTGCACAAAAATTTCAATGGTATATGATGTCTACCGACCCGCATTAGTCCAGCGTGGTAGACTAAGGCCTAATCCCTCTCATTAGTAGAGTCCCGTGCCCAGCAGTGGGACAGTAATATTACATACAGATCTAATGGCCTACTAAGCTAAGATAAAGTATTTGCTAACAATTTGTATTGGAAATTACATAAATATTTAAGTATGATTGCGAACATCTCTTTTCTAAGTTATTGTGTTTTTCCACTGCGGTTGTCATTAATATTCTGTGAGCGCCGCGTCAAGTCATTAAGGACCCTAACGTTGAGAGATTAAGGCAGTTTTTCTGTTAGCAAGGTCACGTAATGAGCGCCCATCAATATGGAGCGAAAACTCTTTGAAGATGTTAACATATAAATTATAAGACGGTCTGTTTGTTTATCCTTGTTTAAGAGGGTATATAGGGAGGGGGAAATAGTCACGTAGCTGGCGTGCTGGCTCGAAAGTATTGTTTTTAAAAGCAAGTCAAAAATTAATGATAATATTGTATCTGCCCTTATCCCATGCCACTGTGGGATCATTTATCAAGCATGTTGCAGGAAAGATTCCGCTTCTTTATAGTTGCCTGACTTCAACTTCCACTGCGAGATATTATTGTCAAATAAATAATAAATACACCCAACAATATAAAAGAAAGGTATACTCGAGAAAGGTCAAGTTAAAAGTACCCTAAACCGACGTGCATGCATGAAGAATGTAATGAGACTGAATGAGGCGAAAGAGGTGTGTAAGGATCGTAGCAAATGGAAATCCGTTGTCTCTGCCTACCCCTATGGGAAAAAGGCGTGAGTCTATGTACACCCAACAGTCACACACATAGTCCTGACCCCACACTAGGTGTAACCTGTATCGTGGGTATTAGAAACTACGAGAGACGCACGGTCTCACAACACCCAGACCCGAAACAAATATCTGGGCCACACAAACATTTATTTTGCCTCGTGCGGAAATCGAAGCAGCGGCCTCTCGCTTCACAGCCAAGTCGCTCCCTACGCTGGGAGTCTGTCCGAAACGATTTTTTATAGCCGAAACTGGCAATCGAGCAGATGGGTCACCAGTCACCTGATGGTAAGTGATCTTCACCGCACATAGACATCCAAAACACAAAAAGAATCATGGGTGAGTTGCCAACCTAAAAAGAATAATAATAATATAATAACACCTCAAGAAGCTCTCGGTTGGTGTTTGGGTCAAGAGCCAGATGCAGAAGGCAGTGTTACTGGACACGGCACGAATTGTGAGGAGGTTCCTCACTCTGGGGTCCTAACCGCCGGTGGCTTGGGTCCCGAGCCATGCCCATATATTAGATACAACTGGGGGGTTACCACCTCTTATAGCAATATTATTACAATCTTGCTTGTTACGATCCACGTACAAAAAAACGTAGTAAGATTATAATAATACTGCTATAAGAAGTGGTGGTAACTCCCCTGACCCGATTTTGATGAAATTTGCATTATTCCCTAAGTTGAAAGATACTTAGTCCAATAAAAAAAACGTGTGGCACTGGGGACTGCCGCAGTAAAGCTATTGCATAGCATCCAAAATCAATACACCTATATACTTTCTCACAAACAGCTGATTACGTATTCGTCCGATTTCGGAGCAGCTCGTCTCGATTCGTGCGAGCTTCGTAGTCGTACCATGAAGTAAATACAAAGAAGAGGTGCCCTAACGCCGAAACTATAAGCAGGCATGAGTCACCAGATTGCGGGGCGAAGAGGGGGATTACGCATGCGCAGTAACGCCGATATAACCAATGCCACCTAGAGGCAAGTTGCTGAACTAAAGAGACAAGCGAGATATTTCAAAAAAGTCATTAAAGTTATGCTATTCATCGATAGATGGCACCGCTGTGCCTGTCGGAGTGGGGGTATTAGGTTATTTTCGTTACGGAATTTATGGATTCGGTCTCCACGCTCAGGCCCGCGATAGAAGCTATGCAATAACTTAAAAATCCATCGCAATCCGGTTTATAGTTTGAGATACACGTGGACAAACATACATACATACTCTTATGAAATTCGGCACCTCTATTCAGAAGCCCATATAGATCAACATATGTAAATATCTTGCGATTCTAACAATATTACATTCATACGGGTGGAATTGATAACCTTCTTTTTTTAAGACAGCCTCCGTGGCGCAGCGGGCGAGTAGGCAGCTGTGAAGCGAGAGGCCGCGGGTTCGATCCCCGCACCGAGACAAATATTTGTGTGGCCCACAGATATTTGTTTCGGGTCTGGGTGTTGTGAAAGCGTGCGTCTCTCGTAGTTCCTGATACCCGACACAAGACTCGATCTTAGTGTGGGGTCAGGACTACGTGTGTGACTGTTGGGTGTTATTATTATTAAAGTCAGTTAAAAATATAATGTTTAATGGGGGAGAGAACTGAGCCACCGAATTGAAGACCTCCTTCATTTGAAATGTGGGTGTTCTAGTTCGCTAGTGCGCATCTGCCTACCCCTTCGGGAATACAGGCGTGAACTTACGTTCCTTTTGAAGTAGTTAAAGCTATCCTCACTAGCAAACCAAGCCACATACCAGCATTATACCAGACCGTCGCGTGACAGATCGCCGTAGACGGCACGAACGACATTATATATTTATAGCTTGGACAGAAATGATCGAATGTAGCTGCCGCCTGCCTGTGCCTACCGCCGATATATATTATCTGTGCGATGAACCGTTCAATAGTTATGTCACCGAAATTATACATGAGTTAGGCTGAGATGTATAGAGCGAACTTCAACCAAGTCTGAGTCAAAGAAACGAACTCAGTGAGGTTTTGGATTTTTTAAATCGAACTTTAAATAAAGAAATAACACCCAACAGTCACATACATAGTCCCAACAACACGAAGGTCGAATCTTGTGTCGTGGGTGTCAGGAACTACGAGAGACTTTCGGTCTCACAACACTCAGACCCCGAAACAAATATCTGTAAGCCATACAAACATTTGTCTCGGTGCGGGGATAGAACTCGCGGCCTCTCGCTTCACAGCCGGCTACTCGCCCGTCGCGCTACGGAGGCTACTTTGACTTAGACAGAGTCATTTTTTACAAGAAAATATTTGCTTAGTCTGTCTGTCAGTCTGTTTTAGTGTACCCACAAATTGACACTTCGGTGGTCGCTGGTTTTTTGGACTGTATTGTGCTTACCATTAAATGCAGTGTAGTCACTTTACCGAGCCCCGCCAAACAATCCTTCTTCTTCTTCTTTTAAAAATAATGACTTCCACGCATATGCGATGATTTAGTCAATGTCAAAGTAAATAGAGCAATTATGTTTTCACAATGACCATGAGACCCAGATGTGGATGATATCAAGGCCCTGCTGGGATTATGACGGTAATTCCTTCCAGTGCCCTTCAGATGACCTTCTCTCGGCGAATCCACCGAACAAAGCTAGCCAACGCACAAAGCAAAACTCAACGAAGATCACCGGTAAAAAAATCCACATTATACTGTCCATCTTCACTGAAGACTGCCTCGGTGGCGTGGTGGTATTTCGGTACGACTACGGTACTGAGGTCTCGGGTTCGATCCCCGTGTCGGGCAAAGTGATATTGGATTTTTCCATATTAGCCCGGAGTCTGGAATTTGTGCCCGATATGGCGATAGGCTCGCCCCCTATCACATCTGGGAAGGAACTAAGCTCGGCGAAATGTGGGTGTTCTAGTTCGCTAGTGCGCCTCTGCCTACCCCCTTCGGGGATACAGGCGTGAGCTTATGTTATGTTATGTTATGTCTTCACTGAAGTTCGATGCATTAAACCACAACACTTAAGACCAACAAACACAGCTCTAGAGAATAATAAGTAATAATTTTAACAAGCGACGCCCACCCTGTCAGACTTCCCGTCAAAATCCACAAAAACAATTATGTATTCCTGTAATAGTAAAACCATGGCAGAGGCAGTAGAAATGACATCTAGTAGCCTGAATCCTGCCTTCCCTTCTCAAATCCTAACCCTCACCTTAAGTTTGGCAACGTATGCGTAATTGAAATAAAAGTATTCTTACGGATTCTATCACGATTAGGTTTTAATTATTATTATTTGGGAATAATAATTAAAACCTAATCGTGATAGAATCCGTAAGAATACTTTTATTTCAATGTATAATATTCGCGTAAACTTAAGAAATCAGTATGCGTAATTATTTTAGTACCGTGGATGACTGATTATTGATGGAGATTACTTATGATTATGCAGCTAAGCGTTTGTCAGTCTTTTTAAGGTGATCAACGTATTAGAAATTGATCGTTAGTCTATGCAAAAAAAATCATATGAGCCCGTTAAAAGGACAAATCAATATACACCGTATTTGTATTACTACACTAGATAGTATAGTAAAATCGACGAATTTCGATGTTGTGCGAATTCGACCGGACGCGACCGAAATTCCCTCAAATGAGAAGCCGTCACCTCCCGCCGACACCCATCCGTCAATAGTTAAATATACAACGACCTATGGCGATTGATACTTGATTGTATTCATTGTTGGAGAATGGGTCAAAAACAAAACTGTAGAAGGCCATCTAATTTAAGTTCTTACGGCTTTCATATCACATAAGCTCACGCTTGTATCCCCAAAAGGGTAGGAAGAGGTGCGCTAGCGAACTAGTACACCCACGTTTCGCCGAGCTTAGTTCCATCACAGATGTGATGGGGGCGAGCCTATCGCCATATCGGGCACAAATTCCAGACTCCGGGCTGATATGGAAAAATACAATATCACTTTGCCCTACCCGGGATCGAACCAGAGACTTTAGGACGGTAGTCGTACCGAAATACAACCACGCCACCGCGGCCTTCGTAAACGAATAAAAAATAATACATGCATAAAATATTTCTATTATTATAGATTTATAATTTTATACTTTTTAGAACATTCATAAATATAATCAAAAACTTTAAATCCGCCTTCAAAACTGGAGCTTTGATGTGATAGGATCACATCTCGACCAGAATATGCGACCACCCTTAGATCAAGCTCTATGGAACACAAGAATCTCCAAAATCGGCCACATTTGGCGGATATCGCGTAACATTCACAAAAATCTGACGAATTGAGAACCTCCTCCGTTTGGCGACGGTGGTGAAAGGGATCAATTCCAATGATAAACCTGGGGGGGGGGGGGTAACTACTACGTCTTATAGCAGTATTATTACAATCTTACTTTTTTTTTGTATAAGTAAGATTATAATAATAGTGCTATAAGATGTGGTGATGAACCAGACAAAAGCTAATAATAGTGCTATAGCTATTATTTGATATTCTACTAAATTATTGTAAAATGAATCAAGTATCAATATGCTTAGATCGCTGTACACGGGTCGGCAGTCCCGTGACGTCAGAGGCGCCGCTAAGTGATTGGCACTCGCATCAACAACGCTCGATTATTCTCGTGTTTTTACTCTAGTGACGGTCTAGTGACGGCTTAGTGACGGTTTATCTTACACCAGAGACTTCATGTACGGTAATAACTGGCAATGGTTGCTGAAAAACTACCACTGTGATGTGACTTAAGGCTTCTTACGCCCGAATGGTCAAACGCTGCTCAACTTTAATGGCTTCTTATATTGATTTGCGCCATACAATTTTGACAGATAAGGCGGCCTTAAACAACATAAGGCCACCTTAAGTGTATGAACGTTCGGCGGTTAACCTTCCAACTTTGTAATTTTAAACAACTTTTGAGTGGTAGAGCCACGCTGTAGACAGTAACGTCTATATCACGAATGGGCCGTCTCGACCGGTTAGATACCAATGTCTCACAGAAAATCGACGTAAAGTGGCAGCTTGCTGTCGCGTTTCGTTCGGTGAGTGAGATTTCCGGTGCCCCATTTCCCCCTTCCCTGTCCCTTTACCCTCCCTTCCTTTCCCTCCTTTTAGGTTGGCAACGCACCCATGATTCTTTTTGTGTCTTGGATGTCTATGGGCGGTGGAGATCACTTACCATCAGGTGACCCATCTGCTCATTTGCCAGTTTCTGCTATAAAAATAAAAAAAATATTTTAAAAAATGTTTTTTTTGTAATATTGTGTTTTTCTACTGAGTATCAGCCCGGAGTCTGAAATTGGTGCTCAATATGGCGATAGGCTCGCCCCATCACATCTGGGACGGAAATGACCTTGGCGAAATGTGGGTGTTCTAGTTCTCTGGTTGGCCCTGCGAACCCCTTTCGAGGATACAGTGTCTCTTTGTCTGTCTCTGCACTGCTCAAGGTCCTCCTTTCGAAAGTCGGTTAAAACATTTCCATAAGTCCATCTGCCTAGGCACTAAACCGGTGTGTCCGCGAATAGGGGCCATCCCGGGGGAGTCGTCCTAGCCTGATACAAATGGAAAGTTCATGTACCAATCCCGGGGGAAAACCGTGTGCCAGCTCGGCCATGGGCGAATATCTTTTTTAAATGTGTATTGTCATTTCAGCGAATCCATAATGTGTTCACGGACGTAAAGAAAAAGGACACCATCTCGCCTGATAAACGGACGCCACAGAGAAGCCACGTTCACAAACGCGCCTGTAGAAAAGTGTCCTACGCACATATCCATGCTTCACTTTCAATATTCATAGCGCTCCGTCCATATTTTTTTACGTCCATGTCTGTGTTTTTGTTTCGAGAAATTCATTTTTAGGAAACGCCTTTGGCATGAACCTTTTGTAACTTGTATGCGAAGAAATTCATAACTGGCTATTTGCTCTCTGCGCCACGGAAGCTGAGGCACAAAACGTGGGCGTTCTAGTTCTCTAATTAAGTACTTGACTAATATTTTTTTATTAATTTTATATGAAATTAACGACATCTTAAATATAGCACTGAAAGAATTATTGAAATATTCTCAAAGATAAAAAAGTTATAAGCATTTGAAATTTGGTATAACCTTCAAACTGCGGGAAAGAGGAGTATCGGTAAAATCACGTCAGGGCCATAACGGTACGTGCGTTAGAAAAGGATAGCAAGATATCCCCACTACGTCCCCACTCTTGCTCATTGCAGAATTAAAAATATGAATTACTGCGTAATTTGTAAACTTCGATGCAGTTTTTACAAAAGGGTTTCTATTTTGTTTTAATTGCTATTACATATAAATATGCGTATAAAATCAAACATAGTTAAGTACGTAATTGTGTGTAATGTGACGTCACATAGCCTATAACCAGCGGACAAACAAGAGGCTTCCAACGACACCACATTTGTCAAATGATTATAAGTACTGATTTCTTAAGTTTACGCGAATATTATACATTGGAATAAAACTATTTTTAAGGATTCTATCACGATTAGGTTTTAATTATTATTCCCGCCGTTTCGAAGGCTTTGCAGTCTTCGTTGTCACGGGTCAGAAGAAACACAAGAAAACAACAATCACAACAATAATCGTGATAGAATCCGTAAGAATAGTTTTATTTCAATGATTATAAGTAGTTTAGAAATTATGAGGGAACAGATGAACATACATACATACATACTCACATACCCGTAAAAACATAACCATCCTTTTTGCTTCGCCGTAGTCGTGTAAAAAGTAAAATACGCATCGAATTGAGCTCCTCCGTCTTTTAAGTTAGTTAAAATAAATTCACATTCGCGTCTGGACAACAGCACAAAGCTTGTGATCCAAAGTTATGACCAAGTGGTCATAAGTCGCTCAGTTTATTTGAAATATACGCGCGCCAGTCCGGCCAGCGTAATAATATTGAGATAATAAACTTATCTCACGTAATTCTTAACCATTCACAAAACATTCTAGGGTGTAAATTGTAATAATCGCCGTCGCATTGTAATAAGTGGTTGATGGCGGTACTGAAGTTTGAGATACATTTTTTTGTATGGAAACTTGCTTGATAGCCCTCTATAGTAATATGAAATCTCTTTGACATTCGCCAGACATGTCGCGTAACAAAAATACAGACAAAGAACCTCATACTATAAAACTCTGTGGACAATACAATACTCTCAGACGCAAATAACTTGCATTGAAATAAACTAAACTAAACTTAAGTACTACTTAACTTGCGAACGTTTCAAAGTGTGCACGTCTTCTGTCGGTTATACTTTAAAAAGAATAACAAAGTTCCGTGAGACTGTTTGTAAGTACGTCTCAAAACTTAAGTGAGTTATGTTTGAGAATTCTGTATTCACAATGCAAGATATTTTATCGACCCACTTCAAAAAAGGAGGTCCTCATTTCACAGTGGCGAATTTACACATTTGCCGACAGTAGGCTATTTAACTTTTGCCGCCTCTACTGAGATCTGAAATTCCAAACTTAATCCACAATCATATTCATTACATTTTTCTATCAATAACTGCCTCGGTGGCGTGGTGGTATTTCGGTACGACTACGGTTCTGAGGTCTCGGGTTCGATCCCCAGGTCGGGCAAAGTGATATTGGATTTTTCCATATCAGCCCGGAGTCTGGAATTTGTTCCCGATATGGCGATAGGCTCGCCCCCTATCACATCTGGGACGGAACTAAGCTCTGTGCGCCTCTGCCTACCCCTTCGGGGATACAAGCGTGAGCTTATGTTATGTTATGTTCTATCAATAAAATTGCAACTTTATGATGCGTGCTCTATAATCCTTATTACATCAACTTTTCTCGTGACTAGTATAATTGAGAACTAGGGTACTGTATGTCAGTTATAAGAACTTCGAACTACCTTTGGAAGGTGTGTGAAGTCTTCAGACACCTTTTTTTATTTTTGTAAATCAAAACAACAAACATAACATAACATAAGCTCACGCCTGTATCCCCGAAGGGGTAGGCAGAGGCACACTAGCGAACTAGAACACCCACATTTCGCCGAGCTTAGTTCCGTCCCAGGTGGGATAGGGGGCGAGCCTATCGCCATATCGGGCATAAATTCCAGACTCCGGGCTGATATGGAAAAATCCAATATCACATTGCCCGACCCGGGGATCGAACCCGAGACCTCAGAACCGTAGTCGTACCGAAATACCACCACGCCACCGAGGCAGTCAAAACAAAAAAAATTGGCTAAATTTGCCGCCCCTTAAAATCTGCCGCCCTGGACTTCAGCCTACTCAGCCTATTGGCAAATCCGCCACTGTCAATTCGTCAGACTTCAAATTGTTGTCATCGTTATCTTTATATGTGTTACGAATTCGGATAATTGTTGTGATTTAGTACACGATATTGAGGGGTAGTATGTTAATTATATTTATATTAACTACCCTCCAAGTAATTCATAATATTTGTAGAAGGTATTTCTGTATTAACTAAAGCAAAAGGTATAAAAGAGCGGGAGCTATCATTATTGAGTTAGTCTCCCTTTGGAGCTGGAAGTGTACACAACTAGTTTGAGATATACAGTAAAGTTGTGTAGCGAATATAGTGCATATAAGAGGCACGTTTTAACCAAGTCTTTTACATATGGGACCACCTTGGAATAAGCTTTATCGAACACAAAAATAATCTTAAACATCGGCCCATATTTGGCGGAAAATTAGCGTGTGTCGTCGTTGGGTTTTTCGACAGACTTCCAAAAAGGAGGAGGTCCTCAATTCGTCTGTATTTTTTATGTATGTAACGCGATATCTCCGCCAAATGTGGACCGATTTTCAAAATTCTTTTTGTGTTCGATAGAGATTTCAAGGGTGGTCCCATATAAAGGTCACGATCGGATTTAAAGTTTATAAACTTGTGATTATCTCATGTTTTAACTAGGCCTTCTGCTTTTAAGATACAAACTTATTTACTCAAAATCAGATCTCTAAGGAACTTATTGCATACAGTAATTGAATTTAAAGCCACTAACACAATCTCCGTGTCCCGTCACAGTCTGGTTGTAAATGCAGTTAGGGCCCTTTCAGACTGAATGCGACACCCGCGCCCCACCGAGCCGCTGCGGTTGGCTTTGAGTGGCTCTCATATTGACGTCTTATTGGCTGCTTAGTGCTTACTTATACACATAAGCTCACGCCCGTATTCCCGAAGGGGTAGGCAGAGGCGAACTAGCGAACTAGAAGTATAGAACATGAATATATCTGGCCGAATCACCAAATTGTGCGAAAGGAGACTACGGGCTAAATGCTAATTCTGATTAGAAAAAAATATCACTATTCTCGGGATCGAATCTGAGACCTCAAAACGGTAATGGCCAGTTGGGCCTAAAAGTAATCACAAGTTTAAAAACTTAACTGACCGACTTCCAACTTACCGATCGTGACCAAATTTATATGGGACCACCCTTGAAATAAGCTCTATCGAATACAAAAAGAATTTTGAAAATCGGTCCACATTTGGCGGAGATATCGAGTAACATACATAAAAAAAAACAGACGAATTGAGGACCTCCTCCTTTTGTGGAAGTCAGTCGATAAAAACAAATCGCGGTAGAATCCGTATAAATTAGTTTTGTTTTTAATTCAGTTACTATTGCGTCTTTATTTGGTATCTATAAAGACATCTACTTCAGTTGTCCTGCAGTGTATGTGACATTAAAAGCACATATCGCTAGCGTCCGAAGTTACAGCCCGCCTGTGTTTTACTGCCAATACACTTTCTTACTGAAATTGAGTGTTGTCTTTATTTTCCTACATATTTTCGTCCGACTTTCAAAAAGGAGGTCCTCAATTCGTCTGTTTTATTAATGTATTTCAAGCGATACCTCTGCCAAATATGGACCGATTTTCAATATTATTTTTGTGTTCAATAGAGCTTATTTCAAGGCTGGTCCTGTATAAATTGGATTGGATACGATCTGATAAGTTTTGAATTCGTTCCGTTAAGTTTTTAAACTTGTGATTATCTATCTAACTATTACGTAAGTTCACGCTAGTATCCCAAAAGGCGTAGATAGAAGTGACCTAAAACACCAGAGCAGCCACGTCTCGCTAAGTTATTTCGGCCCTTAATGTGATAGGGGGCCAGTTTATCGCCATACAGGGCACAAATTCACCTCGGACTATGTGGTTCTTTTTCTACCTGCCCATATCCCACCTTAATGTGGGATCGGCGGAAAACACCCACATCAACACTTTTTCAAGCATACGATGGTAGACTGCCTGACGCCAAACTCCCTCTGGGAGATTCAGTCCCGGGCAAATCAAATAGAAAAATCGCTTAGCCTGACCTGGGAATTGAACCCAGGACCCGGTCCACATCATACGTGGCGGCGGTGTTGTATTGTGGCGTACTTTATTTGCCCATTGCATCAGTCTAGGTAGTCATGCTCACTTAAGGTCTATGCTTGTGGCGGCGTCGTGTGCCGGGTCAATCACTTCCCTGCAACATGGTTGAGGAGGTCGATGGCTGGCACATGCGTCATACTCGTGAACGGGTGCTGCTTGTGGAGACTGGTCTGCCTGGACTGTTTTGTTTCCCTTGTGTCAATTCAACTTGCCGTGGCTACGGGGGTCGCTCAGTGTATCTTGTATGTTACTTTGTCCTATATTATTAGATGTCCTATACTATTGTTATCATGGTTTAGCTGCTCTAATTCAAGCTCTTTCTGTATCTCGTGCTGCACTTTATTAGTAGCTGACTGTAAATTGGTGTTAAAAAGAGCAACGTCAGAGTTTCTTGCCCGTTCTTCTCTGGCGAAACAGCCTTCCGAACAGGCGGTAGAGTTAAAATTTGACGGAATCTAAATAATGTTTGAACATTTCATGGATTCAATAAATGATTTTGATTTGATTTGATACATGCTGCCACTAGACTATAGAAGCGACTTTTTTTTTATTTAAAAAATTCAAATAATTTCTAAACAGGCATGAATTTATAAAAAAAGTTAATTCCTTTTGTCCTTTATAAGGTCATTAAGCTCATCCCTTCAGCCAAACGTTGCTGCAGTTTATAGCCTAGTGAGGGCTCGTAGGATTACCTCCTAACAACTGCTATTAGGCACGTTTTTATGTCCATCTTTATACTCGCCAGATAGTTGTTTGTTTTGCTTTTTACGAGTTACGTGGATAGTTCGTAGCGCAACGTACAAGACATCCTAAGGCCGCGGACATGAACTCAGCGGCGGTGGCGGAGGGAGTGGTGCGGCAACGTATTGTTAAACCGGTTAGAGCGCCGCTCTTTGCGCAGCTGCCTTCGAGCCTTGAGGTCAATTCCATTTAAATCTATGCATTGAAACGCGCCGCTGCTCCACTCCCGCTGAGTTCGTGTCCGCAGCCTAATAGACACCACAGGACACAGATATTTGTTTCTGGTCTAGGTGTTTTGAGACCCAGTCTCTCGTAGTTCCTGATACCCACGACACAAGACTCGATCTTAGTGTGAGGTCAGGACTTTGATGTGACAGTTGGGTGTTATTTATACTTCAATCGAGATTTGGGATAAATAGAGATATATCTATATATCTATAGACAGCCTCCATGACGCAGCGGGCGAGTATCCGGCTGTGAAACGTGAGGTCGTGGGTTCGATTCCCGCACCGAGACAAATGTCTGTGTGGCTCACAGATATTTGTTTCGGGTCTGGGTATTGTGCAACCAATACCCATGACGCAAAACTCGATCTTAGTGTGGGGTCAGGACTATGTGTGTGACTGTTGGGTGTATTTAGTTTTGAATATCTAACCGCCGATTGTTCATACACTTGGCTAAGATCTATAGGGCGAACTTCGACTAAGTCTAAGTCAAAGTAACGAACTCAGTGAGGATTTTGACTAGTCCGAATAATTTTTTACAAGAAAATCTTAGCTTAGTCTGTCTGTCAGTCTATTTTTCCTGTAAAAAATGACTCGGATTAAGCCAAAAGTCGGTTTAACAATTCCAAATCCTCACTAAGTTCGTTGCTTTGACTTAGACTTAGTCGAAGTCCGCTCTATAGATCTCAGCCTTAAGGTAGCTTTATGTCGTTTAAGGGCGCTTTGTCTGTCAAAATTGTATGGCGAAAATCAATATAAGAAGCCGTTTAAGTTGAGTAGCGTTTGACCAATCGGGCGTTAGTGTCCTTAAAATGACATGTTTTTTAAAAGATATATTTCAATGTCATCGGTTTTTGCGCAGTCCATTATTATAAGTTACATAACATAACATAAGCTCACACCTGTATCCCCGAAGGGGTAGGCAGAGGCGCACTAGCGAACTAGAACACCCACATTTCGCCGAGCTTAGTTCCGTCCCAGATGTGATAGGGGGCGAGCCTATCGCCATATCGGGCACAAATTCCATACTCCGGGCTGATATGGAAAAATCCAATATCACTTTGCCCGACCCGGGGATCGAACCCGAGACCTCAGAACCGTAGTCGTACCGAAATACCACCACGCCACCGAGGCAGTCAATTATAATAATTTTAATAAACAACGAACAACTCGCTTATTGTGGAGGGGTATGGTATGGCGTCATGGCGGTGCAAACGAGGCCATTCATCCGAGTCCATAACGCAGTTTGGCTATGGTACGAGCAGCACAGGGCTGGCACGAACAACTTTATTATGATTACTTAATTTTATTTTATTTAGGGCAGATTTTGGTGGTTTATAGCCTGGTATATTTTTTTTGGTAAACATACATCAACGCAACAATATTATATGTTAGAAGTTATCTGATTTGAAAACTCGGCGCCCAGATATTTTTCACATCCAAAGGGATGAAAAAGCAACAATTTTGAACAATTGCAATATATTATTTGTTTTTTCTGAATTCGTATTTTTTATGTGTGTTTTACTAATTTCACGATTCTTTTCGTGTTTGCTAGAGCTTACTCTAAGGGTGGTTGGTCCATTGTAATTTAGTCAAGATAACGCGATGAACATGAATTGTGAATATACTGATTTCTTAAGTTTACGCGAATATTATACATTGAAATAAAACTATTCTTAAGACTGCAAAGCCTTCGAAACGTCGGGAATAATAATTAAAACCTAATCGTGATATAATCCGTAAGAATAGTTTTATTTCAATGAATTGTGAAGTTGATTTGAAGTTTTTTTTTTATTCTTGAGATTTGAACCTAGGATTACTGCTTTGTACGCTGCCACTAAACCAATGAAGTTTATAATTGGGTAATTGTCTATGTTTGAATTAATACACATATGTAGTAGCAAATAAAACCAAAAAAAGAAACCCTTCTGTAAAAACTGCATCAAAATTGGTTGAAAAATGAGGAAGTAAATTATATTTCAAACACTGGAGTGGCGGCATATTGGAGATATATTGCTATCCCTTTCCAATGCACGTACAGATATGGCGGTGACGTGATTATACTGACACCTTCTTTCACGCAGTTTGAATGTTACAGCAAACTTCAAACGCTTATAACTTTTTTTTATTTTTGAGAATATTTCAATATTTCTTTCTGTTCTATATTTTGGACGACGTAAATTTCATACAAAATTAATTTAAAAAAATAGTCAAGTACCAATTGCCAGAAACACGCGCGTGCCAACCCTAGCACCCAGATAGGGCTCCGATGCTGAATATTAACTAGAATACACAGCTTAATCAGGGCCTCTACGTGACACTGTATTTTCGTTGTAATTGATTTTAAAGCGTGCCCCGTGTGCCAATGTTTGTATGTTTAGGCAATTATAGCCTCCATAGTCCATACAGGTGGCTATGGAATAGGGACGCGGGTTCATTCCGCTGTGACAATTCTTTAGGCTAACTTGTGTCTGAATTGGTCATCCGCCTATCTTGTCGCAGGCCATTTCTTCCCTCTTGGGAGTGATATTTTTGACAATCAAACAATACAATGGTAGGTTAGCTAGGATAGGGATCTGAAATATTTTCATCCAATCCTACCAACTTCTATTAATTCCCGTCGCTTCCCTGTCGGCGTACCTGCCATATCCCGTTCCCTTTCCACGGTCCACAAACCTCTCCATTCCCCTTTCCC
This sequence comes from Clanis bilineata, assembly GCA_036417725.1. Lineage (NCBI taxonomy): Eukaryota > Metazoa > Arthropoda > Insecta > Lepidoptera > Sphingidae > Clanis > Clanis bilineata. The sequence continues at coordinate 4,607,091 of CM071165.1, forward strand.
CATAGGACCCTATTCTTCTAACTGTATAACCTGCCTCCCTGATTCCAAATTCATAGCATTCTATAATATTATAAGAAATACTTAAATCTAAATTATACTTTTTTTGACACTTCATAAGTGCTTTTATATGCCTACGTGATTAATAAAGATTTTTATTTTAATTTTATTTAATCTAATTCGTATCGTACTCGCTGTGCACTGATGACGTTTGATTAATAAAAAATAATATTAACCGTGTAAAATTACAGTCTCACTGCTGGACACGGGCCTCCTCTACTAATGAGAGGGGTTAGGCCTTAGTCTACCACGCTGGCCTAATGCGGGTTGGTAGACTTTATATACCTTTGAAATTCTTGTGAAGAAATTCTCAGGTATGCAGGTTTCTTTTTTTTATAGAAGAGACTGGCAAACGAGCTGATGGGTCACCTGATGGTAAGTGATCTCCACCGCCCATAGACACCCGAGACACAAATAATCATAGGTGCGTTGCCAACCTAAAAGGAGTGTATGGTAGGGGAAGGAAAAGGGATGGGGAGAATTGGGCCACCGGAAATTTTACTTAACGAAACGCGACTAGGCCACTTTAGGTCGGTTTTCTGTGAGACAGTGGTATCAAACCAATCGAACTGGCCCATTCATGCTGTAGACGTAACTGTCTACAGCGTGGCTCTACCACTAAAAAAAACAGGATTAAATACTGTTTTTGGAAGGTCGCATCGCTTACCATCAGGTGAATGGCATGCTCATCTCGTCATTCTGTCTTATTCTTTTTGTTCTCTCCACTCATTGTTGCCAAAGACATTGGCTGAGTAAAGTTTATTTCTTTCTTTTAACACATAACATAAGCTCACGCCTGTATCCCCGAAGAGGTAGGCAGAGGTGCACTAGCGAACTAGTACACCCACATTTCGCCGAGCTTAGTTCCGTCCCAGATATGATAGGGGGCGAGCCTATTCCAGTCTCCGAGCTGATGTGGAAAAATCCAATATCACTGCCCGACCTGGGGATCGAACCCAAGACCTCTGGACGGTAGTCGTACCGAAATACAACCACCGAGGCAGTTAAATGGAATAAAAAAAGAATAATGGTATTACCACTCCAAGATTCAAACCCACACCCACCCAATACCATATCATTAGGCGTGGCGAGTACAAACAACTTGTCATGTTTGTTTGTCCGGCGCAGTTTGTCTATGGCGGTGGTTATGGTGGGTTATATACCGTGAGTCTATGTTTGTTATTCGATTAAGGGCCAACGCAGGCCTGAGGGTTACCACCACCTCTTATAGCAGTATTATTATAGTCTTACTTCGATTTTTGTACGGGAGTCGGTACAAGCAAGATTATAGTAATATTGCTATAAGAGGTGGTGGTAACCCCCCTGGCCTCCTTAGTGTAGTGGTAGCGCATATGGGTTGTGGATCGAAAGGTACTAGGTTCAAATCCTGGATAGAGTAACACACTTTTCCATACAAGATGGGTTCGGGAGTTGATCTCTAAATGTTGATAGCAGGTAGTCAGCGGTTTTTAAAAATTAAAGCCGAATCTTTTTGGAAACTTGCTCGAAAAAGAGCCCGAATCGCCTTCTTGCTGTAATGACAGTGTATGTGGGCTGTGGATCGGGAGGTCCTGTGTTCAAATCCCAGGTCGGGTAAAGCGATTTTTCATACACGATTGATCTGAGTCTTGAATCCTATAGGTTGACGACTGCCTCGGTGGCGTGGTGGTATTTCGGTACGACTACGGTTCTGAGGTCTCGGGTTCGATCCCCGGGTCGGGCAAAGTGATATTGGATTTTTCCAACTCAGTCCGGAGTCTGGAATTTATGCCCGATATGGCGATAGGCTCGCCCCCTATCACATCTGGGACGGAACTAAGCTCGGCGAAATGTGGGTGTTCTAGTTCGCTAGTGCGCCTCTGCCTACCCCTTCGGGGATACAGGCGTGAGCTTATGTAAAGCGGAATATTTTTGGCAACTTGCTTGAAAAAGTGAATGGGGCGACTCACTCAGCCTTCTTACTTCTTAGCCTTGTAGCAGCGTATATGGGCTGTCGAAGGGGAAGTCCTGAGTTCAAATCCCAGGTAGACCAAAAAAATTTTTCAATACACGTTTTGTACGGGACTTTATCCCCAGAAGTTTACGTGAGGCAGGAACCCATTCTTAAAAACATAACATAACATAAGCTGACGCCTGTATCCCCGAAGGGGTAGGCAGAGGCGCACTAGCGAACTAGAACACCCACATTTCGCCGAGCTTAGTTCCGTCCCAGATGTGATAGGGGGCGAGCGTATCGCCATATCGGGCACAAATTCCAGACTCCGGGCTGATATGGAAAAATCCAATATCTTAAAACGTCTTAAAAACAAAAGCCGAATTTTTCTGGCATTTGCTTGAAAAAGTGTGTTGCGCCGAAATTGAATATTTTGCGGCAAAGAAATAAGAGTACATACGAGTCTTCTTGAGTCCTCTCGAAGTATCAACTACGAGAGACTTGGTCTCACCATTGCAAAACAAATATTTGTGCAACCATTTGTCTCACAGCAGGGATCGAACCCGCGCCCTCTCGACTGTGACGATAGACGAATGGCGGTAATAAATTTATCCTCGCCAGAATCGAACCGCGCACCGTCCCGTAATATGAACATAGTCGGTAACAATTGGACGCGTTTGTTGAATTTCAAGTGACTGGAGTAAGGGCACGTACACACTGGAAGGTGTGGCTACATTGTTGTATACGACACGACAAATAACTAAATTATGAACCGTCAACGAATACAGGATTTTGATTCGTCGGTATGTTTAGGGTTCCGAACATCGATATATTATTAACCTAGATGCACAGTTGACGCTCGGAAAATGGGACAGCAAAGAAGTGCTTAAGCACTCGTTTTGCCTACAGTCGGACGTCGATAGAATTCTAAATTTCATAATTCAAATTAAAGAACGCTTGCTCATTTCGTTTAAAAACCTACTTTATAACACGTGCTTAGGGTTATATTTGTGTTGATTAAATTACAACTTGTGATCGTTTTATTTCTGAGACCACGTTTTAGGAGGATATTTGCAAAGAACTGTGCATCTAGGGTATAATATATTGATGGTTCCGAATCTAAATGGCAAGAGGGCCTAGTTTGTAAAACGAAATTCGGAGTTGCGGACTTCGTTTCGGACGTTTTGCTATTCTATGTACGAAAGATATCGGGGCTATAAGTTTTGTTACGGAGAATGCTATGCAGTAAACCGTTTGACAGCCCACTCTTCGGTGTTTGAAATTTATTTGATCCACGTGCATCTATATAAGTCTGTGCGGTAGAGAATCAGTCCGATATCGGATGAACGATATCGGACCGATATTCTACCGATATCGTTTATCCGATATCGTTTTATAGAATAGACACCAAGTTTAAAAACTCAACGGACCGACCAGTGGCGTAACTAGAATGTTGGGGGCCCGTGGCAAACTCATTGGATTGTGGTTTTTGGCCGACTTCCACAAGGACGAGGTCCTCAATTCGTCGTTTTTTATGTATGTTACTCGATATCTCCGCCAAATGTGGACCGATTTTCAAAATTCTTTTTGTGTTCGATAGAGCTTATTTCAAGGGTGGTCCCATATAAATTTGGTCACGATCGGTAAATTGGAAGTCGGTCAGTTAAGTTTTTAAACTTGTGATTATTTCAGCCCGCGACTCCCTATATGGTCACGGGGTTTTCGGTCTGAGGCCTCCTTCCGTTCGTCGCTGGGCCCCCCTATGGTCGGGGCCCGTGGCATTTTACTGACATGCCATCCTGTAGTTACGCCATTGGGACCGACTTCAAATTTTGGGGGTGACTCCTGACGCTCGATTCGAACTTGAATTCGATTCGGTTTCATTTATAATAATATAATAATATTAGCCATGTAATATTACTGTCCCACTACTGGGCATGGGCCTCCTCTACTAATGAGAAGGGTTAGGCTGTTACCACGCTGGCCTAATGCGGGTTGGTCGGTCGTTTCATTTATTGACTTAAAATTCCACCGAAATCGACTTTTAAAGTGCGCTAATGTTGCATAATATTCGAGTAATTGTCATTTGGTAATTTTTAACGTGACATGAATGCACTTTTTAACTCGATTTCGGTGGAATTTTAAGTCAATAAATGAAACCGAATCGAATTCAAGTTCGAATCGAACGTCCAGAATCACCTCACCTGATTCAAGCGCAATCGGTACCAAATTTATATCGGACCATCCTTGAAATAAGCTCTATCGAAGACAAAAAGAATTTTGAAAATCGGTCCACATTTGGCGGAGATATAGCGTAACATACATAAAAATACAGACGGATTGAGGACCTCCTTGTTGGAAGTCGGTTGAAAAATAGTGCAGAAGACGCGCCTTTAAATGGATACAGTACCGAATTTACAATCATTTTCTATATATAGTTCTATATTTTAAAAAAAATACAGACAAATTGAGAACCTTCTCCTTTTTGGAAGGCCGTTGATAAGGCTCAATGTGTTAAAGTCGCATGGCAAACAGTGGGGCCTCACAAGCCGCGATTTTCCGCCCGTTATCGTAAGACAATGGACCACAACACCTCTCGCGACATATCGACCCGAGAGACTCGACAAAACAAATTAGCGATACGCGAGACGGTGTGACGGGGGAATACATAATATTCTGCAGATATTGAGCTGTTATAATCACAAGTTTAAAAACTTAACTGACCGACTTCCAATTTACCGATCGTGAGCAAATTTATATGGGACCACCCTTGAAATAAGCTCTATCGAACACGAAAATAATTTTGAAAATCGGTGCACATTTGGCGGAGATATCGCGTAACATACATAAAAAAATATATACTATGGGCAGTGGAGATCGCTTACTACGAGGTGACCCACCTGCTCGTTTGCCAACCTCTGCTATAAAAAGTGTTTCAAGTGAAACAGAGTGAAACGGTTTCTGAGGCTCATGAGAAAGTCTTGATTTCATCCATGTAGTAATATAGTTTAGCACCAAATTACCTGTAACAATTGAAAAAAGAAAATGAATATTATCCGTGGTGTAGTAGCAGCGTATATGGGATGTGAACCGGAAGGTTCTGGGTTCGAATCCCAGGTCGGGTGGGGTGTTTACTTACACTATTTGCGGGACTAGATCTCCCTCACATTAAGGTGGGATAAAGGCAGGTAGAAAGGAAGAGTAAAAAAGAAAAGTAGTTGTATATCATAAGGGGTGGGCACAGGCGAAGTAGTAAACAAAAACATCGCATCTTGCCGAGCTTATTTCCGTCCCAGATGTGATAGGGGACGAGCCCGTCGCCATATCAATATTAACCTTAATATTTTGACTGAAATTCAATTGGTTGTTTTGTAATCGGCATAATAACTCAACTGAAGCCTATCCCGGTACAAGCTCTACCGGAAGTGCTGTGACGTCACGGGTGCACTCATATCCGGCGGGCATTAACCAATCGCAACGGGAAATTGTGCCAATACATCGCCATTGTGAGACACTGGCGGAGTTCTGAATGGTTACCACCACCTCTTATAGCAGTATTATTATAATCGTTCTTCGTTTGTTTTGTATGGGAGTCGGTACAAGTAAGATTATAATAATATTGCTAGGTGGTGGTAGCGGCCCTGAATGGCATATAATCACGCTTGTACATCTGGAAGGGTGAGCAGAGCAGTTTCAGGGCGGCATAAATGTTACGACCATTTATGAACCAAATATATTTTAGTACCCAACAGACGTGCTGTCCGTGCATGCATGAAGAATGTAATGAGGCGAAAGAGATATGTAAGGATCGTAGCAAGTTTCGATTTATCTTCTTTTTCATCTTCTTTTAAAAATAATGTCTTCCACGCATATGCGATGATTTAGCCAATGTCAAGGTAAATAGAGCAATTATGTTTTCACCATGACCATGAGACCCAGATGTGGATGATCTCAAGGCCTTGCTGGGATTATGACGGTAATTCCTTCCAATCCAGTGCCCCTCAGATGACCTTCACTCGGCGAATCGACCGAACAAAGCCAGCCAACTCACCAAGCAAAACTCATCGAAGATCACCAGTAAAAAAATCCACATTATACTGTCCATCTTCACTGAAGAAGGGATAGGAAAGGGAACACGGGAAGTCTGACAGGGTGGGCGTCGCTTGTTAAAGTTATTTCATATTATGCTTTAAAGCTGTGTTGGTTTTAAGTGTTGTGGTTTAATGCATCAAACTTCAGTGAAGATGGACAGTATAATGTGGAAACTTTTTAACCGCTGATCTTTGATGAGTTTTGCTTGGTGCGTTGGCTAGCATTGTTCAGTCGATTCGCCGAGTAAAGGTCATCTGAGGGGCATCTCACTGGAAGGAATTACCGCCATAATCCCAGCAGGGCCTTGAGATCATCCACATCTGGGTCTCATGGTCATTGTTAAAACATAATAGCTCTATTTACCTTGACATTGGCTAAATCATCGCATATGCGTGGAAGACATTATTTTTAAAAGAAGAAGAAATGTCCAATCTCATGTCAAGTCAAAATTGTCTACAGCGTGCTCTTAAATAAACAAAAATCATTACCTAGCCAATCATAGTGTCAAGTGAACCGTCGATAATAAATTTAGGAAAATAACACCAATCACAAACACGATTGGGAACGTAAATGAATTAAAATCCTTACGACCCCACGTTGTTAAGCTATTTTAAAATTTCACCCCATCTTGTACGGAGGGATGGTCCGAAACAGGGTTCTGTCACATAGCCTTAAGGTCGCGGTCTCGAACTCAGCGGGCGCAGACCGGCGCGTTCCAATGCATAGATTTAAACGGAACTGTAGCTCAATCATGAGTTTGATGCACGAATTTACGCGAGCGAGGACGTAAATTATTTGTATGGAAAACGTCAGTTCCCCGCGTAACCGCACGAGGCGTTCGGGTGTTTGTCATACAAATATTTTACGGAGTCGCTAACGAGTAATGTTAAAAAAACTCTTGGTCTAGCATACATTGCCGCACTGCACGACGCACCTCGCGCTGCCGCCGCCACCGCCGCTGAGTTCGCGTCCGTAGCCTTATAGAGCGCACTGCCGGAGGTAGGATATTCGTGGCCGCCCGGATGGCGATCACTGTACACGTGACTAAAATCTGCCATACTGCAGTGCTCAAGCTAAAATGCCGTTAAGCGAACAAACCTAATTTTGAGACGTCTCCAAAAACGTGGAAAATATGGTCCCTAGAGATTTCATAGACGACATCAGCGATCATCGATTCTTTATCATCAGAAATCATATTATAAAATATGCCAGTTGCTGACAGACTACTCGGAAATTCGTGAACCCCGTGAGGTCTACTGGTTGGCCCCGCGAGGTGCGAGAAACGTCAAAAACCTGATGGTTGTGCCACAGGTAACCTACCTGCCCGTTTACCACTCTTCAATCTTGATAAAAAACGTGATTGCAGAAACAAAATGGCCGGCCGACCGCAGTCTCAATTCCCGCCAAAACTACAAGCTCGAATTTTAAAAAGTGCGCCAAGCGTAAGGAAACACCGCATTGTTCCAACCTTACTATCCGGAGATGGGGCTTTATTTTTTGTTGAGTGCAATTTTTTTTTCTTTAATTGAAAGCGTACATATTATTTTTTGCTCGTTATTTTTCGACAACGGATATGAATTTTACTACAATACAGGTTTAAAACTGTTGTTTTCTTTTAAATATAGCTTTATTGTATCAAATATATTACTTTACTGACTGCCTCGGTGGCGTGGTTGTATTTCGGTACAACTACCGTCCTGAAGTCTCGGGTTTGATCCCGGGTCGGGCAAAGCGATATTGGATTTTTCCATATCAGCTCGGAGTCTGGAATTTGCCTGATATGGCGATAGGCTCGTCCCCTATCACCTCTGGGACGGAACTAAGTTCGGCAAAATGTGGGTGTACTAGTTCGCTAGTGCGCATCAGCCTACCCATTCGGGGATACAGGGATGAGCTTATGTTATGTTAGATTTTACTTTATATATAGCTCTTTCATGATCAGCTATGAAGTCTAAAAATAAATAATAGTTCAAATCCGACCGACTTCAAATCCGATCTCGGCCAAATTTATATGGGAGCACCATTGAAATAAGCTCTATCGAACACAAAATTTTGAAAATCGGTCCACATTTGGCAGAGATATCGCGTAACATACATAAAAAAATACAGACGAATTGAGGACCTTCTCCTTTTTAGAAAAAAAAAACAAAAAATCAAAGCATGTCTTCTTAGTTATTTTTTTATTATTTATAAACCCTCTGAATTTTGTCTAAAACATAATATCTTCAATAACATAATAAACCCACATCATATAATCCAATTATGCATTCATTGTAGTATTTTCATTATTCATGCTCACCCCCCGTGCGATCTTGGTACATTGTTAAAAACCACTGTTTACTGATCATTCGACCGAGCGTCTCATTGGACCTTTTTGTTGATTTTTCGGGGGTTGAAATTATAGAAAATATTGTTAGGGATGATTGTGAATTCGGTACTGTATTTATTTAAAGGCGCTCCTGCACTGCACTAGCTTTGGACCGACTTTCAAAAAGGAGGTACTCAATTCGTCTGTATTTTTTTTATGTATGTTACGCGATATCTCCGCCAAATGTGGACCGATTTTCGAAATTATTTTTGTGTTCGATAGAGCTTATTTCAAGGGTGGTTCCGTATAAATTTGGTCATGATCGGATTTGAAGTCGGTTTGTTACATTTTTAAACTTATGATTATTCTCAAAACAAAACACAAAATCACGTACGCAAAACAATGATTCTCGCATCCTGCTGACAGAAACCATGTTTTGTGTAGATGTTTTGTAGTGCAAGAAGCTTAAGGCTGAAATCTACAGAGCGAACTTCGACTAAGTCTGAGGCAAAGGAACAAACTCAATGAGGATTTGGTTTTTTAAATCGAACTTCGAGCTATTTTTACAAGGAACACACACTGACAGACAGACTAAGCAAAGATACTGATTTCTTAAGTTTACGCGAATGCTATTCATTGAAATAAAATTACTTTTACGGATTTTATCACGATTTGGTTTTAATTTTTAATTTTTATTCCCGACGTTTCGAAGGCTTTGCAGTCTTCGTGGTCACCCGTGGTCAAAGATTTTTTTGTAAAAAATGACTCGGGCTAAGTCAAAGTTCGATTTAAAAATTCCAAATCCTCACCGAGTTCGTTACTTTGATTCAGACTTACGGCCGGTCTCAAACGATCTCAGTTTAGAGCGCAGATAGATCGCGATTATGAACCAATCAAATCAAGTAATTTGACGGAGTCATGTTCAATCTGTGTTCTTATTGGCTAATTTTTGTAATCTATTACATTCGAACTGAGATTGTTTATTGGAACCGGGCGTTAGTCGAATTTTGTTCTATAGATCTCAGCCTAACGCCCGAATGGTCAAACGCTCTTCAACTTTAACGGCTTCCTACATTGATTTTCGCTATAAAAAGTACCCTAAACCGACGTGCATGCATGAAGAATGTAATGAGACTGAATGAGGCGAAAGAGGTGTGTAAGGATCGTAGCAAATGGAAATCCGTTGACTCTGCCTACCCCTATGGGAAAAAGGCGTGAGTCTATGTATGTATGTATGTATTTTCGCCATACAATTTTGACAGATAAGGTGGCCTTAAACGACATAAGGCGACCTTAACTGTATGAACATTCGGCGGTAAGAATATTGAAGTGTCAATTTTTCTGGCGTTATCCCGGTCTAATGCCAGGGTCCACCTCCCTACTTAAACGCTTCCACTTCGCCCGGTCCTGAGCATCCTCCACAGTGAGATCATTGACTCTCATATATAACATAAGCTCACGCCTGTATCCCCGAAGGGGTAGGCAGAGGCGCACTAGCCAACTAATACACCCACATTTCGCCGAGCTTAGTTCCGTCCCAGATGTGATAGGGGGCGAGCCCATCGCCATATCGGGCACAAATTCCAGACTCCGGGCTAATATGGAAAAATCTAATATCACTTTGCCCGACCCGGGGGTCGAACCCGACTGACTCATATCTTCCTCCGAAACATCTAGCCAGCGCTTTTAGGGCCGTCCTCTTGGTACGATCCGGTCCAGATACTTGCAATACTCCTGAGTCCTGTGTTTTCCTCAAAATAATAACAATTTCTTACTTTCTATGGGAGTCGGTGTCGCGGTAAATGAATATGTACAGACATGACGCAAAAAGTCCAGATAGTTATTTATTTTGACTTGTCCATTGACTGTCGGTTTTTAGGGTTCCGAAGCCAAATGGCTAAAATCTGACCGCAGTTTATCTCAAGCTGAAAAAAATATTCCTACTCGGGCCGCTGATGGAGTATAAAGTAAACCCCCTTAACAAATAACAGCATAGACGTGGTAGTTCGGGTTTAAGGCGGTTTATACATTTTTGACTGTCTCGGTGGCGTGGTGGTATTTCGGTACGACTACGGTTCTGAGGTCTCGGGTTCGATCCCCGGGTCAGGCAAAATTATATTGGATTTTTCCATATCAGCCCGAAGTCTGGAATTTGTGCCCGATATGGCGAAAGGCTTGCCCCCTATCACATCTGGGACTGAACTAAGCTCGGCGAAATGTGGGTGTTCTAGTTCGCTAGTGCACCTCTGCCTACCCCTTAGGGGATACAGGCGTGAGCTTATGTACGTATGTATAAATTTTTAATGCCGTATGGTCAAACACTACTCAACCTTAACGATTTCTTACATTGATTTTCGTCATACAATTTTGAGAAATAAGTCGGCCTTAAACGACATAAGGCGACCTTAAGTATGAACATTCGACGTTTAATCTTGAATTACGGTTAAACACAACACCCTACCTCTCTGCCTACCCCGTCTGATATTGATTTCGCACCAGCTCGCGGCAATTTCACACGTTGATTCCGTTGACAGGTCAATTTTGACCGAGGACAATACTTGTGCCCGTAGTCTGGCCGTTTTATTGTGGGCAACATTTTAATATCGAGCCAGGTATTGGAAGTTTCGATCGATAGTTTTTTATGGTTCCGTAGCTGAATGAAAACATGGAACCCTTATAATTTGGACTATCAGTTCGTATACTTCTGGATGTTGCCGTGAAATGTGGACCGAATTTGAATACTAGATGTCGCTGGCATAATGAATTTCAAGATTATTTTTGTTGTTTTTCGAATTGATTTTTGTTAACTTATGTTTCTTTTACAGCTTCACCTGATAGTAAAACTGGTCCTGACGATGGTCTAGCAAGAAAATGTCATTTTCATCTAGTCATATCGAATATTGATATCAGAAACGCAAAGGTCTCGGGAGAGCATAGAGCTTGTTCCAATGGTAGTTACAAAAAATGGTCAAGATTCGGTCCCATATAAATTTGGTCACGGTCGATCGATTTTGAAGTCGGTCAGTCAGTTTTTAAACTTGTGATTATAACTATGCTGTAGGAAGATTTGGCTTAGTTTTTACAAAATAAATTATTTATTTCTTTCTACCGTCATACACTCTGTAGAGCGGTTCGCGCGTTCATACTTCGTCTAACCACTTAACATATTAAAAGCGTTTTGTAAGTCGTAATTTCGGTTTACCGTCGGTTTGGACACATCGATGCGTATATCCATCGGTCCATTAGCCGAAGGGGACCGTTTTAGGCCGCGGACACGACCTCAGCGGGAACGGAGCGGCGGCGGCGCGTTTCAATGCATACGGCGTACGAACCGTCTAGCGGTACGTTGCCACGCAAAGACATTCAAAAGTATATAGATGGGACAACAGCACAAAACTTGTGACCCAAAAGTTATGACCTAGTGGTCATTAGTCGCTCAGTTTATTTGAAATATACGCGCGCCAGGTCGGCCAGAGTAATAATATTGAGAGAATAAACTTATCTTACGTGATTATTAACCATTTACAAAATATTCTAGAATGTATATTGTAATATAATGTGAATGGTAGAGTTGTAAGTAGAATGTGTTGTGAATGGTAGAGTTGGAAGGGGAAGACCTCATAGAACATTCTCTGACCAAGTCAGAGATTTACTCGAGAAAGGTCAAGTTAAAAGTACCCTAAAGCGTCGTGCATGCATGAAGAATGTAATGAGACTGAATGAGGCGAAAGAAGTGTGTAAGGATCGTAGCAAATGGAAATCCGTTGTCTCTGCCTACCCCTATGGGAAAAAGGCGTGAGTCTATGTATGTATATATGTATATTGTAATAATCGCCCTCGCATTGTAATAAGTGATTGATGGCGGTACTGAAGTTTGAGGTCAGTTTTTTTGTACGGAAACTTGCTTGGTAGCCCCTCTATGGATGGTAATATTAAATCTCTTTGTTGCCACACCGCTGCCCGTGCCGCTGCCGCTTCGCTCCCGCTGAGTTCGTGTCCGCAGCCTTTGGAGTGCCTTCACACACGACGGTGGAAACGCGACGTTTATTGTGAGTTATGTTTGTCAGTTAAAAGGTTGGTTTTCAATTTAACTTATATATTTTTATAGTTGAAGTAACGGGCAAGTGAGTCACTTTATAGCTTTCGTGACTCCACGGTTTTTGGGGTTGGTGGCTTTTCATTTAATTTGCATTAGTCCTGACGCAGACTCCAAAGTTAAACATGATTTTAGTTTTTGAAATTGGTTTTTAAGTTTTGTTAAATTTTCTGCCAAATCTACATGGGCCCAACTTGAACAATACTCGTTCAAACAAAAAAAGAATTATCCATTAATCCCGAAGTGGTAGGCAAAAGCGTACTAGAGAATTAGAACGCCCACATTTTTCCGAGCTTAGTTCCGTCCCAGATGTGATAGGTGGTGAGCCTATCGCCTTATCGGGCACAAATTCCAGACTTCAGGCTGATATTAAAAAACCCCAATATCACTGCCCGACCCGGGAATCGAACTCGAGACCTCAGGACGGTAGTCGTACCGAAATACAACCACGCCACCGAGGCAGTATTTACTTTTTTAAGTAGGTTTAATTATGTTAAACTTTATTTTGTAGCTTGATAACTTTATGTGACATTTTCTGAACAATATTCTTTAATAAAAAACATCTAAATCGGTCCACGCATGTTGGAATTATCAGTGAAGTATACATCAAAGTACACAAAGACAAATTAAGAACCTCCTCCTTTGTAAAGTCGGCTAAAAGGCGGAAAAATCGAATTCTAGCATCGCAAGCCATTAGTTTAACGAGTCGGCACCCTCAAACTTACCCCTATCTAAAATATTCATCCCACGAAATAAAAGGGGGATGACGCTTGTGGACGGTGTTTTTACAAATAACTATAAAAATGTCGTTCCGTCTAGACGGGCGTTTAAAAAATGTACAACTCGCGTTATGGACGTGTCCGATGGAATTGCGAAACGCGCGTTTGTTTTACCCTTGAGAATTGGAATTACACACACCGAGTTTCTTATGTTTGTGTGTTTTCATTATGAATTATTGCTGTAACGGTGAAGGAAAACATCGTGAAGAAACCCTGCATAACAGAGAATTTCTCCACAATAATTTCTAAGGTATGCGATGTCTACCAAACTGCATTAGGACGTCTCTTGTCTCCCAATCAAGAAATATTGTCCAAAATTATCATGTACTGACATTCATGACTGCCTCGGTGGCGTGGTTGTATTTCGGTATGACTACTGTCTTGAGGTCTCGGATTCGATCCCCGGGTCGGGCAAAGTGATATTGGATTTTTCCGTATCATCCCGGAGTCTGGAATTTGTGCCCGATATGGCGATAGGCTCGCCCCCTCTCATATCTGGGACGGAACTAAGCTCGGCGAAATGTGGGTGTTCTAGTTCGCTAGGGCGCCTCTGCCTACCCCTCCGGGGATACAGGCGTGAGCTTATGTTATGTTATCTTATCATTTATATAAACGTAGGTAGTCAGAGTAGTCTTGTCACCCATTAAAAAATCCCAAAAACGAATCTTAATGACAATCAGACAGCTTAATTAGTGTTGTGATATATTTATCGATATAATCCCGGGATTACGCGCGATAGCACGCACACTTCCCGGGATTAGTGGAGGCGCACGGTCGACGCCCGTTTATCTACGCACAAATTACTGTTTGAGATACGGCTGTCGAAGTATATTTTGAATTGTATCCATCTTAACTCTTAAGGCAGTGATTTGCAATATTTTCGACCTACTTCCAAAAAGTAGTTCCTCAATTCGTCTGTATTTTTTTATGTATGTTACGCGATATCTCCGCCAAATGTGGACTGATTTTCAAAATTCTTTTTGTGTTCGATTGAGCTTATTTCAAGGGTGGTCCCATAAATTTAGTCACGATCGGATTTGAAGTTGGTCTGTTAAGTTTTTAAACTTGTGATTATTGCAGAAACGGGTCGCATAGGGGGAAAATTAATGAATGATGAGGACCTCACCGAATCTCGAGCTAAGTAGGCTGCCACAATATGTCAATATCAACGCCTAGAATGGAAACGGTGCCGGTTTCTGAAAAGAAAAGCTATTTTTCACACCGCGACATACCTTTGGTACCGCTGTTAAAGACATCGACGTTCTAAGTTCAAGACGTTTTACCATTTTACTCTATTTTAGCTTGTCATGATTTAACAGATGTCATGTTAATTTTGACAAACAGATTATAGTGGCCTACCTTAGACTAAATATGGCCTACGTTTTTTTGAAAACAAGGCAGCGTTGCCTTTAGGATATAGTTTTCACATTAAAACTGTACACAGTTTTAACATATTTGAAAGCTCAACAGAAATATGCTTTCAAATAGTATTTTTCCACAAAACAACAATCAAAGCACTTCGCACTAGCATGTGAAACACGCCGCAGGACCCGCGCCATCGCCGCCCAGCCCAGAATCCCGCAAAGCCCGGGATTACGGGATTACATCCCGGGATGAAGTCGATACAATCGCGGCGCGCCGCCTGCGGGCTGTACTGGCGACAACGAAAACTAAATTGAATTAATGACGCGAAAGTAAACATAGGTTTCGATAGTTATTTTGCAAGAATTGCGATTGTAACGTGAAACGCGAGGTCGCGGGTTCGATTCCCGCACCGATACAAATGTCTGTGTGGCCCACACATTTGTTTCGGGTCTGGGTGTTGTGAGACCGAAAGTATCTCGTAATTTCTGATACCCACGATTACACCTAGTGTGGGGTCAGGACTATGTTTGTGACTGTTGGGTGTATTTATTTATTTATTATTTATGATGTCATTTATATTTATGCGCAACTACCATTAGTGATGCTCATACTAGCGAATGCACGCTACTTTGTCTGCATATCCAGAGCAAAATGCCAACTTAAAACAACGGATTTGCTATCAGGAAAATCCTAATAGCGATGCATTTCCATTATCCATTAAGATTTTTATTTATTTTAGATCTTAACACATTTTTATCCAACCTAATCTAGGAAGCTCTGCCACATGCAAAAAAATGTACATTTATCGGAGATATCGCATAAAATCCGTAAAAATCTCATACATTAAGAAGCTCCTCGTTTTATTAATATATCATTTTTTTTTCTCTCTTTCCACAACATTACACACAACACCTACACAAAAGTTAGTTTCGCTACATATTTATGTCTATGGTCCATTGTCGAAGAGGAGACAGAAACACTGTTTTGTGTAGGTGTTTTTGTGTTTTGTTTCTAGAAAAACACGTGCATGAGACGTGGCTTAAACCCTGCAGCCAAATAGATTTAATGTTACTAACTATAAAGAGCAAGCAGCGATGGCTCAGTTGGTAATGGTATGGACTGCCGAGACAAGTGTCGGAGGTTCGAGACCAACCCCAAAATGGAGCATACACCTCTGACTTTTCTATGTTAAGTGTATTTTCATTGTGAAATATCGCTTGCTATAACGGTGAAGGAAAACATCGTGAGGAAACCTGCATACCCGAGAATTTCTTCACAGGAATTTCGAAGGTATGTGAAGTCTACCAACCCGCATTAGGCCAGCGTGGTAGACTAAGGCCTAACCCCTCTCATTAGTAGAGGAGGCCCGTGCCCAGCAGTGGGACAGTAATATTACAGGGCTAATATTATTTTTAACTATAAAGAGGCTATCAAGCAAGTTTTCATATAAAAAATTGATCTAAAACTTCAGTACCGCCATCAACTACTTATTACAATGCGAGGGCGATTATTACAATTTACACCCTAGAATGTTCTGTGAATGGTTAAGAATCACGTAAGACAAGTTTATTCTCTCAATATTATCACGCTGGTCGACATCGCGTGTATATTTCAAATAAACTGAGCGACTTATGACCACGAGGTCATCACTTTTGGATCACAACTTTTTTTTTTTTTTTTTTATAGCAGAGATTGGCAAACGAGCAGATGGGTCACCTGATGGTAAGTGATCTCCACCACCCATAGACACCCAAGACAAAAAGAATCATGGGTGCGTTGCCAACCTAAAAGGAGGGAATGGAAGGGGAGGGAAGGGGATTGGGAAAGGAAGTGGGGAAATAGGCCA
The DNA here is from genome assembly GCA_036417725.1 of Clanis bilineata. Lineage (NCBI taxonomy): Eukaryota > Metazoa > Arthropoda > Insecta > Lepidoptera > Sphingidae > Clanis > Clanis bilineata. Next base: position 4,623,567 of record CM071165.1, read on the forward strand.
CCGGAAATCACACTCACCGAACGAAACGCGACAGCAAGCTGTCACTTTACGTCGGTTTTCTGTGAGACAGTGGTATCTAACCGGTCGAGCCGGCCCATTCGTGCTATAGACGTTACTGTCTACAGCGTGGCTCTACCACTTTTAAATTTAAGTTTTATGCTTTTGTCCCGTCTATATACTGTTGAATGGCTTTGCTTGCAGCCATCCAAAACAAAGTAACAAAACACAACACAGCGAATGTTGCGGTGAAAAACGGTTTACAAAACGACAAACGAAGGTGGAAAACTATTAAAACGGGCCACCGCGGACGTTTCGCAAAAACACCGATTTATTAGTTCAACCGCAACGTGTAAAAGCTTTTGATGTCGCTGTGAGTTAGACGACGCGCGCGGTTTCACTCGCGTAATGATTTAAGGTTTTTGTTTTCAATAAGTCGCCTCTTTGGTATAGTGGCAGCATATATGAGCTGTGGGCTGGGAGGTCTACCTGGGAATCGAACCCAGGACCTCCCGGTCTACAGCCCATACTTGCTACCACTAGACCAAGGAGGAAACAAACTCTAGCACATTCAAACTGTTTATAATAATAATAATAATATACATACATAACATAACATAAGCTCACGCCTGTATCCCCGAAGAGGTAGGCAGAGGTGCACTAGCCAACTAGAACACCCACATTTCGCCGAGCTTAGTTCCGTGCCAGATGTGATAGAGGGCGAGCCTATCGCCATATCGGGCACAAATTCCAGACACCGGGTTGATATGGAAAAATCAAATATCACTTTGCCCGACCCGGGGATCGAACCCGATACCTCAGGACGGTAGTCGTACCGAAATACCACCACGCCACCGAAGCAGTCCGTAACTCATACATATATAGACTCCCGCCTCTTTCCCATAGGGGTAGGCAGAGACAACGGATTTGATATGGCTCCATGATACAATTACAATCATTAATACACAACTATTATTTAAAAAAAATCATTTGTATTATTTATATGATAGTATTCTTGGTGGTTTAGCTGCTCTAATTAACATTTTTTGTATATGCTATTTTATAAGCAATTATTGTCAACTGGCATTTAAAAGACCAACGCCAGAGTTTCTTGTCCGTTCTCTGGCGAAACGGCCTTCCGAACTGGCGGTAGAGGAACTTTTGACGAATCTAAACGATGTAGTAACATTTCATGGATTCAATAAATATTTAGATTTTTTGTTTTTTCATATCCACTGGCCGATTCTTACACACCTCTTTCGCCTCATTCAGTCTCATAACATTCTTCATGCATGCACGTCGCCATTTATGATATTTGTACAGATTAAATACAACAAAGACAGACTATGAACTATTTTCATCACGCTGTGTTAGAAGGGCGGTCGTTTCGCGGAAAGTCAGATTTACGAGTTGCGCCGTGACGTGTGAAAGCTTTGATGTTGCCGCTTTATAATTAGTAGCCCAATGGGTTTATTGCTGGTTTAAAGGGTAATTTTGACTTAACTTTTGTCGGTTAGTCTTAATGTTTTTTGGGTTGAGGTTTTGTGTTTTATTCCCAGGTATTTTCGACCGGACTTCAAAAAGGAGAAGGTCCTCAATTCGTCTGTATTTTTTATGTATGTTACGCGATATCTCCGCCGAATTTGGACCGATCTTCAAAATTATTTTTGTGTTCGATAGAGCTTCTTTCAAGCGTGGTCCCATATAAATTTGGTCAAGATCGGCCAAGTTTTGAAGTCGGTCCATAAAGTTTTAAACGTGTGATTATACATTTGGAATAAGCTCTATCGAACACAAAAATAATCTTGATAGTCACAAGTTTAACAACTTAATGACCGACTTCCAACTTACCGATCGTGACCAAATTTATATGGGACCACCCTTGAAAGAAGCTCTATCGAACACAAAAAGAATTTTGAAGATCGGTCCACATTCGGCGGAGATATCGCGTAACATACATAAAAAAAAACGACGAATTGAGGACCTCCTCCTTTTTGGGAAGTCGGTCGAAAATTGGTTCAAATTTGAAGGAAATATACATACAAAACAATCTCCAAATTCACAACCTCTTTTTATGAAGTAGGATAACAAGAGTATCCCTGGGAAAGAACTGTGGACGTCATGGTCGACCGTCATCGGTTTATCCACAGGCGGTAACAATTATCAATACATCTCAATCAATTTGATGAGTCAGCTGTTTTTGAACTGTGGGGAACTTGGGACAGGCCATGGCTGTGACCAATGACGGCGTATGCTCAGCCTAACTCACTTGACGGAATAAACGCGGCGTTTTTGCGGCGTGCAACCGAATAAGCCCGGAATTTCTTTCTGACTTTCTTCTTCGGGTCGTCATCCGTAGGTAGCTACAGAAAGCGATGTGTTTTTTCTTATCACCCTTTGCATACAATTCCTACCCGTTTTCTATATTTCCCATCTACTCCTTGCTAGCATTTCTGCCATGTTTTATTTAGTTTTCCACAAACCACAACGCCTTATTTTGGGCCCATGTATTTGTTTTTAAAGTTTTTTTATTACATTTTTAAATATATGATATAAACATAAAAATACATTTTAAAATATAAAAATATTCCCCTCCGATGGCGAGTCTCGGGACCCCAGCCACCGGCGGTTAACCCCATTATTGTTAGTGTATCCAAATCATGTCTCAAAATCGATAGCATTGTAACATAATTAACATTTAATTTAGTAAAAAAAAGCAGCGATAGGCCAGTTGGGAATGTTACAAACTGCCGAGACGAGTGTCCGAGGTTCGAGACCAAGCCAAAATGGAGCATACGCCTCTTACTTTTCTATATTAAGTGTATTTTCTTTGTGGCGCTTGCTATAACGGTGAAGGAAAACATCGAGAGGAAACCTGCATACCCGAGAATTTCTTCAGAAGAATTTCGATGATTTAATAAGGCTAGCATGGTCGACTAAGGCCTAATGCCTCTCATTAGTAGAGAAGGACCGTGCCCAGCAGTGGGACGTTCGTGTAAACTTCAAATCAAAACGCCGCGTTTCAGCGGTCCAGTGCGGACACCAAAAAAATTAACAAGACAGCCGAAAATGGGGTCAAAAATGCAAGTCACAACAGTTAGCCGCGCAATTGATTGTGATTTTGACTTTTGTTTCCAAATTCGGGGATCCCGCGACGAATGGCGGTTATTTTTTCGGCGCCATATTGTGATAATTTCAGATGATTTATAGTATTAGATTTTTAGGCAATTAACATGATTAATCGATGAGACAAAATTATAAATGCGCACACATGATGTGTGTCATCATCATCATCAGCCACAGGACGTCCACTGTTGACATAGGCCTCTCCTATAGATTTGCAGATCGACCTGTTGGAAGCGGACTGCATCCAGCTTAATATTAAGGATGATTTTTTTTTATAGCAGAGAATGGCAAACGACCTTCAAACAATGGGTCACCTGATGGTAAGTGATCTCCACCGTCATAGAACCCCAAGACCCAAGAAAAAGAATCATGGATGCGTTGCCAACCTAAACAGAGGGAATTAAAGGGAAGGAAAAGGGATTGGGAAAAGGGAGGGGCAGAAATGGGCCACTGGAAATCTCACTTACCGAACGAAACGCGACGGGAAGCTGCCGCTTTACGTCGGTTTTCTGTGAGACAGTGGTATCAAACCGGTCGAGCCGGCCCATTCGTGCTGTAGACGTAACTGTCTACAGCGTGACTCTACCACTATTACATGCACAAATAGACACATACATACACTCTCGCCTGTATCCCGAAGGGGTAGGCAGTGGCGAACTAGAGAATTTGAGAAATTAGAACTAGAGAATTTGACAAATGAGAACTAGAGAAATGAAATTTCCGGCGGCCCAATTCCCTCTTCCCTGCCTCAATCCCTATTTCCATCTTTTTCGGTTGGCAACGCACCCATGATTTTTTGATTTGTTACTCGATACCTTTGCCAAATATGGACCGATTTTAAAAATTGATTTTGTGTCCGATAGAGCTTATTTTAAGAATGATTCCATATTGGTCACGATCGGATAAATTTTGAAGTTTGTCCGTTAGTTTTCGACCCACTTCCAAAAAGAAGAAGGTCCTCAATTCATCTGTATTTTTTTATGTATGTTTCGCGATATCTCCGCCGAATGTGGACCGATCTTCAAAATTCTTTTTGTGTTCGATAGAGCTTGTTTCAAGGGTGGTTCCATATAAATTTGGTCACGATCGGATTTGAAGTCGGTCCGTTAAGTTTTTAAACTTGTGATTAGGTTTACAAGGTTAGGTTATTTATAAAATAACACAACAACCGACTAGTAATAGTTGCACGCACAGCAATCGCAACTAACAATATTAATATTTAATCGCTTCTCCGTCGCACGTCATTTATCAACGGTATGGGGTGGAAACACTAGGGGCTGCGGGGGTTGTGGGCAGGGGCGGATTCTGACGATAGGTAGGGGGTGAAATGGAGTAATTCGAATTCGAAAAGGACTAGGAGAATTTAAGCCACAGTAAATAATTTATGTGTGGCAAATCCAATACAGTAGCTACTTTGACATTTCTATATAGCGATAACTGCCTCGGTAGCGTAGCGGTATTGCGTGCGCGGCACGACTATCGTCCTGAGGTCTCGGGTTCGATCGCTGGATCGATAGTAATACTGGATTTTTCAGTATTAGCCTGGAGTCTGGAATTTGTGCCCGATATGGCGATAGGCTCACCCCTATCACATTTAGGATGGAACTAAGCTCGGCGAAATGTGGTTGTTCTAGTTCGCTTGTGCGCCTGTGCCTACTCCTTCGAGGATACAGGCGTGAGCCTATGATAATGTATTAAGGGTTTATTTTTAGGAATTAATGTTTTACACACAAACTATTCTACGTAGTCGCTAGAGAGAAATGTCAATAAGCTCATCGTTCAAACTTTCACTAATGGGCAATTGAACCACAATTCTAATCTTAGGATCACTTGCAGCTCTGCGATAAATCTCTATTTATCCCAAATCTTTTAAAGACAGGAGTGAGCTGTAGGATAAATCGAGATGAGGTGTAACTCTAGTTTAGTAATAGCGCTGCAAATCCTTAATATCCCAAGTCCATCCCTGTATGGGGGGTCAAATGTCTACAGTACGACATATGAAATCCATGGGCCGGCTGCATCGAGGGGACAAAGTAATGGAAGTGACGGTAGCTGTTAATGTGCATCATTAAATGTTAGAGACTGCCTCGGTGGCGTAGTTGTATTTCGATACGACTACTGTCCTGAGGTCTCGGGTTCGATCCCCGGGTCAGGCAAAGTCATATTGGATTTTTCCATATCAGCCCGGAGTCTGGAATTTGTGCCCGATATAGCGATAGGCTCGCCCCCTCACACCTGGGACGGACCTAAGCTCGGCGAAATGTGGATGTTCTAGTTCGCTAGTGCGCCTCTGCCTACCCCTTCGGGGATACAGGCGTGAGCTTATGTTATGTGTTAAATGTTAGACTGAGGCCCGGTTTCTCGAACGCTGATAAAACATCTGTCAAGTTTTGACTGGACAGATCTTTGATCATCGTTTGGTTTCGAAACCTTAATATCATAAGTTTAAAAACTTAACGGTCCGACTTCCAATTTATGCAACGCTGTTACTAATTTGGGGCGACTTGCAGCACTAAGGTAGATTTATCCCAAATCTCGATTTAAATATAGGAACGCACTGTAGGTAAATTGAGTTTACGTCTAACCAGTGGCGCATTTACACATTTTCCGACAGTAGGCTATTTAACTTTTGCCGCCTCTACTGAGAGCTGAAATTCCAAACTTAATCCACAACTATATTAAATACATTTTTCTATCAATAAAACTGCAACTTTATGATTCGTGCTCTATAATCCTTATTACATCAACTTTTCTCGTGATTTGTATCATTGAGAACTAGGGTACCGTTATGTCAGTTCTAAGAACTTCGAACTACCTTTGGAAGGGGTCTGAAATCTTCAGACACCTTCTTTTTTTATTTTTGTAAATCAAAACAACAAAAAAAGGGTAAATTTGCCGCCCTAGGCTTCAGCCTACCTAGCCTATTGTTAAATCCGCCACTGCGTCTAACTCTAGTTTAATAATAGAGCTGCAAGCCGCCTTTAGATTTAGAGCAAAACTCGATTTATTCTACAGCTCATTCCTATATTTAAATTGAAATTTGAGATAAATCTAGATATACCTAAGTGTTGCAAGTGGCCGTAAAAACATACAGAAAATTCCAGTACCTCCTTTTTTGCAGACGATCGAAAAGAAAGATGAAATTAGGAAAATGACACTTCACTGTTATATGGACCAGCCGTTGAGAAAACTCTCGCATTCTCTAATTATCCCAAAAACACTTTACGTTCAAGTACTTTAGACATGCGACCATTCGAATAAAAACCCTCGCGCAATTTGTCACCGAAATAGGCGAATCCGAAAGGGACAAACCCGCCGGGACAATGGATAATGACCACATCTCACGCACCGAGATGAATCTTTAACAAACCTATGTAATATGATTTGAACTGGTGGTCTTACATGCAAGAGTCGCCTCCTTGGTCTAGTGGCAGCATGCGGCTGTGGACTGGGAGGTCCTGGGTTCAATTCCCAGGTCGGGCAAAGCGAATTTTCTAATTTAATCCGCCGGGACTGGATCCCTCATAGGGGGTTGACGTGGCAGGCGGCCGGTCGTAAAAACTAAGCCAAATAATTTCTGCAACATGCTTAAGAAAGCAAGAAAGAAAAGACCGACTGATTAAACTTTGAAGTAGAGACGCTCTGTAGACCTGTAGACAGTAAAGTCTACAGTATGAATGGGTTGGCTCAATCTGTTTAATACCACTGTCTCACAGAAAACCGATGTAAAGGTAGCTCGCTGTTGCGTTTCGTTCGGTGAGTATACACGTTAGGCAGGCGGCAGGTCGTAAAAACTAAGCCAAATCCTCTCTGCAACATGCTTGAAAAAGTGTGTTGCACCGACCCCACATTAAGGTGGGATAAGGACAGGTAGAAAGAAATGCAAGAGTCTGGGTACCACCGCAATATTTCTACCGGCAAGCATTGTTCAAGCAATACTGTATTTCGGCTTGATCATTGTATCCAGTCTAATTACCAAACATGAGACATAGGAGATCTCTAAAGCCCGATTGCTATTAAAATGGAGTAAACTGACAGATCGAAATGTCACTTTACAAACGATATTGCTTACTTCCAAAACATAGTGATTGATCTAGTTCAATGTTTATCATTCAAAGAAACAATTACTCAGCACTAGCTTGCGAAATTAGAATTTTATCGCGTATTCTAGACATTTGAGGTCAACTCTTCCTTAAATGTCTGTGTTAATAATTTCGCGTAAACAATCACAACAAATACGTAAAATATTACTTTTATAATTTAAAAAAGAAAAATTACGTTCTGCACATTCATAGCTTTTGTAAGTTTTGTTTATAATGAACTATGACTATAATTCCATTAGACGTGCAATAACTTAGCATGCAGTAATTTACTATGACTATAATTCATTAGACATGCAGTACTAATCACACATTAGGCAGGAATTACGACTTTGAGCTGGATATTAGAAAATGAAATAATGAAATGGTTCACTCAATTGAAATGTTTAAATAATCTTGATCTTTTTACCGCAGCACTATTTAAATATCATAAAAAAGTGGCAACATTCGAAATGTCAGTTTACTCTGTTTAAATAGCAATCGGACTATAGAATGAACTATGACTAAGTCTTAGTAAAAAAATGAACTCGGTGAGAATTTGGAATTACCATATCAAACTGCGACTTAGTCCGAGTCATTTTTACAAGAAAATTTTATTTTTATTTATTATTTATTTTTACTTTGAGTGATTTGCTCAGATATCGAGTAACATACATAAAAAACCGTGTATTTTTTTATAGCAGAGACTGGGAAACCAGCAGATGTGTCACCTGATGGTAAGTGATCTCCATCGCCCAAGACACAAAAAGAATCATGGGTGCGTTGCCAACCTAAAAGGAGGATCCGGGGATCGAACCCGAGACCTCAGAACCGTAGTCGTACCGAAATATCATCACGCCACCGAGGCAGTCAGTTTACCTCTCAAATTACTTAATATCTCTATCACCAAAAACATGATCACAGCTGGCTTTCTTATATTAGAATATGAAAAAATACATTTTCACACAACGATAAATCAAGCCGGTCATTTTATTATAACCACACAATACAATATAAAGTGGCTTTATATGTAGCACTGGATAAAAATGATATTTCTTACTTCAAAGAAACTGTAAAATCATTGTGGGATGTCTGTGACTTTCGATATGACCCTATTTTTTGGCTAAAGCAATATTAGGGTGCGTATTGTAGATTGTATGCCAATTTACAATTAGGTATTGGGTGGCGCAGGTTCAATTCCCGCATCGACAAATGTTTGTCACTTGATGAAATTATTTCGGGTGTGGATGTTGTGAGACAACATACATAAAAAAATACAGACGAATTGAGGACCTTTTCCTTTTTGGAAGTCGGTGGAAAACATAATAATACAGAAGAATTAATGACCTTATTTTTGGGAGTCGGTCGAAAAAAGCATACACCTCTGACTTTTCTCTGTTAAGTGTATTTTCATTGTGAATTATCCCTTTAAACCATTTAAACCATTTATTTGCCACAAACAATACATATATATAGCAAAAAAACATAATTAATATTAGTACCTATATCCACATATATTATTGAGTGGCGAGGGGCCAACTCAGTGCGTGCACTGTTTTTCAGTTGGCTCCTCCCAGTTTGTACATAAATTTTTATTAATATTTCGACTCATGCTATAACGGTGAAGGAAAACATCGTGGGGAAACCTGCATACCTATTCTTCACAGGAATTTCAAAGGTATGAAGTCTACCAACCCGCATTAGGCCAGCGTGGTAGACTAAGGCCTAACGCCTCTCATTAGAAGAGGACCCTGCCCAGCAGTGGGACAGTAATATTACAGGGCTAACATTATTAAAATTCTAATTGAGAACCTCTCTTTTTTATTCGGTTAAACACATTTTCAATAAACCAACATATTAGAATACCATAACGTTATATCTTATCTTATTTTCATATCGCTGTTTTTGTATGTAGATTCTTTATTTTCCTTCATACGTCGCGCGCAATGTATTCGATATTATTTTTACATTTGTAATACAAGGACGGTTATATCGGCTTTTTATTGATGAAATGAGAATGTATTTTTTTCGACCGAGTTCCAAAAAGGAGGAGGTGCTTAATTCGTCTGTATTTTTTTATGTATGTTACGCGATATCTCCACCAAATGTGGACCGATTTTCAAAATTATTTTTGTGTTCGATAGAGCTAATTTCAAGGATAGTTCCATATAAATTTGGTCACGATCGCATCACTGGATGCAGGCCGCTTCCAACAGGTCAATCTGGAAATCTTTGGGGGAGGCCTATATCCAGCAGTGGACGTCCTATGGCTGATGATGATGACTACGAAAATGGGCAAGCTCATCTGTAAGCTTTTTTGTAACAGCCTCCGTGGCGCAGTGGGCGAGTAGCCGGCTGTGAAGCGAGAGGCCGCGGATTCGATTCCCGCATTGAAACAAATGTTTGTGTGTCCCACAGATATTTGTTTCAAGTCTGGGTGTTGTGAGACCGCGCGTCTCTCATAGTCTCTGACACCCACAATACAGGTTATACCTAGTGTGGGGTCAGGACTAGGTGTGTGACTGTTGGGTGTATTTATTATTATTATTTGTCACCTGATGGTAAGTGATTTTCACCGCCAATATAAGACTGAGATCTATAGAGCGAACTTCGACTAAGTCTAAATCAAAGTAACGAACTCAGTGAGGATTTAGGATTGTTAAATCTAACTTTGATTTAGTCAGAGTCATTTATTACAAGAAAAACAGGCTGACAGACAGACCAAGCAAAGATTTTCTTGTAATAAATGACTCGGACTTAATCAAAATCCTGACTGAGTTCGTTATTTTGATTTAGACTTAGTCGAAGTTCGCTCTATAAATCTCAGCCTATGTGTCTACAGGGGGGTTACCACCACCTCTTATAGCAGTATTATTATAATTTTAATTGTACCGATTCCCATACAAAACAAACGAAGAACGATTATAATAATACTGCTATAAGAGGTGGTGGTAATCCTGCAGAGCGTCTCTACCACTTCGTTAAATCGGTCGGTCACAACCATCAATATAATATACCCTAGATGCACAGTTCTTTGCAAATATCCTCCTAAAAAGTGGTCTCAAGAACAAAACAAAGAAAAAGATGACAAGTTCTAATTAAATCAACACAATTATAACCTATACACGTGTTATAAAGTAGCTTTTTAAACGAAATGAGCAAGCGTTCTTAAATTTAAATATCGAAATTTAGAATTCTGACGGCGTCCGACTGTAGGCAAAACGAGTGCTTAAGCACTTCTTTGCTGTCCCATTTCCGAGCGTCAACTGTGCATCTAGGTAAATAATATATCGATGGTCACAACTCACAACAGTCTATTAAATTATTGCAATTTGTTCTTACATTTTCATTACACGTTCCGATAGCTAAAGTAAATAAAGAAAACTTGTAATATTACATTGATATTGTAGCAAAGTTTATACAATCACGTTATAATAACATTTCTTTAAGAAAATATGTCTGGGAAAGTAAGAAATGATAATACAAGATCAGACTGCCTTGGTGGCGTGGTGGTATTTCGGTATAACTACGGTTCTGAGGTCTCGGGTTCGATCCCCGGGTCGGGCAAAGTGATATTGGATTTTTCCATATCAGCCCGGAGTTTGGAATTTGTGCCTGATATGGCGATAGGTTCGCCCCCTATCACATCTAGGACGGAACTAAGCTCGGCGAAATGTGGGTGTTCTAGTTCGCTAGTGCACCTCTGCCTACCCCTTCGGGGATACAGGCATGAGCTTATGTTATGTTATGTGTGTTAATTTTAGTAATGCGGTATAGCTTATAATGATGATGATGAATATAAGATCATGCATGTATCGCCGAAGGGGTAGGCAGATGCGAACTACTAGACACCCATTTCGGCATTTCGCCGAGTTAATTTGTTATTACCAGAGACTGGTAAACGAGCAGATGGGGCATTTGATGGTAACTTATCTCCACCGCCCATAGACACCCAAGATACGAAAATCATGAGTGGGATGCCCACCTAAAATGGGGAATGGAAGGGGAGGGAAATACGCATTGGGAAATGGAGGGGGCGGAATTCGGACACCGGCAATTCCATTCATGGAATGAAACGCGACAGCGAGCTGCCACTTTACGTCAGTGTTCTATAGGACGGTGGTATCAAACCGGTCGAGCCGGCCCATTCGTGCTATACGTAACTGTCTAAAGCGTGGCTTTACCACTCATTTCCATCCCTGATGTGATAGGGGGGTGAGGCTATCGTGAGATAAAAATGATAAGCTAATGCCTTTATCACTGAATAGGGAGGCGTAGGTAAAGCAACCACATCACCACGAGCTAATTTCCGTCCCATCATGTGATAGGCGAGCTTACCGCTACCGTTACCTTACTTGCTTACATGACCCAAATTATAAATGATTTTTCAAATTGAAAAACTCATATACTGATTATGATTTCCCGACATGTGATGTGAAGAAAGTATTCTCAGATAGTTCTCAGCCTAGGTACGCTTCTAAGCCAAGGGGGCTTTACGACTGACTGCTTGGCTGACATCAACCTCCTCTTGGGGATCCAACCTCGGACAAATTGGATTAGAAAAACGCTTTGCCTGCCCTGGAATTTGAACCCAAGAACTCTCGGATCATAGCCCATATATACTGCCACTAGACCAAGAAGGCGACTTTGGAGTGAGTAAATACTGGGCAATAGTTGCATCTCTACTTACCCCTTTTGAGACAGATATGAAATAATTAAAAAATATTTTAATCGATATATCGATAACATTTTCTCACAATCACATCACTACAAAAGCCCTTTCCCATTATAATAGGCGTTTTGTTTACATTGCCAAATGGAGGGGAATCACTATCGTCGTAAGCACCATCTTGGCGGCATTGTAAAAGTAACCCTAACACTATAAATATAAAACCAATTCTCGCATGTATTATTTTCACTTACTCTTTGAGTAAATCGAGAAGACGTAACAACCATTGATCGTTCAGGGAGAAATAAATTCTAATACGTAGATAATTTAGTTGGTTTTAGTATACGCGTGTAGTGGAATCGTGTTCAGTGGTTATGAAAGATCAATAACTCGTATACGGACTATGTCATAAGCTAGTGATGTTAAATGCGAGGGCGATTATATTTCGGGTATTTTTATTAGCTTGCTTGACATTCGAGCAAACTGTTTATTTCTTTTGTTGGTAAGTGGTTACCATAGCCCATAGACATCAGCAATGCCAGAGACAGCCAAGCCGCAAGATATCCTACTATCACCATAACCAGTTTGCACAGAATGGTGTATTCTTCCTTGAAACTATTAATTTTTATCCGAGTACGGCAAAGTGACTTTAATACACCTGATGGTAAGCGCCCACCACTTGTCGGTGGTCGCCAGAATCATGCCGGCCTATTTATGCCACACTCTGAAAAGAAGAAGCAAATCGAAGGCAGCGACAAGACAAGCGAATGACCGACGTATTCCGGATGTAAAGAAAGAAGAAAGAAAGAACGGCATAAAAAATAAGACGAATTGCGAACTTTCTCTTTTCTCGTAGGTTAAAAACAAACAAAGCCTGGGATCGCGCAGAGGAAATGGCACATTAGCGCGTAAATAATCCACTATACGCTAATCAGAATGAACTCTACGATGAATCATTATAACTGACACTGAGAGATGCAGTATGTCAATACGGATATTCATATCCGGCCAGAGGGTAATTCTTGCGCATTCCGAATTTGGAAAAAAAATTTAGTATTTGATTCTGACGACGATAAACCGTTGTTTGTCAGTGGTCGCTAGTTTTTTTGGACTGCGCTACGCTTACCATCAGATGCAGTGTAGCCACTTTGCCGTAACCGGATAAAAAAAAACTAAAATGGCGGACATCAATTTTTAAATAAATTAACACATAACATAAGCTCACGCCTGTATCCCCGAAGGGGTAGGTAGAGGCGCACTAGCGAACTAGAACACCCACATTTCGCCGAGCTTAGTTCCGTCCCAGAGGTTATAGGGGGCGAGCCTCTATCGCCATATCGGGCACAAATTCCAGACTCCGGGCTGATATGGAAAAATCCAATATCACTCTGCCCGACCCGGGGATCGAACCCGAGACCTCAGAACCGTAGTCGTACCGAAATACCACCACGCCACCGAGGCAGTCATACCCCTGTATACTTTTTAAAGAGTCAAGCACCCAATTCGAACACAGGTAAGCCGGAAGGATTCGTGTCGCATAGTACTTTCGCTACTGCCGTACCGTTCTCTCATTGCAACGTGTCGGATTAATTTACGTTTCTATCATAATTATTTGAATCTTTAGCATATGGCGTTAATATCTCATCCAAACGGTTCCTAAATAATGAGTCATAATTATTGCCGGAATTATGACTGGGATGAGAAAGATTACAACTGTTACGCAAAATGAATCATCAGATATAACATGATGCTGCTTTTGAATGGTAGAGCCAAGCTGTAGACAGTAATCACGGACGTACGTAAAAATCCGACTTCAAAACTGAACACTTAAAAGTAAAAAATAACAACAATTCGTTATTGTCTTTGGAGTCGGTGCTGGAGCCAATGAAGACCAAATGAAAACGCACCGACTCCAAAGACAGTAAGGAATTGTTATTTTTTACTTTTAAGTGTTCAGTTTTGAAGTCGGTTTTAAGTTTTTGTTAATCTTTAATTATTTTATAGTTTTTTAGTGTTAGGTACAGATATTTGTTTACTGCGTGTAAATTCAAAAATTTTCGGTGATCGATACACATGTAAATTCATATCTCGAAAACTACTGAACCGATTTTGATGAAACTTGCACTATTCCCGAGTTGAAAGATGCCTAACCTAACTTAATAGTTTCCGAGAAATACGTGGACAAACATACATACATACTTACATACACTTATGAAATTTGGCATAATTGTTCAGAAGCCAGATTGTTCAGACTGCCTCGTTGGCGTAGTTGTATTTCGGTATGACTACCGTCCTGAGGTTTCGAGTTCGATCCCCGGATCGGGCGAAATGATATTGGATTTTTCCATATCAGCCCGAAGTCTGGAATTTGTGTCCGATATGGCGATAGGCTCGCCCCCTATCACATCTGGGACGAAACTAAGCTCGGCGAAATGTGGGTGTTCTAATTCGCTAGTGCACCTCCGCCTACCCCTTCGGCGATACAGGCGTGAGCTTATGTTATGTTCAGAAGCCCACATAGACCAACATATCCGAAAATTATGCAATTCCAACGATATGACATACATACGGGTCGAATTGATAACCCTTTTTTGAAGTCGGTAAAAAAATATGGACCTGGAAATGGAAATAAATAATAAATACACCCAATAGTCACACACATCCTGACCCCACACTAAGATCGAGTCTTGTGTCGTGGATATCACGAACTATGTGAGTCTTTCGGTCTCACAACACCCAGACCCGAAACAAATATCTATGGGCGACACAGACATTTGTCTCGGTGCGGGGATCGAACCCGCGGCCTCTCGCTTCACAGCCGGCTACTCGCCCGCTGCGCCACGGAGGCTGTCATCCTCACTGAGTCCGTTTCTTTGACTCAGACTTAGTCGAAGTTCGCTCTATAGATCTCAGCCTTAGTTTAAACGGCGTAGCTTTTTGGCTTTCATAAAAAATTGTTCCACAACTACATAGAGGCTTAAGCCCCGAGGCTCAAAGTTGTAAGCCCCTGGGAGGCTAATAAGCCACGGCGTAAACACTTAGTGCCCTGTATTACTACTGCCATTAAATAGTTATTTGCATATATAATTCGGCAAGCTCGCCGCGAATCTTACAAGTTTTGGGTACACACGGGAGTGTATTGCGGAGCACCACGCAGCGATTATGTGTAAACGGAAATTAATTAGAAAGAAAGTTTATTTGTCAAAACAAAAAAAAAATATAACATAACATAAGCTCACGCCTGTATCCCCGAAGGGGTAGGCAGAGGCGGACTAGTGAACTAGAACACCCACATTTCGTCGAGCTTAGTTCCGTCCCAGATGTGATAGGGGGCGAGCCTATCGCCATATCGGGCACACATGCCAGACTCCGGGCTGATATGGAAAAATCCCATATCACTTTGCCCGACCCGGGGATCGAACTCGAGACCTCAGAACCGTAGTCGTACCAAAATACCACCACGGCACCGAGGCAGTCAAACCAAAAAAAGACAGGCAACTATACAGGTTATACCTAGTGTGGGGTCAGGACTAGGAGCGTGACTGTTGAGTGTATTTATTAAAAAAAAATGTTTTCTTTTTTCTGCCTGGCGTTATCCCGGCCTTCTGCCAGGGTCCACCTTAATGTGGGCTATACTTTTCAAGCATGTTGCTGAAAGTATTTGGCTAAGTTTTTACGACCGGCTGCCTGCCTGAAGTCAACCCTCTCTGGGGGAACTCGAGGATGATGCAGCCTTTTTTATGGAGCCGCTTTTATAAAGTCAAATAATTTTAAAAAAATGTTAAATAATTTCACAAACAATAATATTCCCTAGATACAAACACATATTTTCAAAATAATTAGGGACTTGTTAGGAGATAAATTGTTTTATTTGCGTAACGAGCCGCGTATATAGATATGAATATTTCATGAAAATGATTACGCTAAAATAAAACATCTAAAAATGGAAAAAAATACTTTATGTATACGCACGCGAAATAAAAAATAAATAATATTAGCCCTGTAATATTACTGTCCTACTGCTGGGCACGAGCCTCCTCTACTAATGAGAGGATTTAGGCCTTAGTCTACCACGCTGGCCTAATGCCGGTAGGTAGATTTCACATACCTTCGAATTTCCTGTGAAGAAATTCTTGGGTATGCAGATTTCCTCACGATGTTTTCCTTTACCATATAGCAACGAATTTCACAATGAAAATACACTTAACATAGAAAAGTCAATATGTTATTTATTAGTTTATCATAAACATGAAAAAAAATATTTCGTAATTGATTTTCATATATTTCGTTTAAAAAAAGGAAAAATTAATATGTATAATTTAGTTTGCCGCCAAAACGCTATATGTTAACTGTAGGTACGGTTGACATCATTGTTCCTAACCATAGTTACAAAATCGCTTATAAAAAAATAACATTTATGATTTCAAACTAAAAAAAGTCAGATATTTCTTCGATCGTCGATCACATCCGCGTTAAAATTAGGTTGAGCTTTAAAAAAAATACGAAAAAGTAGTTACCAAATAATCTGGCAGTATGACTTTGGATCTTAGGTCTTAGGCCCTTGTGGAACAAATATACAAGAAAAATGAGTAATGTGACATCATGCATCGTGATTGGTGTTTACAGTCACGTGATTCACAGATGATAAAATAAGCATTTTAATTACTAAAATAAAATTATGCTTAGAGTATTTTTCATAAATTCCTATTGCACAGGTTATTTCGATGATAATGGTTACTACCTCTATAGTCAAGTACCATAACCCTTGAGTTTGTTTCGGCATTTCTTCTCAGGGATAGCCACGAAATGCCGACGCGTTTATTACTTTATCAATATCCTAAAATCAATATATAATCGTAATTTGACATGAGAAAGTGGTATAAAATATCATATTTGCGGAATAAATGATTTGAATTTGAATTTACTCAATACTCACTCGTATACACCCAAAATCCTTACAAGTCTTCCCAAGAGTACAGCTCCAGATTTCAAAGGTTAACACGATTAACAATATAACTGCTTGTTTGTATAGTTTTTAAGGTTTCTGTAGACCCTGAGGCATTGTCTCGGTGCCATTAAATTTGGATTTACACTTGATTTCAAACTTGTGTTAGTTTAAAACTGCCTCGGTGGCGTGTTGTATTTCGGTACGACTGCCGTCCTGAGGTCTCGGGTTCGATCCCCGGGTCGGGCAAAGTGATATTGGATTTTTCCATATCAGCCCGGAGTCTGGAATTTGTGCCCGATATGGCGATAGGCTCGCCCCCTATCACATCTGGGACGGAACTAAGCTCGGCGAAATGTGGGTGCACTAGTTGGCTAGTGCGCCTCTGCCTACCCCTCCGGGGATACAGGCGTGAGCTTATGTATGTTAGTTTAAAAGTTTATAGGAGGATATTGATCTTTAGATTTCCGGGAGGCCCAATACGCCATCCCTTCCTAGTCCCTATTAACTTTTCACAATAAACAACGGTCTTTTTGTCCGACTTCCAAAAAGGAGAAGGTCCTCAATTCGTCTGTTTTCTGTATGTTACTCGATATCTCCGCCAAATGTAGACCGATTTTCAAAATGACAGCCTCCGTGGCGCAGCGGACGAGTAGCCGGCTGTGAAGCGAGAGGCCGCGGGTTCGATCCCCGCACCGAGACAAATGTTTGTATGGCCTACAGATATTTGTTTCGGGTCTGGGTGTTGTGAGACCGAAAGTCTCTCGTAGCTCCTGATACCCACGACACAAGACTCGATCTTAGTGTGGGGTTGGGACTATGTATGTGACTGTTGGGTGTTATTTATTTATTATTTATTTATTTAAATTCTTTTTGTGTTTTATAGAGCTTATTTCAAGGGTGGTCCCATATGAATTTGGTCACGCTCGGTAAATTGGAAGTCGGTCAGTTAAGTTTTTAAACTTGTGATTATCTTTCTTTTTGTGTTCGATAGAGCTTATTTCAATGTGGTCCCATATAAATTTGGTCACGATCGGATTTGAAATCAGTCTGTTAAGTTTTTAATGAGTGACAGCGGCTAGGCTTCCGAAGGCCGAGACACTTGTAGTAACATATAGTACCGCCTCCAACGGGCTAAATAAGTTTAGACCGTTTATCATACAGACCAGATTTATAGTGACCATTATAAAA
The DNA here is from genome assembly GCA_036417725.1 of Clanis bilineata. Taxonomy (NCBI): domain Eukaryota; kingdom Metazoa; phylum Arthropoda; class Insecta; order Lepidoptera; family Sphingidae; genus Clanis; species Clanis bilineata. The sequence continues at coordinate 4,641,574 of CM071165.1, forward strand.
CCCTGTCTATACACATTAGGCTATTAAATGATATACAAGGTTCATTAAGATACGCATCGATGTAAACTGGAATACGTGACCAAAATATTGATGTTATATCTATATCGCCTACTAAGGCTGAGATACTAGAGCGAACTTCGACTAAGTGTAAGTCAAAGAAACGAACTCAGCGTGGATTTGGGAATTGGGTACTGATACTTTGTTTGACTGCCTCGGTGGCGTGGTGGTATTTCGGTACGACTACGGTTCTGAGGTCTCGGGTTCGATCCCCGGGTCGGGCAAAGTGATATTGGATTTTTCCATATTATTCCGGAGTCTGGAATTTGTGCCCGATATGGCGATAGGCTCGCCCCCTATCACATCTGGGACGCAACTAAGCTCGGCGGAATGTGGGTGTTCTAGTTCGCTAGTGCGCCTCTGCCTACCCCTTTGGGGATACAGGCGTGAGCTTATGTTTATGTGTATGTGTGTATAAAATATGTCTCATTTGGTTATCAGATGAGCGAAGGTCGATGTACCACGGTCTCTTAGACCACATTGTCTGGTTATGGAATACATGAGACACGAAAACAGGGCATAAGACAACTGCGGGCAATAACAGTGTAACAAAGTGGAAACGGCTGCGTTGTGGAGAAACTTATTTCATTACGTGTACATGTGGCGAAGAGGCGGTAAAGCGATGTACTTGCGAGTGTTGAGGTATCGCCAGTTCGAATCCAGCGCGGGCATCTCAAAGATTTCTAAGTATACTACTAGACAATGTTTAGAAGTAAAATTGTCACATTACAGCGAGTGTTTGTCGTTTGACGGCTAAGGAAAAGAGCAGGTCGATTCTCTAAGGTTTAATTTGTGAAAACCACGTTGCGGCATCGCTGCGGCAACAATGTTTTCATTTTCTAAGGGCACGCACTAGTGCTATGCGTGATGACGCCGCTTATGCGAACTAGCTCTCAAGCGAGGCGTTTGACATAAATGTATGGAAAATGTTATTCTTTATGAGCCAACAACGTTGAACGCTCCGTCGATCTCAACGATGTGCGCGACGGGAGCGAGGCGTCGATCGCAACGTTGTGGCGTTTCTTAGAGAATCTACCTGCTGATCTCTATAGTGAGTAATGAGTTGCGGTCAATTGACGGAAACTTATTGCGCACATTCTATGTACCGAACAGCCTGTCATTTACCGAAGAACCTGAATTTTGAACCTAAAACCGATACTTGGTTCGATCGGTTTGATACCAATGTCACACAGAAAACCGACGCAAAGCGATAGCTCGCCATTGCGCTTCGTTCAGTGAGATTTCCGGTTGCTCGAACCATCCCTTCCTCTTCCCAAACCCTATTCCCTTATAAGGATGGCAACACACCTATGATTCTCATCGCCAAATGTTCATATACTTAAGATCACCTTATGTAGTTTAGGGCCGCCTTATCTGTCAAATTTGTATGGCGAAAATCAATGTAAGAAGCCGTTAAAGTTGAGTAGCGTTTGACCATTCGGGCGTTACTTACATAAATCACTGTCAAAGCTTCCGTACTGGGATGCCTTTGATTCTTACCTGGAAACAAAAGAAAATCAATTAACAATACATTTTATATAGAAGAGAGACTTATAAAAAAAGCTTACAGATGAGCTTGCCCATTTTCGTAGTCATCATCATCATCAGCCATAGGACGTTCACTGCTGAACATAGGCCTCACCCAAAGATTTCCAGATCGACCTGTTGGAAGCGGCCTGCATCCAGCGACTTCCTGCGACCTTTATCAGCGGCCTCAGCAGGAAAATTTCTGACAACCGTAAATGTATTCGAACTCGATGCGCGTCTATAAAATTTGTATGAAATATTAACCAAACGTCATCAGTGCGCAGCGAACTCGAATACATTTACATTTACATTAGTTTTTCGTGCTCGGGCTACAGGTTGTCAGTCCACCTTGTAGGTGCACGTCCTACGTCATAAAGTCACTATTATAAAATTCATAACTTACAGAAAGAGACTCTGAGGTAAGACAAGAAAGTAACGCCCTCAAGCGTCTCATCATTTGAACGTCTTCATTTTATATTCTAAACGCAAATTTCATGAAAAAAAAATACAATTTCCCCCTCACTGCTACGTATTTGGACTTGAGTTTGCGTCGGGCACCGCAAGATAGGAGCGAAAGCGATTTGAATAGTAATATTAATAAATAAAGATAGAAATAATGGTAGAAGCTTTGACTATGATTGATGTAAGTTAGAATCATAGGCACGTTGCAAACCTTATAAGGGAATAGGGTTGGGAAAGAGGAAGGGATCATTTGGGCAACCGGAAATCTCACTGAACGAAGCTCAACGGCGACTTGTCGCTTAACGTCGGTTTTCTGTGAGAGTGGTATCAATCCCGTCGAAGCAAGTATCGTTTTACGTTGATAATACAGTGTCTTCGAAAAATTTAACCTACACGGAGAAAAGGAAGCGAAATCCTTTTACTTATTGATCATTCTATGAAAATAAATTGTTGCCTGTGTTCTTTTGGTTTGACAAATAAACTTTCTTTCTATCTTTCTTATTATTATTTTAGCCCTGTAATATTACTGTCCCATTGCTGGGCACGGGATTCCTCTACTAATGAGAATGGCCTTAGTCTACCACGCTGGCCTAATGCGGGTTGGTAGACTTCACATGTCAATGGTTTGAATGTCAGTTTTTTTTTATCCGGGCACGGCAAAGTGACTACACTGCACCTGGTGGTAAGCGTAGTGCAGTCCAAAAAACTAGCGACCACTGACAAATTAAGAGTTTATCAATGGTCGTCAGAATTATGCCGGCCTATTTATGCTTCTTTACATTCCGAATCCGAAGAGGGAAGAAGCAAATCGAGGGGCTTGCGACAAGACAGGCAGATGACCGATGCAGACAGATAGCCCCATACCCGTCCCTATCAACCATGAAGTCATGCTGCAAGCCCCTCGGGAGAACCGGAAGTACACTGGCTGATCCTGGAACGCGAACCACATACTGCTATACTAGCTCGGCAAGCGTTACATACAAGAGCATGACGTATCAGCCGCATCCAGTATCGACATAATCACGGTATCTGCCGTGCCGTTTCTTTCTTTTAATACTTTTTTAATACATTATTTAGAATATTATGCGTGAGACTGCATTGAAGCTGATTAAGAGCAGATGAAAGAACGAAAGACATGTCTTATCACAGTGGACAAGTGACTAACATAAGCTCACGCCTGTATTCCCGAAGGGGTAGGCAGAAGTGCACTAGCGAACTAGAACACCCACATTTCGCCGAGCTTATTCCGTCCCAGATGTGATAGGGGGCGAGCCTATCGCCATATCGGGCGCAAATTCCAGACTCCGGGCTGACATGGAAAAATCCAATATCACTTTGCCCGACCCGGGGATCGAACCCGAGACCTCAGAACCGTAGTCGTACCGAAATACCACCACGCCACCGAGGCAGTGACTAACAGGTAGTGACAAAGACAGCGCTTAGCACAACCCGCTACAATCTTGTAACTCAGAGCCCCGCGCCCGAGAGGCTCCGTCCCACAGTTTATATCCACTACGTTTCTACTTGATAAAGTGTGTTTTACATTTTATATTCTGTTAGTGTGAGCGCACTCTTACGTCTCTCTTGTAATCAAATTATTACGTAATTGTTGGCGTTTTAAATTCGACCAGAGAATTTATGTATTTTAATTTTTTTTGCAGACTTCATAGAAGAGGTTCTCAAACCACGGGGCTAATAAAGAAAGAAAAAAAAGAAAAAATATTTATTGGTTTACAAGTTTATTTTAGTTGTGAACAATTTAATACACATCGCATATATTTAGATTCTCAACAAACGAAGATGCAATAAAAAACAAAAAAAATAAACAAAGGAGAAAAAAAAACAACAATTAGGTATGGATCTACATATCACGATATCACCCATCGTGATGAGAGCATATCCCAACACAACTGCACCAAAAGAAACCAGATCAGCAAATGCTCAACACTAGATGTTAGGCGCTGGTTTCATCTGGGCCCTTACGTTAAGGGCGACTACAGCATTATTACTGAGAGCCACTTGGAGCTTCACGTTAAATCTGCATTTATCCCAAATCTTGATTTAAAGATAGGAGTAAACTAGGATAAATCGAGATAAGTTGTTACTCTAGATTAGTAGCACTGCAAGTCGCCCTAAAATTTTGTTTTTATTTAATCTAGAGTTATTTCTATTAAATGAGCTATTTAACTTACATCACAATCGTATATTTAAATCGAAATCTAAGATGCATCGACGACGTGGCAAGAAATTAAATAGTATACTCTGTTTAAGCTTAAATCGAATTTGTTTTTAAATAAATCGAGATTTATTTAGGTGCCCTTAGAAATATAATATAGTACCTACAGTATACCAAATGGCCAATCTCCGTCTAGTGCCACCACGCAACTAACACGTTCAGATTCTTGTTCGACAAAACTTATAGCAGAGGTTGGCAAACGAGCAGCTGGGTCACCTGATAGTAAATGATCTCCACCGCCCATAGATACCCAAGACACAAAAATGGTCATGGATGCGTTGCCAACCTAAATGGGAATGGAAGGAGGAAAGGGAGGGGGAAATGGACCACCGGAAACCTCACTCACCGAACGCAACGCGACAGCAAGCTGCCACTTTACGTCGGTTTACTGTGTTATGTTATTTTGAAGTAGGTTAAGCATTTTATACATCAATATAATATACCCTAGATGCACAGTTCTTTGAAAATATCCTCCTAAAAGTGGTCTCTCTAAAACAAAGAAAAAGATCACAAGTTCCAATTAAATCAATACAATTATAACCCTATGCACGTGTAATAAAGTTGATTTTTAAACGAAATGAGCAAGCGTTCTTAAATTTGAATTTTGTAATTTAGAATTCCATCGGCGTCGGACTGTATGCAAAACGAGTGCTTAAGCACTCCTTTGCTGTCCCATTTTCTGAGCGTCAACTGCATCTAGGTAAATAATATATCGATGATTTTATACATCAAATATTTACTTTTTACAAAGTTTAGCCCTGCTCGTGATAGCGCTTAAGGTTCAATTCCCGGAGCATGACATCACTTTCTTTCTCGTGAATTAGTGAGTAAAAGATAGTTATGTTTATATTACCATCCTTATCAGTAGACATTCGGGGAAGTAAAACAAGGTTACTGCGCAGTCAGTTATGAATGGAGCCACGCTGTAGACAATTACGTCTACAGCACGAATGGGCCGGCTCGACCGGTGTGATACCACTGTCTCACAAAAAACCGAGGTTAACTGGCAGCTTACTGTGGCGTTTCGTTCGGTGAGTGAGATTTCTGGTGGCCCATTTCCCCCCTCCCTTTCCTAATCTCTATTTCCCTCCTCTTAGGGCAACGCACCCATGATTCTTTTTGTGTCTTGTGGCGGATATCGGGTACATACATAAAAAAATACAGACGAATTGAGGACCTTTCCCTTTTTTATAGCAGAGACTGGCAAACGAGCAGATGGGTCACTTGATAGTAAGTGATCTCCACCGCCCATAGACATCAAAGACACAAAAAGACTCTTGGGTGCATTACCAACTAATAAAGAGGGAATGGAAGAGGAGGGAAAAGGCGAGGGAAATGGGCCACCGAAAATCTCACTCACCGAACGAAACGCGACAGTAATCTGCCTTTTTACGACGGTTTCTGTGAGACAGTGGTATTAAACCGGTCGAGTCGGCCCATTCGTGCTTTAGACGTTACTGTCTACAGCGTGGTTCTACCACTCAAATAATACCTCCTTTATGAAGTCAGTCGAAAAATGCAAAAAATCTTTCTTCTATATAGATTTTTGTCAAAAACAAAATTACCAAGACGTCACAAAACACTAACAGTTGTTTACTTGAAGTGTAGAGGGCGCTACTGACTACGGTTAAGCCCCGCCGCGACCGTCGAGTCACGGATTCAGTTCCCGGCAGCACGCTTTGTTTACATTTAGGGGAGAGGGTGAAGATGTCGCACTTTGATCCGCGCGAATCGTGACTTCATTTGACAGCGTCCGTGTCGCAGCGATATTGTGAAACGAAAGGACAGCGTTCGATTATAATATTATTCTGCTGTCCCACTGCTGGGCACGGGCCTCCTCTAGTAATGAGAGGGGTTAGGCCTTAGTCTACCACGCTGTAATGTGGGTTGAGACTTCACATACCTTCGATTTTTTTGTTGAGAAATTCTTAGGTATGCAGGTTTCCTCACGATGTTTTCATTCACCGTTATAGCAAGCGATAATTCATAATGAATATACCGACAACATAGAAAAGTGAGAGGTGCATGTTTTTGTGGTTGGTCTCGAACCTCCGACACTCGTCTCGGCAGTCCGTATCACTCCTAACTGAGCTATCGCTGCTTTGGGGTTCAATTCCATTATATTTACGTCTGGCTGCCTCCCTGACGTCAACCCATTCTAGAAGTACCAGGCTGGAAAATTTAGAATAATTACTCTGCCCTACCTGGGAATCGAACCCAGGACCTCCCAGTACAAAGCCCATATGTGCTGCCACTAGACCAGAGGCGTCGTAAAAAAATATCAATATCCAAAATAACATCAGAAGACACATGTCAACGAAAATCCGAAACCATTTCTAGTCGAAGGAAACAATACATTAACGCCGAAAACGCGGAAACAATAAAAATTCCCACTAATCTGTAGTATGCATTATAACTAATGTGACCATGTTTATCATTCAAAACGGGACAACTTGGTGTGTGGTAGCCACACTGTAGACAGCTTTGCCTACAGAATGAATAACTATAGTATGCTTTATAACTACCTCTAATGTGACCATGTTTATGACTCAAAATGGGACAACTTGGTGTGTGGTAGCCATGCTGTAGACAGCTTTGCCTACAAAATGAACGACTGTAGAATGCATTATGGGTAATGTGGCCATTTTTACCGCTCAAAACGGGTCCACTTGGTGTGTGGTAGCCAAGCTGTAGACAGCTTTGCCTACAGAATGAATGACTGCAGTATGTATTATAACTAATGTGACCATTTTTACCATTCAAAACGGGATAACATGGTGTACGGAGAACCACGCTGTAACAACATTTTGTGGCTACAATAGGTCGGCTTGACCGAATGATTACTAATGTTCACGGAAATTGACGAGAAGTGACAGCTTGCTGTTGCGTTTCGTACTATGAGTGAGATTTGTGGCTTAGATAATCATCTTATCAATACCTAATCCTTTCCAAAGAAGCGGCATGGCTTAGTTCCTACTGATATAGCGTAATATGTCCATCCATGCTGACTGAGTACTAGTGACTGACTACTCAGTGACCAGTAAATAATCAAAAGTTTAAACATGAAGATCGACCTTGAAACCCCATCACTTATTTCCGTTCTTGGAAACATATTTGCGAAGATATCCAGTAACATACATAGAAAGATACCGACGAATTGAGATCGATTGAAAATCGAAATATGTACATGTTTTTATACTTGATGAAAATAGGACAATGCTGCATAAAGCTTTCCTCGGGTACACCGGGATGGATACTAGAAAATGGGACTGTCCCGTTCAAAATGGGACTCATGATCACCCTAATTATACCTAACATTTTGGTTCGAACGTACGTCTCCGTCGACCAGTGTACATAAATCAGTCCAATAGCACGGGTTCCGGATGTTTTTAATTTCGTATAAATACAATAAATAATGGAGATCAATTGGAGGGTTCACAGATATAAAGCCGCATTTAGATGGAGTTTTTTTTGTTTAAAAAGAAAATTGTTTGCGGAAACGCGTCGCACAATTTAAGAATACAAATCTTGTGATACAGTCTTATAAATAACAATTTTTCCATACTGATTTCTTAAGTTTACGCGAATGCTATTCATTGAAATAAAATTATTTTTACGGATTTTATCACGATTTGGTTTTAATTTTTATTCCCGACGTTTCGAAGGCTTTGCAGTCTTCGTGGTCACGGGTTGGACTGAGATGTCATTTGTCCAAGAATGTTAGTATTACAAAATCTACCTTCATTTTAGAATTATACAGATTTTCTACCTAGGATGATACGCGAGGCTATTGAAATTAAAAAACATCCTAATTTCAATAGAGAAGATGGTTGGAAGCTTGCACAAGCCTGGGATCCAATTATACATTTAATTAAATCGGAACCCAAAAGACCAGCTGCCAGACCTCAAGACACTGAGCTCGTACTGCGTAGATCGGAACATAAACGGTTAACTTTTTAAAATCTGTATAATTCTAAAATGAAGGTAGATTTTGTAATACTAACATTCTTGGACAAATGACATCTCAGTCCAACCCGTGACCACGAAGACTGCAAAGCCTTCGAAACGTCGGGAATAAAAATTAAAACCAAATCGTGATAAAATCCGTAAAAATAATTTTATTTCAACAATTTTTCCATCACATTCTTGCCTGTCTTTTTTTACCGATGAAATAATTGTAAAATTTTAAATTTCATATCAAGGCCCCACACTTTTTTGAAGTTCTTTTGGCGCGTTTAGGTGAGACCGAGAGATAAAAATTGAGAACTGCGCGCACATGCCGTTACGGCAATCCGACAGTATGAAGTTGACTGAGAGTAAAATTCGTTATTTAAAAAAAATTCTTCCATACATTTATCATTTTTGCTACTTACATTTTGTTAGCTACGCGAAAGAAGTTTTACACTCGTACATAAGTACATTTTTACAATAAATTCTTTTGTTTTAGAAAAATCCTCATATTTAAAAAAAAATTTATACTGCCTCGGTGGTGTGGTGGTATTTCGGTACGACTATGGTTCTGAGGTCTCGGGTTCGATCCCCGGGTCGGGCAAAGTGATATTGGATTTTTCCATATCAGCCCGGAGTCTGGAATTTGTGCCCGATATGGCGATAGGCTCGCCCCCTATCACATCTGGGACGGAACTAAGCTCGGCGAAATGTGGGTGTTCTAGTTCGCTAGTGCGCCTCTGCCTACCCCTTCGGGGATACAGGCGTGAGTTTATACTTATGCGTATTTTATACCTTTCAGTTCGCTTGCAATAATTTAGTACTCTCACGCTGATGGTTTCCACCGCTCCCCACGGATCCCTATTAGTCGGAATTCGACATTTAACTACCGTCGACATTTATAATTAGTTCAGACAGTGAAACGATCGCCACAACTCACAAGTCCACGCTGTCTGTCTGCGTGTATTTCTGGATAGTATTTTAACATTTTTCGCGTCAAAACAAAAGATTTCTTAAGATTTGTAGCGAGTTTGAAACTGATGGGGCTTACCATCAATATAATATACCCTAGATGCACAGTTCTTTGCAAATATCCTCCTAAAAAGTGGTCTCAGGAATAAAACAAAGGAAAAGATCGTAAGTTCTAATTAAATCAACACAAATAAAACCCTATGCATGTGTTATAAAGTAGCTTTTTAAACGAAATGATCAAGCGTTCTTAAATTTGAATTTTGAAATTTAGAATTTTATCGACGTCCGACTGTATGCAAAAGGAGTGCTTAAGCACTTCTTTGCTGTCCCATTTTCCGAGCGTCAACTGTGCATCTAGGTAAATAATATATCGATGGGGCTTACTTATAAAAAGTTTAGTCAGTCGCTTCGCAGTTCGCAGTCGCTAGTAGTTCAGTCATACCGAAATACAACTACGCCACCGAGGCAGTGAGGTTACTTTCTTTCTGCCTGGCGTTATCCCGGCCTTCTGCCAGGGTCCGCATTCCTACTTTACTACAGGTCTATTTATTCATGTATTCATTAAGCGCCTTCAAATTTGCAATGCCTGACAAAGGCTACTAAGTATAAGCACATGTTATAAATAATTTAAGACCAAATTGTACACTTGGTATGCAAATCAAATTATGACTATGACTATGACTTTTTTTTTATAGCAGAGACTGGCAAACGAGCAGATGGTTCACCTGATGGTAAGTGATCGCCACCGCCCATAAACACCCAAAAACAAAAATAATCATGGGTGCGTTGCCAATCTTAAAGGTGGGAATGGAAGGGGAGGGAGAAAAGATTGGGAAAGGGACGGGGGAAATGGGCCAACGGAAATCTCGCTCACCGAACGAAACGCGACAGCAAGCTGTCACTTTACGTTGGTATTCTATGGCTAAAATCTATAGTTCTTACTTAAGTCTTGTACGAAAGTCGACTCAGCGTAGTCGTCTTTGGAGTGAACTAAGGAAAAGTCAACTTTTGCGTATTTATAGTTCGAACTCGAACTCAGGCTAGCCATAGTTTGACTTTGCATAGTCTGCTCAAACGTTATCGGTTTCACGCAGTTCCTTTGACAAAGGAAACGTAAGATTTTTATAAAATTACATAAACAGGTGCAGGAGACGCGCCTTTATATTTGTAGGTTGTAACGGAACGTATTACGTAATTAACAGCTGACAAAATGGCTGACGCTCTTTGAAATGTCAAGTGAAAAACAAACAAACCGCATTATACATGAATCGTCTTATAATCCTTTCAGCAACATGCTTGAAAAAGTTTGCTACGCCGACCCCACATTAAGGTGGGATAAGGGCAGGTAGAAGAAAGAATAAACATGAATCGTCATCATTTGATAGTCAAAACATGAATTTATTATTTATTACTATTGTTGGCAAAATCATCAATATTTTGAAGAAGGCCATAATTTTTAAAGAAAGAAGAAACAAGATGATGATGATGAAAACATGATGACATAAAAAAAGCATTATAAGCTCTAAAATGATGAAGTAAAGTGTAAACCACCAAGAGAATTACAAGGGCCCAAATATGCCAGGAGTTACAATCAGGTGAGTGAGTGAGGTGATTGACTTTGTGATACCTACACCTGAAGCCATAGCCTGGAGCTCTAGCTAATCCACTGCCATTATTTCATATTAATATATTAACAAAAGTTTTATTAATTTGTTATCAAAATTGGTAAAACGGGGATTTTGTATTTTGGAGACCGTTTACTAGCAAATTGTCTGTCTGTCTGTTTGTTTACTAGCAGCCCATGTAGAGTATAAATTGCACCTCAGTCAGCCAGCAAGCCCAAAGCAAAACTATGCCTTATTAACATTTCCTGCCAGCGGTAAACTGTTGAGGGATTACCATCTCGGTACCATCTGAGTGGTTAGCCTGTCACGCAAGCTTAGTCAGCCAGACCATGCCAATTGCCATTGTGGTGATCTTGCTGATTAATAATTAAAGATCTGAGGGAAACTCTGTCTGATATTTATTTCTTCTGTTTCAGAAAGAACATTTTGAAGTTATTAAATTTTCACCCAGACAACCAACTGCAGAACAAGTTATCAAACACAAGCAATATTACAGTAGTTTGTGCAGTAGGTATATTGCACAATAGTTGAGATTACCATTTATGTACTTTACTATGCTTTAAACAAAGGTTAATATCAGAGATTGTAATAAATAAATATTATTCATGATGATTATTTTATTTACCTACTGAAAATCAATTTCCTGACAACATGTAACCAATTCATTCTCAAAATATCTATACATTATTTAGGCCGACTACATAATAATTAATATAATATGTACTTTCACTGATTCACTGATTCACTGTCTGTTTAATATGACTGCTAGGTGGACAGACGACCTGACAAAGGTCACATGAAATCACTGGTTACAGACCGCTTCCAACCGGTCGATCTGGAAATCTTTGGGGGAGGCCTATGTTCAGTAGTGGATGTCCTGTGGCTGATGATGATGATAATATTATTGGAGCAATAGCATGATGGTCACTGTTGCATTGTGGGTCGCCGCGATGAAGTCCGCCGTCCGTCCATTCCCACTGGTTTTCGGGTCACCTTTCGCGCTTTGCAAATGGCTCAGCAGCACGATTTTTTTATTCTGAGCACGGTTTCGGGTTTAATGTTATTAATTATTATTCAGGACAATACTGGAAGTTGTCAAAACATTTGTCTATTTTTTTGGCATCTTCTGGGTTACAAGTTTATTCCAAACAAAATTATCTATTTTCGTTAAACTTTAATAATTAATAGATCGATTTATAGCATAATAAACGGTACTGCAATATAAGAAAATCTCGTACCTTTAATTATTAAACATTTTCTAACAATAGTTTTGGTATTTTAATTTAAAAAACGTTAGAGTGAATAAAACAATTTCTACATTTTATGTCAGTATTTCGATACTGGTATTACTGCATGCCGAACTGACAGACCGAAGTCAAGGTTTTGTGGACTTGAACTTAGCAAAGTTTTTCTTGTGAAAAATGACTTGGACTAAGTCTGAGTTCGATTTATAAATTCCAAATCCTCACTAAGTTCGTTTTTTTGACTCGGACTTAGTCGAAGTTCGTTCTATAGATCTCAGCCTATGAGACAGTTGTATCACACCGGTCGAGCCGACCCATTCGTGCTGTAGACGTTACTGTCTACAGCGTGGCTCTACCACTCAAAACTTCAACGTTTCCACTTCGCCGGGTCTTGAGCATCCTCCATGGTGAGGCCGTTGGCTCTCTCTAGCTACCCCTTCGAGGAGACAGGCTTGAGCTTATGTGTGTATCAATCTTGAGACTCCTAAGTTACCCAACCCCCACCCTAGTTCATAGGCTTCAATACAATATGGCGTACGACGACGATATACCCTAATAGACGCCGCATTACAGGCGACCGACATCTGACAACACATCTGACTATAACTCTAACATCTGATAACGCTAATAAAACTATTTTTACGGATTCTATCGCGATTTGGTTTTAATGTTTATTTCCGACGATTCGAAAGGCTTTGCAGTCTTCGTGGTCACGGGTTTTTTAATTTTGTATGATTTCAAAATGAAGGTAAATTTTGTAACATTAACATTCTTAGACAAATGACATCTCAGTCCAACCCGTGACCACGAAGACTGCAAAGCATTCGCAACGTCGGGAATAAAAATTAAAACCAAATCGTGATAGATGCCGCAAAAATAGTTTTATTTCAATGAATTACATTCGTGTAAACTTAAGAAATCAGTATCGACCTGATATAGCGGACCTCTCAGTACATTCATAACGGTACCGACCATATCTCCGAGCCGTAAAAAATTATGCGTTACAATGAATCCTTGCACAACACTGCAGTGTTTTGTTGTGTTTTTTTTATAGAAGAGTGGGTAAGCGAGCAAGTGGGTCACCTAATGTTAAGTGATCACCGCCGCCCATAAACATCCAAAATATCGGGGGAATCTCTGTATTTAATAATACAGTACCGCCTCCTCATACTACTTAGGCTATTTGGCAGACATGGTTTGAGAAGCAATGTCGAACATTAGCTGTCTGTTAGGGTACATCGTCGCTGGCGTACAATATCGACCGATATCTAGTTACTCTTCCACAATAGACAGTTTTCTATTGCGAAACCATATTAGGACGGGCAATTTCGTCGCCTGACTATTATTACACTAGCTTCGTTCGTGTCTTCGCCTGTGTGGAAGTCTCCCGTTTATCAACCGACTTTAAAAAAGCAGAAGGTCCTCAATTCGGCTGTATTTTTTTATGTTACGCGATATCTCCGCCAAATGTGGATCGATTTTTCAAGATCTTTATGTGTTCTGTGTGTGTGCACTTTGTGCCCGATATGGCGACAGGCTCGCCCCCTATCACGTCTGGGACGGAACTAAGCTCGGCGAAATGTGGGTGTTCTAGTTTCCTACCGCTGCCTACCCCTTTGAGGATACAGGTGTGAAGCTTAAGTGTGTATGTATTATGTTTTATTTAGCTCTATGGTCCGTTCTCAGTACATACATGTAGACAGTACATAGAGTAGACGGTATTAGGCGGCGTACACACCACGCCAGTAATACCGCCTTGGGCTAGTACGTAGGTACGTAGAGATGGAGCAGTGTCGATACTATCGAATATCGATATTGTGTAAAAAACGACGTTAAACATATGTAGCAAATAGAGACCATCCAATAACGGATTAGCAGCGATAGCTCAGGTGGGAATGGTACGGACTGCCGTGACGTTTGTCGGAGGTTCGAGACCAACCCCAAAAAGGAGCATACACCTCTGACATTTCTATGTTAAGTGCGTTTTCATTGTGAAATATCGTTTGCTATAACGGTGAAGGAAAACATCGTGAGGAAACCTGCATACCCGAGAATTTCTCCACAAGAAATTCGAAAGTATGTGAAGTCTACCAACCCGCATTAGGCCAGCGTGGTAGACTAAGACCTAACCCCTCTCATTAGTAGAGGAGGCCCGTGCTCAGCAGTGGGACAGAAATATTACAGGGCTGATATTATTATGTAATAACGGTTTAAAATTAATTGGTCGGCAATAATACTATCCTAACTCGGTATAACAAGAAGTAGAAAAATAAGTTAGAGTGTGAATCAATCATGCCTTAGGTTTTTGTTAAACAGAAAAACATTTTAACATAGAAAGTTAACACAACCAAAAAAAAATATCCTGTGTCAAAAGATGCACACTTTCGACCGACTTCAAAAAAGGAGAAGGTCATCAATTCATTGTATTTTTTATGTATGTTTCCCGATATCTCCGCCAAATGTAGACCGATTTACAAGATTATGTTTGTGTTTGATAGAGCTTATTCGAATTAGTTTTGAAGTAACCTATTTATTTAATTTTCTAGTTGATTAATAAAATACTTTCAGGGGGGTTACCACTACCTCTTATAGCAGTATTATTATAATCTTACTTGTACCGATTCCCATACAATACAATCGAAGAACGATTATATAATACTGCTATAGGAGGTGGTGGTAACCCTGCAGCTGGTGGCAGCTTACACATTACACAAGCTGTAAAATCGTTGACGTTTGATACACATAAGATAACATAAGCTCACGCCTGTATCCCCGAAGGGGTAGGCAGAGGCGTACTAGCGAACTAGAACACCCACATTTCGTCGAGCTTAGTTCCGTCCCAGATGTGATAGGGGGCGAGCCCAATTTCACTTTGCCCGACCCGGGGATCGAACCCGTGACCTCAGAACCGTAGTCGTACCGAAATACCACCACGCCACCGAGGCAGTCACATGAATAACACACACTACAAATATGAAACAAACATTCTGAATCATACGCCAGTCACGAGTTTACGCCTTATATGTTGATTAATAAGTTTACCAGTTACCACATTCTAGGATTAGTCATTCATACTGATATTATAAAGACCAAAGTAACTCTGCTTCCCTTGACGAACAGGGGGGCTACCATCACCTCTTATAGCAGTATTATTATAATTTTACTTGTATCGTTTCCCATACAAAACAAACGAATAACGATTATAATAATACTGCTGTAAGAGGTCATGGTAACGCTACAGAACAACGTAACATGTTGGTCTTACGACCAATCAGAGCAGAAATGATTCAGCTTAGTTTTTAAGATCGGATATCTGCCTGAAGCCAAGCCCAGAGGCCCGAGAAAATTATATTTGTAAAATTACTATCTGACTTAGGATTCAAATCCTGGACCTTCCGGTCTACAAAATATTATATACCTATTCGCTGCTAATTTCTATTATAACAATAAGGCGACTATCTTAATCACTAGCTTACCATCAAGACAAGATATAAATCATTACGAAATTATAATAATAATAATATTATAATCGAAACGTCGGGAGTAAAAATTAAAACCAAATCGTGATAAAATCCGTAAAAATAATTTTATTTCAATGAATAGCATTCGCGTAAACTTAAGAAATCAGTATATAAATCATTAATCAAAATAGTGCGTCGTGATCACCTCCTTGGTCTAGTGGCAGAATATATGGGCTTACCGGGATGTTTCGGAGTTGATTCCCAGGTCGGGCGGGTGTTTTTCTAACAAAATTTGACCAAGGGTGGAAGCCCTTAGACGAGGTGCTCACGTCACGCAGTAAAAATTAAGCCAAATTCTTTCTATAAGATTTTCTAATTTCATGTGCCTGGAACTGGATCCCTAAGAGAGAGTTGACGTCAAGCAGGTAGCCGGTCGGTTGAAAGCTAAGCCAAATCCTTTCTACAACATGCTTGAAAAGTGTGTTGCGATGACCTTACATTTGATGGGATAAGGGCAGGTAGAAAGAAAGAAAGAATGCGTAGTGGTCTCGCTTTGTGATGAACTCTGGACCTCTTCAATATCAAATATTTAACATCAAGTGCAATCAGCCAATTCGATACCGGAACACTCAATAGAAACAAGTATGGCTTTTATTAGACACTAGTCCACATATAAGAGTTTAAGATTAAATCGTTGAATTTCAAATTGAATAATTATGTTTGGGTTGAACATCACATCGACATTTCATATCTCTCTTTTTGACAGACTTAAAAAAGGAGGTTCTCAATTGGTCTATATATTTTTTGTGTATTTTTTTAAAGAGTAGTCCAGAATTGGCCCCGTCAAAATCGTTCCCGCCGTTTCAGAGATTAGCCAGAATAGACAGACAGACATTAAAAATGGAGTACCGTACCGTATACGTACCGAGAATACCGTATACTTTCATACGCATTTAGTAAAAAACTGTTAATTTGAAATTACAAACAAACACTCCAATTTTAAATATTTGTATAGATGTATAGATTCCATTCGACTAGACCTATCTCAGAAAAATATCGATAAATTATCGATAATCTCACCGAATGAATCCCATCCCTAACACACATTCGTTGACCGGCGGGCATCGGCGCAGTAAACCGGGAACACGGTCGAACCCACTCCCCGCGGGATCATACCAGTACAGTGTGTTTACCATTGTGCATCAATCATATGGTTTAACATTCTATGGACAGTAGAGATCACTTACTATCAGTAGGCCAACCATGTGTTTAACGTCCCTCGCTAGCGTCTTCGTAAAATATTTATATGCAAAACACATCAACGCCTCTAGCGGTTACGTGGGGAACTGACGTTTTAGACACACATTCGCATCTTCACACACACACGCAAACACTTTACAAATACTTTTACTTTTATGTCAAAGAGCCAATATTTATAATAGAGTGTGTAAAGAAAAAATTGGTAAATAGACTATTTATTTACTTAACATAACCTCACGCCTGTATCCCCGAAGGGGTAGGCAGAGGCGCACTAACGAACTAGAACACCCACATTTCGCCGAGCTTAGTTCCGTCCCAGATGTGATAGGGGGCGAGCCTATCGCCATATCGGGCACAAATTCCAGACTCCGGGCTGATATGGAAAAATCCAATATCACTTTGCTCGACCCGGGGATCGAACCCGAGACCTCAGAACCGTAGTCGTACGGAAATACCACCGCCACCGAGGCAGTCGATTTATTTATTTATTATTATTATTCATTCATAACACACTTCACATAGAAAAGTCAGAGGTGTATGCTCCATCAGGGCTTGAAATACCGTTAAAAAATTGGTAGCGTTATGGCTGTTAGAGGCAGGTATCGGTATTTAATATGTAACGTTAAAAATTTAACGTTATTACTCAAACCTTTTACCGATAAATATATATACCGGTAATACCTAAATTACCGATAATTTTATCGTTATAAGAATATTTCGTTACCATCGCTCTCGTCCATTTCGTGGTTGGTCTCGAACCTCCGACACTCGTCTCGTCAGTCCGTACCATTCCCAACTGAGCTATCGCTGCTTATTCTTTGTTAGATCTGCATTAAATATAAGGTTCATTTTTCATCAGTCTGTTATCCGTGCCTTTCTAACGATATGCTAACTTTAACACGGGAAATCATAATTAGCACTCAAATATTTGACCCTCCCGTCCACTCCCCACCTCCGTACACCCCCCAAGTGATGTTTTTCATTAAGAATTATCATATTATTTTCTTCTTACGAATATTTGATTTGACATTATTCATTTTTGAAGAGGGATTTTGTAATGTTCGTAAATTGGTTTTGTTTATGTAAATTGTTTAGTAACCGACGCGACGGAAAAAGAGGGTTTCTATTTTAGCTTATGAACATGCTGTGTGCATGTCGCCTTCTTGGTCTAGTGGCAGCATACAGCCTTCGTGGCGCAGTGGGCGAGTAGTCGGCTGTGAAGCGAAAGGCTGCGGGTTCGATTCCCGCATTGAGACAAATATTTGTGTGGCCCACAGATATTTGTTTCAAGTGTGAGTGTTGTGAGAGCGGGCGTCTCTCATAGTCTCTGACACCCACGATACAGGTTATACCTAGTGTGGAGTCAGGACTAGGTGTGTCTGTTGGGTGTATTTATTTTATTTTTATTTATACATGGGCTGTGGACCGGGAGGTCCTGAGTTTGATTCCCAGGTCGGCGAAACGAAAAAATTGAAAAAATTAGGCTTGTTAGCTTAAAAAGGGCTTTCTACCCAATAATACGACAAAAATACGATTCCTTAACGCATATGAGACGGAAGGTCCTAGAATGGAAGGCGGTCCTAATTCCACATACATACATAAGCTCACGCCTGTATCCCCGAAGGGGTAGTCAGAGGCGCACTATCGAACTAGAACACCCACATTTCGCCAAGCTTAGTTCCGTCCCAGATGTGATAGGGAGCGAGCCTATCGCCATATCGGGCACAAATTCCAGACTCCGGACTAATATGGATAAATCCAATATCATTTTGCCCGACCCGGAGATCGAACCCGAGACCTCAGAACCGTAGTCGTACCGAAATACCACCACGCCACCGAGTCAGTCCTAATTCCATTAAAATGGAAACACAACATTGATCAAAAATTCCCCACGGCGTCGTCGGGCGTCTTCAAAAAACAAAAATTGAATTATGATTGACGCGGTATGACGTTTTCGTTTTAACGCCGCGCGTGGTATGAATCTGAATCGAATGAATTTTATAATGGCTAATCATAGTTGTGATATTCTCATTAGAATATAATCCTTACTAAATTTTGACAGCCTCCGTGGCGCAGCGGGCGAGTAGCCGGCTGAGAAGCGAGAGGCCGCGGGTTCGATCCCCGCACCGAGACAAATGTTTGTATGGCCTACAGATATTTGTTTCGGGTCTGGATGTTGTGAGACCGAAAGTCTCTCGTAGTTCCTGATACCCACGACACAAGATTCGATCTTAGTGTGGGGTCAGGACTATGTATGTGACTGTTGGGTGTTATTTATTTATTATTATTTATAAATAATAAAAGCGAAAGTAACTCTGTCTATCTGTCTGTCTGTGGCGTTTGGTATGTGGGTACCTTTAACCCCAAGGACGGACATAGGGTACTTTATTTTTTTTAATTCAACCCCTAAAGGGATGAAATAGGAGATGAAAGTTTGTATGGGTATTTTGGAACCGCGTTATGGATTTTGATGCAATTTGGTATGAGGATACTTTTGACCGTAAGGACACAAATGGGGTACTTCATTTTTTTTATATAATAATAATAATAATAAAAAGATAGATAACTTAAAATAAATGAGAATAATAATAATATTAGCCCTGTAATATTACTGTCCCACTGCTGGGCACGGGCCTCCTCTACTAATGAGAGGGATTAGGCCTTAGTCTACCACGGTGGCCTAGTGCGGGTTGGTAGATTTCACATACCTTCGAATTTCTTGTGGAGAAATTCTCAGGTTTGCAGGTTTCCTCAGGATGTTTTCCTTCACCGTTATAGCCGTTATATAGTGTAAGGTGGTAGAGCCACGCTGTAGACAGTAACGTCTATAGCACGGATGGGCCGGCTCGACCGGTTAGATACCACTGTCTCACAGAAAACCGACGTAAAGTGGCAGCTTGCTGTCGCGTTTCGTTCGGTGAGTGAGATTTCCGGTGGCCCGTTTCCCCACTCCCTTTCCCAATCCCCTTCCATTCCCTCCTTTTAGGTTGGCAACGCACCCATGATTTTTTTGTGTCTTGGGTGTCTATGGGCGGTGGAGATCACTTAACATCAGGTGAACCATCTGCTCGTTTGCCAATATCTGCTATAAAAAAAAAAAAAAAAAAAAAATAGCAAGCGATATTTCACAATGAAAATACACTTAACATAGAAAAGTCAGAGGTGTATGCTCCATTTTGAGGTGGTCGCTCAGTGAGGATTTGGAATTTTTAAATCTGACTTAGATTAAGTCTGAGCCATTTTTTTAGAAAAACAGACTGACAGATTAAGTTAAAATTCGATTGAAAAAAATCCAAATCCTCAGTGAGTTCCTTTCTTTGACTCAGACTTAGTCAAAGTTTTTTTTTTCAAATCAAATCAAATCAAATCAAAATAATTTATTTGTAAGCATAGGTATTTTCACAGATGTTTACTACATAGTATTGTACAAGTTCTCCATGCCTTGCCGCTAAACGGCATACAAATATTGATTGTGTAATTGCATTAATCAATACAATCACACTAGTGTAGCTTATATCACTTCACACACAATTAAAATTAAAGGTAAGTTTATAATTATTGGTAAGTGATTAACAACAAATAAACTCTTATACAACAAATTAACATAAATGAAAAAGAGATCAATCATAGAGTTTCATCATTTAAATATTCTATCAAAGAATAATAACACTTATTTACTAGTAAATTATATAATTTATTTTTAAAAGGAATTAAATTGAGTGTTTTTATTGAATTTGGTATTTTATTGTATATTTTAGGAGCCAAGCAAACTAAACTTTCATGTTTCAATTTCGTATTAGATGGTACTATTCTAAATCGCTGATTATTTCGTAATGTTCGGTGTGATGCTTGTGAAACATTTTGGAATAAATGTGAGTTCATTTTAACAAATACTGCTACTTCAAATATATATAAAGATGGTAATGTTAATAATCTCAATGACATAAAGTGGGGTTTACAGCTTTCTGTGGATTTTATTTTAACAATCGCCCTGATGCATCTTTTTTGTGCTTTAAATATTTTATCCTTTACTACTGAGTTTCCCCAAAATACTAAGCCATAACGCAATGTTGATGCAACAAACCCATGATATGCTGTAATGACAGCTTTTATATCGACTACCTCATATTATATAAGTTCGCTCTATAGTTCTCAGCCTAAGTTAGATAAGGACAGATAGAAAGAAAATAAACGTTAACATGATAAAACAAATACTGTAATTCAATACTACATTATTCAACAGTCTTGTATAATTTGTAGCTAGTCCGCAGACAGCAAATGTTAAAGCTCCAAGCAATTTAACTACTCATTGAAAATTCCCTTAGCTAAACATTTGGTAGAGTTACTAACGTATTAGACATGGATTATGTTAGAGCGATAGCTTAGTTGTGAGTGGTACGGACTGCCGAGACGACTGTCGGAGGTTCGAGGCTTACCCCAAAAAGAGCATGCATCTCTAGACTTTTCTATGTTAAATGTGTAATTATCATCCCTGTAATATTACTGTCCCACTGCTGGTCACGGGCCTCCTCTACTAATGAGAGGGGTTAGGCTTTAGTCTACCACGCTGGCCTAATGCGGGTTGCTAGACTTCACATACCTTCGAAATTTCTGTCAAGAAATTCTCGGGTATGAAAGTTTCTTCACGATGTTTTCCTTCACCGTTCTAACAAGTGATATTTCACAAAGAAAATACACTTAACATAGAAAATTCAGAGGTGTATGGCGTATGCTCCATTTTGGGGTTGGTCTCGAATCTCCGACAGACTCGACTCTCGTGCCCAGCAGTGGGACAGTAATATTACAAAGCTAATATTATCAATTATCATTATGGTTAAACATCTCACTGGTTTGTGTCTCGCTTAGACGGATAGCTGTGTTAGGTTCAATTACCTGTGTAACAATATGTGTTTGAGTTTTTAGATTTAATGCCCGACCTGGGAATCGAACCCAGGACCCCGCGGTTCTCAGACTACGTACGCTGCCACTAGACTAATGGGATAGTATATTATAATACTAATTTACCGAATGCCATGTCTGGAAACCATTCAACTCTTCCACCATTTCAGCAATCAATAATTATAAACGGTGATGTTATAGTTTGATGTGGTGAAGTTTCTCACGATTAGGGTTGTCCGGTGTCCGGTTTTAGAATGTCCGGCTTTTTACGGTCGTGTCCGGTTAAATATATCATATGTTCATTCCGTCTAGCTTTTGTATACCGAGCCATGTATCTAGGAACGCATAGTGTTAAACCTGGTATTGATTATTTAAATAAGTATTAATGTTTCTTTGCCCTTATCCCACCTTAAAAGTTTTAAGCATGTTGAACAAAGGATTTAGCTTTGTTTTTACGACGGGCTGACGTCACTAATATGAAATAAGGATTAACAAAAGCTGTACACGAAAACGGTTCTGGTCTCTTGAAGTTTTTGATACTCAGGATACAAGACTCGTATCTTAGGCTGAGATCTATAGAGCGAACATCGACTAAGTCTGAGTCAAAGAAACTAACTTCAGTGAGGATTTGGAATTTTTAAATCGAACTTTGACTTAGTCCGAGTAATTTTTTACAAGAAAATCTTTGCTTAGTATATCTGTCAGGCTGTTTTCTTGTAAAAATTGTCTCGGACTAGATCGAAGTTCTATTTAAAAATTCCAAATCCTCCCTGAGTGCGTTTCTTTGCTTCTGACTTAGCCGAAGTTCGCTCTATAGATCTCAACCTTAATTTGGGTTCAGGACTATGTGTGCGACTGTTGGGTGCTGTTTATTTATTTCTTAAGCAAAAACCACATATATGATTAGTTACAATTGCTATTTATTTATGTCCGGTTTTTAAAACAAAATTCTCGGTTCCATGAAATGTCAAATCCGGCTCCTTTAAATTTAACTTCTGGTAAATGGCAACCTTACGCAATGCCAATGGTTTTCCAATGGTCGATGACATAATTCACCTTATGGGAGCCATGAACCCGTCTACATGACAATCAAAGACATTAAATAGTACATAGATGGGACAACAGCACGAAACGTGTGATCCATAAGTTGTGACCTCGTGGTCATAAGTCCCTCAGTCGTATTTGAAACATACGCGCGCACGGTCGTGCCAGCGTAATAATGTTTAGACAATAAAATTGTCTTAAGTGATTCTTGAACATTCACAGAACATTCTAGGCTGTCTTTCTTTCTACCTGCCCTTATCCCACCTTAATGTGGGGTCGGCGTAAAACACTTTTTCAAGCATGTTGCAGAAAGGCTAAGTTTTTACGAATACAAAAATAATTTTGAAAATCGGTCCACATTTGGCGGAGATATCGCGTAACATACATAAAAAAAATACAGATGATAAATTTGGTCACGATCGGATTTGAAGTCGGTCCGTTAAGTTTTTAAACTTATGATTATTTATCCCAGAGTCTATCTTCTGTTGTCTACGGGAATAATGTACGTCCCCGTGGAATATTTTTTTTAATAAACGCAAACAAAGTCGCAGGCAACATTTTATACAAGCAACTTCGCATTTTCATTCGTCGGTAACAAAGAATCAAACCGGCTACCCCACAGTAATGTAACATGTCCGGCGTCCGCAGTCTACA
This sequence comes from Clanis bilineata, assembly GCA_036417725.1. Classification (NCBI taxonomy): domain Eukaryota; kingdom Metazoa; phylum Arthropoda; class Insecta; order Lepidoptera; family Sphingidae; genus Clanis; species Clanis bilineata. The sequence goes on from CM071165.1 coordinate 4,664,963, forward strand.
GGATTAGTTCGCTGACCAAACTGAAACTAATGAAACAATGTTGTCCCCTACAATCAAGCGTGGACGTTATATGAGTAAGGCTGGTTTATATGGGACGAGGGATTTGTGCGATTTTTTTGTCGCAAGCATATAAAAACTGCGGCCTGAGCAGGAAAATTTCTGACAACCGTAAATGTATTCGAACTCGATGCGCGTCTATGAAATTTGTATGAAATATTAACTAAACGTCATCAGTGAGAAGCAAACTCGAATACATTTACATTTACTATTAGTTTTTCGTGCTCGGGCTACAGATATACCGATATCATCCGTCGATCGGCCATTACAAATTAGTTTAATTTTTATATTAAAATTAAAATGTTACGGATTTAAATAAAATAAATAAGAATTTATAAAACTGTGATTGTCGTAAACCATGTTGTGCAAAATACATTGCTGACATAGAGGATAATAATAACATAAATAAAAAATATAAAGTTAAAAGCATTTCCATCTCATATTCAATCCCCATCAGCTATGAGTCCTACGAGCTATGTACTGCCATTTCAACTTTGTAATCCACTGGGCGGTCAGTGTTATATCTGGATGTAGGTAGTTTTCAACAGGGGGGTTACCACCATCTCTTATCAGTATTATTATAATCTTCATCATCATCATCATAAGCCATAGGACGTCCACTGCTGAACATAGGCATCCCCAAAAGATTTCCAGATTAGATTTACTTTCCTCTTACCTTGTTTTTTTTTTGTACGGGAATCGGTACAAGTAAGATTATTATAATTCGAAATTTTGCTTTTTACTCTAGTCGTCTATAAAGCCTGCTTGGCTGTGATAGTTTTCGGAACGCAAAAAATAATTCAACATGCGACAAAAAATCGCAAGAATCCCCCCGCCATACAAACACGCCCTACCAGATCCCCTGTAACTGATGGCCACACGAATTGGTTTCGGTGGTAATTTGTGGCACATTACACGCACACGAGCGCCATACCTGTGTGCGTGGGTCACGGACGATTTGTCCTCTTGAGCTATTGATTACTTCCCCATGTTTATTTTTCCACCATTAAAACTACCATTGCATGATCAATCTTCATTTGCCTTATTGGGAATGGAGGTACAGGAAATAGTATTCCAATATACATTACAGATCAAGGTTTTTTTTTATATAAGGCAACGTAACTACATTTTTCAAGCCTGTTGCAGAAAGGATACGGCTAAGTTTTTACTAACGGCTTCCTACCTAGCGTCGATCATCTCTGGAGGTTCAACTCTGTGGCGAATGAAATTAGATAAATCGCTTTACCCGACCTGGGAATCGAACCCAAGTCCACCAGGTTCACAGACCTTATACGCTGCCAATCAGATGGGCCGTCTGTCGGTCTCAAAAAAGTTTCTTTGATAAAATATTAAACATTGTTGGCGTATTCTATGGTGCTGAGACTTAGACCATTTAGCCTCAGGACTAGTCATGCGTGTATTAAATTAACAAATAGTCATCCAGTAACAGGTAGTCCTGACCCACTAGGTACCTGTATCGTGGGGATCAACTACGCCAGACTTTTGGTTTCACAACACCCGAAACAAATCTGTGGGTTACAGAAACATTTGTCTCGGTGCGGGAATCGAATCCACGGGTTCTCGCTTCACAGCCGACTACCCGCCCGCTGCGCCACGCGCCATCATCTTGTGGAGAAATTCTCGGGTATACAGGTTTCCTCACGATGGTTTCCTTCACTGTAATAGCAAGCGATGGGATTTTGACGGGAAGTCTGACAGGGTGGGCGTCGCTTGTTAAAATTATTTCATATTATTCTCTAGAGCTGTGTCTGTTGGTTTTAAGTGTTGTGGTTTAATGCATCAAACTTCAGTGAAGATGGACAGTATAATGTGGAAAATTTTTAACCGGTGATCTTCGATGAGATTTGCTTGGTGCGATGGTTGGCTTTGTTCGGTCGATTCGCCGAGTGAAGGTCATCTGAGGGACACTGGACTGCAAGGAATTACCGCCATAATCCCAGCAAGGCCTTGAGGTCATCCACATCTGGGTCTCATGGTCATTGTGAAAACATAATTGCTCTATTTACCTTGCCATTGGCTAAATCACAGCATATGCGTGGAAGCCATTATTTTTAAAAGAAGAAGAAGAATGCAAGCGATAATACACAATGAAATACTACATAGAAAAGTCAGACGTGTATGCTTATTTTGGGGTTGGTCTCGAACTCCGATACTCGTCTCGGCAATCCATACCATTTCCTATTCAGTTATCGCTGCTTTTATTTTATTTTATTTTTGACTGCCTCGGTGGCGTGATGGTACGACTGATATTTCGGTACGACTACGGTTCTGAGGTCTCGGGTTCGATCCCCTGGTCGGGCAAAGTGATACTGGAATTTTTCCATATCAGCCCGGAGTCTGAAATTTGTGCCTGATATGGCGATAGGCTCGCCCCCTATCACATCTGGGACGGAACTAAGCTCGGCGAAATGTGGGTGTTCTAGTTTGCTAGTGCGCCTCAGCCTACCCATTCGGGGATACAGGCGTGAGCTTATGTATGTATTATTTGTTTATTCTTGGTTTAGTGGCAGCATATATGTGGACCAAGAGGTCCTGGGTTCGACTCCCGAGTCGGGCGAAGCAAATTTTCTCATTTAATTTGCCCGGGACTGGATCCCTCAGAGGGGGTTGAGGTCTAGCAGACAGTGGGTTGTAAAAACTAAGCCAAATCTATTATATTCTCTAGACCCCACATTAAGGTGGGAAATAGGGCAGGTAGAAAGAAACAAAGAAAGTCTTTAGCCTTCTAACGATGATGATGCAACATAAGTTCCTAGGTTAAATGATCTAAGAATTTCAGAACTGAATACTTAAAAACACAGCTCTCTTTAAAAAATGAAGAAACAAAAACACTTTTAGTGTTCGTAGCTGTGATGTTAGCTGCGCCCTTGAGGTGGCTGCTCCAGATCTCTTTATGAAGTCTAGACCGCCCGCGGCACTAACTTGTAAGCCTTGAGAATAAACGGCGAAAAACATGGCCGCTTTAACAACAATGACATGTTTGTAGAGAATACATTTTATAATCACAAGTAAATAATAAATAAATACACCCAACAGTCACACACATAGTCCTGAACCCACATTAAGATCGAGTATTGTATCGTGGGTATCAGGAACTACGAGAGACTTTCGGTCTCACAACACCCAGACTTGAAACAAATATCTGTGGGCCACACAAACATTTGGCCAAACAAACATAATAGGTAGGTACTTATTATACACTAACCAAAAGACCAGCTGCAAAAACTCAAGACACCGTGAGCTCGTACTACGTAAATCGGAACGCAAATAATTAAACTTTTTAATTTTGTATAATTTAAAAATGAAGGTAGATATTGTAACACTAACCTTTTTTGGACAAATGACACCTCAGTCTGACCCGTGACAACGAAGACTGCAAAGCCTTCGAAACGTCGGGAATAAAATTTAAAACCTAATCGTGATAGAATCCGTAAAAATAGATTTATTTCATAGGTACTTATTAATTTGCTCGTGCAACAGATATGCAACAAAGCGTTACATTAGTTGATCTATGTATGTTAAGAATTTAATTTAACATACATGTAACCTGACTGCGCTCGCATACCTTTCCGGAACGGTACACGTGAACAAAACTAATAAAAATGTTTCCAAATGAAAATAATTGAGAGTTTTGTTACTGTATTGGTGTTAATCTTTATTAAATAGAGGTATTGCCCGTGAATATCGCACGGGAACTGTACATTTTTTCATATAAAGTACGTTATGCCACTGAGGAATAATGTATCTGGGCATTTCCGCGAAAAACAAAGTCATTACCGTCGTAATGGTAATGACTCATATTACCACGGTAATGACAAACTCTTAATAGTATTATGATTGATCATTAATTGCAGACATCACCTGTACTATCTGCATAGCATGGCATGAATGTACAAGACACGAGACAAGTATAAATATTAATAATCCATGAGAATCATACAGTATATACATAGATAACAATTCATTGAAATAAAACTATTTTTACGGATTCTATCACGATTTGGTTTTAATTTTTAATTTTTATGCCCGACGTTTCGAAAGCTTTGCAGCCTTCGTGGTCACGGGTCAGACGGACGGGTGACCACGAAGGCTAAAAAAATAGTTTTATTTCAATGAATAACATTCACGTAAACTTAAGAAATCATTAGATAACAATTATTAATTATAATACAATTAAGGGTTTGTCATTACCGTGGCCATATGAGTCATTACCATTGCCTATACTTAACGACGGTAATGACGTTTTTTTTTGCGGAAATGCCCATCTGTACCTCTATAAGAGATTAAAGAAAGAATGGACATGATACTCACTGATTCCGGGCAACGGGAACCCGGGAATCATCCTATGCGTACCCTACGGTACCCATATCTTATTTCCCACAGATAAGATAAGATTACAGTATTTATAATGATATAGAACTATTAAACGCCCTCTATTCATGAATAATTCTTGTGTTAAACTTTTTAAATGTATTCAAATGAGATAAAGTGAGTGTACAGAGTTATTTATTTGGATAAATTCGAATAAGACAATATTTAAAACTGTTAGGTACTGCAGGTTTACCACCACCTCTTATAGCAGTATTATTATAATCGTTCTTCGTTTGTTTTGTATGGGAATCGGTACAAGTAAAATTATAATAATACTGCTATAAGAGGTGGTGGTAACTCCCCTGAACGTTGCAAGGTGATGTTAATAAATCGGTAATAATTAATAATAAATACACCCAACACTCACACACATAGTCCTGACCCCACACTAGGTGTAAACTGTATCGTGGGTGTCAGAAACTACGAGACTTTCGGTCTCACAACACCCAGATCTGAAACAAATATCTGTGGGCCACACAAACCTTTGTCTTTGTACAGTAATCGAACCCGCGACCTCACGTTTCACAGCCGGCTACTCGCCCGTTACGCTACGGAGGTAATGCAAATTACAGAGAAAAAACATTCCAGTTCAGGAACCATTTTTTAACGTCTGCAGCACGAATGGGCCGGCTCAACCAGCTTGATACCACTGTCTCACAGAAAACCGATGTAAAGTGGCATCGATTGTTCAAATCCGCCCTCCCTTTTCTTAACACTATTTCACTCCTTTAAAACAAAGCTAACACCCAACACACAACAGTCACACACATTGTCCTGACCCCACACTAAGATAGAGTCTGGTGTCATGGGAATCAGGAACTACAAGATACTTTTGATCTCACAACACCCAGACCCGAAACAAATATCTATGGGCCGTACAAATATGTCTCGTTGCGGGAATCGAACCTGCGGCCTCTCGCTTCACAGCCGGCTGTTCGCCCGCTGCGCCACGGAGGCTTTCAAAAGATGACTTTTTTTATCCGGGCACGGCAGAGTGATGCTGATGGTAAGCGTAGTGCAGTACAAAAAAACTAGCGACCATTGGATTTGTCAGTGGTCGTCAGAATCATGCCGGCCTATTTATGCTTCTTCACACTCCGAATCCGAAGAGGGAAGAAGCAAATCGAGGGGCTTGCGACAAGACAGGCGGATGACCGATGCAGATACAAGGATACCCCCATACCCGTCTCAACCAACCATCAAGTCATGCCGCAAGCCCCTCGAGAGAACCGGAAGTACACTGGTTGATCCTGGAACTCGAACCACACACTGAGTGTGGGTCACTATGGCAGGTTTTAGCACCATGTGTACGGTGGTCGCCATCCAGTCGGACTCGGAGTAGGAATTACTCGTCTCGTCATCAGGTGCAATAAAAACATCATGTTACCTCCCGAAATACATCATTAGACATCACCAAATATTGACAAACGGCAAACATTTGATCAAATATCGCCACCAATGTAATATCGGTATGGATCTGTTTGTTTTGTTGTCTGTACACATTGTCATAATTGTTGGCATAATGCTAATATAGATTCACGCTTGCATCCCCGAGGGGGTAGGTAGAAAAACAAACACCGAATGCTAAACCCGTTGGAGGCGGCAAATATATATGTTCCATAAGCGTATGGGCCACCGGAGGCCGAGCCGCCCGTGACTATTTAAAGCTTAACAAAAACTGAAATCCGACTTCAAAAATGAACACATAAAAGACAGCCTCCGTGGCGTAGCGGGCGATTGGCGGCTGTGAAGCGAGAGACCGCGGGTTCGATCCCTACACAGAGACAAAGGTTTGTATGGCCTACAGATATTTGTTTCGGGTCTGGGTGTTGTGAGACTCAAAGTCTCGTGGTTCCTGATACCCAAGACACAAGACTCGATCTTAGTGTGGGGTCAGGACTATAGTGTCATTCTATATTCTTCTTTCTTTCTACCTATCCTTATCCCACTTTAAAGTGGGGTCGGCGCAACACACTTTTTCAAGCATGTTGTAGAGAGGATTTGGCTTAGATTTCATGACCGGCCGCCTGCTTGACGTCAACCCCCTGTGAGGGATCCAGACCCAGGCAAATTAAATTAGAAAATTTGCTTTGCCCGACCAGGGAATCGAACCCAGGACCTCCCGGTCCACAGCCCATACATGCTGCCACTAGACCAAGGAGGCGACAGTGTCATCCATTATTATTAAAAATAATCACAAGTTTAAAAACTTAACTGACCGATTTCTTAGGTTTACGTGAATGTTATTCATTGAAATTAAACTATTTTTACGGATTATATCACGATTTGGTTTTAATTTTTAATTTTTATGCCCGACGCCGACAAAATACGCCTATTGGAGAATTTGAAAACTAAGCGCGCAAGATCTTTAACATCGCTACATTTCTTGAAGAGATGCCGTGATCACAATCTCATCCCTACGTGTGTGAAAATATCATCTAAGAAAAACATACGAGGGAGCGCCAAAATTCTAAACCAGACAAGTAAAAAACTGTTACAAGCTACCATACACGAAACTCGATCCGACCTCCATCATTTAAATAATTGTGTTGAGATTACATCCAATTAATTAAAGACAGAATTATCAGCATTTGATTTTAAAACTTGCATAGAGACTCTAAATAAACGCGAAACATCTAAATATAATGAATGCAAAAATAAACATTTAATAAAATATGAAAAATTAACATCTAAATCGAATGCTAAAAACTTTAAATACACCGAGAGCAGAAACGAAACGCAACCGACCATAAATGACGTCCACTCTCGCGCAGATCATAAACAACGCGCTGTTATTAATCTGTCAAAACAAACATTGGATGAAAACACAATTCAGGTTTTATCAAAAGGATTGAATTTTGCGATAACACCACGAAGGATGCCGTATGAAGATATTATTTGTAACGTTGAGAATAGTCTCTTCAAAAATAATTTAAATAAGGAAGATTCAGAGGCAATTCGTCAAGATATTTCGTCAATATTACGTCGATGCAAAATGCCGAAATTAAATCTTTCTAAAACACAATACATCGCTCTTAACAACTTGCGATCAAGGAAGGACTTAACTATTCTCCGTGCAGATAAAGGGAATGCGACAGTCGTAATGGATACGTCCGAGTACAACAACAAAATTGAACAACTTTTGTCGGATGAAAGTACTTATAAAATAGTCAAAACAGACCCGACTAGCAAAATTTTAAAGGCAACTAGCTCCTTAATAAGCAATTACTCCGACATATTAACTCAAGACGTAAACTTACTCATCCCATCATGTGCAAAACCTCCTAAATTGTATGGGTAAAATACACAAACCAAATGCTCCGCTACGTCCCATTGTAAGTCAGATCGACACACCAACCTACAGATTGGCTCAGCACGTAGCAAAAGTGCTTTCACCACTTAGAGGAAACACTAGAGCAACCGTGAAGGATTCATACCAATTTGTCAGTGACATTAAAGACCTAAAATTAGCTGACAATGAAACCATGGTCAGTTTTGATGTCCAGTCGCTATTTACGAGCTTACCAGTACAAGACTGCATTGAAATTGTCTCTAAGAGGTTAACAGAGAACAACATACCGTTGGCATATGCAGAATTACTAAAAAACTGCCTTACATCTGGCTACATGTTGTGGAATAATCAATTCTACGTACAAACGGAAGGCGTGGCTATGGGCTCACCTGTATCTCCAGTGGTCGCCGATATTTTCATGGAGGACTTTGAGGAGAAAGCTCTTAGCTCAGCCCCTGTCTCACCAAGGTTTTACAAGCGGTACGTAGATGATACTTTCACAATTTTACCATCTGACCAAGTAACTGCATTTTTAAATCACCTTAACTCCATCAACAACAAAATTCAATTCACTATGGAGTTAGAACAAAACAAATCTCTTGCCTTCTTAGATGTTTTAGTTATCCGTAATCCCGATCAGTCATTAAGTCACACTGTGTATAGAAAAAAGACCCATACAGATAAATACCTGAATGGCGAATCTCACCACCACCCGAAACAGTTAGCTACCGTGAGTAAATCTTTGTTTCAGAGAGCACAAGGAATCTGTGATGAGGAACACCTAGCCGCTGAGCTGCATCATGTCAAGCAAGTACTGCGAGACAACAAGCTCCAAATCCCACGGCGCCGTCACAGAAACCGAGTGAAACCAGCCACAGTTGAACGCGTCCCGGTTGTATTACCATATGTTAGAGGAGTCACCGACAAAATTGGCTATGTACTAAAGCGTGCTTCCATCAAAACTTATTTCAAGCCGCCCAAGAAGATTAGTCAATTTTTACCATCAGTAAAGTGCCATATACCTCTACAAGAACCAGGCGTGTATAAAATAGATTGCGACTGTGGTCTCTCTTATATAGGTCAAACCAAACGAAACATAGGGACCCGCGTAAAAGAACATATAGCTGACGTGAAACACCGACGCTCCACGAAGTCTGCAGTTGCTGAACATTCAGAGGAAGGCTCAAAACATTACCTCAGATTCGATAAACCACAAATCCTTGCCAAAGAACACCGATTCCTACCTAGGATGATACGCGAGGCTATTGAAATTAAAAAACATCCTAATTTCAATAGAGAAGATGGTTGGAAGCTTGCACAAACCTGGGACCCAATCATACATTTAATTAAATCAGAATCCAAAAGACCAACTGCCAGACCTCAAGACACCGTGAGCTCATACTGCGTAAATCGGATCGCAAATAACTAACTTTTTAAATTTAAAATTGTATAATTTTAAAATGAAGGTAGATATTGTAATATTAACATTTTGGACAAATGACACCTTAGTCTGACCCGTGACCACGAAGGCTGCAAAGCTTTCGAAACGTCGGGCATAAAAATTAAAAATTAAAACCAAATCGTGATATAATCCGTAAAAATAGTTTAATTTCAATTAACTGACCGACTTCCAATTTACCTATTGTGACCAAATTTATATGGGACCACCCTTGAAATAAGCTCTATCGAACACAAAAAGAATTGAAATAAAACTATTCTTACGGATTCTATCACGATCAGTCTGACCCGTGACAACGAAGACTGCAAAGCCTTCGAAACGTCGGGAATAATAATTAAAACATAATCGTGATATAATCCGTAAAAATAGTTTAATTTCAATTAACTGACCGACTTCCAATTTACCTATTGTGACCAAATTTATATGGGACCACCCTTGAAATAAGCTCTATCGAACACAAAAAGAATTGAAATAAAACTATTCTTACGGATTCTATCACGATCAGTCTGACCCGTGACAACGAAGACTGCAAAGCCTTCGAAACGTCGGGAATAATAATTAAAACCTAATCGTGATAGAATCCGTAAGAATAGTTTTATTTCAATGTATAATATTCACGTAAACTTAAGAAATCAGTACAAAAAGAATTTTGAAAAACGGTCCACGTTTGGCGGAGATATCGAGTAACATACATAAAAAAAACATAAGCTAGCGCCTGTATCCCCGAAGTGGTAGGCAGAGGCGTACTAGCGAACTAGAACACCCAAATTTCGCCAAGCTTAGTTCCGTCCCAGATGTGATAGGGGGCGAAAAAAAATACAGACGAATTGAGGACCTCCTCCTTTTGTGGAAGTTCGTCGATAAATAATATGAACATCTGCAGGACTGTACCATTTATCATAGATTAGGTTATCGTATTTAATTTCCTTGAATCAAAACAGCCGTCAAGGTTAAACTGACAACAAACATGATATCATGTGACATGTTAAACAGATTATGTATGCGTAAACTGTTTGTTATACTGGTTTATGCATTCCACGAAGATACGCTCCTAAATTAGCCAATTTGAACCAAGTCATCAATGACTAAAGGAAAAATAAAAGAACTCGGCACAACTACCAAAAATACGTTTTTACTATGAAGCCCGTTCCGCCATTTTAGTTTCGCGATCTATTTACATGTAAATTGTCACCGTGTCATAAAACTTAACGTATAAATACTTATTGTTAGATTATAAATACGGTGTTTTATTTACATTAATACTAATTTCGGAATATGAAGCTGCTGCCGAACTGAATAGTAATGAAATCTTTCTTTCGCAAAGTCGCCATTTTATTTTAGTTCCATACATTTGGAATGCTTCATTTTTTCGAAGTTATGCCCTGTCCTCTATCTTCTTTTGTCTAAGACAGTCACACATAAGTCCTGAGGAGTCCTGACGGTAGCGTGCAGTTCGTACAGGGGGGTTACCACCACGTCTTATATTATAGACAGAAAAGAAAGAAAAAAAAATAAAGATGTTATTTGTAACATAACATAACATAATCCCCGAAGGGGTAGGCAGAGGCGTACTAGCGAACTAGAACACCCACATTTCACCGAGCTTAGTTCCGTCCCAGATGTGATAGGGGGCGCGCCTATCGCCATATCGGGCACAGATTTTATTTGTCAAACCAAAAAAGGACATATAGCAGTACCTATTATATCTTAGGGCTTAAATTAGAAAATTCGCATTTCCCGACCTGGGAATCGAACCCAGGACCTCTGTCTTCAGCCCATATACTGCCAAAGACCTATGCGACAAAACGTATCGATCTTCTTATCTTAAAACTGTACGTAAGGTGGGTGACATTGTCTATAAAATCTGAATAAATAAATAAATTTATTTTAATTGAACATCTCGGCTTTTTATCAATGCATTACAATAACACGGTAACACCATTAGATAGTGATAAGAAATGTTTTTTTGGAAAAAAGATAATTAACCCTCACCTTAAGAGTATACAATTTTGAAAGCGTTTATACCAAAAGTTTAATTTTAAAACTGATTTTTAAATTACTAAGCCTAATCTAAGTAAGCCTAATCTGGTAAAAACTAAGCCAAATCCTACCTGCAACATGCTTGAATGTGTGTTGCGCTGATCTCATATTAGTGAGGGATAAGGGCAGATAGAAAGAAAGGTAGGTATTGTGTTATATGGACCCTTCGCCACTATCTTTAAATGTAACACCCCGCCGGCCAGGTCGTCGGCCACGCCAACATTCAAGCCATCAATCCCCAGCACCGCCCGTTCTGGATAATTTGCCGAGACGTACCGCCCAGCTGTTTATTTATGCGGTATTCATTGCTCAGAGAAGCTATGGCTCTCAAACATTCACTCATTAGGGACGATTTTCTTTTTATTCGGACACGTCAAAAAAAAACTAGCGACCATTGACAAACAATGGGTTTATCAGTGGTCGCCAGAATCATGCCGGCCTATTTATGCTTCTTCACACTCCGAATCCGAATTTACACCGACCGGCGAATATCCTGGCGAGTCGATCGCTGTCAATGCTGTGTACGAAATCTGTATCCCTTTTTTCGCGGTGAAAAACTCATCCTAAGCCCCTGCCGCTGAAGGGGGCCCTCGACGTCAACAACAGCATGAGGCCGTCCCTGTGCTGCCGTCTATCCAGGGGTCGCAGGTACAAGAGTACCAAAAGGGGCGCAACTATGAACTATGAAAGTATGATCTACGGAACAACACATGGAGCCACCGAATCTTAAATCACGGTGGCAAAGATTGCAGCAGGCGTTGCATATATACAACCTCCGAAGATGAACCATCGGAGGGGCCGTGGCGATCAGGCACTTCACCCGCCTGACGAGGAGATCTCCCCTCTGGTGGAGGAACACCGACACCCGTTCCTCTACAGCCCCTATAAGTTGCCTCTTGTGACGTGCAAGGGATACCGTAGTAGAATGGAATTCCCTAAACGCCCCTAAATAACAGTGCGGAAAATTACCCCTAGGGCCTAGTACGTGTTTTCTCGTTTATCGAAAACAACAATAGTTTTCATTTTCTCCTTATATTTAACCATATAACTGTAAAAAAACTTCATACTATGGCTATAGGAGACGCCGAAAATTAGAGGGCCTTTGTCAAAAAATAATAAAATAAATAACAACCCACGTAAAGCGGCAGTTGCTGTAGCGTTTCGTTCGGTGAGTGAGATTACCGACGGCCCCTTCCCCCCTCTTTCCCATTCCCTTTTCCCTCCCCTTCCATTCCCTCCTTTTAGGTTGGCAACACACCCATGATTAATTTTGTGTCTTGGATGTCTATGGACAGTCACTTACCATCAGCTGACCCATCTGTTTGTTTGCCAGTCTCTGCTATAAAAAAACACTCAAACACATAGTCCTGACCCCATACTTAGGTACCGAATCTTGTGTCATGGGTTGATACCCTAACTACCAGATTCACCAGACAAACATTGGTCTCGGTGAGAGAATCATACCCGCAACATTTCGCTTCACGGCCCCCTTCTCGTCCACTGCGCCACTGAGGCTTTCAACACATAACATAACATAACACTTTCAAAACATAACATAACATAAAATAACATAAGCTCACGCCTGTATCCCCGAAGGGGTAGGCAGAGGTGCACTAGCGAACTAGAACACCCACATATCGCCGAGCTTAGTTTCGTCCCAGATGTGATAGGGGGCGAGCCTATCGCCATATCGGGCACAAATTCCAGACTCCGGGCTGATATGGAAAAATCCAATCACTTTGCCCGACCCGGGGATCGAACCCGAGACCTCAAGACCGTAGTCATACCGAAATACAACTACGCCACCGAGGCAGTCAGGCTTTCAAAAACCCGCAAAGTTTGAGCACCACAGACCCAGACGCTTGTTTCGCGCACTTTTAATCTATTTCCGTCGCGGCCCGGACGGATCGCCTGGCTCCCGGGGACGTGACGTCACAGCGGTGACGTCAGTTGACATCTCCACCGTAATTACGGTTGAGAAACTGTCGAAAACCGAACTGGCGACGCTAATGGAGCGTGGAGAATGCAAAGTGGACGGGACGTGTATTGGCTGACATTATTTATTGTAACTACTGAGATGGATTAGGCCTTAGTCCACAACGAGGCTTAAAAAAGCATTTTTCACGGTAGGCAGCGGCTTGGCTGTGTCCCTGGCATTGCCGATGTCCATGGGCGGCGGTAACCACTTACCATCAGGTGGGCCGTCTGCTCGTCTGCCTTCTCATGCCAATAAAAAAAAAAAACGCTGGCCTAATGTGGGTTGGTAGACTTCACATACCTTCGAAATTCTTGTGGAGAAATTCTCGTGTATGCAGGTTTCCTCACGATGTTTTCCTTCGCCGTTATATCAAGCGATATTTCACAATAAAAATACACTTAACATAGAAAGTCAGAGGTGTATGCTCCATTTTGGAGTTGGTCTCGAACCTTCGACACTTGTCTCGGCAGTCCGTACCATTCCCAATTGAGCTATCGCTGCTTTTATCGCTAAAATGATGATGTTTTCCTTCACCGTTATAGCAGTCCCCACCCTCTCAGTAGTAGAGGAGGCCCGTGCCCAGCAGTGGGACAGTAATTTTACAGGGCTGATATTATTATTATTATATTTATTGTAAAACGGCAATAGTATCGGAGACTGCTTCGGTGTCGTAGTGGTATTGCGTGCGCGGTACGACTAACGTCCTGAGGTCTCGGGTTTGATCCCCGGGCCAGGCAAAGTGATATTGGACTTTTCAGTATCAGCCCAGTCTGCAATTGTGCCCGATATGGCGATAGGTTCGCCCCCTGTCACATCTGGGACGGAACTAAGCTCGGCGAGACGAGGGTGTTCTTGTTCGCTAGTGCGCCTCTGCCTACTTCTTCGGGGATACAGGCGTGAGCTTAAGTTTTATTAATGCAGTCCCAGAGTTAAGGACACACTTGAGTGATCATTATGAATACACATTTGTATAGTTCGCTAGTTAGTTCCAGTCTGCAGGAGACATTGTGATTCTTGTAAATTCGATTTTCATAACTGAAAATATTTCTCTTACTTAATATAAGCCCAACACAATGCCCAAAATATTTATAGCAAAGACGGGCATAGGGGCAAATTGGTCACCTCATGCCAAAGAGATTTAATAAAACTTAACGGATTGACTTCAAATCCGATAGTGGTCATTTATATGGGACCACCCTTGAAATAAGCTCTATCGAACACAAAAATAATTTTGAAAATCGGTCCACATTTGACGGAGATATCGCATAACATACATAAAAATTACTGTCGAATTGAGGACCTTCTCCTTTTTGGAAGTCGGTCGAAAACTTACGGACCAACTTCAAATCCGATCGTGACCAAATTATATGGGAGCACCCTTGAAATAAGCTCTATCGAACACAAAAATAATTTTGAAAATCGGTCCACGTTTGGCGGAAATATCGCGTAACATACATTAAAAATACTGTCGAATTGAGGACCTTCTCCTTTTTGGAAGTCGGTCGATTACCAACTATAGAGTGGCTATCAAGCAAGTTTCCATACAAAAAAATCCATCTCAAACTTCATTACCGCCATCAACTACTTATTACAATGCGAGGGCGATTATTACAATTTACACCCTAGAATGTTTTGTGAATGGTTAAGTATCAGTAGCCCGAGCACGAAAAACTAATGTAAATGTATTCGAGTTCGCTGCGCACTGATGACGTTTGGTTAATATTTCATACAAATTTCATAGACGCGCATCGAGTTCGAATACGTTTACGGTTGTCAGAAATTTTCCTGCTCAGGCCGCTGTAGCCCGAGCACGAAAAACTAATGTAAATGCAAACTCGCTGCGCACTGATGACATTTATTTTATTTTAATTTTTTATTTTATTTTATTAGGTACAGTTACAGACTACAAATTAAACAAAGGTTAATATTTCATACAAATTTCATAGACGCGCATCGATCCCGAATACATTTACGATAGTCAGAAATTTTCCTGCTCGGGTTGCAGGTAAGATAAGTTTATTCTCTCAATATTATTTCACCGGCCGGGCTGGGGCGCATATATTTCAAATAAACTGTGCGATGTCGTTATTTTTGAAGTCATTTGAGATTTGACATCGCTTAATGTCCTAAATGTAGTTACAGCCCTAATGCGAAGACATCGAGGGAGTAGACGGAACGTCATAAATCTGACGGAACCCCGCCTATTGCAATGAATCAATCGCACAAAAGGCGTGGAGTCGACTGCGACATTTGCCAAAGGATCTCTAATCGTTATCAGTTGCCACTACTATGGCATTTTTTATGTCGGTTAATAAAAAATCCGTATACTCCTGGTTGTAGTATAATATTTTTTTCTTAAAACAGAGGTGGCATCACTGTTTCCTCCTTGGTCTAGTGGCAGCATATATGGGCTGTAGACCGGCAGGTCCTGGGTTCGATTCCCAGGTCCGGCAAAGCAAATTTTCTAATTTAATTTGCCCGGGACTGGATCCCTCAGACAGGGTTGACGTCAGGCAGGCAGCCGCTCATAAAAATTAAGCCAAATCCTTTCTGCAACAGGCTCGAAAAAGTGTGTTGCGCCGACCCCACATTAAGGTGGGATAAGGGCAGGTAGTAAGAAAGAAAAAGGTGGCACTACTGATTAGTTTACATTAGCTAAAGCTACCAGACAGCTCGGTTTCTGGTCATCTGGAATAATAAAGTTAATAAACTTTAAACATAAATTATGTATTTTAAACGGTTAAAAATTAACTTAATCTCTTTAGGCTCTTCTTCTTTTAAAAATAATGGCTTCCACGCATATGCGGTGATTTAGCCAATGTCAAGGTAAATAGAGCAATTATGTTTTCACGGTGACCATGAGACCCAGATGTGGATGATCTCAAGGCCTTGCTGGGATTATGGCGGTAATTCCTTCCAGTCCAGTGCCCCTCAGATGACCTTCACTCGGCGAATCGACCGAACAAAGCCAACCAACGTACCAAGCAAATTTCATCGAAGATCAGGTTAAAAATTTTCCACATTATACTGTCCATCTTCACTGAAGTTTGATGCATTAAACCACAACACTTAAAACCAACAAACACAGCTCTAGAGAATAATATGAAATAATTTTAACAAGCGACGCCCACCCTGTCAGACTTCACGTCAAAATCCTCTCTTTAGGGTCGGTTGCTTTTCATTTGATTCGCATTGACCCTGACACAGAATCTATTTTTTTATTTTTTGAAGTGATTTTTAAATTTTAAACCTTATTTGACTTCTAGTTTTTCTTTAATAACTATAATAATAATACTCTAGAACACCTCAAGAGGCTCTCGGTTGGTGTTTGGGTCAAAAGCCAAATGCAGAAGGCAGTGTTACTGGACACGGCACGAATTGTGAGGAGGTACCTCACTCTGGGATCCTAACCGCCGGTGGCTTGGGTCCCGAGCCTCGCCATCGGAGGGGAATATTTTTATATTTTTAAATGTTTTTTTCATTTTTATGTGATATATTTAAAAATGTAAAGAAAATCTTTAAAAATAAAGAGTACTGAACATACTCTTTAGAAAAAAATAATCTAAATCGGTCCACGCGTTATCGGTGAACATACAAAAAACATACAGACGAGTACCTCCCCCTTCTTGTAGTCGGTTGAACATAGCACACGCTCCATCCCTTTCGTTATTCTTAACTGCATTTTAAACTCTTGGTAATTTATTTTAAACCTATTTACATAAACATAGGGTGTCTTTAAACACGGTTTAAATGTTACATTACTGCAAATGTATTTTTAACTATACACCGTGGTTGCCTGATGGGTGTAGTGGCAGCGTAATTAGACTGAGAACCGTGAGGACCTGGCTCGAATCCCAGGTCGAGGCATTTATTTACGAGTTTTCAAGTCAAATCCACATAACATAACATAAGCTCACGCCTGTATCCCCGAAGGGGTAGCCAGAGGCGCACTAGCGAATTAGAACACCCACATTTCGCCGAGCTTAGTTCCGTCCCAGATGTGATAGGGGGCCAGCCTATCGCTATATCGGGCACAAATTCCAGACTCCGGGCTCATATGGAAAAATCCAATATCACTTTGCCCGACCCGGGGATCGAACCCGAGACCTCAGAACTGTAGTACCAAAATATCACCACGCCACCGAGGCAGTCAAATCGATCAGCAGCCGCCATTACGTGTTGATAGATCGAATGAGCCGAAAACCCTGCTTCACTTTCAATGTTCCTAGCGCTCCGTTCAACTTTTTTTAACGTCCGTGGTCAAATTCAAACATTGTCCGCGTCTGAAATTTGTACCTGGTATAGTCACAGTCTCGTCACTTATCACAGAACCATTGATATGTGGGTCACCAGATGTAACTCTGTCTACTCTCTCCGGGTTCCCTCTCGGGGTTCAAAACAAAAAATATTGGTCACGTGGACGTATAAAACAACAGGTCAAAATAAGCAAAGTCAATACAATAACAAGGATGCTGGGATTTTGACGGGAATTCGGACAGGGTGGGCGTCGCTTGTTTAAATGATTTCATTTTAACGTCTAAAGATGTTTGTTGTTCCAAAGTGATGTGGTTTTATGCACCAAATTTCAGCGAAGATGGACTGTATAATATGTAATCTTTTTAATTGGTGATCTTTGATGAATTTTGTCTTAGCTGTGTTGGCAGACTTTGTTCGGTAGATTTCTAAGGGAAGGTCGTCTGAAGGGCATCGCACTGGAAGGAATTGCCTCCAAAATTTCAGTAGGACCTTGAGATTATATCTGGGTTTCATGGTCATAACGAAAATTTGATACCAATTGCTCTATTGAAAAACATGTTATCTACTACTCAACATTGCTAAAATCACTGCAACACGGTTGAGCCATTTTGTTTTTAAAAAAGAAGAACAAGGATGCTGGATGGAGCTAAGAAGCGGTTGTGGTTTGTGGAAAAGAGAACGGGATATGGCAGGGACGCTGGCAGCGAAGTGACAGGAAATACTGGGGGGATTTTAATGTAGCCTTATTGGTCTAGTCCGGGCTAAGCGATTTGTCTTATTTGATTTAGCCGCGACTGGAACCTCCAGAGGCGGTTGACGTCAAGAAGCCGGTCGTAAAAACAAAGCCGAATCCTGTCTGCAACATGCTTGGAAAAATGTGTTGTGCCACCACATTGTATTGTGTTGTCGGATAAGGGAAGGTTGAAAGATAAGTTATATTAGTATAGAAAGGGTGAATAAGGAAAAACATGCTTATAGCCAAGTAAATCTATTAAAAACTCAATTACCCCATCTCGAACACCTATTACCGTCACATAATACCGGTAGACATTTGTCTATCAAAAAAAGACACCCCATTCCATATTTAAAACCGTTACACTTCCCCGCCGCCTAATAGCTGAAACGTGCCTCCTTGCTTAATTTCAAATATAGCGCAGCGTTCTAAAATGGCGCCATTTCACCAAATCCCCGCCTTATCCAGCGGCTTGCAGTTAGCGCCATCTGTCATCGACTTTGACAGTTGACAGTGAAACGGTTTAAAAATAGAACGGGCGAAGAAATATCGCCTTTCGAGATTGTAAATGAGTTTTTGTCGATGCAGTTTTTTTGTCTATCAATTTTTCCATAGCGGAATATTTGCCGGAATAGTTTTTCAATGTGATAAATTATTGATAGTTGGAACTTCTTGAACTATGTGCAATATTGGAAATGCAGTTTTTGAGCGATATTAAAATAAATGGTGTACTCGCCAGTCCTGTACAGAAAAGTAAATGAAATTGGGCAACTTCTTTCATTCTTTGAGATACTTCATAAATGGGTAAAATATAATCCATACTCCCATCTGAAATCTAAACTATGTAATATTATATTGGACCTTACTTATAAAAACAGTTTAACTGAGCAAATGGTAAAGAATAATCTGTCCCTTTTATTTTCAAACAATATGACACAAGGAAAAATGTGACAGACTATTTTTAGCCATTTGCTCAGCTAAACTGTTTTTATAAGTAAAGCCCATTATATATTTATTATAGTTCGTTGGTCTTGTGGTAGCATTATGGGCTGTAAACCGGGCCGCCTTGAGTTCGATTTTTAGGTGTTTTTTTAACACGATTTGCCCGGACTAGATAGATCCCCCAGATCAAGGGGCCTCGACTTCATTGTATGACAACGAAAATCTTCATCGTGACAGCCTCCGTGGCGGAGCGGGCGAGTATCCGGCCGTGAAGGAGAGGCCGCGGGTTCGATTCCCGCACCGAGACAAATGTTTGTATGGCCTACAGATATTTGTTTCGGGTCCGGGTGTTGTGAGACCGCGCGTCTCTCGTGGTTCCTGATACCCACGACACAAGACTCGATCTTAGTGTGGGGTCAGGACTATGTATGTGACTGTTGGGTGTTATTTATTTATTTATTTATAATATATTTATTATAACTCCTTGGTCTTACAGTAGCATTATGGGCTGTGGACGGGGCAGTCATGAGTTCCATTTTTAGGTGTTTTTTTAACACGATTTACCCGGACTAGATAGATCCGCCTGATCAAGAGGCCTCGACTTCATTGTATGACAACGAAAATCTTCATCGTTTTCTCGAGTGTTAAAAACCTAAAAACAAAATATGTCTAACTATAGAGGCTATCAAGCAAGTTTAAAAAAAAAAAACATGATCTCGATGTCAGTAACGTCAATGAAAGTATATAAGTGTATTGATTTTGGATGCTATGCAATAGCTTTACCGCGACAGTCAGTGCCACACGTTTTTATTATTTTACGAAGTCGCTAGCGAGTAATGTAAAAAAACTCATGGTTGGACTACTTGGCATTGTTAGCACTTCGCAGTCTAATGACGCTGTCATCAAGCTAACGTCAAATGCGTTGAGAATTAGTCGGCGCGGTGTCATCAGTCATCGTGTTGACAGTAATGACAGAAGTAAACGCGAGCGCGGACGGGTTAGGTGAAGACGCGGCGTTTGAAGTGTTATTTGAGTGTAGGGTTTAAAAGTAGACGTAAGTATCTTGGCATATCTGTATGGTCACCGTGGATGGGGGGTTGTGTAAAATTGTAAAACCTTTAAATTGTACTGTAGTCTCATCAAAATCCACCCAGTAGTCTGCGTGAAAGAATAACAAACATACACACGCTCACAAACTTTCACTTTTATAATATTAGTAGGATAGGATTAGTATAGTCTAACATACATAAGCTCACGCCTGTATCCCCGAAGGGGTAGGCAGAGGCGCACTAACCAACTAATACACCCACATTTCACCGAGCTTAGTTCCGTCCCAGGTGTTATAGGGGGCGAGCCTATCGCAATATCAGGAACAAATTCCAGACTTTAGACTGATATGAAAATCCAATATCACTTTGCCCGACCCGGGATAGAACCCGAGACCTCAGGATGGTAGTCGTACCGAAATACAACCACGCCACCGAGGCAGTCTGATAAAGGTCCTAGGAAGTCACTGGATTTTTCTGCACATTTTTCCGGGATATAGTGTTTATATGTACTTACAAACTATAACCTACATATCTCTGTGCATTTCATCCAGATCCGTTCAGAAGTTCTGGCGTGATTGAGTAACAAACAAACATGCAAACATTCGCATTTATTATACTAGCTGTTGCCCGCGACTCCGTTCGCGTGGAAATTGATTTTCCCAGATAAAATTTATTGTCCGGTATAAAAGTAGCCTATGTATAAACTGCAGGAATGTCGCTTGAGATGGTATGGCCACGTTTTGAGAAAACCACAGGAGTACATCGGTCCATGTGTCTGGCACAGATCGTACCAGGGGTGCGTACCCGTGGACGGCCCAAAAAGCGCTGGCTGAACGTTCTGGAGGAGGATATGAGAGCCAATGGCCTCACTAGGGAGGAAGCTCAACACCGGGCGAAGTGGATGCGTTTAAGTAGGAAGGCGGACCCTGGCAGAAGGCCGGAATAACGCCAGGTAGAAAGAAAGAAAAAGATAAAAAGTAGCCTATGTGTTATTCTGATGTATAATCGAATATGACTGTAAATTCTCATCAAAATCCATGTAGTATTTGCGTGAAAGAATAACAAACATACACACACACTCACAAGCTTTCACGTTTATAATATTAGTAGTATAGGATTAGTATAGATGTAGTCTATTTCGCAAATAAATAAAATGCATTTTTGAAGAAGATAACCCGTCCGTAATCAGTAGTTCCAAGATTGCGCCCCGACCCCAGCGCTGATAGGGTTGAATCGTTGAACGCAATAACCGCCGCATTGTGTTAACCCTCTGCACGACCACAATTATGTATGTAATTAACCCGTGCATCGCCAGTCAGACCGCAGACTCGCGGGCCGATCCTACCCCCATGTGTTAGGAAATTATGGTGATGTTAGATTCTCGAAGGTTCTTTGGGGGCGTCCATAAATTACGTGACGTGTTTTTTTAAATTTTCTGCCCCTCACTCCCCCCCTGGTGAGATGTCGTGAGATTTTATTCAACCCCCTCCCCCATCCCCCAATCTCACGTGAGATTTTTCAAAATGTGAGTTTCTTACGTAAACGCATGTACAATCTGGATTAAATGGACCAAAATAGTATATATTTTTTTGTTTCAATCAGAAAAAAAATTGCGTGATATTTGCCGAGACCCCCCCTCTCTCCAACGTAAGATTAGATGAGATTTGACTCGACCCCCTCCCCCCCTTAAACACCTCACGTAATTTATGGACGCCCCCTTTGGAATTAATTCTAAAATGCATTTTAAATTATCGATTGATTGAATGTAATTAAATTAACATTTGTGTCAAACATAACATAAGCTCATGCCTGTATCACCATAGGGGTAGGCAGAGACGCACTAGCGAACTAGAACACCCACATTTCGCTGAGCTTAGTTTCGTCCCAGATGTGATAGGGATTCCAGACTCTAGGCTTCTCTCAAACCTCATGTGGAAACTTAAATTAAATTGAGCGGTTAGAAGTTTAGTCAACGTTTTTCAATCCTGAATCCCAAAGTATGTATGTTTTCAATTCATGAACAATCTTATAGAAATCGGGGGTAAATATGGAAAAAGTGACAGTATTGACACTGGATATTTGAAAATATCCGACTGCCTCGGTGGCGTGGTGGTATTTCGGTATGACTACGGTTCTGAGGTCTCGAGTTCGACCCCCGGGTCGGGCAAAGTGATATTGGATTTTTCCATATCAGCCCGGAGTCTGGAATTTGTGCCCGATATGGCGATAGGCTCGCCCCCTATCACATCTGGGACGGAACTAAGCTCGGCGAACTGTGGGTGTTCTAGTTCGCTAGTGCGCCTCTGCCTACCCCTTCGGGGATACAGGCGTGAGCTTATGTTATGTTATGTTATTTGAAAATTTAAGCTCCGACTGCCTGACGTCAACCCCTCTGAGGGATCCAGTCCAGGGCAAATGCAATTAAAAATTTGCTTTTCCCGGCCTGGGAATCGAACCCAAGAACTCCCTGTCCACAGCTCATACATGCTGCCATTAGAGGCTACAGTAATATTATAGAGCTATTTTTATTTAATACAAAAAGTATATTTTTATTAAATGTTTTAATTATGAACATTAAAGATACACTATAGGCCATTAAAATCGTGCACCACAAGAATATTCAAATGCGGAGATTTCCTTGTGTTTTTTTTTTAACTGTGGCTCATTTAAAACGCATTATGGCCGCAATGGTGAATGCACGGAAACGCAAGGGGATTTTTAATGTTAACTATAGTAAAAAATGGGGTATTGAATTGAATATGAAATTAATAGTTTTTTTAGTTAAAATTACTGGGACCTTTTCTGGTTTAAAGACATATATGTATATATGTAGGGATATAGTATAGGAACATATAATTTGCAAACACACACAAAATTTGGCGCAGTTGCAAGAATGGATGGCAATAAGTAGAGTATCACCTGAAAAACAAAATGTCATACATTTTTCTTATCCAATGTAAACTTCCAAATTTTTTTATTAATAATTTCACAGTGACGAATATTATCTTGGATTAGCTTTTTGACTGACTACAACAAAAGAGAAGGTCCTCAATTCGTCGTTTTTTTATGTATGTTACGCGATATCTCCGCCAAATGTGGACCGACTTTTAAAACTCTTTTTCTGTTCGATAGAGTTTATTTCAAGGGACCACCATATAAATTTGGTTTGGATTTCCATTTGCTACCTATCATCATACTGGGTAAATAACAACCATAGGCAACTAAAGGTCATCATACCAATTGAACAGCTCGGACACACATGATAACCCAACTTGGGATTTGAACCTAGAAGCGGTTTTAAGTACGCAGCTATTCAATCAAGAACTAAGTTTTATTGTTTGGACTGCATTATCACTAGACGCCGCGTAGTCCCTTCTTGTGGATAAAAAAGGACGCTTCATCTCGACACAGCATCTTACATCGTCGAGATGTTTGTGTTAAACATGCTGGGAACGCTTAACTTGCATTTTACCGGGGCCGATCGCATGGAAATCTGTCGCAGTGTTTTTTAAAAGCTTTTTACACGTACTTTGATGCAAAAGGCGAAGGTAAAGTACTATGTTTTTACATTGAAACGATGTGTTTTAGTCAGTTATTTATTACTATTAGGTAAGTTTACGAACAAATTAGGAAATAAGAATTACATATAAAACATAACACACTTTGTAATACGAGTATATGTGGAAGAAGTACTATTTTTTATATGACATAAAATATCATATTTTTAGTTATTGCTTAGGCACTTAACCACGTTATTTGAATCTACTGGTGATTTAGTTGTAGGTATTTTTCATGTGTTTCATTTTGTTATTACAATCATGGCAAAAATAACACGTAAACAATTATAGGTAAGTAAACGTTGATGTAGGTACGTGATCGTTCAAGTAAGTCTGTATTAAGAAGCTACTAAATAAATCAAAATTAATAACATACATACATAAGCTCACGCCTGTATCCCCGAAGGGGCAGGGAAGGGGCAGAGGCGCACTAGCCAAATAGTACACCCACACTTTGCCGAGCTTAGTTCCGTCCCAGATGTGATAGGGGGCGAGCCTATCGCCATATCGGGCACAAATTCCAGACTCCGGGCTGATATGGAAACATCCAATATCACTTTGCCCGACCCGTTCAAGTAAGTATGTATTAAAAAGCTACTAAATAAATTAAACTTAATAACTCAGTATTTTCATGTAATGCTAGAAATTGACGATTTACCTAAAAAATCTGGTATTTCATACCTAAGTACAATATTACAGCATATTGCTGGACAATTCTATTTGATGTTTTTCTTCGATTAGGGACAATGAAAAAACCACAATCACTCAAAGCCACTTAATGCACCCTAACCACATATACAAAAACACTTCCAACCACAAGAAATAACACAAAAAGTAATAATTGTCCACAAATTGTACGACTGAAGACCGCGGCCCGACCGCCGAGGCCCGTCCGCGCCGCCGTGGCGTGTTCTCTACGTGTACATTCAATTTATTTTATTGCCGCTCGCCGTTTACAAGCGCCGATAGAATTTATTGCGTGTCGTCGGAGCGGTTGGTTTTTTGGCCTGCATTGTAATCACTTTCAGTATGTCTAACTTCTATCCTCGCCTCATAACTGCCTCGGTGGCGTGGTGGTATTTCGGTACGACTACGGTTCTGAGGTCTCGGGTTCGATCCCCGGGTCGGGCAAAGTGATATTGGATTTTCCATATCAGCCCGGAGTCTGGAATTTGTGTCCGATATGGCGATAGACTCGCCCCCTATCACATCTGGGACGGAACTAAGCTCGGCGAAATGTGGGTGTTCTAGTTCGCTAGTGCGCCTCTGCCTACCCCTTCGGGGATACAGGCGTGAGCTTATGTTAACTTCTATCCGTAAGGGCCGCGTCATAGTTGATCATACTGGCGGCATTATACTTTCTGCAATCTTTCTTTCTACCTGCCCTTATCCCACCTTAATGTGGGGTCAGCGCAACACACTTTTAAGGCATGTTGCAAAAAGGATTTGGCATAGTTTCTACGACCGGCTACCTGCCTGACGTCAACCCCCTACGAGGGATCCAGTCCTGGGCAAATTAGAAAATTCGCTTTGCCCGACCTGGGAATCGAACCCACAGTCCACAGCCAACATATGCTGCGACTAGACCAAGGAGGTTCCATACTAATTATCACCTTTACACATTATACTTTCTGCAACGACTTAATAAAAATAAGAGTACCTGACATATTTACATATGCTGAGTTGGTCACCTTTTGTCACAAAGTACGCATGCACTATGTTTATTATATAATATATTTGGTTTTGCTTATTAATTTATTATCTATAAGTTCAATTATTTAGTAACTGATGTTGCATGCGTTCAGTGACAATAAACATTTCTTTCTTTCTTCTTTTTTTCTTCTTCTATATGTAACTATGAAAAATAAGTGTTTTCTATGAAGCCGGTTCCGCCATTTTAGTTTCGCGATCTATTCACATGTAAGTTGTCCCGTGTTTTAAATAACGTATAAATACTTATTGTAAAAACGTTTTTTTATTTACAATACCAATTTCGGTATACGAAGAAGATGCCCAACTATTATATTAGTGGGATCTTTCCTTCGCAAAGTCGCCATTTTGGTTTCGTTCCATAGATAAAGAATGCTTAATTTTTTCGTAGTTATGTCTCGGTCTCCATTTTAATACATACTGTGATTTGTTTAAATATGGAACATCGCCGAGCATTAAATACGTGGTAGCATCAATATAATATACCGTAGATGCACAGTTCTTTGCAAATATCCTCCTAAAAAGTGGTCTCAAGAATAAAACAAAGAAAAAGATCATAAGTTCTAATTAAATCAACACAAATATAACCCTATGCACGTGTTATAAAGTAGCTTTTTAAACGAAATGAGCAAGCGTTCTTAAATTTGAATTTTGAAATTTAGAATTCCATCGACGTCGGACTGTAGGCAAAACGAGTGCTTAAGCACTCCTTGGCTGTCCCAATTTCCGAGCGTCAACTGTGCATCTAGGGAAATAATATATCGATGCGTGATAGGTATGACGCAAACTTAATAGGGTAGCTCCATCTGATTTACTAAGTGCAGTCTTTCCCTCTTATATGTCATGATTACCAATTTGAACTTCTGATATTCCAGTCATTTGGTTAATAAAAATAGGGTTACCTGGAAAGTTTTCCGGAAGTTTTGATCGGTATTTTTATAGATTTTGATGCAGAGCACATTTTTGAATTTCAACTTTGCCACTTGCGCCGCCATATTGGAAAAATGGCTTCTAATAGCAGTTTTTTGACAATATCTCCTTTCCCACTCATTCTACGATAAAACATTTATATACAAAATTAAACTAAAGAAACATAACATACATAAGCTCACGCCTGTATCCCCGAAGGGGTAGGCAGAGGCGCATTAGCCAACTAGTACACCCACATTTCGCCGAGCTTAGTTCCGTCCCAGATGTGATAGGCGGCGAGCCTATCGCCATATCGGGCACAAATTCCATATAAACTAAAGAAAATTTCCTACAATTTATGTCCTAACAACTTTTGTCGAGATACGTGGTGGCAAAATTGAGATTCAAAAAGAGCACATCAAAATGTATAAAATTCCATCCTCAAAACTCCTGGAAAACTACCAACTGTAACTGTAATACGAATTATTTGTTTGGAAACAGCTTGTAATAGATTGTTTTATGCATCAAAATATAAAAGGGTCACCTCTATTTTTGCGCTGCCAGAGTATAAATGGTACTTT
Organism: Clanis bilineata; assembly: GCA_036417725.1. Classification (NCBI taxonomy): domain Eukaryota; kingdom Metazoa; phylum Arthropoda; class Insecta; order Lepidoptera; family Sphingidae; genus Clanis; species Clanis bilineata. The sequence goes on from CM071165.1 coordinate 4,691,919, forward strand.
TGATGTAAAAAAAAACAGAAAAATATTAAAGCACTCACCGTAAGAAGAATATACAGCCAGCGACAGCAGCAGCACCACGCGCGCCACCATCCGTCCGAACGTCACGCGAAACGCGCGCGAAATGGCCGCCATGGCGCGAAAAAACAAAATGGCGGCGAACTACGTACAAAACTATGGTACACTACACACTAAAATCACATAATACTGATCTTTTTGAGGTTATTTTTAACTTAACCGGAGTTCTTGTTGTTTTTAACGATTTAGAATTCATTCGCGGTGCGGGTTGCTGGCTCCTGTAAAGAAGAAAAATATCTGTTAGAAAAGCTTGTTTTTTTAATTTTATAGTCGTAATAAAAGTCGCCTCCTTGGTCAAGTGGCAACGTATATGGTATGTGAACCGGAAGGTCTTGGGTTCGATGCCTAGGCCGGTCGAAGCAATTTTTCAAATTTGATTTGCCCGGGACTGGACCTCCCAAAAGAGAGTTGACGCCAGACAAGCAGCCGGTCATAAAAACTAAGCCAAATCCTTTCTGCAACATGTTGAAAAAGTGTGCTGACAACACCCACATTAAAGTGGAATGGTCAGCTGGAAAGATTGCAGAATCCTTGCAGAAAAATAAAAACTTAACTGAAGTACTTCCAACTTCATCCTATCGTGATCAAATTTATATGGGACCACCCTTGAAATAAGCTCTATCGAACACAAAAAGAATTTTGAAAATCGGTCCACATTTGGCGGCTACGCGTAACATACATAAAAAAATACAGACGAATTGAGGACCTTCTCTTTTTTGGTCGAAAAGAAGAATAATCTTTGGAAGCCATTTATTTTTAAACGAAGAAGCATCAATATAATACACCCTAGATGCACAGTTCTTTGCAAATATCGTCCTAAAAAGTGGTCTCAGGAATAAAACAAAGAAAAAGATCACAAGTTCTAATTAAATCAATGCAAATATAAACCTATGCACGTGTTATAAAGTAGCTTTTTAAACGAAATGATGAAGCGTTCTCAAATTTGAATTTTGAAATTTAGAATTCTATCGGCGTTCGACTGTAGGAAAAACGAGTGCACTCCTTTGCTGTCCCATTTTCCGAGCGTCACCTGTGCATCTATGTAAATAATATATAGATGCGAAGAAGACAAAACATCTCATATCTGTGTGTGCTCGGCGAAACACATTTTAAAGCATGCCGAAAAGATGCTTCTTACTTTTTACGACCAGCTGCAAAATCACGGGCAAATCACGTTACACAATTAACGTTCTAAACAAAGAGTTCAAATTCCGGAAAATAAATCTGAAATCCCGGTTCGTTCCGGGAGTTCCCGGATCGCGCCGGCGGCTTGCCTTTGCTTTGCTAATGACGTATTGACTAGGAGCTTGGGTACTATTTTATAAACATAATCTTTATTTCTTTTTACCTGCCCTTATCCCTTAATGTAGGGTCGGCGCAACACACTTTTTCGAGCATGTTGCAGAAAGAATTTAGCTTAGTTTATATGACCGGCTGCCTGCCTGGCGTTAACCCCCTCAGAGGTAGGTAGGTATATTCTCAAATTTTCAATAATAAACAAAGTTAAAACGATTAATCAAACTTAAAAATCAACTTCAAAATCTACCTCCGTGGCGCGCCGGACGCTAATCGGCTATGAAGCAAGAGGGCGCAGGTTCGATTCCCGCACCGAGACAAATGTTTGTGTGGTCTACAGATATTTGTTTCGGGTCTGGGTGTTGTGAGACCGAAAGTCTCTTGTAGTTTTTGATGTCCTACCTAGTGTGCGATCAGGGGGGTTACCATCGTAGCAGTGTGATTATAATTTTACTTGTACCAATTCCCATACAAAACAAACGAAGAACGATTATACTAATACTGCTATAAGAGGTCGTGGTAACCCTGCAGGACTATCTGTGTAACTATTGCCTTTAAAACCTTGAATGTTTTTCACAAAATTGTTTCATAACTATAAAAAAAGTTCCCTCGGCACATCCAGCTGTTTGAACTTTGAACGCGATAAACTCAAAATCTACTAAACAGATTTTCATAGAATTTTCACCAATGGTCGGAGTAATTTATGAGGAAGGTCATGGTATAATTTTTATCGCAGCATCGTGAGAAACGTGTTCAAAAGCAGGCGGAGCTACAAGCAAAAGCTAGTGTTATAAATGTAGATGCTACAGGGAAAAGCACCCTAGCTCTCCGACAACAACAGATGAAGGGACGTCTAATGCACTAATTAATGCACTCCATTTTGCCCGTATTTTTGTTTCATCACATTCGCCCTCAGGCTGTCCTACGGCGACCTAGGGTTGTCACCTATACTTAGTTTTGAAGTAATTTCCCAATTTTTGAGGATCTAGCAGCGTTTTATGTATTTTCTTTCGAATCGAAATTAAAATCATAACACACTAACCTAGAAAAATTTGCGAACATTTTATCTTTCTTTCACGGACGTAAAAAAAAAGGACGCAGCGCTAGGAACTTTGAAAGTGAAGCAGGGTTTTCGGCTCATTCGATCTATCAACACGTAATGGCGGCGATTCATAGCGCTCCGTCCATCTTTTTTTAAGTCCGTGCTTTCTTTCAACCTGCCCTTATCCCACAATGCAATTTTTCAAGAATGTTGTAGAAAGGATTCGGCTTAGCTTTTACGACCGGCTGCCCGCCTGCTATCAACCTCCTCTGAAGAGTCCAGATCCAGCCAAATCAAATTAGAAAAATCGCTTTGCCCGACTTGGGAATAGAACTCAGGACCTCTCCGTCCACAGTCCGCATATGCTGCCACTAAAGCAAGCATATTAATTAATATTAGCCCTGTAATATAACTGTCCAACTGCTGGGCACGGACCTCCTCTACTAATGAGAGGGGTTAGGCCTTAGTCTACCACGCTGGCCTGATGCGGGTTGGTAGACTTCACATATCCTCAAAATTATTGTAGAGAAATCTCGGATATGCAGGTTTTCCTTCACCGTTATAGCAAGCGATAATTCACAAAGAAAACACACTTAACATAGAAAAGTCAGAGGTGTATGCTCTATTTTGGGGTTGGTCTCGAACCTCCGACACTCGTCTCGGCAGTCCGTACCATTCCCAATTGAGCTATCGCTGGTTAAAGCAAGCATATGTATAACAAAAATAAAATATTTAAAAACTTGTATGTTGGTTCGTAACTTAGATTTAACGACAGCCCTACGTGCGGAGATGCGATCCTCCATCCCTCTCGCACCCGCGGCAAATTAAATTACACAAAAAGAAACGCAAGATCGGCGAGTGTTCGCTCGAGACAGGTGTAACATTAGTCCGTTTGCTTTGTATTAAATTAGATCTAGTAATGGCGCTTTTAGCTCTCATGCATTATTTGAAACGAGTTTTGTACACAAAATGGTGTGTCAGGGTTCCCAGTGACGTGCATACACATTTAGATCAGGGTAGACAAAAACTTACGTCATTTATTTCTTCTTCTTTTAAAAAAAATGGCTTCCACGCATTTGCGGTGATTTAGCCAATGTCAAGGTAAATATAGCAATTATGTTTTCACAATGACCATGAGACCCAGATGTGGATGATCTCAAGGCCTTGCTGGGATTATGGCGGTAATTCCTTCCAGTCCAGTGCCCCTCAGATGACCTTCACTCGGCGAATCGACCGAACAAAGCCAACCAACGCACCAAGCAAAACTCATCAAAGATCACCGGTTAAAATTTTTCCACATTATGCTGTCCATCTGCACTGAAGTTTGATGCATTAAACCACAACACTTAAAACCAACAAACACAGCTCTAGAGAATAATATGAAATAATTTTAACAAGCGACGCCCACCCTGTCAGATTTCCCGTCATAAATCCATTTATTTCTTCAAATCGTATAGCACCATTACTATCATCATCATCAATAAAAACCAAGCATTGCTATTTTAAAAATACCTTTTTTGACAAGATTTTAATTATTTATGTGGGTAAATAGCAAATCGCCGGGGTAGACAGTGACTTTTTTTTTATATGGACTGCACGCCACTGAGGGTTCCATATTAATTACATCCATACATATGTATAAGCTCACGCCTGTATGCCCGAAGGGCTAGCCAGAGGCGAACTAGCGATCTAGAACACCCACATTTCGCCGAGCTTAATTCTGTCCCAGATGTAATAGGGGCACAATTTCCAAATTAACTTTATAGAGACTGATTTCTTAAGTTTACGCGAATATTATACATTGAAATAAAATAAAATTGTTCCAATAAATATATTTCATTATTTCAAATATTAATAAAAATTAAAACCTAATCGTGATAGAATCCGTAAAAATAGTTTTATTTCAATCTTTATAGAGGTAAATATAGGATTGGCTAGCTTTTGCCTGCAGCTTGGTTTGATCAGATTTGTATGGATCATTATGACAAGTAGGTACATTGGTTGCTAAAAAGCAGCGACAGCTCAGTTGGAAATGATACGGACTGCCAAGACGAGTGTCGGAGGTTCGAGATCTACTCCAAAATCGAACATACACCTCTGACTTTTCTATGTAGTGTGTTTTCATTGTGAATTATCGCTTGCTATAACGGTGAAGGAAAACATCGTGAGGAAACCTGCATACCCGAGAAATTCTCCACAAGATTTTCGAAGGTATGTGTAGTCTACCAATCCGCTTTAGGCCAGCGTGGTAGACCAAGGCCTAACCCCTCTCATTATAGGATGTCCGTGCCCAGCAGTGGGACAGTAATATTACACGGCTAATATTTACGGTACCCTTAACCGACGCGAATGTATGAAGAGATTGATGAAAGTAGATGAAGCGAAAGTAGTGTGTCAGAATCAGGCGAAGTGGAAATCCATAGTCTATGCCTACCCCTATCCCTATGGGATACAGGCGTGATATTATGTATGTATGTAATTTTTTTTTTACTGTGGTTGCTATGCGGATGGATATCCTACCACCAGCAAACTTTCCTAAGAGGGGATGGAGGTACTTTCACTGGTATTAAATTACCAATATAGCTCAATTAACCTTTTCGAACCTGTACAACTGATCTGAACATTCAGTTTAATGTCAATTAAATATCTCTGACACGTAAATTCGAAAGTTGAACAAGTAACCCGAGGATCGAGGTTCGATTTTATCAAGTGTATCTTCATCATCATCATCATCAGCCATAGGACGTCCACTGCTGAATATAGGCCTCCCCCAAAGATATCCAGATCGACCTGTTGGAAGCGGCCTGCATCCAGCGACTTTCTGCAACCTTTATCAGGTCGTCGGTCCACCTTGTTGAAATGGCAGTGGGCAGGGCACATAGCTCGTAGAACTGATAGCCGATGGGGCAGAAAAGTTCTCGAATGGAGACCACGTACCGGCAAGCGCAGCGTAGGACGTCCACCTACACCTACAAGGGCTACAAGTGTATATTAATTTTTGATAATTGTCGTAAATTAGCAAGAAAGCATTATTAACAGAAGTCTGGCGAAACCTGGTTGCTGATTTAATGGTGAAGAAGATTTTTTTGTATAGCAGAACGAGACTGGCGAACGAGTAGGTGTCACCACAGGTGTGTGTGAAATGTTAACCAAACATAATCAGTGTGCAGTTAGCTCGAATACATTTACGATTGTCAGACATTTTCCTGATCGGACCGTTGGTGGTAAGTGATCTCAACAATCATAAATGCGTTGCCAATCTTAAGGGAATACAGATTGAGAAGGGATGGGGGGGGAATTGGACAACAGAAAACTTCACTCATGGCTCATGGGTAGTCGTATAATTTCCCATCTGGGTGGTTAACACCACCTCTTATAGCAGTATTATTATAGTACAAGTAAGATTATAGTAATATTGCTATAAGAGGTGGTGGTAACCCCTCAGAAAACCAGTTTGCTAGTTTCACCATACTGTTTCAATTTAAAAAATCTGAACGGAGTCGCGAGCGAGAGCTATAGTTGTGAGTTGTGATTATGCCGGAGGGCGGGACGTATTTCAACAAGAGCCACCGTTACAAACAAACGTACAAAACGACAGTGACATGCCCAAGTAATCCTTGGATAACATTGTTACAGACACAGACGTAGTCCTGATAGACACCGTAGGCGTACACTTCGTATTTATATTCTATTTTTAGCCGAATACAAAAAAGAAGCGGTTCGCAATTCAATCTTTGTTTATGTTTAAGGTGTAGTACCTTAAATTCTGGTAAATCAGGTAGATAAACCTTCGCCGGTATGTATGTTAAAATGTTGACGGATATCCAAGTTTCTTTTTATGTTCAAGGGTGACCTCATATGGTACATTAATGGGTGACGGGCGGCTCGGTTTCCGGAGGCCCAGATACTTTTATAAAAAATATATGTGAAGCCTCCAACGGGTTAAAATTTAGACAAGATCGGACAAATTTTAAAGTCTGTAATTAAGGTAAGGCTTTTAAACTTGTGTTTTTTTATTTTATCTCAGCTTATTGTCGTCTTATGCTGGACGAGGTTCAGGGTAGCGGGTGGAAGCGTGCACCAGAACTAGGATGTGTAATAGTAATTCGAGCATGGCAAAGTGTACGATGAAGGTAACGTGTATTGGATGTAAGCACAAGACCCGAATTGTTAGCGCTGATTTAGGGAAGTATACGTTCGATTTCGTTAGTTGCCAAAATCGATATGCGGATAGACCTAAATCTAAAGTTTAAACACATCTTTCCATAGCTTTAAGTATACAAAAACCACATCTTAAGACTTTAGGGGGCGTTTCTCACCACAAAATTGCTTTCGTAATTTCACATCAAATACAAAATGAGACGTTTATACGCAGACAATATCTGCTTACGTGCGGCATCTATTCGGATCTACGTCTGTACTTCATGTCCGTCCCTCAGCCCGTAACTCGGTTAGATGCCCGTTGATTTACGAGTTATCTGATAAACTAGTGAATTTTAACCGACATCGTATGTCTTCAAAAAAGAGGGAGATTCTGAACAATTACTCTGTATTTTGTTACGTAAAGTCTCTTCTAATTATAATTTTAGCAGAGCAGGAAATTAGGAGTCGCCTCCTTGGTCTAATGGCAGCATGGCAATGGGCTGTGGACCGGGAGGTTTTGCGTTCGATTAGCATGTCGGGGAAAGCGAATTTCCTAATTTAATTTGTACGGGACTGGATCCCTTAGACGGAGTTGACTTGGTTAGCAAGCAGCCGGTCGTAAAATTAAGCCAAATCCTTCCTGCAACATGCTTGAAAAAGTTTGTTGCGCCGACCCCACATTACGGTGGGATAAGCGCAGGTAGAAAGAAAGACCCTAGAATCGAAGTTAAATAAAAATCAATTTACCATCATCAGACAAGACGACAGACAAGCAAACAAACGAACAAGAGCACAGACATACTGATTGTTTTGCGTTGTCGCCGCGCCGCACGTCATGTCCCAACGAAATGATTTATCATTGCCGCCATATTGTTTTCTTTTTGCGCCGCCATTTTGTTTTCTATTTTATTTTGTACCACAACATTACGGTAGTTTTGTTTGGCGCCGTGTGGTTCTAGGTTCAATTCCTACCTCTATTACATTATAGTTGTCTTAACGATGCATAACTTAGTTGGTCTCTTTCTAACTTTCGTCAAATAATTGAACTTAAATAATTATGAACGCAGGTATCTCTGTGTCGATTTATAATATACACACATGCATAGTCTTACGCCTGTATACTCGAAGGGGTAGGCAGAGGCGAACTAGAGAACTAGAACACCAACATTTGGCCGCGCTTATTTCCGTCCTAGATTTTACAGGGGACGAGCTTATCGACATATCGGGCACAAATTCCAGATTCCGGGCTGATATTGAAAAAACCCAATATCACTTTACCAGACCCGGGGATCGAACTCGAGACCTCAGGACGGTAGGTACCGAAGTTTCTGCCTGAGGGGGAGGTCATTATTAGTTTGGTAGGTTAATCCATGCCTTACCGAGACGTGCTGTAAAGCATAGCATTAAAAAGGGTTTCGGCGTGTTCCGTTTGGAGGTCCCGGGACCCTTTCTAAATGCAGATGCCGTAAATCATGGGGTTTTTAGCCGGTACGAATCCGGCATACCCTGCGCCTATTAGCTGGACTCCCAAGAGGATTTTCCCCATGTAAAAAAAAAAAAAAAGTTACCGAAGTACAACTACGCCACCGAGGCAATCGCTTTAATGTTAAGCCAGTTTCAAATGTGTGTGACAGTACCATCAGTGTCGGTACTGGCGAAATAAATATTATCATTTATTTATCTATCTTCTCGGACTGCCTCGGTGGCGTAGTTGTATTTCGGTAAGACTACCGTCCTAAGGTCTCAGGTTCGATCCCCGGGTCGGGCATAGTGATATTGGATTTTTCCATATCAGCTCGGAGTCTGGAATTTGTACCCGATATGGCGATAAGCTCGCCCTATCACACCTGGGACGGAACTAATCTCGACGAAATGTTGGTGTTCTAGTTCGCTAGTGCACCTCTGTCTACCCCTTCGGGGATACAGGGGTGAGCTTATGTATGTATGTATTTTTATCTATCTTGCAATCAGGTGACCCAATTGCTCGTGCGCGTACCATCTTTACTATAAAAAGTCAAGCACACAGTTGAAATCATTACGACTGAGCCGACATCGTCTGTCATACGACGATGATTTATGTGGGCGGCCATTTTTGTTTTTTTTATCGACGCCCTCTCGACTTAGCGGCTTCTTTCATCCACAGAGCTATATTTGTGGAAGAAAACATTTTGAACTTGACTTTCTACTTATATTATGAAAGGATTCTCGAGAACTCTTTTTAGACCGACTTCCAAATAGGAGGTCCTCAATTCGTCTGTATTTTTTTATGTATGTTACGCGATATCTCCGCTAAATGGTGACCGATTTTCAAAATTATTTTTGTATTCGATAGAGCTTATTTCAAGGGTGGTCCCATATAAATGGCCACGATCGGATTTGAAGTCAATCCGTTAAGTTTTATTAAATCTCTTTGGCATCAGGTGACCAATTTGCCCCTATACCCGTCTCTGCTGTAAATTTCGTAATATAATTTGCAAGCGCAGCGTAGGACGTCCACCTACAAGGTGGACCGACGACCTGATAAAGGTCGCAGTCGCTGGATGCAGGCCGCTTCCAACAGGTCGATCCGGAAATCTCAGGGGGAGGCCTATGTTCAGCAGTGCACGTCCTATGGCTGATGATGATGATGATAACAAATTTGGTCACGATCGGATTTGAAGTCGGTCTGTTAAGTTTTTAAACTTGTGATTAATTGACAACCTCCATGGCGTTGGCTGTAAGTGAGAGACCGCGGGTTCGACTCCCTCACCGAGTTAAAATTTGTGATCATCAACATCGTAGTTCCTGATACCCATGAAACAGGTTATACCTAGTGTGGGGTCAGGACTATGTGTGTGACTGTTGGGTGTATTTATTTATAAAATATATTCATGTATAGTTTCTTTCTTTCACACATAACATAACATAAGCTCACGCCTGTATCCCCGAAGGGGTAGGCAGAGGCGCACTAGCGAACTAGAACACCCACATTTCGCCGAGCTTAGTTCCGTCCCAGATGTGATAGGAGGCGAGCCTATCGCCATATCGGGCACAAATTCCAGACTCCGGGCTGATATGGAAAAATCCAATATCACTTTGCCCGACCCGGGGATCGAACCCGAGACCTCAAAACCGTAGTCGTACCGAAATACCACCACGCCACCGAGGCAGTCTTTCTTTCATATATAAATATATTATTCTTACATCTTAAACAAAAAATGGGACCACCCTTATCAAGCTATATCGAACACGAAAAGAAACTTGAAAACGGTCGGATATCACAAAAAGTACGAACTGAATCCCTCTTATTTTGAACTTGGTTAAAAATTACTTCAAAGTCGACGCTACTGTCGACAGTTGTCAAATAACATTTCATTTTAAAACTCACCAGGAAATATGAAAAATTCGTCACCTCACAAAATATACTTGTCATATCTTTTTAACTGAGCGGCATCCTTTGAAGCGTCCACATAGTTATTTTACGGTTCGGTTCCGGGAATAACTCTGTATAGAAACTTAACGGATGTGTTATGAATTAATGTTAAAAGCCATGATCTTATGGGAAACTAACTCTAGTTTCTTTGAAGCACATTAACGGCCGGTTTCAATAAACGATCTCAGTTTGGAGCGCAGAGAGATTGCAATTATGAATCAAGTCAATTGACGGAGTCATGTTCAAACTGTGTTCTTATTGGCTAATTTTTGTAATCTATCTGCACATTCGAACTGAGATTGTTTATTGGAACCGGCGTAAAAGTTTCATTACTATGTAAAATGTATTTAATTATCACAAGTTTAAAAACTTAACGGACCGACTTCAAATCCGATCGTAACCAAATTTATATGACCACCCTTGAAATAAGCTCTATCGAACACAAAAATAATTTTGAAAATCGGTCCACATTTGGCGGAGATATCGCGTAACATATAAACAAAATACAGACAAATTGAGGACTTCCCCCTTTTTTTAAGTCGGTCAAAAAGATCACCAGCGCTTTGTCGCCTCCTTTGTCCAGTAGCAGCGTATTGGCTGTAAACCGTGGGGTCCTGGATTTGGTTCCTAGGTCGGGAGGCGTGTTTCTCTTACACGCGGTCAGGATCCTCTAGGGCAGCGGTCGGCAACACGTGGCCCGCGGGCCGCATGCGGCGGTGTAATCCTATTTGCAGCCCGTGATTGTTTTATAAATTAGTCATAAATATCCGAAATGTTATAGATTATACCTCTAAAGATAGAAAATATGAGTTGAGGCCCCCCTTTACTGTATTTTGCCACTTTGCGGCCCCTGTCTGCCAAAAGGTTGCCGACCACTGCTCTAGAGAGTTGATGTCGCATATGTCGATAATAATCACAAGTTTAAAGACTTAACGGACCGACTTCAAAACGTATCCAATCATGACCAAATATATGGGGCCCTTGAAATAAGCTCTATCGAACACAATAAGAATTCTGAAAATCGCTCCACATTTGGCGGAGATATCGCGTAACATACATAAAAAAAGCATAAATAGGCCGGCGTGATTCTAACAACCATAAACACAGGTGTTTGTCAGTGGTCAGTTTTTTTGGACTGCACTACGCTTACCATCAGGTGCAGTGTAGTCACTGCCGTGCCCGGATAAAAAAAAATACAGACGAATTGAGGACTTTCTAGTTTTTTGAAGTCGATCGAAAACTAAGCCAAATCTAACGTAAAACTTATAGAATCAACATGGGATTTGAATCCAGGAGCTACCGGTACACACTCCACTGCCCATATACGCTGCCACTGATCGAGGAGACTACTATTTCGTTTCGATGCCCTCGAATTGAAAGTCCATCAATCATCCGTTTACGATAACAATAGATAAAGTGTTTTCAACTAACACTATAAATGGTCGTGACTAAACCGATCATGTAGGTAATTTAAACATCAGGGATCATTCAGCTGATAATTGGGAATGTACAGGGTAACGCGTGGCGAATGGTGAAATTATTCAAAAGGGAAGCCAATGGTGGTAGGATATTTATAATAAACTTCCTTCCGAAGTAACTAACTTACCAGGTGATAAATTTAAATCCTATGTTAAACGTGCCTTAATGGCTAGGGCTTATTATAGCGTTGCAGACTACTTAGCTGATAGGGAAGTCTGGCGTTAGTTCTGCACACTGCACCAAGATGGTGACCTTAACTGAACCGAGTCGCCTTCTTCTTTTTTCTTTACTTTAATAGTAACTTTTTTAACTTTACTACAATAGTAATTATTTTAATTATAATGACATTTTTGATTAAAGTACATTGACTGGCTTGACATTAACATTAATATAGTTATCTGATAATAATATAGGACATTAGGTATATTTATTATATTTTTATTGTAAACAGACCGACCGATCGACCAATTTGGAAAGTGTATGCCATAAATTGTATAAAAATAATCATATAATGACTAAGCTTATTGTTTGTGATATACATAGATATAAGGATTTTTGTTAGTATGGGTTTTTGCATCCTACAATGCCATTTCACCTTTTAATCATTCTTTTGGTAATTACACCTCCAGTGGTATTGAGGATGCGTGAATCCATATAAATATGATTATCAATTGTATTGACAATTTGTAAATCAATTTTTTTTAAAAAAGGAAAATAGACAAAAGAAAATAAAAAAGAAATGGTGACAATTGATGATGAAAAAAATAAGCCCGGAGTTTCTTTCTGCCTTTCTTCTTCGGGTCGTCATCCGTAGGTAGCTAGAGAAAGGCTGGTAGGTTAGCTAGGATAGGGCCTCACGCACCAATCCCAACTGCTTCCAGTATTTCCAGTCAATCCCCTGCCACCATTCCTGCCATATGCCATTCCCATACAATCCATTCCCTTACACTCTATTCCTATTTCCCCTTAGCACCCTATCTCAGCCATCCCATCGTTATTATGTCCATACTTGCCTGCCTGTTGTCTAATACAAATATATAATGTAAATTATATTAATCCTAATTTAAAAATTTACTTGTGTTGACTTGTCATAAGTGCTTTTTTACATGCCTACGTGATCAATAAAGATTTTTATTTTTTATTTTTTTATTTTATATCATAAAAAACTTATAAACCAGTTGTTTGTCAGTGGTCGCTAGTTTTTTTGGACTCCACTACGCTTACCATCAGGTGCAGTTACTTTGCCGTGCCCGGATAAAAAAACAATATAGCATTTTCTTTCATTGCCTACCCTCTCAGGGATACAGGCGTGAGCTTATCTATTGTTATGCCTATTTGTCAAGCTGATAATTTGGCAAAAGTAAGCCGATAGGAATCGTATTGTATGTACCACCGACGCCGGGCCTACAGGGTCGAAGAACATATCAACTACAATTCACGTTGCAGGAAGGATTCAGCTTTAGATTTTAAGACCGGCTGCTTGTTTATCAACACCTGGACAATCCAGTCCCAGGCAACGCGTGTTAAAACTTATTAGTCCGACTTGGGAATCGAACCCAGAACCGGTCCACAGCCCAAACCAACATGAGAAGACGACAAGCGACAACGTTATACAAGTCTGGACATCTAAATATCAGACCATTATCGAAACCGCGGGTTGGCCTCGTGACCTTTTTACTTTAAACGACGCAAGCAAAAAAAATCTTGCCAACGCGACTCAAGAGGTTTAGTGAAGGGATGGAAATAACGATATTTTATCGATATCGATATTTTATTATCGTGCTGTTACATCTCGACCTATCCAAAGAATAAAGTTACATATGATAATTAATCGAAATTGCTTTTATATTTTTCTGAGCTTAAATTAACCTATATATTTAACTAATACTAGTATTTTTTTAAATTTATGACATAATAACAAGTTAAATTATGACATAGCTTAAAAAAATATTCACTAGTTAAATATACAGGTCAATAAATAAGCTCAGAAAAATAAGAAAGCAATTTCGATTCATTATCATATGTAACTTTATTCTTTGGATAGGTCGATCTCTGTACTGTGGCCCCTTTTCTGTTTACATTTAACTTTTCGAAATGCTGACTTACGGCCGGTTTCAAAAACAATCTCAGTTCGAATGTGCAGATAGATTACAAAAATTTGCCAATAAGAACACAGTTTAAACATGACTCCGTCAAATGACTTGATTTGTTTGGTTCATAATAGCGATCTATCTGCACTCTAAACTGAGATAGTTTATTGAAACCTACCGTTAGTGTTTCGATACCCTTCCTACGCTTTCACGTTATTCGTCCACTCAGTCGACTTCCATCCTTCGTTTTGTATCTAGTAATTATTTTAATAAATTACTTTCAATTTTTTTTTTTAAGGCGGCTCGTAGTATCGAGTATAACAGTGCATTATACCGGATGTTGCAGAAACTTGGTAGCAAGAATAATTCCACATACAGAGAGAACGATTTAAAGCGGAATGGCGAAGATTGAACTTAATATTTTTTTTTATTATTATGCATTGGTATTTTTAAATCGGAATGCGACATGTAAATCGTCGCAATTAGCACACGACTTTGTATATGCTAAATATAATTAATTACCCCATATTCATGTCCATTCCATAAATAAAAAATATTTGCCCTGTAATGATTACTGTCCCACTGCCAGCACGGGTTTCCTCTACTAATGAGTGGGGTTAGGCCATGTCTACTACGCTAGCCTAATGCGGGTTGGTAGATTTCACATACCTTCGAATTTCTTGGGGAGAAATTCTAGGGCATGCAGGTTTCTTCACGATTTTTTCCATCACCATTAGGAAGGAATTGACTGATAATTTATAATTTACAACGAAAACACACTTAACATAGAAGTCAGAGATGTATGCTCCATTTTGTGGTTGATCTCGAACCTCCGACACTCGTCTCGGCAGTCCGAACCATTCCCAACTGAGCTACCGCTGCTTTCCATTCCATATTCATGTCTAAATATTGTTACTTGTTAGAACACGGGTCTTAATCCGATGGAATTATCGAATTCTTTATAACCAAAACACAAGTATCGACATTGAATCTATCGACACATGCCCATCTCTACTCATTCACCTGTATAATTTGAAGGGTCCTCGAGAGCTGCACTCCAAAAGCGACCCCTTTGCCGTGTCTCCGGGTTCCATTCTCCTCAACCCTTGTACAGCGTTTAAGTTCAAAAGTAGGGGTGAATTTCAGGGGTCTTGGCACAAGGTTCAGTTTTCAAATGCAATGATAATTTTCGTTTTTTACTACATACATACACCTATATGCTCGAAGGGGTAGGCAGAACCGCACTAGCGGACCAGAACACCCACATTTCGCCGAGCTTAATTCCGTCCTAGATGTGATAGGGGGGGGGGGAGTCTATCGCCATATCGGGCAAAAACTCTAGACTCCAAGCTGATATGGAAAAATCCATTATCACTTTGCCCGACCCGGGGATCGAACCCGAGATCTCAGGACGGTAACCGTACCGAAATACAACCACGCCACCGAGCAGTCTGATACTGAATTAAAAACCCAATATCAATTAGCCCGACCCGGAAACGAACCCGAGACCTCAAACAAACCATACTTTCAATATCCCATAATAAAAACAGAAAACTGCGAACGCACCCGTACCTAATTACGTTTAATAAAGTTGTCTATCTCACTCTGGCCATATGATTCTTACATTTCCGTCTCTCTCTACATATAAAATTTAACCACCCGAAATCTCTATGGCGTATTTCTCGTTCCTCGTATGTAGCTCGTAAATTTGTTATTACTCGACTGTCTATAAAAAGACCATAACGTGGTACACGCGGATAGGTAGGTCACTCGTGTGCCAGAACTGCCAGACCGTCTGGGTAACGCAAAGGTTTAACAAAAACTTAAAACCGTCTTTTTTATAGCCCGAACGGGGTCACCTGATGGTAAGTGATCTCCACCGCCCATAGACACCCAAGACACATATGTATCATGGGTGCGTTGCCAACCTAAAAGGATGGAATGGAAGGGTAGGGGAAAGGGATTAGGAAAGGGAGGGGGGAAATGGGCCTCCGGAAATCTCACTGACCAAACAAAACACGACAGCAAGCTGCCACTTTACATCGGTTTTGTGTGAGATAGTGGTATCAAACTAGTGTGGGTGTGGTGCATGAAAGGAGCCTCCCCGAGTGGTGTTTAATTTGATCGATGCCTAGATTACGAAAACGCCCGGCGCACCCTGGACGGTCGGCGCTACGCCGACTGACCAATCCTTTCACCACGATGGTTGACAACGGTCCTTCTCAGGACCCTACTACAACGGCTCTTTTAAGGGCCTCCCAACGGCACTTTTCAGTGCCAAAAGAAACGGCAACTGTCAGTGCCACGAGAAAGACCCCCACTCGCAGTTACCCACACGACCCTTTGAGTAATCCCGCTCTCACAGTTATATCAATAAACATCGAAGGTTTCTCTAACAACAAAGCTCAGCTATTATCGACCCTATGCCGCGAGTCCCACTGTGACATCCTATGCATGCAAGAGACCCACCGAGACGCACATCAAGCCCGCCCACATATACCGGGACTTACACTGGTTGCAGAGATACCTCATGCCAAACACGGTAGTGCGATATTCACCAAGCCGCATATTTCTGTAAATTCCGTTTCATGTAAGTCGTCCAACTCTATAGAAATTATAACCATCGATACCGGAAATCAAACTAGTCAAGCCGGCCCATTCGTGATGTAGACGTTACTGTCTACAGCGTGGCTCTACCACTCAGTCTTCACCATTTTCACACATTTAAATTTATATTCATTGTATATAGAGGAACAGTCGCAGGAAGTCGCTGGATGAGGCCGCTTCCAACAGGTCGATCTGGAAATCTTTGGAGAGGCCTATGTCCAGCAGTGGACGTCCTGTGGCTGATGATGATGAAATCTATATCGGACGTAAAAAAAAAGGACAGAGCGCTAAGAACATTGAAAGTGAAGCAGTCAGAACAGAGAAAGTGTCCTTTTTCATACGTCCATGTCTATATTTTCGTTTTCGACGCCCGAATGGTCAAACGCCACTCAACTTCTACGGCTTATCACATTTCGCCGAGCTTAGTTCCGTCCCAGATGTGATAGGGGGCGAGCCTATTGCCATATCGGGTACAAATTCCAGACTCCGGGCTGATAGGGAAAATCCAGTATCACTTTCCCCGACCCGGGAATCGAACCCGAGACCTCAGGACGGTAGTCGTGCCGAAATACAACTACGCCATCGAGGCAGTCACCAGTCACCACGAGTCAGTCAAAGGAAATAAAAATGTATCTTCTACCTGCCCGTATCCCACCTTATGTGGGGTCGGCGCAACATACTTTACTTTACTTTGGCTTAGTTTTTACGACCGGCCGCCTGCCTGACGTCAACCCCCTGTGAGGGATCCAGTCCCGGGCAAACTAAATTAGAAAATTTGCTTTACCCGACCTGGGAATCGAACCCAGGATCTCCCGGCCCACAGCCCATACATGCTGCCACTAGACCAAGGAGGCGACTATGTATAATGTATATATCTTCACAGGGGACATGAATACCTTTTTTCCCGTAGGTAACAGGACGAGGTAATTTATTAACACCGACGAAAGTCCAGAAGGTGGAACCTTTATCAGAGATTTTCCACTTATCGCTAGACCAATACCCATATCTGTGCTCAGTGGCGTGCAGACCATATAGATAAAGAGACACTGTCTACCCTGACAATTTGGTATATACATACACAAATCATGACCAAAAAATCATTATCAAAAATAATTTCCAAAATTACAGCGCCCGGCTTATATTTTAAATAAAAATTGGTGACGATGATAATAGTACTGGTGATATAAGAGTTGAAGAAAATCATTTTTCAAACATTTTGTCTGCCCTAATACTAAATTAACTAATAATCGATACTCGATTCCATAAAACTTACTATTTTGCTATTGTGTAAATCTCAATACCCACGCAATTTCAAAGGCAATACGCCTTTGTCAAATAAACGCCCAGAGTGCCAAATTGTAGCTCTAACGGATTGGACAATGTATAACTTAATTCTTATTAGTTCAATTAATAGCCACGTAATATTGGGCTAATACGGCGCTAGAGTCGCCATCAAGAGTACAAAATGTCATAATTCCAATACCGATCGATTGGAATTAGCGTCGGTGGTAAGGCCCCTGATCGGAATGTCTGTGCACGTCACTGTCTGTGCTCAAACTAGGCCGATGGCATAAAACTCGGATATGCGATGACAATACGCTTTGTGTCATAAATTTAATCATAAACTATATGCCCCATAAACATTTTATACAGCTTTTAATTCACACGCTGCTATTTATTGGGGGATGGAGGGATTTCTTAAGAATACACCACGGTCGTGTAAAAAAGAAAGGACACCATCTCGCCTATAGTTACGGACGCCAACACACAAACGCGTCTATACAAAAGTGCTTAAGGCACACATTAACACTCATAACAGTCTCAGTCGCCGCCATTACGTGTCGATAGATCGAATGGTTCGAAAACCCTGCTTTACTTTTTGTTCCTAGCGCGCCGTCCATCTTTTTTTTACGTCCGTACGTGCAGTGACACCTGTGACCTAACACAAAAAGAATCATGGGTGCGTTGCCGACTTAAAAGAAGGAAATGTAGAGGGAGGGAAAAAGGGGGATTGGGAAAGGAAGGGGGGAAAACAAGTATACCTACTACTTATCAAAATAAAGATTGATAACATATTGAGGTTATCATAATGCTATTATTTATATCTATGTCAAGTAACAGTGAGAAAAAAAAAATTTAGTATGTCTTTTATAATTTATATTAGGTATTACAGGCCTCCCCCAAAGATTTCCAGATCGACCTGTTGGAAGTTGGAATGACTTTCTGCGACCTGGAAATCGAATGAAATCGATCTGGAAATCTTTGGGGGAGGCCTATGTTCAGCAGTGGACGTCCTATGGCTGATGATGATGATTAGGTATTATTAATTATCTTCTGACCCTTTAATTGACTTCTTCATAAGTTTGTCTGGATGTTGCTTTAAGCGATAAGATCGCCTATTGTAACATTTTATAGATTACGGTTTATTTAACTCCAACAGGTGTTCAACAAAGAGTTTTTTATAAGACATGAGATGACCCACTAGCTTGTTTGCACAATAAAATTTTACGCTATACAAAATTCTGCACACAGCATTGCGACTCTGCCTACCCCACTGAGCACGGCAAAGTGACTACACTGCACCTGATGGTAAGCGTAGTGCAGTCCAAAAAAACTAGCGACCACTGACAAACAATGGATTTATCAGTGGTCACCAGAATCATGCCGACCTATATACTTCTTCACACTCCGAAGAGGGAAGCAAATCGATGGGCTTGCGACAAGACAGGCGGATGACTGGTGCAGACACAGGAATGTACCCCCATTTCCATCCAACCATCATGCTCTGACGTCTTTCAAGAGAGCCGGAGGTACACTGGCTGATCCTGGAACGCGAACCACACAAGGATTGTGGGTCACTATTGCAGGTTTTAACATCATGTGTACGGTGTACCATGTATTTATATGTAGGCACGGATGTAAAAAAAAAGATGGACGGAGCGCTAGGCATTTTGAAAATGAAGCAGGGTTTTTGGCCCGTTCGATCTATCGACATGTGTGTGCGTAAGGCACTTTTGTACAGGCGCGTTTGTGTGCGTGGATACTCTGTGGCGTCCGTTTAATTTCAGATGGTGTCCTTCTTTTTTTACGTCCGTGTATGTAGGGTACATTTATACGCCACCTCCTAAGGTCCAACCCCTCCCACAAACAAAGCTCAAACAACGCTCCACTTACGCGAAATTAAATTTTAAATTGCGGGTAGTTTGGTACAGTGGTGCAAGAACTGAGCACTAATTGTACGGTGAGCTATTGAGCTAAATTGCCCCTATTATCTTGGCCAGTGGTTCCCAAAGAGGGCTACGTAACCTTACACCAGAGGGGTAAAAGGAGCTCGCAAACTGCATACTTTTTTCCTTCTAGTAGATTGCGAGTTCTATATTATTTATGTTTTCGAGAAATCAATAAAAACTAAGAATATGGCTCGGCCCGGTGGGTTGTATTTCGGTACGACTACCGTCCTGAGGTCTCGAGTTCGATCCCCGGGTCGGGCAATGTGATATTGGATTTTTCCACATCAGCCCGGCGTCTGGAATTTGTGCCCGATATGGCGATAGGCCTATCACATCTGGGAGGGATTTACGCTCGGCGAAATGTGGGTGTTCTAGTTCGCTAGTGCGCCTCTGCCTACCCCTTCGGAGATACAGGCGTCAGCTTATATAATGGGAATTGTAATATTAATGTTCCACTGCTGGGCCTCCTCTACTATTGAGAGGGTCTAGGCATTAATCTACCACTCTGACCTAACGCGGGTTGGTAGATTTCACATAGGTACATTCCAAATTCTTGTGGAGAAATTCTCAGGTACGCAGGTTTCCTCACGATGTTTACCTTCACAATTATAGTAAGCGATAATTCATAATGAATACACATTTCACATAGGAAAATTAGAGGTGCACGCTCTATTTTTGGGGTAGGTCTCGAACCTTTGACACTCGTCTCGGCAGTCCGTACTATTCCCAACTGCGCTGGTTACATGGAATTTTCAGAACTGCAGCTCGCTATTTTGTTGAAAGGATGGATGAAAGTTGAGTGACGAAAGAAATTTATGTAGCAAAAGTAAACGGTAACGTCGGCCGAGGACGTCCTAGACGTACCTTTACGGACCAAATTGGCGATCTTTTAAAAAAGGGTCAAATAAAGAGTTCTCGTAACCGACGAGCGTCCATGAAAAGTCTGATGACTGTGGATGTAGCGAAAGAGGTGTGCTTGAACCGAAGCAATTAGAGCTCCTTAGTTTCTGCCTACTCTAACGGGAAATAGGCGTTTATGTATGTACGTATTTCGTTGTGTATTGATAAAAATGTACTCTGCGTATTTAGTCACTGTATATCAACTGAATAATATTCATAGTAATTTTCCAAAAAGATTTTACGAACTAATATCGTGTAATTATAAATTGGTCTTAAAACAAACGTTCTATTATTGATATCCGGACACTTTGACCTTTAGAATGAAATGAATTAATTATTATGTCGTAGACAACCGGTCTGTGGTGTAATTTAGTACTATTTGCATGACTTAAAAGGTAGTATAGAAATATTTTATTTCTTATTTTCAACGAATAAACGAGCAAGTGGGTCACCTGATGTTAAGTGATCACCGCCGCCCATAAACATGTGCTATCCTATTGTGTTCCAATGGGCAAAGGACTCCCCCCTATCTTCATCCACTGCCCTCTATCGTATGTTAGTTTAATTTTAATCTTCAATAACTCAGTATAGTATTAGGCCTGTAATATTACTTTCCCACTGCTGGGCACGGGCCTCCTCTACTAATGAGAGGGGTTAGGCCTTAGTCTACCACGCAATGCGGGTTGATAGATTTCACATACCTTTGAAAGTCTTGTGAAGAAATTCTCGGGTATGCAGGTTTCCTCTCGATGTTTTCCTTCACCGTTATAGCAAACGATAATTCATAAAGAAAATACACTTAACACAAAAGAGATGTATGCTCCATTTTTAGGGTTGGTTTCGAACCTTCGACACTTGTCTCGGCAGTACGTACTATTCCCAACTGAGCTATCGCTGCTCATAACTAAATTCTTCAATAACTAAAAATATAATAAAAGTTCCCACCTAATAAATAACCACTCCTTACTCAAATGAAAAAGCAATTTTATAAGATTATACGTACCAGGGGGCTAGGATAATGAATTTGAGAACCGCTGACAGGTAGCACATGAGCTGGAAGAGGGAAGGGGCCAGGGGGTTACTGGACCCGCAGTTTATAACGTTTATTAAGTTCTGTAATCGTATTGAGTTGTTTAGAAACGTGATATCGCAATATCGGACACAAATTCCAGACTGATGTTGAATATCTTTCTACCTGGGGGTCCTGGGTTCGATTCGCATGTCGGGCAAGCAAAGCTAATTAATTGTCTAATTTAATTTATCTTAGCCATCCCATCGTTATTATGTCTATCTTCCTGTCTGCCTGCCTGTCTTCAAATGTATAGCGTGATAATGTAAATCAAAATTTGCTTGTGTTGACCTGTCATAAGTGTTTTTTACATGCCTACATGACCAATAAAGATTTTATTTTATTTTAATGCCAATCCCCTTTTCAAAGTCGGTTAGAAAAGTCACCGAAACATTTTTCCATTCGCTGTAAAGTCGACAGTACGCGGAATGCATTAGCGGCTGATATTCTGTTACGCGCGGACGTAAGTTCGAATCGTGTTGCACTATTTTCGGATTTCGGATTTAACCGCAAGTCCATTAGGGTTGGCTCTGTACATGCCGGTATCAGCGGCCTGAGCAGGAAAATTTCTGACAACCGTAAATGTATTTCAGCTCGATGCGCGTCTAGGAAATTTGTATGAAATATTAACCAAACGTCATCAGTGCGCAGCGAACTCGAATACATTTACATTAGTTTTTCGTGCTCGGGCTACAGTACCGTCCAGTCCAGCCAGCATGCGTGTCACGATATATCTCGATAACCGACTGAAGAGATATTGTTTACATGTTGTCTACAACATTATCTTTATCTTCTTTATCTTTATCTTTACTTAGTATAAAATAAAGTGGCTTCCCGCTGTCTGTCTGTCCCTATGTATGCTTAGATCTTTAAAATAGGACAAAACGCGTGGACAAAAATTTCTCGTGGCGTGCATCAAAGAATTTTAACGCCTAGAAGCAAAGGCGTACATGCTAGGCGGTCTGAGGTCTCGGGTTCGGTCACAGAGTCGGGTAAAGTGATATTGGGTTTTTATATTCAGCATCAGTTGAGTTGTCGCCTTGGTTTAGTGGCAGTGTATAAGGGCTGTATACCCGGAGGTCATGGGTTCGATTCCCAGGTCGGGCACGATGTTTTTCTAACACTATTTTCCCGGGACTGGATCCCCCGGATGGGGGTTGACCTCAGGCAGGCATCCAGTCGTAAAAACTAAGCCAAATCCTTTCCGCAACATGCTTGAAAGTGTTTTGCGCCGACCCCACTTTAAGGTGGGATACAGACAGGTAGAAAGAAAGAATGTATTTGCCCATCTAAAGTCACATAATGCATGGATTATAACAGTCGCGGCAAATTTAAAGTTCATCGACCCCTCAGGACTCCGCTGTAACCTAATCCCATGCTTCAAAAACCAGTTTCGATGCTAGAACAGGTCCTATACATCCACAACTAAGTACCTATGTCGCTACTAGTTTTAATACTCAGTCATATAAGCTCACGCTTGTATCCCCAAAGGGGTAGGCAGAGGCGCACTAGCGAACTAGAACACCCACACATCGCCGAGCTTAGTTCCGTCCCAGATGTGATAGGGCGCGAGCCTATCGCCACATTGGGCACAAATTTTGAACTTTGGACTTTCACATTTAATTAAAGCATTAAAATTTCGAGGGTGTGCGAAGTCTACCAACCCCCATTATGAATTATCGCTTGCTATAACAGTGAAGGAAAACATCGTGAGGAAACCTGCATACCTGAGAATTTCTCAACAAAAATCTCAAAGGTTTGTGAAGTCTCAACCAAGTTTACAGCATGGTAGACTAAGGCCTAACCCCTCTCATTATTAGAGGAGGCCCGTGCCCAGCAGTGGGACAGTAATATTACAGGGCAATAATAATAATAAAAAAAAATAAAAATCCAAATTAAATTAGAAATTCATGACTAGTGCTAATATTTTATCTTAAAGCTTAGAGATAGAGGCTGATGGCAGATGAAGAACCGAAGTGCAACAAAAAATGTACAGTGGAACTAAGAACAACCTAATTCTTTTAAATTATACTGATACTGTGAGTCACCTCCTTGGTTTAGTGGCAGCATATATGGGCTGTGGACCGGGAGGTCCTGGGTTTAATTCCCAGGTAGGGCAGAGATTTTTCGTATAAACTAAGCCAAAAACTTTCTGGTACATGCTTGAAAAGGTGTTATGCCCCACATTAAGGTGGCATAAGGGCAGGTAGAAAGAAAGATACTGATACTGTGAGTTTTTTTCAAAATAACTCAAGCAGCAATAGCTCAGCTGGGAGTGGTAGGGACTGCCGAGATGAGTGTCCGAGCATGCACACATCTTGAGTGGTAGAGCCCTGCTGTAGATAGTTAAGACTACAGCACGAAAGGACCCGCTTCACCAGTTTGATACCATTGACTCACAGAAAACCAATGTAAAGTGGCAGCTTGCTATAGCATTTTGTTCATTGAGTCTTGAGCTGATCTATAGAGCAAACTTCAATTAAGTCTGAGTCAAAGAAACAAACTCAGTGAGGATTTGGAATTTTTAAATCGAACTTTGACTTAGTCCAAGCCATTGTTTACAAGAAAAACTGACAGACAGACAGCCTAAACCTAGATTTTATAAAAAAAAATGACTCAAACTTAGTCAAAGTTCACTCTATAAATTTTAGCCTAACAGTGGCCCAATTACCTCCTTCCTTTCCCAATCCCTGCTTCCCTCCTTTTAGGTTGGCAACACAATCTTAGTTAGATTGTGTTGCCAACACCAGATCTATAAAAAACGCCCCTCTGTTTTCTATGTTAAATGTGTATTCATAATGAACTATCACTTGCTACCTAAAATGGTGATGGAATACATTAAGAGGAAACCTGCATACCTGAGAATTTCTCCTCAAGAATTTCAAAGGTATGTGAAGTCCACCAACCTGCATTAGGCCAGCGTGGTAGATTAAGACCTAACCCATTTCATTGAGACACTTATGCCCAGCAGTAGGCCAACAGTATTTAATTATTATTATCTAAGGAGCAAAAGTTAGGTATCATGAACATGTGTGCCATATTCTCTTGATAAAGTGCAGTTCATAGTAAAGGTAAATAATGTGTACATCATCTGTTGACAAACATTTTTGTTTACATTAGTTATATTCAAGGTTTGTAAAGAGGAAATGGTTCAGCGTCGTTTTTCCTTCTTTGTATAGTTGAATTTTTGAAATAACATTATTCTCCTTTGTGAACAGATTTTTTTTTTCTTTAGTTGCCATTGACAAAATTTAAGTAGTGTTTTTTTTCGCATATATTGGCCAATAAGTGAATACTAGTATAAAAATAGTTTATAGCAGACATCCTGAACTATTCTTCCTCAGCCTATTTATTTTGAAAATATTATACACGTACTTATCTATGGGTGGGTAGTATTGTCTATGGCAGTATATTTTTATTTCGGTCATTTTTTTACGGTGACGCGACTTGAAAAAAATACATAAAATAGAAAACATATAGTCAAATAAAGCAAAAAATACTGGTATTTGTGTTTTTATTGCAGTATATAGAGCTTAGATTAGAGGTAAATAAAAAAAAATTCTAAAGGTAACGTAAATCAACAATGAAACATGAACGGAGGTTACATAAAAGCCCTTGACATTTGCAAGGTTTGTGAAAATCATTTTATATTTATCTATTTTATATTAGTTTCATCTTATCAACATTAATATGTTTTAATAGTTCGTCACTATTTGAGCATAAGTATCGATATAAATTCGAGATAATAATATTAATATCTTAGATAATGACGAAGGGTATGTTAAGGGTGTTACGCATTATTTATAGTTTTACAGTACATCTTCTATGTACCGAAAGCTAAGGCTAACATTACTAGAGTCTATTCTGGACGACAGTATATACTTATATTACTTTATTAAAAGTACACGTATTAGGAGTTATGGCACAGAATTTATACTTATTTAAAAACATACTTGTTTACTAACCTGATGATGATTTCACTGACACAGTCTTATAAAGTAATTTTTCCGCAACCATCACTTAAAACACATGAACAAACACAAAAAACACGTCTTAAATACCGGCCGTAGATACCAGTCCGGACTAAATATGCATTTTTTATTAACTTATATCGATTATTACCGGATCACTGACTGAATTGGATCCTGACGGTGTATAATACAGTTCAATTATAAGTATTAAGTTTATAACCACAAAGCACCTTAGTAATTTCATTAATAACATATAAAAATCGATTTCACTGTCCACATCTCAAACATAGGTTTGCGCCCTCGTGTCAATACATAATATTTTACTATCAGCACAACAAAGTATAGTCACAAAATGTTGTGGCTGTGTACGAAGATGAACACAGTGTTGAGTTATTTTCATAATTGAAGTATACAAAGGTTAAAAAACATCTTTTTCCGCGGTCATGGCACACGACTCCAGCCACGCACGCTCGCGATCAAACTAAACTTATCATAGATGTCGCGTTACGGCGGCCATCATGGAAAATGGCGGACATTAGCCGTCAAACGACGGCAAATGAATATCGACTTTATTAAAATAAAAATAAAACTGAAATTCAAATACCTTTTTGTCACCCTTCTCAGCAATTCGATCGTATAATGCGACTTAATAAAAAAGTACGAAATGACACCGCACTTGATTGCAACAGAAGTCCTTCGCGTATGTGCGCGTTAAAAAATTAATATTTTTTGTCCCTTTTTTTCTCGTCCCGATTTCGAACAAATAATTTTATTGTGGGTGCGCTTGCGCGAATATTGTCCAATTTTCGTTTGGTTAAACGAACGAATGTGAACTTTATGACATGGGGTCAAGGTGTAGGGAAACGATTTATTGCACGCCGAAAATTGTTTATGAGATGTCCTACTTGAAATGCAGGTACGACAGACCGTTTTGGTGTCTACCTGAGTATCATTGTATATTTTGCGCTTTCCGAAGCGAAATGAATCTCAAATTGAGCGCATGTCGAAATACAATAATAGTATGCAGTTCTAAAAGGGAATACATTGTTTTTTTATATTCTTTCTACCTGCCCTTATCCCATTTTAATGTGGGGTCTGCGCGACACACTTTCAAATGTGCTGAAGTTGTTGCAGCTATTTGGTTTATTTTTTATGGTCAATGACAATGTGAAGTCCAGTGGACCAGTAACGGTGAAAATCAGCCTTATCCAATCTGGGATTCGAACCCGAAACCTCTCCGTGTACTTCCCATAGGTATATCGATCGTGACGAAAATATGAGACCACTCTTGGGATAGGCTCCATCGAACACAAAAAGGAACTTGAAAATTGGTCCTCATTTGCCCGATATATCAAAAGATTAAATGAACAAATAAACACAAAATAAACACCTTTCTCACTTACTTAAATACCGTCGAAATTTTACCAGTGGACTTGTAGTGTTGTCAAAATTGCTTTTACAGCTTCACCTGAAATTAATATGAGCCCTGTAATATTACTGTCCCACTGCTGGGCACGGGCCTCCTCTACTAATGAGAGGGGTTAGGCCTTAGTCTACCACGCTGGCCTAATGCGGGTTGGTAGACTTCACATACCTTCGAAATTCTTGTGAAGAAATTATCGGGTATGCAGGTTTCCTCACGATGTTTTCCTTCACCGTTAAGCAAACGATATTTCACAATGAAAATACACTTAACATAGAAAAGTCAGAGGTGTATGCTCCTTTTTGGGGTTGGTCTCGAACCTCCGACATTTGTCTCGGCAGTCCGTACCATTTCTAACTGAGCTATCACTGCACCTGAAATTATTTTAGGCGTTTATGGCGCTCTGGCTAGTAATATATTAATTTGACTGCGATTGAACACGGAGGCGCCTTTTCGAACGCTCACGTCTTATTGAACTATCGCTGGGGACTAGAATTAGAGATCGTCTCTGCGTACGAGTATGCCGAGGGTCTACTGTGGGAGATCTTCGGACTCTCGGGCGGGTCCGATGTCGGGATCTAGTGTTTATATTGTGATTGGTATTGAGAAGGTAAACGATTGCTTCGACAGCAACTGTGACGTTATCACTGGGGTCTGCCAAATCCCAAAACGTGTTTGGGATGATGACGGATTGGCCGGCGAATTGAAATGCTTCTCTTTTTGAATTTGGTTTCGATAAAGAACATCGGCTCACTATTTTTAGATCCCCGAGCCTAAGTATTAAACTAAAAACGGGGTTCTTAGGCTGAGATCTATAGAGCGAACTTCGACTAAATCTGAGTCAAAGAAATAATCTCAGTGAGGATTTGGAATTCGCCTTAGTCCGAGACATGTTTTATAAGAAAAACAGACATACAGACTAAGCAAAGATTTTGTTGTAAAAAATTACTTGGAAGAGGTCAAAGTTCGATTTAAAAATTCCAAATCCTCACCGAGTTCGTTTCTTTGACCTAGACTTAGTTAAAGTTCGCTCTATAGATCTCAGCCTTAAAATCCGTCCATCTGACTGTAGTTTCGTAGCCAATCCAGTGCACGAAATAGACTTTCACTTGATGGGCCGCTTTTCGCTGCATTCATGATACGGTACGGTTTTTTTACGTAAAAGGGAACTTCGCTCCCACGCATGTCTATTTCGAGCACTGAGCGAATAAAAAATGTTCGATATGTATGGAATATTAGTTATTTTTGCTTTTCACAAACACCTGGGGCGCTGTCAAAGTTTCCTTTCGATAATTTTCCAGTACTGAGAGCAAAGGATCAAAGAGCTAGTATTACCATACGTGCCGCTTTTTGCAGGACGTTCCTTGTCTCTCTGCGGGCTTAGCCAAGTGGCTTATGCGTTAGTCGAATAGAATAAATGTATGGGAATGAGTACGGTATATGCGGCGTACTCTTATGTCATGCTCACTGTTGTCTAGTATCTCTTTCGAATTCTTTCCCGTCAGGAACCTGGATGGGGTACATAAATACATAGTCTCACGCCTGTATGCTCGAAAGGTAGGCAGAGGTGGCGGAGAACAAGAACACGCTCATCGAGTGGATGGTACGGCAGAGGCGAAGGGTGAAATTTTCCAAAAGGGAAGTCGCTGCTGGTTTCGCTTTGTATTATTAGACATTTTCAGAAAAGGTAAGGTAGAAGGAATCGTATTATATGGACCCTACGCCATTGTGGTACGGAAATGCGATTGGCAAAATGTTGAAATGAAAATAAAAAAAATATTTCTATGATAAGCGAGCCTATCGCCATATCTGGAACAAATTCCATACTCCGGGCCTATACTGAACAAACTAAAAAAAGTTTCAAATCCCGTTTTTTGGAAAATGGATCTGGCAACACTACATATAGCGCCTGCGTCTCTTTAAACTTAAATTAATTTTTACATTGCTCTAAGGTTGCCAGCTCGGATGTAGGGGATTAAAGTCGCCTCATTTGTCTAATGCTAGTGTGAGTTTAAACTGAGAGAACCTGGGTTCGTGTACCAGATAGGCAATTAATATTTGGATTTGTGAAGTCACGGAGTTACAATTTAAGCCAAAGTCTTCCCTTATCATATAGAGGCATAGGAATAAGCTTAGCGAAACGTAGTTTGGTACTAGGGATACCCACTAGTGGTCAGGAAATATCAGTACCGGATCTAGATTTTTTCAATGTTGCCACTTTGCCTGATTTTATCACCCCCAAATTATTGCGCCCTCCAGATTTTACCGCCTTCCAAATCCTGCTGCCCGGGGCACGTGCACCCTCTCGCCCTCCTCCGCCCTAGATCAGGCACTGGGAGATATATTTAAATCTCCATCTTTGATTGGTAGCGCCTCTTGTGAATACTACAATGAACTAAAATAAATCATCTTTATCGAGAAGCAGTAATTCGTACTATATAGGTACTGATTTACACACCGGCCGACCGAAGGCGAATGAATCTATATCTGTTGCATTCACACAAACGAACTTTCACTGCTGTGGGACTGAAAATGGCATGATTTGTTCGCCTCCGTTTGGCCCGGTGTGTACGCGCCATAAGCCTCACATCCTCCTGCCCTTTTGACGGTTAACGGCAGGTTTCAATAAACGATATCAGTTTAAAGTGCAGATAGATCGCGATTATGAACCAATCAAATCAAGTCATTTGACAGAGTCATGTTCAAACTGAGAGTCATGTTCTGATTGGCAAATTTTGTAATCTATCTGCACATTCGAACTGAGATTGTTTATTGGAACCGGGCGATAGCTGTAAGTTTATCCACGCCACATGTCAGAACCCTACTTACAATCAAGCCCGAGGCAGACATTTTGAAAACTTTCTTTTTAAAATAAAAATAATTTAATCGAATAATTGTTGCACAATGTACAGAATCAGTGGTTTAAACTTTAAAAGACGTGGTTGTAAGTGGGTCCGTCAAATACAGACTTTGAATATCCCCTTGCCTTTTTATACGAGTTTGGCAATTCTCAAAAAGTGTTAACGATGACTGTTTTCTGGACAGTGCATATGTGCTCATTTTAACACAGTGTTGTCCATCAAAGATCCGGCTCGAAGCTGACCAAACAAGTAATGGTATAAAATCACAAACATAATGGTGAAGTTAATAACTTACGGGTCGACTTCAAAATTTATCCGATTATGACCAAATTTATATGAGGCCACTCTTGAAAAACGGTCTACCGAACACAAAAAGAATTTTGAAAATTGGTTTAAATTTGGCGGAGATATTCGGTAAACATACATAATAATCACAAGTTTAAAAACTTAACTAACCGACTTCCAATTTACCGCTCGTGACGAAATTTATATGGGCACACCTTGAAATAAGCTCTATTGAACACAAAAAGAATTTTGAAAATCGGTCCACATTTGGCGGAGATATTGAGTAACATACATAAAAAAAATACAGACGAATTGAGGACCTCCTCCTTTTGTAGAAGTCGGTCGAAAATACAGAAGAATTGAGGACCTCCTCCTTTTTTGAAGTCGAATATACAAATGACATTGCACAAGGCATAAAGCTACATAACAGCACACATTGTACTCATTAGACTAAACAAATAATAGAAAGTACATTGCACAAATAGGTAATATTACGTTGACGTAATCAAATCAGAATTTAGACTAAACATAATCTCCATATGAGTCATTGTTTATACTTGCACTGTGTCAGCACTTTGTTGCTACACGAGCATGGCAAGTACACATGATGGCAAGCACAGTGCAGTTTAAAAACACCAGCGAAAACCGACAAACAATGGGTTTATTGATGGTCGCCATAATCATGCCCGCTGTGGCGGATTGCCACTGCCACAAAGTAGGCAACATTATAATAATAATAATTGGTAATGGCAACACTGCCATAAAGAGTTTGACAGCCCGCGCTTTTGGCGGACTCGTGACAAGATAACCAGCTTAATTCACTTGAGGAGTTTTGGCGGGAATTCTGACGGCGTGGGTGGTCGCTTGTTTTAATGATTTCATATTTTAGTCTAAAGTTGTGTTTGTGGTTTAAATGTGATGTGTATCTAAGCAATAAACATCAACGAAGATGGTCAGTATGTGGAAGCTTTGAAATAAGTGATTTTGGATGCTTTTTGTCGGGTGGATGGGTCGACCATGTTCGATTCCTCCGCTGCGAGAAAATCGTCTAAAAACATCAAACTGTAAGGAATTGACGCCAAAACTCCAGCAGGGCCTTGAAATCGAACACATCCGAATTCATTGCACTTGCGAAAACTTAAATATCGGAAAACAATTTCCCCTTAGACTAAATAATTTCCCTAACATGACATTGGCATAATGTATTTCAATTGCCATAAAAAAAATAAAAAAATAATTCACTTGAGTGTTTTTTGTAATACCTTTGCAATATTTAATGTACCTACCTCCATGCAATATACTGTCTCCCAACTCACACTCGGAAGTAAAACAAATGGGAAAAACAAACGGGATTTTATTTGCCCTAACCGTGCCCCATACCCGCCTATTTACGCTTCTTCATACTTCGAAGAGGGAAGAAGCATATCTCGGGGCTTGAGACAAGACAGGCGGATGACTGATGCAGCCAGGGCTATACCGCCATACCCGCCCCAACCAACCATCATGTCATATCATAAGTCCTTCGAAAGAAGCGGATGTACACTGGCTGATCCTGGAAATCGAACCACACTAGGAGTGTGGATTTCAACCAATTTCTAAAAAGGAGTTCTCAACTCTTCTATTTTCATTGATGGATGTTCACATATGTGAGTCCGCTGGGATGGTATTTAACTTCGTGGTGTGGCTGATGACTGATGGCTGTGCTACTCACGACAGACTGATAATGGACCATGCTGTGCAGAAATGGTCCAACCCACAAAAAGACAAAAAAAGTGTTTGAGTTCAGTATGGTTTATTAATGCTTTTTTTTTTGTTTTATTATAGCACAGACTGGCAAACGAGCAGATGGGTCACCTGATGGTAAGTGATCTCCATCGCCCATAGACACCCAAGACAAGAAAATCATGGGCGCGTTGCCAACCTAAAATATCATTATTTTTCGTTTTTGTGGATTGGTTCAATCCTCTACAACACGGTTTGAAAGAATAAATCATAAATGCGAAGTTTAAAGTACTCGTAGCGGCATCTAGTATAGATTATGATTTATAACAGTTTTATAGTGAATTAGTTACTAAAGCTTCCGCTAGATGACACTATAAACACTAACAAAAACGCCATCTAGTGTTCTATTTTTCAAATCTATTAGTTCTATAACTTGCGCTAGATGGCACTATAAATAAGTAGTCATTTTATGATAGGTACTTTATGAATTAGTTTGTAAGACAACCGCTAGATGACACTATAAACAAATACGTAGCAACTGTAGCGAGTCTGGCGATATTTAGTTAAGTTGATATAAGCTCAGATGGTTGAAGAGGCAGACAGAAGTAATATAGAGAGACATGGCCATCTCGTTTTGTCCTTATTTCCGTCCCTTCATCCTAGGGAGAGCCTGTCACCATACCGGGCAACCTATGTATGTGTGTGTTGTACTAAAACCATAGACATGTATGTAAAACTCAGTTGTTTTATTTCCTAGCCTGAGAATTGAGCCCAGAACCAGTTTTACCGCTTGAAACTAGACCGATGAGTCGATTTCGCCAAATCACCCTAATCCCACTGTAATGTGGAGTCGGCGAAATACACTTTTGACCCGACTGACTCGGAGGCAACTCTACAACAACTTTACAACCAGCCTATCTGAGGTCAACCGCTCTGCAAGCCACTGTGCAGGACAAATGATTTTAGAATAATTACAAGTTTCAAAACTTAACGGACCGACTTCAAATCCGATCGTGACCAAATTAATAAATATATGGGACCACCCTTGAAATAAGCTCTATCGAACACAAAAAGAATTTTAAAGATCGATCCACATTTGGCGGAGATATCGCGTAACATACATAATAAAATACAGCCGAATTGAGGACCTCCTTTTTGGAAGTCAGTCGAAAACACCCACCCCACCTGGGCATCGAACCCAGAACCCTGCCCACAAACCATAGCCACTAGTGACTAGACCAAAGAGGCCACATCAAAGCATAACATAATCATTTTAATAGTCTGTATAAATCTTCAAAGTAATTATCATTTGAAAGGGCATTTTAAAATACTTTATTAGTCTGTAAGCATCAATTACATGATTGGGCTTGATTAATATGCCCTAAGGGTTTGGCTTGCTAATTTGTATCGAAGCGTTTGCTCGCGGCTATACCCGTGTGAGAGTCTTCCGTCGCATTTTCATTTTTCTATACAAACTTTCACCCCCCGTTACACGGCAGTGACGTGCACTGGCATTCCAATCAGGGTAGACAAAAAACTTGTAAAATCTTCAATATTTACATCACGTCTTCTACTATCAAAATACATCATTTTGATTCAAAACATAAGCCGGGTGCTGCTATTTTGAAAATTGTTTTTGGTCACGATTTTTGGGTGAAGATTTTTGTAAATAGTAAATAAATTTTGAGCGTAGACAGCGTCGCTTTGTCTATATGGACTGAACGCCACTGGCATTACACATTACCGTGCTTGGGAAAAGTTTTGGCCGTATCATCATCATCATCAGCCATAGGACGTCCACTGCTGAACATAGTCCTCCCCCAAAGATTTCCAGATCGACCTGTTGGAAGCGGCCTGCATCCAGCGACTTCCTGCGACCTTTATCAGGTCGTCGGTCCACCTTGTATACTGAAAATAATACGCGGCCAGTCAGTTTCAGTTTTTATACCTCTATATAGACTAGCTGATGAGAACTTCGTTCCGCCTAACAGTCGATTCTTAAATTATTTTGTTATTTTTTATTATGTCTCAAATAAACGTAGCCTAAGTTACTCCTTATTACATCAGTTACCTGCATAAAAGTCCCGTCAAAATCGGTCCAACCATTTCAGAGATTAGCCGGAACGAACAGACAGACAGACAAAAATAGTAAAAATGTTATTTTGGGTGTATATACCGTATATATTCATATACATGTATTGAAATAAAACTATTCTTACGGATTTTATCACGATTAGGTTTTAATTATTATTCCAATTGATAACGATGATTATTTTTTTTTTTTTATTATTGATGATGATTTATTTTTTCCATTATTATTTTAATATTATTTATTTTTATTTATTTAATTATTATTATTTATTTTGGGAATAATAATTAAAACCTAATCGTGATAAAATCCGTAAGAATAGTTTTATTTCAATGTATAATATTCACGTAAACTTAAGAAATCAGTACATATACATGTAGTAAAAATAATTTCAATATTACAAATAGACACTACAATTTTATTTATATGTATAGATGTATGAGTCCTTCCACCTGCTCTTATCTCACTCATATATTAACCTTTATTGTGCGGTAACTGAAAGAGGTCGTCATTTCAACTGTTATACGTTCTCGTGAAGTTTCTATAAAAATGGACGAAGAATTCAAACAGTTTCACAAAACGTATCAAATGATAACGTTTGCTTTGAGTGTAGGAATGATATATCCCAATCCAGCTACAGACAGAATCAGACTTATAGCCATACGTAAGTATATTAGAGGAAAAAGAATCATGAGTGCGTTGCAATCATAAAAGGAGGGAAATAGGGATTAGGAAAATGAGGGGGATATTGGGCCACCGGAAATCTCACTCACCAAACGAAACGCGATCTGCCTTTAACGTTGTTACCCTGTGAGACAGTGGTTTCATACCGATCGAGACGGCCCATTCGTGCTGTAGACGTAACTGCCTACAGCGTAGCTCTACCACTCAAGATCTTAGAATATAATGTCAATTGTCAAATTCCATATCTGATCATCATGTTTAAATGAACAAAACGAACTTAGGTTGCCGCCCCAAATCACATCCAGTAATTGAATATTGATTGGTGTTTTATCAAAATAGTCATGGACGAATGTATGTAAAGTATGCCTAATTTTACGACTACCAAAACGAATTTACTGACGATATTAGTATACATAATAAATACACTTGTATGTAAAGATATTTTGTGAAATCAAAACTATATTATGGTGGTCAATGATATTTATAGTATTTGACAACGTCAATTAATACACAGTTTCAACCACACAAAGAGTTTAACCCTACTACCGGGACGGTTTAAAGGAATCGACTGTTTGACAAGCATCTGTGGATTAAACTATCATTGATCTTACAAAATAATCAAAAACAAGAGTTCAAACTCGCTTTCATTGTTTAATCTGCCATTGATCTTACGGGCCTTAGCCATATACAAATAAGTTTGTTCAACGGCTTAGCAATGTTCAAATGAATTAAATTAGCATTAATTTAATTAGCATCAAGATAAAATTTATCAGCACCTCATTGCGAATGAGCTTCAACTTGCTGACTTTCGCAGCGATATCTGTAATGACCATCACGCCGATGGCTATCATGATCATCATCGACATGTACTACTGCTGGCAGAGAGGGGATGTCGTAAACCTTATACGTCACAGCACCGTGATCGGTCCGTTTCTAGGAGGATTTTTTAAAGTAAGCTTTTGTTAAATAATAATACTGACTGAAGACTGTCTCGGTGGCGTGGGGGTATTTCGGTACGACTCGGTTCTGAGGTCTCGGGTTCGATCCCCGGGTCGGGCAAAGTGATATTGGATTTTTCCATATCAGCCCGGAGTCTGGAATTTGTGCCCGATATGGCGATAGGCTCGCCCCCTATCACATCTGGGACGGAACTAAGCTCGGTAAAATGTGGGTGTTCTAGTTCGCTAGTGCGCCTCTGCCTACACTTTCGGGGATATAGGCGTGAGCTTATGTTATGTTATGTTATGTAATAATAATATTAGCCCTGTAACATTACTGTCCCACTGCTGGGCACGGGCCTCCTCTGCTAATGAGAGGGGTTAGGGCTTAGTCTACCACGCTGGCCTAATGCGGGTTGGTAGACTTCACATACCTTCGAATTTCGAATTTAATTCTCGGGTATGCAGATTTCCTAGTGATGTTTTCTTGCACCGATATAGCAAGCGATATTTGACAATGAAAACACACTTATCATAGAAAAGTCAGAGGTGTATGCTCCTTTTTGGGGTTGGTCTCGAACCTCCGACACTCGTCTTGGCAGTCCGTACCATACCCAACTGATTGCATTTGCTGCAAACTTTTATTATATTTATTTATTTTAATGATTGTACACCACATACAGATTACAAGGTACAATAAAAACAATAAACAAAAGCTAAGTGTAGCCATAAAGAAATAATGCGATCTCTTTCAGGCAACCCTATTATAATAACCTTACTTTCATCATCATCAGCCGCAGGACGTCCACTGCTGGACATAGGCCTTCCCCAAAAATTTCCGTATCGACGAGTTGGAAGTGGCCTGCATCCAGCAACTTCCTAATCCCTTTAGGGCGTCTGTCCCCCATGCAGCCAGATAGTATCATCGGAAATTTATATTATTTACTGTTAAAGAGGCGTGAACTAAACATAAAATTATGCACTCAAAACAGTGATTTATAGAGAACAATACACTTCTGTCTTTGTCTTTTGGTAACTCCATAACTAGTTAAATAAAGGACAAGTCAGAAGTACCGACGCGAATGCATGAAGAGATTGATGAAAGTGGATGAAGCGCATGTAGTATGTGATGTCAGAATGGGGCGAAGTAGTAATCCCTAGTCTCTGCCTACGGGATACAGGCGTGAAATTTGTATGTAGTTTCCAAAAATAAGCCACAGAACGTCCACAGCTGAACATAGGCCTCCCCCAAAGATTTCCAGATCAATCTGCTGGAAGCGGCCTGCATCCAGTGACTTCTTGCGAACTTTATTAGATCGTCGAGAATGTGATCGGTTCAAATTCGATAACTTCTAACGCATCTTTTGAGATATTACACAAAGATACTACGACTGCCTAAAGAAATAGCAATTATCATAGTAGCATGTAACTCATACAGACAAAAGAGCACTCTAATCTGAAGAGGTAAATAAGTAAAGAAAATCACAACTAACGACTGATTTCTTAAGTTTACGCGAATGGTATTCATTGAAATGAAACTTTTTACGGATTTTATCATGATTTGGTTAAAACAAATCGTGATAAAATCCGTAAAAACAGTTTTATTTCAACAACTAACGACTTTACCGCACTCAGTTTATTTTGTAAGTACATTCGCGCTATTATAATAATGATGGCAACAGAAATGGTATGCAATTGAATAAAATATAATAAAAAAAATATGTATTTGTAAGATTTTTGTCTACTAGTTATACGAGTTTAAAAAATGGGTGCGTGTACTTATGTACGCGCGTGAGAAGTTATACTTCTTTGTCATCATTAAAAAATAGTTTTTAATTCATCATCATCAGCCATAGGACGTCCACTGCTGAACATAGGCCTCCCCCAAAGATTTCCAGATCGACCTGTTGGAAGCGGCCTGCATCCAGCGACTTCCTGCGACCTTTATCAGGTCGTCGGTCCACCTTGTAGGTGGACGTCCTACGCTGCGCTTGCCGGTACGTGGTCTCCACTCGAGAACTTTTCTGACCCATCGGCTATCAGTTCTACGAACTATGTGCCCTGCCCACTGCCATTTCAACTTGCTAATCCTCTGGGCTATGTCGGTGACTTTCGTTCTTTTACGGATCTCCTCATTCCTGATTTGAGCACGTAGAGAAACACCGAGCATAGCCCTCTCCATAGCTCGCTGAGTGACTGTGAACTTTCTAATGCGGCCCATAGTTAGAGGCCACGTTTCAGTGCCATAAGTCATCACTGGTAACACACACTGGTCGAAGACTTTTGTCTTCAGGCACTGTAGCCCGAGCACGAAAAACTAATGTAAATGTAAACGTATTCGAGTTCGCTGCGCACTGATGACGTTTGGTTAATATTTCATACAAATTTCATAGACGCGCATCGAGTTCGAATACATTTACGGTTGTCAGAAATTTTCCTGCTCAGGCCGCTGAGGTATTTTGGACGAGAAGACCTTTTGAGAATTGGACATTTTGAGATTTGGACATTTTGGGAATTGGACATTTTGCGAAACGGACATTTCGCGAATTGGACATTTTGAGAATTGGACATTTTGAGAATTGGACATTTTGAGATTTGGACATTTTGGGAATTGGACATTTTGCGAAACGGACATTTCGCGAATTGGACATTTTGAGAATTGGACATTTTGTGGACTCGACATTTCGCGAATTGGACATATTGCGAAACGGACATTTCGCGAATGGGACATTTGGGAATTGGACATTCCGCGAATTGGACATTTTACGAATTGGACTTTTGCGAATTGGACATTTCGCGTTTTGGACATTTTGAGAATTGGACATTTAGCGAATTGAACATTGTGCAAATTGGACATTTCGCGAATCGGATATTTCGCGAATTGGACATTTTGAGATTTGGACATTTTGGGAATTGGACATTTTGAGAATTGGACATTTCGCGAAACGGACATTTCGCGTTTTGGACATTTAGCGAATTGAACATTGTGCAAATTAGACATTTCGCGAATTGGACATTTTGAGAATTGGACATTTTGAGATTTAGTCATTTTGAGAATTGGACATTTCGCGAATTAGACATTGTGCGAATTGGACATTGTGCGAATTGGACATTTCGCGAATTGGACATTTTGAGGATTGGACATTTCGCGAATTGGACATTTTGAGAATTGGACATTTTGAGATTTGGACATTTTGGGAATTGGACATTTTGCGAAACGGACATTTCGCGAATTGGACATTTTGAGAATTGGACATTTTGAGATTTGGACATTTCGCGAATTGGACATTTTGAGAATTGGACATTTTGAGATTTGGACATTTTGGGAATTGGACATTTTGCGAAACGGACATTTCGCGAATTGGACATTTTGAGAATTGGACATTTTGAGGACTCGACATTTCGCGAATTGGACATTTTGCGAAACGGACATTTCGCGAATGGGACATTTGGGAATTGGACATTTTGAGAATTGGACATTTTGAGAATTGGACATTTTGAAAATTGGACATTTTGAGATTTGGTCATTTTGAGAATTGGACATTTCGCGAATTTGACATTGTGCGAATTGGACATTGTGCGAATTGGACATTTTGAGGACTCGACATATCGCGAATTGGACATTTTGAGATTTGGACATTTTGGGAAACGGACATTTCGCGAATTGGACATTTTGGGAATTGGACATTTCGCGAATTGGACATTATGAGAATTGGACATTTTGAGAATTGGACATTTTGAGAATTGGACATTGTGCGAATTGGACATTTTGAGAATTGGACCATGTGGGAATTGGACATTCTGCGCCTAAACGAACAAAACATGCATCTTATACCATGGGCCATTGTTCTACGAGCAGGTGACAGCTAAAATGGTTGTTTTGCGTATGTTTTTATTTGTTGATTATCCTTTTCCAATCCTACTATTATTTTATTGTAATTAATTATTTGCATGCAATTAAAAACTATTTTTTAATGATGACAAAGAAGTATAAGTTCTCACGGGCGTACATAAGTACACGCACCCATTTTTTTTTTTGTCTTTTGTCTTTTTAACCCTTAGGATATAATTACCCTTAGGATGCCTCAGACGGCGTTGACGTCAGGCAGCCAGTCGTAAAAACTAAATCAAATCCTTTCTGCAACATACTTGTGAAGTAAACTGTGTTGCGTCGACCCCACATAAAGGTGGGACAAGGTCAATTAGAAAGAAAGAAAGTTATAATGTTACCACAAGACAAAGAAGTCTATAGTTCTCCACCAATCACTGTTTTCTTTTTTAGCAGAGATTGGCAAACGAGCAGATGGATCACCGGATGGTTAGTGATCTCCACCGCCCATAGACACCCAAGACACAAAAAGAATCATGGGTGCGTTGCCAACCTAAAAGGAGGGAATGGAAGAGGAGGAAAAAGGGATTGGGAAAGGGAGTGGGGGAATGGACCACCGGAAATTTCACTCACCGTACGAAACGCGACAGCAAGCCGCCACTTTACGTCAGTTTTCTGTGAGACAGTGGTATCTAACCGGTCGAGCCGGCCCATTCGTGTTGTAGACGTAGCCGTCTACAGCGTGGCTCTACCACTCGAACTGTTCTGAGTACTTCGTTTTATGCATTGCTCACGTCTTTTTAACAGTAAACAATATATGGAAATGTTTCCTAGGCTCGGCAAAATGTGGGTGTTCTAATTCTCTAGTACGCCTCTGCCTACCCCTTCGGGGATACAGGCGTGAGCTTATGTTATTTTGTTATGTTATGAAATGTTTCCTGGCTTTAATATTCATAAAAAACCCATTACATATTTTTTTTAACCGAGCACGGCAAAATTATGGTAAGCGTAATGCAGTCCAATAACAATGGGTATATCAGTGA
This sequence comes from Clanis bilineata, assembly GCA_036417725.1. NCBI lineage: Eukaryota > Metazoa > Arthropoda > Insecta > Lepidoptera > Sphingidae > Clanis > Clanis bilineata. The sequence continues at coordinate 4,732,107 of CM071165.1, forward strand.
TATATTAGTGACCACTGACAATGGGTATATCAGTGGTGAACAGTACCATGCCGACTTATGTATGCTTCTTTAAACTCCGAATCCGAAGAGGGAACAAGCAAATCGAGAAGCATGAGACAGATACGGTGATGTAGTCCCATTGTTGGTTTACAATATGATGCTTTGAGGAATTTACAAAGTAGTACTCAGTCTTAGCAGCGATAACTCAACTGGGAATGGTATGGACTGCCAATACGAGTATCGGAAGTTCGAGACCAACCACAAAATCGAGTATACACCTCTGAATTTTTTATGTTAAGTGTGTTTTCTTTGTGATTATCGCTTGCTATAACGGTGCAGGAAAAATCATGAGGAAACATGCTTACCTGATAATTTCTTCACAAGAATTTTGGAGGTATGTGTAGTCTACCAACCCGCATTAGGCCAGCGTGGTAAACTAAGACCGAACCCCTCTCGTTAGTAGAGGAGACCCGTGCCCAGCAGTCGGACAGTAATATTACAAGGCTAATATTATTGTTAATATTGTTATTTACACAGTCTTACTCGTACCATCTAGTACGTTTTAGAAGTAATTAGTTGTAATAGTGTTTGCTCTTTCTTTCTACCTGTCCTTATTCCACTGCAATAATAGTTTTTGATATGGATTTTTATTAAGTGTCTACAGGGGGGTTACCATCACCTCTTATAGCAGTATTAAATAAATAATACTGCTATAAGAGGTCGTGGTAACCCTGGGACCTGTTTTCTACACTTTTTGGGGTTTAGTCTTGTTAAACTAACTTGCTGAGAGCAGACATTCCTTGTTAATTTTCTACAGAAAAGTTATCTTTACCCAGATGATCCTCATGTACTACAAACGTGTACAAGCGAAACAAATCTTAGACGAATTCGATAGAGATTACTGCAAGTACAACAGTTTCACTGGAGACTATCTGACTATCGTCCGCGATGGAGTTAAAAACAGCTTGATCTACAGCGAGAGGGGATGGGTCATCACCGTTGTGACATGCGTCATGACATTCCCGATCATGGCCATCGTTTTAAACTTTTATAACTTCACTTTCAAATTTGAGTCTACCAAGTACATGATCCATGATGTTAACATACCCGGCTCTCCTCCCGAGATGAGATTCGAATCACCGTACTTCGAGATTATATTCATCTACATGATCTACTGCTCTATTCTGTATGTGATAAACTTCATTGGCTATGACGGGTTTTACGGCTTATCCATTAACCACGCTTGCATGAAGATGGATTTGTTTTGCAAGATGATGGAGGACGCTATGAAGGCTCATCCACGTGAACAGCATCAGAAAGTGGTTGAAGTTATCAAAGAACAATGCAGGATGTTCAAGTAAGTTTAAGGTTAAAAATGTATAGTGAAACCATGTTTTGCGTAGATGTTTTAAGTAATATTTTAGTGCAGGACACGCGGCTTAAGATTATAATTTTGTGTTTTGTTTTTATTTGTACCTATTATAAAATAATGTTCAAAAGCATGTACTTTACGGTTCCAGATTCGTGGACCTCATCCAAGATACTTTTAACATATGGTTGGGAATCATATTTTTGGCAACGATGATACAAATATGCACATGTCTGTACCATATTACTGAGGTAATTGTTTCAGTCTAATTTTAAACATTAATAAACGCATTTCAAATCTGATCATCACCAAATGTATATGGGACCACCCTTGAAAGAAGTTCTATCGAACACAAAAAGAATTTTGAAAATTAGTCCACATTTGGCCGAGATATCGAGTAACATACATTAAAAAAAATACAGACGAATTAAGGACCTCCTCCTTTTGTGGAAGTCGATCGATAAAACAAAGTCGCTTCCTGATGTCTGTCTGTCCCTATGTATGCTTAGATCTTTAAAACTACGCAACGGATTTTGATGCGGTTTTAATAGATAGAGTGATTCAAGAGGAAAGTTTATATGTATAATACATGCATAAATTTATCCCTTAAAGGGATGTAATGGGGGATGAATGTTTGTCAAGACTCTCACGCGGGCGTAGCCGCGGGCAAAAGCTAGTAGGCTATAATATTCAGTTGTTGCGCCTGCGCATTGAAATGGGTAAGAATGGCGTGTACACACCGGTCGAACGAAGGCGATGGAATGTATGCCTGTTGCGTTCACACAAACAAACTTTCGCTGTTGTGTGAATGAAACAGGCATAGATTCTTACGCCTTCGTTCGGCCGGTGTGTACCCGCCAAAGAATCAACATGATTTTGTTTCTATTTTGCTGCTACCATGCTACTACCATGATTTTTTCACTTTTTCACAGCCGGTAGTGGTAGGGGGTCCGAACAGTCAACTAACAAAATTAAACACTATATAGCTTAAACTATAAAGCTTAAACTATGGGTCATGTCATCATTTAACTTATTAGCGAATATTTAATAATAGGGTATTTTACTCTATACGAGAAAATATCTAAAACTATACAAATGACATAGTTTAGGCAATAAGCAGTCGGAAAATGTTAGTGTTAGTTCATAAAATGATAAAATAGATTTTATAATACAATTCAAAGTTTTGAGTTTTTGTATCTGTTCTTTTACTAAGCGATATAGTAGCCGCCATGATATTACGTCATACGGTCATGAAAACAAAGTACCAAGTGATCAACATTAGGTTGCTTTTGTATTATATTTTATTATCCGTGTACTTTTTACTTAAATAGTATCATAGAAACCGACGACATTTCAGAAAAACACAAACTATCTAAGATTAAACTTGAAATAATGTACGGAGTAAACTCTTTTCACGTGATCCATTTAACCAAGTTTCTCTCATATTTACATTACTTGACACTTCAATCCACAACGTGTCCGCTGTTTTACACTTATATTCTCGCATTCAGGAACAACACAGGTTAATAACTCATTCTTAAATTGCAATAATTTACAATTCCAATATTACGCGTATTTGTTTACGTTCCTAATGACGTCTTGACTATGGAAGAAAAAGGGCTTCTCGCGCGCGTTAGCGTTTTCGCCAAATTACGCGCGGTATAAAATTAAAACGCATTTTTAAGGCACTTATCGATTGAATAAAAATGTTGTAATTTTTTTGGTAGTATATTATTACCTTAAGATCGCATTAAAACACATTTCAAAAAATGGTGTAATACCCTATTGATGGTGTAATAGGATATTTCATGCGTAGACAAAATAAATTACATATACAGTGTTAATTGCTGAATATTTTTTAGGATGACTTTTAACCTTCATGGTCATGGTTAAATCATAGCACTAATCCGCGAAATTCAATATAAATAAATAAATGAACACACCTAGTCCTGACCCCACACTACGTATAACCTGTATCGTGAGAGATTCAATATTACTTACTACCTGTATCGTGGGTGTGAGAGACTGAGAGAATTTCGGTCTCACAACACCCAATTTTTTTCCATATTTCAATTCCATAATAAAGATTTCTAGTACATACATACATAAGCTCACGCCTGTTTGCCCGAAGGGGTAGGCAGAGGTGCAGTAGCGAACTAACTAGAACACCCACATTTCGCCGAACTTAGTTCCGTCCCAGATGTGATAGGGGGCGAGCCTATCGCCATATCGGGCACAAATTCCAGACTCCGGGCTGATATGGAAAAATCCAATATCACTGCCCGACCCCGGGATCGAACCCCAGACCTCAGGACAGTAGTCGCACCGAATAACTAAATAACTATAGCCCGAATGGTCAAACGCTGCTCAACTTTAACGGCTTCTTACATTGATTTTCGCCATACAATTTTGACAGATAAGGCGGCCTTAAAAGACATAAGGCCACCTTAAGTGTATGAACATTCGGCGGTATATAACTTAAGAAATTAATATGGAGTTTATAAAGGGTTTTGTTTGCAGGGTTACGGGTTCGATTTGCGATACACGATATTTGTGACTGGGGCTATCATACACATATATCTACCTTGTAGGTACGCAGCGAAGCTGAAAGCAATGGTGGGTTGACGTTTCATATATTCACGCTTGTCTCCTTGAAAGGGTAAAATAATAATAATATTGGCCCTGTAACATTACTGTCTCACTGCTGGGCACGGGCCTCCTCTACTAATGAGAGGGGTTAGGCCTTCTACCGCGCTGGCCTAATGCGGGTTGATAGACTTCACATACCTTCGAAATTCGTGTGGAGAAATTCTCGGGTATGCAGGTTTCCTCACGATGTTTTCCTTCACCGTTATAACAAGCGATAATTCACAATGAAAATACACTTAACATAGAAAATTTAGTATGTTCGATTTTGAGGTAGGTCTCGAACCTCCGACACTTGTCTCAGCAGTCCGTACCATTCCCAACTGAGCTATCGCTGCTTCGCAATAAAATTACATAATGAAAGAAAAAAATGTTCACCAAAAAGAGTTTTTTTGTTATTTTAAATCAACCTGAGAATGATCATGATGGTTAAAGTAAAGCAAGATTTTTTTCTTTCTGCCTGGCGTTATCTCGGCCTTCGGCCAGGGTCCGCCTTCCCGCACCGAGACAAATGTTTGTGTAGCCTACAGATATTTATTTTGGGTCTGGGTGTTATAAGCGTGCGTCTCTCGACGTTCCTTATACCCACCAAACAGGACTCGAACTTAGGCTGATATCTACCTCTATAGAGCGAAGTTCGACTAAGTCTAAGTCAAAGAAACGAACTCAGTGAGGATTTGGAATTTTAAATCGCACTTTGACTTAGTCCGAGTCATTTTATCGATCGACTTCCAAAAAGGAGGAGGTCCTTAATCCGTCTGTATTTTTTTTTGTATGTTACGCGATATCTCCGCCAAATGTGGAAAGATTTTAAAAATATTTTTTGTATTCGATAAAGCTTATTTCAAGGGTGGTCCCATATAAATTTGGCCACGATCGGATTTGAAGTCGGTCTGTTATGTTTTTAAACTTGTGAATATTACAAGAAAATCTTTGCCAGTCTGTTTCTCTTGTAAAAAATTAATAGGACTAAATTAAAGTTCGATTTAAAAATTCCAAATCCTCACTGAGTTCGCTTCTTCGACTTCGACTTCGAAGAGTCGAAGTTCGCTCTATAGATCTGAGCGACAGCGGGTCTCACACACCCTTAGAGTGGGGTCAAGGCTTTGTGTCTATGGGCTTTGGTCCTGGATTCGATTACTGGTCGGGCGAGTATAATTCTAACATATATCCGGGACTATATCCCCCACAAGGGGGTTTGCGTCAGGAGTGCGCCTGTTCGTAATTTAAGCCGAATCCTTTTCACAGCATGCTTGAAAGAATTTTGAGTGTTATTTATTTTAGTCAGCGGAGACAGCTACTCACATCTACTGCAGTGGATGGGAGGGAGTGCACGACCCTCGCATCAGGAAGATGGTGCTGTTCATGGTCACACGAGCCCAGGCCCCCATGCAGATCACCGCCTTCAACATGATAGCCTTCGATATGGAGCTGTTCGTGTCGGTATGTGATCAAAACGGCGAAAGACTGTATTTATACACCGACTTCCAAAAAGGAGAAGGTCCTCAATTCGTCTGTATTTTTTTATGTATGTTACGCGATATCTCCGCCAAATGTGGACTGATTTTCAAAATTCTTTTTGTGTTGGATAGAGCTTATTTTAAGGGTGGTCCCATATAAATTTAGTCACGATTGGATTTGAAGTCAGTCAGATAAGTTTTTAAACTTATGATTATTTTATATTTTTTTCGGCCAACTTCCCAAAAAGGAGGAGGTCCTCAATTCGACGGTATTTTTTTTTATTTTTTTGTGTATGTTACTCGATATCTCCGCCAAATGGGGATCGATTCTCAAAATTCTTTTTGTCTTCGATAGAGCTTATTTCAAGGGTGGTCCCATATAAATTTAGTCACGATTGGATTTGAAGTCGGTCAGTTAAGTTTTTAAACTTCTGATTATTTTATATTTTTTTCGGCTAACTTCCCAAAAAGGAGGAGGTCCTCAATTCGTCGGTATTTTTTTTTACTTCTTTATGTATGTTACTCGATATCTCCGCCAAATGTTGTCCGATTTCCAAGATTCTTTATATGTTCGATAGAGCCTCAGGTCGATTCTCTAAGGTTTCATTTGTGAAAACAACGTTGCGACATCGTTGCGGCAACGATGTTGTCATTTTTGTATTCAGCAAGGTACAAAGCGCACGCAATAGCGGTATGCGTGATGACGGCGCTTATGCGAACTAGCTCTCTCGAGCGAGGCGTTTGACAAAAATGTATGGAAAATGGCATTCTCTAAGACCTAACAACGTTGAACGCTCCGTCGATCTCAACGATGTGCACTGCGCGAGCTCGTCGTCGATCGCAACGTTGTGGCGTTTCTTAGAGAATCGACCTGCCTATTCCAAGGGTGATCCCATATACGGATCCCATAGACGGATTGAGTAGCTTCTTTGTTTAAGTCGATTGAAAATAGTTGTGTATCGTATTATTAACCTCGATTTCATGAAGTTTTTTTTTTTATAGCAGAGATTGGCAAACGAACAGATGGGTCACCTGATGGTAAGTGATCTCCACCGCCCATAGACACACAAGACACAAAAAGAATCATGGGTGCGTTGCCAACCTAAAAGGAGGGAATGAAAGGGGAGGGAAAAGGAATTGGGAAAGGGAGGGGGGAAAAGGGCCACCGAAGTCTCACTCACCGAACGAGACGCGACAGCAAGCTGCCACTTTACCTCGGTTTTCTGTGAGACAGTGGTATCTAACCGTAGCCCGAGCACGAAAAACTAATGTAAATGTAAATGTATTCGAGTTCGCTGCGCACTGATGACGTTTAGTTAATATTTGATACAAATTTCATAGACGCGCATCGAGTTCGAATACATTTACGGTTGTCAGAAATTTTCCTGCTCAGGCCGCTGGTAGTGCACCTGTTTTTCTCGAAACAAAACACTGAAACAGAACAATGGACTATAGATAGATAGAATGTGGAACGGAACCATGTTTTGCGTATGTGTTTTGTGTAATGTCGGATAGACACGGCTATAAGTACACGCCGTTTTTCATACATTTGTTTTTTGTTACAGATTATGCAAACATCGTATTCTATGTTTACTTTACTGCGATCTTAAGAATTGTCTTTAGTATTATTCACAGCACAATAAAAATATCGACCACACGGACTTAAAAAATAAGCACACCATCTCGCCTATAGTTAAACGGACGCCACAGAGAAGCCACAAACGCGCCTGTACAAAAGTGCCCTAAGCACACATTAACACTCATAACACTAAGGGCGACTTGCACCACTACTACTAACCAACGGTTAGTCCTAACCTCAAGTTAAATTGAAATAGAAATATGTGAAGGACATGTAATTCATTACATATAATGTACTACATCTAATTACAGATAATATATGGTGACATTAAATTAATTACATGTAACGTATTACATGTCCTTCATATATTTCTATTTCAATTTAACTTGAGGTTAGGACAAACCGTAGGTTAGTAATAGTGGTGCAAGTCGCCCTAAGTCGCCGCCATTACGTGTCGACGAATGGGCCCAAAACTTACTTCACTTTCAATGTTCCTAGTGCTCCGTCCATCTTTTTTTACGTCCGTGATCGACACAATAAAAGAAATGTATTTTTATTTCTTATGTAAACTAAGCAACTTTTACACGCAGCTCCTCGTGTTAAAGGTTTTTCTGGAATCCCTTATATCAGGAATACTTTTTTTTAGCAAAATCTGGCATACGGTGTGTATGCAATACTTTTGGTAAAACCATGCTGTAAACAGTTACGTCTACAGCAATAATGGGCCAGCTCGATCGGTTTGATACCACTGTGTCACAGAAAACCGACGTAAAGTGGCAGCTCGCTGTCGCGTTTCGTTCGGTGAGTGAGATTTCCGGTAGCCCAATTACCCCCCTGTCTTGCCCTAGGGGCGCCAGAGGGGCGAGCTTATCGGCATATCCGGTACAAATTCCAGACTCCGGGCTGATATTGTAAAAAATCCAACATCACTTTGCCTGGCTCGGGGATCGAACTCGAGACCTCAGGACTGAACTACCGAAATACAACTACGCCACCGAGGCAGTCAGTACGATTCTTTTTACCTATTGATAATAATAAATATATAATAATAACATCCAACAGTCATACACATAGTCCAGCAGGTAGATTCTCTAAGAAACACCACAACGTTGCGATCGCCGCCTCGCTCCCGCAGCGCACATCGTTGAGATCGACGGAGCGTTCAACGTTGTTGGGTCTTAGAGAATACCATTTTCCATACATTCATGTCAAACGCCTCGATCGAGAGAGCTAGTTCGCGTAAGCGCCGTCATCACGCATAGCGCTAGTGCGTGCGCTCTGTACCATGCTGAATACAAAAAGAAAACATCGCTGCCGTAACGATGCCGCAACGTTGTTTTCACAAATGAAATCTTAGAGAATTGACCTGCAGACCCCACACTAAGATCGAGTCTTGTGTCCTGTATCAAGAACTACGAGAGACTTTCGGTCTCACAACGCCCAGACCCGAAACAAAAATCTGTAGGTCATACAAACATTTGTCTCGGTGCGGGGATCGAACCCGCGGCCAATCGCTACTCGCCCGCTGCGTTACGAAGGCTATCTTTGGTATAATGTTTATATAAAAATGCACGTATAATTTACTGCTAAATTATATTTGATGTAGTTTTAAGTAATAATCCAGGTGTGATTGTGCATAATTGAGCTAGACAAAAGAATTATGTACCTCAAACGCTTGTTATTATAGTAAAATAGCATAATAATGGAATATTATCTTAGTATTATTATAAGCAGCGATAGCTCAGTTGGTAATGGTATGGACTGCCGAGACAAGTGTCGGAGGTTCGAAACCAACCCCAAAATGGAGCATACACCTCTGACTTTTCTATGTTAAGTGTATTTTCATTGTGAAATATCGCTTGCTATAACGGTGAAGGAAAACATCGTGAGGAAATCTGCATACCCGAGAATTTCTTCACAGGAATTTCGAAGGTATGTGAAGTCTACCAACCCGCATTAGGCCAGCGTGGTAGACTAAGGCCTAACCCCTCTCATTAGTAGAGGAGGCCCGTGCCCAGCAGTGGGACAGTAATATTACAGGGCTAATATTATTTTTTTATTTATTATTATAAACTAGCTTTTACCCGCTGCTACGACCGTGTGGGATTCTTGACAAACATTCTTCCCCCATTACATCCCTTTAGGGGATGAATTTATGCATGTATTATACATATAAACCTTCCTCTTGAATCATTCTATCTATTAAAAAAAACGCATCAAAATCTGTTGCGTAGTTTTAAAGATTTAAGCATACATAGGGTCATAGGGACACGAGACTGTCCCGCCCATACACCCGCCACTGTAACTCCTGTAAGCCAGGATCAGTAATCACAAGTTTAAAAACTTAACCGACCGACTTCCAATTTACCGATCGTAACCAAATATGGGACCACCCTTGAAATAAGCTCTATCAAACACAAAAAGAATTTTGATAATCGGTCCACATTTGGCGGAGATATCGAGTAACATACACAAAAAAAACCTTCGTTTGTGGAATTCGGCCGACAATGGCACGCATTTTACGACACCGAGCAATGAAGCTCGGCGAGTCTCAGATAATGCAAAATTGTCTTCATCCCGCAACGAAATTAATCAAACAGAAAGATAGGGAGTAGTTGGAATTATAAGGTTTCCACTTCCCTCCGTAAAAATGCATGAGACAATGTAATGAACTAAAGAGGTATCAGCCTCATACATAGGGATATTTACATTATTTATTTTTTCATCTTCCTATGCACATTTATTTGTATTTTATTTCCAATAAACACACCGTTTAATCGAAGTTAAAAAAGTCGTTTATTATTTGATTAAGTTTTAAACCATACCATTCATTCACTAAGGTAATGATTCCGTTCAAACACGTTCATATGAGGGCTTCTCTATTTTACATTATAGGAGACGTCATTGTACAAATAAATGCTAATGTAATTTACATTTTCTGCTGCGATTATCTATCGTCTGGTAAATTCTAACCTAAATACATCTGCGGTCTGAGCAGGAAAATGTCTGACAATCGTAAATGTATTTCAGCTCGATGCGCGTCTATGAAATTTGTATGAAATATTAACCAAATGTCATCAGTGTGCAGCGAACTCGAATATATTTACATTTACATAAGTTTTTCGTGCTTAGGCTACTGAAGAGGCCAGTTGTAAAGGACATAGGGACAAACAGATAGCGGGAAGCGACTTTGTTTCATACTATGTAAAGAATAAGATGCTAAATAACATAGCTCGTAGAACTGATAGCCGATGGGGCAGAAAAGTTCTCGAGTGGAGACCACGTACCGGCAAGCGCAGCGTAGGACGTCCGCCTACAAGGTGAACCTGATAAAGGTTGCAGGAAGTCGCTGGATGCAGGCCGCTTCCAACAGGTCGATCTGGAAATCTTTGGGGGAGGCCTATGTTCAGCAGTGGACGTCCTATGGCTGATGATGATGATGATGATGATGCTAAAGTTTTGATTTGTCTATTAAGTCGCGTCTTCCGCACTAAAATACACAAAACACGGTAATTCTACAAATTTTAGTCTATGGTCCATTCTATGAGTAGAGTTAGAAGAATAGGGTCTTAAGGGGAAAGGGGAATGGAGCGGTTTGTGGACCGTGAAAGGGGACGGGAAATAATGGAAGCTGGTGGGATTGGATGAAGTACTACAAAGTTCTATCCTAGCTAACCTACCAGCCTTTCTCTAGCTACCTACGGATGACGACCCGAAGAAGAAAGGCAGAAAGAAACTCCGGGCTTATTTTTTTCATCATCAATTATCATCGCCTCGGTGGCGTGGTTGTATTTCGGTACGATTACTGTCCTGAGGTCTCGGGTTCGATCCCCGGGTCGGGAAAAGTGATATTGGATTTTTCCACATCAGCCCGGAGTCTGGAATTTGTGCCCGATATGGCGATAGGCTCACTCCCTATCACATCTGGGACGGAACTAAGGTCGGCGAAATGTAGGTATACTAGTTGGCTAGTGCGCCTCTGCCTACGCCTTCGAGGATACAGGCGTGAGTTTATGTTATGTTACCAATTGTCACCATTTTTTTCTTTTACCAAATTATATTCACAGATTATGGGTACAACTGATAATTATACGGATTTATGCATTACCCAACACCACTGTCATATGTCCAGGAATGGAACCGGTGAAGTAAAGTATGCATAAACCCATACTAACAAAATATCCTTCATAATAGGCAGCCTCCGTGACGCAGTGGTCGAGTAGCCAGCTGTGGAGCGAGAGGCCGCGGGTTCGATCCCCGCACCGAGACAAATGTTTGTGTGGCCCATAGATATTTGTTTCGGGTCTGGGTGTTGTGGGACAGAAAGTCTCTCGTAGTTCCTGATACCCACGACACAAGACTAGTATCTTAGTGTGGGGTCAGGACTATGTGTGTGACTGTTGGGTGTTATTTATTATTATTTTATAATAATTATAATCATTATAATATTATTTTGATATAATGTATGACATACACTTTACAAATTGGTCGATCGGTAATGCTGTTTACAATAAAAATATATAATTGTTAACAAGTAAGTATAATGACAAATAATGACAAACAAATGCTAATAATATCGCGCTAATGTGATTTTAGTTGGCTTTACGCAGACTTCTATGTATGTATAATCAGAGACAAGATATTTGCGGATTATGTTTCTTATTTATGATTATGTTTGTTTGTAATACTAACATTCTTGGACAAATGACATCTCAGTCCAACCCGTGACCACGAAGACTGCAAAGCCTTCGAAACGTCGGGAATTAAAATTAAAACCAAATCGTGATAAAATCCGTAAAAATAATTTTATTTCAATGAATAGCATTCGCGTAAACTTAAGAAATCAGGATTATGTTTCCGTCAACTGACCGCATCTCACACTCACTATAGAGATGCTCTTTTCCTTATGGTAGGGGAGACCGTGGTACATTGACCTTCACCCATCTGATAACTAGACTGACACTGACACATATTTTTTTATCAAATATCTGTAGCTGCAAGACGTCATTACACCTTGACGCTGTGTAGTTACACTAACCCGTTGTTACCTGTCCGGCGTATTTATATCAACCCGGCATACGCGCGGCCACTGCCTCGCCGTGGAGCGGCTACAGTGGCGCCACCTGACATCGAACTTATTCTAGGCAGTCACAATCATCCTATTGGTCAACCGAAATTATACGCAACGGTGTTACTTGTACTAGTTGTAAGCTCTGTATTGTGGATATAGATAGACAGATTGAAACCAAATAAATTATTATATTATTATCGTTCATCTTGAGTTTTACTACTTGCACTACAAGCTCCTTACATTGGTGACCCTCGACTCCAACAAACGTCCTCAAGACCATGCAAGCAAACAACGCAAGCGAGCACGAACTTTCCGGCGTATCGACTGCTCTCCGTATACCACCTATATGGCGCGACAGGCTACGGTTATGGTTTGCGCAGTTCGAAGCTATCGTCTCCTCGCACAAGAAGGGCGACAAGGCAATGTACGAACTCGTCATCGGTCAACTCGAGCGACAGGACATTGACGAAATTGCCGATATAATTCTGTGTCCTCCTGAAAGCAACAAGTACGAAGCAATCAAGAACCGCCTGCTACAAGTTTACGAGGAATCAGAGCAACGTCAAGTGCAAAGATTACTATCCGAAATGGAGCTAGGAGAGATGAAGCCATCACAATTACTACGCCGTATGAAAAACTTAGCTGGTGACAAAATCTCCGAGCCAACATTACGTATCATGTGGACGAATCACCTCCCCCAGTCTATTCGCGCTGTTCTTGCTGTAAGCGAGAACATTGCTAAGAATTCAGACATCAACGAACTCGCGCTTATGGCAGACAAGATATTGGAACAGTCACGTCCCGAAGTATCGGCAGTAGCTTGTATCCCAAGTCCCAGTACATCAACCGATATGTCGATCCACGAAAAAATCGACATGCTCACGCGGGAGATAGCTGAGTTGAAGGCTCAACGCGCACCTTATCGATCAAGACGACCGTTTCGCCGCAACCGCTCTAACTCAAGATCCCAAAGTAGACATCGTGTTCCGCGCAGTGGCACTCCTCATAGGTCCGAAACACCAGCAGTGTGCTACTATCACCGAAAATTCGGGAATCAAGCACGACGATGTACGCGTCCCTGCAAATTCGAAGACAATACGCCTGTTTCGGAAAACTAAACACCGCGTTGGCCGAGGCGGGAACCGGCGCGAAAAACGTATCACACCGCCTATTCATAACTGATAGAAACTCACGTCTACCATTTTTAATCGATACGGGCGCAAATGTGTCAGTCATACCAAAGCGCAGAGGGATGAAGGTAGCTCCAACATCATTTCAACTATACGCTGCCAACAACACCAAAATACCCACATACGGCGAAAAAACGATGGTGCTAGATTTGAAACTACGAAGACCCTATTCATGGAAGTTCGTCATTGCTGCAGTCAGCAAGCCAATCATCGGCGCTGATTTTTTGAAGCATCATAATCTCCTTGTTGACATAGGCGGTCGTTGCTTAATCGACAAGGTCACGAACTTATCCGTCAAGACGTCAGTTACATATTCTACGGAGCCAACTGTACGGAGTATTGATGACAATCAACATTTCCACCAAATTCTCGCCGAGTACCCGGACATCATCAGACCATCCTCGTCGAAAAACACACCAAAACATCGCGTCGAGCATCATATTGAAACTACGGGTCCGCCACTACACTGTAGGACACGACCGCTACCACCGCATCGATATCTGGCTGTTAAGAAAGAATTCGAAACCATGATGCAGCACGGGCTATGTCGCCCAAGCAAAAGCCCTTGGTCGAGTCCACTGCACGTGGTGCCAAAGAAGAATGGCGATTTACGCGTATGTGGCGACTACCGGCGACTAAACGCTGTAACATTGCCAGACCGTTATCCCGTACCACGTCTTAAAGATTTCACCTACCTGCTCCACGGCAAGAAAATATTCACAACACTGGATTTGAACCGTGCATACCAGCAGTTACCGGTCTATGGTCCCGATATTGAGAAGACAGCCATAACTACGCCATTCGGACTATTTGAGTTTCCCAGAATGTGCCCTGGCCTCAAAAATGCTGGTCAAACATTCCAGCGTTTTATTCATCAAGTGCTCAATGGACTGGATTTTGCATTTCCATTCATCGATGACGTCATATTAGCCTCTGAAGATATAGACCAACATTACAAAGATCTACGGGCCGTCTTACATAGATTAGACGAATACGGGATAACGATAAACCCGTCCAAATGCGTCTTTGGTAAAGAGAGTGTCAAATTCCTCGGTTATGATGTATCCAATGAAGGTATCAAGCCTCCATGTGAAAAGGTTAAGGTCATCGTAGACTATCCGAAACCAGAAACCATACAAGACTTACGTCGCTTCCTCGGAATGGTGAATTTTTACCGTGACAACATTCCTAACGCCGCTCACATGCAAGCTCCACTCAACATGTTTCTGCATAACTCAAAAAAACGCGACAAATCTAAAATAAACTGGACAGATGAAGCAATGCAAGCATTTGAAGCATGTAAAGTTAGCATCCAAAACGCAGTTTTACTTGCTCACCCATCGCCGTCGACCGACCATCCAGTATCGCTTATGTGTGACGCATCAGACAAGTGTGCAGGCGCTGTACTCCAGCAACGAGTGAATAATAAATGGATACCTATTGGCTACTTCTCGAAAAAATTCTCCGATACGCAACAGCGATACAGCACCTTTGACAGAGAGCTGTCAGCAGTATACATGGCAGTCAAACATTTTCGCAAAATGTTTGAGGGACGAGAATTGATAATCTACACAGATCACAAGCCCTTAATATACGCAATCCACAAGCCACCGTCGGACAGCGAGACTCAACGACGAGCCCGCCAACTACTGTTCATCAGTGAATTTACGACTGACTTACGTCATGTGAGCGGAGTGAACAACGTAGTCGCAGACGCACTGTCACGGATCGAGGCAATTGACACACCCTCACCAATAGATTATACGAAGCTAGCCGCAGCCCAAGAACGAGACCCAGTCATTCCCCAGCTCATGGAACAGTCCAACATTGCTCTCAAGAAAATCGCCTTACCCACAACTGGCAATTATATCTACTGTGAGACATCAACACGCAATATACGACCTTATTTACCGATCGATTTCCGCCGCATCGCATTCAACACTGTTCACAATATAAGTCATCCCGGTATAAGAACAACACGAAAACTCATGCAAGGAAGATACTTTTGGCCTTCAATGAATGCAGATATCGGAGTCTGGGCCAAAACGTGCACAGAGTGTCAGCAATCGAAGATTCAACGCCATACACATAGCAAAATTACACTGTTTCCGCCGAGCGACCGATTTCAACACCTGCATATAGATATAGTCGGCCCGCTACCTGCATCGGCGCACGGGCACCGCTATCTGCTAACCATGATGGACCGCGCGACCCGTTGGCCCGAAGCCATTCCTATACAAGATATTACATCGGAAGCAGTCGCGAACACAGTCTACGACACCTGGATAACACGATTCGGTACTCCCATCACTATTACAACTGACCAAGGGAGACAATTTGAAAGTCAGCTGTTCCTTGAATTAACAAGACTCATTGGCGCTGAAAAAACCCGCACTACTGCTTACCACCCGCAGAGCAATGGGATTATTGAGCGGTGGCATCGGTCATTGAAAGCTGCACTCATGTCGAGACTCGCAACTAGTAACAAGTGGACTGCAGAACTACCTACTGTATTAATGGGACTTCGCGCTGCCACTCGCACCGACACCAACACAAGTGCCGCTCAGCTTACTTACGGACAAGCACTTCGACTGCCAGGTGATTTTGTAGCACCATCACCTAAGCCTACGAAAATGGACAGCAACTATGTTGATCAACTACACCACCTTATTACACGGTTGACACCAACATACTTACCACATGGCAACAAAAACAATATATTTGTTCACCAAGATCTCAGCACATGTAAAGCTGTGTTCCTACGTGTGGACTCCGTCCGTAAACCGCTACAGCGCCCATACCAAGGTCCATATCCTGTGTTAGCGAAGAATGATAAGTACTTCACGCTAAAACTACCTTCACGTACTGTCAATGTGTCTATTGATCGCTTAAAGCCGGCATATACATTGAACACGGAGGAGCAATGCATATCCCAAGGCATCGATCCAGTTCCTGTAGCAAAGCTGGTACAAAAACAAGTGGTGACGACCTGTGACAAAAGAACCCACATAACAAGATCAGGAAGAGCAGTGAAGGAACCTGTACGCTTCGCTTGAGGGGGAGCACTGTAGCTGCAAGACGTCATTACACCTTGACGCTGTGTAGTTACACTAACCCGTTGTTACCTGTCCGGCGTATTTATATCAACCCGGCATACGCGCGGCCACTGCCTCGCCGTGGAGCGGCTACAGTGGCGCCACCTGACATCGAACTTATTCTAGGCAGTCACAATCATCCTATTGGTCAACCGAAATTATACGCAACGGTGTTACTTGTACTAGTTGTAAGCTCTGTATTGTGGATATAGATAGACAGATTGAAACCAAATAAATTATTATATTATTATCGTTCATCTTGAGTTTTACTACTTGCACTACAAGCTCCTTACATATCATTTATTTACAAACACGCCTATACAAGTTTAGAAGTTCAGAAAAGATTTAGCTTAGTTTTACGACCGGCTGCCTGACGTCAACCCCCTCTGAGGGATACAGTCACGGGAAAATTAACATAACATAACATAAGCTCACGCCTGTATCCCCGAAGGGGTAGGCAGAGTTGTACTAGCGAACTAGAACACCCACATTTCGCCGAGCTTAGTTTCGTCCCAGATGTGATAGGGGGCGAGCCTATCGCCATATCGGGCACAAATTCCAGACTCCGGGCTGATATGGAAAAATTCCAATATCACTTTGCCCGACCCGGGGATCGAACCCGAGACCTCAGAACCGTAGTCGTACCGAAATACCACCACGCCACCGAGGCAGGGAAAATTATATTCTAAAAAAACTCTTCTCGACCTGGGAATCGAACCCAGGTCCTCCCGATCCACAGCCCATATATACTGCAACTAGACCAAAGCGACAAAATTGATGACTTTTATTAGATGGCGTAGGGGCATACTACTTTGTTTCGTTCCGGAATCGAACCCGCGGCCTCTCTTCAGTCATCACGGAGGCTGTTTAAACATTTTAATTTCCGGAGATGTCGACCTTTTCATATTTGGTGTACAAATTGCATGTCAAAAACATTAAGTGTCCATACAAGCTCTCATACAAGATTTAATGCTACAAAAACGATTATTGCTTGACAGAGCAATAATTATGCCATTCAGTACATTTCTGGCAACTTGTATAAATTCGGTTGACATTTTTTTATACTATTAACATAAACTTACATACTTTATATATATATTTTTATCACGGCAAAGTTACTACCAAAGAGATTTAATGTTAATAAATATAGATGGGTTATCAAGCAAGTTTCCATACAAAAAACATATGTGCAATTCCCACGTAGTAGAAGTGAAACCTTCAAAAATTTTGGTTTCAGGATAATGAGACGAATGTAAAATTTCGGGAAGACGGTACTTGTAGGTTTTAGTAATACATACATACATAAGCTCACGCCTGTATCCCCGAAAGGGTAGGCAGAGGCGCACTAGCGAACTAGAACACCCACATTTCGCCGAGCTTAGTTCCGTCCCAGATGTGATAGGGGGCGAGCCTATCGCCATATCGGGCACAAATTCCAGACTCCAGGCTCATATGGAAAAATCCAATATCACTTTGGCCGACCCGGGGATCAAACCCGAGACCTCAGAACCGTAGTCGTACCGAAATACCACCACGCCACCGAAGCAGTCAGGTTTTAGTAATGATCATAGTGATACAAAGTTTGATAATTATTTTACATTTTATTCGTATGTTTCATTCGTACATATTATATAGATTTTATTAAAAAAATGTTGAAAATGCTCTACAAACGTATAATACGTACACGTATACAAAACACCATGGTTGTGTGATGCCTTTTCTCAGGATTTTTACTACGCAAGCGCCCACAAATGCTTCCTATCTCATTTTCTCCCACGTCAAATCTTATGAATTTGTGTGTCTGTCTCTTTTTACTGTCGCTTTTTCGTTTCATCGACTTTCAAATCACAACGTTCTAAAGAAGTTTCCACTTCAAAAAGAACATTTCAAATCTCAAACGTCAGTAACGCCATTTAGTTCCACTTATTACAATGAGAGGGCGCTTATAACAATTTACACCTTAAAACGATCTGTGAATGTTCAAGAATCACGTAAGACAATTTTTTTGTTTAAACATTATTACGCTGGGACGACCTTGCGCGTGTATGTTTCAAATACGATTGAGTGACTTATGACCACGAGGTCACAATTTTGGATCACAAGTTTCGCGCTGTTATCCCGCCTATGTTGAATATCTTTGGTGACTACACCTGATGGTAAGCGTAGTGCAGTTCAAAAAACCCAGCGACCCTCGAAAAACAATGGGTTTATCGATGTTCATCAGAATAATGTCATATTTATGCTTCTTCACACTCCGAATTCGAAGAGGGAAGAACTTTTTTAAACTAAATATACACATGAAAATAAATTACGAATTTTTTTTTTACATATTTAGGATAAAGTAATGAATAGCCTTGTATACTTTTAAAAAAATAGTCAAGTACCCAATTGACAGAACGTTAATTTTATCACTGAATAGCCACTGCGGAACCCGGCGACAGAAACTGTGACATTTAAAATTACACTTGAACTGTTAGTAGAGTCAATAATTTCTCATCATTACGTATGATTTACAGATATTTTATTGTATTATAATTTTTTACGATTTTCACTCGAGTAACATATATTTGCCTTGGTGGCGTGGTTGTATTTCGGTACGACTACCGTCCTGAGGTCTCGGGATCGATCCCTGGGTCGGCCAAAATGATATTGGATTTTTCCATGTTAAACCGGAGTCTAGAATTTGTGGCCGATATGGCGATAGGCTCGCCCCTATCACATCTGGGACGGAACTAAGCTTGGCGAAATGTGGGTGTTCTAGTTCGCTAGTGCACTTCTGCCTACCCCATCGGGGATACGAACGTCAGCTTATATATGTATGAAACAAATATTTATTTCCTCGTCATTTCCTTGGTCTAGTGGCAGCATATATGCATAACCAAGATGTCCTGGGTTCGATTCCCAGGTCAGGCGGTTGTTTTTCTAACACAATTTGTCCGGGACTGGATTTCCCAGATGTGACGTCAGGAGGTGGCTTGTCGTAAAAACTAAGCCAAATCCTTTCTACAACGTGCTCGTGTTGCATCGACCCCACGTTGAGTTGGGATAAGGGAACGTACCCATACTACCTTACCCATTTTCCCAATTTTTATACCCTCTCCCTCGGTGACCGCCCGTAGTATATGTCAAGATCACCCCCCTCTCCCTATAGCTTTCACGTAGTAATTTGTAAACACAGTTTTTTTTGGCGAAAAAAGTGAAAAAAAAATGATGTACACACTGGTGGGAGTTTAAAAAGTGCTAAACGCTGCACTCCATATTTGAATATAGGTCGAAAAAGCACGAGATTTCTCTAGAGGATATCAACTACGTGACACCCCCCCACAAGCGTGGTATTTTGAAAACCCACCACAGAACGGGTCACGAAGTATGGGCCCGTTCCCTAAGGGCAGGTTTCATAAAGAAAGAAATGAGTAACATATTGCACAATGGCGTGGAAAGAAAGTGATTCATGTAAAAAAAACACAGAACGATTTTGGATGACCTATCGAAATTCCCGTATCTTTACCCATTGTTTTACCCGCGTGATGGATTATTGTTAACTAATATTATGACTAAAATCAAGGACAATTTAAACACTAAAATGTATTTTTGTTATGCCCCAAAATAAATAACACTTTTCGACTGATTTCCAAAAAGGAGGAGGTCCTCAATTCGTCTGTATTTTTTTTATGTATGTTACGCGATATCTCCACCGAATGTGGACCGATTTTCAAAATTATTTTTGTGTTCGATAGAGCTTCTTTCAAGGGTGGTCCCATATAAATTGCTTACGATCGGATTTGAAGTCGGTCTGTTAAGTTTTTAAACTTGTGATTATTTATAGTAGAGATAGACTGGCAAATAAGCATCCACATTTTTCTCCACCGCCACACTGATCCGATCGTGACCAAATGTATATAGGACAACCCTTGAAATAAGCTCTATCGAACACAAAAAGAATCTTGAAAATCCGTCCACATTAGGCGGAGATATCGCGTAACATACATAAAAGAAATACAGACGAATTGAGGACCTTCTCCTTTTTGGAAGTCGGTCGACAAAAGCTAAAGGTCATTTATTCATTCATCGACTAAATACAAAATTTCAAAAGCTACTTGACCTCTGCAGCTGTAACCAACTGTTACCAAATAGTAAATAGGAGAGGTCAGTTAAGAGCATATTTACTCATTGCCATTTATGACAGGGCCGAATTATGGGTACCTTTTCAACTGACATCAAAAAGGAGGTACTCAATCCGACTGTATGTTTTTCGAACGACTTTCAAAAAGGAGAAGGTTCTCAATTCGTCTGTATTTTTTTTATGTATGTTACGCGATATCTCCGCCGAATGTGGACCGATCTTCTAAATTATTTTTGTATTCTATAGAGCTTATTTCAAGGGTTGTCCCCATCGATATAATAATATACCTAGATGCACAGTTGACGCTCAGAAAGTGGGACAGCCAACGAGTGCTTAAAATGTAAGTAAGCACTTGTGTGCTGTCAGTCGGGCGCCGACCGTTCGCCTGTTAAGATGCCTAAATGCTCTGTGAAAGAGTGCAAAAATAACACTCTTACAAAGCGCAAAACACATGGGATTTCATATTTTAAGTAAGTATAATTCCCTTACTTGATTCTTAAAACCTTAATCATGTTAAATTAAGTATTAAACGTGTATAAATAATTAATTTAACGAATTCAGTTAATAAAATATTTTGTCCCTATTGAAATCATGATTTGGAACAATGAAATATATGGAGTCGTTTTTTTTTTGTAAATATATTATATTTATTTTAAATTTATGATTTTTTTTATTAATTTTATTTATTAATTACAGATTTCCATGAAATGAAATAGTAAGAGATAAATGGCGTAAAATTATTTCCGAAGAAAGGAGAGAAGAAAATTTTAAACCCAATTACTCAAGTGTGGTTTGTTCAGACCATTTTGCCGATTCCGATGGATATTATACAGAAAAAGGGATTAGGAAAATTAAAAAGAATGCTGTACCAAAAATAAAGGTGATAAATTGTCATCAGCTACACTGTCCTTAACTAATGTTTACTATTTAATTTAACAATATGTATGCTGTTGGTGTACCTATAAATAAATAAATAAATAAATATTGCCACATTTATTGACTTTATTTTAGATTGTCGTAACTACAAGTTTAAATGAGGCAGGGTGCAGTACAAGTGAAAAATAATAATAGTTGAAATAATAATAGTAATAGCTGAAAAATATTTGATACAGAATTCATCAATAGCAAGCATATACCAGGTACATACTGCCATGTAAAATGACTATTTAATAATTTGCGGCTAATTCTAATAAACGTTTTCAATCAAAGTGTGTAGATCATAAAAATTTGCCAACATGAACAAAGTTGAACATTCCGGTGTCAAATAATAATTTGACACCGGATTCATTCATTCTCGCGATTTTTCATTTTTTAATTTTCATTTTTATCTTGGATTCTCGGATTGAGATCATTTATTGGAACCGGTCGTTAGGCATAATTACTATAACAGTAATTGTGGCGTCATCATTTATTGGAAACATATTCATTTCCAGGAACCAGCAATTGAACCAATAAATAATGAAGGATCACCAATACCATCAGAATTTTCATCAATCTTAAACACACCTAAGACGTTATTTTTGAAAGATAATTTGAAAGAACGCAACCAAAAATTTAAACTTATATCTAATTTAGTGCGAAACTTAAAAGGCAGAACAAAAGATTAAGAAAACGAAATGATAGTCTAAAAGAAATTATTAAGAATCTAAAGAGCAAAGGACGATCTTAGTGTGGGGCCAGGACTATGTATGTGACTGTTGGGTGTTATTTATTTATTTATGAATCACGCTAAGGCAAAACAGTGCTTATTTCATATTCATAACTCATAAGCTTTGTTATCTTCTAAACATTTATACTCTATCTATCTCTTAATGTAAGTAAAATTATTATACAGATATCGCCATTCTCATCTACATTGTACGCCACGTGATCAACATTTCTCACAGATAAATACAAGAACTATTCGACTCCATTCAATCTTTGTCCAAGTGACTAGAATGTTTCTTTTAATAATGTCAAATTATTGTCAAATTCAAAAACGATTAGAAATTCAAAAATTTCGAATACAAGAACGTTTGAACATTAAATTTAAAAAGCTACTTTATGCCGCGTCTATAAGGTCATATTTGTATTAATTTAATGAAATTTGTGATGTTTATTTGTTTTGTCTGTCGAGGACACTGTTTACAATGATATTTGTATGGAACTGTGCATCTAGGTATATTATTATATCGATGGTTGTCCCATATAAGTTATTACGTTTTTTAACTTAATATTAATATAATTCAGACAGCCTCCGTGGCGCAGCGGGCGAGTAGCCAGCAGTGAAACGTGAGGTCGCGGGTTCGATTCTCGCACCGAGACAAATGTCTTTGTGGCCCATAGATATTTGTTTCGGGTCTGGGTGTTGTGAGACCGAAAGTCTCTCGCAGTCCTGATACCCACGATATTTATATTTATACTAGCTGACCCGCGCAACTTTGTCTGCGTATAAGAGAGAGGGTTGAAAAAGTGAGTCGTAGGCACCTATAGCACAATAATTCTAAAAGAGGTAATGAGATGATCTACTTTGGCCGTCAGTCACCCCGTCTCTCACACCGTCAGTCACACCGTCTGTTAAACCGTCTGTCACTCCGTCTCTTACCCCGTCAGTCACACCCTCTGTCACACCGTCTGTCACTCCGTCTGTCACCCCGCCGGTCACCCCCTCTGACACCTTGTCTGTCACCCAGTCGGTCACCCGTCTGTCATCACGTCCGTCACGCCGTCTGTCACCCAGTCGGTCACCCAGTCGGTCACCCCGTCTGTCACCCAGTCTATCACCCGTCTGTCACCCCGTCTGTCACCCGTCTGTCACCCCGTCTGTCACCCCGTCTGTCACCTCGTCTGTCACCACGTCCGTCACCCTGTCTGTCACCCCTTCTGTCACCCTTCTGTCACCTCGTCTGTCATCCGTCTGTCACCCCGTCTGTCACCCCGTCTGTCACCCGTCTGTCACCACTTCGGTCACCCGTCTGTCACCCCGTCTGTCACCCCGTCTGTCACCACGTCCGTCACCCCGTCTGTCACCCTGTCTGTCACCCTTCTGTCACCCATCTGTCACCCCGTCTCACCCAGTCGGTCACCCCATCTGTCACCTCGGCTGTCACTCAGTCGGTCACCAGTCTGTCACCCCGTCTGTCACCCCGTCTGTCACCCATCTGTCACCTCGTCTGTCACCCGTCTGTCACCCCGTCTGTCACCCGTCTGTCACCCTACCATTCATCCCCTCGGTCAACACTAAAATATTTTTTCAAATCGCACCAGTAGTTTCTGAGATATAAAATTCCCCGCTAGCAGCATTTTTCATTTCTGCTCCGCTCCTATTGGTCATAGCGTGATGTTATATAGCCTATAGCCACCGTCGATAATTGGGCTATCCAACACAAAAAGAATTTTTCAATTCGAACCAGTAGTTTCTGAAATATTAACTTCCCCGGTTTTAAACATTTTTTATTTCTGCTCCGCTCAAATTTGTCATAGCGTGATGTTATATAGCCTATAGCCACCGTCTATAATTGGGCTATCCAACACAAAAATATTTTTTGCAAATCGAACCAGTAGTTCCTGAGATTAGCGCGTTCAATCAAACAAACAAACAAACAAACAAACTCTTCAGCTTTATAATATTAGTATAGATTTATATAATTTAGCAGCAGCGATAGCTCAGTTGGAAGTGGTACGGACTGCCTATACCGGTGTCGGAGGTTCGAAACCAACCCCAAAAAAGAACATACACCTCTTACTTTTCTATGTTAAGTGTATTTTTGTAAATTATCGCTTGCTATAACGATGAAGGAAAACATCAGGAGGAAACCTGCATACCCGAGAATTTCTTCACAAGAATTTCATAGGTATGTGAAGTCTACCAACCTGCATTAGGCCAGCGTGGTAGACTAAGGCCTAACCCCTCTCATTAGTAGAGGAGGCCCGTGCCCAGCAGTGGGACAGTAATATACAGGGCTAATATTATTATTATTTATTTAATTTGAGCACGGAAAAGTGTCCAAAATAACAATAATTACAAGTTTAAAAACTTATCGTGATCATATAGGGCCTTATTTATAAAAACTGGAGTGGTAGAGCCACACTGTAGACAGTAACGTCTATACCACGAATGGGCCGGCTCGACCGGTTAGATACCACTGTGACAGAAAACCGACGTAAAGTGGCAGCTTGGTGTCGCGTTTCGTTCGATGAGTGGGATTTGCGGTGGCCCATTTCCCCCCTCTTATCCCAATCCCCTTTCCCTCCCCTTCCATTCCCTCCAATTAGGTTGGCAACGCACCCATGATTCTTTTTTTGTCTTGAGTGTCTATAGGCGGTGGAGATCACTTACCATCAGGTGACCCATCTGCTTGTTTGCCAATCTCTGCTATAAAAAAAAAATATTTTAGCTAAGCAAATGGTAAAGAATAGCCAGTAATTTTTTTCCTTGTGTCACATTGTCTGAAAATAAAAGGGACAAAGACTATTCTTAACCATTTGCTCAGCTAAAATGATTTTATAAGTAAGGCCCATAATATTAAAGCAGGTAAATAAAGATTGATAAAGATGGAGCAGATTGGGGCCACCGGACATCTCGTACACCAAACGAAACGCAACAGAGAGCAGCATTTTACAATTAGCAATAATGATATAAGCGCAATAATTAAATACTATGAGTCACAGAAACGAAGTCAGTGAGAATTTGGAATTTTTAAATAAATAAATAAATAACACCCAACAGTCATATACATAGTCCTGACCCCACACTAAGATCGAGTCTTGTGTCGTGGGTATCAGGAACTACGAGAGACTTTCGGTCTCACAACACCCAGACCCGAAACAAATATCTGAAGGCCATACAAACATTTGTCTCGGTGCGGGGATCGAACCCGCGACCTCTCCCTTCACAGCCGGCTACGCGCCCGCGGCGCCACGGAGGCTGAAACCCTTTCGCCCCTTACTTATAACAATATTGAAGCGCTGCTGGTCTTTAACCATTTAATTTTAAACAATGTAACGCAAGGAAAAAAGTGACAGGCTATTCTAACCAAAAAGATAAGCGAAAATGTTTTTATAAGTAAGGTTATTTAAATCTAACTTTGACTTAGTCCGATTTTTTACAAGAAAAACAGACTGACAGACTAAGCAAAGATTTTCTTGTAAAAAATGACTCGGACTAAGTCAAAGTTCGATTTAAAAATTCCAAATCCTCACTGAGTTCGTTTCTTTGACTTAGACTCCGATTTTGGCTTGCGACAAGACAGGTGAATGACCGATGCAAACACAGGGAGATACCCCCATACCCGTCCCAACCAATCAAGTAATGCCTCAAGCCCATCGATATATTATTTACCTAGCTGCACAGTTGACGCTCGAAAAATGGGACAGCAAAGAAGTGCTTAAGCACTCCTTTTGCCTACAGTCGGACGCCGATAGAATTCAAAATTTCGAAATTCAAATTTAAGAACGCTTGCTCATTTCGTTTAAAAAGCTACTTTATAACACGTGCATAGGGTTATAATTGTGTTGATTTAATTAGAACTTGTGATCTTTTTCTTTGTTTTGTTTCTGAGACCACTTTTTAGGAGGATATTTGCAACTGTGCATCTAGGGTATGATATATTGATGCTCAAGCCCCTCGAGAGAACCGAAAGTACACTGGCTGGTCCTGGACCGCGAACCACACAAGGAGTGTGGGTCACTATGGCAGGTTTTAGCACCATGTTCACTGTGGTCGCCATCCGGGCGGATACGAATATCCTACCACCAGCACACTTAAAAAAACTACCCTCCTGCCGAGACATAAATAGGCTCACGCTTGTATCCTCGAAGAGGTTGGCAAAGGCGAACTGGCGAACTAGCGAATTAGAATACCCACATTTCGCCGAGTTTATTTCCGTCCCAGACAGTCAAGCTTATTGCGATATAGGGCATTGACTCCGGGCTGATACTAAGTAGAAAAATGTCTCTTTTCCCGACTCGGGTATCGAACCCGAAACCTCAAGACGATAGATTTACCGCGAATGCAATACCACAAAGCCATCGAGTTTCTACCTGCCCTTATCTCACTTTAATGTGGGGTCGGCGTAACACACTTTTTCGAGCATGTTGCATAGGATTTGGCTTAGTTTTTACGACCGGCTGCCTGCCTGACGTCAACCCCCTATGAGGGATCCAGTCCCAGGCAAATTAAATTAGAAAATTTCCTTTGCCCGACCTGGGAATCGAACCCAGGACCTCCCGGTCCACAGCCCAGACATGCTGCCACTAGACCAAGGAGGCGACCAAACCACCGAGGTTGTCGGGTAAAAAAATCATCTCATTCACTGAAGAAGGCCACATTTAAATCTGTTTTCGTTGTTAAGTTGGCTGTTTTGTTGACTACCGTCAAAGATATTTAACAGTACACACACGGGACAACTGCGCGAAACTTGTGATCGAAAAGTTGTGACCTTATGGTCATAAGTCACTCAGTCGTATTAGAGATATCCGAGCGCAAGGTCGAGCCAGCGTAATAATGTTGAGACGATAAAATTGTGTGGCCATTTGACCTCCTCAGCGTATGCCCTAAGGGTCATCGTCTATTGCAACCCCTAAGCACCAGATCAGCACCGCCTCTGTTGCTTGCTTGCATGCTTTTACGTTTAACAGTTAGCCATTGCAAGATATTACAGAGGCTTATAATGTAATATTTTTATAAGAAAATTACAGTATTTCTTTGTTTGCTAGATTTAAGATGACGTATATTTTAGATAATTAGAAATTCAAGATATTCAATAGTACGTTGGCGGGACCGCAGCGCGAAACTCTCCACAGAATAAAACAAAACTCCAAAAGTTGTGACCTCTTGGTCATAAGTCACTCAGTCGTATTTGAAACATACGCGCGAGGTTGTGCCAGCGTTAATGTTTAAACAATAAAATTGTCTTATGTGATTCTTAAACATTCACAGAACATTCTAGGGTGTAAATTGTAATAAGCGCCCTCGCATTGTAATAAGGGGTAGATGGCGTTACTGATGTTTGTGGCCAATTTTCGACCGATTTCAAAAAAAGGTGAAGGTCCTCAATTCGTCTATATTTTTTTAAAGTATGTTACGAGATATCTCCGCCAAATGTGGATCGATTTTCAAAATTATTTTTGTGTTCGATATAGCTTATTTCAAGGTACGATCGGATAAATTTTAAAGTCGGTCAGTTAAGATTTAAACATGTGATTATTTTGTATGGAAACTTGTTTAATAGCCCCTCTATATTTAGTAATATTTAATCTCTTTGACTATCAAGTGTCTATAGACCGTGAGTCTAGATTTAAGTACTTGGTAAAGTTTGTTTTCCTTGTTTGTCACTTTGTCATGTTTGTTGGTAAATGTTTACAAAAACCCTATGATATATCCTTGTTTCTGCGTAACATCAGCGCGTATTCATGAAGGGAGAGGCAGAAAAGAACTTGGGCTAAGGCACCTAGTTGGCGAGTTTATTTTTTTAACAAACTACAAAAAACTTTAACAGAAACTGAAAACCGACTTCAAAAACGAACACTTAAAAGTAAAAAATAACAACAATTTCTTACTCTCTTTGGAGTCGATGTTGAGGCCGAAGCACATTAAATGAAAAGGCACCCACTCCATAGAAATTGTTGTTTTTTACTTTTAAGTGTTCGTTTTTGAAGTCGGTTTTCGGTTTTTGTTATTATGCCATCAAATTCGGAAGTATTTTAAACCGAATCCAAAAAGTATTATGTCTGTATTTTATTATGATACGCTATTTTCAAGATAGTTTTTCTAGAGCTTACTCAAGCACATTGTAAAAAGAATTTAGCTTAGTTCTTACGACCGGTCGCCTGCCTTATTCTGTCACATCATACGACGGAAATAACGCCTTCCAAAAAGGAGGAGGTCCTCAATTCCTCTGTACTTTTTTTATGTATGTTACGCGATATCTCCGCCAAATGGGGACCGATTTTCAAAATTCTTTTTGTGTTCGATAGAGCTTATTTCAAGGGTGGTCCCATTTAATTTGGTCACGACGAATAAATCGACCTATCCAAAGAATAAAGTTACATATGACAATTAATCGAAATTGCTTTTATATTTTTCTGAGCTTAAATTAACCTATATATTTATACTAATACTAGTATTTTTTTAAATTTATGACATAATAACAAGTTAAATTATGACATAGCTTAAAAAAATATTCACTAGTTAAATATACAGGTCAATAAATAAGCTCAGAAAAATAAGAAAGCAATTTCGATTCATTATCATATGTAACTTTATTCTTTGGATAGGTCGAAATGTTATTAAGTTTTTTATGCCATCAATTCGGAGAAGGAATTTTGATCGGATACATTTTTAAGTCGTTCGGTTTTTTGAACTTGTGGTTACATAATAATACAACATAAGCTCACGCCTGTATCCCCGAAGGGATAGGCAGAGGCGCACTAGCGAACTAGTACACCCACATTTCGCTGAGCTTAGTTCCGTCCCAGAAGTGATATGGGCGAGCCTATCGCCATATCGGGCACAAATTCTAGACTCCCGGCTGATATGGAAAAAAGTCAATAACTAAGTTTAGTTCCTACTAAGTGTGTTTTTAACTGTGTTTATATTTGTGCTCTGAATCAGTGTAATTTTATAAGGAAACTCTGAAATCATTTGCTTGTTTCCACAATTGACACAAGACACAATGCTCATCCAATATTGTCATAACATGGTCAATATTAAACAATTACTTAGATTTCAGTATACAGGGTGGAAGGCATAATTTTTTTTATTGCAGATAAAATAAAATAAAAAATAAAAATCTTTATTAATCACGTAGGCATATAAAAGCACTTATGACATGTCAAAAAAGCATTATTTAGATTTATGTATTTCTTATAATATTATAGAATGCTATGAATTTGGAATCAGGGAGGCAGGTTATACAGTTAGAAGTATAGGGTCCTATGGGGAAAGGGGAATGGAGAGGTTTGTGGACCGTGAAAAGGGAACGGGATATGGCAGGTACGCCGACAGAGACTGGCAAACGAGCAGATGGGTCACCTGATGGTAAGTGATCTCCACCGCCTATAGACACCCAAGACACAAATGCATCATGAGTGCGTTGCCAATGTAAATGAAGGGGAATAGGGATTGGGAAAGGGAGGGGGGAATTGGGCCACCGGGTATCTCACTCACCGTACGAAACGCAACAGCGAGCTGCCACTTTACGTCGGTTTTCTGTGAGACAGTCGTATCAAACCTGTCATATGTAGACATTATTGTCTACAGCGTGGCTCTACCACTCAACAGCATTTTGTTTAAGTGGTCCGTCCTGATGTCTCGGGTTCGATCCTGGGGTCGGGTAAAGTGATATTGGATTGTTCAGTATTCAGCCCGGAGATTGGAATTTGTGCCCGATATGGCGATAGGCTCGCCCCCTTCGACATATGGGACGGAACTAAGTTCGGCGAAATGTGGGTGTTCTAGTTCGCTTCTGCCTACCCCATCTGCTCGTTTGCCAGTTTCCGCGATAAGAAAAACCGTTTTATCCACCCTGTATGTTAATCTGTATATACATTTATGCACGATTGACGCAGGTACTCTGTATACAATTATACATGCTGGTTTTTACGTATTTCTAAGTTTTCCTGTAGACATTGCGCTAAGTAACTAAAAGGACAGTTTGCTGTCACGCTGATGACAATTATACCTGCTACAGGGTTATTTTTCACCCGCGCGATGTGACTACACTTCATGGTAAGTGCAGTGCAGCCCAAAACAAAGTTTATCAAAAACTTAAAACCGTTTTCACATATTTAAATCTATATCTTCAAAATGAATTAATTATAATGGTGAACTGTATTATGTAAACTGCCTCAGTAGCGTGGTGGTATTTCAGTACGACTACTATCGTGAGGTCTCGGGTCCGATCCCCGGGTCGGGCAGTTGATGTTGGATTTTTCCATATCAGCCCGGAGTCTGGAAACTCGGTCCGATATGACGATAGGCTCGCCCCCTATCACATCTGGGACGGAACTAAGCTCGGCGAAATGTGGGTGTACTAGTTGGCTAGTGTGCCTCTGCCCACCCCTCCGGGGAAACAGGCGTGAGCTTATGTTATGTTATGTATTTGATTGTATTCTGTTTTGCGTCTTAAATAAATAAATAGAAATTAAAACTACATATTAAGTCATGTGATAAGTCCCTCAGGAGAGTCGAATATGCACTGATATAGAGCGAACTTCGACTAAGTCTGAGTCAAAAAAATGAAATAAGTGAGTATTGGAAATTTTTTAATCGAATTTTGACTTAGTCCGAGTCATTTTATACAAGAAAAACTTTGCTCAGTCTTTCTGGCAGTCTGTTTGAGGACAACAATTGAGGACCTTCTCCTTTTTTGATTTAGATTATCCCATTTGCAAAATAAATGATTTGAATATGTATGTAAATTGAAATAAAACTGTTTTTACGGATTCTATCACGGTTTGTTTTAATTTGCTTTGCAGTCTTCGTGGTCACAGGTCAGACCAGTGACCACGAAGACAGCAAAGCCTTCGAAACGTCGGGCATAAAAATAAAAAAAAACGGGATAGAATCCGTAACAATAGTTTTATTTCAATGTATAACATTCGCGTAAACTTAAGAAATCAGTATGTATATAAAGTTGGAAGAAAATAGACAAAATGACAACCTCTTTTGTAGTAGATTGTAACAATGATAAAAGAAGAATAAGGACCTGGCATAATTACGAATAAGTGAAGCATGACTAATGTATGGAGAGATACCAAAATGGCGGTTTGGCGAAAGAAAGATTCCATTTATATAGCAGTTAAGCATCTTCTTTACATTCCGAAATGAGTATTATTATTAAAACACCGTATTTGTAATAAAATCGTCGTCTTCTTGTTCTAGTGGCAGTATGGGCTGACCGGGGGGTCCTAGGTTCGATTCCAAGGCCGTGCAAAGCGAATTTTCTAACTCAATTGGCACGGGCTAGATCCCTCATAGGGGATTAACGTCAGGCAGGCGGCCGGTCGTAAAAACCAAGCCAAATCATATTTGAAATATGCTTGATAAAGTATGTTGCACCGACCCCACATCACGGTGGGATAAGGGCAGGTAGATAAGCGATTTACAATAAAATCAATAAGTATTTACATGTACGCTATATAAGTCTTATGACACTGTGACAACTTACATGTAAATAGATCGCGGAACTAAAATGGCGGAACCGGCTACAAACTCAAATTTTTTTTTTTCGTAGTTATGCCAAGTCCTCGTTCTTCTTTTGTTGTTGGGTTGTAAGCACAAGGTCCACGCATCGCCATGCCCCCCCAGTTGTATAAAACAAAACCGTAGCTTAACCCATTCATAACCGTTTGGACGTTTGTCGACCGCGCACGCTACCATCTCGAGCGATTTGCGCAACTGACTTTTATATAACCCTTACATAATTCGGCCCAAAAATTTTCGGTCACTAAGATGCTTGCTTTCGAATATTGTGCTATTTAAACGTGAAGTGTGTGTGTTTTATATAGGTAAGTGTTAGAATTTATATGTTTTTGTGAAAGTATTTTATCGTTGCCCAATTTGTTAGATAATTCGGCAATACTGTTAGCCTAGTTTTTTTTAATTACATGTTTTTGGTGTTTTGGTATTGGTATGTACTGACCTATATTTTAAGGTTTGGGGCCGTGTGCAGTTTCGGGTTAATTTTCTATTCTTTTTAAAAATAATTATGGAATTAAAAAAATAATTCTAAATTTAAATAACACCAATTTGTACATTGTTTATTTTAATCGTTATAATCGATAAATAATACATCGATATTATAATTGTTTTATTACATAAAATGTGACAAGACAAGACAAGATTAATTTTCTTCCGAATATTTAAATGTGATTGACCAAATTTTTTTCGGGTTAATAAATTCGATATTGAGTAATCGATGTATAAATGAAATGCACATTTACTATGAGAACTGTGAATAAAGCTATCATTTTACACTCCATGGCGCATCGGGCGAGTAGCCGGCTGTGAAGCGAGAGGCCGCGGGTTCGATTCCCTCGTTGAGACAAATGTTTGTGTGGCCCACAGATATTTGTTTCTAGTCCTGGGTGTTATTAGACCGCGCGTCTCTCATAGTCTCTGACACCCACGATACAGGTTATACCTAGTTTGGGGTCAGGACTAGGTGTGTGACTGTTGGGTGTATTTATTTATGTATTTTACTAGCTGACCCGGCGAACTTCGTTCTGCCTAATAGTCGATTCTTAATTTTTTTAGTTTTTTTCATTATGTCTAAAATAAACGTAGCCTAAGTTACTCCTTATTACATCAGCTACTTGCCAATAATAGTCCCGTCAAAATCGATCCAGCCATTTCAAAGATCAGCCGGAAGAAGCAGACAGACAGACAAAAATTGTAAAAATGTTATTTTGGTGTATATACCGTATATATATTCATATACATGTAGTAAAAAACGGTTGTTTCAATATTACAAACAGACACTCCAATGGGACCACCCTTGGAATAATAGAGATTTGGGCACGATCGGAGAAATTTTGAAGTCGGGCCTTATTAAATTACATACATACGTACATACATAAGCTGACGCCTGTATCCCCGAAGGGGTAGGCAGAGGCGCACTAGCGAACTAGAACACCCACATTTCGCCGAGCTTAGTTCCGTCCCAGATGTGATAGGGGGCGAGCCTATCGCCTAATTCTATATGGACCACTATATGGGACCACCCTTGAAATAAGCTCTATCGAATACAAAAAGAATTTAATTAAAAAAAAAAAAATTTAAAGTCGTTCCACATTTGGCGGAGATATCGCGTAACATAGGTACATAAAAAAATCAGACGAATTGGGGACCTTCCCCCAGACTCTCGACACACGATTCGATTTTGAATCCGATTCGACTTCATTTAGGCTCAATTGCACCACTATTATTAACCTAGAGTTAGTCCTAACCGCAAGTTAAGTTACATGTCATTCATACATTTTCTGTCAATTTAGCTTGCGGTTAGGACTAACTCTAGGTTAATAATAGTGGTGCAATTGAGCCTTAGTGACTTAAAATCCACCAAAATAGAGTTAAAAAGCGCAGTAATGTCACGTTAAAAATTACCAAATGACAAGTTCTCGAATCTAATGCAACATTACTGCACTTTTTAACTCGATTTCGACTGCCTCGGTGGCGTGGTGGTATTTCGGTACGAGTACGGTTCTGAGGTCTCGGGTTCGTTCCTGGAGTCGGGCAAAGTGATATTGGATTTTTCCATATCAGCCCGGAGTCTGGAATTTGTGCCCGATATGGCGATAGGCTCGCCCCCTATCACATCTGAACTAAGCTCGGCGAAATGTGGGTGTTCTAGTTCGCTAGTCCGCCTCTGCCTACCCCTTCGGGGATACAGGCGTGAGCTTATGTATGTTATGTTTAACTCGATTTCGGTGGAATTTTAAGTCAATAATCACAAGTTTAAAAACTTAACAGACCGACTTCAAATCTGATCGTGACAAAACTTACTGACCACTTTTGAAATAAGCTCTATCGAACACAAAAAGAATTTTGAAAATCGGTCCACATTTGGCGGAGATATCGCGTAACATACATTAAATAAAAATACAGACGAATTGAGGACCTCCTCCTTTTTGGAAGTCGATCGAAAATCATGATTAACACTCTTGCTTAAGTGCAGTTGTTTACAAATGCCGGAAAACCCTAGCAGTTTAAATAAACTGTGCAAGAATTTTGTAACAAAGCTGCTAGGAATACTAAATACTCGTAGGGCTGTGAACTTTGTAGCCATTACTTGTTAAAGGATTTAAAGAAAACATACAGACAGCGGCGTAACTATTGTGTTGGGGGCCCGTGGCAAATTCATTGGATGGGGGTCTTTCCAGCCCGCGACTCCCTATACAGTCACAGCTTTTTCGGTCCGCGGCCTCCTTTGAATCACCGCTGGGGCCTCCTATGGTCGAGGGCCCGTGGCATTTTGCCGACATGCCACCTTGTAGTTACGCCACTGCATACACTGCATACAATTAAGTGGTAGAGCCATGCTGTAGACAGTAATGTCTATAGCACGAATGGGCCGGCTCGACCGGTTAGATACCACTGTCTCACAGAAAACCGACGTAAAGTGGCAGCTTGCTGTCGCGTTTCGTTCGGTGAGTGAGATTTCCGGTGGCCCATTTCCCCACTCCCTTTCCCAATCCCCTTCCCTCTCCTTCCATTCCCTCCTTTTAGGTTGGCAACTCACCCATGATTATTTTTGTGTCTTGGGTGTCTATGGGCGGTGGAGATCACTTACAATCAGGTGACCCATCTGCTCGTTTGCCAATCTCTGTTATAAAAAAAAGACGAATTGAATACCCTTTTTTTTTAATCGGTAGAAAATCGTCAATCGATATTAAAAGAAGGAGTTTCTAAATTCGTCGATTTTTTTGTGTATGTTAAGTCGAGACTCGTGCTCATGTTTTGTTCGAAACAAAATACTAAAAATATCTACACAAAACAAAGTTTTTCATCGTCTCGTGCTCATATAACAATGGACCATTGCCAATAATTTTAGAAATACCATGTTTAGTGTAGATGTTTTTTGAGACTGCCTCGGTGGCGTGGTTGTATTTCGGTACGACTACCGTCCTGAGGTCTCAGGTTCGATCCCGGGTCGGGCAAAGTGATATTGGATTGTTCCATAAGTAAGTAAGTCTGGAATTAGTGCCCGATATGGCGATAGGTTCGCCCCCTATCACATCTGGGACGGAACTGAGGTCGGGGAAATGTCGGTGTTCTAGTTCGCTAGTGCGCCTCTACCTACCCCTTCGGGATACAGGCTTGAGCTTGTGTATGTGTTTTTGTAATGTTTTAGTGCAGAAGACACGACTTTACGCAATATCTCTGGCTAAGGTCCAAATTTCAAGATTATTTTTGTGTTCAAGCTTACTCCATGGTCCCAATATTTGGTCAACACCTGTCTTTCTACCTGCCCTTATCCCACCATAATGTAGGGTCGGCACAACAATTTTTTTCGAGCAAGTTGCAGAATGGATTTGGTTTAGTTTTTGCGACCAGCTGCATACCTGATTCAACTCTGGATTTACGTTCGCACAACCTACTATCTAAGTTGGTTTTGGATGCGGACAAAATTCATAGTGGTAGCATAAAAATGAATTTAAAAGGAAAACTATCACGGCTAAGCAGACTTTACAAGTTAACAAGTAATTATCTACCAAAGTAAAAAGAAAAAAATATTTACAATTTTGTTTTGAAAACCATATGTTATGTTAAAACAGGTAGTAAATATAATTTTATGAGCCATGTCCTTAAAGTTATGTGAGATTTTATATTTCAGATAGGTACATTTATTTATTACTGACAGCCTCCGTGGCGCAGCAGGCGAGTAGCCGGCTGTGAAGCGAGAGGCCGCGGGTTCGATTCCCGCATTGAGACAAATGTTTGTGTGACCCACAGATATTTGTTTCAAGTCTGAGTGTTGTGAGACCGCGCGTCTCGCATAGTCTCTGACACCCACGATACAGGTTATACCTAGTGTGGGGTCAGGACTAAGTGTGTGACTGTTGGGTGTATTTATTTATTATTTATTTACCCCTACTTCGGAACGCTGTACTGTGCGTGGTCAGATATGCAGTATGGACTTGGATTTTTATTATATTATTATTGATTTAAAAATGAAAACAACTGTGAAAGTCGTTTTGGCGAGTATCGTTATCATTGGATCAGTCAAGTGATTGTTTTAATTTTAATTTACCTGTATTATTCAAATGCATTATTCGATAAGTAATTTATATTTACTATTTACCATCTTTATCATTGTTGAATTATTTTAATTTACTTTTAAAAACAAATGTCACTTTTTGCTCATATGTAATTTGTATTTTAAAATACAAAATATTGTTTATTTGAATATTAAATATTCTAAAATTTAAAATACATGGATGTTGTGTAATTTATCATATTACAATTGTATTATAATTTAATTATTTAATATAAAATTATTTTGTTAAAATAAGCAATAATTGTTTTGTAGATGAAAATGTGCAGAATTACTTCCTTTGCGTGGGAATAAGTAATGTAATATAAAGAACCACAATAATTTAAAATCAACTAAAGAATTCATCAGCGACCCAAGCTGGAAAATTTCTGACAGACGTAAATGTATTCGAGCTCGATGCGCGTCTATAAAATTTGTATGAAATATTAACCAAATGTCATCGGTGCGCAGCGAGCTCGAATACATTTGCGATTGTCAGACATTTCCCTGCTGGGGCCGCAGATCGTGACCAAATTTTTATGGGACCACCCTTGAAATAAGCTCTATCGAACACAAAAAATACAGACGAATTGAGGACCTTCTCCTTTTTGAAAGTCGAAAATACATAAAAATCGTGAAAAAGGCCTCTTTATTAAGTAGGGTAAAAATAGACTTACGGCGTCTTGCAGCGCCATTACTAATGTAGAGTTAAACCTAAACTCAATTTACAGGTCACTCCTATTTTCGACCGCCTTCCAAAAACGAGAAGGTCCTCAATTCGTCTGTATTTTTTTATGTATGTTGCGCGATATCTCCGCCAAATGTGGACCAATTTTCAAAATTATTTTTGTGTTCGATAGAGCTTATTTCAAGGGTGGTCCCATACAAATTTGGTCACGATCAGATTGGAAGTTGGTCCGTTAAGTTGTTTTTTGTGATTATAAGTTAAATATTACTTTCTTTAACCTTGAACCAGTTTTGTTACCGCTCTGTGAGACGAGACGTGACTCAATTTAATAAGGCTTCACGTAAGTTAGAAACGAAACATTCCTGTAGTAATGATGAAGTAACAATGTATTGCGGAAATTATAAAAATAATGGCCTTTGCGGCGTGTTTGTTTGTATCTGTTACACTCTGTGGCGTAGTGGTATTGCTTGTGCATTACGAATACCATGAGGTCTGGGGTTCGATCCCAGGGACGGGCTAAGTGATATAGGGTTTTCGACCGACTTCCAAAAAAGGAGGAGGTCGTCAATTCGTCGTTTTTTTATGTATGTTACTCGATATCTCCGCGAAATGTGGACCGATTTTCAAAATAAATATAAAAATGGGATTTTTCTTTCGCAAAGTCGCCATTTTGGTTTCGTTCCATACATTAGTAATGGTTCACTTTTTCGCAGTTATGCTACGTCCTCTTTTTTTTAGTCATTGTGTTTTTTCAATATCAGCCCGGAGTCTAGAATTTGTGCCCGATATGGCGATAGGCACGCCCCTTATCACTGGGGCGGAAATGAGCTCGGCGGTGTGGGTGTTCTAGTTCGCTAATACGCCTCTGCCTACTCTGTCGAGGAAACAGGCGTGCCCTTATGTTATGTTGCTATGTTATTTAATGTTATACGCATACGTAAATGTGACAAATCGTTGTGTCATGTCAGATGTGTGTATACACAGAGATTCAATGGTACATAGATGGGACAACAGTATGAAACTAGTAATCCAAAAGTTGTGACCTCTTGGTCATAAGTCAATCAGTCGTATTTGAAACATACGCGCAAGGTCTTGCCAGTGTAATAATGTTTAGACAATATAATCACGTATGTAATGTAAACAGAAAAAAATTAAGCGCTTCTTATCTTTAAGCATAGGTTGTCCCTTTTATTATTAAACAATGTAACGCAAGGAAAAAAGTGGCAGGCTATTTTTAGCGATAAGATACGCTATAAGCAATAAGTTTAAAACTTAACAGACCGACTTCAAATCCGATTGTGACCAAATTTATATGAGACCACCCTTGAAATAAGCTCTATTGAATACAGATTCGGATTTGGAGTGCGAAGAAGCATAAAAAAATCCACACATTGATATCTTGCATGACTCATTTTCTAATTTCAAAAACAAAATTAAAAAGAACTTCTTAAATAGATAATATGTGAATTATTTTCAATATAAATAATTCACATCTTACTGCTTTAACTAGGTATATAATGATGATACTATATTGTACTGTGTTCTATTTAATAAGTTTTTATAACGTTTATTAATATTTTATGCCACTATTTTAAATAATGTCATGCAAACCTTAAGTGTTCATATATATCAGACTATATTATATTCCTATATACTAAGCTAAATTGTAACTATTCTAATATATATGATGTGGTTTTGCTTAATAAATTATACAAAAAATCATTTGTATGTATTTTCTTGGTGGTTTAGCTGCTCTTATTTATATATATTTTTTGTATATGGTACTTTATAAGCATTTATTGTCAACTGGCATTTAAAAGAGCAACGCCAGAGTTTCTTGCCCGTTCTTCTCTGGCGAAACGGCCTTCCGAACTGGCGGTAGAGGAACTTTGACGGAATCTAAATAATGTAGTAACATTTCATAGATTCAATTAATATTTTGATTTGATTTGATTTGAAATAAATAAATAGTCCGGCATGATTCTGACGACCACTGATAAACCCATTGTTTGTCAGTGATACACTACGCTTACGATCAGGTGCAGTGTAGTCACTTTGCCGTGGTCAGATAAAAAAAATCGGTCCACATTTGGCGGAGATATTGCGTAACATACATAAAAAACAGACGAATTGAGGACCTCCTCCTTTTTGGAAGTCTGTCGAAAATAGTCTCCTTCTCCTTGAACATTCACAGAACATTCTTCCCCCCCCTTTCTTCCCTAGGGTGTAAATTGTAATAAGCGCTCTTGGATTAGAACAAGTAGTAGATGGCGGTACTGACGTTTGAGTTAATTTTTTTACATAACATAACATAACATAAGCTCACGCCTGTATCCCCAAAGGGGTAGGCAGAGACTAGCGAACTAGAACACCCACATTTCGCCGAGCTTAGTTCCGTCCCAGATGTGATAGGGGGCGAGCCTATCGCCATATCGGGCACAAATTCCAGACTCCGGGCTGATATGGAAAAATCCAATATCACTTCGCCCGACCCGGGGATCGAACCCGAGACCTCAGAACCGTAGTCGTACCGAGATACCACCACGCCATCGAGGCAGTTAATTTTTTTAAAGGGTTAAAAAAAGGAGGAGGTTAACAATGCATCTGTATTTTTTCTTTATGTTACGCGATATCTCCGCCAAATGTAGACCGATTTTCAAAAATCTTTTTTTTATCCGGCCAAAGTGACTACACTGCACCTGATGGTAAGCGTAGTGTAGTCTAAAAAACTAGCGACCACCAAACAATGGGTTTATCAGTGGTCGTCAGAATCATGCCGGCCTATTTATTTATTTATTTATTAAGCAAAACCACATCATATATATTAGAATAGTTATAATTTAGCTTAGTATATAGAAATATAATATAGTCTGATATATATGAACACTTAAGGTTTGCATGACATTGTTTAAAATAGTGGCATAAAATATTAATAAACGTTATAAAAACTTATTAAATAGAACACAGTACAATATAGTATCATCATTATATACCTAGTTAAAGTAGTAAGATGTGAATTATTTATATTGAAAATAATCTATGTATTTAAGAACTTATTTTTAATTTTGTTTTTGAAATTAGAAAATGAGTCATGAAGATATCAATGTGTGATTTTTTTTTATGCTTCTTCGCACTCCAAATCCGAATTTGTATTCGATAGAGCTTATTTCAAGGATCCCATATAAATTTGGTCACGATCGGATTTGAAGTCGGTTCAGTTTAGTTTTTAAACTTGTTATTATCGTTTAGATTTTACGGACTGCCTCGGTGGCGTGGTGGTATTTCGGTACGACTACGGTTCTGAGGTCTCGGGTTCGATCCCCGGGTCGGGCAAAGTGATATTGGATTTTTCCATATCAGCCCGGAGTCTGGAATTTGTGCCCGATATGGCGATAGGCTCGCCCCCTATCACATCTGGGACGGAACTAAGGTCGGCGAAATGTGGGTGTTATAGTTCGCTAGTGCGCCTCTGCCTACCCCTTCGGGGATACAGGCGTGAGCTTATGTTATGTGTTATTTTGCGGTACTGATGGAAGTTACGTACCATTCGTCATTTTGGAACATTCTGGGTCAGTGGGCTGGTAAACCGTGGAGTTAAGAACGGCGCTCACCGCACCGCCGTGTCCCATTTCACCAACCTTGTACGGCATGCGCACGCGACCTGAATCGTCAAACTTATGTCGGCGCGTCGCTTGCGATATGATGGGTTTTGAAATGTCACATTTTTGCTGACAGTGTTTTTTTTGCATTAATAAACTCACGCCTGTATCCCCGAAGAGGTAGGCAGAGACGCAGTAGTAAATAAATAATAATAAATAAATAACACCCAACAGTCACATACATAGTCCCAAACCCAAACTAAGATCGAGTCTTGTGTCGTGGGTATCAGGAGCTACGAGAGACGCACGCTCTCACAACACCCAGACCCGAAACAAATATCTGTAGGCCATACAAACATTTGTCACGGTGCGGGGATCGAACCCGCGGCCTCTCGCTTCACAGCCGGCTACTCGTCCGCTGCGCCACGGAGGCTGTCAATAGTAGTGAAGTAGAACTCGCATTTTTTTATAGCAGAGACTGGCAGACGCGATAAGTTACCTTGTAGAGGAACGGGTGTCTGTGTTCCTCCACCAGAGGGGAGATCTTCTCGTCAGGCGGGTGTAGTGCCTGACCGTCGCGGCCCCTCCGATGGTGGCCGAACTTTGCCATCGTGATTTAGGATTCGATGGCTCCATCTGTTGTTCCGTAGCTGAAGCTAGTGCGCTGACGCTCGATGCGTGTTAGTTCGGCGCGCATTGCAGAGATGTCGCCACAACCTGATGGTAAGTGATCTCCACCGCCCACAGACACCCAAGACACAAAAAGAATCATGGGTGCGTTGCTAACCTAAAAAGAGGGAATGGGAGGGGAGGGGAAAGGGATTGGGAAAGGGAGGGGGAAATGGGCCGCCGAAAATCTTACTCACCGAAGGAAATGCGACAGCAAACTGCCACTTTACGTCGGTTTTCTGTAAGACGGTGGTATCAAACCGGGCGAGCCGGCCCATTCGTGCTGTAGACGTTACTGTCTACAGCGTGACTCTACCACTCAAAAACATTTCGCTGATAGGGAGCGAGGCTATCGCCATTATTATTATCTCAGCCTATCGCCATCCACTGCTTAACGTACCTCCAAATAAATAAAATAAATCCCCATATCGGGTACAAATTTCAAACATTTTGCCTGATCCGAGGATCGAACCCGCGGCCTCAGGATTGTTGTACCACGCACGCCGTAGTCACGATTTATTTACGTCAAATATTGACACGGAGGGGTTATGCCATCGATATAATAATATACCTAGATGCACAGTTCCATACAAATATCATTGTAAACAGTGTCCTCGACAGACAAAACAAATAAACATCACAAATTTCATTAAATTAATACAAATATGACCTTATAGACGCGGCATAAAGTAGCTTTTTAAATTTAATGTTCAAACGTTCTTGTATTCGAAATTTTTGAATTTCTAATCGTTTTTGAATTTGACAATAATTTGACATTATTAAAAGAAACATTCTAGTCACTTGGACAAAGATTGAATGGAGTCGAATAGTTCTTGTATTTATCTGTGAGAAATGTTGATCACGTGGCGTACAATGTAGATGAGAATGGCGATATCTGTATAATAATTTTACTTACATTAAGAGATAGATAGAGTATAAATGTTTAGAAGATAACAAAGCTTATGAGTTATGAATATGAAATAAGCACTGTTTTGCCTTAGCGTGATTCATAAATAAATAAATAACACCCAACAGTCACATACATAGTCCTGGCCCCACACTAAGATCGTCCTTTGCTCTTTAGATTCTTAATAATTTCTTTTAGACTATCATTTCGTTTTCTTAATCTTTTGTTCTGCCTTTTAAGTTTCGCACTAAATTAGATATAAGTTTAAATTTTTGGTTGCGTTCTTTCAAATTATCTTTCAAAAATAACGTCTTAGGTGTGTTTAAGATTGATGAAAATTCTGATGGTATTGGTGATCCTTCATTATTTATTGGTTCAATTGCTGGTTCCTGGAAATGAATATGTTTCCAATAAATGATGACGCCACAATTACTGTTATAGTAATTATGCCTAACGACCGGTTCCAATAAATGATCTCAATCCGAGAATCC
Organism: Clanis bilineata; assembly: GCA_036417725.1. Classification (NCBI taxonomy): domain Eukaryota; kingdom Metazoa; phylum Arthropoda; class Insecta; order Lepidoptera; family Sphingidae; genus Clanis; species Clanis bilineata. Next base: position 4,774,731 of record CM071165.1, read on the forward strand.
AAGATAAAAATGAAAATTAAAAAATGAAAAATCGCGAGAATGAATGAATCCGGTGTCAAATTATTATTTGACACCGGAATGTTCAACTTTGTTCATGTTGGCAAATTTTTATGATCTACACACTTTGATTGAAAACATTTATTAGAATTAGCCGCAAATTATTAAATAGTCATTTTACATGGCAGTATGTACCTGGTATATGCTTGCTATTGATGAATTCTGTATCAAATATTTTTCAGCTATTACTATTATTATTTCAACTATTATTTTTCACTTGTACTGCACCCTGCCTCATTTAAACTTGTAGTTACGACAATCTAAAATAAAGTCAATAAATGTGGCAATATTTATTTATTTATTTATTTATAGGTACACCAACAGCATACATATTGTTAAATTAAATAGTAAACATTAGTTAAGGACAGTGTAGCTGATGACAATTTATCACCTTTATTTTTGGTACAGCATTCTTTTTAATTTTCCTAATCCCTTTTTCTGTATAATATCCATCGGAATCGGCAAAATGGTCTGAACAAACCACACTTGAGTAATTGGGTTTAAAATTTTCTTCTCTCCTTTCTTCGGAAATAATTTTACGCCATTTATCTCTTACTATTTCATTTCATGGAAATCTGTAATTAATAAATAAAATTAATAAAAAAAATCATAAATTTAAAATAAATATAATATATTTACAAAAAAAAAACGACTCCATATATTTCATTGTTCCAAATCATGATTTCAATAGGGACAAAATATTTTATTAACTGAATTCGTTAAATTAATTATTTATACACGTTTAATACTTAATTTAACATGATTAAGGTTTTAAGAATCAAGTAAGGGAATTATACTTACTTAAAATATGAAATCCCATGTGTTTTGCGCTTTGTAAGAGTGTTATTTTTGCACTCTTTCACAGAGCATTTAGGCATCTTCACAGGCGAACGGTCGGCGCCCGACTGACAGCCAACAAGTGCTTACTTACATTTTAAGCACTCGTTGGCTGTCCCACTTTCTGAGCGTCAACTGTGCATCTAGGTATATTATTATATCGATGGGTTATGCAAATAATATATTTAACCTTGTTTGACCTTGTAAAAGCCTCTTTTTTGTTATATTATACTTATTTACATGACCTACATATAATTCTCATAGCGAATACACGATAATCAAATTACATCATAATGGTCACAGCATTTGATCTTCAACTTACTTTTAAAAGCGTTAAAGGCTGATTTATTAAGTTTACGCGAATGTTATACATTGAAATAAAACTATTTTTACGGATTCTATCACGATTAGGTTTTTAATTTTTATTCCCGCCGTTTCGAAGGCTTTGCAGGCTTCGTTGTCACGGGTCAGACTGCAAAGCCTTCGAAACGTCGGGAATAAAAATTAAAAACCTAATCGTGATAGAATCCGTAAAAATAGTTTTATTCCAACATTAACGGCCGGTTTCAATAAACGATCTAAGTTTAGAGTGCAGATAGATCGCGATTATGAACCAATCAAATCACGTCATTTGACAGAGTCATGTTCAAACTGTGTTCTTATTGGCTAACCGCCGAATGTTCATACACTTAAGGTCGTCTTATGTCGTTTAAGGCCGCCTTATCTGTCAAAATTGTATGGCGAAAATCAATGTGAGCAGCCATTAAAGTTGAGTAGCGTTTGACCATTCGGGCGTAAGTTTTGTAATCTATCTGCACATTCGAATTGAGATTTTTTATTGGAACTGGCCGTTAGAGATCTCTCTGATAATCTTGTGTGAACATTTGACCTCCTTAGCGTATGCCATAAAGGCCATCGTCTATTACAACGCGTAAGCATCAGATCAGCACCGCATCGCCTGACGATTCAGCTAATTTTCTGTTTTTGCTTTTCAATTTGACAGTAAGAGATTAGGCTTAAAATTGGATACTTGATTGATCATCATCATCATCATCATCATCATCATAATCAGCCATAGGTCGTCCACTGCAGGCCTCCCCCAAAGATTTCCAGATCGACCTGTTGGAAGCGGCCTGCATCCAGCGACTTCCTGCGAGCTTTACCTTTGATTGATCTTTATAAATTAATTTTATATTAAATTTACGTCGTCTAAAATATAGCACAGAAAGAAATATTTGAGTATTCTCAAAAATAAAAAAGTTATGAGCCTTTAAAGTTTCCTGTAACCTTCAAACTGCGGGAAAGAGAAGTATGGGAAACCCCTATGGGAAAAAGTCACGGCTTTTTCCCATAGGGGTAGGCAGAGACAACGGATTTCCACTTGCTACGATCCTTACACACCTCTTTCGCCTCATTCAGTCTATTTTATTACAATACAATTTTATTGACTGAAGACTGCCTTGGTGGTGTGGTGGTATTTCGGTACGACTACGGTTCTGAGGTCTCGGATTCGATCCCCGGGTCGGGCAAAGTAATATTGGATTTTTCCATATTAGCCCGGAGTCTGGAATTTGTGCCCGATATGGCGATAGGCTCGCCCCCTATCACATCTGGGACTGAACTAAGCTCGGCGAAATGTGGGTGTTCTAGTTCGCTAGTGCGCCTCTGCCTACCCCTTCGGGGATACAGGCGTGAGCTTATGTAATGTTATGTGTTACAATGTGTGTTACAATTCTATTGTATTTTACATTTTTACGCTGGCACGACCTTGCGCGCGTATGTTTCGTACGACTGACTTATGACCACGAGGTCACAACTTTTGGATCACAAGTTTCGTGCTGTTATCCCGTCTATGTACTGTTAAAAGGCGGGTACACACCGGTCGAACGAAGGCGAACGAATCTATACATGTAGCCCGAGCACGAAAAACCAATGTAAATGTAAATGTAATCGAGTTCGCTGCGCACTGATGACGTTTGGTTAATATTTCATACAAATTTCATAGACGCTCAGCGGCCTGAGCAGGAAAATTTCTGACAACCGTAAATAAATGAACTCGATGCGCGTCTATGAAATTTGTATGAAATATTAACCAAACGTCATCAGTGCGCAGCGAACTCGAATACATTTACATTTACATTCGTTTTTCGTGCTCGGGCTACAGGCCGCTGTTGCGTTCACACAAACAAACTTTCGCTGATGTGGGAATGAAACAGGCATGATCGCCTTCGTTCCGACTGGTGAGTACGCGCCAGAATGTGTTTGTTTGTTGACAATTTCAAAATCGCGGCCCGCGTTATATTACGCGTTATACAACTAACTGTGACTTGTGAATGTCGTGTTTATTGTATCATCAAAAGTCATTGGTATATTACTTTCCTAGATGTACAGTTGACAATCGGAAAATGGGACAACAAAGGAGTGCTTAAGCACTTCTTTTCCCTACAGTCGGACGCCGATAGAATTCTAAATTTCAAAATTCAAATTTAAAAACGCTTGATCATTTAGTTTAAAAAGCTACTTTATGACACGTGCATAGGGTTACATCTGTGTTGATTTAATTAGAACTTGTGATATTTTTCTTTGTTTTATTCCTGAGACCACTTTTTAAGAGGATATTTGCAAAGAACTGTGCATTTAGGGTATATTATATTGATGTCAAAAGTAGCCAAAGACGCCATGTATACTAGACTGGCTGTTCGGTACATAGAATGTGCGCACTAAGTCTTAGGCTGAGATCATGAAATACACCATTCAAATCTGCTCTTTTCCTTAGCCGTGAAACGTCAAACACTCGCCGTCATGTGCCACAATTTTACTTCGAAACAGCTTGTCTAGTAAATATATAATACATAGAAATCTTTGAAAATAGCAGTCAGTTTTGCATAAGCTCACGCCTGTCTCCCAGAATGGGTAGGCAGAAGCACTAGCGAACTAGAACACCTACATTTCGCCGAACTTAGTTTCGTCCCAGATGTGATAGGGGCGAGCCCATCGCCATATCGGGCATAAATTCCAGACTTCGGGCTGATGGAACTTTGCCCAACCCGGGGATGGAATCCGAGACCTCAGGACGAATGTCATACCGCGCACGCAATACCACTACGCCACCGAGGCAGGATTTTTTATAGTCTTTTTTATAGGAGAGATTGGCAAACTAGCAGGTTGATCACCTGACGGTAAGTGATCTCCACCGCCCATAGACACCCAAGACACAAAAAGAATCATGGGTGCGTTGCCATTGAAAGTGGGGAATAGGGAATGAGGAGGGGAGTGGGGAATTGGGCCACTGGAAATGTAACTCACTGAACGAAACGCAACAGCCAAACTGCCACGTTACGTCGGTTTTCTGTGAGGCAGTGGTATCAAACCGGTCGACCGGCCCATTCGTGCTGTAGACGTTACGGTCTACAGCGTAACTCTACCACTAAAAAAAATGTTTTACTGTCCTATTACTGTCGGTTAAATGAACATGTTATATCAAATAATTACAAAAAAAAAACTTTAAAATCTGTAACAAAATTGATTCAAAATGAGCCAGTAGTTCATTCATAATTTAAATTCTGCAAGAGAAGCGTGTAGAGGGGATATCTTACCATCTTTATCTAGCACCGTTATGAGTGGTGACGTCACAGTTTTCTAATGTGGCACTTTTGTTAGCTGACCGTTGCCTATCCCAAATTTTAAAGGCTTACTCCCTTATTCATAATGAAATCCTGGTGTTATCAAAAGCATAACCCTACTTTTGCCTACTTTAACTAAAAGATAACTAATATGTTTATCGAATACAATGTTTTTGGTTAAAGAAAAAACACTATTTTTATCTCTGGCAAGCTTTGGAACAAATAGGAAGTCTTGGCTGGAAACAGTCAATAAAAATATATATCAATCTTAAATGGGGTCCTAGACTATAACAAAATTTATGTCATTAAGAAAGAACATCAAACTTGAAACAGCTGATCTGAATCGGCCATGTTTTCACTATCGAACGTTGGAACGCTTTAACACTATTGAACGATTATGAATACAATTTTTATGAAACGTACTATTGCAGTCTTATTAAGCTCTACTAAGTTATTATGAATATGGGGGTTAGACTTTTTTATTTTTGGAAAAAACTCTTTTTTTTCTTCTAGGTTTTGGAAGACCTGAATTTACATAAAATTATTAATATAAGTAAATTAGTACCTAATTACAATGAGAACCATAATTACCAAAATCCTATTTTGTTCGAGAAGGGTCATTCACCTATCGATGACATTTTGTTACATAATTACATTCTAGATATGTAAAATATATGAATAAATTTACGTATATTTCCTCAATTTGTGTATATTTTTGTATGTTCAATAATTTATCAGAAGATCGATTTGGATTATCTTTTTCCTCTCCCCTTCCCAATGACTATTCCCCTTCTTTAAGATTGTTGCAGAAAATGATTTGGCTTCGCTTTTACGATCGGCTGTCTGCCTAACGTCAACCTCAACCCGTTGGCGATCAAGTCCTAGGCAAATCAAATTAGAAAAATAGCTTTGCCCGACCTGGGAGTCGAACCCAGGACCTCTCGGTCCACAGCCCGTATATTGTTATGTAAATAATAATAAATACACACAACAGTCACACACACTGACTGCCTCGGTGGCGTGGTGGTATTTCGGTACGACTACGGTTCTGAGGTCTCGGGTTCGATCGCCGGGTCGGGTAAAGTGATATTGGATTTTTGGCTCTATATTCTAGACGATGTAAATTCGATACAAAATTTGTAAATTTCATACAAAATTTAATTATTTAAGTAACCAATGAATAGCCTCCTTTTCCAGCCGGTTTGAACGATTAGCCGGCAGATGTGGACCGCCGAAAATTATGATTCGATAGCAAATATCGTTTCTAGTTCAATGTCAATTATATAATAGATTTCTCTATGCCGTAATAGCACACGCAACGAGATACTGTGGCGGTATGCGAGTTGGCGTTAGTATAATTTCCTCATAAACATCTTTAATAGGGCCACGTGTGAATTTAGATGGGTTTGCGAAATATTATGTGGGGTTGAAGGCATTTGACCCAATTTTAACCGATTTAAATAAGGAGTTTTCATTTCGACAGTATACAATGTGTGTATTAACGTACACTCAGACACCCTAGTTGAAACATATACATACAATAATGACTGCCTCGGTGGCGTGGTGGTATTTCGGTACGACTACGGTTCTGAGGTCTCGGGTTCGGTCCCCGGGTCGTGCAAAGTGATATTGGATTTTTCCATATCAGCCCGGAGTCTGGAATTTGTGCCCGATATAGCGATAGGCTCGCCCCCTATCACATCTGGTACGGAACTAAGCTCGGCGAAATGTGAGTGTTCTAGTTCGTTAGTACGCCTCTGCCTACCCCTTCCGGGATACAGGCGTGAGCCTATGTTATGTATGTTATACAATAATAATTCATAGCCCAAAATGATCTTTATAACAAGTATTTGGTGTAAAAACCTTTATTACTATCGGCGTAACGTTCATTATTTTTATTTTTTATAGAATGTGGTTTACGCCTGGCACTACGTTTTAATTTCGCTTGTTGGGAAGCTTTATCAATGGGTGACTGTTATTTCGTCATAATCATCATCATCAGCCATAGAACGTCCACTGCTGAACATAGGCCTTAAATGTTATTTACTAAGTACAAATAAATTTTAGAAAAAAATATTGCTTAAAAAAATACTGAAATCGAAAACGCGTCGACCGATTTGGTTAATTCTTACTTGTTTGAAAAAGTGTTCTTCAGAGTTGATCTATATACATCTGGAAACCTACAAAATAAAGGATTTTAACAAAACTTAAAATCGACTACAGAAAGTAAAAATATATTTTCTCTCTTTGGGCTGTCAATTGACAAAGCGCCGACTGCAGAGAGAGTAGGAAATATTTTGTCATCAGCTAACCCTTTTGCCAGTTTGCCAGTCTTTGCTAATACGGTAAAAATTTCATGTCATGCCATAAGCTCATGCTAGTGTCCCCAAAGCGATAGGCACAGGCGCCTTAGCGAACTAGAACACCCACATTTCGCCGAGCTTAGTTCCGTCCTAGATCTGATAGGGGCGAGCCTATCGCCATATCGGGCACAAATTCCAGACTCCTGGCTGATACGGATATCACTGTGCCCGACCCGGGATCGAACCAGACCTCAGGACGGTAGTCGTCCCGAAATACAACCACGCCACCGAGGCAGTCCTGAGGGAAGGCTGCTAAAACTTCAATGACGTGTAAAGTGACCCTAATTGCTTAATACAATATTGAACTGAATATCATCCGAAAACCCCATGCAAAACTGAATAAATATTTATTTGCATAATCCGTAACCTTGTTAAATTATATTATTATATTCAATGCAATGTCACAAATAATGGCAAGGATGTGTGTCCACGTTTTATATATTAGGCTGACTTGCATTTTCGACTTCCAAAAAGAAGGTCCTCAATTCGTCCGTATTTTTTTTCATCATAATCATCATCGTCCTGCCTTTATCCCAATTTTATTTGGGGTCGGCGCAACATGTCTTCGACTTCCTTACATGCCTATCAGCCGTTATCTCGTCATTCACCCCTTTTTCTTTCGTGTCCTTCCTTACACACTCCATCCAACTCTTCTTTGGCCTTCCTCTACCTCTCCATCAACATTCATATTCATCACTTTCTTACCCACGTATGTCTCTTCCTTTCTCATAACATGCCTATAGCAAGACAAATCGTTTCCTTTGAATCTATCTACCAAAATTTTAAAAGCCACCAATATCAATTGTAGAAAAAAAAGTAAAGTCAATTGATGATGAAAAAAAAGCCGGGAGTTTCTTTCCGTCTTTCTTCTTCGGGTTGTCATCCGTAGGTAGCTAGACAAAGGCTGGTAGGTTAGCTAGGATAGGGCCTTATAGTCCACGGCGTGATGTTCCTTATCCACATTTCCAGTCAAATCCTACAAGCTTCCTATTTTATTTTCCCGTCAATTCCCTGCTAGCATTCCTGCCATATCGCGTTCATTCCCTTTCTTACAAATCACAACCTTTTATCTAAGCCCCATCCTTGTTATTGTGCCCATACCTGCCTGCTTGTTTTCTAAATTGATAGTGTTGTAACATGATTATTATTATATAGAGGTAAATGTATCTAGACCTTGTTGTGACCTGTCATAAGTGCATTTGATGTGCCTACGTGACCAATAAACATTTTTATTTATTTTATTTACCACAGGTACCACTTTCAAGCTCCCTCTAACGCATATTTTTTTTATTTATGTATCTAAATTTATATGGGACCCTTAAAAAATCTCTATCGAATCCAAAAAGAATTTGTAGATCGGTCCACATTCAGCAGACAGCCTCCGTGTTGCAGCGGGCGAGTAACCGGCTGTGTAATGTGACGTGGCGGGTTCGATTCCCGCACCGAGACAAATGTCTGTGTGGCCCACAGATATTTGTTTCGGTCTGGGTGTTGTGAGACCGAAAGTCTTTCGTAGTTCCTGATACCCACGACACAAGACACGATCTTAGTGTGTGGTCAGGACTATGTATGTGACTGTTGGGTGTATTTATTTTATTTTTATTTTATTCGGCAGAGACATCGTGTAACATACATAAAATAAATACAGACGAATTGAGAACCATCTCCTTTTTTTTACTCGGTCCAAAACCTTGATTTCGGTAGAATTTTTTAGTAACCAAATAAAGTTTTCACAATCTAGTACCTTTTGGCCATCGATATATTATTTACCTAGATGCACAGTTGACGCTCGGAAAATGGGACGGCAAAGGAGTGCTTAAGCACAGTGCATACAGTCGGACGCCGATAGAATTATAAATTTCAAAATTCAAATTTAAGAACGCTTGCTCATTTCGTTTAAAAACTACTTTATAACATGTGCATAGAGTTATAGGGTTGATTTAATTAGAACTTGTGATCTTTTTCTTTGTTTTATTGCTGAGAACACTTTTTAGGGGGATATTTGCAAAGAACTGCAGGGTTACCACCACCTCTTATAGCAGTATTATTATAATCGTTCTTCGTTTGTTTTGTATGGGAATCGGTACAAGTAAGATTATAATAATACTGCTATAAGAGGTGGTGGTAACCCCCCTGTTCATGTAGGTTATATTAGAGGTATATTGATGCTTTTGGCACCTAAAAAGTTTATTTTATTACTTATCATATAATTCTACGTTACACCTATTGCATTATATAGCCTTGATTGAAATCTTATAATTAAGTAATTTTGTAGTATCGCCAATCGCAGGCAATGTATGGATCACGGACGAAAAAATAGATGGACGGAGCGCTAGGAACATTGAAAGTGAAGCCGAGTTTTTGGCACATTCGATCTATCGACACGTAATGGCTTGTATGTGTGCATAGGGCACTTTTACAGGGTGTGACAGAGGGTTTTTAATCAAATAACTTTTTAAACTGTAGAATTAAAATATATTTGACAGCCTCCGTGGCGCAGCGGGCGAGTAGCCGGCTGTGAAGCGAGAGGCCGCGGGTTCGATTCCCGCATTGAGACAAATGTTTGTGTAGCCCACAGATATTTGTTTCAAGTCTGGGTGTTGTGAGACCGAAAGTCTCTCATAGTCTCTGATACCCACGATACAGGTTATACCTAGTGTGGGGGCAGGACTAGGTGTGTGACTGTTGGGTGTATTTATTATTATTATTATATAAAAAAAAAGGCAAACAGAACTATAAAACTAGTGCCCACAACGAAATCTCTAATCGGTCTACCACCAAATTGGAATTTATCGATATTCTAAACGAAACAATGTAATATGATAATTGACATGTTTGCAGTTTATTTGTGTTTTACTTAAGGGGAATATAGTTATATTCCAAAACATGTACTTAAGGGGAATATATTATAACAGCACTTTTGTACAGGTGCATTTGTGTACGTGGCTTCTATGTAGCGTCCGTTTAACTGTAGGCGAGATGGTGTCCTTTTTCTTTACATCCGTGGTATGGATCTTATTATCTACTGCCTGTTGCGTTATTTTTTCTTTCTACCCTTATTGGGATAATGTGGGGTCGGCAACACACTTTTTAAAATTTGTTTTTGCATTATTGAAATTAATTTATTTTGTCCACAGAAAAATGAGAACAGAATGGCTTCCATACAACAAGACAACCGTTTGAGTCCAGATTGTGTGAGAAACATAGATACATCGAAAATAATGGATATTATAACAAATAATAACAATGTTGACGAAAATATGAATACAATGAACAAACTGACAGAAATACAACAGTTTTACAACGGAAAGAATATATTAATAACTGGTGCTACAGGTAAGATATAACATAAGCTCACGCCTGTATCCCCGAAGGGGTAGGCAGAGGCGCACTAGCGAACTAGAACACCCACATTTCGCCGAGCTTAGTTCCGTCCCAGATGTGATAGGGGGCGAGCCTAACGCCATATCGGGCACAAATTCCAGACTCCGGGCTGAAATGGAAAAATCCAATATCACTTTGCCCGACCCGGGGATCGAACCCGAGACCTCAGAACCGTAGTCGTACCAAATACCACCACGCCACCGAGGCAGTCAGGTAAGATAATTCATTTTTAACCAATATTAAAAAAGGAGGCACATAATCATAAGTTTAAAAACTTAAACTTAACAGTAAAAGTAATTTTGAAAATCGGTCCACATTTGGCGGAGATATCGCGTAACATACATAAAAAAAATATTATGTATGTTACGCGATATCTCCGCCGAATGTGGCCCGATCTTGAAAATTCTTTTTGTGTTCCATAGAGCTTATTTCAAGGGTGGTCCCATATAAATTTGGCCACGATCGGATTTGAAATCGATCTTTTAAGTTCTTAAACTAGTGATTATTCAGTATCAATTTTTATAGCAGTTACTGGCAAACGAGTAGATGGGTCGCCTGATGGTAATTGATCTCCACCGCCCATAGACACCCAAGACACAAAAAGAATCATGAGTTGCCAACCTAAAAGGAGGATTATAGGTATTGAGAAAGGGAGGGAGGGTATTGGGCCACCGAAAATCTCACTCACTGAACGAATCGCGACAGTAAGCTCACTTTACGTTGGTTTTCTGTGAGACAGTTGTATCAAACCGTACCTCTCGTATGAGTTTATTTTGACAGTTCTCGATTAACGAAATCGACGATAGTTTGCGTTTTGTCCATACATTTGACTAGCAGCGCCACTTTGCGGAAACTACAACGAACTAAAAAATGTATGGAGAAAATGTAAACTATCGTCGATTTCGAGAATCGAGAAAAACTCATACTAAGGGTACCGGTCGAGCCGGCCCATTCATGCTGGAGACATTACTATCTACAGCGTGGCTCTATCACTCAAATAATTTGCATTATTTTTCAACCGATTATCATAAGGGAGAAGGTCCTCAATTCGTCTGTATTTTTCATGTATGTTACGCGATATCTCCGCTAAATGTGGATCGATTTTGAAAATACTCTTTGTGTTCGAAAGAGCTTATTTCAAGGGTGGTCCCATATGAATTTGGTCACTATCGGATCAAGTTGGAAGTCGGTCAGTTAAGTCTTTTGGAGCATGCTCTTGGTATTGAATCTATGACTCCAGTCTCAGCGTCTTCACCACTGAGCTATGGCCGCTTTCAACAATGCAAATATTAAAAATGAACTTGTATCCCTTGACCCCATGACCGGAAGTGACGGAAGCTAAGGATGCTTTCACATTATGGTCCGACAAGGCGACTATAATGAGTTCTTATTATGACCCATGACCTTAAGGCGGCCCTGCGACCACCCATTTTAAATATAATAATATACTTAAAGGGTATTTATGATCATAATTCAATACATATATAAGTTCACGCCTGTATCTCCGATGGGGTAGGCAGAGACACACTAGCGAGCTAATAAAACGGAGTAAACTGACATTTCGAATGTTGCCACTTTTTCATGAAATTTAAATAGTGCTGCGGTAAAAAGATCAAGATTAATTAAATATTTCAATTCAGTGAATTCATTCTTTCATTTTTGAAAGTTCAACTCAAAGTCGTAATTCCTGCCTAATGTCTGATTAGTACTGCATGTCTAATGAATTATAGTCATAGTAAATTACTGCATGCTAAGTTATGGCATGTCTACTGAAATTATAGTCATAGTTAATTATAAACCAAACTTACAAAATCTATGAATGTGCCGAACGTAATTTTTCTCAAATAATAAATGGAATATTTGGAATTTTCGTTGTTATCATTTCGTGTATCAGTTGTTATTTACGCAAAATTATTTACACAAACATTTAGTCGAAGGGTAAAGAAGAAATTTCTAAAAATATGCAATAAAATTTTGATTTTGCAAGCTAGTGCTGAGTTATTGTCTCTTTGAATGATAAAAAATTAACTAGATCAATCACTATGTTTTGAAAGTAAGCAACATTATTTTGGAAAGTGAGATTTCGATCTGTCAGTTTACTCCGTTTAGTTAGCAATTGGACTATAGGACACCCTCATTTCGCCGAGCTTAGTTCCATCCCAGATGTGATGGGGGGAGCCTATCGCCATATAATAATAAAATATAAATAATATTAGCCCTGTAATATTACTGTCCCACTGCTGGGCACGGGCCTCCTCTACTAATGAGAGGGGTTAGGCCTTAGTCTACCACGCTGGCCTAATGCGGGTTGGTAGACTTCACATACCTTCGAAATTCCTGTGAAGAAGTTCTCGGGTATGCAGGTTTCCTCACGATGTTTTCCTTCACCGTTATAGCAAGCGATATTTCACAATGAAAATACACTTAACATAGAAAAGTCAAAGGTGTATGCTCCATTTTGGGGTTGGTCTCGAACCTCCGACACTTGTCTCGGCAGTCCATACCATTCCCAACAGAGCTATCGCTACTTCGCCATATCGGGTACAAATTCCAGACTCCGGACTGATCTTGAGTAACTTAACAGTTACTCAGGATCAGTCCGTAAAGTCAGGATAAGTCTAAAAACTTGAAGGATAGATTTCAAAATGTATACGATCGTGAACAAATCAGGCAGGCAGTCGGTCGTAAAAACTAATCCAAATCCTTTCTGCAACATACTTGAAAAAGTATGTTCCGACGACCCCAAATTAAGGTGGGATAAGGGTAGGTAGAAAGAAAGAGAGAGAAAGAGTAACCGACGAGCATGCATGAAAATACTGTGGAAGAAGCGAGAGGTGTGCTTGAACCGAAGCCATTGGCTCTTTAGTCTCTGCCTACCCTCACGGGAGACAGGCGTGAGTTTATGTATGTATGTAAAGAATGAAAGTAATGTTTACAAATAATATTCTCTGATGGCCTAGCTCTTAGAACTTGGGTCAGGGTCAGGAGTTCAAAGCCCTTATCGACTTAATGAGGATGATCTTTGTGGGGTCAGCGCCTACTTGTGGGGTAATTACGCATTTTATGCCCGGTTTTTTGAAGGTTGAACCATTGCAAAATACGACTGAGCCTCTGTGAAACATCGTGCTACGAATCTACGAGTTAGTGATACTTGAGTTTGAAACGCGGTCAAACGTTTTTGAAAGCTGAAATATTTTGAAAATGTCAAAAACAATGCTTTGTTAGTTGAAATTTTTTTTCAAATTAATTGCTGTCAAATTTTTTATATTACTTATTGAAGTCTTTCGTGAGGTAAAAAGTAATTTTATCCTACGAGAACAAAAGGGCAGCTTCTTATCTGCTGAGACGATTTTTGTATAAATATTTAACACAAATAATATAAATATCTACTGACTGCCTCGGTGGCGTTTGTATTTCAGTACGATTACCGTCCTGTGGTCTCGGGTTCGATCCTCGGGTCGTGCAAAGTGATATTGGATTGTGCCATATCAGCCCGGAGTCTGGAATTTGTGCTCGATATGGCGATGGGCTCGCCCCCTATCACATCAGGGACAGGACTAAGCTGGGCGAAATGTGGGTGTTCTAGTTCGCTAGTGCACCTCTGCCTACCACTTCGAGGATAAGCTTGAGCTTATGTTATGAAAAAAATGAGCGGGCAAAAATAATGTTTTATTTTTAATTCGCTGACGCGTCACGTGGCGTGACTTAGTATAATATTGAACGATTCGCTATAATTTATGTGTTAGGCGCGCTCTCCAGAATCCTTTTTGGGATATAAAAATCCTGAAATCAATAAAAATTATAGGATTAAAACTTTGGAACAAACATAATGAAACAAGTTAGCTAAACGTTTTGGAGTATGATATGAGAACCAATGGTCTCACTGCGGAGGATGCTCATACCCGGGCGACGTGGAAGGGTTTATGAAGGCATAATGTCGGGATAAAACCAATCAAAAAGCAAAATAATGGGCTATGAATAATAAATACACCCAACAGTCACACACATAGTCCTGACCCCACACTAGGTGTAACCTGTATCGTGGGTATCAGAAACTACGAGAGACTTTCGGTCTCATAACACCCAGACCCGAAACAAATATCTATGGGCTACACAGACATTTCTCTCGGTGCGGGAATCGAACCCGCGAACTCACGCTTCACAGCCGGCCACTCGCCCGCTGCGCCACGGAGGCTATGAATACAATAGGAAAATAATCATTATTTTAGATGCATATAATTTTATAATGACTTATATACATCAATAATAATTTAATGTACTTCCCTCGGATGTCGTTAAACTTTATCGGAAACCTTTATTAGGCTTTACAGTGCATTGTTTATTTATATTATGACCTTTTTGTTATCGTTAAGGGTGTAATAAAACAGTGATAGCTCGCTTGGTCCCCACTAACGGTTTGCTGAGACGAAGCCGCAGGTTTAAAACCAGAAAGACCAGCAGCCCGAGCAGGAACATTTCTGACAACCGTAAACGTATTCGTGCTCGATGCGCGTCTATGAAATTTGTATGAAATATTAATCAAATGTCTCAGTGCGCAGCGAGTTTACCTTTACATTAGTTTTTCGTGCTCGGGCTACAGGCATTCCTGGCTTAAATATATTCCATGTATTTTTAATAATATTTATTTATCAAATTTGAAAACTTTACGGAATTCAAAACTTATCCGATCGTGACCATTTATTCGGGACCCTTGAAATAATCTCTATCGAACACAAAAATAATTTTGAAAATCCGTCCACATTTGGCGGAGATATCGAGATATTTATGTATCAGTAGCATACATAAAACAATCAGCCGAATGAAGTCTCCTATTTGGTTAAGTTGGTAAAAAAAATCATAAATCGTAAAGTTGTCGCCTCCTTAGTCTAGTGGCATTATAAATGGGCTGTGAACCGGTAGGTCCTCGCCTCGATTCCCAGGTCGGGCGGTAACACTATTATTCCGGGACTGGATATCCCAGATGGGGGTTGACGTCAGGTAGGCAGCTGGTCTTAACTATGGTAAATCCTTTCTGCAACATGCTTGGGAAAAAAGTGTTGCACCATCCCCACAAGGTCGAATAAGGGAAGGTAGAAAAAAATACCAACAATCCTAGCGTGTAATCAGTAAAGCTATCTTGAAAAGCATGGTGTTAAACTGTTGTGTATTAATTGTGAATTATCGCATGCTATAACGGTGAAGGAAAACATCGTGACTGCCTCGGTGGTGTGGTGGTATTTTGGTACGACTACGTTTCTGATGTCTCGGGTTCGATCCCCGGGTCGGGCAAAGTGATATTGGATTTTTCCATATCAGCCCGGAGTCTGGAATTTGTGCTCGATATGGCGATAGGCTCGCCCCCTATTACATCTGGGACGGAGCTAAGCTCGGCGAAACGTGGGTGTACTAGTTCGCTAGTGCGCCTCTGCCTACCCCTTCGGGGATACAGGCGTGAGCTTATGTTATGTATTATGTGAAAACATCGCGAGGAAACTTGTATACATAAGAATTCTCCACAAGAATTTCGAAGGTATGTGAAGTCTACCAACCCGCATTAGGCCAGCGTGGTAGACTAAGGCCTAACGCTTCTCATTAGTAGAGGAGGCCCGTGCCCAGCAGTGGGACAGTAATATTACAGGGCTTAATTTTAATCCTATTATTATAAACTATTACTATATTTTTATTAACTATTATTATAAACTAGCTTTTGCTCACAGCTTCGGCCACGTTAGATCACAAAATTATACACCTGAACCTTCCTCATGGATCATTTTATCTATTGGTGATAACCGCATGAAAATCCGTGCAACAGTTTGAGTTTATCGCGAAGACAGATGAGGCGGCGGACCTTGTTTTATAAACGTAATGGAACTCGTGTTATTTCCAGGATTCCTCGGCAAGATCCTGGTGGAGAAGCTTCTCAGATCATGTCCTGGAGTGGAGAACCTGTACTTACTGATACGGCAGAAGAAGGGAAAAGATATCTACACGAGGATGGAAGAAATATTTGACGATCCGGTATGTATGATTATATACAAAATGTACATTTGCAGAACCGTTGTTAGAAGTGGTTACTAAATTTTAAAGGTAACGGAATATTCAATAATCAATCAATAATCAATAATACCTCTAAGTTTAAAAACTGAACGGACCGAATTCAAGCTTATCCGATTGAGAACAAATTTATATGGACCACCCTTGGAATAAGTTCAATCGAATATAAAAAGAATTTTGAAAATTGGTCCACATTTGGCGGAGATATCGCGTAACATACAAAAAAATACAGACGAATGGAGGACTTCTTCCTTTTTGGAAGTCGGTCGAAATTACAGACGAATTGAGTACCTTCTTCTTTTTTATAATCAGTCGAAATAATAACAAGTTTAAAAACATAACGGTCGACTTCAAAATTTATCCTATCATGACCAAATTTATATGGACCACCCTTGGCTAAGCTCTATCGCACACAAAAAGAATCTTTAAAATCGGTCCATATTTGGCGGAGATATCGCGTAACATACAAAAAAATACAGACGAATTGAGGACCTCCTTTTTTGAAGTTGGACGTAAAGTAAAGGGCTATTTTATTAATACATTTAAAAAAGGGGGTTCTCATTTTGTCTTTTTTGTGTATGTTACGCGATATGTGCACCAAATATGGACCGATTTTTTAGATTATTTTTATGTTCGATAGAGCTTATTTCAAGGGTGCTACTAGTATATAAATTTGGTCATGATCTGATGGACTTTGAAGTCGCTTTTAAAGTTTTTAAACTTTATAAAAGCCACAAATTCTATCACGCCTGGTTTCTGAAGGTTTTGACCGTGGAGTAATATTTATATTCTTACTATAAACACCTCAGCGCCTCGGTAACTTTGGAAATTTATGTTTTTCTGCCGAATATTATACGAATTGGAATAGCTTATGGTTGAGCCTTAACCCGTACCGGATCTAGGCTTTTTCAAAATGCATACAAGCCAATTTGCCCGATTTTGCCACCCCCAAATTAGGGCCCCCTCCACATTTTGCCGCGTCCCAAATCCTGCCGCTCGGAGCACGTACACCCTCTCGCCCCCCCTAAATCCGGCACTGCTTAATACCCTCAGGCACTGACAGCTTTTTCGAACCCATTCTCCGAAACGACTTTGGCCTTCCTCGTAAAACGTATTTGCGTTAAATATTGACAAATCCACGTTGAATCCTTGGCACACATGTCGGTTTGTTCGTCCCTTCACATTGTAGATATTCTTTGTGATCGCGTGCTGTAAATGATGTGCAATTTCTGAGATCTAAGGCCGATTTCAACAGATTTAGTTAATTATCATTACGGATTTTTGACCGTCTAATCGTTAGACTAATCCATTATATTTGGGTAGAGGTCGGTGTTTTTAGAATAACAATAATATACATCAAAGGCACTTAACGCCGATAGCGGATACCGTATCATGATGAAAACGGATATCCGTTTTTTAGGGTTCCGAAGCCAAATGGCTCAAACAGAACCCTTATAGTTTCGCCATGTCTGTCTGTCTGTTTGTCTGTCCGTCTGTCTGTCCATGGTTTAGCTCAGCGACTATCGGTACTATAAAGCTGTAACTTAGTATGTATATATTTATATATAAATCTCGAAAACTGTCTGCCTCGGTGGTGTGGTAGTATTTCGGTACGACTACGGTTCTGAGGTCTCGGGTTCGATCCCCGGGTCGGGCAAAGTGATATTGGATTTTTCCATATCAGCCCGGAGTCTGGAATTTGTGCCCGATGTGGCGATAGGCTCGCCCCCTATCACATCTGGGACGGAACTAAGTTCGGCTAAATGTGGGTGTTCTAGTTCGCTAGTGCGGTCTGCCTACCCCTTCGGGGATACAGGCGTGAGCTTATGTATAATGTATGTATGTATAAATCTCGAAAACAAACACCTAAGACACAAAAAGAATCATTGGTCCGTTGCCAACCTAAAAGGAGGGAATGGAAGGGGAGGGAAAAGGGATAGAGGAAGGGAAGGGGGGAAATGGGCCACCAGGGGGGTTATCACCACCTCTTATAGCAGTATTATTATAATTATACTTGTACCGATTCCCATACAAAACAAACGAAGAACGATTATAATAATACTGCTATAAGAAGTCGTGGTAACCCTGCAGAAATCTTACTAACCGAAAGAAACGCGGCAACAAGCTGCTTTTACGTCAGTTCTTTGTGAGACAGTGGTATCAAATCCATTCGTGCTGTAGACGTAACTGTCTCCAGCGTGGTTCTCCCACTCAAATTGAATGTAATTCTTCCCGCAGGTGTTTGATCGTCTCAAGAAGGAGCTGCCGAAGTTTAGACACAAGGTCGTGGTGGTGCCGGCGGACTGTGAAGCAGCAGGTTTGGGTCTCACGCTCTCTGATACGCAGATGTTGACCGAAAAGGTAATTTTAATTTTGTTTACTTAATCTTTCTTTATCATTTAAGCTCATGCCTTTATCCCCGAAGAGGTGGCAGCGCACTAGCGAACTAGAACTCTGGCATTTCGCGGAGTTCCGTCCCAGATGTGATGGGGGCGAGTCTATCCCTATATCGGGCACAAATTCTAGTCTTCTTTCTTTATACCTACACTTATCCCACATAAATACGGGGACTTAATTCTTACGATTCTGACTGCCTCGGTGGCGTAGTGGTATTTCGGTACGACTACGGTTCTGAGGTCTCGGGTTCGATCCCCGGGTCGGGTAAAGTGATATTGGATTTTTCCATATCAGCCCGGAGTCTGGAATTTGTGCCCGATATGGCGATAGGCTCGCCCCCTATCACATCTGGGACTAAACTAAGCTCGGCGAAATGTGGGTGTTCTAGTTCGCTAGTGCGCTTTTGCCTACCCCTTCGGGGATACAGGCGTGAGCTTATGTTGTTAATTCTTACGATCGGCTGCCTATCTGACGTCCACCCCCCTCTAAGGAAGCCAGTCCCGGTTGAATCGTGATAAAAAAAACATTCTACCAACCTGGAAGTTTAACCCAGGACCTCCCGGTCCGCACGCCAAGGAAGCGACATATTCCTTTCAATCAGCCCTTATCCTACAATGTGGGTTCGGCGCCAGTGGCGATGGGTTCATACAATCCGATTCCTACCGGCTTCCCCTTTCGAGATTGTAGGCTCTATATATAAGTCTTATCTAGGTATTGACTGGAAGAGAAAGTAGCACTGGCTTCTCTTTTGGAATTTCACCCTTCGCCTTTGGTCGGCGCAACACATTTTTCAAGCATATTGCTGAAAGGATTCGGCTGAGAGGCTTAGTCCATACGACCAACTTCAACCCCCTTTGAAGGACCCAATCTTGGTCAGATCGTATTAGAAAAGCAGCTTTGCGCCTGGGAATCGAACGCAGGACCTCCCGGTCCATAAATTACACGCTGCCACAAGTAAGAGACTTGCGGGCCACGCAGGCGCAACCGAAACGTAGTGGGGAACGTACACTTTGCTGCTTTTTTTCCTTTATTTTTAAACCATAGTTCCTAAGCTAACTGATTCAGCATCCGTGCGTCACTTAAGGTGACCACTGAAAACCAGCGCTGTGTTATGATTCTGTAGCCCGAGCACGAAAAACTAATGTAAATGTAAATGTATTCGAGTTCGCTGCGCATTGATGACGTTTGGTTAATATTTCATACAAATTTCATAGACGCGTATCGAGTTCGAATACATTTACGGTTGTCAGAAATTTTCCTGCTCAGGCCGCTGATCACAACACATCAACATGCTGAGTTGGTCACCTTTTGTCACAAAGTACGCATGCACTATGTTTATTATATGTATATTTGTTTTTGCTTATTAATTTATTATCTATAAGTTCAATTTAGTAACTGATGTTGCATGCGTTCAGTAACAATAAACATTTCTTTCTTTCTTTCTTTCTTATATATGTTATTTACAGGTGAACATCATATTCCATTCGGCGGCGACGGTTAAATTTGACGAGCATCTCCGAGCGGCGCTGGGGACAAATGTACGAGCTCCTCTGAGTTTACTCAGGCTAGCAAGAGACATGAAGGGGCTGGATGTAAGTTTGTACACCGAACTTCACACACATAGTCCTGTAGCCCGAGCACGAAAAACTAATGTAAATGTAAATGTATTCGAGTTCGCTGCGCACTGATGACGTTTGGTTAATATTTCATACAAATTTCATAGACGCGCATCGAGTTCGAATACATTTACGGTTGTCAGAAATTTTCCTGCTCAGGCCTCAGATCAAGATACGAGTCTTGTGTCGTGGGTATTAGCTACGAGAGACTTGGGGACATCTGTAGAGACTGTAGATAAATAACACCCAACAGTCACACACATAGTCCTGAAACCACAGTAAGAGATACGAGTCTTGTGTCGTGGGTATCAATTCCGAGAGACTTTCGGTCATCTGTAGATAAATTATTTATTTAATAATCCAATAATAATAATAATAATCCAACAGTCACATACTATGCCCTTTACTTATAAAAATAGTTAAGCGCTGCTTATCTCTATACCATAGGTTGTCCCTTTCATTTTTAAACAATGTATCGCAAGGAAAAAGGTGACAGGTAATTCTTAACCATTTGCTCAGCTAAAAATGCTTTTTTTGGTAAGGCCCTATGTGTCTTGTTACTACTATTTCAGGACTATTCCTGAAACCACACTAGGTATAATCTGTATCGTGGGTATCAGGAACTACGAGAGACTTTCGGTCTCACAACACCCAGACCCGAAACAATTACGCTTTTCTTTTCTTTCTTTTTTTATACCAGGGATTGGCAAACGAGCAGATGGGTCACCTGATGGTAAGTGATCTCCACCGCCCATAGACACAAGACACAAAAAGAATCATGGGTGCGTTGCCAACCTTAAAGGAGGGAATGGAAGGGGAGGAAAAAGCGATTGGGAAAGGGAAGGGGGGAAATGGGCCATCTGAAATCTCACTCAACGAACGAAACGCGACAGCAAGCTGCCACTTTACATCGGTTTTCTGTGAGACAGTGGTATCACACCGGTCGAGCCGGCCCTTTCGTGCTGTAGACGTAATTGTACAGCGTGGCTCTACCACTAAAATTCTTAAAGATAAGAAGCAAATTAAAAGTAAATATTTTTAGGGGAAGGGCATTATTGCTAACTTTTGTTTTTTTACAGGTGTTAATACACATATCGACCGCGTATTCGAACTCGCACCTCCGATACATCGAAGAGAAGTTTTACCCATGTGAAGCGGATTGTGAACAACTACATACAATGATAGACAAACTGACGGACGAACAGATCAACGATTTGTTGCCTAAGTAAGTATATAGTTTGTAGGCCTACATACACCTTTTAGGCTGAGATCTATAGAGAACTTCGACTAAGTCTGAGTCAAAGAAACGAACTCAGTGAGGATTTTGACTTAGTCCGAGTCATTTTTTACAAGAAAATCTTTATTTAGTCTGTCTGTCAGCAGGTCGATTCTCTAAGGTTTCATCTGTATAAAACAATGTTGCGGCATCGTTGCGGCAACGATGTTTTCATTTTCAACCGACTTCCAAAAAGTAGAAGGTCCTCAATTCGTCTGTATTTTTTTTGTTTTTTTTTTATGTATGTTACGCGATATCTCCGTTGAATGTGGATCGATCTTCAAAATTCTTTTTGTCTTCAATAGAGCTTCTTTCAAGGGTGGTCCCATATAAATTTGGTCACGATCGGATTTGAAGTCGGTCTGTTAAGTTTTTAAACTTGTGATTATTGTATTCAGCAAGGTACAAAGCGCACGCACTAGCGCTATGCGTGATGACGGCGCTTATGCGAACTAGCTCTCTCGAGCGAGGCGTTTGACATAAATGTATGGATAATGGTATTCTCTAAGAGCCAACAACGTTGAACGCTCCGTCGATCTCAACGATGTGCGCTGCGGGAGCGAGGCGTCGATCGCAACGTTGTGGCGTTTCTTAGAGAATCGACCTTCTGTATTCTTGTAACAAATGACTTGGACTAAGTCTAAGTTCGATTTAAAAATTGCAAATCCTTACCAAGTTCGTTTCTTTGACTTAGACTTAGTCGAAGTTCGCTCTATAGATCTCAGCCTTAGAATGGTAGATCCACGCTGTAGACAGTAACGTCTACAGCATGAATGGGCCCGATTTGATACCACTGTCTCACAGAAAACCGATGTTGTATTTCGTTCGGTGATGGAGATTTCGGTGGCCTAATTCCCTCCTTTTAGGTTGGCAATGTACCTATGATCCTTTTTGTGTCATGGGTGTCTATGGCGGATCACTTACCATCAGGTGACCCATCTGCTCGTTGTTCTTTTTCTTTTTAATTCACCATCATCATCATCAGCCATAGGACGTCCACTGCTGATCATAGGCCTCCCCCAAAGATTTCCAGATCGACCTGTTGGAAGCGGCCTGCATCCAGCGACTTCCTGCGACCTTTAATTAATCAATTATTGTTGTTTAATTTTTTAAATTAATATACATCGATTTAATATATCCTAGATGCACAGTTCTCTACAAATATCGTCATAAAAAGTGGTATCAGCAATAAAACAAAGAAAAAGATCACAAGTTCTAATTAAATCAACACAATTATAACCCTATGCAAATGTTATAAAGTAGCTTTTTAAACGAAATGAGCAAGCGTTCTTTTATTTGAATTTTGAAATTTAGAATTCTATCGGCGTCCGACTGTAGGGAAAAGAAGTGCTTAAGCTCTCGTTTGCTGTCCCATTTTCCGAGCGTCAACTGTGCATCTAGGTATATAATATATCGATGTTAATATAACATAAAAATATTTTACTAAATTAAACATAGGTTTCTTAGGTTTATATAAGAATGTATGTTTTCCAGAATTTTGGGCTCTTGGCCAAATACTTACACGTTTACGAAAGCGCTTGCCGAAAAGGAGATTCGACAAAGTGCTGGAAGTCTACCAGTAGGCATATTCAGACCTGCGATAGGTGAGTGATTGATCTTGTTAGAAAGAAAGAAATAAAGAAAGAAAGTTTATTTGTCAAACCAAAAAAGGACCAACAAAGTGACAAACAGTGAAGAGTACAAGCATTTAGTTTAGGGTAGACAAAGATTTTGCAATATTATATTTTTAGTTAGACTGCCTCGGTGGCGCGGTTGTATTTCGGTACGACTACCGTCCTGAGGTCTCGGGTTCGATCCCCGGGTCGGGCAAAGTGATATTGGATTTTCCATATCAGCCCGGAGTCTGGAATTTGTGCCCGATATGGCGATAGGCTCGCCCCCTATCACATCTGGGACGGAAGTAAGCTCGGCGAAATGTGGGTGTTCTAGTTCGCTAGGGCACCTCTGCATACCCCTTCGAGGATACAGGCGTGAGCTTATGTTATGTTATGTTATGTTATGTTATGTTATGTTATGTTATGTTATATTTTTAGTTCTTGTAGAACCATAATCACCATTATCATTATTTTATTATTTAATATACAAGCCGATTCAAAATGTTCAAGTATATTGCAGAAATATCTGGCTTGGTTTGTACCGGCTGCCTGCCTGACGTCAATCACCCTCTGAAGGTGCCTATAAGCTCACGCCTGTATCCCCGAAGGGGTAGGTGCACTAGCGAACTAGAACACCCATATTTCGCCGAGCTTAGTTCCGTCCCAGATGTGATAGGGGCGAGCCCATCGCCATGTCGGGCATCATTTTGCCCGACCCGGGAATCGAACCCGAGACTTCAGGACGGTAGTCGTATCGAAATACAACCATGCCACAGGGGCAGTCCAAATAAATTTGACTAAGTTTTTATATTATTTTTTCAGTGACCTCAACTGTAAACGAACCTTTAAAATTTTGGCTGGATAATATGTACGGGCCCACTGGTGTTGCGGTTGGAGCGGGTAAGTTTTAGGGGTCCCTATTATTACTCTACGTATTGCAGTTTTCTATGGGAAAGTTATTATAGGGGTGTTTGAAAATATTTAAAAAAATATGTCTCATCTGGTTATTACCTCTAGATGAGTGAAGGTCGGTGTACCACGGTCTCTTAGACCATAAATTGTTGTGGTGTATGTATCACATAGCATTATATTAGGTACGTTAAGTAGTGTAACGTAAGGACAGTAATAAATGGTTACTCATGGGAAACGAACGTTTTTTCAATCACCTCTTACGAACACCCTATTACATTGTTTTGACCTGTTAGAGGTGCTTTTTGGGGTTCCGTACCTCAAAAGGAAAAAAACGGAGCCATTATAGGATCACTTTGTTGTTCGTCTGTCTGTCTGTCACGACCCTTTTTCTTAGGAACGCGTGAAGGTAGCTGAAGTTCATATCAAATACTCAGATCTATTGTCCCTTAGAGCTGTGAAAAAATCAAACTTCTAAGCCAACGCAATCAAAAGATACAGCCGTTTATGCCACAAACTTTCGACACTTACAAGAAAATCAAAACTTACAGGGTACTTCCCGTGAACTCAGAATCTTGTTTGGTACGAAGCAACGTCTTATGGCGGGTACACACCGGCCGAACGAAGGCAAACAAATCTATACCTGTTCCGTTCACACAAACAAACAGTGGTATTGAGGATGCGTGAATCCATATAAATATGATTATCAATTGTATTGACAATTTGTAAATCAAATTTTTTTAAAAAAGGAAAATAGACAAAAGAAAATAAAAAAGAAATGGTGACAATTGATGATGAAAAAAATAAGCCCGGAGTTTCTTTCTGCCTTTCTTCTTCGGGTCGTCATCCGTAGGTAGCTAGAGAAAGGCTGGTAGGTTAGCTAGGATAGGGCCTCACGCACCAATCCCAACTGCTTCCAGTATTTCCAGTCAATCCCCTGCCACCATTCTTGCCATATGCCATTCCCATACAATCCATTCCCTTACACTCTATTCCTATTTCCCCTTATCACCCTATCTCAGCCATCCCATCGTTATTATGTCCATACTTGCCTGCCTGTTGTCAAATTCAAATATATAATGTAAATTATATTAATCCTAATTTAAAAAGTTACTTGTGTTGACTTGTCATAAGTGCTTTTTTACATGCCTACGTGATCAATAAAGATTTTTATTTTATTTTATTTTAAACTTTCGCTGTTGTGGGAATGAAACAGGCATGATTCGTTCGCCTTCGTTCGGCCGGGTGTGTACGTGCCATTATAACACATAGGAACACATATAAAGGAAAAATTGCGAAATTCATTATATTCAATTCAATTCATTATATACCTACAGGTTTGTACGGAACTCTCGGTGCGCCAGTCCGGGTCGCACTTGGCCGGTTTATATGCCTACGTGACCAATAAAGATTTTTATTTTTTTAATTTTTGTTTTTAAAAATAATTTTTATTCTATTCCAGCTACTGGGATAGTAAGATCTGTCCACTGTGATGCAGATGTGACGGCGGACATTGTGCCGGTGGATCTCGTCGTGAACTGCCTCATCGCATCAGCGAGGAGTGTTCACGTAGCTTATAAACAGAGGTGACCATTGTATACACTATTTCAACTTAAGCGTATAGCGGCCTGAGCAGGAAAATTTCTGACAACCGTAAATGTATTCGAACTCGATGCGCGTCTATGAAATTTGTATGAAATATTAACCAAACGTCATCAGTGCGCAGCGAACTCGAATACATTTACATTAGGTTTTCGTGCTCGGGCTACTGGTGTACATATGAGTGGTAGAGCCACGTTGTAGACAGTAACGTCTACAGCACGAATGGGCCGGCTCGACCGGTTGGATGCCACTGTCTCACAGAAAATCGACGTAAAGTGGCAGCTTGCTGTCGCGTTTCGTTCGGTGAGTGAGATTTCCCCCCTTCCTTTCCCAATCCCTTTTTCCCTCCCCTTCCATTTCCTCCTTTAGGTTGGTAACGCATCCATGATTCCTTTTGTGTCTTGGGTGTCTATGGGTGGTGGAGATCATTTACCATCAGGTGACCCATCTGCTCGTTTGCCAGTATCTGCTAATAAAAAAAAGGTGTTTGGAAATTGCAGCTCGACATTTCGTTATATACTTTCGACTAAAATGTGGGGTCGGCGGAACACATTTTTTGACCGACTTCCAAAAAGGAGAAGGTCCTCAATTCGTCTGTATTTTATGTATGTGATACGTGTACGCGATATATCCGCTAAATGCGAACCAATTTTTACTTTTTGTATTCAATAGAGCTTATTTCAAGGGTGGTCCCATATAAAGGTCACGATCGGATTTGAAGTCGGTCTGCAGGGTTACCATAACCTCTTATAGCAGTATTATTATAATCGTTCTTCGTTTGTTTTGTATGGGAATCGGTACAAGTAAAATGATAATGATACTGCTATAAGAGGTGGTGGTAACCCCCCTGTTATTCAATGTTGCATACAGGATTCGGTTTGGTTTTTACAACCTGCCTTACCTGACGTCAACCCCCTCTGGACCCCAAATAAAGAATTGACATGATTTCGAAAAATACGTGCATGTCTAATATATGAAGCGAAACCAAACTGCCGAAAGAAAGGTCCCAGTAATATAGCAGTTAGACATCTTTTTTACGTTACATAATACATAACATAAGCTCACGCCTGTATCCCCGAAGGGGTAGGCTGAGGCGTACTGGCGAACTAGAACACCCACATTTCGCCGAGCTTAGTTCAGTCCCAGATGTCATAGGGGCCGAGCCTATCGCCATATCGGGCACAAATTCCAGACTCCGGGCTGATATGGAAAAATCCAATATCACTTTGCCCGACCCGGGGATCGAACCCGAGACCTCAGAACCGTAGTCGTACCGACATACCACCACGCCACGGAGGCAGTCTTTTTTAAATTTTTGTCTTTAATTACAGATCCCCACCAGCAGAGCCTCCTATATTCAACTACGTGAGCTCAGTGGAAAATAAAATAACTTGGGGCGACTTTATGAAGCAAAACGTTGTTATGGTTGATAAATATCCGTTTTCAGATGCGGTGTGGTAAGTATATAAAGATATTTAATATTACTAACTGTAGAGAGGCTGTGTGGTGTGACTTTGAAAGATAGGGTAAGAAATGGTGTGGTGAGAGAGCGGTGTGGATTGAAAGAGGAAATAATAACGAGGATTGAGAAAGGAATGTTGCGGTGGTTTGGGCATGTAGAAAGGATGGATGAAAGGAGGCTGACAAAGCAAATATATATGGCAAGTGTGAATGGTAGAGTTGGAAGGGGAAGACCTCATCGAACATTCTCTGACCAAGTCAGAGATTTACTCGAGAAAGGTCAAGTTAAAAGTACACTAAACCGACGTGCATGCATGAAGAATGTAATGAGACTGAATGAGGCGAAAGAGGTGTGTAAGGATCGTAGCAAATGGAAATCCGTTGTCTCTGCCTACCCCTATGGGAAAAAGGCGTGAGTCTATGTATGTATGTATGTAGAGAGGCTATCAAGCAAGATTCCATACAAAAAATTAACTCAAACGTCAGTACCGCCATCTACCACTTATTACAATGCGAGGGTGATTATTACAATTTACACCTATATGTTCTAGAATCACGTAAGATAATTTTGTCGTCTAAACATTATTACGCTGGCACGACCTTGCTCGCCTATGTTTCAAATACGACAGAGTGACTTATGACCACGAGGAAACAAATTTTGGATCACAAGTTTCGTGCTGTTGTCCCGTCTAATGTTTAAGTGTATTGACGTTTTTTGATATGAACTGCCAGCAGCGACGTGCATTCCATATAGATAAAGAGTCATTATCTACCCTGACAATTTGCTATTTGCATAAGATTTAACGAAAAAAAATCCAAATTGAAATTGTTAAAGTAGTAAGCAGTGCCCTAATTATATTTTGACAGTAATGGTGATGTAAGAGTTGAAGAAATTAATTCTACAAGTATATTGTCTACCCTGATTGGAATGTCTGTGCACGTCACTGACTGCCAGTAGTATTGTGTTGCAATATTATAGGATGTTTACATTAAATAAGGACTGCCTCGGTGGCCTGGTTGTATTTCGGTACGTCTGCCGTCCTGAGGTCTCGGGTTCGATCCCCGGGTCGGGCAAAGTGATATTGGATTTTTCCATATCAGCCCAGAGTCTGGAATTGGTGCCCGATATGGCGATAGGCTCGCCCCCTATCACATCTGGGACTGAACTAAGCTCGGCGTAATGTGGATGTACTAGTTGGCTAGTGCGCCTCTGCCTACCCCTTCGGGGATACAGGCGTGAGCTTATGTATGTATGTTTTTTTTTATAGCAGAGATTGGTAAACGAGCAGATGGGTCACCTGATGGTAAGTGATCTCCACCGCCCATAGACACCCAAGACACAAAAAGAATCATGGGTGAGTTGCCAACCTAAAAGGAGGGAATGGAAGGGGAGGGAAGGGGATTGGGAAAGGGAGTGGGGAAATGGGCCACCGGAAATCTCACTCACCGAACGAAACGCGACAACAAGCTGCCACTTTACGTCGGTTTTCTGTGAGACAGTGGTATCTAACCGGTCGAGCCGGCCCATTCGTGCTATAGACGTTACTGTCTACAGCGTGGCTCTACCACTTTTTATACATTAAATATTTTTTGTTTTACAGGTACATCTCTATGACCCTGACGAAGTCAGCTCTGCTCCACAGCATCTACATATTCTTCCTACACCTGGTGCCAGCAGCGTTGGTAGATAGCCTAGCAATGTGTCTCGGAAAGTCTCCTAGGTATGTCTAAGAAAAGTACTATAAATTTTCGGGCGATTCTCATTTTTGATTGCCTCGGTGGCGTGGTTGTATTTCGGTACGACTACAGTCTCGGGCCTCGGGTTCGATCCCCGGGTCGGGAAAAGTGATAATGGATTTTTCCATATCAGTCTGCAGTCTGAAATTTGTTATGCGATAGGCTCGCCCCCTAACACATCTGGGACGGAACTAAGCTCGGCGAAATGTGGGTGTTATAGTTCGCTAGTGCGCCTCTGCCTACCGCTTCGGGGATACAGGCGTGAGCTTATATTATGTTATTCCCATGTTCGATGTTCGATTCCCGCATTGAGACAAATGTTTGTGTGAGACAGATATTTGTTTCAAGTCTGGGTGTTGTGAGACCGAAAGTCTCTCATAGTTTCTGACACTGACGTAGTACTTACTTTGTTTTTTTTGTACGGGAAACGTTACAAGAAAAATTATAATATTACTGACTTAGATTAATAAAGTCACAGTAGCCCGAGCACGAAAATCTAATGTAAATGTAAATGTATTCGAGTTCGCTGCGCACTGATGACGTTTGGTTAATATTTCATACAAATTTCATAGACGCGCATCGAGTTCGAATACATTTACGGTTGTCAGAAATGTTCCTGCTCAGGCCGCAGTTCTTTGTTCTTCTTCTACCTACCCATATCCCACCTTAATGTGGGGTCAGCGCAACACACTTTTTCAAGCACGTTGCTGAGAGGATTTGACTTAGTTTTTACGACCGGCCGCCTGCCTGACGTCAACCCCCTATTAGGGATCCAGTCCCGGGAAAATTAAATTAGAAATTTTCTTTGCCTGACCTGGGAGTCGAACCCAAGACCTCTCGGTCCACAGCCCATACATGCTGCTATTAGACCAAGGAGGCGACTGATTCTTTGGTAAACATTAGAAAATGATTTAAAATTTTTTTTTACAGAATGCTGAAAGTGTACAGAAAAGTTCATAAGTTCTCCTTAATATTATCATATTTCTGCACAACCGAAATCAACTTCTGCAATGCGCGGACACGAGAGCTTTGGGATAAAACGACTGATGTTGACAAAAAGGTAATTTATTTTATTTATTTATTTATTATTTATTTATTTATTTATATATACTGACTTTATACTGACTGCCTCCGTGGCGTGGTGGTATTTCGGTACGACTACGGTTCTGAGGTCTCGGGTTCGATCCCCGGGTCGGGCAAAGTGATATTGGATTTTTCCATATCAGCCCGGAGTCTGGAATTTGTGCCCGATATGGCGATAGGCTCGCCCCCTATCACATCTGGGACGGAACTAAGCTCGGCGAAATGTGGGTGTACTAGTTCACTAGTGCGCCTCTGCCTACCCCTTCGGGGATACAGGCGTGAGCTTATGTTATGTTATGTTATGTTTATTTATTTATACACTTCATATACAATGTATATAGGCGGACTTAATACCGAAGGCATTTTCTAATAGTCAACCTTAAGGTCTTATTTACACCTACCAAAGTTGACATCAAACAGCTGTAGACAATAACGTCTAGGACTTTGGCGGGAAGTCTGACGAGTGGGCGTCGCTTGTTAAAATTATTTCATAACATTGTCTAGAGTTGTGTTTGTTGTTTTAACGTGATGTGGTTTTATGCACCAAACTTCAACGAAGACGGACGGTATAGTGTGGAAAATTTTTAACCGGTGATCTTTGATGAGTTTGGTTGATGCGTTGGCTTGGACTTTAAAACTTATCCGATCGTGACCAAATTATATGAGACCATCCTTGAAATAAGCTCGAACATAAAAAGAATTTAGAAAATCGGTCCACATTTGCCGGAGATATCGCGTAACTTACATAAAAAAAACAGACGAATTGAGGACGTTCTCCTTTTTTGAAGTCGATCGAAAATCAGAACGATGTCTCTTTTTGAGGTCAGTAAAAAATAAGCAAAAAGCACTGAGACAAGTAAATATTTCTGCCGCTTTGAATTGACCTTGACCTGATTTCGGCGTCGTTTATTGAGGTCACTTCAGTGTTTGTGACTTTCGACACACAAATGAAAATGTTATGCAACCTTTCAACTACTTTCGAGTAAACTTAACTTGTGCTACAGACTAGTAAACGACCCAGGCTTCGTTCGTATGTACATACATATTTAATATTATAGTCTCTCGCTAGTATCCCCGAAGGGGTAGGCAAAGGCGCACTAGCGAACTAAAACACCAATTAGTCGTTAGAATTAGTTATACGAATTTGATTGCCAAAAATATTCCTGCTTGGGCCGCAGAGTTGGTAAAAATCATACCCCTTATTCATAATAACTTAGTAGAGCGTAATAAGACTGCAATAACACGTTACTTAAACATTTTATTCATAATTCCAACGTTCGATAGTGAAAACATGGCCGATTCCGATCAGCTGTTTCAACTTTGATATTCTTTCTTAATGGCGTTAATTTTGTTATAGTCCCTAAACTATCCTGGGGGGGTCCTAACCCATGTAAGATTGATATATATTTTTAATTTAATGTTTTCAGTCAAGACTTCCTATTTGTTTTAAAGCTTGCCAGAGATAAAAAAAATTTTTTGTAACCAGCAACATTCTATTCGATAAACATATTTTAGCTAAACTAGGCAGAGATAGGGTTATGCGTTCGATAAGACCAGAATTTCATTATGAATAAGGGGGTTAGAATTCACCTTAGTTTGGGCTAACCGTAACACATATCTTTCTACCTGCCCTTATCCCACCTTAATGTGGGGTCAGCGCAACGCATTTTTTCAAGCATGTTGCGGAAGGGATTTGGCTTAGTTTTTACGACCGGCCTGCCTGACGTCGATCGTCTCTGGAGGATCCAGTCCCGGCCAAATTAAATTAGAAATTCGCTTTGCCCGATCTGGGAATGGCACCCAGGACCTCCCAGTCCACAGCCCATACATGCTGCCACTAGACCAGGGAGGAGACTGTAACACATGTATTGTTTTCTAAATCCGTGTAAATAACCTTTAACTTGTGATAACATAACATAAGCTCACGCCTGTATCCCCGAAGGGGTAGGCAGAGGTGCACTAGATAACTAGAACACCCACATTTCGCCGAGCTTAGTTCGGTCCCAGATGTGATAGGGGGCGAGCCTATCGCCATATCGGGCACAAATTCCAGACTCCGGGCTGATATGGAAAAATCCAATATCACTTTGCCCGACCCGGGCATCGAACCCGAGACCTCAGAACCGTAGTCGTACCGAAATACCAAAAAATAATCTATTTATTGATAAGTGCAGGTTATCTATATTCCACAATATATTTATTCACATTTTTAACATTATTTATTTCCTGGCTTAATTAATAATAACAAATACATAAACATATTTACTTATTTTGTCATAATCATAGAGAGGAACCGCCTTAGTGTTCTAGCTAGAATTGTGAACCAGGAGGTCCTGGGTTCGACTCCTAGGTCAGGCTAAACTATTTTTCTAGCAGGATTTGGATATAATTTGATAGTTCCAGTAGTGCAGCAGGGTTCGATTCCCGTACCAAAACAAATGTTTTGTTTCATGTCTGGACTCTTGAGTCTAGATGGTTTAAGAAACTTTCCTAGTTTACTCACAAGTGTCGTATCTTACAGTAGGGTTAGGATTCTGCATAACTTTTGAGTGTATAAAAAACAAATTTCAATTCAGTTCAAAGAAATTTATTCTCAAAAAAGAATCATTAGTCACTTTATATTACAAGCCAAAGTCAACTTAACAGAAAACATACAGAAATATTTTGCAATCCATTGACTGTTTCATAAGCCAAGTCATCAAACCAGTTCGCTGTATTTCCCGAAACTCTACACCAAAAATTTGACAACGAAATAGAAAACAGTGACTTAGAGAGAAGAATGAATGAAATAATTAAAAAATAATTACATTACACATGAAATTGCAATAAAAACTATTACAAGAAGAATGTGAGACAATAGCCTAAAAGCTCCTAACCACAGATTAATTATAGTCAAAGTATTTAATCAGTAAACTGGTCGCACATTGATGTGTATTCTACCGCATCAAACTCAGACGCTTTGAGAGCTGCTTCGAAGTCTGCTTTAGAGTCAATTTTCTTGCGGTGTAAAACAGCAGCGTTACTCCCATCCCTCGTCATTAAGTAAGTTATGAAGTAATTGTCATTGATAATTCTTACTATAGATAGCTCGTTTGGCCCGTAAGGAGGGCATCCACAGTCCGTAGGCCTGTTTTGCAACAGATCTTCTGTTTCCTCTTTGTTTCTTGTAATTATTAAAATAGCTTCAGAGCCAGATACGCCTCCATGGCTTATTGTTACTAGAGGCAAGTCCGGGTGATTCTTGCAGGAGCATTTCTCGTTGGTTTTGTTTATGGTGTAGCCATTGCAGTTAGGGTACTCTTGTTTTAGCGTCGCGACTACCGCGACAGGCATGACTTCACCAATAATTTGGTCGACATCACTGGCGTAAACCGCAGCAACAGTCAGTAAAATAACGATTTTGAACATGATGACTGTTGTAAACGCGTGTATGTTTAGAGTGTGCGACAAATGACTGTTTTTAGCTTTATATCGTTTTCCAAATGAGTTTATATAACCTCTGCCACCCGATAACGTGATAGAATAATTTTATTATCTGTTTATTGAAGAGTCAAGGCTAACAATGAATAACAAATAGAAAAAGCATGATTACCTACTAGCTTAATTAAGTTATCTGTAAAGATAACGAAAATAAGACTGTTATAAAACCGAAAAGTAAACATTAGTGACTTTTGAATCGTTGCCGTTGCGTAATTCCTCTGAATTAAGAATTATTACAGCAGGGTATCGGAATAGGTGTAATTTAAGATTAATGGGCACGAATGGGCCGGCTCGACCGGTTTGACACCACTGTCTCACAGAAAACCGACGTAAAGTGGCAGCTTGCTGTCGCGTTTCGTTCGGTGAGTGAGATTTCCGGTGGCCCATTTCCCCCCTTCCTTTCCCAATCCCTTTTCCCTCCTCTTCCATTCTCTCATTTTAGGTTGGCAACGCACCCATGATTCTTTTTGTGTGTTGGGTGTCTATGGGCGGTGGAGATCACTTACCATTAGTTGACCCATATGCTCGTTTGCCAGTCCTTGCTATAAAAAAAAAGTATCGAATTATATGAGTCATTAAGGGCCACTTGCGAGGATTTCACTATAATCGCCATTTTATTAGTCCTCAAGTTACTCCTAAACTTGATTAAAATCAAATGTCATATTAGTTGTCTTGGAGCCACTCGCAGCTCCGTGATAAACCACGATAAATCTTATAATAAACCCCATTTTGGAATCATTTCAGTTTAACGTATTGCACGTCGTCGATTTACCTCTTATCTAAATTTAAATTAATGACAAACTTAAATCAGCGTGGCCGCTGGTTTCAAATCGAAAAAATATCAGGTTTGCTGGTGGTAGGATATTCGTATCCGACCGGATGGCGACCACCGTACACATAGTGCTAAAACCTGTCATAGCGACCCACACTCCGTGTGTGGTTCGCGTTCCAGGATCAGCCAGTGTACTTTCAGTTCTCTAGAGTGGTTTGCGGCATGACTTGATGGTTGGTTAGGGGTATCTCTGTGTCTGCATCGGTCATCCCCTTATCTTATCGCAAGCCCCTCGATTTGCTTCTTTTCTCATCGGATTCAGATTGTGAAGAAACATAAATAGGTCGGTATGATTCTGGCGACCATTGATAAACCCATTATTTGTTAGTGGTCACTAGTTTTTTTGGACTGCATTACGCTTACCATCAGGTGCAGTGTCACTAGTCACAGTCAGTAGTCACTTTGCCGTGCTCGGAAATAAAGATGAAAATAATAATATCAACATGCACATGATTAAAAACGTAGATATTAATATGATCAGTAAATTTGTGGGAATAATAATAATAAATGGTCTTTTCTAAAGTTCAAGTGGATCCAATAACTCAAATAGTCCTTAAGTTACCGCATTACTAAAATGTAACTATTTAGATAATAACCCTTGTCTCTTTTGTTTCTGTCATGTCTGAAATAAAAGTATACTTAAGCACCATTTATTTTCTGAAAACCGACTCCAAATATGACCACTTAAAAGTAAAAAAATATCAATTTTTAGTCTCTTTGGAGTCGGTGCCTTTTCATTTAATCTACTTCGGCCTCAGCACAAAAATTCTTTGCTTTTATTGGAATAAAACTATTTTTACGGATTCTATCACGATTTGGTTTTAATTTTTATGCCTGACGTTCTGTCTGACCCGTGACTACGAAGGCTGCAAAGCTTTCGAAACGTCGGCCATAAAAATTAAAACCAAATCGTGATAGAATCCGTAAAAATAGTTTTATTCCAATGAATAACATTCGCGTAAACCTAAGAAATCATTATTCTTTGCTTTTAATCTGTAAAGTTGTTGCAAGTAACTGTGTATGGCAGAGCATCAAAGCCGATGGCTTTAATAACAGCTTCAAAGTCGTCTCTTGAATCAATTCTCTTGCGTTGTAAAGCCATAACTGGTGTGTTATCATATGGCTTCGTCAAGTAAGACAAAAAGTAATTCTCATTAACAATTCTACTAATAATAAGTTCATTGGGTCCGGATTGCGGACATCCACATTCAGTAGGTTTGTTTTGTAGAAGCGCGTCGGCTTGCTCCTTGGTTTTTACTATGACAAAAATACCTTCACTATATATATCTTTATTTTTGATAGTCACTCTTAATAGTGGCAATCCAGGAAGATCTTTGCAAGAGCACTTCTCGTTGGTGTTGCTTGTGATGGAGGTCAGACAGCTGGGATGGTTTCCTTTTGACACTTCTACTACTGCCATCGTTGTCGCCTCGCCGATTAATTCGTCAATATCACTAGCACATGATATGGCGGCGAGTGTTAGGAAAATTAAGTAACGGAACATTCTGGAACAAGAATGTTTGTTTACCCTTAAACTATTTATTTCTATATGTGTTTATCTCAATTCAATGTGGGGTGGAGAAAACGTGCTTTTCCAAGCATGTCGCAGAAAGGATTTGGCTTAATTTTTACGACCAGCTGGTCGACGTCAACCTCCCTTCTTGAGATCCAGTCCCGGGAAACACAGAAAACTGAAGTAAAGTGGCAGCTTGCTGTCGTGTTTTGTTCGATGAGTGAGATTCCCGGTGGCCTATTTCCCTCCCCTTCTATTCCCTTCTTTTAGGTTGGCAACGCACCCATAATCCTTTTTGTGTTTGGGTGTCTATGGGCGGTGGAGATCACTTACCACCAGGTGACCCATCTGCTCGTTTGCCAGTCTCTGCTATAAAAATACAGTAAACACCCCAATAAAACTTCAAGTAAAATAAAAAGTAAAAACTCACATGGTGACAGCTTACGAATATTGTGTTGTCGAATAAATTCCCCAGCAACTCTCGGCAGGCGTGCTTTTTACTCACTGTGTGAGTGAGTAGGCTAGCGACTCGGGCGCTCGAATACCGCAGATTTTATAATAGTAATGGGGTATCCTTCTGCAAGAATTTTTTATCTGGTTTGAGGACAAAACATAACAAAATATGTTACAAACTATAATGGATTAAATAACTAATTCTGAGCAAACAATTTTCACTAGATGTTTCTTCAAACAACTTTCAAATGATTGGTTTCCGCATTATATGCTACTATAAATGCAAATAACCTTTGCCATGCTTTATCATTTTGTTCTATAATCTGTTTATTATTAGGTCTAGGTTATCAGAACAAGTGGCGGAACTAGAGGTAGTATCTAGACTTACTTAATACTTAGATCGCAAAACAGATAGCTACAGAAGTCAATTTCATGTACGTACTTCACTATTCATATCTACGCTCGGCGGTCGCGCTATGATTGACAACTTTGGTTTATATCAAAAAACTATCGTGGTAGTGGCACTCGGCTAGTTGTTTGATTTACTGTTGAGAATGAAACGGAAAGAACGGAAATATAAATCTAATAAGCTTAATAATCACAAGTTTAAAAACTTAACAGACCGATTTCAAACCCGATCGTGACCAACTTTATATGGGACCACCCTTGAAAGAAGCTCTATGGAACACAAAAATAATTTTGAAAATCGGTCCACATTTGGCGGAGATACCGCGTATCATACATTAAAAAAACAGACGAATTGAGGACCTCCTCCTTTTTGGAAGTCGGTCGAAAACGACATGTTGAATTCAAACAATTTTTCACTGAACAGTTACAATAACTTTTTTGTTGCTCCATTTCTACATAAAAATGTTCACAGACGTGTGTCTCGAGCGAATGGTACTCGCGCTCGCACACGTCTCAACCTGTCCGAGATATCGTGTCCGTGAATGATGTGTATGTGTGCCTTGCTCGAGTGCACTTTGTATGAAAAGTTACTTCTGTATTATTCTGTGGCTATACCACCGAGGCAATCATAATTAAAAAAGGTACACATGTACTAGTATTAATTTCTATAACGCATAAACTCACTCCTGTATCTCCGAAGGGGTAGGCACAGGCCCACTAGCGAACTAGAACACCCACTTTCCACTAGCTTGTGTAAATAAAACAACCGCACTTGATTGATATTTGTATTGACACTAGGGCATGCAAAAACCGGATGGTTTTGGAAACCGGTTTTTTCGGTTATTGTATTTTAAAAAAACCGGTTAACCGATTTTTTCGGGTTATTCGGTTTTAGGGCTATATTTTCGTTTTTTTTAGTTTAAATCATGATTAACGAGATGAAGTTGAATATCTGCACGTTATTATTTTCAGTTCATAGGCTCCACCGTGAGTTTTTGATATTTCTTGCTAGCGACTACCTAAAATATATATAATTTATATGATAAACATTAAATCCAAACGTAATTTTTAGGGGTTTTCGGATGTTTGTCACACAAATAGGCAGTCGTAGTCGATAGCGAGAAAAGTAAAAATAAACACACGTTTTTTTTTTTTTTTGCGGGGAAATCTATTTTACCGCTACCGTCACGCCTGGGGGGGAGACGTGATGGTTATGTCGGATTCGCCTGTCTTACGACCCAACGTTAAGCCGCACCGGAGAGATGGACAGCATCTAGGCGACCTTTAGGTCGAGTCCCTAACACTAATTATACCCTACACCGGCAATACGGCGACTAAAAACCCCGCCGTGGTCCTCTTCGGCGCATTGGAACGGTGCCGGGTTTCCCTACACTTAAAGCGTCCAGGCTTCAGCCGGAAGAACACTGATTGTTCTTCTTTTTCTACCTGCCCTCATCCCACTTCACTATATGCTCCGCGCACCACTTTTTCAGACATGTTGCAGAAAAGATTCAGTTGTAATTTTGACAACCGGCTAGGCTATTTGTCTGATGTTAAGTGACAACCCTCTTTGGGGGCTCCAGCTTCGAGTAAATCGTATTACACAGTAAACAGCTATGCGCTTCATCTCTACAGCCTATAAACGCTGCCACTAGACCAAGGCGCGACAGGTTAATCCACCATCATCCTCGTGCCCTTGTCCCAATTTTATTTGGGGTCGGCGCAACATGTTTTCAACTTCCATAAACACGATCATCTCATCATTCACCCTCTTATCTTTCATGTCCTCCCTCACACACTCTATCCACCTTTTCTTTGGTTTTCGTCAACCTCCCCATCCACCAACATTCACATTCATCAATTTCTTATCCACTTATTATATAGCTTCTCTCCTCATAACATGCCTATACCAAGACAAACTTGTTCCTTCTAATCTACCTACCACAGGTATCACTTTCAAGCTTCCTATGTGCTTAATTCTTACTCTGTCCATCCTTATCACTCCACACATCAATCTTAACATTCTAATTTCTTCATTCCGACTTTTCAGTGACCCTAGTTAAGCTACAGTTTAATTCATACTAATATTATAAATGCAAAAGAAAGTATGTCTGTCTGTAGAGTTTTAACGGCGAAACCGCTGAACCGATATTGATGTTTCATGTGAGGATAACTTTTAACTCTGCGGACGAATCTAGCGTACTTTATTATTTTAAATCAGCCCTCAATAAATCAGTGAAATAGGGGATCTGTAATAAGGAATAGTTTATTTATTCAACCACTTTATGCAATATTCTACATAAGGGCGCATGCTTTGGATAAAATATAATTTTAAGTAATGCATAACTTTAAAATTATGCATTACTGTATGTATCCTGAATATATAATGAATTTTATTGTATCCTGTTTCGTATTGCGTATAAGCTAAATAAATAATATAAAAACATATATAAATACGTACAATGTAACATATGAAAAATGGACCACCATTTTGCTATTACATTAACATGACAATAGTGTAGCTGCTTTATTTTGCTTTCTGTCTGGCAATATCATGGCCTAGTGTTAGGGTCCGCCTTCATACCTAAACGCTTCTACTTCGCCCGGCTTGAGTATCGTTTACAATGGGATATTTGGTTCTCATATGTTCTTTCAAAACGTCTAGTTAGCGCATTTTGTGCCAACCACGGGGACGCACTCCTGTTACAATCTGATCCAGGCACTTGCGATCGACGTAGTCCTGTGGTTTTCTCAAAACGTGACTATACCATTGCAAGCGATATTTCTGCAATTTATTTGTCACGTTGCATACACCAATACTACCTCAGATGTAAACGTTACGTATTGGATGCAGTCGTGTATCGTTGCCCATCCTCCGCATCATCTTCATATCCATGACGTGGATTTCCCTAGCATAACGCTTAAGAACAGGCTACGTCTCACACCCATATAAGTACAGGCCGAATGATGTTCATATAAAAGATCACAAGACCTTTAAGTCTCATATTAGTCGTATCTTAATCGCAAGTATCGCACCACTTGCAATTTAGCACAATCGGCGCCACTACGGGGCTTGACGTTGGAGTCGATGTCTCCGGACTCGTGAAGTATAGATACTAGATACTTAAACTTGTCCGTTTTTACAGCAAGCGCGTTCGTTATCATTGTCTATGTACTTAATTATACGTATTTACTCACAATTGATGTCAGGAGGAAAAAAACCGAAAACGCCGAAATAACCGGTTTTTTACACGAAGAAAACCGGTCGTCAAAAGCGGTCGGTTAATCGGTTTTTTCGGTTTTCGGTTAACCGGTTTGCATGCCCTAATTGACACATGACCAAGTCATTTTATAGCAAGAATTCAATGGAAACATTGTATTTTTAGGATAACAAAATTAGAATACACAGAATAATCATGATGGTAATAAATAAAACCATTACTTATACAAATTAAGCAATGCTTAACTGTAAAAGAATTCCCACCTTTTCCTACTAGTTTGAGAATGGAAGATAAGTTAATCATAGCTTAATTTATAAGTTGCAATTAATATAAAATCGTTAAACTTGTCAACAAATAAGCATATGTGAGCAGCAAATTAAGCGATGATTTAGTGTGTGTTAGGAAGGTAATCTTTCTTTCTTGTACATAATTTGGAAGATAAATAAATTAATCATAGGTCAATTTATAAATAAATCAAGTTTAATCGGTGAACTTATCGCATATAACCGTGTGTGGGACAGCATCAAAGCCGACGGCTTTAATAACGGCTTCAAAGTCGGCTCTGGAGTCGACATTCTTGCGTTGTAATATGACAGCAGGAGTATTGTCAGGCCTATTCATATATGTCATGTAGTAATTATCATTAACAATTCTGATTATAATAAATTCGTTGGGCCCGTAAGGAGGACATCCACAATCGGTAGGTCTGTTCTTTAAGAGTTCCTCAGCTTGCTCTTTGCTTCTTACTATTGCGACAATACCCTCGGTGCCAGCATCTCCCTTACGGCTGACTTTTAAAAGCGGCAAGTTCGGCAGACCTTTGCAGGAGCATACGTTGTTAGTTTTGCTTATTTCGTAGCTGACGCAATTCGGGAAGTTTCGCGATTCCGTCACTGCCATGGATACGGCCTCGCCCACGATTTCGTCTACATCACTTGCCCACGAAGTGGCGACGAGCGTTAGTAAAATTACAAACTTCATTCTGGTCGTTTGGATTGTAGCTGAGTGTTTCTGGACGTTCTAAGCCTTATATATGTGTCTAGATCCGCTTGCATAACCTCTGCCACATGATAACGGTTTGTTTTAGAATTGTTTATTGACAGGTTATCGTTAGAAAATGGCAAAAACAATATCTTTTTAAATCTTTCACACGTTTCTTATTTGTTTTTTTAACTGCCTTGGTGGCGTAGCTGCATTGCATGTACCTACGACTACCGTTCGGAGGTTTCGGGTTTGATCCCCGGGTCGGACGTGATAATGGGGTTTTCTACTTGGTATCTTGGTAGCTTGGAGTTTCGAATTTGTTGTTTGCTGTTAGGAAACCTTAAGCTATATGAGTTTAATTAGTAAATTGCTCACAAATAACCTTATGGTCCACCGCATCGAAGTTGGCAGCTTTTAAAGCAGCTTCAAAATCAGCTTTGGAGTCTATTTTCTTACGATTCAGAACGGCTACGTCTCTCCCACCATCTTTTGTATCTAACGTGAAGTATGTTACAAAGTAATTGGTGTTTACTATTCTCACTATTATTAATTCATTCGGTCCGTAAGGAGGGCATCCACAATCAGTTGGTTTGTTTTTCACAAGTTCATCTGCTTCTTCTTTGCTTCTCACTATGATGACGATTCCTTCAGTACCATCTTTGCTGCCATCCTGATTGATTGTTATTAAAGGCAAATCAGGTTTATTTTTACAAGAGCACGTTTCGTTTGTCTTGCTGATAACGTAACTTGTACAATGTGGATCATTTGTTGGAGATGAAACTACTGCTATAGGCACTATTTCACCTACAATTTCATCCACATCACTTGCACCCGAAACTGCAGCAATAGTTAACACAATAACTAACAACATTCTGGATGTTTCTAACGTCATAGATATATGTGATAAATGCTTTTCGCTTTATACGCTGCTGAATCAGTTTAATTAACCTTTGCCACGATGTATCTTAGTAACAATATTATGGAAGGTTATCGGCATTTAACGACAAACAGGGAAATTGTAGGATGTTTGTGTTGGCATTGAAAAAACATTTTAACCGACTTCAAATAAAGGAGGTTCTAAATTCGTCGCTATTTTTATGGGTTACTACGATATCTGCGACA
Organism: Clanis bilineata; assembly: GCA_036417725.1. Classification (NCBI taxonomy): domain Eukaryota; kingdom Metazoa; phylum Arthropoda; class Insecta; order Lepidoptera; family Sphingidae; genus Clanis; species Clanis bilineata. The sequence goes on from CM071165.1 coordinate 4,816,759, forward strand.
AATGTGATTTCACAGGAAATCGACGTAAAGTTGCATCACTGTTACGTTTCGTTTGGTGGATTCGGTGGATCTGGAGGCCCGATTTCCGCTTCCATCCCAACCACTATTCCCCACCATTAAGGTTAGCAAAGCACCCATGATTTTTTTTATAGCAGCGACTGGCAAACCAGCAGATGGGTCACCTGATGGTACGTGACCAATAAACATTTTTATTTTTATTTTTAACCGACTTCAAAAAAGGTTAACAATTCGTCGGAATCTTTTTTTATGTATGTTCCCCGATTACTCGAAGACGGCTGGGACGATTCGAGAAATTCTTTTTTTGTTTAAAAGGGTATATATACTTCCCAGGTGGTCCCATTAGCACCAAGTCAGGATCTGATGATGGGATCCTAGAAAAATCGAGGGCAATCCTCAAATTTTGTAGGGACCCATAGTGTGTTTTACATATTTCCTAAAACTACTCAGGTATTTGTGTCGGGTACTCATCATCTCATGTTGCTGAGCTGATGATGGAAAATATAACTCCTTAACTATTAGGAGTTGGTGGATAATTCTTTCAATATCCTGTTATCTATTATATATTATCTATTGGCTTATTAATATATTGACAGCCTCCGTGGCGCAGCGGGCGGGTAGCCGGCTGTGAAACGTGAGGTTGCGGGTTCGATTCCCGCACCGAGACAAATGTCTGTGTGGCCCATAGATATTTGTTTCGGAACTGGGTGTTGTGAGACCGAAAGTCTCTCGTAGTTTCTGATACCCACGATACAGGTTACACCTAGTGTGGGGTCAGTACTATGCATGTGACTGTTGGGTGTGTATATTATTGTATTTAGAAATAAGTTGACATTTTAAATTGTAATTTTCTATATCATGTACTTGGACTTTAAAAGAGGCCGTAACCCTTGAGTTTGTTTCGGCATTTCTTCTCAGGGATAGCCACGAAATGCCGACGCCATTATTACTTTATCAATATCCTAAAATCAATAAATATTCGTAATTGACATGTGAAAGTGGTATAAAATATCCTATTTGAAGAATAAATGATTTGAATTTGAATATTATACTAAAAATAGATAAATAATAAAATAAGTTTAACAAAAACTGAAAATCGACTTTTCATATATTTTGTTTCGGCCTCGACACCTCCAAAGAGAGTAAGAAATTGTTATTTTTTACTTTTAAGTATTCGTTTTTGAAGTCGATATTCAGTTTTTGTTAAATTGTAATTATTATTTTAAATAGTACTAACTATAGGGTGCATAGTTGGATGCAGGCCGCTTCCAACAGGTCAATCTGGAAATCTTTGGGGGAGGCCTATGTTCAGCAGTGGACGTCCTATGGCTGATGATGATGATGATGATAGAGGTGCATAAGCAAGTTTCTATATAAAAACTCAAACGGCAGTAACGTCATCTACCACTTACTACAATTTACACCCTAGAATGTTCTGTGAATGTTCAAGAATCACATAAGCTCACGCCTTTATCCCCGGAGGGGTAGGCAGAGGCGCCCTGTCGAACTAGAACACCCACATTTCGCCGAGCTTAGTTCCGTACCAGATGTGATAGGGGGCGAACCTATCGCCATATTGGGCACTAATACCAGACTCCGGGCTGATATGGAAAAATCCAATATCCCTTTGCCCGGGCATCGAACCCGAGACCGCAGGACGGTAGTCGTACCGAAATACAACCACGCCACTGAGGCAGTCTTCAAGTTTTCAGCTCAGTGTTCAAGAATCACTTCAATTTTATTGTCTAAACATTATTATTATTCTAATCTTTGGGGGAGGCCAATGACTACCAGTGGACGTCCTGTGGCTGATGATATGATATAAATAATAATAAATAAATACACCCAGTCACACACCTAGTCCTGACCCCACACTAGGTATAACCTGTATCGTGGGTGTCAGAGACTATGAGAGACGCGCGGTCTCACAACACCCAGACTAGAAACAAATATCTGTGGGCCACACAAACATTTGTCTCAGTGCGGGAATCGAACCAGCGGCCTCTCGCTTCACAGCCGGCTACTCGCCCACTGCGCCACGGAGGCTGTCTTTTATTATTTATTATGAAGGATATGATTATTACGCTGGCACGACGGCGCGTATGTTTCAAATACGACTGAGTGGCTTATTTTTATTTATTTATTTACACTTTATACATAATGATATGTACAGGCGGACTTAATGCCTGAGGCATTCTCTACCAGTCAACTTTTGGGTGGTGCAGAGAATAAACAAGGCAGGTGTATAAATTAAAATAGAAAGAGAGAGGTGCTAAATATTATAATTATAAATCAATATATACTAATACATATTCTTTTATATATAAATATAAAACCATACATACTTTAATAAATAAATATATATATATATATATTAATATATATATGAGATCAAGAAGAGTATACGTACATACGTAAGAATATAGAATGATCGAATTATTATAACATACATACAACAATATAGTCACGATACATTAGCGACATGATTCTGACTTATGACCACGAGGTCACAACTTTGGATCACAAGTTTCGCGCTTGTTGTTTGTATATACTGTTGAATGTGTTTGGGCATAGCAGATGTCCTCGGGCGATGGTAATTACTTACCATGACGGTCCTCATCTACCTCCTAAGCCGATAAATGTTTATTCAAAGGTTATCAAAGTCACTCTTTATCTACTTTGCTGGAATATTAAATGTTTCGTGTTTACGTTCTCTGAACGTTGATAAAAACTAGAACATTCTGTTAGAAAAATTCCGGTAGGTATCTGATTTTTAAGTGACTTAAGAAAAGCTAATTCTGATAGCTAATAATAACTTAACGGACTTCAAATCCGATCGTGACCAAAATATGGGACTACCCTTGAAATAAGCTCTATCTAACACAAAAATAATTTTGAAAATCGGTCCACATTTGGCGGAGATATCGCGTAACATACATAAAAAAATAATAATCACAAGTTTAAAAACTTAACGGATCAACTTCAATTGAGCCAGACAGCCTCCGTGGCGCAGCGGGCGAGTAGCCGGCTGTGAAGCGTGAGGCCGCGGGTTCGATCCCCGCACCGAGACAAATGTTTGTATGGCCTACAGATATTTGTTTCGGGTCTGGGTGTTGTGAGACCGAAAGTCTCTCGTAGTTCCTGATACCCACGACACAAGACTCGATCTTAGTGTGGGGTCAGGACTATGTATGTGACTGTTGGGTGTTATTATTAAAAAAAAAAAAAAAAACGATCGTGACCAAATTTAGAGCTATATGGGACCACCCTTGAAAGAAGCTATATCCAACACAAATATAATTTTGAAAATCGGTCCACATTCGGCGGAGATATCGTGTAACATACATAAAAAAAATACAGACGAATTGAGGACGTTCTCCTTTTTGGAAGTCAGTCGAAAAATACAGACGAATTTAGGACTTTATCCTTTTTGGAAGTTGGTCGAAAAAGAGGTTCTTTTAAGATTTCTTACAGCTTCTTTGGAGTGGTAGAGCCATGTTATAAATAGTAATGTCTAACGAATGTGCCGGCTCGACCGGTTTGATACCACTGTCTCACAAAAAACTGTAGCCCTAATTCGCACGAGAGCTTTTTCAACGTGCGTTAAAAGCATTGAAATGGATTATGAGTTTTAGTATAGATAGTTATTATTCAATCGCCGGCGCTTTTAATGCGGCGTTTTTAAAACGCGGCGTTATTAAACACCGAGCGTTGGGCGTCATGTAAAATATACCTTATTTGGAACAAGACAAGAATGATTTTCAAGCGCTCATATGAACAAGCATGTTGAGACGCTTTATCTCGTGCTTGCTTGAAAATTTTGCTTGGTTTTTCTCATTCTTGCCTTGTTTTTTATAAGCGTAATCTTCAAAAGAAGGAATATTGATATGAAACGGGTCAACCCGGTCTTTTCGTCCTGTAGACCTAAGACAATTGACTACTGAATAGCTCTGCTACACAAAAACAATCATTTATACCAAATAAAGATTTATACGTTGACAAATTGACTATTTTTTAAAAAGTATACAGGGTTATTTATTATTTTATCCTAAACATGTAAAACAATATTTGGCAATTAATTTTTCATATATTTAGTTTAAAAAAGCAAAAATTAATATGTATAATTTAGTTTGCCACCAAAACGCTATCTGTTAACTGTAGCTACGGGTGATGTCATTGTGTCTTACTATACATATAAAATCGCTTTTAAAAATATGTTGAGGAAATAACATTTATGATTTCAACCTAAAAAAACGGGTCAGATATTTCATCGATCAGATATTGATCGTCGATCACATCGGCGTTGAAATTAAGTTGAGATTCAAATAAAAATACGAAAAATAAAATACCAAATAACCTGACAGTATGACTTTGGATCTTAGGTCGTAGGCCCTTGTGGAACAAATAAACAAGACAAATGAGTAATCTGACATCATGCATCGTGATTGGTGTTTACCGTCACGTGACTCACAGATAAAAAATTAAATATTTCAATTACTAAAATAAAATTATCCTTGGAGAATTTTTAATAAATTCCTATTGCATATGCTTAGATGATAAATCTATGTTCCTATAGAAATTTATTGATATTGGTTACTATAGACAAGTACCCAATTCTGTGACTAAGAAAACACGTATAAGCATGTTCCATGTATCAATTGACACAAATTACAACAAATAACACAAAACACAGTACGTAAATATTTTTATAGAATTCATGTCATTTTAGTTGACAAATAATTTTACATACTGATTTCTTAGGTTTACGCGAATGTTATATATTGAAATAAAAGTAGTGGAAATCCGTTGTCTCTGCCTACCTATGGGAAAAAGGCGTGAGTCTATGTATGTATGTATAAAACTATTTTATACGGATTCTATCGCGATTTTATTTTATTTTTAGGCTCGATGTTTTGAAGGCTTTGCAGCCTTTGTGGTCACGAGTCGGGCGAATTTTTATGAAAAACATATTTATATTTCAAGTATTCATTGACACAAATTATGATAAATAACACAAAATAACACACAGTATGTAAACATTTTCATAGAAATAGTGTAATTTAATTAACTGACAGATAACTTTACGAAAAACATATTTACCTTAGTATATTCATAATTACAATTGACACAAATAACATAAAAAACACAAAGTATGTAAATATTTTCGCAGTGATTGTGTTATTTCGTTAGTTGACAAATAATTTAATAAAAACATATTTTTAAATTCCAAGTATTAATTGACACAAATTATGACAAACAAAACAAAAAACTCGTAAATATTTTCATACAATTCGTGTTATTTCGTTAGTTGACAAATATTTTATGAAAAATACATATTTCTGTACATTCCAAGGTCAGTTGTGTTATCAGTACAATAATAAACAATTTTCGGTGTCACCATTTCGTATGACTCTTATTATGGAACGATGAATCGCGTTCCAAGATTAGCCAGCGGGTAAACTCGTGACACACGATTCGAATTTGATTTCGATTAGAGTTTATTTAGTGTCTCAAAATTCCACCGAAATAGATTTATAAAGTGCATTAATGTCACGGTAAAAAATATCAAATGACAAGTTCTGGATTGTAATTCAACATGCAACATTATCGCAGTTTTTAACACGATTTAGCTGGAATTTTAAGATATTGGATTTCCATATCAGCCAGGAGTCTGGAATTTGTGCCCAATATGGCTATACCTATCACATCTGGGACGGAAATAAGCTCGGCGAAATGTGGGTGTTCTAATTCGCTAGGGAGCCTCTGCCTTCCGGGATACAGGCGTGAGCTTATGTTAAGAAGCACAAATAGTCCCATTGTTAGGCCGTGGTCGCTGGTTTTTTTGGACTGCACTACGCTTACCGTCAGGTGCAGTGTGGTCACTTTGCCGTAGGTACTCGAAAGAGAAACAATCAAACATTCTCAAACTACCCTATTTTCTCTTGTGTTTCAGTTGTTCCCATTCAGCATGTCCGAAGTGAATTGGGAGGAGTACTTCGCTGGATACATGGCGGGCATCAGGCGGTACCTGTTCAAAGAGTCTGATGACACGCTACCACGGGCCAGGATCAAATGGAAAAGGTAATAATGTAATAAGGTTAATAACCTAATATTTAAATTAAAAAGTCAAAAAAAAAAAACTAAAAGGCTGAAGGAGTTAGTTTCCATGGCTATGGACAAGATAAAAAAATATATGTTATAATTCTGTTTTTTTTTGTTACAGATTATACTATCTACATCAGATAGCACGAGTCATTTTCCTACTACTAGCTTTATATTGTTTATGGTCAGTATTCATGTTATTATGGTAACATGTACATAATGTACAGCCGATAAGGATATTTAAATAACATTAAATAAGTGCAATAGCGTGTAAAAAGCCGAAAATAAGATTTAATTATTATCTATGGGACGTTGAATGTCAATGTGCTTTTAATATCATAAGGATAAGGAATCACAATAATACATCCTCATCTATACTCACTTTTGGAGGTTATGGTTCAAGAAACTGGGTTGAAGATGGAGTTTAAAGCCAATTTTATTTTTAAATTGACTTGCAATCATGGTTGTTACTATGTTATGGATAGACTTAAAAAAAAATATATATATATATAAAAGGACATAGACATATGATAAGACACAACGTATTGACAAACATTTGCTTAATTTACTTTTACCAAAGGATAATTTTGCAGTGACTCGTGATAATGGCGGATAAACAATTGATAAAAATAATCATTTTTACAGTATTACGATTAAAATGTGAGCTTCGTAAATCTTCATGTTTCGAAAATGTAAGTGTGGGGTGGCAGACTATGCAAAAAAATAATCACAAGTTTAAAAACTTAACTGACTGACTTCAAATCAGATCGTGACCAAATTTATATGGGACCACCCTTGAAAGAAGCTCTATCGAACACCTTTTTGGAAGTCGGTCGAAAAGGAGAAGGTCCTCATTTCGTGTGTATTTTTTTTTATGTATGTTACACGATATCTCCGCCAAATGTGGACCGATATGGAAAAATTAAATCTCACTTTGCCCGACCCGGGGATCGAACCCGAGACCTCAGTACCGTATTCGTACCGAAATACCACCACGCCACCGAGGCAATCGTAATACTGTAATAAATAAGTGCAATTGTTTATTTTTGTTCTATTTTTATTGTTTCAAAGGATTTTACTAGATTTACAATAAATTAAAGTACAAAACGAGTGAAACACTTATATATTAACCCCTTAATTCCCCATTTCATTGAGATATTATTATCTGTTCGAATATCGAACGAGGATTGAACTTTTACATTATGACTTCAACGAGTCTGTTAACATAGAAAAAAGTCTTGAAGCGGCCTCGTGAATGAGGTTTTCTCCATGACTAAAGAAAAAATAAGAGGACTCGGCGTAACTACGAAAAATACGTGTTTGCTATGAAGCCAGTTCCGCCATTTTAGTTTCGCGATCTATTTACATGTAAGTTGTCACAGTGTCATAAGAATTAAATAACGTATAAATACTTATTGATTTTATTGTAAATACGGTGTTTTATTTACAATAATACTAATTGCAGAATATTAAGAAGATGCAAAACTGGTATATTAATGGGTTCTTTCACAAAGTCGCCATTTTGGTTTCAATCCAACTTTAAGAATGCTTCATTTTTTCGTAGTTATGGCCCGTCCTCTATCTTCTTTTATCTAAGGATTACCTTTTAATATAAGGTACAGGCTCAAATATGTGATAAAATCTTTCGATTTAAATTGTTATTTACATACAGCGACAAAAAATCAGATTGTCATGCAATAGTTTGTCGCCATTTTAGCATCGAACGCTACATGTTTTAAGGTGGACTTTCGAAACGAGCGTCAGTGACGTCTCTTCACAGGCGCGGCATCAGGCAATTTGAATTTGAGTTTGGGAGAGCATCGCCGCCCCCCTGTACTAAATAAAGGCCGCATCGTCGTTAAAGTATTTTGTCGGCGTTGTTTGTGTAATTAAAATTATATAATACATACATAGCAGGTCTATATACATCCAGAACGGCCAAGATAAAGGTCGCAGGAAGTCGCTGGATGCGGGCCGCTTCCAACAGGTCGATCTGGAAATCTTTAGGGGAGGCCTATGTCCAGCAGAGGACGTCCTATGGCTGATGATGATGATGATGCTGATGATGACTACATACATAAGCTCGCGCCAGTATCCTTGAAGAAATAGGCAGAGGCACTCTAGAGAATTAGAACACCTACATTTCGCGACCTTATTTCCGTCCCAGATGTGACAGGGGGCGAGTCTATCGCCATGTCAAATGCCGCTTCCTACATTTCCATAATAACATGATCTGCCGCTTAGTCGCGACGTCACAAATGTAGCGCGACTGACGCTCGCTTCGAAAATCCACCTTTAGTTGGATGAATTATAATTTAAACAAGGACTAGAGTAGCAGCGATAGCTCAGTTGGGAATGGTACGGACTGCAGATACGAGTGTCGGAGGTTCGAGACCAACCCCAAAAAGAGTATACACCTCACTTTTCAATGTTAAGTGTGTTTTCATTGTGAATTATCGCTTGCTATAACGGTGAAGGAAAACATCGTGAGGAAACCTGCATACCTGAGAATTTCTCCACAAGAATTTCGAAGGTATGTGAAGTCTACCAACCCGCATTAGGTCAGTGTGGTAGACCAAGGCCTAACCCCTCTCATTAGTGGAGGAGCCCCGTGCCCAGTAGTGGGACAGTAATACTACAGGGCTAATATTATTATACTAGAGTTAGCAACAGTCATAGTCGCTTCTTTGGTCTAGTGGCAGCATGTATGGGCTGTGGACCGGGAGGTCCTAGGTTCGATTCCCAGGTCGGGCAAAGCAAATTTTCTAATTTAATTTGCCCGGGAGATCCCTCATAGAGGGTTGACGTCAGGCAGGCGGCCGGTCGTAAAAACTTAGCCAAATTCCCTCTGCAACATGCTTGAGAAAGTGTGTTGCGCCGACCTCACATTAAGATGGGATAAGGGCAGGCAGAAAAAAAGTTAGCAACAGTCATGCTACTATGTAAGATGATGAAAAGTTTCATATATTACCGATTCGCTTGCTTACTCTATGTGTATTGCCATGAATTGTAAAGTTCATCGTCCATTATAACGCCTGGTGCTGATAGGTATAATGTACGATGACCCTAAGGGCAACATGCAGATTTAAACTCGATTTAATTTACATCTCATTCGTGTTAAATCAAGATTTCAGATAGATCGACGAATACATATGCTTAAATCGAGTTTATTTTCAAATAAATCGAGACTTCTATCTATATAATGGCCACTTGCAGCTCCGCGATAAATCTCTATTATCCTAAATCTTCATTTAAAGGTAAGAGTGGGCTGTAGGATAAATCGAGACATAACTCTAGATAAGTAATAGCGCTGCAAGTTGCCCTAAGGCTGCGGACACGAACTCAGCGGTGGCGGCGGCGGCGCTGGGAGCGGCGCGGCGTATTGCTAGTCCGGTCGTCGCGCCGCTCTCCGTGGCGCTGCCTTCGAGGCCAGTTCCACTTAAATCTATGCATTGGAACGCGCCGCTCGCCGCACCGCCGCCGCCGCTCTGCTCCCGCTGAGTTCGAGTCCGCGGCCTAAGTCCTAAATTGGGATTTTTCAACCGTTAACACCGAATCATTTTGTCACGAGGTAACGGTTCCACATAATTTTGGGTAATGTGAATATGTAAATGTAAGTGTAAAAGTACCTAATTATTGGTCCAAATAAATATTTTATATGGATACTATTTGTGTTTCGTTTCATTTGATATAAATTTTTAAGCACGAATGGGCTCGACCGGTTTGATACCACTGTCTCACAGAAAACCGATGTAATGTGGCATCTTGCTGAAACAATTTTATTCTACAGCACGAATGGGCACGACCGGTTTGATGCCACTGTCTCACAGAAAGAAAACCGACGTGATGTGGCATCTTGCTGTTGCGTTTGTGTCGGCAATTAACCCAATTCCCCTCCCCTCCCAATCCCTATAACTCTCCGTTAATGTTGGAAACGTACTGCTGATTTGTTTTATATCATGGGTGTGTGCCCAGATCGTACAAGGGATGGGTTTCCGTGGACAGCCCAACAAACGCTGGCTGGACGTTTTGGAGGAGGATTTGAGAGCCAATAAATAAATAAATACACCCAACAGTCACACTCCTAGTCGTGACCCCACACTAGGTATAACCTGTATCGTGGGTGTCAGAGACTATGAGAGACGCGCGGTCTACAACACCCAGACTTGAAACAAATATCTGTGGGCCACACAAACATTTGTCTCAATACGGGAATCGAACCCGCTGCCTCTCGCTTCACAGACGGCCGCTCGCCCGCTGCGCCACGGAGGCTGTCAATGGTCTCACTGAGGATGTTCAAGACCGGGCGAAGTGAAAGCGTTTAAGTAGCAAGGCATACCCTGGTATATGGCTGGGATAACGCCAGGGTAACGCCAAAGAAACGTTAAACACTTCGCCCCTTACTTATAAAAATTTAAGCGCGGCTTATCTTGAACCATACGTAGTCCCTTTCATTTTTAAACAATGTAACGCAAGGAAAAAAGTGACAGGCTATTCTAAGCACAAGGTTAAGCGAAAATGGCTTTATAAGTAAGGCTCTTCTTTTCTTTCTGCCTGGTGTTATCAACCTCCAAAAAAGGAGAAGGTCCTCAATTCGTCTGTATTTTTATGTATGTTACGCGATATCTCCGCCAATTGTGGACCAATTTTCAAAATTATTTTTGTATTCGATAGAGCTTATTTCAAGGGTGGTCCAATATACATTTTAAATTCGGTCACAAAGATATTTCATATTACTAACTATAGAGGGGCTATTCAGCAAGTTTCCATACAAAGAAATTGATCTCAAACTTCAGTACCGCCATCAACTACTTATTACAATGCGAGGGCGATTATTACAATTTATACCCTAGAATATTTTGTGAATGGTTAAGAATCACGTAAGATAAGTTTATTCTCTTAATATTATTTCGCTGGCCGACCTGGCGCGCGTATATTTCAAATAAACTGAGCGACTTATGACCACTAGGTCATAACTTTTGGATCACAAGTTTTGTGCTGTTGTCCCGTCTATATATTTTTGAATGTCTTTGTTCGGTCACGATCGGATTTGAAACGTTAAGGCCTTTATTCATAATAAAACCCCTAATGAAGATATAAACTCATATTGGTAAAAATGCATTTTAAGCCTATCGAAGGTTCGATAAAATTCTTTATTCATAATAGTTTACTATAGCTCCATTACCTAAAATATATTTACCGTGTCACAATGTTGCTAGTACATAGATAAAACGTAATTTTAACAAGTTTTGTCTCTGGAAAGTCATGGAACGATGGCCTAATAAAAAAAACAATCATTCACGCGCGTCTTGCGCGCGCAATTCGAAATGGCAAATGGCGACCATGGCGACCAGTTTAGTTTGTTTATATATTTATTTAATTAATTTAATCAAAGTAAAACTATGTTTGTTGCATGTGAAGTGATTTTGTTTTATGCAATACCTAAACATCAACGAAGATGGGTAGATCATGGATATTTGGAAATGAAATTTAGATTTGGAGGATATTCCTTGGAGCGTATCAATGAAAGGGGGCTTTTAAATCGTGTAAGAAAAATACCCTGCCTTCTCTGAGAAAGGAATTCAGGACCGGACTTTCCAGTTCACAGCGGCTTCAACATAACCGTCTCAAACCCATTGTATTGAAGAATTATTAGGCAACATGCGTGCATAAGTATTTTTTGTTGAATCAGATTTAATAAAATTCATCATTGTATTTTTGAAGTGTTTTATTTCTCTTGATTTATTCATGTCACGCTCTATTCGTGTTTAGATAATGATGATATTGAAGAAAAATATGTTTTGTTGAAATCAAGGTATGTAATTAAATACCACACGGAAAATATTAAATACTAGCTGACTTCAAACAAATCTATCCTACGGAGACCCTACATTTTCTGGAAAAAAGTAGCCTATGTGTTATTCCTTTATAAATAAATACATCCTCGAATGTTCTGTGAATGGTGAAGAATCACTTAAGACAAGTTTATTCTCTCAATATTATTACGCTGTCCGACCTAGCGCGCGTATATTTCAAATAAACTGATTGACTTATGAACATGAGGTCATAACTTTTGCATCATAAGTTTTGTCCTGTTGTCCTGGACATTTTTATTCTAGACTATAATTCATTTCTTTACCGAATTAAATTCAGATCCGTTCAACCATTCTGGTGTGAAAGAGTAACAAAACATCCATACAACCTTACAAACTATCGTGTTTATAACATTAATTGCATTTGATAGAAGTCTCTCTGAAGTCTAGAAGACTGCCTCGGTGGCGTGGTGGTATTTCGGTAAGACTACGGTTCTGAGGTATCGGGTTCGATCCCCGGGTCGGGCAAAGTGATATTGGATTTTTCCATATCAGCCCGGAGTCTCGAATTTGTGCCCGATATGGCGATAGGCTCATCCCCTAACACATCTGGGACGGAACTAAGCTCGGCGAAATGTGGGTGTTCTAGTTCGCTAGTACGCCTCTGCCTACCCCTTCGGGGATACAGGCGTGAGCTTATTTTTTTATGTTTATGATAGAAGTCGCAGGCACCCTAAAATTAATCTCAACCAAAACTGGTGGAACGTCAAATACGAATCAGCTGATCAAAATCGGCCATATTTTTTGCTATTGAAGCGTTAAAGTAGGGTGCCAGCTTCTATAAATTGCAGACATTTTATGAGAGATTTTGGGAACGTTTTAACGCTATTGAGCTATTATGAATAACAATTTTTAGGAAACGTCCTTCAGCGGTATTATAGCGTCCCACTAAGTCATTATGAATAAAGGCCTAAGTTTTTAAGCTTGTGATTATTATATTATTACTATTATTAAGTCAAGCTCACGAATCGCTAGCCTACTTCATTTTTATTTATTTATTTATTTATTTATTTATTTATTTATTTATTTATTTATTTATTTATTTATTTATTTATTTATTTATTTATTTATTTATTTATTTATTTATTTATTTATTTATTTATTTATTTATTTATTTATTTATTTATTTATTTATTTATTTATTTATTTATTTATTTATTTATTTATTTATTTATTTATTTATTTATTTATTTATTTATTTATTTATTTATTTATTTATTTATTTATTTATTTATTTATTTATTTATTTATTTATTTATTTATTTATTTATTTATTTATTTATTTATTTATTTATTTATTTATTTATTTATTTATTTATTTATTTATTTATTTATTTATTTATTTATTTATTTATTTATTTATTTATTTATTTATTTATTTATTTATTTATTTATTTATTTATTTATTTATTTATTTATTTATTTATTTATTTATTTATTTATTTATTTATTTATTTATTTATTTATTTATTTATTTATTTATTTATTTATTTATTTATTTATTTATTTATTTATTTATTTATTTATTTATTTATTTATTTATTTATTTATTTATTTATTTATTTATTTATTTATTTATTTATTTATTTATTTATTTATTTATTTATTTATTTATTTATTTATTTATTTATTTATTTATTTATTTATTTATTTATTTATTTATTTATTTATTTATTTATTTATTTATTTATTTATTTATTTATTTATTTATTTATTTATTTATTTATTTATTTATTTATTTATTTATTTATTTATTTATTTATTTATTTATTTATTTATTTATTTATTTATTTATTTATTTATTTATTTATTTATTTATTTATTTATTTATTTATTTATTTATTTATTTATTTATTTATTTATTTATTTATTTATTTATTTATTTATTTATTTATTTATTTATTTATTTATTTATTTATTTATTTATTTATTTATTTATTTATTTATTTATTTATTTATTTATTTATTTATTTATTTATTTATTTATTTATTTATTTATTTATTTATTTATTTATTTATTTATTTATTTATTTATTTATTTATTTATTTATTTATTTATTTATTTATTTATTTATTTATTTATTTATTTATTTATTTATTTATTTATTTATTTATTTATTTATTTATTTATTTATTTATTTATTTATTTATTTATTTATTTATTTATTTATTTATTTATTTATTTATTTATTTATTTATTTATTTATTTATTTATTTATTTATTTATTTATTTATTTATTTATTTATTTATTTATTTATTTATTTATTTATTTATTTATTTATTTATTTATTTATTTATTTATTTATTTATTTATTTATTTATTTATTTATTTATTTATTTATTTATTTATTTATTTATTTATTTATTTATTTATTTATTTATTTATTTATTTATTTATTTATTTATTTATTTATTTATTTATTTATTTATTTATTTATTTATTTATTTATTTATTTATTTATTTATTTATTTATTTATTTATTTATTTATTTATTTATTTATTTATTTATTTATTTATTTATTTATTTATTTATTTATTTATTTATTTATTTATTTATTTATTTATTTATTTATTTATTTATTTATTTATTTATTTATTTATTTATTTATTTATTTATTTATTTATTTATTTATTTATTTATTTATTTATTTATTTATTTATTTATTTATTTATTTATTTATTTATTTATTTATTTATTTATTTATTTATTTATTTATTTATTTATTTATTTATTTATTTATTTATTTATTTATTTATTTATTTATTTATTTATTTATTTATTTATTTATTTATTTATTTATTTATTTATTTATTTATTTATTTATTTATTTATTTATTTATTTATTTATTTATTTATTTATTTATTTATTTATTTATTTATTTATTTATTTATTTATTTATTTATTTATTTATTTATTTATTTATTTATTTATTTATTTATTTATTTATTTATTTATTTATTTATTTATTTATTTATTTATTTATTTATTTATTTATTTATTTATTTATTTATTTATTTATTTATTTATTTATTTATTTATTTATTTATTTATTTATTTATTTATTTATTTATTTATTTATTTATTTATTTATTTATTTATTTATTTATTTATTTATTTATTTATTTATTTATTTATTTATTTATTTATTTATTTATTTATTTATTTATTTATTTATTTATTTATTTATTTATTTATTTATTTATTTATTTATTTATTTATTTATTTATTTATTTATTTATTTATTTATTTATTTATTTATTTATTTATCGCATAATAAATTCTGACCCTAGAGATTCCAGAATCATTTCGAGACTGGAGCAGTAGTCGATAGAGGGAGGACAATAGACAACACCAAGTATGGTTTTAGCTCCCTTGACCCAAACCTCGAGAAAAATATATTCCGCAGAAGCTAAGCAAGAAGGAGAAGATGAAGCAATTATTTTATAGTCGAAGATAGATAGCGACTCCACCCCCTGTCCTGTCAACTCGGTCGTTTCGGATCAGAATAAATCCAGGGAGGGGATAAGTAGCAGGTAAATAATATATCGATGACCTAGATGCACAGTTGACGCTCGGAAAATGGGACAGCAAACGAGTGCTTAAGCACTCCTTTTGCCTACAGTTGGACGCCGATAGAATTCTAAATGTCAATTTTCAAATTTAAGAACGCTTGCTCATTTTTTTTAAAAAGCTACTTTACAACACACGCATAGAGTTATATTTGTGTTAATTTAATTTGAACTTGTGATCTTTTTCTTTGTTTTGTTTCTGAGACCACTTTTTAGGAGGATATTTGCAAAGAACTGTGTATCTAGGGTATATTATATTGATGACTATGACCCTTGCGAAATTTTAAACTTTACCACTAGATTGCTAGCCATCCCCTCTTTTATACCAACTTTATGAAACATGCCGTATATCAAAATCCAGTATCACAGTGTTTGTCCGAGGTAAACTTAAAAACTACTGAACCGGTCTTGATGATGTTTGTTTTTATTTTGTTTGATTTATTCCAATTTAGCATATAGGGTACTTCGTGTTTTTTAAATCAACCCCTAAGGAAATAGGGGATGAAAGTTTGTATGAGATGTCCGAAATAGTTGTAATGTACAGTGGGATGCAGCGGAGAGCAATGGGATGCGGTAGGTTGTAGTGGGATTCAATGGGATGAAGTGGGATTCAATGGGGTGTAGTGGGATTAAGTGGAATTCAGTGGCGTGCAGTAGGATGCAGCGGGGTGCAGAGAGGTGACTGACTGACCGACCGAACGATCGACCTACCGATTCAAGTCAAAATAATTCCTTTCGTTCAAAGTTTAGTTTTCAAGTTTCACTTCGATTCCGTGTGATCTACACACACACAATAATGTTTTTACGTTTATTATTACGTATTAAATCATACAGCAACGCGTGACCGGGCGGCTAGTGTCTAATAAAAAAGTGATAGCCTTCCATCACGTTTGGTACAGGAATTAGCTCGGCTGAATGTTCTAGATCTGTACTTCCTGGACCTTAATGCATGAAGACTTAAATCCGTAATTAATAAAGATCAAAGGTAGCCTCTGAAGCCTTGCATTCGGGAGAGAATTCCGTACGATCGAGTGATGATCAGTCTTAAAACAGTGTTCAGCAGGTCGATTCTCTAAGAAACGCCACATCGTTGCGATCGACGCCTCGCTCCCGCAGCGCAGATCGTTGAGATCGACGGAGCGTTCAACGTTGTTGGATCTTAGAGAATACCATTTTCCATACATTTATCTCCAACGCCTCGCTCGAGAGCTAGCTCGCATAAGCGCCGTCATCACGCATATTGCTAGTGCGTGCGCTTTGTACCTTGCTGAATACAAAAATGAAAACATCGTTGCCGCAACGATGCCGCAACGTTGTTTTCACAAATGAAACCTAGAGAATCGACCTGCTGATTATAGGGAGATTGGTGTTGATGTTTTATTCTTCATTCGTGAACATTATATTTTACCACTCTGAGATATGTTGCATGCTCTTGGTCGGATTTTTAAGATACCCTATACGACCCATCTAACTACTTCTAGAAATTTTATCAAATGTCAGAGGTTATATACACAGTATAGTAATTAACGTATATAAGGCACGAACAGCCACAAACTTCAGTACTTTGGATTTTACAAAAGCTAGATAAGTCGTGCTAAACATCCAACATGTTCAAGTTGATAATTTTGGCAGCGTTGGCCACTGTGTTGTGTGCGAGTGAACTCGGCCCGATTTTCGGCGATGTTACCCCCATAGCACTATCGCCGAATATTCAAAATGACCTTCACGAATGTAACACGTATACTATAAAGAAAACTGACAAGAGATGCACGTGCAAAGACAAAGATTTTCCAGTATTTTCCGTACATGCGTCTGGTCATGTTGTTTTCCTAATGGGTATTGTAGTGAGAAGTGATGAAGAATTACTACCAGCGCTCACTATCAAAGCTACAGATTGTGAATGTCCTTACTCAGATGTGGAACCTGCAGTGCTTAGAATTGTCAACGATAATTACTTCTTACGTTACGCTGGGGAAAAGGAAAGTAACAAGCAAGTGGTAGGTTTATTCCGCAAAAAAGTAGATTCGAGAAGTGATTTTGATGCCGCATTAACTGCTGCTGGATTCGACGTAAACGACTATACTTTGGTTTGTGAAAAATTTGTTAGTTAATTTGTAAGGTATGTGTGAGTATACAGACATTATTGTATTTGATCAAAGTACAGTTATTTTCAATATGTTTATATGTAATATTGTAATAAATAGTGTGATGTAATAATTTGTTTATTTATGCAATACTAGCGTTTGCGTACTGCTACGCGCGCGTGATAGTCTGTTCCCGTGGTATTTCTGTTTTCTCATAGATGAATATCCAAAAATCTTTCTTAGTTCTTGCCTACATCATAAAAAGAAGCTATATGTACAATTTCATGTTCCTAATTACAATAGTTTCGGCTGTACGCTGACACGGCAATCAGGCAATTATTCATTTAGTTTCTCCTTTCATTTATACAGATGCACTTCACGTCGCTTTTAAGCAAAACGTTTATTTAAATAAACAAATTACAAATTATTATGTGATTGTTGATTTCCTGTCCTGTTAGTAAAAATACAAGCAACATCAAATTATACTTAGCTCCAAGTAGGCCTTACCTATGCCTTTACTTTCTCGTTTGGTCAGCTTTGGCAAAGTTTTACTAGTTCTATAACAAAAGAAATACATACAATAGAAGTATATACACACTCACGCCTGTATCGCAGACTATTGAGCGCCAGAAGCTTGGATCCTGACACACATATTTTGCCTTCTAGAAATACTTTTATTTTAGGGTTCCGCAAAAGGAAAACACGGAACTCCGAAATGCGTGGACTCATTTACTTGATTATTTTTTGTTTGAAAGAGTATTCTTTAGAGTTGATACCATAGACATGATTTATTCAATATGCTCGTACATTTGGTAAAGTTACAAATAAAATAACGTTTAAAAAATTTAAAATAACAAAAGCTCACCAGGGTTAAGGAATTTCGGGGAGGTTGGATGCGGAACCCCACACCTGCATACGGTTTTGCCTCTTCTAGAAATAAGAGGCTCTCTTTCCCCCTACCCTTTTCACACACGTATATCAGGCTCGCCCGGCCCCGCGTCCTTTAGCGGTAACAGGTATACCAAACGAATGTACTCCTTGCGAAAATCATATGTACCGCTTTCATTTTCAATGTACCTCTCCAATTTTTAAATTACAATCGCTTTTTGGTGGCCGGGCCAACCAGACTTATTCAGCCCGGCCCCTCTGTAATTCAAAAACTACAAACGTACTGATAAAATGATGGTACAGAAGAAATGTACTCTCCAAATTACGTATATGTACAGTTTAATATAATAATAAAATGCAATATCTTACGAGATATTGGATCAAGAAATTAGGGAATCAGGGCCGGGCTGAAATTATTTTGGTAGCTATGTACATAAAAAGTACAAGATATAGATATGAACTATCTATGTACATATAATGTACCCTGAATATAGTTCATATGTACTTACTTCATTTTCAATTACATTATGTAATTACAAAAATATGACCTCTTGTAAATATTTCAGCCCGGCCCTTTACAATCGTCCATATCTTTTAAAATACTGCATCGAACTGACTAATATTGTGTTTTTTGGAGTTACATACGATGGTACATTTGTTCAATTCGCCTTGTGTAACCATTAGCGGCTTATTTAAAAAAACATTTAAATTATAACCTAATATTATTAAAGCTGCAGTAGGGTGACCATCAGACATAAATTAATTTTCGGACCACGATGTAAGTGTATCATTGAAATATATCGAGTGAAACAATATTATCTTTTTATTTGTTTTTCTACTTGTTCCATAGAAACGGGCTATGATCTGAGAACATGCTGCCAAGTTATTAGTATACAACTTTTAAAGGCTGACAAGATGTATATTGTCCTTGTCTCTCTCTCTCTCGCTCTGCTTATATAGGGGCGGTAAAAGTACCTACAGTGCTAATTTAAAATCACGCGGATGAAATCGGGAGAAACATCCAACTGTAAAGTGATTATCTACTTTAAGAGTATAACATAGGCTACTAAACTAAACTTCGAGAGAAAGTATGTGACTTCCCGGTCACACGGGGTGACTAATGAGGTGACCGACGGGGTTGACTGAGATACTGACGTACTTTCTCTCGGAGTTTAGTAGCCTAAGTTATAGTCTTATGGTACATTACCTCCTTTAGAATTGTGTTATAGGTGCCTACGACTGACTCTTTCTAACCCTCTCTCTCATACGCAGACGAAGTTGCGCGGGTCAGCTAGTAAATAAAAAAGCGAACGTAATTAGCACTGTAGGTACTTTTACCGCCCCTATATAAGCAGAGCGAGAGAGAGAGAGACAAGGACAATATACATCTTGTCAGCCTTTAAAAGTTGTATACTAATAACTTGGCAGCATGTTCTCAGATCATAGCCCGTTTCTATGGAACAAGTAGAAAAACAAATAAAAAGATAATATTGTTTCACTCGATATATTTCAATGATACACTTACATCGTGGTCCGAAAATTAATTTATGTCTGATGGTTACCCTACTGCAGCTTTAATAATATTAGGTTATAATTTAAATGTTTTTTTAAATAAGCCGCTAATGGTTACACAAGGCGAATTGAACGAATGTACCATCGTATGTAACTCCAAAAAACACAATATTAGTCAGTTCGATGCAGTATTTTAAAAGATATGGACGATTGTAAAGGGCCGGGCTGAAATATTTACAAGAGGTCATATTTTTGTAATTACATAATGTAATTGAAAATGAAGTAAGTACATATGAACTATATTCAGGGTACATTATATGTACATAGATAGTTCATATCTATATCTTGTACTTTTTATGTACAGAGCTACCAAAATAATTTCAGCCCGGCCCTGATTCCCTAATTTCTTGATCCAATATCTCGTAAGATATTGCATTTTATTATTATATTAAGCTGTACATATACGTAATTTGGAGAGTACATTTCTTCTGTACCATCATTTTATCAGTACGTTTTGTAGTTTTTGAATTACAGAGGGGCCGGGCTGAAAAAGTCTGGCTGGCCCGGCCACCAAAAAGCGATTGTAATTTAAAAATTGGAGAGGTACATTGAAAATGAAAGCGGTACATATGATTTTCGCAAGGAGTACATTCGTTTGGTATACCTGTTACCGCTAAAGGACGCGGGGCCGGGCGGGCCTGATATACGTTTTTCACACTTACTTGGTCGCCATGGCAACGCATTTGCATCGGACATTCTTCCTAATGTGATGAGTGGTAGCGTTCTGTTATGCTCGAGACTACGAGCCGCCCTTTAAAAATGGAAAGTAGTTTATTAAAATCAATACTAGTTCACAAAACGAAGGGTGACTGACTAGAGGAATAACGTGAGAGCGGAGGAAGGGTGTTTTTTCTTCTTTTTTTATAGTAGACACTGGCAAACGAGCAGATGGGTCACTTGATGGTAAGTGATCTCCACTGACCATAGACACCCAAGACACAAAAATCATGGGTGAGTTGCCAACCTAAAAGGAGGAAATGAAAGGGAAGTAAAAAGGATTTGGCAAGGGAGGGGGGGAAATCTCACTTACCGAACGAAACGCGACAGCAAACTGCCACTTTACGTCGGTTATCTGTCAGACAGTGGTATCAAATCGGTCGAGCCGGCCCATTCGTGCTATAGACGTTACCGTCTATGGCGTGGTTCTATCACTCAGACAGGGTGTTAGGTAGACTCTATCAGGGTGTTGAAACACTAAGACAGCATTTCGTGAAGTTAAATATAAACAGGAAAGGGGCCACAGTACAGAGATGTAACAGTTCGTTCTGCATTACCAGTGTATTGTATCTTATTGAATCATTCATGTTAAAAACCTTGATTCGAGGCCTACACTTCACCATGATCCACGTAAATACACGTTGTTTACGATTTAGTAACACCGATAACTTATACGACCTATCTAATTGCTTCTAGAAGTATTATCATGTCAGAGGTTATGTACACAGTTAAGAAATTAACGTATATAAGGGACAGAGAGCCACAAGCAAGTAGATTAGAAAACTAGCCAGACGAAGCTGTGAAGATGTTGAAGTTTATAATTTTGGCGGCGGTCGTCGCTGTGGCGTGTGCGAGTGATGTCGACTCAATTGTCGGTGACATCACACCTATGGCACTAGCACCGAAAGTACATCAAGATCATATAGAATGCAAGAGTTATCCTATACAGAAAACTGACAATAAATGCACGTGCAAAGGTACAAATTATCCAGTACTGTCACTTGACAATGGAAGCGTGATTTTAATGGCTGTTATGGTAAAAAATGAAGACGAAGTCATCCCTGCATTGGAGATCAAATCAGCTGACTGCCACTGTGATGTTGACAAAGATTCGAAGGTGCAAATTGCTGTGCTTAGAGTTGTTAATGATAATTACTTCGTCCGCTACGCGCCATTGGAGGAAAATAGTACAAGGCATGTGGTTGGTATGTTCCGTAGGAAAATAGACTCAAGAAGCGATTTTAATGCGGCTGTAAGCGCTGCTGGATTCCAAGAAGGCAATTTCACAATGATCTGCGACAATTTTTCGAGTTAAATTGATATGAACACGTAATTTTGTAAACACAATTATAAAACGCATTTCTGTATATTTTTGTACATATTTATATGCCTTTTTTACTGCTGTACCTCTATATAATACAATAAAAACTGTTTTATGTAATCAAAATTGTTTATTTATTTCTGTTACCTCCATCCATAAAAGCCTGGTATTTAGGTTACCTGGGAATACGTTATGCTGCCCACTTCTTATGTTAAAAATACATACAAACATAAGCTCACGCCTGTATCCTTAAAAGGATGGACTAGAACACGGCCGATAGGCATGTATGGAGTCGAAGCCATGTTGCGCCGACTCCAAATAAAATTAGGACCAGGGCAAGAGGATGATGATGTGTTTGTTTACGCAAAATTATTTATATAGACATTAAGTCGAAGAATTGACATGAAGTATCCAAAAAATAACAATAAATCGGGGGCGAGCATCTTCTGTTCTTCTACTATTTCTTTTAAAATTAATGACTTCCACGCATATGCGATGATTTAGCCAATGTCAAAGAGCAATTATGTTTTCACAATGACCATGAGTGATGAGACCCAGATGTGGATGATCTCAAGGTCCTGCTGGGATTATGGCGGTAATTTCTTCAAGTGCAATGCCCCTCAGATGACCTTCACTCGGCAAATCGACCGAACAAAGCCAGCCAACGCACCAAGCAAAACTCATCAAAGATCACCAGTTAAAAAGTTTCCACATTATACAGTACATCTTCATTGATGTTTGATGCATTAAACCACATCACTTAAAAGCAACATACAGAACTCTATAGAATATTATGAAATATAAATAATTTTAACAAGTGACGCCCACCCTGTCAGACTTCCCGTCAAAATCCATATATTCTTTTGCCTTTAGTCGGTAAAACTGTCACATATGAAAGTATAAAAGCGTCTTTTGAACGGTGTAGCCTTAATAACGGCTTCAAAATCGTTGCTAGAATCTACTTTCTTGCGCCACAAAGCGATTATGTTTCTTCTCTCATCATTTTCCATTGATTCGTACTGCAAAAAGTAATTATCATTCACAATCTTTAACACAGTAATTGTCCACCGAGTTTCTTGATCCAAATTGCAAGTACAATCTTCTGGTTTGATTTTCATAGCGTTGGCTGCATCTTCATCGCTTTGCACTATAATGGGTATCATTTTATTAGTAACATTTGTTTTTATACGGGTTGCCATCATCATTGTCAGATCTGTATAGCTTTTACAAGTACACACATGATCAGTCTTTTTTAAAGCAAAATTGCGGCATTCTTGAGGGTATCCTCTTAATGGTGGTATGACCGCCATAGGCGTAGCTTCGCCGACAATCGTATCAACATTACTAGCACAAGATGTCGCGGCAATCGCTAGTATAATGACAAAGAACATCTTGCCAAAATGAGCTTGATATTTGGTCTTTTGGTTTATATATGTCGTTAACCTTGTTATCTATAACTTCTGTAGGGGAATTGCCTCTGATTGCATATTTTGTGTCACACTAATTTATAAAGGCGAAAGTTTCAGTGTCATTATGTATGTATGTAACTTCTTCACGCTCAAAAGGCTGGACTAATTTTGATGAAATCTGGTATGGAGGTAGCTGACACCCTGGATTAACACATAGGCTACTTTTAAACTCGGAAAATAAATTTCCAGTCAGTTTTATATAAGGAATAGGATGCTCTGTCGCCTCCTTGGTCTAGTGGCAGTATAATATATGGGCTGTGGACCCGGAGGTCCTGGGTTCGCTTCCCAGGACGAACAAAGCGATTTTTCGAATTTGATTTTTTCGGGACTGGAACCTCCAGGGTTAATGTCAGGCAGGCAGCCAGTCGTTAAAACTAAGCCGAATCCTTTCTACAACATGCAGTGACGTGCACAAATATTCAGGTAAGGGTAGACAACATTTGAAAAATCATTTTCAACTGTTAAATCATTATCACGTTTGCCACTGTGGTGTAGTGGTATTGAGTGCGCGGTACGACTATCGTCCCGAGGTTTCGAGTTCAATCCCCAGCGGAGGCAAAGTAATATTGGATATTTCAATATCAGCCCGGAGTCTGGAATATGTGCCCGGTATGGCGATAGGCTCCCATCACATCTGGGACGGAACTAAGCTCGGCGAAATTTGGGTGATCTAGTCCGCTAGTGCGCCTCTGCCTACCCCTACGGGATGCAGACGTTAAACCGTGACATTTACCCTATTACATATCAAGATATCAAATATTTAGATAGACGTTATAGGTTAACGATAGGAAAAGCATACAAAAACGATTAGGTAGGTAATTTGTGGCGACAATCGTTAGAATTATGTCGGTCTGACGTAGAGTATAACAACGCAGAGACGATCCAGTGTGGAACCAGCCTTCAAAAAATGGTGGTCTGGCCACCCGAAAATAACGATCTGACATAATTAAATTGCATTATGATTAATTATTGTTAAGCGGCTTAGATGATTTTAAACTCTACAGTATAGATAAATAAGCATTGATTTTCATTGTGTATTATTACCAAAGGAATCTTCCTTTGGTAATAAAAAGAATCTCCTTTTTATTTTAACTTTAATTAAAGGGATCTTTAAAATGCAAGCTTTTATTGAAGAACTAAATTGTTTACGAAATATATTAAAATCTAAATTAATATAAACATAAGTATGGAGTCTTCCATTTAGTGCATATCGGATTCACATCCAGTAGGTGTCAGTTAATTATATTTTCTCTGTATACCGTTTTTTCATTTTAGCATGCTTGATTGTACATCAGTTTTGTGAATTAAATAAAAAAAAAAAAAAAAACAATATCTGAGATTTTATGAGATTTGCAAAATCCAGCCGCAATCCTAAGAGTCCAAAAATCCTGAAATCTCAGGAAAAATCGTGATATATGGTAACCCTACACGCTCAGGACAGAAGCCTACTTCGGAAATGTCTTCTGCGTAATCATATTTGCACTAGACCGGTTTTTTACTATTTTTGTACATACCTATATTCACGCCTGTATCCCAGAAGAGGCAGGCATGCGAACTAGAGAATTAAACACCCACATTTCGCCGAGCTTAGTTCCGTCCCAGATGTGATAGGGTCGAGCCTATATCGGGCACAAATTCCACACTTCGAGCTGATACAGAATACCTAATATGTATCACCTGACCTGGAGTCTTGGAGATCGAACCCGGGACCTCAGGACGGTAGTCATACCGCACACGCAATACAACTAGACCACCGAGGCAGTCAATTTCAGAAAAAAATTTGATATAAGTCAACTACATTGTAAATAAAAGATACACAACTTTTTATTACATACAAAATTTACAAGAATATACACGATACAATGAAAACCTTATGAATAGATACGTAGGCGCTCTTATCGCTAAGCACGACCTCTTCTAGATCCTCATAAAAATGAGAATATCATAGCCACAAGTTTAAAATCTTCAAAATGGACTTCAAAATGTCGGGAATGTTTGAAAGTTTGAAGCTCCTCAATTCGTCTGTATTTTTTATGTATGTTACGCGATATCTCCGCCGAGTGTGGACCGAACTTCAAAATTCTTTTTGTGTTCGTTAGAGCTTATTTCAAAGGTGGTCTCATATAAATTTGGTCACGATCGGATTTGAAGTCGGTCCGTTAAGTTTTTAAACTTGTGATTATATTATTTCGATTCTTTCTTTCTTTCTACCCTCCCTTATCGCACTTTAATGTTCAGTCGGCGCAACACTTTTTCAAGCAAGTTGCAGTAAGGATTTGGCTAAGTTTTTACGACCGGCTGCCTGCCTGACGTCAACCCTCTCTGGGGGATCCAGTCCCGGGCAAATTAAATTAGAGAATTCGCTTTGCCCGACCTGGGAATCGAACCCACGACCTCCCGGTCCACAGCCCATATTTGCTGCTATTGTTATTATTTCGATTATGTTTATTTGCATAGACATTTAGCGGAAGGATTAAATAAATAAATAAATAAAAATATTTATTAATCACGTAGGCATATAAAAGCACTTATGACATGTCAAAAAAAGCATAATTTAGATTTAAGTATTTTTCTTATAATATTATTATATTATATTATAGAATGCTATGAATTTGGAATCAGGGAGGCAGGTTATACAGTTAGAAGAATAGGGTCCTATGGGGAAAGGGGAATGGAGAGGTTTGTGGATCGTGGAAAGAGAACGGGATGATGATTAGCCTAAAATTACCAAAAATTCAAAATATTTAGGGGTGCGTGCTGATTTTTGCCCTCAGTCGGTAAAACTGTTACATAAGAAGGTATAATGGCTGCTTTTGAACTGTGTAGCCTTCATAACGGTTTCAAAATCGCTGCGTAGGTCGACTTTCTTACGCCACAAACTGATTATAGTTCTTCTCTTATCATCTTCCATTAGTTGGTATTGCAAAAAGTAATTATCATTTACAATCATTAACACAGTAACTCTCAACCCAGTTTCACCTTCCCAATTGCAGGTACAATCATCTGATTCAATTTTCAAAGCGTTGGCTGCTTCCTCATCACTTTTCACCACAATAGGTATTAATTTATCTGTAAAATTTTTTTTTTTGCGTACCGCCAGTATTACTGTCAGATCTGTATAACTTTTACAAGTACACACATAATCAGTTTTCTCTAAAACAAAATAGCGGCATTCTTGAGGGTATCCTTTTAATGGTGGCATCATTGCCATGTGTGTAACTTCGCCGACGATTTTATCGACATTACTAGCACAAGATGTCGCGGCAATTGCTAGTATAATGACAAACTTGGACATCTTGCTGTACTGAGGTCCATATTAGATCTTTTGCTTTATATACGTCGTTAATTTATTGTCTGTAGGGGAATTGTCTCTGATTGTATTTATAGATTTTTTTAATATTAATTAGAGAAGATCGAACGATGGATTTACCTAATTATTTTCGACCTTCAATTCGTATGTTTTTAAGCTATTGCATAGCTTCTATCGCGGGCCTGACGTGGAGACCGAATCCAGAAATTCCGTAACGAAAATAACCTAACACCCGACCGGCACAGCGGTGATACTTTTTAGTTTTGCCATCAATCGATGAATAGCAATTTTAATGACTTTTTTAAAATATCACGCTTGTCTCTTTAGTTCAGCATCAATCTTTAGTCTCGTCTCTAGGTGGCATTGGTTGTATCGGCGTTACTGCGCATGCGTAATCCCCCTCATCGCCCCGCAATCTGGTGACTCATGCCTGCTTAGAGTTTCGGCGTTAGGGCACCTCCTCTTTGTATTTACTTCATGGTACGACTCTACGAAGCTCGCACGAATCGAGACGAGCTGTTCCGAAATCGGACGAATACATAATCAGCTGTTTGTGAGAAAGTATATAACATAACATAACATAAGCTCACGCCTGTATCCCCGAAGGGGTAGGCAGAGGCGCACTAGCGAACTAGAACACCCACGTTTCGCCGAGCTTAGTTCCGTCCCAGATGTGATAGGGGGCGAGCCTATCGCCATATCGGGCACAAATTCCATAGAAAGTATATAGGTGTATTGATTTTGGATGCTATGCAATAGCTTTACCGCGGCAGTCCCCGAGTGCCACACGTTTTTTTTTATGTATGTTACGCGATATCTCCGCCAAATGTGGACCGATTTTCATAATTCTTTTTGTATTCGATAGAGCTTATTTCAAGAGTGGTCCCATAATTTGGTCACGATCGGATTTGAAGTCGGTCTGTTAAGTTTAAACTTGTGATTATACTGTAAAATATTATTATTATAAATACAATAATATCACGTCTACGAAAGAGTAGGCAGAGGCGCACTAGTGTACTCGAACACCCACATTTCGCCAAGCTTAGTTCCGTCCCAGATGTGATATGGGACGAGCTGTTATCGGGCACAAATTCTATTTAGCTAATTCAGACTCCGGGCTAATATGGAAAATTCCAATATCACTTTGCCCGACTCAGGGATCGAAACCGAGACCTCAGGACGGTGTTCGTACCGAAATACAATCCCGGCTGGACTATTATATAGTGTAACTATTTAAATGCATAATGTAGCAGCGATAGCTCAGTTCGGAATGGTACCTACAGACTGCCGAGACGAGTGTCGGAGGTTCGAGACCAACCCCAAAATGGAGCATACACCTCTGATTTTTCAATGTTAATTGTATTTTCATTGTGAAATATCGCTTGCTATAACGGTGAAGGAAAACGTGAGGAAACCTGCATACCCGAGAATTTCCTTACAGGAGTTTCAAAGGTATGTGAAGTCTACCAATCCGCATTAGGCCAGCGTGGTAGACTAAGGCCTAACCCCTCTCATTAGTAGAGGAGGCTCGTGCCCAGCAGTGGGACAGTAATAATATTATTTAAATGCACTTAAAAAGAGTCATTTACCCTATTTCATACCACGTGATATTTGTTTATTTATTTAGATAGGCGTTATAGGTTATAATGATAAAGAAAAGCAAATAAAATCTTATGTAGGTTATTAGTCCAGGGATCAGATTCTAAAATTTACCCCATTTTCGGCGGTCATCGCTTTGTCTATAATCTGGTTATCATGCATATTTTCGCTATATTTCCATTTTTCGGTAGTTTACTTTTTGTAGCAGCGTTTGCTCATTTAATTAGATAGGCGTTATAGGTAATAATGATAAGGAAAAGCAAATAAAATCTTATGTAGGTTATTAGTCCAGGGATCAGATTCTAGAATTTTCCCCATTTTCGGCGATCAACGCTTTGTCTATAATCTGGTTATCATGCATATTTTCGCTATATTTCCATTTTTCGGTAGTTTACTTTTTGTAGCAGCGTTTGCTCATTTAATTAGATAGGCGTTATAGGTAATAATGATAAGGAAAAGCAAATAAAATCTTATGTAGGTTATTAGTCCAGGGATCAGATTCTAGAATTTTCCCCATTTTCGGCGATCAACGCTTTGTCTATAATCTGGTTATCATGCATATTTTCGCTATATTTATTGCAATTTCGGTAGTTTACTTTTTTTATCAGCGACTGGTAAACAAGCAGATGGGTCACCTGATGGTAAGTGATCTCCACCGCCCATAGACACCCAAGACAAGAAATCATGGGTGCGTTGCCAACCTAAAGGAGGGAAATAGGGATGGAGAAAGGGAGGGGAATTGGCCACCGGAAATCTCACTCACCGAACGAAACGCGACAGCGAGCTGCCACTTTATGTCGGTTTTTTGTGAGACAGTGGTATCCCGGTCGAGCCGGCCCATTCGTGCTGTAGACGTAACTGGCTACAGCGTGGCTTTACTACTCAAAACCTCTATTGGTATTTAAAATTAACTGTTATAACATTTTTACGACTGCCTCGGTGGCATGTATTTCAGTACGACTACCGTCCTGAGGTCTCGGGTTCGATCCCCGGGTCGGGCAAAGTGATAGTGGATTTTTCCATATCAGCCCGGAGTCTGGAATTTGTGCCTGATATGGTGATAGGCTCGCCCCCTATCATATCGGACGGAATTAAGCTCGGCGAAATGTGGGTGTATTAGTTTGCTGGTGCGCCTCTGCCTACCTCTTCGGGGATACAGGCGTGAGCTTATGTTGTTATGTTACAACATTTTTCTCCGTATACCTACAAGATACAATGTTACTCCTGTTCATGTAACAATGGACCATAGACAAAAAAATGTAGAATTGGGTACTTGACTATTTTATAAAATTCTATATATAATTTACGTCGTCTAAAATATAGAACAGAAAGAAATATTGAAATAGTCTCAAAAATAAAAAAGTTATAAGCCTTTGAAGTTTAGTGCAACCTTCAAACCGTGGGAAAGAAAAGTATCAGTATAATCACGTCACCGCCATAACGTAGTACGTGCGTTGGAAAGGGATAGCAAGATATCTTCACTACGCCCCCACTCCAGAATTTAAAATATGAATTACTGCCTCATTTTTCAACCAATTTCGATGCAGTTTTTACAGAAGGGTTTCTTTTTCGTTTTATTTGCTATTACATATAACTAAAGGAAAGATAAAAAGTACCCTTAACCGACGCGAATGTATGAAAAGATTGATGAAAGTAGTGTGTCAGAATCGGGCGAAGTGGAAATCCATAGTCTCTGCCTACCCCTATGGGACACAGGCGTGATATTAGTATGTATGTATGTATATAAAATCAAACATAGTCAGGTACCCAATGGTATTAAGCAAAGGTATTAAGATTAAATCCTCGAATAAATAAAATAAATAAATAAAAATGTTTATTGGTCATGTAGGCATATCAAATGCACTTATGACAGGTCACAACAAGATCTAGATATATTTATATAATAATAATAATAATGTTACACTATCAATTTAGAAAACAAGCAGGCAGGTATGGACACAATAACAAGGATGGGGCTTAGATAAAAGGTTGTGATTTGTAGGAAAGGGAACGAACGGGATATGACAGGAATGGTAGCAGGGAATTGACGGGAAAATAAAATAGGAAGCTTGTAGGATTTGACTGGAAATGTGACTAATGAAAATCACGCCGTGGACTATAAGGCCCTATCCTAGCTAACCTACCAGCCTTTTTCTAGCTACCTACGGATGACGACCCGAAGAAGAGAGACGGAAAGAAACTCCGGGCTTTTTTTCATCATCAATTGGACCGTGTTTGCAGAAATGAGCTAACCCACAAAAAAGTTCTTTTTTATGCCAACATGTTCTAAACCATTAATAGACCGTAATGATGTAAAGATGACGTCGCAGGAAGTCGCTGGATGCAGGCCGCTTCCAACAGATCGATCTGGATATCTTTGGGGGAGGCCTATGTTCAGCAGTCGACGTCCTGTGGCTGGTGATGATGATGAATGATGTAAAAAAATAGTTTGTGTGTTGGCTCATTTCTGCACAACACGGTCCAATTGACTTTCCTATTTTTTTCCTCAATTTTATATGATGATATAGTATATATAACTCATTATTGCATTTTATATGGATTTATGGATATATATTCAATGATACGAATAAATAAAACGATAATTTCGTATATTCAATTTATTTAAACAAAAATCGGGGTCACACAAGCTTGAGATTCATTTGTTAAACTTGGTTAATTTGATAGCTACGTTTGATTGACCTTTATTCATTTAGGACTAGCCTCGGTGGCATGTATTTCGGTACGACTACCACCCTGAGTTCTCGGGTTCGATCCCCGGCGAGGGCAAAGTGATATTGGATGTTTATTGGAGGGCTAAGCAAAAGAGCCTTAGCGAACTAAAACACCCCATTTTGTCGGGCTTAGTTCCGTCCCAGATGTGATAGGGGGCGAATCTATCGCCATATCGGGCACAAATTCCAGACTCCGGGCTGATACTGAAAAAATCCAATATTTGACCGACCCGGGGATCGAACCCGAGACCTCAGGACGGTAGTCGTACTGAAATACAACCGCCACCGAGGCAGTAATGTCTGCTAATAAAGAGATATTAATCTAAAGAGAAATTATGTTGGTTTATTTTCTCGGCTTCCCTTTTCGAAATATTCACCATTCGCCGCTGTCATATATGAACTTGGTCACGATATTTTAAATTAGGTTTAAAGTTTTTCGACCGACTTCCACAAAAGGAGGATGTCCTCAATTCGTCTGTATTTTTTTTTATGTATGTTACTCGATATCTCCGCCAAATGTGGACCGATTTTCAAAATTCTTTTTGTGTTCGATAGAGCTTATTTCAAGGGTGGTCCCATATAAATTTGGTCACGATCGGTAAATTGGAAATCGGTCAGTTAAGTTTTCAAATCATTAGCTATCAAATTGCCCAAAATATATTTCAAAATATACAAATAAGTACGTTAAATAAAATCACACAGTATACATTAAAGCATTGTTTAAAATCATTACCCTCCTATATGCAGTCGGGTAAAATACAAATTTAGTCTTATATTGGATGGAATTCATGAAGTCGCGACGCCTGCACGTGTTTTTTCGAAACAAAACATTAAAAACACCTACACAAAACAAGGATTTTCATTGTCTACTGCTCGTATAACAATGGACCATAGACAAATTTTAGAAATACTGTTTTGTGTTATGTTGTTGTGGAGGAAACGCGGCTTTTAACAAGATGGAAATTCAGACTTTTGCCACCAGAGCGGCGCCACTTTAGTCATATACCCCCAGTTTCTTCATGTACAGCTATCAGTAAAACATAACATAACATAAGCTCACGCCTGTATCCCGGAAGGGGTAGGCAGAGGCGCACTAGCCAACTAGAACACCCACATTTCGCGGAGCTTAGTTCCGTCCCAGATGTGATAGGGGGCGAGCCTATCGCCATATCGGGCACAAATTCCAGACTCCGGGCTGATATGGAAAAATCTAATATCACTTTGCCGAGACCTCAGAACCGTAGTCGTACCGAAATACCACCACGCCTCCGAGGCAGTCAGTAGAGTAAGCTAAATTAAAAGCTATATATATTTTATCTGACATTATGGATATATGGACAAGTGAAAATTCAAAGATCAGAGACAAAATAACTAAATAATATTATCCCTGTAATATTACCGTCCCACTGCTGCACGGGCCTCCTCTACTAATGAGAGGGGTTAGGCCTTAGTCTACCACCAGTTGAGACTTCACATACCTTCGAAATTCTTGTGGAGAATTCTCGGGTATGCAGGTTTACTCACGATGTTTTCCTTCACCGTTATAGCAAGCTATAATTCATAGTGAATAAATTTTACATAAAAAAATCGTTGCATGCTTTTTTTGGTCTCAAACCTCGGACCGTCGTCTCGGCAGTCCATACCACTCAGAACTGAGCTATCGCTAGTTGTTAATGGTATAAACAATGACCAAAGTTGTAAGTTTAAAATTTAACCGTTACTTTTACTTTACACCTTACTTTGACTTGCTTTCGATGAAGAAACTGGGGGTTACAGTAAGATACGTATATACAGGATGTTTCATAAAGTTGGTATCCATAATAACTTCACTTAAAGGGACGATGGCTACCAATCTAGCCGTAAAGTTTAAAATTTCGTAAGGCTCATAGTTTTCGAATAATGGAAACTTGAATTTGTGATGAAAAACTTTTTGCTGGCTCACTGGGTCAGCTGCAGTACATTTACAAACTATCTATGGTGTAATTAATTATTTTTAGCATACACATAGACATTATTTTGCTATTTGCGACGATTTACAGGTCACATTCCGATTTCGAAATTCCCATGGTTAATATTGATTAAAAAATTAAATTAAGTTTTTATTTTTTAACTTTACCATTGCACTTTAATTCGTTCTCCCTGTATGTGGAATTGTTGTAGGTACCAACTTTATTAAACACCCGGTATATTTCTCGTTTTTTGTATATAAAGTATAAAATTATGCATAAAACTGGATACAGATTGAAAAACACGAGGAATGCCATATCGGAATATTATAAAACATAATATGCTTTAAAATGTCCTAATAATTATTTTTATCGCCCTTTCTATGAGTTTTAATATTGCTTTTATATTATATTTAAAGTTACCCACGTATTTAATATAAGAAATGCCTATAAGAAACTATGACAGGAATGAAATACAAAAAAATATTTAAAAAAGTCATTTTGTATTATAAATACATACATTTTGTTATAGATTATACAATATATGAATATAAAAAAAGCTAATAAAACTCCCGAAGAATTACAAAGCGTTAAAAAAATATTTGTTGTATATTAAAACTCACAGAAAGAGAATAATTGTCATTTTACTGAGATTCTAAGAACACATTACAATTAAACTGTTTGAAATGATTATATCCATAATAAAACCATCGCTTAGTAAATAGCTGCCCTAATTTAAGGTTCTTTCTGTATTTGATACTGTACAGATTGTAAATTAATCACCTCCTTGGTCTAGTGGCAGCATGTATGGGCTGTGGACCGGGAGGTCCTGTGTTCGATTCCCAGGTTAGGTAAAACGAATTTTCTAATTTAGTTAACTGGATCCCTCAGAGGGGGTTGGCGTCAGGCAGGCAGCCGGTCGTAAAAACTAAGCCAAATTTTTTCAGCAACATTTTCTTCTGATTTAATGCCTATTTGTTAAGCCAATAATTTGGCAAAGTTAAGCCGGAAGGAATCGTGTTATGAACCCTTCGCCGCTAACGTTTGTAGTGATTTCCAAATCGCTGTCACTTAAAAAAAATAGCTTTCGTTATAAAGCTATTTACCAAATCGCTCTGTCACTCAAGAAAAAATTAAAATAGCTTTCGTTATAACGCTATTGTGAATATAATAATTTTAAACAGCGCTAAATCTACGTAAAGCTAATATATTTATTGCAATGGTAAAGGGACACATCACTAAAGTAACTGTCACACTAGTCGATGCTACGCGATGCTATATCTGTGAAGCTATAGACTAGCTGCCCGATATGAACGAACAGAAATAACTTTTAAATGTCTTCACTGGATAGTGGACATGATACCAGCAATTAACTCTGAACGACCGAATAGCTCGGCATTATTAGGTCATAAATTAGTTTGAGTCCACAGACTTGATATAAATAGCTGCCAGAGTTACTAATAAAGTGACATTAGCATTCATAATTAAGGATTGATACCTTTGCACAAATATTTCCCGGTCAAGTCCAGAGACTTAAATAATGTAAAATCGTTTTAAAGAAGCGACATTTGCAGTTCAAGACTATAGCTTGATATAGCTTTGCATAGATATCGCGCAGTTACCGTCTAGTGTGACAAGATTATATAAAAATACAAAAATCACTCGAAAAATCTACTTTAAAATCTGAATTTGTATATTAAAATCTGTCTAAACAAATCGGACAGGTACAAATCGCTATGTTTCTTAAAATTACTACAATTTTACTGTATAATCTACAAAAACCTTTTTTTTTTTCTGTAAAAATTTGTACATTTTATTGATGATGTTTTTAAATCAGTTCTTAAATTACAACCGCATTTTAAACTAATTTCATATAAAAAAATATACAAACCAATTATTTTTATACTTACCAAAATAAAACTGCAGTAACAATAAAGCTGGTGATGTTTATATACGCGGTTTTAAAATTGGCGGTTTTGCAACCAATAAGACTGTCGAGTCAAATAGTAACTTAAGCAACGACTATTGACAAATCAACTGAGTATCAACACTCACTGTGCAGTAACAAACTCGAACAGATTTCATTAATAAATTAATGATGAATTTATTGTTCAATTTTGCGAGTATTCACTTCAACCATTGAACTGTATTAGACACGCGGGTATTTAAGACCGCGGTTTTAGACCTTTATCTTTCTCAAAACATTAACATACCAAAATTATGTAGAGTTTATGCCAATTTTATCTCGTTTATCATAAAATAAATGCATATAAGTATACCATAGATTATGGTACACCATGGTGTCAAATTGTTTGCTGTTCCGGGATATCCGTATACCAGAGGATCAGGCCTCAATCCAGGATAATTAATGTCGGGTATTGATGATTCTGAAAAAAGATAAACATAAGATCATGCCTGTATCTGTAAGGGTAGGCAGAGGCGCATATAATGCACCCATCAGTAGGGTAACTTTCGACATTCGATTCGGTTTCATTTATAGATTTAAAATTCCACCGAAATCCAAGTATAAAATGGACTAATGTCTCGTTAAAAATTACCAAACGACAAGTCCTCGAATCCAACGCGACATTAGCGCAATTTTTAACTCAATTTTGGTGGAAATTTAAGTCAATTAAATGAAACCGAATCGAGTGTCAAAAGTTTGGGGGGCTGATCACGCTGAACTCATTTTCGTCCCTTTATGTGATAGGTAAGCCTATCGCCATACAGACATAAATAACATTATGCATGAAGCAAAACTAAATAAAATCGCAAACAAAAATATTAGTTACTAGTTAGGATTTAAAAAATAATCTGTACATTTTCTACTAGAACAAATTAAAATGTCATGCACATACGAAAATAGATATATGTACATTTAATAACCCTTCTTGGTGATTTAACTACAACTTGCTATGTTGTATATTTATCGTAAACACAAAAACACACACGCACGCGCACACAAACACACACGCACGCACACATACATACACAAAACACGCACGCACACATACATACACAAACACACACGCATCACACCACATAAAAACAAATCCACTAGACAAGGGGAAAAAGAAAACGCATTGAAACAGAGATAAAGATAAAGAAAGTGAAGATAAGAAATAGAGGAAAACACAGAAAAGACAGAGGAGATAAAGATAGAAAAGAGATGAGAAAGAGTAGGAAGAGAGATAGAGGAAAAGAGAAAGAGAGGAGGGAGAGTGATAAGAGTGGGGAGGGCGCGTAGAGAGGAGCGAAAGGGTCTTCCCCTTTATAAAGAGGGAGGAAAAGTGAAGCGAAAGAGATGAGAACAGCGAGTGAATGAGAAGGGAGAACATAGAGATAATAGCTCTAAATAAGGTTCTATAATTTTGCATTAATTATATCGTGGGGTCACTTGTCCCGATTTTTCTAAAAGACGCAGACTTCGAAAAGAATAGATACTTAATTCGTCGCAATTATTTTATGTTACTCGATATCACCGAGAAATGTTGACCGATTCAGATCCTTTTTGTGTTTGATAGAGCTTGTTCCAAGAGTATTACCATTTAAAATTGGTCAATATCTGCATTTCGAAGTCTAGTTATTAATCTTCTTATAATCCACTTACCTCTTCACAAAATTGGCGATATATGTCGCCATTAGCAAGGCCATTATGAACTCACTGGGCGATATGGCCGCGGCTCCTCCGTACTTCACCTGACCACAGGCCGGCGGACACACCGGGATTATAGACTCTATGGGAGAAACACATGCAACCATGCTTAAATACATACAAATGATACCGAGTGGCGCCGACATCACGACATTAAATCATTCTAGATATACCTTTCAACAACAAACCAACCCGCATTAGGCCAGCGGCGTAGACTAAGGCCTAACCCCTCTCATTGGTAGAGGAGGCCCGTGCCCAGCAATGGGACAGTAATATTACAGGGCTAATAATTATACCTTACAATCCGATTTTGATGGGAAGTCTGACAGGGTGGGCGTCGCTTGTTAAAGTTATTTCATATTATTCTCTAGAGCTGTGTTTGTTGGTTTTAAGTGATGTGGATTAATGCAATAAACTGCAGTGAAGATGGACAGTATAATGTGGAAACTTTTTAACGGGTGATCTATTGATGAGTTTTGCTTGGTGCGTTGGCTGGCTTTGTCCGATCGATTCGCCGAATGAAGGTCATCTGAGAGGCATCGCACTTGAAGGAATTACCGCCATAATCCCAGCAGGACCTTGAGATCATCCACATCTCGGTCTCATGGTTATTGTGAAAACATAATTGCTCTATTTACATTGATATTGGCTAAATCATCGTATATGCGTGGAAGCCATTAATTTAAAAGAAGAAGTACCTTACAACGCTGCAAGACCTTGTACCAAAAAAAAAAACAGTCGAATAGGTGAAATAGTTTAGCCACAGTATTGATTTTTAATTTTCTCAATTTTTGCACATAATGTACTTCGGAGCGACCTAAAACAGCTGATATTATTAGTCAGACTTTTGTCGATAAGAAACATGAACGGACTGACGCAATTTGGATGCGAGCGCCGCGCCGCGTACCTACTGAAGTTTACCTACATGTAGATTTTCGAGCATTATACCGGTTTTACAGAGTATAAATGGTATGACATTTAATAACCGAACCTTTGCTATTTATTTTGATGCAATTTTTTTTTTCAGTGATACCTTATTTTTTTATTGGTGCGGCGAAAATTAAAAATACTAAGTATCTCATTATCTTTAATGTCGTTATGTTGGCGCCACTCTGTATACACACCAACGAAGATTCAATGTTATTCATGATAGACAGGTCTTCCACACCTGGGGAGTGAGACGAGGAATTTATTACAACAAATACTTTACAACAAAGTATTTGTTGTCTATCAATCGCTATCTCTGTCGCCATGGCAACGCGCTCGTTTGCATTGTATAAGTACATTCTTACTACAGACATGTTAAAGCGTTCATCCTGCAGTACCAGTCTAGTTGTATTGAATCATCGATGTATTGGACAGTTTAATACCAATATTGTTACCACGGACGTATAAAAAAAGGACACCATCTCGGCTATAGTTAAACAGAAGCCACGCACACAAACGCGCCTGTACAAAAGTGCCCTACGCACACATTAACACTCATGACACGCTCAGTCGCCGCCATTACGTGTCGATAGATCAAATGGCCAAAAACCCTGCTTCACTTCAATGTTCCTAGCGCTCCGTCCACCTTTTTTTACGTCCGGGATTGTAACATGCAAAGCGTCTAAATTAGCAAATAAAAAGAAACTGCAGTCAGCAATATGCATATTTCTCTTAAGCGTATACTATTTGGTCTAGTGGCAACGTATATGTGCTGTGAACCGGCAAGTCCTGGATTCCATTCCCAGGTCGAGCGGGGTACTTACATACACATACATAAGCTCACACCTGTATCCCCGAAGGGGTATGCAGAGGCGCACTAGCCAACTAACACCCACATTTCGCCGAGCTTGGTTCCGTCCCAGATGTGATAGGGGGCGAGCCTATCGCCATATCGGGCACAAATTCCAGACTCCGGGCTGATATGGAAAAATACAATACCACTTTGCCCTCGCCGGGGATCGAACCCGAGACCTCAGGACGGTAGTCGTACCGAAATATAACCACGCCACCGAGGCAGTCGAGCGGGGTGTTTTTTTAACACGATTTACCCGGTACTGGATTCCAAAGTACAAGATTAACGTCGGGTAGCCAGCCGGCCACAAAGATTAAGCCGAATCCTTTCCGTAACAGGAATACTAAACATAGTTCTGACCCCACACTACATATAACTTGTATCGTGGTTATCAACTACGAGAGACGCACGCTCTCACAACACTAACCCGAAATAATTACAAGTTTAAAAACTTAACGGATCGACTTCAAATCCGATCGTGACCAAATATATGGGACCACCCTTGAAATAAGCTCTGTCGAACACAAAAATAATTTTGAAAATCGGTCCACATTCGGCGGAGATATCGCGTAACATACATAAAAAAAAATATAGACGAATTGGGGAACTTCTCTTTTTTGGAAGTTGGTCGACAAATATCTGTGGTTCACACAAACATTTGTCTTGGTGCGGGAATCGAACCCGCGGTCTCTCGCTTCACAGCCGACTACTCGCCCGCTGCGCTATGGAGGCTGTCACGGGTGTTGATGAAGTTTCAATTATCGTATGATCTTACTGTTTTTTCGACCGACTTCCAAAAAGGAGAAGGTCCTCAATTCGTCTGTATTTTTTTATGTATGTTACGCGATATCTCCGCCAAATGTGGACCGATTTTCAAAATTATTTTTGTGTTCGATAGAGCTTATTTCAAGGGTGGTCCCATATAAATTTGGTCACGATCGGATAAGTTTTAAACTCGGTCTCGTTAATTTGTAATTTTTCTTAAATTGGGCAGTTTTCATACCGGTAAGCTCCACGTGTCCTTCAGCGGATCCCAGCTTGTTCTGCGCGGTGCATGTGAACATCCCAAATTGTCTTTTCTCGATAGTAATCACGCGCAGGGTCGTGTCCGTGAATTCATCAGCTGTTGCGAAGTGAGAGATCCTGGAAACGTGATTGGTGGTAATAAATTTGATTTTGAAGTTTGAAATCTATTTAGGATTGATGTGATTTGAAACACAATGAAACGAAATAGCGATGCGAAATCACTTGGCATCTATACATAAATAAATATAAATAAATACACCCAACAGTCACACACCTAGTCCTGACCCCACACTAGGTATAACCTGTATCGTGGGTGTCAGAGACTATGAGAGACGCACGGTCTCACAACACCCAGACCTGAAACAAATATCTGTGGGCCACACAAACATTTGTCTCAATGCGGGAATCGAACCCGCGGCCTCTCGCTTCACAGCCGGCTACTCGCCCACTGCGCCACACAGGCGTGATCTTATGTAAAGCTTAATGGAAGAGTAGTCTTAATTTATTCACTATTTACCGATGAGCATTTTATTAATTTTATTTTAATACTGACGTCATTTCAAATATTGATATATTCTCAAAAATAACAAAGTTATAAGCGTTCGAAATCTGGAGGAACTCTTAAACAGAAAAGAGAAGTATCAGTATAATTACGTCACGGCCATAACGGTAAGTGTGTTGAAAAGGGATAGCAAGATACCCCCACTACGCCCCCATTCTTGCTCATTACATTTAAAATATAAATTACTGTCTCATTTTTCAACCGATTTCGATGAAGTTTTTACAGAAGGACTGCCTCGGTGGCGTGGTGGTATTTCGGTACGACTACGGTTCTGAGGTCTCGGGTTCGATCCCCGGGTCGGGCAAAGTGATATTGGATTTTCCATATCAGCCCGGAGTCTGGAATTTGTGCCCGATATGGCGATAGGCTCGCCCCTATCACATCTGGGACGGAACTAAGCTCGGCGAAATGTGGGTGTTTTAGTTCGCTAGTGCGCCTCTGCCTACCCCTTCGGGGATATAGGCGTGAGCTTATGTTATGTTTTACAGAAGGGTTTCTTGTTGTATTATTGATGATTATAAATTCCATACTGACCTGTAGTGCTGATTGTTCGACAGAAGCACTTCATCCTTCAGCCACGTGATGGCCGGTGGGGGGTACGCTTCCACGTGACACTCCAAATCCATGTCGTATTGCAGGGCCTGGTGGAAATAATATTATAAATGAGAGAGAATAAAGAGAGAGTAAAAAAGAGAGAAACGAGGGAAAAAGAGAAAGGTAAAAGAGAGAGAAAGGGAAAAAGAGCGAAAGAGAGAGGGGAAAAAGAGCGTGGAAAAGAGATAGAGAAGAGAGGGAAAGAGAGATGGCGAGAGAAGGGAAGAGAAAGAGAGAACAGAGGGAACGAGATGAAAAAGGAGGAAGAGAGATATTATATCATTATATATTATAACAGTATCAATGTAAGACTTTCACAGCTATGAGTAAAAACAATACGGCCATTTCCTTTCTTTCCACCGCCATTATCCCACTCCAATGTGGGGTTTGAGAACACACTTTAAAAAAATATCTCGTCTAGTAACTGCCTACCCAATTATGATTGCAGGCGCGAGTTTACGTCGTACTAAATATCGGTGTGGCCCACAGATATTTGTTTCAAATCTAGTTTTTTTTTTTTATAGCATAGATTGGCAAACGAACAGATGGGTCACCTGATGGTAAGTGATCTCCTCCGCCCATAGACACACATGACACAAAAAGTATCACGGTTGCGTTGCCAACCTAAAAGGAGGGAATGAAAGAGGAGGGAAAAGGAATTGGGAAAGGGAGGGGGGAAATGGGCCACCGGAAATCTCACTCACCGAACGAAACGCGACAGCAAGCTGCCACTTTACTTCGGTTTTCTGTGAGAGTTGTTGTGAGACCGCGCGTCTCTCTAGGTTCCTGATACCCACGACTCAAGACTCGATCTTAGTGTGGGATCAGACTATGTGTGTGACTGTTGGGTGTATTTATTATACCTGTGAGAGCCTGGGTCTTGGTACGGTGATGACAGGTGCGAATTCCACCTCCAGGTTGATATTCCTTCGAGCTCCTTTACCGACGCCATTTTCGGCGACGCAGTAGTAGGTGCCGCGGTCTTCTTTGTGCACCGCTGCGATCTTAAGGATGTTGCCTCTGAAATATTACGAGTGATTTTAATACGAGGCAATCAAAATTTAATAATGATTAAATAAAATAACTGAAATTTTTTTTTGACAGTTGGTTAACGGTTTCATTATATTTTTTGAAGGTTGATTCATGGTGTTATTTTT
The DNA here is from genome assembly GCA_036417725.1 of Clanis bilineata. Taxonomy (NCBI): domain Eukaryota; kingdom Metazoa; phylum Arthropoda; class Insecta; order Lepidoptera; family Sphingidae; genus Clanis; species Clanis bilineata. The sequence continues at coordinate 4,858,737 of CM071165.1, forward strand.
TTATTATTTTTGTGTGCATTGTGTTTTTAATTTTTTGTGGATTGGTTCATGGTGTCATTAATTTGTTTTTATGGGTTGATTCATTTCTGCCTCATTGTAAATAATAATAATATGTAAATACACCCAACAGTCACACCAATAGTCCTGACCCCACACTAGGTGTAACCTGTATCGTGGGTGTCAGAAACTACGAGATATTTTTGGTCTCACAACACCCAGACCCGAAACAAATATCTGTGGGCCACACAGACATTTGTCTCGGTGCGGGAATCGAACCCGCAACCTCACGTTTCACAGCCGGCTATTTGCCCGCTGCGCCACGGAGGCTGTCTGTCATTGATTTTGGTTAATTGTCGCCTTTTTGGTCTAGTGGGAGCATAGAAGTGGCATATATAGACCAAAGTCGGGCAAAGCGTTTTTTCTAATTTGCTTTGAATGGATCCCACGAGCCAGCAGGTCGTAAAACTAAGCCAAATAATTTTTACAACAAAAAGTGTGTTTTGCCGACCCCACATTATGGTGTGATCCTCATCACAGGGGCTTACAAGTACAGGGGAACCGTTAATTTCGGCACATACACACACAAGATCCAATATTTACCTGTAAATTGAACCTCCTGTTGGCAGAATGGCGTTGTTCTCACGTCTCCACGAGATCTTGGGCAGAGGGAATCCACCGGCATAACACTCCATTTGAACACCTGCAAATATGTACAGAATACAGCTTCCCTAACGCAGATGGCGAGTGATCGACTTTATAACCAGAGTAACTAGGTTCGATTCCTGCACCGAGACAAATGTGTTAGAGTGGTAGAGCCACTCTGCAGACAATTACGTCTACAGCACGAATGGGCCGGTTCGAGCGGTTTGATACCACTGTCTTACAAAAAATCGGCGAAAAATGGCAGCTTACTGTCGTGTTTCGTTCGGTGAATAAAATTTCCGGTGGTCCATTTTACCCCCCCCCCATCCCTTTGCCTTTCCTTTCTATTCCCTCCTTTTAGGTTGCCAACGCAGTTATAATTCTTTTTGGGTCTTGGGTGTCTATGGGCAGTGGAGATCACTTACCATCAGGTTACTCTGTAATTTAAGGTCTTTCTGTATCTGGTGCTGTACTGTATTAGTAGCTGACTGTAAATTGGTGTTAAAAAGAGCAACATCAGAGTTTCTTGCCCATTCTTCTCTGGCGAAACAGCCTTCCAAACAGGCGGTAGAGTTAAAATTTTACGAAATCTAAATAAAGTTTGAATATTTAATGGATTCAATAAATTATTAGATTAGGTGACCCATTTGCTCGTTTACCAGTCTCTGCTATAAAAAAAAAAACAAGATAATCACAAGTTTAAAAACTTAACATACCGACTTCCAATTTACCGATCGCGACCAAATTTATTTGGGACCACCCTTGAAATAAGCTCTATCGAGTAACATACATAAAATAAAAAAAATACAGACGAATTGAGGACCTCCTCCTTTTGTGGAAGTCGGTCGAAAAAACCCCAGCAGTGGGTTTATATACATATATATATTTTTTTATAGCAGAGACTGGCAAACGAACAGATGGGTCACCTGATGGTAAGTGATCTCCACCGCCCATAGACACCCAAGACACAATAAGAATCATGGGTGCGTTGCCAACCTAAAAAGAGGACATGGAAGGGGAGGGAATAGGGATTAGGAAAGAGGGGGGGGGGGAATGGGCCACCGGAAATCTCACTCACCGAACGAAACGCGACAGCAAGCTGCCACTTTACGTCGGTTTCCTGTGAGACAGTGGTATCCAACCGGCCGAGCCGGCCCATTCGTGCTGTAGACGTTACTGTCTACAGCGTGGCTCTACCACTCATTATATGGGCTAAGATGAGATTTAATAAACAAAACTGTACTCACTCTCCATCTCGCTGGCGACCACCGACCTGGTGGAGTTGTCCGAGATGATGGGCGGCCGACGGACCTGCAGTTCCACTTCAGCCGTGATCTTGTTGGAGATCGATATCAGCACCTGACACTGGTACCAACCGGCGTCGTTCTCTTGTATGTCCTTCACCTGGTTGGTACAAAAAAATTGGGAAGTTGACAAATCTATTTTTAATAATTTTATCTATAATAATAATAATATTAGCTCTGTAATATTACTGTCCCACTGCTGGGCACGGGTCTACTCTACTAATGAGAGGGGTTAGGCCTTAGTCTACCACGCTGGCCTAATGCAGGTTGGCAGACTTCACATACCTTCGAAATTCCTGTGAAGAAATTCTCGGGTATGCAGGTTTCCTCACGATGTTTTCCTTCACCGTTATAGCAAGCGATATTTCACAATGAAAATACACTTAACATAGAAAAGTCAGAGGTGTATGCTCCATTTTGGGGTTGGTCCCGAACCTCCGACACTTGTCTCGGCAGTCCGTACCATTCCCAACTAAGCTATGGCTGCTTTCGACGTTTATCTATAAACGTCATCTTAAATCTAGCAGTGGTAGAAAAAGAAAGCAAGAAAGCAAGAAAAAAGAAAAGAAATTTATTTTTAATGGCTTCCATAACATACAGATTGTTTCATAAAGTTAGTACCAATAATAATTCCACATATGGGCAGAACGATGTAAAGTGCAATGATAATTACTTTATTTTTTTTAAATTACTCCTCCGTGGCGTGGTGGTATTTCGGTACGACTACGGTTCTGAGGTCTCGGATTCGATCCCCGGTTCGGGCAAAGTGATATTGGATTTTTCCATATCAGCCCGAAGTCTGGAATTTGTGCCCGATATGGCGATAGGCTCGCCTCCTATCACATCTGGGACGGAACTAAGCTCAGCGACATATGGGTGTACTAGTTGGCTAGTGCACTTCTGCCTACCTCTTCGGGGATACACGCGTGACCTTATGCTTAATAAATAATTTTAAAAAATTGTTTTTTTTTAACTTTATTTATTTATTTTTATTTATTTATTTGTTTTATTGCACTCCACAATTGACAGTTAGGTTTTTACATAAGTTATGGTAAGTACATAATCGTGGACCCTGTCGGGCACGGCAACATAGAAGAGAGGGAGAAACCATTTCTTTTGAGAAAATATCACTAAATTAGTCAGCGTAATTAGTGTGCGTGTGTGTGTGCGCGGTATGTGTGTGTGTGCGTGTGTGTGTGTGTGGGAGGGTGGGTGTATGGTGTTGTGTTTATTTTCATAATTTTAATTCTTTTTTTTTTTTTTTTTTTATTTTATAAGTTGAGTTATTTTCAGGTTATATGTCAGGTCTACGATCTAGGACATAGAAATCAGAAGAATTATAATTATTATGTATGCCATTGGAAATAAATTACCTGTATACAAAAAAATAAAAATAAAAAATAAAATTATATTGCATATGTCATTATTTTATTATGTCGTTTTTACAAGTCATCGTTAAAGAAGTCGGATATTGAATAATAGCATTTTTCATTTAGAAGTATTTTCAATTTATGGAGGAACATATTGTGTTTTGTTTCGTCTTTTATTTTTTTGGGTATTTTATTATAAATTTTTATCGCCATAACATACGGACTACAAGAGTGCATGTGTATTCTAGAGGTTGGTAAGTTAAGTCTATTTTTATGTCGCAGTTTTATTGGGCATTTAATGTCTTCGCGTTTTGAGAAGTAGTGAGGGTATTTACGTACGAATTTGCATATCTCCAGTATATATATGGATGGGAGTGTTAGGATTTTGTGTTCGTGAAAGTGTGGCTTACAGCTATTTGTTTCTTGGATATTTACTATTATCCTTATTAGCTTTTTTTGTAGTGTAAATAATACATGTGAATCCGTACTATTGCCCCATAATATTATCCCATAGCTTAGCCACGCATAAGCATAGGCGTAGTAAGTGGTAATGGCAGTTTGGATATTAGTTGTCTTTTTTATTTCTCGTAAGGCGTAAGTAAAACTCGAAATCTTTGTTTTTATTTTTTGTATGTGTTGTTTCCAATTTATATGTGTGTCTATGTCTAAACCTAAACCTTTACCATTGCGCTTGAAGTTGTTCTCCATGTATGTGTAATTTATGGCGCGTACACACCGGGCGAACGAAGGCGAACGAATCATACCTGTTTTATTCCCACAACAGCGAGTTACTTTGTGTGAATGCAACAGGTATAGATTCGTTCGCCTTCGTTCGCCCGTTGTGTACCCGCCATTATTGGTACCAACTTTATAAAACATATATATTCCATTACATAGATACCCTATCACATCTGGGACTGAACTAAGCTCGGCGAAATGTGGGTGTACTAGTTCGCTAGTGCGTCTCTGCCTACCCCTTCGGGGATACAGGCGTGAGCTTACATAGATACAAACAGGTTAGGCTAATATAAAGCGTGTAAAAAAACATACTTACTGATAACGTATATGTTGCTGTAGCATCATCATATCTTAGAGAGAATCTTGAATCTTTTATGATCAGGTTGGCATTACTTGACAGAGGCATCGAGTCTATGGTCTTGATGCGATCATATTTCACCTGAAACAAAAGATATGTTCATGAATTGACCCTAACCCTTATTCATAACGAAATTTTGGTCTCATCGAATGCATAACCCTACTTTTGCCTACTTTAGCTAAAAGAGAACTGAAATATGTTTATGGAATACAATGTTGCTGGTTACAGAAAACATATTATTTTTATCTTTGGCAAACTTTGAAACAAATAGGAAGTCTTGGCTGGAAGCAATCAATAAACAATATATATCAAACAGCTGACCGGAATCGGCCATGTTTTCACTATCGAACGTTGGAACGTTTTAACGCTATTGAACCATTATGAATACAATTTTTGTGAAACGTACTATTGCGGTTTTATTACGCTCTACTAATTTATTATGAATAAGAGGGTTAGAGTGTATCTGCCTCCTGACTGTTGACGATTCGAATTTGACGTCGATTCGGATTCATTTATTAAAATTTCACCAATATCGAGTTAAAAATGATGTGATTGGAACGCAAACATAGACTTGTCCCTTTGTCTGTAGTTTTGACGTCTGTCACGCGCGTCACTTTCCCGCCTAAAAATCTTGTCTCTGTTTTTGCTCCGTTGCGTACCTTTGTTAAAACTAAACGTACAGTTATTTTAATAAATAAGTTACTAAGTAGTTTAAAGTGTATTTTCTTGCGCCACAATCTTACATGGTAGCAGAGCGTGGTTGGGAAAAGAAAAGTTTACATTCCGACGAACTACGTAAGAAAACCGGCACAGTGAGTGTGCAAAGTTTTTGGCAACTCAATCGCCGGCGAAACGCAAGCAAGACAAGATGGGACCACATAATAATATGTTTCATTTGGATAAATTGACCGGAAGAGAAAACTTCGCTACATGGAAGTTCAGTATGAAAACATATTTGGAGCACGAGGGCCTTTGGGATTGTGTATGTCCGAAGTCTGAAACCTGTGTAGACTCTGCAAAGGATATAAAAGCTAAAGCCAAGCTTATTTTGTTGCTGGATACGCAATTATATGTTCACATTGAACAGTGTAAAACGGCTAAAGAGGTGTGGGATAACCTCAACAAAGCTTTTGATGATAATGGATTGACCAGAAGAGTTGGATTGCTCAAGGATCTAATCAATACATCTTTAGAATCAAGTAACAATGTTGAAGATTATTTAAGTAAAATAATGAGCACAGCACACAAATTGAGAAATATAGGCTTCGAAGTGAACGATGAATGGTTGGGCACATTGATGTTGGCGGGTCTTCCCGACTTATATAAGCCTATGATAATGGCACTGGAAAGTTCAGGCACAAAAGTGAGTGCTGATCTTATCAAGACAAAACTTCTTCAAGAAATTAAAAGTCCTGAATCAAATGCCGCTTTCTATACACATCCAAAGAAATTTTACCAACGTAAGCCCAAAACAGCTTACAGTCAAGCCAACTCAGTCAAACATAAAGGACCAAGATGTTATGTATGTAATAGGCATGGTCATTTTGCCAGAGATTGCCAGAATACTAAGAATACGAAAAGAGAAAGTAAGAAGGAAGAAAGTACAAAATTTGTAGCAGCCTTTTTAGCATCAGATAGTCAGGTGAGTGATAAATGGTATATTGACTCAGGTGCATCGATGCACATGTCTGGCCGAAGAGAATGGATGAACAATGTCACCGAGCCATCAATCAAAACTATCACTGTAGCTAATAAAGAGCCACTACCGGTACAGGGTGTTGGAAGTATCAATATTGATATCACACAAGGTAATAAGATCCAGGTCAATAATGTGCTATATGTTCCAGGATTAGCAGCCAATCTACTTTCTGTGAGCACTATTGTTAAAAATGGTTGCAAAATAGTATTTAATGAAAAAGGTTGTAATATATACAATGAAAATGGTAAGCTGATATGTTCTGCAACATTAATGAATAATCTTTATGTTTTAAATACCAAAGTGGATGTATGTACACATCTGAGTACCAGTAATGAAGAAAAGAATGATATTAATTTATGGCATCTGCGTATGGGCCATTTAAACTTCTCAAGTGTGAAGAAATTACCTAATTGTTCAGAAGGTGTTACTTTGACTGAAGTAAAGAAAGGGTTACCAGGATGCACAGCTTGTCAGGAAGGTAAACAAACAAGATTGCCATTTAATCATGTCGGGTCCAGAGCAACGGCTCCACTGCAACTTATTCATTCCGACTTGTGTGGACCTATGGAAAACCTATCATATGGAGGTATGAGATATTTCATTACTTTTGTGGATGATTATACTAGAATGGTACATGTGTACTTTCTCAAAGATAAGTCAAACATTTTGAGAGTTTTTAAAGATTATAAATCGAAGGTAGAAAATGAATTAAATTCTAAAATTAAAACAATAAGGACAGACAATGGTAAGGAGTATTGCAATGATATATTTGATGGTTTTCTGGCAACTCATGGCATAATTCATCAGACCTCTACCCCCTACACACCTCAGCACAATGGATTGGCGGAAAGAATGAATAGAACCCTAGTGGAAAGAGCCCGCTGCATGATATTTTATGCTGAGTTAGATAAGCCCATTTGGGCTGAAGCTGTAGCTACAGCAGTGTATATAGTCAACCGCTCTCCAACTAAAGCATTAAAAGATATATCTCCTTATGAGATGTGGAAGGGTAAAAAGCCAAACCTTTCCCACATGAAAATTTTTGGCTCCATAGCTATGATGTTTATACCTAAAGAAAAACGCTTGAAGTGGGATAAAAAATCACATAAAACTGTATTTGTAGGCTATTGTGATAACACTAAAGGATACCGGTTAATGGATCCAAATACACACAAAGTCACTAAGAGCAGAGATGTTATTTTCTATGAAAAGAACAGCTTGGTAATACTTGACAAAAACAATGTTTCAGTGTATGTGCCTGCCGACAACAGTACAGAAGTCATCAATCAGATTCCTGAATATCACAGGGATGGGGAGCAGTCCGTTGTCAAGGCCGTCCCTCTTCAGTCATTCCGAGACAGTTATGAAGATTCAAATGTGACTGGAGCCGGTAATGGGAGCTCGAGTGACTATCAATCTGACTCTGATGAATCTTACCTACCACCCAAGTATGTAAGACAGGATATCACCAGTAATGTGACACTCAGGTCAAAAAGGGAACCCCAGGGGAAGGAAGAGGAGAGCAGAAGCAGTTTTCTTTGTTTTCTTACAAACCATTCAGACCCACAAACTGTTGAAGAGGCTTTATCATCACCTCAGGCAAAAGACTGGATAAAAGCAATGGATCAGGAATACACTTCATTAATACAGAATCACACATGGAACCTAGTAAATTTACCATCAAATAAAAAGGCTTTGCCATGCAGATGGATCTTCAAGACCAAAACGGATCAAACTGGAACAATAATCAAATACAAGGCGAGGTTGGTAATAAAAGGCTATGCCCAAAAAAGGGGTGTTGATTATGAAGAAGTATATTCACCTGTTGTGAGATATGCATCCATTAGATATTTATTAGCTCTGGCTGCAAAACATGACCTTGAAATAGACCAGATGGATGCAATTTCGGTATTTTTGCAAGGAGAGATTGATGCTGACATATACATGCAGCAACCGGAAATGTATATTAAACAAGAAGGTCAGGTATGTCATTTGCAAAAGTCTCTATATGGGCTTAAGCAGGCAAGCAGATTATGGAACTTAAAATTAAGTAATGTTTTGAAGGAAATTGGTATGAAGCAATCGAAAACAGATCCATGTGTGTATTATGACATTGAGAGAAGAGCATTTATCACAGTATGGGTTGATGATATATTATTATTTACTTCTGACAAGGAAATGACGAACATATTAAAAGAGAAAATGAAACATCACTTTAACATGACTGATCTCGGCAAAGTAAGTCAATGCGTGGGGCTTACTATAACCAGAACTAAAGGCTCTATTATGTTGGACCAGGAAAGGTACATTACTGAAACTCTAGCGAGATTTCAGATGTCAAATTGCAAAGCATCCAAGACCCCCTTTGAAGTGGGACTCAAGTTTGCTAATAATATATCAGAAGAAACTCTGAATTGTCCGTATCAGCAAGCCATTGGATGTTTACTTTACATAGCACAGGGTACCAGACCAGACATATCCTTTGCTGTAAATGCACTCAGTAGATTTAACAAGGAACCGAAGTCTGAGCACTGGACTGCTTTGAAAAGAGTATTTAGATATTTGCAAGGCACCAAAAGCTTCAAGTTGACATACTCTAAACAAGGAGAAGATAAAATCACTGGATACTGCGACGCCGATTGGGCGAGTGATACCCGTGACCGTAAATCGTGCACGGGCTACATATTTATGTTGCAGGGAGGCGCTATTTCCTGGGGATCACGTAAGCAGCAAACAGTGGCTCTATCGACGGCTGAGGCGGAGTACATGGCCATGTCCGCTGCTGCACAGGAGGCGCTCTGGCTACAACAGCTGCAAAGGGAATTGGGCCAGCAGCCGCAGCATGAAGACACCATCATCATTTATAGCGACAATCAAAGTGCCATAAAACTTAGTGTTAATGACAGCTATTTACCTAGATCTAAACACATTGATATTAGGTTTCATTTTTTGAAAGATCATGTCAATAAACTTAACTTAAAATTTTGCTATGTAAAGGGTGAATCGAATATAGCTGATATATTAACTAAAGGTGTATATAAAGATAAACATTACTTTTGTGTATTATGTATGGGATTGTTGCGTTCAGGGGAGGGTGATGTGATTGGAACGCAAACATAGACTTGTCCCTTTGTCTGTGGTTTTGACGTCTGTCACGCGCGTCACTTTCCCGTCTAAAAATCTTGTCTCTGTTTTTGCTCCGTTGCGTACCTTTGTTAAAACTAAACGTACAGTTATTTTAATAAATAAGTTACTAAGTAGTTTAAAGTGTATTTTCTTGCGCCACAATCTTACAAAAAAGAGCGCCAATATTGCATTCGATTCGAGAACTTGTCTTTTGGTATTTTTAACGGGACATTAGAACTTGAGATATGGGAACGGGAGGGCGTAATTAATAACTATTTGTTGACATCCAGGGGTCATCGTAAAGGCCCTCGCAGAATACCAGTGCCAAGTAGATCAATGTACTTGGTAAATGCTGAGCTTGTGGCCGTTTTGGTCAAGCTTGAGACACAGACGGTGGGGGATATAGGAATATACATTAACTATATACCTATATATTTTATTTTATTTTATTCCGTTTATCTGCGATCAGTCATGAACCATAAGCAGATGTATTATAGTGCTGCATCACGTGTTTCAGAGTGCCTTCCAGTGAGGGAGTCAACTCTTAACCAAATTAGTCATCCAGACCTTGGATGTCCTTACCTTTCAAACGTTTTTGATAGCTGATTTGGAGCAGCTTCGTTGCTAGATCGTTCGGATGGTCTACTAGCTGACTTTTGTACGTTGCGGATGATATTTTTATCTCCTCTTTGACCGTGTGATCTTCCAAAGCTTCGTGTATCTCGCTATTGTGTATTGGTTCGTGTATTGGTTATAAACCACGGTACATTTGCTATGGTGCGTAAGATATCATTCTGCAGTCTTTGTATGATGGTAATGGTAATGGTAAAAACATTATATGTTACTATTTAAGGCTCAATTGCACCACTATTATTAACTTGTGTCAATTTAGCTTGCGGTTAGGACTAACTCTAGGTTAATAATAGTGGTGCAATTGAGCCTAAGTGTACTTGTACTCATTTTCGTTGTTTACGACTGGTCTCAAGTGGCTGGATAAAGTTTTTTTTCTTTCTAATTGCTATTTTACACGAATTTTTGGAAGGCAGTATTAATATTCCAGTCGAGCCGGGTCAGTCATGCTGTAGGCAAAACTGTCCACAGCAATGCTCTACTACTTAAATTTTATTTTTAATGCTATTTTAAAACAACAACTTGAATTAAGGAAAACCGCTATATAATCAAACAGGAAAATCTTTTGAAAAATTGTGGGTTGACTCATCATATCTTAATATACATAATAATAGGTACATATACTTATACAAAATTAAAATGTTAGTATTTGTGTGCGTTTGCGACTGCTTCGGTGTCGTGGTGGTATTTCGGTACGACTACGGTTCTGAGGTCTCGGGTTCGATCCCCGGGTCGGGCAAAGTGATATTGGATTTTTTCATATCAGCCCGGAGTCTGGAATTTGTGCCCGATATGGCGATAGGCTCGCCCCCTATCACATCTGGGACGGAACTAAGCTCGGCGAAATGGGGGCGTTCTAGTTCGCTAGTGCGCCTCTGCCTACCCCTTCGAGGATACAGGCGTGAGCTTATGTTCTGTTATGTTATGTTGTGTGCGTTTTCATAAATATTCAATTGAAAAATCCGTCTATAAAACATAATATTCTTTTTAAACATATTATTTGCACAATGCTTTTCATGATTGTTTTTGTGTTTTATAGAGCTTGTTCTAAGGGAGTCCCCATATAAATTCGGTCACAATTAAATAAACTTTGAAGTCGGTTTTGAAGTTGTTTCTTGTGATTTAGTAGAGTAGCCGGCTGTGAAGCGAGAGGCCGCCACTTCGATTCCCGCATTGAGACAAATGTTTGTGTGGTCCACAGATATTTGTTTCAAGTGTGGGTGTTCTGAGACCGCGCGTCTCTCATAGTCTCTGACACCCACGATACAGGTTATACCTAGTGTGGGGTCAGGACTAGGTGTGTGACTGTTGGGTGTATTTATTTTCCGACCGACTTCCACAAAAGGAGGAGGTCCTCAATTTGTCTGTATATTTTATGTATGTTACGCGATATCTCCGTCAAATGTGGACCTATTTTCAAAATTCTTTTTGTGTTCGATAGAGCTTATTTCAAGGGTGGTCCCATATAAATTTGGTCGCGATCGGTAAATTGGAAGTCGGTCCGTTAAGTTTTTAAACTTGTGATTATTAATTTGTTACTAATTAAATATAAAATGTAAAAATTAAATGAGTTGTATCTTGTAAAATTTAGAAAAAAAGGAAAGTCAATTGATGATGAAAAAAAAAGTCCGGAGTTTCCTTCCGTCTTTCTTCTTCGGGTCGTCATCCGTAGGTAGCTACAGAAAGGCTGGTAGGTTAGCTAGGATAGGGCCTTATAGTCCACGGCGTGATTTTCCTTACTCACATTTCCTGTCAAATCCTACAAGCTTCCTATTTTATTTTCCCGTCAATTCCCTGCTAGCATTCCTGCCATATCCCGTTCGTTCCCTTTCCTACAAATCACAACCTTTTATCTAAGCCCCATCCTTGATTTGTGTCCATACCTGCCTGCTTGTTTTCTAAATTGATAGTGTTGTAACATGATTATTACTATATAAATGTATCTAGATCTTGTTGTGACCTGTCATAAGTGCATTTGATGTGCCTTCGTGACCAATAAACATTTTTATTTATTTATTTATTTTATTTATTATTGTACAAAGTCAATCAGAATGGTTTACTCTATTGGATCCAGCACAGACAGACAAGAATTTAATTTGTATGAATTTACTATGAAGGACGAATGCTAAATTGATTCTATTGGTTGAACGTTTTGTTACATTACAGACGTGTTGTGAGGAATTTGAATTGCTTTGAAGCGAAGAAAATCGTAGGCGAATTACGTAAGTATTTTTTGTAATCACTGACTGGCTCGGTAACGTAGTTACTGCGTGCGCGGTAGGACTATCGTCATGAGGTCTAGGGTTCGATCCCCGGGTCGGACAGTGATATTGGATTTTCGATCGACTTCCAAAAAGGAGAAGGTCCTCAATTTGTCTGTTTTTTTATGTATGTTACGCGATATCTCCGCCAAATTTGAACCGATTTTCATAATTATTTTTGTCTTCGATAACCCTTATTTGGGGTATATTATTGATGTATACTACCCAAGGGTGGTCCCATATAAATGGTCACGATCGGATTTGATGTCGGTCCGTTAAGTTTCTGGGGTCTCGGGTTCGATCCGCGGATCGGGCAAAGTGATATTGGATTATTCCGAATCAGATCAGAGTCTGAAATATGTACCCGATATGGCGATAGGCTCCCCCCCTATCACATCTGGGACCTGAACTAATCTCGGCGATATGTTCTAGTCCGCTAGTGCGCTGCCTACCCTTACGGAGATATAGGCATGAGCTTATGTAATGTAATGTTTTTATAATCACAAGTGTAAAAACTTAACCGACCAATATCAAAATTTATCTGATTGTGACCTAATTAATATGGGATCACCCTCGGATTAAGCTCTATCGAACAAGAAATAATCTTGAAAATCGGTCCACATTTGGCGGGGATATCGTGTAACAGTGTGATAACGTGTATCAGGTGACCCACTTGCTAGTTTGCTAGTCTCTGTTATAAAAAAAACTATGAAAACTGCATCGAAACTGGTTCAAAATTTCAAAATTCCTATTATAAATTCTGTAATGAGCAAGTGAGAGTAGTGGGGATATCTTGCTATCCCTTTCCAACGCACGCACCATTATGGCCATGACGTGATTATTCTTTACCGCAGTTTGAAGGTTACACCAAACTTCAAAGGCTTATAACTTTTTAATTTTTGAGAATATTTCACTATTTCTTTCTGAGCTATGTTTTAGATGATGTCAATTTTATAGAAAATTAAAAAAAAAATGTCAATTACCAATTATAATAATACTGCTATAAGAGATGGTGGTAACCCCCGAGGTCCTAAAAACTGGCTGAAATCTATAGAGCGATCTTCGAAGTTTAAGTCAAAGTAACAAACTCAGTGGCTTGACTGCCTCGGTGGCGTGGTGGTATTTCGGTACGACTACGGTTCCGAGGTCTCGGGTTCGATCCCCGGGTCGGGCAAAGTGATATTGGATTTTTCCATATTAGCTCGGAGTCTGGAATTTGTGCCCGATATGGCGATAGGCTCGCCCCATATCACATCTGGGACGGAACTAAGCTCGGCGAAATGTGGGTGTTCTAGTGCGCTAGTGCGCCTCTGCCTACCCCTTCGGGGATACAGGCGTGAGCTTATGTATGTTAAATCTATAGAGCGATCTTCGAAGTTTAAGTCAAAGTAACAAACTCAGTGAGGATTTGAGATTGTTAAATCGAACTTTGATTTAGTTCGAGCCATTTATTACATGAAAAACAGACTGACAGACAGACTAAGCAAAGATTTTCTTGTAAAAAATGAGTCGAACTAAGTCAAAATCATCACTGAGTTCGTGACTTTGACTTAGACTTAGTCGAAGTTCGCTCTATAGATATCAGCCTAAGTCATAACTACTTAATAATTTAAAAAAATGCCTATGTTAATATATAGTTATTGCAAGACATTATGGACAAACTGGGATAACATTTCATACATAATAATAATAGGCCTTTCATTTGTTTGTCATACATAAGTAAATTCACTGAGTGGACGTTGAGACTGATAAAATGAACAATAAACAAAGCATATTTAACTTATGATAAATTAATATAAATAACATTAAATACAGTTGTTATCTTATTGTGAGTTAGAATAATAATGATTCCCAAAGCTATAACTATTAAAGCTGCCGAAAAGAGGCAGCTCGCTGTGGCATATCCATGTGTGATTTATGGTGGCCCAATTCTCCCTCTTCCTTGAAGTTGGTAACTTACCACAGTGGTAGAGCCATGCTGTAGACAGTAACGTCTATAGCACGAATGGGCCGGCTCGACCGGTTAGATACCACTGTCTCACAGAAAACCGACGTAAAGTGGCAGCTTGCTGTCGCGTTTCGTTCGGTGAGTGAGATTTCCGGTGGCCCATTTCCCCACTCCCTTCCCAATCCCCTTCCATTCCCTCTTTTAGGTTGGCAACGCACCCATGATTCTTTTTGTGTCTTGGGTGTCTATGGGCGGTGGAGATAACTTACCATCAGGTGACCCAAAAACTCACCAATGATTATCTTGGTATCACAGGTGTCTGTGGTGGTCACTTAGTACGTACCATGTGACCCTGACCTGTTTGTTTCCCATTATATAAAAACACTGCCTCGGTGGTGTGGTGGTATTTCGGTACGACTACGGTTCTGAGGTCTCGAGTTCGATCCCAGGGTCGGGCAAAGTGATATTGGATTTTTCCATATCAGCCCAGAGTCTGGGATTTGTGTCCGATATGGCCATAGGCTCGCCCCCTATCACATTTGGGATGGCACTAAGTTCAGCAAAATGTGGGTGTCCTAGTTCGCTAATGCACCTCTGCCTACCCCTTTTGGGATACAGGCGTGAGCTTATGTATATAAAAACACTTTGGGCTTTACTAATTACTTATAAAACTTTTACGTTTATCTTCTCGCTAAGAATAGTCTGTCACTATTTTCCTTACATTACATTGCTTAAAAATGAAAGGGACAACCTATTCTTAAAGATAAGTAGCGCTTAAATATTTTTAAAAGTAAGGGGCTTTGTGACTATAAAAAGCTAAAGATTGCTTAAACCTTACCCACAAAACAGGGAAATCATGAGCGTAGTGTACGGAGCAATCCAAGTCCACCTGGCTTCCAATATCTCTGATCTGTTCTTGTGTTATATAAGATATTGTTGGGGTACGTTGGCCAAACACTGAAATAGACAATATACCTCTATATTCTTTTTAAAATGCCTCACTACTGTAGTTGTACTACTGTACAATGTCTTGAAGTCTCAGGTTCGACCCTTGGGATAGGATCCTTTCTTTCTACCTGCCCTTATCCCACCTTAATGTGGGGTTGGCACAACACACTTTTTCAAGCATGTTGCAGAAATAAGTTTAGTTTTTACGAGCAACCTGCCTGTTGTCAACCCCTTCTAAGAGGTCCAGTCCTAAGCAAATTAAATTGGAAAAATTTGCTTTGCCCAACCTGGGAATCGAACCCAGGACCTCCCAGGCCACATCACATACATACTACCACTAGACCAAGGAGGCGACTAGAGTGAGCTTCTTTTATTATTTAAAAAACTGAGGTCTTGTATCATTTAAATTTCTTTTTTCATATTCATAAATAAAAACATGCATGGACCAATTGGGATGACTCTTGTTTGCAATAGGTGTCTTATATGGTCCCCTTCTTGGTCTTGTGGCAGTTGACTGACTTGTGAACCGTTAGGTCCTGGGTTCGAATCCCCAGGTAGGCAAAGCGGTTTTCAGCACCACTGGCCTGTACTGGTTACTTTAGACGGTTGTCGTCAGGCAGCCGGTCGTAAAAAGTAAGCAGAATCTTTACTTAAAAAGTGCAGGTAGTAAAAAAAATTATACAGAAAATAACGTAATAAACAAGCCTTACTATATTACGTGATATCTTGTATTCAGTATTTCAACTAAAGTAATAATTAAGAACTTTTAAAAGCTTTTGTTTGGATACCTGCGCAGTTTATTAATATAAGTAAACATGATGAATTTAGGTAAATAACCTAAATAGACATTGATAATAACTTGTAAAAACATTGAATATCATGTTTATTTCATTAGTATTCTAGTTTTACAACTTTTTAGTTAGCAAATAAATGTTTTGTGACGAATTTATTGTGTGCAATTGTTAAAAAATTCGCCATGTTTAAAATGAAATTATGTTTTTGGTATTACGAAGATACAATAGCGACTTACCGGCTGTTGTTATAAACAGTAATAGAGTTAATAAAAATGATATGTTTCGCTCCATTTTACAAATAAATGCCACACCTTCACAACAAAATTAACTTTTTGTCGGTTGAATGAATGTCAATAGGACCGGTTGGACCGAATGATGAAAGACATCAATGAACATGGATGAGTGAATGATGAATAGACCGAATGATTTTTTTTTTTTTTTTTTTTTTTTTATCTTGTTCATAGCCATGGATACAATGTCCTTCAGCCGTATACTTTTTAGTATTTTTTACACTTAGTTTCCTACATCTAAGTTTTCGCAAGTGCATTGAAGTCGGATGTGTTCGATTTTAAGGCCCTGCTGGAGTTTTGGCGTCAATTCCTTCCAGTTTGATGCTTTTTAGACGATTTTCTCTCAGTGGAGGAATCGAACATGGTCGACCCATCCACCCGACAAAAAGCATCCAAAATCACTTATTTCAAAGCTTCCACATAATGTCCATCTTCGTTGATGTTTATCGCATAAATTCACATCACATTTAAACCACAACCACAACTTTAGACTTTAGTATGAAATCATTAAAATAAGCGATCACCCGCACCGTCAGAATTCCCGCCAAAACTATAGACCGAATGAAAGTTTCAAATATTGCCAGAAAAATATATAAAATTACCCTAGTTTCCATTATTTACCATAGTGTCAATTCATATGCTGATAAAAGATATCTCCTCTTTTAGTTTGCGGACGCAATTTTTATTTTTGAAATATATAATATAAAAGGGATATAAAATATTTTATTTGCAGTATCAATAATTTTAATTTGATAATTTGTTATTTAAGTAAATATAATAGTGTAAGAAAAACAATAAAACAATAATTTTTAATATAATATTAATCATTAACTGAAACTCTAGTTAATCAATAGTGTATCAATAGTTTTTCCTGTTGGATGCGGCGTAATACACATAACAGCTGCCTTTCACTATTCCACCAAGGGTTAGGATTAGAATAAATGGGGCAGTTCATGTCTGTGGTGTGGGTGGCGGGTGTAGCAGGGTAGTCTTGTATTCCTATAGATTACGATAAAAGTATTGTATTACTCAAAAGTGCAATTATAGGTATATGTGGTAACACTGCTGAACGAATGAATTACTGTCCTTGAACCACGCCTAACCTAAAATATTATTATCTGCACTCGAATGAAAGAAGCTTGATTTTTGTTTGTGTATAGTATTTAATTAATTTTAAAGCTGGTAATGAAAGAATAATCTACTGTATCAAATTCACAAGAATTAAAAAAAATATGAAGCCAATTAAAATTGATTGTTTAATTTTAAGCTAGATGGCGTTGTCCCCAATATTAGCTTGTTTTATGTTCAAACTAGATGGCGTTGTTTTCAATATTTAACTTTTTTTAAGTTTAACCTAGATGGCGCTATTTTTAATATTTACACTTATATGTAAAACAAGATTATAACTTATAAGCGAGCGCAAGTTTTATAACTATCGCTATTGCAATTTTTAAGCATGTTTGGTTTAGTTTTTATGATCGCCTGTGACGTCAGCCCCCCACTGAGGGATCCAATCCCGGACAAATCGTGTTAGAAAACCGCTTTTCCTGCCCTGGGAATCGAACCCAGGATGTCACAGTCCTTATACGGTGCCACTAGGCGAATAAGATAGAATTTTGCAAATTGCAGATAAGTCTATTTTTGAAGTCCATATTTATGGGTTTTATTTTTCGCATTTTGACTAAGGAACCCTAAAAAGTCCAGATTATTGAAAACACGTCATTACTGACTTAGCAGATTACATAATAATGTTATTATTTGATATCTTAACATGTTATAAACAAAGCAGTTCTGATATCTTTATCTATATTATTTTAGAGAGACTATAATTAGGTATGTTTTTCGAGAATTTTTCGAGATTTTTTTTCTTTATTTTAAAGGACTATGTACTTTGGGTGTATTCTTTTATCCCACCTTAATGTGGAGTCGACGTGACCCACTTTATCAAGCATGTTGCAGATAGGATTTCGGCTTATTTTTTACAATCCACTGCCTGTCTAAAGTCAACACCTTTGGGGGATCAAGCATCGGGCAAATCATGTTAGAAAAACTGCTTTCGACGTAGGATTCGAACCCAGGACCTCTTGGTCCACAGTTACAGTAGTAATTACGCTGTAGACAGTTACGTCTACAGCACAAATGGGCCGGCTCGACCGGTTTGACATCACTATCCCTCAGAAAACCGACGTAAATTCGCAGCTCGCTATCGCGTTTCGTTCTGTGAGTGATATTTCTGGTGGCTCTATTCCCACTCTTCTTCCCACTACCTTAAAGGTTGGTTGACTGTTGACTACCGTCCTAGGGTCTCGGGTTCGATCCCCGGGTCGGGCAAAGTGATATTGGATTTTCATATCAGACCAGAGTCTGGAATTTGTGCCCGATATGGCGATAGGCTCGCCCCCTATCACATCTGGGACGGAACTAAGCTCGGCGAAATGTGGGTGTACTAGTTGGCTAGTGCGCCTCTGCCTACCCCTTCGGGGATACAGGCGTGAGCTTATGTTATGTTGTTAAGGTTGGCAGCGCACCCATTACTCTATTATGTCTTGGGTGTCTATGGGCTTAGAGATTACTTACCATCAAGTGACTCTTCTGATCGTTTGCCAGTTTTTACTATAAAAAGAGACTATACCTCTAGGTACCTAACCTACGCTATCAAGAGACCAAGAAGGCCAAGACCAAAAAACAAGAAAACATTATAATGTACAATAATTAGGAACATAATGCCCTATTATACATTATGCACTATTTTCTATGATAATATTATTTAATAACAATGTCCTTCATTTTATGTAACACATTGTCGCTATAGTGTATACTACATACAATCTTCATACGAGTAAGTTATCTCGAATCGTACGGTCGGATAGTTCGTGCATATTCTCTTCGGTAATAACATCCAAAAAGGTTAAAGTTTAATTAAATTATCAATATAAGCAAAACAAAGTAATTAAATGCATTTCTTCGAGTATATATCAAGTGAATTTTTAGCTCATTTATTTAATTTAAACATTGAATTCTATTTCCAAATAGTATTTTTTAATTAATTGTGTTGTATTTAATTGGCTTATTGTGAATTTATTTAGTTTTGATGATTTTCATTTAATGTGTTGTAACTTATTAGTACTTTTATTTAATTCGGTTGTATATTTTGTTACTTTACATACGTAGAACGCAGAAAATATGTTGTTATAGTATAGATTGTAGAATCGTGTACATAAATATGTTGTTATTTACATAAGATCACGCCTGTGCCCCTGAGGAGTGTTCAGAGGCGCAACAAGTTTACTCACATCTTATAAATTTTTTAATACGTATTTTTGTTTTTAATTTTAGCCAACAATGGAGGCAGTGGTATTCGACGGAAAGGCGTTATCTCTGAAGTATGAACCCCAGTATGAAGTGCCGAAAATTGTCAACGACACCGATGTTGTAGTCAGAGTAGAATACGCAGGCATTTGTGGGACTGATCTGCATATTATTCAGGTAACTTCCAACGCTCATCCCACACCAGTGTGGGGTAGGCGTAATATACTTTTGAAGCATATTGCAAAAAGGATTTGGCTTTTGAGACGCATCCTTTTTGGGTATAATCGACACACTATTTCAAACGTGTTGCGGAAAGGATGCCGCTTAGTTTTTCAAGATCTGACGTCATAACTCTTAAATCGTGTAGAACAATTACATTGCTTGACCTGAGGTTCGAATCCTAAACCTCCAAGTCCACAATCGGTTCACTTAGGCAATCTATTTTTTGGCTTCTTCTCGGAGTCGTAGTTTTGCGTGCGACGTACGACTACCGTCGTGATGTCTCCAGTTCGATCCCCTGAACGGGCAAAGGGATATTGGATTTTTACACTTTTGGCGATATGTTATCACATCATATCGTGGGTCGAAAATATAATTAAAGTTATTTTTAGGGAGAATTTCCGGCAAGCAAAGATCGCCCGCTGGCTTTAGGCCATGAGTTCAGCGGAATAGTCCACGAAGTAGGGAAGGCGTCCATCTTCAAAATAGGACAGAAAGTGGTCGTTGACCCTAATCGGTGAGTGACTTTAGTACGTTTTAAGAGGTCACGGGTTCAATTCCCGCATCAAGACGTAAGAGTAGTAGACGTAAGTAATAGTAAGAGCTATCTAAAATAATTCGCGGTAGAACCACTCTACCTCTATAGACAGTAACATCTACAGCACGGATGGGCCGGCTCGACTGCTTTGATTTTCCACTGTTTCACATAAAACCGACGTAAATTGCCAGCCAGTAAGAGTAAGATTTCCGATGGTCGAATTGCAACTCCCTTTCCCGAACCCAAATCTCCCCCGTTTAATTAAAGTTTGCAACACATTCATGATTATTTTGGTACCATAGGTATTGGTGGCGAAAGGTCCATGCAACACAATTCCTGCCGGCTAACCTTTGCTAAATTATTCGCCCCCTATCACAACTGGGATGGAATTAAGCTCGGCGAAATGTGGGTGTTTTAGTTCGCTAATGCGCCTTTGCCTCTCCTTCGGGAATACAGGCGTGAGCTTTATATATTATGCCCCTGCTATTGTAAAAATAATGGTTTTCTAGCGCGTGCAATCTCTGCGACTTCTGTCGTAAAGGAAAGTACCAATACTGCCTCACTGCTGGGATTAATAGTACCATAGGCATCTGGAAGGATGGAGGCTGGGCGCAGTACTGCTGCGTGCCTCAAGATCAGGTCTACGCCTTGCCTGATGGTATTACTACCGAACAAGGTAAGGTACTTCTGGATTTCTAAGGCTGAGACCTATAGCGAACTTCGACTAAGTTGTGAGTCAAAGAAACGAACTCAATGACGATTTCGAATTTTCAAATCGAACTTCGCCTTAGTCCGAGTCATTTTTTACAGAACAGACTGACAGACAGACTAAGCAAAGATTATCTTGTAAAAAATGCCTTGGACTAAGACAAAGTTCGATTTAACAATTCCAAATCCTCACTGAGACTGTTCTTTAATTTAGACTTAGTTGAAGTTGGCTCTATAGATATCAGCCCTTAATATTAACTAGAGGGCCTATCAACCAAGTTTCAGAAAGGATTTAGCTTAATTTTTACGACCGGCTGCCTGCCTAACATCAATTCCTCCCAGAGGGATCCAGTCCCAATATTTAAATTAGAAAATCGCTTTACCCAACCAGGGAATCGAACACGGACCTCCCGTTCCATAACCATATATACTATCACTAGACCATGAAAAAGAATAGTGGAAGAAGATGGGGAGTCCTCTGCCCAGCAGTGGGACACTACAGGATAGATAGATAGATAGACCAAGGAGGCATTTTCTAACTGTATACACGGAATACTGATAAAGGTCGCAGGAAGTCGCTGGATGCAGGCCGCTTCCAACAGGTCGATCTGGAAATCTTTGGGGGAGGCCTATGTTCAGCAGTGGACGTCCTGTGACTGATGATGATGATGATGATGCACGAAATAAGCTCGGATTCCTATTTCCCTGCCTTTAGGTTGGCAACGCACCCATGATTCTCTCTGTCTAGGGTGTCTATGGGCGGTGGAGATCACTTACCATCAGGTGACCCATCTGCTCGTTTACCAGTCTCTGCTATAAAAAAATAAAGTATATATAAAAAATGTGGGTGTTCAAGTTATCTAGTTCGTCTACCCCTTCAGGGATACAGGCATGAGCTTATGGATGTAAGCAATTGATTCAGTGGTCACAAGAATCATGCCTGTAAATGCTTATGCTTATTTGAAGTCATTTGATATGTCTAAAAAACATATTATGCAGGCCGCTTCCATCAGGTCGATCTGGAAATCTTTGGGGGTTGCCTATGTTCAGCTGTGAACGTCCTGTGGCTGATGATGATATTTCCAATTTCCAGCTGGTCTCTGCGAACCGTACTCTTGCGTGGCTCATGGTTTTGACCGGGCATCGCCTCTGCTGGTCGGAGAGAAGATTCTTGTAGTCGGAGCTGGTATCATTGGTAAGAGCTTTTAATTAAATACACAGCCTAAGGATGATTTCTATAAAGCGAACTTCGATTGTCTGAGTCAAAGAAACGAACTAGTGAGGATTTTGAGTTTTTAAATCGAACTTTGACTTAGTCCACGTCATTTTTTACAAGAAAATCTTTGCTTCTATCTCAGTATAAGAGTCATGAGGTCTCTGGTTCGATCCCATAGTCGGCCAAAGAGAAAGTTTCTGTATCAGCCCGAAGTCTGGAATCCAGGACGCACTGGTTTGATACCACTGTCTAAAGTATACGGACGTAAAGTGGCAGCTCGCTGTTGCGTTTCGTTCGGTGAGTGAGATTTCCGGTGACCTAATTCCCCCGCCATTTCCCAAACCATATTTCCCTCCTTTTAGGTCGGCAACGCATGCATGATTTTTTTTGTGTTTTGGGTTATTATGTTGTGGGGATCACTTACCACCAGGTGACCCATCTGCTCGTTTGCCAGTCTTTGCTATAAAATAAATAAATAAATAAATACACCCAACAGTCACACACTAGTCCTGACCCCACACTATAACCTGTATCGTGGGTGTCAGAGACTATGAGTGACGCGCGGTCTCAGAACACCCAGACTTGAAACAAATATCTGCGGGCCACACAAACATTTCTCAGTGCGGGAATCGAGCCCGCGGCCTCTCGCTTCATAGCCAGCTACTCGCCCACTGCGCCACAGAGGCTTAAAAGTCAGGTATTAATTCGATGTATCATCGATATATTATTTACCTAGATGCACAGTTGACGCTCGGCAAATGGGACAGCAAAGAAGTGCTTAAGCACTCGTTTTGCCTACAGTCGGACGTCGATAGAATTCTAAATTTCAAAATACAAATTAAAGAACGCTTGCTTATTTCGTTTAAAAACCTACTTTATAACACGTGCTTAGGGTTATATTTGTGTTGATTTAATTACGACTTGTGATCGTTTTCTTTGTTTTATTTCTGAGATCACTTTTTAGGAGGATATTCGCAAAGAACTGTGCATCTAGGGTATAATATATTAATTCGATGTATGGTTATTTTATGACACCGCATTCCTATCAACTACGTGGATTATAAACTTTACAACACAATGTTCTAATCTTTATGATTTGTAATATGATTACAGTGTTATCGTTTAGTATTTCAGATAAAATGTTTGTTTAGTTTCATACAACTATTTGTTAGCTTGTGTGGAGTATTTTCTTTTTGAGGGTTCCGTGTCCAAACGCCAAAAACCGAATTCATTAATTAGATAGTCAAAAAGATTTTGACTGATCCCAGATTTTTTTTATAGCACAGATTGGCAAACGAGCAGGTGGGCCACCTGATGGTAAGTGATCTCCACCGCCCATAGACACCCAAGACACAAAGAATAAAGGGTGCGTTGCCAATCTGAAAGGAGGGAATAGAAAAGGGATTTGGCAAGGGAGGGGGGAAATGGGCCACCGGAAATCTCACTTTCTTTATTGTTTAATTTGCTATTACATATAAAAATGTATATAACGTGGCGTGGTTTTATTTCGGTATGACCACAGTCCTGAAGTCTCGGGTTCGATCCCCGTGTCAATTCAATTCAGTATCAGCCCGGAGTCTGGAATTTGTGCCCGATATGGCGATAGGCTCGCCTCATATCACATCTGGGACGGAACTAAGCTCGGCGAAATGTGGGTGTTCTAGTTCGCTAGTGCGCCTCTGCCTACCTCTTCGGGGATACAGGCGTGAGCTTATGTTATGTTAAGTACCCAGTATAAGCAAGCGCATTATTGGTCGTCCATCTACAAAGTGGACAGACGACCTGATAAAGGTCACAAGAAGACCCTGGATGCAGGCCGCTTCTAACAGGGCGTACTGGAAATCTATAGGAGAGGTCTATGTCCAGCAGTGAACGTCCTGTAGCTGATAATAAATAAATAATAATTAGTATATAATACATATCAATAAGCACGCCTGTTATCCAGGAAGGGTAGGCAGAGTTGCTACTGTGATATCAACTTATTTTTAGGTAACTTATGGGTGACAACACTTCATCATCATGGACACAGAGAAGTGACAGTCTCAGAGATGAACAAAACGCGTCTGGATATCGTGAAGAATTTAGGTAAGCCATTACTTACTTTTTATTGCTTACTAATTATTTAGGGCAACTTGCACCTATTACTAACCTAGAGTTAGTCTTAACCTCAAGTTAAATTCAAAAAATACATGTGAATTACATGTAATTCATTGCATGTTAGATACTATGTGTTTTGTATGTATCACGAAAACATAAAGATAAATTAATAAAACAGACGAAACTTGATTGTTATATGAAATTATTTTATTATTTTATTTTGTTATTTTTTTTTTTTTATTTTTTTTTAAATAGTTTACTAAATAATGTATGTGTCTTATAAGGACGATAGAGCTGACCGAGCGAGAAGAATCTCCGCACCCTGTTCAGGGCCTTTAGACAAGTGGCTTATGCGCTAATCGATGCGGGTTTAGACAAGTGGCTTATGCGCTAGTCGAATAGAATAGTCAAATAGAATAAATGCAGCGTACTCTTATGTCATTCCCATACATCTACTATTCTATTCGATTAGTGCATAAGCCACTTGGCTAAACCCGCAGAATTCCAACGGATATTACATCCTCGATGTGACTTTCTTTCTTTCTTTTCATCGACTATAAAACATTTTGGTTATTTGCAGATACTGGATACAGACTAGTAACGCCTGACGTGTTGGAAAATGAGAAGGAATTGTACGATGTCATTATTGATTGCACTGGTAAGTGGTAACATTAAAAATGACACCCAACTGTCACACATAGTCCTGCAGGGTTACCGCGACCTCTTATAGCCGTATTATTATAATCGTTCTTCGTTTGTTTTGTATGGGAATCTGTACAAGTAAGATTATAATAATACTGCTATAAGAGGTGGTGGTAACCTCCCAGACCCCATACAAGATACGAGTCTTGTGTGGGTATCAGGAACTACGAGAGACGCGCGGACTCACAACACCCAGATCCGAAACATTTTTTTTATAGCAGAGTCTGGCAAACGAGCAAATGGGTCACCTGATGGTAAGTCTCTATCGCCCATAGACACTCAAGACACAAAGAATCATGGGTGCGTTACCAACCTAAAAAGAGGGAATGGAACGGGATGGAAAAGAGATTGGGCAAGGGAGGGGGGAATGGGCTACCGGAAATCTCACTCACCGAACCAAACGCGACAGTAAGCTGCCACTTTACGTCGGTTTTCTACGAGACAGTGGTATCAAACCGGTCGAGTCCGCCCATTAGTGCTGTTAACGTTACCGTCTACGGCGTGGCTCCAATCAATATGTCAATCAAACTCTATCTGTGGGCCACGCCAACATTTGTCTCAGCGTGGGAATCGAACCCGCGGTATCATACTTAGCAGTCACTACTCGCCCACTGCGCCACGGGGGGTGTCAAAAGTAAGAACTAAACTCTTTAATAATCATATATACATCGCGATTGGAGTATTGAAAACTCTCTTTTAGGTTTTATATGTTTTGATAATTATTCCAGGTGTTGGTAAAGTGATGGAAATATCGTTCAACTATCTTAAGCATGGCGGTAAATATGTACTTTTTGGATGCTGCCCACCCACCCATCAGGCGTCGTGAGTATATACATCGAAATGAATGTCATAAATTCTTCTGGATAAATAAATAAATAAATAACACCCAACAGTCACACACATAGTCCTGACCCCACACTAAGAGCGAGTCTTGTGTCGTGAGTGTCAGGAACTACGAGTGAGACTTTCGGTCTCACAACACCCAGACCCGACACAAATATCTGTGGGCTGCACAAATATTTGTCTCGGTGCGGGGATCGAACCCACGGCCTCTCGCTTCACAGCCGGCTGCTCGCCCGCTGCGCCTCGGAGGCTGTCAAATGGATTCTGGATTCATAATTTATGTCAATAATACCAGCTAGAATGTAGATGTGACCATGGAACAAAAGGAAAGTGGAAATGTGATGTAGGCGTGGCGCGTGTCTCATACGTAGGCTGAGATCTGAGCGAACTTCGACTAAGTCTAAGTCAGAGAAACGTACTCAATGAGGATTTTGACTTAAATAATAAATAAATAACACCCAACAGTCACATACATAGTCCTGACCCCACACTAAGATCGAGTCTTGTGTCGTGGGTATTAGGAACTACGACAGACTTTCGGTCTCACAACACCCAGACCCGAAACAAATATCTGTAGGCCATACAAACATTTGTAGGACCTACAGATATTAGTCCGAGACATTTTTTACAAAAAATCTTTGCTTAGTCAGTCGGTTAGTCTGTTTTTTTTTTAAATGACTCGTACTAAGTCAAACTTTGATTTAACAACTTCAAATCCTCACTGAGTTCGTTATTTTGACTTAGACTTAGTCGAAGTTCGCTCTATAGATCTCGGCCTTAGGTTTAAATACGCTAATTTGATGCAAATAACACTGTCCATTATAGATTACAGAATCACATAAATGCTTTTTATATTGAGTGGTAGAGCCACGCTGTAGACAGTAACGTCTACAGCACGAATGGGCCGGCTCGACCGGTTAGATACCACTGTCTCACAGAAAACCGACATAAAGTGGCAGCTTGCTGTCGCGTTTCGTTCGGTGAGTGAGATTTCCGGTGGCCCATTCCCCCCCTCTTTCCCAATCCCTATTCCCTCCCCTTCCATGTCCTCTTTTTAGGTTGGCAACGCACTCATGATTCTTATTGTGTCTTGGGTGTCTATGGGCGGTGGAGATCACTTACCATCAGGACCGACTTCAAATGTAAGAAGTGATCAATTCTGTATTTTTATGTGTTACGCGATAACTCCGCCAAATGTGGACCGATTTTCAAGATTCTTTCAAGTTTCAAGGGTCCTATACGATTTTGGTCACGATCGGAGAAATTTTGGAGTCAGTCCTATATATTTTGATCTTGTGATTATCAAATTACACGCACGAATTGTTTATTAATATTGCATTCACGTTCATTTGTGTGTGTTTAGTGACACTAGTTCCTATACGAATTTTGAATCTTAGCACTTCCGGCTTCTCTATTCCGTGGATATGACTAATATGTAAATGTTTAAAATCCCTTAATTTTCAGAGTCAACCCCTACCAAATATATGACAAGGAGCTGACTATAATTGGGGTGAAAATTAACCCCTTCAGCTTCCCCAACGCCATTGGATGGATCAAAGCTATGGGAAGCAGGTAAGGGTATTGTATTATTAAATAATAAATAAAACCCAACAGTCACATACATAGTCCTGACCCCACACTAAGATCGAGTCTTGTGTCGTGGGTATCAGGAACTACGAGAAACTTTCGGTCTCACAACACCCAGACCCGAAACAAATATCTGTGGGCCACACAAACATTTGTCTCGGTGCGGGAATCGAACCCGCGACCTCTCGCTTCACAGCCGGCTGCTCGCCCGCTGCGCCACGGAGGCTGTCTAAAAGTACTAAATTCTCACTGAGTTCGTTTCTTTGACTCACACTTAGTCGAAGTTCGCTCTACCGCCCATAGACACCAAAACACAAAGAATCATGGGTGCGTTGCCAACCTAAAAAGGGGAAATGGAAGGGGAGGGAACAGAGATTGGGCAAGGGAGGGGAGGGGGAATGGGCCACCGGAAATCTCACTCACCGAACCAAACGCGACAGTAAGCTGCCACTTTACGTCGGTTTTCTGTGAGACAGTGGTATCAAACCGGTCGAACCGGCCCATTATAGCTGTTAACGTTACCGTCTACGGCGTGGCTCTACCAATCAATCTGTCAATCAAACTCTATCTGTGGGCCACGCAAACATTTGTCTCAGTGTGGGAACCCGCGGTCTCACGCTTCACAGCCGGCTGCTCGCCCGCTGCGCCACGCTGTCTAAAAGTTCTAAATTCTCACTGAGTTCGTTTCTTTGACTCACACTTGTCGAAGTTCGCTCTATAGATCTCAGCCAAAGTCTCTAATGGAATGTGAATTTTTCTAGAGGCTCTGTAACGCGACGTACCTTATATGCATGAGTTTATGTCTTTTTCTTTCTTACTACCTGCCCTAATCCCACCTTAATGTGGGGTCGGCGCAACACACTTTTTAAGCATGTTGCAGGAAGGATTTGGCTAAGTTTTTACGACCAGCTCAATCCCCTCTGGAGGATCCAGTCCCGGGCAAATTAAATTAGAAAATTCGCTTTGCCCGACCTGGGAATCGAACCCACGACCCCCTGGTCCACAGCCCATACATGCTGCCACTAGACTGAATGTGAGCTTATGTATGTGTGTTTATTTACAGGTACCTGGACTACAATAAACTTGGCGTGAAAACTTACGCCTTATCCGAGTATGAGAGTGCTTTGAAGGATTTGAAGGCAGGCGTCGTCGCTAAAGCCATGTTTAAAATCGTTTGATGATTTATGTACATACATACATAAATATTTGTATAATTAAATATATGTTTCTACGTCTTGTACCAGCGGCCTGAGCAGGAAAATTTGTGACAACCGTAAATGTATTCGAACTCGATGCGCGTCTATGAAATTTGTATGAAATATTAACCAAACGTCATCAGTGCGCAGCGAACTCGAATACATTTACATTTACATTAGTTTTTCGTGGTCGGGCTACTGTACGCCAGCACACTTGTGTCAATAAAGGATTCTTTCTTCTTTCTTTCTTTCTTTCTATTAGTATAAATGATTTCATCGCAAATGCGTGGAAACCATTTATTATAAAAAGAAGAAGATGGATAAATAAATGCTTTTGTTAATGGTGTTGTTTTTTAAGAGTGTTTGGTTATTTTTAAGAGACCTGGGGTTCGAATTCAGAGCCTCCCGGTTCACAGCCCGTATACCCTGCCATTTGACCAAGGACGCAGTTTTGAAATTGGTCCTACTCAAATTAAAATAAAACAAAGATATAGTCATACATCATAAGCTCACGCCTGTATCCCCAAAGGGGTAGGCAGAGGAACACTACCGAACTAGAACACCCACATTTCGCCGAGCTTAGTTCCGTCCCAGATATGATAGGGGGCGAGCCTAACGCCATATCGGGCACATCCAGACCCCAGGCTGATATGGAAAAATACAATATCATTTTACCCGACCCGGGGATCGAACCCGATACCTCAGTATGGTAGTCGTATCGAAATACAATCACGCCACCGAGGCAGCCAGAGATAGCCAGTGTTATATTTTTATTGAACTTTATTTAAATTGAGATAAGCGGCCCTAGCAGGAATATTTTTGATATAGTCCGATTTTTAATTAAACGGAGGAAACTAGTAATAGTAATTATTTTAACTTTAATTACATTTTTGTTTAAAGTACATTGACTGGCTTGTCATTAACATTAATATAGTTATCTGATAATAATATAGGATTATTATTATTACATTAGGTATATTTATTATATTTTTATTGTAAACAGACCGACCGATCGACCAATTTGGAAAGTGTATGCCATAAATTGTATAAAAATAATCATATAATGACTAAGCTTATTGTTCGTGATATATATAGATATAAGGATTTTTGTTAGTATGGGTTTTTGCATCCTACAATGCCATTTCACCTTTTAATCATTATTTTGGTAATTACACCTCCAGTGGTATTGAGTATGCGTGAATCCATATAAATATGATTATCAATTGTATTGACAATTTGTAAATCAAATTATTAAAAAAGGAAAATAGACAAAAGAAAAAAAAAAGAAATGGTGACAATTGATGATGAAAAAAATAAGCCCGGAGTTTATTTCTGCATTTCTTCTTCGGGTCGTCATCCGTAGGTAGCTAGAGAAAGGCTGGTAGGTTAGCTAGGATAGGGCCTCACGCACCAATCCCAACTGCTTCCAGTATTTCCAGTCAATCCCCTGCCACCATTCCTGCCATATGCCATTCCCATACAATCCATTCCCTTACACTTTATTCCTATCTCCCCTTATCGCCCTATCTTAGCCATCCCATCGTTATTATGTCCATACTTGCCTGCTTGTTATCAAATTCAAATATATAATGTAAATTATATTAATCCTAATTTAAAAATTTACTTGTGTGGACTTGTCATAAGTGCTTTTTTACATGCTTATGTGATCAATAAAGATTTTTATTATTATTATTACTGACAGATCGAAATGTCACTTTCCAAAATAATGTTGATTACTTTCAAAACATAGTGATTGATCTAGTTCAATTTTTATCATTCATAGAAACAATAACTCAGCACTAGCTTGCAAAATTAGAATTTTATTACGTTTTTAGTAATTGTAGCTTATTCCGTCGACTTAATGTCTGTGGAAATAATTTTGAGTAAATAATCACAACAGATACGTGAAATGATAATAATAAAAATTAACATAAGCTCATAAGCTCACGCCTGTATCCCCGAAGGGGTAGGCAGAGGCGCACTAGCGAACTAGAACACCCACATTTCGCCGAGCTTAGTTCCGTCCCAGATGTGATAGGGGGCGAGCCTATCGCCATATCGGGCACAAATTCCAGACTCCGGGCTGATATGGAAAAATCCAATATCACTTTGCCCGACCCGGGGATCGAACCCGAGACCTCAGAACCGTAGTCGTACCGAAATACCACCACGCCACCGAGGCAGTCAAATTATAATTAATAAAAATTATAAATATTACTTTTTATTATTTGAGAAAAAATACGTTCGGCACGTCCACAGCTTTTGTAAGTTTTTTTTTTATAATGAACCATGACTATTATTTCAGTAGACATGCCATAACTTAGCATGCAGTAATTTGTATGACTATCATTCAGTAGACATGCAGTATTAATCACACATTAGACAGGAATTACGGCTCTGAGTTGGACTTTAGAAAATGAAAGAATGAAATGGTTCACTGAATTGAAATATTTAAATAATCTTGATCTTTTTACCGCAGCACTATTTCAAATTCATGAAAAAGTGGCAACATGTCAGTTTACTCCGAAATGTCAGTTTACTCCGTTTAATTAGCAATCCTACTATAATAGAATTCGTCGTTCATCAAATACTTATACTTCTTTTGTTAAAATATTATTCTTCGATAATTTTATCAATTTTGCTACTATATGACTGCCTCGGTGGCGTGGTGGTATTTCAGTACGACTACGGTTCTGAGGTCTCGGGTTGGATCCCCGGGTCGGGCAAAGTGATATTGGATTTTTCCATATCAGCCCGGAGTCTGGAATTTGTGCCCGATATGGCGATAGGCTCGCCCCCTATCACATCTGGGACGGAACTAAGCTCGGCGAAATGTGGGTGTTCTAGTTTGCTAGTGCGCCTCTGCCTACCCCTTCGGGGATACAGGCGTGAGCTTATGTTTATGTTATGCTACTATATTTTTTTCTTAGCTATGGCCAATGAAGTGTAACTTCTAACGCTCATACAGAAGTACATGCACATTTTTTTTGGCGGTCTGAACAACCATACAGACGATTTAAGAACCTCGAAGAATGCCTCGGTGGCGTGGTTGTATTTCGGTACGACTACGGTTCTGAGGTCTCGGGTTCGATCCCCGGGTCGGGCAAAGTGATATTGGATTTTTCCATATCAGCTTGGAGTCTGGAATTTGTGCCTGATATGGCGTTAGGCTCGCCTCCTATCACATGTGGGACGGAACTAAGCTCGGCAAAATGTGGGTGTTCTAGTTCGCTAGTGCGTCTCTGCCTACCCCTTCGAGGATACAGGCGTGAGTTTATGTATGTGTTATGTTATGTTATGTTAAGAACCTCCTTTTTGGAAGTCGATTGACTTGAAAGGGCATAAACGAAGCCAATGATCTCCGACAACATTAGGTTAGTAGATTAGTGTTGAGAGCTATTGTCATTTTCTGCGTGGGTGGGTATTGTACTACACAATATAACTAACTTGGCCTATTTTTGGTGATGTGTAGGTCACATGCTTATAACGCCTGCTCATCAGTGGCGAAGGGTGAAATGTTTAAAAGGGAAGCCGCAGTATTTCTTCTTTAGTTATGGTAATATTTAGTACTTACTTGTTCAAGTTTGAAATAGTAAGGTAGGAATCGAGTTTTATGGACCCTTTGTCATTGTTGTCCAAATTTAAATAAGGTAGCGCAATTTTAACTCCGAATTCAGTGGTATTTTAGTAACGAAATCGAAATCGAGTGTCAAGAATTAACCTATAGGATTTGAATTACAAATTGCATGACACTGCACCACAACCGTTAATGTGTTAACGGTGCCTGAAAGGGTTATCATAATAATATCAATTAACAGTGTTATTTTTACTCAATTTTTTTACATAACATAACATAAGCCCACGCCTGTATCCCCAAAGGGGCAGGCAGAGGCGCACTAGCGAACTAGTACACCCACATTTCGCCGAGTTTAGTTCCGTCATAGATGTGATAGGGGGCGAACCTATCGCCATATCGGGCACAAATTCCAGACTCCGGGCTGTTATGGAAAAATCCAATATCACTTTGCCCGATCCGGAAATCGAACCCGAGACCTCAGAACCGTAGTCGTACCGAAATACCACCACGCCACCGAGGCAGGCAATTTTTATTACCCAATTTAATTTTTGTTTTTTCCAAATTTGTTTTAATCAAGCGCGTTAAAGTCTTTTCTTTCATGTTTCCGGGATGAAAAGGATCTTGTAATTTTTCGCCCCTAAACATTCCAATATGATAATCACATTCTATAATTCAATGGAAAACGCTGTAGATACTCTTCTTCAGTCCCTTATTCCACTGTAGGGTGGCCCCAGCATACTTTTTTATGCTTCTTACAGAAATCCCCACGGCCTCCCGCTACACACGTGTTTCATTCAGTTTGCATCAATAATAACTATACTTGAAGAGGGGATGACTAGCAATCTAGTCCCTTACTTATAAAAATATTTAAGCACTGCTTATCTTTAATAGGTTGTCCCTTTCATTTTTAAACAATGTAACGCAAGGAAAAAGTGACAGGCTATTCTAAGCGAAAAGATAAGCAAAAATGTTTTTATAAGTAAGGCCCCTAGCCATCAATATAATATACCCTAGATGCACAGTTCTTTGCAAATATACTCTTAAAAAGTGGTCTCAGGTATAAAACAAAAAAAAACATCACAAGTTCTAATTAAATCAACACAAATATAACCCTATGCACGTGTTATAACGTAGCTTTTTAAACGAAATGAGCAAGCGTTCTTAAATTTGAAAATTGACATTTAGAATTCTATCGGCGTCCAACTGTAGGCAAAAGGAGTGCTTAAGCACTAGTTTGCTGTTCCATTTTCCGAGCGTCAACTGTGCATCTAGTATATAATATATCGATGCCCCTAGCGGTAAAGTTTAAAATTTTGTAAGGCTCATAGTTTTTTTAATAATGGCAACTTGAATTTGTGACGAAATATTGATTTCTGGCTCATTGGTTACCTGCAGTACATTTGCGAATCACCTGTGAGGTAATTAATTATTTTTAGCATACACAAAACATTTCCATGCTATTTGCGATGACTGACAGGCCGCATTCCGATTTTAATATCCCCATGCTTAATAATTGATAAAAATGAAGTGTCATTTTTATACTGATTTCTTAAGTTTACGCGAATGCTATTCATTGAAATAAAACTATTTTTACGGATACTATCACGATTTGGTTTTAATTTTTATTCCCGACGTTTCGAAGGCTTTGCAGTCTTCGAGTTCAAGCCGTGACCACGAAGACTGCAAAGCCTTGGAAACGTCGGGAATAAAAATTAAAACCATATAGTGATAGAATCCGTAAAAATTGTTTTATTTCAGTGTCATTTTTATTTTATAACTCTACCATTGCGCTTTAAATCGTTCTCCTTGCATGTGGTCTCATTATTGGTAGCAACTTTATGAAATATGGTATATGTCGTAAATATCAGGAATTACGAGAGACGCACGATCTCACAACACCCAAACCCGAAACAAATACTTGGAGGTCACAAACATTCGTCTTGGGGATCGAACCCGCGGCCTCTCGCTTCACAGCTCTCCTGCCCGCTGCGCTACGGAGGCTGTCTAGTATAAGAAGAGTAATGATACATCGATGGTGGTAACAAGTATGACGTGTAGGTGGTAATTAGGGTTGTCGCTGCTTAACCTACAGCAAAAATAGAGGATTGCTTTGTATATTTTAATCTTATTAGATTTTACCTGTAGCTTGTGTGGTTTGATTGCACAGTTGGCTGCTGTGCTATTAATAAATTAATTTATAAAAGTTGCGAAGAGATGTTGCATCTCTTTGCGTTCTTTACCGCTTGTACCACGGGGAATGTTCCGAGGAATTGTTTGGACTTATACCAGCCGCCGAATTCCATTATCGTACTACACGCTACAAGCTGAAGTTTCATCCCTACCACCTGGATGAATGGCGTTCCTCAACAGTGCGTTTTACAAGGAATTTTCTTCCGCGTGCGACGTGTTTGTGGAACCAGCTTTCGGCGACTGTATTTCCAGACCGTTACGAGTTAGGGACCTTCAAGAAAAGAGCCTATATTTACATTAAAGGCCGGCAACGCATCCATGATTCCCCTGGTATTGTGGATATTTATGGGCGGCGGTGATCACTTAACATCAGGTGACCCACTTGCTCGTTTGTCCCTTCTTCTATAAACAACTATTGTTCAATGGATTAATTAATGCTTTTTTATGAAAATTCTATGCAATGTCACTATGTCAAATTACACACTATCATATGACATGTCGAGTTACACATTATGCCCCTTACTTATAAAAATATTTAAGCGCTGCTTATCTTTAATCCGTCGGAGGCAACACATATATATGTTACATAAGCGTATGAGCTACTGGAGGCCGAACCGCCCGTGACTATCTACCCATAGGTTGTCCCTTTCATTTTTGAACAATGTATCGTAAGGAAAAAAGTGCAGGCTAGCGAAAAATTAAGCGAAATTTTTTTTATAAGTGAGGCTCAATATTGTATGCGGCTCGTGTGCACATCGCCCCTTACTTATAAAAGCGCGGCTTATCTCTAACCATAGGTTGTCCTTTTCATTTTTAAACAATGTAACGCAAGGAAAAAGTGACAGGTTATTCTTAACCATTTGCTCAGCTAAAAATGCTTTTATAAGTAATGCCCATCGTGTTTGAGAAAGGCTTTTCTTATTCCATCAACTTAAAATAAGAAGGGTTTAAATACATTTATTTCAAACACAGCCCTATTATACACGAATGAAATGTCACTGTGTCATTACACACGGTGTCATCCGACGTGTATTGTTCGCGGCGCGTGGGTGTGTACTGTTCCATACATCTAGATATAATGTGTTAGGGACACGAGAAAGGCTTTTATGTCTTTTAAACCCACTTAAAAAGGAGGGAGTTCTCATTGAAGTAGAAGATCACGATTTGAGGAGATCATCACGATTTTTCATGGTTGAGGAGGTCGATGACTGGCACATGCGTCATACTCGTGAACGGGTGCTGCTTGTGGAGACTGGTCTGCCTGGACTGTCTTGTTTGCTTGTGTCAATTCGACTTGCCGTGGCTATGGGGTCGCTCAGTGTTACTTTGCCCTATATTATTAGATATCTATTGTTATCATGGTTTAGCTGCTCTAATTTAAGGTCTTTTTGTATCTGGTGCTGTTCTGTAAATCGGTGTTAAAAGAGCAACGTCAGAGTTTCTTGCCCGTTCTTCTCTGGCGAAACAGCCTTCCGAACAGGCGGTAGAGTTAAAATTTGACGGAATCTAAATAATGTTTGGACATTTTATGGATTCAATAAATGATTTCATTTGATTTGTTTTAATTTTTATGCCCGACGTTTCGAAGGCTCTGCAGGCATCATGGTCACGGGTTGGACTGATATGTCATTTGTCCAAGAATGTTAGTGTTGCAATATCTACATTCATTTTAAAATTATACAAAATCAGTATATATAGTAGAAATCAGTAGAGTTCTCAATTCATACATACATAAACTTACGCCTGTATCCCCGAAGGGGCAGACAGAAGCGCTCTAGCGAACTATAACACCCAACGCCGAGCTTAGTTCCGTCCCACATGTGATAGGGGGCGAGGCTATCGCCATATCGGCCACAAATTCCAGACTCCGGGCTGATACAGAATTGAATTGACACGAGGATCGAACCCGAGACCTAAGGTCAGTAGTCTTACCGAAATACAACCACTCCACGGAGGCATGTAGGGCTGCTTACATAATGCTCTTATCGAACCCACGACCCTTTTCACACATACCGCGCCAATCCGTCATCATTAAACGAAATCATAATATTTATAACTTTTCCTCAATATATTTCTTCATATCGTGATTGTTGGTCGGCACACTTTCGAAATGATTCACGATATATGACATTTGGAGGGACGTAACTGTACCGTACGGATCTGATACAATGACACGGGCAGGTGTCGTCAATATTTTTTCAACCGACTTTAAGTGGAGGTTCTTATTTTTTATGTATGTTATTCGATATCCAAACAGAACCGAAGCAGCGATAGCGCAGTTGGGAATGATACGGACTTCAGAGACGTATGTCGGAGGTTCGAGACCAACCCAATAAAAAAATGTTTAACAAACACGTCAAAAATATAAAACCGACCACAATTTTCACACATTTAAGCCCATATATTTAAAACTACTGAACCGAAATCGAAAAAACTTCCATTGTTCCCTAAGTTGGAAGATACTTATTCCAATAAGGAAAGATACAACGTAAGTTTATAGTTGCTGAGATGTGGACAAGAGTGGACAAACATACATACATACACATATGACATTTGGCACCTCTATTCAGAAGCCCATATAGACTAACATATCCGAATATCGTGCAATTCTAACAATATTACATACATACGGGTCGAATTTATAACCTCTTTATTTGAAGTCGATTAAAAAAGTATACACCTCTGACTCTTCTACGTAAGTTTACATAAGTTTATAATTTCCCTTATGTACCTCTATTGTCGCTTGCTATAACGGTGAAGAAAAACATCGTGTTGAAACCTGCATACTTAAGAATTTCTCAACAAGAATTTCGAAGGTATGTGAAGTGTACCCTACCGCATTACAGCGTGGTAGACCAAGGTCTAACCAAGGTCTTTCTCCTCCTCTCTCCCTCTTTATTAGAGGAGGCCCGTGCCAAGCAGTAGCACAGTAATATGGCAGGGCTACTAATATTATTATTTTTATTAAAAAATGTTGCCAGCTTCTGCCCAAGGATCACAATACCATATTCCTGTTATACAAGATGAATCGGCTTTGAATATGCATTGTGCTTTGGAATTCGGAAATGTTCATTCGTCACAAAGAAAGTTGGATGCAATCTAACATAACGTTAGCATTTTTTTATAGCAGAGACTGGCAAACGAGCAGATGGGTCACCTGATGGTAAGTCATCTCCACCGCCCATAGACACCCAGGACACAAACTAACAGGAGGGAAATATGGATTTGGAAATGGAGGGGAGAATTGGGCTTGCGGAAATCTCACTCACAGAACGAAACGCGACAGCGAACTGCAACTTTACGTCGGTTTTCTGTGAGACAGTGGTATCAAACCGGTCGAGCCAGCCCATTCGTGCTTTAGACGTAGTCAATACCGTGGCTCTACCACTCACGCATATGGTTACGCCTCTGTATAAGTGGTAGGAAGGCATACAAGCACACTACAGGCTGTCGAGTCTGAAGCCTGAAGAGCGTAAAGAGTGATTCCGCTACAGGAAAATTTCAACTCTCTCTGCCTCGGTGGCTTAGTGGTATTGCGTGCGCGTTAAGACTATCGTTGTGAGATCTCGGGTACGCTCTCCGGGTCGGGCAAAGTGATATTGGATTTTTCCATATCAGCTCAAAGTCCCGAATTTGTGCCCGATACGGTGATAGGCTCGATCCCAGATGTGATAAAGGGCGATGATATCAGGCACAAATTGCAGACTCCGAGCTGATACTGAATCAAAAACCCAATATGCCCGAACCGGAGATCGAACACGAGACCTCAGGACGGTAGTCATACCGAAATACAACCACGCCACCGAGAGAGTCCAAATGAAATGAACTCAGAATTTAACTCAAGAAGACTTTGTTTTTAGAAACTCGCTACGCTTTGCTGCTTAGTGTCAAATACCGTGGTTAGTCCCCAATTACAGGAGTTACAGTAACGGCGGGATAAAATAATTAAATAAAACTGTTTATTAGTCACGTAGGCATATACCTCCGTGGCGTGGTGGTATTTCGGTACGACTACGGTTCTGAGGTCTCGGGTTCGATCCCCGGGTCGGGCAAAGTGATATTGGATTTTTCCATATCAGCCCGGAGTCTGGAATTTGTGCCCGATATGGCGATAGGCTCGCCCCCTGTCACATCTAGGACGGAACTAAGCTTAACGAAATGTGGGTGTTCTAGTTCGCTAGTACGCCTCTGCCTACCCCTTCGGGGATATAGGCGTGAGCTTATGTTATGTAGGCATATAAAAAGCACTTATGACAGGTACATTTATATAATAATTATGCTATAACGCTATCAATTTAGAAACAAGCAGGCAGGTATAGACACAATAACAAGGATGGGGCTTAGATAAGAGGTTGTGATTTGTAGGAAAGGGAACGGTATATGGCAGGAATGCTAGCAGGGAATTAACTGGAAAATAAAATAAGATGCTTGTAGTACATAAGCTCACGCCTGTGTCCCCGAAGGGGTAGGCAGAGGCGCACTAGCGAACTAGAACACCCACATTTCGCCGAGCTTAGTTCCGTCCCAGATGTGATAGGGGGCGAGCCTATCGCCATATCGGGCACAAATTCCAGACTCCTGGTTGAAATGGAAAAAGTGCTTGTAGAAGTTGACTGGAAATGTGGATAAGAAAAATCACGCCGTGAACTATAAGGCCCTATCCTAGCTAACCTACCAGCCTTTCTCTAGCAACCTACGGATGACGACCCGAAGAAGAAAGATGTTAGTCTATCGGGTGACCTGCTTGCTCGTTTAACTTTAACATAACATTGAGTGATGCAACATGTCCTACTGTTGCACTGAAGTACATCTCTAACTGTGTCAGTATAGATAGCAAAATTATCTACTAAAATCATATTTCATGAATAATAAAAATTCTATAGAATTTTTTTTTATAGCAGTGACTGGCAAACGAGCAGATGGGGCAGCTGATGGTAAGTGATCTCCACCAGCCATAGACATCCAAGACACAAATGTATCATGGGTGCGCGACCAAGCGAAAAGAGGAATGCCACGCTGTAGACAGTAACGTCTACAGTACTAATGGGTCGGCTCGAAAAAAAAGAAGAGACTAAAAAAAAAGGAACAAAAAACCAACGTAAAGTGGCAGCCCGCTGTTCCATTAGGTGGAGATTTCCGGTGGCCTAATTTCCCTTTCCCAATCCCTATTCTCCTCTCTTTAGGTTGGCAACGCACCCATGATTTTTATTTGTGTCTTATGTCTATGGGCGATGGAGATCACTTACCATCAGGTGACCCACGTGCTTGTTTGACATTCTTTTTTCTTTGTGCCTGGCGTTATTCCGGCCTTTTGCCAGGGTTCGTCTTTCTACTTAAACGCCCGGTTTTAAGCATCCTCCACTGGGAGACCATTGCTGTCGTCTTCAAGCTAATATAAGCTAACGCCTGTATCCCCGAAGGGGTAGGCAGAGGCGCACTAGCGAACTAGAACACCCACATTTCGCCGAGCTTAGTTCCGTCCCAGATGTGATAGGGGGCGAGCCTATCGCCATATCGGGCACAAATTCCAGACTCCGGGCTGATATGGAAAAATACCACCACGCCACCGAGGCAAGCTAATATGCCGTTAAGTAAATAAACTTAATTTTGAGATGTCTCCAAAAAACGTGGAAAATATGGTCCATAGAAATTTCATAGACTTATGGTTATTTTTAACCTTAAAGTAAACAAGTTATAAAGTCTATTAAATATAAAAACCACAGTCTAATATACCTCTAAAGATAATATTTTTCACTTTTTGGAGACATCTCAGGTTAGGTTTATTCATACATACATAAGCTCACGCCTGTATCCCTGAAGGGGTAGGCAGAGGCGCACTAGCGAACTAGAACACCCACATTTCGCCGAGCTTAGTTCCGTCCCAGATGTGATAGGGGGCGAGCCTATCGCCATATCGGGCACAAATTCCTAAAGGTTTATTCATTTAAGGGCATTTTAGCTTGAAGACGGTAGATTGGCCCTCATATCTGTATCCAGAACGTACATCCAGCGCTTTTTGAGCTGTCCACGGGAACGCCTCTGCTATAAAAAAAAGGATCTCGATGTATAGGAGGGTTTCTCATCTAATTTTTATGTTAGTTTTGCCAACCATACAAACAAACGGCCTTTGAAACAAAATTATTATGGGTCAAAGTTAAACACAGCAGATAATATGCAAATAAGAATAAATTAATGCAACTAGGGCGCAGTTAAAAGGCGGTGTTAACTGGTAATAGAGATCTGTTCAGGCGCTGATTTAAGGTCGTGAAAATTCTGTATTTTTCGACCGACTTTCGAAAAGGAGAAGGTCCTCAATTCGTCTGTATTGTTTTTTTTGTATGTTACGCGATATCTCCGCCGAATGTGGACCGATTTTCAAAATTCTTTTTGTGTTCGATAGGGCTTATTTTAAGCGTGATCAGGTGATCATGTAGTCAGTGTGCATCAGGTAAATAGGAAATCGGTCAGTTAAGTTTTTAAAGTTGTGATTATTTTAATCATACTTTCTTCCCACCTGTTTCAATCCCACTCCATTGTGGGTAATATATACTTTGAAGCAGGTTGGAGAATGGATCCAGCTAAGTTTTTACATCAATTTCGGGGGATGTAGTCTCGGAAAAATATAGATAAATAAATAATCCGCAACAGTTACACGCATAGTCTTGACCCCACAAAACAGTTACACACAAATAAAGAGTATCAGAAATTACAAAAGACTTTCGGTCTCACTGCATCCAGACCCGAAACAAATATGGGCTACATAAACATTTGTTTCGGTGCGGGGATCGAACCCGCGGCCTCTCGCTTCACGGCCGCCCGCTGCGCTGGGAGCAATGACGTTCATAGGCATTTCGATAA
The DNA here is from genome assembly GCA_036417725.1 of Clanis bilineata. Classification (NCBI taxonomy): domain Eukaryota; kingdom Metazoa; phylum Arthropoda; class Insecta; order Lepidoptera; family Sphingidae; genus Clanis; species Clanis bilineata. The sequence goes on from CM071165.1 coordinate 4,899,885, forward strand.
GAGTAGACAAAAAAGCCATTTGTATGAAATATTAACCAAATGTGCGCGCGAGTTTGATTTTTCGACCGACTTCCCAAAAAGGAGGAGGTCCTCAATTCGTCGTTTATGTATGTTACGCGATATCTCCGCCAAATGTGGACCGATTTTCAAAATTCTTTTTGTGTTCGATAGGGCTTATTTCAAGGGTGGTCCCATATAAATTTAGTAACGATCGGTAAATACGAAGTCGGTCAGTTAAGTTTTTAAACTTGTGATTATTTTTCAAATCAAATCATTTATTTCTGTAGAGTAACTTTAGACACACCGTTCGATTTCGAACATAATTCGATTGCATTTAGTTATTTAAAATTCCAACGAAACCGAGTTAAAAAGTGCGCTAATGTTACATTTCAAGTGGTAGAGCCACGCTGTAGACAGTAACGTCTATAGCACGAATGGGTCGGCTTGACCGGTTAGATACCACTGTCTCACAGAAAACCGACGTAAAGTGGCAGCTTGCTGTCGCGTTTCGTTCGGTGAGTGAGATTTCCGGTGGTCCATTTCCCCACTCCCTTTCCCAATCCCCTTCCCTCCCATTCCATTCCCTCCTTTTAGGTTGGCAACTCACCCATGATTCTTTTTGTGTCTTGGGTGTCTATGGGCGGTGGAGATCACTTACCATCAGGTGACCCATCTGCTCGTTTGCCAATCTCTGCTATATAAAAAAAAAACATTAGATTCGAGAACTTGTCATTTGGTAATTTTTAACGAGACATTAGTGCACTTTTTAACTCTATTTCGGAATTTTAAGTCACTGAATGAAATCGAATCGAATTCAAATTCGAATCGAGTGACAGCCGCCTGTAGCCCGAGCACGAAAAACTAATGTAAATGTAAACTCGCTGCGCACTGATGACATTTGATTAATATTTCATACAAATTTCATAGACGCGCATCGAGCACGAATACATTTACGGTTGTCAGAAATTTTCCTGCTCGGGCTGCTGATCCACAGGTCCACATTATTGTTAGGTAAGACCAGAAGTAAAGAACTAAAACTGTATATAGTATACTTGATTTTAAGTGACATTCACACGATTTCAAATAAGTTAGGGGCCTTAACAGCGACGATTGCTGCGTAAAATAAAATAAATCCACACATACAACTGCGGTGATAATACCTGACATTGAAATACTTGTTCAGCACACATGAGATTTGTTGTGAGCATGTATCTAACGCTGAAACATAAATACATGTTAATAAATAAATAATAAATACACCTGCTAGTCACACACCTAGTCCTGACCCCACACTAGGTATAACCTGTATCGTGGTTATCAAAAACTATGAGAGACTTTCGGTCTCACAACACCCAGACTTGAAACAAATATCTGTGGGCCACACAAACATTTGTCTCAATGCGGAAATCGAACCCGCGGCCTCTCACAGCCGGCTACACGCCCGCTGCGCCACGGAGGCTGTCAAGGAGGAGATATAAGTAAGTTTATGTAGCACCACCTCTTATAGCAGTATTATTATAATGTTACTTGTACCGATTCCCATACAAAACAAACGAAGAACGATTATAATAATACTGCTATAAGAGGTGGTGGTAACCCTTCTGATGTTAATCGCAGTGCAGTCCAAAAAACAAGTGACCACCATTGACCACCGACAATGGATTTATCAGTGGTAACCAGAATCATGCCCACCTATTTATGCTTCTTCACACTCCGAAGAGGAAAGCAAATCGAGGGGCTTTCGACAAGACAGGCGGATGACAGATGCAGACACAGGGATTTGAAAAGGTGTGGTGCGCCGACCCCACATTAAGGTGGGATAAGGGCAGGTAGACAGAAAGATACATAGTGATTGCGGTTTCGCAGTTTTTCTGGTTAATTTCGGTTAAAACGGAAAACACTACATTAGCGATGATTTTTAACATTACTGACATGACATTATGACAGCCTCCGTGGCGCAACGGGCGAGTAGCCGGCTGTGAAGCGAGAGGCCGCGGGTTCGATTCTCACATTCAGACAAATGTCTGTGTGGCCCACAGATATTTGTTTCAAGTCTGGGTGTTGTGAGACCGAGAATCTCTCATACCCACGATACAGGTTATACCTAGTGTGGGGTCAGGACTAGGTGTGTGACTGTTGGGTGTATTTATTTATTTATTACTGCGTTATCCTCCATCTATGAGGTACTCATCTATTCCATGTATAGTTTCTTAGTCACTCTTATAACCGATGACAAAAGAAGAATAAGGACTTCAAACGTGTAACTACAAAAAGTGTTTACTTTGAAGTCGGTTCCACCATTTTAGTTTCACGATCTATTTACATGTAAGTTGTCACCGTGTCATAAGAATTAAATAACGTATAAATACTTACTGATTTTATTATAATTACGGTGTTTTATTTATAATAATATTTTCGTAATGTAAAGAAGATGCCTAACTTCTATAATACTGCGATTTTTCTTTCGTCACGTCGCCATTTTGGTTTGTCTCCATACATTAATAAATAAATAAATAAATACACCCAACAGTCACATACATAGTCCTGACCTTACACTAGGTGTAACCTGTATCGTGGGTATCAGAAACTACGAGAGACTTTCGGTCTCACAACACCCAGACCCGAAACAAATATCTATGGGCCACACATACATTTGTCTCGATGCGGGAATCGAACCCGCGACCTCGCGTTTCCCAGCCGGCTACTCGCCCGCTGCGCCACGGAGGCTGTCATGTTTTTAGGCATACATGTTTTGTCGTAGTCATGATAAGTCCTTATTCTTCTTTTGTCCTTGTCTATAACCCACAAACATAACTGATTAATCAATGTTTACAATGCACTTTTTCTACCTTGACCTACCGATAGACAAAGGAATACGTTCCATACTGCCAAACAATAGTGGAATCTTCAGACACATCTTTCGACCTACTTTTCGATGTCGTACAATGAACACCTCTGCCTGGGACAGTTTAAAAAAATAAATCGCTCCTATCAATTCGTAATCACAACGTTTTCGGTCGCCTCCTTGTATGGACGCACGTTCTTTTTTTAAATTTCGAGAGTATTCAGCCAGTATTGATTTTGTTTTTTTATAGTGGAAAGCCTTTCAGGCAGTTTGTGTTTTTTTAATTACTTATTTCGAGAGTATTCAGCCAGTATTTTTTTTTTGTGGACAGAGGCCTTTCAGCCAGTACGGTGTTTTTTATGACTTTGTGGCCAGTATTGTGAAAAACGACATTTGTGTGATTTTTAAAAATAATTTGTGAACTGTGGCCAGTATTGTGTTTTTAATATCCGAATATTATTGATATTTTTACATCAACCCGTAACATTTATTTTCCATATTTTTAAATCAAAACAAAAATATGATACCGAAATTATTTTTCATCGCTCTATCAATAATTTCAATACACGCAGACTTTTTCCTGAGTCAAGTAAATCACATGGAATACTACAAAAACAGGACGCGCCCTTCAAAAGCTTTCAGTAGTTTTTCAACGAATTATTTCAATCAGAATATATTGCCTGGAAGTGGAAAAGGCGAGAAGGTACAATGCGGCACTAGGACCGTAGATTTCAACCCAAAACGAAATGGCAGGATCGTTGGTGGGACGGAGAGTCCTTATGGTGCTTTTCCTTGGCAGGTGAGTTTTCAATCGACTTTAAATAAAACTTGACAGACTGACTTCAAATCCGATCGTAACCAAATTTATATCAGACCACCCTTGAAATAAGCTCTGTCAAACACAAAGCACATTCTGACCCCATGCTATCAGCACGTGCTATCAGTATCAACTGAATAGAAAAACCAATATCTTTTCCCGACCTGGATTGAACCTAGATTTATTGTTGAGTGGTAGAGCCACGCTGTAGACAGAAACGTCTATAGCACGAATGGGCCGACTCGACCGGTTTGATACCACTGTCTCACAGAAAACCGACGTAAAGTGGCAGCTTGCTGTCGCGTTTCGTTTGGTGAGTGAGATTTCCAGTGGCCCATTTGCCTCCCTTCCCTTCCCAATCCCTTTTTCCCTCCCCTTTCATTTGCTCCTTTTAGGTTGGCAACGCCATGATTCTTTTTATGTCTTGGATGTCTATGGGCGGTGGAGATCACTTACCATCAGGTGACCCATCTGCTAGTTTGCCAGTCTCTGCTATAAAAAAAACCGAGACTTCAGGACGGTATTCGTACCGACAACAACACAACTAAGGCACCGTTTTTTTATTTCACGTTAAGGATATTGCAGTGGCTTCTTTGTCATTTAAATGTATATTGTTTTAATTACATAATACGACCTCGTTCGTACAGTTTCTGGCAATGCGCCTGCGCAGCAGTTTCGCAAATATTGACACAAGTTTGACATCTGTCAACGGGTGTCTGCTGCTTTCACTTTTTCCTTTAACGCGGTTTTACGTAATCCGAATGTTTAAAAAAAGAGCGATTGTTTTTTGTTTCATTTTTGTTAGGGTTCCGAAGCCAAATGGCACAAAGGAACCCTTATAGTTTCGCCATGTCTGTCTGTCTGTCTGTCTGTCTGACCACTGATTATATCAGAGACTATAAGCACTAGAGCGCTGTAATTTGACACGAGTATACATATCTATTAAACTAAGAAAGTAGTGGAATAAAATCTTGGAAAATATTTTTAGGGTGTCTCCCCTACGTGTAAAGTGGGGATGACATTTTTTTTCACGACTATCCTATGGTGTGGGATATCGTTGGATAAGTCTTCAAAAACAAACGGGTTCGCAAAAACTATGTTTCGATTAGAGGCTCTGTTTGCGAAATATTAAGGTTTAAAGTGAAAATTTTTGATAGAGTAGGGCGTCCCCCCCTCTATTTCCGGAACGGTTGGTTTTGGACAAGTGAAAAATTTCACAGTAGTAGCATATATCTTGAATTTCAAATGAAAACTATAGCGGCTAACTAGGCTTTACAAGTTAATGAGTAATAGACGACCAAAGTAAAAAGAAAAAAATCGTATAAGTTATTTTTAACATCACTTATATGAAGTTGTTAGTTATGTAAAATAGGTAGTAAATATAAGTTTATGGACCATACACTTAAAATTGTGTCTAATAAAATTATATTTAAGTAACAGTTGCCCTTACTTCGGAACCCTGTACTGTGCGTGATCAGATATGCAGCACGCACTTGTCCGTTTTTTCATTAATTTTTGTTTTAAATGAGTAAAAGGGATATTGTACTTAACAATCCTGATCACAGATAATGTAATAATTTTAACGGACTTCTCAAAAAAGGAGAAGGTTTGTCGGAAATATTTTCTTTTTTCTTTTTATCCGGGCACGGCAAAGTGACTACACTGCACCTGATGGTAAGCGTAGTGCAGTCCAAAAAAACTAGCGACCACTGACAAATAATGGATTTATCAGTGGTCGTCAGAATCATTCCGGCCTATTAATGCTTCTTCAAACTCCGAATCCAAAGAGGGAAGAAGCAAATCGAGGGGCTTGCGACAAGACAGGCGGATGACCGATGCAGATACAGGGATACCCCCATACCCGTCTCAACCAACCATCAAGTCATGCCGCAAGCTCCTCGAGAGAACCGTCTTCCTTTTCTTAGCCTTTTCTGTAATGAATGAAATTAATTTACATCGAACGGAGTCACATGACATTTGTTGTTTTATTCACCATTATTTAAGATGACAATCGTTATTATTTATTGATACATTTAAAAAACCTGATTTTAATCAATGTTTTATTACAAAATTTCACTTTTGTAATTTATTATGACTAAAAGTGGCACATTATGAGTCAGTCTGAGAGTCGTGGCGCAGCGGACGAGTGTAAAGATCGCAGGTTCGAATCCCGCAGAATTAAATGTCTGCTCATATACCTCTATATTTGTAAATGGATGAAAGGCGATTTACGAGAGGTATTTTCGTGCGAAAGTGACTTTTTCCAAGTATGTTGCAGAAAGGATTTGACTTCGTTTTTGCGACCGACTGCCTGCTTGATGTAAAATGCCCTCTGTGGGATCCAATCTCGGGCAAATCAAATTAGAAACATCTCTGCCCGACCTGGGAATCGAACCCAGAACCTCCCGGGCCACAGCCCATATTGTCTGCTGCCACTAAACCAAGGCGACTTCTTTCTTATATAAAAATACTATAAAACCGTAAATCTCTTAAAGGTATTTACCGTCCTGAGGTCTCGGGTTCGATCCCTTGGTTAGGAAAATTGATATTGGGCTTTTACAATATTAGCCTGAAGTCTGGAATTTATGTCCGAATTGGCGACAGGCTCGCCCTCTATCACATCTGGGGGGGAACTAAGCCTGAGAAATGTGAGTTTTCTAGTTCGCTAGTGCGCCTCTGGCTACCCGTTCGGGGATACGTGAGCTTACGAGCTTATTCATGTCACTTTTCTCAAATCACTCTTTTTAGATCAAATAGCCTGCCTCGGTGGCGTGATGGTATTTCGGTACAACTACGGTTCTGAGGTCTCGGGTTCGATCGCCGGGTCGGGCTAAGTGATAAAGGATTTTTCCATATCAGCCCGGAGTCTGGAATTTGTGCCCGATATGGCGATAGGCTCGCCCCCTATCACATCTGGGACGGAACTAAGCTCGGCGAAATGTGGGTGTTCTAGTTCGCTAGTCCGCCTCTGTCTACCCCTTCCGGCATACAGGCGTGGAGCTTATGTAGATCACATATAAGCTTATAACATAAGCACACGCCTGTAAACTTTTCCAAGTACTTATCTAATCCTTTTTTATTTACTTTCCAGGTAGAGATCCAGATGCTGGATGTTGATAAGCTGGTATTTGAACATCATTGTGGAGGCGCCGTTATCGCTGAGAGGCTTGTGCTGTCGGCGGCTCACTGCTTTGACAAGGTTCATTTCTTATTTTATAAAAGACTAGCTTTTGGGAGTAGAGAGAGTGAGAATCTGTTCCATCGTATTTATATTTTCATTTTACTAAATTTCATCCCTCTTTCGGCCGACTTCTGAAAAAGGAGGAGGTCCTCAATTCGTCGGTATTTTTTTTATGTCTGTTACTCGATATCTCCGCCAAATGTGGTCCGATTTTCAAAATTCTTTTTGTGTTCGATAGAGCTTATTTCAAGGGTAGTCCCATATAAATTTGGTCACGATCGGAAAATTGGAAGTCGGTCAGTTAAGTTTTTAAACTTGTGATTATTACATCCCTTTATGGGTTGAATTTCCGAAAATCCTGTCTTTGTTGTTGCCTAAGTTAGGAAACCGTGTGTAAAATTTCACGATTCTTTCCGTTCGTTTCGGCTGTAAGAAAGAAAGAAAGAAATGTTTATTGCTACTAGTATAACAACCTATGATTATACATTATATTGATATACATACATTATATACTTTTGACTGCCTCGGTGGCGTGGTGGTATTTCGGTACGACTATGGTTCTGAGGTCTCGGGTTCGATCCCTGGGTCGGGCAAAGTGATATTGGATTTTTCCATATCAGCCCGGTATCTGGAATTTGTGCCTGATATGGCGATAGGCCCGCCCCCTATCACATCTCGGACGGAACTTAGCTCGGCGAAATGTGGGTGTTCTAGTTCACTAGTGCGCCTCTGCCTACCCCTTCGCGGATACAGGCGTGAGCTTATGTCATGTTATTATTAAGAAGTGTTGCATGTCCATACCGTAACAACTAAGGGGCAACTTAAAAACCTATCCGATCGTGACCAAATTCACATGGGACCACCCTTGAAATAAGCTCTATCGAACACAAAAAGAATTTTGAAAATCGGTCCACATTTGGCGGAGATTTCGAGTAACATACATAAAAAAACGACGAATTGAGGACCTTCTCCTATTTTGGATTTGGTCGAAAATAGATGAATTGGGGTACTTCTCCTTTTTTTGAAGATGGTCGATAACGGTTTCTTTCATTTGTGTTTCAGCAACCTCTTCAATTAGATCATATTCGGCTGGTGGTAGGTGAGCATCGGCTGAAGGTGCAGGACAAGCATGAGCACAGGTTCCTGGCGGAGAAGGTGGTCCCGCATCCTGACTTTAGGAAAAGTAAGTTCTTTTTTGTTGGATAGACTGGCAAACGAGCTTGACTTGAAGTGAAAACTTCTTTCGGCGCACTGAGCATTTTATTTTGTGGATTTTGAAGGAGACTGAACCGTCACGCTCGGCTATGTAACGCTTGTTCGGGTAAAGTCGGCTCGAGTTTACTGAGGGAGCGAGAGAGATATAGTCAATGCATCACTGCTATACTGGCTCGGCGAGCGTTACATGCAAAAAGATTTAATATTACTAGATGTCTTTCGTTACATGAGAGAGTATGACGTATCAGCCGCATTCAGTACCGATGTTATACCTGCTATAGTGACCCAAACTCCTTGTCCGGTTCGCAATCCACGATCAATCCGGTTCTTTTTAGTTTTTATAGCAGAGACTGGCAAACGAGCAGATGGGTCACCTGATGGTAAGTGATCTCCACCGCCTATAGACAGCCAAGACAGAAAAAGAATCATGGGTGCGTTGCCAACTTAAAATGGTAGAATGGAAGGGATTGGGAAAGAGAGGGAAATTGAAATTGAAATTGGAAATTGGGCTACCGGAAATCTTGCTCACCGAACGAAACGCGACAGCGAGCTGCCACTTTACGTCGGGTTTCTGTGAGACATTGGTATCAAACCGGTCGAGCCGGCCCATTCGTGCTGTAGACGTAATTGTCTACAGCGTGGCTCTACCACTCAAAATCAAGTTTTCTGTTCATTGGTGAATTATGACTGCCTCGGTGGCGTGGTTGTATTTCGATACGACTACTGTCCTGAAGTCTTGGGTTCGATCCCCGGGTCGGGTGGTGATATTGGATTTTTCCATATCAGCTCGGAGTCTGAATTTGTGCCCGATATGGCGATAGATAAAGTTCGCAGGTAGTCGCTGGATGCAGGCCGTTCCCAACAGGTCAATCTGGAAATCTTTGGGGGAGACCTCCAGCAGTAGACGTCCTATGGCTGATGATGATGATGATGATGATGATGGCGATAGGCCCCTATCACATCTGGGACGGAACTAGGCTCGGCGAAATGAGGGTGTTGTGGTTCGCTAGTGCGCCTTTGCCTACCCCTTCGGGGATACAGGCGTGAGCTTATGTAGTGAAATAAATAAATACATGTCACGTTCTTGATCTAGTGGTAGCATATATGGGCTGTAGAGATCCCGGGTTCGATTCCCAGGTCGGGCAAAGCTAATTTTCTAATATTTAAAAACTTTTTTTGGATCCCCCAGAAGGGAGTTGACGTCAGGTAGGCAGCCGCTCATAAAAACTTAGCCAAATCCTACCTACAAGTATGTTGCGCCAACCTCATATTGAGGTGGGATAAAGGCTAGTAGAAAGAAAAGTTATTATTTATAGATGGACCTCATAGCAACGATATTGCCATCATCCTGGTGTCCAAGTCCGGCAGCGGTGTGCAGTTCAATTCCCACGTGAGGCCAATCTGTCTCCCCGAAGCTGCGGAGACGGTGGGGCAGTGGTGTGCCGTCTCAGGATGGGGGCTGCAATCAGGTACTCTTGATAATTTTTAATTTAAAAACTTCAATTTCGAATGAAAATCAGACCATTGGACCTTTGGAGCTTTATCGTTCATATCTTTTCATCATTCTTTTGGTACTTACACCTTTGTGGTATTGAGTATGCGTGAATCCATATAATTATCAGTTGTATCGACTATTTGCAAGTCAAATGATAAAAAAGACAAAACAAAAAATAAATGGTGACAATTGATGATAAAAAAAATAAGCCCGGAGTTTCTTTCCGCCTTTCTTCTTCGGGTCGTCATCCGTAGGTAGCTAGAGAAAGGCTGGTAGGTTACTTATGATAGGGCCTCATGCACCAATCCCAACTGCTTCCAGTATTTCCAGTCAAACCCTGCCACCATTCCTGCCATATGCCATTCCCATACAACCCATTTTCTTACACTCTATTCCTATCTCCCCATATCACCTTATCTTAGCCATCCCATCGTTATTATGTCCATACTTGCCTGCCTGTCTTCAAATGTATAGCGAGATAATGCAAATTTTATTAGTCTTAATTCAAACTTTGCTTATGTTGACCTGTCATAAATGAAATAAAACTATTTTTACGGATTCTATCATAATCTGTCATAAGTGCCTTTTTACATGCCTACGTGACCAGTAAAGATTTTTATTTTATTGTGTTGACCTGTCATAAGTGAAATAAAACTATTTTTACGGATTCTATCACAATCTGTCATAAGTGCCTTTTTACATGTCTACGTGACCAATAAAGATTTTTATTTTATTGTGTTAATCTGTCATAAGTGAAATAAAACTATTTTTAAGGATTCTATCACAATCTGACATAAGTGCCTTTTTAAATGCCTACGTAACCAATAGAACATACAACATAAGCTCACGCCTGTATCCCCGAAGGGGTAGGCAGAGGCGTGCTAGCGAACTAGAACACCCACATTTCGCCGAGCTTAGTTCCGTCCCAGATGTGATAGGGGGCGAGCCTATCGCCATATCGGGCACAAATTCCAGACTCCGGGCTGATATGGAAAAATCCAATATCACTTTGCCCGACCCAGGGATCGAACGCGAGACCTCAGAACCGTGGTCGTACCGAAATACCACCACGCCACCGAGGCAGTCTATTCCTATCTCCCCATATCACCTTATCTTCCATCCCATCCATGCCATCCCATCGTTATTATGTCCATACTTGCCTGCCTGTCTTCAAATGTATAGCGAGATAATGTAAATTATATTAATATTAATTCAAAAGCTTGTGTTGACTTGTCATAAGTGAAATAAAACTATTTTTACGGATTCTATCACAATCTGTCATAAGTGCCTTTTTACAAGCCTTGACCAATAAAGATTTTTATTTTTATTTTATTGAACACCAAAAAGCTGAATTTGGTCACGATTGTATAGGGTCCGTTAAGATTTTGATGTCTCTTGTAAAGTTTTTTTTATCATCATCATCATCATCATCAGCCACATGACGTCCACTGCTGGACATAGGCCTCCCCCAATCCCAAAGTATTTTACTCTTACTTAATTTTCGACCCACTTCCAAAAAGGAGAAGGTCCTCAATTCGTCTGTTTTTTTTATGTATGTTACGCGATATCTCCGCCAAATATGGACCGATTTTCAAAATTCTTTTTGTGTTCGATAGAGCATATTTCAAGGGTGGTCCCATATAAATTTGGTCACGATCGGATTTGAAGTCGGTCAGTTAAGTTTTTAAATTTGTGATTATTTTTAATATTTTACAGAGAGTAATGAAAACTTCGCACCAGTATTAAGAGCGGCTGCAGTACCTCTGATGGACTTGGCTACCTGCAGGAAGAACCAGGTCCTCGGTGGCAGACAGCAGCCTATCTTGGACTCTATGATCTGTGCCGGTAAGTATAGTATTGCTTTGTTTTGACCTGGTTGAGAGTAAGGGAGGGAGTCTTTGGTTCCGCAGAGATGAAGAATAGAGCATACAAATTCATATACCTGCCCTTATCCCACCTTAATGTGGAGTCGGCGCAACACACTTTTTCAAGTATGTTGCAGATAGGATTTGACTTAGTTTTTATGACCGGCTGCCTGCCTGACGTCAACCTCGTCGACTATGTGTTATTGTTGGGTGTTATTTTTTTATATACTCGTGTTCCTTTAGTTGCCTCCATGGTCTAGTGATAGGGTATATGCATAACCCTAGGTCCTGGGTTCAAGTCCCATCGACTTTCCTAACACGATTGGTTCGGGACTGGATGCCCCATAGGTTAATAATATTTTCCACAACATGCTTGATAAAGTGTATTGCGCCGACCGCACATTATGGAATAAGCGAAGGTAGAAAGAGAAGATGATTGTAAATGGTCTTTGTGATATCTTTTCAGGCACCCTTTCAGGCGGTGTGGACGCTTGTAAAGGGGATTCGGGGGGTCCTCTAGCCTGCAAGGGTCAGAGCCGCTGGCAACTCCAGGGGGTCGTGTCCTGGGGATCAGGCTGCGCGAGGAAGGCCAGGCCTGGCGTCTACACCAGGGTGTCTTCTTATCTCAGCTGGATTAGGAGTACTGCTGCTGGACTGGGGCATAAGATAGCTTCGTAGTTGAGGATGATAATATTAGCGCTGCAATATTATTGTCCCACTGCTGGGCACGGGCCTCCTCTACTAATGAGAGGGGTTAGGCCTTAGTCTACCACACTGTAATGCGGGTTGGCAAACTTCACATACCTTCGAAATTCTTATGGTGAAATTCTTTCTTCCTCACGATGTCTTCCTTCGCTGTTATAGCAAAAACGGTGGTTGAAAACTAAGACAATAGTAAATGAGCAAGAATTGTAGTGTGATATCTTGCTATCCCTTTCCAACGCTCGCCCCATTATGGGCGAGACGTTAGATTACTGATGCACATTTGTGCATGCATGTAGAAATAGTACTAGTAAAGAAAATTCTTTTCGACTATTTAAAGGTTACACTCATTTGAAGGTTACACATAAGCTCACGCCAGTATCCCCGAAGGGGTAGGCAGAGGCATACTAGCGAACTAGAACACCCACATTTCGCCGAGCTTAGTTCCGTCCCAGATGTGATAGGGGGCGAGCCTATCGCCATATCGGGCACAAATTCCAGACTCCGGGCTGATATGGAAAAATCCAATATCACTTTGCCCGACCCGGGGATCGAACCCGAGACCTCAGAAACGTAGTCGTACCGAAATACCACCCCGCCACGGAGGCAGTCATTTGAAGGTTACTTCAGACTTTTAATTTTTTTTTGAGAGTATTTCAATATTATTTTTCTGCTATATTATGACATTAAATAAATAAATGAGTCAACTGCCTAATGAAAGGTTATCATACAAATTATTTTACGCCATCGCTAGCGAGAAATGTAAAAAAAAACTCATGGTGGGAACTTGGAGTGCAGTGGCTCGACCACGATTTACATTTCACTTTAAAAATAATTTGTATGAAAAACATTGATTCCCAACGCAACCGCTAGAAGCGTTGGAGTGTTTATAAATATTTACCGTTATCGCTAGCGAGAAATCTCAAAAACATTTTAGTTCAAGGACATTATTTAAGTGTCCTATAACGCCAAAGACTAACATTAATGTATAAACTTATTATCTTAATATAAACTATGTTTAACAAAGCAACTATTTATAATTTAGTTATCACTGAAAGTTATTGTACTAATAATTTTAGTTTAAGATAAGAGTGTATTTTCTTCTCAGAGGGCTAGGCCAGAGGTCAACAACCTTTAAGGCGACAGATCAACCTATTTGAATTTTAGTATCTTTTGGAAATTAGATCGGTATTTTTTCGTCGCCTCCTTGGTATAATGGCAGCGTAAATACAGCGTACAGCGACTAGATGCGTAAAATATTTTTCGCCACAACGAAATATTGATCTCCTTTTTTCTCTCTTTCCACCTGCCCTTATCCCACCTTAATATGGGGTCGGCGCAACACACATTTTCAAGCATGTTGCAGAAATGATTTGGCTTCATTGACGTCAACAACCTGGCGGACCTAGTCCCGGGCAAATCAAAATTTGCCTGACTTGGGAATCGAACCCGGGACCTCCCGTCCATAGCCCGTATATCCTGCTACTAGACTAAGGAGGCGACAACCTATTATGGGACGGAAATAGTGGCGTAAAATAAGTGAGCTATTGCAGTTGCATCTCTGCCTACCCCTTCGGGACAACAGATGTGTTAGTATTTATGTTTTTATACTTTCATAAATGTACTTAGATATTACTTGTTAGTTCTTAAAGTTAATAAATTATCTTTTTAAGTATATTTGTTTCATTTTATAGTTTAAAATGGTAGGCGCAACACATTTTTCTAAGCATGTTTCAGAAAGGATTTGGCTTAGTTTTTACGACCGTCTGCCTGCAGGATCCAGTCCCGGGAAAATAGTGTAAAGGCGCACTAAAACATTACACAAAACACTGACTTACACACAAAACATTTTTGTCTATGGTTCAATTTTCCATGAGTATGAGACAGCGAAATATTTATTTATTTATTTATTTATTTATTCTTTATTGTACACTTAGGACAAAATACAAGGAATATGCACAAACAAATTCAGTACAAATGGCGGTCTTATCGCACTAGGCAATTTCTTACAGACAACCATGGGATGGATATAAGCGAAAAAGAGAAAGAAAGGGCAGTCAGAAGTGTACAGGAAGAGAGCAAGAGGAAATTCCTTAAAATAAAAAAAAAAGCAAAAATAATAAAATATGCATAATATATATTATTTATGTAATAATAGTAAATACATGCTAATATACTTATACATACATAAAGATAAATAGGGGTATACTACATATATACACAGATACAATACATACCAATATATAAATACTATAGATTACAAGTAGTGTCAGTGTGGTGAACTCAAAGAAAGATAGTGATCTTTGACAAGTTTTTTGAAAGATGTCAGTGTTTGCGCTCGTCTTATCACAACTGGAAATAAGTTTTGTGTACGTGCTTTTTGTGTTTTGTTTCGAAAAAACATGTGCCGAAGACGCGGCTTTACAAAAACACCACACCTGGGAATGGAACTCAGGACCTCCCGGTTTACAGCCCTTATACACTGCCACTAGACCAAGGAGGCGACTGTAACTAATGTAACTGTAAATGCGCGTCTCCTGCATTTGTTTTCGACCGACTTCCCAAAAAGGAGGAGGTCCTCAATTCGTCTTTATTTTTTATGTATGTTACGCGATATTTACGCCAAATATGGAACGATTTTGAAAATTCTTTTTTATTCGATAGAGACTATTTTAAGGGTGGTCCCATATAAATTTGGTCACGATCGGATTTGAAGTCGGTCAGATAAGTTTTTAAACTTGTGATTATATAGTTCAAAGCTGTGTACCTATTAGTAAATAGTTTGCAGCAAAGATATTCCGAATTACATAGACGGGTCAACAGAAATAAACGTATGATCCATAAATACTTTCTTCCGCGTGCAACGTGCTTGTAGAACCAGCTTTCGGCGGCTGTGTTTCCTGACCGTTACGAGTTAGGGACCTTCAAGAAAAGAGCCTATATCTACCTCAAAGGCCGGCAACGCATCCATGATTCCCCTGGTATTGTGGATGTTTATGGGCGGCGGTGATAACTTCACATCAGGTGACCCACTTGCTCGTTTGCCCCCTCTTCTATAAAAAAAAAACGAGTTTAAAAACTTAACTGACTGACTTCCGAATTGATTCGACCGTGACCAAATTTATATGGAACCACCCTTGAAATAAGCTTTATCGAACACAAAAATAATTTTGAAAATCGGACCACATTTGGCGGAGATATCGAGTAACATACATAAAAAAATACAGACGAATTGAGGACCTCCTCCTTTTGTGTAAGTCGATCGAAAATAGAGAGGAATTAAGGCTTTCTCCTTTTTGGCAGTCTGTCGAAAAGTTGTGACCTCATGGTCATAAGTCACGCAGTTGTATTTGAAACATACTCGCGCAGGTGGTGCCAACCTAACAATGAATTGTCTTACGTGATTCTTGAACAGAACATTCTAGTGTGTAAATTGTAATAACCGCCTTCATTGTAATAAGTGGTAGATGGCGTTACTGTCGTTTGAGATAATTTTTTTGTATGGAAACTTGTGTTAACAAGTACCAAGAGTGCTACATAATTGTTAGATCATTACAATTCCAATATTGTGATTATTCATAGTTTTAATAAGTACCAACCGTGATAAATACTCATCGTATTGTGGTTGTTGTAATATCGTAATTATGCGTTGTCATTTCACCATAGGATATTCGTTATAATTACTAATTAGCTTTATAAATTTATTAATAAAATAACATACCATCTCTAAACTTATACAGTGAAATATAGTATTGCTGATTTGACATTCTGTATTAAGTATAAATAGGGTAGCAAACATAATTGTAAATTAGTTATACGCAAGGTGAAGATCAGACTGTTACTCTGTCGAAAATATAAAATGTGGTTGATAATTCGTAGTTTGGACTGACTAACTACTGTATTACACTTGCTTGATAGCCACTCTAAAGTTATTAATATTAAATCTATTTGCTTATAGCTTAGTTAGCCGATAGTTAGCTATAAGTCTAATGGGCTAAAATCTTTAATCTATCGCATGAGAAGATTAGAACCAACTCAACACTAATTATTGTTCAAGACGTTGGTTCAAGATAATTAAGACAATAGATTAAAGATAATTAAATATAACAAAAGAAAGTAAATTACTATGAATACATGTAATTTTGTATGGCATGCAGAAAAACGTAATGCTATAATCACTGGTTAAACTTAATTGACCGACGTCTAACTTGATACGATAGTGACCAAATTGATATGAGACCGACCTTGAAATAAGCTCTATAGAACACAAAAATAATTTTGAATATCGGTCCATATTTGGCGGAGATATCGAGTAACATACATTAAAAAAACCGATGAATTCAGGACCTCCTCCTTTTTGGGAAGTCAGCGGAAAATCGGTCCACATTTGACGGAGATATCGCGTAACATACATAAAAAATATAGACAAATTGTGACACGTTCTCTTTTTTTTATAGCAGAGATTGGCAAACGAGCTGATGGGTCACCTGATGGTAAGTGATCTCCACCGCCCATAGGCACCCAAGACACAAAAAGAATCATGGGTACGTTGCCAACCTAAAGGGAGGGAATGGAAGGGGAGGAATAAGGGATTGGGAAAGGGAGGGGAGAAATGGGCCACCGGAAATCTCACTCACCGAACGAAACGCGACAGCAAGCTTCCACTTTACGTCGGTTTTCTATGAGACTGTGGTATCTAACCGGTTGAGCCGGCCCATTCGTACTGTAGACGTTACTGTCTACAGCGTGGCTCTACCACTCAATATCAATTATTCACTCAAAATCAATCAGCCTGGAATCTGGAATTTGTGCCCGATATGGCGATAGGCTCGCCCCCTATCACATCTGGGACGGAACTAAGCTCGGTGATGTGGGTGTTCTAGTTCACTAGTGCGTCTCTGTCTACCCCTTCGGGGATACAGGCGTGAGCTTATGTATGTATATGTAGAACAATATGTTACTGATAAAATATCATTATCACTGGGTTGCAAAACTTAAAACTAGCACAACCTAGTTACACAAAAAAATACATTTAAAGTATAGTAGCCATGACCCTTTTTATCTATTAGTCTATTATATATATAGGATTTGTTTGTCTGTCTGTATTACCCGTGACTTCACGTGGAAAATTGACAAAACTTTTCCACGGAAACCGTTTATTTATTCCGGGATATAATAATAACTTAACATAAGCTCACGCCTGTATCCCCGAAACGGTAGGCAGAGTTGCACTAGCAAACTAGAACACCCACATTTCGCCGAGCTTAGTTCCGTCCCAGATGTGATAGGGGGCGAGCCTATCGCCATATCGGGCACAAATTCCAGACTCCGGGCTGATATGGAAAAATCCAATATCACTTTGCCCGACCCGGGGATCAGACCCGAGACCTCAGAACCGTAGTCGTACCGAAATACCACCACGCCACCGAAGCACCCAACCCATAAACGCTTTGTTTGTCAGTGGTCGCCGGGTTTTTGTAGGTACTGCACTACGCTTACCATCAGTAGCCCGAGCACGAAAAACTACTGTAAATGAAAATGTATTGGTCGCCGGTTTCTTGTATTGCACTACGCTTACCATCAGTAGCCCGAGCACGAAAAACTAATGTAAATGTATTCAAGTTCGCTGCGCACTGATGACGTTTGGTTAATATTTCATACAAATTTCATAGACGCGCATCGAGTTCGAATACATTTACGGTTGTCAGAAATTTTCCTGCTCAGGCCGCTGGTGCAGTGTAGTCATATTGCCATGAAGAATTCAGACGGGCGACTCCGCATGCTAACCAGTAGCCCGAGCACGAAAAACTAATGTAAATGTAAACTCGCTGCGCACTGATGACATTTGATTAATATTTCATACAAATTTCATAGACGCGCATCGAGCACGAATACATTTACGGTTGTCAGAAATGTTCCTGCTGAGGCCGCTGGTGCAGTGTAGTCATTTTGCCATGAACAATTCGGACGGGCGAATCTGCATGCTAACCAGTAGCCCGAGCACCAAAAACTAATGTAAATGTAAACTCGCTGCGCACTGATGACATTTGATTAATATTTCATACAAATTTCATAGACGCGCATCGAGCACGAATACATTTACGGTTGTCAGAAATTTTCCTGCTCGGGCTGCAGTTTTATTCCCTTGAAGTACCAGAGCCCTACTTTCCCGCATCTTATGTAATATTTCCACTACAGTCACGTTGTTCAGATGTTTTTATTCCATTAACCCGGCTGCAATCTGCCTGACCCCTGACTCGAGGCGCGTATCACGTTTTTTACACCATTTAACTCTTTTAACGCGTCTTTTATTTGAGACTGCCTCGGTGGCATGGTTGTATTTATATACGACTACTATTCTGAGGTCTCGGGTTCGATCCCCGGGTCGGGCAAAGTTATATTAGATTTTTCGACAGACTACCAAAAAGGAGGAGGTCCTCAATTCGTCGTTTTTTTATGTATGTTACGCGATATCTCCGCCAAATGTAGACCGATTTTCAAAATTCTTTTTGTGTTCGAAGGAGCTTATTTCAAGGGTAGTCCCATATAAATTTGGTCACGATCGGATTTGAAGTCGGTCCGTTAAGTTTTTAAACTTGTGATAATAACTCGTCTTTTATTTGAGACTGCCTCGGTGGCAAGGTTGTATTTATATACGACTACCGTTCTGAGATCTCTGGTTTGATCCCCGGGTCGGGCAAAGTGATATTGGATTTTTCGATCGACTTCCAAAAAGGAGAAGGTCCTCAATTTGTCTGTATTTTTTATGTATGTTACGCCTATCAGGTGACCCATCTACTCGTTGGCCAGTCTCTGCTATAAAAAAAATCATATAAGCTCACGCCTGCATCCCCGAAGGGGTAGGCAAAGGCGCACTAGCGAACTAGTACACCCACACGTCGCCGAGCTTAGTTCTGTCCCAGATGAGATAGGGGGCGAGCCTATCACCATATCGGACACTAATTTCAGACTCCAGGCTGATATGGAAAAATCCAATTTTGCCCGACCCGGGGATCGAGCCGGTGACCTCAGGACGTTAAATAAAAAATCAAATACATAATACAATAATGGACAAAGGCCCATAAATTTGTTTATTCGTCGGTGGACACACGCCTTTAACACTAATGCCCTAATAATGATTAACTGGCAATTAAAATAGTTTCATTCATTAGTTTTATTTAACAATGTTATCGGAATATTAGCACTCGGATTACTGCTAAGTGTTGTTTGAGGTCATAGATTAAATAATCACAAGTTTAAAAACTTGACAAACCGACTTCAAATCCGATCGAGACCAAATTTATATGGGACCACCCTTGAAATAAGCTCTAGTGAACACAAAAAGAATTTTGAAAATCGGTCCACATTTGGCGGAGATATCGCGTAACATACATAAAAAATACAGACGAATTGAGGACCTTCTCATTGAAATAAAACTATTTTTTACGGATTCTATCACGAAAAATTTGGGGAAACTTAAGAAATCAGACCTTCTCCTTTTTGGAAATCGGTCAATAATATAGTAGGTACAGAGCTCTCACTTTGTACTTGCAAATTTAGTTTACATAACCGTGGAGAGAAAGAGTCTAGGCAGCGTATAATGGCTATGACCTTGAAGGTGCTACGTTCAATTCCCAGGTCGGGCAAAGAGATTTTTCTTATTAATTAGCCCGGGATGGAGGGGTTTGATGTCAGGCAGGCAGCCGGTAGTAAAAACTAAGCCAAATCCTTTCTGTAACATGCTTGAAAAAGTGTGTTGCGCCGACCCCACATAAAGGTGGCAGGTAAAATGAAAGATAGATACTGCCTCAGTGGCGTAGTTGTATTGCGTGCGTGGTAACTATCGTCCTGAGGTCTCGGGTTCAATCTTTAATTGGGGCAAAGTGATATTAGGTTATTCTATTTAGTATCAGGCCAGAATCTGGTAATTGTACCTGATATGACAATAAACTCGCCCTCTATACATCTAGGACGGCAATGGGCTCGACGAAAGAAACCGTCCCAGATGTCACAGGGGGCGAATTATCGCCATATCGGTCATAAATTCCAGACGCCGCGCTGATATTGAAATCATCACAGGTTTTAAAACTTAAACTTATCCGATAGAGACTAAATGCACGTGGAACCACCCTTGAAATAAGCTTTATCGAACACAAAAAGAATTTTACAAATCGGTTTACATTTGGCGGAGATATCGCGTAACATATGGCATGCTGTATTCACTAATAAAAGGGCAAACACATTGTGTATTACCTACATTAGTATTTACCTTTGCATTTAATGATGTGTATTGTCCTGTTTAGTGAACCAATTAAAAAAAAACATAAAAGTACAGACGAAATGAGGTCCGTCTCCTTTTTTTGAAATCGGTCGAAAATCTAATATCACTTTGCCCTACCCGTACTCGGGGATCTAACCCGAGAGTTTCGGACGCAAAACTACGCCACCGAGGCAATACTGACTCATCTGTAAATAATCTTTGACGATTGACGGACGGTCAAGTTTTACTTAGTTTATCGCACAATAATATGTCGGACGCGCGAGTGATACAACGCGAGTGCCAATTTTGTGCTTTACAATGATATTGGATGCAAAAGTGGATTTATTATTGTGTAAGTTTGTTTTATTTTATATATTTTTACTGGCTTCTTTTACTAGTCGTATACTGCCTCCATGGCGTGGTGGTATTTCGGTACTGAGGTCTCGGGTTCGATCCCCGTGTCGGGCAAAGTGATATTGGATTTTTCCATATCAGCCCGGAGTCTGGAATTTGTGCCCGATATGGCGATAGGCTCGCCCCCTATCACATCTGGGACGGAACTAAGCTCGGCGAAATGTGGGTGTTCTAGTTCGCTAGTGCGCCTCTGCCTACCCCTTCTGGGATACAGGCGTGAGCTTATGTTATGTTATTTTTACTGGCTTCTTTTACCAGCGATACAGTTGGGATGGTACGGACTGCCGAGACGAGTGTCGGAGGTTCGAGACCTAAATAATCACAAGTTTAAAAACTTAACAGCCTGACTTCAAATCGGATCGTGACCACTTTTACACGCACTTTTTCAAGTATGTTGCAGAAGGGATTTGGCTTAGTTTTTACAACAGGTTGCCTGCGTGACGTCAACGCTCCTCTTGGGAATATTGTCGCGAGGAAATCAAATTAGAAAAATCGTTTTGCCCGTCCTGGGAACCGAACCCAAGACCTCCCGGTCCACAGCCCATATATGCTGCCACTAGAACAAGGTGATAGACGACGACAATCTTATAAGCCATCGATTGTGTTCAATTACACATAATTCGGAGCAGAATATAGCCATAAAGCTTTTTTTAATCCAAAAACTGAAAACCGACTTCAAAAACGAACACTGTAAAGTAAAAAATAACAAACATTTCTTACTGATTTCTTAAGTTTACGCGAATGCTATTCATTGAAATAAAATTATTTTTACGGATTTTATCACGATTTGGTTTTAATTTTTATTCCCGACGTTTCGAAGGCTTTCTTGGACAAATGACATCTCAGTCCAACCCGTGACCACGAAGACTGCAAAGCCTTCGAAACGTCGGGAATAAAAATTAAAACCAAATCGTGATAAAATCCGTAAAAATAATTTTATTTCAATAAACATTTCTTACTCTCTTTGGAGTCGGCGCTGAGGCCGAAGCAGATTAAATGAATAGGCACCGACTCCAAAGAGAGTAAGAAATTGGGCACTTGATTATGTTTTTTTTTTTTTTTTTTTTTTTTTTTTATGGCCCTACAGCTGGCAGCCCGACCGAGTCGGCTTACTCAGCTACACCGATCTATTGGGTGAACGCAGCTGCGTTACGAACCCAAGAAGTTAGGTGACCATGCTGAGGGCAACCCACTAACGGGTTACGAACCTCGGCTCAGGACGGTCACTGAGAGATGTATTAGAGACATCATCGATTAAGGGGAATTGGACGTGTGTTTTCCCTAACTATCCATTGTTGACATCGGCACGCGGGCCGGAATTGTTAACAGGGTCGGGGGGGCGACTACTGGGAGCGCGGCGTGGTCCTCGTCGGCGAGGACGGAACGTCGGTCGTGTGGAGTGTGAGAGCTGTTTAAGTAGCTCGAACTTGCGCTTGATGGCCAGAGTGATGTCGTCATCAGGGTCTGATAAAACGGATCTAGGACGTCTCCATTTCGCACGGTCGAAAGGAGTGTATATTGACGCTTTGCGGACGAGCGGGTTTGGGTGGTGTGCCGCCCGATCGAAGTAGCGCCTGCTAGCCATGTGCATAAAGTGCCTGATGGTCAGCATGTTGGTATCCACATGGAGGTCGTGATTGCGGACGTACCACGGAGCGTTGAGCGCTCGTCTTAAAAAGACGTTTTGCAGGACTTGCATGCGCTTAAGTCGAGCGGGCGGAACATGAGCGAACACGGGTGACGCGTAAGTCATTATCGGTCTAATGCACGCTGTGTAGATCCTAATTTTGTTGCGGATTGACATTTTGCTATTTCCGTTTAACAGGCAATTTAGTCGTCCTAACGCGAATGCGGCTCGCGCGCGTACCGCGTTTATGTGCGTGGTGAAGTTCAGTCTCCGATCAAGGGTGACTCCTAGGTACTTGGCGTTGCTGGTCCAAGGGATTGCCTTATTGGCCATGGTGACTGGAGCGTTAGGCGCTTGGGTGAAAGTTCTCTTGGTAAAGAGAATTGCCTGGCTTTTGGCGGGGTTGACAGTGATTCGCCATTTGCGGAACCACTCACCGAGTTCATCGGCTGCGGTTTGCAAAATGCGAATCACCTTATCCGGGTCTCTACATGAAGCGTAGATTGCCGTGTCGTCAGCGAAGAGCGCCAGATGGGCGTCCTTCGGTTTAGGAATATCGCTAGTGTACAGCGAGAAAAGAAAAGGGGACAAAGCAGAGCCTTGCGGGACTCCGGCAGTGATGGTGTGTCGGGAGGAAAGAGTTCCCTCCACGCGATATTTAAAACCGCGATTCGACAAAAATTCTCGTATGATGTGCACGAGCTGTGTGGGCACATTGAAGGTATACAACTTGTAGAGCAAGCCGTTGTGCCACACTTTGTCGAATGCTTTTTCAATATCAAAGAAAAGAGCACCGGTAGGGATTCCGCGCCTAAAGTTAGCGTGGATATGCTCCGTGATGCGGAGAATCTGATTCACGCAACTGTGCCTACTACGAAAACCAAACTGTTCTGGAGGGAGCAGATGGTGAAGGTGGGCGACTATCTTGATGCGATCGAGGACGATACGCTCGTAGAGTTTACCCAGAGCGCTGAGTAAACTGATGGGACGGTAGGAGGAGGGTTCAGAAGCGGGTTTCCCCGGCTTGTGAATACCTATCACTACAGCCTCCTTCCAGACGTCTGGAAAGAGGCTGTTTTGGAACGCTGCATTGAGGATGTCAGCGAGAATTTTAACTAGATGCTCCGGGAGCATTTTCATTACTCTATTTGAGATACCGTCACCCCCGGGGGCTTTACGTCTTTTGAGCGCCTTGATCAGAGAACTGACCTCTTCGATCGTCACCGGAGCGAGTGGGTCGGGCGGTGGGTCGACGTCCGGGTCGACGGGTGCCGGGCGCGGACGCGGAACCGGTATCGGTGGCGGCGGGATTGCGTTCCTACTTTCGACGAAACTGTCAACCGCAACGAGATGCTCAGGGTCAACCGGAACTGAAGAGAGCGAACATTGAGCCTCCAGGCTGCTAGCCAGCAGCTCCGCTTTCTCGTCGTCGTCAAACGCCGGGCGTTGATTCGGACGATCAAGCGGGGGCATGGTGACTGTATCGTCCCTCCCGACGGCGCGGCACAACTGCCAGAAGGCCCGGTGAGTAGGATCCAGCTCTGATAGCCGAGTTTCCCAACGCGAATCGACGGCGTCCTTGACTCGGCGTTTGACCTCTCGTTGGAGGAAGCGCGCGTGACGCCGCCGATCCGGGGTGGACCCCGCCGCACAGGCCCTCAGCGCGGCGTTTCGCCTCCTCACCACACATCTCACGTCTTCGGGAAGGCGCCATTGGCTAAGAGTAGCCGCCGGCACCCTCTCGGAGCTATCGCTCACGACGTTTTGGAGATGTGCAGCGAATGAGCGAATCGCGCCGGACGTCTCCTCAGGAGTGACAATGTTGGTCGGGATCGCGGAGAGATCAGGGGATGAGGTGTCCGCGAGTTTGGTGCCCAGTAGACGCCAATTCGTTTTCACCTTCATCGGTTCGTTAGGACCTGTGACTGTGGGACCGTTTAAGGGAACTAGATCTAGGATCACAGGTCTATGGTCTGAGTCTAACTCTTGTAGCACTCGCATGGAACGCACGCGTAGGCATACGTTCTTCGCGAGCGCTATGTCGAGAATGTCGGGTCTGTGATTGTCATCAATTATGCTATAGTGGGTGGGTTCTGATGGAGCTAAAATCTCCATGTCAATCAAGTCAAGACAACGCTCCAGCATCGCACCCCTGCCGTTGGTATAGTTGCAGTTCCAGAGCGTGTTCTTGGCGTTTAGGTCGCCCGCCAGAAGGACGGACTCCCCCATGTCCAGTAGGGTCAAGAGGTCATTGGAGTGAAGCTCCTTCGTGGGTGAGAGGTAGGCCGAGATGATGGTGATCGGCGGGTGTCCTGTCATTGCCAGCCTACAGACTGAAGCCTCAATGTTCGTCAGGTTTTCGGGGGGGTCTAGAGGTATGCAGTGCAGGGACCTTTTATAGTAAATTAGGGTGCCGCCTAAAGGGCCAGTAGTACGATCGTTACGTACTATCTTGAAGTTTGGTATATTCGGGTTTCTATTGGAGGGTTTTAAGAACGTTTCCTGGATGAGGAAGACGTCCAAGTTGTGATCGCGAACGAAATGGGCGATTTCGGCACGTTGGCCGCTTATACCATTGGTATTGAAAAAGCCCACTCTGAGGGAGCGAGGCTTGGTCCGCGACAGGGTGGATAAAACACTAATATTAGTAGCCATTGGAAGGCGTCAAGATTAAATCAGCGATGTAGGATCGCTGTTCCCTATATAATTTCTCCAAGTCTGACATCAATTTAGTGTCCGGGTGACCCTTGGCCGCAATTTCCCTTATTTTCTCCGAAATGAGGGTGTAGAAATCAACCGGGGGGCTCAAGATGGCGTCGTAGATGGAATCTACTTCCGCCTTTGAGAGGACACGACCCGCCGTGTTAGGGGGTGTAGGATTTTGTGGGCGCGGCTGGGCTACCCTGGGGGGGTTAGTCCGGGAGGCCGCTGGAATGGGAGTGGGAGCGGGAGCCGTGGCGGGAACGGGAGCGGGAGCGGGAGCGGGAGTAATCGCCGAAGCGGGCACGGGAGGAGTGACAGGAGTGGCCGGGGGGGCTTGATTATGTTTGATTTCATACACATATTTATATGTAATAGCAAATAAAACAAAAAAGAAACACTTCTGTAAAAACTGCATCGAAATTGGTTGAAAAATGAGGCAGTAATTCATATTTTAAATTCTGGAGTGGGGGCATATTGGAGATATCTTGCTATCCCTTTCCAACGCGCATATGGTTATGGCGTGACGTGATTATACTGACTGATTTTCTTTCCCGCAGTTTGAAGGTTACACCAAACTTCAAAGGCTTATAACTTTTTTATTTATGAGAATATTTCAATATTTTTTTCTGTTTCATATTTTACACGACGTAAATTTCATATAAAATCAAGTTAAAAAAAACTCGTCAAGTACCCAATTGTTGCCATTTTTTATTGTTTTTTTTTTTTTATTTAATTTAATTTAATTTTTTATTTTACAGTGTTCGTTTTTGAAGTCGGTTTTCAGTTTTCTTTCTACCTGCCCTTATCCCACTTTAATGTGGGTTCGGCGCAACACACTTTTTCAAGCATGTTGCAAAGAGGTTTTGGCTTCGTTTTTACGACCGGCCGCCTGCCTGACGTCAACCCCCTATGAGGGATCCAGTCCCGGACAAATTAAATTAGAAAATTTACTTCGCCCGACCTGGGAATCGAACCCAGGACCTCCCGGTCTACAGCCCATACATGCTGCCAGACCAAGGAGGCGACCTCGGTTTTCAGTTTTATTAAACTTTAATTACCACTTATCTAATTTTAGTGTTCAGTAGCCTGTAATATTGAAAGAATTTTCCATCAATTCCTAATAGCTAAGGAGTTATATTTTCCATCATCAGCTCAGCAACATGAGATGATGAGTACCAGACGCATATACCTAAGTAGTTTTAAAAAATATATAAAATACACTATGGATCCCTATAAAATTTGAGGGTTGCCCTCGATTTTTCTAGGATACCATCATCAGATCCTGACTTGGTGCCAATGGGACCACCTGGGAAGCATACCCTTTTAAACAAAAAAAGAAATTCTCGAATCGGCCCAGGCGTCTTCGGGTAATCGGAGAACATACATAAAAAAAAAACAATTTCCGACGAATTGTTAACCTCCTCCTTTTTATGAAGTCGGTTAAAAATGAATAATAAAATCACAAAAACAGAAAATACTTGTTTGATGACAAGTAAGGCACATTAAGATCGCTTCATTTCTGATATTTTCGTATTTAACGAAGTCAGTTATCATTAAGGTTATCTCTTTAGTCATGTTTTAAGAATTAAAATAAACTGATCAGTGTTAAAAATCATTGCGCAATAAACACTATAGTAGGATTTCTAATTAAACGGAGTAAACTGACATTTCCAATGTTGCCACTTTTTTATGAAATTTAAATAGTACTGCGGTAAAAAGATCAAGATTATTTAAACATTTCAATTGAGTGAACCATTTCTTTCTTTCATTTTCTAAAGTCCGACTCAAAGTCGTAATTCCTTCCTAATGTGTTCGTTTAATTAGCAATCGTACTATATAGTCGGATTGCTAATTAGATGGAGTAAACTGACATATCGAAATGTCACTTTCCAAAATAATGTTGCTTACTTTCAAAACATAGTGATTGATCCAGTTCAATTTTATCATTCAAAGAAACAATAACTCAGCACTAGCTTACAAACTTAGAATCTTATTGCATATTTTTTTAAATACAGCTTAATCCTTCGATTAAATGTCTGTGTAAATAATTTTGCGTAAATAATCACAACAGATACGCGAAATGATAATAATGAAAATTACAAATATTTTTTTATCATTTGAGAAAAATTACGTTCGGCACATTCATAGCCTTTGTAAGTTTTGTTTATAATGAACCAGAATGACTATAATTCCAGTTGACATGGCATAACTTAGCATGCAGTAAATTACTATGACTATAATTCAATAGACATGCATTACTAATCACACATTAGGCAGGATTTACGACTTGGAGTTGGACTTTAGAAATTGAAAGAATGAAATGGTTCACTGAATTGAAATGTTTTATAATCTTGATCTTTTTACCGCAGCACCATTTAAATTTCATGAAAAGGTGGCAACATTTGAAATGTCAGTTTACTCCGTTTAATTAGCAATCCTATTATAAGATAATTAACGGATTAGGCAGTGGACTGTTTGATTTTGGAGATATCTTGCTATCCCTTTCCAATGCACGTACCGTTATGGCGTGACGTGATTATACTGATACGTCTCTTTCCCGCAATTTAACAGTTACGCCAAACTTCAAAATCTTATAACTTTTTGTTTTGAAAATATTTTAATATTTCTTTCTCTTTTTTATTTTAGACGACGTCAATTTCATATAAAAATATTTAAAAAAAATTAGTTAAGTACCCAATTAAATTAGGAAATTTGCTTTGCCCGACCTGGGAATCGAACCCAGGACCTCTCAGTCCACAGCCCATACATGCTGCCACTAGACCAAGGAGACGACTGACTGGAGACAAGCTCCAACAAAAAATCTTTAATATCAGTCTACATGCTGGAGATATCCTGTAATATACATAAAAATACAGACGAATTAATTCCTTCTTTTTAGTCTGTCGAAAATAGCAATAGATAATAAATAAATAAACTAATTAAATACACCCAACAGTCACACACCTAGTCCTGACCCCACACTAGGTATAACCTTTATCGTGGGTATCAAAAACTATGAGAGACTTTCGGTCTCACAACACCCAGACTTGAAACAAATATCTGTGGGCCACACAAACATTTGTCTCAATGCGGGAATCGAACCCGCGGCCTCTCGCTTCACAGCCGGCTACTCGCCCCCTGCGTCACGGAGGCTGTCATTTAAATAAATATAATATTTGAGACTATAGATTTAAAGTGAATATATACGAGTATTTATCAAAATCGATATCTGGGTCGTCCCATGGTTCCAAACGACGGAACCGATGTCAGAACTGTCAAAAGTGGCCGCCATTTTGTTTTTCTTTGTTTTTGAGCCGATTGACTTCAAAATCGATATCTGAATCGCACCGTAGTTCCAGACGACGGAATCGATGTCAAAACTGACAAAAGTGGCCGCCATTTTGTTTTTCTTTGTATTTGGGCCGATTAACTTCAAAATCGATATCTGAGTCGTCCCGTTGTAGAACATTTAGACTAAAACGACAGGGTGGATCGACAAATCAAAAGATTTTACCGTTGGCCCTACAAAATACGCGTGCGAAGCCGCGGGCAAAAGCTAGTAGTGAATATATACGGGTATTTATAGCGAATATATACGAGTATTTCACCATAAATCTATAGACTGCCTCGGTGGCGTGGTTGTATTTCTGTACGACTACCGTGAAGTCTCGGGTTCGATCCCCGAGTCCGGCAAAGTGATATTGGATATTTCCATATCAGCCCGGAATTTGGATATGGAACCCTCATAGGGGGTTGACGTCAGGCAGGCGGCCGGTCGTAAAAACTAAGCCAAATCCTCTCTGCAACATGCTTGAAAAAGTGTGTTGCGCCGACTCCATATTAAGATGGAATAAGGGCAGGTAGAAAAAAGCCCGGAGTCTGGAATTTGTGCCCGATATGGCGACAGGCTGGTCACATATAACATTGAAATAAAACTATTCTTACGGATTCTATCACGATTAGGATTTTAGGTTTTTTTTTTAGTTTTTTTTTTATTAGGTTTTGTGTTTATTTTTTGGACAAATGACACCTCAGTCTGACCCGTGATAACGAAGACTGCAATGCCTTCGAAACGTCGGGAATAATAATTAAAACCTAATCGTGATAGAATCCGTAAGAATAGTTTTATTTCAATGTATAATATTCGCGTAAACTTAAGAAATCAGCACATATAACATGTAGAACGGAACTAAGCTCGGAAAAATGTGAGTGTTCTAGTTCGCTAGTGCGCCTCTGCCTACCCCTTCGGGGATACAGGCGTGAGCTTATGTGATGTATACGAGTATTATCGACAACGTGACTATATTTTGAATATTATTCATACTAACCT
Organism: Clanis bilineata; assembly: GCA_036417725.1. Classification (NCBI taxonomy): domain Eukaryota; kingdom Metazoa; phylum Arthropoda; class Insecta; order Lepidoptera; family Sphingidae; genus Clanis; species Clanis bilineata. The sequence goes on from CM071165.1 coordinate 4,929,339, forward strand.
AATTTTGATTAGATAATGTTTAACTGCGAAATGGAAACAATTAATGTTTGTACGCAGAACATTGATAAACAGGGAAATCCACGTTAGAGTTCCGTAAATGGTAAAAAATAACCCTTATAAATTCGTCGTATCCGTCTTATCTATGGGTAGCGCTTAAGAATGTTTATCAATATTAAATCAAAATATTAATTGAAGCCTGAGAAATTTAGGCTGAGATCTATAGAGCGATTCATTCATTCACTCATTAAGGATTAACGAGAAACGTACTCATTAAGGATTTGGAATTTTTAAATCGAACTTCGACTTAGTCCGAGCCATTTATTACAAGAAAAACAGGCTCACAGACAGATAAAGCAAAAATTTTCTTGTAAAAATTATTCAAACTAAAACTATTTTTACGGATTCTATCACGATTAGGTTTTAATTATTATTCCCGACGTTTCGAAGGCTTTGCAGTCTTCGTTGTCACGAGTCAGACAGAAATAATTGTGATAGAATCCGTAAAAATAGTTTTATTTCAATGTATAAAATTCGCGTAAACTTAAGAAATCAGTATTCAAACTAAGTCAAAATTCGTTTTAAAAAATCCAAATAGGTACTCACTGAGTTCGTTTCTTTGGCACAGACTTAGTCGAAGCTCGCTCTACATGAACATCTTAGCCTTAGACTCAGTCAAATTTCCCCTACCGCCAGTTTCCTTGCTTAGGAACCCCTGCCCCAAAGAGTTCCTCCAGCTCCTTACACACGTAATAGCAAATATCATCATTAAATCATTGAATATTATTTTAGTGGTAGGCGGTTAAAAACGTATAAAGACACGTCTTCTGCACGTGTTAGTCTTAAACAAAACATAAAAACATCTACACTAAACATGTTTTACAAGGTGGACCGACGACCTGATAAAGATCGCAGGAAGTCGCTGGATGCAGGCCGCTTCCAACAGGTCGATCTGGAAATCTTTGGGGGAGGCCTATGTTCAGCAGTGGACGTCCTATGGCTGATGATGATGATGATAATGAAACATGTTTTTGACTGTCTCCAGCTCATGAGGTCCTGCCTCATGCCTGTATCCCCGACGGGGTAGGCAGAAGCGCTCTAGCGAACTAGAACACCCACATTTCGCTGTGCCTCTTCTTATAAAGCCCAAATAATTATTTAATATAGTATAAAATAATAGTAAAATTAGCCCTGTAATATTACTGTCCCACTGCTGGGCACGGGCCTCCTCTACTAATGAGAGGGGTTAGGTTTTAGTCTATGCGGGTTGGTAGTCTTCAGATATGTATTTTCGAATTTCTTGTGGAGAAATTCTCGGGTATGCAGGTTTCCTCACGATGTTTTCTTTCACCGTTATAGCAAGCGTTATTTCACAATGAAGACACACTTAACATAGAAAAGTCAGAGGTGTATGCTCCAATTTGTGATTGGTCTCGAACCTCCGACACTCGTCTCGGCAGTCCGTACCACATTAAAAGGTTACACCGAATTTCAAAGGCTTATAACTTTTTCATGTTTGAAATATTTCAATATTTTTTCTGTACTATATTTTGAATGACGTAAATTTCATAGGAAATATAAAAAAAACTAGATGTCGGAAGTGAGCTGCCCAATCCCAAACATTTTTGTCTAAAAGATGAACATTTCAAAGTTATAAAACCCACTATGGGTCCCTATAAAATTTGAAGGTTGCCCTCGATGCCACCATCTCCTGACTTGGTGGCAATGGGACCACCTGGGAAGTATACACTTTTAAACAAAAAAATAATTTCTAGAATCGTCCCAAGCGTCTTCATGTAATCGGGGAACATACATAAAACAAAAGATTCCGTCAAATTTTAACCTCCTCCTTTTTTTGAAGTCGGTAAAAAAGTAATCATATAACATTATCAAAATCTTTTAGGTGAAGTTTCTGTTAAATAAATCATCATCATCATCATCAGCCACAGGACGTCCACTGCTGGACATAGGCCTCCCCAAAGATTTCCAGATTGAAATCAAATTAAATAATTTAAATTTATTAGGACACGCGATCTTTGATGTCGGTATAGTTTCTAGTTTTATAAGTAGCTACATATACAATTATCAAAACTTATGACGTGGCAGCATGGTCTCTGATCTTAGCCGGATCATTATTTAACAAAAAAAGTATTACGTTAATATAAAATTGAGGGTAGTTTAGTTTTTAGCGTTAAAATGTCTTGCTTATTTAATTATCTGTGATACTAGTGTTTAATTAATTTAAGTTATGCAATGCAGTAAGTAACTTATTTAGATAAACATGTATATAGTTTACTTAAAGTAAGTTTCGCTAGCTGTTGCTTGCGTTTCTTCTGAGTCTTTACTGGTATTACAAATAACCTATATCATTTAGGAATAGCCCTGTAATATTACTGTCCCACTGCTTTGCACGGGCCTCCTCTACTAATGAGAGGGGTTAGGCCTTAGTCTACCACGCTGGTCTAATGCGGGGTGGTAGACTTCATCTTCCAAATTCTTGTGCAGAAATTCTCAGATATGCAGGTTTCCTCACGATGTTTTCCTTCGCTGTTATAGCAAATACTCAGTTATACTCTGAGATAGGGGTTGTAAAATAATAACATTATGTGTAGGAAATAATCACAAGTTTAAAAACTTAACGGACCGATTTCAAAATTGATCCGATCGTGACCAAATGTATATGGGACTTTGCCCAACCCGGGGTCGAACCCGAGATCTCAGAACGGTAGTCGAACATAAATACAACCATACCACCGAGGCAGTCTCAAATAAAAGAGTTATAATCACAAGTTTAAAAACTTTAAGGACCGACTTCAAATCTGATCGTGACCAAATTTATATGGGACCACCCTTGAAATAAGCTCTATCGAACACAAAAAGAACCTTCAAAATCGGTCTACATTTGGCAGAATATCGCGTATCATCATCGATATATTATTTACCTAGATGCACAGTTGACGCTCGGAAAATGGGACAGCAAAGAAGTGCTTAAGCACTCGTTTTGCATACAGTCGAACGTCGATAGAATTCTAAATTTCAAAATTCAAATTAAAGAACGCTTGCTCATTTCGTTTAAAAACCTACTTTATAACACGTGCTTAGGGTTATATTTGTGTTGATTTAATTACAACTTGTGATCGTTTTCTTTGTTTTATTCTTGAGACCACTTTTTAGGAGGATATTTGCAAAGAACTGTGCATCTAGGGTATAATATATTGATGCGTATCATACATAAAAAAACAGGCTAATTGAGGACCTTCTCCTTTTTGGAGGTCGGTGGATAATGTAAAGAAGTGTATTTAATTTAATTTGAATTCAAAATTGTAATTTTTTTGTTTCAGGAATACAACACTGTGCGAAAAGTTTGGTGACATCAAAAAAATTAAGAAACAAAGTGAAAAAAACACAGAAAATTGATTGCATTCAATATTTATAATTAAAAATAGTTTTTGGGTTAAACAAGTTTCAACTATAAACTTTAGGAATTGTGAAAAAGGTGTTGTGATTTAGAAGAATTATTATTGAAGAAAAATGATACGTTTCAACAGTAAGTATTTTTTTTATTTTAACCGCCTAAAAAAAGGTGTTTTATTTGTCTGGCGTTGCATTATTAGTACTATAGCTTATTGTCTAACACATGTATGTATAATCGAGTAAAAGCAAAAGTCATTACTTGTGGAACGACTTTTCACAATTTATAAAAAATAAATATAATAAATAAATAAATAACACACAACCCAACAGTCACATACATAGTCCTGACCCCACACTAAGATAGAGTCTTGTGTCGTGGGTATCAGGAACTACGAGAGACTTTCGGTCTCACAACACCCACACCCGAAACAAATATCTGTAGGCCATACAAACATTTGTCTCGGTGCGGGGATCGAACCCGCGGCCTCTCGCTTCACAGCCGGCTACTCGCCCGCTGCGCCATGAAGGCTGTCGCACTATATATACTTAAATTTATTTATTTATTTAAAGTACTACAACGTCATATACAGGTGTCCCATAACTTAACGTCAAGCCGAAATCTGCAGGGTTACCACGACCTCTTAAAGCAGTATTATTATAATGGTTCTTCGTTTGTTTTGTATGGGAAATTTATATGGGTCCACTCTTGAAAGAAGCTCTATCGAACACAAAAATAATTTTGAAAATCGGTCCACATATTTCGTGGTCACCATCCGGACGGATCCGAATACAAGCTCGAAATTTTCCACGATCTGAACATGCCAAGTTTCTCAAAGTACATTACGTTTTCAAGGCTTTCCTTCAGTATTATGTTTCGCGGAATGTTCTATAACTATATCATAGACCGGATGTAATGACATAGCGTTGCGTAACGGAATACTGTGATATTAACACCAGTGTGCCTAGTACGAGACGTTTTACTGTATTTTACGTATTAAGGCACTAACGCAAAAAAAAGATGGACGGAGCGCTAGGAATATTGAAAATGAAGCAGTGTTTTCGGCTCATTCGATCTATCGACACGTGTTGACGGCGGCCGACGACTGATCGAGTGGGGTGAAAACTCTGCTTCACTTTCAACCAAAATAAAATAAAATAAGAATCTTTATTGATCACGTAGGCATGTAAAAAAGCACTTATGACAAGTCAACACAAGTAAATTTTTAAATTAGTATTAATATAATTTACATTATATATTTGAATTTGACAACAGGCAGGCAAGTATGGACATAATAACGATGGGATGGCTGAGATAGGATAAGGGGAAATAGGAATAGAGTGTAAGGGAATGGATTGTATGGGAATGGCATATGGCAGGAATGGTGGCAGGGGATTGACTGGAAATACTGGAAGCAGTTGGGATTGGTGCGTCAGGCCCTATCCTAGCTAACCTACCAGCCTTTCTCTAGCTACCTACGGATGACGACCCGAAGAAGAAAGGCAGAAAGAAACTCCGGGCTTATTTTTTTCATCATCAATTGTCACCATTTCTTTATTTTTTTCTTTTGTCTATTTTCCAAACCATCCTACAATACCGCTGCATTATTTCTATCATACTTACAGTACCTTGTACTTTTAGTGGCGTTGAGAATGCATAAATTCGTATAAAATATAAAATGTAAAAATGAAATGAGTTGTATCTTGTAAAATTGAGAAAAAAAGGAAAGTCAATTGATGATGAAAAAAGCCCATTCGTTCCCTCTCCTACAAATCACCTTTTACCTAAGCCCCATCCTTGTTATTGTGTCCATACCTGTCTGCTTGTTTTCTAAATTGATAGTGTTGTAACATGATTATTATATAAATGTATCTAGACCTTGTGACCTGTCATAAGTGCATTTGATATGCCTACGTGACCAATATACATTTTTATTTTATTTTATTTATTTATTTATCCTAGCGCTCCGTTCATCTCGTCCTCATCACGTCCGTGGTATTAAGAATAGGTATTTTTTTATGGTAGTTACTGGAAAACGACTTGGGTCTCCTGATATCTGTATCGGTCATCCGCCTGTCTTGTCGCAAGCCTCTCGATTTTCTTCTCTCTTCGGATTCGGAGTATGAAGAAGCATAAATAGGCCGGCATGATTCTGGCGACCACAAATAAATCCATTGTTTGTCAGTGGTCGCTGGTTTTTGGATTGCACGGTGCTTACCATCAGGTGCAGTGTAGTCACTTTTCCGTGATCAGCGAGCCGAGTAGGACAACTGACAATCGTAAATGTATGAAATAATGCGTATGTATCATCATCATCCGCAAAGCCCAGAGGATTAGCAAGTTGAAGTGGCAATGGGCAGGGCACATAGCTCGTAGAACTGATAGCCGATGGGGCAGAAAAGTTCTCGAGTGGAGACCACGTACAAAAACTTGAGACACAGTTATATATCTAAATGCACTTGAACCCATTTTCGGTGTTCACGGCTGGTATCAAGTGTTGGCTAAATAAAGTTCCTTTCTTTCTTACCGGCAAGCGCAGCGTAGGACGTCCACCTACAAGGTGGCCCGACGACCTGATAAAGGTCGCAGGAAGTCGGTGGATGCAGGCCGCTTTCCACAGGTCAATCAGGAAATCTTTGGGGGAGTCAGTGGACGTCCTATGCGTCTATGAAATTTGTATGAAATATTAAGAAAGAAAACATATTTATTTGACCATTTCGACAAGGACACAAATACGTAAAAATAATCAATTTACTTTATCTAAAATTGCGAGAAACAAAGAAGCCAGGAAAAAAGATATAAAAAAACAACAATAAAAACAGGCTAGTGGTAACAGGTGTAACCTTCAAACTGCGGGAAAGAGAAGTATCAGTATAATCACGTCACGCCATAACGGTACGTGCGTTGGAAAGGGAAAGCATGATATCTCCAATAAACCCCCACTCCAGAATTTAAAATATGAATTACTGCCTCGTTTTTCAATTCATTCCGCTCTTGGCAGCGGTCGCTCTCGGACGTATTGTCACTGCACCTGCAGTGATTTTACAACCGATTACCGGCCTGTTTGTCAGGTCGGATTGCAGCCCCGCGCTGCCGTCTCGGTAATCCGACCATAAAACAAAGCTCCGCTTTGTTTTGTCGGTTACCAGACAAAGGGCCCATCCGCGTCCTTTTCAGGACAGGGATTAGCCCGAATTCTCGGTATATTGTTTATTGTCCCCTTCAGGGAATTAGCTCGGTGGTAAACCTCACGGTGTCAACAAGCCGAAGCTAGCGGTGACCCGGCCCGCGCCACGCCCCTTCAGGGCTGAAGCAAGCCGGACGGGTGCGGATAAGGAACTAGTGGAGGCACACCACTCTTTCCCCCGCATATCTCCTTCCCAACCCTACCCATCCCGATTTCCATCCCGTGTATCCGGTTGAGTGTGCGGTCCTCGGACCAATACCACTTACGGTGCACGGACTGTTAGGAACCCTTTCGCACATTAAGATTGGCAAAGGGATACCAGCTTAGGGCACACCTAATTTTAAGTACACCCCCCCTCGCCTATACCCGGCGAGGAGGGTCATTCACCAACTCAGCCCCGGGCACACCCACCCGGGGACGTAAATTCACGCGTCCCACCGCGACCCGCGACCCGCGATCCGCGACCGTACGTCAGTGCGAGCACCGCCCGGTTTCTTCTAGTGTGTTCTTTCCCGGGCGGAACGCACCCCGCGTCGGAACACACTCGCGCCTTAAACCTCGACTTCCCAAGCACTCGCGATGGCCCCGCCAAAACAGAAGCTTGTCGTGGCCCTCGCGAAGGCGGCGGAAAACCCACTCGCGTGGGCTCGTATTGAAACTCTCTTTAGAGAGATTATGCCGGACCTTTTTGCCGACGAGACGGAGAGCCCGTCAACGGACGACGGACCCTCCGCCTCGCCCACCGCTCCCTCGGGGCCCATCGCTACGGCGATGGAAACCGATTCACCCGCATCCACCAAGAGGCCCGCGGCTTCTTCAACCTCCGGCGATTCTCGGTCGGAATCATCGTCATCCGAGCAGGATGACGACGGTTTCACGACCGTGAAGCGCGGGAGGCGGAAGAAGCCGCGATCGGCCACCGCCGTGTCGGTGGCAACTCCGGCGCCCTCTGCGCTGGCCTTCGACACCGACTCGCCGGCTTCCCCCTCACCCCCGTCCTCACCAGCCGCACCCTCTAGGCCCTCCGCTCCCTCTGAGCCAAAGGGCAAAAAACCTCCCCCAATCAACATCCGCGTCCCGGATGGTAGCTCCTTACCCACCCTTCTCGCGAAAATACAGTCTCAGGGCATCACCCTGAGAAACAATAGGTGGAATAGCCTCCACAAAACAGTCACCGTCATGCCGGATACGGTGGCCGACCACCGCGCCCTTACCAAGTGGATGTCTTCCGGAGACATCAACTATTACACTTACGCCCTCCCCGAGGAGCGCACCTACCGCTTTGTTATACGCGGAATCCCCCTAGAAATGTCGACCGATGAAGTCACATTAGGCCTTCAAGAGAAAGGCATCTCTTGCGTCCGGGTTACCCGTATGCACCGTCCCGCCCGCGCAGACGCCACTCAGCAGCCCTACGAGATGGTCCTCGTAGAATTGGAGACCCCCGCTGATGCCAAACATCTGTTTGCCATCAGCGACATTCTTGGATTCCGCGGCTTCACCGTGGAGACCCCCCACCGCAAACGGCTAATCGGGCAGTGCCACAACTGCCAACTGTATGGCCATTCATCACTGCGTTGTCGCATGCCCGCCAGGTGCGTCAAGTGCCTCGGAAATCATGGAACTGCACAGTGCCCACGTCCCAAAGATAGGACCCAGTGCACGGAGCCGCCTTCGTGCACCAATTGCCGCCAAGTAGGCCATCCGGCTAGTTATCGTGGGTGCACGCATGCCCCCAAAAAACCGACCCGAGCTCCTAAAGCTCTACCCCCCAAGGCCCCTCAGGCTAAATTCATCCCTGCACCCATCCCGGCGCGCAACCATTGGCAGTTGCCAAGCAAGCAAGCCGAAGAGGTAGCAGCCACCACCCAGGCCCTCGGCGGAGTCACTCCCGCCACCCCGGCCACACCTCCCGCCACTCCCAGTCAACCCACCGCGGTTCCTACCACTCCTGCTCCAGCTCCCACTCCTGCGGCCTCCCGGGCTAACCCTCCCAGGGCAGCCCAGCCGCGCCCCAAAAACCCTGCACCCCCTACCGCGGCGGGTCGCACACTCTCTAAGGCTGAAGTAGATGCCATCTACGACGCCATCATAAACCCCCCGATCGACTACTACACCCTTATCTCCGATAAAATAAGGGAAATAGCAGCCAAGGGCCACCCGGACGCAAGACTGGTGTCTGAGTTAGAACTTCTGTATAGGGAACAGCGATCCTACATCGCTGACTTAATTTTACCGCCTTCCGATGGCTAACAACAATAATATTTTTTCCCCCCCGTCGCGGACCAAGCCTCGCTCCCTCAGAGTGGGCTTTTTCAATACCAATGGTATTCGCGGCCAATGTGCCGAAATCGCACACTTTGTCCGCGATAACAATCTGGACGTTTTCCTCATCCAGGAAACGTTCCTCAAACCTGCTCACCGAAACCCTAATATCCCCAATTTCAAAATGGTGCGGAACGACCGCACTACTGGCCCTTTTGGTGGCACCCTAATATACTTTAAAAGGTCCCTGCACTGCATACCTCTAGACCCCCCCGAAAACCTGACGAACATTGAGGCTTCAGTCTGCAGGCTAGCAATGACAGGACATCCGCCGATCACCATCATCTCGGCTTACCTTTCACCCAAAAAGGAGCTTCACTCCAATGAAATTTCGACCCTACTGAGCATGGGGGAGTCTGTCCTTCTGGCGGGCGACCTCAACGCCAAGAACACGCTCTGGAACTGCAACTCTACCAACAGCAGAGGTGCAGCACTAGAGCGGTGTTTAGACACTATTGATATGGAAATTCTAGTTCCATCAGAACCCACCCATTATAGTACAATTAACGACAATCACCGACCTGACATACTCGACATAGCGCTTGCAAGGAACGTATGCCTACGCGTGCGTTCCATGCAGGTGCTACAAGAGTTGGACTCTGACCACAGACCTGTGATCCTAGATCTAGTCCCTATAAACGGTCCCACAGACACAGGTCCTAACGTACCGATGAAGGTGAAAACGAACTGGCGTCTCCTAGGCACCAAGCTCGAGGACACCTCATCCCCTGATCTCTCCGCGATCCCGACCAACATAGTCACTCCTGAAGAGACGTCCGGCGCGATTCGCTCCTTCACCGCACATATCCAAAACGTCGTGAGCGACAGCTCCGAGAGGGTGCCGGAGGCTATGCTTAGCCATTGGCACCTTCCCGAAGACGTGAAATGTGTGGTGAGGAGGCGAAACGCCGCGCTGAGAGCCTGTAAGACGAATCCCTCCCCGGATCAACGGCATCTAACGCGTTTCCTCCAACGCGAGGCCAAACGTCGCATCCAAGAGGCCGTCGATTCGAGGTGGGAAACTCACCTATCAGAGCTAGATCCAACTCACCAGGCTTTCTGGCAGTTGTGCCGTTCCTTCAGGAGAAATGATACAGTCACCATGCCCCCGCTCAATCGTCCGAATCAACGCCCGGCGTTTGACGACGACGAGAAAGCGGAATTGCTTGCCGACAGCCTGGAGGCTCAATGTTCACTTACCTCAGTTCCCATTGACCCAGAGCATCTCGTTGCGGTTGACACTTTTGTCGAAAGTAGGAACGCAATCCCGCCGCCACCGATACCGGTTCCGCGTCCGCGCCCGACAAACGTCGACCCGGATGTCGACCAACCGCCCGACCCACTCGCGCCGGTGACAATCGAAGAAGTCAGTTCTCTGATCAAGGCGCTCAAAAGACGAAAAGCCCCCGGGGGTGACGGTATATCCAATAGAGTCATGAAAATGCTCCCGGAGCATCTAGTTAAAATTCTCGCTGACATCTTCAATGCAGCGTTCCAAAACAGCCTCTTTCCAGACGTCTGGAAAGAGGCGGTTGTGATAGGTATTCACAAGCCGGGGAAACCCGCTTTCGAACCCTCCTCTTACCGTCCCATCAGTTTACTCAGCGCTCTGGGTAAACTCTACGAGCGAATCGTCCTCGATCGCATCAAGATAGTCGCCCACCTTCACCATCTGCTCCCTCCAGAGCAGTTTGGTTTTCGTAGTAGGCACAGTTGCGTGAATCAGATCCTCCGCATCACGGAGCATGTCCACGACAACTTTAGGCGCGGAATCCCTACCGGTGCTCTTTTCTTTGATATTGAAAAAGCATTCGACAAAGTGTGGCACAACGGCTTGCTCTACAAGTTGTATACCTTCAATGTGCCCACACAGCTCGTGCACATCATACGAGAATTTTTGTCGAATCGCGGTTTCAAATATCGCGTGGAGGGAACTCTTTCCTCCCGACACACCATCACTGCCGGAGTCCCGCAAGGCTCCGCTTTGTCCCCTTTTCTTTTCTCGCTATACACAAGCGATATCCCTAAACCGAAAGACGCCCATCTGGCGCTCTTCGCTGACGACACGGCAATCTACGCTTCACGTAGAGACCCGGACAAAGTGATTCGCATTTTGCAAACCGCAGCCGATGAACTCGGTGAGTGGTTCCGCAAATGGCGAATCACTGTCAACCCCGCCAAAAGTCAGGCAATTCTCTTTACCAAGAGAATTTTCACCCAAAAGCCTAACGCTTCAGTCACCATGGCCAATAAGGCTATCCCTTGGACCAACAACGCCAAATATCTAGGAGTCAACCTTGATCGGAGACTGAACTTCATCACTCATGTAAATGCGGTACGCGCGCGAGCCGCAATCGCGTTAGCACGATTACATTTTCTCTTAAACCGTAAGAGCAAGTTGTCAGCCCGCAACAAGATTAGGATCTACACAACGTGTATTAGGCCGATAATGACTTACGCGTCGCCCGTGTTCGCTCACATACCGCCCGCTCGACTTAAGCGTATGCAAGTCCTGCAAAACGTCTTTTTAAGACGAGCGCTTAACGCTCCGTGGTACATACGTAACCACGACCTCCACGTGGACACCAACTTGCCGACCATCAGGCATTTTATGCAGATGGCTAGCAGACGCTACTTCGATCGAGCGGCACACCACCCAAACACGCTTGTCCGTCAAGCGTCAATATACACTCCATTTGACCGTGCGAAATGGAGACGTCCTAGATCCGTTTTGTCAGACCCTGATGACGCCATCACTCTGGCCATTCAACGTAAGATCGAGCATCTTAAATCGCTCCCACACTCCACACGACCGATGTTCCGTCCCCGCCGACGAGGACCACGCCGCGCTCCCAGTAGCAGCCCCCCCGACCCTGTTAACAATTCCGGCCCGCGTGCCGATGACAGAAATGGATAGTTAGGAAAACACGTCCACACTCCCCTAATCGTTGATGTCTTCAACATCACCCTCTCAGTGACCGCCCTGAGCCGAGGTTCGTAACCCGTTAGTGGGTTGCCCTCAGCGTGGTCACCTAACTTTATGGGTTGGGCGCACCTGCGTTCATCCCAACAGACCGGTGTGGCTGAATTTGCCGACTCGGTTAGGCAAGCAGCTGTAGGGCCAAAAAAAAAAAAAAAAAAAAAATCGTTTTTCAATTAATTTCGATGGAGTTTTTACAGAAAGGTTTATTTTTCGTTTTATTTGCTACATATAAAAATGTGTATAAAATCAAACATAGTCAAATACCCAATGGTCGAAAATATTCTTGCTAGGGCTCCGGATAAAGTAGTAAAACATAAAACTATGATTTCTTAAGTTTACGCGTATATTATACATTGAAATAAAACTATTCTTACGGATTCTATCAATGACACCTCAGTCTGACCCGTGACAACGAAGACTGCAAAGCCTTCGAAACGTCGGGAATAATAATTAAAACCTCATCGTGATAGAATCCTTAAGAGCAGTTTTATTTAAATAAAACTATGAATTATTTTAACTAGCAACTCCATAATAATAGCAGATTATTAAGTGTTACGTATTTAGTATTATGAAACAACAAATTATGTAACAAACAATTGTCTCCAGAGGCCTGAGCAGGAAAATTTCTGACAACCGTAAATGTATTCGAACTCGATGCGCGTCTATGAAATTTGTATGAAATATTAACCAAACGTCATCAGTGCGCAGCGAACTCGAATACATTTACATTTACTTTAGGTTTTCGTGCTCGGGCTACAGTTAGTTCCATTACTTGTTTGTGAAATATTTCATTTTTTATAGCAGAGACTGGTGAACGAGGAGATGGCTCACCTGATGGTAAGGGATTTCTACTGCCCATAGACACCCAAGACACAAAAATAATCATGGGTGCGTTGCCAACCTAAAAGGAGGGAATGGAAGGGAAGGGAAAAGGGAGGGGGAAATGGGCCGCCGGAAATCTCACTTACCGAAAGAAACGCGACAGCAAGCTGTCACTTTACGTCGGTTTTATGTGAGACAGTGGTATCAAACCGGTCGAGCCAGCCCATTCGTGCTGTAGACGTAACTGTTTACAGCGTGCTCTACCATTTAATATTCATATCACATCATCAGCCAGATAGGCTAGGACATAGACATCCAAAAATTTCCTGATCGACCTGTTGGAACGTAAATTTTTAATGTGACAACAATCACAATACTTTCGAGTTTATAAACTAGATTTAATATTACTATTATTATAAATTTTATATAGGAATTTGTGCCCGATATGGCGATAGGCTCGCCCCCTATCACATCTGGGATGGAACTAAGCTCGGCGAAATGTGGGTGTTCTAGTTCGCTAGTGCGCCTTTGCCTACCCCTTCGGGGATACAGGCGTGAGCTTATGTATGTTATTATTATAAAGCGGCTATCAAGCAAGTTTCTGTACAAAAAAATTATCTCAAATGTGAGTTACGCCATTACATTGCGAGGGCACTTATTACAATGTACACCCTAGAATGTTCTGTAAAATTTCGACCGACTTCCAAAAAAGAGAAGGTCCTCAATTCGTCTGAAGTTTTTTATGTATGTTACGCGATATCTCCGCCAAATGTGGACCGATTTTCAAAATTCTTTTTGTGTTCGATAGAGCTTATTTCAAGGGTGGCCCTATATAAATTTGGTCTCGATTTGAAGTCGGTCCGTTAAGTTTTTAAACTTGTGATTATCAAGAATCACGTTTTTTTTTATAGCAGAGATTGGCAAACGAGCAGATGGGTCACCTGATGGTAAGTGATCTCCACCGCCCATAGACACCCAAGACACAAATAGAATCATGGGTGCATTGCCAACCTAAAAGAAGGGAATGGAAGGGAGGGAAGGGGATTGGGAAAGGGAGTGGGGAAATGGGCCACCGGAAATCACACTCATCGAACGAAACGCGACAGCAAGCTGCCACTTTACGTCAGTTTTCTGTGAGACAGTGGTATCCAACCGGTCGAGCCGGCCCATTCGTGCTATAGACGTTACTGTCTACAGCGTGGCTCTACCACTTGAAACAAGACAATTTACGTAAAGTTTCTAAATCACATAAGACAATCTTTTTTTTTTTTTTTTTTTATTTACTACACAAAACTGATCTATTGTCTAAACATCATTACGCTGGCACGACCTTGCGCGCGTATGTTTCAAATACGACTAAATGACTTATGACCACGAGGTCACAACTTGGGATCACAATTTTCCTGCTGTTGTCCCGTCTATGATGGTTGAATGTCTTTGATGAACAAATAGACAACAATAATCACAAGTTTAAAAACTTAACAGACTCCAAATCCGATCGTGATCGAATTTATATGGGATCACCCTTGAAAGCTCTATCGAACCCAAAAAGAATTTTGAAAATCGGTCCACATTTGGCAGAGATATCGCGTAACAGACATAAAAAAATAAAATAATCACAATTTTAAAAACTTAACAGACCTACTTCAAATCCGATCGTGACCGAATTTATATGGGACCACCCTTAAAATAAGCTCTATCGAACACAAAAAGAATTTTTAAAATCAGTCCTCATTTGGCGGAGAAATCGCGTTACATACATAGAAAATACAGAAGAATTGAGGACCTCCTCCCTTTTGGAAGTCAGTGGAAAATTATAATAATAAATTACACACATTACCAACGATAAACAACGGTCAAAATAAGCTAATTTGATATTATAAATATATAATAATATTATGCTAATGTACCACAGGAGTCATTGGTGCTTTCCTATCATTTGCATTTGACGTCATTCTGATAAGACAGTTAAGTAGAACGCCAAAAAAACACTGGAATCAACTGACCGACTTCCAACTTATGCGATGACCAAATTCATATGGGACTACCCTTGAAATAAACTGTATCGAACACAAAAAGAGTTTTGAAAATCGGTCCATATTTGGCGGAGATGTCGCGTAACATACATAAAAAAATACAGACGAATTGAGGACCTTCTCCTTTTTTGGAAGTCTGTCGAAAAAACACTGGAATCCCCATTTTCACCGACTTAAAAACGGGGATTTTGTATTCGAGCTGCATTTAAAGTAACGTTACATAAACTCACGCCTGTATCCCAGAAGAGGTAGACAGGCAAACTAGAGTACATAATCACAAGTTTAAAACTTAACAGACTGACTTCAAATCCGATCGTGACTAAATTTATATGGGACCACCCTTGAAAGAAGCTCTATCGAACACAAAAATAATTTTGAAGATCGGTCCACATTCGGCGGAGATATCGCGTAACATACATAAAAAAATACAGTCGAATTGAGGACCTTCTCCTTCTTGGAAGTCGGTCGAAACCACATTTCGCCGAGCTTATTTCCGTCCTAGATGTGATGGACGAGCCTATCGCCATATCGGACACAAATTGCAAATGAGAGAAATGAGATCATTTTTTTTACACATAAGAATTCTGTCACCAGTGTTATGGTAACACTGGTTTGAGTGGTAGAGCCACGCTGTAGACAGTAACGTCTACAGCACGAATGCGCCGGCTCTACCGATTTGATACCACTATCTAAGGCTAAGATCTATCGAGCGAACTTCGACTAAGTCTGAGTCAAAGAAACAATCTCAGTGAGGATTTGGAATTTTTAAATCGAACTTCGACTTAGTCCGACCCATTTTTGATTTTTTTTATGTATATAATAATGCCTTCCAATAATAAATATAATTTGTAATAATTAGTGACATTTTGAATTAAATATAGCTTAGTCTAGCTTAAAGTAGCCGACATGTATTTGAATTGATTTCCAGTTAATGTTATGCGTATCTATAAGTATTGTAAACGCTAGATCTGTATTACTATTAGTTTTTAAGTGAATGTTTGTGTTTGCAATGTTGGTATGCTGAATAAATAAATAAATAAATAAATAAATAAGAAAATCAGAGTGACAGACAGACTGAGAAGATTTTCTTGTAAAAAATGACTCGGACTAAGTCAAAGTTAAAAAAATCCAAATAATAAATAAATACACCCAACAATCACACACATAGTCCGACCCCACACTAAGATCGAGTCTTGTGTCGCGGGTATCAGGAACTACGAGAGACGCACGCTCTCCCAACACTCAGACCCGAAACAAATATCTGTGGGCCGCACAGACTTTTGTCTCGGTGCGCGAATTGAACCCGCGAGCTTACGTTTCACAGCCGGCTACTCGCCCGCTGCGCCACGGAGGCTGTCATCCTCACTGACTTCGTTTCTTTGACTTAGACTCAGTCGAAGTTCGCTCTATAGTTCTCAGACTTACATCTACGTTAAGTGGCAGCTCGCTGTTACGTTTCCCCCCTTCTTTCCCAATCCCCATTTCCCTATATCAAGGTTGACAACGCACCCAAGATCCATTTGGTGTCATTGGTGTCACTTACCATCAGGTGACCCACGTGCTCGTTTGCTATAAGTGTGTGCTATAAAAAATACTTATCTAATAATACATAGTTTAGTCAATATTAAAAAAAAACCGGCCAAGTGCGAGTCGAACTCGCGCACCGAGTGTTCCGTACAAACCTGTAGGTATATAAGTTTGATTTTGTTACAGCTTAAAAGTATTATAGACCTGAGTAGTTGATATGAACTTCAATTTATACCATGAGGTAGTATCATGAGGGAGGTCATGAGGAAATAGGTCATGAGGAAAGGGGTAGTAAGTTTAAAATTGTTAAAAAAAAATTTATTATATGATGTAACTAAAAATGTATTGTCATCATCATCAGCCATAGCACGTCCACTGCTGAACATAGGCCTCCACCAAAGATTTCCAGATCGACCTGTTGGAAGCGGCCTGCATCCAGCGACGTCCTGCGACCTTTATCAGGTCGTCGAAAAATTTATGGTTTTCACAATTTTTCCTTTATCTGTGCTATAAGAAGTTGCTTTGTACCAAATTTCAAGATTCTGAGTTCACGGGAAGTACCCTGTAGATTTTGAGTCACTTGCGAGTGTCAAAAATTTGCGGCATAAACGGCTGTATCTTTTGATTGCGTTGGCTTAGAAGTTTGATATACTGATTTCTTAAGTTTACGCGAATATTATACATTGAAATAAAACTATTTTTACGGATTGTATCATGATTATGTTTTAATTATTATTCCCGACGTTTCGAAGGCTTTAATAATAATTAAAACATAATCGTGATAGAATCCGTAAGAATAGTTTTATTTCAATATTAGAAGTTTGATTTTTTCACAGCTCCAAGGGACAGTAGACCTGAGTATTTTATATGTATTTCAGCTTGATACCTCCACACGTTCCTGAGAACAAGGGTCTTGACAGACAGACGGACAACAAAGTGATCCTGTAAGGTTCCGTTTTTCCTTTTGAGGTACGGAACCCTAAAAACGACTGTTAGGAAAATTCCGATAATTTGACATTTCTAGAAACATTTATCGTTTATTTGCAATGACGTTGGAGCCGCTAAACAGTGTTTTATGGTTATTTGGCAAAAACTTAATGGTACTAAATAGTTTATTATGTTATTGCCGGATGCACCACGGAGCTGTCTAGACTATTGTTTTAAAACATCGGTCAAGATTGTCAAGAACGACTTAAACGGCGTCTCCTGCACCTTTTTTGGGGTTCAGAAGCCAAATGGCAAAAAAGGAACCCTTATAGTTTCGCCATGTCCGTCTGTCTGTCTGTCTGTCTGTCTGTCTGTCTGTCTGAACACTGTTTATCTCAGAGACTATAAGTACTAGAGTACTGCAATTTGGCACGAGTATACATATCTATTATACTCAGAAACGCGTGAAATAAAATCCTGAAAAATATTTTTTTTAGGGTACCTCCCCTACATGTAAAGTGGGGGTGAATTTTTTTTCCTCCACTATCCTATCGTTTGGGGTATCGTTGGATAGGTCTTTCAAAAACAAGGCGGGTTTGCAAAAAACATTTTTCGATTAGAGGCTCTGTTTGCGAAATATTAAGCTTTAAAGTGAAAAAATTTGGTCGAGTAGGGCGTTCCCCCCCCCCCCTCTTTTTTCGAAACGGTTGGTTTTGGATACTTGAAAAAATTCACAGTAGTAGCAAATATCATGAATTTCAAAGGAAAACTATAACGGCTATGCAGGCTTTACAAGTTTTTGAGTAATAGACCACCAAAGTAAAAAGAAAAAAATCGTACAAGTTATTTTCAATATTAATTATATGAGGTTGTTAGATATGTAAAACAGGTAGTAAATATGAGTTTATGGACCATACATTTAAAATGATGTCTAAAAAATTATATTTCAGTAATAGATAGGTACGTGGTCTCCACTCGAGAACTTTTCTGCCCCATCGGCTATCAGTTCTACGAGCTATGTGCCCTGCCCACTGCCATTTCAACTTGCTAATCCTCTGGGCTATGTCGGTGACTTTCGTTCTTTTACGGATCTCCTCATTCCTGATTTGATCACGTAGAGAAACACCGAGCATAGCCCTCTCCATAGCTCGCTGAGTGACTGTGAGCTTTCTAATGCGGCCCATAGTTAGAGGCCACGTTTCAGTGCCATAAGTCATCACTGGTAACACACACTGGTCGAAGACTTTTGTCTTCTTCTTCTTTTTTGTTCTTGAGTGGAGACCACGTACCGGCAAGCGCAGCGTAGGACGTCCACCTACAAGGTGGACCGACGACCTGATAAAGGTCGCAGGAAGTCGCTGGATGCAGGCCGCTTCCAACAGGTCGATCTGGAAATCTTTGGGGGAGGCCTATGTTCAGCAGTGGACGTCCTGTGGCTGATGATGATGATGATGATGAATAGATAGGTACCCTGTACTGTGCGTGATCAGTATGCAGTATGCACTTGCCCGGTTTTTTTTTATTATAGCAGAGACTGGCAAACGAGCAGATGGATCACCTGATGGTAAGTGATCTCCACCGCCCATAGACACCCGAGACACAAAAAGAATCATGGGTGCGTTGCCAACCTAAAAGGAGTGAATTGAAGGGCAGGGAAAAGGGTTTGGAAAAGGGAGGGGGGGATTTGGGCCACCGGAAATCTCACTCACCGAACGAAACGCGACAGCAAGCTGCCACTTTACGTTGGTTTTCTGTGAGACAGTGGTATTAAACCGGTCGAGCCGGCACATTCGTGCTGTAGACGTAATTGTCTACAGCGTGGCTCTACCTCACTACCACATATTTTTGAAAACAAAACACAAAAACACCTACACAAAACACGGTTTCTCATTGTCTTCTGCTCACGTAATAATGGACCATGGACAAAAAATTTTAGAAGTATCATGATTTGTGTAATATTTTAGTTCAGGAGACGTGGCTTTAGAAATACATCTGAAAAGATTCCGTAGTATAAAAATATTACACACTGTATTTATTGAAAACTAATTAAATAACTGACTGCCTCGATGGCGTAATTGTATTTCTTGCGAGCGCGCTTCTATCAAGTGCATTTCGATATAATTAAATAAATAACACCCAACAGTCACACACATAGTCCTGACCCCACACTAAGATACGAGTCTTATGTTGTGGGTATCAGGAACTACGAGAGACGCACGCTCTCACGAAACCCGGACCCGAAACAAATATCTGTGGGCCACATAAAACGTTTGTGTTGGTGCGGGGATCGAACCCGCGGCCCCCCGCTTCACAATGACTATATTATATAAATAAATAAATACACCCATAGTCACACACCTAGTCCTGACCCCACACTAGGTATAACCTGTATCGTGGGTGTCAGAGACTATGAGAGACTTTCGATCTCACAACACCCATACTTGAAACAAATATCTGGGGCCACACAAACATTTATCTCAATGCGGGAATCGAACCCGCGGCCTCCAGCTTCACAGTCGGCTATGCGCCCGCTGCGCCACGGAGGCTGTCAGCTTAATTAATTTTAGAATAGATCAGCCTTCGTGAAACTGGGCGTATTTCGACATTTTATTATGCTAGTGTATAATTTTTATACTGTGGTACCATTATTTTTGCTGTCTGGCGTTTAACAACTTTAAAAGTTTTTATTTAACTGTAAATTGCTGTTATTTTATGGAAAATACGTTAAAGTATATTTATAAACTATAATTTTTTTACCGACTTCAAAAAAGGAGGTTATCAGTTCGACCCGTATGTATGTAATATTGTCAGAATTACATAATTTTCGTATGTGTTAATCTAAGTGTATGTATGTATGTATGTATGTATGTATGTATGTTTGTCCACGTATTTCTCAGAAACTATTAATCAGCTAACTACTAATCACGACTGCCTCGGTGGCGTGGTGGTATTTCGGTACGACTACGGTTCTGAGGTTTCGGGTTCGATCCCCGGCGAGGGCAAAGTGATACTGGATTTTTACATATCAGCCTGGAGTCTGGAATTTGTGCCCGATATGGCGATAGGCTCGCCCCCTATCACATATGGGACGGAACTAAGCTCGGTGAAATGTGGGTGTTCTAGTTCGCTAGTGCGCCTCTGCCTACCCCTTCGGGGATACAAGCGTGAGCTTATTTTTTTTTTAATATTAATCAGCCTCCGTGGCGCGGCTGGGGAGTAACCGGCTGTGAAGCGTGAGGCCGCGGGTTCGATCCCCGCACCGAGACAAATGTTTGTATGGCCTACAGATATTTGTTTCGGGTCTGGGTGTTGTGAGACCGTGCATCTCTCTAGGTTCCTGATACCCACGACACAAGACTCGATCTTAGTGTGGGGTCAGGACTATGTATGTGACTGTTGGGTGTTATTTATTGATTTATTAATCGGATTTTGATAATTATTTTTTTATTGGGTTAGGCATCTTTCAACTCAGGGAATAGTGTAAGTTTCATCAAAATCGGTTCAGTAGTTTTTCAGATATGAAACTTACATTTGTATCGATCACCGAAAAAAGTGTTTGAATTTACACGCAGTAAACAAATATTTGTCCTTAACACTAAAAAACTATAAAATAATTAAAGTTTAACAAAAACTTTATTGTTTAAAAAAACTATTTTTAAAAACTTAACGGACCGACTTCAAATCCGATCGTGACCAAATTTATACGGGACCACCCTTGAAATAAGCTCTATCGAACACAAAAAGAATTTTGGAAATCGGTCCACATTTGGCGGAGATATCGCGTAACATACATAAAAAATACAGACGAATTGAGGACCTTCTCCTTTTTGGAAGTCGGTCGAGGGAACCGAATCCAAGTTAAATTCGAATCGAGTGTGAAGAGTAAGGGGGCAGGTTTGTGTTTATTATTTTTATAAGCTCACGCCTGTATCCCCGAAGGGGTAGGCAGAGGCGCACTAGCGAACTAGTACACCCACATTTCGCCGAGCTTAGTGCCGTCCCAGATGTGATAGAGGGCGAGCCTATCGCCATATCGGGCACAAATTCCAGACACCGGGCTGATATGGAAAAATCCAATATCACTTTGCCCGAACCGGGGATCGAACCCGAGTCCTCAGAACCGTAGTCGTACCGAAATACCACCACGCCACGGAGGCAGTCAGTTTATTATGCTTTGTCGATAAATCTCTTTAAATGGCACTTTAACCGCCGAATGTTCATATACTTATGGTCGCCTTACGTCGTTTAAAGCCGCCTTATCTGTCAAAATTATATGGCAAAAATCAGTGTAAGAAGCCGTTAAAGTTGAGTAGCGTTTGACCATTCGGGAGTAAGGCTTTCAAAGTAATCATCGTCCAACTTCTTCTTCTTCTTTTTTTTAAAAATATGGCCTCCATGAAAGTTTGATGATTTTGCCAATGACAGTGTTTAATAAATCCATTAGTTCGTCCAACTTAGTTTTTGACCGACTTCCAAAAAGGAGAAGGTCCTCAATTCGTCTGTATTTTTTTATGTATGTTACGCGATATCTCCGCCGAATGTGGACCGATCTTCAAAATTCTTTGTGTTCGATAGAGCTTCTTTCAAGGGTGGTCCCATATATTGGTTACGATCGGATTTGAAGTCAGTCTGATAAGTTTTTAAACTTGTGATTATTGTTGCTATATCCGCTTTTTCAGTTCAAAAAATTCCCGTATGGGAGGGCACCCATTTAAATTCTACCACTTTGTCCCTTAAGTCGCGTTTCCTGGACTAGTTTTTTCGAAACAAAACATTAAAAACACCTACACAAAACAAGGGTTTTCATCTCCTGCTCCTATAACAATGGACCATAGACAATAACATTTAGAAATTGACAGCCTCTGTCGCGCAGCGGGCGAGTAGCCGGCTGTGAAACGTGAGGTCGCGGGTTCGATTCCCGCACCGAGACAAATGTCTGTGTGGCCCATAGATATTTGTTTCGGGTCTGGGTGTTGTGAGACCGAAAGTCTCTCGTAGTTTCTGATACCCACGATACAGGTTACACCTAGTGTGGGGTCAGGACTATGCATGTGACTGTTGGGTGTATTTATTTTATTTATTTATTTTTAAATACCATGTGTGCAGAAGACTTGGCATTATGTTATTATTATTATAGTCACGTTTCATTTTAGGTTATCGCCGAATGACCTCGGCGAAGATATGCACTTTCTTCTGTGATCTTTACTATCTGAAGTTAGCCACGTATGATCGTAGTATTGGAGCGTTTTCAATGTGATTTTGTACGTAAATGATGTAATAGTAAAAACATAATAATTTCAAATTCCAATCATTTATTCTGTAAATAGAATATTTCATATCACGATTACATGTAAATAAATAAATACACCCAACAGTCACACACCTAGTCCTGACCCCACACTAGGTATAACCTGTATCGTGGGTGTTAGAGACTATGAGAGACTTTCGGTCTCACAAGTCACAACACCCAGACTCGAAGCAAATATCGGTGAGCCACACAAACAATTGTCTCAATGCGGGAATCGAACCCGTGGCCTCTCGCTTCGCTTGCCATCGCCCACTGCTCTACGGAGGCTGTCAGTCAATTCGTTCGTCAATTATGTATTAAAAAAAATTAAATGGTGTCGGCATTTCGTGGCTATCCCTGAGAAGAAATGCCGAAACTAACAAGGGTCACCGCCTCTTTTAAAGTCCAGACAATACTTAATCTATACTAATATTATAAAGCTGAAGAGTTTGTTTGTTTGTTTGTTTGATTGAACGCGCTAATCTCGGGAACTACTGGTTCGATTTGAAAAATTCTTTTTGTGTTGGATAGCCCAATTATCGACGGTGGCTATAGGCTATATAACATCACGCTTTGACCAATAGGAGCGGAGCAGAAATGAAAAATGTTGCAGAATCGGGAAAATTTATATCTCAGACAGAAACTACTGGTTCGAATTGAAAAATTCTTTTTGTGTTGGATAGTCCAATTATCGAGGGTGGCTATAGGCTATATAACATCACGCTATGACCAATAGGAGCGGAGCAAAAATGAAAAATGTTGAAAAGACTATATTTCAGAAACTAAGTGACAGACGGGGTGACAGACGGGGTGACAGACGGGGTGACAGACGGGGTGACAGACGGGGTGACAGACGGGGTAACAGACAGGTGAAAGACGAGGTGACAGACGGGGTGACAGACGGGTGACAGACAGGTGAAAGACGAGGTGACAGACGGGGTGACAGACGGGTGACAGAAGGAGTGACAGACGAGTGACAGACGGGGTGACGGACGTGGTGACAGACGGGGTGACAGACGGAGTGACAAACGGGGTGACAGACGGAGTGACAGACTGGTGACAGACTGGTGATAGACTGGGTGACAGACAAGGTGACAGACGGGGTGACAGACGGAGTGACAGACTGGTGACAGACTGGTGATAGACTGGGTGACAGACGGGGTGACCGACTGGGTGACCGACTGGGTGACAGACGAGGTGACAGACGGGGTGACAGACGGGGTGACAAGCGGGGTGACAGGCGGGGTGACAGACGGGTGACGGAAGGGGTAACAGACGGGGTGACAGACGGGTGACAGGCAGGTGACAGACGGGTGACAGACGCGGTGACGGACGTGGTGACAGACGGGTGACAGACGGGGTGACAGGCGGGTCACAGACTGGGTGCCAGACGGGGTGACAGGCGGGGTGGCAGACGGTGTGACAGACGGGTGACAGACGAGGTGACAGACGAGGTGACAGGCGGGGTGACAGACGGTGTGACAGAGGGTGTGACGGACGGGGTGACAGACGGGTGACCGACGTGGTGACAGACGGGGTGACAGACGGGTGACAGGCGGGTAACAGACGGGTGACAGACGCGGTGACGGACGTGGTGACAGACGGGTGACAGACGGGGTGACAGGCGGGTGACAGACGGGTGACAGACGCGGTGACGGACGTGGTGACAGACGGGGTGACAGGCGGGTCACAGACTGGGTGACAGACGGGGTGACCGACTGGGTGACGACGGGTGACAGACGGGGTGCCAGACGGGGTGACAGGCGGGGTGACAGACGGTGTGACAGACGGGTGACAGACGAGGTGACAGACGAGGTGACAGGCGGGGTGACAGACGGTGTGACAGAGGGTGTGACGGACGGGGTGACAGACGGGTGACCGACGTGGTGACAGACGGGGTGACAGACGGGTGACAGGCGGGTGACAGACGGGTGACAGACGCGGTGACGGACGTGGTGACAGACGGGTGACAGACGGGGTGAGAGACGGGGGACTGACAGCCGAAGTAGATCATCACATTACCTCCTTTAGAATTATTGGATTATAGGTGCGTACGACTCACTCTTTCAACCCTCTCTCTCATACGCAGACGAAGTTGCGCGGGTCAGCTAGTAATTATATAAAATCACAATTTAATATATTAAATGTCCAACTATAAAAACCGTTGCATGCAGCATATAATATTACGCACAGTAAAAGATTCTGAAGTCTAGCAACCGAACTTTTACTATTTATTTTGTTTGAAATATTGATTTTTCCATGTTGATGTCAAACTGCGTCTTCTGCAGCAGTTTTTCTCGAAACAAAGCAGAAAAACACATACGCAGAATAATAATTTAGCAGTCCCCTGCTCATAGAACAATGGACCATAGATAAAAATGTGTACCGAAACCGTGTTTTGTGTAATGTTTTAGTGCAGGAGTAGCGGGTTTACAGATTTTTATTGCGTTTAAAAATGTCTATGTTACTAAGGGCTGCATGCAGTTACGCGATAAATCTATTTATCCCAAATCATTATTTTATTGCGTACTTTACTTTAGTAACCAATATCTTATATAATATAATTTTTGTAGGAACATAGATTTATCATCGGAATAACGTCTCCGATAGGAATTTATTAAAAATACTCAAAGAATAATTTTATCTTAGTAATTTAAATACTTAATTTTTATCTGCGAGTCACGTGACTGTAAACACCAATCACGATGCATGATGTCACACATTACTCATTTTTCTTGCATCTTTGTTCCATGAAGGCCTAAGAGCTAAGATCCAAAGTCATTCTGCTAGGTTATTCTGTATATTTTTTTCGTATTTTTGTTTAAAGCTAAACCTAATTTCAACGCGGATGTGATTGACGATCAATATCTGAGCGACGAATTATCTGACCCGTTTTTTCGTTTGAAATCATAAATGTTATTTCCTCAATGTTTTTTATGAGCGATTTTGTATCTATGGTAAGGAACAATGACGTCATTCGTATCTACAGTTAACAGATAGCGTTTTTGCAGCAAATTCAATTATACATAATATTTTTTGAGTTTTTACATGTTTAGGATAAACTAATAAATAGCTCTGAATACTTTAAAAAATAGTCAAGTCTCCAATTATAGGAGTGAGCTGTAGGATAAATCGAGTTTAGGTTTTATTCTAGTAATAGCGCTGCAAGTCGCCCTTCGTATCTAATTTAATGTTAGGTTCGTGCCACTTGTTATAAATATTTTCGACTTACTTCCACAAAGGGGAGGTCCTCAATTTGTATGATTTTTTATGTATGTTACTCGATATCTCCGCCTAATGTGGACGGATTTTCAAGATTCTTTTTGTGTTCGATAGAGCTTATTTCAAGGGTGATCCCATATAAATTTGATCACGATCGGATAAGTTTTGAAGTCGGTCCGTTAAGTTTTTAAACTTGTGATTTTGGGTCTTACTTATAAAAACAAATTCACTTAACTTTTCGCTAAGAAAAGCCTGTCACATTTTCCTTGCGTTACATTGTTTAAAAATGAAAGGGACAACCTATGGTTAAAGATAAGCAGCGCTTATATATTTTTATAAGTAAGGAGCCATATGTTTTAGGTACTCTTTTATGTAATAAAAAAATCCACAACATCTTTTGTTACGCACATTTTTTGCAAATGATTCAGTTATGGTAAAGACCTTCAGTGGTCACTAGAAGCCATTATTAAACAGACCACTGTATTATTTTATTGTTGTAAAACTTCCGAGTCAGTCCCTCCCTTTCCCCCACACATACATCTGTGAAGTGGAAAAGAGATAGCGAGCAAGGCTTGTGGTTTTAGTAAAGGATATTTACATACTTTGTTTATTCTAAAACCATAGAGTTAGTACACTTGAATGCATCGATAGCTTACGTTTACGATTTTTTTACAGTTCTCGCTTTTTGCCTCCTTGGTCTAGTGGTAGCATATGGGCTGTGGACCGGGAGGTCCTGGGTTAGATTCCCAGGTCGGAAAGAGATTTTTCTAATTTGATTTGCCCGGGACTGTAATCACCAGATGGGGTTGACGTAAGGCAGGCAGTAGGTCACAAAAACTAATCCGAATACTTTCTGCAACATGCTTGTGTAACGCCAACCCTACATTGTGGGATAAGGGCAGGTTGAGAGACAGTTCTCGCTTCTCGACGACGATATGTAATTTTCGTCTTCTCCATATATTTTTTCCACATACCCTTATTCCACTTTTGGCCGGCCGGTCGTAAAAACTAAGCCAAATCCTCTCTGCAACATGCTTGAAAAGTGTGTTGCGCTGACCCCACATTAAGGTGGGATAAGGGCAGGCGGAAATAAAAGGTACCCTTATCCCACTTTTATGTGGGGTCGGTGTGATACACATTTTCGAGCACGTTACAGGACAGATTTGGCTTAGTATTTCGACCGGTTGACTGCCGACGTCAACCCCCTGAGGGGTCTAGTCACAGGTAAATCGTGTTAGAAAAAAACCCGCTCCACTTGGGAATTGAACCCTGACCCTTCCGGCTCATAGCTAGCAGTTGCAGTGTATACTATAGTTATAGTCAATCACCGTCACTTAGAACGATAATGCGTCGTTTTCGTTTTATTACAGCCTCCGTGGCGCAGCGGGCGAGTAGCCGGCTGTGAAACGTGAGGTTGCGGGTTCGATTCCCGCACCGAGACAAATGTTTGTATGGCCTACAGATATTTATTTCGGGTGTGGGTGTTGTGAGACTGAAAGTCTCTCGTAGTTCCTGATACCCACGACACAAGACTCGATCTTAGTGTGGGGTCAGGACTATGTGTGTGACTGTTGGGTGTTATTTATTATTATTTATTTTATTAGAAAAGAGAGAGAAAGAACGCTTGGAATCCTACTATAATCCTACTAATATTATGAACGTGAAAGATTGTCGGTATGTCTGCAAATGTGCGTATAAATCTAAACTAAACTAATGGAATCTATCCATTGATGAAATTTTACAGTAACAGACTGCCTCGGTGGCGTAGTTGTATTTCGGTACGACTGCCGTCCTAAGGTCTATAGTTCGATCCCCGGGTCGGGCAAAGTGATATTGGATTTTTCCATATCGGCCCGGAGTCTGGAATTTATGCCCGATATGGCGATAGGCTCGCCCCCTATCACATCTGGGACGGAACTAAGCTCGGCGAAATGTGGGTGTTCTAGTTCACTAGTTCACCTCTGCCTACCCCTTCGGGGATACAGGTGTGAGCTTATGTTATGTTATGTTTACAGTAACATAGATTATTATACTTCAGAGTAACACATGGGCACCCTACTTTTTATCCTTGAAAATAAATTTCCACACGAACGGAGCCGCGGGCAACAACTAGTACAGTATAGACTAAAGAGGCGATGTGCTCTATATGCATTATATCTATGCAAGAGTATCATAGTTGTGGTCTAATTTGCATTGTAATGTAATAAATCTGACATTTCGAGTAGAGACCAAACGTTTCTCAGAACTATTTATATGTCTATTTATATATAGCAAAGCGTAAAAACCCAATAAAAAGAAATTTATACCAACTGGTCTTATTTCGAGGTTATGACGTCACTCCATCCCATAAAGTGATGGGAAATTACGATAATTCTCAACGATGACGTCTGTATTATTTATTCTTCTTTTTTAGTTTCGTTGTCGCCTCCTTGGTGGCAGCATGTATGGGCTGTGGACCATGAGGTTCTGGATTCGATTCCCAGGTCGCGCAAAGCAAATTTTCTAATTTAATTTGCCCGGGACTGGATCCCTCATAGGGGGTTGACGTCAGGCGGCCGGTCGTAAAAACTAAGCCAAAACCTCTCTGCAACATGCTTGAAAAAGTGTGTTGCGCCGACCCCACATTAAGGTATGATAAGGGCTGGTAGAAAAAAGAAATACGTCACGGTTTATGAGTGTGTTTTTATTTTTTTATAACACATACATAGTCCTGACCCCACACTAAGATCGAGTCTTGTGTCGTGGGTATCAGGAACTACGAGAAACTTTCGGTCTCACAACACCCAGACCCGAAACAAATATCTGTAGGCCATACAAACATTTGTCTCAGTGCGGGGATCGAATCCGCGGCCTCTCGCTTCACAGCCGGCTACTCGCCCGCTGCGCCACGGAGGCAGTGTGTGTGTGTATTGTTGAGCCTCGTCTCCTGCACTAAAACATTACACAAAACACCTACACAAAACATGGTATGTCTACACTTTCCGACCGACTTCCAAAAAGGAGGTCCTCAATTCGTCTGTATTTTTTTATGTATGTTACGCGATATCTCCGCCAAATGTGGACCGATTTTCAAAATTATTTTTGTGTTCTATAGAGCTTATTTCAAGGGTGGTCCCATATAAATTTAGTCACGATCTGCTTTGAAGTCGATCTGTTAAGTTTTTAAACTTGTGATTATTTATCGATATCGATATAGTTTTTGGTATTTTGTTTCGAAAACACAGGTGCAGGAGACTTGAGCCTTACTCTTTGATTATATACTACTGATGATACTTTATAGTTAGGTGTAAAGTTTTATTCTATAGCAGAGACTGGCAAACGAGCAGATGGGTCATCTGATGGTGAGTGATCTCGACCATCCATAGACACCCAAAACACAAAAGGAATCATGGGTGCGTTGGCAACCTAAAAGGAGAGGAATTGGTCCAGAAATCTGACTCATCGAAAAACATGCGACAGCGAGCTGCCACTTTACATCGGTTTTCTGTGAGACAGTGGTATCAAACCGGTCGAGCGGGCTCATTTGTGCTTTAGACGTAACTGTCTCAGCGTGGTTCGATCACTCAAATTATACATCAAGAACATTCTCGGTGCCGGAATCGAATCCGCTTCACAGCTACTCGCCTGCTGGACCACGGAGGCTGCCAAAAACGGCTGTGGAGGCTAGCGAGCTTCCTCTGCCTCCCCCTTCTGAGATTCAGATGATTTACTTGTCAATCGACTTCCAAAAAGGAGAAGGTCCTCAATTCGTCTGTTTCTTTACATGTACGTTACGCGATATCTCCGCCAAATGTGGACCGATTTTCAAAATTCTTTTTGTGTTCGACAGAGCTTATTTCAATGGTGGTCCCATATAAATTTGGTCACGATCGGATAAGTTTTGAAATTGGTCCGTTATTGTCGACCGAAAACAGAAGAAGGGTATCAACTCGTATGTTTTTTATTTATTTATTTAAAGTACCACAACGTCTTTTATGTATGTTACGCGATATCTCCGCCAAGTGGGGACCGATTTTCGAGATCCTTTTTGTGTTCGACAGAGCTTATTCCAAGGGTGAAGCCATATAAATTTGGTCACGATCGGTAAATTGGAAGTCGGTCAGTTAAGTTTTTAAACTTGTATTAAGTCGTAGAAACAACTTCTGTTTATATACACAAGATGGCGCCGCAAACAAACAATTAAAAATCAATTATTTATTTAGAGAATCCACAACCGGACACAACACGATTATATTGCAATTAAATATCGATTAATTAATTATTTTTGATATTTTTTGATATAATGCCCTTATTGTAATGTTCCGGATGCATCGATAACTATTCTCGATTGATTTCTATGAGATATTCAATTTGTCTGTATTTTTCGATCGACTTCAAAAAATAAATAATAATAATAAATAAATACACCCAACAGTCAGTTGGGAATGGTATGGACTGCCGAGACAAGTGTCGGAGGTTCGAGACCAACCCCAAAATAGAGCATACACCTCTGACTTTTCTATGTTAAGTGTATTTTCATTGTGAAATATCGCTTGCTATAACGGTGAAGGAAAACATCGTGAGGAAACCTGCATACCCGAGAATTTCTTCACAGGAATTTCGAAGGTATGTGAAGTCTACCAATCCGCATTAGGCCAGCGTGGTAGACTAAGGCCTAACCCCTCTCATTAGTAGAGGAGGCCCGTGCCCAGCAGTGGGACAGTAATATTACAGGGCTAATATTATTTTATTATTATTACACCCAACAGTCACACACCTAGTCCTGACCCCACACTAGATATAACCTGTATCGTGCGTGTCAGAGACTATGAGAGACGCACGGTCTCACAACACCCAGACTTGAAACAAATGTCTGTGGACCATACAAACATTTGTTTAATGCGGGAATTGAACCCGCGGCCTCCCGCTTCACAGCCGGCTACTCGCCCACTGCGCCACGGAGGCTGTATAAAGAAGAAGGTCCTCAATTCGTCCGTATGATTTTCGACCGATTTCTAAAAATTACAGGCAATTCGTCTTTTTTTTGACCGACTTCAAAAAAGGAGGAGGTCCTCAATTCGTCTGTTTTTTATGTATGTTACGCGATATCTCCGCCAAATGTGGTTCACATTTCCAAAATACTTTTTTGTTCAATGGAGCTTATTTCAAGAGTGATCCCATATTTGATCACTTTTCTTTCTACCTGCCCTTATCCCACCTTAATGTGGGGTCAGTGCAACACACTTTTCATGCAAGTTTTTACGACCGACTGCATGACTGACGTCAACCCCTATAAAAATTTGCTTTGCCCGACCTAGGAATAGAACCCAGGACCTCCCGGTTCACAGCCCATATATGCTGCCACTAGACCAAGGAGGCGACTCTTTCCCATATTGATCACGATCGGCTACATTTTTGAAGTCGGTCCGCTAAGTTTTTAAACTTGTTGCGCGAATTAATTTTGTTACGCGGTATCTCTGCCAAATGTGGACATATTTGACAGCCTCCGTGGCGTGGCGGGTAAATAGCCGGTTGCGCGAGAAGCAGTGGGTTCAATCCCTACACCGAGACTAATGTTTGTGTGGTCCACAAATATTTGTGTCAGGTCTGGGTGTTGAGACCGATAGGCTCCAACACAGGACTCGATCTTAGTTAGTAGAGTAACTAACATAACTTACATAAGATCACGCCTGTATCCCCGATGGGGAAGCTAGAGGCGCACTAGCGAACTAGAACGCCCACATTTCGCCGAGCTTAGTTTCGTCCCAGATGTGATAGGGGGCAAGCCTATCGTCATATCGCGCACAAGTCCAGACTCCGGGCTGATATGGAAAAATCCAATATCACTTTGCCCGAGCCGGGGATCGAACCCGAGACCTCGGGACATTAGTCGTACCGAAATAAAACTACGCCACCGAGGCAGTTAATAGATTCATACAGGGGGTTACCATAACCTCTTATAGCAGTACTATTATCATTTTACGTGTACTGATTCCCATACAAAACAAACGAAGAACGATTATAATAATACTGCTATAAGAGGTCGTGGTAACCCTGCAGCTGGTTAATATGAAACGTGTAAAAAAAAATCGTGCTAAAGATGCTATACAGAACCATGTTAAAATAAGAAATAAATAAAATAAAAATCTTTATTGATCACGTACACATACATATAAAAAGCACTTATGACATGTCAACAAAGCATAATTTAGATTTAAGTATTCCTAATAATATTATATGAATTTGGCAGGTAAGTATGGATACGGTAATAAGAATGAGGCCAAGAATAGGCTCATAGGGGGAAAAGGGGAATGGAGCGGTAAGAGGTTGTGGACCGTGAAAAGGGAACGGGATATGGCAGGTAGGCCGACAAGGAAGCGACGGGAATTAATGGAAGCTAGTGGGATTGGATGAAAAAACTACAAGGCCCTATCCTAGTTTACCTACCGACCTTTCTCTAGCTACCTACGGATGACGACCCGAAGAAGAAAGGCAGAAAGAAACTCCGGGCTTATTTTTTCATCATTAATTGGATGCTTGACTATAGTAACCAATATCAATGAATTTCTGTAGGAACATAGATTTATCATCGAAATAACGTGTGCAATAGGAATTTATTAAAAGTACTCATAGGATAATTCTATTTTTGTAATCTAAAAACAAAATTTTTTATCTATGAGTCACGTGACTGTAAACACCAATCACATTGCATGATGTCACATTACTCATTTTTCTTTTATATTTGTTCCACAAGGTCCTAAGACCTAAGATCCAAAGTCATACTGCCAGGTTATTTGGTATAATTTTTTTGTATGTTTGTTTAAAGCGCAAACTAATTTCAAAGCGGATGTGATCGACGATCGATATCTGATCGACTAAATACCTGACCCGTTTTTTTTTCAGATGAATTCATAAATGTTATTTCCTCAATATTTTTTATGAGCGATTTTGTATCTGTGGTAAGGAACAATGACGTCATCCGTATCTACATTTAACAGATAGCGTTTTATCGGCAAGTTAAATTATACATAATAATTTTTCCTTTTTTTAATCAAGTATATGAAAATAAATTGCGAAAAATTTGTTTACATGTTTAAGATAAACTAATGAATAGCCCTGTAGCCCGAGCACAAAAAACTAATGTAAATGTAAATGTATTCGAGTTCGCTGCGCACTGATGACGTTTGGTTAATATTTCATACAAATTTCATAGAAGCGCATCGAATTCGAATACATTTACGGTTGTCAGATATTTTCCTGCTCAGGCCGCTGTATACTTTTAAAAAAATAGTGAAGTACACAAATGTCACTATGATTTTTTTTTCTTTTATCAAATTATATTCACAAATTATGGGTACAAATGATAATTATACGGATTTATGCATACCCAATAGGACTTAGGACGCTAGTTCTCGTCATTGACAGGTTTTCCCCAGATTTCCTCATACTATTTACTAAGTATCTGAGTACTTAATGATTCATCTAAGAATGTATTGATCTTTGCATTTGCAATATAGTATTACGAAATATGAAATATGCTTGTCATGCTGAGTTGTACCTCGATTGTCAAGTGGCAGCCTAATAAACTGTGGATCGAGGTATTAGGTTCGATTCCCAGGTCGGGAAAACATTTTCATTTATTTTTTTAGTTCTTGATGTTAATCAAGCAGCCAGTCGTAAGCCGAATCCTTTCTGCAACATGCTTTAAAAGGTATTTACCCCACATTATTGTGGGATACGGATAGGAATGGAAGCCGTTACAGTATTTCCAAAAAAACCTACAAGAGCGAGGCAGTGTGTAAAAGCTGGTTAATTAAAAACATACGTTTAAAAGAGCTATATTTAAGGTTACAGAAATATTCCATAACACATTTCCTTATTATCATATTATTATAATAAAATGAGTTTTCGCATCGTCCAGTAAATATGAAGGACCTTACTTACAAAACAGTTTAACTGAGCAAATGGTTAAGAATAATCTGTCCCTTTTACTTTCAAACAATATGACACAAGAGTGACTGAGTGGTAGAGCCACGCTGTAGACAGTAACGTCTACAGCACGAATGGGCCGGCTCAACCGGTTAGATAACACTGTCTCACAGAAAACCGACGTAAAGTGGCAGCTTGCTGTCGCGTTTCATTCGGTGAGTGAGATTTCCGGTGGCCCATTTTCCGCCTCCCTTTTCATTCCCTCCTTCTAGGTTGGCAACGCATCCATGATTCTTTTTGTGTCATCAGTATGGGCGGTGGAGATCACTTACCATCAGGTGATCCATCTGTTCTTTGCCAATCTCTGCTATAAAAAAAAAACAAAGAAAAAGTCACAGACTGTTCTTAGTTCTTAATCATATGTCCCACATTAGTGTGGGATAAGAGCAGGTAGAAAGAAAGAAGGCAGGTACAAATAATAATATTAGCCCTGTAGTATGCTGTCAATGCTGGGCACGGGCCTCCTCTACTAATGAGACTTAGGCCTTAGTCTACCACGCTGGCCTAATGCGGATGGTAGTCTTCACATACCGTCGAAATACAAAGGTACAAATAAAGAGAAGGAATTTTTATTTATTTTATTTATGAATGGAATATTTCCACTTGGAATTCTGGCCCGCGTAATATTGTTGTGGTCATTAAAATCAAGTTATTTTCTTTATACGTCGCCATACGTCACTAAGGTGCAACTTATAGACTAGACAACGTTCGCCAACCTTTATTAGGAATCTAACCACCGCGAATACCAGACGCGCAAATGACATGTGATGTTACTTAATTTTTCAGTGACTAGTGAAATTGCATTGTCAATTTTTAAAAAAGGAATTTAGTTTTGAATTTGTCAGCGAGATTTAAAAAAAATATTAAATTGTCGTGAATACGTCAGTCATTTTAAAAAAAGAATTTGAATATCGTGAATTTGTCAGCGAGTTTTAAAAAAAGAATTTAATTATCGTGAACTTGTCAGCGAATTTTAAAAAAGAATTTAATTTGTGAAATTGTCAAGATTAAGTGATATTGCATTGTGTCTAAGTATTGTGTTTTTGGACTGCCAAAATGAAGGAGTTAGTGCAATTTTGGAATCGCGCTTCAAATAGGAGGTACTCAGCTGTAAACACAGATGTTAATGACTTGCCAAATATAAAGTGTGATGAGAAATTGGAGAACTTCGAGTGTGAATTAAATTTTGAGGAGATTGACTTCAACGATAAGAAGGATGCTATTATCAACAAATTGTTTGAAAAAAGGCGGAAAGGGCAGATTGGGAGGCAGCCTAAAAGTAAGTAGTAGTTTAATATTAGATATAAGACTGGCAGTATCAATAAATACTAAAAGTGATTATTTTTATAATAACTAAAAACTGGCCAAGTGCAAGTTGGACTTGCACACCTTGGGTTCCGTACAAACCTGTAGGTATATAATGAATTTCGTGATTTTTCCTTTATCTGTGCTATAAGAAGTCGTTTCGTACCAAATAATGAGTTCACGGGAAGTACCCTGAGGTTTTGATTCCTTTGCGAGTGTCGAAAATTTGAGGCATAAGCGGCTGTATCTTTTGATTGCGTTGGCTTAGAAGTTTGATTTTTTCACAGCTGTAAGGGACAGTAGACCTGAGTGTTTGATATGAATTTTACCTTGATACCTCTGTGCGTTCATGAGAAAAAGGGTCGTGACAGACAGACAGACGGACAACAAAGTGATCCTATAAGGGTTCTGTTGTTTCATTTTGAGGTATGGCACCCTAAAAATGTAGTAAAGCGATTTGATTTGTTTCTTCCCTGGAGTATGAGAAGTATTTATGTAAACATTATGCTGGTGACCACCGATAAAGTTATTGCATGTGGTCGCTGGTTTTATAATTATTGCACAGAGTCATTTTGCCATACGCAAATAAAAACTTAAAATTAAGCGCATACTTTTTTTAACCCGTCAGAGGCGGCACATATATATGTTCCATAAGCGTATGGGCCACCGGAGGCCGAGCCGCCCGTGACTATTTAAAATGTAAATACTTTAAAATTTTAATTGGTCTTTCTTATCAACAGATTTTATCAGTATGTTGTAAATTAAATGCCAGTTTATTATGTGTTGTATAGACGCGCACAAAATTATCTTTTTCCCGGAATATTCTGGAAAGTAAAACCTAAAATATTACAATCAGAAATCGTGTTTTTTGTAATAATATTTTTATTTATAAATTAAATTATTTATTAGGATAATATATTTTAAAATAGAAATGTTTTCTTAAAAAAATATTATTTATTATTTTTGGCCACCGCAACTTTCAAAATTATTTCATATTATTGTCTGGAGTTGTGTTTGTTGTTTTAAAGTGATGTGGTTTTATGCACCCAGTTTCATCGAAGATGGACAATATAATGTGTAAAATTTTAACCGGTGATCTTTGATGAGTTTTGCTTGGTACGTTGGCTGATTTTGTTAAGTCGATTCGCTGATTGAAGGTCATTTGAGGTGCATCGCACTGGAAGGAATTGCCGCCATAATCACAGTAGGACCTTGAGATCATCCACATCTGGGTCTCATGGTCATTGCGAAAACTTGATAATTGCTCTATTTACCTTGACATTGGCTAAATCATTGCAAATGCGTGAAAGCCATTATTTTTTAATGAATAAGAAAAATATAGATATCGACAAAAAAACATGTCAACATCCCTATTCTAGAAACTGATGTAAAAATTCAATACTCATAAACAATTGTCTCTGCCGACTGCCTTGGTGGCGTGGTGGTATTTCGGTACTACTACGGTTCTAAGGTCTCGGGTTCGATCCCCGGGTCGGGCAAAGTGATATTGGATTTAGGCTCGCCCCCTATCACATCTGGGACGGAACTAAGCTCGGCGAAATGTGGGTGTTCTAGTTCGCTAGTGCGCCTCTGCCTACCCCTTCGGGGATACAGGCGTGAGCTTATGTATGTATTTATGTAAGTTTAAAAACTTAACTGACCGACTTCCAACTTGATCCGTTCTAGTTCGCTAGTGCGCCTCTGCCTACCCGTTCGGGGATACAGGCGTGAGCTTACGTTATGTTTAGATAAACAATTGTGACGCCATAACGGCGATCTAAGCCGAAATGTAAAATAGGCGTAATCCGGAAACTTTAAAACGTGACGTTTATAAATGCGGAAATTATACGCGTATTTGTATAATTAATTATTAACACGTATGACCATCGTTTTATAAATATATCTTTGTTATAAATAGATACTTTGTTTCAACGAATAATACGTAATTTTGAAATAAATAATAACACCCAACAGTCACATACATAGTCCTGACCCTACACTAAGATCGAGTCTTGTATCGTGGGTATCAGGAACTACGAGAGACTTTCGGTCTCACTACACCCAGACCCGAAACAAATATTTGTAGGCCATACAAACATTTGTCTCGGTGAGGGGATCGAACCCGCGGCCTCTCGCTTCACAGCCGGCTACTCGCCCGCTGCGCCACGGAGGCTGTCGTAAACAAAACCATTTATTTTTAAAACGGATTATACCACGATTGTCCGTCCAACCCCTGACCACGAAGACTGCAAAGCCTTCGAAACGTCGGGAATAAAAATTAAAACCAAATCGTGATAGAATCCGAAAAATAGTTTTATTTCAATGTATAACATTCATCCAGCGACTTCCTGCGACCTTTATCAGGTCGTCGGTCCACCTTGTAGGTGGACGTCCTACGCTGCGCTTGCCGGTACGTGGTCTTGCAGGCCGCTTCCAACAGGTCGATCTGGAAATCTTTGGGGGAGGCCTATGTTCAGCAGTGGACGTTCTATGGCTGATGATGATGATGTATAACATTCGCGTAAACTTAAGAAATCGGTAAATGTAATATATATTTTTCTGTAGGCAAATGACATAAATATAGGCTGAGATCTATCGAGCGAACTTCGACTAAGTCTGAGTCAAAGAAGCGAACTCAGTGAGGATTTGGGATTTTGAAATCGAACTTAAAAATACATAGTACAATCTCTACCCAATACTACAAAATCGAAAGTACAAAATAACATAACATATTATAAGCTCACGCCTGTATCCCCGAAGGGGTAGGCAAAGGAGCACTAGCGAACTAGAACACCTACATTTCGCCGAGCTTAGTTCCGTCCCAGATAGGGGGCGAGCCTATCGCCATATCGGGCACAAATTCCAAACTCCGGGCTGATATGGAAAAATCAAATATCACTTTGCCCGACCCGGAGATCGAACCCGAGACCTCAGAACCGTAGTCGTACCGAAATACCACCACGCCACCGAGGCAGTCAAGTACAAAAAAAAACTTTGTAAAATTGCATTGTATCTTAGAATTTTAGATCAATCCACTTATGCCCGGTTTCTGGTGGTTTTGTTAATCAATTACGTCAAATACCTACATGAACCGCTATTGGGACTCCGGAAACCGAGCATGGGTAATGTGGAAATGTTAGACGTAATTTGTACCTTTTTCTGTACATGTCGTGGTCGCCTGTAATCATGGCAACATTTAGATTTGAAACTTCTGCATGCTATATATAAACTTATAACAATGTATGTCATGTCCTGTAAAACCTCATGTATCCTAAAACAAAATAAATAAATAAAGTTCATCTTAGTCCGAGCCATTGTTTACAAGAAAATCTTTGCGTAGTCTGCCTGTCTGATTTTATTGTAAAAAAATAGCTCGGGCTAAGTCGAAATTGGATTTAAAAATTCCAAATCATCACTGAGTTCGTTTCTTTGACTTAGTCGATGTTCCCTCTGTAGAACTCAGCCGAACTGTCCGACCGAACTTTCGGCTTTAGTCACCTTCGGCTTCGACCAATGGGCCGAAGTTTTGGCCGACGCCGAAGGTTTCTAGCAGGCGATATTGAACGAGTTCTATTAGGGATGTGGACATGGACCTAAAAAGGTTTATGGATGTGATCAAAAAGATTTAACATAAAATAAGCTCACGCCTGTATCCCCGAAGAGGTAGGCAAAGGCGCACTAGCGAACTAGAACACCTACATTTCGCAGAGTTTAGTTCCGTCCCAGATGTGATAGGGGGCGAGCCTATCGCCATATCGGGCAAAAATTCCAGACTTCGGACTGATACTGAAAAATCCAAAATCACTTTGCCCGACGCGGGATCGAACCCGAGACCTCAAGATAGCCGTACTGAAATACAACTAGGCGGAGGCAGTCAGTGGTTATTGCGCAATGACCCCAAATTGAGTAGGATAAAGCAGGTGGAAAACCCACACTAAGGTTGCCTCCTACCACGGAAATGACATAGACAACCTTGCACTTCTGTCCGTCTCATTAATTGCAACCGTAATATTATATGACCGTAAGAAGGTCACGTCTCAGTAAATTACATATTTTTCTGGAAAAATCTATGTAATTATTATTTAACTGCTTTTGCCCGCGGCTGCTCCCGCGTGAGTGTCTTGACCAATATTCATCCCCCATTACATCCCTTTAGTGGATGCATTTTCATCCCTTTTTGGGGGCTATCAAGCAAGTTTCCATACAAAAAAAATAATCTCAAACTTCAGTACCGCCATCTACTTATTACAAAGCGAAGGCGATTATTACAATTTACACCCTAGAATGTTTTGTGAATGGTTAAGAATCACGTAAGATAAGTTTATTCTCTGAATATTATCACGCTGGCCGGACTGGCGCGCGCATATTTTAAATAAACTGAGAGCCTTATGACCACTAGGTCATAACTTTTGGATCACAAGTTTTGTACTGTTTTCCCGTCTATATACTGTTGAATTTGCATATAAACATTCCTCTTGAATCACTCTATCTATTGAAAAAAACGCATCAAAATCTGTTCTGTAGTTTTAAACATCTAAGCATACATAGGGACAGACAGACAGCAAGAAGCGACTTTGTTTTATACTATGTAGTGATGAGCTAATTATTAAATACCGCTTTGTCTTTTTATTTATACCTGCCCTTATCCCACCTTAATGTGGGGTCGGCGCAACACAAATTTTCAAGCAGGAAGGGTTTGGCTTAGTTTTTACGACCGGCTACCTGCCTGACGTCAACTTGCTCTGAGGGATCCAGTTCCGGGCAAATAAAAATAGAAATTAGCTTTTCCCGGGAATCGAACGCAGGACCTCTAGGTTCACAGCACATATATGCTGCCTCTAGACCAAGGAGGCTGCTAATCTATCCGTATATTAAAAAAAATAGCTTTAAAAAGGAATCCTTGGAGTATTGCAATATAATATTAGTCATGTAATATTACTGTCACATTGCTGGGCACGTGCCTCCTCTACTAATGAGAGGGGTTAGGCCTTAGTCTACCACGCTGGCCTAATGCGGGTTGGTAGACTTCACATACCTTCGAAATTCTTGTGGCGAAATTCTCGGTATGCAGGTTTCCTCACGATGTTTTCCTTCACCGTTATAGCAAGCGATAAATCACAATGAAAACACACTTAACATAGAAAAGTCAGAGGTATGCTCCATTTTGGGGTTGGTCTCGAACCTCCGACACTCGTCTCGGCAGTCCGTACCATTCCCAACTGATCTATCGCTGCTGAGCTATTACAATATGCTTCATTAAATCGAGATATTTCTGTATCGTCAATCGATAGTTCAATCACCTTCACGGCTCTATCGTTACGGGGTAAGCAGTCAAGCATACGATTTTATTATAATGCATATTATATTCGGATTTGGTGTGTATTGAGACATTTAAAGGGCTTTGGTAGCAATGTGGCAACAATTAAATATTAACATTAAATGAGTTTATTTTTATAGCAAAGACTGGGAAACGAGCAGGTAGGTCACCTGATGGTAAGTGATATCCATCGCCCATAGACACCCAAGTCACATAAAGAATTAAGGGTGCGTTGCCAACCTAAAAGAAGGGGAATTGGAATTGGGAAAGGTAGGGGGAATTGAGCCACCGGAAATCTCACTCACCGATCGAAAAGCCACAGCGAGCTGTCACTTTACGTCGGTTTTCTGTGAGACAGTGGAATCAAACCGGTCGAGCCGGCCCATTCGTGCTGAAGACGTAACTGTCTACAGCGTGGCTCTACCACTCAAAAACACGTCAACCCCGGTCTGGGGATCCAGTCCCGGGCAAATCATGTTAGAAAAACACTCGACCTGGGAATCGAACCCAGGACCTCCCGGTCCACACACATTACACTGCCACTACACCAATAGGTGACATTCAACATTCTACTATAGAAAAAAATAACACAAAAAACTTGATTTACAACTGGTTAAAATGAAAGTTTATGGTGTCTGTGTATCATTTTTTATAATAATATCCTACCAAAAACCGGGTTTTACCATGGTGCTAATTAACTAAGAAAACTGTACATGTATAGCGTGGCTAACTTAACTGTATGTGGCGAAATTTCGAACTATCTGTGCTTTATTATTCCTATAAAATAAAAAAGATTTTGTTACATTTTTATGGCGTTTAGGTTAGGTTAGGTTTATATCGGGGGCAAAGAGTCAATATAAGACGATACATATCAGCTTATCTTTCACAAATTATCGATTATTGATTTAACTAGTTGTAAATTGGTTACTGGATAAGTCTTTTTATGCAGTGCGGGATCTATTTCGTTTATGAGTATGACTAAAATACAATCTAACTTATAATAACAAACGAGTTTGCAGAATAATAATATATTAATTTGTTATGATAACATTTATTAAATATAATAAATATATTTTTAGTGACGTTAAAATAATAATAATAACACTGTTAATGTATAATTTCATATAAATAAATAAATAACACCCAACAGTCACATACATAGTCCTGACCCCACACTAAGATCGAGTCTTGTGTTGTGGGTATCAGGAACCACGAGGGCCTTTCGGTCTCACAACACCTAGACCCGAAACAAATATCTGTAGGCCATACAAACATTTGTCTCGGTGCGGGGATCGAACCCGCGGCCTCTCGCTTCACAGCCGGCTACTCGCCCGCTGCGCCACAGAGGCTATCAGCTATATGCTGAGTTATATCTTGTTTAATAAGACCAAAGTGTAAATCTACATTACATACATTACATAAGCTCACGCCTCTATCCCCGAAGGGGTAGGCAGAGGCGCACTAGCGAACTAATACACCCACATTTCGCCGAGCTTAGTTACGTCCCAGATGTGATAGGGGGCGAGCCTATCGCCATATCGGGCACAAAATATAAAAATCGGTAAAATCTAATATCACTTTGCCCGACCCGGGGATCGAACCCGAGACCTCAAGACGGTAGTCGTACCGAAACACAATCACGCCACCGAGGCAGAGTAAGTCTTTTTTCTGTGAAATAAATAAATAAAAGACAAACTAGCTTATTAGAATCGTCTTCAACTTTGAAAAATATTCATGCTTTGTTTAGAGATATAAATAATATGTAAATCAGATATTAGTAATATTATTATACTTCTCGGTGGGGTAGTGTTATTGCGAGCGCGGTACGACTACCGTCCTGAGATCTCGGGTTTGATCCCCGTGTGAGGCACAGTGATATCGTGTTCTTCTATTCAGTATCAGTCTTGAGTGTTGAATTTGTGAACGATTTGGAGATAGGCTCACCCCCTATCACGTCTGGGACGGAAATTAGCTCGGCGCAATGTGGGTGTTCTAATTCTCTAGTCCGCTTCCGCCTACCCGTTCAGGGATACACGCATTAGCCTGTATGTGCTAATAAACTTAAATACATCTCAAAACATAATTAATTTTCAGTTATATAAAGTTATAGATATCTTTGGGGGAGGCCTACATCGATATATTATTAACCTAGATGCACAGTTGACGCTCGGAAAATGGGACAGCAAAGGAGTGCTTAAGCACTCCTTTTGCCTACAGTCAGACGCCGATAGAATTCTAAATTTCAAAATTCAAATTTAAGAACGTTTGATCATTTCGTGTAAAAATCTACTTTATTACACGTTAATAGGGTTATATTTGTGTTTATTTAATTAGAATTTGTGATCTTTTTCTTTGTTTTATTCCTGAGACCACTTTTTAGGAGGATATTTGCAAAGAACTGTGCATCTAGGGTATATTATATTGATGGAAGCCTACGTCAAGCTGTGGACGTCCTATGGCTGATGGATGATGATGATGATTACAATGTCTTGCTCTTTGACGTCAAATAGCACTCAAAATATCACAACAATTATTGCGGTATATTTATTAGGAACATCTCCGCCATACGCACAGATAAGTTGGCCAAGCTATAAGTTAACCATAAGCCGATTAAGGACATGATTCAAAAACAACAATTATAATAAATTATTGATGTCGGCAATTTCTTTTAAAATGTGCCCAAATTACTTTGAGTCGGTCACACGCCTATGATAGGTACTTGGCAATAAATCAGTATTTTTATATTTTTAGGCATCATGACCCAAAATTAACCCTTTTTTATAGCAGACACTGGCAAACGGGCAGATGGGTCACCTGATGGTAAGTGATCTCCACCGCCCATAGACATCCAAGACACAAAGCTAATCATGGGTGCGTTGCCAACCTAAAAGGAGGGAATGGAAGAGGGGAAAGGGATTGGGAAAGGAAGGGGAGAGAAATGGGCCACCGGAAATCTCACTCACCGAACGAAACGCGACAGCAAGCTGCCACTTTACGTCGGTTGTCTGTGAGACAGGGGAGTTACCGCCACGTCTTATCGCAGTATTATTATAATCTTACTTTGTTTTTGTACGAAAATCGGTACAAGTAAGATTATAATACTGCTATTAGAGGTGATGGTAACCCCCCAGTAGTATCAAACCGGTCTAGCTGGCCCACTTGCTGTAGACGTTACTGTCTACAGCGTGGCTCTAATCAAAAGTATACCAACGAGAAGTATGTGAGAAATACTGATATCTTAAGTTTACGCGAATATTATACATTGCAATAAAACAATTCTTACGGATTCTATCACGATTAGGTTTTAATTATTATTTCCGACGTTTCGAAGGCTTTGCAGTCTTCGTTGTGACGGGTCAGACTGAGGTGTCATTTGTCCAAAAAAGGTTAGATTTACAATATCTACCATCATTAAAAAAAAATTACCTATAATTTATTATTTTATTACATTATTTTTAAATTATGTGAGAAATACCAGCAAGTATCATACAATGTTGGGACTAGATAAAAAACAACAACCATTTCCTCAAATCAATCAAGTTTCCGAAACAAGTTTCTATTTTTAAGTTACTCTATAATTATAGTACGAGTAATTACTAATTATAATGCGCGATCAAAGTATTACATTGTTTGACATTGCGTCGATAGTAACAACTTTGTCTAAATATACCTACATAAGCTCACGCCTGTACCGAAGGGGTAGGCAGAGGCGCCCTAGCGAACTAGAACACCCACATTTCGCAAGCTTAGTTCCGTCCCAGATGTGATAGGGGGCGAGCCTATCGCCATATCGTGCACAAATTCCAGACTCCGGACGGATAAAAATCCTATATCACTTTGCCCGCCCCGGGATCGAACCCGAGACCTCAGGATAGTGATCATAGTATTTTGTTCATCTTTCTTTCAATCTGTGCTTACTAATGTGAGGTTAGCGCAATATATCTTAAGCATGTTGCAGGATGTATTCAGCTTAGTTGTTACGACCGGCTGCCTGCCTGACGTTAACCCCCTTTGGAGGTTCCAGTCGCGGGCACATTATAGAAAATTGTTTTGCCTCACCTGGGAATCAAACAGGACCTTAACAGCTCGGCTCGAGCAGTAGCTCGAAAGTGAGTTTTTTGTCATTTTTCGCTTGCGACTACGTAAAATAATTTGTATTTTCATCTCCTCACGTAAACGCTAGAGTCCTGTGCGTTATCATATAAATATTTTACGCATTCGCTAGCGAGAAATGCGAAAAAACTCATGTTGCCTATAGCTAGGGCCTCTGATATTACTATTATGTTCAGTACTCTTTATTGTCAAAGGAAATTCCCCACGTAATCGCTCGTGTGCTTTTTATATACGCACTCGCTAGCGATAAATGCGAAAAAACTCATGGTGCCTATAGCTTGGGCC
The DNA here is from genome assembly GCA_036417725.1 of Clanis bilineata. Taxonomy (NCBI): domain Eukaryota; kingdom Metazoa; phylum Arthropoda; class Insecta; order Lepidoptera; family Sphingidae; genus Clanis; species Clanis bilineata. The sequence continues at coordinate 4,974,052 of CM071165.1, forward strand.
GCTGGTATTATTATTATGTTCAGTACACTTTATTGTAAAAGGCAATTCCCCGCGTAATCGCTCGTGTGTTTTTATATAAATGTTTTACGCATTCGCTAGCGAGAAATGCAAAAAAACTCATATTGCCTATAGCTAGGATCACTGATATTATTATAAGCTTATTATAAGTTATCGGATAGGACTAGCATCCTTGAGTTTGATAAAGATCTAAATTGGCCAATTGGCACATAATTATTGTCTAAATTATGCATAAATTTGACCCTTCTCGTGAAATCATTGAATTGGTCACGAGTATAAACATAATTATGTATGTTTATAGCTACATAATCACAAGTATAAAAACTTTACGAACCGACTTCAATATTTGGGTACTATGTTTGATTTTATACACATATTTATATGAAATAGCAAATAAAACAAAAAAGAAACCCTTATGTAAAAACTGCATCGAAATTGCTTGAAAAATGGGGGAGTAATTCATATTTTAAATTCTGGAGTGGGGGCATATTGGAGATATCTTGCTATACCTTTCCAACGCACGTACCGTTACGGCGTGACGTGATTATACTGATACTTCTCTTTCCCGCAGTTTGAAGGTTACACCAAACTTCAAAGGCTTACAACTTTTTATTTTTGAGAATATTTCAATATTTCTTCCTGTTTCATATTTTAGATGACGTAAATTCCATATAAAATTAATTAAAAAAAAACTAGTCAAGAACCCAATTATCTGATCGGGACGAAGGAACAATGTTCACTTCCATACAAAGTTTCACCTTTTTTCAAGTGATGTATAAAAACATGTAGTGTATGCAATTAATTAATGCCAATAAAACCACTGTGTAACTATTTTTAACAATTAGACAATGATGAAATTTAGTTACAATGAAAACAATAATTGGTTACAATGACTATGTTTGATTTTGTACATATTTTATATGTACTAGCCATCAATATATTATATTCTAGATGCACAGTTCTTTACAAATATCCTTCTAAAAAGTGGTCTCAGGAATAAAACAAAGAAAAATAATACAAGTTCTAATTAAATCAACACAAATATAACCCTATGCATGTGTCATAAAGTAGCTTTTCAAACAAAATGAGCGAGCGTTCTTAAATTATAATTTTGAAATTTAGAATTTTATCGGCGTTCGACTGTAGACAAAAGGAGTGCTTAAGCACTTCTTTGTTGTCCCATTTTCTGGGCGTCAACTGTGCATCTAGGGAAATAATATATCGATGGTACTAGCAAATAAAACAAAAAAGAAACTCTTCAGTAAAATCTGCATCAAAATTGGTTGAAAAATGATCAGTAATTCATATTTTAAATTCTGCTATGAGCAAGAGTGGGGACGTAGTGGGGATATCTTGCTATCGCTTTCTAACGCATGTACCGTTATGGCCCTGACGTGATTTTACTGATACTTCTCTTGTCCGCAGTTTGAAGGTTACACCAAATTTCAAATGCTTATAACTTTTTTATTTTTGAGAATATTTCAATAATTCTTTCAGTGCTATATTTTAGATGGCGTAAATTTCATATAAAATTAATTAAATAAAATTTGTCGAGTACCCAAATCAAAGTTCGAGTTTCAAATTCGAAATGCGCGGAAATGCTCCCAGGATTTTTTTTTTTATTAATTTGTTTTACACCTGCCATTATTGATTTTATGACAATTTTGAGTTATGTTACTTACATAATTTTTTTTTTATTATAACTTTTCATTAATTACAATTTATTCCCAGGATTTGTCCTGGCCTAAAATCTCCAATAAACTAAAAATACATTTGTCGTCATCAGTATTGTATTTATATTATAAAACAGTTGTATTAATAAAACTACGAGTTACATGTTTAGGTAATATTTGACATATTCGAGTTTACTCAAGTGTACAGATTCTCGTACCTGCCTCGGTGGCATAGATGTATTTCGGTACGACTACCGTCCTGAGGTCTCGGGTTCGATCGCCAAGTCGGGCATTGGTTCTTTTCAATATCAGCCCGGAGTCTGGAATTTGTGCCCGATATGGCGGTAGGCTCGCCCCCTATCACATCTGGGACGGAACTAAGCTCGGCGAAACGTTGGTGTTCTAGTTCCCTAGAGTGCCTCCGCCTACCTCTTCGACGATGACCCGGGGATCGAATCCGAGATCTCAGGACGAAATACAACAGCGCCACCGAGATAGGCAGCAATAAATCTTTCCTACTTTCTAATACTAGTTAGTATTGATAACTGCTTACTATTCTTTCTTAATAACAAAACTGAAAACCGACTCCAAAAACGAACACTTAAAAGTAAAAGAATAACAACAATTTCCTACTCTCTTTGGAGTTGGTGCTGAGGCCGAAGCAGATTAAATTTAATGAAATTGTTGTTTTTTTTTTACTTTTAAGTGTTCGTTTTTGAAGTCGGTTTTCAGTTTTGTTAAACTTTAATTATTATTTATCTATTTTTAGTGTTCAGTAGCCTGTAATAAAGAATTATCAATCAACTCCTAATAGTTAAGGACTTATATTTTCCATCATCAGCTCAGCAACATGAGATGATGTGTACCAGACGCAAATACCTGAATAGTTTTAGGAAATATATAAAACACATCATGGGTCCCTATAAAATTTGAGGGTTGCCCTCGATTTTTCTAGGATCCCATCATCAAATCCTGACCTGGTGCCTATGGGACCACCTGGTAAGTATAACCCTTTTAAGAAAGAATTGCTGGAATCGGACCAAGAGTCTTCGAGTAATCGGGGAAAATACATAAAAAAAGATTCCGACGAATTGTTGATCTCCTTATATTTTTTTTAAGTCGGTTAATAAAATAAAAAGGCCAACGTCAGAGTTTCTTGCTCGTTCTTCTCTGGCGAAACAGAGAAGACTTCCGAACTGCCGCTAGAGTAAAATTTTTTACGGAACCTAATAAAGTGTATTCAATAAATGATTGGATTTAGATAATATTACATGTCAGCTTTTGCAAATAACTAATTTTCTATATTTTTCCTCAATTTATATACGGGAAACTATAAATGTGCATTTTTTCTTATTATATAATATTACCACTAATATTTTAAATGCCGGAAGATGATATAAATGCTAAAACCAGTTCGCATTTCCTGACATAAAAAGTAATGGTATAAAATTAAGAATTTGTTTAAAAAAAATGTAAATTAAATATATACGTGATTTATGAAATTCAAGGTTTTTCATTGTTTATACTTAAACAATTGGATTTTTTTTAAAGTATACAGGATTATTCTTAGGTTTATCCTAAACATGTATAAATATTTCGTAATTTATTTTCATATATTTAGTTTAAAAAAGTAAAAAATATTTATGATTTAATTTACCGCCAAAACGCTATCTGTATGTGTGTATCCCGAGCACGAAAAACTAATGTAAATAATGATTTCTTAGGTGTACGTGAATGTTATTCATTGAAATTAAACTATTTTTACGGATTCTATCACGATTTGGTTTTAATTTTTAATTTTTAAGTCCGAAGTTTCGAAAGATTTGCAACCTTCGTGGTCCCAAAACCAAATTGTGATAGAATCCGTAAAAATAGTTTAATTTCAACTAATGTAAATGTAAACTCGCTGCGCACTGATGGCATTTGATTAATATTTCATACAAATGTCATAGACGCGCATCGAGCACGAATACATTTACGGTTGTCAGAAATTTTCCTGCTCGGGCTGCTGTTACTGTAGATATAGGTGATGTCATTGTTCCTTACCATAGATACAAAATCGTCCATTAAATTAATTACCAATGATCTACATACTCGTTTGCCAGTCTAGGCTATAAAAATGCATCTGATTCATCGTAACAAACTTGTAGAATTTTCTAGTATTTACTCAATAACAGTAGCTTACTGAGTCCACGTCATTAGTTAATTGATCAACTATTTATGTACAAGGTTCCATTGTTGGGTATTCCGTTACGTCAAACCATACTCCATACTTATTATAAAACTTCAGACACAAGTCATATTAAAGAATTAAGCCTTGGTAAATTTAAATTAACATAACATAAGCTCACGCCTGTATCCCCGAAGGGGTAGGCAGAGGCGTACTAGCGAACTAGAACACCCACATTTCGCCGACCTTAGTTCCGTCCCAGATGTGATAGGGGGCGAGCCTACCGCCATATCGGGCACAAATTCCATCCATCCATATTGCACTAAATTTTAAATTTAAATTATTTATTAGAAAGCAACTTTGCCAAAAAGGTTTTTATAATGTAAAGCACTATTTACATGACAAAAGAAAAATAAGGACAAGGCTACGAAAAAATTAGCATGCCTAATACATGAGAGAAACCATGTCGTCTTCTTGGTCTAGTGGCAACATATATGGGCTGAAAACCGGGAGGTCGTGGCTTCGATGCCCAGGTCGGGCAAAGCGAATTTCCTAATTTAATCTGCCCGGGACAGGATCCCTCATTAGGGGGTTGACGTCAGGCAGGCAGACAGTCGTAAACATTTAGCCAAATCATTTCTGCAATATGCTTGGAAAAGTGTATTGCGCCGACCCCACATTAAGGTGGGGTAAGGGCAGGTAGAAAGAAAAAATACATTAGAGAAACCAAAATGGCGACTTTGCGAAATAAATATCCCATTAATATAGCAGTTAGACATCACCTTCACATGCCAAAATTATTGTGAAAAAAATATTTATACGTTATTTTAGTCTTATGACACGGTAACATCATCATCATCATCAGCCATAGGACGTCCACTGCTGAACATAGGCCTCCTCCAAAGATTTCCAGATCGACCTGTTGGAAGCGGGCTGCATCCAGCGACTTCGTAAAAACTTACATGTAAATAGATTGCGAAACTAAAATGGCGGAACCGGCTTCAAAGTTAAGAAGTATTTTTCGTAGTTATGCCAAGTCCTCTTATTTTTCTTTAGTCATTACTCAACCTGACGCTATAAGGCTGTATCAACACAATTTTATATTTCAAATTGTGATGTTATACATGTTTGTCTGTACTTTAAAAGAGACGGTAACTCTTGAGTTTGTTTCGGTATTTCTTCTCAGGGATAGCCACGAAATGCCGACGCCATTTTTATTTTTTCAATAAATAACTGATATAAAATATTTTATTTGCAGAATAAATGATTTAAATTTGAATTTTGAAGCGTAAGAGGCCTAAGGCACATGTTTTCGACCAACTTCCCAAAAAGGAGGAGGTTCTCAATTCGTTGGTATTTTTTTTATGTATGTCACGCGACATCTCGGCCAAATGTGGACCGATTTTCAAAATTCTTTTTATGTTCGATAGAGATTGTTTCAAGGGTGGTCCCATATAAATTTGGTCACGATCGGTAAATTGGAAGTCGGTCAGTTAAGGTTTTAAACTTGTGATTATTTTTGTGTTCTATAGAGCTTATTCCAAGGTGTTCCCATAATTTTGGTCACGATCGGATTGAAGTCGATCTGTTAGGTTTTTAAACTTGTGATTATTTCAAATTCAATTATGTAAAGATTCCAAAAAAATCTTCATGCGTCAAGCCACGACTAAAAGCTAATAAATTATTTGCAAAGACTGTGCATAGATTAAAAATTTTTTACTTGATCATAATCTATAACATTGTAAAAAAGGGTTAGATCTTCATAAATCATCGTCAATTTTTTACAGCGAACTTTATTGACGCAAGCAACTGTTTCTGCGAAAAGGAACGTCTGAATGACAGCTTTGGTGGTGCAGCAGGCGGGTAGCCGGTGTGCCTTATCGAACACAAAAAGAATCTTATATGGGACGGACTAAATCGCAAAAAGAACCTTGAAAATCAGACCACATTTGCCGAAGATATCGGGCGAGTCGATTTTCAAATTTATTTTATTGTTCGATAAAAGTAAGGGTGCCCCATATAAATTTGACCGAAATATGAAAAATTTTGAAGTCTGTTTTTATAGTGGTTTTTGAAAAACGGTTATCGTGTATCACACGGGCGTAGCTTGGGATTCAACAGCTCCACCCCCCCCCCCATCAATATCCAATATATTACACTACATTTTCAATTAATATTATTTTTTCTTATTGTGTTATAATTGTATTATATAAATACTCCTCGACTGCCTCGGTGGCGTGGTGGTATTTCGGTACGACTACGGTTCTGAGGTCTCGGATTCGATCCCCGGGTCGGCGAAATGTGGGTGCTCTAGTTCGCTAGTGCGCCTCTGCCTACCCCTTCGGGGATACAGGCGTGAGCTTATGTTATGTATGTATGTTATGTTAAATACTCCCCGATACTGAAACCGGTGGGGGGTGGGCGTTTAGGGGGACTAGATCTAGGTAGCTGGCCCCTGGTATTGTCGTGATGTAGTGGAAACAGTACATACGCGTAACTCTTTGTTATCACTAACTATGGATCGATGTCACATTAACCTGTATCATAAACCGGTTTGTACAATAAAACTAATGAAGCCTTGTTTCAAATTAATAAATAATACCTTTTTTTCGCATATACAAGACCATCATTCGGCCTGTGCTTCTGTAAGGGTGTGAGACGTGGCCTGCCCTTAAGCGTCATATTAGGCAGATCCACGTCGCGGAAATGAAGATGCTGCGTTGGATGTGCAATGTTACACGACTAGATCGTATTCGTAACGTGCACATCCGCGGTAGTCTTGGCGTCCGTGACGTGGCAGATAAATTGCAGGAATGTCGCTTAAGATGGTATGGACACGTTTTGCGGAAACCACAGGAGTACGTCGGTCGCATGTGTCTGGCCAGATCGTACCAAGGTTGCGTTCCCGTGGACGGCCCAAAAAGCGCTGGCTGGACGTTTTGGAGGAGGATATGTGAGCCAATGGCCTCACTGTGGAGGATGCTCAAGACCGGGCGAAGTGGAAGCGTTTAAGTAGGAAGGCGGACCCTGGCAGAAGGCCGGAATAACGCCAGGCAGAAAGGATACCTTTTTTTTTCGCGAGGAAAAATGTTTTACTACTGCCGCCGCGCCCGGGTGCGTGGACGCGGCGGGTATGTCGGGTTCGCCGGCCTTACGACCCTGCGCCATGATGCCCGGGAGAGATGGTCGACATCCGGGCGACGCTGGGCCGCGTTCCTAACAAATGCCCTACACCGGTAATGCCGACTAAAACCCCGCGGTGGCCTACTTCGGCGCTTGAGTAGGGCGGCCCCGGGATATCCGGAGATAAACTCGGATTGCTACCGGAACCGCCCCTAAATGAATAATACCTACACTCACGCCTGTATCATCTAAGGGTAGGCAGATGAACTAGCGAACTAGAACACCCACATTTCACAGAGCTGATTTCCGGCCCAGATATGATATACGCACCAAGACTCCGAAGTCTTGGCCGCTGATACTGAGTAGGAAAACCCAATATCACTCTACCTGACCCGGGGATCGAACCCGAGACCTCAGGGTGGTAGTCTTGCCTTTCTTTCTACCTGCCCTTGTCCTACCTTAATGGGGTTGGCGCAACATACTTTTGCAAGCGTGTTGCAGAAATGATTTGGCTTAGTTTTTAATCTAGTTTGATAGAGCTTACTCTAAGAGTGGTTTCGTATTTTGGTAGAGGGTTTTGGTGTCGATTTTTAAGGTTTTATATTCATTATTATCAACAATCGCCTCTTTGGTCTAGTGGCAGCATACGTGGGCTATGGACCTGAGGTCTTGGGTTCGATTCCCAGGACGGGTAAATCGAATTTTCTAATTTAATTTACCCTAGATCCCTCAGAGGGAGTTGGCGTCAGGCTGACAGCCGATCGTAAAACTAAGCCATATGATTACTACATGCTAGGATTACAAGTTTAAAAACTTAACTGACCGACTTCCAATTTAGCGATGGTGACCAAATTTATATAGGACCACCATTGAAAAGCTGTATTGAACACAAAAAAATGAAAATCGGTCCACATTTGGCGGATATCGAGTAACATACATTAAAAAAATACAGACGAATTGAGGAACTCCTCCTTTGTGGAAGTCGGACGAAAAGTGTGTTGCGTCGATCCCACATTAAGGTGGGATAAAGGAAATGCAAGCGCAGCGTAGGACGTCCACCTACAAGGTGGACCGACGACCTGATAAAGGTCGCAGGAAGTCGCTGGATGCAGGCCGCTTCCAACATGTCGATCTGGAAATCTTTGGGGGAGGCCTATGTTCAGCAGTGGACGTCCTATGGCTGATGATGATGATGATTAGGAAAGGAAATTAGAAAGAAATAAATATTTATTATTACCAACAATCAATTGAATATCACACGAAGAGTAACAAGAAATACAGTAATTCAAGGTTTTATAAATATGCGACGTCGTACATTAATATTGCGACAGAGTTATAAACAATTTACATGAACGTGACAAAATGTTAGACTAAAATTCAAATTATTTATTCTGCAAAAACGATATTTCCTATCACTTTACATGTCAATTACGAGTATATGTTAAATAATCACAAGTTTAAAAACTTAGCGGACCGACTTCAAATCCGATCGTGACCAAATTTATATGGATCACCCTTGAAATAAGCTTTATCGAACACAAAAAGAATTTTGAAAATCGGTCCACATTTAGCGGAGATATCGCGTAACGTATGTACATAAAAAATACAGACGAATTGAGGGCCTCCTCCTTTTTGGCCGACGCAGATTAAATGAAAAGGCACCGCCTCCAAAAAGAAGTAAGAATTTTTTTTTTTTTTACTAGTCTCGGGAGGCTCGGCCTCCGGTGGCCCATCCGCTTATGTAACATATATATATGCCGCTTCCGACGGTTTGTTTATGAAGTCAGTTTTCAGCTTTTGTTAAACTTTAATTATTATTTATCTATTTTTAGTGTAATATTGAAAAAAAATATCCACCAACTCCTAATAGTTAAGGAGTTGTATTTTCCATCATCAGCTCAGCAACATGAGATAACGTGTACCAGACGCAAATACCTGAATTGTTTTAGGAAATATTATAACACACTATGTGTCCCTATAAAATTTGAGGGTTGCAATCGATTTTTCTAGGATCCCATCATCAGATCCAGACTTGGTGCCAATGGGACCACCTGGGAAATATAGCCTTAAAAAAAATCTCGAATCGGCCCAAGCTTCTCCAAGTAATCGGGGAACATACATAAAAAAAGATTCCGACAAATTGTTACCCTCCTCTTTTGAAGTCGGATAGAATGCTTATTTAATTTTAAAACTGCAGTCTCAAAGCTTATTTATATCAATATTACTTAAATGTCAGGCGGTTTTAGATGTGATATGATCCGTTAGATACGCTTTGTGAGCCATGAGAGGAAGCAAAAAACCCAAGTTTATAATTATTTTGAACTGGTTCGTACTATAGCGGTTAATAATATATACTAGTAAAAAAGTTGATAGATAAGTTGAATTGTACTCTGTCGTACACAGATACAAATATTAATAACATTAAAAACTTAACGCATACATACATAGACTCACGCCTTTTTCCCATAGGGGTAGGCAGAAACAACGGATTTCCATTTGCTACGATCCTTACACACCTCTTTCGCCGCATTCAGTCTCATTACATTCTTCATGCATGCACGTCGGTTTAGAGTACTTTTAACTTGACCTTTGTCGAGCAAATCTCTGACTTGGTCAGAGAATGTTCGATGAGGTCTTCCCCTTCCAACTCTACCATTCACACTTGCCATATATATTTGCTTTGTCAACCCTCTTTCATCCATCCTTTCTACATGCCCAAACCACCGCAGCATTCCTTTCTCAATCCTCGTTATTATTTCCTCTTTCAATCCACACCGCTCTCTCACCACACCATTTCTTACCCTATCTCTCAAAGTCACACCACACATACTCCTTAAATTCTTCATTTCTACTGAATTTATTCTACTTTCATTCTTTTTCTGCCACACCCAACTTTCACTACCATACATTAGAGTTGGCACCAACGCACCACAATGCACGGCCAGTCGAGCCTTTTTACAGACTTGCAGACTACTCATGCAAGCGTGTAGTGCCCCGCTCACCTGGTTTCCAGCATTCACTCTTCTTTCAATATCCCTTTCATGTTTTCCATCTCTCGTAAATACTTAACGCACCAACTTCAAAATTTATCCGATCGTGACCAAATTTATTTATTTTATTTTATTTTACGTTCACAAATAATTAGGTACTTGACTATGTTTCATTTCATACAATATTTATATGTAATGGCAAATAAAACAAAAAAGAAACCCTTCTCTAAAAACCGCATCGAAATTGGTTGAAAACTGACGCAGTAATTTATATTCTAAATTCTGCAATGAGCAAAAGTGGGGGCGTAGTGGGGATATCTTGCTATCCCTTTCCAACGCACGCGCCGTTATGGCCGTGACGTGATTTTACTGATACTTCTCTTTCCCGCTGTTTGAAGGTTACACCAAACTACAAAGGCTTATATTTTTTTATTTTTGGGAGTCTTTCAATATTTCTTCCTGTGTTACGTTTTAGATGACGTAAATTTCTTATAAAATCAATAAAATAAATTGTCAAATACCCAATTTTTACACTGATCAGTACACAAAATACATCTTAATATTTAAACTTAATGCACAACATAAAAAATAAAATTAAAAACATAACGGCCGACTTCAAAACTTATCTGATCGTGACCAAATTTATGTGGGACCACCCTTGAAATAAGCCTTTAAAAAAATTATCTCAAAAGTCAGTAATGTTACGCGATATCTCCGCTAAATATGGACTGATTATCAAAATTTTTGTATTCGATAGAGCTTACTTCAAGGGTTCTATATAAATTGCCTCGGTGGCGTGGTGGTATTTCGGTACGACCACGGTTCTGAGGCCTCGGGTTCGATCCCCCGATTGGATTTTCCATATCAGCCCGGAGTCTGGAATTTGTGCCCGATATGGCGATAGGCTCGCCCCCTATCACATCTGGGACGGAACTAAGCTCGGCGAAATGTGGGTGTTCTAGTTCGCTAGCGCGCCTCTGCCTACCCCTTCGGGGATACAGGCGTGAGCTTATGTCCATATAAATTTGGTCACGATCAGATTTGAAGTTAGCCTGTTAAGTTTTTAAACTTGTGTTTATATATCTTTTTGCGACATGGGACAAACTTCAACGGTGCGTTAATTTTGAAGTAGTTATACATGTTAGCTTTTATTATTTGGTATTGCATATATCGGCGCAAAATCGCAAGCTTATTTAAAAAGCCGTTGTTATTTCACGTTATTAATTAATTTTACAATTGTTAAACTGCTGAATCGTTAAAAGATTCTAAAAAGTTAAAATAATCGTTAATTATTTCTTTGACATTCGATATTCGGTATCGAGTAGGTAGTTGCAAATATTGCACCTTATAAAAGGAGTGTTCAGAGCAAATTCGACACAGTCGTGCTCCGGCTCTCGGACTGTCCACATCCCTGACTAGACGGTGCTATTAAGCACCGTTAATAAAGGGAGTTAGTGAATTTCCGTGTTCACAGTTGGTAAATAAGATGAATAATCATCTTGGTATCAAAAGTGACGTCATCCATGCTGACGTCACCGTTTTTAAAAATAACGCCAGCGTTGGCCATCCGACACATATATTGACATTTCAAAGTGTATTTTGAGTAAATTTGAACATTTTCATGCATATTTACATGCATATTGCATACGATAAATAATTATAATAAAACGCAGTTACTTGTGTTGCGACTGTATTTTATTATGACTGTTGTTATTTTAGTTTGAACTTCGATATTTATTATGGAAAAAAATTAGGTAATAAAAAGAGGTATGTGAAAATCTAGATTTTAGGATTCTGTAATTAGGTACTTGACTATTTTTTTTTGTATTAATTTTATATGAAATTTACATAAGCTCACGTCTGTATCCCCGAAGGGGTAGGCAGAGGCGCACTAGTGAACTAGAACACACACATTTCGCCGAGCTTCGTTCCGTCCCAGATGTGATAGGGGGCGAGCCTATCGCCATATCGGGCACAAATTCCAGACTTGACTGATACGAAAAAATTCAATATCACTTTGCCCGACCCGGGGATCGAACCCGAGACCTCAGGATGGTAGTCGTACCGAAATACAACCACGCCACCGAGGCAGTTTACGTCATCGGAAATATAGAACAGAAAGAAATAATGTAATAACATAACATAACATAAGCTCACGTCTGTATCCCCGAAGGGGTAGGCAGAGGCGCACTAGTGAACTAGAACACACACATTTCGCCGAGCTTCGTTCCGTCCCAGATGTGATAGGGGGCGAGCCTATCGCCATATCGGGCACAAATTCCAGACTTGACTGATACGGAAAAATCCAATATCACTTTGCCCGACCCGGGGATCGAAACCGAGACCTCAGAACCGTGGTCATACCGAAATACATACTACCACACCACCGAGCCAGTATAGGCTATTTATTGTCCTTAAAATTACTGCCTCCGTGGCGTGGTGGTATTTCGGTACGACTACGGTTCTGAGGTCTCGGGTTCGATCCCCGGGTCGGGCAAAAAGTTATATTGGATTTTTCTATATCAGCCCGGAGTCTGGAATTTGTGCCCTATATGGCGATAGGCTCGCCCCCTATCACATCTGGGACGGAACTAAGCTCGGCGAAATGTGGGTGTTCTAGTTCGCTAGTGCGCCTCTGCCTACCCCTTCGGGGATACAGGCGTGAGCTTATGTTATGTTAAAATAACGGTTTGCGTGGAATACAACGCGAACGTCTAGTTGATTCATAAAATCGTTTTTTATCAAAGATCGGAACAGTGGTACCATATTTGGTTAAGATGTAATGTCGATGTTTCTCGACGCATAATGGCAAAATCGTCATGATTTTTTCTCGTTTTAGTTTATTAGTTAAATGGAGAATCGATAGCAAGAAATTGTTATTAACATGCGAATGATGCATGCAATTTAATGAAACTTAAAAAAGTTCTCATTAATAATTGATGGAATATTCCATCGATATATTATTTACCTAGATGTACAGTTGACGCTCGGAAAATGGGAACAAAGAAGTGCTTAAGCACTCGTTTTTCCTACAGTCAGACGCCGATAGGATTCTAAACTTCAAAATTCACATTTAAGAATGTTTGATCATTCCGTGTAAAAATCTACTTTATTACACGTGCATAGGGTTATATTTGTGTTGAAATAATTAGAACTTGTGATCGTTTTCTTTATTTTACTTTTTAGGAAGATATTTGCAAAGAACTGTGCATCTAGGGTATATTATATTGATGGAATATTCCACTAAAAAGACATCGTCTAATATGCGTCACAGTATTAAACCAATTTGGTCATTGACTGATCTTCTTTTATAGCAGTGACTGGCAAACGAACAGGTGGGTCACCTGATGGTAAGTGACCACCACATAGACACCCAAGACATAAATGTATAATGGTGCATTGCCAACCGAAAAGGAGGGAATTGGGTCATCGGAAATCTCACTCATCAAACAAAATGCAACAGCGTACTGGCTTTTCGTCAGTGTTCTGTGAGACAGTGGTATCAAACCGGTCGAGACGGATCATTCGTGCTGTAAACGTAACTGTTTATAGCGTGTACCTGCCACTGACAAGATCTTTGTACAATATTTTCATTGTAGGCAGTGGCTTAGCAATTAAGCGATACCATAGTTGAGAGTCTACTGTTAAACATAGGCCTCCCCCAAAGATTTCCAGATCGACCTGTTGGAAGCGGCCTGCTGCTGCTACTGCTGCTGCTGCTGCTGATGATGATGATGATTATGATAGTTGAGAGTCCTTGACCTGATAAAGGTCGCAGGAAGTCGTTGGATGCAGGCCGCTTCCAACAAGTCGATCTGGAAATCTTTGGGGGAGGCCTATGTACAGCAGTCGACATCCTGTGGCTGATGATTGATGATGATAGTGGAGAGTGGTACGGACTGCCCAGAGTCGGAAGTTCAAAACCAACAACAAAAGATCATGCGCTTCTGACTTTTCCATGGAAGTGTTGAGTTTTTTCCTCTTTGGAGTGTGCAGAAGTACAAATAGACCGGAATAATTCTGGTGACCATGGACCTGTATTTTTGGACTGCACTACGCTTATTATCACGTGTATTATTGTATCCTTCAGAAGGTGCTAACGTCAGGCAGGCAGCCAGTCGTAAAAACTAAGCTAAATCTTTGCTGCAACATGCCTGAAAAAGTGTTGTGTATTGAGGCGTACTTTATTTGCCAATTGCCATCGGTCTAGGTAGTCATGCTCACTTAAAGTCTATTCTTGTGGTGGTGTCATGTGCTGGATCGATCACTTCCCTGCAACATGGTTGAGGAGGTCGATGGCTGGCACATGCGTCATACTCGTGAACGGGTGCTGCTTGTGAAGACTGGTCTGCTTGGACTGTGTTGGTTTCAGCTCAACTTGCCGTGGCTGTGGGAGTCACTCAGTGTATCTTGTATGTTATTTGGTCTTACATCTAATAAAATCTATTATTTTCATAGTTTAGCTGCTCTAATTTAAGATATTTCTGTATCTGGTGCTGTACTGTATTAGTAACTGATTGTAAATTGATTTTAAAAAGAGCAACGTCAGAGTTTCTTGCCCGTTCTTCTCTAGCGAAACAGCCTTCCAAACAGGCGGTAGAGTTAAAATTTGACGGAACCTAAATGATGTTTGAATATTTTATGGATTCAATAAATATTTTGATTTGTGTTTGATTAAGGTTATTAAGAGATAAAGGCAGGTAGAAAGAAATACTTTGCCGCGCACGGATAAAAACGTCACTCTTTAGTTTGAGACATGATATTCTAGAATCTAGAAAACAATATAAAAAGTAATAAAGTGACTGCCTCAGTGGCGTGATAGTATTTCGGTACGACTACCGTTCCGAGGTCTCGGGTTCGATTCCCGAGTCGGGCAAAGTGATATTGGATTTTTCCATTACAGCCAGGAGTCTGGAATTTGTTAACTTCATTTACGTTCACTAGTGCGCTTCTGCCTACCTCTTCGGGGATACAGGCGTGAGCTTATGTTATGTGTTAGAAACGTAATAACCATCATAAATTAAACGGACTTTTATATTTCCTTTAAAGGTTACTTGAATTAAAACCAATTTATTTAGACAGCACTGTATCTATATATAATCATGATTATTAAGTGCCAGCTAAATTCATGCTGCATATTTAGATTGAGATCTATATATTGATTTGGAGTTTTTAAATCGAACTTTGACTTAGTAGTAATTTTTTACACTAATAATAAATAAATAAATAAATACACCCAACAGTCACGCATCTAGTCCTGACCCCACACTAGGTATAACCTGTATCGTAAGTGTCAGAAACTATGAGAGACTTTCGGTCTCACAACACCCAGAATTGAAACAAATATCTGTGGACCACACAAACATTTGTCTCAATGCGGGAATCGAACCCGCAACCTCACGTTTCACAGCCAGCTACTCGCCCGCTGCGCCACGGAGGCTGCACTAAAATCTTTGCTTTGTCTATCTGTCAGTCTGTTTCCTGCAAAAATGGTTTGGACTAAGTCGAAGCTCAATTTAATACTTCCAAATCCTCACTGAGTTCGTTTCTTTGACTCAGACTTAGTCGAAGTTCACTCTATAGATCTCAACTTTAATATTACTAACTATAGAGAGGCTATCAAGCAAGATTCCATACGAAAAAAATCTCAAACGTCAGTACCGCCATCTACCATTATTACAATGCGAAGGCGCTTATTACAATTAATACCCTAGAATGTTCTGTGAATGTAACGTAAGACAATTTTATTGTCTTGCCCTTGCCCGCGGTTACGGCCGTGTAAGGGTCTTGTGAAACATTCTTCCATTACATCTCTTTAGGGGATGAATTTAAGCATATATTATACATATAAACCTTCCTCTTGAATCACTCTATCTATTAAATAATCACAAGTTTAAACTTAACAGATCGACTTCAAATCCGATAGTGACTAAATTTATATGGGACCAACCTTGAAATAAGCTCTATCGAATACAAAAAGAATTTTGAAAATCGGTCCATATTTGGCGGAGATATCGAGTAACATACATAAAATAATCACAAGTTTAAAAACTTAACTGACCGACTTCCAATTTACCGATCGTGACCAAAAATATGGGACCACCGTTGAAATAAGCTCTATCGAACACAAAAAGAATTTTGAAAATCGGTCCACATTTAGCGAGGATATCGAGTAACATACATAAAAACAGACGAATTGGGGACCTCCTCCTTTTGTGGAAGTCGGTCGAAAAATACAGACGAATTGAGGACCTCCTCCTTTTTGGAAATCGGTCGAAAAACGCACCAAAATCCGTTGCGTAGTTTTAAAGATCTAAGCATACAGACATACAGACAGCGGGAAGGTACTTTGTTTTATACTATGTAGTGATGAAGCATAAACGAATTTTGTGGTCTAATAATGTAGAATACAAAGTTATTAACCCTATAAAACTACAGTAACATTTCAACCACACTGAGAAAATGGTGAATTGTGCTGAAACTTTAAGCCAAATTACACCTTTCTAGTACAATATTGTCTTAGATAAACCGCTGTCAGACAGATGGACATGGCGAAACTCTAAGGATTCCTTTGCCATTTAGCTTCAGCGGCCTGAGCAGGAAAATTTCTGACAACCGTAATGTATTCGAACTCAATGCGCGTCTATGAAATTTGTATGAAATATTAACCAAACGTCATTAGTGCGCAGCGAACTCGAATACATTTACATTAGTTTCTTGTGCTCGGGCTACTGAACCCCAAAATTGATCGATCGACACATCTAATGGAAAATAATAAAAAACAAATGCTTTTAACAACAAAAACCACAATGCTGTAGTCAACAAAGCAATTAGACGCCGAAATAAAGCTGCAATGTATAAACACGGGGATTTTCCTACAATTGTACTATTTTTTGTGTTATACTAACTTTAGCACGAATTAATTTGTTTTAACACGCAAATCCAACCTTTTTTACATACATTACATAGGTACATACATATATACATACATACATACATAAGCTCACGCCTGTATCCCCGAAGGGATAGGCAGAGGCGCACTAGCGAACTAGATCACCCACATTTCGCCGAGCTTACTTCCGTCCCAGATGTGATAGGGGGCGAGCCTATCGCCATATCGGGCGCAAATTCCAGACTCCGGGCTGATATGGAAAAATCCAATACCACTTCGCCCGACCCGGGGATCGAACCCGAGACCTCAGACCAGTAGTCGTACCGAAATACAACCACGCCACCGAGGCAGTCAGAAAGAAAGAAAAGAAAGAAAGATTTTTGAGTGGTAGAGCCATGCTGTAGAATTATGTGTACAGCACGAATGGGCTGGCTCGACCGGTTTGATACCACTTTCTCACAGAAAACCGACGTTAAGTAGCAGCTTGCTGTTGCGTTTCGTTCGGTGAGTGAGATTTCTAGTGGCCCAATTCCGTCTTCCTTTTCTAATTCCCTCCTTTTAGGTTGGCAACGCACCCATGATTCCTTTTGTGTCTTGGGTGTCTATGGGCGGTGGAGATCACTTACCGTCAGGTGACCCATCTGCTCGTTTGCAGTCTCTGCTGTAAAAAAAAACGTGACGTATAACCGTGAAACCAGAGGCAACGGATTCGATCCCGTGCCTAGTTAAATGTTTGTGTAGCCCACAGGTTAATTTGGTTGAATCAGATTTGTTTCGGGTCTGGGTGTTGTGAGACCGAAAGTCTCATAGTTTCTGATACCCACGATACAGGTTACACCTAGTGTAGGTTCACGACTATGTGTGTTTTTTGGGTGTATTATTTATTACCTCTATACTCAATAAAAGTTTTTATATTAAATAAAAAAAACGGGCAAGTGCATGCTGCATATCTGATCACGCACAGTACAGGGTTCCGAAGTAAGGGTAACTGAACTTAAATATAATTTTAACATAACATAAGCTCACGCCTGTATCCCCGAAGGGGTAGGCAGAGGCGCACTAGCCAACTAGTACACCCACATTATGCCCAGCTTAGTTCCGTCCCAGATGACAGATGTCCAGACATAATAGATCATTATAAGTAATTCTATTAGACATCATTTTAAGTATATGGTCCATAAACTCATATTTACTACCTGTTTTACATAACTAAACTTCATTTAAGTGATATTGAAATAAACCCATTTCCATTTTATTCCATTTCACATTCTATTCCTATCTCCCCTTATCACCGTATCTTAGCCATCCCATCGTTATGTCCATACTTGCCTGCCTGTCGTCAAATGTATAGTTTGATAATGTAAATTATATTAATTTTAATTCAAAATTTGCTTGTGTTGAACTGTCATAAATGCTTTTTTGTGTGAAATCATATATGTGGGGGGGTTTTGCCGTAGGACGTCCACCTACAAGGTGGACCGACGACCTGATAAAGGTCGCAGGAAGTCGCTGGATGCAGGCCGCTTCCAACAGGTCGATCTGGAAATCTTTGGGGGAGGCCTATGTTCAGCAGTGGACGTCCTATGGCTGATGATGGTGATGATGATGATGAAATGCTTTTTTACATGCCTACGTGACCAATAAAGATTTGTTTTTTTGTACTATTTTTTTCTTTTTCTTTGGTCGTCTATTACTCATGGCGGGTACACACCGGCCGAAAGAAGGCGAAAGAATCTATGCCTGTTTCATTCACACAACAGCGAAAGTTTGTTTGTGTGAACGCAACGGGCATAGATTCTTTCGCCCTTATATTAGATGAGTGAAGATCGGTGTACCACGGTCTCCTCTACTATCAATAAAGTCATTATGTTTTATTTTAATATTGATTTATAACCTCTAACTCTGTCATTAGAGGCACGTGGAGTGTGTTGAAACAAGAGACATTATGACCTACGTCTCCAATAAAGAGATAAAAATAATAATGATACGTGATTAAAATAATCATGCTTATTATTTCTACACCTTCATGCGACCCTACAAGCGAGGTCCAGGGTTCAAAGCCGGGCTCTTATTATGGTTTGACCTACATACATACATATACTCCCGTATGTATCCCCGAAGGGGTAGGCAGAGACGTACTAGCAAACTCGAACACCCAAATTTCGGCGAGCTCATTTCCGTCCTAGATATGATATACAAGTCTTTTTTTAGAGCAGAGACTGGCAAACGAGCAGATGGGTCACTTGATGGTAAGTGATCTTCACCGCCCATAGACACCCAAGACACAAAAAGAATCATGGGTGCGTTGCCAACCTGAAAGGAGAGAATGGAAGGGGAGGGAAAAGGGATTGGGAAAGGGAGAGAGAGAAATGGGCCACAGGAAATCTCACTCACCGAACGAAAAGCGACAGCAAGCTGCCACTTTACGTCAGCTTTCTATGAGACAGTGGTATCAAACCGGTCGAGCCGGGTCATTCGTGCTGTAGACGTAACTGTCTACAGCGTGGCTCTACCACTCAAATCTAGTCTAGAGTATATCGCAATTTCGGGCCCAAATTCCAGATTCCGGTCTAATATTGATAATATCACTTTGCTAGACCCGGGGATCGAACCCGAGACAGGACGGTAGTCGTGCCGAAGTACAACCACGCCACCGAGGCAGTCTTACTTACGACAATCACAAAAAATAACTGCTAGTTAAAATAATTTGAACAATAATTAACCTTCGTAGTTAACTGTATCGGCCGATTGTTTAACAACGCTTCCGTAATTACACGAATAATTTAATTAATTAATTTTCTGGAATTTGTGCCCGATATGGCGATAGGCTCGCCCCCTATCACATCTGGGACTGAACTAAGCTCGGCGAAATGTGGGTGGTCTAGTTCGCTAGTGTGCCTCTGCCTACCCCTTCGGGGATACAGGCGTGAGCTTATGTTTTATGTTTAATTACACGAATGTAATGGCAACCGAAGGAAGGCGAAAGAATGTTCACGAAGGGGTCAGTGTAGACGCAACACCGAAGCTGAAAGAACCAAGGGAAGCGTTCTGTCCCGTTCGGTCGTGCGCAGGATAACTGTTGTGTGAACGCAACAGCGAAGATACGCGAATGTTCGGAAACGTTCGATCCCAATCGCCGATGGCCATTTATTTATTTATTTCTAAAAGGTTCTCCAGCAGTACATACATTAAATAAGTGATTATAGTACCTAAATAGTCATATTCTAATGAATTGGGCTACCCTAAATCTCACTCACCGAATGAAACGCGACAGCGAGCTGCCACTTTACGTCGGTTTTCTGTGAGACAGTGGTATCAAACCGGTCATGCCGGGTCATTCGTGCTGTAGACGTTACTGTCTACAGCATGGCTCTACCACTCCAAAACTAGTACTACTCGCCCACTGCGCCACAGAGGCTGTTATTGAGAAATATTTGTGGGTATCACAAATATTTCTCTCAGCCGGTTTCTCTCCAAGTCTATATTGACTTTAAATATTTATTATATCATAAAATATTCGGGTTAAATCAATCATCGCTAATATCAGATATTTTCGTATAGCGATTTTTTTCATATAATTTATTGCGGAAATTTTTACATCAAAAATAATGTATCACGTTTTGTATCCGCGTTCAAAACACGTGGTTAAAAACTTGTTCAAATGATTGATTAGCGGTTAAATTTAATATTAGAGTTCCGTAAGGTAATAGAATTGTTAATAATCACAAGTTTAGTAATCACAAGTTTAAAAACTTAACAGACCGACTTCAAATCCGATCGTGACCAAATTTATATGGGACCATTGAAATAAGCTCTATTGAACACAAAAAGAATTTTAAAAATCGGTCCACATTCGGCGGAGATATCGAGTAACATACATAATAAAAAATACGAATTGAGGACCTCCTCCTTTTTGGGAAGTCGGTCGAAAAATCAGCCCACATTTACGAGACTGTCCCGTCCACACACCCGCCACTGTAACTCCTGTAAGCCAGGATCAACAATGGCACGCATTTTACGACACCGAGCAATGAAGCTCGGGGAGTCTCAGATAATGAAAAGTTGTCTTCATCCCGCAACGAAATTAATCAAACAAAAATATAGGGATAAATAGGAATTATTAGGTTTCCACTTCACACATCGGCCCACATTTGGCGGAGATATAACATACATAAAAATACAGATGAATTGAGGACCTTCTTATTTTTGAAAATCGGTTGAAAAAACTTAACGTACCGGCTTCAAAACTTATCCAATTGGGACCAATATAATTTATATAGGACCATCCTTGAAATAAGCTTTATCGAACACAAAAATAATTTAGAAAAGATTTTACAGAACGACTTCAAATCCGATCGTAAAATTTATATGAGACCATCCTTGAAATAAGCTCTATCGAACACAAAAAGAAATTTGAAAATAGGTCCACATTTGGCGGAGATATCGCGTAACATACATAAAAAATACAAACGAATTGAGGACCTCCTCCTTTTTGGAAGTCGGTCGAAAAAAACTCAACGGACTGAATTTGCAACTTATCTGATTGGTATCAATTCAATTTATATAGGACCATCCTTGAAATAAGCTTTATCGAACACAAAAATAATTTTGGGTAATAATAAATACGCATAACATAGATAAAAAAATACAGACGAATTGAGGACCTTCTCTTTTTTGGAAGTCGGTCAAAAATCAGTTTATATTTGGCGGAGATATCGAATAACATACATAAAAATGACATGACGGTTGATTGGGGCTGATAAGCCCGCCCCTATCACATCTGGGATGGAACTAAGCTCGACGAAATGTGGGTGTTCTAGTTCGCTAGTGCGCCTGTGCCTACGCCTTCGGGGATACAGACGTGAGCTTAAGTTATGTTTTTATTTTTTTTAGTGATAATGCAAAACCCTGACCGTTTTTTATTATTTATTATATTTACATAAACTTAGTATTGGGCAAGATTAATAGGTTATCAAATATTAACAAAAACTGTATAAGCACATACCAATGACTAAAGAAAAAATTAGAGGACCCGGCATAACTAAAAAACCTGTTTAATACAAAGACTTCTATGTATTTACTAGACAAGCTGTTTCGAAGTAAAATTATGGCACATGACAGCGAGTGTTTGACGTTTCACGGCTAAGGAAAAGAGCAGATTTGTATAGTGAGTTGAGGTCGATTAACAGAGACTTAGTGCGCACATTCTATGTACCGAACAGCCAGTCTAGTAGTATACATAGAAGTCTTTGGTTTAATATGAAGTCGATTCCGCCATTTTAGTTTTGGGATTTATTTACATTTGTCACAATGTCATCAAAATTAAATAATGTATAAATAATTATTGATTCTATTATAAATACGGTGTTTCATTTACAATAATACTAATTTCGGTATATGAAGAAGATGCCTAACTACTGATTTCTTAAGTTTACGCGAATATTATACATTGAAATAAAACTCTTTTTACGGATTCTATCACGATTTGGTTTTAATTTTTATTCCGACGACTGCAAAACGTCGGGAATGAAAATTAAAACCAAATCGTGATAGAATCCGTAAAAATAGTTTTATTTCAAGATGCCTTACTGTTATACTAATGAGATCTTTCTTTCGCAAAGTCGCCATTTTGGTTTCGTTCCATACATTAGGAATGCTTCATATTTTCGTAGTTTTGTCCTCTATTTTCTTTTGTCTAAGGCACATACCTAAGAGATGACGATAAGTCAATTATATTTGATTTATAATATAAGTAAATGCAAATTAGTATTATTATATAGCACGTTAAGGAACATGCTATATTTTTAGCACGCTATTTTTTTGCCAACCTCTTTTTGCTTGCGACCGAATAAATAACTACCTCTGAGTTTTGGCGGGAATTCTGACGGTGCGGGTGGTCGCTTGTTTTAATGATTTCATATTTTAGTCTAAAGTTGTGTTTGTGGTTTAAATGTGATGTGTATTTAAGCAATAAACATCAACGAAGATGGACAGTATGTGGAAGCTTTGAAATAAGTGATTTTGGATGCTTATTGTCGGGTGGATGGGTCGACCATGTTCGATTCGTCCGCTGCGAGAAAATCGTCTAAAAAACATCAAACTAGAAGGAATTGACGCCAAAACTCCAGCAGTGCCTTGAAATCGAACACATCCGACTTCATTGCACTTGCGAAAACTTAGATGTAGGAAAACAATTTCCCTTACTTGACATTGGCATAATGTATTTCAATTGCCATAAAACAAAAAACTACCTCTATAATTATTAATAAGCACTCGTTATGAAATTATTTTTGTTTTATAATAATAATATTAGCCCTGTAATATTACTGTCCCACTGCTGGGCACGGGCCTCCTCTACTAATGAGAGGGGTTAGGCCTTAGTCTACCACGCTGGACTAATGCGGGTTGATAGACTTCATATACCTTTGAAATTCTTGTGAAGAAATTCTCGGGTATGCAGATTTCCTCACAATGTATTCTTTCGCCGTTATAGCAAGCGATAATTCACAATGAAAATACACTTAACAGAGAAAAGTCAGAGGTGTAAGCTCTTTTGGTGGTTGGTCTCGAAACTCCAAAACTCGTCTCGGCAGTCCGCACCACTCCCAACTGTAGCCCGAGCACGAAAAACTAATGTAAATGTAAATGTATTCGAGTTCGCTGCGCACTGATGACGTTTGGTTAATATTTCATACCAATTTCATAGACGCGCATTGAGTTCGAATACATTTACGGTTGTCAGAAATTTTCCTGCTCAGGCCGCTGAACTATCGCTGCTTTGTTTTATACGAAATAAGATTCAAATCGCACAAGTCACGTGTATATCCGTGATATTCTTGATGCCTACGACTGCATACTGGCGGATAAACTGCAGGAATGTCGCTTAAGATTGTATGGTCACGTGAAGAAACCACAAGAGTACATTGATCTCAACTCGCAAGTGTCTGGATCAGATCGTACCAGGAGTGCGTTTCTGTGGACGGCTCAAAAAGCGCTGGATGGACGATGCTCGACCGAACAAAGTGAAAGATTTTATGTAGGAAGGTGAACGCTGGCTTTAGGCCAGGCTAGCGCCAGTAAGAAAGAATGAAGGCAAATAAACTGTCATCTGATGGTACCTGGTAGGCGATTACCACCCACGATCAATCAGAAATCACCAATAATCACCACATAAATCATCGACCATCAAATATTTGATCGAAAATCTCTCGTAGTTGATACCCACGACACAAGGCTTGTAATTGCGGAGTCAGGACTATGTGTGTGACTTTTGGGTGTTAATTATGTTGATACACGGCATAAGTCTTGGATCTTATTGCGGAGTCAGGACTATGTGTGTGATTGTAGGATGTTAAATTTGTTGAGGCATAAGACTCGTCTCTTACTGTGGGATCGAGATTATGTGTGTGACTGTTATGTTTTAATTATGTTGATACACGGCATAAGACTCGTATCTTACTGTGGGGTCAGGACTATGTGTGACTTTTGGGTGTTACATAACATAACATAACTTATGCCTAGGCATGCCTAGGTAGGCAGAAGCGCATTAGCGAACCAGAACACCCACCTTTCTCCGAGCTTAGTTCCATCCCAGATGTGATAGGGGGCGAGCCTATCGCCATATCGGGCACAAATTCCAGACTCCGGGCTGATATGAAAAAATCCAATATCACTTTGCCCGACCCGGGGATCGACTCAGGACGGTAGTCGTACCGAAATATAACTACGCCACCGAGGCAGTCGCGTTAATAATTACATTAAAATTCCGATTCTATTACACCTAGGATATATTTTAGACGTTAATCAATAACCGATAATTGTATATTCAAAAACAAGAACCTGTTTCACTGACATCTTTAATATATAGTGGCATTATATGATTAATAGCATATGGTTATGCGAAATAGCAACGTGTTTTCCAAAAATGTACACCATGGTCTAATTTATTGTCAGACTAGAAAAGCTTGCGTCTCCACCGACGTGGTATTTATATTTTGAAAATGTATAAGATATAAATAAATAATAAAAATGTTTATTGGTCACGTAGGTACATCAAATGCACTTATGACAGGTCACAACAAGGTCTAGATACATTTATATAATAATCATGTTACAACACTATCAATTTAGAAAACAAGCAGGCAGTATGGGCACAATAACAAGGATGGGGCTTAGATAAAAGGTTGTGCTTTGAGGGAAAGGGAACGAATAGGATATGGCAGGAATGCTAGCAGGGAATTGACGGGAAAATAAAATAGGAAGCTTGTAGGATTTGACTGGAAATGTGGATAAGGAAAATCACGCCGTGGACTATAAGGCCCTATCCTAGCAAACCAGCCTTTCTCTAGCTACCTACGGGTGACGACCCGAAGAAGAAAGACGGAAAGAAACTCCGGCTTTTTTCGTCATCAATTGACTTTCCCTTTTTTTTCTTTTTTCTTTCTAAGAAAAGAAAGAAAGAAATATATACAGATTATTGCCTCGGTGGCATCGTTGTATTTCGGTACGACTATCATCCTGTGGTCTCGAGTTGGATCCCTGATGAGGCAAAGTGATATTGAATTTTTCAGTATCTGGAAGTTGTGTCAGATATGGCGATAGATTCTCCCCCTATCACATATGGGACGAAACTAAGCTCGGCGAAATGTGGGTGTTCTAGTTCGCTAATAATAAAAATATATAAGGCTAGGCTGTGCTGAGCTGGTCCTGCAGCGTACCAAACTATGACTCAGCACGAAAAAAATTTCATCAAATTATTTTGCGTATTGCTAACTCTTTTTTGTAAAGATTTTTAAGTGAGGGATAATTATATCTTGGTCATCATCCTTTTGGGCACAAAACTGGTTTAGTTTTATAGTTATTTTGATTAATTATAACAAAAAAAAACCTCACGTGTATATGTAACCTTGATTTTTTGGTGGTATACCGGTTAGATTAATCAGTTTTATGGTTAATAAAAAAGATTAAAAAATAACTGTATCTGTGATGCTACCTCTATAGCTTCGACTATAAAAAAAAACGGCTTTAAAAGCCGTTTTACACAATATTCAATTATCTAGGCTATTAACATTGTTATATTCGCAATGTGTAATTAACGCTATAGTTTTTCGGTGAATCTGTTGTCTTAATTGGTTATAAGTTTTTGTGATTCCCAAGCTTGTCACGTGTTTTAGAATTCCTTTCATAACTACAACATAATGAGCCTCCAATAAGCGTCTCCTCGGGCTGTGGATCGGGAGGTTCTGGGTTCAAAACCCGAATTACAGGACAGCCTCCGTGTCCGTCCGCAGTGGGCGAGTAACCGGCTATGAAACGTGAGGTCGCGGGTTCGATTCCCACACGGAGACAAATGTCTGTGTGGCCCACAGGTATTTGTTGCTACCGACACCCAGACTTGAAACAAATATCTGTGGGCCACACAAACATTTGTCTTAATACGGGAATCGAACGCGCGGCCTCTAGCTTCAAATCAAATCAAAATATTTATTAAATCCATAAAATTTTAATCATTTAGATTCAATTTATAACTCTACCGCCTGTTCGGAAGGCTGTTTCGACAGAGAAGAACGAGCTAGAAACTCTGACGTTGCTCTTTTTAACACCAATTTACAGTCAGTTACTGATACAGTACAGCACCAGATACAGAAAGACCTTAAATTAGAGCAGCTAGCCTCTACTTGCCCGCTGCGCCACGGAGGCTGTCATTTTCTTCTTCCTTCTTCAGGGTATGAAGATGCAGCTATGGGCGGCATGATTATATAATATTGTGTAATATACCAACAATATCACTATTTTTGACAGCTGCTCTTATCATCGTGTGTTATTTTCCCGTGATGGGTTAAAAAGGTCAGCTTTTTATCAACTTTAAATTATTTTAGGTTATGATTTTGTGTATCGAAAATAAACAAGTATTTAAAGACAAGTAAAAAGGCCATGTTTAAGCCAGCCTCAGAATTTAATTTTGGGTGGTAGCGCAACACTGTAGACAGTTATGTCGACAGTACGAATGGGCCGGCTCGACCGGTTTGATACCACTGTCTCACAGAAAAGCGACGTAAAGTGGCGGCTCGCTGTCGCATTTCGTTCGGTGCGTAAGATTTCCGGTGCCACAATTCCCCCCATTCCTTTCCCAATCCCTAGTTCGCTCCTTTAGATTGGCAACGCACCCATGATTCTTTTTGTGTCTTGGGTGTCTATGGGCGGTGGAGATCACTTACCATCAGCTAATCCATATGCTCGTTTGCCAATCTCTGCTTTAAAAAACATCTATTGTCTTATGACTCAGAAATTGTGTTTATAGACAAAATATTTTGCATTCTCCGAGACGAGGTTATTGATTGCAAAATAATTTCTTGCGAAATGTTTTGAATATATGGATATCTTTCCGATAATTCAAGGCGACTGTTTACCAAGATCTATTAAATAGAGAAAGTTTATTACCTGTTCGACCTCTGCCACAGGACGTCCTCTCTCGAACATAGTCCTCCAAAGATTTCCAGATTGATCTGTTAGAGGTGGCCAGAATCTATTGACTTCTTGCGGTTTTTATTAGATCGTCTGTACACTTTATTACGCTTAATGTTCTTCAAGTTGCATTCCGTCATCAGCCAAAAGACGTCCCCTGCTGTACATAGTCCTCAAAAAATTTCCAGACTGATCTGTTACACGTGTCCAGAATCCAGCGACTTCTTGCGACCTTTATCAGATCTCCAGTCCACTCAATCTTCTTGAAGCTGCCTTTCAATCGTCAGCCACGACGTGCACTGCTGAATAAAGTCCTCCAAAGATTTCCAGACTGATCTGTTAGACGTGGTCTGAATCTAGCGACTTCTTGTGACTTCATCACGTCGTCTGTCCACTTTATTACGCTTAATGCTCTTCGAGCTGCTTTCAATCATCAGCCACAGAACGTCCACTGCTCAACATAGGCCTCCAAAAATTTCCAGACTAATCTGTTACACGTGTCCAGAATCTAGTGACTTCTTGCGACCTTTATCAGATCTCCTGTCCACTCGATGTTCTTGAAGCTGCCTTTCAATCATCAGCCACGACGTTCACTGCTGAATAAAGTCCTCCAAAAATTTCCAGACTGATCTGTTAGACGTGGCCAGAATCTATTGACTTCTTGCGGTTTTTATTAGATCGTCTGTAAATTTATTACGCTTAATGTTCTTCGAGATGCTTTCAATCGTCAGCCACAGAACGTCCACTGCTCAACATCTCTCTCAAGTCGACCTTCATTACTGAAGATCGCGATCACCCTTCGTCATCCAGCGGTTTGCTGGATGTTTTCACTTGTTGCGATCCGTAGCCACTCTGACTGCCTCTACAAATTTGGTGGAGCTATTCTGTTTCAGCTGATCTGACCATCTCATGTGGGATCTGCCTCTTGACCTCTTGCCTTCTACATTTGCGCAGATAATCAATTTCTCTAGATTTTCATAACATAGGCTCTATAAATAACTGCTCAACATAGGCCTCCAAAAATTTCCAGACTGATCTGTTACACGTGTCCAGAATCTAGTGACTTCTTGCGACCTTTATCAGATCTCTTGTCCACTCAATGTTCTTCAAGCTACCTTTCAATCATCAGCCACGACGTCCACTGCTGGATAAAGTCCTCCAAAGATTTCCAGACCGATTTGTTGCAAATGGCCTGTTCTAGCGATTTCCTGCATCTTTTATCAGGTTATCTGTTTACCTTATTTCAATGTGGCATCAGTACGCTTTAAAGATGTAGAAAGGATTGTGCTTCATTTTTACCGTCCTGACTGACGATAACAGAGGATCCAGTTCGAGGCAAATCTATTTAGAAAACCGTTTTGCCTGAACTGGGAATCGAGCCGAAAACCTCATATATAACTGTTACTACAAGACTAGAAGGTGACTTAGATAGATTGCCTGTTGCCTATTATTTATTCTAATATAATATTAATGTTATGCCATTCGACGCAACGTACGAATATTGAATAATCGACATAGATTTCATCAATTTCATATTCAAGGTTGTTATTTGCAAGGTCTTAGGTTCATGCGTGTGCCGTTTTAGGCTAATTTAGAGTCTTGAAGCCACGCTTTCGGCAGTTTTGTTAACAGAACGAAGCCGGTTTGACTGGTGCTGTGCCACTTCAGCAACTTCCATGTTTCCTTTATGTACCCCAATATCCGGCCCAAGCATCCCTCAAACCGTGTCTCAATCCCCTCTATTTTTTTTTTATCCGGGCACGGCAGAGTGACTACACTGCACCTGATGATGCTGTGATGATGAAGCGTAGTGCAGTCCCAAAAAATTTGTGACCACTGACAAACAATGGGTTTATCAGTGATCGTTAGAATCATGCCGGTCTATTTATGCTTCTTCAAACTTCGAATCCGAAGGGGGAAGAAGCAAATCGAGGGGCTTGCGTCAAGACAGGCGGATGACCGATGCAGATACAGGGATGGCCATGCCCGTCTCCTCGACCAACCATCAAGTCATGCCGTAAGCCGCTCGAGAGAACCGGAAGTACACTGGCTGATCCTGGAACGCGAACCACACGCGAAGTATGGGTCACTATGGCAGGTTTTAACACCATGTACGGTGGTCGCCATCCGGTCGGATACGAATATCCTACCACCAGCAAGTCCTCGATATACACTCGCTGTATGTGACTATAATGTTAGAGACTCGTGGCAAATTATGGGCCCCTCTACGCGAAAACATTTTACAAATACGCTTAATTACTTAAAATTAGGAGACATTGAAATAGCTATCAAATAATCACAAGTTTAAAAACTTAACGGACCTACTTTGATTTATCAATTTCCGAAAACATATTCAAAGGGCCGACTCTAAATGATCTGGTAATAGGCACGGAAAAGGAAGAATAAAGGTTTTTTTATTAATTTTATTTTGTGCATTAAATATTGTATTTATTTTATTTTGTGCATTAAATATTCAATCAGAGTCAATTACCAAATCGCTTATAAAAAAAAATAAAAAATTGTGACAATTGATGATGAAAAAAATAAGCCCGGAGTTTCTTTCTGCCTTTCTTCTTCAGGTCGTCATCCGTAGGTAGCTGGAGAAAGGCTGGTAGGTTAGCTAGGATTGGACCTCACGCACCAATCCCAACTGCTGCCAGTATTTCCAGTCAATCCCCTGCCACCATTCCTGCCATATGCCATTTCCATACAACTATTCCCTTACACTCTATTCCTATCTCCCCTTATCACCTAGCCATCCCATCGTTATTATGTCCATACTTGCCTGCCTGTCGTCAAATTCAAATATACAATGTAAATTATATTAATCCTAATTTAAAAATTTACTTGTGTTGACTTGTCATAAGTGCTTTTTTACATGCCTACGTGATCATTAAAGATTTTTATTTTTATTTTATTTTATACTTATGCCAATAAATAATACGACGGACGTATTTATTATACAATTTTAAATATTGCGTAACACACTTACAAATTAACATATTAAAATATGTAGATATGTTATGTTGTAATATGCAAATATTATTTGTATAGTGTATTTAACTCTTTTCACGTGACAAAGCTTTGTAAAATAAAGTAAAAATAAATAAAAATCTTTAATGGTCACGTAGGCAGGTAAAAAAGCACCTATGACAGTTTACTTAAGTTTACGCGAATGTTATAAATTAAAATAAAACTATTTTTACGGATTAAAATAAATAAAATAAAAATGTTTATTGGTCACGTAGGCATATCAAATGTACTTATGACAGGTCACAACAAGGTCTAGATACATTTAAACAATCATGTTACAACACTATCAATTTAGAAAACAAGCAGGCAGGTATGGACACAATAACAAGGATGGGGGTTAGATAAAAGGTTGTGATTTGTAGGAAAGGGAACGAAGGAACGAACGATTCTATAACGATTTGGTTTTGATTTTTATTTCCGACGTTTCGAAGGCTTTGCAGTCTTTATGGTCACTGTCACAGTCCAACCTGTGAACAAAAAAAAAACATAATATAATAGCAATAATCACAAGTTTAAACTTAACGGACCGACTTCAAATCCGATCGTGACCAAATTTATATGGGACCACCCTTGAAACAAGCGCTATCGAAAACAAAAAGAATTTTGAAAATCGGTCCACATTTGGCGGAGATATCGCGTAACATACATAAAAAATACAGACGAATTGAGGACCTCCTCCTTTTTAGCAGTCGGTCGAAAAGTAATAGGTATCTAATAACAAATAAGCGAAGTTGCGGGCAAAAGCTTATTACAAATACTGATCAAACAGATATGAACGTCAAGATGCCAAGGTCATCGACACCATAATACTAATTTTGGGGCGTGAGTGCACTTATCTTTTTTATACTTTACATTTTACAATCGACTTTAAAAATATATATATATTTTTATTTATTCTAAATATTCACTAGCGGCTCGGCCTCCGGTGGCCCATACGCTTATGTAACATATATGTGTGCCGCCTCTGTCGGGTTAATAGAAATTCGGCAAATGTAAATCGATTTTCAAGATTATTTTTGTGGCCTATAGTTGTTACTCCAAGGGTGGTCCCGTATACATTAAAAGCTTACTTTTAGGGGGTCCCATATAAATTTAAAGCTTATTCCAAGGGGCCATAGGAATTTAAAATACCGACTGCCTCGGTGGCGTGGTTGTATTTCGGTACGACTACCGTCCTGAGGTCTCGGGTTCGCTTCCCGGGTTGGACAAAGTGACAATGTATTATTCCATATCAGCTCGTATCTGGAATTTATGCCCGATATGGCGATAGGCTCGCCCCCTATCACATTTGAGATAGAACTAAGCTCGGCGAAATGTCGGTGTTCTAGTTCGCTAGTGCACCTCTGCCTACCCCTTCGGGGATACAGGCGTGAGCTTATGTTATGTATGTTATGTTATTACCAAATTTGAGGCCGAAAGTCTCTAGTAATTTCTAATATCCAAAGCTCAGGTTAAACCTAGTGTAGGGTCAGGACTATGTGTGGGACCGTTGGATTTATTTTGGAGATTTTTCTTTTGTAGTCGGTGCATTTAGATTATATGCATTGCCTCCGGCACGGCACGGCATCCAGAAATTGTTGCCATTAAATAAATAAATAACACCTAACAGTCACACACATAGTCCTGACCCCACTCTAAGATACTAGTCTTGTATTGTAGGTGTCAGGAACTACGAGAGACTTTCGGTCTCACAACACCCAGACCCGAAACAAATATCTGTAGGCCACACAAACATTTGTCTCGGTGCGGGGATCGAACCCGCAGCCTCTCGCTTCACAGCCGGCTACTCGCCCGACAAGCCACGGATGCTGTCAGTTGTTATTGTCATTGACTTTTTTCTGCTTATTAATGTTTGCAGTCAGTTTTTATCATCCCTAAATAGTCATAAACTTTAACAACAATAAAACCGATCGATTGTTGTCGATGAAATAATTACTTTAGAAGCTGGTTTTTAAGTGTTCTTTAAACGTTTTTTTCCTAATTTGGATTTTGGTTCCGATGTAACAAACGTACAAACGCTTACATTTATAATTGTAGGATTATATAATGGGCTTACTTCAAGGTCTTTGCAGTGCTCTTTTAAATGGACATGTGAAGTTCAACATCCATTTCGCAAATCTATAATGCATTAGATAACTGACTGCCTCCGTGGCGTGGTTGTATTTCGATACTGAGGTCTCGCGTTCGATCCCCGCATCGGGCAAAGTGATATTGGATTTTTCCATATCAGCCCGGAGTCTGGAATTTGTGCCCGATATGGCGATAAGCGCGAGCTTATCGCCATATCGGGCACAAATTCCAGACTCCAGACTCAGATGGGGGCGACCCCATCACATCTGGGATGGAACTAAGCTCTCCGAAATGTGGGTGTACTAGTTCGCTAGTGCGCCTCTGCCTAATCCTTCAGGGATACAGGAGTGAGCTTATGTTATGTTATTCATTAAATATCATATCATCATAGTCATCAAACCAATAAGCATATGTAAGCGAAAATTATGATGATCAAACTCACAGGCGACCTTCAAAAGCATGTTAATTTATTGCCGAAAATTAGTTACGAGGTTAACATGAATTTGACCTTAGTGCATAACTTTCTTTAACATCGGAGGCGGCACATATTCATATATGTTACATAAGCGTATGGGCCACCGGAGGCCGATCTGCCTGTGACTATTTATAACTATTAACTATTTATAGCTTTTAAAGCTATAAATGTGCCGAACGTAATTTTTTCAAATAATAAAACTAATATTTGCAATTGACTGCCTCGGTGGCGTGGTGGTATTTCGGTACGACTACGATTCTGAGGTCTCGGGTTCGATCCCCGGGTCGGGCAAAGTGATATTGGATTTTTCCATATCAGCCCGGAGTCTGGAATTTGTGCCCGATATGGCGATAAGCTCGCCCCCTATCACATCTGCGATGGAACTAAACTCGGCGAAATATGGGTGTACTAGTTCGCTAGTGCGCCTCTGCCTAATCCTTCAGGGATACAGGAGTGAGCTTATGTTATGTTATTCATTAAATATCATATCATCATAGTCATCAAACCAATAAGCATATGTAAGCGAAAATTATGATGATCAAACTCACAGGCGACCTTCAAAAGCATGTTAATTTATTGCCGAAAATTAGTTACGAGGTTAACATGAATTTGACCTTAGTGCATAACTTTCTTTAACATCGGAGGCGGCACATATTCATATATGTTACATAAGCGTATGGGCCACCGGAGGCCGATCTGCCTGTGACTATTTATAACTATTAACTATTTATAGCTTTTAAAGCTATAAATGTGCCGAACGTAATTTTTTCAAATAATAAAACTAATATTTGCAATTGACTGCCTCGGTGGCGTGGTGGTATTTCGGTACGACTACGATTCTGAGGTCTCGGGTTCGATCCCCGGGTCGGGCAAAGTGATATTGGATTTTTCCATATCAGCCCGGAGTCTGGAATTTGTGCCCGATATGGCGATAAGCTCGCCCCCTATCACATCTGCGATGGAACTAAACTCGGCGAAATATGGGTGTTCTTGTTCGCTAATGCGCCTCTGCCTACCCCTTCGAGGATACAGGCGTGAGCTTATGTTATGTTATGTTATATTTGGAATTTTCATCGTTATCATTTCGCGTACCTGTTGTGGTTATTTACGCAAAATTATTTACACAGACATTTAGTTGAAGGGTTAAGCTGAAAATTCTAATATTGGAAGCTCGTGTTGAGTTATTGTTTCTTTGAATGATAAAAATTGAACTATCAATCACTATGTTTTGAAAGTAAGCAACATTATTTTGAAAGTGACATTTCGATCTGTCAGTTTACTCCGTTTAATTAGCAATCGGACTATAACATACGAATGCGTGCAATTTAATGAAACTTAAAAAGTTAATGATTAATGGAACATTCCAGTAAAAAGACATCGTCTAATAAATGCCATAAGTAATTAACCAATTATATCATTGACTTTGATCTTCTTATATAGCAGTGACTGGCAAACGAGCAGGTGGGTCACCTGATGGTAAGTGATCACCACATAGACACCCTAGAAAAGAAAATCATGGGTGCGTTGCCAACCTAAAATAAATAAATAATACCCAACTGTCACATACATAGTCCTGACCCCACACTAAGATCGAGTCTTGTGTCGTGGGTATCAGGAACTACGAGAGACGCGCGCTCTCACAACACCCACACCCGAAACAAATATCTGTAGGCCATACAAATATTTGTCTTAGTGCGGGAATCGAACCCGCGGCCTCTCGCTTCACAGCCGGCTACTTGCCCGCTGCGCCACGGAGGCTGCCAAAAGGAGGGAAAGCGGGATTGGGAAAGGGTTGGGGGAGTGAGGCCACCAAATTCACTCACAGAATGAAACGCGACAGAAAGCTGCCACTTTACGTCGGTTTTCTGTGAGACAGTGGTATCAAACCGGTCGAGCCCATTCGTGCTGTAGACGTAATTGTCTACAGCGTGGCTCAAACTCAAACTGTTACACATAAATAATAAATAAATAAATACACCCAACAGTCACACACCTAGTCCTGACCCCACACTAGGTATAACCTGTATCGTGGGTGTCAGAGACTACGAGAGACTTTCGGTCTCACAACACCCAGACTTGGAACAAATATCTGTGGGCCACACAAACATTTGTCTCAATGCGGGAATCGAACCCGCGGCCTCTCGCTTCACAGCCGGCTACTCGCCCGCTGCGCCACGGAGGTTGTCAACATGTGTAACATAGTTGAAATAGTCGTGACCCCACATTAAGTTTAACCTGTATTGTATCAGAAACTTTGTAATGATAATAATATCAGCCCAGTAATATTACTGTCCCACTGCTGGGCACGGGCCTCCTCTACTAATGAGAGGGGTTAGGCCTTAGTCTACCACGCTGTAACTCAGTTTTGTAGACTTCACATACCTTCGAAATTCTTGTGGAGAAATTCTCGTGTATGCAGGTTTCCTCACGATGTTTTCCTTCACTATAGCAAGCGATATTTGACTATGAAAACACACTTAACGTAGAAAAGTCAGAGGTGTATGCTTCTTATTTATTTTTATTTATTTATACACTTCATATACAATGTATATAAATGCTTCTTCTATTTTACTAACTAAATAGCCAACACAACTGCTATGTACCGGTTTTTTACCATAATACATATAACGCGAATTTCAAGGCATATATTTTTTATAAGATAGATTAATACGAAAAAAACGAGCCAAGTGCATTCAGCATATCTGCCACGCACAGTGTAGGGTTCTGTAGTAAGGGTAAATATTGCTGAAATATAATTTTATGTACATTGTCTCAAAACTTTTATTTACTATAAATAAATAAATAATAAATAAATAACACCCAACAGTCACATACATAGTCCTGACCCCACACTAAGATCCAGTCTTGTGTCGCCGGAATCAGGAACTACCAGAGACTTTCGGTCTCACAAAACCCAGACCCGAAACAAATATCTGTAGGCCATACAAACATTTGTCTCGGTGCGGGGATCGAACCCGCGGCCTCTCGTTTCACAGCCGGGTACTCGCCCGCTGCGCCACAAAGGCTGTCAAACTATCTGTTTTATATAACTAATCTTATCTAAGTGATATTCAATAGAATTTGTACGAATTTTTTATTCTTACTTTAGCCCACTATTACTCGTTAACTTGTAAAGCCAGGGGGGTTACCACCACCTCTTATAGCAGTATTATTATCATCTTACTTGTAGCGATTCCCAAACAAAACGAACGAAGAACGATTATAATAATACTGCTATGAGAGGTCGTGGTAACCCTGCAGATTATCCGTGATAGTTTTCTTTTTAAATTCGTTATATATGCTACTACCGTTATTTTTTTCACATTTCCAAAACCTTGTCTCTAACAAATATTAGCGCTTTAAAGCAAATATTTCACATACGAATTCTTGGATCAAAAAATGGTTTTAATAAACCCGCAAAGTTTTTTAAACAAACTATCCAATGATACCCCTCACCGTAGGATGGTTGAGAAATAAAAACATCCACTTACCATTTTGCCGATGTGATTAATATATAATATGTTATATCCATACCAAATTACAGCTTTCTAGTACTAAGGCTGAGATCTATAGAACGAATTTCGCATAAGTCGTAGTCAAAGAAACGAAACCAATGGAGTGAAATTTTTAAATCAAATTTTGACTTATTCCGAGTAATTTTTTACAAGAAAATCTTTGTTAAGTCTGTATGTCAGTTTGTTTTCTTGTAAATAATGGCTCGGTCTAAGTCGAAATTCGATTTAAAAATTCCAAATTCTCATTGAGTTCGTTTTTTTGACTCAGACTTAGTCGAAGAGCGCTCTATAGAGCTTAGCTGAGTCTATGAGCTAGTCCATGATCAGACAGACGGGCATGGCGAAACTATATGGGTTCCATTATTGCCATTTGGCTACGGAACCCTAAAAAATGAACGGCTAATGACTGCTACATAGCTATAAATATAACTTTTACATACGTACCAGACTTATGGTGTGTTAGCTTATAATTGAAATGTCAAAAAAGTATTGTTAGATGTAATAAATTAACAATTTTATAGAGTTTTAAAACTGAGCTAGTAAAATAATATAAGATTATAAACTTAAAATATGACTTTAAAATCCATCCGATCGTGACCAAATTTATATGGGACCACCCATGAAATAAGCTCTAATACAAAAATAATTTAGAAATTCGCGCCATATTTGGCGGAAACTCTGCCATTGCCGGTCCCAAGCCCGGATGAGAAAAGAGGAGGGTTGGCTGTGAACGACGAATACTATAATTCCAATTATGAGATCAGCCGAAAAGTCGTCAACGCCGAGTAATGGGCGGCGGTAACTAACCCATCAGACTGGTTATCGAAAGCCATGAAGGACTAAATACCCTCAAAAAGTTCGAGATTAGGCGCTTGGGAAACGCCTACTACTACTACTTTCCCACCCCCCTTTCTAATGAAATTATGGATAATGATGATTGCGATTTGTCCTGCGATCCGGCTAACACCCGGCGCCATGAGGTACCCGGGCCTTGTGGTGTGAAATATACTACCGAAGACTGTGTAGACGTGGACAACCAGGCCTCTACATCAGTGAATGCTACTGGAAGACGAAAACTTGTACAGCAGGCCTTCCATCCTAGCCTGTTTATAAGACCCCGAAGTGCGTCATTGGGGAGTGCCCAAGTGGAAGCACTAAGTCCAAACCCCCAAAAGGAAAATAAAACAACAAGCCCTTGCCCGCCTAGCTGGCAAAGGGTTCCCGAGGCTAGATATAAAAGGAAAAAGCTCTCAGAGTCACCACCTAGTAATGGAGTACAAACGAAGAATCAATTCACTGGGCTACCTATAGATCTAACAGACGATGTAAGCCAAGGAACTATTAAACACCCTCCTAAACCACCACCTATAATATTGTATGGGATAGAGGACGTCCACAAACTATCGGAACTGTTACAGACTTGCACCGAAAGTAAAAACTATACTTTCAAAATAATTAACAAAAACCAGCTGAGAATTAGTTCTTCTAATGTAGACACCTACAAAAACATTGTAAGTATAGTACGAGAAAAGGGCCTAATAGGTCATACCTTTAATAGAAAGGACCAACGATGTTAGAGGGTGGTCATAAGAAACCTACACCATTCAACCCCTCATAGTGCTATTGAAGAAGAAATAGAAAAAACAGGCAACAAGGTATATGGAGAAATCATAAATGCGAAATTTGGACCTAACAAGAATCCAACCTCGACATTCTTCGTCAACATTGCTCCAGGTCCTAATAATAAAGCTGTGAAGGACATCAAATATATATATCATCAATCTATCATCGTTGAAGACCCCAAAAAAAGGACAACAATCCCACAATGCAAGAGGTGCCAACAGTATGGCCACTCAAAAAACTATTGTATGCGACCATACCGCTGCGTCAAATGTATTCAGCCACATAAAACAGAAGATTGCCCCAAAAAGGACCGCAAAGCACCAGCACAATGTGCCCTATGTCAGGGTGCACACCCTGCCAACTACAAAGGATGCGAGGTTTACAAAGAGATTCTCGCAAGAAGAATGCCCAAAAAGCAAACTTTTAAACCCAAAACCCTTGATTCAGCAACTGAAGTTCAAACAGTATTGAATAAGGAAGAAATTAAAGACAAAAATACATACTCTAAAAAAGTAACAAGCAATACAGAAATACAACCATTAACAAGTATGCAACAACTAGAAACATTATTAAAAAATCAATCAGAAAAATTCGATATTATCCTACAACAGATGAGCGCCATATTGAGCCTCATAACCACAGTTCTAAACAAACTAACCAAATAGCCCTTAGAATTGCCACATGGAACATAAACGGTCTATCTCCAAATAAATCAGACCTTGAGGTACTGATTAAATGTCACAGTCTAGACGCTGTACTAATTTCAGAAGCACATTGCACAGAAAAAAGCAAAGTAACAATTGAGGGATACCACACTTACACCACAAACCACCCAGATGGAACAGGACATGCAGGAACCGCAATTGTAATGCGCAGAACTATAAAGCACCATCTGATGCCAGAGTACAAGACAAACCACATCCAAGCTACGACTATCACAGTGAAGGATAAATGCGGATATTTTAGCCTATCAGCGATCTACTGTCCACCAAGATATGCCATTGATTGTGAGGCATTCACAAATTACTTCTCAACGCTGGGAGGCAGATTTATTGTAGGAGGAGACTGGAATGCTAAGCATGTCCACTGGGGCTCCAGGCTCACTACAACCAGAGGCAGGCAACTTAAACTCAGCTGCGAAACGTGTAACCTAATCTCAATCTCTACCGGCCAACCCACATACTGGCCAGGTGATCCAAATAAAACACCAGACCTCTTGGACTTCTTCATTGTAAAGGGACTCTCAAAACACTACTTTAAAGCCGAATCTTGTCTTGATAGTAACTCAGATCACACTCCGGTTCTCCTTACTATAAGCACAACCATTATCTCATGCAGCAGTCCAGAAGTACTATATAACAGATATACAGATTGGA
This sequence comes from Clanis bilineata, assembly GCA_036417725.1. Lineage (NCBI taxonomy): Eukaryota > Metazoa > Arthropoda > Insecta > Lepidoptera > Sphingidae > Clanis > Clanis bilineata. The sequence continues at coordinate 5,013,474 of CM071165.1, forward strand.
ATGGGTTCAGGACTCACATCAACGAAACGCTCAACCTGCAGATATCCCTGAAACTACCAGAAGAAATAGAGGATGCCATATATTTCATCACTAACTTGATACAAACGGCATGCTGGCTCAACACTCCAAAAATGGAGAGTAAAATAATTTCTAAAAACCTACCATTGGAGGTTAAAAATAAAATATTAGAAAAGAGAAGACTTCGGAGAATTTGGCATTGTAGCAGACACAGGCAAGACAGGGCAGCTTTTAATAAAGCTATCAAGGAGCTAAAAACTATGCTGGACAAACTAGAGAACTTAACTGCCACAACATCAACATCAACAGAGTACTCCCTTTGGAGGTTCACAAAATCATTGAATAGACCCCAAATGCCCAGAGCCGCAATAAGAACAGTGAAGGGCTGGGCACGTACCGGTAAAGAGAAAGCAGACGCCTATGCTGAACATCTGGCTGAAGTTTTTAAGCCACATGCAAGTGAAAACCTCGCTTTCGAAAAGGAGGTAGACGATGTACTTCAACAAGACCTTCAACTCTCCCTCCCTCCAAGACCAGTCACAGTCAATGAAATGAAGAATACTATCAAAAGCCTCCAAAATAACAAGGCTCCTGGATTCGACCTGATTACAAAGGAGGTCCTCCTACATCTACCGAAGCGGGCTCTTGTCTACCTCACAATCCTCTTTAATGGGATACTCCGGGTGCAATACTTCCCCAGAATATGGAAAGCGTCAATAATCACAATGATACACAAGGCCGGAAAACCTCGTGATGTAGTTACATCGTATAGACCCATCAGCCTCCTGGTAACTTTATCCAAGGTATTTGAAAAAATCTTACTACACAGAATTACCCCAATGTTAGCAAAGAACGATGTGATCCCTAAACACCAGTTTGGATTCAGACAGCAACATTCAACTGTAGAACAGGTACACCGGGTGTGTGAAGAAATTCGGAAGTCCTTAGAGAGAAAAGAATACTGTTCAGCAGTGTTTCTAGACATCCAACAGGCATTTGACAAGGTATGGCACAAGGGCTTACTATATAAAGTAAAACGATACTTGCCTCACAGCTACTACTTACTACTGAAATCATACCTCTCTGAGCGGATATTTCAAGTACGTGAAGAAGGAGATTCATCGCATTTTCACGATATAACAGCCGGGGTGCCGCAGGGTTCAGTGCTGGGACCGGTCCTTTATACACTCTACACTGCTGACCTACCAGAGACACAGGGTGTCACCACAGCCACCTTTGCTGATGATACTGCTCTACTAGCAAGTGATAAAGACCCTATAAAGGCTTCAGGAACTTTACAAACGGCCCTTGATACCGTAGATAAATGGCTACATGAATGGCGAATAAAAGCAAGTGCATCCAAATCTACGCATATCACTTTTGCCCTCAGAAAAGGGAATTGTCCTCAGGTAAATCTAGGAAACAGCACACTTCCTCAGACAGACTCGGTCAAATATCTTGGGATTCACTTGGATAGGAGATTGACCTGGAAAAGGCACATTAAAACAAAGAGAGACGAGCTAAATATGCGTTTTAAAAAAATATACTGGCTGATGGCACGCAACTCAAAACTCTCTGTCGACAACAAGCTACTAATATACAAGGCAGTGTTAAAACCTATCTGGATGTATGGAATACAACTATGGGGAAGCGCATGCAACACCAGCATTACCATCATACAAAGACTGCAGAATGGTATCTTACGCACCATAGCAAATGTACCGTGGTTTATAACCAATAGCGAGATACACGAAGCTTTGGGAGTTAACACGGTCAAGGAGGAGATAAAAATATCATCCGCAACCTACAAAAGTCGGCTAGTAGACCATCCGAACGATCTAGCAACGAAGCTGCTCCAAATCAGCTATCAAAAACGTTTGAAACGTAAAGACATCCAAGGTCTGAATGACTAATTTGGTTAAGAGTTGACTCCCTCACTGGAGGGCACTCTGAAACACGTGATGCAGCACTATAACACATCTGCTTATAGTTCATGACTGATCGCAGATAAACGGAATAAAACAAAAAAAAAAAAATATTTGGCGGAGATATCGAGTAACATACATAAAAAAGAATTGAGGACCTTCTCCTTTTTGAAGTTGGTTGAAAATACCGAATTGATTACCTCAACTTTTTCAACCAACTTCAAAAAGGTGGTACCATAATAATTAGGCCAAGACCTGATAAATTTGGAGTTGATTTTTATTAAGTTTTTATTAATCATGAAATACAAATTCCATGTCAATAACTTCGTTATAAGATGTGCTGGCAAATGATTAAGAATTCTAACAACTTAACAATAATGTTCGTATTTATTTGTTCCAGGTCTTTTCATACTGTTGATGCTGGGTTTCTTCTCGCTTGCAGCAGGTTGCTTCATCTTATTCTTGAGGCCTTACGACTTCTTCTTTAACCAGGTAAATATAAATCACAATCCTCGAAATCTTGAGGATTTTTAACACAAATAAAGAATCACAATCCTTGAAAACTTGGTCCAGGCGTCTTCGAGTAATCGGGGAACATACAAAAAAACCCGACGAAATGTTAACCTCCTCCTTTTTTTGAAGTCGGTTAAAAATGACTCCACATTAGATATCGGGGAACGTACATACTTAAAACCAACTTCACCATTTTCACATTTAAGCCTATATATTCAAAAGTACTGAACCGATTTTGATGAAACTTGCACTATTCTCTAAGTTGGAAGATACTTAGTCTAGTACAAAAAGATCCATTGCAATCAGATTTATAGTTTCTGAGAGATACGTGGACAAACATACATACATACAATTTAATTGTGAAAGGCACCTCTATTCAGGAGCCCATATAGATTAACATATGTGAATATCGTGCAATTCTAACAATATTACCTACATACGGGTGGAACTGATAACCTCGTTTTTTGAAGTAGGTTAAAAAATCATACAGATGAATAAAATAGGTACCTGCTTTTATTTTACCCTTGGCCGTTATGTGTCCTTAAATAAATATTTTTGAAATAAAATTATTTTTACGGATTCTATCACGATTTGGTTTTAATTTTTTTGCCCGACGTTTCAAAAAGCTTTGCAGCCCTCGTGGTCACGGAACAGACTAAGGTGTCGTTTATCCAAAAATATTAATATCACAATATCTACCTTCATTTAAAAATTATACAAAATTAAAACCAAATCGTGATAGTATCCGTTAAAATAGTTTTATTTCAATGAATAACATTCACGTAAACCTAAGAAATCATAAATATTTTTGTTTTCAGAAAGCGGTATTCCAAGATGGCGGTGAGATTTTCGAAATGTGGAGGAAGCCTGAGGTAGAATTGTATTGTAAAGTGTACCTTTTTAACATAACTAATGCTGAAGAGTACATGGCTGGTACAGAAGACAAAATAAAGGTTAAAGAAATTGGTCCTTATGTGTACAGGTGGGTTGAAAAATTGTTTATCAGGCTGATCTGCAAATGTCATAGGGATAGGCGATAGGCTCGCCCCCTATCACATCTGGGGGTTTAGACAAGTGGCTTATGCGCTAGTCGAAAAAAAATTCGAATAGAAATAATGTATGTTTAAAATACAAAAAAAAAAAAAAATTTCAATGCATGCTGTGACGACTGAAGGTGATGCATTTATCGTGTTTATGTTATAAAATAAGTAATTCAGACCTAAGTAACAATGTAATTACCACTGATTGTCCTAATTAAATAAATAAATAAATAAATGTATGAGAATGACATAAGAGTACGCCGCCCTATGTCATGTCTTATGTCATTCCCATACATTTATTTTATTCAACTATTCTATTCGACTAGCACATAAGCCACTTGTCTAAACCCACTAGGACGGAATTAAGCTCGGCGAAATGTGAGTGTTCTAGTTCGCTAGTGCGCCTCTGCCTACCCCTTCGGGGATACAGGCGTGAGCTTATGTCATAGGCAAGGTCAAATAAATAATTGGTAGAGCCATGCTGTAGACAATTACGTGTACAGCACGAATGGGCTCGACCGGTTTGATACCACTGTATCACAGAAAACCGACGTAAAGTGGCAGCTTGCTGTCGCGTTTTGTTCGGTGAGTGAGATTTCTGGTAGCCCAATTCTCCTCCCTTTCCCAATCGCTTTCCCTCCCCTTCCATTCCATGCTTTTAGGTTGGCAACGCCATGATTCTTTTTGAGTCTCGGGTGTCTATGGGCGGTGGAGATCACTTACCATCAGGTGACCCATCTGCACGTTTGCCAGTCTCTTGCCCCTTAATATGAGGTCGGCGCAACACAGTTTTTCAAGCATGTTACAGAAAGGATTTGGCTTAGTTTTTACGACCGGCTACCTGTCTGATGTCAACACCTTATGGGGATACAGTCCCGGGCAAATTAAATTAGAAAATATGCTTTACCTGAGAATCGAACACAGGACCTCCCGGTTCAGAACTCATATATGCTTCCAGTAGTTTAAAAAAACGCTTTTAGGTACATAATTTTCAGCCCAAAGACAGCCTCCGTGGCGCAGTGGACGAGTAGCCGGCTGTGACGCGAGAGGCCGGTTGGATTCCCCCATTGAGACAAATGTTTGGCCCACAGATATTTGTTTCAAGTCTGGGTGTTGTGAGACCGAAAGTCTCCCATAGTCTCTGACACCCACGATACAGGTTATACCTAGTGTGGGGTCAGGACTAGGTGTGTGACTGTTGGGTGTATTTATTGTTATAAATTAGACAAATAACTATCTTATTGTTGTTTCTTTTCAGAGAGGCTTTAGAACATAAAATAACGAAATTTAATGAGAACAGCACAGTCTCAGCTATACCCATGCATCCACTGACTTGGGTTGAGGAGCTTTCAGAGGGAAATAAAGAGGATGATATGTTTTATTTACCCAACATTGCATTATTGGTAAGTTTTCTGCAGCTATATCAAAAACATTCAACAATATATAGAGGTAGGGCCCGTCAGTCGTCGTCCCAAACACGTTTCGGCAGACCCCAATAATCCCATCACAGTTGCTGTCGAAGCAGCCCTTTCCTATCTCAATACCACAAACATAAGCTCACGCCTGTATCCCCGAAGGGGTAGGCAGAAGTGCACTAGCGAACTAGAACACCTACATTTCGCCGAGTTTAGTTCCGTCCCAGATGTAATAAGGGGTGAGCCTATCGCCATATCGGGCACAAATTCCAGACTCCGGGATGATATGGAAAAATCCAATATCACTTTGCCCGACCCAGGGATCGAACCCGAGACCTCAGGACGGTAGTCATACCGAAACACAACTGCGCCAACGAGGCAGTCAATACCAATTGTAATATTAACACCAGACACCGACATCGGACCCGCCTGAGAGTCCAAAGATCTCACACAGCAGACCCTAGTACGCAGAGACGATCTCTAATTTAATTGTAGTCCCCAGCAATAGTTCAATATGAGGTCTTAGCCTTCGAAAAGGCACCTCTGTGTTCAATCGCAGACAAATGAATATATTTCTGGCTAGAGCGCAATAAGCGCCAGCTACAAACTCAGGAGAAGCTGTAAAAGCAATTTTGCTAAGAGCACAAGTCCAGACTGCCTCGGTGGCGTGGTGGTATTTCGGTACGACTACGGTTCTGTGGTCTCGGGTTCGATCCCCGGGTCGGGCAGTGATATTGGATTTTTGCATAACATCCCGGAGTCTGGAATTTGTGCCCGATATGGCGATAGGCTCGCCCCCTATCACATCTGGAACGGAACTAAGCTCGGCGAAATGTGGGTGTTCTAGTTCGCTAGTGCGCTTCTGCCTACCCCTTCGGGGATACAGGCGTGAGCTTATGTTATGTTATGTTATGCATAAGTCCATTAGAAAAAAATATAAACGGAACAATAGCGTGAAACTTGTGATCCAAAAGTTGTGACCTACTGGTCATAAGTCACTCAGTCGTATTTGAAACATACTCGAGCAAGGTCGTTCCAGCGTAATAATGTTTAGACAATAAAATTATCTTACGTGATTCTTGAACATTCACAGAACATTCTAGGGTGTAACTTGTAATAAGCGTCCTCGCATTGTAATAAGTGGTAGATGGCGTTATTGGCGATTGAGATCATTTTGTAACATGCTTGATAGCCCATTATAATTAAATATTTTACCCCCTTATGCATAATAACTTAGTAGAGCGTAATAAGACCGCAATAGTACGTTTCATAAAAATTGTATTCATAATCGTTCAATAGCGTTAAAACGTTCCAACGTTCGATAGTAAAAACATGGCCGATTCCGATCAGTTGTTTCAAGTTTGATGTTATTTCTTAATGGCATTAATTTTGTTATAATCTAGGACCCCATCTAAGATTGATATATATTTTTATTGATTGTTTCCAGCCCAAACTTACTCTTTGTTTCAAAGCTTGCCAGATACAAAGAAATGTTTTTTCAGTAACCAGCAACAGTGTATTCGATAAACATATTTTAATTCTCTTTTAGCTAAAGTAGGCAAAAGTAGGGTTATACGTTTGATAAGACCAGGATCTCATTATGTGTAGGGGGTAAATCTCTTTGAGCTATGCATATGCCTCTTTTCGCGCTTTTTAGGCGCTTCTTTAAGAAAAAATAATAAATAAATACACCCAAAAGTCACACACCTAGTCCTGACCCCACACTAGGTATAACCTATGTCGTGGGTGTCAGAGACTATGAGAGACGCACGGTCTCACAACACCCAGACTTGAAACAAACATCAGTGGGCCACACAAACATTTTTCTTAATGCGGGAATCGAACCCGCGGCATCTCACTTCACAGCCGGCTAATCGCCTGTCACTTTTTTCCTTGCGTCAGATTGTTTGAAAATGAAAGGGACAAATTAATCTTAGGGCCAGTTGCGGCTCCGCGATATATCTCTATTTATCCCAAATCTTGATTTAAAGACAGTAGTGAGCTGTAGAATGAATCGAGTTTAGGTTTAACTCTAGATTAGTAACAGTGCTGCAAACCGCACTTAAAGATAAGGCGCCTTACTTATAAAACAATTTTGCTTATCTTTTCGCTAAGAAACTTTTCGGCCGAATTCCCAAAAAGGAGTAGGTCCTCAATTCGTCGGTATTTTTTTTATGTATGTTACTCGATACCTCCAGCAAATGTGGACCGATTTTCAAAATCCTTTTTGTGTTCTATAGAGCTTATTTCAAGGGTGGTCCCATATAAATTTGGTCACGATCGGTAAATTGGAAGTCGGTCAGTTAAGTTTTTAAACTTGTGATTATTTCCGTGCGTTACATTGTTTAAAATGAAAGGGACAACCTATGGTTAAAGATAAGCAGCGCTTAAATATTTTTATAAGTAAGGGACATTAAGCATGAATATTTTTATAAGTGTGGGGCATAGATATTAAAATAAGGGTCATTTTAGCGTGGCTAACAGGATATGGGTCACGCAAGCGAAGCTGGGGGAAAAAGCTAGTATATTTAGAAAGGAATTGTTATTAGCTTGACATATAGCTTGAATGTTCTGTTAAGAAATATCATCCTTGCATTTGCAATTTCAAAACACAGATGCATCTATTGCGAAGTTTATTATTATGCATTAGAATTTTGTTGCATTAATAGCTTTCATGGACCAACGGGTAAAGCCTTGAAACGAATGGCCGCGGGTTCAATTCTCGGGACAAATGTTTGTGATCCAACGATATTTATTTCGGGGGTCAGTTTTGTAAGACCGAAAGACTCGTAGTTCCTGATACTTATGATATAGGTTAAGCCTAGTACTGACAGCGTCGGTGGCGTGGTGCTATTTCGGTACGACTACCGTCCTGAGGTCTCGGGTTGGATCCCCGGGTCGGGCAAAGTGATATTGGATTTTTCCATATCAGCCCGGAGTCTGGAATTTATGCCCGATATGGCGATAGCCTCGCCCCCTGTCACATCTGGGACGGAACTAAGCTCGGCGAAATGTGGGTGTACAAGTCCGCTAGTGCGCCTCTGCCTACCCCTTCGCGTATGCAGGCGTGAGCTTATGTATGTATCTTAAACCTGGTGTAGGCTCGAGACTATGTTGGGTTAAAAAACTAATCATGTTAGAAAAACAGCCCGCCCAAACTGGGTGTAGAACCCAGAACCTCACAGTTTACACCTCATGTACTCTACCACTAGATTAAGGAGTATTTAGATTAATATTATGTTAGCTCTGGAATATTACTGTCTCACTGCTGGGCACGGGCCTCCTCTACTAATGAGAGGGGTTAGGCCTTAGTCTACCACGCTGGTCTAATGCGGGTTGGTACACTTCACATACCATCAAAATTCTCAGGTATAAAGGTTTTCTCACGATGTTTTCCTTCACCGTTAAAGAAAGCGATAATTCATGATGAAAACACACTTAACATAGAAAAGTCAGAGGTGTATGCCCTTTTTGGGTTTAGGTCTCGAACCTCCGACACTCATCTCAGCAGACCGTAGCAGCTGAGCTAGAGGTGCTATATTTTATTACCGTTTCGTAATTAACAGTTTTTTTTTAATACGCAATCGACCTCGTATCAAAATTCGCATTTTAATTACTATGGCACATGACATCAAGGATTTTCGGCCAATTTATAGGCGGAAATGGTGAATTCGGAAGTTATGCTTTGTTTTTTTGTCAATCAACTTCTTAGACAAAAGAAGATAAGACATAACTACAAAAAAATGAAGCATTTCCTAATGTATGGAACGAAACCAAAATGGCCACATTGCGCAAGAAATATCCCATTAATGTGGTAAAATAAAATGGAGATCCACTTCTCAATACTTTTAATTTTTTAAAAGTTAACTGATTTCTTAACGTCCTACGTCTACTATAGTTTTTGACACTCTCCTCTGTTTTTTTTTAAATTAGTGTTGCCCTCATTCGGTAAACGTTCCCTTTCACGCATCTTATATTTCATTCATCCTACATTATTATAACAGTTAGGCATCTTCTTTATATTCCAAAATTAGTATTATTGTAAATAAAACACCGTATTTACAATAAAATCATTAAGTGTTATATACGTTATATACGTTGTTTCATACGCCTCGGTGGCGTGGTGGTATTTCGGTACGACTACGGTTCTGAGGTCTCGGGTTCGATCCCCAAGTCGGGCAATGTGGATTGGATTTTTCCATATCAGCCCGGAGTCTCGATTTGTGCCCGATATGGCGATAGGCTCGCCCCCTATCACATCTGTGACGGAACTAAGCTCGGCGAAATGTGGGTGTTCTAGTTCGCTAGTGTGCCTCTGCCTACCCCTTCGGGGATACAGGCGTGAGCTTATGTTATGTATGTGTTTTAATGTTATTTCATTGTTATGACACGGTGTCAGCTTACATGTAAACAAATCATGAAACTAAAATGGCGGTACCGGCTTCATAGTTAACACGTATTTTTCTTAGTAACGCCGGGTCCTCTTATTTTCTTTATTCATTGATCAACTTAATGTAAAGATAGATCGATCGCGGACTCTTTTTGTGTCTTGGATGTCTATGAACGGTGGAGATCACTTACCATCTGGTGACCCTGCTATATATATTATAGTCCAATTGTTAGTTAAATGGAGTAAACTGACAGATCGAAATGTCACTTTCCAAAATAATGTTGGAGTTTTGGCGGGAATTCTGACGGTGCGGGTGGTCGCTTATTTTAATGATTTCATATTTTAGTCTAAAGTTGTTTTTGTGGTTTAAATGTGATGTGTATAAATGAAATAAACATCGACGAAGAGGGACAGTATGTGGAAGCTTTGAAATAAGTGATTTTGAATGCTTTTTGTCGGGTGGATGGGTCGGCCATGTTCGATTCCTCCGCTGCGAGAAAATCGTCTAAAAATCAACAAACTGGAAGGAATTGACGCCAAAACTCCAGCAGGGCCTTGAAATCGAACACATCCGACTTCATTGCACTTGCGAAAACTTAGATGTAGGTAAACAATTTCCCTAACTTGACACTGGCATAATGTATTTCAATTGCTATAAAGAAAAAAACAAAATAATAATTTTGCTTACTTTCAAAATATAGTGATTGATCTAGTTAAATTTTTATCATTCAAAGATACAATAACTCAGCACTAGGTTGCAAAATTAGAATTTTATTGCGTATTTTTTGAAATATCAGCTTTACCCATCGAGTAAAAGACCGTGTCAATAATTTTGCGTAAATAATCACAAAAGATACGCGAAATGATAACAATGAAAAATACTATAATATTATTATTTGAGAAAAAATACGTTCAGGACATTCATAGGTTTTGTAAGTATTGTTTATAATGAACCATGACTATAATTCCAGTAGACGTGCCATAACTCAGCATGCAGTAATTTACTGTCTATAATTCAATAGACATGCAGTACTAATTAGACAGGAAATAACACATAGATATAACACATTAGACAGGAATTACGACTTTAAGTTGGACTTTAGAAAATGAAAGAATGAAATGGTTCACAGAATTGAAATGTTTAAATAATATTGATCTTTTTACCGCAGCACTATTTAAATTTCACGAAAAAGTGGCAACATTTGAAATGTCAGTTTACTCCGTTTAATTAGCAATCCTACTATAGTTTGCCAGCCCCTCCAAAAAAAATCAAATTAGGAAAATCGCTTTGATCGACCTTATGCCAAACCATCACGCGTTGATAATTTGACGAAGTTAATTCACATGATATAAGATTTCTAAATGTGAAGGCTATTGGGAGCGGTTTAAGTCCATATTTGTTTTATACTGTTCTGCCCACGCCATTATTGATAGTTTTGCCTGGATTTGGCCTATATGGCATTTTACTGGCTTCCTATTACATCATGACGGAAATTCCTTGGCTCATGGGTGGATTTGTGGCGTATAATAAACCTCTTTAGGATTATAAGCGTACAAAATAATATATTATTTACTGTCTTTTCTTCTTTTTTAAAAGATGTGGTAATATAAAAATTAATACAAATATTTATTGCTTGTATTTTCTAACACCCACATTTCGCCGAGCTTAGTTCCGTCCCAGATGTGTTAGATGCCTATCAGCATAGCACAAATTCTAGACTCCGGGCTGATATGGAAAAATCCAATATCACTTTGCCCGACCCAGGGATCGAACCCGAAACCTCAGGACGGTAGTCGTACCGAAATACAACCACGCCACCGAGGCAGTCAATACTAGTTCACTAGTGCGCCTCTGCCTACCCCTTCGGGGATACAGGCGTGAGCTTATGTGTGTGTGTGTGTATTTTCTAAAAGTGTTTTGAATTACACATGTTTTGAATTAAATTATAAAAATATTAAAATTACTGTCCCTTCCCACTTCTGATTTTGGATATTGAGACATTGCATTCCTTCGAAATTCTTGTAGAGAAAATCTTATGTATGCAGGACGTTTCCCAATGTTTTCCTTCACCATCTTTTTTTGATGTCCGTGGGTCCATATTTATTTATATACAAACTAAGACATGCTTAAAAAAGTGTGTTGCGCTGACTCCACATTATGGTGAGATAAAGGCGGGTAGAAAAAAGAAAGACTATGAACGAAGAAGGAAAGTGTAAGATATTTTAGTATTTTTAGATGACTCACAGATATTTATTTCGGGTCTGGGTGTTGTGAGAACGTGAGTCTATCGTAGTTCCTGATATCCACGAAACAAGACTCGATCATCGAAGAGTCTTGTTTCTCGTTAACAGAAATAGTCGTTCAGTCTAATAAACCTCTAAGGATAATATTTTCCTCGTTTTTTGGAGACATCTCAAAATTATGTTCATTCACTTAAAGGCATTTTAGCTTGAGAATGGCAGAGATATCGGGTAACATACATAAAAAAATACAGACAAATTGAGGACCTTCTTTTTTTTTAAATCGGTCGAAAATATTCATACTAGGGCTGCAGATCTGCGTGTCACTGTTGGGTGTTATTTATTTATTTTATTTTCAGAGTATAGCAAACGTTGTGTCCACGAAAGATTTCGTCACGCGGTTCGGCCTAAACAACTTGATCACGATGACCAACAGCCAGCCTCTAGCCAAAATGACTGCTAGGGAGTTCATGATGGGCTACCAGTCTCCCTTGATGACCATCGGAAACACCTTCCTGCCCGGCTGGATCTATTTTGATAAACTGGGGCTGATTGATCGGGTATGTATACCAAAATTATTCTTTTTATCCCAGCACGGTTTACATCTGATGGTAAGCGAGCAGTCCAAAAAACAGCAATTACCAACAAGCAATAGGTTTATTGATGGTCACCAGAATCATGGACTATAACGCTTCACATTTCAAAGAGGGAACAAGCAAATCGAGGAGCTTGCGACAGGATATGCAGATGACCGATGCAGACACTGGATTGTACCCTAACACCCACCCCAACCATTTCAAGTCATGTCGCAAGCCCCGAGAGAACCAGATATACAATGGCTGATCCTGAAACGTGATCCACACAAGAAGTGTGGGTAACTATTGCAGGTTTAAACACCATGGATACGGTTGTCGCCATCGCCCCAATACGAATATCCTACCACGAGCAAGTTATACTGCCTCGATAGCGTAGTTGTAATGCGTGCACGACTACTGTCCTGAACCCGAGACGGGTTCGATCCCTGGGTCGGATCACGTCTTACTGGGTTTTCTCTTTTTGTACTCAGTATTAGGAGTATGCTTCCAACAGGTCGATCTGAAAATCTTTGGAGGAGTCCTATGTTCAGCAGTGGACGTCCTATGGCTGATGATGATTAGGAGTCTGGAGTTTGTGCTCGATCTCTCTCATTCTCTATATATATTTATCTTAAAACTAAAGGTGTCTTCAAGTGGATTCAAAAAGCAGTTCATGCCTAAATCCCCGAAAGGGTAGGCAGAGGCGAACTAACGAACTAGAACTACCACATTTCTCACAGCTCATTTTCGTCCCGATCAGCATATGGTCATAACAAGTGATAAAGGGGATGCCTTTGCCCATATGTGGGGTGATATGGGCTAATAAAATATTTCCATCCCAGATGTGAAGCGAGCATATGGCCAAGAGTATCGATTTTCTTGAGTGGATCAAAATCTTTTTTTAGATGTACGATTTCAACGGAGATTTCGAAACGGTGTTTACTGGCGAGTCTGATGTAAAGATCTCTGGTCTGATCGATACTTACCGAGGGTCCACCGACCTCCCCCAATGGGATGGGAAGCACTGCTCCAACGTCCAGTACGCGTCAGACGGCACCAAGTTCAAGAGTGGTGTCTCCAAGAACGAATCCATATTATTTTATAGGAAGAGTTTGTGTCGAGCTGCTCCTCTGGTAAGTGATATGATAAAAAGACAGTTCTTATTTTGACTATAAACGCCTTACTTTTAAGCGATGCTAAAACTAAATAGTCGCTTTCCATATTCTGCTTCCATCTAGCCTCCGTGGCGCAGCGGGCGAATAGCCGGCTGTGATACGAGGCCATGGGTTCTATTCCCACATTGAAACAAATGTTTGTGTGGCCCACAGATATTTGTTTCAAGTCTAGGTGTTGTGAGACCGAAAGTCTCTCATAGACTCTCATAGTGGGTGTCACCACGATACAGGTTATACCTAGTGTGGGGTCAGGACTAGGTGAGGACTGTGGGTGTATTTATTTATTATTATCTATACTTATCCCACCTTAAGGTTGGGTCAGTGCAATACAATTTTTCAAGCACCTCACAGAAAGGATTCGGCTTAGATTATATACGATCCGCTGCCTATCTGACGTCAAACCTCTGGGTAATCCAGTCCCGGGCAAATTGTGTTAGCAAAACACCCAATCTGGAAATCAAACCCAGGGCCTCCCGGTCGACAGTCCAAAGGTACTGCTACGCGAAGGCCACAAGCAAATAATATTAATTCCTCAAATTAAATAACCATTGTTATTATATCAAAAACTAATACGAAGTGCTTGCAATATGTCGAAATAAAATATATAAAATAGAAATCAGAACGCCTATCTTCAGTCATCTGTCTGATGATGATGATGATGAAATTCCTAAATCTCTTACTAATAATTGTAATATTAATATTGCAGATTCCTGTGGAAGAAGGAATTAGGAGTGGACTAAGAGGCTATAAATACGTATTCCCTGAACACATGCTAGATAATGGAAAATATTTAGAAGAAAACAAATGCTTCTGCAGAAAAGGTGAGTTTTTGTGAGATAACTGAATATCTAAGTCATAGCTTCCGTGGCACTGTGAAACGAGAGGCCGCGGGTACGATTCCCGCACCAAGACTCGGTGGTATGTCGGACTTACCAGCGTAGACTGTCCTACCGAGTAAAGTTCCTCTCTTTCCCTATTGCGAAAGCCACGGGGTACGCAATTGCATTCAGGCGCAGCCCCCACGGGAGTCGGCCTTTGTACAAAGCTCCTCCTGGTCTGAGGACTAGTGCCCTCCTCAGACGAAGTGCAAAATAAAAGGCGTACGTCACGCCTCAACATCAGACCTTATCTTGCAGCGCGGTGGACTGGTCTAAGCAATCGCCGCCCGCAGGCCAGTTTATGGAGGACGAACATCGTCTCTCCGGCATCGTGTTCGCCTAATTTGGGAAGGATACCTACTACTCGCTCTCTTTTTCTCTCCGATGCCTCTTTTACGGACATAATCAAAGTGGATAGTCTCCGAAATAAGGAGATCTCCAACTGTCTTTTCTGTGCCACTTCTCGCCAGTTACTGACTTAGAATTGACGCAGGTCACCGTCTACCATAACCATCTAGCGATTCCTTCACTTATTCACTAACTTAACGGCTAACGTTTGTTCCAGGTCGATGTCTACCCGATGGTTTGATTGACGTCACGGATTGCTATTACGGGTTCCCTATAGCTCTCTCGTATCCTCATTTCTACCAGGGAGATGAAGTCTTATTCAGCAAGGTCGAGGGTCTGACTCCGAATAAGGAGCAGCATGAAACTAGGTATGTTCTTAAATTACAATTAGGTGTCGAGTCGCTGGTAATCTCTGATCCTTTGATACAGGATATAATACAAATAATTAGCATAAACTGAAACTTGACTTCAAAATTGAACACTCAAAGTCAAAAATATTTTTTTTTTTATTATCTTTGGTATCGGTGCTGGGGCGGAAGCAAATCAAATAAAAAGGTTATCTTCTAAGGCAAGGATCTTTTCTTTCCAATTGCCCTTATACCACCTAAGGGTGGGGTCAGCGCAAAATACTTTTTGAAGTGTGTTTCAGAAAGGATTTGACTTAGTTTTTACGACCGGCTGCTTGCTTGACGTTAACCTCCTTCTGAGAGATCCTGTTCCGGGAAAATAATGTAAGAAAAACACCCCACCCGATATAGGAACCGAACCCCGGACCCACCATCATCATCCACAGCCCATACACACTGCCACTATACCAAGATGGCCAAAAGCAAATAATATTAACTCCTCATCCAACTAAATGTTTTCATTTATTCCAGATTTTGGATTCAGCCAGAGTCTGGTCTTCCATTGGACGTGAGCTCCAAGTTCCAGATCAACATGGCTCTCGGGGACATTTCCAACATCAACAACGCTGCCAGATTCACCAACACGTACCTTCCGATGCTCTGGTTTGATATTGTAAGTATCATAATTCTTAAACGTATTAAGTATATTTTTGAAGGATCTTTCTTTCTCCCTAGCGATATCTCGGCCTAATTCCAGTTTCCGTCTTCCTAATTAAACACTTCCACTTCGCCCGTCTTGAGTATCCCCCACAGTGATGGCGTAGAAGAAGCCAGCTGTGAAACGAAAGGCAACTTCAACACCCACACCAAGACTATATTTGTTAATTGTTCCTGATACTTACGGTACATCCGTGGGGGTCTGGATTATGCATTTAAGGTTCATCATCATGAGCTTCATGACGTTCACCGCTGGACACTGCATTTTAGTTTATTTTTGTAGTTATGGGTTATACCAATAAATCGTCATGGTAGCGAAATTTGACTCAGGGTCCAGTGAAATCCAGATTAGACAATTTGTATTTGAGCTTCAATTTGTCTTAAGATAATTGAACACTCATAGATTTAAATGCTCGATATAGAACTAGAACTTAAACCTTATCAAATTATGGAACGGAAATAAACTTGTCGAACCTTACATAACATATCAGCTACTACACATTTTTTTTATAGCAGAGACTGGCAAACGAGCAGATGGGTCACCTGATGGTAAGTGGTCTCCACCGCCAATGGACACCTAAGACACAAAAAGGATTAACGTTGCTTTGCCAACCTGAAGGGAGGGAAATAGGGATTGGGAAATAAGGGACAGGGAGAGGAGGAATTGGGCAACCGGACATCTCACTCACCGAACGAAACGCCACAACGAGCTGCCACTTTACGTCGATTTTCTGTGAGACGGTGGTATCAAACCAGTCGAAAATCCAAACTACTCAACTTAACATTCGGTTAAAAATTTGTATCAGAGTCAGAGTCAGGTTCGAGTCCTCTAAGATCTAAATCTCTACTAATTACTATCTCTGAAACGACATATTACAGTGGGACTAGTATTATGTCAGCATTTATAAACCACAGAAAGTCTGCTACTGTGTATTATTAAATTGTTTTCTTGTTCCAGAAAATGCACACACTGCCACCGTCTTTAGAGCAGCGATTCACACTCTACCTTAACATTTTACCGACAGTCGAGCAAGCAGCCATGTACATCCTCTTCATCATAGGCGCCTGTCTGATCCTCATCACTGTATATATCCTAACTTTCAAAGTCATGTTCAAGAACTTGGACAAAAACAACTTTTCCAACGAACCCTGGAATGGAAAACCGAATGGGATTTACGCTGCCTGTGAAACACCGTTAGATGAAAAGATCTTGAATCTCAATCAGAAAATCAATGGCATCTACGAGACGGTGATCAAAGATGATTATAGCAAGAATGATTATGATGATAAGTATATAGCTGTGAATCAATCAGATAGTGATGAGGATTGTAAATATCTAGAAGTTGTTGATGATGGAAGTGAATTTGATGAGGTTAAACATGAATCAACATCGAGTTTGAAAGAAAGAAGAGATTCGGTCGTGCATTTAGGTGACTGAGTGTTAGACTCAGGTTGTTTGAAATAATTTCAGCAACAGATAGAAGGCGAAATCTCGTAATTGAAATGAGTAAAATATCATTCCGATCTAGTATCTTAGTTAAGAAAGATGGAGTAAATGATAACGTGAAACGTGAATTTAATCTGCAATGAGGTCTAAAACAGATTTTTAATTAAGCAAAAACTGAATTCTTCTAACATTCTTAAATAACATTTATTCTTGATATTAAGCTCTACTAAAGTATTTATGGGCGTTAATTTTGAAGAAGAGCTAAAGACCTTTTTTAGTTATTTCATCAATTGATTTCAATCGATATTCCCAGAAAGTACGAGAATCAGCACTCTAATATCGATTTGATCATCGATTGTGATAAACCTTACAGGATGTATAATCGATTTAATTTTTTTAAGACAATGTTTATGCTTGATGTTGCCATTGAAACAATTATTACGTTCTTTGTTTCATCATCATCATCATCATCAGCCATAGGACGTCCACTGGTGCACATAGGCCTCCCCCAAAGATTTCCAGATCGATTTCTTTGTTCAGATTTTCATATTTATTATCAAAAAGAAATCAAAACGAAACAATTACGTCGTATTCATTATTACAATAATAAGCTATGGCAGGCAAATATTTTGTGATTCACTTAGCCCTCATGCGCACGAGAATTTTTTCATCGCGCGTTAAAAAAGCGTCTCAACATGTCTGTTCATATGATTGCTTGAAAATAATTCTTGCCTTGTTTCTAATAAGGTATACTCTATATAGGCCTTTTTGTTATGTTTTTTTATGAGAGACAGTAGGTATGCCGTAAATTTCTGTACTTATAAACCCATTTATGCGTTTCTTATCTTTAGGAATATTTTGTCACTTAATCCCTTGCGTCACATTGTTTGAAAATGAAAGAGACAAACTATTCTTAAAGTTAAGAAACACATAAATCGTTTTATTAGTAAGAGGCTATATTAAGTTCTTACTGACTGACTTTTGCTCAATTTTCCTCTTCAATTGTGATAGAATCATTTTTGATGAAGTTTCAATATAAGTGCATTTTATTGTTGGACATTTAAAGAATCTCAGAAATAACTTACATTTTAATATAACAGATAATTACCATAGATAGCTAACCTATGATACCTTACGGTGTTCTATACTTTAGTAAAGCCCAATTTACACGAAGAGAGTTTATCGTAGTTCCAAAATTTTGGGTCGTACGCTGCAGACAGTTACGGCTACAGCACGAATGGGCTCGACCGTATTGATACCACTGTCTCACAGAAAACCGACGTAAATGGCAGATCGTTGTCGTGTTTCGTTCGGTGAGTGAGATTTCCGGTGGCCCAACTCCCTCCTTTCCTTTCCCAATCCTTATTTCCCTCCTTTTAAGTTGGCAACGCACCCATGATGTGTCTTGGGTGTCTATGGGCGGTGGAGATCACTTACCATCAGGTGACTCATCTGCTCGTTTGCCAGTTTCTGCTATAAAAAAAATAGTAATGGCAGCATACATGTGGTATGTGTGGTATGTGCGAGGAGGGGACTGTCCTGTCTGCGAGGTTCAGCGTTCGAATCTCAGGTCGGTCAAATGTTCTAACACGATCCCCCGGGACCAAATTCCCCAAAAGGGGCCGACTTTAGGCAGACAGGTGATCGTAAAAATTAAGCTATTTTCTGTTACAAAAACCTTCTGCTTACAAAAGTGTGTTGGACCCAACTTTGGAGTGGAATAAGGGAAAAATGGGAGAAGACAAAAACCTCAAAGAAACAACACAGTTTATTTCCGAATATTTTACTTTTCAATGCAATTTTTTTTCTCTAAACACTAAAAATTATCCCACCTTAATGTGGGGTCGGCGCAACAAACTTTTCAAGCATGTTGCAAAGAGGATTTTGCTTAGTTATTAAAACCGGGCGCCTGCCTGACGTCAACCCCCTATGATGGATCCAGTCCCGTGCATATTTGCTTTGTCCAACCTGGGAATCGAACCCAGGACCTCCCAGTCCACAGGCCATGCATGCTGTCACTAAACCAAGGTGGCGACACAATACGCAACAGATTGCATAAACCTTAAATGTCATTTTACGTTTCACTTGCATTAAACTGTGATAAAGTTTCTTCGTTTAAATGAGGCCTTACATCATACGGGTTCAGAATTAAGACAAAAATTTAATCTTTGTTTATAATTCCAGTGACTGAATTATAACTTAAAGTGGGACCAAACTCTTGTTATATCAATTTGGGACCAACATTTAAATCAATATCTACTGAGACTATAATTTTGGTACCGAAAATTCGGGACCAAACTTTTCTAGCCATATAATTTAATTTTAATTTAAAAATTAGCGATAATTGATTACTGTAACTACATTTTCGTAGTAATAAATTAATAAGCTGAAACTTAATTACATCTTGCCATTCTTGAAATTAAATTTCGGCTATGGGGTCCAAGACTATGGAATTTCACTTAGAATTAATGCATGTTTTTATTTAATAAGCTATAAAAACGCAATCAAATTAATTATTGCATAGATAAGGACCCTTACACTTGTGATATAAATAAGACTTAGAATTTAAGGTACCCTTCCAATAGAGTAAAAAACGCAACTTTTAGCGTTTTAATGTCGCGTTATATAAATTATTTTTTATACGATATTTCATTTTAGTTTTATGACTGCCGCAATAAAATCGAATCAAAATATTTATTGAATCCATAAAATAATAAATCACACCCAACAATAATTATATAGTCCAAACCCCACACTAAGATCGAGTCTTGTGTCGTGAGTATCAGGAACTACGAGAGACTTTGGCCTCAACACCCAGACCCGAAACAAATACCTGTAGGCCAAACAAACATTTGTCTCGGTTCGGGGATCGAACCCGGGGCTTCACGCTTCACAGCCGGCTACTCGCCTGCTGCGCAACGGAGGCTGTCAATCTAAATCTAAATTAGGTTTAAAATGTTTAAATATCATTTAGATTCCGTTAATTTCTCACTCTACCGCCTATTCGGAAGGCCATTTCGCCAGAGAAGAACTCTGGCATTGCTCTTTTTAACACCAGTTTAAAATCAGGTACTAATACGATACCAAATACAGAAAAGACCTTAAATTAGAGCAGCTAAACTATCATAATAATAGATACCAATATAGGACATTGTAACATATAAGATGATTCACTGAGCGAACAAACGGCGGGTTTAGCCATGTCGCTTATGCGCTAGTCGAATAGAATAGTCAATGTATGGTAATGCGCTATTCGACTAGCGCATAAGCCACTTGTCTAAACCCGCGAAACAGTACGCCAACCATGAGTTTTTTTGACATAGACTCCGTAAAATATTTGTATGACAAGCACCCGAACGCCTCTAGCGGTTACGCGGGGAACTGACGTTTTCCATACAAATATTTTACGTCCTCTCTCGCGTAAATATGTGCAACAAACTGTACCCCTAGTATGAGTTTATTTTGACAGTTCTCGATTCTCGAAATCGACGATAGTTTGCCTTTTGTCCATACATTTGACTAGCAGCGCCACTTTACAACTTCAACGAACTAAAAAATGTATGGAGAAACTGTAAACTATCGTCGATTTCGACAATCGAGACAAACTCGTACTAAGGGCAGATGGTTGAGCTACAGTACCTTAAAAACGCGGCATGTAAACGCCCGTCTGTAAATAAACGCAGCTAGTTAAGAATACATTATTTGGTACTTGGTTTAATTGTTGTAAATATTTTGTACTTGAATATAAAATGGAATTACACTTGATTTTTTTATTTCCTTTACTTTTTTTTTACTGCCTCTGTGGAGTAGTTGTATTTCATCAAAGAAATTTAATATGACTGCCTCGGTGGCGTGGTGGTATTTCGGTACGACTACTGTCCTGAGGTCTCGGGTTCGATCCCCGGGTCGGGCAAAGTGATATTGGATTTTTCCATATCAGCCCGGAGTCTGGAATTTGTGCCCGATATGGCGATAGGCTCGCCCCCTATCACATCTGGGACGGAACTAAGCTCGGCGAAATGTGGGTGTTCTAGTTCGCTAGTGCGCCTCTGCCTACCCCTTTGGGGATACAGGCGTGAGCTTATGTTATGTTATATTTAATATTACTTGCTATAGAGTGGTTATCAAGCAAGTTTCCATACAAAAAAATGATCTCAAACTTCAGTACCGCCATAAACTACTTATTACAATGCGAGGGCGATTATTACAATTTACACCCTAGAATGTTTTGTGAATGGTTAAGAATCACGTAAGATAAGTTTATTCTCTCAATATTACTACCGGGCCGGCCTGGCACGCGTATATTTCAAATGAACTGCGCGACTTATGACTACTAGGTCATAACTTTTGGATCACAAGTTTTGTGCTGTTGTCCCGTCTATATACTGTTGAATGTCTTTGTATTTCATACACGGTACGACTATCGCCCTGAGGTCTCGGGTTCGATCCCTGGGTCGGGCAAATTGATATTGAATTTTTCCACTTGGTCAATCCGAGGTCTGTTTGTGCCTGATATGACGATTGCCCCCTAGCACATCTGGGACGGAACTAAGCTCGGCGAAATGTGGGTGTTCTAGTTCGCTAGTGCGCCTCTGCCTACCCCTTCGGGGATACAGGACTAAACTTAATGTGTTTTTACGACATAATTCAAAGAGTGGCAATTTGATTCTTTTATTTCTACCTGCCCTTATCCCACCTAAATGTGGGATCGGTGCCACACACTTTCAACCATATCGCAGAAAGGATTTGACTTAATTTTTATGACGGGTTGCCTGTCTGTCGTCAACCCCCTCTGGTGATCCAGTCTCGGGAAATCAAATTAGAAAAAAACACATTGCCCGACCTGGGAATCGAACCCAGAACCTCAGGCCACGCTGCCACTAAATCAAGGAGGCGACCTAGTGTCTACTCAATCCAGGAAATTAAATAAAGAAATAACACACAAAACTCAGTCAAAGTAGTTTTTCTAAAACGATTTGCTCGGTTACATATGCATTGAGAAGGTTGACTTCTGACAGACAGCTAGTGGTAAAAACTAAGCCAAAACCTTTCTACAACATGCTTGAAATTATGTTGGAATAGAGTAAGAGCATGTGGGAGAAGAAAATAAAAAACATGAAAGTAATTTGCAAATAGCATAGTTGTATAGACATCAATTCCTTGGCTAATTCAGAACAAAAAACAAAAAATCCAAAATCTATTTGGACCGTGTTGTGCAGAAATGATCCAACCCACATTTTTTATTGATGCCAACATGATTCTAAAGTCTAAGCCATTATAGACCATATTGATGTAAAAAAGAAATGTGTCTTGGATCATTTCTGCACAACACGGTCCATTTATTAAAATTATAGTCACAATCTAATACATGTTGGTGAAGCTATAATGTCGAGCGAAGTATCGGGCTCCAACTTTTATCAGCCACCATAATAAGCCTCCAAAGAATATCACTTGCACCACTTTATCCAGTATTACCATCCTGAAAAGAAAAATGAATAAATACACCCAACAGTCACACACATAGTACTGACCCCACACTAGGGATAACCTATCGGGAACTACAAGAGACTGGTCTCAACACCCAGACCAGAAACAAATATCTGTGGGTCACACAAACATTTGTCTCGCTCAATCTGTGATCTTTAGAACCCAAATCGCGATGTTTATAACGCTATTATTTAATAAGGAGTTTACATTACAAAAATATCCTCTGTTTTAATTATGAATTTCATTATTATTATCATTCATTTATTCAGTATTATCACTTGCTTGAATGTTTTTTTTTTTTATAGCAGAGATTGGCAAACGAGCAGATGGGTCACCTGATGGTAAGTGATCTCCACCGCCCATAGACACCCAAGACACAAAAAGAATCATGTGTGCGTTACCAACCTAAAAGGAGGGAATGGAAGGGGAGGGAAGGGGATTGGGAAAGGGAGTGGGGAAATGGGCCACCGGAAATCTCACTCACCGAACGAAACGCGACAGCAAGCTGCCACTTTACGTCGGTTTTCTGTGAGTGTGGTGAAGGAAAACATCGTGAGGAAACCTGCATACCTGACAAGTGAGAATATCTCGAGTTTCGAAGGTATGTGAAGTCTACCAACCGCCAGTTTGTACAACGTGGTAGACTAAAGCATAACCCCTTACATTAGTAGAGGAGGCCCGTGCCCAGCAGTGTTAAACTAATATTATTATAACTAATGTAAAATGATTATATTTTGTTTATTGCACCGTACTCAATCTGATCTGACGTTTACGAAAGCACCCTTAGTAAACTCTATCGAATATAAAAGGATCTTGAAATTTAAGGGATTCGTGTAACATACAATCAAACCATCTCGTAAGTTTCTTTCTTTTTTTCTCGATTTAAAATCAAGGTAAGGAATGAGGATTGGAAAGATGATCCAATAACCTCTTTTGGGGCTTATAGGAACCTCAAGAATTTAATACCAACCTTCTATAATGTGCTTGGGCTTTTGGCAAATCCTCATCTTTCTCCTTTAACAAATATCTCCTCCCTCCAATACAGCATTTCGTGAAAAACTCCAATTTGTCCATATTCTCTATCTCGTAGTAAAACTCTTTTCTATCCTCTTCTTTTAGGAAGGATCTCAGCGCGACGAAATTTTTGTTGTCGAACGTCCATTGCTTGGTAGTGTAATAGCTCAGAGCGAGGTTTGCTATATAAATGCGTCGTTGGATTTTAATCAATCTGGAAAGGTTATCTCGTTGAAAGTATAGGCTGGAACAGTTTTCTTTAATAGTGACTAGTATAATCTGGTATAATATATCTTCCTTTCCTAATCCCTGTTTCCCTCCTTTTAGGTTGGTAACGTACCCATGATATTCTGTCTTGGGTGTCTATGGGCGATGGAGATCACCACCATCAGGTGACCCATCTGCTCGTTTGCCTGTCTATGCTATAAAAAATACAGACGAATTGAGGACTTTCTCCTTTTTTTGAAGTCGGACAATAAAATAAAGCGGTGCAGGTCGATTCTCTAAGAAACGCCACAACGTTGCGATCGACACCTCGCTCCCGCAGCGCTCATCATTGAGATGGACGGAGCGTTCAACGTTGTTGGCTCTTAGAGAATAACATTTTCCATACATCTATGTCAAACGCCTCGCTCAAGAGAGCTAGTTCGCATAAGCGGCGTCATCACGCATAGCGCTAGTGCGTGCGTTTTGTACCTTGCAGAATACAAAAAATGAAAACATCGTTGCCGCAACGATGCCGCAACGTTGTTTTCACAAATGAAACCATCGAGAATGGACCTGCAGACCGACCATTGGAGCGTTATTAAGATGGAAAGCAAAAGTGTAAATAACCTTTATATAGACGAGCATGATTTTGTTGTCCACTGATAATTATAAACAGTCAATAATGTCGGTGATCACTGATTTTAACTGCACTGCGGTTACCATCAGCGGCCCCAGTAGGAATATTGTTGACAATTGAATTCGTATTAATCTCGCTGCGCTAATGTCATTTGCTTAATATTTCATACAAATTTCACAGACGCGCATCGACCTCGAATACATTTACTGTTATCGGAAAGTTTCCTGCTCGGGACGCTGGTGTGGTCACGGACGTATAAAAAAGATGGCCGGAACGCTTGGAACATTGGAACTGAAGCAGGGCTTTTCGGCCCATTCGATCTATCGAAACGTAACGGCGGCGTGTGTGTGCGTAGAGCACTTTTGTACAGGCGCGTTTGTGTGCGTGGCTTCTCTGTGGCGTCCGTTTAACTGTAAGCGAGATGGTGTCCTTCTTTTTCCTTACGTCCGTGGGTGTAGTGTAGCCACTTTGTCGAGCTCAGACAAATAAGGGGCCTAATGATAGTTCATACTCACATTGGTTTTTTTCCAAATAGAAACAGAAGCATATCAACTAGCAAAGCTGGTAGGAGATGTTGTAATATGACCTGCAAAAAGAACAAATCATCATCATCATCATTACCATCATCAGCCATAGGACGTCCACTGCTGGACATAGGCCGCTCCCAAAGATTTCCAGATCGACCTGTTGGAAGAGGCCTGCATACAGCGACTTCCCTCGACCTTTATCAGGTCGTCGATCCATCATGTAGGAAGACGTCATAAGAACAAATAAAATAAGATAATCTACATAAATTTTCATTCCACCATCCATCAGCCGTCCTGACGTTATTAAGTAACTATATTCATCCATCCAAACTTTGGCATTTAATAGAGATTACAGAAAACTTACCCGAATGTAATAAATAGTCTCTGAAGTACTGATGCTCCCCCCTACATTCCATAGGGCGCCGCTGAGGGGTAGGCTTACAGCTACCTCCTTCGCCATAGTTATTAAATCTTTCATCTGAATATTATTCAAATCGCCTGAACAGCAGTTGTATATTGGAATATCGTCAGCTGGTTCTAATCTGTAGAAATATTGGAAATATTTAGGAGAGACAAATCATTTAAAGACTTGCACAAATCATCTCTTGCATCATCATCATCATCGTTAGCATGATTGTCATCATTATCATCACCATAATCATCATCATCATCATTATCCTCGTCAACGCCGTATCATTTAAACAAATAAGCCAAACGCGGCAATTGTGAAAGGTATTTATGAATATTCATTAATTCATTCGTATTTCAGCTTCTGCCCTCCCCTCCTTGGTCAAGTGGCAGCGTATATAAGCTATGAACCGGGAGATCCTTGGTTCAAATCTCGGATCGGGCAAAACAATTTTTCTAGCAAGATTTGCCTGGGACTGGATTTCCAAATGAGATTTTTGTTGGCATTCACCATGAAAACTGAAGCTAAATCCTTTCTGCTAAATACTTCAAAGAGTGTGCTGCGCCGAAACCACATTGAAATGGTATAAAGGCAGATGGATAAAGAGAATTATGTGCAGACAATGGCTCTTTGTGAGTATAGACTACACGCTTCTATTTCCAAGATACTTACTTCTTGGTGCCTCTAATCCATGCTGAAGCTACGATGTTCTTGACGCAAAGATCCACTGGTATGTAATCAGATATTAGATCAGGACTTGTATGGAGAGTTCGCATTATCCCTGAAAAAGAACAAATAATTCGTATACAGAATTTTCCTAATCTTGAAGCAAAGCCTAATTTTTTATCCCAGCCTGCAAATTGTAGCTACACCTGATGGTAGGCGCAGTCCAGTCCAAAAAAATCAGCAACCACTGACAAATAATGGGTTTATCGGTGGTCACCAGCATCACATCGACCTATGCTTCTTCTCACTTCGAAAATGGAAGAACAAATAGAAAAGCTTGCACCAAATACAGGAATGTTTTGAGTAGTATATCCACGCTATAGACAATAACGTCTACAGCTGGAATGGGCCTGCTCGACCGGTTTGATCCGAGATCTCATATAGAACCGACGTAAAGTGACATTTCGCTGTTGTGTTTCGTTCAGTAAGTGAGATTTCCGGAGACCCAAATAAAGAGAATTTTACAGCTACTATTAAGAGGATTACCCATGATTCTTTTGGTATTTTGTTTGTCTATGGGCGATATAAATCATTTACTATAAGATGACCCCCCCTCATCTTTTGGCAGTTTTTGTAGCTATATACTCTTAACACAATATACCAATTGCGAAATCTGTGCTATTCATTGAGGAGTTTACTGCATACTCCATCATCAGATCTTTGGCAAATTTATTCTGTCACCAGCCTTCTCTATTGCCTTGTGAAATACATTTTACCTTTTCCACAAGCCACCAGTATGCCAACGGGTCCATTAAAGTTTTCAATCCATCCTGACATTGGTTCATCAGCACTGGATATCACTGAGGACAAATTATTTAATAAATGCGACAGCCGGAGTATGTGTGGTATCCTTGCTGATCACACGAGGAATACCATGATAAGTGTTATAAGTTGAAAGATGATTGGATGAATGTAAGGGGACTTACGAAAAGTATTATTCTAATAAAGTGAAAGATAGTGTTAGAAAAGGGCGCTCGATAAGATCTTAAAGTGATGAAACAGGTGATCTTTTCAGATGGTGATAATAATGTTTTAGCAGTGGACGTTGATGATTATAGTAATGATGTTGATAAAGTGACCTTCTCCGAAAATGGCAAATTAGGAGTACCCTCAATCGATCAAAATGTATGAAAAGATGTCTGAGTAGGAAGAGGCAAAATAGGAGGAAGATATCAGGATCGTAGTTTTTGGCGTTCAATAGGTTCTGCTTACCCCATGGAAGTCGTGAGTGTGTATGTATCATACCACATTACTAGCGTGGTGTATTAGTTAATACCTTTAGCATAAGGATTAGTACTGTTTATGGGTAGTCCTATCGTTGACCATCAGATAAACGGCTTACTCATATCGTCATGTAATTGCAATTAAATCGACGTCATGATGATGATGATAATCATGATGATGATGATGAAAATCATATTAAAATAACAGCATTACCAATAGAAGGTCGGACGATGACTGCAGGAAGTTTTCCTCTTTCTTCATATACAACATGCTCAGCTAGCTGCTTGGAGAATGTGTATGTATTAGGCAGCTCTCCTAAATATCTGAAACAAATGAATGATAGAGCGATGCTGTAAACAAATTCAATAAAATATGGCAACAAGCAGGTAGGTCACCTGATGGAAAGTGATTTCCACCCAAGACACGCATGGTACCAAAAGAATCATAGGTGCGTTACCAACCTTAAAGAAGGGGATATAGGTTGGGAAGGTGAGGGTATTTGAGCCACTAGAAATAGTGGTGGGTCGTTTGCTCAACTGTTTACGTAAGCAAACCTTTCTTCTCTTTCTCTCCACCCGCATTTAACCTAATCTAAATGAGATCGACAGAAAACCTTTTTTCAGATATGTTTTTCCCTGGCCTGGGATTCAAACCCAGGACCTCCCGATAAACAACTATTTACGTTACCACATAGCCTAAGCCTACAAAAATTAACAATTTTAAAATGCTGTTAATCCAATTTGACTTACTTAGGAGTGAGGACCCTTATAGTATGCTCGTCTAACTCCTCGCAAATCTCGAGAGTGTCCCTCCAATCAGCATGAGCTGGGTACATCACCTCTTCGATCAGGTCTCGGTTGGTGTTGGAGTATGAGGTGGAAACATGCACCAGGACCTAGACAAACAAAAATTATAAAATCACGATGTAAATAATGTGGTTTAAACAAGGGCCATCTTAAGACACGCGTGGGCCCCTTAGAGAGTGAGGCCTTGTGAAGTCAGGGTCCTGAGCACGGGTTCCGTGTGCCCTATGGTAAAGACGGTACTGACTTAATTCAGTGGTAACTCTCACAAGCGGAATGAAGCGATAGCTTTTTTTTGTAGAAGGGGGAGCAACAATCTCTAGGGCCAAGTGATGGTGTGATCATCGCCATACGTAAACATAATACCCCAGAATTCGTCGATGCGTTGCGAAGCAAACCCAGAACCTTCAGCAGGTTGATTCTTTAAGGTTTCCATAAGCATAGGCCAAAGATTTCCAGATCGACTTGTTGGAAGCGGCCTGCATCCAGCCTGCGAATTCCAGCCACCTTTAAAATTTGCAATAAAAATACTTACAGATAAATCCACGATGTTTTTAGCCAGCTCTACAATCTGCTTGGTACCATTGAGGTTTAATTTGACGGCGAACTTTAGTGGATCATCAAATCTGGAATAGATAACAAATAAATTTCTGACGCTATTCCAAAGTCGCTGTTTGGACTGCATTTGATAACCATCCTAATGCCGGGTCTCCTGCACTAGCTTTTTGGAAACAAAACACTAAAACACATACGCAAAACAACAATTTTAGCTGTCACCTACTCGTAGAACAATGGGCCATAGATAAAAAAAGCATATTTTGTGTGAGACTCGCTTAATGTAGTCAATTTAGGGTGTTCGGATAAAAAAATATCATATTCGCATTCGCTATTACCTCTTTTTACCAATAAATACACCCAACTGTCACACACATAGTCCTGACCCAACCTAAGGTTTAACCTGTATCGTGTTTTTTTTAATCCAGGCACGGCAAAGTTAGTACACTGCTCCTGATGGTAAACGTAGTGCAGTCCAAAATAAATTAGCGACTACTGACAAATAATGGGTCTGTCAGTGATTGCCAGAATCATGCCGGAAAAGGGAAGAAGATTTGCTTCTTCCCTCTTCCGATTCGGAGTGTGAAGAAGCATAAATAGGCCGGCATGATTCTGACGACCACTGATAAACACTGTATTTGTCAGTGGTCGCTAGTTTTTTTGTACTGCACTACGCTTACCATCAGGTGCAGTGTACTAACTTTGAAGTGCCCTGATAAAAAAAATAATTTGCTAATTTAATTTGCCCGAGACTAGATGGGAGAGGGTTGACGTCAGTAAGGCAGCCGGCCGTAAAAACTTAACCAAATCCTTTCTACAACATGCTTGAAAAAGTGTGTTGCGCCGACCCCACATTAAGGTGGGATAAGGGCAGGTAGAAAGAAAGAGTACGAGGCCTATGTCCAGCAGTGGACGTCCTGTGGCTGATGATGATGATGATGATTAATATAGTATTCCTATGAAGTATAGATATGGACCAACCCGCCTTAGGCCAGCGTGTTAGACTAAAGCCTAACCCCTCTCATTAGTAGAGGAGGCCCGTGCCCAGCAGTGGGACAGTAATATTACAGGGCTTATATTATTATTATATAGATATGGAGCCGCCATCGAAAGTTAGTTATAACTTATAACCCTTGGAGCACGAACGTAAAAAAAGATGGACATAGCTCTGGGAACATTGCAAGTGATGCAGGCTTTTCGGCCAATTTCGATCTATCGAGAGTCGACAGTAATGGTGGCGACTGAGCATGTTATGAGTGTTAATGTGTGCGTAGGGCACTTTTGTACAGGCACGTTTGTGTGCTTCTCTGTGGCATCCGTTTAACTATAGGCGAGATGTTATCCTTCTTTTTCGACAGACTTCCAAGAAGGAGAAGGTCCTCAATTCGTCGATTTTTTTATGTATGTTACTCGATATCTCCCCCAAATGTGGACCGATTTTCAAAATTATTTTTGTGTTCGGTAAAGCTTATTTCAATGGTAGTCCCATATAAATTTGGATACGATCGGATTGGAAGTCGGTCCGTTAAGTTTTTTTTTGTACAGCCTCCGTGGCGCAGCGGGCGAGTAGCCGGCTGCGAAGCGAGAGGCCGCAGGTTCGATTCCCGCATTGAGACAAATGTTTGTGTGGCCCACAGCTATTTGTTTCAAGTCTGGATGTTGTGAGACCATGCGTCTCCCATAGTCTCTGACACCCACGATACAGGTTATACCTAGTGTGGGGTCAGGACTGGGAGTGTGACTGTTGGGTGTATTTATTATTATTATTATTTTATACGTCCGAGCCGTGAGTTTACCTGACGCTGGCAGCAACATGGAAAATTATGTTTACTCTATTGATTATGAGGGCGCGGTCTTCTTCCGATAGTCCTGGAAATAAATTATAAAATCAGCTGAAATCAAGCGCCCGAGTCGCTAGCCTACTAACACAACACTAAGGCCGAGATCTATAGAGCGAACTTCGACTAAGTCTAAGTCAAAGTTACGAACTCAATGAGAATTTGGGGTTGATAAATCAAACTTTGGTTTAGTCTAAGTCATTTTTCACAAGAAAAACAGACTGACAGGGGGGTTACCACCACCTCTTATAGCAGTATTATTATGATCTTACTTGTACCGATTCCCATACAAAACAAACTAAGAACGATTATAATAATACTACTATAAGAGGTGGTGGTAACCCTGCAGACAGACTAAGCAAAGATTTTCTTGTAAAAAGATACTTAATATATAATTACGTATACGTAACGTATGTATACGTACTTAATACGTGCGCTGAAAGATGCTCACGAATTCATTGGAAAGACAGGAGCATATCCGAAGGCTGTCACCATGTGACTATTGACTCTTCACATTTTTTTTTCTGAAGTTTTAATACATTTAATTGGGGTGTTTGGGCATAAGCTTTCATTCGTACGAGATCTTTTTCAACGTACGTTAAAAAAGCGTTGAAATGGAACAAATAAGTTCTAGTATGCTTATTCAATCGCCGTCGCTTTTAAAACGCGACGTTTTCTAAACGGCAGTATGTAGACAACGGTATGTTCTGTAGCCCGACCACGAAAAACTAATGTAAATGTAAATGTATTCGAGTTCGCTGCGCACTAATGACGTTTGGTTAATATTTCATACAAATTTCATAGACGAGCATCGAGTTCGAATACATTTACGGTTGTTAGAAATTTTCCTGCTCAAGCCGCTGATATACCGTATTAGAAACAAAAAAAGACTGATTTTCAAACACTCATATGAACCGACATGTTGAGACGCTTTTTTTATCGAATGTTGAAAAAGCTGTCGTGCAAATGAGAGTTTAGGGTACAACAAAAACTTTTATGATGACGGTTAAAATAACAACAAACCTAGTCCAGGCTCCATGACATCTCCAGAAATAACAAAAACTTTGGACTCGAAAATTCCTGGTTTCTCCTTTCGAAGTCTATCGAAACACTAGAAACAAAACAATATTATATCTATATCTATATTATTATGTAATCTTTTCCACCCAGCCGATTGTAAAAACTAGGCCAAATCCTTTTTTTTTTATTAGCAGATACTGGCAAACGAGCAGATGGGTCACCTGATGGTAAGTGATCTCCACCACCCATATACATCCAAGACACAAAATAAATCATGGGTGCGTTGCCATCCTAAAAGGAGGAAATGGAAGGGGAGGGAAAAAGGGATTGGAAAAGGAAGGGGGGAAATGGGCCACCGGAAATCTCACTCACCGAACGAAACGCGACAGCAAGCTGCCACTTTACGTCGATTTTCTGTGAGTCGGTGGTATCCAATCGGCCTAGCCGGCCCATTCGTGCTGTAGACGTTACTGTCTACAGCGTGGCTCTACCACTCATCAACTCATTCCTCTCTGGAACATGCTTGAAAAGAATGTTGGGTGGGGCAGGTAGAAAGAAAGAAAGAATGTTTTCCACCCAATTAGTTATGTTTTCCATTTCAGTAGAAATGTGGGCGTTCTAGTTCGCCCACATTTCTACTACGCCTCTGCCTACCCCTTCCGGGATACAGGCGTGAGCTTATGTTAGTTGCCAGTAAATGCTTTCTATTATTCTTCCTTCCTTTTATTTATCTTTCTTTCTAACCTTAATTTCTTTCGTTCATTCTTTTTTCTATTATTATATTTCAATCGGCGACTACTGATTTTCCCCCCTTCAGATTTTAAGTAAATGGGGTACCTCGCCAAGTGTCATCAATCATGCATCATTAAAATAATCACAAGTTGAAAACTTATCCGATCGGGACCAAATTACGGGACCACCCTTGAAATAAGCTCTACCGAACACAAAAAGAATTTTGAAAATCGGTCCACATTTGGCGGAGATATCGCGTAACATACATAAAAAATACAGACGAATTGAGGACCTTCTCCATTTTTTAGGTCAGTCGATAATTTAAATAATCACAAGTTTAAAAACTTAAACCGACTGACTTCAAATTCGATCGTGACCAAATTTATATGGGACCACCCCTGGAATAAACTCTATCGAACACAAAATTTGAAGATCGGTCCACATTTGGCGGAGATATCGCGTAACATACATAAAAAGAAAATACAGTCAAATTGAGGACCTTCTCCTTTTTGAAAGTCGTTCGAAAAATACAGACGAATTGAGGACCTCCTCTTTTTTGAAAGTCGGTCGAAAAATAGCAAGTTGCAGTTGCAGTAAGTTGTGATATTGATATCCGTGACCCCAGAATAATCAACAATCACCATTGTAATTTAAATGGCTGCCCTTGTATTGAATTAAATAATAATAAATTATTCAAGCCGGGTCAGTCACTCAATAGAATTATACTTAGTCATAGTAGTTAGAATAATCACAAGTTTAGAATCTTTACGGACCAACTTTAAATCCGATCGTGACCAAATTTACATGGGACCACCCTTGAAATAACTCTATCGAATACAAAATTTGAAAATCGGTCTACATTTAGCGGAGATAGCGCGTAACATACATAAAAAATACAGACGAATTGAGGACCTTCTCCTTTTTTGAAATCGGTCGAAAAACTAACATGTCCTTCATATATTTCTTTTTTAATGTAACTTGAGGTTAGGACTAACTGTAGGTTAGTAATAGTGGTGCAAGTCGCCCTTACTCAATGACGCCAGACCAGAACGGCTGGATCTGGATGAAATTTGGCACAGAGAATGGTTTAGAATAGCATTTAGGCTACTTATATTCCAGAAAATGAGGGTCCCGTGGGATAGATTTTTAGTTTTCCAGGTGAAGTCAAGGGCAACATCTAGTTTCTAAGTTAAATGGCTGTGACATACAGATAGACAGAATTAACGAAACTATAAAGGTTTTTGGTTTGGACAGCCTCCGTGGCGCAGCAAGCGAGTAATCGGCTGTGAAGCGAGAGGCTGCGGGTTCGATTCCCGCATTGAGACAAATGTTTGTGTAGCCCACAAATCTTTGTTTCAAGTCTGGGTGTTGTGAGACCGTGCGTCTCTCATAGTCTCTGACACCCACGATACAGGTTATACCTAGTGTGGGGTCAGGACTAGGTGCGTGACTGTTGGGTTTATTTATTTATTTATTTTATTTTGGCAATTAGTTACGGAATTTTAAAGACTACTCACGGGAACTGCATATAAATCGTTTAGTCTGTCTTCTGGACTGACGTTCTTTTTGCTTCTCATGAGGAGGTAGATCCTGTCAAGTCCTGAACAGGAGTACAGGAGCTTTTCAATCAGGATCTTGCCAATAAACCCTGGAAGATGCAACATTATTTATTTATTTGTTTATTCATTTTAAGAAGGCTTATAGACTTATTACATCGGTATATAATACACATAACATAATATAAGCTCGCGCCTGTATCCCCGAAGGGGTAGGCAGAGGCGCACTAGCGAACTAGAGCACCCATATTTCGCCGAGCTTAGTTCCGTCCCAGATGTGATATGCCTATCGCCATATCGGGCATAAATTCCAGACTGCGGGCTGATATGGAAAAATCCAATATCAGTTTGCCCGACTCGGGGATCGAACCCGAGGCCTCAGAACCGTAGTCGTACCGAAATACCACCACGCCGCCGAGGCAGTCATATATAATACATGTATATATAATCAAATTGTTAATAACAAGCCTCCCCATTTGAGTTTTATCATTATGGGATACAATTGGGTACCTTATGGGTACTTGACTATTTTTTTTTTTTTTTTTTTTATATGAAATTTACGTAGTCAAAATTATAGAAAAAAAAAAGAATTATTGAAATATTCTCAAAAATAAAAAAGTTGTAAGCCTTTTAAGTTTGGTGTAACCTTCAAATTGCGGAAAAGAGAAATATCAGTATAATCACTACGCCCCCACTCCAGAATTTAAAATATGAATTACTGCCTCATTTTTCAACCAATTTCAATGCAGTTTTTACAGAAGGGTTTCTTTTTTTGTTTTATTTGCTATTACATATAAATATGTGTATAAAATCAAACATAGTTAAGTACCCAATTGGAGTGGTAGACACGCTATAATCAGTATCCTTTATACCTATATAAAGGATGCTGATTATAGTGCTCCGTCCAACTTTTTTTACGTCCGTGATCCTAGACCACGGACGTAAAAAAAAGTTGGACGGAGCACTAAGAACATTAAAAGTGAAGCATTGTTTTCCGCCCATTCGATCTATCGACACGTATTGGCGTGTGTGTGTGTAGGGCACTTTTGTACAGGCGCGTTTGTGTGCGTGGCTTCTCTGTGGCGTCCGTTTAACTATAGGCGAGATGGTGTCCTTCTTTTTCTTTACATCCGTGTATGGGAACTTTGGAACGAGCTCTATCGAACACAATAAGAATCTTGAAAATAGGTCCACATTTGACGGAGATATCGCGTAACATCATCAATATATTATACCCTAGATGCACAGTTCTTTGCAAATGTCCTAAAAAGTGGTCTCAGGAATAAAACAAAGAAAAAGATCACAAGTTGTAATTAAATCAAACACAAATATAACCCTACACGTGTTATAAAGTAGCTTTTTAAACGAAATTATCAAGCGTTCCTAAATTCGAATTTTCAAATTTAGAATTCTACCGGCGTCCGACTGTAGACAAGAGGAGTGCTTAAGCACTTCTTTGCTGTCCCATTTTCTGAGCGTCAACTTGGCATCTAGGTACATAATATATCGATGCATAACATATATAAAACAAAATTAAAAGACCCACTTCAAATCCGATCGTGACCAAATATTGAACCACCCTTGAAATAAGCTCTATCAAACACAAAAACAATTTTGAAAATCGGTCTACATTAGGCGGAGATATCGCGTAAAATACATAAAAAATACAGACGAATTTAGGACCTTCTCCTTTTTGGAAATCGGTAGGAAATACAAACGAATTGAGTACCTCCTTCTTCGTAGTCGGTTTAAAATGTATCAAATACCTGAGCCTCCAGTAATGAATATAGTTTTTCCCTTATAATACTGCGGTATACTAGGCAGTGCCGCGGCGTCTCTCGCTTCCAAAAACCCCATTTTGACTAAATCAGTCCGCTCTGACCGATCACCAAACACCGTTTACATTATTAAATAGATTACGTTAAATTTTAAGCTTTGTTTACAATGTAAGGGAGGTCTCCCACATACGACATTTAGTCGTGCGACTTTTCTTTCCGACTTTTGTAAACGATGCGTTTATCGTTTGGACTAGATGTAAGATACTATTATGATAAAATACTACGAAATATGGGACGTTTTTAAATGTTTGCCACTTTATATGGATAAGATGTTGCAAAGCACTCAAAAATTTCTTACATTTAGTTGCATCTTTGCATAGTCGAAACTTAATAAATTAATACACCTAACAATCACACAGATAGTCCTGACCCCACACACCTGTGGGTATCAGTTACGAGGGACTTACGGTCCCACAACCCACAGACTCCAAACAAATATCTGTGGGTCACAGTTCACACAAACATTTGTTTTGGCGCGGTAATCAAAGTCGTGGTCTCTCGTTTCACACACCCCGGCTGCGTCACGGAGATCGTTAAATGAAGATACTTAAATTCATTCATAGAAAGCAAAACTATCTCTAAGTTATTTACTGCTATTTATCTCTTGATAATAGCTATTATGAGCAAAACCCTGGAGCAAGCACGGGCCTCCTCTACTAATAAGAGGGCATAATCGTAGTTCACAACACTATAACGAGGGTTGGTAGACTTCTTCGAAATCCTAGACGAAAATTCTGAGATGTGTAAATTTCCTCTCAATATTTTCCTTCGTACGGCCACAGTAGCGTGGCATATACAGAACGTCTATCGTCCTAAGATCTTGGGTTCGATCCCTGCGTTTGGAAAAGTGATTTTGGATTTTTCCGCTCAGCAGCACTTCGGAGTCTGGAATTTGTGCCTGATATAGTAGGCTCGCCCCCTATCACATCTGAGACGGAAATTAGCACGGCGAAATATAGATTTCCAGTTTGCTGTTCATCTCTGTCTACCCCTTCAGTGATACAAATTGTGGAGCGTCAGTCTATGTATTTTCCTTCGTCGTTTGAGCAAGCGATAATTTAAAATAAATGCAGAATAATTTTTAAATTCTAATTATTTCTTGGGGTAAATAAAACAATATTTCATCGAAATCACATACTTTCGCCTAATGTCAATATAAAAGTAAAGACTTATACTACGCGACTTATAATCGCGGAACAAAAAGTAGTTAATGTGTGTGTATCCTTACATCGAAATGGCTCAAAGTTCGTTGCATTCAGCCCATTATTATTAATGGGAATGAATATGGATTAAAAACGGGGTTTACTTTTATCTAACGGTTATTTAAATTGGGTAATGAAATAAACCACTGGGAAGCGTATGTTTGATTTTGCATATTAATTTATACTTAATAGTAAATACTTCAAATAAAAAAACTAAAAAAAAACACGCTTGGACGCAAAAAAACAAACTGGAAATAACTTTTCAGTATAAAGAGTTCGTTTTAGACTCAAATCATTCTAAAAGATGTGGGGTGCTTTCATAATGTTACTTTTATGAATAGCTAGATTTAGCGTTTTACTAATAGAATATTTGTTACATTTTATATTTGACATCCCACGCTTTGTACAATGATTTATATCGCTCTAAAACAAACTCTTTATACTGAAAAGTTATTTTTAGTGCGGTGTTTTATAAAAACGTATATTTTTAGTTATTTTAAACTATTATTCTTACATTTAAAATAAAACTATTTTTACGGATTCTATCACGATTAGGTTAGGGTCAGACTGAGTCACTGACTCAGGCTGAAATCTATAGTTCTTACTTAAGTCTTGTACCAAAGTCGACTCAGCGTAGTCGTCTTTGGAGTGAACTAAGCGAAAGTCAACTTTTGCGTATTTATAATTCGAACTCGAACTCAGGCTAGCCATAGTTTGTCTTTGCATAGTCTACTCAGACGTTATCGGTTTCACGCAGTTCCTTTGACAAAAGAAACGTAAGATTTTTATATATTTACAGGAGACGCGCCTTTATATTTGTAGGTTGTAAAGGAACGTATTACGTAATTAACAGCTGACAAAATGGCTGACGCTCTTTGAAATGTCAAGTGAAAAACAAACCGCATTATACATAAATCGTCTTATAATCCTTTCAGCAACATGCTTGAAAAAGTTTGCTACGCCGACCCCACATTAAGGTGGGATAAGGGCAGGTAGAAGAAAGAATAAACATGAATCGTCATCATTTGATAGTCAAAACATGGATTTATTATTTATTACTATTGTTGGCAAAATCATTAATATTTTGAAGAAGGCCATAATTTTTAAAGTAAGAAGAAACAAGATGATGATGATGAAAACATGATGACATAAAAAAAGCATTCTAAGCTCTAAAATGATGAAGTAAAGTGTAAACCACCAAGAGAATTACAAGGGCTCAAATATGCCAGGAGTCACAATCAGGTGAGTGAGTGAGGTGATCGACTCTGTCATACCTATTCCTAGAGCTCTAGCTAATCCACTGCCATTATTTCATATTAATATATTGACAAAAGTTTTATTAATTTATCAAAATTGTTAAAACAGGGATTTTGTATTTTGGAGACTGTTTACTTGCAAATTGTCTGTCTCTCTGTTTGTTTACTAGCAGCCCATGTAGAGTATAAATTGCATCTCAGTCAGCCAGCAAGCCCAAAGCAAAACCATGCCTTATTTCCTTCTCCATTTCCTGCCAGCGGTAAACTGTTGAGGCATTACCATCTGGGTACCATCTGAGTGGTTAACCTGCCAGGCAAGCTTATTGTCAGCTAGACCATGCAAATTGCCATTGTGGTGATCTGCTGATTAATAATGAAAGATCTGAGGGAAACTCTGTCTGATATTTATTTCTTCTGTTTCAGAAATAACATTTTGAAGTTATTAAATTTTCACACATGCAACCAACTGCGGAACAAGTTATCAAACACAAGCAATATTACAGTAGTTTGTGCAGTAGGTATATTGCACAATAGTTGAGAATACCATTTATGTACTGTGTGGATTGAAAGAGGAAATAATAACGAGGATTGAGAAAGGAATGTTGCGGTGGTTTGGGCATGTAGAAAGGATGGATGAAAGGAGGCTGACAAAGCAAATATATATGGCAAGTGTGAATGGTAGAGGTGGAAGGGGAAGACCTCATTGAACATTCTCTGACCAAGTCAGAGATTTACTCGAGAAAGGTCAAGTTAAAAGTACCCTAAACCGACGTGCATGCATGAAGAATGTAATGAGACTGAATGAGGCGAAAGAGGTGTGTAAGGATCGTAGCAAATGGAAATCCGTTGTCTCTGCCTACCCCTATGGGAAAAAGGCGTGAGTCTATGTATGTATGTATGTATGCTCACTCAAATAACAAAGGTTAATATCAGAGATTGTAATAAATAAATATTATTCATGATAATTATTATTTTATTTACCTACTGCAAATCAATTTCCTGACAACATGTAACCAATTCATTCTCAAAATATCTATACATTATTTAGGCCGACTACATAATAATTAATATAATATGTACTTTCACTGATTCACTGATTCACTGTCTGTTTAATATGACTGCTAGGTGGACAGACGACCTGACAAAGGTCACATGAAATCACTGGTTACAGGCCGCTTCCAACCGGTCGATCTGGAAATCTTTGGGGGAGGCCTATGTTCAGTAGTGGATGTCCTGTGGCTGATGATGATGATAATATTATTGGAGCAATAGCATGATGGTCACTGTTGCATTGTGGGTCGCCGCGATGAAGTCCGCCGTCCGTCCATTCCCACTGGTTCTCGGGTCACCTTTCGCGCTTTGCAAATGGCTCAGCAGAACGATTTTTTTTATTCTGAGCACGGTTTCGGGTTTAATGTTATATTAATTATTATTCAGGACAATACTGGAAGTTGTCAAAACATTTGTCTATTTTTTTGGCATCTTCTGGGTTACAAGTTTATTCCAAACAAAATTGTCTATTTTCGTTAAACTTTAATAATTAATAGATCGATTTACAGTATAATAAACGGTACTGCAATATAAGAAAATCTCGTACCTTTAATTATTAAACATTTTCTAACAATAGTTTTGGTTTAAAACTATTCTTACGGATTCTATCACAATTAGGTTTTAATTATTATTCCCGACGTTTCGAAGGCTTAAGTTTGTTTTAAGCCTTCGAAACGTCGGGAATAATAATTAAAACCTAATTGTGATAGAATCCGTAAGAATAGTTTTATTTCAATGTATAATATTCACGTAAACTTAAGAAATCAATAGTTTTGGTATTTTAATTTAAAAAACGTTAGAATGAATAAAACAATTTCTACATTTTATGTCAGTATTTCGATACTGGTATTACTGCATGCCGAACTGACAGACCGAAGTCAAGGTTTTGTGGACTTGAACTTAGCAAAGTTTTTCTTGTGAAAAATGACTTGGACTAAGTCTGAGTTCGATTTATAAATTCCAAATCCTCACTAAGTTCGTTTTTTTGACTCGGACTTAGTCGAAGTTCGTTCTATAGATCTCAGCCCCAGTCTGACCCGTGACAACGAAGATTGCAAAGCCTTCGAAACGTCGGGAATAATAATTAAAACCTAATCGTGATAGAATCCGTAAAAGTAGTTTTATTTCAATGTATAATATTCGCGTAAACTTAAGAAATAAGTATTCTTACATTTGTTAGTCTCGCAAAAGCGTTATCAGGTACTACCTAAATACAGTTTTACCAGAGACTTGATTTTTACTGAATCGTATTTAATTTTTTGTTATCCTGGTGATCCCGGTCAGGATCATCATCATCATCAGCCACAGGACATCCAATGCTGAACATAGGCCTCCCCCAAAGATTTCTAGATCGACCTGTGGGAAGCGGCCTGCATCCAGCACTTCCTGCGTCCTTTATCAGATCGTGGGTCCACCTTGTAGACGGACGTCCTACGCTGCGCTTGCCGGTACGTGGTCTCCACTCGAGAACTTTACTGCCCCAACGGCTATCAGTTCTACGAGGTATGTGCCCTGCCCACTGCCACTTCAACTTGCTAATCCTCTGGGCTATGTCGGTGACTTTCGTTCTTCTACGGATCTCCTCATTCCTGATTTGATCACGTAGAGAAACACCGGGGTGGTCAGGACAAAATTATTAAATTATTTTATTATCGTTCCTTGATGCGTGTGCGCATTTTCAAATTCATCAGACGTCTGGAATATGGTGCAAATCACGTTGAAAGATTCCATTATATAGGTACGTACAGCTGGAGCTAATATAAAGCGTGTAAAAAGGGACATTTCTACAAAAATGCAATAACAAATAAATACACTCCAAATATTGGATTTTTCCATATCAGCCCGTAGTCTTGAATTTGTGCCCGATATGACGATAGGCTCGCCCCCTATAAAATAAAATAATAAATAACACCCAACAGTCACATACATAGTCCTGTCCCCACACTAAGATCGAGTCTTGTGTCGTGGTTATCAGGAACTACGAGAGACTTTCGGTCTCACCCCAGACCCGAAACAAATATCTGTAGGCCATACAAACATTTGTCTCGGTGCGGAGATCGAACCCGCGGCCTCTCGCTTCACAGCCGGCTACTCGCCCACCGCGCCACGTAGGCTGTCAAATATCACATCTGGGACGGAACTAAGCTCGGCGAAAAGTGGGTGTTCTAGTTTGCTAGGGCGCCTCATATTAAGTTATGTACTATATAAGCTTATGTTATGTACACTTAAAATATTGCTCTAGGGTAAACTCTTATATTGATAATCAATCGCTGGATGCAGACCGCTTCCAACAAGTCAATCTGAAATCTTTGGGGGAGGCCTATACCAGCAGTGGACGTCCTATGGCTGATGATGATGATGATGTTGATTGAGATTTCTTTTTCAACTTTTTTGGGCAGACTGTTATAAAAGGATGTATCTTAGATTTTTTAAATCTATTATTCATTTACTATCTCGATGGCGTAATGGTATTGCGTGCGCGGTACGACTATTGTCCTGAGGTCTCGGTTTCGATCACGCGTCGAGCAAAGTGATAATTGGATTTTTCAGTATCAGCCCGGAGTCTCATCAGGTAACCAAAATGCTCGTCTGCCAGTACATGCTATAAAAAAATCTGGAATTTGTCCCCGGACATGACGGCAGCCTTACCCCCTATCGCATCTAGGATGGAAATAAGCTCGACGAAACGTGGGACGAAACCTACTCCGTCTAAGACCCATGTATGTAAAAGCCAACACTACCCGAGACGGGATCGAACCCAATATCTCAGGATAATAGGTTAACTTATTTAAAGATATTATTATAGTCGCCTCCTTGGTCTAGCAGCATATATGGGCTGTAGATCGGGAGGACCTGGGTTCGATTCCCAGGTCGGGCAAAGCAAATTTTCTAAATTAATTTGCTCGGGACTGGATCAGAGGGGGTTGACGTCAGGCAGGCAGCCGGTCGTAAAAACTCAGTCAAATCCTTTCTGCAACATGCTTAAATAAGTTAGTTGTGCCGACACCACATTAATGCGGGATAAGGGCAGGTAGAAAGAAAGAAAAGAAAAAAAGAAAAAGAATGAATGAAAGAAAGAAAGAAACTTTATTCCGCCAATGTATCAGGCAGCAATGAGTGGGAGAGAACAAAAAGAAAGATCCCCGGTTTGTGGAAAAGTAAGGTATCTGTGAAATGACTGCCTTGGTGGCGCAGTTGTATTGCGCGCGCGGTGTTATCCTGAGGTCTCGGGTTCGATTTCGAGTGGTCTATGCTTGTGGCGGCGTCATGTGCCGGGTCGATCACTTCCCTTCAACATGGTTGAGGAGGTCGATGGCTGGCACATGCGTCATACTCGTGAACGGGTGCTGCTTGTGGAGACTGGTCTACCTGGGCTGTTTTGCTTGTTTGTTTCAGCTCAACTTGCCGTGGCTATGGGGGTCGCTCAGTGTATCTTGTATATTACTTTGTCCTACATCTAATAAAATCTTTTGTTATCATGGTTTAGCTGCTCTAATTTATGGTCTTTCTGTATCTAGTGATGTATTGTATTAGTAGACTGTAAACTGGGTACTTTACTAGTTTTTTTAAATTAATTTTATATGAAATTTACGTCGTTTAGAATATAAAACAGAAAGAAATACTGGAATATTCTCAAAAATAAAAAAGTTATTAGCCTTTGAAGTTTGGTGTGATCGTCAAACTGCGGGAAAGAGAAGTATTAGTACAACACACCATAACGGTACCTGCGTTGGAAAGGGATAGCAAGATATCTCCACTATGCCCCACTCCAGAATTTAAAATATGAATTACTGCCTCATTTTTCAACTGATTTCCATGCAGTTTTTACAGAAGGGTTTCTTTTTTGTTTTATTTGCTATTACATATAAATATGTGTATAAAATCAAACATAGTCAAGTACCGGATTGATGTTAAAAAGAGCAACGTCAGAGTTTCTTGCCCGTTATTCTCTGGCGAAACAGCCTTCCGAACAGGCGGTAGAGTTAAAATTTGACGGAATCTAAATGATGTTTGAACATTTTATCGACAGACTTCCAAAAAGGAGGGGGACACAAAAATCGATCTTACTGTGGGGTAAGGACTATGGGCCTTACTTATTATGGGCCTTAGGTGGCCACTGAAAACCAGCGCTGTGTTGTAGCACCCGTCGCAGCACAGCATTAGGCTGAGTTGGCCACCTAATTGTCACATTTTTTTTGTGATAATAAATTATTTTTCTTTCTCTTTCTTTCTTTCTTCTTTCTACTTATAAAAGCATTTTTAGCTGCGCAAATGGTTAAGAATAACCTGTCACTTTTTTCCTTGCATTACATTGTTTAAAAATGTAAGGTACAACCTATGGGTTAAAGATAAGCAGCGCTTAAATATTTTTATAAGTAAGGGGCTATGTGTGTGACTGTTGGGTGTTATTTATTTATTATTTATTTATTTATCGAACTATATTTACAGAATAATAATAAACATTTATGAACAAATATTTTAATAATTTTAAAAAATATTACAACAAAATCATTTGCTAGTACAATAAATACATTATTATTATTTAAATGAATGACAAAGCAAATTAAACAAAGCATTAAGTGTCTATTAACCGACTTCAAAAACGAGGAGGTAAAGAAGGCGAATGATGAAACCTCTATCAAAGAACTCGTT
Source organism: Clanis bilineata (assembly GCA_036417725.1). Lineage (NCBI taxonomy): Eukaryota > Metazoa > Arthropoda > Insecta > Lepidoptera > Sphingidae > Clanis > Clanis bilineata. Next base: position 5,057,237 of record CM071165.1, read on the forward strand.
TAAAGTCGATATTTAAATTATTACACTTTTTAATTGTCTTTATAGTAATTAATCATAACATAGTTATATAATTTCCAAGCAATGAATCCGTAGAAGAGGAATGTCACCACTTTGTCCAACCACCACATCCTGGAAACAAAAATATTTTTACAAATATATAAAGGCTTTTTATTCCAACAAACAAAAAAAATATGTTCGCGCACACACACACACACACACACACACACACACACACACACACACACACACACATACACGCACGTACGCACGCACGCACGCAAGCACGCACACACACACCCTTCGGGGATACAGGCGTGAGCTTATGTTATGTTATATTATGTACCTTGTAAAATGTGCTCGAGCTCTCGGTAAGGTCTCATCTTTCTCCTTCATCAGAAACCGTCTTCCCCCCATCACACAATCATAGAAATAATCGTCAATGTCCAAATATGTTACGTAATAGCCGAATTGTTCTCTATCTCTCTCTTTTATGACTGAATCGAGGGCGACGTAATTATCATGCTCAAATATCCAGTTTCTGACGCAGAAGTAAGAAACGGCTAGATTTGAACGGAAGATTTTTCTGTGGACCTTGAATAACCTGAAATAAATACAAATAATTTATCCAGTACCAAAGACTTACTCCCTTATTTATAATAAATTAGTAGAGCGTAATTAGACCGCAATAGTACGTTACATAAAAATTGTATTCATAATGGTTCAATAGCGTTAAAACGTTCCAACGTTCGATAGTGAAAACATGGCCGATTCCGATCAGCTGTTTCAAGTTTTTATTCTTTCTTAATGACATTAATTTTCTTAAAGCCCCTAACTATCTTGGGGGGGTCCCCCTAATGGGGTCCTAACCCCATCTAAGATTAATATATATTTTTTATTGATTGGATATGGCCCGATATGGCGATAGGCTCGCCCCCTATCACATCTGGGACGAAACTAAGCTCGGAGAAATGTGGGTGTTCTAGTTCGCTAGTGCGCCTCTGCCTACCCCTTCGGGGATACAGGCGTGAGCTTATGTTATGTTATGTTTTATTGATTGTTTCCAGCCAAGACTTCCCATTTGTTTCAAAGTTTGCCAGAGATAAAAATAATATTTTTTCTGTAACCAGCAACATTGTATTCGATAAACATATTTGAGTTCTCTTTTAGCTAAAGTAGGCAAACGTAGGGTTATGCGTTCGATAAATCCAGAATTTCATTATGAATAAGGGGGATAGCATCAATATAATATACCCTAGATGCACAGTTCTTTGCAAATATCCTCCTAAAAAGTGGTCTCAGGAATAAAACAAAGAAAAAGATCACAAGTTCTAAATAAATCAACACAAATATAACCCTATGCACGTGTAATAAAGTAGCTTTTTAAACGAAATGAGCAAGCGTTCTTAAATTTGAATTTTGAAATTTAGAATTCCATCGACGTCGGACTGTATGCAGAACGAGTGCTTAAGCACTTCTTTGCTGTCCCATTTTCCGAGCGTCAACTGTGCATCTAGGTAATTAATATATCGATGGGGGATAGTAATAACAATAATGTTTGTGCAACGGCCTCCGCACTAGGCGCACCTGTATCGCGGGAGACCAGACGGGGCTGACTCCTGACGCTCGATTCGAACTTGAATTCGATTGGGTTTCATTTATTGACTTAAAATTCCACCGAAATCGAGTTAAAAAGTGCATTAATGTCACGTTAAAAATCACCAAATGACAAGTTCTCGAAAATTATGCAACTTTAATACACTTTAAAATTTGATTTCGGTGGAAACCGACGGAAAGTGGCAGCTTGCTGTTGTGTTTCGTTCGGTGAGTAAGCTTTCCGGTGGCCCATTTCCCCCCTCCCTTTCCCAATCCCCTTTCCCTGCCCTGCCATTCCCTCCTTTTAGGTTGGCAACACACCCATAACTCTTTTTGTGTCTTGGGTTTCTATGGGCGGTGGAGATCACTTACCATCAGGTGACCTATCTGCTCGTGTGCCAGTCTCTACTATAAAAAAAAATTAAGACAATACATGAAACCAAATCGAAATCACAATCGAATCGAGTGTCAGGAGTCACCAGGTTTAGGCTGGGGACACGAACTCAGCGGCGGCGGCGTGGGGAGCGGCGCGCAACGTATAGCTAGACCGATTGTCGCGTCGCTCACCGCGCCACTGCCTTCGAGGCCTGTTCCATTTAAATGTATGCATTGAAACGCGTCACTCGCCGCGCCGCCGCCGCCGCCGCTCTCAGCCCGCTGAGTTTGAGACCGCGGCCTTACAGACTGAGGCTGAGATCTATAGAGCGAATTTCGACTCAGTCTAAGTGAAAGTCACGAACTCAGTGAGGATTTTTACTAAGTCCGAGTCATTTTTTACAAGAAAATCTTTGCTTAGTCTGTCTGTCAGTCTGTTTTTCTTGTAAAAAATGACTCGGACTAAGTCAAAATTCGATTTAAAAATTACAAATCCTCGCCGAGTTCGTTTCTTTGACTTAGACGTAGTCGAAGTTCGCTCTATGGATCTCAGCCTCACTTACGGAACGAAACGCAACAGCGAGCTGCCACTTTACATCGGTATTCTGTGAGACAGTGGTATCAAACCGGTCGAGCCGGCCCATTCGTGCTGTAGACGTTACTGTCTACAGCGTGGCTCTACCACTCAGAAAATTAACATTTTAATATTTCAAATTAAAGAATTAACGTATTTCTCACCACTAGTCTACCATCCTTACTTTCCACCTACCCTTATCCACCACAATCCGGGCAACACACGTTTTTAAGTATGTTGCAGAAAGGATTTGACTTGGTTTTTATCTATGCCTCACGTCATCCCCCTTCTAGGGATCCAGCCCCGGGCTAAATGTGTCAGAGAAACACTTCGCTCGACCTAAGATGGAACCCAGGTCCTTCCGGTTCACCGTGAGGAGGCGACTAAATCCGCAATCACAAACTCCCTTGTCTGTTCCCTCTAGTTTAAAATTACTCTATGCTCCCATAAAATACTTACATAGGTTTCTTTCCCATGATCCTTAATAAAGTGTCTATAAATATTGCCGGAATCAGATGCTTGAAAATAACCTGAAAAAACAAATAAAATGGGTGTTAATATTACTCTTTTTTCTACCAGCCCTTCATCATCATCATCATCATCATCAGCCACAGGACGTCCACTGCTGGACATAGGCCTCCCCCAAAGATTTCCAGATCGACCTGTTGGAAGCGGCCTGCATCCAGCGACTTCCTGCGACCTTTATCAGATCGTCGGTCCACCTTGTAGCCCTTATCCCACCTTAATGTGGGGTCGGAGCAACATACCTTTTCAAGCATGTCGCAGACAGGATTCGGCTTAGTTTTTACGACGGGCCACCTGCCTGACGTCAACCTCCTCTGAGGGATCTAGTCCCTGGCAAATTAAATTAGAAAATTTGAAATAAAACTATTCTTACGGATTCTATCACGATTAGGTTTTAATTATTATTCCCGACGTTTCGAAGGCTTTGCAGTCTTCGTTGTCACGGGTCAGACTGAGGTGTCATTTGTCCAAAAAAGGTTAGTGTTACAATATCTACCATCATTAAAAAATTATACAAAATCAAAAAAGATTAATTATTTGTGTTCCGATCTATGCAGTACGAGCTCACGGTGTCTTGAGTTCTAGCAGCTGGTCTTTTGGGTTCCGATTTAATAAGATGTATAATTGGATCCCAGGTTTGTGCAAGCTTCCAACCATCTTCTCTATTGAAATTAGGATGTTTTTTAATTTCAATAGCCTCGCGTATCATCCTAGGGAGAAATCGGTGTTCTTTGGCGAGGATTTGTGGTTTATCAAATCTAAGATAATGTTTGGAGCCTTCCTCTGAATGTTCAGCAACTGCAGACTTCGTAGAGTGTCGGTGTTTTACGTCAGCTATATGTTCTTTTACGCGGGTCCCTATATATAAGAATAGCTTTATTTCAATGTATAATATTCGCGTAAACTTTAGAAAATTTGCTTTGCTCGACCTGGGGATCGAACCCAGGACCTCCCAGTCCACAGTCCATACATGATACCACTAGTCCGCGACTATTCCATACCAAACCCAAATAATACATACATACATAGACGCCTTTTTGGTTGCCTGGAAGAGATCGCTTTTAGCGATAAGGCCGCCACTTGTGGCACAGTTTATTTTATTTGTTTAATGTTACCTGTTTTTTCTCTGTGTGTGTTTAAAATAAAGAGTTACTATCTATCTATCTATCTTTTTCCTTCCTATCTATCCTTATACACCTCTTTCGCCTCAAACCAAACCAAACCCAAAAAATAACCTTACCAAAGTATAATGAAGCGACCAAGATGAAGTTATGGTCATGCCATGATTCCAAACCATGCCGCTTATGGGATATTTTTGGACTACTTTGGTCCCACTGTCGACCAAGCCCTGAAGGGTGATGTTCATTTGATCTTTGACACAGCAGTTGTAAATGGGAACTGGGTCAGTTAGTTCAAACCTGAAAAACATCACGAAAAACTCAAAACTGACTCCAAAAAATCAATCTTGACCTGAACGAGGAACACCTTGAAACAAGCTCTATAGAACATTAAAAAAATCTTAAAAATAGGTCCACATTTTTGATTTGGATAAAAACAAACAGGTTTATAAAAAATCCTTACTTCTTAGTGCCTCTAATCCAGGCGGTAGCTATCAAATTTTTCACGCACGAATCCACCGGCATGTAATCAGATTTGAGATCGCCTCTTGAGTAAACACTCTTCATAATACCTAGAAATTACAAACATCAACATCATTGATGACGTTTTGTTAATAATGTTACGTCGGCATACTAGAGCCATCTCTCGTCGAACGCGCCGCGTTGCATCTATAAATGTGTAGAACATTCTACAGCGTTCGACCCGCGCCGAGTCGGATCGCGTCCTGTCCCGCGCCGAACTATTGATAAGAGATCGGCGAGTATAAAAGGCATGTGTGTGTGTTGGCGGGACACAGTGTTTCTTCGGAAGCGATCGAGTGCGAACAACGAGCGACAAGCGAATATTCGGAGCGAGTATTTCGACGCGTATTGTTTGCAATACAGTGTTTGATTCTTAAATAAAGTGCTGAGTCAGTTTCGAGAACAGTCGGCGTTTAATTGTTGTCCTGAACCCCGTTAGCCCGTAACAATAATAATATGCAAGATGTTTTATAAAGTTGGTAATATACAATAATAAGTACACTAAAGAGGGGATGGCTAGCAATCTAGCAAAGTTTAAAATTTCGTAAGGAGTAATCGAGTTAAAAATTTTGCTAAAGTAGAGTTGGATACTTCTTCTTCTGCTTTTAAAAATAATGGCTTCCACGCATATGCGATGATTTAGCCAATGTCAAGGTAAATAGAGCAATTATGTTTTCACAATGACCATGAGACCCAGATGTGAATGATCTCAAGGTCCTGATGGGATTACGTCGGTAATTCCTTCCAGTGCGATGCCCCTCAGGTGACCTTCACTCGGCGAATCGACCGAACAAAGCCAGCCAACGCACCAACAAAACTCATCAAAGATCACCGGTTAAAAAGTTTCCACATTATACTGTCCATCTTTACTGAAGTTTGATGCATTAAACCACACCACTTAAAGACAACAAACACAGCTCTAGAGAATAATATGAAATAATTTTAACAAGCGACGCCCACCCTGTCCGACTTCGACAGACAGACTTCGACAGAATCCCCGCGTTGGATTCGAAAACTTGTCATTTGGTAATTCTTAACAATGCACTTTTTAACATGACTTCGGTGGAATTTTAAGCCCCAAAATGAAATCGAAATGGAAGAAGTTACCCTACAGGAACGAGGAGATCCGTCGAAGAACAAAAGTCGCCGATATAGCCCAGCGGATTAGCAAGTTGAAGTGGCAGTGGGCAGGGCACATAGCTCATAGAATTAACTTTCCAGGTGGTAGAGCCACGCTGTAGACAGTAACGTCTATAGCACGAATGGGCCGGCTCGACCGGTTAAATACCACTGTCTCACAGAAAACCGACGTAAAGTGGCAGCTTGCTGTCGCGTTTCTTTCGGTGAGTGAAATTTCCGGTGGCCCATTTCCCCCCTCCCTTGCCCAATCCCCTTCCCTCCCCTTTCATTCCCTCCTTTTAGGTCGGCAACGCATCCATGATTTTTTTGTCATGTGTGTCTATGGGCGGTGGAGATCACTTACCATAAGGTGACCCATCTGCTCCTTTGCCAATCTCTACTATAAAAAAAAAAACATTAGCTTACCCAGCCCATATCCCATGAATAACGCAACTGGTCCATTGAAATTGTCAATCCATCCAGGCAAGGGTTCTTTGAAACTTGACACAACTGTAAAAAACGTTTAATTTAAATACCAACTTCAATCTAATAAATAATATACCCAAGAAAGAAAGTGCCTGACTGCCTCGGTGGCGTGGTCGTATTTCGGTACGACTGCCGTGCACTAGCCAACTAGAACACCCACATTTCGCCGAGCTTAGTTCCATCCCAGATGTGATAGGGGGCGAGCCTATCACCATTTCGGGCACAAATTCCAGACTCCGGGCTGATATTGAAAAATCCAATATCACTTTGCCCGACCCGGGGATTGAACCCGAGACCTTGTGGCGACATCTCTGCCATGCGCACTGAACCAACTTACACGCATCGAGCGTCAGCGCACAACGGTACTGGCTTCAGCTACGGAACAACAGATGGAGCTACCGAATCCTAAATCACGGTGGCAAAGTTTACCGCAGACGTAGCATATATACGACCTCTGATGATGAACCATCGGAGGGGACGTGGCGGTCAGGCACTACACCCGCCTGACAAGATGATCTCCCCTCTGGTAGAGGAACACTGACACCCGTTCCCCTACAACCTCAGGACGGCAGTCGTACCGAAATACAACCACGCCACCGAGGCAGTCAGTCAGTTTAATTTAAATATTTATAAATAAATAAATAAATAACACCCAACAGTCACATACATAGTCCTGACCACACACTAAGATCAAGTCTTGTGTCGTGGGTATCAGGAACTACGAGAGACTTCCGGTCTCACAACACCCAGACTCGAAACAAATATCTGTAGGGTATAAAAACATTTGTCTCGGTGCGGGGATCGAACCCGCGGCCTCTCGATTCACAGTCGGCTACTCGCCCGACAGGCTACGGAGGCTGTCAAAATTATGGTATAACTATATCGATTTTAAGACAGGCAGCTTGGTATGGACTCAATAAAAAGGATGGGGCTTAGATAAGAGGTTTTGATTTTTGGAAAAGGGAACGGGAAGAATGCTGGCAGGGAAGAAACAGAGAAGGCAAAAGCAGTCGAGCCACGCTGTAGGCAATTACGTCTACAGTACGAACGGGCCCACTCAACCGGTTTGATACCACTGTCTCACAGAAAACCGACGTAAAGTGACAGTTTGCTTCTACGTTTCGTTCGGTGAGTGAGATTTCCGGTGGCCCAATTCCCCTCCTTTTCCCAATCCCTTGTCCCTCCCCTTCCATTCCCTTCTTTTAGGTTAGCAACGCACCCATGATTCTTTTTGTGTCTTGGGTGTCTATGGGCGGTGGAGATTCCCATCAGGTGACCCATCTGCTCGTTTGATAGTCTCTGTTATAAAAAAAGAAGCAACAAGAAGAAACAGGCCTACCTATCGAAGGCCTGACGATGACTGCAGGCAGTTGTCCTTGCTGTTCATAAACCACGTGTTCAGCCAGTTGCTTGGTGAAGGTGTAAGTGTTCGGCATGTCTCCGAGGTATCTGTAAGCAATAAGCATATCACCCAGAGATTTAATATCATTAATTGTAGAGGGGGTATCAAGCAAGTTTTCATACAAACAAACGACATTCAACAGTATATAGACGGGACAAGAGCACAAAACTTGTGAAACAAAAGTTATGACCTAGTGGTCATAAGTCGCTCAGTTTATTTGAAATATACGCGCGCCAGGTCGGCCAGCGAAATAATATTGAGATAATAAACTTATCTTACGTGATTCTTAACCATTCACAAAATATTATAGGGTATAACATAAGCTCACGCCTGTATCCCCGAAGAGGTAGGCAGAGGTGCACTAGCGAACTTGTACACCCACATTTCGCCGAGCTTAGTTCCGTCCCAGATGTGATAGGGGGCGAGCCTATCGCCATATCGAGCACATATTCCAGACTCCGAGCTGATATGGAAAAATCCGATATCACTTTGCCCGACCCGGGGATCGAACCCAAGACCTCAGGACGGTAGTCGTGCCGAAATACAACCACGCCACCGAGGCAGTCATTAGCATTATAGGGTATAAATTGTAATAATCGCCCTCGCATTGTTATAAGTAGTTGATGGCGGTACTGAAGTTTTAGATCAATTTCTTTGTATTTGGAAACTTGCTTAATACCCCCTCTATAGCTAGTATCTAATATTAAATCTCTTTGATACAAACAAATTGATGTCAAACGTCAGTAACGCCACTCATTACAATGCGAGGGCCCTTATTACATACATATCATATACCCTAGAATGTTCTTTGTTGTTCTTGTTGACTGCCTCGGTGGCGTGATGGTATTTCGGTACGACTACGATTCTGAGGTCTCGGGTTCGATCCCCGGGTTGGGCAAAGTGATATTGGATATTTCTATTTCAGGCCGTAGTCTGGAATTTGTGCCCGATATGGCGATAGGCTCGCCCCGTATCACATCTGTGACAGAACTAAGCTCGGCGTATTGTGGGTGTTCACTAGTGCGCCTCTGCCTACCCCTTCGGGGATACAGGCGTGAGCTTATGTTATGTTATGTAGAATGTTCTGTGATTGTTCAAGAATCACATAAGACATTTAATTGTCTGAACATTATAACGCTGGCACGACCCTACGCATGCATATTTCGAATACAACTGAGTGACATGACAACGAGGTCAAAACTTTACTCAGGGATATTCAGTATTGTTTTATTATTCACATCAACAAGTAACATAATCTCCATTTTTTTATTTCTGCCTGGCGTTATCCCGGCCTAGTGCCAGGGTCCGCCTTCTTGCTGAAACGCTTCCACTCCACCCGGTCTTGAGCATTCTCTACAGTAAGACCATTAGCTCTCATATCATCCTCCAAAACGTCCAGCCAGAGCTTTTTGGGCCGTCCACGAAGATGCACCCCTGGTCCGATCTGGTCCAGACACTTGCGACCGACGTACTCCTGTGGTTTCTTCAAAACGTGACCATACCATCTCAATCTAAAATCTCATATCTACATTTGAAACAATTTCTCCTCCTTTTTCCCGTCGGAGGCGGCACATATACAGGGTGTTTCATAAAGTTGGTATCCATAATAACTTTACTTAAAGGGAGGATGGCTAGCAATCTAGCGGTAAAGTTTAAAATTTCGTAAGGCTCATAGTTTTGGAATAATGGAAACTTGAATTTGTAATGAAAAACTTTTTTCTGGCTCACTGGGTCAGCTGCAGTACATTTACAAACTACCTATAGGGTAATTAAATATTTTTAGCATACACAAAACCATTCTTTCGCTATTTGCGACGATTTACAGGTCACATTCCGATTTTAAAATCCCCATGGTTAATATGAATAAAAAAAATAATGATTTTTTAACTTTACCATTGCACTTTAAATCGTTCTCCCTGTATGTGGAATTATTATAGGTACCAACTTTATGAAACACCCGGTATATGTTAAGCGTATAGGCCACCGGAGGCCGAGCCGCCCGGGATTATCTACAGTAGGTTAAAAAGGTAGCAGCAGGCTTAGGATTGGGATAAATGTAGATAGAAAAAGAAAGAAGATTTATGATCTTACTTTGTCGTTAATACTTCCAGAGTATGAGAGTCGACGTTCTTGCAAACTTCTAGAAGATTCTTCCAGTCCGTATGGGGTGGGTACATCACCTCCTCTATCGGATTTCTGTTGGTATTGGAGTATGATGTCGAAATATGGATCAGGGCCTGAAATAATACATCATAAGTGGTAAATATTTCGAAATAAAACGATTTTATACGGATTCTATCACGATTTCTTTTTATTTTTAGGCCCGACGTTTCGAAGGCTTAGCAGCCTTCGTGGTCACGGGTCGGACTGTGGTGTCATTTGTCCAAAAATGTTAGTGTTACAATATCTATCTTCATTTTTAAATTATAAAGTTAGTCATTTATGTTCCGATTTTTTTCACAGTTGCAGTATAATTTTTACATCGCTTAAAAACACACAAAGGCATTATTCCGCATAAAATTTTGATTATACAGCTATTCAGAGAACTAAGTAGCCGCGACACTGGTTGAAGCGTGACTGAGTAATGTCGGGAAATTATTTTGCTTTCGTCTTACCAGTAAAGAGGACAACACATCTATGCCATAAAAACATCTTGACATTTCGGTATATAAAGAAGATGCCTTACTGCTCTATTACTGGCATTTTTCGTTCGCCAAGTCGCCATTTTAGTTTCTCTCCTTATATTACATACACGTTTTTTTCATAGTCATGCCAAGTCCTTATTTTTCTTTTATAATTGTTCCACATTTTCCGGAGATATCGGGTACCATATATAACAAATACTGACGAATTCAGAACTTCGCCTTTAATCATCGCGTAGAACAAAAGTTAGCAGTAACAAATGTTGCATGCGTTTAGTGGCAATAAACATTTTCTTTCTTTCTTTCTTTCTTTCTTTAGAAGCCATTTAAAGAAAAATAACACTTACAGATAACTTCTTCATTTCCTTCGCCAATTGAACGATCTGTATAGTGCCCATTAAATTCAATTTAACTGCATACGCCAAGTGATCATCAAATCTGCAACATTTAACATTTTGGTTAGGTTCCTATGTTTGATTTTGTACATTCACTTACGTATTGGCAGCTCGATGTCGCGTTTCGTTCGGTGAGTGAGATTTGCGGTGGCCCAATTCCCCCCTCCCTCTCCCAATCCTAGTTTCCTCCGTTTATAAAATAAAATAAAATAAAAATGTTTATTGGTCACGTAGGCACATCAAATGCACTTATGACAGGTCACAACAAGGTCTAGATACATTTATATAATAATAATCATGTTACAACACTATCAATTTAGAAAACAAGCAGGCAGGTATGGACACAAATCAAGGATGGGGCTTAGATAAATGGTTGTGATTTGTAGGAAAGGGAACGAACGGGATATGGCAGGAATGCTAGCAGGGAATTGACGGGAAAATAAAATAGGAAGCTTGTACGATTTGACTGGAAATGTGAGTAAGAAAAATCACGCCAGGGACTATAAGGCCCTATCCTAGCTAACCTACCAGCCTTTCTCTAGCTACCTACGGATGACGACCCGAAGAAGAAAGACGGAAAGAAACTCCGGGCATTTTTTTTTCATCATCAATTGACGTTTAGGTTGGCAACGCACCCATGATTTTCTTGTCTTGGGTGTCTATGGGCAATGGAGATAACTTACCATCAAGTGACGCATATACTCGTTTGCCAGTCTCTGCTTAAAAAAAATCATAACATAACATAAGATCACGCCTGTATGCCCGAACGGATAGGCAAAGGCGCAATAGCGAACTAGAACACCCACATTTCGCCGAGTTTAGTTCCGTCCTAGATGTGATAGGAGGCGAGCCTATTGCCATATCGGGCACAAATTCCAGACTCCGGGCTGATATGGAAAAATCCAATATCACTTTGCCCGACCCGGGGATCGAACCCGAGACCTCAGAACCGTAGTCGTACCGAAATACCACCACGCCACCGAGGCAGTAAAAAAAATTATTATGCAGTTTATCAAACAATACGAAAAATATCCTTTTGCAAAACGTAATCAAATTGTATACAGTTACAAAAATGTGTTATCAATAACACTTAAAGGGAGAATGGCAGTTTAACAGAAGTTTAAAATTTGCTAAACATAGTTTTTGAATAACGGAAACTTAAAGTGACGAAAAAATTGTTTAAGGCCCATTGGATTCGCTGCAGTAGGTTCCTATATTTCCAAAACACCTATGGGGGAGATTGATAAGATCACCGATTAAAGTTTCCACATTGTTGTCCATCTTCGCAGAATTTTAGTGCATAAAACCACATCACATTAAAACAACAAACACAACTCCAGAATATATTAAATCATTTTAACAAGCGACGCCCACCCTGTCAGACTATCCATCAAAATCCCAAGAATCTTCTACTATAGTTGAAGATCTTACCTGACACTAGCTGCAGAATGGAAAACGATGTCAACATTTTTTATCAATGTATTTCTGTCAGCTTCAGATAAACCTGAAACAAATTAAGTAAAATTAAACAGCAATTTCTTAGTCTTTGTGAATTCAGGTCGATAAATTATAATTTAAGTAACACTCAAAATCACACACCGAATCTGAGATCTACAGTAGCCCGGGCATGTAAAACTAATGTAAATGTAAATGTATTCGAGTTCGCTGCGCACTGATGACGTTTGGTTAATATTTCATACAAATTTCATAGACGCGCATCGAGTTTGAATACATTTACGGTTGTCAGAAATTTTCCTGCTCAGGCCGCAGAGCGAACTCCGACTAAGTCTAAGTCAAAGTCACAAACTCAAGGGGGGTTTGTAATTGTTAAATCGAACTTTGACTTAGTCGGGGTCATGTTTTACAAGAAAAACAGACTGACAGACAGACTAAGCAAAGATTTTCTTGTAAATAATGACTCGGAGTTGGTAAAAATCCTCACTGAGTTCGTGACTTTGACTTAGACTTAGTCAAAGTTCGCTCTATAGATCTCAGCCATAGCCAGCCTTCCTGTGGCATGAATATTTTTCGTCATTTTTTTTACTTAGAGTGGTAGAGCCACGCTGTAGACAGTTACGTCTACTGCCCGAATGGGCCGGCTCGACCGGTTTGATGCCACTATCTCACAGAAAACGTGTAAAGTGGCATCTTGCTGTCGCGTTTCGTTTGGTGAGTGAGATTCCCGGTGGCAAATAAAATTAGAGAAATTGTCTTGCCCGATCTGGGAATCGAACCCAAGACCTCCCAGTCCACAGTCTATACGCGCTGCCACTAAACCAAGAAGACGACATATTTTCCAAATATACTTAATTGAATTGTATTTCTAAGCTTTATAGCATGGCTTCATCATCATCATCATCAGCCATAGGACGTGCACTGCTGAACATAGGCCTCCCCCAAACATTCCCAGATCGACCTGTCGGAAGCGGCCTGCATCCAGCAACTTCCTGCAACCTTTATCAGCGGCCGGAGCAGGAAAATTTCTGACAACCGTAAATGTATTCGAACTCGATGCGCGTCTATGAAATTTGTATGAAATATTAACCAAACGTTGAAATTAAACTATTTTTACGGATTACATCACGATTTGGTTTTAATTTTTATGCCCGACGTTATTTTTCCGCAGTCTGACCCGTGACCACGAAGGCTGCAAAGCTTTCGAAACGTCGGGCATAAAAATTAAAACCAAATCGTGATATAATCCGTAAAAATAGTTTAATTTCAATTAATAACATTCACGTATACCTAAGAAATCATTATTAACCAAACGTCATTGCGCAGCGAACTCGAATACATTTACATTTACATTAGTTTTTCGTGCTCGGGCTACTGGTGGTCGGTCCACCTTGTAGTACTAAACAAAAAGAACCAACATTCCATTACATTTACGGACTCTTCAAATAGATAACATTACCTAAGCCATCTTCTTCAATATCTCCCGATATAGCAACGACCTTCGATTCAAACACGCCAGGTCTTTCCTTGCGAAGTCTGTCGAAGCACTGGAAAACATCATAATCACAAGTTTAAACTTTAACAGACCGACTTCAAATACGACTTCAAATCGTGACCGATATATGTGGGACTACCCTTGAATTAACCTCTATCGAATACAAAAAGAATTTTGAATATCGGTCCACATTCAGCGGAGATATCGCGTAACATACATAAAAAAATAATAATCAAAAGTTTAAAAACTTTACTGACCGACTTTCAATTTACCGATTGTGACCGAATTTATATGGGACCACCATTGAAATAAACTCTATCGAATACAAAAAGAATTTTGAAAATCGGTCCAGATTTGGCGGAGATATCGCGTAACATACATAAAAAAAGTATAAGCTCACGCCTGTATCCCCGAAGGAATAGGCAGAGGCGCACTAGCCGACTAGTACACCCACATTTCGCCGAGCTTAGTTCCGTCCCAGATGTGATAAGGGGCGAGCCTATCGCTAAATCGCACAAATTCCAATATAAATTAAAAAAAAATACAGACGAATTGAGGACCTCCTCCATTTTGGAAGTCGATGGAAAACCGATGAATTGACAAACTTATTTTGTAGTCAGTGGCAAGTGATATCCATCTGGAATATTCATTTAATGCAAAGGTCATTAGGTTCATAATTATACGGATGGACTTTATACCAAGGATATACTCGTAGTAGAATGAATAATTGAGATTGTTAATTAACACATTTGTCGCATTATTGTAACAAAGATAGATTCAACAATTATTTACAAAGATACATATAATAAGAACTAGCTTTTGCCCGCGGCTTCGTACGCGTATTTTGTTGGGCCAACGGTAAAGGTTTTGATTTATCGATCCGCCATGTCGTTTTAGTCTAAATATTCTACAACGGGGCGACCAGATATCGATTTTAAAGTCAATCGGCCCAAAAACAAAAAAAAACAAATGGCGGCTAATTTTGACAGTAATACATATAATAAGAATGTAAATTATTTATTTATTAAAAAAAAAAAAAAAAAATATCGCGCGTCTGTACATTGCTTAGATTTCCAAAAAAAACTAATTGGTGGGGTTTAGAAATAGTAATAGAACACATTTTCATCATTTTGAGAATTTTTGTCAGTCTGTCTGTCTGTATGTTTGTACGTAACAAATGAAAACCACCAAAGTAATTTTACGGAACTGGATAGGAAATCTTAGACACATCTTGGAATAACATTTAGGCTTTGTTTTACACAAATCGGTCAACTCTATCAAAAGAAACTGATATTTTTGTATTATGTGTGCGATTGTTGGGAGTTCTATGAAGCCTGAAAGTGATTTTCAAATCTGTCAATAGATGGCGTTACTATATTTTCTGAGTCACATTGATATTTTTTAAGAATTATGTACCATTTTAAAGTCGTTTAGTGATCCAGGGTCGAAATCTAAAAAGTAGCCGTCATTTTGTTTTACTTTGTCTTTGGACCGATTTACTTCAAAATCGATATCTGGGTCGCCTCGTGGTTACAAACGACGGAACCGACGTTAAAACTGTCAAAAGTGGCCGCCATTTTGATTTTCTTTGTTTTTGGGGCGATTGACTTCAAAATCGATATCTGATTCCCCCCGGGGTTCCAAACGTCGGAACCGGTGTCAGAATTGTCAAAAGTGACCTCCATTTAGATTTTTATGATTATTGGCCGATTGACTTCAAAATCGATATCTGGGACAGGGTGGATCTACAAATTAAAATTTTTAACGTTGGCCCTACAAAATACGCGTGCGAAACCGCAAAAGCTATTAATAAATAAATGACGCTCAACTGTCTCATACATAGTCCAGCAGGTCGATTCTCTAAGAAACGCCACAATGCAACGTTGCGATCGACGCCTCGCTCCCGCAGCGCACATCGTTGAGATCGACGGAGCGTTCAACGTTGTTGGCTCTTTCTCTAACATTTTCCATACATTTATGTCAAACGCCTCGCTCGAGAGAGCTAGTTCGCATAAGTGCCGTCATCACGCTTAGCGCTAGTGCGTGCACTTCGTTCCTTGCTGAATACAAAAATGAAAACATCATTGCCGCAACGATACCGCAACGTTGTTTTCACAAATGAAATCTTAGAGAATCGACCTGCTGAGCCCACACTAAGATCGAGTCTTGTGTCGTGGGAATCAGGAACTACGAGAGACTTTCGGTCTCACAACACCCAGACCCGCAACAAATATCTGTGGGCCAAATATTTGTCTCGGTGCGGGATTGAACCCGCGGCCTCTCGCTTCATAGCCGACTGCTCGCTCGCTGCGCCACGGAGGCTGTCGAAATTAAATATAAAAATAGAGGGGATATCAAGAATAATCCTCCATGGTCCAGTGGCAGCGTGTATGGGTTGTGGATCCGAAGGTCCTGGGCTCGATTCCCAGGTCGGGCAAAGCGAGTTTTAATTTGTCCGGGACTGGAATCCGCAGAGGGGGTTGAAGTCAAGCAGACCGCCGATCGTAAAAACTAAGCCAAGTCCTTTCTGCAACATGCTTGAAAAAGTATGTTGCTCGACCTCACTTATGGCTGAGATGTACAGAGCGAACTTAGACTTAAGTATGAGTCAAAGAAACGAACTCAGTGATGATTTGGAATTTTTAAATGGAATCGAACTTTTACTTGGTACTTTTAATCGACTGCCTCGGTGGCGTGGTGGTATTTCGGTACGACTACGGTTCTGAGGTCTCGGGTTCGATCCCCGGGTCGGGCAAAGTGATATTGGATTTTTCCATATCAGCCCGGAGTCTGGAATTTGTGCCCGATATGGCGATAGGCTCGCCCCCTATCACATCTGGGACGTAACTAAGCTCGGCGAAATGTGGGTGTTCTAGTTCGCTAGTGCGCCTCTGCCTACCCTTCGGGGATACAGGCGTGAGCTTATGTTATCGAACTTTTACATCCAAATCCTCACCAAGTTCGTTTCTTTGACCTAGACTTGGCCGGAGTTCGGTATATAAATCTCAGCCTACGAAGAGATAAAGGCAGCTAGAAATAAAGAAAGCTGGTATTTTTTGGACTGCACTACGCTTACCATCTGGTGCAATGCAGTCACTTTGCCGTAATAATCACAAAAAAAACTTAAATGACTGACTTCAAATCCGATCGTGATAAAATTTATATGGACCACCCTTGAAATAAGCTCTATCGAACACAAAAAGAATTTTGAAAATCGATCTATATGCGGCGGAGATATCGCGTAACATACATAAAAAATACAGACGAATTGAGGACCTTCTTCTTTTTGGAAGTCGGGCGAAAAGTAAATAAAAATACCTACCACCCACGAATAAAGTTTCTTGAGACGTTCGTCAGCGGTCAATCCTTTTTTATTCCTTAAAATCAGGTAAATTTTGTCCAAATTGGTGCAAGAGTATAAAAGCTTTTCAATTAACACTTTACCGAGGAAACCTGAAAAATAATAAAATATTACAAATTGCCTTCATGTTCTTCTGTGAACCAGGAGGTCCTGGGTTTGATTCCGGAGTGCTTTTCTGAGACAATTTGCTCGTGAATGAATCCCAAGAGCAGGGTTGACAGGAAGGCAAGCGGCCGTAAAATTAAGCCAAACAGCGATCTGCTTCTAAAAGTGTATTACGCCGACCCCAAATTTAGAATGAGGGGAGTTAGAAGAAAAATAAACACAAATTTAGAAAAACTACTTCAAAATGTATCTCATGATTTCCAAATTTATATGGGACCACCCTTGAAATAAGCTCTATAAAACACAAAAATAATCTTGATAATCACAAGTTTAAAGACATAACCGAACGACTTCAAAATGTATCCCATAGTGACCAAATTTATATGGGACCACCCTTGAAGTAAGTTCGATCGAACACAAAAATAATCTAAAAAAAATCGGTCCACATTTGGCGGAGATATCGCGGAATATACATAACATTATACGATCCTGACCAAATGTATATGGAACCACCCTTGAAATAAGCTCTATCAAACACAAAAATAAATAAATAATAATAACACCCAACAGTCACATACATAGTCCTGTAGCCCGAGCACGAAAAACGAATGTAAATGTATTCGAGTTCGCTGCGCACTGATGACGTTTGGTTAATATTTCATACAAATTTCATAGACGCGCATCGAGTTCGAATACATTTACGGTTGTCAGAAATTTTCCTACTAAGGCCGCTGACCTCACACTAGGATCGAGTCTTGTGTCGTAGGTATCAGGAACCTAGAGACTTTCGGTCTCACAACACCCAGACCCGAAACAAATATCTGTAGGCCATACAAACATGTCTCGGTGCGGGGATCGAACCCGCGGCCTTTCGCTTCACAGCCGGCTACTCGCCCGCTGCGCCACGGAGGCAATAATCTTAAAAATTGGTCCACGTTTGGCGGAGATATCACGTAACACAAATAAAAAAATACAGATGAATTGAGAACCGTCTCCTTCTCTTCGTCTTCTTCTCCTTCCTTTTTTGAAGTTTGTCGAAAAAGCAAAATCATACCAGTGCCTCCAGTTATAAGAATACATTTTCCTTTATAATATTCAGTTATGGACGGTACGTCGCTCAGGTCACGATCTTCGAGGAAGCCCATCTTCACCCAACCACCACGATTTCGTGCTGACGACTGATCCGTGAAAGACAATTTGTAGTGTTTACAGTATTAGGGTTCAGTAGGTGAAAAATGTGGGATCTGAAACCGTCACTCACTTAAAACCAATTTCAAAAAACCTGGTTCTGATTCCCTTTGTATATTTTTCGACCGATTTCAAAAAAGGAGAAGGTCCTCAATTCATCTGTATTTATAGACTGACTTCCAAAAAGGAGAAGGTCCTCAATTCGTCTGTATTTATAGACCGACTTCCAAAAAGGAGAAGGTCCTCAATTCATCTGTATTTATAGACTGACTTCCAAAAAGGAGAAGGTCCTCAATTCATCTGTATTTATAGACTGACTTCCAAAAAGGAGAAGGTCCTCAATTCGTCTGTATTTATAGACCGACTTCCAAAAAGGAGAAGGTCCTCAATTCATCTGTATTTATAGACTGACTTCCAAAAAGGAGAAGGTCCTCAATTCATCTGTATTTATAGACTGACTTCCAAAAAGGAGAAGGTCCTCAATTCGTCTGTATTTATAGACCGACTTCCAAAAAGGAGAAGGTCCTCAATTCATCTGTATTTATAGACTGACTTCCAAAAAGGAGAAGGTCCTCAATTCATCTGTATTTATAGACTGACTTCCAAAAAGGAGAAGGTCCTCAATTCATCTGTCTTTATAGACTGACTTCCAAAAAGGAGAAGGTCCTCAATTCGCCTGTATTTATAGACCGACTTCCAAAAAGGAGAAGGTCCTCAATTCATCTGTATTTATAGACTGACTTCCAAAAAGGAGAAGGTCCTCAATTCGTCTGTATTTTTTTATGTATGTTCCGCGATATCTTCGCCAAATGTGGACCGATTTTCAAAATTATTTTTGTGTTCGATAGAGCTTATTTCAAGTGTGGTCCCATATACATTTGGTCACGATCGGATTTGAAGTCGGTCCGTTAAGTTTTTAACAGACAGAACACATGCTATGTTATATGTCCATTCCCTACTTTTAGGTTGGCAACGCAGTCATGATTCTTTTTGTGTATTGGGTGTCTATGGGCGGTGGAGATCACTTACCATCAGGTTACCCATCTGCTCGTTTGCCAGTCTCTGCAATTAAAAAAAATTTTTGCCCTCCGCTACGTTCTCATTCTCTTTATATCTCCTCTGCGCTGAACAGACCTCTATGCACCGTTACAATAGTTATTTTTCATAACATAACATAATATACATAAGCTCACGCCTGTATCCCCGAAAGGGTAGGCCGAGGCGCACTAGCGAACTAGAACACCCACATTTCGCCGAGCTTAGTTTCGTCCTAGATATGATAGGTGGCGAGCCTATCGCCATATCGGGCACAAATTCCAGACTCCGGGCTGATATGGAAAAATCCAAAATCACTTTGCCCGACTCGGGGATCGAACCCGAGACCTCAGCGGGTTTAGCCAAGTGGCTTATGCGCTAGTCGAATAGAATAGTAAATGTATGGGAATGACATAAGAGTACGCTATATGTGGCGTACTCTAATGTCATTCTCATACATTCATTAATCTATTCGATTAGCGCATAAGCCATTTGTCTAAGGGCCCAGTGGGTTTAGACAAGTGGCTTATGTGCTATAGTAGGATTGCTAATTAAACGGAGTAAACTGACATTTCGAATGTTGCCAGTTTTTAATGAAATTTATATAGTGCTGCGGTAAAAAGATCAAGATTATTTAAACATTTCAATTCAGTGAACCATTTCAGTCTTTCAATTTCTAAAGTCCAACTCAAAGTCCTAATTCCTGCCTAATGTGTGATTAGTACTGCATGTCTACTGAATTATAGTCATAGTAAATTACTGCATGCAAAGCTATGGCATGTCTGCTGGAATTATACTCATAGTTCATTATAAACAAAATTTACAAAGCTATGAATGTGCCGAGTTTTTTTTTCTCAAATAATAAAAGTAATATTTATAATTTTCATTGTTATTATTTCGCGTATCTATTCTGATTATTTACGCAAAATTATTTTCACAGACATTTAGTCGAAGGGTTAAGTTGATATTGCTAAAAAATACGCAATAACATTCTAATTTTGCAAGCCAGTGCCGATTTATTGTTTCTTTGAATGATAAAAAATGAACTAGATCCATCACTATGTTTTGAAAGTAAGCAACATTATTTTAGATCTGTCAGTTTACTCCGTTTAATTATCAATCGGACTATAGTCGAATAGAATAGTTGAATAGAATAAATGTATGACATAAGACATGACATAAGGCGGCGTACTCTTATGTCATTCTCATACATTTATTCTATTCGACATTTTTTTTTCGACTAGCGCATAAGCCACTTGTCTAAACCCCCAGGACTGTAGTCGTACCGAAATACAACCACGCCACCGAGGCAGTCCGTCATTTTTCCTTTAATGACTGCCTTAAAGACAGTGTATAACTGCCACTAGGGCAGTCCATTCAGCAGGGTTACCACCACCTCTTATAGCATTATTATTATAATCGTTCTTCGTTTGTTTTGTATGAGAATCGGTACAAGTAAGATGATAATAATACTGCTATAAGAGGTGGTTACCACCCTGTTCTGTCCATATATTCTGAAGTATAAATAAATGGACATTACCTAATACGGAACCCTATAAACTTTCGATTTGTAAGGATGAGTGGTGGATTTTCACAAACGATGATTATTTAATATGCTAACTGTGACTGATTAACAAATCAAATTGCCGTGATGTCATTTGCGGGTGTATGAACCCAAAATAAATCAATATTGATTTCCTTTTTACCCAGGAAATCAATATTGATTTATTTTGGGTTTATTAACCTCCAAATCACATAATGGTAATAGTGTACCCATTTTCTACAATACAATTGGGTATTTTACTAATTATTTAAAATTAATTTTATTTAAAATTGACGTCGTCTAAACATTGATATATTATTTACCTAGATGCACAGTTGACGCTTGGAAAATGGGACAGCAAAGAAGTGCTTAAGCACTAGTTTTGCCTACAATTGGACGTCGATAGAATTCTAAATTTCAAAATTCAAATTAAAGAACGCTTGCTCATTTCATTGAAAAACCCACTTTATAACACGTGCTTACGGTTATATTTGTGTTGATTTAATTACAACTTGTGATCGTTTTCTTTATTTTATTTCTGAGACCACTTTTTAGGAGGATATTTGCAAAGAACTGAGCATCTAGGGTATAATATATTGATACATCTAAAATATAGAACAGAAATAAATATTGAAATATTTTCAAAAATAAAAAGGCATAATCAAAATAAATAAATAAATAAATCTTTGGGGGAGGCCTATGTTCAGCAGTGGACGTCCTATGGCTGATGATGATGATGATGATGATGATAAGCCTTTGAAGTTTCAAACTGCGGGAAAGAGAAGTATCAGTATAATCACGTCACCGTTATAATGGTATATACCTTGGAAAGGGATAGCAAGATATCTCCCCCACTCCAGCATTTAAAATATGAATTACTGCCTAATTTTACAACCAATTTCGATGCAGTTTTTACAGAAGGGTTTCTTTTTTGTTTTATTTGCTAATTTGATTTTATACACACATATAAATGTGTGTATAAAATCAAACATAGTCAAGGGTATTTGATTTTTTTTATAATTGAATATGATTTTCTTCTTAAATATAGCATAGAAAGAAATATTAAAATATTTACAAAAATAAAAATGTTCAAGCCTTTGAAGTTTGGTGTGAACTTCAAACTGCAGGAAAGACAAGGAAAGATAAGCATGAGTATATTCACGTCACGGCCATAACGCTACGTGCGTTGGAAAGGGATAGCAAGATATACCCACCACGCTCCAACTCCTGCTCATTGCAGAATTTAAAATAGGAATTACTGCATTGAAATAAAACTATTTTTACGGATTCTATCACGGTTTGGTTTTAATTTTTATTAGTAACCATAGTTTTATTCCAATGAATAACATTCGTGTAAACCTAAGAAATCATTATGAATTACTGCCTTATTTTTCAACCAATTTCGATGCAGTTTTTACAGAAGGGTTTCTTTTTTGTTTTATTTGCTATTACAAATAAAAGTGTATAATATCCACGGTTCGATTCCTAGGGCTGTCAAAGCAAATATTCTAATTTAATTTACCCGGGACTAGATCCCTCATAGGGAATTGACGTCAGGCAGACTGCTGGTCATAAAAACTAAGCCAAATCCGTTCTGCAACATGCTTGGAAAAGTGTGTTGCGCCGACCACACATTAAGGTGGGATAAAGGCAGATCTTTGGGGGAGGCCTATGTTCAGGAGTGGACGTCCTATGGCTGATGATGATGATGATGTAAAGCAGATAAAAATAAATAAAAGTAAATAATAAACACACAATGTTAAAATGATTTATTCATCAAAACACATAAGTTCTCAGACATTCCCAGAAGAGTTTTAGGTAAGAAGAATTTAGAATCCACCAAAATATGTACGTGTAGAAGACAAATTTGACGAAGTAGTGCAGGATCATCATTCTGAAAAACAAGATTCAAATCAGAATAATAAAAGTTGGTATAGGCATAGTCGGGAAAAGCGTGTAGCAGCACAGTGCATTTATGAACAATGACACTTATCAAAAATATGTGTGGTTTAAACTTGGATTTGTTTATACCCATGTCAATTACCTACTTGTGCACGGTACTTAATATGATTTGTTAATTGTTTAGTCTGGTATTTACAACGTATTCTTTGTTCTCTATGCATTCCTTTGTATTTGATTTGTTATTTTAATAAATATTTGGTGAGAGCGAGAGGCACAGCGACCCTTTACGGGATAGAGCAGTACAGTGAATCAGACTAGCCACCTTAAATACGGTGTTAGAAGATTCAGCATACAGTATTCTATTTGCATTGATCGCGCACACATAGGTTGCCTCTCTGAATCGCTCACACTTTACTGGCACCTAAGTCTTTTCATTAACCAACATCATTACCTGGTTAGAGACACTGCCAAAAGCGGATATTCTATCACGATTAGGCGGGACTTAAGTCTCTAGAGGTTGACGCCAGACTAGCCGTAAAGACTAAGCCGAATCCTTCCTGCAGAATGCTCGGAAAATCCGACAAAGTAACACTACACTTTTTTTATAACACAGACTGGTAAACGAGCAGATGGTTCGCCTGATGGTAAGTGATCTTAGCGCCCACAGAAACCTAAATACAAAAGGAATCATGGGTGCGCTAACCTAAAAGGAGGGAAGTAGGGATTGGGAAAGGGAGGGGAAAATTGGGCCACCTAACGAAACGCGACGGCTGTCACTTAAGGTCGGTTTTCTGTGAGACAGTGGTATCAAACCGGTCGAGCCGGTCCATTCATGCTGTAAACGTAACTCTTTACACCGTGGCTCTACCATTAAAAAAATCCACCTGATGGTAAGCGCAGTGCAGTCCAAAAAAAACCAGCGACCACCGACAAACAATGGGTCTACTGCACTGCTGGACATAGGCCTCTCCCAAGATAGCCAGATCTATTGGAAGCGGCCTGCATCAAGCGATTTCTGCGACCTTTATCAGGTCGTCGGTCCACCTTGTAGGTGGACGTCCTACGCTGCGCTTGCCGGTACGTGGTCTCCACTCGAGAACTTCTCTGCTCCATCAGCTATCAGTTCTACGAGCTATGTGCCCTGCCCACTGACTGCCTCTTCAACTTACTAATCCGCTGTATCAGTGACTGTTGGGTGCAATGACAAAAGAAAAATAAGGACTTGACACCGCATTACTGCGAAAAAACGTGTTTACTCTAAAGTCGGTTCCACCATTTTCGTTTCTCCATCTAAAAACCACCAATCAACTCATCCATCCCAAATCACGGTGGCAAAGTTTAGAGCAGACGTCGCATATACAGGATCTCCCATAAATCAACGTCAAGCCGAAATCGGGCGATAGAGCATGTAGTGGCTAACTCCAGAAAATTAATTTAAAAAAATCTACCTCATGTATTTTTTAACTTATTGCCGTTAAAAAAATAAATTATTATTATACCATGAGTAATTTTTTATCACTTTCATATTACCATGAGTAAGTTAGTTTGTAGTCACAGTATTAGAAAGAACATCACAGGTGGTCATAATATTCACTTACTTTTTTGAATGGAAATAATTTGAAAAAAAGTGACAGACGTTTAAAATAATTTTCTGGGATTAGCCACTACCTGCTCTATCACCCGATTTCGGCTTGACGTTGATTTAGGGGACGCCCTATAACTTCCGAAGATGAACCATCGGAGGGGCCGCGGCGGCCAGGCTCGATATCCGCCTGACGAGGAGATCCCCCTCTGGTGGAGGAACACCGACTCCCGTTCCTCTACAATAGTCATACAAGGTCCATAGTGTTCTTTTGTTAATGGCTGGGTGTTATTTATTGATCAGTCTTCAGAAACCTTCAAAATTAATTACCTCCAAGCATGTGCCTTAGCTTTATGGAAGTCTTCTTCTTTTTCCTTCAATAAATATTTCCTACCACCAATAAGACCTTGGCAAAGGAAGTCATACACATTCATCCCTTCTATTTCATGCTTAAATTGTTTAACATCTTCTTCTTTGATCATGTCTCGAAGTTTGAATAGATTCTTGTTGTCAAATGTCCATTGCTTGATTACAAAAGGCTCGAGAGCTTGATTGACGATGTAGATGCGTCGTTGGAGCTTTACTAACCTAAAAATAAATATAATAAGTTTTATATATGATATATGTATGTGGCATTAAGTCCGCCTTTACATCATAATGTGTAATAAGTGGAAAGAAGCAACGGCTAGGAAACGAGCAGGAAGGTCACCCACCATATCCGAAATAAGTTGCGAATCTTACAAGAAAGGAATACAGAAGGGGAGAGTCTTAAAATTTAAAAGTAGAGAGAACTTAAAAGTTTCTGTGGTGTAGCGGGCGAGTAGCCGGCTGTGAAGCAAGAGGTCGCTGGTTCGATTCCCGTACCGAGACAAATGTTTGTGACCCATTTGTTTAGGATCTGGGTGTTCTGAGACCGTCCCTCCGAGCATACTAAAATTCCGTTAAGTGAATACACCTAATTTTGAAATGTCGCCAAAAACGTGGAAAATATTGTCCCTAGAGGTTTATCACACCGTGGCTATTATATTTAACTAGCTTTTGCCCGCGGCTACGCCTGCGGTAGAGTCCTGACAAACATTCATCCCCTATTACATCCTTTTAGGGGATGAATTTATGCATGTATTATATATTTAAAAGAGCAACGCCAGAGTTTCTTGCCCGTTCTTCTCTGGCGAAACGGCCTTCCGAACTGGCGGTAGAGTAACTTTGACGGAATCTAAATAATGTACATTTCATGGATTCAATAAATATTTTGATTTTGATTTTGATTTTTTATAAATATAAACCTTCCTCTTGAATCACTCAAACTATTAAAAAAAACGGATCAAAATCCGTTACGTAGTTTAATTACGTGTACTGCACGAATGGGCCGGCTCGTCCGGTTTGATACCACTGTCTCACAGAAAACCGACGTAAAGTGGCAGCTGGCTGTCGCGTTTCGTTCGGTGAGTGTGATTTCCAGATGCCCAATTCCCCCTCTCCCATTTCCAATCCCTATTTCCCTCCTTTTAAGTTGGCAACGCACCCATGATTTTCTTGTCTTGGGTGTCTATGGGCGCACAGATCACTTACCATCAGGTGACCCATCTGCTCGATTGCCAGGCTCTGCTATAAAAAAAACACAAGCTCACGCCTGTATCCCCAAAGGGGTAGGCACACTAGCGAACTAGATCACCCACATCTCGCCCAGCTTAGTTCAGTCCCAGATGTGATAGGGGGCGAGCCTATCGCCATATCGGGCACAAATTCCAGACTCCGGGCTGATATGGAAAAATCCAATATCACTTTGCCGGTCCCGGGGATCGAACCCGAGACCTCAGAATCGTAATCGTACCGAAATACCACCACGCCACCGAGGCAGTAAAAAAAAATTTAGATAAATATGTGTATACTTACATAGGCTTTCTTCCAAGAGCCCACAGTATTGTATCAATTATAACAGCCGGCAATAAATGAAGCAAAAGTACCTAAAAAGTCAAGTAAAAAAATACTAGATATTTGCACACTATGTTTCCCGTGGAAATTACTATAGTAGGATTGCTAATTAACGGCCGGTTGCAATAAACAATCTCAGTTCGAATGTGCAGATAGATTACAAAAATTAGCCATTAACGGCCGGTCTCAATAATATACTAACAAATGACTAACAGTTAAAATGCTTACAGTTGGTGGTTACTTGTGTTTCAATAAACAATATAGATAAGTTTAACTTGACCATGAAGTTCAACTGTCTGTCAAGAGGCTCCGGAGGGTCGATTGCTTACCGTAGTTATGTCATTTCATACAAAATATCAATAGAGCATTTCAGAAGTCACTTTGTAATCTTCTGTTAGTAGCTCAAATACCAGTGCGTTTCAGTTTGCATTTATCTCTCAATTTTGGAAGATAATCAAAGGATAACCTTATACGTAAGCCACTTTAACTTAAAATTCTTAAGTTAGAATTGATTAATTCAGCGAAGAAAGTGATAACGAAGTATATTAAGCGGGCAAGTATTGCCGAACGAAGGCTGGAGAACATCGAATGAACGCTCGAATAAGCTATAAAAAACCAACTGTTGGAATCAGGATTTGTGTATAGATTCCGGCTGTACAAAGGTATAGAAAACGACGAACATAGACGAAGTCATAGCTATAATCATACTTGATGTTGGCAAAATTGGTAAGAGCCATATCCCAAAAAAAAATTGCCAAAACAGTCCCTAGTGCGTTTTGCTCTTGCAAAAGTTAAATATAGAGCTATTATTCATTTTTATTAAATTACTTTATGAATAGTTTATGGTAAAAATATCGAAAATAATTACAGTAATGAAGCATAATATACTCATTAAGATTTTTCTAAACCTAACATTACTATCACTCAAAATAAAAATAAAACGCCACGGAGGGATGCCGTTACTAAAGTTACGGACGTTACCCATCTTTGAAATTCGTCATTTTAGTTATTGAAACGGCAGAAATAGTCAGCGTAACTTTTACTGTTGAGCTGGGATAGCAACCTCCAGTTAAATGTTAGCAAGTTATTGAGACCGGCCGTTAAGAACACAGTTTGAACATGACTCCGTCAAATGACGAGATTTGATTGGTTCATAATCGTGATCTATCTGCACTCTAAACTGAGATCGTTTATTGAAACCAGCCGTAAACGGAGTAAACTGACATTTGGAATGTTGCCGTTTTTTCATGAAAGGAGAATGCCCATATCGAGTCATAATATTGTTATGTGTCGTCCAATGGAAATGAAATGGTGTTAGAAATTCCCAATATTTTTTCTAATTTAGAGAAGTTTAGGCCATAATTTCTTAATTATTGAAATGGGTTTCTTAAGTTTACGCGAATGCTATTCATTGAAATAAAATTACTTTTACGGATTTTATCACGATTTGGTTTTAATTTGTTGTGGAATAATCAATTCTATGTACAAGTGGAGGGTGTAGCGATGGGCTCACCTGTATCTCCAGTAGTCGCCGATATATTCATGGAGGACTTTGAGGAGACAGCCCTGAGCACTGCCCCGGTCTCACCAAGGTTTTACAAACGGTACGTAGATGATACTTTCACAATTTTACCATCAGATAAAGTAGCTGCATTTTTAAATCATCTTAACTCCATTAACAACAAAATTAAATTCACTATGGAGTTAGAACAGAATAAATCTCTTGCTTTCTTAGATGTTTTAGTTATCCGTAATTCTGATGAGTCCTTGAGTCACACTGTGTATAGGAAAAATACCCATACTGATAAATACCTGAATGGAGAATCTCACCACCATCCGAAACAGCTACTGTGGGTAAATCTTTGTTTCAGAGAGCACAAGGAATCTGTGACGAGGAACATCTTGCCGCTGAGCTGCATCATGTCAAGCAAGTCCTGCGCGACAACAAGCTCCAAATTCCACGGCGCCGTCACAGAAACCGAGTGAAACCAGCCACTGTTGAACGCGTCCCGGTTGTATTACCATATGTAAGAGGAGTCACCGACAAGATTGGCTATATCCTGAAGCGTGCTTCTATAAAAACTTATTTCAAGCCGCCTAAGAAGATTAGTCAATTCCTACCACCCGTCAAGTGTAACATACCTCTGCAAGAACCAGGCGTGTACAAAATTGATTGTGACTGTGGTCTCTCTTATATTGGACAAACAAAGCGTAATATAGGGACCCGCGTAAAAGAACATATAGCTGACGTGAAACACCGACGCTCTACGAAGTCTGCAGTTGCCGAACATTCAGAGGAAGGCTCCAAACATTACCTAAGATTTGACAAGCCACAAATCCTTGCCAAAGAACAACGATTCCTACCTAGGATGATACGCGAGGCTATTGAAATTAAAAAAACATCCTAATTTCAATAGAGAAGATGGTTGGAAGCTTGCACAAGCCTGGGATCCAATTATACATTTAATCAAATCGGAACCCAAAAGACCAGCTGCCAGACCTCAAGACACTGTGAGCTCGTACTGCGTAGATCGGAACATAAACGGTTAACTTTTTAAAAATCTGTATAATTCTAAAATAAAGGTAGATTTTGTAATACTAACATTTTTGGACAAATGACATCTCAGTCCAACCCGTGACCACGAAGACTGCAAAGCCTTCGAAACGTCGGGAATAAAAATTAAAACCAAATCGTGATAAAATCCGTAAAAGTAATTTTATTTCAATGAATTTATTGAAATGGGGATACTAAAATATTTGGTGCATTCATTTAGCAATAGAAAATCAAGGGTGTGGCTTCGTAATTCAATTTAGAGTGTATTATGAACGTCAAAATGTATTTTATTTTACAAATATTTCTTAAACTCTAATATCAATTGAATGGATATTGCTACAGTAGTATTAAGGGACATCTTAAAGTAGAATAGACATAATTTGATGTTGACACAACAATCTTGAGGTGTATACTTTTTCCCATATAGAATGGGCATTCTCCTTTAAATATTGCTGCGGTAAAACGATCAAGATTATCAGTGAACCATTTCATTCTTTCATTTTCTAAAGTCCAACTCAAAGTCGTAATTCCTGCCTAATGTGTGATTAGTACTGCATGTCTACTGAATTATAGTCTTAGTAAATTACTGCATGCTAAGTTATGGCATGTCTACTGGAATTATAGTCATGGGTCATCATAAACAAAACTTACAAAGCTATGAATGTGATAGGTCATAATTAAAGATGAACAAAAACTGAAAACCTACTTAAAAAATTAATGCCTTTTAATTTAATGTGCTTCGGCCTCAGCACCGACTTCAAAGGGAGTAAGAAATCGTCGTCATTTTTTACTTTTAAGTGTTCATTTTTGAAGTCGTTTTCCGGTTTTTATAACATAACATACATAAGCTCACGCCTGTATCCCCGAAGAGGTAGGCAGAGGCGCACTAGCGAACTAGTATACCTACCCACATTTCGCCGAGCTTAGTTCCGTCCCAGATGTGATAGGGGGCGAGCCTATCGCCATATCGGTCACAAATTCCAAACTCCGAGCTGATATGGAAAAATCCAATATCACTTTACCCGACCCGGGGATCGAATCCGGGACCTCAGGACGGTAGTCGTACGAAATACAACCACGCCACCAAGGCAGTCCGTTTTTTATTCTGGAAAATTAATTTTATTCCGGAAAAAAATACCACGCGATCGGAGTCGCTGGCAACAGCTAATCTAATCTGATACTTACTCTTATGTAGTGGAAGGTTCTCGATTTAGTAATATCCCCACCAACATACCACAGGATATCTTTTAAAGGCATCTTTCTGCTTATATCGCGACCAATGTCTATAAGGTTTCTGTATGACACCTTGTACAGATTCCCTGATGCACAATTGTAGATCGGTACATCGTCTGTTGGTTGTAATCTATAACAATAATCATATAATAATAATAATATTACTGTGAGATTTCCGACATGTGGGATGTAGAATCAACAATCATTGTCCCGATAGTCGTTACCGCTAATGGGTTGATAGCAAAGAGCCTCGACCAACACCTTAAGAGGCTCTCAATCGGGCGTTGGGTCAAGAGCCAGATACAGAAGGATGTTATTGGACACGGCACGCATTGTGAGGCGGTTCCTCACTCTGAGCCCCTAACCACCGGTGGCTTCGGTCTCAAGCCTCGTCATCGGGAGGGTGATATTTTTTTTTTATATCTTTAAATGTATTTTTTTATTACTTATATTTAAAAATGTAAGAAAAAGATAAGTTAAAATAAAGGATATTTAATATTACTGTAATACTACTGTCCCATTGCTGGGCACGGGGCTCCTCTACTATTGAGGGGGGTGAGGCCTTAGTCTACCACGCTGGCCTAATGCGGGTTGGTAGACTTCACATACTTTGGAAATTCCTGTGAAAAAATTCTCGAGTATGCAGGTTTCCTCACGATGTTTTCCTTCACTGTTATAGCAAGCGATATTCCACAATGAAAATACATTTAACATAGAAAAGTCATAACAATAATCACAAGTTTAAAAACCTAACGGGCCGACTTCAAATCCGATCGTGACCAAAATATGGGATCACCCTCGAAATAAGCTCTATCGAACACAAAAATAATTTTGAAGATCGGTCCACATTTAGCGGAGATATCGCGTAACATACATAAAAAAAAGAAATACAGACGAATTGAGGACCTCGTCATTTTTTGAAGTTTGTTGAAAATACATATACATGTATATCCCAGAAGGGGTTATAATTAGTATGTATTATTTGAGACCACGCTTGGCATAAGCTGTATCGATCACCAAAATCGGGCGCGGTACAACTATCGTCGTGAGATCTCGGGTTCAATCCCCGGCTCGAGCAAAGTGATATTGGATTTTTCAGTACCTGCGGCGAGTCTGGGATTTGTGCCCGATATGGCGATAGGCTCGCCCCTATCACATCTGGGACGGAACTAAGCTCGGCGAAATGAGAGTGTCCTAGTTCGCTAGTGCGCCCCTGCCTTCCCTTTTGGGGTATACAGGCAGCGTATTTTGTTGACGAAAATATTGCGTAACATATGTATATAAAATAAAAAGCCGCTTCCAACAGTCAATCTGGAAATCTTTGGGGGAGGCCTATGTCCAGCAGTGGACGTCCTATGGCTGATGATGATATAAAATAAAACCCTCAATATTTTTGAACGACCAATCCAACGATACCCCACAGCATGGGATGATTGGGAAAAAATTTCATTTTTGTATTCAGCACGGTACAA
The DNA here is from genome assembly GCA_036417725.1 of Clanis bilineata. Lineage (NCBI taxonomy): Eukaryota > Metazoa > Arthropoda > Insecta > Lepidoptera > Sphingidae > Clanis > Clanis bilineata. The sequence goes on from CM071165.1 coordinate 5,088,848, forward strand.
AACGCACGCACTAGCGCTAAGCGTGATGACGGCGCTTATGCGAACTAGCTCTCTCGAGCGAGGCGTTTGACATAAATGTATGGAAAATGTTATTCTCTAAGAGCCAACAACATTGAACGCTCCGTCGATCTCAACGATGTGCGCAGCGGGAGCGAGGCGACGATCGCAACGTTGTGGCGTTTCTTAGAGAATCGACCTGCTGTACAGGGTATGTTTGATATAAATAGACTCTTCAACTTACTTGGTGATCCCTCTGGCCCAGGCAGCAGTAATAATGCTGGTCATGCAGACATCCACTGGCATATAGTCCGCTATCAAATCAGGGTCTGTGTACATGCTCCTCATGATGCCTGGAAAATTAACAGCGGTTAGCTTAAGTAGGCCTTGCGACGTGAATTGATGGTTGGTTGGGAAGGGCATGGGGGTATGTGTTAGACGCCGAGGGTGACCTTCGGCGGCGGGGGTTCTATAGCCCCTTCACTCGGAGACGAGCTCTTAGGCGACAGCGCACAAGGGCGCTGTACATGCTCCTCATGATTCCTGAAAAATTAACAGCAGTTAGCTTAAGTAGGGCTTGCGATGTGAATTGATGGTTGGTTGGGGAGGGCATGGGGGTAAAGTAAAGCAAGAGTAAATTGAAGAAAATAATTATGCAAAAATTTTGTCTACCCTAATGTAAATGCCTATGCACTGTGTAGGGCATTTGTTAGGGACGCGGCCCAGCTTCGCCCGGATGTCGGACATCACCGGGCGCTTGCTCGTAAGGCCGGCGAACCCGACATACCCGCCTTACCATCAGATATAGTGGAGTCACTTTACCGTGCTCGGATAAAAAATACATCTTTTTCTTACCTTTACCACTAGCAACTAACAAGCCTACGGGTCCGTTGAAGTTCTCAATCCAGCCGGGCATTGGTTCAGCCAAACTCGATATTACTATAATAAAAAATAACTAGATATCATCTCATTCACAATTCTTTGGCGCCCACTGTTGCCCATACCTCCTCCCATGCCACTCCTTTTGTATCCGACAGAGCTTACTCCAGGGTGGTCCCATGTTTTGGTCAAAATATGATGCCTGAATATGATAGCCTTTTGAGGTCGGTTGCTGGTTTATAACCAAGCCTTATTCATTATCAACATCAGCCACAGGACGTCCACTGCTGGATATGTCCAGATCGACCTTTTGGAAGCGGCCTCGAAACGGCATCCAACGACTTGCTCCCACCATTATCAGGTCAGCTGTCCACCTCATAGTTGGACGTTCAATAATGCTCTTGCCTTTATTTGGCACGCACACGCACACGCACACGCACACGCACACGCACACGCACACGCACACGCACACGCACACGCACACGCACACGCACACGCACACGCACACGCACACGCACACGCACGCACGCACACGCCCACACACACACGCACACGCACACGCACACACATACACACACACACATGTATTTTATGTTTAAAATTTCAAAACACCATGCAGTTAAGACGTTAATTGATAAAACATTAGCTATGTATGTATGTTATGGAGAAGCGGAGTCTTCTGGCACAATTTTTTTTTATAGCAGAGATTGGCAAACGAGCAGGTATGTTACCTGATGGTAAGTGATCTCCACCGCCCATAGACACCCAAGACACAAAAAGAATCATGGGTGAGTTGCCAACCTAAAAGGAGGGAATGGAAAGGGAGGGAAGGGGATTGGGAAAGGGAGTGGGGAAATGGGCCACCGGAAATCTCACTCACCGAACGAAACGCGACAGCAAGCTGCCACTTTACGTTGGTTTTCTGTGAGACAGTGGTATCTAACCGGTCGAGCCGGCCCATTCGTGCTATAGACGTTACTTCTTCAAGTATTCGCTACAAATATTCTTTTACTTAATAGAAGGCTCCAACCTTGCATTGTTTTGACAAAACGTTGGTTACTGAATAATTATTAATTATTATTTTTTTATTATAAATCATACCGATTGAAGGTCTCATGATGACGACAGGCAAACGTCCTCTCTCTTCGTACATAACATGCTCCGCCAGCTGCTTCGTAAATGTATAAGTGTTCGGCAGTTCTCCTAAGTACCTGAAAAATAAAAATACTCTCATCTGGAATAATCAGGGTACCCAACTCCACAATTATTTACAGCAGACATATCGTGTTTGGGCTTTTGGAACCGTCTTAATAAATACTCGTATGTAGGTGATCAGATTTCACACAGCAGGAAAGAGTATTGAAAGATGGGAGATAAGAGTCATGCTTTTTAGGAGTTTTTTAATTGTTAATTTATAGTCGGGAAGCTTAGTTGGGAGTCGCGTGGCCTATCGAGACGAGTGTTAGGTTTGACACCAGCTTCAAAAAGAGCACCTATGACTTTCTATTTAAGTGTGTATTTATTATGAATTGGGTACTTTACTTCCTTTCTTTCTACCTGCCCTTAATGTGGGGTCGGCGCAACACACTTTTCCAAGCATATTGCAAAGAGGATTTGGCTTAGTTTTTACGACCGGCCGCCGGCCTGACGTCAACCCCCTCTGGAGGATCCAGCCGTAAGCAAATCAAATAGAAAAATCACTTTGTCCGACCTGGGAATCGAACCCAGAACATCCCAGTCCACAGCTCATATATGCTGCCACTTGATCAGGGAGGCGACTATCTATAAATCAATCAATTACTTTTTAAAAAATGTAATGGAATATTTTGTAGTTACATGATTTTAAATAAAATAGTCAACTTAAAATAACTCGGAAACCCAAGTGATTTCAAGGTTGCTGCCATACTAACATTTGATCAGCATGCTGAGATCTATCGATTGAGACACATGACAATCCTGTTGGTGGGTGGGGACGAAATGTCCATTGTTCTTTACTTTGACTATGTTTGATTTTATACACTAACATATCACTGACCATAGACACCCAAGATACCAAAGATGTGCATTTCCATCTTAAAGTAGGAAAATAGGGATAAGGAAGAAGAGGGGTCGCCTCAGTCGAGTCAAAATTTCAAATACTTAGGCCTCAAATGACATGCGACTAGAAGTTTTTTTTTATCCGGGCACGGCAAAGTGATTACACTGCACCTGCGGCCTGAGCAGGAAAATTTCTGACAACCGTAAATGTATTCGAACTCGATGCGCGTCCATGAAATTTGTATGAAATATTAACCAAACGTCATCAGTGCGCAACGAACTCGAATACATTTACATTTACATTAGTTTTTCGTGCTCGGGCTACTGATGGTAAGCGTAGTGCAGTCCAAAAACAGTAGCGACCACTGACAAACACTGTGTTTATCAGTGGTCGTCAGAATCATGCCGGCCTATTTATGCTTCTTAACGTATAGTCTGTGGACCGTGTGACCCATTTGCTCGTTTACAAGTCTCTGCTATAAAAAAGGTCCCGGTTTCAATTCCCAGACCGGGCAAACCGATCTTATTTCCTTTGCTCGGGACTAGACCCTCCAGAGGAGGGTTGACGTCAGGCAGGCAGTCGGACGTAAAAATTAAATTAAATCCTTTCTGCAAGCTTAAAAGTGTGTTGCGCCGACCCCACATTAAAGTGAGATAAGGACAGATAGAAAAGACTCACTTAGGTGTAAGGACTCTAAGTGTCTGCTCATCCAGGGTCTCGCAAATTTCAATGGTATCCCTCCAGTCTGCATGTGGGGGGTACATTATTTCTTCCACCAGTTCCCTGTTGGTATTTGAGTATGAGGTGGAAACGTGGATAAGCGCCTGGAAGATAAAGAATCACATAAGCTTGTATCTCTAAAAGCAGACGCAGCGGTGACCTTAAGGCTTAAAAAAACATAACACAATACATAAAAAAATACAGACGAATTGAGGACTTTCTCCTTTTTGGAAGTCGGTCGAAAGAAAGCCGAAAGCCTTGAGTGGTAGACAGTTACGTCTACAGCACGGATAAGCCGGCCCGACCATATACCACTATCTCACAGAAAACTGACGTAAAGTAACAGTTTGTTGTAGAGTTTTGTTCAGTGAGTGAGATTTCTGGTGCCTCAATTCTCCCCTCTCTTTCAAAATTCTTATTCACCTCTATTTAGGTTGGCAACGCTGAACGCACCTATGATTCTTTTTGTGTCTTAGGAGTCTACGGGCGGAGATCACTTACCATCAGGTGACCCCTGTATCTCGGCACATCTTGGCAAAGAATTCTATGTGTATTACCGTAGAAGTTTTTGCATCCCGACCAACTTCATATGGCACAAAATATACTTACAGATAAATCTTTCATTTCCTTAGCTAGTTCAGCGACCTCCCGCGTGCCTCGCAGATTCAGTTTGGTTGCATAATGCAGGGTATCGTCAAATCTGAAGCCAAAACCGATATACATTAATAACTAACACCCAGGCAGAGAGACGCCTGTTGCCACCTACCACCCACCAACCTTATTTCCGTCCCATAATGTGATCAGGAGCCTTGGTCTAGTGGCAGCTGGTGGTAGGATATTCGTATCCGACCGGACGGCGACCACCGTACACATGGTGCTAAAACCTGGTACAGTGACCCACACTCCGTGTGTGGTTCGCGTTACAGGATCAGCCACTGTACTTCTGGTTCTCTCGAGGGGCTTGCGGCATGACTTGATTGGTTGGAACGGGTATGGGGGTTTTTCTGCATCGGTCATCCGCCTGTCTTGCCCCAAGACCCCTCGATTTGCTTCTTCCCCCTTCGGATTCGGAGTGTGAAGAAGCATAAATAGACCGGCATGATTCTCCTAACCACCGTTAAATACATTGTTTGTCGATGGTCACTGGGTTTTTTGGACTTCACTGCGCTTACCATCAGGAGTAGTGTGTCATTTTGCCGTGCTCCCAAAAAATATTTACGCAGCCGAAGCAGTCGTTATATATAAACATCATCATCATCATCATCAGCCATAGGACGTCCACTGCTAAACATAGGCCTCCCCCAAAGATACATACGCAATACCACGCCTGTATCCCATAGGGGTAGGCAACGACTATGGATTTCCACTTCGCCCGATTCTGACATGCTTTCGCTTCATCTACTTTCATCAATCTCTTCATGCATTCGAAACGGTTTAGGATACTTTCTACCTCTCCTTTAGTTAATATATCATCGACTTGCCTAATATAAGTGCGATGCGGTCGACCTTTACCGACTTTTCCTTCCACACTAGTCTTGTATCCCTTTCGTCAATCTCCTATTATCTATCCTCTCAATATGTATTTTGAGTGGTACAGCCACGCTGTAGACAGTAACGTCTACGGTAAGAATGGGTCGGCCTGACCGGTTTGATACCACTGTCTCACAGAAAACCGACGTAAAGTAGCAGCTTGCTGTCGCGTTTCGTTCGGTGTGTGAGATTTCCGGAGCCCATTTCCCTCATCCCTTTCCCAATCCTTCCCGTTTCCCTTTCCTTCTATTCCCAGCTTTTAGGTTGGCAACGCACCCATGATTATTTTTGTGTCTTGGGTGTCTATCGGCGTTGGAGATCATTTACCATCAGATGACCCATCTGCTTTTTTGCCAGTCTCTGCTATAAAAAAATATGCCCGAACCATCTCAACATCCTTTTCTCTATTCTTCTCACTATATCTTCTTTCACTCCACAGAGTTCCATCACCGAATTATAAATAAATAAGGCACTAACTTACCGAACACTTGCAGCCACATGAAATATGACGTTAATTTTATTCACCAAAAGAACATGGTCTTCGTCTGACAATCCTGAAACAAAAATTATAGCAGAGGCTGACAAACGAGCAAGATGGTCACCTGATGAGACGCACGCATATTCCGAAGAGGTAGACAGAGGCGAACCAGATCACATCTCATCGAGATAATTTCCGTCTCAGATATGATAATGGGCGAACCACAGACGTAAAAAAAGATGGACGGAGCGCTAGGAATATTGAAAGTGAAACAGGGTTTTCTGCCCATTCATTTATCGATATGTAATGGCGGCGACTGAGCGTATTATAAGTGTTAATGTGTGCGTGGGACACTTTTGTACAGGCGCGTTTGTGTGCGTGGCTTCTCTGTGGCGGCCATTTAACTATAGGCGAGATGGTGTCCTTTTTTATACGTCCGTATGTGAGAGGCAAGCTATCGCCATGTCGAGCTCAAATCGGACTGATAGTAAGCAAAAACCCAATATCAGTTTACAAGATCCAGAATCGAACCCGAAACCTAATGTAAGTCTTACGCAACACCTACGGAGGAATTTTGGCAATTTTATTCTAGAAAAAAGGAATTTTACGTATCGTGAAGTCATAAGGTCAGTGATCACAACGGAAGTATTACATTGAATTTAAAACTACCGAGTCATCATTTTATTCAACCTTTGTTACAAATTTGTAAGTTTCGTTCGGTGAGTGACATTACCGGTGGCCTAATTCCCCCCTCCCTTTTCCAATCAAATCAAATCAAATCACTTATGTGGTGGTGGTGGTATGGTGGTGGTACCACCTCTTATAGCAGTATTATTATAATTTTACTTGTACCGATTCCCATACAAAACAAACGAAGAACGATTGTAATAATACTGCTATGAGAGGTCATGGTAACCCTGCAGGTGACCCATCTGCTTAAAATAGTTTATTTTTATTAAAACAAAATATAGCTCATAACTTACCTAGTCCAATATCCATGACATCACCCGAAACGACATCTACTTTAGACATAAATATGTCTGGCTTCTCCTCTCTTAGACGATCAAAGCACTAAAAACAGAACTTTAATGAATTTTACTTCATAAGGTATTATTAAATTAGAAATCATCGTAAGGAAACCTATATACCCAAGAATTTCTTCACAAGAATTTCGAAGGTATGTGAAGTCTACCATTAGGCCAGCATGGTAGACTAAGGCCTAACCCCTCTCATTGGTAGAGGAAGCCCGTGCCCAGCAGTGGGACAGTAATATTACAGGCCTAATAATTAATTAATTAAGTTGATCGCGTTGAGTAACACCGAGCATAGCACTCTCCATAGCTCGCTGAGTGGCTTAGCGTTCTAATTCGGCCCATAGTCAGAGACCACGTTTCAGTGCCGTAAGTCTGGTAACACGCAATACTTACAGAGCTGGCATAAATCTGGTGAAGCCTGTCTTCTGGTTTGACGCCTTTCTTAGTCCTCAAGAGAAGATAAATTTTCTCCAAATCAGAACAGGAATACAAAAGTTTCTCTATAAGGACCTTTCCCATGAAACCTAGAAAAGTATAGATATAATCACAAGTTTAAAAACTTAACAGACCCACTTTAAATCCGATCATAACCTAATTTATATGGGACACCCTTGCTACCAAATAAGCTCCATCGAACACAAAAAGAATTTTGAAAATCGGTCCACATTTGGCGGAGATATCGCGTCACATACATACAAAAAAAAAAATCACAAGTTTAAAAACTTAACATACCCACTTCAAATCCGATCGTGACCTAATTTATATGGGACCACCCTTGAAATAAGGTCTATCAAACACAAAAAGAATTTTGAAAATCGGTCCACATTTGGCGGAGATATCGCGTCACATACATACAAAAAAAAATAATCACAAGTTTAAAAACTTGACAGACGGACTTCAAATCCGATCGTGACCTAATTTATATGGGACCACCCTTGAAATAAGGTCTATCAAATACAAAAAGAATTTTGAAAATCAGTCCATATTTGGCGGAGATATCGCGTAACATACATTTAAAAAAAATACCGACGAATTGAGGACCTCCTCCTTTTTGGGGAGTCGGTCGAAAATACAGACGAATTGAGGACCTTCTCCTTTTTGGAAGTCGGTCGGTAAAGGAGTGTCCTACTCATGTTTTCTGGAAACACAAACATTTTCGCTAAACATTTATGTCTATGATTCATTGTTGTATACTAAGCTCACACCTGTATCCCCGAAGGGGTAGGCAGAGGCGCCCTAGCGGACTAGAGCACCCACATTTCGCCGATCTTAGTTCCGTCCCAGATGTGAAAGGGGGCGAGCCTATCGTCACATCGGGCACAAATTCCAGACTCCGGGCTGATATGGAAAAGTCCCTTATCACTTTGCCCGATCCGGGGATCGAACCCGAGACCTCAGGGCGGTAGTCATACCGAATTACAACCACGCCACCGAGGTAGTTAAGAAATTATTTTTTGACTTTTAAATCAGATTATGGTTTTTCCAACAGGTCGATCTGGAGATATTTGGGGAGGCCTATATTCAGCAGTGGACGTCCTATGGCTGATGATGATGAAAATGATTATGTTTTGTCAAAGACTTCTATGTATACTACTAGATAGGCTGTTCGGTACATAGAATGTGCGCACTAAGTCTCTGTTAATCGACCTCAACTCACTATACAAATCTGCTCTTTTCCTTAGCCGTGAAACGTCAAACACTCGCCGTCATGTGCCACAATTTTACTTCGAAACAGCTTGTCTAGTAAAAACATATGTTTTGTAGCTTGTCCGTAATATAGAAACAACTCCGAATATTAATCTTCCGAAAGAAATAAAAGAATTCATTGCTTTATTGAAACTACGTCTCGTACAAGGCAGTCTGTAGTCCCTTGGATTTAGCACTTATTCCTAAAAAAACCGCCGAAATAAAGAGTACGCATCAAAAAGTGGGGCTATAAAGCAAATTTCCATTAAAAAAAATGGATCTCAAACTTCAGTACCGCCATCTACCACTTATTAAAATGCGAGGGCGATTATTACAATTTACACCCTAGAATGTTCTGTGAATGGTTAAGAATCAAGCAAGACAAGTTTAGAATAAACTTACGCTGGCCGACCTGTCGCGCGTATATTTCAAATAAGACTGAGCGACTTATGACCATGAGGTCACAACTTTCGGATCACAAGTTTTGTGCTGTTGTCCCGTCAAAAAAATGTTCGTACCTGATCCTCCGGTAATAAAAATGCATTTTCCTTTAAAATATTCCGGAATTGTGGGCACATTAGTCGTATCTCTGTTCTCTAAAAACTCCATGGCAGTCGAAACACTGTGAATTAAAAATACATGATGTTTCATAAAGTTGGTATCAATAATAACTGGACTTAAAATAAAATAAATAAATAAAAATGTTTATTGGTCACATAGGCATATCAAATGCACTTATGACAGGTCATAACAAGGTCTAGGTACATTTATATAATAATAATCATGTTACAACACTATCAATTTAGAAAACAAGCAGGCAGGTATGGACACAATAACGAGGATGGGGCTTAGATAAGGGGTTGTGATTTGTAGGAAAGGGAACGAACGGGATATGGCAGGACAGCAGGGAATTGACGGGAAAATAAAATAGGAAGCTTGTAGGATTTGACTGGAAATGTGGATAAGGAAAATCACGCCGTGGACTATAAGGCCCTATCCTAGCTAACCTACAGATAGAATGGCTGGCAATCTAGCTGTAAAATTTAAAATTTCGTAAGGCTCATAGTTTTTGAATAATGGAAAATTGAATTTGTGACGAAAAAATGTTCCCTTGCCCATTGAGTCAGCTGCAGTACATTTGCAAACCACCTATTGGGTAATTAATTATTTTTAGCATACACCAAGCTATTACTATGCTAAGTGGGTACTTGACTATGTTTGATTAAATACATATTTTTATATATAAAAGCAAATAAAACAAAAAGGAAACCCTTCTGTAAAATCTGCATCAAAATTGGTTTAAAAATGAGGCAGTAATACATATTTTAAATTCTGGAGTGGGCATATTGGAGATCTTGCTATCCCTTTCCAACGTTCGTACGGTTATGGAGGTGACGTGATTAAACTGATACTTCTCTTTCCCGCTATTTGAAGGTTACACCAAACTTTAAAGGCTTATAAATTTTTATTTTTGAGAATATTTCAATATTTCTTTCTGTTCCATATTTTAGACATCGTTTTGATATACAATCAATAAAAAATAGTCAAGTACCAAATTGCGACGATTTACAGCACATTCCGATTTAATTCCCTATGCTTAATATTTGATAAAAAAATTAAACTATTTTTACGGATTCTATCACGATTTGGTTTTAATTTTTATGCCCGACGTTTCGAAAGCTTTGCGGCCTTCGTGGTCACGGGTCAGACTGTGTCATTTGTCCAAAAATGTTAATATTACATTATCTACCTTCATTTCAATATTATACAATTTTAAATTTAAACAGTTAGTTATTTGCGATCCGATTTACGCAGTACGAGCTCACGGTGTCTTGAGGTCTGGCAGTTGGTCTTTTGGATTCTGATTTAATTAAATGTATGATTGGGTCCCAGGTTTGTGCAAGCTTCCAACCATCTTCTCTATTGAAATTAGGGTGTTTTTTAATTCCAATAGCCTCGCGTATCATCATAGGTAGGAATCGGTGTTCTTTGGCAAGGATTTGTGGTTTGTCGAATCTGAGGTAATGTTTTGAGCCATCCTCTGAATGTTCAGCAACTGCAGACTTCGTGGAGCGTCGGTGTTTCACGTTGTCGTCGTCGCTTTCAAAACATCGGGCATAAAAATTAAAACCAAATCGTGATAGAATCCGTAAAAATAGTTTAATTTCAATGAATAACATTCACGTAAACCTAAAAAATCTTTATAAAAAAATTAAGTTCTTTTTTTTTTTAACTTACCTAATTGCACTTTTATCGATCTATTTGTTTGTCGAATTGTTTTTGGTAACTAAAAATACTAACCTGATTACTGTTCCAATTCGTAGTGACACAAATTGTAATGCAATTGTTGAAGACGACGTACCCAATGGCGGACCTCGGTTTCATATGGCGGCTAATGTTATGTTAATTATGTATGTCGCATTGTTATTAAGTTAAGGGGAAGATGTTACGGCCGGTTTCAATAAACAATCTCAGTTCGAATGTGCAGATAGATTTCAAAAATTAGCCAATAAGAACACAGTTTGAACATGACTCCGTCAAATGAGTTGATTTTATTGGTTCATAATCGCGATCTATCTGCACTCTAAACTGAGATCGTTTATTGAAACCGGCCGTAAGTGTGTCTAGTGCGAGTTTGTACCAGTATTTTTACGAGTTCGATGACGATAACGTAGCTGTCATTTTGTTAGAAATGATTGCCAGACCTACGAATTTATTCATAAATCTACAAAATTTTGCGGAATTTATTAACGTACACAAAACACAAAATAAAACACAAATCAAAACACAATACTGTATGTACACATACTTGCGGTTTATTTTAAGTTGATCTATAATTTTTTTGGTTAGACCTACAGATTTTTAAATATCAGAGCTGGCATCACAGTTCCGATCGTACGTCTCGTTAAAGTCCTCGCGTTTAAAAGTGAAACAAACTCGCACTACACACACAGTACACTAGTAGCCCGGTTCCAATAAACAACCCCAGTTCGAATGAACAGATAGATTACAAAAATTAGCCAATAAGAACACAGTTTGAACATGACTCCGTCAAATGACTTGATTTGATTGAAATAAAACTATTTTTACGGACTTTATCACGATTTGGTTTTTAATTTTTAATTTTTATGCCCGACGTTTCGAAAGCTTTGCAGCCTTCGTGGTCACGGGTCAGACACGGGTCAGTTGATTTGATTGGTTCATAATCGCGATCTATCTGCACTCTAAACTGAGATCGTTTATTGAAACCGGCCGTAAATTAGTAAAATGTACAGATTGGCCGCTCCCCGCGCCCCACCGTGACAAGACCTCACCCGCGCACCGCATCCCCTGCGTTGCGTGTTACATTGCATAGGATAAAGGCATTTGGGTATTTAAAAAAATAACAGACAGCTAAAGCTGAGTAATATAGGCGACACTTTACGCCCCTTACTTATAAAAATATTTAAGCGCTGCTTATCTTTAACCATAGGTTGTCCTTTTAGTAATATATACCCCTTAAGTAATGCATTACTAAGCATTTTTCAAGTATTGGTCAAATTACCAAGCATAGACAGTCTGTACTTATTAAGCAATTAAAAACAGGGTACGTAGCACGAATTACTTTCGACTAAACATTCGAATCGAATTTACATTTGCATAATTGGGTACTTGACTACTTTTAAAATCATTATATGAAATTTACATGCTCTATAATATAGCACAGAAAGAAATATTGAAATATTCTCAAAAATAAAAAAGTTATAAGACTTTGAAGTTCGGTGTAACCTTCAAACTTCGGGAAGGAGAAGTATCAGGATAACACGTCACGGCCATAACGGTACATGCGTTGAAAGGAGATAGCAAGATATCTCCAATGTTAACAACTGGTATCTGTCGTCGTTGTAGCCTGTTTCTGCGATCATCCTTTATATCCCTTATATTATATCCCTTGTACTATTTATTAGTATGTATTAGTATATAATATTCATATATATATATATATATATGTATTGTATTTCTATTTATAGGTATGTATATATTTTATATTATCTATATTTATGTAAAAAATTTCATAGTATCTAGTACATTGTTATATCCTATCCCTTTATTGTAAAACCCGTCTTTTATCTACTTTCAATCCCTCTCCATCCAATAGTTTCCTGGAAGAGATCGCTTTTAGCGATAAGGCCGCCACTTGTGGCACAGTTATTCTGTTGCTCACCTGTTCTGTTACCTGTTTTTTTATGTGTGTGTCTGCAATAAAGAGTTTCTATCTATCTATCTATCTATCTATCTCCAATATGCCCCCACTCCAGAATTTAAAATATGAATTACTGCCTCATTTTTCAACCATTTCGATGCAGTTTTTACAGAACGGTATCTTTTTTGTTTTATTTGCTATTTGTTACATATAAATATGTGTATAAAATCAATTATAGTGAAGTATCCAATTGTATGTTAGAATACGTTAACCGCACATTATGCATTCGAATGTCTTTTCGAAAATTATTCGCGCTTCGGCATCTTAAGTTCTTGACTAGCCTTGACTTTGTTATACATAAATACTAAAATATATTCTACATACATAAGCTCACGCCTGTACCCCGATGGGATAAGCAGCGGCGAATTAACGGACTAAAACTAGATTTTACTGAGATGTTTCCGTCCCAAATGTTATAGGGGGCGAGCCTATCTCCATATCGAGCACTTTGAGTGGTAGAGCCACGATGTAGACAATTACGTCTACAGCACAAATGGTTCGGCTCGACCGGTTTGATACCACTGTAAAACTGTCTCACAGAAAACCGACGTAAAGTGTCAGCTTGCTGTCACGTTTCGTTCGGTGAGTGAGATTTCCGGTGGCCCATTTCCGCTCTCCCTTTCCCAATCCCTTTTCCCTCCATTTCCATTTCCTCCTTTAAGGTTGGCAACGTACCCATGATTCTTACTGTGTCTTGGGTTTCTATGGGCGGTGGACATCACTTACCATCAGGTGACCCATCTGTTCGTTTGCCAGTCTCTGCTATAAAAAAAAAGTCTCCGGGTTGATGCTGAATGAAAACCTAATATCACTTTACCCGACCCGGGGATCGAACCCGAGTCCTCAGGACGATAATCGTACCGCGCATGATATTCGTATGGTTATTTCTTTCTACTTGGCCTTATCCCACTTTAATGTGGGGTCGGCGCAACACACTGTTTCAATCTTGTTGCAGATATGATTTAGCTTAGTTTTTTGAACCGACTGCCTGCCTGACGTCAAACGCAATCAAAGAGATCTAACCCCAGGCAACTTATGTTTTAAAAAATCACCCGCATTACCTGGGAATCGAAACCAGAATGTCACGTTCCTAGCCCATACACGGTGCCACTGGACCAAGGAGGCGACCGTAAGTAAGGACCCAAAATTTTTTTTTGAAGTTAGGCGCGTTATGAAAAAATGATGAGAGTGAAATTTTCAGATGCGCGCGCATCTGTGACACAAAATTAACAGTATGAAGTTGTCTACAGTATGAAGTTGTCTGCTTAACCGCGTACACGTACACGCACCCATTTGACTTCGATTGCAATTTAATATTGTTTAAATTCTTTGATAATATTAAATATATAATAATAATTAATTAATATACTTTACTTGTGACTAATGTAAGGATTGGACGTTCTGCGAATTGGACGTTTTGCGAATTGGATATTTTACGAATTGGACATTTTGCGAATTGGACATTTTGCGAATTGGACTTTTGCGAATTGGACATTTCGCGTTTTGGACATTTTGAGAATTGGACATTTCGCGAATTAGACATTGTGCGAATTGGACATTGTGCGAATTGGACATTTCTCGAATTGGACATTTTGAGGATTGGACATTTTGAGAATTGGACATTTTGAGATTTGGACATTTTGGGAATTGGACATTTTGCGAAACGGACATTTCGCGAATTGGACATTTTGAGAATTGGACATTTTGAGAATTGGACATTTTGAGAATTGGACATTTTGAGATTTGGACATTTTGGGAATTGGACATTTTGTGAAACGGACATTTCGCGAATTGGACATTTTGAGAATTGGACATTTTGAGGACTCGACATTTCGCGAATTGGACATTTTGCGAAACGGACATTTCGCGAATGGGACATTTGGGAATTGGACATTTCGCGAATTGGACATTTTGAGAATTGGACATTTTGAGGACTCGACATTTCGCGAATTGGACATTTTGCGAAACGGACATTTCGCGAATGGGACATTTGGGAATTGGACATTTCGCGAATTGGACATTTTGAGAATTGGACATTTTGAAAATTGGACATTTTGAGATTTGGACATTTTGAGGACTCGACATTTCGCGAATTGGACATTTTGAGATTTGGACATTTTGGGAATTGGACATTTTGCGAAACGGACATTTCGCGAATTGGACATTTTGGGAATTGGATATTTCGCGAATTGGACATTTTGAGATTTGGACATTTTGGGAATTGGACATTTTGAGAATTGGACATTTCGCGAAACGGACATTTCGCGTTTTGGACATTTAGCGAATTGAACATTTTGAGAATTGGACATTTTGAGATTTGGACATTTCGCGAATTAGACATTGTGCGAATTGGACATTATGCGAATTGGACATTTCGCGAATTGGACATTTTGAGGATTGAACATTTCGCGAATTGGACATTTTGAGAATTGGACATTTTGAGAATTGGACATTTTGAGATTTGGACATTTTGGGAATTGGACATTTTGAAAATTGGAAATTTTGAAATTTGGACATTTTGGGAATTGGACATTTTGCGAAACGGACATTTCGCGAATTGGACATTTTGAGAATTGGACATTTTGAGAATTGGACATTTTGAGAATTGGACATTTTGAGATTTGGGCATTTTGGGAATTGGACATTTTGAAAATTGGACATTTTGAGATTTGGTCATTTTAAGAATTGGACATTTCGCGAATTAGACATTGTGCGAATTGGACATTGTGCAAATTGGACATTTTGAGATTTGGACATTTTGAGGACTCGACATTTCGCGAAATGGACATTTTGAGATTTTGACATTTTGGGAATTGGACATTTTGCGAAACGGACATTTCGCGAATTGGACATTTCGCGAATTGGACATTATGAGAATTGGACCTTTTGAGAATTGGACATTGTGCGAATTGGACATTTTGAGAATTGGACCATGTGGGAATTGGACATTCTGCGCCTAAACGAACAAAACATGCATCTTATACCATGGGCCATTGTTCTACGAGCAGGTGACAGCTAAAATGGTTGTTTTGCGTATGTTTTTAGTTTTTTAATATAATTAACACTAAATATTATTAAACAAAGAAGTATAACTTCTCACGCGCGTACATAAGTACACGCACCCATTTTTTTAAATAAATTATTAATGTGACATTTGATGTCACATTTTTGACATGTTTCTTAGCAGGAAAAATTGTTTACAAATCTTTTTATAAAAATAATTAATATTCAAAATGGCTAAAAAAGATAAGAAAGGAAAGGTAGGTGCCTTATTATTAAGTTACTTAATCAGTAACTTGGTAAGCATTCATATTAAGTACAACTTCGAAGTAACAGTCTACGCCAAAGACATAAAAGTCTCTGATCTACGCTGAAGAATTCCATCCTTGATCCACTGGCAGTGTATTTGCTTTGAACCGGGAGATCCTGGGTTCGATTCCCAGCTCAGGCAGGGTATTTATCTAACACTATTTGAACAAACTCTTTCAAACACAAAACCATCTTATCGTTCCACATTTTCCGGAGATAATTTATATCAACTCCGTGGCTAAGTGGGCGAGTAGCCGGCTGTGAAGCGAGAGGCCGCGGGTTCGATCCCCGAACCGAGACAAATGCTTGTGTGGCCCACAGATATGTTTCGGCAGTGGGTGTTGTGAGAGCGTGCGTCTCTCGAAGTGCCTGATACCACAACAAGACTCTATCTTAAGTTGAGATCAATACAGGAAACTTCGACTAAGTCTAAGTTAACTTTGACTAAGTCCGAGACATTTTTTACAAGAAAAAGGCTGATAGAACAACATAACATAACATAACATAAGCTCACGCCTGTATCCCCGAAGGAGTAGGCAGAGGCGCACTAGCGAACTAGAACACCCACATTTCGCCGAGCTTAATTCCGTCCCAGATGTGATAGGGGGCGAGCCTATCGCCATATCGGGCACAAATTCCAGACTCCGGGCTGATATGGAAAAATCCAATATCACTTTGCCCGACCCGGGGAGCGAACCCGAGACCTCAGAACCGTAGTCGTACCGAAATACCACCACGGCACGGAGTCAGTCAGGCTGATAGACTAAGCAAAAATAGTTAAAATGTCTCGGACTAAGTCTAAATTCGATTTAAGAAGTCCAAGTCCTCACTGAGTTCGTTTCTTTGCCTCAGACTTAGTCGAAGTTCGCTCTATAGATCTCAGCCTATGTGTGAGGTCAGGGCTATGTATTGGACTGTTATTTATTATTATCATTATACATAATAAGTAGTGAGACTGCCTCGGTGGCGTGGTTGTATTTCGGTACGACTGCCGTCCTGAGGTCTCGGGTTTTTCCATATCAGCCCGGAGTCTGGAATTTGTGCCCGATATGGCGATAGGCTCGCCCCTTATCACATCTGGGACAGAACTAAGCTCGGCGAAATGTGGGTACTCTAGTTCGCTAGTTTACCTCTGCCTACACCTTCGGGGATACAGGCGTGAGCTTATGTTATGTTATGTTATAATAAGTAGTGAATTTGACACTTCTTTTTGGATTCGGTTATAATTTATATGTGATTGTTAAATTAATTTATTTTTCAGGATGATCGTAGCGAGCCTCCGGGTAAGCAAAATTCTATATCAATATCATTATGAAAAGCATTTCAAATATATACATCTATAGTTATATAGCAGAGATTGGCTAACAGCATGTGGGTCACCGCCCATAGACACAGATACATTTTTTTTTAATCTTCATAGTCATGGATACTAAGCTGTATACTTTTTATTATATATTTTCTTCATTTTCTTCATCTAAGTTTACACAAGAGCAATGAAATCTCATATGGTCGATTTTAAGGTACTACTGAAGTTTTGGCGTCAATTAGTTTCAATATGATACTTTTTAGACGAATTCTTAGAAACGGGTAAACCAAACAAGGTCGGTCGTCACGCCTCGACGCAACTCCTCCATTTCACCAATTTTAATGTTTCCATACACTATCCATAATCGTCAGTGTTATTGTATAAAACCACATCACTTTTAAACAATAAACACCACTAGACTAGCATTAGAATAAAATAAAACAAGTGATCGACCACACTGTGAGAATTCAGAGAAAACTCAGAGACTAAAGTAATCATGGGTGAATTGCCATCGTCAGAGCAGGTGAATGAGGATTGGAAAAAGCAGGGTGACATGTGCCACCAGCAATCTAATCTACTCTATGTGACCCGATCATGTACTGATCTGATTTCAATTGATGATCGATAATTCTTATTTTTACCATATTAGAGCAGTTGGGAGTGGTATGGACTACCGAGTCGATAGTCGTAAGTTCCAAAGCAACTAAAAGAGCATGCACCTTTCACTTTCCTATGTTAAGTGTGTATTCATAAAAAATAGCGATTGCTATAACGGTGAAGGTAAACATCGTGAGAAACCTTACATATCTGAGTTTCTTTACAAACAATTCCAAGGTTTTATTAAACCGACGTAAAGTGGCAGCTTGCTGTCGCGTTTCGTTCGGTGAGTGAGATTTCCGGTGGCCCATTTCCCCACTCCCTTTCCCAATCCCCTTCCCTCCCCTTCCATTCCCTCCTTTTAGGTTGGCAACACACCCATGATTCTTTTTGTCTTGGGTGTCTATGGACGGTGGAGATCACTTACCATCAGGTGACCCATCTCCTCGTTTGCCAATCTTTGCTATAAAAAAAAAATATGAATGTGAGGTCTACCAACTCGTATTACAACGTGATAGAGTAAAACCAAACCACTCTCATTAATAGTGACGGCCCGTGGTCAGAAGTGGGATCGGATATAACAGGACTAATATTATTGTTATATTTCTAGAAGCAGAAGTGCAGGAGGAGATCCTGGTGGCCACGACGGACCTGGAGCCAGAACCTGAGGAGGTCCAGTTCACGGACACGTCATACACCAGTGCTTCTTTCGAGTCTCTCCCACCTGTCATTGAAGGTAACCGACAGCATACCTTGGACTACATCATACAATACAATACAATACAATACAATACAATACAATACAATACAATACAATACAATACAATACAATACAATACAATACAATACAATACAATACAATACAATACAATACAATACAATACAATACAATACAATACAATACAATACAATACAATACAATACAATACAATACAATACAATACAATACAATACAATACAATACAATACAATACAATACAATACAATACAATACAATACAATACAATACAATACAATACAATACAATACAATACAATACAATACAATACAATACAATACAATACAATACAATACAATACAATACAATACAATACAATACAATACAATACAATACAATACAATACAATACAATACAATACAATACAATACAATACAATACAATACAATACAATACAATACAATACAATACAATACAATACAATACAATACAATACAATACAATACAATACAATACAATACAATACAATACAATACAATACAATACAATACAATACAATACAATACAATACAATACAATACAATACAATACAATACAATACAATACAATACAATACAATACAATACAATACAATACAATACAATACAATACAACACAATACAAAAACTCTTTATTGTAAAACCAATTATTACATTGACAATACATAGCACTAAGCTATTTATGGTTCCACAATGGGCGGTCTTATCGCTGTCAGCGATCTCTTCCAGACAACCTTTGGATGGACAGAATCGTTGTTATAGAAAGTAGACGGTGATGTACAATAAAGAGATATAAAGAATAAATTACATCACAAATAAACAATATAAATATTAATACTTATATAATAATACGAATACTAATATATACATACATATAACTGTTATTAATAGTAGATATTACAAACTTGACAGATAGAAATCTTTCACTTTGTTCTTAAATATCAATAGCGATTTCGAACATCATAGTTATTAAGCAGGGTAAGTAGGAAATCCTGAGATCCTAGGTTCAAATTCCAGGGCAAGCGATCAGATTTTGAGTTTGTGGTGAAAGATCAGTACGAGCTTCTAAAATTTGAATTTCATTGTGTTTTAGGGAACTTTCAAATCAGGTTTGTTATATATTGTTGAAAAAAGTTTTGCGCATCTAAGGCTGAGATCTACAGAGCGAACTTCGACTAAGTCTGAGTCAAAGCAACGAACTCAGTGAGGATTTGAAATTGTTAAATCGAACGTTTACTTAGTGCGAGTAAATTTTTACTAGAAAAACAGACTGTCAGACAGACTAAGCAAAGATTTTCTTGTAAAAAATAACTCGGACTAAGTCAAAATCCTCCGGCTGAGATCTACAGAGCGAACTTGGAATAAGTCTGAGTCAAAGCAACGAACTCAGTGAGGATTTGGCATTGTTAAATCGAACTATGACTTAGCCCGAGTCATTTTTTACAAGAAAAACAGACTGGCAGACAGACCAAGCAAAGATTTTCTTGTAAAAAATGACTCGGACTAAGTCAAAATCCTCACTGAGTTCGTTACTTTGACTTAGACTTAGTCGAAGTTCGCTCTATAGATCTCAGCCTTACCACCAGTAAAATGTTTCCATTATTTTATCAATAACGTTACTATAGTTACCTACATACGTGTTTGATCGAGTGAGTAAATTCATATTTTATTGCCTTTCTATTGATTATAAGATTCTCGTGTGTGATATAAAAAGTTAAGGAACGCTTTTGGTAATAATTTTTATAGTTTGCACTAAAAAACTAATTTTCGACCGATTTCAAAAAAGGTGAAGTCTACTGATTTCTTAAATTTACGCGAATGCTATTCATTGAAATAAAACTATTTTTACGGATTTTATCACGATTTGGACGGGTCCAACCCGTGACCACGAAGACTGCAAAGCCTTCGAAACGTTGGGAATAAAAATTAAAACCAAATCGTGATAAAATCCGTAAAAATAGTCTTATTTCAAGGGTGAAGTCCTCAAGTCATCTGTATAATACTTATGTGTGTTACTCGATATCTCCGCCAAATGTGGACCCATTTTCAAGAATGTTTTTGTGTTCGATAGCGATTATTTCAAGGGTGGTTCCATATAATGGTCACGATCGGATAAATTTTGAAGTTGGTCCGTTAAGTTTTAATCCTTTGATTATTCAAAATTTTGTTATGGATAAATCAAACCTCAAGCGACGTGGTGCTAAAGTCACTTTATCTAGTACCTACGGCTTTTTCTTTCTGCCTGCCATGTCCTGGCCTAATGCCAGGGTCCGCCTTCCTACTTAAACGCTTCCACTTCGCCCGGTTTTCAACATCCTCCACAGTAAGACCATTAGTTGTCATATCTTTCTTCGAAATACCCAGCCAGCACTTTAGGCCGTCCACGAGTACGCACCCCTGGTACGATCTGGTCCAGACACTTGCGACCGATACTCCTGTGGTTTTCCTGCCCGTCTCGAGCATACTCCACAGAGAGGCATTGGCTCTCGCATTAAAAATATGTAGCCAGCGCTCTTTGTTTGTCCATGGGACGCACCCCTGGTACGATTTGGTCCAGACACTTGCGACCGATACTCCTGTGGTTTCCCCGCCTGGTCTTGAGCATACTCCACAGAGATGCATTGTCTCTCATAGGACGCTGGTACGATCTGGTCCTGACACTTGAGACTGACGTACTTCTGTGGTTTCCTCGCCGGTTCTTTAGCATCCTCCACAATGAGGCCATTGGCTCTCATATCAAAACATCTAGCCAACGCTCTTTGTTTGTCCATGGGGCGCACCCCAGCTACGATCTGGTCCAGACACTTGCGACCGACGTACTCCTGTGTCCTCGGCCCGTCTTAAGCATCTTCCACAATGAGGCCATTGGCTCTCATATCAAAACATCTAGCCAGCGCTTTTTTGTTTATCCATGGGCGCATCCCTGGTACGATCTGGTGCCAGACACTTGCGACCGACGTACTCCTGTGGTTTCCTGACCATACCATCTCAAGCGACATTCCTGCAGTTTATCTGCCACTTCGTGGATACCAATACTACCGCGGATGTACGTTACGTATTCGATCGAGTCTAACGTTGCACATTTACCTATCCATTCTTGATATTCTACAGCCGGTTCCAATAAACAATCTCAGTTCGAATGTGCAGATAAATTAGAAAAAAATGTCAATAAGAGCACAGTTTGAACATGACTCCGTCAAATGACTCGATTTGATTGGTTCAAAATCGTAATCTATCTGCACTTTCAAACTGAGATCGTTTATTGAGACCGGCCGTTAATGGTTTAAAAAGGTACCTGCATTTTTATAGTAGAGAATGGCAAAGGAGCATATGGGTCACCTGATGGTAAGTGATCTCCACCGTCCATAGACACCCAAGACACCAAAAGAATGGGTTGCCAGCCTAAAACGAGGGAATTAGGGATTGGAATATGGAAGGGGTATTGGTCCACCGGAAATCTCACTCACCGAACGAAACGCAACAGCGAGCTGCCACTTTACGTCGATTTCTGTGAGACAGTGGTATCAAACCGGTCGAGCCGGCCCATCCGTGCTGTAGACGTTACTGTCTTCGTGGCTCACTACGCACAACTCTAAGGTTCGATTGATAAATATTTCCAAACTCCCTCATCTCTTATCAATATTCTCTTCTTACAGAACCGAAGAAGAAGAAAGGGAAGGGTAAAAAAGGAAAAGCAGAGGTAACAAACAATTTTAAATCAAAATAATAATTTAGCTTTTGTAGCGCAAAGGTCGAGTAGCCGGCTGTGAAGCGAAAGGCTGCAGATTCAATCCCCGCATCGAGACAAATGTTTGTGTGGGCCACAGATATTTGTTTCAGGTGTGTGTGTTGTGAGATCGTGCGTCTCTCGTAGTTCCTGATACCCACGACACAAGACTAAACTAAGCTCGGCGAAATGTGGGTGTTCTAGTTCGCTAGTGCACTTCTGCCTACCCCTTCGGAGTACAGACATGAGCTTAGTTAGTAAATTAGGTGGCTGACTTATAATTTCTTTTATTTATTTATTTACCAGAAATATTGCGTTCAGACGCGTCTCCTGCACCTTTTCTCGAAACAAAACGCAAAAACACCTACACAAAACAAGGTTTTCCGCCGACTTCCAAAAAGGAGAAGGTCCTCAATTCGTTTGTATTTTTTTATGTATGTTACTCGATATCTCCGCCAAATGTGGACCGATTTTCAAAATTGTTTTTGTGTTCGATAAAGCTTATTTCAAGGGTGGTCCCATATAAATTTGGTCACGATCGGTAAATTGGAAGTCGGTCAGTTAAGTTTTTAAACTTGTGGTTATTTGCGTAGGTGTTTTGTTGAAGGTTTTAGTGCAGGAGAAGCCGCGTCTCCTGCATATGTTTTCTCGAAATAAAACCCTAAAACAACTGCTCATATAACAATACCATAGACAAGAAAATTAAGAAATAATAATAATAAAATAAAATAAATACACCCAACAGTCACATCTATTCCTGACCCCACACTAGGTATAACCTGTATCGTGGGTGTCGGTCTCACAACACCCAGACTTGAAACAAATACCTGTGGGCCACACAAATATTTGTCTCAATGCGGTAATCGAATCCGCGGCCTCTCGCGTCGCAGCCGGCTACTCGCCTACTGCGCCACGGAGGCTGTCTGAAATACTTTGTTTTGTGTATATGTTTTGTGTAATGTTTTAGTGCAGGAGACACGGCTTGACATACACAAAAACATTAATTGAGAACCTCCTTTTGTAGTTGGTTGATAACAGAAAATATTACACTTTTCGACTCTTTCTTCGACAGCCTCCGTGGCACAGCGGGCAAGTAGCCGGCTGTGAAGCGAAAGGCCGCGGGTTCGATCCTCGTACCGAGACAAATGTTTGTATGGCCTACAGATATTTGTTTCGGGTCTGGGTGTTGTGAGACCGTGCGTCTCTTGTAGTTCCTCATACCCGACACAAGACTCGATCTTAGTGTGGGGTCACTAGCCCGAGCACGAAAAACTAATGTAAACGTAAATGTATTCGAGTTCGCTGCGCACTGATGACGTCTGGTTAATATTTCATACAAATTTCATAGACGCGCATCGAGTTCGAATACATTTACGGTTGTCAGAAATTTTCCTGCGCAGGCCGCTGGACTATGTATGTGACTGTTGGGTGTTATTTATTTATTTATTTCTAGGTAGTGGAAGTTGCTAAGAAAACTAGCAGTGAAATGCTACAATGGTCTCAGGAATCCCTGCCTGCTGGTTATTATCATTATTGTAGTATGCCATTTTCACAAACCTGTTTTACAGCGTAGTGGACCAAAGCCCAACCCCTCTCATTAGAGGAGGCCCGTGCCCAGCAGTGGGACAGTAATATTACATACATACATAAGCTCACGCCTGTATCCCCGAAGGGGTAGGCAGAGGCGCACTAGCGAACTAGAACACCCACATTTCGCCGAGCTTAGTTCCGTCCCAGATGTGATAGGGGGCGAGCCTATCGCCATATCGGGCACAAAAACCAGACTCCGGGCTGATATGGAAAAATCCAATATCACTTTGCCCGACCCGGGGATCGAACCCGAGACCTCAGAACCGTAGTCGTACCGAAATACCACCACGCCACCGAGGCAGTCTAGTCTAGTAACATTACAACGGTAATATTATTATAATCCCTTTTTATGGCTGTGTCGCCTTCTTGGTTTAGTGGTAGCATATATGGGCTGATGAACTGGGTTTGATTCCCAGGTCGGGCAAGTTTTCTAATTTAATTTGCACGGGACTGAAACCTCCAGAGGGGGTTGACGTCAAATAGGCAGCCGATCGTAAAACTAAGCCAAATCCTTTCTGCAACGGGCTTGAAGAAGTGTTGCACCGACCCCACATTTCGTGGGATAAGGGCAGTGAAAAGGAAAGAATCCCGTTTTGAAAAAACTAACACATATAGAAACCAAATTAAGTATATGGATAAAATCTTCCTAGTTAATAAAAATCTAAATAGATTGAAATCATCATCATCATGATTAATAGATAGAAATAAATAATAAAAATACATTTGAGTTACCTGTTAAATAATCTTTTTTTTATTTTATTTTTTCAAATAATTTCAATATTTTTTACAATTCACAATAAACACATTTTAATGCAAAAAATAATAAAACCTTTTTTTATCAGAGGAACAACAAAAAGTAGAAGAGGAGCACGTTGAAAAAAAGAAAAAAGGAAAGAAAGGGAAAAAAGATAAAGATAAAGAAGATATTCCAGAGTTTGAAAAGGTAAATTGTTGATATCTAAAAGCATAAGTTCTCTCTCTCTAACTTAACGAACCGACTTCAAAACTTATCCGCTCGTGACCAAATTTATATGGGACCACCCTTGAAATAGCTCTTCTAACACAAAAAGAATCTAAAAAATCGGTCCATATTTGGCAGAGATATCGAATAACATACTTTAAAAAATCATACAAACGAATTGAGGACCTTCTCGTTTTTTGAAGTCAGTCGAAAACTAGTTTTCAAATGAAAACCATTCGCGTAAACCTAAGAAATCATTCAACATGAGTCTTTAAATTTAATTAAGGGTCTATTTTTATGCTTACCGCAAGTTTTTTTTTTATTGAATTATAATAGATCCCCCTAAAACGTCAGAAGACCTTATTAAGAGCGCATGGTACCTCAGCTCAAATTCAAATTTTGCATCCGTTACCTGTCCCTGCTAGAGTGCGCTATCGTACGCTGTCTCGCTCATACACTAATGGCGTCATAGGATGTCAAGCGGTGTTGATAAGACAAACAAGTGACGTAGCGTGGCGGGCCCGCATTTACGACGAATTAGGACAATTTATTTACACAAAACATAAGCTCACGCCTGTACCGCCGAAAGAGTAGGCAGAGGTGCACTAGCGATTAGAACACCCACATTTCGCCGAGCTTAGTTCCGTCCGAGATGCGATAGGGGCCGAACCTATTGCCATATAGCGCTCAAATTCTAGACTCTGGGCTGATATTGAAAACATGCAATATCACTTTGCCCGAAACAGGGGTCGAACCCAAGACCTCAGGATGGTAGTCGTACTTAAATACAACTAAACCCCGGAGGTAGAGTTTACACACATAGTAACACACAATCGAGGCACAATTTATTTTAGTACAATTAAAAAACTTTTCAATGGCGTGTCAGCGGTAAGGTCTGTCGGGCTTAGAAAGTTAATTTTGAGCCATGGATCATCGAACTATCAGGTAACTTTTCTTACAAGATAACTTTGGTTTAGGTGTCCTCTTAACCAGCCACACAGCCCACCTGTGCTATAAGTTCTCCTTGCTGGAACTTCCGTTGACAAACCTGTAGAGAAACGGATGTCAATGTTCCTCCACTGGATGGGGACAGTTTCTTGTCAGATAGGTTTAAGCGGCTCCTCCAGTGTTTGATGTTTAGCGGTGGTATATAGAGTTAGTCCCAATATATGTAGAAAACTGAAAGGAGACTACAGGATTCGTAATAATAAACAACTTTTATATTTGCAAAATTGTCAATATACCTGATGTTTCATAGATATTGCCATTCAAAGATTTTATAAATAATCCGTGTACTTAACCAAAATAATTTAGGTGTATTCGTCAGTTCTTTGCGTTCTTTCTATGGAGAAAACTCTTATTTCTTACCCGATGATCCTCACACCTCTACGGACTAAGTCAAGGATGTGGATATTGGGAATTAAATGATACACTGCCAATACCAGAATTCCAGGGTATATCACAGCTAGTATAACAATGTCGGCGCCGTCACTGCACATCTTAAACAGCCCGCATAATTGGCGTGAAATGTCACCTTTAAGGCTTGGAGCCCTATATCTAAGGAAGGGAAAGAAAAGTTACGTACAGCTTTCGAATCCAACAGGAGGGCCAAGGGAAAATACCTATGCAAAATTGAAGGGCGACAGAAAAGCTATCTCGGAAATCGAGCTTTTGGTGACTTGTCATCGCAATGTAAAGCAGTTTCTACTAGCTTAATCTGCAGTCACTGCATAAACTTGATAACCACAGTAAAATAACTCTCATCTTTGAGTTGAACCCTTTGCCTCAAATTCGATTTTGTACAATGGTGGAGCGACGCTACTGGACGTTGCACCGGCGCAGCGTGTGTGGAGTACTACATGAATCCATATCAACCTGTATGCGGTCAGGCGAGAGCCTGAATCTTGGACATTCGAAAGTCGAGCATGGCTGATCGTATTCCCGTGGTGGTTCTTAAGACGTCCGCGGCTGAGTTAACCCTCGTTCTCAGGAGTTTCCTCAATTTTTCATATAAGAGTTCCGACTCTGAAGAATTTTTGACATCCATCTATGTTAAAGACTGCGCACACCAATCGGAAATCCTAATAGAGTGACCGGTCGGATCTTTCCAATTATAGTCTCCATCACGTCCTTTTTTTCCAAAACTCATAGCAATTAATTAATACATGGCTCCTGAAGTATTTATAACTCGCCTCATTGATCTATTCACTATTGGTAGCGTATATCGGGTGTGAACTATGAAGTCCTGGAATCCATTTCCAGATCGGCCCATTGTAAAAACTAAGGCCAAACACCTCTGCAACATGCTTTAACAATGTGTTGCGTCGACTCCATACTGAGGTGGAATAAACGTACGCCTACATAATATCACGCCTGTATCCCATAGGGGTAGGTAGAGACTATAGATTTACACTTCGCCCGATTCTGACATACTACTTTCGCTTCATCTACTATCATGAATCTCTTAATCTTTATGCATTAGAGTCGGTTTAGTTTTTTATCTGTTCTTTAGTCAATATATCATCAATTTGCCCAATATAAGTGCGATGCGGTCGCCCTATACCGACTTTTCCATGCACACTCGTCTTGTGTCACTGTTTCGACAATCTCCTATCATCTATCCTCTCAATATGTCTGAACCATCTCAACATCCCTTTCTATTTCTTATCACTACTTCTTCTTTCACTCGACAGAGATCCATCACCACTTTATGCCACACTCTATCACGCTACACATGCTCCTTCATGCTCTCATTTCCACCACCCTGCGGGCTTAGCCAAGTAGCTTATGCGCTAGTCGAATAGAATAGTAAATATATGGGAATGAGATAAGAGTACGCTATATATAGCGTACTAATAGAATAACCCCCTTATTCATAATGAAATCTTGGTCTTATCGAAAGCATAACCCTACTTTTGCCTAGTTTAGCAAAAAGAGAACTAATATATGCTTATCGAATACAATGTTGCTGGTTACAGAAAAAATATTATTTTTATCTCTGGCAAGCTTCGAAACAGATAGGAAGTCTTGGCTATATATTTTTTATTAATTGATTCCAAACAATTAATAAAATATATATATCAATCTTAGATCGGGTCCTAGACTATAACAAAATTAATATCATTAATAAAGAACATTAAACTTGAAACAGCTCATCGGAATCGGCCATGTTTTCATTATCGAACGTTGGAATGTTTTAACGCTATTGAACGATTATGAATACAATTTTTATGAAGTGTACTATTGCGGTCTTATTACGCTCTACTAAGTTATTATGAATAAAGGGGTAAATGTATAGGAATGACATAAGAGTCCACCAGTAAACCCACTGATCTTACTTTCATGCCTGTTCTGTCACACCCAACTTTCACTCTCATTTATAAGTGTGGGCTAGTGCCCAAGAAGTGTTAGTACACTTCTTTATGAACGGCCAATCGTCGGTTTTAGAGACCTTTCAGCTACTCATAAAGGTGTTTAGCGCTCCATTAACTCGATTACCTGCACATACTTGTCTTTTAATGTCGCTATCATGCTTCCCATCACTTACAAATATACAACCCAGATATACAAAGTCTTTCACTTCTTCTACTCTCTCGGTACCTATCATAATTTTGCACTCTGTTATACTTTCATTTCTTTAAAAAAACATACTTTTCGTCTCACTTACATTGATTTTCTCCTTTCCCTTTAAATGCATCATCCATAATTATTACCATTATCTGTAATTCGTCCTAGGCGTTCTCCAAGTCTAAAATAATAATAATAATAATAGCCCTGTAATATTACTGTCCCACTGCTGGGCACGGGCCTCCTCTACTAATGAGAGGGGTTAGGCCTTAGTCTACCACGCTGGCCTAATGCGGGTTGGTAGAAATTCCTAACCTTCGAAATTCCTGTGAAGAAATTCTTGGGTATGCAGGTTTCCTCACGATGTTTTCCTTCACCGTTATAGCAAGCGATATTTCACAATGAAAGTCAGCGATAGCTTAGTTGGGAATGGTACGGACTGCCGAGACAAGTGTCGGAGGTTCGAGACCAACCTCAAAATGGCGCATACACCTCTGACTTTTCTGTGTTAAGTGTACTTTCTCCAAGTCTACAAAGGTGCAAATGACTTTTCGTTCTTGGGCTGAGAATTTTTCCGGAAAGCTTCGTAGGGAAAAGATCTAATCCGCACATCCTATACTCTTTCAAAATCCCGCTTGTACATTCTATAACTTATTATTCGTCTCATGCATTACCCATTTCAATCAGAACTTTCGCATATAATTTGCCGACAACACTAAGAAGGTACTCTGATAGTCTTGCCGTGACTCCTTATCCTTATACAACGGAACAATAAATTTAAAGGTGGAATAAAGGCAGGTGAAAAAAGAATATACAGGGTTAGTCGCAAAGTGTGTAGAGAGCCTTGGCCAACATAAAGTATCATTATTAAATATTGCTACCGTAGATAGCGTACGTCATCTTAATCTTTCTTTCTACCTGCCCATATCCCACTTTCATGAGTGATCGGCGCAACACCCTATTTCAAGCATATTGCAGAAAGGATTTGGCTAAGTTTTTAGTTTAACTAGCTACCTGCCTGACGTTAACCCCCTCCAGGGGATCCAGTCCCGGGCAAAAATAAATTAGAAAATTCGCTTTACCAGACCTGGGAATCGAACCCACGACCTCCCGGTCTACAGTACGGAACCTCATCTTAATAGTAGGACATTTTTTATTTCATATAAAAAGTAAACTACCTAGCCCACGATTACATATCGGCAAAATACGTGCCGCTTACGCAATGCGTGCGCCCCCACACTGTTATTTTAACTAAGATATAGTTACTATGCGTCTTTTAATTATTATTATCTAGGACTTATACAGCACATTGTCTCTAGATAATCATCGATTAAGTAACAAAATCATGAAGTTACCACATTAATAGCCACTTAAATAATGATTACAAATTAAACTAATTATTGAAATAAAACAATCTTGGTAGCTTAGATGTTGGTAGCACGCCCCGCGAAACATCTTTCTGTCTGGCTTTATACCGGCCTTCTGCCAAGGGCCGTCTTCCTACTTAAACGCTTCTACTTCACACGGTGCTGAACGTCCTCCACAGTGAGGCTTGGCTCTCATATCTAGGAAGATATCTCCAGTACGTCTAACCAGCGCTTTTTGAGCCGTTCACGACCGTCCACCTACTGGAACAAACGCAACACTTATTTAAAATATAGCCTACAATACAAGTATTTGTATATTATATTTATTATTATTACGCTTTTTTTTACATTTTCATTTATTATTTATTTTTATTCATTATATCACATATTATTAAAGATATTTGTTTCTTAAGATTTCGTACTTATAAAAATTATGTTGAGTTTAATGGTTAATAACACTAGCGACACTAGTAATGACGTCGAACACTATGCCTCTGCATTATCTGAATCTGGCAATATCAGTGATGAGAGTTGCCATAGTGTTTCTTCGCTTCGTGATAACCTCGAGAGTCAGTTTTCGGACGTATCTAAGAATTTTAATATCGTTCATATTAATGCGAAAACTGCCTCGACTGCCTCGGTGGCGTGGTTGTGTTTGGGTACGACTGCCGTCCTGAGGTCTCGGGTTCGATCCCCGGGTCGAACAAAGTCATATTCGATTTTTCCATATCAGTCTGGAATTTGTGCCCGATATGGCGAAAGGCTCGCCCCCTATCATATCTGGGACGTAACTAAGCTCGGCGAAATGTGGGTGTATTAGTTTGCTTGTGCACCTCTGCCTACCCCTTCGGGGATACACGCGTGAGCTTATGTTATGTTTATGTTTTATGTTTATGTAATGCAAAAAGTATTCCGGCCCATTTATCTGATATGTCGGCATGCCTAGACCATAAAAACCTTTACTTTACACCTCCGCTTATCTGCTGATCCTTTAACTCCTTCAGAAGGTTATCTGGAAGAGATCGCTTCAAGCGATAAGACAGCCTATTGTAACATTTTATAGTTTAAGATTCTGTCTGTACTGTTTCCTTAATCCTTACTATGGTGTTCAATAAAGAGTTGAACTATCTATCTAATCTTTCACGATTGGCAATATCTATGAAAGTATTAGGTATATTGCAATTTTTACTGATATATTCTTGTGCATTATTATGAGATCTGTAAGTATCCTTTCAGTTTCCTACAAATATTACGACAAACTTTGTATATTATACGAAATCAAAGTTAATATAAATACACCGTATGGCACCAACATAACTTAAATTTCGTCGCAAAAATATAATTATGCGGTAATATGCACGGGCCAACCTAGATGTATATAAACTTCAGTAAGTATACGGCGTGACGTCAAATCGCGCGTTTGTCAACGACAAAAGTATTTAACCGCTAATATCAACTGTTTAAGGTTGCTCCGAACGTACATTATGTAAAACTAAAAATCAATCCAATAGTTATTCTATTTATTCGACTTATTTTTTGTACAAGCCCTTGCAACATTAAAAGGTATAGGGGATATATATATATATATATATATATATATATAGGGGACGATTGAGTGTCGGTAGGTCAGCGTCAATCATTATGTAAAAAGCTTAAATTACACTATATTTTTTTAATGGAAGACCCAAGCTGTTGACTGTTACGTCTACAACATGAATGGGCCGGCTTGACCTGTTGGATACCACTGTCTTACAGAAAACCGATGTAAAATGGCAGCACGCTGTTGCATATCGTACGGTGAGTTATATTTCCGGTGGTCCAATTCCAATCTCTTTATCAATCCCTTTTCCCCTCCTTTTAGGTTAGCAATATACCCATGATATTTTTTGTCATGGGTGTCGCTATCTATGGGCGGTGGAGATGACTTACCCTGACCCACGAGCAATCGTGTTACTGCTATATAAATACTTTATATTTAAATTTTTAATATACATATACCTAATAATTTTATGTAGGATTTAAAAATAAAACTTTGTTTGGCAATATCTGTGAAAGTATTAAGTATATTGAAAAAAATGCAGGAATAAAAGTTGTTTATTATTACGAATACAGTATCCTTTCAGCTTCGTACATAATAATTCATGTTCTAACTAACCGTGTGTAATAGTAGAAGGCCCGTGACATTTGCTATACTTACGCCGCTGACACGCGACTGGATTTCTAATCTACTAAATATTCAGGTAAATGGAAACCTAGAAAATACTGACTTATTTATTAGAATATTCTCGTTATCATCATTATAATCACCTACAATACGTTGTTTAATTGATGAAGTATCCCAGATATATAATTTATATTTATTTATTTTGCTGACAGCAAGCGACACAACCTCCCCGTCTGACAGCCGAAGCGGGAATGTGTGCGGGCCGGGCGGCAGGGCGGTCATGACTAAAACGGAAATTTAGATAATTGGATCTTACAATAAAAAGACAAATTATTTTCAAAATCCAAAACACATAACCTATGCGTATTATTTAACTAAGTTACTATACAAAATTTCACGATCTTATTTGAAGTATGTAATGAGTAATCCGGGATATTAATTCGGTTTAGAGGTAACTTTGCAATTTTTTTCTATCGAGAAAATTTTAAGGAATCGTGTTTTCGCCACACATGTTCACTCACATAAGCCCTCAACTTTATCATATATTTATTACAAAGTAAAAGCTGCAGTATTGTTGATTTTATCCGGGTTCAAAATAAGCCATTTGAGGTAGTATGGGCCCTTAATAATGTATTTTAATTGAAATAAAACTATTTTTACGTATTCTATCACGATTAGGTTTTAATTATTATTCCCGACGTTTCGAAGGCTTTGCAGTCTTCGTTGTCCCGGGTCAGACAAACAAACCAAAGCCTTCGAAACGTCGGGAATAATAATTAAAACCTAATCGTGATAGAATCCGTAAAAATAGTTTTATTTCAATGTATAACATTCGCGTAAACTTAAGAAATTAGTATGTATTTTAATTATAATAATTTTGCATATTTCCAATTAATCATAACATAACGTATTATAACATGACATGATAACATAACATTGCTTAATATAATATACAGCATAACATGATAAACTACGTGAAATAATGGCAGCAACGCAAGCAACGAAATTAAATTTAAGATTTTAGATCATTTTGTGAATATAAGTTGATCGAAAACATACTGAAAATTACTTTTAATAACTCTAGGAACCCTTCATATACATGGTCCTTGCTCACCGCAAGTTAAAACTAAACAAAAAACAAATATCCCATCGTATTTATTGCTTTGCGTGTATATGTCCAATGAAATTCCGATCGTAAAAATACTTTCATATTTTCTGCCGTCTATAAAAATCCGCCCCTAGTTCTGCGTCATTGCGATACAAAGAGGACGCGCGGAAAGACAAAAAATATAAACTTGCATGGATTTCGTTGATAAAGTATTGAGATCATTTTCTAATTTATCTAATTTAATAGCTAATTATTTGAAATATATTTTTGGTATTAATGTGATTTAATGAGAATTGTTTAATTTTAATTCTATATTGTGGATTCATATTTTTTAAAAGAGATTTTTTTTTTGTTTTTTTGCTTAATTGATTATAATATATTTTTGCTATATTTTTATAAGTCTTATATTTAAAAAATACATTTAGTTTTTTATTGTTTTAATTTTTTTACAACGATCTTAATTTTTTTTGTTTAAATTACATTCTTATTTTTCTAAAATTAAATTCCAAAAATATACTCTAGTTTTAAACTTAGTTTATTAAAAAACTAACATCAACAGCCAAAGAATTGGAAGAAGATGAATAAAAAAGAACGCGAAGCGTGGATGGTGCAGCGGATAGAAGAATGGAGAGTGGAGAAGGAAGCGGAGAAGTTAGTTTATCACGTCCCTTATCCTTTATCTTATCCTTTTATTTATTTATCATTATCAGCCATAGGATGTCCACTGCTGAACATAGGCCTGCCCCAAATATTTCCAGATCGACCTGTTGGAAGCGGCCTGGATCCAATTCCTGCAACCTTTATCAGGTCGTCTCTCCATCTTGTCCTTTTATTTATTTATATCCTTTATTAAATATAATATTTCTACGACATAATTCTTTATACTTACTTCTTAAAAATCGATATACAACATCAAAAAAGTTTGCCGAACGACTTCAACATGTACTTGATCGTGATCAAATTTATATGGGAATTGTATCGGTCCATATTTGGCAGAGATATCATAACATACAAAAAAAGTATTGAAGTCTTTTTGAAGTCGGTCGAAAATAACAGACCAACAAAATAGGTCGGGAAACTTTTATTCTAAATTCGCTGTCTCTCTCCCACAGACAAGCAATCCTGGCGGGTGCGAAAGAGAAACGCGCTGCTCTAGCCAAAGAGCGCGCAGAGAAAATGGCGAAGGACAACGCAGAACAAGAAATAAGAAGAGATATACTGCAGAAGGCTGTCAATTTATTTCAAAGTAGGTTGATTTGTTACCCAAATGCGACGAAAGATAGGTAATTTTTTTATCCAGGCACGACTGAATACACAGTCCATAAAAAGAGAGCACCGAAAAATTATGATTATCAGTACCAAGTCACCAAATTCACAAAAGTCACCAAAATCATGCCGGCCTATTTATGCTTCTTCATACTCAGAAGAGAGATGAAGGTAATTGCAGGGGGTTGCGAAAGACAGGCGGATAACCGTCACGAGGACGTACCTCCGTACCCGATACCCATAATTTGATTTAAAAGAGGTAAATCGACACAACAAAAGTCCCCATATCGTAATAGGGCCCGAAATATATAATGAAGTAAATAGTTTTATTGTATTTAACCTCTTTGCAGAATTCGAAAGGCAGAAAGTGAATTTTGAAAACAAGAAACAGATGGAAGCTGAGGTAATAAAATCAAAACAAATAACAAGCATACACCTCCAGCATATAGGAGACGTAGAAAAAAAAAGATTAACTTGATTGATGCTTCTGATCTGATGAGAGGACTTACGCTCACCTGATGGTAGACGATACGACTGCCCCTGAATAGCAACAACAGGCACAGTTTGATTAACAAAGCACTAAATGCCACTGCATTGCGCCCATAATAAAACATAACATGTTGAGTCTCATAAGCTCCAGTAATTACATGCTACAATATCATAAACGGGAACACGAGATTGCTTGCACAATGCTTAAGCATGTGAGACTCCTACTAACAGTAAGTGCTTGTGGAACCAGCTTTCGGCGGCTGTGTTTCCTGACCGTTACGAGTTAGGGACCTTCAAGAAAAGAGCCTATATCTACCTCAAAGGCCGGCAACGCATCCATGATTCCCCTGGTATTGTGGATGTTTATGGGCGGCGGTGATCACTTAACATCAGGTGACCCACTTGCTCGTTTGCCCCCTCTTCTATAAAAAAAAAAAAAAAAAAAAGTAATTCGGATACGAGGGAATGTAATACGAAATAAATCTTCAGATTCCAATAGCAATCTCAGGCTGAGATCTATAAAGCGAACTTCAGATAAGTCTAAGCCAAAAAAACGAACTCAGTGAAGAGTTGGAATTTTTAAATAGAACTTTGACTTAGTCCAAGTAATTTACAAGAAAATCTGTGTTTAGTCTGTCTGTCAATCTGTTTCTTCTTGAAAAAATCACTCTGTCTAAGTTGAAGTTCGATTTAAAAATTCCAAATCGTAGTGAGGATGGCCAGGAGGCCAGGGATGGCCAGGGTGGTCAGGAGTGGAAGAAAGAACTCCACTGAGTTCCACTTAGACTTAGTCGAAGTTCCCTCTATAGATCTCAGCCTTAGTCCAAGTTTGGTTTTGATATTGTTTAAAATTTTAGATAATTTGACTTGTCATTTTGTTTATACAGTGGCAACAGTATCTCCGCTGCGATGGTCTTCCTGATCCTCGAGTAGTGACTCAGATGAACACATACCTTCACTTGTGGCAACAGCAGAACTTCTGCGACAGTGCCGAACTGCAGAAGAGATCTGTCGAAGTACTCCCGGTAAGTACTTGTGTACTGGTCTGGTCAATTAATCCTGATGAGGACTTGAATGACGCCAGACTAACTATGCACTTGATTGGTAAAGCCACGTTTACAGAACGAATGGGCTGGCTCGATCGGTTTGATACCACTGTCTCACAGAAAACCGACGTAAAGTGGCAGCTTCGTTCGGTGAGAGATTTCCGGTGGTCCATATGGAATATGATTTGGTCTGCCTTCCTAAAAACGTATGTGGTAACTTGATGTTCCATTTCGTTCAATAAGTAAGGTTTCCGAAGACCCAAATCTTCACTTCCCATTTTCTATTTTAAGCTTTTAATCATTTAGGTCATAAGACTTAGTCGCTGGATGCAAGCGGCTTCCAACAGGTCGATCTGGAAGAATTTGGGGAAGGCCTATGTTCAGCACTGGACGTCCTATGACTGATGATGATGATGATGAAAATACTTAATTATAATGCATATTTAATTATTTTGAATTAAGTTATATTTTATTCTAATTTCAGATGCTACAAATGCTGGAGGAATTCGTGGCGAATTCTAGACAATACACAGCATTACAAGCTCAAAGTTACAACGAGGTAAGTCACTTACGGAGTCAGATATATTTTACTGTTTGAATGACATTTCGACTAGGAGACTTAAGATTGTAAAATTTTCGAATCGTCGTGACTAAAACTAAAATCAAATCGCGATTGTTAATTAAAGTTTAACAAAAACTGAAAACCGACTTCAAAAGAACACTTAAAAGAAAAACTAACAACAATTTCTTACTCGCTTTGGAGTCGGTGCTGAGGCCGAAGCAGATTAAATGAAAAGGCATCGACTCCAAATAAATGATACTTAATCCAATCTTCTTGCCTTTAATCAGGTCAGGATAGCTTTAAGAGAGCAGCTATCAGAAGCCATACAGGCAGCATCATACACGCTCCTTCGAGACCTGCAGAAGAATCTAAAGTTCGAGTCCATAAAACTGGCCTCATACGAACGCGAGTTCAAAGGTCTTCGTCTGAACCTGTGGGTGGCCATCAGAATGCCCACCAGAAAACCTAAGCCCATAGAACCGGACCCGTAAGTGTTTCTATTATTGTTGACAGACAAGTTTATGTCTGGAATTATTTTCAGTCAATCTTGGATGTTATCAATGGCTTGCTGACTTTCATCATCATCATCGTCATCAGCCACAGAACGTCTTCTGCAGAACATGGGCCTCCCCAAGAGATTTCCAGACCAACGTGTTAACTTTTCTTACCATTAAATAAAATAGTGTAGTCCCTAGCCATGTTCCATGACTAGCAGGTCCTGAGTTCAATTCCCAGGTCAGGCGGGATATTTTTGTAACATCAATTGCCCGGGACTGGATTTCCGAGATGTGGGTTGAAGCAGGGCAAGCAGTCAATCGTAAAAACTAAGCCAAATCCGTTTCACATGCGTGAAAAAAGTGTGTTGCGTTGAACCCACATTAAGGTGGTATAAGGGCAGGTGGAAAGAAAGAAAGAAATAAAGAAGTGTCTCTGTCCATAAATAAATCCAACTCTGTATAGTATAATGTTAAAATTTCAATAGACACTTTTGTGTAACTCGACAGCTGAATCCGCGGTGAGATATCAAGTTACGTTTAACGGCCGGTCTCAATAAACGATCTCAGTTTATAGTACAGATAGATCGCGATTATGAACCAATTGAATCAAGTCATTTCACGGAGTCATGTTCAAAGTGTGTTCTTATTGGCTAATTTTTGTAATATATCTGCACATTCGAACTGAGATTGTTTATTGGAACCGGGCATAAGTGAGCGATGTTATCTTCCTCACGAATCTCGATGACTACTTTGTTTTTTTTTACAGAATAGCACTGCTGCTCTACGTTGCTTATTCGTTGTTTCTTTACATCTTCCCAGAGAACCAGTGGAGCTATCGTTCCCAGCGATGAAAGTCGGGGTGAAGCTGCCTACGATCATCGACGGTTCGTGTGTCTGTGTGCGTGCAGCCCGATCAATGATAGATCTGATCAGCGAGAGCTCCAGGTCTTTCGCGTTGGCTGCTGAAATGCCTAACAGATATGTCGGTAAGAATTATACATTATTTCTTTAAGCAGACAAACGTATTGTTCATCTTGTTGGCAATAGTATCCAGCGCATGTAGACATTGATACTAAAAGAATTATGTGTCCATTGGTTACCATAGGTGACCCCTAGAGATTTGCAGCTCTAGCTATAGGAAGCGGCCTGCATCCAGCAACTTTGTTACTGATAAAAGTTAACAATTAAACGTCTCCTTGAGTGGAAACCATGGGGAAAAAGCGTCCCCAAGGAAGACCGCAAATGCGCTGGAAAGACGACGTGAAGAAGGTCGCCGGTTCGAACTGAATACACAAAGCCGCGAAAATTGGAAGTTGATGAGGGAGGCCCACACTGAAATAGTTGAGAGAGGCTGAAGAAGAAGAAGAAGAAAGTTAACAATTACTCACGGTTATATATGGTGACGTAAATTGGCACTTTGCTGTTGCGTTTCATTTAGTGAGACGTCCGGTGGTTCAATTCACCCCACCGCAACCGCTTCCCGCTTCCCAATCTCTACCACCCCCCTGTCCTTTAAGATTTGCAAAACATCCAGATTCTTTATCATTCTTATCACCAGATGACCCTCCCGCACGTTTCTTAACGTTAAAAAACATCTAAAGTGGTTGTTGGCGATGTGGTTGCGAGTACGAGGTAATTTTGTATGTGTAAATGAAACAAGAGAATTCGAAAATGGTTGAATCGCGAGTACGGCCAGCGAGAGGCACACAACCATCCCGTAATACCGCCAAAGCGCGACT
The DNA here is from genome assembly GCA_036417725.1 of Clanis bilineata. Lineage (NCBI taxonomy): Eukaryota > Metazoa > Arthropoda > Insecta > Lepidoptera > Sphingidae > Clanis > Clanis bilineata. The sequence goes on from CM071165.1 coordinate 5,127,504, forward strand.
GGCGCGATCGCCGGCGGCCGGTCAGCGCAGCCCCTGCGCAGCAAGATGGGCTCCGCTGACGCAATATAAAATGGCGGGCGCGCGTTAGGGTTGGTTCACACTCAGCCATGCACCTATCGCTGTCCACCACTCTCTTTATTACCTTAATAGGTCTGTACACAAACTATTGTGTCGGAGGAGCAGCATGAGCGTCGTCAACAGTGGTAATATATCTAAAGTAGACACATAGGTCGTAGGGACGATTCTGGTCATCGGAAATCTCACTAACCATACGTCATAATATACCACAGTCATTTTACATGGGCTTTCTGTCATCCAATGGAGCAATGTCAGTCGAGCCAGACTTCATGCTGTAAACATCTATAATTTTAACTGGTGGGAAGACTCACATGTTAAATTTGTCTGAGGAAGCACCACTATAATGTCATTTTTAGACTATTTCTATGGACAAGCATTGTGCAAATAATGTTGTAAACAGTCTGAGGGACTTTGTGGTCAACGAAATTACTGGACATTAAGATTTAACATCTAATGTCTTATGACGAGCGCAGTGCACTCAGTGTGGTATAACTGTTCAAAGGTCATCGATTAAAATCAGGTGAGCGGCTTTCTCATACAATTTCAAAAACAAGTGAAACTGGTCTGAAGACATGAAAATATCCTGATCTTTTAACCTGCCCTTATTCTACACGACGGGGTCGACGCAACAGACTTTCTCATGTCGCAGAAAGGCTCTTCAGCTAAAAAAAGATCAGTGATCGAAAGATCAGCTGTTTCAACTTTGATATTATTTCTTAATGACATTAATTTTCTTATAGTACCTAAACTATCCTGGGGGGGTCCTAACCCCATCTAAGATTGATATATATTTTTTATTTATTGTTTCCAGTCATCACTACCTATTTGTTTCAAAGCTTGCCAGAGATAAAAATAAAGTTTTTTCTGTAACCAGCAACATTGTATTCGATAAACATATTTGAGTTCTCTTTTAGCTAAACTAGGCAGAAGTAGGGTTATGCGTTCGATAAGACCAGAATTTCATTATTAATAAGGGGGTAAATATTTACGACTGTCTGCCTGCATGACGTTAACCCCCTTTGAGGTTTTTCAGTCCCGACCCAATCATGTTAGAAAAGCACCACGCCTGACCTGGAAATCGAACCCAGGATTAACAGTTGCGACTCCATCTACTTCCAGATCTGTTCGTGTTTAACGTGAAAGAACACATCGACACATACAAACTGAAGAAGGAACAGGACGAGATACGGAGCAAGTTCTATAAGGAGATCAGGGAGAAGATCAGGGAATTAGAGAACTTTCTTAAAGCCAATCCGTGAGTACTTCTGGCAGACCTAGAATCTATATTTTTTATTCTTTTTCCATCTTTTATTATCCGAGCACCATTAACTAAACACTTGCTCGTTAAACAAACTCTGTTGCATAAAACTTTTACAGATACACAAAGAACGAGAAAGAAAAAGAAGAATTGGATAATTACAACATGGCAGAACCACCATTCCTGCCTGATCCTAGAACGTATATTGCTGAACAAAACGGTAAGATTCATACCAGAGAATATCATACATTCATACATAAGCTCACGTCTGTATCCCCGAGGGGTAGGCAGAGGTGCACTAGCGAACTAGAACACCCCATTTCGCCGAGCTTAATTCCGTCTCAGATATGGTAGGAGAGAACCTATCGTCATATGCTCATAATTTCCAGACTACGGGCTAATATTGAATAATCCAAAATCACTTTGCCCGACTCGGGGATTGAATCTGAAACCTCCGGACGATAGTCGTATCGATATATAATATCAGCACTCGAAATATTGCTTGGCCACTTCTGACCATGAGCCTCCTCTACTACTGAGAGGGGTTACGCCTTAATCCACCACTCTTTAATGCAGGTTGGTAGACTTCACATACCTTCGATATTCTTCTGGGAAAACTCCCAGGATTTCTCACGATGTTTTCCTTCGCCATTATAGCAAGTGATAATTCATAATGAACACACAAGTCGCTGGATGCAGGCTGCTTCCAACAGGTCGATCTGGAAATCATTGGGGGAGGTCTATGTCCAGCAGTGGACGTCCTGTGGCTGATGATGATAATGATAATTATGATGACATAAGACAGAACAGTCAGAGGTGTGTGCTCTTTTTAAGGTAGGTCTCGAACCTCCAACAATCGTCTCTGCAGTCCGTACCACTCCCAACTGAGGTACCGCTATCGCTATACCGCTACCGGGCTTAGTTATCATTTTATTGTTTCAGAGTTAGCTTTTAAAAAATACTTGAAGACTTGCACCATACGGACCAGGTCTGGCGAGATAAATCTGAGGAAGTACAGGTGAAAAAAATTTATTTACCTGCCTTATTCCATTTCCATTCGCCGCAATCACAGACAAATTGGTATATCGGTGGTCACCAGAATCATGCCAGTCTATTTACATTCAAAGAGAAGAAGCAAATCGAGGAGCTTGCGACAAACAGTTGGATGACCGATGCAGACACAGGGATACCCCCATACCCGCCACAACCAACCATCAAGTCATGCCGCAAATCCTTCAAAATAAATCTAATCACAAAATATAAAATACACTGGCTGATCCTGGAACGCGGACCACACAAGGAGTGTAAGTCACTATGGTTAAGCTGCTCTAATTTGAGGTCTTTTCGGTATCTGGTGCGGTACTGATTGTAAATTAGTGTTAAAAAAAGCAACGCCAGAGTTTTTTGCCCGTTCTTCTATGGCGAAACAGCCTTCCAAATAGGCGGTAGAGGTAAAATTTTACAGAATCTAAAAGATAGATCCCACCCATACAGTCACACACCTAGCCCTGACCCCACACTAGGTATAACCTGTATCGTGGGTATCAGAGACTATGAGAGACTTTCGGTCTCACAACACCCCGACTTGAAACAAATATCTGTGGGTCACACAAACATTTGCCTCAATGCGGGAATCGAACCCACGGCCTCTCGCTTCACAGCCGGCTACTCGCCCGCTGCGCCACGGAGGCTGTCGGTGGAGATGTTTGAACATTTTATTGATTCAATAAATATTTTGATTTGATTTCATGTGATTTATGATAAGCTTTAACACGGTGGTCGCCTTTTGAACGGATACGAATATCCACCAGCATTAAAATGCAGCAAATTATAGATCCAAAACCATTGTTCTAGGATCTGTGGTGGAGTTTTGAATCTAGATCTCCTGACGACACCTCCACAGCCCAAGAGGATGCAAGGCTCTGTAGTTGTGACCACATGTAAGTATATTTGTATTTTCCAAAACCAACAACCTTTTTTTTAAACAGACATTACTTGGTTTATATTTTTGAGCAAGCTTATTTCCGTCTCTTTAATAAGAGTCGTAATTACCAAAAGTCTAATAGTTTGGGCTTACTATGAAAGTCCTTCTCTAATATTCGTATTTATACGGTTCCTAAGCTATAATTAAATTATTTAAAAACTTCATTTTTATGTTTGACTTTTTTATAATGATTTCTTAGGTTTACGCGAATGTTATTCATTGAAATAAAACTAGTTTTGACCAAAGACTTCTATGTATACTACTAGACTGGCTGTTCGGTACATAGAATGTGCGCACTAAGTCTCTGTTAATCGACCTCAACTCACTATACAAATCTGCTCTTTTCCTTAGCCGTGAAACGTCAAACACTCGCCGTCATGTGCCACAATTTTACTTCGAAACAACTTGTATAGAGGTAGAGAGAGAGAAGTCTTTGGTTTTGACGGATTTTATGACGATTTTTTTTAGTGCCGACGTTTCGAAGGTGGTGGCGGGTCTCACCCAAAACAATTCGCAAACAAAACAAATCGCCGTAAAAACTAGTTTAATTATTTTTATTTTTAAATTTTTTCGGCGTGTTGAGACCATCTTTTGCTAACAAATTGTTAGTATTTTTAGTAACATTGTTAGTAACAATGCAATAAAGATTTCCCATTTCAAGTTGCAAGGTTAATATAATCTACGTAAATGGTCTTAAATTAATAGAGTGTATTCAATTAATCGAGTGGTAGAGCCACGCTGTAGACAATTACGTCTACAGCACGAATGGGCCGGCTCGACCGGTTTGATACCACTGTCTCACATAAAACAGACGTAAAGTGGCAGCTCGCTGTCGAGTTTCGTTCGGTGAGTGATATTTCCGGTAGCCCAATTCCCCCTCCCTTTCCCAATCACTTTCCATTCCATCCTTTTAAGTTGGCAGCGCATCCATGATTCTTTTTGAGTCTCACTTACCATCAGGTGACCCATCTGCTCGTTTCAGTCTTTGCTATAAAAAAAATAAAACCAGCTTTAGTTAAATTAGTATTTATTTAAAAATAAGATCTAAAAATTGCACTTATGTCAATAAATAACGATAAACATACGTAGGATACCTACGCAACAAATTCATTTGAAGAGTTGACGCCAGGCAGGCCGGTCGTAAAAATGAAGCCAGATCGTTTCTGCATAATGCTTTAAATATGACGAATTGAGAACCGCACCAATTTTGAAGTGAAAACGAGACGCGCTGAGCACTTTATTTTGTAGGTATTGAATGAGACTGTTCCGTTACGCTCGGGTATGTAACGCTCGCTCGGGTAAAGTCGGCTCGACTCGAAGGAGCGAGAGAGATGTAGTCAATGCGTCACAGCGCTACTTGCTCGGCGAGCGTTACATGAGAGAGCATGACGATTCAGTCGCATTCAGTTACTTATATAATATATTATACACATGTGTACATATTTAAATGTGACAAAATTCGTTATGTGTTACTGTATATGAGATATATCCATCGTCATAAGATAATAAGGTAAAGGTCACAAGACAGACGCATGCTGTGTCTTGCCAATATCGAAAATTATTCTCGCCTTGATGAATTCACTTCTGTCTGTGTATCTTATGCACACCGTTTTTTTTTTAATTCGGTTAAAACACATCACTCTTCGCTGTTTGTTCAAAAAGCATTGAATAACTTCGATCTTTATCAACTGACTTCCAAAAGGGAGGAGGTCCTCAATTCGTCTGTATTTTTTTTATGTATGTTACGCGATATCTCCGCCAAATGTGGACCGATTTTCAAAATTCTTTTTGTGCTCGATAGAGCTTATTTCAAGGGTAGTCACGATTTAAAGTCGGTCCATAAAGTTTTTAAGCTTGTGATTATTTTAAGCCAAGGATACACCCTCAGGCTGCTTCAGTTTCTGAGTTATCAAACTTTTCCTCAATCTCTTCCAAAATATGGCTCTGTCGGTGTCCGACTCGGGCCAAATTATGTAGGTCTTGGTCAGCATCAGGTAGTGTAAGGTTCTTGGACGGAGTCGACGTGGTATTTCTTCTAGAAGTACTAGCGTTAGGTCTTCTCTTCTTGTTTCTAGGAGTCTAGAAAGGAATTTATACATAAGCATAGGGTTTTTCCTGCGACCTTAATCAGGTCGTCGGTCCACCTTGTAGGTGGACGTCCTACGCTCCGCTTGCCGGTTCGTGGTCTCCACTCGAGAACTTTTCTGCCCCGTCGGGTATCAGTTCTACGAGCTAAGTGCCGTTTCCAACAGTTCGATCTGGAAATCTTTGGGGGAGGCCTATGTTCAGCAGTGGACGTTCTATGGCTAATGATGATGATTATGATGATCATAGGGTTTTTAAAGGATGGATGAGATCTCGCGTTCTATTTCTAGATCGGGCAGTGGCGTGCAGTCATAGAGACACTGTCTACCCAGATAATTTACTATTTACAAAAATCTTGACCAAAAAAATCAATTTTCAAAATAGCAGCACTCAGCTTAAATTTTAAATCAAAATGGGGATGTATTATGATAGCAAATGTGATATGGGAGTTGAAGAAAATAATTTTGCAATTTTTTTGTCTACCCTGATTGGGATGCTTGTGCACTTCCTTGAGATCGGGCAAAGGCATTTTTCTAATACCTTTTTTTTCGGGAATGGATCCTACAGAAAAGGTTGATATCAGGCAGGCAGCCGCTCGTAAAAACAAAGCCGAATCCTTTCTGAAATACTTAATGTGTGTGCAGATCCCACATTAAGGTGGGATAAGGGCAGGTGGATAGATTATGTAAGCACCAGAAATGCTTGTCAACTAAGATACATATTAAGATTTCTGCAGAGCGAAGCTTCTCGTGTTAAATTTTTCCTACCTATGTTGTGCTAAATGCATCTCAAATTGGCACCACTGGCTCATCAGAAACCTTTGCGAGATGATCAGCATTATGGACCTAGATCGGTCCATGCAGGCCACTATATTCTCTAGGATCGAAAGTCCGACCTGCAACAAAACAATAATCACAAGTTTCAAAACTTATGGAATCGGTTGAAAAGGAAGCTGCATTTTTTCTTTGTTACGAGATATGTTTGGGAAATGTAAACCGAATTTAGTAGCACTTCCAGTGAGAAGTGCTACTGTACGAAGTACTGTACCTACGAAGGGCTCTGTAGGTGTTTAGAGGCTGTCTAAATGGTATTTCGACGTTAATGGTGGTCCAAATACTCCTCCACTTCCAACCTTTCCTTTACTTTCCTTTACTCGGTAGGCAGCAGCCTGGTCGTATCCCTGGCTGTTGATGTTCATGGATGACAGTTACCCTTACCCCTTAGATTGTCTGTCTGCTCATCTACCTTTGAAAAAATCGTTGTACAATACCCATATATTTGTTATTGGCCCACAGATATTTGTTTCGGATCTGGGTGTTGTGAGACCGAAAGATTCTATACCAACGACACAAGACTCGTATCTTATTGTGGGGTCAGGACTATGTGTGTGACTGTTGGGTGTTATTTATTATTAATGACTTTGAAAATCTCACTGTTGCGTTTCGTTCGGCTAGTGCACTTTTCCCTTCCCAATCCATATTCCTTTCCTTTTTGGCAACCAACATTTCTGCTTTTATTATAGTTGGTAGAGGTCACTTACCACCAGGTGCCTCATCTGCTTACTTACGGCCGGTTTCAATAAACGATCTCAGTTTAGAGTGCAGATAGATCGCGATTATGAACCAATCAAATCAAGCCATTTGACGGAGTCATGTTCAAACTGTATTCTTATTGGCAAATTTTTGTAATCTGTCTGCACATTCGAACTGAGATTGTTTATTGGAACCGGGCGTTACCAGTCTCAGTAACAAACAAAACTCACTTGAAAGTCCCTTTCGTGTAGACACGCGCTGATGCTGCAGTCCGACTCCAAATGTGGCAGCAGATGGTCCAAAACCCAGCCTCGATCCTCGTTACAATACGATACGAACACATCGTAGTGAAATATGGTATTGTCTGGAACAATTATTGATAACTATCGATTTTGCTGGTTGTGAGATATTTATTCATCAGCCATAGGACGTTCACTGCAGGCCATAGGCCTTCCCAAAGATTTCCAAATCGACTTGTTCGTAGACGTCCTGTGCTTAATAATGATGAGATATTCATATCCACCTGGATAGTGGCCACTTAGTGGATTATATTCCATGATTAAGCAGTGTATCGCTGGTTCTTTCGAGGGGTTGCGATATAATTAACTTAATATTTTCCGGTGACCCAATTACCCCCTACCTTTCCCAGTGCCTATTTCCCTCTCTTTAGGTTGGCATCGCGCCCATGATACTTTTTGTGTATTGGGTGTCTATGAACGGTGAAGATCACTTACCATCTCGTTTCCTAGTCTCTAGTATAAAAATAATTTGGTTCTGCGGGTATGGAGATGCATTTTTATGTCCCTTTATCTGCATCGGTTACGAGCCTGTTTTGTCGCAAGCCCCTCAATTTGCTTCTACCCTCTTCGGAATATAAAGAAGCATAAATAGACCGGTATGATTTTGGTGATCTCTGATTAATTAATTGTCTGTCAGTGAACTCTGATTTTTAACTGAGTTAAAAACGAAGGAGATTCTCAATTCGGACAGTTTTTTGTTTTTTTGGACTACATTGCGCTTACCATCAGGTAAAGTGTAGTCACTTTTCCAACCTAATGTGAAAAGTCGTCTTAGCTGACCCATTTGTGCTGTAGACATAATTGTCTTCATGGTAGGTACACTTGTACAAAAAAATTGGTATAGTTACTTACCAACATCAACCACCTCTTTCTTATTAATCAAGCTCAGCATTGCAGAGTTCCTCAATGTTATCAAACAGTATCTCAAATTCCTTCTGAATATAAACATCACGAACATCGGCATCAACAGGCACGGTATCACCAGAAGCGCCAGCAATTTGTATCCAGTCCCAGCCATAACGTCATCATAGTCTAGTTCCCTATGGCTGTTGCAGCCTATAACTTCGTTAAAGTCCAAAGACTGGCTCGTAGCCATTGAAATGCAAACATAATTTGATCTCGTATAATCAGTTAGCACAAAATTGCCTTCGGGTTTTATTTGATCAACGCAGTCTGTACAATTGGATTTTGGACGTGATCTTTCCACAATGATTCTATTGTGGTCTTCAAATCCTCTGTGATGCGTATAATTCCCCTTGATCATCTTGTTGGAGTACAGTATTATGTTCCGATGTGTTTCTTCATTCCTTGCTGCTATTTCGAAGAAATCTCTCACGTGACAGTTACAGACAATGAAATTGCCCGACATTGCCAAGTAATCCACACGTCTCATGTCGTGGATCATTTCATCGGTAATCACGTTGATATTGTTGTCTCTTAATTGCAGGAAACTCAGCTTGTGTATGGGTCCAAACGTCGGACCGAACCATGACGTCAGTCTGTTTTTGCTCAGGTCCAAAATTTGCAAATTTGCCCAAGTCCTGGATACTTCGCTGGATATATAACCGATTTCGTTGCCCGCGATTTGTAAAATCTCGAGGTTCCGAAGACCTTTGAATATTTCGAGGGTCCTTAGACCAACATCGGCAGCGTAGACTACTTGGAGCGATGACTCTATGCCTCTGAATAAGGCAGCGTCATTAACGAATCCAACATTGAATGATATGTCTAGAATTTTTAATGACGTTCCACTGAAAGCACCTGCTCTTACAGCAGTTAATCCTGTGTCACATAGTGAAAGTCTTATTAAGTTGCGTCCCAAACCTCTCAATACAACAATACTCCTTTGGGTAAGACGAGTAAATGATAAATCTAAAGAACTCAAATTATTTAATCCATTAAAAACATTTAAAGGCAACTCTAGGCTTTGATGATTGCCATGGTCGTCAGATGCTTCGTTTCTGCTGAAATCTAGATGGACCAGGCTATGGAGATTAGAAAAGACATCGGCATCCATGAAGTGGACTAGGTTTTCACCAAGATATAGTGCTTCAAGTCTAGGCATTCCGCTGAATGTATCGCTGCCGAGAATTCTTATGGAGCAGGCTCGGAGATCCAGTTCTCGTAGCACGGGGAATGTGCTGATTTGAAGACCAGTGGACCATACCGATGTTCCTGGAAATAAAATACCTATACACGTTTTAGTGTTACACGACATTGACTCGATTGGAGGATAAGAGAGGGAGTGAGACAAATATATAGACTCCGCTGGCTCAGAAACAAGAGAAGATCATGTAGAGAGAGCATGCCTAGGACAACGAATCGGACGGGACGCAGACCAACAATTGGTCTACTATACCTCTATACAACTAAAAATATGAAGTAAAAAAGGCAATGCTATTTGCGAAAGCTTTAGGTAACTATTAGACAAGGAAATTTTCCTTCGGATATTCGAGTAAATTGACTTTTTTATTTACTTTCGAAGGTCGAGCGAGCGATTATACTGCGGAATATAAAAAATAGGTATTGGAAATAATCCTCCATCATACTAAACGCAATAGCAAAGTGGTACTTCATTTTTGAATGACAGTAGTAATAAACCGTTAGAGCCAGCTCATTCGTGATGTAGAAATTCTTCAAACATGTTCTGCCACTTCTGACGTGGTAATTGAAATGGCAGTAAGTCACGAAATTACTATTATCTTTAAAATTACTTTCATTTCAATTCCTTAAATTTTTTTTTTAACTTTCTATTGGTAGTAGACAACATGAAGATCCGTCTTATAGTCCTACAAACACGAATTATTGAAATAGTCAGTCAGAAAGTAATGAATATGAATGTGGATGGATGGAGAGACAGAAGAAGGCCAAAGAAAAGGTGGATGAAGTGTGTGATGAAGGACATGAAACAAACAGGGGTGAATGACGAAATGACAGCTGATAGGCATGTATGGGAGTCGAAGACATGTTGCGCCGACCTCAAATAAAATTGGAATAAGGGCGGGAGGATGATGATGATGACGAATTATTGAAATCGCGAAATTGAATGTTAATCGCCGTTTTCTCGAAATCGTGTTTTCGGACTTGCTGCTAACTCGATTACCATGGCAGACTTGGTTATTTATCACCACTGTATAAGTCACATGATATCTCCGCCAAATGTGCACGGATTTTCAAGATTATTGATTTCGATAGAGCCTTCCTAAGGGTAGTCCCATATTAATATGGTCACGATCGGTAAAAATTTGATATCGGTCCGTAAGTTTCTTCTGCTTACTTGTGCAGTACAGATTTCGCTTTTTTATATTATCTAAAAATAAATTTTACTTGTGCCTTATAGTGATGGACAAATAAAGATATTGCTTTATTTCTTTCGTTCTTTCTTTCATTATTTTTTTCCTTCTTTCTTTTTGGAGGTTCCAGTTCCGGGAAATTATGGTAGAAACACTGATTAGCTGGACCGGTGGTTTGGATCCGGTACCTCCCGGTCCACAGCCCATATAATAGGTATACATAGTCAGCACATTCTATCATTATCATCATCATCAGCCACAGGATCCACTGCTGGACATAGTCCTCCTATAGCACATTCTATAAACCACATCAATACTTACTCTGTGCAAAGTGCTGTGAACTAAGAATCTCGGTCGCATCGGTGGCGTTGAAGCTCAACTGGTAATGCTCTCCTGGGACGTCCAACTCCACGAAGAAGTTGCCGTAGAATGTGATGTATTCAAGCGTTTGCGACAGCCAGCGTCCATTAGTATCGGGCAGTTGAAATACCTGAAGAAATAGGTTTCAACATTCAAGCATGTATTTTATTAACATAAGCTCACGCCTGTATCCCCGTAGGGGTACTGCCTACCCCTATCGAGAGCCTATCGCCATATCGAGCACAATATCCAGACTCCGGGCTGATATGGAAAAATTCAATATCACTTTGCCCGACCCGTGGATCGAACCCGAGACCTCAGGACGGTAGTCATACCGAAATACAACCACGCCACCGAGGCAGTTTATTAATAAAACAAATGTTTACGGATTCTAAAAAAATACTAGAAATTAGTAATTTGTACTGATAATACACATAGCAAAAACACCAAAATAATCAAGTTTAAAAACGTAACAGATCGACTTCAAATCCGATCGTGACCAAATTTACATGGGACGTAAAAAACAGACTGACTGACAGACTAAGCAAAGATTTTCCTGTAAAGTTGACTCAGAATAAGTCAGTTTGATTTTTAAATTATAATACGTAACATAACATGTTATGTTATGTTATGTTATGCTTAGTCTGTCAGTCAGTCTGATTTTCAAACTTAGTCGAAGTTCGCTCTATAGATCTTTAGATCGCGCCTTAAATTGCCTTCAAGCGAATAAAGAATAAGCCATAGTACTTGAGTTATTGTGCCTTGTATTGATGAACAAATAAAAGTTATTTCTTTCTTTCGTTCTTTCTTTCTATCGTTAATTCTTTCGTTCTTTCCTTCTTCCTTTTCTTTCTTCCTTTTTCCTTCTTTTTTCAACTTTATATCTTTCTTTCGTTCTATCTATCTTTCTTTCTTTCTTTCATTCTTTCTTTCTTTCTATCTTTTTTTCTTACTTACCGGTGGTATTCTGTTCAGCGAGCATTTGGCCATACTGATATATCTCACGCTTTGGTTAGGAGACTGTTTTAAGTTGGTCATCTTCTCGCGAAGAACTGCTACTGGATTTATGAGGGTTGACAGGTCTATAGCACTGCGGGTTTCTAGAATAACGTAAACAAAAGCTTAGTCCTGCATAGGTGGTTCTTTCTTATAGTAGAGACTGGCAAACGAGCAGATGAGTCACCTGATGGTAAATAATCTCTACCACCCATAGACACACAAGACATAGTCATGGATTCGTTCCCAACCTAAAAGGAGGGGAAGGGATTGGGAAAGGGGAGAAGGGAATTGAGCCACTGGAAATATCACTAAACGAACGAAACGCAACAGCGCGCTGACAAACGTCGGTTATGAAACAGTGGTATCAAACCAGTCGAGCCGGCCAATTCGTGCTGTAGACGTTACTGTCTAGCGTAGCTCTACCACTCATAAAATTATTTTGTTATTTTTCTAATGTTTCAAGTCAAAATTTAATTTGAGGTGTTTGACCTTTAGGGTAAATAAAAACTCATGTAGCTTAGCAGACGGATCCCACCAGTGGGATTGAAACAAGTTGATCACATACCTGACCCCAAAGTAAGACCACCTTCTTCGTTCACCCAGTTTTGAACATCGGTCATGTACCCCGTTACACATTTTGGGATGTGACGTAGTTCACCAGGTGAAAGCAGAAATATTACACCTCTGTAACATAAAAATGTCTTTATTTGTAATATCTTCTTCGTAAATGGAGCAATTATTAAGTGTTGTCAATTGGGTATTTGACTATGTTTGATTTTATACACATCATCATCATCATCATCATCATCAGCCATAGGACGTCCACTGCTGAACATAGGCCTCCCCCAAAGATTTCCAGATCGACCTGTTGGAAGCGGCCTGCATCCAGCGACTTCCTGCGACCTTTATCAGGTCGTCGGTCCACCTTGTAGGTGGACGTCCTACGCTGCGCTTGCCGGTACGTGGTCTCCACTCGAGAACTTTTCTGCCCCATCGGCTATCAGTTCTACGAGCTATGTGCCCTGCCCACTGCCATTTCAACTTGCTAATCCTCTGGGCATATACACATATTTATATGTAATAGAAAATAAAACGAAAAAGAAACCCTGCTGTAAAAACTGCACGAAATTTCAAAATTCATATTTTAAATTCTGGAGTGGCATAATGGAGTTATCTGGCTATCCCTTTCCAACGCACGTACCGTTGTGGCGTGACGTGATTATACTGATACTTCTCTTTCCCGTCGTTTGAAGGTTACACCAAACTTCAAAGGCTTATAACTTTTTTATTTTTAAGGATATTTCAATATTTCTTTCTGTTCTATATTTTAGACGACGTAAATTTCATATAAAAATATTAACAAAAAAGTCAAGTAACCAATTACAAATATATTATATATTGTTTTGTCTATGTATGTGTGTTTGTATAACATAACATAACATAAGCTCACGCCTGTATCCCCGAAGGGGTAGGCAGAGGCGTACTAGAGAACTAGAACACCCACATTTCGCCGAGCCTAATTCGGTCCCAGATGTGATAGGGGGCGAGCCTATCGCCATATCGGGCACAAATTCCAGACTCCGGGCTGATATGGAAAAATCCAATATCACTTTGCCCGACCCGGGGATCGAACCCGAAACCTCAGAACCGTAGTCGCACCGAAATACCACCACGCCACGGATGCAGTGTGTTTGTATAGAAATTACGAAACTTCTTATGTCTCAGCACGACTAGCGCAGCGCAGCGCCTCTTTTTGGAGGCAAAGCCGCGTGCAAAAGCTATTCAGCGAATAGGATCAATTAATATAACCTGAAAATTTATGATTTCACCGTCTTATCATTAATACATTTAATCTCAGAGATACCACAATATCATTCTGTCGGAATTAATCAAAATAAATTATTGCACGTAATCACAAATACAAACAAGCTTATGTTCCTCTTCTTTTACTTTCTACCTGCCCTTATCCCACCATAATGTGGGGTAGACGGAACACACTTTTTTCAAGCATGTTACAGAGAGGATTTGGCTTAGTTTTTACGACCGGCTACCATGCCTGCCATGATCCCCCACTACGAGATCCAGTCCTGGGTAAATTTGTAAGAAAATCACCCCGCTCGACCTGGGAATCAAACTCAGGACTTTCCGATCCACAGGCACATACACTGGCACGGGACTAAGAAGGCGACAAATTAATAAATATTATAGTTTTATATTTTATGACATTAGTCATAATGTAAATGCAAATAATAGAAAAAAGAACCCTTCTGTAAAAACTGCATCAAAATTAGTTGAATAATGAGGCATTAATTCACATTTAAGCAACGATAGCTCAGTTGAGAATGGTATGGACTGCCGAGACAAGTGTCGGAGGTTCGAGACCAACCCCAAAATGGAGCATACACCTCTGACTTTTCTATGTTAAGTGTTTATTCATTGTGAAATATCGCTTGCTATAACGGTGAAGGAAAACATCGTGAGGAAACCTACATACCCGAGAATTTCTTTACAGGAAAGGTATGTGAAGTTTACCAACCCGCATTAGGCCAGCGTGATAAACTAAGGCCTAACCCCTCTCAATAGTAGAGGAGTCCCGTGCCCAGCAGGGGAACAGTAATATTACAGGGCTAATATTATTATTTATATTATTATAATTCACATTTAAATATTAAGCAAGAGTAGGCGCGTAGTGGAGATATCTTACTATCTCTTTCTAATAATCGCACGATTCTCGCCGGTGACGTCACATGTTGTATTACATTTTTCTGTTATTTGACAGTTACCATTTCCAGATTTCACAGGCTTTCATAAACACTTTTTATGAAAATTCCCTCTGTTAATTTTTAGATAAAATTATTAATCATACAAGGCAGCTATGTACATTATAAATTAATAAATAACCAGACGCTTGAAATCCAGCACTCAAAAAACGGAAAGCTTAGGAACGGCATTCCCTTTCGTAAAAGAACCGTCCCTTTCCTTAAAAAATATCTAACACCATTCCCTTTCGTGTAATAACCGTCCCATATCATTAAAGTAGCGTTTCATATACGGTACGCAGGGGAAAAAGCATTCAATTTCGTAAAGAAAAGTCGGCTCCGAGCACTGCTAAAAGCCGCCTTCTAAATATATCCAATCATGACCAAATTTATATAGGACCACCCTTGGGACAAGCTCTGTCGAACACAAAAAGAATCATGAAAATCAATCCACATTTAGCTGAAATATCGCGTAACATATATACTAAAAAATACTGACGAATTAATTACCACTTGAAGTCTGTCAAATAATACCGAAATAAGAAACTCATCCTTTTGAAAATTGTAAATAATACTCACATAAAACACAACAACATTTCCAAAAATACTTCACATGTTTTTCTCGAAAATTTCACTTTGTTTTTAACTGCACACGCGTTTACACTTTGTTAATGGACGCATTATTTTACGTTCACGAATGAATTAACCGGTTGCGCAAAACTGAAGTGTTTGTTTCTTCCCGGAAATATATGTACCGTATGTTATTGAGTTGCCAATTTTGTCATCTAATCGCGTCGAATGGATGTTTCGATTATTCACTAGCGTTTGTTATCTAATCTATCGAATTGGCCGAAGATAGATTACAATTGTTATTTATATCACTTGTTTAACATTGAATTATAGGTGAAGTGTTTATGCTGAACAGCGAGGTCTTCGCTTCAGTTTCCAGGTGTTTCATAATCTGTGTTGTCCAAGTGTATGTTTGACCACGCACAGTGATGGGTTCCGTATGAACTGAGAACTATTAAAACCCCATTTTCGCTATTAATTTTTAATAATAATTTTCTATCTAAAAAAAAACAGATTTATGAATAATTTCGATCTAAAAAGTATTAAACAAGAAATGTATCGTGGTATTTAGAGGATAACTTTGATTTGAATGACGAATAGTCAGCTGTGAAACGAGAGGCCACGGGTTCGATTCCCGCATCGATACAAATGTTTGTGTGATTCATAGATATTTCTTTCGCGTCTCCTGCACATGGAACATTGGACCATAGGCAAAAATGCATAACGAAACTATGTTTTGTGTAGATGTTTTGTGTAATATTTCAGTGCAGGACACGAGCTTTTAAGGCTGAGATCTATAGAGCAAACTTCGTTCCGACAAATGTTTGTGTAGCCCACAGATATTTGTTTCAAGTCTGGGTGTTGTGAGACCGAAAGTTTCTCATAGTTTCTGATACCCACGATACAGGTTATACCTAGTGTGGGGTCAGGACTAGGTGTGTGACTGTTGGGTGTATTTATTTATTTATTATTTGGAAGTTCTAAATGGAACTTTGACTTAGTCCGAGTCATTTTTTACAAGAAAATATTTGATTAGTCTGTCTGTTATTCTGTTTTTCTTATAAAAAATGGCTCTGACTAAGTGGAAGTTCGATTCAAAAATTCCAAATCCTCACCAAGTTCGTTTCTTTAACTACACTCAGTCGAAGTTCTCTCTATAGATCTCAGCCATTGTGGATGTTGTAGATCCGTAAGTTCCTCGTAGTTCCTGATTCCTACAATACAGGTTCAACCTCGTCCGCCCTGTGGCATGGGGGCGTTTAGAGAATTCCGCCACGGTATCCCCTGCCTGTCGTAAAAGGCGACTAATAGGGGCTATCTGTCTATCAGGGGTCGTGGGCGCGCAGCGGGGGGCTGCTTCAGCGCCTGCACAAGACGCCCCTAAGATGGAAAGCAGGACGTGTTGGCTTCGTCGCTGGCATTGACGCCGATGGCGTCTTTTGGTGTAGGGGGCGTCAGAGCCCTTCCTATAAACAGAGGTAGGCCGCAATGCGGCACCGCGCAAGGGCGGCTCCGGCTGAAGCCGAGGCGCTTCTCGTCTTGGGAAACCCGAAGCCGTCCTTAATGTGCCGATGGGGGCCATCGCGGGGTTTTGGTTGGTATTTCCGGTATAAGGTGTAAATAGTGTTAGGGACTCGGCTCAGCGATCGCCTGGATGTCAATGATTTTTCCCAGGTGGTTAAATGCTGGGTCGTAAGACCGGCGAGCCCAACATAACCATTCCACTTTCCCCCGGAGTGGGTTGTTAGCAATAAATCGTTTTTCCCGCGTAAACAAAAAAAAATGTTCAACCTCGTATGTGTATTTTTTTTTAATTACATAGACACACCAGTTGCACATGCATTAAATTGGTTACAAAAAGCATAATAACAATAATAGATTGTCCTGATGCACATGCCTATTTAAGGTATGAACAATATTCACAATAACAATACCAAGTGAGTAACCAGAACTTATAAGTTTTTATTTTTATAGCACAGATTGGCAAACGAGCAGATGGGTCACCTGATGGTAAATGATCTCCACCGCCCATAGACACCCAAGACACAAAAAGAATCATGGGTGCATTGCCAACCTAAATGGAGGGAATGGAAGGGGAGGGAAAAGGTATTGGGAAAGGGAGTGGGGAAATGGGCCACAGGAAATCTCACCGAACGAAACGCGACAGCAAGCTGCCACTTGCCGTCGGTTTTCTGTGAGATTAGGTACAACATTAAATCGAGCAAATGAAAAAATGATAAATATAATTTAATCATCATCATCATCAGCCACAGGACGTCCACTGCTGAACATAGGCCTCCCATAATTTAATACGAGCAATGAATTAGTAACATTGGCTATTTACTATTGATTAAATTTGGTTTCTTTAGTTAAAGTCACTTCAATGTTCTTAATAATTAATAATGTAACATTACTACCTACTTAATATTGTCAACTCGTCCTCTATAATTTATATTACTTTAAACACAACTTTTGGGTCACAACTAGAACTAAGCATATTTTGTAAGAATAATTGTGTATTAATGGTTGTAACCTGTTTTGTGTAAAATAAATAACATAACATAACACAACATAAGCTCACGCCTGTATCCCCGAAGGGGTAGGCAGAGGCGCACAAGTCAACTAGTACACCCACATTTCGCCGAGCTTAGTTCCGTCCCAGATGTGATAGGGGGCGAGCCTATCGCCATATCGGGCACAAATTCCAGACTCCGGGCTGATATGGAAAAATCAATATTACTTTGCCCGACCCGGGGATCGAACCCGAGACCTCAGGATTGCAGTCGTACCGAAATACAACCACGCCACCGAGGTTAAATAAAATCAATAAATATTATGAGACCTTAATGTACCTAATACTTAACATAAGATTAGAACTATCTTTATGACGTTTGGCCAGTGGCGTAACTTTAGGTTAGCATTCGGGCCACGCCACGGGCCCCAGACCATTGAGGACCCCACCGCCACCTGCTATAAAGCTGCCCTGATAATAAGCACGGGGGTCCCTGGCCGAAAAGGCCGTGAACAATTTGCCACGGGCCCTCAACAGTATAGATACGTCACTGCGTTTGGCTGTATCATTATTTTTTATTTTAATCTGCAGTTCAGCTTCCCAAGACACTCCAACCAATGAAGTATCAGGTGCAATACCGCGCCCCGTCGCCCCCGCCGCCGGGCGTCACCCGCACCCCCGAAGAAATCGAGCAAGAGATAAAGAGAGTTGAAGCGGAATACGAGAAATTGGCTCTTGTGTTCATTGAGTAAGCACGTACCTATGCTAAGTGATCTGGAGGGGCGTCTTCTAAATACCACGCTTGCTCTCGGGAGAGGCGTGTATCTTAGATCGTCGATATTTGCGACCAACAAATAAATTAATGTAGATATATCGGGGAGCTTACCTACATTAAAAAAAATAATAGACGAATTGATGACCTCCTCCTTTTTTGAAGTCGGTCGCAAATATCGACGATCTAAGATGTTCCCCGATATAGTCGCCTCTTTGGTCTTGTGGCAGCATGTATGGGCTATAGACCGGGAGGTCCTTGGTTCGATTCCCAGGTTGGGCGAAGTAAATTTTCTGAAATAAAACTATTCTTACGGATTCTATCACGATTAGGTTTTAATTATTATTACCTCAGTCTGACCCGTGACAACGAAGACTGCAAAGCCTTCGAAACGTCGGGAATAATAATTAAAACCTAATCGTGATAGAATCCGTAAGAATAGTTTTATTTCAATGTATAATATTCACGTAAACTTAAGAAATCAGTATGTAAATTTTCTGATTTAATTTGCCCGGGACTGGATCCCTCATAGGGGGTTGACGTCAGGCAGGCGGCCGGTCGTAAAAACTAAGCCAAATCCTCTTTGCAACATGCTTGACAAAGTGTGTTGCGCCGACCCCACATTAAAGTGGGATAAGGGCAGGTAGAAAGAATATGTTCCCCGATATATCCGCCAAATGTGAACCGATTTACAAGATTATTTTTTGTGTTCGATAGAGCTTATTTCAAGGCTGGTCCTATATAAATTTGGTCACGATCGGATAAATTTTGAAATCGGTCAGTAAAGTTTTGAAAAATTATTTTTTGTATGTTACTTGATATCTCCGGCAAATGTCGATTGTATTTCAAGATTCGATGTAGCTTACTCCAAAGGTCCGTATAAATTTGCCCAAGATTTGATGCAGATCCACGGCGTAGCGAGCGAATAGCCGGCTGTGAAGCGAAAGGCCGTGGGTTCGATTCCCGCACCGAGAATATTTGTATGGCCCACAGTTAGTTTCGGGTCACGGACGTAAAAAAAATGATGGACGGAGCGCTAAGAACATGGAAAGTGAAGCAGACAAGACTCATATCTTACTGTGGAGGACTGTGTGTGACTATTGGGTGTTATTATAATTATTTTAAAGTTAGATTATGTATATATGTGTGTTTTAAAATCTTCCAGATTACCCCAAGACGTGATGTGGTCCGAACCGCCGATCATCTGCCAGTGGCAAGAACAGAGAAAGCTGTGGACAAGCAACTACGTGAACGATTACAAATTTAACGAGGACAAACTGACTGTCCAGTTCAGGACTGGGGTGTTGTGTAAGTCACAAGAATTCTTTATTTATTTTATTTATTTATTCATTATATTGTAAGTATAACTCAGTTGGGAATGGTACGGACTGCCGAGACAAGTGTCGGAGGTTTGAGACCAACCCCAAAATGGGGCATACACCTCTAACTTTTCTATGTGAAACATTGCTTGCTATAACGGTAAAGGAAAACATCGCGAGGAATTCTGCATACCTGAGAATTTCTTCACAGGAATTTCGAAGGTATGTGAAGTCTACCAATCCGGATTAAGCCAGCGTGGTGGACTAAGGCCTAACCCCTCTCATTAGTAGAGGAGGCCCGTGCCCAGCAGTGGGACAGTAATATTACAAGGCTCATATTATTATATTATTAGTCATACACATAGTCTTGACCTCACACTAAGATCGAGTCTTGCATCGTGGGAATCAGGAACTACGAGAAACTTTCGGTCTCACAACACCCAGACCCGAAACAAATTTCCATTCATTTTGTTACAGGGCCAATTGGCATCGCTACTCTTAGATACAGCAATTTACCGTTCCAAGGTTGGGACATGAGACCAGATCCAGAGAGGTAAGCCAAACACTGTACTAACGGTGCAGAATATCCACTGGCGTAGCGTGGGGGGGGCCGGGGGGGCCCCGGGCCCCGGGCGGCACATGAAGGGGGGCGGCAAATTAAGAGAGGCGGCACCTGAAGAGGGGCGGCACACGGCGCGGCGCGACAAGCGCCGCAATTCTTTTCAGCATAAAAAGAAAATAAATAAAAACACCCAAGCTAAACTGCGGACAGACAGACAGACGCATATGACGAAACTATGAGCGTTCCATTTTTTCCATTTTGCTTTATTAATAATAATATTAGCCCTGTAATATTAGTGTTCCACTGCTGGGCACGGGCCTCCTCTACTAATGAGAGGGGTTATTAGGCCTTAGTCTACCACGCTGGTCAAATGCGGGTTGGTAGACTTCACACTTGTCTTGGGTGTCTATGGGCGGTGGAGATCACTTACCATCAGGTGACCCATCTGCTCGTTTGCCAATCTCTGCTATAAAAAAAAAACATACCTTCGAAATTCTTGTGGAAAATTCTCGGGTATGCAAGTTTCCTCACGATGTTTTCCTTCACCATTATAGCAAGCGATATTTCACAATGAAAACACACTTAACATAGAAAAGTCAGAGGTCTGTGCTCTTTTTGAGGTTGGTCTCGAACTTCCGATAATCGTCTCGGCAGTCCCTACCATTCCCAACTGCTCTATTGAATACAAAAATAATTTTAGAAATCGGTCCACATTTGCCGGAAATTTCGGGTAATATACTCGTACAAAATTAGTCCGATGACTTGAGAATCTCTTTTTTTAAGTCGGTTGAAAAGGGCGGCAAATTTCGGGGCGGCCCCGGCGGCGAAAACCCACGCTACGCCGCTGAGAATATCCAATTCGCAGAATGTCCAGCGTGGGAAAAACGTCCAATTCTCAGAATGTCCTATTCTCAACGGGCCTTACTTATAAAAACATTTTCGCTTATCCTTTCGCCAAGAATAGCCTGTCACTTTTTTCCTTGCGTTACATTGTTTAAAAATTAAAGGGACAACCTATGGTTAAAGACAAGCAGCGCTTAAATATTTTATAAGTAAGGGGCAAAATGTCCAATTCGCAAAACGTCCAATTCGCAAAATGACCATTTCTCAAAACGTCCAAGACAAAATGTCCATTTCTCAAAACGTCCGAGTAGCAAAATGTCAAAATGCCAAGCTCATTTACGCCCCACATGTGAAAAGGGGCGAGCTCATCACCATATGGGGCATAACAGTGATGAAAATGACCTACTTGTGACACTTTCATAATTACATATATAAAGGTTCGACGTTTTACGAAGTGGACTTTATGCTAATTAGGGCGACTTGCACCACTACTACTAACCAACGGTTAGTCCTAACCTCAAGTTAAATTGAAATAGAAATATGTGAAGGACATGTAATTCATTACATTAAATGTAATACATCTAATTACAGATAATATATGGTGACATTAAATTAATTACATGTAACGAATTACATGTCCTTCATATATTTTTATTTCAATTTAACTTGAGGTTAGGACTAACCGTAGGTTAGTAATAGTGGTGCAAGTCGCCCTTAGACATTCATTGTGTTATTTGTCAACACACGTTATTATTATTATTAGTAAAGGCGTGATCATCACGGTGACTGGAGTCTGCGTGACGGTGACGTGGCTGTGCGTCGGTAACTCAGTGCGGTTGAAGTGGATAGCAAACGCGACCACATCAGCTTTGAAAGAGCATTATAATAAGCCATATAGCGTGAAGAGGATGCTTCAGGTAGAATTGCTAACCGTTGTTCATACACTTAAGGTCGCCTTATCTAATGATTTCTTAGGTTTACGCGAATGTTATTCATTGAAATAAAACTATTTTTACGGATTCTATCACGATTTGGTTTTAATTTATCTGTCAATATATGGCGAAAATTAATGTAAGAAGTCGTTAAAGTGAGTAGCGGTTGACCATCCGGGCGTTAGTTTCCAAGAAATTAGTACATACGTACAGAAGATTTAATTGTTATTATTTATAATGCTCATTACCTATATGCAGTGCTCATAATGGCATTTTTCTCCATTTTTTAACCCAACTTCAAAAGGTTTTTTTTTAATATGTTAGTGACTTCCTTGGTCTAGTAACAGCATATAGCTGTGGATAAAGAGGTTCTGATTTCGATTCCTAGGTCGGGTAAAGCGATTTTTCTAATTTGATTTGCCCGGGACACAATCCCTCAACCCTGTCCGCGTCAGGCAGCCGCTCGTAAACACTAAACCGAATTCTGCAACATGCTTGAAAAAGTGTGTTACGCCGACCCCACATTAAGGTGGGATAAGGGCAGGTACAGCGATAGCCGTATTTTTTATGTATGTTACGCGATATCTCCGCCGAGTGTGGACCGATTTTCAAAATTCTTTTTGTGTTCGATAGAGCTTATTTCAAGGGTGGTCCCATATAAATTTGGTCACGATCGGATTTGAAGTCGGTCTGTTAAGTATTTAAACTTGTGATTTTTTATCAGATAATGCGAGAGGCGGCGTGCGATTTCTTCCCCGATTTTGATGGCTACAACCACGTGGACGGAAGTTGTCCTAAAGAATGGGTGTCGGAGAGGCACAACTATCATGCGATGGCGTTCCTATCCAGGGCTTATAATTTTCAATGGAGCAGGTAAAATACAAAACATAGAAAGAAAGAAAGAAATGCTTTCTATTGGTAATATGCGACATGAAGATCCGTCCTATAGTTTTTCTACAAACACGAAATATTGAAATCGCGAAATTGAATTTTAATCGCCGTTTTCTCGAAATCGTGTTTTCGGACTTACTGCTAACTCGATTACCATGGCAGACTTGGTATTACCAGCAGTATAGCAGTGACTGGTTGACTATCTCTCTCGCTCCCTTAGGGCGACTTGCACCACTACTACTAACCAACGGTTAGTCCTAACCTCAAGTTAAATTGAAATAGAAATATGTGAAGGACATGTTATTCATTACATATAATGTACTATATCTAATTACAGATAATATATGGTGACATTCAATTAATTACATGTAACGAATTACATGTCCTTCATATATTTCTATTTCAATTTAACTTGAGGTTAGGACTAACCGTAGGTTAGTAATAGTGGTGCAAGTCGCCCTTAGTCGATTCGAGCCGACTTTACCCGAACGAGCGTTACATAGCCGAGCGTGACGGCTCAGTCGCATTCAATACACTCTAAATAAAGTGCTCAGCGCGCTTTTTTTCGCTTCAATTAAATGGATTTCTGTCCAGATGGAACGCGTCAGCAGGCACACGAAACATAATAATGCAGTTAAGAGAAGCTGTTGACACAAAAAGAGAGGTAAAATATTCAGAACTCTATTAATTAATATAGGTGTTGCAGAAATGATTTGGATTGCTTTTTACAAACGGCTGCCTACCTGACGTCAACCCCTCCGGAGATCCAGTTCCGGGCAAATGGTGTTAGAAAACATCCCGCTCGACCTGGGTGTCGAACTCAGGACCTCCCGGCTCACAGCCCATATACCCTGCCACTAGAGCAAGAAGGCGACAGTAATATTACATACAGGGCTCATATTATTATTCTAAAGGCGCGTCTCCTGCAGAAGTTTTTTCGAAACGAAACACAAAAAGCATTTACACAAAACAAGATTTTTCATTGTCTCCTGCTCATGTAACAATGGACCACAGACAAAAAATGGGTACTTGTCTAATTTTTTAAAATTAATTTTATATGCAGCGATAGCTCAGTTGGGAATGGTACGAACCGCCGAGACAAGTGTCGGAGGTTCGAGACCAACCCCAAAATTGAGCATACACCTCTAGCTTTTCTATGTTATGTGTATTTTCATTGTAAAATATCGCTCGCTATAACGGTGAAGGAAAACATAGTGAGGAAACCTGCATACCCGTGAATTTCTTCACAGGAATTTCGAAGGTATGTGAAGTCTACCAACCCTCATTAGGCCAGCGTGGTAGACTAAGGCCTACCCCTCTCATTAGTAGAGGAGGCCCAACAGGGCGACAGTAATATTACAGGGCTATTATTATTATTATTTAATTTTATATGAAATTTACGTCGTCTAAAATATATAACAGAAAGGAATATTAAAATATTCTCAAAAATAAAAAAGCCTTTAAAGTTTGGTGTAACCTTCAAATTGCGAGACAGAGAAGTATCAGTTTAATCACGTCACGCCATAACGGTACGCGCGTTGGAAAGGGATAGAAAGATATCTTCACTATTCCCCCACTCCAGAATTTAAAATATGAATTACTGCCTCATTTTTCAACCAATTTTGATGCATTTTTTACAGAAGGGTTTCTTTTTTGGTTTATTCGCTAATACCATCGATACATTATTTACCTAGATGCACAGTTGACGCTCGGAAAATGGGACAGCAAAGCAAAGAATTGCTTAAGCAGTTAAGCACTCGTTTTGCCTACAGTCGGACGTCGATAGAATTCTAAATTTCAAAATTCAAATTTAAAAACGCTTGCTCATTTCGTTTAAAAACCTACTTAATAACACGTGCTTAGGGTTATATTTGTGTTGATTTAATTAGAACTTGTGATCGTTTTCTTTGTTTTATTCCTGAGACCACTTTTTAGGAGGATATTTGCAAAGAACTGTGTGGTATAATATATATCGGCGCAAAATAGCAAGCTTATTTAAAAAGCCGTTGTTATTTCACGTTATTAATTTATTTTACAATTGTTAAACTGCTGAAACCTTAAAAGATTCTAAAAAGTTAAAATAATCGTTATAATTATTTCTTTGCCATTCGATATTCGGTATCGAGTAGGTAGTTGCAAATATTACACCCTATAAAAGGAGTGTTCAGAGCAGATTCGACACAGTCGTGCTCCGGCACTCGGACTGTCCACATCCCTGACTAGACGGTGCTCTTGAGCACCGTTAATAAAGGGAGTTAGTGAATTTCAGTGTTCACTATTGATAAATAAGATGAGTAATCATCTTATTGTCAAAAGTGACGTCAGCCATGCTGACGTCACCGTTTTTAAAAAACAACGTTAGCGTTGGCCCTCCGACATCAGAAGTGGGATCACAATCCCACTCACTTAACTTGAACCTTTCCGCCCTGATAATCGATACTTTAAATCCCACGGATACTTTCAATCCGACTGATATTTCAATTTTCAATCCGACTGAAACTTTCAATCCGACTGAAACTTTCAATCCGACTGATATTTCAGTCCGACTGATACTTTCAATCCGGGATACTTTCAGTTCGATCGATACTTTCGAACTAGTTTTTCAGTGCCTTTGTGGACCACGGTCAATAATAAAGGCCCAGGCCACAGCATCGTCCTTCCCAGTTCCTTTAGAACCCCTGTGGACCACGGCGTAAAGGACCGCTCAGAACCACAGCATCATCCTTAACAAAAAAAAAAAAAAACTGTGGACCACGGCGTTATCATAAGAAAAGTGCAAAAATGCGTGGAGCATTTGCAAAAAAAAAAAAAAAACCTTTTCAGAGCCTCTGTGGACCACGGCGTACAGGACCGCTCAGCGCCACAGCATCGACCCTTCCCGTTCCTTTAGAACCCATGTGGACCACGGCATCATCCCCGTAAGAAAAGTGCATAGATGCGTGGAGCATTCGCACTCTGACTACTGATTCATAAAAAGTGCATTGTGTGGAACATTTGTACAAATGTTTATAATATGGTCTGGCAAGGCTGGTCGGATACCTCCTCTAAAAACCATATAAACCAGGGCACGTGGTGCACCTAAATATCCATATTTGAATTTGTGTGCAATTTCATCTCAGAATTCAATACAAAAACAAAACTACCTGATTTATGGTCAGGATTGATCGAGACGGTGTATGTGACACTGTTGCAGTCATTTTTGAAGTCTAAATGTCAACGTTAGTGATCATCTTTAAAAATCATAAGTGGTCAATTTGAAAAATCCTGAGTGGTCAATTCGGGAAATTGTTTTGTGAGCTAGGTAATTTTGCCCGCTGAGTTTGTTTCGCCGGGTCTTCTCAGGCAGGGCCGCGTTTGGATCCGGTGGTAGATTCAAAAAAAAAAATCGGAATCTTAAATTCGCAATAATAAACGAGGCCTTTCAAAATGACCGTATCGGCGTACAACCATGAGCTTTCAATAAGAGCACGTGCTATTTCAAATGAAAAGAAAGAAAGAAAAAGAAAAGAAAAAGAAAAAAAAAAAATTGTTCTATGAGTATTCACAACAAATTACAAGGCTGGTGCAGAGCACGCACCGCCTATCAGAATGGCCGTATCGGCGCAAAATAGCAAGCTTATTTAAAAAGCCGTTGTTATTTCACGTTATTAATTTATTTTACAATTGTTAAACTGCTGAAACCTTAAAAGATTCTAAAAAGTTAAAATAATCGTTATAATTATTTCTTTGCCATTCGATATTCGGTATCGAGTAGGTAGTTGCAAATATTACACCCTATAAAAGGAGTGTTCAGAGCAGATTCGACACAGTCGTGCTCCGGCACTCGGACTGTCCACATCCCTGACTAGACGGTGCTCTTGAGCACCGCTAATAAAGGGAGTTAGTGAATTTCAGTGTTCACTATTGATAAATAAGATGAGTAATCATCTTATTGTCAAAAGTGACGTCAGCCATGCTGACGTCACCGTTTTTAAAAACAACGTTAGCGTTGGCCCTCCGACATATATAAATATGTGTATAAAATCAAACATAGTCAAGTACCCAACTGTAGAAATACCATGTTTTGGGTAATGGTTTAGTACAGGAGACGCGGTTTACTGAGGTGGGAATGGGTAATGATACTTTGGCAGTTGTCTTGTACCGTGTAATATTGATGGTTAATAAAAGACTTAGGTGCCAGTAAAGTGTGAGTGATTCAGAGAGGAAAACTATGCGTGCGCGATCAATGCAAATGGAATACTGTTGACTGAATTTTCTAACACCGTATTTAAGGTAGCTAGTCTGATTCATTGAACTGCTCTATCCCGTAAGGATCGCTGTGCCTCTCGTTCTCACCAAATATTTATTAAAATAACAAATCAAATACAAAGGAATGCATAGGGAAGTGAGAACAAAGAATACGTTGAAAATACCAAACTTAACAATTAACAAATCATATTAAATACCGTGCACAAGTAGGTGAAGTAGGTGTAAATGTGTAATTGACATGAGTATAAACAAATCCAAGTTTGGTTCACACATATTTTCGATATGCGTCATTGTTCAAGAATGCACTGTGCTGCTACAATACCTTCATGTTTTAGGCAAAATTCCAACTTCTGTACGTGACGCCTCAAAGGGCGACCATCTTGAAAGCCAATGAAATGACTCAAGACTTCAACACTCAGCCCATGACTGGTCTACCGGTAAGTCTATCCTAGATTATATACATCCCCCGCTACTGTATTGTCCAGGGGTGGACAATACAGTAGCGTAGCTTTTTACATTCGATTCCATTTCGTCTACGACTCGGTTCATTTATTGACCTAAAATTCTACTGAAATCGAGGTAAAAAGTGCACTAATGTCGCGTTAAAAATGACAAGTACTCGAATCTAATGCGACATTAGCGCACTTTTTAAGCCCGGTCTCCTGCACTAGCTTTTTCGAAACAAAACACTTAAAACACATACGCAAAACAACGGTTGGAGTTTTGGCGGGAATTCTGACGGTGCGGATGGTCGCTTGTTTTAATGATTTCATATTTTAGTCTAAAGTTGTGTTTGTGGTTTAAATGTGATGTGTATCTAAGCAATAAACATCAACGAAGATGGACAGTATGTGGAAGCTTTGAAATAAGTGATTTTGGATGCTTTTTGTCGGGTGGATTGGTCGACCATTATCGATTCCTCCGCTGCGAGAAAATCGTCTAAAAAACATCAAACTGGAAGGAATTGACGCCAAAACTCCAGCAGGGCCTTGAAATCGAACACATCCGATTTCATTGCATTTGCGAAAACTGAGATGTAGGAAAACAATTTCCCTAAGTTGACATCGGCATAATGTATTTCAATTGCCATAAAAAAAACAACGGTTTTAGCTGTCACCTGCTCGTAGAACAATGGACCATAGATAAAAATACATGTTTTGTGAGGTGTTTTGTGTAATGTTTTAGTGCAGGACACCCGGCTTTAAGGACCACTTGCACTCCGCAATAAATCTCTATTTACCCCAAATCCTGATTTAAAGATAGGAGAGCTGTAGGATAAATAGTGATAAAGTGTAAGTCTAGGTTAATAGCGCTGCAAGTCGCCGTAACTCGATTTAGGTGGAATTTTCAAGTCAATAATGACAATGAAATTAAACTATTTTTACGGATTATATCACGATTTGGTTTTAATTTTTATGCCCGACGTTTCGAAAGCTTTGCAGCCTTCGTGGTCACGGGTCAGACTAAGGTGTCATTTGTCCAAAATGTTAATGTTACATTATCTACCTTCATTTTAAAATTATACAATTTAAATTTAAAAAGTTAGTAATTTGCGATCCGATTTACGCAGTATGAGCTCACGGTGTCTTGAGGTCTGGCAGTTGGTCTTTTGGATTCTGATTAAATTAAATGTATGATTGGGTCCCAGGTTTGTACAAGCTTCCAACCATCTTCTCTATTGAAATTAGGGTGTTTTTTAATTTCAATAGCCTCGCGTATCATCCTAGGTAGGAATCGGTGTTCTTTGGCAAGGATTTGTGGTTTATCGAATCTGAGGTAATGTTTTGAGCCTTCCTCTGAATGTTCAGCAACTGCAGACTTCGTGGAGCGTCGGTGTTTCACGTCAGCTATATGTTCTTTTACGCGGGTCCCTATGTTTCGTTTGGTTTGACCTATATAAGAGAATACCTATATAAACGTCGGGCATAAAAATTAAAACTAAATCGTGATATAATCCGTAAAAATAGTTTAATTTCAATGAATAACATTCACGTAAACCTAAGAAATCATCAATAATGACAAGTTTAAAAACTTAACCGACTGACTTCAAATCCGATCGCAACAAGCAAATTTAAATGGGACCACTCTTGAAATAAGCTTTATCGAACATAAAAAAAATCTTGAATATCGGTCCACATTTGGTGGAGACCGCTTTTGAAGTCGATCGAAAAAGTCACTGCCTATTCCTTTTGAGGATACGGAGTATAGACGCGAGTTTATGCATATAGCACTTTAAATATTTTGCATTAACATAATTTTTTCTCCAGTTCTACCCAGACCTTTTCACTCTGAACATGTCCTACGGCTCAGTGGATGCAAGGAGAACGACCTTCAACATGAAGTACCGCCTCGTGGAGACCGTGTTCGACATGCTACAAGAACTTAAATTGTCCAGCTTCTCTTGAATAAAGATCTATAAAAATAAAATAAAAATCTTTATTGATCACGTAGGCATGTAAAAAAGCACTTATGACAAGTCAACACAAGTAAATTTTTAAATTAGGATTAATATAATTTACATTATATATTTGAATTTGACGACAGGCAGGCAAGTATGGACATAATAACGATGGGATGGCTAAGATAGGGTGATAAGGGGAGATAGGAATAGAGTGTAAGGGAATGGCATATGGCAGGAATGGTGGCAGGGGATTGACGGGAAATATTGGAACAGTTGAGATTGGTGCATGAGGCCCTATCCTAGCTAACCTACCAGCCTTTCTCTAGCTACCTACGGATGACGACCTGAAGAAGAAAGGCAGAAAGAAACTCCGGTCTTATTTTTTTCATCATCAATTGTTACCATTTCTTTGTCTTTTTTCCTTTTTTATTAATTTGATTTACAAATTGTCAATACAATTGATAATCATATTTATATGGATTCACGCATACTCAATACCACTGTAAGTGTAATTACCTCTATAACAATTACCTATATTTGTTATTTTAATAGAAGACAAAATGTTTAAATATTTAGACCTGGCACATGAGGTTACTCGCATGTGGGATGTAGATCCAACATTATTCCGATAGTCATTTCTGCTCATGGTTTGATGCCAGTGAGCCTCAAGAGGCTCTGGTTGGTGTTTGGGTCAAGAGCCAAATGCAGAAGGCAGTGTTACTGGATACGGCACGAATTGTGAGGTTCCTCACACTGGGGTCCTAACCGCCGGTGGCTTGGGTCCCAAGCCTCGTCATCGGAGAGGAATATTTTCATATTTTTAAAACATAAACATAAGCTGACGCCTGTATCCCCGAAGGGGTAGGCAGAGGCGCACTAGCGAACTAGAACACCCACATTTCGCCGAGCTTAGTTTCGTCGCAGATGTGATATTTTTAAATGTATTTATATTTTTATATGTGTTAGAAAAACCCTTTAAACAATCAAACACATAATCCTGACCCCACACTAGGTGTAAACTGTAACTTGTCCATGAGTGGTCGTATCTTTACCATCTTACCATCAAACGACCAGTATGGTCGTTTCACCGTCTATAGACATTCATGACACAAAAAGATAGATACGTTGCCTACTTCAACAAAGAAAAAAGAAAGGTAAAGGTATAGACCTCGATTATTTATCATTTCTAATCTCAAGATTATAATTCAATAAATCTGTATCATAGGTATCAAATACACACACCCGAACTAAATATCAGTGGATCACACGTCTCGGTGCGGGAATCGAGCCCTTGACTTATAATACATACATTAACATAAGCTCACGCCTGTATCCCCGAAGGGGTAGGCAGAGGCGCACTAGCGAACTAGAACACCCACATTTCGCCGAGCTTAGTTCCGTCCCAGATGTGATAGGGGGCGAGCCTATCGCCATATCGGGCACAAATTCCAGACTCCGGGCTGATATGGAAAAATCCAATATCACTTTGCCCGACCCGTGGATCGAACCCGAGACCTCAGGACCGTAGTCGTACCGAAATACCACCACGCCACCGAGACAGTCCGAGGCCGACTTATAATAATAAATAATATTAGCCCTGTAATTAGTGTTGCCAGATCTATTGTGTGAAATATCGGAACACAAGGTTAAAATGATCGGGACATAGGTTTTCAAATCGGGACGTTACCGGCCGGTTAGTATAACAAAGAAATCAAACTATGTTTTTTTTAAATATAACTAAATTTATGGTCGAATCTCAACATTGGCGAAGTTTCAATGCCTTTTTTAATTCCAGTTATATGCCATCGGCGGGGGTTTATGAGCCCCCCCACAATTGGAGATGGGCCACAAGGCGGCACCGCCCAGGGACGGTTCCGACTGAAGCCTGGGCGCTTCTCGCCTAGGGAAACCCGGGACCGTCCCTAAAGCGCCGAAAAGGGCCACCGCGGTGTATTTAGTCGGTTTTGCCGGTGTAGGGTGTACATAGAGTTAGGGACGACCCAGTATCGCCCGGATGTTTTCCATCTCTCCTGGGCATTATTTGGGACACCAACATAATCATCACGCCCTCCCCCAGGCCTGGCGTTAGTGTTAACACACTTTCCCCACGATAGCAAAAATAAGTTATATACCCCACATTTAGAGGATTCAATCCCGAGATTGAGTTCATAGAGTGCACCGTTCTCAGAGCAGTTGTCGCAAAAAAACTTTCGGTGCCAGGTGTGACGTAAACCATGGGCGAGATCCTGGGAACCTAGCGTGCAGAAGCCACTTTTACAAGAAGATGCATCTCACAGAAGGAGAGTGCCGAGAGAGATCGGGAACAATCTAATCCTTGATTCTCTGATTTTTTTATCTGATCCCTTCAGCAGCCAGAAGGGGCATCGGAGACGCGCCAAAGGGCGTGACTGTCCCTCGCTTCCCTCTTTGTGGCTTGGGGCGTTTGAAAAAAATTATCTCGGTATCGCCTGCCCGTCGTAAGCTTTGACTTATAGGGGCTAACGGAGGTCGTAGCAGGTGGCTGTTATAGCGCTGGAGAGCCCGAGTTCGGGCTTGAGGACCGTCGGGGCAGTGCGACCTGTCCTCGAACAGTGGCTGGACAGGCGCCACGGTGCGACTACATTCCGGCTGACACAGGTACTGACGGGGCACGGGTGTTTTGGTGCGTACCTGTGTCGCATAGCCGGGAAAAAGGCGTCCGCCGTTTGCCACCACTGTGGCAACTGCCGCGAGGACACGGCCCAACACACGCTTCAGGAGTGCCCAGCCTGGGTGGAGGAGCGCAGTGCTCTCACAGCAGTCGTCGGAGGGGACCTCTCGCTGCCGGCTGTCGTATCCGCCATGGTCGGCAGCCGGGGGTCATGGCGTGCGATGGTCTCCTTCTGCGAGCGCGTCATCTCGCAGAAGGAGAGCGCCGAGCGGGATCGTGAGCAGAACGATCCCGCCCGCCGCCAAAGGAGTCGAAGGAGACGTCGGGTGGACGACTGACCGGCATCTCCCGCCCTGTGGAATGGGGGCGTTTGGAGAATTCCACCACGGTATCCCCTGCCTGTCGTAAGAGGCGACTTATAGGGGCCTTCCGGGGTCGCGGGCGTGCAGCGGGGGGCTGTACGCCCCTTTTAGTACTATTGTACATGCGGCCCCGGGACGGACGGCAGCACGGACGGTCGGCCTCGTGCTGCCGTAGACGCCGAGGGCGTCCTTCGGCGGCGGGGGCTTCTGAGCCCCCCCAAATCGGAGACGGGCCGCAAGGCGGCACCGCGCAGGGGCGGTTCCGGTAGCAATCCGAGTCTTTCTCCGGATACCCCGGGACCGCCCCACTCAAGCGCCGAAGAAGGCCACCGCGGGGTTTTTAGTCGGTATTGCCAGTGTAGGGTGTATATAGTGATAGGGACTCGGCCCAGCGTCGCCCGGATGTCGACCATCTCTCCCGGGCAGCACGGCGCTGGGTCGTAAGAGCGGGATACTTTTTTATCCACGGAAAAAAATCAACTCTTTACGAATATCTCCCAACCTGGGGTCAGTGGGATGGCTATGCCTGACTCGTCGTCTTCCGCTCTAGTCCACAGTGACTGTAGATTAGGACGGGTCCCTAACCAAAATACCTATACCGACACTACCGACTAAAAAACCGTGGTTACCTTATTTAACGCAAGTGAGATGGTTCTGGAGGATGCGGAGTAACCTCTGGATTGCTGCTGGAACACACTCTGCACGTTGCCTTTCGGCCCGTCTCTAAGGGTCGGGAGCCCCACATATTTATGCCGCCTTTGGTAAGCACGTCAAGATGTTTTTGTGCAGCCGAGTTGTACATATCAGAGGTTGCATCAATGTAATATACAAATGCAACACATCCCCTACTGTACGGCCCTCACCCCAATCCGCAGGACTGGAGGCGCCAATCAACGACCAGGCGCCTCGCTTTTTGTTTGGCGACTGGAATCTAAGCATTCCCGATCCCGTCTCTCATTTTTCAACATAACACGTTCACAGATGAGGTCATACCGCGCCACGACCTCCGACTACCGACCATTGTAGCTACTAGCTACTACTACCGGCAGAGAGAGGCCGTTACCGGCTACAATTCTGAGAGCGCTGCGTTCTTCATCCCAGGCTGGATACATTTTGAGAGTGTGCTGGGATGTATCCTCGGGACAGTTGCTACGATGATGGCACACGACGAATTCTGAGAGAGAGGGCCTCTGTCCGCAGTATTGTCGAGCCTTTATCTCCTCGAAGCCTGCCTTAACCCGCGCTGAGACACCTCACGCCAGAAGAAAGCTGTCAAAAGAAGAGCGGGAAATTTGACTCTAAAACTCGTCTTATCTTTTCCCGTTGATTGTCTGCTAGCATTGCAATCAACGGGAAAAAATTAGCTGCCATATAGGGTTCCCTTTCTTGCTAATCTAAGCCCCATCCCATTTACTTGCCCGCTTTATTTATTGTAACATAAAATAATTAGCACTTATCTTATGCAAACGGACAGCTGAATTGGAATATAGTTTAACATAGAACCGTAATATTTACCACTTTTGTCGGTAAACGAGTATGAGCGACTGATAAATTTTTTTTTGAAGTACATGCTAAGAAGGATCTTCAGAAATCGGGACATTCGGCGTCCCGATCAAGGGTAAATCGGGACGGGTCATCAGACCCCTGAAAATCGGGACGTCCCGCGCAAATCGGGACATCTGGCAACACTACCTGTAATATTACTGTCCCACTGCTGGGCACGGGCCTCCTCTACTAATGAGAGGGGTTAGGCCTTAGTCTACCACGCTGGCCTAATGCGGGTTGGTAGACTTTACATACCTTCGAAATTCCTGTAAAGAAATTCTCGGGTATGCAGGTTTCCTCACGACGTTTTCCTTCACCGTTATAGCAAGCGACATTTCACAATGAAAATACACTTAACATAGAAAAGTCAGAGGTGCTCCATTTTGGGGTTGGTTTCGAACCTCCGACTCTCCGATCCTTAGTCAAATAAAACACACATTGCTATAAACAAATTCTATTTATTTATAATGGATTAAAAAAACTAAAAACTACGTGGAGTAAAAAAACGAAATCCTCGACAGGACCCGCTTA
Source organism: Clanis bilineata (assembly GCA_036417725.1). Taxonomy (NCBI): domain Eukaryota; kingdom Metazoa; phylum Arthropoda; class Insecta; order Lepidoptera; family Sphingidae; genus Clanis; species Clanis bilineata. The sequence continues at coordinate 5,162,289 of CM071165.1, forward strand.
AAATCATCAAATTTCACGACGTACGATGGCAGTTGATTTGTTTACATGATTATGCGTCTTGGTTGCATTTGGTAGCACTCCATCCCTACAACGACCAGTGGCGTGCACTCCATATCGACAAAGAGACAATGTCTACCCTGACAGTTTGCTATTTAATACTATTTAAATAAATACACACATAAGCTCACGCCTGTATCCCCGAAGGGGTAGGCAGAGGTGCACTAGCGAACTAGAACACCCACATTTCGCCGAGCTTAGTTCCGTCCCAGATGTGATAGGGGGCGAGCCTATCGCCATATCGGGTACTAATTCCAGACTCCGGGCTGATGTGGAAAAATCCAATATCACTTTGCCCGACCCTGGGATCGAACCCGAGACCTCAGAACCGTAGTCATACCGAAATACCACCACGCCACCGAGGCAGTCGATTTGGGATAATCAGATACCAAAGTATTGATTTTGTGGTCGCATTCCACCAAAATGCAACCAGGACGCTATTATTTTTTGACATGTTAAATCTCTTAATAGCGTCTTAGACAATTGACGCGCAGACTTAAGTCCAAAAGGCCAAACGAGGCCAACAATAAAAATGTAACAGTGAATAAAATAAAATATTTACATTACGTTTTATATTATAAATTTGATTTAATATGTGCAGTGATGTTTGTAAATGCTTAAATATCCACATCTAAATAACATGACAAGTAACTATTGTAAACAATATTTCTATGAGTTTTTCTCGCTAGCGACAACGTCAAATATTTGAGACCCGAAAACCTCTAACGTGAGGTCGCGGGTTCGATTCCCGCAGCGAGACAAATGTCTGTATGGCCCATAGATATTTGTTTCGGGTGTGGGTGTTATGAGACCGAAAGTATCTCGTAGTTTCTGATACCCACGATACAGGTTACACCTAGTGTGGGGTCAGGAGTATGTATGTGACTGTTGGATGTATTTATTATTATTATTAAATATTTTACGCAGTCGCCAGCGAGAAATATCAAAAAAATCATGGTCGTGGAACCGAACGCCTCTAGCGGTTATGTGAGCGATTGACGTTTTCATACAAATATTTTACGCAGTCGTTAGCGAGAAAAAACACAAAAAAATCATGGTGGATCTAGATTTACATTTCTCGCTAGCAACTACATAAATCACACATTAATTCCCCACGTAACCGCTAAGGGCGTTCGGGAGTCATACAAATGTTTTACGTACTCGCTAGCGAGAAATGTCTCACGGGTTATGCATTCATATGGACATAGTCAAAGAATCTCAGTACGTATACATGTTATACACAATTTTATTTAATCAACAAAAAATATAACGCACCAAATTTTTTTGTTTAATTGACATTTGACGCCTGGGGGGTGACTCCTGACGCTCGATTCGATTGTGATATTGATTCGGTTTCATTTATTGTCTTAAAATTGCACCGAAATCGACTTTTAAAGTGCGCTAATGTTGCATAATATTCGAGAACTTGTCATTTGGTGATTTTTAACGTGACGTTAATGCACTTTTTAAATCTATTTCGGTGGAGTTTTAAGTCAATAAATGAAACCGAATCCAAGATCGAATCGAGCGTCAGGAGTCACCCCCCCCCCTGTTTTACGTATGACTATCGATGATTCAATAAGCTACAATAAGACTGGTAATACAGGGCGAACGCTTTTATACATCACATTAGAAAGAATGTACTTCTTGTCGCCTCAAGTATTAATTCAGTGATGTAATAACATTATTGCTAATATATCTGCCGAATGCTCATATAGAGGTACTTAAGATCGCCTTATGTCGTTTAAGGCCGCCTTATCTGTCAAAATTGTATGGCGAAAATCAATGTAAAATACCGTTAAAGTTGAGTAGCATTTGACAATTCGGGCGTATGTGACATATTATGAGCTCCGTCATTATTTTTACAATGCGTGTAAATATATAAATAACTGCAAACCTATGTGATAGCAGCCTGTTGTGATACGAGAGGCTTTGGGTTCGATTCCAGTACAGAGACAAATGTTTGTGTGAAAAAAAATCTGAATATTTTATTTTCGATTTTGCCAGTTTTTTTTTTTTATTAGCAAAAATTTGATGTTGCATATTTTTTAATATAATTTTCCATTTTTTACATGGGCCAGGCGACCCGTAATGGCTTAATTTTTGGCCGATGAAAGTCTCATTGGAATTTTGGTCGCCTGAATAAGCGATGTCTTTTTACTCAAAATTGTTTTTCATTTGAAACAAATGTACGAAAAACATGAAAATGAGTTATACAACTTTGTTGTGACGTCACTTTCCACAGTAGAGATGGCCCGAACAAAGATATGCAAGTCAAGAATTTATAATAATGGGTACGATAATAATTGGTTACTTGGTCAGTTTTTTTTTAAATTAATTTTATTAAAATTTACACCATCTAAAATATAGTACTGAAAGAATTATTGAAATATTCTCAAAAATAAAAAAGTTATAAGCATTTGAAATTTGTTGTGACCTTCAAACTGCGGAAAAGGGAAGTATCAGTAAAATCACGTCAGGGCCATAACGGCACGTGCGTTAGAAAGAGATAGTAAGATATCCCCACTACATCCCCACTCTTGCTCCTTGCAGCATTTAAAATATGAATTATTGACTCATTTTTCAACCAATTTCGATGCAGATTTTACTGAACAAAAAGAAATTTTGTTTTATTTGCTAGTACATGACAGCCTCCGTGGCGCAGTGGCGAGTAGCCGGTGGTGAAGCGAGAGGCCGCGGGTTCGATTCCCGCATTGAGACAAATGTTTGTGTGACCCACAGATATTTGTTTCAAGTCTGGATGTTGTGAGATCGAAAGTCTCTCATAGTTTCTGACACCCACGATACAGGTTATACCTAGTGTGGGGTCAGGACTAGGTGTGTGACTAGCGGGTGTATTTATATAAAAAAAAAACATATAGAAATGTGTACAAAATCAAACATAGTCAAGTACCAATTGCCCTCTCCCATCCTGTTTATCTATTTTTTTTATTTCAATAAAACCCATTTTGTCACATAAACATAAAGCCTCTTATAAGAATATTTAAGAGCTGCTAATCTTTTAGAATAGCTTGTTCTTTTCATTTTCATATAATGTGACGTTATGATTTCGGGTGATTGTCGTGGTTCCGTACACGATATTGAAGGGTAGTATGTTTATTATATTTATTTTAACCCGTCGGAGGCGGCACAATGAAAATGAAAGGGACAACGAATGGTTAAAGATAAGCAGCGCGTAAATATTTTTATAATTTAGACCCAAAAAGTTTTGACCCATTCATGCAAATTTTGGTATGTGTGCGTGCGTCATATAAATAGTCACCACACACACAAACGTGCAAGAATGAACTTAATCACAGAGTAATGATTTCTTAGGTTTACGCGAATTGAAATAAAACAATTTTTACGGATTTTATCACGATTTGATTTTAATTTTTATGCCCGACGTTTGTCCGACATAAAAATGACTGACCCGTGACCACGAAGGCTGCAAAGCTTTCGAAACGCCGGGCATAAACATTAAAATAAAATCGTGATAGAATCCGTAAAAATTGTTTTATTTCAATGAATCACAGAGGTTTGCCTTTACTCTTGCATATAAAACTATAAACACAATGAACACTTATTATTGCACATTTACATGTAAAAAAGTTATTGCATATTCCAAATGGTATTACTTCATTCACGGTCCAATAACACATCGCAGTACCATAAACTTTCAAAACATAAGTACTAAAAAAAATCGTGTATCCATAATAACCACAAGTTTAAAAAGTCACCGACTTCAAAACCCCATCGTGATTTATATGCACCTTTAAAATAATCTCTATCGAACACAAAAAGAAATTTGAAAATCGGTCTAAATTTGGCGGAGATATCGCGTAACATACCTACATAATCACAAGTTTAAAAACTTAAAAGACCGACTTCAAATCCGATCGTGACCAAATTTATATGGGACCACCCTTTAAAGAAGCTCTGTCGAACAAAAAAGAATTGTGAAGATCGGTCCACATTCGGCGGAGATATCGCGTAACAAACATAAAAAAAAATACAGACGAATTGAGGACCTTCTCCTTTTTGGAAGTCGGTCAATAAATAGGCCGGCATGATTCTGACGACCACTGATAAACAGTGTTAGTCAGTGGTCGCTAGTTTTTTTAGACTGCACTACGCTTACCATCAGGTGCAGTGTAGTCACTTTGCCGTGCCCGGATAAAAAAACAGACGAATTGAGGACCTTCTCCTTTTTTGAAATCGGTCGAAAAGATTACATGTCCATCGTCGCTAAAGTTTAGTGTATAAAACCACATCACTTTGAAACAACAAACACTAATTTAGACATTAAAAGGAAATAATTTCAACAAGCGACGGCCACCCTGTCAGAATTCCCGTCAAAATCAGCCAAAAAGCTTTGCTGAGTATTTTTGCTGTCATGTTGCATTTAGTCTATGGATAATGTGTTTTTCGACCGCCAATAAAGTTGGCAAACATTTTTAAGCATGAAACAGTTTTAAAATTAACTACTCATATATCACATATATATAAAAGGCAGTGCTAATAGGCGGTGTTTCCCGTGATAGCGAGGTAACGATATTAAAAAACGTGTTTTTGAAGTAAACACTTTTTTAGGCGCGCTGACCACTTTATTTTGTGCAATGAATGAGACTGAACCGTCACGCTCGGCTATGTAACGGTCGGGCGAAGTCGGCTCGAGTCGGCTGAGGGAGCGAGAGAGATAGACGACGCCTCATTGCTATACTCGTCTTACTAATAGCAAAAAAACGTCTGAAATTGGGCAGCGCCCATGAAGCCGCAAAAAGCTCGAAAGGTAAGATAAATTGATAATTAACTTTATTTCACACCTTAATAGAGATTAAAATAGCGTGCAAATGCGTTTAGTCTATAGGGATGTAATATTCTGTCCCTTTTCTATTTAAGGTTGTTATCTCGGTATAATAGGGTATATTTTATATGATTTTAATCAATAGCTTACGGTACCCAAAAATCATAATCGAAATATTAATATGTCTCATCAAAAATATTCAAATCTGGAGAACTTTCAAGTGTCAAGATACAAAATGACGTCACTCCATACGATGGTCATAACGCGGTACGTGCGTGCGAGTGAGACAGTGAAAAAGGGACAAATGTTTTATGATCTATGATTAAAAGTCTTTGTGGCCTCATCTAGTCTATGGGGCAATGAAGTTTTGCAATAATATCTAGTAATTTATAGTAGAATGATTTTAATATATAGACAAATTTGGGTAAATAACACCATAATAGACAGTGATTTTTTAGTTACCCTACATCGAAAAATCTTATTTTTAATCTTGAAAACGTGTTTTTTTTATATTTTTTCATTTTTTTACATAATAAAACGCGTCAATTGCCTACAGATTCAACAAACACGCACTCCCCACACTTCAGTGCTTTAATTACATTTTTTTTATGTAATACCGTTATGGGACTTTTTTTATAGTATGCTTAAGCTTTTTACTATTTTTTTGTTTTTTTTTTGAGATGGCAAAGATATGTCGTGTATTTTAGGTATTAAATGAAATTCCAAAAATTTTTTTCACTTATTTTTATTTTTTTTACATTTAGCAACCCGGCACTGAAGCGAGAGTCGCGCGCCCAAACCAACTACAACCGTTGTCTGTACAATAATCACATACAAAACATATTCAAAATGTGATTAGGCGGGGGCTGACTTTTGTGTTGAAGGAAATTTCCAAAAAAACCGTACCATCACAGATATGCGAAAACTAAAAAATAAAAAAAAATAGAAAAAACTCAGCCCCCGATTCCATGAATTATTTATGGATTACAAAACATATTTTCACCATAATTCAATGGATTATCTAAAGCGTTGTTAAAAAAGCGTACATTACCGAAAAAAAAGTTGTGAAAAACGCATTTTTTTGTTTTTTTTTTTTACAAAATAACCGCACCGGTTTGAAGAAATATACAGTGCAGTGAGTCATTAAATTTAACTACCGAAATATACTCTAATCACCTACAAAACTTCCAAATCTAATAAAACATGTCTACAGTAAAAATGCATTTTCCCAACCGTCTTCTCGGGAAGCAACCGGCGACAGGAAACAAAGGCGGGTAAGTCACTTTTCTCGCATTTTGATTTAAATATTTATTTTCATTTAATTATCAACAAATTATAAATAAAAGACATACCCGTGTTTGTTTCGCGTCATAATAAATGCCGACAAAGAAACCGACCCAAAGGCAAGATTTTTGTGATATTTAAAGGGTGTAAAAATGTTTACAACCGAATAATTAATTCATTTAATTTTTTCAATTATTTTAACAAAAAAAGGAACATTTTTGCGTTTGGGCCAGTTTTTTTGTCGACCAGTGTTTATTTTAATTAAATTAAATCGCTATTTGTGTACACGGGATAAAAACATTATATTCTGCACTTAATATTTACAATAAATCGATTTAAAGACGTTTTTTTAATGGATTCTAAACGCAAATCGCTTAGTGTAGCGCTCCCAGTATGGGAACCAAATTGGGATTGTCGTGACCATTCTGGTCTCTGCTGTCAAACCGCAGCGTGAAGCTAAGTCATTGTTTAAATTCTAAATCAGCTGTTTAACGTGGGCTAACGAAGTGAATGACATGAGTTTATAAAAAAAAAATCATTACTGTCATATTCTCAATCTTTAACTTTGGGCATTTTTTATTCATTTCATTACTGATTCCTCAATTTTGGCAATTTTTTTTTATTTCATTATTTAAACCATAGTTTTTTCAAAGAGGATATTTAGCATATATTGATATGACGCGAATTATTGTTTGATAACACAAAATCTCTTTTTTTTTCATTTTCATATACATAAAAAAGTATTTTTTTTTAATGCAAACGCCATCGTCAACCAGTGTCATTTAACAACATTAGCCCAGGCAAATAGGTCAAACTGCGAGTACGCGTTTTCGGGTCAAATATGGGTCAAATCAAGGCCCAGAGGTCATGGACCTGGCCTGTGTCAGCTGGGGTCCCAAACCGCCTGCCAAGCGCGACATCAACACAAATACCTCACCAGATACTCGCTCACTTCCGCTTTCGTCATATCGAAGTCCGCCGTTTTACCTCTCTGCAATATCTCTATGGTACTCCTCGATTCGAGTTGCTTTATGTGCTGGATGAGTTTTGTCTCTGGTAGGGGTAGGAGGGGCCTCGCTATCTGTAATGTGGTGTTTTTCAGGGCCCTGGCTAGGGTTTTCAGGAATTTGAACCATTGCCTTTCGCTGGAGCTCGGTTCTGGGGTGTTGACGAGCGCTGACGCCTTTTCTACTAGAGCGCAAACTGCGCTTAGCGTGAACTGTGGAAGAAAAGATTTAATGCTGTTAGTCGACTAAAGTTAAATTAAAAATGGTTTCGGAATATTTAACAGAATAACAAAGTAAAGATTTAATTCATGATTTTTTTATTAATCGTACATTTATAGACTCACGCCTGTATCCCCGAAAACGTAGGCAGAGGCGCACTAGCGAACTAGTATAACCACATTTCGCCGAGCTTAGTTCCGTCCCAGATGAGATAGGGGGTGAGCCTATCGACATATCGAGCCCATATTCCAGACTCCGGGCTGATATGGAAAAAATCCAATATCACTTACCCAGGGATCGAACCCAAAACCTCAGGACAGTAGCCGTACCGAAATGAAACTACGCCACCAAGACGAGCTTCGTCGTTTTAGCGTCATAAAGCCACGCTCTAGACAGTAACATCTACAGCACGAATGGGCCGGCTCGACCGGTTTGATACCACTGTCTCACACATAACCGACGTAACATGGAAGCTCGCTGTTTCGTTCAGTGAGATTTCCGGCAGCCCAATTCCCCCCTCCCTTTCCCAATTCCTTTTTCCTCCCCTTCTATTCGCTCCTTTTAGGTTGGAAATGTTTAGATCACTTGCCATCAGGTGACCCATCTGCTCGTTTGCCAGTGTGCTATAAGTGAAGAGTCTTACCGAAGTGGTGAGCACGTATGGAGTACGAGCGGGGTCGAGTGCCTCAGCTAGTATAGCGCACGACTCCTGTATCGCCGACCAACCGCTCGTCGCTTGGATGTAGCTGTAACAATCATGTAAAATCATTATAAGCATGTTGCTGAAAGGATTCGACTTACATTTTACATCCGGCTCTCAGCCTGATGATCCTCTGAGAGGATTATTTATCTATTTGCCAGTAGATATATGTCATGTGTTTATCAAGATAGTGGTTTGTAAATATCGATAAATATATTTTTTTAATCTTTCTTGTTACGGACTTTCATGAAATAATTGGACCGTGTTGTGCAGAAATGATCCAAGCCACATTTCTTTATTACATCAATATGGTCTATAATGGCTTAGACTTTAGATCATGTTGGCATCAATAAAAAATGTGGGTTGGATCATTTCTGCACAACACGGTCCAATTATAACAAATGTTAAATATTTTGTCGACTGTATTATCGATACATTTCATCATCTCTAATTTCTTATTCGGATCACATATTTAATGTATTGAGTATTGGTTTATAAAACGTGATAGGTATACCCATATGATAGGTATATCCAGTTGTTGGTGATGATGACGGTGTCGACGATGATGATAATGATGACGGTTATGATGATGATTGTGATAATGATGATGGTGATGAGGTAAATGATTATGGTAATGATGATGAGGTTGATTGTTATGGTAACGGTGGTGATGTTGATTATGATGATTGTGGTAATGATGATAATGACGATGGCGATGATAAGGTTGATGACGACGAGTATAATAATGTGATTATGATTGTGGTAATGGTGGCAAGTGAGGAGTACTCTCAACCTGCGGATATGCATGAAAAGATGCATGAGTGTGGACGAAAAGAGTTATGTCCAGATCGTAGCTTGTGGCACTCAATAGTATCTGCCTACCCCCATGGGATACAGGCATGACTGTGTATGTATGTGTAATGTGATGATGGTGTTGATGTTGCGCTTCACCTGCGGTAGTGGTGCGCGAACATGTGCAGTCCCGCGGGATCCCTCCTGGTGAGCGATGGCAGAGCCCTGAGTACTCGCGCCCACAGCAGGCGGCACAGCGCATGCGCACCGCCGCACCGACGCACGAACCGACACACCAGCGACTGCACCACAAACGAACACTGTTATACGTGGTCTCGAGTTCGATCCCAAACGAGGACAAAGTGATATTGGCAGCGGCGTGCAGTCTATGTATGTATGTGCCATCTGAAAATCAGCGCACAGTGCGTTGCAGCATTTTAGCTGAGATGAGACCTTTTGCGGCCTCACACAACTGATCTTTGGGGCACCTTGTGCCTATGTATTATACTTATACTTATTCTGTCTTGCTTTACATTCTCATATGTGTGTTAGTAGTTTATTTAAGTATAACTTTTAGCATAGCATCTCTGTATATTGTGTGACAGATCGCAATAAATTTCTTTTCTCTCTTTCTTTATGTACACAAAGAAACACCGACTACCCGTGAAACTTGCCTTTAGCACATAAACATAACATAAGCTTACGCCTGTATCCCTGAAGGGGTAGACAGAGGCGCACTAGCGAACTAGAACACCCACATTTCGCCGAGCTTAGTTCCGTCCTAGATGTAATAGGGGGGAGCCTATCGCCATATCGGGCACAAATTCCAGACTCCGGGCTGATATGGAAAAATCCAATACCACTTTGCCCGACCCGGGGATCGAACCCGAGACCTCAGAACCGTAGTCGTACCGAAATACCACCACGCTACCGATACAGTCGGACAGACTTGCCTTTAGAGTTGTGGATAATCGATTATTTGCCATAATCGATTATTTTTTAAAGATGTATTATTATTAATGGTCGGAGATGGTTGGCGCTCACTTGGGGAGGCCTATGTCCAGCAATGGAAGGTGATAAGCTAATATAATAATTGGCTAACGATTTATCAATCATCATCATCATCATCAGCCATAGGACGTCCATTGCTGAACATAGGTCTCCCCCAAAGATTTCCAGATCGACCTGTTGGAAGCGGCCTGCATCCAGCGACTTCCTTTATCAATCACGTCTTTAAAAATAATTAAATAATCGATTATGAAAATAATCGATTATCCACATCACTACTTGTCTTCACTTCACAACCTCGTAGATGCACGTCAGTATCTATTATAAACATCGCCTCACCCGTCCCTTCCTGACTCCCAGCATCTGCTGCAGCCGGTCCCCGTGCAGCAGACCAGCGAACATCTTGTTCACCAGCTCATCCTTGTCCTCATCGAGAAGATTCTTCACAGGAGACGGCTTCTGGCTCACCGCGAGGTTCACCACCTGGAGGAAGATATTTTATGAATGGAAAACTTGCACCGAAATTATAACGTGAAATTGTGATAAATCAATAAACAAACTGTGAAATTTGTAACATAAAATAATTGGTTACTTGACTATGTTTGATTTTATACACATATTTATATGTAATAGCAAATAAAACAAAAAGAAACCCCTTTGTAAAAACTGCATCAAAATTGGTTGAAAAATGAGGCAGTAATTCATATTTTTAATTCTGTAGTAGGGGCATATTGGAGATATCTTGCTATCCCTTTCCAACGCACGTACCGTTATGGCGTGACGTGATTATACTGATACTTCTCTTTCCCGCAGTTTGAAGGCTACACCAAACTTCAAAGGCTTATAACTTTTTTATTTTTGAGAATATTTCAATAGTTCTTTGTGTTCTATATTTTAGACGACGTAAATTTCATTATAAAAATTACACAAGTACCCAATTATCTAATATTTTACATAACATAACATAACATAAGTTCACGCCTGTATCCCCGAAGGGGTACGCAGAGGCGCACTAGCGAACTAGAACATTTAGCCGAGCTTAGTTCCGTCCCAGTTGTGATAGGGGGCGAGCCTATCGCCATATTGGGCACAAATTCCATTTTACAAAATATCTTAATTATAAATTACGTATAATGGATGTGATTACAAAACCCAAGTGACGTCATTGCATAGACCAGTGTTATCGGTTTTTTTTTCCAAATTTGTGTATATTTAAAGGCACGTCTCCTGCACTAAAACACTACACAAAAAGTGTTATTTAAATTTTTTTGTGTAGGTGTTTTAGTGCTTCGTTTCAAAAAATAACTAGTGCAGGAGAAGCGGCTTTCCAGCGACACTAACCTGTCTCTTGTCTATACTCTCACTCTTGGGGCTGTCCTGCTTGGGCCTCCTCTGCACCGACTCTATGTTCTTCAGGAAAAGATTCGAATCGTCGTCGTCATTGTTCTCCGCTTCCTTCTGCGCCGCTTCTAGCTGCTTCTGCTTCTCTTCTCTTTCCTATCAAACATAATATAAGCTCACGCCTGTATCCCCGCAGGGGTAGGCAGAGGTGCACTAGCGAACTAGAACACCCACATTTCGCCGAACTTAGTCCTATCACATGACTAGCTTTTATCGGCGGCTTCATTCGCGTGGCAGTATCGGGAACAGTACATTTTTCGGGATAAAAGGAGTCTATGTGTCATTCAGCTTTTTTTAGTTATATAAAATATACCCACATAATTGTAAAGTTTAATCAAAATCCATCCAGTAGTTATTTTCAGTTACAGTAGAAAGAGTAACAAACATAATTTTTTTATAGCAGAGACTGGCAAACGAGCAGATGGGTCACCTGATGGTAAGTGATCTCCACCGCCCATAGACACCCAAGACACAAAAATAATCATAGGTGCGTTGCCACCCTAAAGAGAGGAAATGGAAGGAGAGGGAAAAAGGGATTGGGGAAGGAAGGGGGGAAAAGGGCCACCGGAAATCTCACTCACCGAACGAAACGGGACAGCAAGCTGCCACTTTACGTCGTTTTCTGTGAGACAGTGGTATCATACCGGTCGAGCCGGCCCATTCGTGCTGTAGACGTTACTGTCTACAGCGTGGCTCTACCACTCAAAAATATTTACTAGACTTATTATAACTTGTTCACTTTAAGATTAAAAATAATCGATTTGAACGACGATTTGAAATAATACACCCAGCGCTGTTTGAAAACTATTTTTGGTGAACATTTTTTTCTTTCGTTATGTAGTTTTAGTAAATTGCCAGTAAATAAATGTCTGTTTGTCTATATGAAATGCACGCCACTGGTGACGACCACTGATAAACAGTGTTTGTCGGTGGTCGCTAGTTTTTTTGGACTGCACTACGCTTACCATCAGGTGCAGTGTCACTTTGTCGTGCCCAGATAAAACAAAAATATTATTACCTTTAATATGAGTGCGTTGGTGATCGCGAGTGGATCGTTCAGCTCCTCAAGTCTCAGCAGTATCAAATATAACGCTTCAATGTCCAGGAGTAGCTGTTTCGTCCTTTTCATCTCTCTTGGTGCCTGAAAATATACCACATTTTTAACATAATTAGGTACTTGACTATTTTTTTAAAAGAATACAGGGCTTTTTATTAGTTTAGCCTAAACATGTAAAAAAATATGTTGTAATTTATTTTCATATATTTAGTTAAAAAAAAGCAAAAATTAATATGTATAATTTAATTTGCCGCCAAAACGCTACCTGTTAACTGTAGCTACGGGTGACGTCATTGTTTCTTACTATAGATACAAAATCGCAAATAACATTTATGATTCCAAACTAAAAAAAAAAACGGGTTGGATATTTCGTCGATCAGATATCGATCGTCGATCACATCCGCGTTGAAATTAAGTAGAGATTTAAATAAAACTACGAAAAAAAAAACAAATAACCTGGCAGTATGACTTTTAATCTTAGGTCTTAGGCCCTTGTGGAGCAAATAAACAAGAAAAATGAGTAATCTGACATCATGCATCGTGATTGGTGTTTACCGTCACGTGACGCACAGATAAAAAATTAACTATTTTAATTACTAAAATAAAATTACCCTTGGAGTATTTTTAATAAATTCCTATTGTATACGTTATTTAGATGATAAATCTATGTTCCTACAGATATTCATTGATATTGGTTACTTTTGTCAAGTATCCAATTGGATATAGTGGATGGATATAGTGGAACAAAAGGCACGTTATAAGCAAGTCTTTTACACAATGGTATAGTTTAGTGATCCAGTACCTCGGCTGGAGTACTAGTGCTGGCCCGCGACGGCGCCCGCGATGTCGAAGACTCCGCCCCAACCACTTCCACGTCGATGATCTTCCGCGGCGCCGTCACGCTGCCGCACTGAAACATAACATTTCATTAACATAACATAAGCTCACGCCTGTATCCCCGAAGGGGTAGGCAGAGGCGCACTGGCGAACTAGAACACCCACATTTCGCCGAGCTTAGTTCCGTCCCAGATGTGATAGGGGGCGAGCCTATCGCCATATCGGGCACAAATTCCAGACTCCGGGCTGATATGGAAAAATCCAATATCACTTTGCCCGACCCGGGGATCGAACCCGAGACCTCAGAACCGTAGTCGTACCGAAATACCACCACGCCACCGAGGCAGTGTAAAAACAACAACATTCAAATAAAACTTGTTTTTTCGGATTTTATCGCGATTTGACAACCTCCGTGGCGCAGCGGGCTAGGAGCCGGCTGTGAAACGTGAGGTCGCTGGTTCGATTCCCGCACCGAGACAAATGTCTGTGTTGCCCACAGATATTTGTTTCGGGTGTGGGTGTTGTGAGACCGAGTCTCTCGTAGTTCCTGATACACGACACAAGACTCGATCTTAGTGTGGTGTCAGGACTATGTGTGTGACTAGCGGGTGTTATTTATTTATTTGTACGAAAGCTTTACAGCCATCGTGGTCACGAGTCAGGCTGAAACGTCAGGGCTAAAAATGAAATAATCACAAGTATAAAAACTTAACTGACCGACTTCCAATTTACCGATCGTGACCAAATTTATATGGGACCAGCCTTGAAATAAGCACTATCGAACACAAAAATAATTTAAAAAATCGGTCCACATTTGGCGGAGATATCGAGTGACATACATAAAAAAAAAACCGACGAATTGAGGACCTCCTCCTTTTTGGGAAGTCGGCCGAAACTGAACTTTGACTTAGTTCGAGTCATTTTACAAGAAAAACAGACAGACGGACAGACTAAGTACTGCTATAAGAGGTGATGGTAACCCCCCATACCTGCAGCTTCCCGAGCGAGTTCTCGAACTGCGCGGGCACGTAGGCTCGGGGCGTGGCGCCGTCCTCGCTGCACGAGTTGTGCCGGTTCGAGTTGTGTCTCTCGCGATGTACCGGACCCTCCTGCTTCACCGCTGAAACAGAAACATTGTCAAATAACTATGCTATGACCAAGTTAGGTGTTTATAATGGCTCTGTGCTGCTTCACCGCTGAAACGGAAAACCATTGTCAAATAACTATGCTATGAACATGCGAGGTGTTTATAATTGCTCTCTCCTGCTTCACCGCTGAAAGGGAAGACCATAGTCAAACGGACAGCTATGCGATGAACAAACGAGGTACAATGGCTGTCTTTGTCCTACTTCACTGCTGAAACGGAAACATTGTCAAATAGATATGCGATGACCATGCGAGGTGTTTATAATGGCTGTCTTTGTCCTGCTTCACCTATGAAATGGAAGACCATTATTAAATGGACAGCTGTGTTATGACCTAAGCGAGGTGTTAATAATGGCTCTGTCCTGCTTCACCGCAGAAATGGCAGACCATTGTCAAACGGACAGCGATGAGATGACTAAGTGAGGTTTATACAATAGCTGTCTATCCTGCTTCACCGTTGAAACAGGAGACCATTGTCAAATAAACAGCTATACGATGACCAAGCGAGGTGTTTACAATGGCTGTCTTTGTCCTACTTCACCGCTGAAATGGAAACACATTGTCAAATACCTATGCGATGAAGAAGCGAGGTGTTTACAATGGCTATCTTAGTGCTAACCTCTGAAAGGTAAGGGCAACGTTAAACGGACAGCTATGCGATGAACAAGCGAGGTATATACAATGGCTGTCTTTGTCCTGCTTCACCTATGAAATGGAAGACCATTATTAAATAGACAGCTGTGTTATGACCTAAGCGAGGTGTTTACAATGGCGTTGTCCTGCTTCAACAGCTGAAACAGGAGACCATTGTTAAATAGACAGCTGTGCTATGACCTAAGCGAGGTGTTTATAATGGCTCTGTCCTGCTTCACAGCTGAAACAGGAGACCATTGTCAAACGGACAGCTACGCGTTGAACAAGCGAGGTGTTTACAATGGCTGTCTTTGTCCTGCTTCACCACTAAAATGGAAACACATTGTCAAATAACTATGCAATGACCTAGTGAGGTGTTTATAATGACTGTCTCTGTCCTGCTTCACCGCTGAAACGGAAAACGCACTAATATTATAAAGGCGAAAGACTCTTCTACCTGCCATTATCCCACCTTAATGTGGGGTCAGCGAAACACTTTTTCAAGTATGTTGCAGAGAGGATTTAGCATAGTTTTTACGACCGGCCAGCCTGCCTGACGTCAACCCCCTCAAAGCTATCTATTAAAGCATCGATATATACCTAGATGCACAGTTGACGCTCAGAAAATGGGACAGCAAAGGAGTGCTTAAGCACTCGGTTTGCCTACAGTCGGACGCCGATAGAATTCTAAATTTCAAAATTCTAATTTAAGAACGTTTGTTCATTTCGTTTAAAAAGCTACTTTATAACACGTGCACAGGGTTATAATTGTGTTGATTTAATTAGAACTTGTGATCATTTTCTTTATTTTATTCCTGAGACCACTTTTTAGAAGGTTTTTGCAAAGAACTGTGCATCTAGGGTATATTATATTGATGTATTAAAGCACCAAAATTATTCCTTAGAATAAAGTAATCAGTTGTTAAAATATAGGTCCTAAATAGAATATATGCTTGAGATTTTATACACATATTTATATACATACATACATAGACTCACGCCTTTTTCCCATAGGGGTAGGCAGAGACAACGGATTTCCACTTGCTACGATCCTTACACACCTCTTTCGCCTCATTCAGTCTCATTACAGTCTTCATGCATGCACGTCGGTTTAGGGTACTTTTAACTTGACCTTTCTCGAGTATATCTCTGACTTGGTCAGAGAATGTTCGATGAGGTCTTCCCCTTCCAACCCTACCATAATATATTCTCTATATTTACATGTAATAGCAAATAAAACAAAAAAGAAACCCTTCTGTAAAAACTGCATCGAAATTGGTTGAAAAATAAGATAGTTATTTATATTTTAAGTTCTGGAGTGTGGGCATAGTGAAGATATCTTGCTATCCCTTTCCAACGCAAGTACTATTATGGCGGTGACGTGATTATACTGGTACTTCTCTCCCCCGCACTTTGAAGGTTATACCAAACTTCAAAGGCTTAGAACTTTTTATTTTTGAGAATATTTCAAAATTTCTTTCTGTTCTATATTTTAGAGGACGTAAATTTCATATAGAATCAATAAAAAAAAATTCAAGTACCCAATTCCTTCCATTGCGATGCCCCTCAGACGACATTCCCTTAGCAAATCGACCGAACAAAGTCGACCAACACAGATAAGACAACATTCATAAAAAATCACCAATTAAAAATATCACACATTATACTATCCATCTTCGCTGAAGTTTGGTGCATAAAACCACATCACTTTGAAACAACAAACACAACTTTAGACATTAGAAGGAAATAATTTTAACAAGCGACGGCCACCCTGTCTGAATTCCCGTCAAAATCAGCCCAAAAGCTAAAAATATATCACCAATGTACTTGTACTTACCCCCGCTATAAAAGGGATGATTTTGTTGGTTCGCCTTATGTGCTTCTTTCACGCCTTCCTTTTCTTTCCTGGCTTGCCGTTCCAGGAATACCTGAAAATAAAAAATACATTACTTCTAGATCTTTCAAGGTGTTTTTTTAAGACAGAAACCAGTATGTGTTAACCCGCGTCTCCTGCACTAAAACATTACACAAAACACCTACACAAAACATCTGAGTGGTAGAGCCACGCTGTAGACAATGATGTCTACAGCACGAATGTGCGGGCTCGACCGGTTTGATACCACTGTCTCACAGAAAACCGACGTAAAGTGGCAGCTTGCTGTCACGTTTCGTTCGGTGAATGAGATTTCCGGTTGTCTATTCCCCCCTCCCTTATCCCTCCCCTTCTATTCCCCCTTTTTAGGTTGGCAACGCACCCATGATTCTTTTGTGACTTAAGTGTCTATGGGAGGTGGAGATCACTTACCATCAAAAAACCAAAAATAATAAAAAAAAAAAATAACATGTATTTTTATCTATGGTCCATTGTTCTACGAGCAGGAAACAGTTGAAATCGCTGTTTTGCATCTATATATTTGTGTAATGTTTTGAGAGAAACTAGTGCAGAACGCCCCTTTACACAAACGTTTATCTCCGTGCGGGAATCGAACCAGCGGCCTCTCGCTTCACAGAAGCTGTCGCTATAGAAAAACGTGTATACTCACGGTATAGTAGAAGTCGTGTATATACGGAGTCCCAGTGTTCAGTTGCAGCATCTGAATGTTAATGAGCCATTGCTTCTCCCTCTGTGTCATCAGACCGGCATACTCGTCCGAATCGCTGCCACAGTCGTCGCCGTTTATCGAGCTGCCAAAACAACATAACATAAGCTCACGCCTGTATCACAGAAGGGGTAAGCAGAGGCGCACTAGCGAACTAGAACACCCACATTTCGCCGAGCTTAGTTCCGTCCCAGATGTGATAGGGGGCGAGCCTATCGCCATATCGGGAACAAATTCCAGACTCCGAGCTGATATGGAAAAATCCAATATCACTTTGCCCGACTCGGGGATCAAACCCGAGACCTCAGAACCGTAGTCATACCGAAATACCACCACGCCACCGAGGCAGTTAGTATTTTTTTACTTTATTGGATATTCAGTATTCTTTTAATAAAAGACGGATCACCTGATGGCAAGTGATCTCCACCACCCATAGACACCTAAGACAAAGAATCATGAGTGCGTTGCCAACCTAAAAGGAGGGAATGAAAGGGGATGGAAAAGGGATTGGGCAAGGGAGGGGGGAAATGGCCCACCGGAAATCTCACTCACCGAACGAAACGAAGCACGCTGCCACTTAACGACGGTTTTCTGTGAGACAGTGGTATCAAACTGGTCGAGCCGGCCCATTCGTGCTGTACACGTTACTGTCTACAGCGTGGCTCTACCACTCAAAAGATACAAAATTAAACTCACCTGTCAGCATAACTGCCATTCTGCCTGTTCATAATGGGATGGCTCTGATTATTAAACACATTTCTATTCAACATCGGATGATGGTTCGCATTATGATAACTATTATTCATCTGCAGAATCGGATGGGTGTTCTGTATGATTTGGACAAGGTTCTGTGACGTCAGGTTCTTGTTGTTATAGACTCTGGTTTTCGGTTTCTGTTCAACTTTCTTCGCCGGAGCGGTTTTTGTCTGTGTGGTTGTGGGTTTCTGTAATGGTTGCTGGTTTTTCACCATCATCTGGTGTGTGATCATCATGTTTGATTCTGTTTTCATTGCCGGTTGCTGGAAAAATGAATTTGATTAGAAATATATGAAACAGACAGAGAGGCTGCTTTATTTTCGACTGACTTCCAAAAAGGAGAAGGTCCTCAATTCGTCTGTATTTTTTTATGTATGTTACGCGATATCTCCGCCAAATGTCGACTGATTTTCAAAATATTTGATACAGCTTATTTCAAGGTCCCTATTAAATTTGGTAACGACCGGATTTGAAGTCGGTCTGTTAAGTTTACTAGAATTTTTATTGGTCTGAGTTTTCAAATTCATTTTTTTTGTCTCAATTATAGATTTAGGTAGGATGTATACTAAGTTGACATTTATATCTGTGTTTTGTATAAAAGTGTATAATTGAATCAATGTAAAAGTATTAATATATACGACGTTATGGTACATTAAATAATAAATAAATAAAAACAGAATTATGAAGACCAAATCATTATCATCAAAAATCGAAATTCTCACTGATTTCGTTTCTTTGACTTACTCAGTCGAGGTTCGCTCTATACATCTAGCCTTAGTGTGGGGTCAGGACTATGTGTGTGACTGTTGGATGTATTTATATATATAACACTTACGTGAAAATTCGGGTTGTACTGGCCCATGTTTGGGCTGAAATTCTGCCGTGGCATGTTCATACCAGGCGGTGGCGCCATCATCCTCGGCTGTCCCATAGAATGTGGGTACTGATTCATTTGCCCAAACTGGTTGCCTTTGGGCATCATTTGATTCACGTTCTGGCCCATCTGGTTCAAATTATGACCCATTTGGTTCATACTTTGCCCCATCTGATTTTGACTCATGGGCATACTCTGACTTATCGGTGGCATGTTTTGACTCAAATGCGGCACGTTCTGGTTAATCTGGGGCACGTTTTGCCCAATCTGGCCGATGTTCTGGCCTAAAGGGATATTCTGGCTCATTTGGCTCAAACTCTGATTCATCGTCACGTTTTGATTCAACTGCATATTCTGGTTCATGTTTTGACCGAGTTGGTTCGTGTTTTGACCCATTTGCATCATGTTTTGGCTCAACTGATTCTGACCCATTTGACTCAACGTCATACTCTGACTGACATTTTGACCCATTTGGTTCTGTAAGAGGTTCGATTGGCCCATGTGGACGTTTTGCATTTGAGACATGTTCATCATGCCCTGATTATTTTGAAACTGATTCGCGTTCTGCATGAACTGGTTCAGCGATTGGCCCAGTTGATTCACATTTTGACCCAGCTGGTTTACGTTTTGACCCATTTGATTCAAACCTTGCCCAACATGGTTGGACATTAGTTGGCTGGTCTGACCCATTTGACTGCCCTGGTTCATCAGCTTGTTCAAAGGTTGGCCCATTTGGTTCATGTTATGAGCCATGGTCTGCTGAGGCGCGAAGGGTAGCGGCACAGGCGCCTGCAACCCTGGCGGTCTTTGTAAGATGACTGGCGGAAATCGGGGCTTTAAAATTAAAGAAATAAAAATAATTAACATTGTTTGAACCGCGAACAAAAATGGATCTATCTGTAAAGAGACCATCACTTTGTCTATTCTGGCCACCAAATATCTCAGGCACAAATTCCAATCTCCGGGTTGACACTGAGTAAAAGATACTACTTTATCAGGGATCGAACCTGATATCTCAGGACGATAGTCGTCCCTTACGCAAAACAACTACGCCACTGAGGCAGTCAACAGTTTTCCATTACCTATTTTTTAATTATCCCTCCCTAATATGGACCAGCCTTGGACCAAAGTGCATATACAGGGTGTCCCATAAATCAACGTAAAGCCGAAATCGGGCGATAGAGCAGGTAGTGGTTAGCTCCAGAATATTAATAAAAAAAAAACAATGTCACGTATTTTTTAAATGATTGCCATTCAAAAAAAGTAAACGAATATTATACCATGAGTATTTTTTTTTCTCTTTCATATTACCATGAGTAAGTGAAAAGTTCGTGTTCACCATTTGATAAATAGATAGTACCCCGAAGCTATGCCAGTTTGTCATCTGAAAGCTATGTATAAAAGCATTTTTTTTTATGGCACTTGAAATACATTATGCCAATGTCAAGTTAGGGAAATTGTTTTCCTACATCTAAGTTTTCGCAAGTGCAATGAAGTCGGATGTGTTCGATTTCAAGGCCCTGCTGGAGTTTTGGCGTCAATTCCTTCCAGTTTGATGTTTTTTAGACGATTTTCTCGCAGCGGAGGAATCGAACATGGTCGACCAATCCACCCGACAAAAATATCCAAAATCACTTATTTCAAAGCTTCCACATACTGTCCCATCTTCGTTGATGTTTATTGCTTATATACACATCACATTTAAACCACAAACACAACTTTAGACTAAAATATGAAATCATTAAAACAAGCGACCACCCGCACCGTCAGAATTTCCGCCAAAACTCCTTTCTTTGGTTATAAAGTAAATATGTGATCGAATATAGTGAAAAATATAATGATGTCAGGACTTCACTATATTTGTCAGGACAAATGGTTGCTATTAAAGCATTCATAAGTGCTAACAGTCAATTGTTTTATTAACTCACCTGGTAATAATTCTGCGTGTTGTACTGATTCTGTTGGTGTTGAGATTGAGACTGCATCTGCTTTTGTCGCAGTTGTCTCTCGAGCTCTTCCACAGTGCACACATTTTTGAGTGCCTGCACGGGCTGTAAAAAAACCTTGTTTAGGCCTTTTTCCCTATTGCCAGTGACGTGCATTCGATACAAACAGACACTGTCGATCTTGAGAGTTTTTGGCATTATCTAGTCTAAGGGCAGCCTTTGATTGGCCTCAGTTCTTTCTTTCTACCTGCCCTCGTTCCACCTTAATGTTGCAGAGAGGATTTGGCTTTGTTTTTACGACCGGCCGCCTGCCTGACGTCAACCCCATATGTGGGATCCGTCCCGGGCAATTTAAATTAGAAAATTTGCTTTGCTCGACCTGGGAATCGAACCCAGGACCTCCCGGTCCACAGCCTATACATGCTGCCACTAGACCAAGGAGGCGATTTGATTGGCCTCAGTTGTGTGATAAATAGAATAAGGCATATTGCAATCACTCATGCCAAGACTATAAAAGCGCGTTCGTAATAATCGGACGTTACAAAGTACGCGCCGGACATTTAAGGTCAACTAAAATTAGGAAAAGGACGGTGACATTTAGCACAAATGCTTGTTTTATTTACCTTTGAGTTTTGTTTTTAAATTGGTATTGGTCTACAAACAACGATACAAATTTATGATTCTGTAAGACGCAAAGACTACGCTGGGACATATCGAGAGAATGCCTGACTCTAGAGCAGAGGTTCTAAAACTTATTTTGTCTTTGAAATAAAATTATTTTTACGGATTTTATCACGATTTGGTTTTAATTTGAGATGTCATTTGTCTCAGTCCACCCCGTGACCACGAAGACTGCAAAGCCTTCGAAACGTCGGGAATGAAAATTAAAACCAAATCGTGATAAAATCCTTAAAAATAATTTTATTTCAATGAATAGCATTCGCGTAAACTTATTTTGTCTGCTGCCCACTTTAAAAATAAGTTACTTTTTAGCACCCCCTATTTTTTTAACTACTTAAAAACACTAACTCCAAATTAACTGAACTATTGTGAGGTATATCAACGGAGAACCCCTTTTTTCTGGGTCTCTTACCGCCCTTTAGGCATGCAGCACCCACAAGGGGGCGTTATCGCCCACTTTGAGAAAGACTGCTCTACAGCCACTAAAGTTATCACAAACTGGATACCCCAGCAAAAAAGATCTCGTGGTAGACCCAAGAAGCTCTGGAAAGATTGTATCAAAGACCTGGCTACTCTAAGTGAGAAGACCAGCTGGAAACGAACTGCCTTGAATAGAGATCGACTGAGACAAATTCTGAATTAGGCCAAAGCCTACAGTGGGTTGTAGCGCCAAAGGAAAATGAAAGAAGAATTGGACTACAAAGGCAAGAGCAGAAGGCCCACCTGGTAAGTGGTTACCAAGGCCATGGTCCATACATAATTCCTTCCAGGTTACCATTGCCAAAAAAATAGGCGATTCGCTTCGAAAATAAAAAAAGATCTTGGGTTCAGGTCGAGCGAGGTATAAATGATCCCTCAGACGGTGGTTTTCCTCAAGCAGACAGACATTCGTAAAAACTAAGCCAAGGATCAGACAGTGTACTTCTGGTTCTCTCGAGGGGCTTGCGGCATAATTTGATGGCTGGTTGAGACGGGTATGGGTGTATCCCTGTATCTGCATCGGTCATCCGCCTGTCTTGTCGCATGCCCCTCGATTTTCTTCTTCCCTCTTCGGATTCGGAGTGTGAAGAAGCATTAATAGGCCGGCATGATTCCGACGACCACTGATAAACAGTGTTTGTCAGTGGTCGCTAGTATTTTTGGACTGCACTACGCTTACCATCAGGTGCAGTGTAGTCTTTGCCGTGACCTGATAAAAAAAAAACGGTGGCAAAGTTTACAGCAGACGTAGCATATATATAACTTCCGAAGATGAACCATCGGAGGGGCCGCGGGTGGGGGGCGGTCAGGCACTACATCCGCCTGACGAGGAGATCTCCCCTCTGGTGGAGGATCACCGACACCCGTTCCTCTACAACCTTTTTTTTTTTAAAGCAGAGACTGGCAAACAAGCAGATGGGTCACCTGATGGTAAGTGATCTCCACCGCCCATAGACACCCGAGACTCAAAAAGAATCATGGGTACGTTGCCAACCTAAAAAGTTGGAATGGAAGGGGAGGGAAAGGGGATTGGAAAAGGGAGGGGGAATTGGACTACCGGAAATCTCACTCACCGAACGAAACACTACAGCGAACTGCCTGTTTCCGTCGGTTTTCTGTGAGACAGTGAGATCAAACCGGTCGAGCCGGCCCATTCGTGCTGTAGACGTAATTGTCTACAGCGTGGCTCTACCACTCAATAAAACTGGGTCCTTACCGTAGGCGCTGCGGGGAAGGGCAGATCATTCCTCCAGACGCTGGAGCCCAGCGTACGCGGCTGAGGGGCATCCGTCTCGTCCAGAACTAGCTGGGATAACGACGCCTCTGTAACAATCATAGATTATACATACATACAAAGGGCCTTACTTATAAAAGCTTTTTAGCTGAGCAAATGGTTAAGAATAACCTGTCACTTTTTTGCTTGCATTTCATTGTTTAAAAATGAAAGGGACAACATATGGTTAAAGATAAACCGCGCTTAAATATTTTTATAAGTAAGGTGCATAGTGTCTCACTCATTCTTAGTCGCTTCCTTGTTCTAGCTCTAGTGGCGGCATGGGCTGTACGGGGGGTCGTGGGTTCAATTCCCAGGTCAGGCAAAGCTAATCTAATTTGCCCGGGACGATATCCCTCAGTGGGAGTTGACGTCAAACAGGCAACCGGTCATAAAAACTGGGCCAAATAATTTCTGCAATATGCTTTGAAAAATTTTGTTGCGCCGACCCCACATTAAGGTGGGATAAGGGCAGGTAGAAAGAAAGAAAGGTGTCTCACCCAGCTGTTCAGCCGTCTCGTCCAGGGTGCTGTTGTGTCTGCGGCTGCTCTCCAGCTGTTCTGCGAGCTGCTCGTGCTCCATCTCCCAGTCAAACTCGTCAGCTGCACAAACAAACATACAAATACATAATAATAATAATACTAGCCCTGTAATATTACTGTCCCACTGCTGGGCACGGCCTCCTCTACTAACGAGAGGGGTTAGGCCGAAGTCTACCACACTGGCCTAATGCGGGTTGGTAGACTTCGCATACCTTCGAAATTCTTGTGGAGAAAGTCCGAGTATGCAGGTTTCCTCACAATGTTTTCCTTCACCGTTATAGCAAGCGATATTTCACAGTGAAAACACACTTAACATACAAAAGTCAGAGGTGTGTGCTCTTTTTGTGGTTGGTCTCGAACCTCCGACACTCGTCTCGACAGTCCGTACCATTCCCAACTGAGCTATAGCTGCTTACAAATACAAATACATGCTTAGGAAAAATACAAAATGCAGAAAAGCCCTTGAAATAAAATTATTTTTACCGATTTTATCATGATTTGGTTTTAATTTTTAACTTAAGAAATCAGTATGCAGAAAAGCCCGCTTTAAGGAATTTACATCACATAACATAACATAAGCTCACGCCTGTATCCCCGAAGGGGTAGGCAGAGGTACACTACCGAACTAGAACACCCACATTTCGCCGAGTTTAGTTCCGTCTCAGATATGATAGGGGGCGAGCCTATCGCCATATCAGGCACAATTTCCAGACTCCGGGCTGATATGGAAATGTCCAATATCACTTTGCCCGACCCGGGGATCGAACCCGAGACCTCAGAACCGTAGTCGTACCGAAATACCACCACGCCACCGAGGCAGTCAGCGCATTAAGTGTTTTATTGTTATCATGATTATATATTCAGGACCCAGTCCACAGTCTATATAAGCAACTAGGCCAGGGGGCTAGGCTTTAGGTAATAAGTGGTTAAATATACTCACATCCATGGCCGAAGGTCTCATCATTAAGCGCATCATATTCATCCTCCGATGGCTCGCCGCCTCCTTCATCGTCATTTAAGTTCTGTAAATAAAAGTCATTGTTGTTGACCCTCATCAGTCTTATCAAATTCGAGATATATTCAAATATGGCGCGCAGCGTTTAGCACTTTTTAAAGTCACAGATGGCAACACATCATAATATTTTGTTTTTACCTTTATTCGATTTTTTTTAACACTGAGATTCATGAGTACCTAAATATGCCAACTGTGGCCGAAGAAGCTAAACGATTCACGTGCAAATATGCAGAACGCCTCGGAAACCACCCAAATCCGTTGACTAACGTGTTATTGCGACCTCCATCATCAAGAAGACTAAAAAGAGCCAATGTGCTTCGCAATTAGCGTGCTGGGGCAATAGCCCCGAATCGCCT
This sequence comes from Clanis bilineata, assembly GCA_036417725.1. Taxonomy (NCBI): domain Eukaryota; kingdom Metazoa; phylum Arthropoda; class Insecta; order Lepidoptera; family Sphingidae; genus Clanis; species Clanis bilineata. Next base: position 5,187,760 of record CM071165.1, read on the forward strand.
AACGTCTCTACTTTTACTTCAGCACATCTGATTATAGTCCATGGACTGATTGTTGGGTTGTCACCGAGGGGGGAGAGAGTATAAAATTGTAAATAACATACATTCCCTAAACTGTAGTGTGTCATGGATATACATATCAATCAGAATCAGAAAAAAAAAGGAAGTCAATTGATGATGAAAAAAAAAGCCTGGAGTTTCTTTCCGTCTCTCTTCTTCGGGTCGTCATTCATAGGTAGCTAGAGAAAGGCTGGTAGGTTAGCTAGGATAGGGGCTTATAGTCCACAGTGTGATGTACTTATCCACATTTCCAGTCAAATCCTACAAGCTTCTTATTTTAGAGGTATTTTCCCGTCAATTTCTTGCTAGCATTCCCGCCATATCCCGTTTGTTCCCTTTCTTACAAATCACAACTTTTATCTAAGCCCCATCCTTGTTATTGTGTCCATACCTGCCTGCTTGTTTTCTAAATTGATAGTGTTGTGACATGATTATTATATAAATGTATTTAGACCTTGTTGTGACCTGTCATAAGTGCATTCGTTATGCCTACATGACCAATAACAATTTTTATTTCTTCTTCTTTATTTAAAATATGGCCTCCATCAAAGTTTGATGATTTTGCCAATGACAGTGTTTAATAAATCCATTACTCAAAAAAATATCTCAAGGCCTACTTCCATTCACTACAAAAGTACAAATTATTACAATTATTTTATTTTATTTATTTTACATAAACATAAACATAAGCTCACGCCTGTAACCCAGAAGGGGTAGGCAGAGGCACACTAGCGAACTAGAACACCCACATTCCGCCAAGCTTAGTTCCGTCCCAGATGTGATAGGGGGCGAGCCTATCGCCGTATCGGGCACAAATTCCAGACTCCAGGCTGATATGGAAAAATCCAATATGACTTTGCCCGACCTGGGGATCAAACCCGAGACCTCAGATCCGTAGTCGTACCGAAATACCACCACGCCACCGAGGCAGTCATCAGTATTTATTTTAAGACTTACAAAGTGGTCAAATAAAATATAATGTATGCATTTTATTCATGCCTTGATGACACATAAAATAAATTGTTGTACTAAACTTATTTTCTTGGTAAATCCCCTTATAGCTGACCATCCCTGACTCTAGGCAAATAACCGACTGAGGTCAAATAGATAGCATCCATGAAACATGACTCATAATGTTGAGAAATTCTTATTAAAAACTTTTATTGCAAATAATATACAGCGTTGTTTGGCCTCCTTGGTCTAGTGGCAGTATGTATGGGGTGTGGACCGGGAGGTCCTAGGTTCAATTCCCGGGCAAAGAAAATTTCCTAATTGAATCTGCCCGGGACTGCATCCTGGATTAACCCAAATCCTTTCTGCAACATGCTTGAAAAGGTGTTGTGCCGACCCTACATTTAGGTGGGATAAGGGCAGGTAGAAAGAAAGAGTTAGTAGAATCAAAACACCGTCATTTGACTCTGGATTCGAAGCTAAGGCCCACTGCACAAAAATAGAGTACATTAGTACTGAAATGACAGATCAATGACCTCACACCCTCTTAGAACTTGGCCATGACCTCCCTGGGGGTCATGACCTACAGTTAAAAACATAGGCCTAATTATTAGGTTATTTTTTTACGTATTTATTGGGTAAACTATTCCAAAACTATGTAAGAATGTAAAAATGAAATTATCTAAAAAAAACAACATATTAAATGTTAAAATATACAAATATGTTACAATTATAGTAACAGAATTAGGTAGTTATTTTAAAAACAGTTTTTTGCCACACACAGTGCATGTTTGTAGAAACTTGCTAAGTATTTATGTACTTGATGACTCACTAAAACATTTGGTTTAAAAACAATAAAGTAATGGAACTAAAATTTGTATTATACGGTATATTGCAACAAAAGGCGCCAGATAAGCGATCCGTAGGCGCGTTACGTGCTTTCTCGAATACGTTTGCAAGACACAAACAAATTATGACATATACTACAATACATTAGGAAACCCGCACCACTGTCCACATTACACGTTTTAACAGCACTAACACGCGTTCAAACTGTTAAAAAGGTTTATAAATCACTTCTAGAAGGCGTAATAGCAAGTATAATGCGCAATGAACGTGGAGAAAGGTAAAAATATTGGTGGAAAAGTGTACTTGGAACAACCCAGTGGCATGTTGGCACAGTGACACCGCGGCCACACTATAACATATTTGGTATCGAATTTATTGTTTTAACACGTAGAATAACAACTGAACTCACCGATACCGAAATATCGAACCCGAAGAAAGAATCTGCCATTGGATATTCTCATGTATCATGCACGCCAATGACATGACTTGTCACGCACATATGTCGCAATGGCGGTCGCGGCCATGACAGTTTTGTAGTTTGAATAATAGTGATGTAGTACAGTTTTTCTATAAACCGGTATCTACCGTTACACAACTAAACCGTCATATTTATTTTATAGCATGTTGTAGAAAGGATTCATCTTCATTTTAATGTTACAACCGGATTTGCGACCGAGTGTGTAGTGAACAATTCCTGTCATAGATATATTTTTTTTTACTGAGACACACTGGTTACGGGCTACGGAACAATAAAACGAACGACCAAACGAAGTCTTTGACGTAAAGGTTGGCCTAAAAGACTTGTTTCCTTAGCTAATATGTTTAAAAAATGCACAAAGCAGCTAATTTTGACAGTAAATTGACTGACCAACGACAGTGGATCGGTTCCATCTCCATGACCTTGGCACCAGACTGGCAGCTAAAGATGGCGCAAAATTTAGTGCGTTAAAGTAATATAGTCGATAAACGTTTTTGTATTTTTACAAAGCAGTACATAAATGATCAAATGTGAATATTACGTTGTACGTTTGTACGTTTGTACGTTTATTATTTATTACTTGTTTTTATTTGATTTATTTAAGATTATCGAATATTACGTTTATTATTTAGTTAAAATATTAGACTATTATTGGCACAATAAGTTTCAATGATATAATCATCAGCAACAGAATGTGCACTTTAAACATTAACTCAATGATGACATCAATCATAAGAACAACTCAAAAAATCGTTATTTAAACGCACTAGAGTTTTTCTAATCATACGAATTAGAAAATTACAGTCTCTGCCACCTCTTATGGTATACAGGTGTGACAATATGTATGTAATGCAAAAGAATATACCGTGAAATAACTAAATAAAACATTTTATCGATATCGATGTTTTATTCTATTCGGATAAAACTTGATTTTACCGTGGATATATATAATAACACAGGAAATATACGATTTAATATGTAGTTGATTTAATATGCAGAAATAATATTTTTACAAGAGTGACAAGATCCAAGTAACAACTATTGCTAAGCAACCAATATACCATAGACATTTATTTATTTATTTATTTATTTATGAATAACCAGTAGTAGTTACACTTTGCTGATGTCTAAATTGATACATACAATGAAAAACTTAAAATCTAAGTGCACCACTTTTTAAGGTCATTACAGCATGCATCGAACAAAGGTACCAGTTACAATTATGATTTTACTAGTTAAAGAAGTAAGAAATTTATTAAAGAATAGTGTGAATAATTGAATAACAACAATAAGTAATGTTAAAAATAAAAATAAATACAAAAGAGCTAAGTGCTAACAAATGGCAAGCTTGTGTTGAGTCAACTGTTTCCGTGTGAGGTTTTTAAACTTTCTAAGGGTTACGCCAAACACATCCAATTCTCCACCCATTAAATTATGAAGCTTAGATATTCTGTACATAGTTGAAAACTGCTTTAGTCGAGTTCTCGCAAACGGCTGGTGCAACAAGCCGAGTGCATCCCGTGACACACTCCTAGGCACCCTCCGTGGTACACGTAACTGAAACGATTGCAGTAAAGCGGGACAATCTATCTCACTTCTAAGAATTTTGTATAGAAATAATCGAGGACGTTTCTGCGGGTCACCAGGCTCTCCATATTCAATTTTTTAAGTTTATCTGCGTATGAAAGGCGTTTGGTTAATTTATCGACCGAAGCGAGATGTCTCGTGAACCTCTTTTGTATACGTTCTATGCGCAATTGGTGTATCTGATAGCCTGGCGACCAAACGACACTGGAATACTCCAAGATGTTTCTAACATATGCGTTATAAATAGAAATCTTTGTCGCAGCGCTGCGAAACAACCTCCCATTCCTTATTACGAATCCTAGCATTTTGGAGGCCTTACAGATGATATTATCTATGTGAGGAGTAAAAGTGAGCTTACTATCAAATAGAACCCCCAAGTCTCTCACAACACTCATTTTACAGAGGGGAATATTATTTATATAATAAGAAGTATTTATCATACTGTGATTGCGTGTGAAAGTTATGTAGCTACATTTACTAACGTTTAACGACATTTTGTTTATCGAGCACCAATCACTTACTGCGTTAAGATCCTCTTGAAGCAAGGCGCAATCAGAGACGCTTAAAATAGATCTACATAGCTTTAAGTCATCAGCGAATAGGTACACATCAGAGTATTTGACGTTGATAATTATATCATTTATAAATATATTAAATAGCCACGGTCCTATGTGTGAACCCTGAGGGACGCCAGAGGTCACCGTGTAGTGCTGAGAACTATATCCCTTCACTACAACGTATTGGGTTCTATTGCTTAGATAGGATGTGAACCAATTTAACATGGACCCATAAATTCCATAAGTGGCGATCTTATCCAGGAGTAAATGGTGACTAACTTTGTCGAATGCTTTAGCGAAGTCCATATATACTGCATCGACTTGGATACCTGCATCCACTGCATCTACGAGCTTGTTGTGATACGTGACCAAGTTGGTATTAGTCGACCGGGACTGAATGAATCCATGTTGCTCATCTATAACAAATTGTTTGGAGTGGTACTTCAAATGCGGGTAGATTACAGCTTCGAATATTTTGGCAAAAGCCGAAAGAATGCTTATCGGCCTGTAATTTGAAATATCTCCCATATTACTACTTTTCGGTACTGGAACAACTTTTGCAACCTTCCACATCGTTGGGAAAACTCCCGACGATAGTGACATGTTAAAGATAATGCAAAGTGGAAGACTAAGTGAGGAGCAACACATAGAGATGAAATATGGTGGTATTCCGTCAGGACCGGCACCCTTGCCGGCGTCAAGTGTCTTTAAGTAATAACATATATACATAGGTTGTATATCTTCACATCCACGATACTTTTTAGAACTTGGACAAGTCTTGAAGTCCAATTCTTTCGCTTAGCATGTTTAGTCTTGGTCCAAACAATGGCTTCGTAAACATGTCCGCTAGTTGCATTTCTGTGGAAACTTGTTTTTTTTTTTTTTTTTTTTTTTTTATTTATTTATTTCACACAAAACAGGTTACAACCATTAATACACAATTATTCTTACAAAATATGCTTAGTTCTAGTTGTGACCCAAAATTTGTGTTTAAAGTAATGTTAATTATAGAGGACGAGTTGACAATATTACGAAGTAGGTAGTAATGTTACGTTATTAATTATTAAGTACATTGAAGTGACTTTAACTAAATAAACCAAATTTAAGCAATAGTAAATAGCCAATAGTTAACGGACTAAGTAATAAGTGTTACGAATTCGGATAATTGTTGTGATTTAGTACACGATATTGAGGGGTAGTATGTTAATTATATTTATATTAACTACCCTCCAAGTAATTCATAATATTTGTGGAAGGTATTTCTTTATTAACAAAAGTAAAAAGTATAAAAGAGCGGGAGCTATCATTATTGAGTTAGTCTCCCTTTGGAGCTCGAAGTGTACACAACTAGTTTGAGATATACAGTATAGTTGTGTAGCAAATATAGTGCATATAAGAGGCACGTTATAACCAAGTCTTTTACATATCAGAAGCGGGATCGGCTTTAAAAGCCTATCATCGCCCACAAAATTACCGTGTGCCCCGAAATGGGGGCAGTTAATTTGTTTTCACGAGATTGTGGCTACCCTGTGCCCCGAAATTGTGGCAATCGATTTATATTTAGTATTTAGTGGTAGTGCTACATTATGGCTACCGTGTTTTTCGACGATGAAGGTCCTCAGATTTATTGAAGAGCCATGTTGTGCTCTGATTAATTGAAGAGCCATGTTGTGCTCTGATTGATTGAAGAGCCATGTTGTGCTCTGATTAATTGAAGAGCCATGTTGTGCTCTGATTGATTGAAGAGCCATGTTGTGCTCTGATTAATTGAAGAGCCATGGTGTGCTCTGATTAATTGAAGAGCCAGGTTGTGCTCCGATTTATTGACGAGCCATGTTGTGCTCTGATTTATTGAAGAGCCATGTAGGTGAGCTCAGATTTATTGAGTCATGTAGTGAAGAGCCATGTATGTGAGCTCAGATTTATTGAGTCATGTAGTGAAGAGCCATGTATGTGAGCTCGGAATTATTGAGTCATGTAGTGAAGAGCCATGTAGGTGAGCTCAGATTTATTGAGTCATGTAGTGAAGAGCCATGTATGTGAGCTCAGATTTATTGAGTCATGTAGTGAAGACTCATGTAGGTGAGCTCAGATTTATTGAAGTCATGTAGTGATCAGATTTATTGAAGAGCCATGTAGGTGAGCTCAGATTTATTGAGTCATGTAGTGAAGAGCCATGTAGGTGAGCTCAGATTTATTGAAGTCATGTAGTGATCAGATTTATTGAAGAGCCATGTAGGTGTGCTCAGATTTATTGAAGAGCCATGTAGGTGAGCTCAGATTTATTGAAGTCGTGTAGAGATCAGATTTATAGAAGAGCCATGTAGGTGAGCTCAGATTTATTGAAGTCATGTAGAGATCAGATTTATAGAAGAGCCATGTAGGTGCGCTCAGATTTATTGAGGTCGTGTAGTGATCAGATTTATAGAAGAGCCATGTAGGTGTGCTCAGATTTATTGAAGAGTCATGTAGTGATCAGATTTATAGAAGGGCCATGTAGGTGCGCTCAGATTTTATAGAAGAGCCATGTAGGTGCGCTCAGATTTATTGGAGAGCCATGTAGGTGCGCTCAGATTTATTGAAGAGCCATGTAGGTGCGCTCAGATTTATTGAAGAGCCATGTAGGTGCGCTCAGATTTATTGAAGAGCCATGTAGGTGCGCTCAGATTTATTGAAGAGCCATGTAGGTGCGCTCAGATTAATAGAAGAGCCATGTAGTGCAGAACCATGTAGGTGCGCTCAGATTTATTGAAGAGTTATGTAGTGAAGAGCCATGTAGGTGTGCTCAGAGTTATTGAAGAGCCATGTAGGTGTGCTCAGATTTATTGAAGAGTTATGTAGTGAAGAGCCATGTAGGTGTGCTCAGATTTATTGAAACACCATGTAGGTGTGCTCGGATTTATTGAAGAGTCATATAGTGATGAGCCATGTAGGTGTGCTCAGATTTATTCAAGAGTCATATAGTGATGAGCCATGTAGGTATGCTCCAGATTTATTGAAGTCAGGTAGTGGAGAGCCATGTAGGTGAGCTCAGATTTATTGGAGAGTCATGTTGTGATCAGATTTATAGAAGGGCCATGTAGGTGCGCTCAGATTTATTCAAGAGCCATGTTGTGCTCCGATTTATTGAAGAGCTTTGTGGTGCTCAGATTTATTGAAGAGTCATGTAGATGTGCTCAGATTTATTGAAGAGCCATGTAAATGTGCTCAGATTTATTGAATAGCCATGTAAGTGTGCTCAAGAGCCATGTAGTGTGATAGATTTAAAGAAGAGCCATGTAGGTGAGCTCAGATTTATTGAAGTCATGTAGTGAAGAGCCATGTATGTGAGCTCAGATTTATTGAAGAGTCTTGTAGTGATCAGATTTATGGACGAGCCATGTAGGTGCGCTCAGATTTATTCAAGAGCCATGCAAGCGTGCTCAGATTTATTCAAGAACCATGCAGGTGTGCTCAGTTATTGAAGAGCTGTGAAGGTGTGCTCAAAATTATTGAAGAGCCATGCGGATGTGCTCAAAATTAAGAGCCATGCAGGCGTGCTCGAAATTATTCAAGAGCCATGTATGTGTGCTCTTTAGGTTTACTTGAATTAAGTCAGATCTAGATGATTGACTTGTTATATTATGTGCTTAGTGCTTGGCTTTAATCGAATGAACACACTAGTAGGGTGTTCAATTATGACTTTTAGTTAGTCTAGATATATCTAGAGCCTATGGCCTGAATAAAAGCAGACGTGGTTGAAGTTAAATCACAAACTATTTCAGAAGTTGATATGGCGAAAAGACATTTGGCCGTAAGACTAATTTTAATAACGATGGTAAAAGTTAGAAATGACTTCCCAAGTTTACTGGGCCATATAAAATTACTAAATGTTTAACTTTTTCAAGAACCAAGAGTGTTATGATTACTTCATTGTGTACGTAACTACTAATATAGTAGTGCGTGCTCCGGAGATAGCACGGTATCGGATGGCCGAATGTTACGAATTCGGATAATTGTTGTGATTTAGTACACGATATTGAGGGGTAGTATGTTAATTATATTTATATTAACTACCCTCCAAGTAATTCATAATATTTGTGGAAGGTATTTCTTTATTAACAAAAGTAAAAAGTATAAAAGAGCGGGAGCTATCATTATTGAGTTAGTCTCCCTTTGGAGCTCGAAGTGTACACAACTAGTTTGAGATATACAGTATAGTTGTGTAGCAAATATAGTGCATATAAGAGGCACGTTATAACCAAGTCTTTTACATAAGTAAGATGATAAATAACTATGACGTATGATGATGTAACATAACATAAAAATATATAAAGAATCCCTCAGTTGATTAATTGAAGATATTTCGGATCTCTCTTTTGTAAGTAGTGATCGTATTTATATATATATCTACAGAAGAATTTTTAATATTAAGTTCATTATACTGCCGACACATTCGTACAATGGGATTATAGTAGGATGTATTATTGCGAAATATTAAAAGGGAAAATACGTTTGGTTTCCGACACCTGTAATTAATGTTGAAGTTAAGACAAGATAACAACGATGGAGAATCCATAAGGGAATGAATAATCTTGTATAAACAAATAAAGTCGCTAATGAAACGTCTTGATTCAAGCGAGTGAGTGTGAAAATATGCCAATCTGGCTTTATATGAATTCAATTGCCGGTGCAGATTAAATCTAAAAGAAACTATCCTGAAACAAGTCCTTTGAACACTCTCGATCCGGTCAATATGAACACGGTAAAATGGAGACCAAATGACAGCTCCATATTCTAAAATCGTTCTAACCAATGCGTTAAATAAATGAAGAAGACTGCGAGGATTTTTAAACTTCCTGGTTACCCGTGCTACAAAACCCAGAACCCGAGAACTTCTTTTGACAATATATTCATAATGATTTCGAAAAGAGAGTTTATCATCGAATAAGATCCCTAGATCTTTTGCTACATTTTTACGTTCAAGGGAATGGTTGTCTAAGGAATAATTAAATTCAATTTTGTTATTTTTTTTGGTGAAGGAGATGATAAAGCATTTTTGAGTGTTAAGGAACATGTGATTGACTTTACACCACTCACTTATAATGTCTAGATCACTTTGTAAATCAATGGCACTCCGTACGCTTGTAACCTCATTGAAAACTTTCAGGTCATCTGCATATAATAAGCATGGACACTTCAGGCAGTCGATGAGGTCATTAATAAAAATGATAAATAGTAGAGGTCCAAGGTGAGATCCTTGCGGGACCCCTGAGGTTACCAGTACGGAAGATGATAGAGTACCATTGAGCGCGACTAGCTGAGTTCTTCTGGCAAGATACGACTCAAGCCACCTCAGTAAGCTGCCGTGAACGCCAAAAAATTTCAATTTAGAACATAATATGTTATGATCCACCTTGTCAAATGCTTTCGAAAAGTCGGTGTAAATAGAGTCTACTTGAGTGTTACGTGCAAAGGCTGAACATAAATAATTTTTATATTCCAGAAGATTACTTATGGTAGACTTTTTGCTCACAAAACCATGTTGCCTAGGGGAAAGAAGAGGTTTGACATGGAAATATAATACATCATAAACAACGGACTCGAATAACTTTGCAAAACAAGATAGTATACTAATAGGCCTGTAGTTTTCACAAGACGACTTATCGCCATTTTTAAATATTGGAACTACATGTGCTATTTTCCATTTACTTGGGAATACCCCAGTTCGTAAAGAAGTGTTAAAGATAATGTAAAAGGGTTTGGCAAGTTCTATAGCACATTGTTTCACAAAGAATGGTGGCAAACCATCAGGACCGGCTCCCTTCGACGAATCGAGATTTTTTATCTTGGCTAATATTTTATGCTTGGTAATAGCAATGCCGTCTAAAGTGGTAACACTAGTGTGAGGTAAAGTGTAAGAATTACTGGTATTACCTTGATCACTTTCAAATACAGAACTGAAAAACTTGGAAAATAGTTCACAGATACCCTTGTCATCAGATGAACTAAGATCACCGTATTTCATAGATAGTGGGATGGAATTGTTTGAGTTCCTTTTACTGTTCACATAGTTCCAGAAGAATTTAATGTTTGAAGTCATAGCTTGCTCAACTGTAGATACATAGTTATTGTAACACTGAACAATTAGACGTTTACTACGAGATCGTAATAGACAAAATACATCATAATCGCGAGGATTGTTATATTTTTTATGTAACTTATGAAATTTAAGTTTCTCAGCAATGCATCGTTTTAATCCAGGTGTATACCAAATGGGGAAGTTATCCTGACCTTTGGAAATCATACAAGTATTCTCACGTATCAGCTTATCAAGAATGTTATATAAGACAGCAACGTTAGTATCAATGTCTGAGGATGAAAGTAATGAATCCCAGTCCACCTTGGATAAGGTTGACTTAATATTTTCATAATTACATTTATAAAAATTTGGTCGCTTCTTACGTTTAGGTACGTGGAATTGTGTTTGAGAAACAGACGGAAGTACAAACTTAAGAGGAGGGTGATGTTTGTCTAAGCGGATAAGGGGAGTCGCTTCATTTACAACTAAATTGTCCAATGTAGAGAATACTAGATCTAAGCACCGGTTATTAAGATTAGGTATTATGTTAAATTGGTGGAGGTTACATAAATGGAAAAAGTCAAGAAGTAAGTTTGATTTTATATCAGATGAAGGGCTCGGTGATGCATAAGCAGAATCATTATTTTTAGTCCAAGTAATGTTAGGGACATTAAAATCACCAATACATATAAATACCTCTGAACAGTTAGAATTTGTGATATTTTTCTTACAATTAGTATAAAAATCTGTTAAATAGTTCGTTGATAGATCTGGAGGAAGGTAACAAAGACAAAAGTTAATTATATCACCACGCATACAGTTAGGCAAGATTTTGATCCAAATATCTTCAATATTACTTTCCCAAGACGACAGACGTGCCACAGTGAAGCGTTTATTAATTGCAATTAAAACTCCACCACCTTCACTTTTATTTAAACATGTGGTATGTCGGTCTCGTCGGAATACATTATAATCATTACTAAAAATTTCGTTAGTAAAAACACTGTCATTCAAGTTTGTCTCAGTTAAACATATCACATCATAGTTGCAATTTAGGATATTTACATAGAGTTCGTCAGTTTTCGACCTTATCCTATTTACATTTTGATAATAAATATTCATGATGTAGTACAATAATTTATAACAACTGTAATCAGAAACAAAGTAAAAATTTAAAAAATATTTAAAAAATGTTTCACAGAGGAGAACTACGGACAAAGGGTTTTCAGTGTCTCAAAATTTTTAACAAAAACAGCTTTGGAGGAATCATCTCTACGCATATATATGCGTCCAAATCTAACCCATACATACTTAAAATTACAAGTCTTACCAATTTTACGCGCTTCGGCATATAACATTTTAGTGTCAGGCGACAAATGTTCAACTACGTATATTCTATTCGGATCACCGTCAATACCCAGATGTCTAGAATTTAATGATTCACCAACATGCTTCTTGTTGAATCTGTGCACCGCCGATAATACCATATCTCTCTGCCGAGGCGATGACAGCGTAATCAGTATGTTACGAGGCCGACCAGAAGAAGAATCAATTTTCGCAATACGGCGACATGCGCGCAAAGATGAATCATCGATAGTGATTTCAAGCAAGTCTGTTAATTTCTTGAAAAGAGTCGAAAGATTTTCATTGCGAGTTTCTGGTACAGCCTGAATTTCAATATTGTGACTTCTTGACAGCTTATCCATAGCGCTTAGTCGATTGTCCAGCTTACGTAGAGATTCTTTGAGACGTGAGTTCTCATCAACAATACTTTCAATAATAGAGGACTGTTCCTCCAATTGACGCTTAAGCATTACTTGTTCAGTTTTAATTTGATCCTGTCCGGAGGAGATAGTGGTGATGTTGTCATTAAAACCATCCTTGAGTTGTTGAATTGCGTCCGCCATTTCACTCTTAACCATGAGTTTCAGATCTTCCTTTAGAGCATTACGGAAGCTCGACATGAAATGAGTTAAAGTTACATTTAACTTTTGGTCAAGAATTTGTCCAATCTTCTCAATGGTAACCGATTCACCAGATCCAGATGAAGTTTTTAAGACACATGATACGTTGGACTCATCAACCATTTCGCTACGGTCGAGATTATCAAGAGACTTGTTCATCGAGTCCTCATTCACCGGCATTTGATGACTGCGTACAGGAGTGTTGCAATTGGACCTAACACGCCTAGTGACATTATTGCAAGCAGGACACACCCACGAAGCTAGGTACTCGTTACTGAGTGCAGCATATTGAGCGGTTTTAATATTTAAGCACTCATAATGATAATCCAGATTGCATAAGCGACAATGAAGGAAAGTGTTTGGCTTAAGTGAGCATTTGCAAGCACTACAATTATTATTCATTGTTATTTATTAAGTTTCATATGCAATATCAAAAGCAAAGCAGACGCAACACATCAACAAGCAGGATCCAGTCAATAATAAAACGCAATAAGTAATAGAGGCTCAGGATAGTAGCCGTAAATTTCGTCACGCCGATCCGCAGCTAGCTTGGCCTAGAGGCACCGGCGCGCACACCGCGACACACGCCCGCGTCAAAGTTCGCTGGTTCAAATCACGTATTCATCAAAGCACAAATTAATATTGTTTTTAAAAGAATTGTATAATTTAAAAATTGTCACAGTCTCACAGATTCCACGATGCGTAGAGCACTTGAGTGAGAGGTCCGACAAAAACCAATATGGCCGACACCACATATGGGCGACACCTCACGAAAGAACAGGAGGGACCGATATAAACCAAATTCACTCACAAACTGTTAAAAAATTTAAAAAATTATAAAGCAGTGCGCAACACTCAACACGTCCACCTCGCTCGAGTACCGAGGAAGGAAGAGAGTTTGACATCGAAGTCTCCATTTTGTATACATTCTCGAATAAAGAAATGTTTTAGCTTGATATGTTTTGTTCTCTTATGGAATTCATGTGGCGGATTCGCAGACAACTTAATAGCTGACTCATTGTCAACATAAATCGTCGGCTTTTCATTCAGATCTGTTAAGTCTGATAATTCTTCCAGGAGCTCTTTTAGCCATAAAGCTTCTCTAGCAGTTTCTGTCAAGGCAACAAGTTCTGCCTCTGTTGACGAGATTGCTACTGTTGGTTGTTTTTGGCTTTTCCACATAATTGGACCGGAGAACAGGAAAATCATTCCTGACGTTGAATGACCGGACGTTGTGTCGCCACCAAAATCAGCGTCACTAAAACATAACAATCTCTTGTCCCGTCTTTTTGCGAAGACAAGTCCTTTGTCTAAAGTACCTTTTAGGTATCTAAAAATTCGTTTGACTTTAATAACATCAAACTTAGAAGGACTTTCTAAATTCCTTGACGCAACACTCACAGCGTAACTTATATCTGGCCTTGTAGCGACCATCAGGTATGCTAGGGCACCCACAGCTTGACGATAAGGAAAAAACGAATCTGAACTGTTATCTCCTTTTTCATCTTTGCCAACCTTTACTGCCGGTGTTGTAGCGGATTTGCAGTTAGCCATTCCAAATTTTTCAAGTATCTTTTTTGTATAAGACCTTTGGTTTAAGGTAATACTACCATCTTTGGTTTTATTTATTTCCAGTCCAAGAAAATAAGAAGCCGGTTTTGAGGTTATTTTAAACCTTTTCTTTAGCTCTTCAATGAATTTCTTTCCAACATTTTCATTAGTAGAAGCCACTAAACCGTCATCTACGTAAAGCGCAATTAAGACTTGCTCACGTAAGTAAAGACAAGGATCTTTTGTGCTTTGCTTGAACCCAGAACTTATAAGATACTCTGTTATGCAGGCGTTCCAGCATAAAGGAGCTTGTTTAAGTCCGTAAAGGCTTCGTTTAAGTTTGCACACTTTCATAGTGCCATCATTGAATCCCTCTGGTTGCTTCATGAAGATTTCTTCTTTAACAGTTCCGTTTAGGAACGCAGTCGACACATCAAATTGTTGAAGTACCAGGTCTTCTTGAGCCGCTATTCCTAAAACAGCTCTTATTGTACTGAGGCGTGCGACCGGACTGAAAGTCTTGTGAAAATCAATCCCTGGTTTTTGTGTAAAACCTTTTATTACTAGTCTGGCCTTATACCGCTCAACAGTACCATCTGGATTCTTCTTTATTTTGTAAACCCACTTACATGGTAGAGGCTTACGGTTTTTGGGGAGGTCGACAATTTCCCAAGTCTTCATTTCATACAATGATTTAATTTCATCCTGCATAGCCTCTAACCATTTGGATTTATCATTGCCATTCATGGCATCTTTAAACGTTTGAGGTTCTGCTTCATTATCCATATTTATGGCTGCCATGACATAATCCTCAAAATTTTTTGGCGGATCAATCTGTGACCTATCACGAAGATTGTATATCCTTCGTTCTTCTGGAACATCTGTGGATGTGCCGACATCTATGTCTGCTTCATCGTTTTCATTTGGTTCATTCAAACTTCGTCTATTGTTATCAAAATCGAAGGTTTCATAAAATATGTCATCGATATTTTCAGTAGAACGGTAGAACGTTTTACGGTAGAACTTACAGTAACATTGTCTTGTTCTGCTTGTTGGCTACTGTCATTTTGCTTTGTTATGTCTTCGGAATAAATTTCTACTTCATCCTCTTCACTTTCAATCTCATTTGATTGTTTGTGATTAATAAATTCTTCGAAAGGATTTAAATTAACATTTCTATCCTCTTCGTAAAACATTTTTTTCAAAATACGAACATCTTTGGAGACAAATATTTGTTTCTTTGATGGAACGTATATCCTAAAGGCTTTCGAAATCTCCGAGTAACCGGCGAACATACCCGGTATTTCCTTGGAGGCAAATTTGTGTTCATGTTTTCCTTTCTTTAGAAGGAATGTTTTAGCACCAAATACATATAGGTGATTTACGCAGGGTTTTCTACCTACCCACCTCTCGAATGGTGTTTCATTTGCAATACTTTGGTTAACACTACGGTTTGACAAATAATTTGCAGTAAAAACCGCATCTGCCCATAAACATATAGGCACTTTTGATTCCAACATCATGCATCTTGCTTTTTCTATAAGGGTTCTATTTTTCCTTTCAGCGATTCCATTTTGATTCGGAGTATACGGAGCCGTTAACCTTCTTGCTATACCATTTTGTTTCATAAATAAGTCAAACTTAGAATTTCGGTATTCAGTACCGTTATCGCTCTGTAGGCACTTAATTTTGTTTCCTGTGAAATTTTCTACTTCCACTTTATAGTCACAAAATTTTTGTAGTACTTCATTTTTATTTCTGATGAAATATACTCGGCAGTATCTACTGTAGTCGTCGATGAAACTTACAAAATACCTATTGCCATTAAGTGAAGGATGTTTAAATGGTCCACAGACATCACTGTGCACAATCTCAAGAGGTTGAGTTGTACGGGAAATATTTTTATCACTCGGCTTGCTAGGCACTCTGCTCAATTTGCCTTGTATGCATATTTCGCATTCTCCCACAGAACTATTTTGGTTGAAGTTTAGCCCAATTAAGCTTTCGTTCTTTAGGGCGAGCTTCAAGTCCCTTTCGCACATGTGTCCCATTTTACAGTGCCATTGTTTTATGTCATCTGACTTATTATTTGACTCATTATCACTACATTCTGTAGCATTAGCTTTATGTCTGCTAACATTATTATTTTTGGTATGAAGATAATATAAACCATCATCTTCTCTTACTGCTTGCATTTGTACTTTCCGCTTGTGATCATTAATTATTGCTTTCTTCTTAGTGAATAGGACAGTGAGTCCCGCATCAGTCATTTTTCCAACAGACAGAAGATTAGCACACAGGCTTGGTACATAAAGTGCATCAGTTATACCTATTCTTCCTTCTTCTATTTCAATTTCTGCAGGCCCTGACCCTCTTATCTCAGCAGTTTTATCCTTAGACGCAAGGTTAAGGATTTTTTAAAATGTTTTTCATTTCAGTAAAGGGCTTATCCGAGAAAGTCATATGTGACGTACATCCACTGTCTAGAATCCAGTATTTTTGTGCTTTTTTATTCATGAAGTAGCAACTGTAGAGGTTTGTTTCGCTTTTGTCGACTTTGTTAAGGCTGATTTTAGGTTTTTTATTTTTCGTCCCTGTCTTTTTATTCTTTGACCAGCATTTAGACGTATCATGGCCTTTCTTTTTAGAAATTTTGCAAAAAGTGTACAAACATTCTTCAGTTTTGTTCGTGGTTCTAGTACTAGTGACATCACGACGACGTGCATCGCTCTCTTCAATAATTTTAATCTTTAGTTTTTCAGGGTCTGGCAGCGAGTCTTGAGATTCGATTGCAGTTCTAAAATTTTCATATTCCGATGATAGACTATAGAGTATCATGATTGACAGCAGATCACTGTTAATAGTGATATCCATATCTTTTAATTTGTCAACTGTATCCATAATAATCTTCAAGTGTTCACGTACATCATCCCCGTTTTCAAGTTTAGCTAGTATTAATTTCTTTAGTAGGGTAGCCTTTCTGGCGGGACCCTTACTTGCATATATTGATTCGAGAGTCGTCCACACATCTCTGGCATATTCACAGTTCTTGACCTGTTTTAACTCTGAAGGTGCTATCAGTAATAGCAGCTCCGATTTCGCCATTTCATCATTGTCAAGATATTCTTGTGATGCGCTTTCCTTTGGGTTTTCTTTAACATATTTCCATAATTTATTTTTGATCAAATATGCTTTTGCATGTATACACCATGTATCATAGTTTTCTTTTCCCAAGGTTTGCACTTTTACAACTGACATTTCGGATTTCGTATTTTCCGTTTGTGTTTTTATTTCTTTCTTACATTTTTCGCTCTGCTACCATATTAAGTTTTATTCTATTCGGATAAAACTTGATTTTACCGTGGATATATATAATAACACAGGAAATATACGATTTAATATGTAGTTGATTTAATATGCAGAAATAATATTTTTACAAGAGTGACAAGATCCAAGTAACAACTATTGCTAAGCAACCAATATACCATAGACATATATACATAGGTTGTATATCTTCACACATCTCCATGACCTTGGCACCAGACTGGCAGCTAAAGATGGCGCAAAATTTAGTGCGTTAAAGTAATATAGTCGATAAACATTTTTGTATTTTTACAAAGCAGTACATAAATGTTCAAATGTGAATATTTTTGTACGTTTATTATTTATTACTTGTTTTTATTTGATTTATTTAAGATTATCGAATATTACGTTTATTATTTAGTTAAAATATTAGACTATTATTGGCACAATAAGTTTCAATGATATAATCATCAGCAACAGAATGTGCACTTTAAACATTAACTCAATGATGACATCAATCATAAGAACAACTCAAAAAATCGTTATTTAAACGCACTAGAGTTTTTCTAATCATACGAATTAGAAAATTACAGTCTCTGCCACCTCTTATGGTATACAGGTGTGACAATATGTATGTAATGCAAAAGAATATACCGTGAAATAACTAAATAAAACATTTTATCGATATCGATACCATACGCAATGAATGCGCCCCTCGTCATTAGAGCACCATTTCAGTTGCCGTATTATTATTACTTGGTTCCGGGGGCGTGGCTTATTGACGGATGCGGGCCTATAGAAACAAACACTTGTATATTGATCCTTCTTTACCAGAGTTGACGTTCATTAGTAAAAAAGAGATAACTTTATTTTTTGCTGATTCTATCAAATTTTATTCTCGACAGGTTGTAAAAGACAATAGGGGCCCCCTGCCTGTGGTTTGTGGTATAGTCGACAGCAGTCGACAGTTGTTGTCAAAAAGTGTTGACATATGGTTGAGTCTGTTATATACTTACAGTCAAAGTACACTTTTCTGCATAATCATTTTTATTTACATTTTACTCTTCATTTGCCTACTGTTTGATATAGAACAACATTTCTATTTCATCACAGACATTGCTCCAATAACCGTAAGTGGTCTAATGGTTAATTCTATTCATGTTTTATTAGTTTTCATACCAAAGCTAATGGAAGTAATTTAGATTATATTTTATTTTACAGTATTATCAATTCTGTAGCCTTAATTTAATTATACCTATGCCTTTGGGTGCTATAAATATTCATGTAGTGTAAACTATGTAAACTCATTAATCAATCGGTAATCACGGACGTAAAAAATAGATGGACGGAGCGCTAGAATTTTTTTTTATAGCAGAGACTGGCAAACGAGCAGATTGAAAGTGAAGCAGGGTTTTCGGCTCATTCGATCTATCGACACGTAATATAATAAACATACATAAACATAAGCTCACGCCTGTATCCCCGAAGGGGTAGGCAGAGGCGCACTAGCCAACTGGAACACCCACGTTTCGCCGAGCTTAGTTCCGTCCCAGATGTGACAGGGGGCGAGCCTATCGCCATATCGGACACAAATTCCAGACTCCGGGCTGATATGAAAAAATCTAATATCACTTTGCCCGACCCAGGATCGAACCCGAGACCTCAGAACCGTAGTCGCACCGAGATACCACCACGTTACCAATGCAGTCTTACATTATATTACGAGTTTACGTAATATAATGTAAAAAAATATAACGTGGGGTACTTTTATATGGGCTCGTTTGTATGCCTGGCTTCTCTGTGACGTCCGTTTAACTATAGGCGAGATGGTGTCCCTCTTTTTATTTACGTCCGTCTTGGTGATATTCTTTTTTCGGCGTACTTATCTGATAGAAATAATAATATAATATAATATTAGCCCTGTAATATTACTATCCCACTGCTGGGCACAGGTCTCCCCTACTAATAAGACGGGTTAGGCTTTAGTCTACCACGCTGGCCTAATTCAGGTTGGTAGACTTCAGATACCTTCGAAATTCCTCTGAAGAAATTCTCGGGTATGCCAGTTTCTTCAGAATGTTTTCCTTTACCGTCATAGCAAGCAATGTTTCTCAATGAAAATACACTTAACATAGAAAAGTCAGAGGTGTATGCTCAATTTTGTGCTTGGTCTCGAACCTCCAACACTTGTCTCAGTCCGTCCCATTCCCAACTGAGCTATAGCTGCTTACATACATACACACTCACGCCTGTATCCCATAGGGGTAGGCAGAGATAATTGAGCGCCACAAGCTACGATCCTGACACACCTCTTTTGCCTCATCCACATTCATGCATCGTTTCATACATTTCCGCCGGTTGAGGGTACTCCAAACTTGCCCTTTACGAAGGAGATCGCTTATATCTGCTATAAAGTTTATATCTGTTATAAAGTAAATGTAAATTTAAAAAATCGCCTAAATAAAAAAACAGCGTTAAAAAGAGAAGGTTATCAATTAATGGGATTTTTATGCACATTGCCCCTTGTAAACAGTTTTATGCGCTACTTATCTTTAAGAATACCTCTAGTTTGTCATTTTTTTCTTAATAAATAAATAAATAAATACACCCAACAGTCACATACATAGTCCTGACCCCACACTAGGTGTAACCTGTATCGTGGGTATCAGAAACTACGAGAGACTTTCGGTCTCACAACACCCAGACCCGAAACAAATATCTATGGGCCACACAGACATTTGTCTCGGTGCGGGAATCGAACCCGTGACCTCGCGTTTCCGAGCCGGCTACTCGCCCGCTGCGCCACGGAGGCTGTCGTTCTTGCATCAAGTAATTGAAAATGAAAGTAACAATCTAATTTTAAAATTACAAACAAGCTTTTGAACGGAACAGTGAAGATTCACGAATGATCGGCAACGTTCGGACCTCATCGCCGATGGCCCTTCGCGAACGTTCTTTCGTCTTCGTTCGGTTAGTCTGTACCCGCCATCAGGCACTCTGCTAAAAGGCTACCTTGTCCTAAACAAATAAAAATGCTACTGCAATTGATAAATGTTGATTAGCACTTAAAAATCAAATGTTAACCTTTATGCAAATAGAAATTATCATAATATATGCAAGCTAATGCAGGCAATCGCGATAACAAATGCAAATTGAATAAACATTATCCACCTATCTAAAGAATAAAGTTACATAATTATGATAATGAATCGAAATTGCCGTCTTATTTTTCTGAGCTCATTTTGACCTTTATATTTAACTAGTAAATATTTTTTAAGCTATGTCATAATTGAACTTGTTATTATATCATAACTTAAAAAAAGTACTATTCAAATATATAGGTCTATGTAAGCTCAGAAAAATATAAATAATAATAAATAAATGCACCCAACAGACACACCTAGTCCTGACCCCACACTAGGTATAACCTGTATCGTGGGTATCAGAGACTATGAGAGACTTTCTGTCTTACAACACCCAGACTTGAAACAAATATCTGTGGGCCACACAAACATTTGTCTCAATGCGGGAATCGAACCCGCGGCCTCTCGCTTCACAGCCGGCTACTTGCCCGCTGCGCCACGGAGGCTGTCTTGTCTTGTCTGTCTAAAGCAATTTTGATTCATTATCATATGTAACTTTATTCCTTGGATAGGTCGTATGTAAACAACTGTATTGAGAACTAGTTATTGCCCGTGACTTCGTTAATTTTCACCATAAATTTAAAAACGTAGCCAATATTACTCCTTATTACATCAGCTATCTGCCAGTGGAAGTCCCGTCAAAATCGGTCCAGTCGTTTCAGCTAAAATAAATTACTGTGACACTGGCAAAATCACCGCCAGGGTGGAGCCATATTTCTTAAAAGAAGAAAAAGAAGAGATTAGCTAAAACAGACAAAAAACGACATATATACCGTATATAAACTGCAGGAAAGAGAGATATCAGTACAATCACGTCACGGCCATAACGGTGCGTGCGTTGTAAAGGGATTGTAAGATATCCCCTCTACACCCCCATTCTCGCTCATTCCAGAATTTAAAATATGAATTACTGACACATTTTTCAACCAGTTGCAGTGTTTACAGAAGGCTTTTATAAAATCAAACATATTCTAATACCTAATTATAATATGTTAATAACACAATTTGTTTTTTTTTAATTTTAATTATGCATAAAAATTATCAAACTTAATTGGACAATTACCTTATCAGAAAAACATATCTTAATTAAAAATACCATATAAGTTATAACGACAGTCAGTTCTTATTTTTTTCTTTTATTTCCTTATTTCCATAGGAATTGTTAATTATAATTATGTATTTTTATTTCATAGTATTGTGATCGCTGGACTTGAGAGGTTGTGTGTAACGGCCGGTTTCAATAAACAATCTCAGTTCGAATGTGCAGATAGATTACAAAAATTAGCCAATAAGAACACAGTTTGAACATAACTCCGTCAAATGACTTGATTTGATTGGTTCATAATCGCGATCTATCTGCACTCTAAACTGAGATCGTTCATTGAAACCGGCCGTAAGTCGAAATAAAACTATTGTTACGGATTCACGTGTCAGTGGTCACGGGTCGGATGGACCACGAAGACTGCAAAGCCTTTAAATATATATATGTTTCTACGTCATTGTACCTGTACGCCACCACACTTGTGTCAATAAATGATTCTTTCTTTCTTTCCTTCGAAACGTCGGGCATGAAAATGAAAACCAATCGTGATAGAATCCGTAACAATAGTTTTATTTCAATGTATAACATTCGCGTAAATCAGTGTGTGTGTCTCTTGGATTTATTTATAGCAGAGATTTAAGTGGTAGGACCACTTTCGGGTCGGCTCGACCGGGTTGATACCACTGTCACAGAAAACCAATATAAAGTAGCAGCTTGCTGTTGAGTTTCGTACAGTGAGATTTATAATAATAATTATTACTATTATAAAGTTAATTACTAGATTAAGTTATGCCGATACTGGCGTCAGCTTACCTATGTAATTTTTTGTTAACTCTAAATTAATAACATAAGTTCACGCCTGTATCCCCGAAGGGGTAGGCAGAGGCGCACTAGCGAACTAGGACACCCACATTTCGCTGAGCTTAGTTCCGTCCCAGATGTGATAGGGGACGAGCCTATCGCCATATCGGGCACAAATTCCAAATCTAAATTAATTAACCATTAAAATATAAAAAAAATAGCAAAGTGCATGCAGCATGTCTGACCACACTCAGTAAAGGGTTCCAAAGTAGGGGTAAATGTTACTAAAATATAATTTGGTTAACATATTAAAAAAAAACAAGATTTTATTTTACAATTTTGTCGGCGTGATTGAAATTAGTCCAAAATTACAGTTTTCTATTATTAGTCACTGAGATAAACCGCGGTGAGACATCTGACGGACATAGTGAATCTATAGTGTTTCCATTTTTGCCATTTGGTTTCAGAACCCGGATAAATGGGAGTTTTGACGGGAAGTCTGACAGGGTGGAAGTTACTTGTTAAAATTATTTCATATTAATGTCGCAAGTTGTGTTTGTTGTTTGAACGTGATGTGGTTTTAGGCAGTTAAGCGTTGATGAATTGTATACTTTTATAATGTAGGGGAGTCGCTAGTTGTGTTCGTTGTTTGAAAATGATGTGGTTTTATGCACTTAACTTAAGCGAAGTTTGTTTTTTTATAACAGAGACTGGCAAACGAACAGATGGGTCACCTGATGGTAAGTGATCTCCACCGCCTATAGACACCCAAGACCATAAGAATCGTGGGTTCGTTGCTAAAGTAAAAGAGGAAATAGAAGGGGAGGGAAAAGGGATTGGGAAAGAGAGGGGGAAATGGGCCACCGGAAATCTCACTCACCGAACGAAACGCGACAGCAAGCTGCCAGTTTACGTCGGTTTTCTGTGAGACAGTGGTATCCAACCGGTCAAGCTGACCCATTCGTGCTGTAGACGTTACTGTCTACAGCGTGGCTTTACCACTCAAATGAATTGTATACTTTTATTACTTAGGCGGCACTAAGAAAGGACTTGGAAATTCATCCTCTAAAGGAGTATAACGGGGTTGTACGTTGCTATAGAAAAAATTAAAATACAACGAGACAGACTCTCACGCGGGCGTAGCCGCTGGCAAAAGTTAGTTATTAATAAAAGTGGTTTTTGTTTCAGTAAAAATGTCAGTACAAGTGAAGATAGATGATGGTATTTTACAAGGAAAAGAATGCAGGACCCACTATGGAAAGAAATATTACAGCTTTGAAGGTATTCCATACGCCAAACCACCTGTGGGTAGACTGAGATTTCGGGTGAGTTCTTTTTTTAATCTACAGTAGAGACTGGCAAACAAGCAGATGGGTCACCTGATGGTAAGTGATCTCCACCGCTCATAGACACCTAAGACAAAAAGAATCATGGGTGCATTGCCAACCTAAAAGGAGAGCAGGAGAAAAAGGGAAAAGGGATTGGGGAAGGGAGTGGAGAACTGGGCCACTGGAAATCTCACTCACCGAAGGAAACGCGACAGCAAGCTGCCACATCGTCGGTTTTCTGTGAGACAGTGGTATCAAACCGATCGGGTTCGTGCTGTAGACGTTACTGTCTACAGCGTGGCTTTACTCATAAAAAAGCTTTTTTTTCTTCAACTTGATCTTAACCCCTTTCATTTATATTTATAACTTTTCTTAGCCGATAATAATATTAACCCTGTAATATTACTGATTTTCTGTAATATAACGTTGGTACAATCCAACTTTGAGATTGACAGAATCATCGCAAACGCGTGGAAGCCATTTATTTTAAAAGAAGATCTTCTTTAATTCCCTTTCAACGCAGAACAGTTTTAAAAAGCGTGTTTCAGATAGGATTCAGCTTAGTCTTTTGCTGACAGTAGCTTGACTCCTTTTTAGGCCTTTAGTTTTTATAGACAACTCACCCTTGGCCAAAAATTGAGTACCAAAAATGTTTTGACTTAAAGCAAATGAATCCTAAGACAGCTTCTCTATATCCGTATAGTTTCCGATTTTCCCATACTGTTCCAGTTGAAAAACACTGGAGAGATGGGCTATATCACTAACAAAGAATCTCTAAATACCCCCAGAATCCTGAGAAACCAGAGCCATGGCTGGGCGTCCGCGACGCGACATCTCCAGGCAACAAATGCATTCAACTCAATCCATACGCAAGCACGCCGCTAGAGGGCTCCGAAGATTGCCTGTACCTTAACGTCTACACTCCAGTGTTGCCACAAGAAAAAATACAAAAACTACCAATATTATTCTTCGTACACGGCGGGAGACTTATTTTCGGCTATGGCCATTACTACAATCCAGATTATTACCTCAAACACGATGTCATATTAGTAACTATTAATTACAGATTAAATATACTAGGCTTTATATGCTTAAACCTTCCCGAAGCGCCTGGAAATGTTGGGTTGAAAGATACTATCATGGCATTACGATGGGTGAATAAAAATATATCAACATTTAACGGAGATCCGCAAAATGTGACAGTTTTTGGTGAAAGCGCGGGAGCTGCCGCTGTTACTTCATACTTAACCTCAAAAATGGCGGACGGCTTGTTTGCAAAGGTCATAGCACAGTCTGGGAATTCGGTGTCTGACTTATATTTGATAGAGGAAGATCCTATAGAGAAGGCTAGGAATGTAGCTTCGATTCTGGGCGAAAAATTAGACGACCCAAAATCTTTATACGAATTTCTAGTTAATGTACCCATAGACAATTTGATCTACGCGTTCAGTGTTGCTGAGGTAGAAAGACCGCCTGGAGTGATAAATGCGTATTTTCTACCGGTCATAGAGCAAAAATTCAAAAATGTCGAGAGATTTTTTACAGAATACCCTCTAAAATGCTTTAGAGAAAATCGACATGCGAAAGTACCTCTACTAATAGGATGGAACTCGTTTGAAGCTGCATTATTTGTTAGAAAAGATGAAGAAGGTAGAATACAATATGAAACCGATTTTTATTACTTTATTCCCCGAAATTTGTTTATAAAAAGGGACAGCGCTAAAGCGAGATATTTTATCGACAAACTTAAATATTTCTATTTAAATAACAAAGAAGTTACTGACGACATTAAATTGGAATATTTAAACATGATTTCCGATTGTTATTTTCACAAAGACATATTTTATTTCGCCGAATTTTTTTCGATAACCAACCCGACGTATCTCTTCAAGTTTAATTTCGATGGGAATTTAAACACCAGAGTGATGAAGAGTTTGGGAATCAAAGGCGCTTCTCATGGGGACATGATACAGTACCAGTTTTATAGGAAAAGCAAGGCGGATAAATGTACTGACAGAGATCGGAAAATTATCGACTTTTTCAGCGAGGCTTGGACCAATTTTGCTAAATTTGGGTGAGTGATTTACATAACTAATTAATATAAACGCCTAGGTAGGCACTGAAAACCAGCGCTGCTAACGTTCACCGTGACGTTGCAGTACTTAGCTGAGTGCCGGCCGAATTCCACATAGTTGTAGTTGTAGTTGTAATGACACATTTTTCTTTCTATTTAGTTATATTTTGTTGTAAAACTGCAATGTTTATACTTCTGTCTGACAGAGACAAAGCTGACATGTACCAAAGAGGATTTGATGTTTATTTTTTTTTAAGGTCATGTCGGCTCTGGACAGAAGTTTTTTTGGTTTTTGCCATAGTGTTTATTACTTTTTTGTAATATTTTTTTTATTTTTAAGTCTTTCTGTTTTTATATGTGAAATAAACTGATTTTCTTTCTTTCTATTTCTCTTTTATAAAGAAAGAAGAATAGCTAGAACAGCACTTGGTGGTAAGCGGTGACCATCGTCGTGGAGATTGGCCATATCAGGGTTCTGCCCACCGCTTCAGACCGTGGGTAGAAAAATAGTAGGAATTAGGAAAGGAAGAAAGTGCCTGGGCCTCCGTTAATCTTACTCCACTACCAATTCATGTTAACATTTTGTTAGACTATGGTAATAATCCAGTCATGCCGGTCCATTTACGCTGTAGTCGAAATTGTTTGCGGCGTGACTACTGTCGATTGAAATAAAACTATTTTTACGGATTCTATCACGATTGATTTTAATTTTTATTCGTGATAGAATCCGTAAAAATAGTTTTATTTCAATGTATAACATTCGCGTAAACTTAAGAAATCAGTATATTACTGTCGATTTTATTTCCAGATTCGTCAACTATGTTGTGTCTCACAAAAACATAAAATGTAACAAAATAACCCTTTTTTTCTAATTTTTTTTCAGAAAACCCACATGGAAAGACCAAAAATCAGACTGGCTTCCGTACAGACAAGAAGCGCGACATACTTTAGTAGTAGATGATGATATAACGCTACTAAAGGATGTCGATATAGATAGACTGAAGTTCTGTATGGAAATGGCTAAGGATAGGTGTAAATTATAAGAACTATTCAGGTTTTAGGTACTGGTGCTGGATAATATGTGAGATAATTGGGCATGCTGCAAAATATCGATACATCGATTAAATTTTGTATATCTTATTATCGATATATCGTCATCGTGAAAAATATATACGGATTTATTATATCCTAACGGAAAATGTCAGATGTTTTTTTCTTCGATTCATCGATATTATTACATATTATACAAAAATGAAATGTGGGTGTACTAGTTCGCTAGTACACCTCTGCCTACCTCTTCGGGGATACAGGTGTGAGCTTATGTTATGTTATGTTATACAAATTTATTTTTATTACACCCCAATCTTTTTTTATGTAAATGAGACGTGGGTCAACCGAGCGTGAAGCCAATATATCGATTTCTTTTGCTTGATGTATCGATATGTAATTAATGCGTTTAGTTTTTTATTTTATTTTACGGTTAAACCGTGTAATGGGGAACAGTAGCTCGACGATGAGTTATTTAAAAAATCTTGTTGGCGACTACGCAAAGTATTTTGTAAGAAAAACATTAGTTCCCCATAACCGCTAGAGGCGTTAGGGTGATAGTCGCTAGCGAAAATTGGGTACTGGACCAGTTTTTTATTTTATATGAAATTTACGTCGTCTAAAATATAAAACAAAGAAATATTGAAATATTCTCAAAAATTAAAAGTTAAGTTATAAGTTTGGTGTAACAGTTAAACTGCGGGAAAGAGAAGTATCAGTATAATCACGTCACGTCGCAACGGTACGTACGTTGGAAAGGGATAGCAAGATATCTGCAATATGCCCCCACTCCAGAATTTAAAATATGAATTACTGTCTCATTTTTCACCCAATTTCAATGCAGTTTTAACAGAAGAGTTTCTTTTTTATTTTATTTGCTATTCGATATAAATATATGTATATAAATAAAATAAATAAAAATCTTTATTAATCACGTAGGCATATAAAAGCACTTATGACATGTCAAAAAAAGCATAACTTAGATTTAAGTATTTCTTATAATATTATTATATTATATTATAGAATTCTATGAATTTGGAATCAGGGAGGCAGGTTATACAGTTAGAAGAATAGGGTCCTATGGGGAAAGGGGAATGGAGAGGTTTGTGGACCGGGAAAAGGGAACGGGATATGGCAGGTACGCCGACAGGTATAAAATATAACATAGTCAAGTACCTAATTGTCAGGAACTTATGGTCGTCATCGTCATTAACGTTAGTTGTTTCAACTGTCTCAGCAATGGCCGTTAGAATCGATAGTTCATGAAATAAACTGTTTTCTATATAATATTGTAATTTTGGCTCATTCCAATTTTTTTATATAATAATTACTGCCTCATCGACAGACTTCCAAAAAAGGAAAAAGACCTCAATTCGTCTGTATTTTTTTATGTATGTTACGCGATATCCGCCGAATTTGGACCGATCTTCAAAATTCTTTTTGTGTTCGACAGAGCTTCTTTCAAGGGTGGTCCCATATAAATTTCGTCACGATCGGATTTGAAGTCGGTCCGTTAAGTTTTTAATTTTTCAACCAACTTCGATGCAGTTCTTACAAAAATCACAAGTTTAAAAACTTTACGGACCGACTTCAAATCCGATCGTGACCAAATTTATATGGGACCACCCTTGAAATAAGCTCTGTCGAACACAAAAAGAATTTTGAAAATCGGTCCACATTCGGCGGAGATATCGAGTAACATACATAAAAAAATACAGACGAATTGAGGACCTTCTCCTTTTGTGGAAGTTGCTCGAAAAGCTTTCATTTTTGTTTTAATTTACACATATAGGGCCTTACTTATAAAAGCCTTTTTGCTGAGCCAATGGTTAAGAATAACCTGTCACTTTTTTCCTTGCGTTACATTGTTTAAAAATGAAAGGGACAACCTATGGTATAAAGATAAGCAGCGCTTAAATATTTTTATAAGTAACGCCCGAATGGTCAAACGCTGCTCAACTTTAACGGCTTTCTAAATTGATTTTCGCCATACAATTTTGATAGATAAGGCGGCCTTAAACGATATAAGGCGACCTTAAGTGTATGACCATTCGGCGGTAAGGGGCATAAAATTATGTATAAAATCAAACAGTTAAGAATCAAATTACAGATTGTTGGAACAACTCGCGTTTAATATTTTGGTTTGTGTGCAATTAATTTTATCTGTGATAAATATCTATTGACTGTACTTATTGTAATATTTTTTGTCAAAATGACTTATATTTATGGTGACTGGAACTGAGTTAAGAAATATTAAATAATATTACTTTCTGTATATAATTTTTATAGGAATCTGGCAAGCATACAAGTGGATCTGATACCAAAATAATGACAGCCTCCGTGGCTTGTCACAGCCGGCTGTGAAGCGAGAGGCCGCGGGTTCGATTCCCGCATTGAGACAAATGTTTGTGTGGCCCACAGATATTTGTTTCAAGTGTGGGTGTTGTGAGACCGAAAGTCTCTCATAGTCTCTGACACAAGACTCGATCTTGTGTGAAGTCAGGATTATGTATGTGACTGTTGGGTGTTATTTATTTCATCATCATCATCATCATCACCCACAGGACGTCTACTGGATGCAGGCCGCTTCCAACAGGTCGATCTGGAAATCTTTGAGAGAGGCCTATGTTCAGCAGTGGACGTCCTATGGTTATTTATTTATTTAGGTATAATTTGTATAGGAATCTGGCAAACATACAAGTGAATCACCTGATACCAAAATAATAATGGGTGCGTTGCCTTACAGAAATTAAATTACTCTATTAATTGGTGGCGGTAGGATATTCCTGTCCGCCCCGATGGCGACCACTTTACGCATTGTGTTAAAATCTGCCATAGAGACTCTTTGTATGGTTCGCGTTCCAGAATCAGCCAGTGTATCCGGATCTCTTGTGGCTTGCGACATGACTGAATGGTTGATTGTGTTGTGTATGGGGGTATCCCTGTGTCTGCATCGGTCATTCTGTCTTGTCGCAACAGTGACGTGCACATATATTCCAATCAGGATAGACTAAGATCTTGTTAAAATGAGTTTCTTAGTCTTATAACCATTACTATCATCACCATTCTTATGTCGATTGAAATTTGGACAATTTGTTTATGGTCATGATTTATGTAAATAGCAAATTGTCAGGGTAGACAGTCTCTTTGTGTATATGGACAGCACGCCACTGTGTCGCAAGCTCCTCGATTTGTTTCTTCCCTTTTGTAATGAAAGATAAACAGGCCGGCATGATTCTGGTGACCACCAATAAAGCCACTTTTTATCTGTTTTTCTTAGACTGCACTGCGCTTGTTTAGTCACTTACCGTTCCCGGAAGAATAATAATAATATAGATATTGTTTAATTTGTGTTAGGCAAAAAAGGTAGGCAGGGTTATTTTTTTTAATACTATGTATGAATCTTACAAACCATATTTTGGCATATGTATTTAAATTATCTCAAGTGACATAAATTATCGTGCATTTATTTTAATAAATTATTTTTGTACTGATTTCTTAAGTTTACGCGAATGCTATTCATTGAAATAAAATTATTTTTACGGATTTTATCACGATTTGGTTTTAATTTTTATTCCCGACGTTTCGAAGGCTTTGCAGTCTTCGTGGTCACGGGTTAAATTATTTTTGAAAACTTGTTTTTATTATTTAACAATTAAATTCTGGTAAAAGTTAAGGAGAGTCTCCTGCATATGTTTTTTCGAAACAAAATACCTACACAAAACAATGTTTTTCATTGTCTCCTGCTCATGACCATGGCCATACACAAAAAAATTGGAAATACCAAGTTTTGTGCAATGTGTAATAGTGCAGGAGACGTCTGGTGACGATTACAAAACATATATCGACCTATCCAAAGAATAAAGTTACATATGATAATGAATCGAAATTGCTTTCTTATTTTTCTGAGCTTATATTGACCTGTATATTTAATTAGTAAATATTTTTAAGCTATGTCATAATTTAACTTGTTATTACGCCATAACTTAAAAAAAAAAGCATTTGCTAGTTAAATATATAGGTCAGTATAAGCTCAGAAAAATAAGAAAGCAATTTCGATTCATTATCATATGTAACTTTATTCTTTGGATAGGTCGATATATAGAAAATACAGTTGCTGGTTCTGATTACAGCCCGCCTAGCATGCGCGCCACGAAATATCTCGATAATCGATTGTCGAAATTTTGTCTACATGTTGTCTACAATATTGTATGAAAATCTCTTCTTTCTCGCATCTTAGTGTCCGTAGACAAATAGAGATTATAACCGGTTATAACAAGACAAAAAGCTAGACAAAATCTCGTGACGCACATGCTAGGCGGGCAGGTTGGGCAAATGTGACATTGGATACCTCATAGGCGGTTGATGTCTGACAACTTGTCGCAAAACTTAGCCGAATCCTTACTGCAACTTGCTTGAGAGACATTACAGTGGTATAAAGGCAGAAAACGAATGAAATAAAATAAAAATTTACTTACATTTATATTTATTCATAATAATTGATATAAAAATATACTCTTAACGACTAAGATGAAAATAACTAGATAATTATTGGCACGAAATTTTATATACTGTATAAATATTTTTTGATTATAGAATATATTCACATTGAGCAAGACCTCCCGCCATTTTGTATTTTTCCCGCCGAAAAACAATATGGCGGACTTATTGGGAATAAAATAATTGATAACAGCAATTTTTAATACTTTAGACCAGCCAAAGTTAATTTTCAGTTTCTTGTTTTCTGTTACTCTGGTTACACCGTTATACTAAAACGAAATATCTTACACATATAATGAATTTAAAAATCTTTTTATATTTTTCCCTATAAGACATTAAAAAAAAATAAAGGAATGATCTCGGAACATGTTATCTTTACGGAATGTACATTTATTGTAAGGTCGATTTTCGATTATTCGATCACCATTATCGATTTTTTAATCGATTTTATTTTTCAATCGACAAATCGCAAACCAACCTTTCAGAGTTTCTCAACCTTTCGTACTTTAATATCCTTCCCCCCATTTTACCAAATACTCCCAAACCTTGCCTGCAACGGGAGGTCTTTGCATATCAGGAAGACAAGTAATCAACATTTTTTGACAATACTAAACATAATCTAAAATAATCAATAAGAATTGACAAGAAAAACATGGTGATGTAGGCTATATTCGCCTTTGTATAAAAGGACAATAGCGTGGGCTGCGTTGTATTCTTGTTAACAATTTGTATGACGCAGCTTCGTAAAATGTTTTCTGTGATATTTACGTCTCTTTCACATAAAAGGGGCTTGAATCAGTGGGTGTCAACCCGCGGCCTAAATCAGTGTATACGACTTCCGACTAGTATTATTAGCAATAGCCACAGCTGTGATATTAACGAGACAGTATGGGTATATGTTCGGATCTTAAGATACAGAGACCTTAGTATGAGTTTTGAAAGATTGTACAACAGTTTATTAATATTTTTCATTTTCTCAAACTAAAATATGTATCAGCTAAAAGTATCATAGTTTTTAAAGTGTTATAACCCATATTAGGGTCTCTGATACTAATTAATGTATCAAAACATTAAAACACTACTGGTTACACCAATTAAATGACAATTAAATAGAATTTTTAAAACAGCATGCCGTATAGTACTCTTCATTGTATAAAGCCCCTAAAAATGTTGACAATCACTGTCCTAAAAACTGTCCGTGTCAAGTTGGTGTGTTTTTAAGTTTATTGAGGATTTAAATGGTAGAAACAAGTATTTATAATATACTATTATTTTTTTTTACAATTTGAAAATGTTATGGAAATGTAAGGCATGTCTTTTGCAAGTAATTTTGAACCTAAAATTCATTTAATTAAAGATTAAAATACCCCTACATCACTGGCCTATATCTTCGTAGAAAGGGTACATAGTTGTTTCAAAGTAAATTAAACCTTGTATTAATAATGCTTGAGTTTGTATTTCAGTGTATTATTTATTGTTCGTCATACCAAAGAAAAACGAACGCTTTGTAATAGAAATAAGGTTTAAAATAATGTATTGCTTTGCCACATCAGCTTGGGCCTTAGGGGGTGGCCACACTAATTGGAAACTGCTTATTCATAAAGCTCGTTTAAAAAAGCTTAGTGTTGGTGAAAAAAAAAAACAAAATTAGACAAAAAAATAATTATTTAAAGGGCAGCAGCTTTTGTTCACTTTTCTGGAATTACATTAGGACAGCGTGGTCTCTCATTATTACAGGAGGCTCGAAGTCAGAAGTGGGATAGCAATACTAAAGGGCTGATGTTCTGAGGTCGTAATCTAAGCCAAATCCTTTCTGCAATGCTTGCAAAATGTGTTGGAACCCCACATTAATGTGGGATAAAGGCAGGTAGAAAGAATAACTATAGTATACACTTAAAAAGTATTTTCGAGCTCAAGCAGATTTTATGATGATAACCCCCTTGATGTCTTGAAAAAAATTTGGGAATGTTCAATGGAATGCGAAATAAATACTGTAACATTAAATTATTTTACTTGGAAATATTTGTTTAATGTACAATTGGAGTTTAGCTTTAGAAAGGTGTCATAAAAGACTAGGGCCTAGGGTCAGCCGCCATTGAGCTGTAAAATAATCATACCTTCGATAACGGACTAACTAATGTAGTCTCCAAAGCGGATTATTGCTAAAATTCTCTTTATGTATCAAATAACATGACCTAAAATAGCGACGGTCCCTACGTACAAAGCGACATGTCAAAAGCTGAGGTTTTCAGGAGAACGAAATGAAGTTCATTTATAAGTTTAAGAATTATCATACTTGTTATATTGTTCGATTAGTATTTAAATTAGAATTTTTAGAATACAAAATAATTGAAAATATATCTATATTGTTATGAGCGTATGGATAATCTAAAGCCATATCTAGGTAAATAATATATCGATGCATATATGCAATAAAAAATATGACATTTTGATATGTCGCTTTGTACGTAGGGGCCGTCGATAGATTTGCTAAAACCAGGACGCTCGCCTTTCGCTCGCTTTCGATTTCACAGTGCCACAATTTTGAAAATTGTATTTCAATTTGATCACCATTTAAAAACCAGGCGTTAATCAATTAAAATTGAGTTCTAAATAGCGTACACCTCAGAAATGTGAGCAAGGATCGCAATCCTAAGCAAGTTATTTTAGTTGAAAATAGTCATTTATTACTGCTCGAGCATTTTGCTGCTCAGTGTGTGCTGACATTAATAAAAGGTTGTAACATTTTAAGTCGAATCATTAATCATTGTTTTGTCTCTTTCGCTATCAAATTATATGACTTAGGAAGAAAGGGACAAAACATTCTCCGGATTTTATGACACTTTTCGAACGCTTTCAAGACCATGCGAGAAAAAGTGACAAATATTTGATGTCAAAATTTGGAAAATCGGTCCATTTTCGTACCGTAATTTGGGGTGAATAGATATAGGCAGGTGAATACATAGATAAGGTGGTTTTGTTATTTTAATTATCTAAACAAACTTGTTATGAACAACAAAAAATAAACTATTTACCATCAATTTTGGACACGTTATGTTTAAGTTTATATATTGATCAATTTATTTGTGTGTATATAACACAAATAGATTGATCAATATATAAACTTAAACATTTCTATTCACCCCGTTTTACCGTTACGTTTATGCTCAAGCAATAAAAACTCAAAACTCAAAATTAATGACGTCATTTCCTTTGTCTACTCTCGCATGATCATCCTGTAATCTACTTCTTACCACCAAGCGACTCGAAGAAATTGACGAATTTATTCACACCTATATTTTTGGGCAAATCGTCTTCCGGAGGGTCGTTGGCCCTGATCACATCTTTGGGGACCCCATTGGAATTCTGCACCATTTTGATTTCGTTGGACGTCCTGGGTTTGCTATGGATGCCGTTGACATGGGCGTCGTATTTCATCGACTCAAATTCGGTGGATTCGAACCTCGCGGTGGTTTCGGCGACTTTTGGGGTGATTTCGGCGACTATCGGCGTGGATTCGGCGACCATCGGCGTGATTTCGGCGATTATCGGCGCGGTTTCGGCGACTTTCGGCGCAGGGGCGGGTTCTGGAGTCGGCTCAGGGATTGTGGGCATTGGCTCTGGTATTTGTGGTGGGGAGTCGACGATCTCAGGAGATGGTTCGGGTGTTTTCGGAATTAACGAATCCTCTACTACCTGTAAACAGAAATTTATAACGATTTGTTATACTGATTTCTTAAGTTTACGCGAATGTTATAAATTGAAATAAAAAAAATAAAAAATATTCTTAAATAATAATAAAAATAAAAATAAAAATCCAAATCGTGATAGAATCCGTAAAAATAGTTTTTTTTCAACGATTTGATATATACTCTTTCTTTCTACCTGCCCTTATCCCACCTTAATGTGGTGTCGCAACACACCTTTTCAAGCACGTTGCCGATAGGATTTGGCTTAGTTTTACGACCGCCTGTCTGACGTCAACCCCCTATGAGGGATCCAGTCCCGGGCAAATTAATTAGAAAATTTGCTTTGCTCGACCTGGGAATCGAACCCAGGACCTCCCGGTCCACAGCCCATACATGCTGCACTAGACCAAGGAGGGGACTCTGAATTGAATAAAAAAAATTTAGTTAAATCTTTTTTAACATAATTTTTTATTAGTATCGACTTTATGAAACATCCGATATATTTCGTCACAATCGGATAAATGTATCCGTCGGAAGCGTCACATAAATATGTTCCATAAGCGTATGGGCCACCGGAGGCCGAGCCGCCCGTGAATATTTAAGTCGGTCGGTTAAGTTTTTAAACTTGTGATTATTAATTTACCGACTTCAAAAAAAAGGAGAAGGTTATTTACCTGACTTGTGACAACCACAGTTTGGATCACAGAGATGATTTCCGGCTCCGTTTTCCTCGGCGCTTCGATGGTGTTCGTTTTCGGGTGGTCCCAAATCTTGAAGTATTTTGTATACACTTCATCCCAAAATTCCATCTTCTCCTTATCGAGGTTGGTGCCGAGGGTCAACTCCGACCCAATATTTAGGTAGTACAAAGTGTCTTTGGTTACAGGCAACCACGTGGTTGTCAGGTAGTGGTTCTCGTCTGGCGTTGGGTTGCTGGAAAAAAAATGGGTTTGTCAGAGGGTGCGTTGGAAAGGGATAGCAAGATCCCCACTACGCCCCCACTCTTGCTCATTGATGAATTTAATATATAAATTACTGCCTCATTTTTTTAACCAATTTCGATAATTTTTCACAGAAGGGTTTCTTTCTTGTTATAAAATAGTTAATCCAATTGGGTACTTGACTATGTTTGATTTTATACACATATTTATATGTAATAGCAAATAAAACAAAAAAGAAACCCTTCTGTAAAACCTGCATCGAAATTGGTTGAAAAAAGAGGTAGTAATTCATATTTTAAATATTGGAGTGGGGGCATATTGGAGATATCTTGCTATCCCTTTCCAACGCACGTACCGTTACGGTGTGACGTGATTATACTGATATTTCTCTTTCCCGCAGTTTGAAGGTTACACCAAATTTCAAAGGCTTATAGTTTTTTTATTTTTGAGATTATTTCAATATTTCTTTCTGTTCTATATTGTAGATGGCTAATTTAATATAAAATTAATTTAAAAAAATTGTCAGGTATCCAATCCAGTCGCCTCCTTGGTCTAGTGGCAGCATGTTTGGACTGTGGACTGGGAGCTCCTGGGTTCAATCCCAGATCTGGCAAAGCAAATTTTCTAATTTAATTTGCCCGGGACTGGATCCCTTATAGGGGTTTGACGTCAGGCAGGCGGCCGGTCGTAAAAACTAAGCCAAATCCTCTCTGCATGCTTGAAAAAGTGTGTTGCGCCGACCCCATATTAAGGTGGGATAAGGGCACGTAGAAAGAAAGAGTATCCAATTATATACAATATGTACTCACCCACACTTAGCGAAGTTGGTCCAGAGTCTGACCATCCTCTCCCTGGTCTTCACATCTTGAGGAGTCGGCTCCAAGTCCTTCTGGAAGTCGTTCTTGAAGAGGTACCCCAGCTCGTCCATATGCACCGCGTACTTCAGACCATGTTGGTTGAACATAGATTGGCCAAGATTCAGTTCGCCAACATAATCGAATCTGTAGTGGTATATTGGCTTGTTGGTGGTTTGGATCAAATATTTGATGTATCTGTGTATATCTATGTTGAAAGATTTATCTGAAACCAGTTGAAACTCTTCGACCATGGTGTCAGCGCCTTTGGGCTTTCCTTTGAAGTACAGCTCCTTGATTTTTTCGACTATCGCCAACGATTCTTCGGAGTTCCTCTCCAGCTTCAAAACGGATGGTATGAAATCTTGGAGATCATCAGATTCCGGGTCAGCAGCTATCTCTAACGCAGTACTGCCAATCATGACTGGGATGTTGGCAACTCTTCCAGATGTAAGGATATCTATGAAAGCTTCTGTTATAGCCGCTTCGACTCCAGTGAATTCTTTCTCTATCACAAACGTGAACATTAATGACTGCTTTAACCACTTGGACAATGGATTGATCTTCTCGTAAGCTTCCACCAGGGCTCTAGTAGGCGTTGCGGTCAAAAACTCCAAGATTTCATCAACATCTTCTGCGTCACATCCCAGGTGGCTAGCCAGGGTCTTCGCATTCTTAATAGGGTCTTCTTGGAATGCAGGGAACAGCCCACAACCAGACTGCATGATACCCTTGCTGATTAAATCCTTGGCCAAAGGACTAGCAGTGAGAACTGAAGTAGAAATCCCTCCAAAACTTTCCCCAAATACTGTGATGTTTCCTGAATTACCACCGAAATTGTGGATATTCTCCTTCACCCATCTTAGCGCTTGGATCTGGTCTTTCAATCCAGCATTTCCTGGCACCTCTGGGGTGTTTAGGCATAGGAAACCTAGAGGCCCACATCTGTAGTTTATGGTCACTACTACACAGTCTTTTTCTACTAGGTAATCGGCACCGAATAAGTTGCTGCCCCCTGACCCCCACCTCAATCCGCCCCCGTGGATCCAGAACATGACAGGGAGGAACTCGCCGTCCAAGTTAGGGGTGTAAATGTTGAGGAAGAGGCAATTTTCGTCGCCAGTGTACTCTTGGGTGAACGTGAAGTCAATTTGAGCTGATACGTTGCCCTCGGAGGTGGCGTCTCTGATCCCATCCCAAGGTTCTGGAGGTTGAGGGGCCTGGAATGTGAAAAATGATATTTTAATAACAGGCTTATTAGGAGTACCCTCAACCGACGGAATGCATGAGTGTGGAAAAGGTGTGACAGGAGCGTGGGTCGTGGCGCTGAGTAGTTTCTGCCTACCCCCCATGGGATGCAGTTAGTGTGAATGTATGCCTCATGTTTAGTGGCAATCTAGATGGGCTAGAAACCGTGTGATACTGGAATCAATTTCCAGGTAGAACCATCATAATTTTTGTTTCAGTTTCAATTCAAAATTTGTCCGTGATTGGAATTAGTATCATATCAAATGCAGAAGAAAGCTTGGCAAGATGTCGGTGCATTAGTTCTTTAGTTCACTACTAGATACAGATATCAGGAGTGTGGCCTTGAAGTTGCCCCATTTTTCTACTACCATCATACTGATACGAATCGTGTGGGCACCGACATCCTTTTTTATCCGAGCAGCAGTTAATACAGTACCTTCCATACAACATAACCTCATCCCTTCTTCTCCCTTCCATAGCCTACACGTGCCGTTTTGCGATACCACAGCATCGTGGTTTCTACCATCTCGGCCCGAACTAAGAAGTTCGCTGTTACCTTTGCCGTACCGTGAAGCTGTGGAATAGTTTTCCAGCACACGTAATTCCTACGTCCTTGGGCCCTTCAAGCAGAGTGTGAAGAAGCATTTATACAGGCCGGCAGGATACTAGTGGCCTCCGATGGACACAAGGTCTATCGATGGTTGCTGGTGGTTGTGGACTGCACAACGCTTACCATCAGGTGTTGTTTAGTCACCTTGCCGTGCTCGAATAAAAAAAAAGTATTTTTAGCAGTGATTGGCAAACGAGCAGGTCGGTCACCTGCAGGGTTACCACGACCTCTTATAGCAGTATTATTATAATCGTTCTTCGTTTGTTTTGTATGGGAATCGGTACAAGTAAAATTATAATAATACTGCTATAAGAGGTGGTGGTAACCTCCCTGATGGTAAGTGATCTCCACCGCCCATAGACAACCAAGACGCAAATGTATCATGGGTGCGTTGCCAAACGATAAGGAAATGGGAAAAAGAGAGGGAACTAGAAATCTCACTCATCGAACGCGACGCAACAGCGAGCTGCCACTTTCAGTTTTCTGTGAGACAATGGTATCAAACCGGTCGAGCCGGCCCATTTGCCCATTACCATCAGGTGTGCTGTAGACATTACTGTCTGTGGTAGACACTCAAATAGAAAGAAAATAAGTAAGGTAAAGGTGTTGATAGACATTTTTAGGTGTAATTTTCGTCTCCACGTAACTTATCTGCGTTACATAACAAGAGAAATAATACGTTACTCAGAAGAGCGGTATCTTATCTTATTTGCTCTCTAGATACTACGTTTGGTCGGGATCAAGAGATTTGTGCACTCAGTTTTAACACTGCATGGAAAAGGATATTATTTTGTCACATAATATTTTGCCTATGTTTTAATTACAGCCTCAGTGGCGTTGTATTTGTACCACTCCCGTCCTGAGGTCTCGGGTTCGATCCCCGGGTGGAGCAGTGATATTGGATTTCTCCATATCAGCCCGGACTCTGGAATTTGTGCCCGATATGGCGATAGGCTCGCCCCCTACCACATCTGGGACGGAACTTAGCTCGGCGAAAAGTGGGTGTTCTGGTTCGCTAGTACGCCTCTGCCTACCCCATCGGGGATACAGACGTAAGCTTATGCATGTCTTTTTATAGCAATGACTGGCAAAAGAACAAATGGGTCACCCGATGATAAGTGATCACCGGCTATAGACACACAGGACACAAATGTATCATGGGTGTGTAGCCAACCGAAAAGGAGAGAAATGGGGATTGGGGATATTTTTAGGAGATTTGGGCCACCGGAAATCGCACTCACCGATCGAAAAGACAGCGAATTTTACGTCAATTTTCTGTGAGTTTGCCCGTTCTTCTCTGGCGAAACAGCTTTCCGAACAGGCGGTAGAATTAAAATTTTACGGAATCTAAATAATGTTTGAACATTTTTGACAGCCTCCGTGGCACAGCGGGCGAATAGCCGCCTGTGAAACGTGAGATCGCGGGTTCGATTCCCGCACCGAGACAAATGTCTGTGTGGCCCATAGATATTTGTTTCGGGTGTGGATTTTGTGAGACCGAAAGTCTCACGTAGTTTCTGATACCCACGATACAGGTTACACCTAGTGTGGGGTCAGGACTATGTATGTGACTGTTGGGTGTATTTATTTATTTATTTATTATTATTTTATGGATTCAATAAATGATTTGAGACAGTGATATCTAACCGGTCCAGCCGGCCCATTCGTGCTGTATTACTTTCTACAGCGTGGCTCTATCAATCAAACCAATGTAAGATTGACTTTCCTACTCATACTGACCTTAAACCTGAGGGATCCGAGGGGCGGCTTGGCGTACGGTATCCCCTGGAAGCTGTAGAACGCCCTCCCCGAGGGGCTGTTCACGACGCGCCCCTGCAGCCGCCCCTGTTCCACACACACCACTGGCGCTTCTGTCATTCTGCCACCGCTGGAAAGAAGAGATATCTCTTAAACCTCAATTGGGAAGTTGACTAATTTTTTACGTTAATTTTATATTGGACAGCCTCCGTGGCGCAGCGGGCGAGTAGCCGGCTGTGAAGCGAGAGGCCGCGGGTTCGATTCCCGCATTGAGACAAATGTTTGTGTGGCCCACAGATATTTGCTTCAAGTCTGGGTGTTGTGAGAGCGCGCGTCTCTCATAGTCTCTGACACCCACGATACAGGTTATACCTAGTGTGGGGTCAGGGCTAGGTGTATGACTGTTGGGTGTATTTATTTATTTATATGACATTTCATCATCATCAGCGACAGAACGTCCACTGCTGGACATAGGCCTCGCCCAAAGATTTCCAGATTGAACTGTTGGAAGCGGCATGTATACAACGACATAAATGAAATATGCATATTATGAAATTTACGTTATCTAAAATATAGAACAGAAAGAATATTGAAATATTCTCAAAAATAAAAAAGTTATAAGCCTTTAAAGTTTGGTGTAACCTTCAAACTGCGGGAAAGAGAAGTATCAGAATAATCAACGTCACGGCCATGACGGCGCGTGCGTTGGAAAGGGATAGCAAGGTATCTCCACTATGCCCCAACTCCAGTATTTAAAATATGAATTACTGTCTCATTTTTCAAGGAATTTCGATGCAGTTACCTTTAATCCTACTGTCATTAACATAAAAAAGTAGATTTTTCTCCATAAATGTTGGCAACCCTAACAAAACGATAGTGAAGGAAACCCGAATTATCCTACTAATATTATAAACGTGAAAGTTTGCGAGTATGTGTGTACGTTTGTTATTCTTTCACGCAAAAACTGCTTGATAGATTTTGATGAAACTTTAGTTATATGGATTATATCAGAATAAAACGCAGGCTATTTTTTATCCCGGACCCCAGTAATTTTCACGCGAACGAAGTCATAGGCAAAGGCTTTTAAAATTAAAAAATATATAATATAACATTAGCTGACGCATGTATCCCCGAAGGGGTCGGCAGAGGCGCACTAGCGAACTAGAACACCCACATTTCGCCGAGCTTAGTTCCGTCCCAGATGTAATAGGAGGCGAGCCTATCGCCATATCGGGCACAAATTCCAGACTCCGAGCTGATATGGAAAAATCCAATATCACTTTGCCCGACCCGGGGATCGAACCCGAGACCTCAGAACCGTAGTCGTACCAAAATACCAGCACGCCACCGAGGCAGTTATAAAATATATGATTTTAACAAACCTACCTGAAAACACACGCACGCACTCACAACACACACTATACTACCTCTAAGGCGATATCATATCGATCTGATAATATTACATAGAAAAATAATGATACATTTCATAACACGATAACATTCTTAGCCTGTGATTAATATGGAGTTTTAGAAGCTATTGACCACAGTCGTCATCATTTAAACCTGTCACCCACACCCTGGTGTAGATCGCCGAAACGTAAAATTAAGCATGAGCGTATAAAAAATAAGCAACGATAGCTCAGTTGGGAATGGTACGGACTGCCGAGACAAGTGACGGAGATTCGAGACCAACCTCAAAATGGAACATACACCTCTAACTTTTTTATATTAAGGGCCTCGTTCACCACCCTCGAGTTAAGTGTCAAGTAGGCTAATCGTCAGTTAAATTCACCCGTAACTGAACCTGTGAATTTCACGACGTTCGAGTAGCATGCATCTTGTGATTAAACTGACCAGTAAGCTACTTGCCATGTCGTCTGCCAAGTAGCGCGTTTACTTGACGGTTAAAGTTTAAAGTAGGCAGTTAATTGTACATTTTATCGTAGTTAAATAAACTATAAAATCAAATTATAGTAGTCATACCTTAATAACGATGTTTAACGTTTTAAATGAACGTGTTAACTGTAAAATAGCCTTTCATTTAAAAAATCAAGCAGTTTCAACAAAAATAAAATGCAATGCGGGTCACGCAAAACTCGTCCTTATTGACACATGATTTAGTACCTGTGTAACTATTTATATAAAAAAAAGGGTCCGGTAGGTTTTTGTGTCATGTGGTGCGGACCCGCGACGAGTCACGACTGTTTTTTTTTGCCAAAATAAGATACTTTTGACGTAATATTGAACGAATGGGACGCAGGATTTGTGATATCATTCACTTAACCAGTAAGTTGCTACTCAGAGCTCTAATTTTGCTTGTGAAATTAACAGAAGTTACTCGCAACTCTTACTTGTCAATTAACGCTAGTCAGAAAGTAACTAATCAACACTTTACTTGGAGTTGGTGAACGAGGCCCTAAGTGTATTTTCATTGTGAAATGTCGCTTGCTATAACGGTGAAGGAAAACATCGTAAAGAAACCTGCACAGGCGAGAATTTCGAAAGTATGTGAAGTCTGCCAACCCGCATTAGGCTGGCGTGGTAGACTAAGACCTAACCTCTCTCATTAGTAGAGGAGGCCCGTGCCCAGCAGTGGGACAGTAATATTACAGGGTTAATATTATTATTATTATAAATAAACTATAATAGTAGTTGCTGGTAGGATATTAGTATCCGCCGGGATGGCGATCACCGTACACATGGTGTTAAAGCCTGTCATGAGGGAAAAAAAGGAAAGTCAACTGATGATGAAAAAAAAGGCCCGGAGTTTCTTTCCGTCTTTCTTCTTCGGGTTGTCATCCGTAGGTAGCTAGAGAAAGGCTGGTACGTTAGCTCGAATAGGGCCTTCACGGCATGATTTTTCTTATTCACATTTCCAGTCCTAAAATCCTACAAGCTTCCTATTTTATTTTCCCGTCAACTCACTGCTAGCTTTCCTGCCATATCCCGTGCTTTATTTTTTCTGAATTTTGTTCATCTATGGAAACAAACTCTGAACCTCACGGTTCAATGTCCTGCCAAAACCAAGGTGACATATGGTGAAGGTACATTGACATCGGAAAATTTGATAACTATTGCATAATGTTTTGAGAGCCACGCTTTACACCGTTCGATTATGGCTATCATGAGAGACAGCCCGACTAAAGTAATACATGGTCTTGAAAAGTAAAAAAAATAAAGTAGCAACAGCTAATGTATTTCTAATCGTTAACGAGATATTGCTGTTTTTCTAATACGATTTTCCCGGTACCAGATCCCCTATAAAAGGGTGATGTCAGGCAAGCAGTGGGTCTTTAAAACTAAGCCGAATCCTTCCTGTAGCCTGCGCTGACTCCACATTGTGGAGTCTTACTTCTTACTAGTATTATAAATGAAAAAACTTTTGGATGTATTTTTCGACCGACTCCCAAAAAGGAGGAGGTCCTCAATTCGTCTGTATTTTTTTTCATGTATGTTACTCGATATCTCCGCCAAATGTGGACCGATTCTCAAAATTGTTTTTTGTTCGATAAAGCTTATTTCAAGGGTGGTCCCATATAAATTTGGTCACAATCGGATTTGAAGTCGGTCCGTTAAGTTTTTAAACTTGTGATTATGTTAATTAATCACGCCGGAACGGTTGAACGAACGGATCTGGATGAGGTACTTCAGATAGATTATAGCTTGCAACAGCACATATGCTACTTTTATTCGGGAAAATGTACTGTTTCCCTGGAATAGATTTGGTAATAAATATAAAGTTGAGGTCACTAGTAACTTACAAGAGAAGAAAGGCGAAATATAGCCTCATTTAGGCTACGCTAGTAAAAAATAAATAATATCTCACCACGAAGGCGCGTTAAAGTTCATATTAAAACAAATATTTTCCGTAGACATGCATGGTACATATCTCCTGATGTTGCATCGTCTATTCTCGCCCAGTTTCAACTGGTAGACATTCAAACTCCTTGTCAAATCCTCGTTCAAACTGTCACAGAAGTCACACCACAGGTTGTCTTGAGATTTTACGAAATTAGCTATTTTTTTGTTCACGGGCCTTTTTCCAAGAGCCAACAACCTAGACTCCCTAGCAATTAGATATTTTAAAGCACTTTTATTCAACACAATCAGTTCTTCGCAACTTCTTGCCATACAATAAAAAACTACCAATCTACCAAAATTATATAAGTTGTCAACACTGATTGAAATATATTTTTGGTGCGTCTGTTGTCTACACAATAGAACAATAGACTGTTTTATGGTTAATGTATG
This sequence comes from Clanis bilineata, assembly GCA_036417725.1. NCBI lineage: Eukaryota > Metazoa > Arthropoda > Insecta > Lepidoptera > Sphingidae > Clanis > Clanis bilineata. Next base: position 5,232,404 of record CM071165.1, read on the forward strand.
GAAATTTGGAAAATTAACACCTTGAGTACGCGACATGATTGATTAGTGTTAATTTTTTTATATGTTGCAGTTGATGTAGCAATCTGGGTTTCATGTAAGAAGTCTGACACATAAAAGTGATTATATTCTATTTACAGAATAAATTGTTTGAATCTGGAACGTTATTTAACGAGGTATATCCTATTTGCAAAATAAATTATTTGAATTTGGAACGTTATTTTAACAACGTTTTTTGCTATCGTGTGAGTTATATTCAAGGTTGGAAATACTGAATTGGTTTAAATAAAATATTTTACTCTACAAAACGCTATCCCTGACTGACTTATGCTGTATTTTATCTGGAAATATGTAAGATACAACACAGGAGTCAAACCTTGAGCTTTAGCCAGTTCAAGCTTAGAGAGTAGGCATGGTTGTCCTTAGATTTCTATTTTTATTGTGTTATGTACGTATAATAAGCACGTGTTTAAAAATAGTGATATAAAAGAAACAAATTCGAAGGAATCCTATTTTTTTAAATTAACCAATTAACTTAGGGAGAGATAACCATAGATTTTTCGCAATTTAAAAATTTGTGACAGACATTTTACAAAATCCCTTAATTCGCGCTATGACTACAACGTATATTTTTACTATGTTACTCAAAGTACGTATAAGGAAATACACATTCATTGATGACTATTTTGGTGACCTTGTATAAGTTTGTATGCCTATAGTGTTATTTTTATAACAGTATCCTGATGATAAAATATAATAAGGAAATTCCAATTTCCATGGCGGTACTGAAGTTTGAGATCAATTTTTTTGTAAGGAAACTTGCTTGATAGCCCCTCTAAAGTTAGTAATATTTAATATCTTTGTTGTTGAGATTATTTCAAATTTTATTTTTCGGCTAGACTACATGGCGTAAAAGATAAGATTAATAAAAAATATATGATAATGCCTACATTAACTGAACGAGCTACTACGGTGGGATTTCCAATATGTATTGTGTTGAAGGTATAGCACAGAAGTACCAACATTGCCGCATATTTTGTGACTGACACATACAATGCAGTTTACGTTCAAGAAAAATAAACATCAGCACGAATATTTTTCGACTAATTTTTCGAATCGAACTTTGTTTTTCTTTTTATGGCAGAGACAGGCAAACGAGCAAATAGGTCACCTGATGGTAAGTGATCTCCACCACCCATAGACACCCAAGACACAAAAAGAATCATCGGTGCGTTGCCAAATGGGTGCGTTACAACGTGGCTCTACCACTCAAATGTTTGCCCTTATCCCACTTTAATGTGGGGTCGGCGCGCCACACTTATTCAAATATGTTGCAGAAAGGATTTGGCTATGTTTTTACGACCGGCTGCCTTTACGTCATCCCCCTCTGCGAGATCCAGTCCCAGACAAATTAAATTAGAAAAATCGCTTTGTCCGATCTGGGAATCCAACTCAACAACCTCCCGATCCACAGCCCATACATGCTGCCACTAGTCTGTCTAGTAAGGTTGTCTAGTAGAGCGCTTTAAGCGATAAGACCGCCTATTGTTTACACTTCGTATTACTTATTCGTTTTGTTTTTTTTTTTTGGTGTGCAATAAAGATTTATCTATCTATCTAGACCACCAGCCTTTGTATATAAAAAGCACACACGATGAGTTCGTAGTAAACTCGATTCGAGTAAATTATCGAAAGTTATCCGTGCTATAGCCTCAATTGAATCGCATATGTTTTTGAATGTGACATCACTGGTCAGTAACCTACATTATCGTAATGGTGTGGAATTTTATATTGTAAAGCCACTCTGTACAGTTTTGCGGTTTGTAAGTTATGGGCCGGCTCAACTGGCACTTTACCAGTTATAGCGACGTGAAGTGGTAATTTATTAGCGTTATGAATGTGGGGCTTGAGAGAGTTGGTAGGCCCCCGGTTGAAAAAACGAAACACTTATCTTTCTTTCTACCTGCCCTTATCCCACCTTAATGTGGGGTCGGCGCAACAAACTTTATCAAGCATCCTGGGTCCAAGGTCCATCCAAGGTTCTGGGTTCAATTACCAGGTCGGGCAAAGTGAATTTTCTAATTTAATTTGCCCGGGACTGGATCTCTCATAGGGGGTTGACGTCAGGCAGGCAGCCGGTCGTAAAAACTAAGCCAAATCCTTTCTGCAACATGCTTGAAAGAGTGTGTTTGCGCCTACCCCACATTAAGATGGGATAAGGGCAGGTAGAAAAAATTATATTATACAATAGACTCAAAGTGCACATTTTAGCCGATATAAAAGAAAATTGGGAGTCTCCTTTTTAAATCTGGTAAAAAAAACACCACTCATCAGACAAGAATTCGTCGTGGAATCGAACCAACGACACAGTAAACACGTCACGTAACAATCTCACGACGTTACTCTCCACTTAGCGCACGTAGATTACTAATGGTGGTAATTATACAGACGACCATGAATTACGCGAGGTAAGTAAGAGTTCCCTTCTTACTTATTTTTTTTATTTATTTATTTTATTTTAAAATCTTTATTGTACACCAGAACATACAGAGTAGCAAAATATATGTATAAGTAGGTATTGAAGTACAATTGGCGGCCTTATCGCTCAAGGCAATCTCTTACAGACAACCATAGGATGGAGATAGATAATGCTGGAGAAACATGGGTAGTTGAGGGCGTTACTTTATAAACGTAAGGTTTTTTTAAGCTATTGCATAGCTTCTATCGCGGGCCTGAGCGTGGAGACCGAATCCAGAAATTCCGTAACAAAAATAACCTAACACCCCCCACTCCGACCGGCACAGCGGTGATACTTTTTAGTTTTGCCATCTATCGATGAATAGCAGAACTTTTAATGACTTTTTTGAAATATCACGCTTGTCTCTTTAGTTCAGCAACTCGCCTCTAGGTGGCATTGGTTGTATCGGCGTTACTGCGCATGCGTAATCCCCCTCTTCGCCCCGCAATCTGGTGACTCATGCCTGCTTAGAGTTTCGGCGTTAGGGCACCTCCTCTTTGTATTTACTTCATGGTACGACTCTACGAAGCTCGCACGAATCGAGACGAGCTGCTCCGAAATCGGACGAATACGTAATCAGCTGTTTAACAGACCGGCTTCGAATCCGATCGTGACTAAAATATCGCACCCTTGAAATAAGCTCTATCGAATACAAAAAGAATTTTGAAAATCGGTCCACATTTGGCGGAGATATCGCGTAAAGTATAGACGAATTGAGGACCTTCTCCTTTTTGGAAGTCGGTCGAAAAATCATGAGTGAGTTGCCAATTTAAACGGAGGGAAATAGGGGTTGGGAAAGGGAGACGGGAATTGGGTCACCGGAAACCTCGCTCACCGAATGAATCGCGACAGCGAGCTCTCATAGGCTGAGACCTATTGAGCGAACTTCGACTAAGTCTGGGTCAAAGAAACGAACTCAGTGAGGATTTGGAATTTTTAAATCGAACTTTGACTTAGTCCGAGCCATTTTTACAAGAAAAACAGACTGACAAACTAAGCAAAGATTTTCTTGTAAAAAATTACTCTGACTTAATCAAAGTCCGATTTTAAAAAGTTCCAAATCCTCTGACATATGTTGGTTTTCTGCCGGTGGTATCCAACAGGTCGAGTCGGCCCATTTATGCATAATAATCCATAAAAAAATATTAAAAATTTTATTTTTTACTTTACCATTAAGCTTTAAATCGCTCTCCTGTATTATTGGTACCAACTTTATGTACTGGATCCCTCAGAGGGGGTTAACGTCAGACAGGCAGGCGGTCGTAAAAACTATGCCAAATCTATTCTGCAACATGCTTGAAAAAGTGTGTTATGCCGACCCGATATATATGTAAAATAAAAAAAGAAAGAAGTAAGATAAATAGAAAATTATAGTTATAGTAACAAGAAGCAAAAAAAATCTAGCATATACATACATAATATCACGCCTGTATCCCATAGGGGTAGGCAGAGACTATGGATTTCCACTTCGCCCGATTCTGACACACTACTCTCGCTTCATTTACTTTCATCAATCTCTTCATACATTCGCGTCGGTTAAGTGCACTTTTATGTTTCCTTTAGTTAATATATCTATAAATAATATGTAAATATAATATTTAACGGTATAAACATATTCATAAATTGTAAAGCGCACGCGCATCTTAATTATCACATTTTCTTAATAGATATATTCAAATAACCGTTATTCCGTCTGCATTCTATTTTTAAACATGACGTCAATTATGTCTGCCGGTATTTAAATATGGCGTTACGTGATATATTGTTCAGATACTAATCTTTCGAGATAATAAACTTAAACCTCGACAAACACATAACTCATGACGATTCAGAGGTTTTCGATTCGAAAAATCATGGCCGGAGTTAGATTATTTTAAACTAGGCTAACTTTTGACATTCGATTCGAATTTGACTCCATTTACGGCCGGTTTCAATAAACGATATCAGTTTAGAGTGCAGATAGACCGCGATTATGAACCAATCAAATCAAGTCATTTGACGGAGTCATGTTCAAACTGTGTTCTTATTGGCTAATTTTTGTAATCTATCTGCACATTCGAACTGAGGTTGTTTATTGAAACCGGCCGTTAGTGACTTACCCCCAAATGGTCAAACGCTGCCTAAATATTTATATACCTATAAATCAAGGGGTAGGTAATATATACCTATTACCTACCCCTTGATTTCAATAAAATGTATTTTTCCTCAATTTATCGCACTCGAAGACAAATAAAACACTTCAAAAATACAATGATTAATTTTATTAAATCCGATTCAACACTACTGCATGTTGCCGAATTCCTCAATCCTCTCCAATATAATGGTTTTTATATGGTTCTGCTGAAGCCGGCGTGAACTGGAACGTCCTGAATTCCTTACTCAGATCGGGCCGAGTATTTTTCTTCACACGGTCAGACACAGTCCCTGGCAAGAAAAATTCAAGAAGACTTCTTTCATTGAAACGCTCCAAGAAATATCCTCCATATCCAAACTTCATAGTTTCCATAATCTCTCCATCTGCGTTGATGTTTATTACATAAAACAAAATCACTTCACATACAACAAACACAGTTATTTAATTACGAAAATAAATATAAACAAGCAGGTCGCCATTTGCCAAATTTTTTTTTTCAATTCTTCCACACAAATCATTGACTAAGGACGAAAGATACATACTGCCAAGTGGTAAATATTTTAACAAGATACTAATAAATTATAAAAAGATCCATTTTAAGTTCCGTTTCTATTATATAAAAATGTATAATAACAAAAAATAGACAGAGATAACATAAACATTACAGAAAAATTTACTACAGATGAAATATGATCGGAATGGCACATGGAATGCAAAAAGGTTAAATAAACATTTTCGAATCATGTATTCTGCCAATTATTTATTATAATTATCTTAAAAAAAAACTAAATGAAATATAATGATTCTACGTTAAACGAAACAAAAATATAATTTTATAAAAATTTTGTAATCGAGAACAAACTTTTATTATCTGTAGCAAAATGATTGATCCTCAACTGATTTTTCCGCCAAGTCTTCTCAAGTGCGTACGACCATGCCGCTCAAAAATTATTGTCTGCTTAACTTTGGGTAGTGCTCAAATGACTTGGATGATTGAGCACTGTTTGACCATTCGGCCCTTAAAGTTCCACCGAAATACAGTTAAAAGGTGCACTGTTAATAATTACCAAATGACAAGTTCTCGAATCTAATGCAACATTAGCGCACTTTTCAACTCTATTTCTGTGGAATTTTAATTCAATAAATGAAACCGAATTGAAGTCAAACTCGAATAGTGACAAGAGTCAGAGGGCTTTCTTTACCCCACAATGAAGTGTCAGCATATTGCAGAAATGGTTCGGCTTAGTTTTTACGATCTGATGCCCGACGTCAACCCCCTCTGGATGTTCCAGTGAGGCACATCGAATTAGACAAATCGCTTTGCCCGACCTGGGCATCGATTCCAGAACCTCCCGGTACACAGCCATATTGTCAGACCAAGATGGCGACCTTTTATATCATTATCATCATCATCAGTCATAGGACGTCCACTGCTGGACATAGGCTTCCCCCAAAGATTTCCAGATCGACCTGTTGGAAGCGGCCTGCATTCAGCGACTTCCTGCGACCTTCATCAGGTCGTCCGTGCACCTAGCAGGTGGATGTCCAACGCAAGAGGCGCTTCCGGTAGCAATCCGAGTCTATCTCTGGATATCCCGGGGCCGCCCCACTTAAGCGCCGAAGTAGGCCACCGCGGGGTTTTTAGTCGGTATTGCCGGTGTAGGGCATTTGTTAGGGACGCGGCCCAGCGTCGCCCGGGTGGCGACCATCTCTCCCGGGCATCACGGCGCTGGGTCGTAAGGCCGGGGAACCCGACATACCCGCCGTGTCCCCCCCGGGCATGGCGGCAATGGTAAAACACTTTTCCCCGGGACAAAAAAAAAGGTGGACGTGCAACGCTGCGCTCGATTCTAATACTCTAAAAAAAATCATAACAAATGGTACATAAACTCTGTATACCTGAAGGGGTACGCAGGTAACTAGAGGATTAGTGCCTCCACGTTTCATGCATATTAAAACAAAAGTTAGTAGGTTAGTAGGTATGCCTTAATTATATCGAGTTAAGTGCGGTTTTGAAATTAGTTTAATATTGTCACCGACAAATTGGCGCGCCATTTTGTGTTAGTATGCTTGCTTGGTTAAAAGACTGTTATCCAGAGCCCTAAATTTAAAAAGCGGTGCGACATGCAAAGTTGCAATCGCGACTTACCGCAAATCGTCTAGGAATTCATTGACTGCCGTTATCATTTTGTATTTTTAACTGTAAACAAAAATAATTCATTATGAACACATATAATGACTATCTTATTTAAATGTCACCACCCAGCCTGGACAATAAAAAATTTTCTTTCTATCTTTCTTTCTTTCTTATTTCTATAGGTACTTATTAATATATGATTTCGTATTCACCGAGCCTGTGGTGAAGATTTTAGAACATTCTAGATTTTATACATACTACAGAAAAGGAGTCTTATATAAATAATAATAAATAAATAATAAATACACCCATACAGTCACACACCTAGTCCTGACCCCACACTAGGTATAAACTGTATTTTGGGTGTTAGAGATTATGAGAGACGCGCGGTCTCACAACACTCACACTCGAAACAAATATCTGTGGGCCACACAAACATTTGTCTCAATGCGGGAATCGAACCCTCTACCGCACCATGTTAACGGTAAAATTATCATAGTTAACACGTTAACACGAGGGATCGCCTAAAACGATTTTGTATTGATAACTTCTTTATTTATATGATGGTAGGATATTTGTATCCGCCCGGATGGCGACCACCGTACACAAAGGGCCTAACTTATAAAATCAATTTAGCTGAGCAAATGGTTAAGATCAGTCTGTCACTTTTATTTACAAACGATGTGACACAAGGAAAAAAGTGACAGCCTATTCTTAACAATTTGCTCAGCTAAACTGTTTTCATAAGGAAGGCACAGTGTTGAAATAAAACTATTTTTACGGATTCTGTCACGATTTAGTTTTTATTTTTAATTTTATTATTCCCGACGTTTCGCGAAAAGTTAGTGTAAAGTGTAAAACACTAACTTTTTTGGACAAATGACACCTCAGTCCAACTCGTGACCACGAAGACTGCACAGCCTTCGAAACGTCGGGAATAATAAAAATCAAAACCAAATCGTGATAGAATCCGTGAAAATAGTTTTATTTCAATGTATAACATTCGCGTAAACTTAAGAAATCAGTAAGGCCCATAGTGTTAAAACCTGGCATAGTGACCCCCACTCCTTGTGTGGTTCGCGTTCCACGATCAGCCAGTATATATCCAATTCTCTAGAAGGGCTTGCGACATGTTTTGATGGTTAGTTGTGACGGGTATGGGGGTACATTCCTGTGTCTGCATCCATCATCCGCCTGTCTTATCGCAAGCCCTCGATTTGCTTCTTCCCTCTTCGGAATGTGAAAAAGCATGAATAGGATTCTGGTGACCATCGAACATAACTAACATAACACATAACATAACATAAGCTCACGCCTGTATCCCCGAAGGGGTAGGCAGAGGTGCACTAGCAAACTAGAACACCCACATTTCGCCGAGCTTAGTTTCGTCCCAGATGTGATAGGGGGCGAGCCTATCGCAATATCGGGCACAAATTCCAGACTCCGGGCTGATATGACAAAATCCAATATCACTTTGCCCGACCCGGGGATCGAACCCGAGACCGCAGAAACGTAGTCGTACCGAAATACCACCACGCCACCGAGGTAGTCACCATAACTAACATTATAATAAATAAGAAAGTAATTCACAATCCACCATTATAATAAATCAATTAATAAGATTAGAAGCCGAGTACTAAAGGGCTTCTCAGCTTCAAGGCGTGAACTTGACAATATGCTAATCATGTAACTTAGTTTAATTTTCAACCGATTACAAACGAAGGAGGTTGTTAGTCGGTATTGTTATGTATGTGATAATATCTACGGCAAATGTAGATCGATTTTCAAGATTGTTTGTCTTGGATCGGGCTTGTTCTAAGGGTGGTTTCCATAAATTTTGGTCGCGATCGGAGAAATTTGGAAATAATTTTCAAGGTGGTAAATATTATTTACCGTCTTATCCGGATCGAAGGACCAAAAGATGGAAGTTAAAAACCCAACTATCGGTCTTTGGGAAGATGAAGCGCACCAAACATCCCCTCACAATGTCCGCAACCCGCCTATGATAAAGTTCATTCCCATTACTTTTTTGGTCCTTCGAGCCGGATAAGGAGGTAAATAGTATTTATCATAAGTTTTACGCTTGTGATCTACCACCAGTTTACGGTATCCAATTTGTCGTGTCGGGATAAACATAAGTAATCAGTTTGGAAAGATTTGTTTGAAGCAATGACATTTAAAAATTGGTTTGTAAAGAATAACCATGTTTAAATAAGTATTGAAATATGGAGCATGACTCGTGGTGAATTGACAATAGATGACGACGAATTATGGTATGGATAATATGTATACTACTATACTATATCTGACTACTGAATATTAATAAATAGGTAATATATAATATGTTATAGGCCTATGTTCAGCAGTGGACGTCCTATGGCTGATGATGATGATGATGATGATGATGATGATATAATATGTACTTCAGGGAAAGCTCGGAAGTAACTGTGTTTGTGTCACGAAATCCCGGTTAGTCGGGAACGTAATTTAAAAAATCTAAAATACCCAAAAATAAATTAATTCGATTAATTAAATTAACTCTAAGAATAGTAACAATATTTTCTTGGGAATTTTAAATACAAGATAAGATCATGACTGAATCGAAGAGGTAGGCCCCTACATTTCGCCGAGCCTAGTTGCGTCCCAGATTTTGTGAATTTTGGAATGTTGTGTGGGGTTTCAGTAACTCGATATCTCCGCCAAATGTGGACCGATTTTCAAGATTATTTTGTGTTCGATAGAGCTTATTCCAAGGGTGATCCAATAATTTGGTCAAGATCCGATAAGTACTGAAGTCGGTCCGTTAAGTTTTTTCATTGTTGCCAGGATGTCCTGAAACATTGGGTGAATAAAGTTTCTTTTTTTTCTTAATAATTCTCCCAAGACGTGTCTCCAATAACGTAAGATCACGTGTTCGAATATCCGTAACAGTGAACGAGACCGCGAGCGCAAGTGAAACAGTGAAAGCGTTATCAGATGCCGGCATCGCTGGCTTATCTCATTCTACGTGGGCGCAGGGTTGCCAATTAATTTTAATGACCGCCGAATGCTCATACACTTAAGGTCGCCTTATATCGTTTAAAGCCGGCTTATCCGTCAAAATTGGATACTTGTCTATGTTTAATTTCATAGACATATATAATGAGACTGCCTCGGTGGCGTGATGGTATTTCGGTACGACTACGGTTCTGAGGTCTCGGGTTCGATCCCCGGGCCGGGCAAAGTGATATTGGATTTTTCCATATCAGCCCGGAGTCTGGAATTGGTGCCCGATATGGCGACAGGCTCGCCTTCCATCACATCTGGGACGGAACTAAGCTTGGCGAAATGTGGGTGTTCTAGTTCACTAGTGCACCTCTGCCTACCCCTTCGGGGATACAGGCGTGAGCTTATGTATGTATGTATGTGTATATATAAACAAAAAATAAACGTTTCTGTAAAAACTACATCGAAATTAGTTGAAAAATGAGGCAGTAATTCATATTTGAAATTTTGGAGTGGGGGCATATTGGAGATATCTTGCTATCCCCTTCCAACGCACGTACCGTAATGGCGGTGACGTGATTATACTGATACTTCTCTTTCCCGCAGTTTGACGGTTACACCAAACTTCAAAGGCTTTTAACTTTTATTTTTGAGAATATTTCAATATTTCTTTCTGTTGTATATTTTAGGCGACGTAAATTTCATATAAAATTGATTTAAAAAAGTCAAGTACCCAATTTTATAGCGAAAATCTATGTAAGACGCCGTTAAAGTTGAGTAGCGTTTGACCATTCGGACGAAGAAAATGAAATTACGTTTGCTTGGTCTAATGGCAGCGTATATGGGCTGTGGACCGGCAGGTCCTGGATTCCCATTTTTAGAAGGTTTTCTGAAGCCGCGTCTCCTGCGCTAAAACATTACACAAAACACCTACTCAAAACATGGTTTCGCTACACATTTTGTCTATGGTCCCTTCTTTCATAAGCAGGAGACAATAAACAACAATGTTTTGTCTAGGTGTTTTCGTGTTTTGTTTCAAGAAAAACACTTGCAGCAGAAGCGCTTTGACTGGAGCTGGATCTCCTAGAGGCGGTTGACGTCAGGCAGGCAGGAGGTCGTGAAAACTAAGCCAAACCGTTTCTGCAACATCATCTCTAAGGCATCCCCGGCAAATTAAATTAGAAAATTCACTTTGCCCGACCTGGGAATCGAACAGAGCTAATATTTCTTATTTTAATAAGAAAATTGTCGCTTCCTTACACTTAAAATAAAGTTGACTGATAAAAACGGAACCGGTTGTGACAACCTTGATTGAATACAAAATTAGTGAATTGCATATTGACAAATTTTGTACAAGATGCCTTTCCAAGTAAAAGTCGATTTCACATACATACGAGTGCAATGACTCTTGAAATGTATTTAAAAGTTTTTTTCACCAAAATTGGAACGTAAATATGTTTCGAACATGTCTACAATAGTTTTATAAAGAGGTGTTTTAGATTCTCAGTTAGTTATACCTGGAACAACGGAACCGATTTTTTTGTTTCAACAAATAAAAGCTACTTTGTCTCTAAGGACCTATAGTAATTTTCATAACATTTAAAAACTTACAATAGGTAGTAAGAATTGTTTTTCAGATTGTCTGATTTCTCTTTCTTTCTATTACAGGGATCGAAACAATGTTATAGTCCAAAAAGTCTGATATTTCCGACTCAGATTATAAAAAAGTCTTTATCTGACCATTACGGAACGAAAACCGAGCAGTATGGTTTCTCTATTAAAAAAAAAACTAGTGACGTAATCACTATCCAGACCCCCCATCCCCCATGTCACCAAAAATAAGGAAAGAACCCACCCCCCCTTAGTGTTTACGTAATACTTCAATGGCCCCTAGGTATGCAGGCTAATTCATAAAATGTTTTCTTCACTGTATTTTAAAATCAATGATTTATGACATTCCTTAGGTTACTATCGGAAATCAATCACAACCTTATCATATCTTAATTAATATTGTTGATTATCCAATATAAAGATATCTGCCGAAAAACAGACTAATGTTATTAAGCTTCCGCATTACAATTAATAATCATTTTTATACTTTTTTTATAGCAGAGACTGGCAAACGAACAGATGGGTCACCTGATGGTAAGTGATCTCAACCGCCGATAGATACCCAAGACACAAAAAGAATAAAAGGAGGGAATGGAAGGGGAGGGAAAAAGGATTGGGAAAATAAAGGTGGGATATGAGCCACCGGAAATCTCACACACCGAACGAAACGCGACAGCAAACTGCCACTTTACGTTAGTTTTCTGTGTGACAGTGGTATCAAACCGGTCGAGCCGACCCATTCGTGCTGTAGACGGAACTGTCTACAGCGTGGTTCTACCACTCACAAAAAAATATTCCAAATTAACTTTAAAAATCGACTTCAATAACCGACCGACTTCAAAATGTATCCGATCGTTCAAACATGACAACAACCATAGAATTAGCTCTATCGTACACAAAAAACTCTTGAAAATTGAAAAAAAATCTGCCTCAGTGGCGTAGTATTGTGTGCGCGGTACGCCTATCGTCTTGAGGTCTCGGGTTCAATCCCCGGCGAGGGCAAAGTGATATTGGAATTTTCAGTATCAGCCTGGAATCTGAAATTTGTGCCCGATTTGGCGATAGTCTCGCCCCCTATCCCATCTGGAACGGAACTAAACTCGGTGAAATGTAGGTGTTTTAATTCACTAGTGCGCCTCTACCTACCCCTTCGGGGATACAGGCGTGAGCTTATGTTTATTTAAAAAAAATACAGACGAATCCTTTTTAAGTCGTTTTCATAACTATGTAGCAGCACAGACGACCTGCCAAAACTATACTAATACTTGTGGGTCACAAACTTTTGTCTCGGTGCGGGAATCGAACCCGCGGCCTCTCGCTTTACAGCCGACTCGCCCACTGCGCCCGGAGGCTGTCTTTATTCTATGAATGGACATGACATATCTATATAAATTAACATAAACCTATATGTTTAGTACGTGACAAATCTTAACATCTAGGTTCAATTCCGTACGTGCTATGGACAATGTCATTGTTACCGAGTGTATTTTTTTTATCCGGGCACGCTAGTGACTACACTACACCTGATAGTAAGCGTAATGCAGTCCAGTAAAGTGGTAGAGTCACGCTGTAGACAGTTACATCTACAGCACGAATGGGCCGGCTCGACCGGTTTGATACCTCTGTCTCACAGAAAACCGACGTAAAGTGGCAGCTTGCTGTCGCGTTTCGTTCGGTGAGTGAGATTTCCGGTGGCCCACTTTCCCCCCTTCCTTTTCCAATCCCTTTTTCTTCCCCTTCCATTTCCTCCTTTTAGGTTAGGAACGCACCCATGATTGCTTTTGTGTCTTGGGTGTCTATGGGCGGTGGAGATCACTTACCATCAGGTGACCTATCTGCTCGTGTGCCAGTCTCTGTTAATAAAAAAAAAAGTATAAAAAAACTAGCGACCACTGACAAACAATGGGTTTATCAGTGGTCGTCAGAATCATGCGGGCCTATTTATGCTTCTTCGCCGAAACCGGAACCTCAGGATGGTAGTCGTACCGAAATACAACCACGCCACAGAGGCAGTCATGTTTATGGATTCAGTATTCAGTTTATGGATTAAATATATTGATATGACTGCCTCGGTGGCGTGGTGGTATTTCGGTACGACTACGGTTCTGAGGTCTCGGGTTCGATCCCCGGGTCGGGCAAAGTGATATTGGATTTTTCCATATCAGCCCGGAGTCTGGAATTTGTGCCCGATATGGAGATAGGCTCGCCCCCTATCACATCTGGGACGGAACGAAGCTTGCCGAAATGTGGGTGTTCTAGTTTATGTTATATGGATTAAATATATTGATATTTAAATAAACATTTTTGCTCATCTTTTCGCTAAAAATAACCTGTCACTTTTTCCTTACGTTACATTGTTTAAAAATGAAAGGGACAACCTTTGCTGGTGGTAGGATATTAATATCCGACTGCATGGCGACCACCGTACACATGGTGCTAAAACCTGCCATAGTGACCCACACTCCGCGTGTGGTTCGCGTTCCAGGATCAGCCAGTGTACTTCCGGTTCTCTCGAGGGGCTTGCGGCACGACTTGATGGTTGGTTGAGACGGGTATGGGGGTATCCCTGTATCTGCATCGGTCATCCTCCTGTCTTGTCGCAAGCCCCTCGATTTGATTCTTCCCTCTTCAGATTCGGAGTGTGATGAAGCATAAATAGGCCGGCATGATTCTGACGACCACTCGAGACTGTCCCGCCCACACACCCGCCACTAACTCCTGTAAGCCAGGATCAACAATGGCACGCATTTTACGACACCGAGCAATGAAGCTCCGCGAGTCTCAGAGAATGCAAAATTGTCTTCATCCCGCAACGAAATTAATCAAACAGAAAGATAGGGAGGAGTTGGAATTATAAGGTTTCCACTTCCCTCCGTAAAAATGCAGGAGACAGTGTAATGAACTAAAGAGCCATCAGCCTCATACATAGGGATATTTACAACTAAAGAGGCCAGACTACCACCACTGATAAACACAGCGTTTTTCAATGGTCGCTAGCTATTTTGTACTGCACTGCGCATCGTCAGGTGCAGTGTAGTTATTTGCCGTGCCCGGATAAAAAAACCTATGGTTAAAAATAAGCTGCGCTTAAATATTTTTATAAGTAAGGGGCATTATGTCTTGCTTATGTACTGTACGTTATCTACTAAGCTATTTCACAGCACCAAGTCGCCATTGTGATATCTAACAATAGTAATGTTAGATAAATAATAAATATTATTGTGCATTGTAGTTTTTATTGACCCTCTTTGATCTAGTAGCATGTGGCTGTGAACCCGGAGGTCCAGAGTTCGAATCCCGGGTCGGGAAATATGTTTTTCTAAAGCGACTTGCCTGGACTGAATCCCTCAGAGGATTGACGTCTAAGTTTGTATAAAAATGTAAAAATCAACTTCATAATCTGATCTTGACCAAATGTATATGGAACCCTTGGAAAAAATTCTATCAAACAAAAAAAAGAATCTTGAAAATCGGTTCACATATATCGGAGATATACGGTTACATCATCGATATATTATACCCTAGATGCACAGTTCTATGCAAATATCCTCCTAAAAAGTGGTCTCAGAAATAAAACAAAGAAAACGATCACAAGTTGTAATTAAATCAACACAAATATAACCCTAAGCACGTGTTATAAAGTAGGTTTTTAAACGAAATGAGCAAGCGTTCTTCAATTTGAAATTTAGAATTCTATCGACGTCCGACTGTATGCAAAACGAGTGCTTAAGCACTTCTTTGCTGTCTCATTTTCCGAGCGTCAACTGTGCATCTAGGTAAATAATATATCGATGGGTTACATACATAAAATACCAACGAAGTGAGACAGTCCTCTTGTAGAAGCTAGAAAAACGAAGCCAAAACCTTTATACATACATACATCAGTTAATATACGAAACGCAACAGCGAGCTGCCATTTTACGTTGGTTTTCTTCTTCTTCTTTTAAAAATAATAGCTTCCACGCATTTAGACAATGTCAAGATAAATATAGCAATTATGTTTTCACAATAACCATGAGAATCAGATGTGGATGGTCTCATGGTCCTGCTGGGATCATGGCGGTAATTCCTTCCAGCGCGGTACCCCTCAGATGACCTTCACTCGGCGAATCGACCGAACAAAGCCAGCCAACGCACCAAGCAAAACTCATATAAGATCACCGGTTAAAAAGTTTTCACATTATACTGTCCATCTTCACTGCAGTTTGATGCATTAAACCACATCACTTAAAAGCCAACAAACACAGCTCTAGAGAATAATATGAAATAATTTTAACAAGCGACGCCCACCCTGTCAGACTTCCCGTCAAAATCCTACGTCAGTTTTCTGTGGACAGTGATCAAACAGGTCAATCCTGATTCATAGACATTTTTAGAGAGTAACGTCTATGCACGACTCTAATAAAAGGAATAATAATAATAATAATATTAGCCCTGTAATATTACTGTCCCACTGCTGGGCACGGGCCTCCTCTACTAATGAGAGGGGTTAGGCCTTAGTCTACCACGCTGGCCTAATGCGGATTGGCAGACTTCACATACCTTCGAAATTCCTGTGAAGAAATTCTCGGGTATGCAGGTTTCCTCACGATGTTTTCCTTCACCGTTATAGCAAGCGATATTTCACAATGAAAATACACTTAACATAGAAAAGTCAGAGGTGTATGCTCCATTTTGGGGCTGGTTTCGAACCTCCGACACTTGTCTCGGCAGTCCATACCATTCCCAACTGAGCTATCGCTGCTTATAATAAAAGGAATAGTAATTGAGAAATGGCGGGTACACACCAACGGAATGAAGGCGAAAGAATGTTCGCGAAGGGCCATCGGCGATGGGATCGAACGTTTCCGAACATTCGCGAATCTTCACTGTTGCGTTCACACAACAGTTATCCAGCGCACGACTGAACGGGACAGAACGTTTTCGTTCGTCCATTCAGCTTCGGTGTTGCGTCCACGCGTGTGTTGGTGTACGCGCCAAAAGTAGGGAGTATTTTGTCTTTGTACAGTTAACTGGAAACAGTATTCTTATCAGTAGGTACAGTTTAATATTTCCTCACATTAGTTGCTCCGATATCTTTTATTACGAAGCAATGGCCGATATTGATATTCCTATATGAATATGGTTCAATAATTACTTTTCAAGAAAGATATTTAATATTATGTACTCTATAGAGGGGCTATCTAGCAAGTTTCCATACAAATATATTCTCAAACGTCAGTAACGCCATTTACCACTTATTACAATGGAGGGCGTTTATTACAATTTACACCCTAGAATGTTCTGTGAATGTTCAAGAATCACGTAAGACAATTTTATTGTAAATATTATTACGCTGGCACGACCTTGCGCGTGTATGTTTCAAATACAACTGAGTGACTTATGACCACGAGGTCACAACTTTTGGATTACGAGTTTCGCGCTGTTTTCCCGTCTATGTACTGTTGAATGTCTGTGATCCATCTGGGATTTGAACCCTCCCTTAGCATGCTGCGACTACAAAAATGTGACCAATTAGTATAAAAGGTTAACAAAAACTTAAAACCGACTTCAGCATTTTCACACATTTAAGTCCATATCTTCAAACTACTGAACCGATTTTGATGAAACTTGCACTATTCCCGGTGGAAGCATGGACGTAAAAAAGATAAGACGGAGCGCTAGGAACATTGAACGTAAAGCTGCGTCCATCTTTTTTTTACGTCCGTGGGTGGAAGATATGTAATCCAATAAAATTCGATTCATAGTTTTTGAGATATTCGTGGACAAACATACATACACTTATAAATTTGGCACATCTGTTCAGAAGCCCATACAGACATATATATGCGAATATTGTGCAATTCTAACAATATTACATACATACGGGTCGAATTGATAACCTTTTTTTGTGGAGTCGGTTAAAATAAATAAATACACCCAACAGTCACACACATAGTCCTGACCCCACACTAGGTGTAACCTGTATCGTGGGTATCAGAAACTACGAGAGACTTTCGGTCTCACACCACCCAGACCCGAAACAAACATCTATGGGCTACACAGACATTTGTATCAGTGCGGGAATCGAACCCGCGACTTCACGTTTCACAGCCGGCTACTCGCCCACTGCGCCACGGAGGCTGTCAAATTAAGAAAATATTTTTCCAATTTGTCTGTGTAGCCCAGACATTTGTCTCGGTGTGGGAATCGAACCCGCGACCTCACGTTTCACAGCCGGCTACTCGCCCGCTGCGCCATGACTGTCACGGGAATAGATGCTAAATCCATCTAAGTAAGTTGTTTAAACATGGGAACAATGGTGTGGCGGCCCTTTTACAACACAATCGGAGGAAGCTACGTATGAATGACATCAGCGTCTCATACCATAAACTAAATATCGTTTGTCGAGTGGTAGAGCAACGTCAGTTACGTCTACAGCACGAATGGGCCGGCTCGACCGGTTTGATACCACTGTCTGCAGAAATCCGCAGAAATGGAATGGAGCGAAAACCCTTTTTTTATAGCAGAGACTGGGAAACGAACAGATGGGTCACCTGGTGGTAAGTGATCTCCACCGCCCATAGACACCCAAGACACAATATGAATCATGGGTGCGTTGCCAACCTAAAAGGAGGAAATGGAAGAGGAGGGAAATGGGATCGGGAAAGAGAGGTGGGAAAAGGGATTGGGAAAGAGAGGGGGAAATGGGCCACCGGAAATCTCACTCACCGAACGAAACGCGACACCAAGCTGAGCAAGCTGACACTTTACGTCGGTTTCCTGTGAGACTGTGGTATCCAACCGGTCGAGCCGGCCCATTCGTGCTGTAGACGTTACTGTCTACAGCGTGGCTCTACCACCAAACACCCTGCTTCACTTTCAATGTACCTAGCGCTCCGTCCATATTTTTTTTAAGTCCATGACCCCTGGTTGAGCTTCAGGATTGATATATGTATACCATGTATGTTTAAAATGTATTCTTGACATAATATCCTGTTGTAATAATATATTATTAGCCTTGTTATCACTAGAAGCGACCTGCGGTTTTGCAACGTTTACCGTACTGCATTTAACACGTGGTCATTTTATACATACATACATACATACACACATAGACTCACGCCTTTTTCCCATAGGGGTAGGCAGAGACAACGGATTTCCATTTGCTACGATCCTTACACACCTCTTTCGCCTCATTCAGTCTCATTACATTCTTCATGCATGCACGTCGGTTTAGGGTACTTTTAACTTGACCTTTCTCGAGTAAATCTCTGACTGTGTCAGAGAATGTTCGATGAGGTCTTCCCCTTCCAACTCTACCATTCACACTTGCCATATATATTTGCTTTGTCATCCTCCTTTCATCCATCCTTTCTACATGCCCAAACCACCGCAACATTCCTTTCTCAATCCTCGTTATTATTTCCTCTTTCAATCCACACCGCTCTCTCACCACACCATTTCTTAACCTATCTCTCAAAGTCACACCACACATACTCCTTAAACTCTTCATTTCTACTGCATTTATTCTACTTTCAATCTTTTTCTGCCACACCCAACTGCCAACCCAACAACACCCAAGGTCATTTTATAAATAATAAAAACTTCAGACAGACTTCAAAACTTATGTGATTGTGACTAAATTCATATGGGACCACCCTTGCAATAAGCTCGTTTTTGGAGACATCTTAAAATTAGGTTTACTGACTAACGCCCGAATGGTGAAACGCTGATCAACTTTAACAGCTTCTAATATTGATTTCCGCCATACAATTTTGACAGATAAGGCGACTTTAAGTGTATGAACATTCGGCGGTAAGTGCCACTTGCAGCTACGTGATAAATCTCTATTTATCCCAAATCTTGATTTAAAGACTGACTGCCTCGGTGGCGTAGTTGTATTTCGGTACGACTACCGTCCTGAGGTATTGGGTTCGATCCTCAGGTCGGGCAAAGTGATATTGGATTTTTCCATATCAACCCGGAGTCTGGAATTTGTGCCCGATATGGTGATAGGCTCGCCCCCTATCACATCTAGGACGGAACTAAGCTCGACGAAATGTGGGCGTTCTAGTTCGCTAGTGCGCCTCTGCCTACCCCTTGGGGGATACCGGCGTGAGCTTATGTATGTATGTGTTGATTTAAAGATAGCAGTGAGCTGTATAAGGATAAATCGAGATATTTTTAACTCTAGATTAGTAATAATGCTCTCTGTCTCTGTGAAATTAGAACACCCCCAAATAGTTCTTTCTTTTGCCATAATTCCATCCCAAGGTTGTCTGAAAGAGATCGCTATTAGCGATAAGGCCGCCCATTGTTACACAAATTTACGTTTATTCTTCAATGTATATTGCTTTCTATATGGTTTACAATAAAGGGTTAAATAAATAAATAAATAAAAAATAAATAAATGCTGCATGTCGCCCTTAACGGCATTTTAGTTTAAAACCGGCAGAGCGCATGCCCGCACAGAGATTACGACCAACAATAGTTGCTGTTATTTTACCAAAGCGTTCACAATATTAAAATTCAACGCATATAGACCAGCTGTTAACCGGTCAACGACCTAAAGCAGACAAGGTCGACGTGTACTTAGACTAGAATTAATTAACAAGTTTCCTATAAAACTCGTATTGTAAACAAACAATTTAACGGGCTTCAGATGGTTTCATGGATGAAATTGTGGAATCCATGATGTTTGATTTTGTACACATTTTTATATGTACTAGCAAATAAAACAAAAAAGAAACTCTTCTGTAAAATCTGCATCGAAATGGGTTGAAAAATGAGTCGGTAATTCAAACTTTAAATTCTGCAATGAGCAAGAGTGGGGATGTAGTGGGGATATCTTGCTATCCCTTTCTAACGCACGTACCGTTATGGCACTGACGCCATTTTACTAATGCGGAATTTGAAGGTTACACCAAATTTCAAATGCTTATAACTTTTTTATTTTTGAGAATATTTCAATAATTCTTTCAGTGCTATATTTTAGATGGCGTAAATTTCATATAAAATTTTTAAAAAATTAGTCAAGCACCCAATTATTAATGTTTCGTTCGATCAATACCAGCCACAGGCCGTCCACTGGACAAAAGACTACCAGCCCGACTTGTAGGATAGGCTTGATTGCGACTCGCAAGCCCTTTGAGAACCAGAAGTACACTAGCTGATCCTGGAACGCGACCCCCACTAGGAGTTTGTATATAATGTATCAGCCACGGAAGTCCACTGCTGAACATAGGCCTCCCCCAAAGGTATCCACATAATGTAAACACAGTAGAAAATAATACAAAAAAAAAATTGATAATCAGAGACTGGCAAACGAGCAGATGGATCACCTGATGGTAAGTGATCTCCACCGCCCATGGACACCCAAGACACAAAGTAATCATGGGT
The DNA here is from genome assembly GCA_036417725.1 of Clanis bilineata. Lineage (NCBI taxonomy): Eukaryota > Metazoa > Arthropoda > Insecta > Lepidoptera > Sphingidae > Clanis > Clanis bilineata. The sequence goes on from CM071165.1 coordinate 5,253,167, forward strand.
GCGTTGCCAACATAAAAGGAGGAAATGGATGGGGAAGGAAAAAGGGAGCAATGGAAGGGTGGGAAATGGCCACCGGAAATCTCACTCACCGAACGAAACGCCATAGCAAGCTGCCACTTTACGTCGGTTTTCTGTGAGACAGTGGTATCAAACCGGTCGAGCCGGCCCATTCGTGCTGTAGGCTTTACTGTCTACGGCGTGGCTCTACCACTCAAATAATTATATATTTTAAATTATTATAACATTTGGCGGAGATTTCGCGTAAAATGCATAAAAAAATACAGACGAATTTAATACGTTTTCCTTTTTTGATGTTAGTCGTGAAGAAACAAAGAATCAAAATTAGTTGGAAATATGGGCCATATTCTAATATTAATTATAGTGCATGTGTGAACGAGTACGAACACGTGGGAACATCTCGCTATCTCTCTCGCACGCGTGCGCCGTGTTATGACCATCGTGTAGATTGACGTCATCGTGTAAAGCGCGACTGTTATTTATCGTAATAGTCATCATGTAAGTTTTGTTTTGGGAGTCGCTGGATGCAGGCCGCCTCCAACCATTGACTTCTATGTATTTACTAGACAAGCTGTTTCGAAGTAAAATTGGGTACCTACTTGACTAATTTTTTTTTATTGATTTTATACGAAATTTACGTTATCTAAAACGTAGCATAGAAAGAAATATTGAAATACTCCCAGCAATAAAAAAGTTATAAGCCTTTGTAGTTTGGTGTAACCTTCAAACAGCGGGAAAGAGAAGTATCAGTAAAATCACGTCACGGCCATGACGGTGCATGCGTTGGAAAGGGATAGCAAGATATCCCCACTACGCCCCCACTCTTGCTCATTGCAGAATTTAAAATATGAATTACTGCCTCATTTTTTAAACCAATTTCGATGCAGTTTTTTTCTATAACGGTGAAGGAAAACATCGTGAGGAAACCTGCATACTCGAGAATTTCTTCACAGGAATTTCGGAGGTATGTGAAGTGTACCAACCCGCATTAGGCCAGCGTGGTAGACTAAGGCCTAGCCCCTCTCATTAGTAGAGGAGGCCCGTGCCCAGCAGTGGGACAATAATATTACAGGGCTAATATTATTATTATTTTTAGAGAAGGGTTTCTTTTTTGTTTAATTTGCTATTACATATAAAAATGTGTATGAAATAAAACATAGTCAAGTACCCAATTGTGGCACATGACGGCGAATGTTTGACGTTTCGCGGCTAAGGAAAAGAACAGATTTGTATAGTGAGTTGAGGTCGATTAACAGAGACTTAGTGCGCACATTCTATGTACCGAACAGCCAGTCTAGTATTATACATAGAAGTCTTTGCCTCCAACAGGTCAATCTGGAAATCTTTGGGGGAGGCCTATGTCCAGCAGTGGACGTCCTATGGCTGATGATGATGATGAAGTTTTGGTTTCTCGACCTGCGATTTCAACATCGACGAAAGGTGCGTTGCCAACCTAAAAGGGAATAGGCATTGGGAAAGGGAGGGGGAAATTGGGCCACCGAATATATAACAGCGAGCTGCCACTTTACGTCGGCGTTCTGTGAGACAGTGGTATCAAACCGGTCGAGCTGGCCCATTCGTGCTGTCGACGTTACTGTCTACAGCGTGGCTCTACCACTCACTATGTATGCTAATGGGTAAATAGGTATTCTTTGTTCATTTAAATTCTTATGAATTATATCAAATACTTTATCTACACAAACAATACATAGGTCGTATTTACTTAATAATTATGCTATTGGCTATGGAATTCGATAAAGAAATGTTTATTTGAATGTTGGTATTAAGCTCGACTGCCTCGGTGGCGTGGTTTATCGGTACGACTATGGTCCTGAGGTCTCGGGTTCGATCCCCGGGTCGGGCAAAGTGATATTGGATTTTTCCATATCAGCCCGGAGTCTGGAATATGTGCCCGATATGGCGATAGGCTCGCCCCCTATCACATCTGGGACGGAACTAAGCTCGGCGAAATGTGGGTGTTCTAGTTCGCTAGTGCGCCTCTGCCTACCCCTTCGGGGATACAGGCGTGAGCTTATGTTATGTTATGGTATTAAGCTGAACATCAAAGACATTCAACAATATATTAGACGGGACAACAGCACAAAAGTTGTGATCCAAAAGTTATGACCAAGTGGTCATAAGTCGCTCAGTTTATTTAAAATATACGCGCGCCAGGTCGGCCAGCGTAATAATATTGAGATAATAAACTTATCTTACGTGATTCTTATCCATTCAAAAAACATTCTAGGGTGTAAATTGTAATAATCTCCTTCGCATTGTAATAATTGGTTGATGGTACTGAAGTTTGAGTTGTTTTATGTATGGAAACTTGCTTGATAGCCTGTCTATAGTCAAATCAAATCAAATCAAATCAAATCAAATCGTTTATTGAATCCATAAAATGTCACACATTGTTTAGATTCCGTCTAAAATGTTTACTCTACCGCCAATTCGGAAAGCTGGTTCGTCAGAGAAGAACGGGCAACGGAAGAACTCTGACGTTGCTCTTTTTGAGAATAATAACCAGTTTACAGTCAGATATTATAATACACAACCAAAATAAGAAAACAAAAAATTTCAATAATTTACATTAAATTAGAGCAGCCAATCTACAACAAAGTTAAGTTAGTAATGAAATATCTATGCTGAACATAGACCTTCTCCAAACATTTCCAGATCGACCTGTTGGAAGCAGTCTTCATCCAGCGACTTCCCGCGACGTTTATCAGGTCGTCTGTCCATCTTGTCGGTGGAAGACCAACGCCGCGCTTGCTGGTACGTGGTCTCCACTCGAGAACTTTTCTGCCCCATCGGCTATAGGTTCTGCGAGCTTTGGAAGACGCCTATCAGCAGTGGATCGGCTGGTGATGATGATGGTTATTGAAGGACCAGCAATCCGATGTGTGAACGACATAAAGATAAACACATACACATAAGCTCACGCCTGTATCCCAGAAGGGGTAGGTAGAGGCGTACTAGCGAACTAGAACACCCACATTTCGCCGAGCTTAGTTCCGTCCCAGTGTGATAGGGGGCGAGCCTATCGCCATATAGGGCTAAAGATAAACGATATTTATATGGGACCACCTTTGAAATAAACTCTATCGAACACAAAAAGAATTTTGAAAATCGGTTCACATTTGGCGGAGATATCGCGTATCATGCATCCGTGGCGCAGCAGGCCAGTAGCCGGCTGTGAAACGAGAGGCCGCGGGTTCGATTCCCGCATTGAGACAAATGTTTGTATGGCCCATAGATATTTGTTTCAAGTGTGGGTGTTGTGAGACCGCGCGTCTCATAGTCTCTGACACCCACGATACAGGTTATACCTAGTGTAGGGTCAGGACTAGGTGTGATTGTTGGGTGTATTTATTATTATAAAAAAAAACAGACGAATTGAGAACCTTCTCCTTTTTTGGAAGTCCGTCGAAAAGGCAAACTGATTGGAAAGGGGAGGTAAAGGTACGTATACGATTGTCGCCTAAAGAGTGACGGGTATCCTGGTCACCTCCTGTACCGGATACCCTATTCTATGTAAATTAGACGGATTCACCGATAAATAACACAAAAACTTCACATATTTCCGTTAAGATGCGTGAGTCAGAGCGAGTAATCGATTGGACGCCGCACCGTCGACCGTCGGCCAGCACTTGCCATGAATCACGCATGCTTCTACCACATGTACCGAGTTTTGTGGTTATTGATCATTGACATGTGTCGAATACGGATTTCGATGTTATTCACAATGGCTAAAGAAATAATAAGAGGACGAGGCATGACTACGAAAAAAAATAAGCATTCCTAATGTATGGGAACGAAACTAAAATCTGAAAACCGACTTCAAAAACGAACACTTATAATTACAAGTTTAAAAACTTATCTGACCGACTTCAAAGTTACCGATCGTGACCAAATTTATATGGGACTACCATTGAAATAAGCTCTATAGAACACAAAAAGAATTTTGAAAATCGGTCCACATTTGGCGGAGATATCGAATTACATAAAAAAAACGACGAATTGAGGACCTCCTCCTTTTTGGGAATTCGGCCGAAAAGTAAAAAATAACAACAATTTCTTACTCCCTTTAGAGTCGGCATCTTTTCATTTATTATGCTTCGGCCTCAGCACCGACTCCAAAGAGAGTAAGAAATTGTTATTTTTTACTTTAATTATCGGTTTTTTAGAAAAAAAAATATTTAACAAAATTTTTCCTTAATAAATATTAATTTACCACATTTTTTTCCTAAAACGACCTTTTACTCTCATAACAAGTTTTTAATACAAAAACAGCACAATCGCATCACACGTCTCGCGTCTGCACAGTTTTGTCCACTCCGAATGAAAGTAAATGGCACTTAAATATCTCAAGGTGAACTTGAGTTTGGCTAACGCGGCACTGTGCAAATACGGTGTTTTATTCGGGGATAATAACATAAGCTCACGCCTGTATCCCCGAAGGGGTAGGCAGAGGTGCACTAGCGAACTCAAAATATGGAGCAAAGGAATTTAATATAATCACAACTTAACTGACCGACTTCCAATTTACCGATCGTGACCAAATTTATATGGGACCACCCTTGAAATAAGCTCTATTGAACACAAAAAGAATTTTGAAAATCGGTCCACATTTGGCGGAGATATCGAGTAAAATACATAAAAAAATACAGACGAATTGAGGACCTTCTCCGTTATTGAAGTCGATTGATTAATAATAACAATTTTAAAAACTTTACTGACCGACTTCCAATTTACCGATCGTGACCAAATTTATATGGGACCACCCTTGCAATAAGCTCTATCGAACACAAAAAGAAATTTGAAAATCGGTCCAAATTTGGCGGAGATATCACATTACATAAAAAATATGGACGAATTGGGGACCTTCTTCTCTTTGAAAGTCGATCGATTAAACTATAGAGTCTATCAAGCAAGTTTCCATACAAAAAAAAATCTCAACCGTCAGTAACGCCATATACCACTTATTATAATGCGACGGCGATTATTACAATTTACACTAAACATTAAAAATATTGTCTGAACATTATTACGCTGGCACGACCTTACGCGCGAATGTTTCAAATACGACTGAGTGACTTATGACCACGAGACAACTTTTGGATCACAAGTTTCATGCTAATGTCCCGTCTATGTACTGAATGTCTTTGTATTGATGTAAACTATTGGTGTAAAGTATTTTTAAAATATATACCATGACCGCAAAGTGATATTGGATTTTTCCATATCAGCCCGGAGTCTGGAATTTGTGCCCGATATGGCGATAGGCTCGCCCCCTATCACATCTGGGACGGAACTCAGCTCGGCGAAATGTGGGTTTTCTAGTTCGCTAGTGCGCCTCTGCCTACCCCTTCGGGGATACAGGCGTGAGCTTATGTTATGTTATGTTATACCATGACCAAGATCGCGTAATGGCGCATACACACTGGCCCATTCCCACAACAGCGAGTTTGTGTAAACGCAACAGGTATAGATTCACCTTCGTTCGGCCGGTGTGTACGCGCCATTACACACATAAAAATACGGACAAATTGAGGTCATCCTCGTTTATGAAGTCGGGAAAAATGATAAGAAATGCATACAAAGTATAGGTTAATATGTAAAGTTACGGGTGTCAGTCAATGCATGCAAGGCCGTTATAATAATAGCACCAATCTATACATGTACTGCTGGCAGAAAACGGCACATAACTTTAATGTAGGTACAATTGAGTAGGAAGTAGGGACATTGATTAAGGGTGAGATCTAGGGCCTTACTTAAAAACAGTTTCGCAAATGGCTAAGAATAGGCTGCCTCGGTGACGTGGTGGTATTTCGGTACGACTACGGTTCTGGTCTCGGGTTCGATCCCCGGGCCGGGCAAAGTGATATTGGATTTTTCCATATCAACCCGGAGTCTGGAATTTGTGCCCGATATGGCGATAGGCTCGCTCCCTATCACATCTGGGACGGAACTAAGCTCGGCGAAATGTGGGTGTTCTAGTTCGCTAGTGCGCCTCTGCGGAGATACAGGCGTGAGCTTATGTTATGTTACGTTAAGAATAGGCTGTCACTTTTTCCTTGTGTCACATCGGTTGAAAAAAAAGGCCCTTATAAAAAAAAATTTCGCTTATTCATAACCATAGGTTGTCCCTTTCTTTTTTAACCAATGTAACATAACATAACATAAGCTCACGCCTGTATCCCCGAAGGGGTAGGCAGAGGCGCACTAGCGAACTAGAAACCCACATTTCACCGAACTTAGTTCCCCGTCCCAGATGTGATAGGGGGCGAGCCTATCGCCATATCGGGCACAAATTCCAGACTCCGGGCTGATATGGAAAAGTCCAATGTAACTCAAGAAAAAAAGTGACAGCCTATTCTTAGCGAAAAGATAAGTGAAAATGTTTTTAGAAGCGAGGTCCATAATATATAGCTACATATACTGACCTTACAAGAGTATAATAATAAATAATAATAATATTAGCCCTGTAATATTACTGTCCCACTGCTGGGCACGGGCCTCCTCTAGTAATGAGAGTGGTTAGGCCTTAGTCTACCACGCTGGCCTAATGCGGGTTGGTAGACTTCACATACCTTCGAAATTCCTGTGTAGAAATTGTCAGGCATGCAGGTTTCCTCACGATGTTTTCCTTCACCGTTATAGCAAGCGATATTTTACAATGAAAATACACTTAACAAAGAAAAGTCAGAGGTGTATGCTCCATTTTGGGGTTGGTCTCGAACCTCCGACACTTGTCTCGGCAGTCCGTACCATTCCCAACTGCGCTATCGCTGCTACAAGAGTATAATAATTGTTAATTATAGCACATTTAAATAGGGAAGGAAAACATACAGGATAACAGAACTGCATACCGAGATATATATGTAAAAAAAAATATGTGAAACATGCCAACTTATATTATAGCGTGTTGGACTAAGGTCTAACGCCTCTCATAACTAGAAGACGCCTGTGCTGCCGTGGTTATGCAGTTAGCAGTACATAGTCCCAAAATACGATTTCGAGAAAACGGCGATTAAAATTCAATTTCGCGATTTCAATTCGTTTTTGTAGAAAAACTATAGGACGGATGTTCATGTTGCATATTACCAATAGAAAGGTAAAAAAATGTTTAAGGAATTGAAATGAAAAGGTGGTTTGGCCGCGTTGAAATGATGGATGAAAGTAGTCACGAAAGAAATTTATGTAGCGAAAGTGAATGGTAGTATCGGCCGAGGACGTCCTAGACGTACCTTTAAGGACCAAATTGGCGATCTATTAGAAAAAGGCCAAATAAAGTGTTCTCGTAACCGACGAGCGTGCATAAAAAACTGATGACTGTGGAAGAAGCGAAAGAGGTGTGTTTGAACCGAGGCAATTGGCGCTTCGTAATCTCTGCGTACACCTACGGGAAACAGGCGTGAGTTTATGTATGTATGTGTAATTGTGTATGTATAAGTCATTTACAGAATAGTAATTTCGTGACTTACTGCCCTCTCAATTACCACAGCAGTGTGCCTAACAGCAGGACGACGTACCATGTAATTGTTGTTTGTGAATTTGTACGTTTGTTAATCAATCACGCTTTAATCAAATGGATTTAGATAGCAAACATTGGCACACCTGAGGCAGTATTCTCTATGGTCGAAGCTCAAAACAAGTGTGTAATGCATCTTATAAAATAATGAAATATATATGAACTTTGTTTATCCTATAGCTATAACACCCCTTTCTTTCTTCCTACCTTTACCTTTTCCTTTTTTTTCTCTCACTTATTGTTGCCCGAGACATTAGCTGAATAAAGTTTATTTCTTTCTTTCTTTCTACCTGCCCTTATCCCACCTCCATGTGGGGTCGGCGCAACACACTTTTTCAAGTATGTTGCTGAAAGGATTTCAGTTAGTTTTTAAGACCGGCTGCCTACATGACGTCAACCCCATTTGAGGGATCCAGCCTCGGACAAATTAAATTAGAAAATTCACTTTGCCTGACCTGGGAATCAAACCCAGAACCTCCCGGTCCATAGCCCATATATATTTATTTTTTTATTTGCCAACGAAGGCAGACGAGCAGACGGCCCACCTGATGGTAAGTGGTTACCGTCGCCCATAGACATCGGCAATGCCAGGGGCACAGCCAAGCCGCTGCCTACCGTGTAGATGCTTTTTTATATATGCTGCAATTAGGCCAAAGAGGCGAAAGCTCAACACCCGGATGTCTATGGACGGTGGATATCACTTACCATCAGGTGACCCGTGTGCTCGTTAGTCTCTGATAAATAAAAATAAAAATCTTTATTGACCACGTAGGCATGTAAAAAAACATTTATGACAAGTCAACACAAGTAAATTTTTAAATTAGGATTAATATAATTTACATTATATATTTGAATTTGACAACAGGCAGGCAAGTATGGACATAATAACGATGGGATGGCTGAGATAGGGTGATAAGGGGAAATAGGAATAGAGTGTAAGGGAATGGATTGTATGGGAATGGCATATGGCAGGAATGGTGGCAGGGGATTGACTGGAAATACTGGAAGCAGTTGGGATTGGTGCGTGATATAAAAAGAAAACTCGAACCTGCGAGCAAAAGCTAGTGTATTATATCTATGTCGTCGCTTAGATTATGGTCTTGGCGTGAGCGTCTTCGCTCATAGATTTTATTTATCTTTCCTATAAGTTTAGTGTCAGATAAACATTTCATAGATAAACACATTTGAATGATCTCTTCAACAAAATACTTGTGGAATGATAAGCTGAATTTGGACCATTCGAAAATTCGGTACAATTTAATCGTATCAGCCCGGAGTATGGAATTTGTACCAATATGGCGATAGACTCGCTCCCTATCACATCTGGGACGGAACTGTTGGTTCTGAACTGAACGGAACTGAACGGCGAAATGTGGGTGTTCTAGTTCGCTAGAGTGCTTCTGCTTACCCCTTCGGGGATATAGGCGTGAGCTTATGTTTTATGTTATGTATTCCGAAATTTTCGAAACTTTCCCCCTTTAAACTCATAAAGGGTTAAAGAGGGAAAGTTCGCTTGGAAAAACCAAGCTAATACGACAGAAAAAGCCGCGGGCAAAGGCTATAATCACACTGTAATGTGCTCAAAGTCCTAATGACTAAGAAATTAAATAACTATTAAGTACCCAGTATCCATAAACTAGTTATTTTTATCAGACACTTTTTTTTAACCAGGCACGGAAAATGCACCTGGTGGTATGCGTAGTGCAATTAAAAACTAGCGGCCATAGACAAACAATGGGTTTATTAGTGGTCGCCATAATCATGCCGGACTATTTATGCTTCTTCACACTCCGAATCCAAAGATGGAAGAAGCAAATTGATAAGCTTGCGACAAGACAGACGGATGACCGATGAAGATAATACCCGTCCCAACCAACCATCAAGTCATGCCGCAAGCCCCTCGAGAGAACCCGAAAGTAGTGGCTAATCCTAGAACGCGAACCACACACGGAGTGTGGGTCACTATGGCAGGTTTTAGCACCATGTGTACGGTGGTTGCCTCCGGTCGGATACGAATATCCTACCTCCAGCAAACTATTTAACTCTACGCGTCAATAATCAAGTAGGTTCTGGAGGTTCAATCCCCGTAAATTTGCAATTTGTGATTCGAGTTTTCCAAAATCACATGTAGATTTTCCTATTTGTATTGTAATGACTTAGTTAAAACGTGCCTCTTATATGCACTATATTCGCTACACAACTTTACTGTGTACCTCAAACTAGTTGTGGACACTTCCAACTCCAAAGGGAGACTAACTCAATAATGATAGCTCCCGCTCTTTTATATCTTTTACTTTAGTTAATAAAGAAATACCTTCTACAAATATTATGAATTACTTAGAGGGTATTTAAAATAAATATAATTAACATCCCATATCAATCCTTCAATATCGTATACTAAATCACAACAATTATCCGAAATCATAACAGTATAATAAAGGGATATGTTTGCCCCATACGAAGTAAGGAAGGCGTAAGTCGTAATGTTATAGTTATCTATTTAAAACACATCTGTCTAACCCTTCGAAGACAAAGGCGTGAACTGAAGATGTTCAACCGACATAAAAGGAGAGGCAGAACTGAAAAACATTGTTACAAATTGTTTAAATCACACTGTATACGTTTTTTCTTATCCTGTGTTTCTAACAAAATAAATAAAAAAAAAAAAGAAAATTTATCGGCATTATTTTATGTGTTACGCGACATCTTCGATAAATGGAAAGAAATGGGACCGATTTTGAAAATACTTTTGTTTTGTAGAGCATACTGCAAAGGTCCCAGATTTTAGTGAAGATGAGAGTTTTGAAACCGGTTTTAAGGTATTTAAACTTTTGATTGCTTATGTCCATTATTTAGCGCCACCAATTTACGGCCTAGGCCACATTTCCCTTTCCGGGTTTCGCCCTAACTTCGGAGCAGACAAAAAGGAGTTTTTACTCGTCAATATTCTTTATTTAATTTCTACTTACAGTGAAAACTAACTTAATTCTTGTTGCCTCGGCACTTCATATCACAAGATCCGATACGAAACTCTTATCAGATTTTATCTCGTTCAAAGTAAACGATAACGCATCGCCGTGTTGAGAAATATTTCTTTATCCGTGCGAAAATCTCAATTTTGTATAAATATTCTATGTAAGAAATATGGCCGATGCGTAAAAATACTCATAAATTAAAATGAGCAAAGGTAATTGGAACTTTAGAGCCATGACGGAGTTCGATTTCTAAAATACAGTAGCATAATAAATAACATAAAAAAAAATGTAAAATTACATAGGTGTTATGTTCAGCGTATACAGGAATACGAGTCCTTCATTATAAAAAATACATTTTTAGAAAAAATGTTTCTTTGCCTCCTGGATTAAGGGGAAAATTGGAAAAAAATAGACAAAGGTCTCGACTGCGGGAAAGGTAGTGGCACTGGAACACTGCCCAACATCCTTTTCTCTTTTCGAAATTTAAATTAGTCCGCCTTATAAAGGAACTGATAAAAATTAAGAAATTAATTTAAAACAGCTACTTTTTTTTACTAAAATATTGCGTATTCAAATTAGTTTCAAACGCATAAAAAATATGCCAAGTTGCCATGTATGGGGTATAAAAAACTGAAATGAAAAGAATCATTTACGTATTAACACAATGTAGGTACGGTGATAAAAAAAAATAACATTTCTTAAAACCACCTGCCACTTGCCAATAATTTTATTTACGTAGCCATTTTAAAAACATGTGGGTACCTCCAACACTCCAAAAACAAATGTTTAATCAGAATTTCATACACACACGCTAATCATGTTAATGAAATAAAAAATTTAAATCAAATAACGCATGAAAAATCTAGTTACAATGATTAATTCTGTATAATAATACAATTCGAAACGCATAACGGCCCGTCCACGAATCACTATGCAGCATGTATGCAGCAGAATTAAAAAAATATATAAAACAAAAGAGCTAAAGAGAACCTGTTTAGCAAAATCTCACGATTTCGCGCGGACCGGCGCGGCATACACTCGGCTACATTTTTTTCCACATTTTTTCATGCACTTTAGAACTCCATCGAGACACGTGTACACAACATTTATTTACAAATAAATATAGTAATATAACACTCACCCGTCTAATTCGCACACAACAATTACACGTAATTTAATTCAATGAACCGGTGATCCGAAATGCAATTCACCTGGCACACTCGTGACCCAGCGGACATTAGCGCTAGCAGTGCTGCCAATGTGACAAATCTACTGTCTGACTGATGGTGATGAGCGTGATGACGTCTCAAATCAATATTATATTCAGTGCGAAATGTATTATATTTATTTACATTTATATATTTTTTCGTTTCAGCTCCAATAGTTTTATGTAATTTTTTATAACCATCGTCACATTAACAGAAAATAATGATTTTTATTACTTATTAAAGGACTGAGGAGATTCCAGTTTCAGAACGAAATCAATGTTTTGTTCCAGCGCTTATAATTTTGATTCTTTAGCATGACAGTTATAAAGCCGGCGCTTCACTCATGACAAGCCTTGATGAACATATGCGATAACAGTCTTGGCCTAATGTTTACAGTTTTAACTGGTAGAGCCAAACAATAACATCTAGAGTACGTATGGGCCTGCCCGACCAGTTTTATACCTCTGTTTCACAGAAAACCGATGTGAAGTTACAGCTTGCTGTTGCGTTTCGTTCAGTGATTGAAGTTTCAGGTTGTCCAATTCCCGATTCTCTACTCCCCTTCCCCCGTTATAATTGCGATGAGGATTCACACTGTGAATTATGTCCGACGTGAATGACATCCACGCACACAATTTTTTGTGTTCATTAACCGGACCTAAATGGATGAAATATCAGCTAATGCGGCTTTGGATTTTTAAGTACATTTATACTTAAGTATTTTAAGAAAGAAAGCAAAATAAAAATCCGAAAGAGAAATTATATTAAAACTCCACGAAAATTAATAATATGTTAATGTGGTATCCTGTTTCATGGCCATAAACTCTTTAGAGCGGACTCAAAAACAGACACGGAATGGAGAACAAGACGTGAACATGCGTGAACACCGTGAATAGAGATGAACACGATACACATTCACGTTCACACTCCTTCAACGGGGGTTGACAGCGAACGCCTGGAGAGGTCTTTGAATAAAACGTATTGGCTCGACCAGTGGCGATAATTTTCAAAAGGGAAGCCGCTGACACATTTTCTTCTAATTACTGCCTATTTGCCAAGTCGATTTCAGCATAGGTAAGTAAGAAATCGAGTTGTATGGACCTTTCGTCACTGAGCTCGATATATACTGTGTCGACTCGACATATACTCATGTAATGCCGGGTACACGCCAACTGCACGAAGGCGATGCGATATAACGATAGACAATGGTCGTCTGCGTTGGAGACCGCACGCTCGCTCACCTTCGCTGTTGCGTCCACACTCTACACCAATTGCCACTAGCGAATAGCAGTGCCGTTCAGCGAACGTAACATGTTTAGGGTCTTACAGCCAGATGCTAAAAATTTTAAGTGGCGTTGCTTTGCTCCCAAATGTCAACTTACCGAGATTATCTTTCTTGGCAAATAAAATAAAATGTAAAAATTAAAAGGAGAATGGCAAGAATCCATACATGCGTAGACCCACTTTTTTCAAGCTCTACTGCTGCGACTATCAAAATCTGAGAGGTTAATTATTTATAATACTGTCTCAAAAACAATTAAGCGCGTAAAACTTACTTTTTTTATAATTCCGTTCTAAAAGTAACCTTAAGGTTATGTACGATTATGTTGAATTTCACATTTTTGAATAAATCGTAGTCAAATTATCACAGCCAAGGCACTAGTAAAGACGTTAAGCTCTTTGTGATAGCTGTCGCTAAATGACCATACGCTGATACACCCACACCGCGTACGATGATTCACTGTACTTTCCTTTGATCTGCCGACAAGCTTCGAGAAGACAACTTAACGACCTCGTTGGTTCTTCTGGCATCGATAGTACGTCTACACTGACTCGCTAACGATCGGTTGTTCAGCTGCGATCAGATGTTATGTAGATATACCCGGCATAACGTTCGCCGAGCGAGTATAGCAGTGACGCGTTGATTAATGGCTATATCTCGAAACTATTCAATTCCGACTTAACCCGAATGACCGTACCATATCCGAGCGTGATGGCTCATGGCGGGTACACAATGGCCACACGAAGGCGAAAGAATATATGCCTATTGCATCACACAAACAAACTTTCGCTGTTGTGTGAATGAAACAGGCATAGATTCTTATGCCATCGTTCGGCCGGTGTGTACCTTCCATCAGACTCATTGAATATCGACAAAATAAAGCGCTCAGCCCGCGTAGCGAAGTAAATAATTAGGGCGACATGCAGTGCTATTACTTAAGTAGACTCAGAGCTAAACTCGATTTATCCTACAGCTCACTCAAGATTTAAAACAAGATTTTAAAAAAGCGGCTTATATATGCCAAACAACTCGATTCTTGGGCTATGGAACAAAGTGCCCATTTTTGTATTTTTGAATTTTGAGCGACGGTTCTCCAACCGTTTCGTGCGTGGGCCGTGGGAAAACATCACAGAGTACTTTGTAAGATGTCTGACTAGCTATATTTTTTGAGTAATGGATTTATTAAACACTGTCGTTGGTAAAATCATCAAACTTTGATGGAGGCCATATTTTAAATAAAGAAGAAGAGGAGTACTTTGTAGAAAACATTCTGAAAAAGAGAAGCTTCCTAGTCTTATTTGATTTATCTTCTTATTTATATCTCTGATGGTGTATTTATTGTGTTAATTTATATTTAAGCAGGTCTTGATATAAATCTAAGCATAATAGTGGAATAAAGTGACTTTCACAACTTCTGGTAAGATTTCTCATAATTTATTTTTTTCCAAGGTGAGGGTAATATTTTATTTTTTAATCACAAGTTTAAAAACTTAACTTTACTTTATATAAAATGTATCCGATAATGACCAAATGTATACGGGACCACCCTTGGAATATGCTCTATCGAACACAAAAATAATCTTAAAAATTGGTCTACGTTTGGCGAAGATATATAGTAACATACTTAAAAAAAATACATAAAAAAAAACAGACGAATTGAGGACCTTCTCCTTTTTCGACCGACTTCCCAAAAAGGAGGAGGTCCTCAATTCGTCGTTTTTTTATGTATGTTACGCGATATCCGCCGAATGTGGACCGATCTTCAAAATTCTTTTTGTGTTCAATAGAGCTTCTTTCAAGGGTGGTCCTATATAAATTTGGTCACAATCAAATTTGAAGTCGGTCTGTTTAGTTTTAAAGTTGTGATTATTGATTGTGTGTTAATAAATATTATTATACATGGTTTACAATGGTATTGAATATGTTTTTGTTATATCTATATCAGGTAGAAGATTTGAATTATGGAGTCAATAGAAGATCGTTTAAAGAAACTCAGAGATGAACGTGAAGCTAGAGCAAAGTCAAGGCTTGAGAAGGTAAGTAAATATATAGATCCAACATGCAAAATAACTTGGTATGGTTATAATATCAGCCCTGTAATACATATTACTGTCCCACTGCTGAGCACGGACCTCCTCTAATAATGAGAGGGGTTAGGCCTTGGTCTACCACGCTGGCTTAATGTGGGTTGGACTTCACATACCTTCAAAATTCTTGTGGAGAAATTCTTAGGTATGCAGGTTTCCTCACGATGTTTCCTTCATAGTTATAAAAAGCTACATTTTACAATGAAAACACTTAACATAGAAAAGTCAGAGGTGTGTGCTCTTTTTTGGGGTTGGTTTCGAACCTCCGACACTCATTTCGGCTGTCCGAACCATCCCCAAATGAGCTACTGCTTAAATGATATTATAAGGCTATAGGCTATATTTTAAAAATAAACCCGACTGCAAGCAACTGCAAGTTCTTGAATAATCCATGTATTTGTTTAACAGCTCCGTGAACTCAATCTGAAGAAGTATAATAAAAATGAACCACAGCTAAAAAATGCCCCTTCCAACAAACCAATAAAAAATGACAAGTTTGATCAAATAAAAAAAGCTTCCTCGGTGGTCAAAAATAATTTTCACGTTAACGGAACTACAAAGAAACCCATAACGATGCCAGTTTTAAAGAAGACAGTTACACATGACAAGCCAAATATAATTCATCCTAAAAACAAAACAATCGAAAAAGCTAAAAGTGACACAAAAGTTGAGAGAGTCCTAATTGCTAAAACTATGGACAAAAAAGATGTTAAATCGGCGAAATTCGATCCCAAAGCTGGACCTAGTCTAGCCCCACCCAAAATCGCTGTCACAAAGCCCACAACCGTCAACCGCAAGAGTATGCTTCCTAAGCAGCCTCAAACATCATCACAATCTGTGTTCGATCGCCTATACAAGCCCAAAATGGTTCCTAAAGAACATCTAGACTCCGTAAAGAAACTGCAAACGGATCCAAACTACTTAAAAAAGGTTATAAAATCCTCTGGACTCATTCTCAATAAGCGTCATACTTTATTTGACACAAAACAGAAAACTAACGTGCCTGTACGAAGATCCATATCTGCAGTACATTTTAAACGTATCAGCAAGAACGAGATACAAAATTGCATACATAAATGGTCATCTATTGGTGACAAGATGAACAATGTACATTTAAAAGACGTTAATGAAGACGAACATGTAAAAGATGAAAAACTGGTGTCCGCAGTGAAGTCTGAAAGAAAGAGAGTGACATTCATGACTCCAGTACCTCATAGTTTGAACACACCGAGACCAGAAGAGCTTCAGGCGAGACTTAAAAACTGGTTGCAGAAGCGTGGTAAATCCTTGGACTCGTATCACCATCTACAATGTTTTGGTATCAATCATTTAGCTCCGAGAGACTTGAGGGCTGATTTTGAAGCTATTAAGTATGATGACGATGAAAACAAAGAGAATATCGCTTTGGAATCAGACAGTGATGATGGCTCAGTCAATGAGATGAATGGGAAAGAAGAAACTGTAGGAATGTGGAGACATGCCAGTATAGTGAGCGAGAGTGTGGATCTGAATGAGACCACAGACACAACAGTGACTACCGAACCGGAAAATGTTGATGATTTAGTTATTGGAGCGCTCAATGATCTTACAGAGTTGCTGAAAGAGGTAAGTTTTAAATTTGAAGATAATAAAGATTCGAACCCAGGGTCTGATGGTTTCATGCATCGATATATTATATACTTAGATTCACAGTTGACGCTCGGAAAATGAGACAGCAAAGTAGTGCTAAAGCACTTCTTTTGCATACTGTCTGACGATAGAATTCTTAATTTCAAAATTCTACTAAAAGTATGCTTGCTCGTTTCGTTTAAAAAGCTACTTTATCGCCCGAATGGTCAAACGGTACTCAATTTTAACAGCTTCTTACATTGATTTTGACCGATAAGGCGGTCTTAAACGATATAAGTATGAACATTCGGCGGTTTGCCCCTTATAAAAATATTTAAGCGCTGCTTATATTTAACCATAGGTTGTCTCTTTCATTTTTAAACAATGTAACGCAAGGAAAAAAGTGACAGGCTATTCTTAACGAAAGGATAAGCAAAAATGTTTTTATAAGTAATGCCCTATATGCATAGGGTTGAAATTGTTTTGTTTTTTTCTACCTGCCCTTATACCACTTTAATGTGGGGTCAGCGCAACACACTTTTTCAAGCATGTTGCAGAAATGATTTGGCTAAGTTTTTACGACCAGCTGCCTGCCTGACGCCAACCCCCTCAGAGGGGTCCAGTCCCGGGCATATTAAATTAGAAAATTCGCTTTGCCCGACCTGGGAATCGAACCCACGACCTCCCGGTCCACAGGCCATACATGCTGCCACTAGACCAAGGAGGCGACAGAAATTGGCGACAAAGATTAGGGTTGAAATTGGGTACTTGACTAATTTTTTTATTGATTTTCGACGAAATTTACGTCATCTAAAGCGTAACACAGAAATAAATATTGAAATACCCCCAAAAATAAAAAAGTTACAAGCCTTTATAGTTTGCTGTAACCTTAAAACAGCGGGAAAGAGAAGTATCGGTAAAATCACGTCACGGCTATAACGGCGCTTGCGTTGAAAAGGGATAGCAAGATACCCCCACTACGCCCCCACTCTTGCTCATTGCAGAATTTAAAATATGAATTGCCTCATTTTGCTATTACATATAAAAATTTGTATGAAATGAAACATAGTCAAGTATCTAATTGTGTTGATTTAATTAGAATTTGTGATCTTTTTATTTGTTTTGTTGCTGAGATCACTTTTATGACGATAAATGTAAATAACTGTGCATCTAGGATATATTAAATCGACGGTTTCATGTCATAAATAAAATAGCAACACTTTGACAGCCTTCGTGGCGCAGTAGGCGAGTAGCCGGCTGTGACGCGAGAGGCCACGGGTTCGATTCCCATATTGAGACAAATGTTTGTGTGGCCCACAGATTTGTTTCAAGTCTGGGTGTTGTGAGACCGTGCGTCTCTCATAGTCTCTGACACAATACAGGTTATACCTAGTGTGGGGTCAGGACTAGGTCTGAGATCTATAGAGCGAACTTCGACTAAGTCTAAGTCAAAGTCACGAACTCAGGGGGGATTTGGAATTGTTAAATCGAACTTTGACTTAGTCCGGGACATTTTTTACAAGAAAAACAGACTGACAGATAAGCAAAGATTCTCTTGTAAAAAATGACTCGGGCATAGTTAAAATCCTCACTGAGTTCGTGACTTTGACTTAGACTTAGTCGAAGTTCGAACTATAGAACTCAGCGTAGGTGTGTGACTTTTTTTTTTAATGAATTCACCCAACAGCCACACACATAGTCCTGACCCCACACTAGGTGTAACCTGTGTCGTGGGTATCGGAAACTACGAGAGACTTTCGCTCTCACAACACCCAGACCCGAAACAAATATCTGTGGGCCACACATTTGTCTCAGTGTGGGAATCGAACCCGCGACCTCACGTTTCACAGCCGGCTACTCGCCCGCTGCGCCACGGAGGCTGTCGTTCCATTTTGTTCCAAGCTTATTTTATTTGCTGCCTCGGTGGCGTGGTGGTATTTCGATACGACTACGTTCTAGTTCGCTAGTGCGCCTCTGCCTACCCCTTCGGGGATACAGGCGTGAGCTTATGTTATGTTATGTCTTATTTTATTTTTGTCAGGGTTTCGAATGGGAACAATGTGCACGGTGGCTCCGCGCTATTCGGGAGCGGTTTCCTGGATCGAGCAACATGGCCGCGTACTGGGAGTGTCGCGCCGCACTAGAAGAGACCCGCGGGGATCTGCCTGCCTCCGTTCAATGTTGGGAGGAAGCCATAGCCAAGGGAACCGAGGTCAGTATAGCTCAATCTTTAAACTGGCACGTCCACACTGGACGTCCACTGCTGAACATAGGCCTCCCACATAATGAAAACACAGTAGAAAATAATACCAAAAAATTTTTGAAGTTATGCTTCTTTAGGCGCGTTATGAAAAAATGATGAGAGTGAAATTTTCAGATGCGCGCGCATCTGTGGCACAAAATTAACAGTATGAAGTTGTCTACAGTATGAAGTTGTCTGCTTAACCGCGTACACGTACACGCACCCATTTGACTTCGATTGCAATTTAATATTGTTTAAATTCTTTGATAATATTAAATATATAATAATAATTAATTAATATACTTTACTTGTGACTAATGTAAGGATTGGACGTTCTGCGAATTGGACGTTTTGCGAATTGGATATTTTGAGGACTCGACATTTCGCGAATTGGACATTTTGAGATTTGGACTTTTTGGGAATTGGACATTTTGCGAAACGGACATTTCGCGAATTGGACATTATGAGAATTGGACATTTTGAGAATTGGACCATGTGGGAATTGGACATTCTGCGCCTAAACGAACAAAACATGCATCTTATACCATGGGCCATTGTTCTACGAGCAGGTGACAGCTAAAATGGTTGTTTTACGTATGTTTTTAGTTTTTTAATATAATTAACACTAAATATTATTAAACAAAGAAGTATAACTTCTCACGCGCGTACATAAGTACACGCACCCATTTTTTTTTTAAATTCTTTGATAATATTAAATATATAATAATAATTAATATACTTTACTTGTGACTAATGTAAGGATTGGACGTTCTGCGAATTGGACGTTTTGTGAATTGGATATTTTATGAATTGGTCATTTTGCGAATTGGACATTTCGCGTTTTGGACATTTTGAGAATTGGACATTTAGCGAATTGAACATTGTGCAAATTGGACATTTCGCGAATCGGATATTTCGCGAATTGGACATTTTGAGATTTGGACATTTTGGGAATTGGACATTTTGAGAATTGGACATTTCGCGAAACGGACATTTCGCGTTTTGGACATTTCGCGAATTAGACATTGTGCGAATTGGACATTGTGCGAATTGGACATTTCGCGAATTGGACATTTTGCGAAACGGACATTTCGCGAATTGGACATTTTGAGAATTGGACATTTTGAGAATTGGACATTTTGCGAAACGGACATTTCGCGAATTGGACATTTTGAGAATTGGACATTTTGAGAACTCGACATTTCGCGAATTGGACATTTTGCGAAACGGACATTTCGCGAATGGGACATTTGGGAATTGGACATTTCGCGAATTGGACATTTTGAGAATTGGACATTTTGCGATTTGGACATTTTGAGATTTGGACATTTTGGGAATTGGACATTTTGCGAAACGGACATTTCGCGAATGGGACATTTGGGAATTGGACATTTCGCGAATTGGACATTTTGAGAATTGGACATTTCGCGAATTAGACATTGTGCGAATTGGACATTTTGAGATTTGGATATTTTGAGGACTCGACATTTCACGAATTGGACATTTTGAGATTTGGACATTTTGGGAATTGGACATTTTGCGAAACGGACATTTCGCGAATTGGACATTATGAGAATTGGACATTTTGAGAATTGGACATTGTGCGAATTGGACATTTTGAGAACTGGACCATGTGGGAATTGGACATTCTGCGCCTAAACGAACAAAACATGCATCTTATACCATGGGCCATTGTTCTACGAGCAGGTGACAGCTAAAATGGCTGTTTTGCGTATGTTTTTAGTTTTTTAATATAATTAACACTAAATATTATTAAACAAAGAAGTATAACTTCTCACGCGCGTACATAAGTACACGCACCCATTATTTTTTTTAAATTATTTGATAATATTAAATATATAATAATAATTAATTAATATACTTTACTTGTGACTAATGTAAGGATTGGACGTTCTGCGAATTGGACGTTTTGCGAATTGGATATTTTACGAATTGGACATTTTGCGAATTGGACATTTCGCGTTTTGGACATTTTGAGAATTGGACATTTAGCGAATTGAACATTGTGCAAATTGGACATTTCGCGAATCGGATATTTCGCGAATAGGACATTTTGAGATTTGGACATTTTGGGAATTGGACATTTTGAGAATTGGACATTTTGAGATTTGGTCATTTTGAGAATTGAACATTTCGCGAATTAGACATTGTGCGAATTGGACATTGTGCGAATTGGACATTTTGAGAATTGGACATTTTGAGAATTGGACATTTTGTGATTTGGACATTTTGGGAATTGGACATTTTGCGAAACGGACATTTTGAGAATTGGACATTTTGAGGACTCGACATTTCGCGAATTGGACATTTTGCGAAACGGACATTTCGCGAATGGGACATTTGGGAATTGGACATTTCGCGAATTGGACATTTTGAGAATTGGACATTTTGAAAATTGGACATTTTGAGATTTGGTCATTTTGTGAATTGGACATTTCGCGAATTAGACATTGTGCGAATTGGACATTTTGAGATTTGGACATTTTGAGGACTCGACATTTCGCGAATTGGACATTTTGAGATTTGGACATTTTGGGAATTGGACATTTTGCGAAACGGACATTTCGCGAATTGGACATTTTGGGAATTGGACATTTCGCGAATTGGACATTATGAGAATTGGACATTGTGCGAATTGGACACTTTGAGAATTGGACCATGTGGGAATTGGACATTCTGCGCCTAAACGAACAGAACATGCATCTTATACCATGGGCCATTGTTCTACGAGCAGGTGACAGCTAAAATGGTTGTTTTGCGTATGTTTTTATTTGTTGATTATCCTTTTCCAATCCTTCTATTATTTTATTGTAATTAATTATTTGCATGCAATTAAAAACTATTTTTTAATGATGAAAAAGAAGTATAACTTTTCACGCGCGTACATAAGTACACGCACCCATTTTTTGATAATCAGGCAAACCAACAGATGGGTCACCTGATGGTAAGTGATCTCCACCGCGCATAGACACCCAAGACACAAAAAGAATCATGTATGCGTTGCCAACCTAAAAGGAGGAAATGGAAGGGGAATGAAAAAAGGATTGGGAAATGAAGGGGGAAATCTCTCTCTTCAGTCGTACACTCTTGACAGAGTGGTCGTGGTTTAATGATGAGCGGTGTTGGGTTGTCGATTATTATTATTATTATTATTATTTTAAATCCTTTGAAACAGTAGCCTTCACGACGCGTCTCCACCGACTTCGATTGATAGCGTTGCGCGAGCATTCCACAATGGTACTTTGTGTAGCAGCTTTGATCGTATCTGTCCAGCGCGTTGGAGATCTGCCGCGAGATCGTTTCCCTTCCACACAACCCTGAACAATTAAACGCTCCATAGAGTCCTGGTTACGGATGATGTGACCAAAATATTTGAGGATTCGTATTTGCACAGTCGACGATAATCTTTCCTTGATTTTAAGTTCTTGAAGTATGGAGACGTTTGTACGATGCGCAGTCCAAGGTACTCGTAATAGTCGCCTCCAACACCACATCTCCAGCGCATCTATTTTTCGGCGGTCCTGTAATCTGAGAGTCCACGTTTCTGCTCCGTAAAGCAGAATTGGGAAAACAAGACTTCTCATGAGACGGACTTTTGTGTTTTTGGTGATGTTGCGGTTCTTCCAGATTTTGCAAAGCTTGCCTACAGCAGATCTTGTAATTGCACATCTCCTTTTGATTTCGTCCTCACAACCACCTGTGTTAGTTATAGTGGAACCGAGGTATACATAACTCTGAACAACTTCGCAGTTGCCAAGAGTAAGAATTTCAGGTTTATTCAGATCAGCTCTGTCCACTATCATTATTTTAGTCTTGTCCTTGTTTATTGCGAGGCCGTAGGAGAGGCTTATTGTCTCTAGGCGTTTCAGTAGTTCTTCCATGTCTTCCTGGTTTTGAGTTAGAAGAGTTGTATCATCAGCGTACCGTAAGTTAGACACTGTTCGACCTCCGACCGAAATTCCCTTGTCCCATTGGTCCAGTACCAGTCTCATGATGTGCTCTGTGTAGGTGTTAAATAGCAATGGTGAAAGGATGCACCCCTGTCGAACTCCTGCCGTTGTGTAAAAGATGTTTGAGTCGACACCATCTATTCGAACTGTTGCTGTACCGTCCGCGTAGAGTCGACGAATTAAACGTATCAAATGTGCAGGAACACCCATTGAACTAAGAATGTCCCATAGCTTTTGCCATTTAATCGTGTCAAAGGCTTTGCGAAAATCGACGAAGCAGATGTAGAGTGGGATATTGAACTCTCTTACTTTTTCGATAATCTGTCGAAGTATTAATATTTGTTCCCTTGTTCCCCGACCCTTAACAAAACCAGCTTGTTCAGGAGATATTTCTCGCGACAGAAATGATTGCAGCCTTTTGTTTATTATGTGTAGAAGAACCTTACTTGCGTGTGAAATTAATGCGATGAGCCTGTAGTTACTACATTTCTTTGTCGATCCCTTTTTGTGTAATGGGATAAATACAGAGTGTGACCAGTCATGTGGCCACTGTTCCGTGAAGGGGGAAATGGGCCACCAGAAATCTCACTCACCGAACGAAACTCGACAGCAAGCTGCCACTTTACGTCGGTTTTCTGTGAGACAGTGGTATCGAACCGGTTGAGCCGACCCATTCGTGCTGTAAACGTTACTGTCTACAGCGTGGCTCTACCAGTTCTACCACTCAAACACTCTTTCCATCTGATGAAGTGCACAACTATTTAAATTCGAATAGACAACAAACTTACCAAAAAAAAATTAAAAATTCCAAAGCCTCACTGAGTTTGTTTCTTTGACTCAGATTTAGTTGAAGTTCGCTCTATAGATCTCAGCCTGAAAGACTCGTAGTTCATAATATCCACAACACAAGACTCGTATCTTAATGGGTCAGGAAGATGTGTAATTCTAATTATTTTTTCAGCACTCAGTGGTCGAGGCGAATTTAGACCAATTACTGGACAAATTCATGCAACTGAAGATAAGTCCCAACAGTGGGAAGCGTCGTCAAGTCGATCCTAAGATGGTGGATGTTAAAAATGTGTTCAAAAGTACCATCATACGATTTGCTGTACAACAGGCTAAGTTGTAAGTATTCTATCGGGTTTTCAAGATGTCTGACTAGCTATTTTTTGAGTAATGGATTTATTAAACACTGTTGTTGGCAAAATCATCAACCTTTGATGGAGGCCATATTTTTAAAATAAAGAAGAAGAAGAAGTATTCTATCGTTATATTGACTGTCTCAGTGGTGTAGCCTCGAGTTCGATCCCCGGGTCAGGCAAAGTGATATTGGAATTTCCAATATCAGCCTGGAGTCTGGAATTTGTGCCCGATATGGCGATAGGTTCGCCCCTGGTTTTAATAGTTCAGAATATTTTACGAGCAGATGGGTCACCAGATGGTAAGCGATCTCCACCGCCCATGAACACCCAAGACACAAAAAGAATTATGGGTTCATTGTCAACTTAACATGGGAGAATGGAAGGGCAGGGAAAAGGGATTGGGAAAAGGAGGGGGGAAATGAGCCACCGGAAATCTCACTCATCGAACGAAACGCGACAGCAGGCTTCCACTTTACGCCGGGTTTCTGTGAGACAGTGGTATCATACCGGTCGAGCCGGCCCATTCGTGCTATAGATGTTACTACCACTGAAAACATTTCCTATCTTTATACATTTGTTTTTCCATTTCAAGTTAATTGAAGTTGGAAATTTTATTGAAGTTGGTCAGATTCAAAGGAACATATTAATTTCTGTGAAATATTGAAGAGAGTATGGTAATGAAATGTGAGTTTTTGGTACATTTGACACACTTAATAATGCCTTTGAGTAGATTGATAGATAAAAATATGTAGTAATTAAAAATTATCGGATTTTGACGGGAACTCTGACAGGGTGGGCGTCGCTTGTTAAAATTATTTCATATTATTCTCTATAGCTGTGTTTGGTGTTTCTAAGTGATGTGGTTTATTGCATCAAACTTCAGTGGAGGTGGACAGTATAATGTGGAAACTTTTTAACTGGTGATCTTTGATGAGTTTTGCTTGGTGCGTTGGCTGGCTTTGTTCGGTTGATTCGTCGACTGAAGGCCATCTGAGGGGCATCGCGTTGGAAGGAATTACCGCCATAATCCCAGCAGGACCTTGAGACCATCCACATCCGGGTCTCGTGGTCATTGTGAAAACATAATTTGGTACTTGACTAATGCACTGGAAGGAATTACCGCCATTATAAACTGGGAATCGAACCCAGGACCTCGCGGTCCACAACCACTGACAAGGAGGTGACTTAACTTAATAAATAATGTATTTATTGAAATGAAACTAGTTTTACGGATTTTATCGCGATTTTGATTTGATATTTATTTTATTTATTATAAGGTAGATATTGTAATATTAACATTTTTGACCCGTGACCACGAAGACTGTAAGCTTTCGAAACGTCGGGACTAAAAATAAAATAATATTAAACAAAAAACTTGTTTAATTTCAATGAATAACATTCGCAAAGTGATATTGGATTTTTCCATATCAGTCCGGAGTCTGGAATTTGTGCCCGATATGACGATAAGCCCCTATCACATCTGGGACGGAACTAAGCTCGAAATGTGGGTGTTCTAGTTCGCTAGTGCGCCTACCCCTTTGGGGATACAGGCGTGAGCTTATGTTATGTTATGTTATGTTATATAAATATGTGTATAAAATCAAACATAGTTAAGTACCCAATTCAGGGGGATTCGGTTCCGGGATGAAATTAGACAAATTGCCTAACCCAGGAATCCAACCCAGGAGCTCGCGGTCCACAGCCACTTGACAAAGGTGGCTATACATATTAAATAACGTATTTATTTCCAGACGTCAGTCAGGCAGCCCCCGTTTCACGGCGACCCCAGTGCGCAGGAGTGGGAGGCTCAGCCATCGCACCCCCCTCCAGCTGTGCTCCAGTGTCAAACAGATGAGGGAAACCTACGGGCCGGGGGTCGCGTTCGTGCCTAATGATACACTCGTCGGAACACCTTGAAATCATAGAACATTCAACAGTATAATATGTAAATTTAGGTGCCCAGTTCGGTAGTGCGCTCCTGCCTAGCCCTACGGGGATACAGGCGTGAGCTTGTATAATTAAATTTAAAAAATGAGGAATTTACATACATACATACATAAGGTCACGCCTGTATCCCCGAAGAGGTAGGCAGAGGCGCACTAGCCTAGTACACCCACGTTTCGCCGAGCTTAGCTTAGGAATTTAACGACATATATTATATGTGTTAACTAAGATATTTAACAGTATATAGATGGGACAACAGCAAAAACTGACTGCCTCGGTGGCGTAGTGGTATTTCGGTACGACTACGGTTCTGAGGTCTCGGGTTCGATCCCCCGGTCGGACAAAGTGATATTGGATTTTTCCATATCAGCCCGGAGTCTGGAATTTGTGCCCGATATGGCGATAGGCTCGCCCCCTATCACATCTGGGACGGAACTAAGCTCTGCGAAATGTGGGTGTTCTAGTTCGCTAGTTCACCTCTGCCTACCCCTTCGGGGATACAGACGTGAGCTTATGTTATGTTAACAGCACAAAACTTGTGATACAATTTTATGACCTAGTGGTCATAAGTCGCGCTGTTTATTTGAAATATACACGCGCCAGGCCGGCCAGCGTAATAATATTGAGAGAATAAACTTATCTTAGGTGATTCTTAACCATTCACAAAACATTCTAGGGTGTAAATTGTAATAATCGCCCTCGCATTGTAATAAGTAGTTGATGGCGGTACTGAAGTTTGAGATCAATTTTTTGTTTGGAAACTTGCTTGATAGCCCCTCTATAGAATATTAAATCTCTTTGTCATAGAGATTGTTATGTTTAGTGGCGTAACTAACGTTGGGGGCCCGTGGCAAACTCATTGGAGGTCTTTTCGGCCCGACTCGGTATACTATCACGGCTAATGACGGGAACAGTTAGTACTATATCATATCATCGTGTGGGTTTTTTATAGCAGAGACTGGCAAACGAGCAGATGGGTCACCTGATGGTAAGTGATCTCCACCGCCCATAGAAACCCAAGACATAAAGAATCATAGGTGGGTTGCCAACCTAAAAGGAGGAATGGGAAGGGGAGGAAAAGAGATTGGGCAAGGGAGGGGGGGAAATTGGCCACCGGAAATCTCACCGAACGAAACGCGACAGCAAGCTGCCACTTTACGTCGGTTTTCTGTGAGACAGTGGTATCAAACCGGTCGAGCCGGCCCATTCGTGCTGTAGACGTTACCGTCTACAGCGTGACTACCACTCATATACCGCTTTTAAGATACAAAAAAATAAATTCGGATGCCTAGTGTTGTGGTGAAATATAAAAAAAATTAAATGAAAAATAATATTCCTAAATTGAGATTTGAAGGGGCTTTGAGAACCAAAGCGATGTGTTTAGGTTTTATTAATAGCGTCCGTGGCGTTCTCCACAAGAATTTCGAAGGTATGTGAAATCTACCAACACGCATTAGTAGACTAACCGCCGAATGTTCACACACTTAAGGTGGCCTTATGTCTTTTAAGGCCGCCTTATCTGTCAACATTGTATGGCGAAAATGAATATAAGAAGCCGTTAAAGTTGAGTAGCGTTTGACCATTCGGGCGTAAGGCCAGCGTGGTAGACTAAGGCCTAACCCCTCTCATTGCTAGAGGAGGCCCGTGCCCAGCAGTGGGACAGTAATATTATAGGGCTAATTTTTTTTTCTGTTGACCAAATCTTTCTATTATAATTTCTTCGTTAAGTCACTTCGAAGTTTTATTATAAGAGTTTACTTTGTTTCTCAGATCATTGTGTTTTAGTGCACTGGTTGTACTGCCTATCCCTCTAACGGTAAAGTGTAATTAATGTATATAATTGGGGACTTTATATAATAGCAAATAAAATAAAAAATAACCCCTGCTGTAAAAACTGCATCGAAATCGGTTGAAAAATTAAAATTAAAATGAAATGAAATTCTGTAATGAGCAAGAGTGGGGGCGTAGTGGAGATATCTTGCTGTCTCTTTCCAACGCACGCACCGTTATTACCGTGACGTGATTATACTGATACTTCTCATTCCCGCAGTTTGAAGGTTACACCAAACTTCAAAGGCTTATAGCTTTTTTATTTTTGAGAATATTTCAATATTTATTCTTCTTTCTATAATAAATGGCTTCTTTCAATATTTATTTCTGTGCTATGTTTAAGATGACGTCAATTTCATATAAATTCAATTTAAAAAAAAAAGTCAAGTACCTAATTATGATTTTATACCACAATATCATGACTATAGATTGGCCAACTTAACTGTGCGTGTGGTGAAGGCAAAGTACCAAGTCGAAAGGCCGATACATTCTATAGGTGGGAGTTAAAGGGTTAATTTAAGCACATTTTTTATAGCAGACTGGCAAACGAGCATATGGGTCACCTGATGGTTAGTGATCTCCACCGCCCATAAACACCCAAGACACAAAAATAATCATGGGTGCGTTGCCAACCTAAAAGGAGGAAATGGAAAGGAAGGGGTGGAACTGGAAATCTCACTCACCGAACGAAAGGCGACAGCAAGCTGCCACTTTTCGTCGGTTTTCTGTGAGACAGTGGTATCAAACTGGTCAAGCAGACCCATTCGTGCTGTAGACGTAACTGTCTACAGCGTGGCTCTACCACTCAAGTGGTGTATTGTGGTGGTGGTAGTCTGCCTGTCTTACTTCAACCCTCTGGGGATCCAGTCAAATTAGAAAAATCTGCTCGACCTCAGAATCGAAACCAGGACGTCTCACTCCACAGCCTGTAATATATTCCCAGTTGCCACTAAACTAAAGAGATGACTACATATTAGTAAAAACTATTTTCAAAAAATATGAACTTCATCATCAGCCACAGGACGTCCACTGCTGGACATAGGCTCCTCTACTTATTACCCTTTATCTCTCATTTACAGAGTTATAGATGCATAAAAATTGTCTGTGAAATTAATTTCTTCATAGTTTAATATAAACTTGCGGATCTGAGCATTTTGGCTACTTTTTATGTTAGAACAGGGCGGTCACCACCACCTCTTATAACAGTATGTTCATTACTCTTTATTTTTAAAGATGTTTTTACATTTTTAAATATATGATATAAAAAAATACATTTAAAAATATAAAAATATTCCCCTCCGATGGCGATGCTCGGGACCCAAGCCACCGGCGGTTAGGACCCTATATAGCAGTATAATTGTTATTTTTTTCTTTTCTTTATGGCAATTGAAATACATTATGCCAATGTCAAGTTAAGGAAATTGTTTTCCGATATCCAAGTTTTCGCAAGTGCAATGAAGTCGGATGTATTCGATTTCAAGGCCCTGCTGGAGTTTTGGCGTCAATTCCTTCCAGTTTGATGTTTTTTAGACGATTTTCTCGCAGCGGAGGAATCGAACATGGTCGACCCATCCACCCGACAAAAAGCATCCAAAATCACTTATTTCAAAGCTTCCACATACTGTCCCTCTTCGTTGATGTTTATTGCTTAGATACACATCACATTTAAACCACAAACACAACTTTAGACTAAAATATGAAATCATTAAAATACCGTCAGAATTCCCGCCAACACTCCGTATTATTATTATTTTACTTGTACCGATTCTCATACAAAACTAACGAAGAACGATTATAATAATACTGATAATAGAGGTCGTGGTAACCCTGCAGAGATGTTTTCAATTTCGCCGCGCGCACATATAATTTTGCCAAGCTTTACATTACAAATAGGGATGCTGACTTGTTTTTTTAATATTTAATTAAGTAATGTTATTGATTATACTGAAAAGAATTTTGAAAATTCGTAAAAAATAATGAAATAATTCACTGGTAGAAGGTAACTGTCAACTGATGCATAGCACAAGACGTGACGTTACCACCCTGAATGTCCATTACGGTGCACACGTGCGAGAGAGATAGAAACATGTACTACACGCCCACTTCTGCTCATAACAAGGAATAAAATACCATTTGCGGGCTCATTTTTAAACTAATTTCGATTTTGTTGTCACAATAAGCTTTCTTTTTTGTTATATTATGCTCCTTACTATTAAAAATATATACGCGCTTCTTATCTTTAAGAACAGTTTGTCCCTTTCATTTTCAAACAAAGTGATGCAAGGAAAAAAGTAAATAAATAAATAAATACACCTGCTAATCACACACTTAGTCCTGACCCCACATTAGGTATAACCTGTATCGTGGGTGTCAGAGACTATGAGAGACGCGCGCTCTCACAACACCCACACTTGAAACAAATATCAGTCCACACAAACATTTGTCTCAATGCGGGAATCGAACCCGCGGCCTCTCGCTTCACAGCCGGGTAGATAGATAGATAGATAGATAGTAACTCTTTATTGTCGACACACACAGAAAACAGGTAACACTAAACAACACAAAAAAAAATGTGTCACAAGTGGCGGCCTTATTGCTAAAAGCAATCTCTTCCAGGCAACCATTGGATGGAGAGGAATAGTAAGAAGATAATAGACAGGGTGTACAATAAAGGAACAAAAATAATAAAATACTAAGAATTTTATAAACATAATATAATATATATGGGTATACAATACACATACATAGGTATATAATAATATACTATTACATATTGATAATGCAGTGTTATAAAAGATATACGTGATGTAATCGGAAATACTCGCCCACTGCGCCACGTAGGCTGTCAAATGGGACGAACTATTCCTATAGATAAGGTGAAATGTTTTTATAAAGGCGCATCTCCTGCACATGTTTTCTCGAAACAAAACAAAAAAACTTACACACAACAATGTTTTCGTGGTCTCCCACTCATGAGACAATGGACCATAGATTAAAATGTGTACCAAAACCATGTTTTGTGTAGGTGTTATGTGTAATGTTTTAGTGCAGGAGACGCCGTAAGTAAGGCACTTTATGTTTTGTATTAAATATTGTATAAAATATAAATGAGAGTTAACTCTCCATTTTGTTTGGAATAATGCAAATATTTTTCTAAGCGCATTGATTTTACGATGGTCTAATAATTAATCGTTGCGTAAAATGTAAATAAAAGTGATTCCTTTTTTATAATTATGACATTTTATTTATAGTGTTTTGTTCTAGACTTTAATTAAAATTATTATAACTAAATATTAATATAATAAATGCTTATAATAAAGACTAAATTACTTACATGTTGCGTTTTATTATTACATAAGATCACACCTGTATCCCCGAAGAGGTAGGCAGAGGCGCACTAGCGGACTAGAACACTCACATTTCGCGGAGCTTAGTTCCGTCCCAGATGTGATAGGGGCGAGCCTATCGCCATATCGGGCAAATTCCATACTCCGAGCCGATACTAAAACAATGTATACGAGCCTTAAATTAAAAATAACACACACATACATAGCTCACGCCTGTATCCCCGAAGGGGTAGGCAGAGGCGCCCTAGCGAACTAGTACACCCACATTCGCCGAGCTTAGTTCCGTCCCAGACGTGATAGGGGGCGAGCCTATTGCCATATCGGCACAAATTCCAGACTCCGGGCTGATATGGAAAAATCCAATATAACTGCCCGACCCGGGGATCGAACCCGAGACCTCAGAACCGTAGTCGTACCGAAATACCACCACGTCACCGAGGCAGTCTATTTCAGTTATGCTATACAGTCCTGCAAATATTATTATTATATTGACTTGCCGCAATACGCTAGTTCTGTGGGTCATCAGTTTACCTACCCATCAGGCATACAGCCGTGAACATAATGTATGTTGGCATACGCGGTACGGCAATAAAATGTTTTCATGTTTGATTTGTTAAGGATTTTAAAGTTGGGAATAACACGCCTTGAATTTTTATTGGTTAGGTTGTATTGAATTAAGCGCCATCTTTAACGCTAATTATGAACTATTCTAGTCGAATTTTATTTTGTCTGGAACGCTTAATAACTGCTCTAATACATTTTTAGACCATTAAAATAATTGTCGTAATAAATATATTATAACTTATAAATCATTGTATATCGAAATTAGATTAAAAGCCATTCATCGTTATTTTTTATCTGCAATTTAAGGCCTTCACCATTCTATAATTCATTCATTCCCATGTGATCACGAGTTTCGTTCATTCGCGCATTCACGTCGCGAATTTGTCAGTGGTGACATGTTGGTGGGACGTTTTCGAATAATCGGCCTTTGTATTTCGTGGATATTTTTTTTCAAACAAAACGAAATTTCGCAACAAATTGTTGAGTTTGTTCCAGCAAATTTTGGTGGACTGTTTGTGTTCAGTAAAGTGTTATTTGGAGAACTCCGAACAGCTGTTTAAGGTAAATACAGGTTTGCATTTTTTCACACAGATTCCCTTGTGCTCACTGCTTGGCATTCGATGATTCCGATCGAAATATTGAAGGCCGGCCTGTGTGTATGAGGAATTTTAATATAATAGTTATAAGTTTAAACTATTTTTCACAAGAAAATGAGCAATGCTATGGAAATCTATATTCGAAACTCGAAACACATGTTTGGAAATGCTTTTTTTAAAAGTTGTACTAAGGTATTTAAAATCATTCTTCCGCTTCTAGAATGATTAACGTATTAATTCGAACTTGTTATTATTCCTATAGTACTTTGTACTTTTCATAAAGTTTTTTTTTTGTAATTATTTCGTAACTATTACAACATGATTGAAACATTTTTTTTAATGGAGGTAGGCGAATGAAAAAAAAAAGTACCTTAGAAACAAGACGTAGGTACCATACATCCTAGTTTATGAGTTACTTATGATACGTTTTTGGCTTTTTGGTAAAAAAAAATAAGTAGATGAAACTGGGTCAAACTTTAATATCTACCGTTAATAGTTATTCATTCCAGTATACCTATGTATTATAGCGTAAAGTATTTAAAATAATGTTTAAACGTGTAAGAAATAATTTAAGTAGGTATAAAAAAACCTACCCACCTATAAGCATATATTTATACTGTAGCAACTTTCACCTTACTGATGAATTTAACTCCATACAATAAATATTGAGAATCTTCTCCATTTTTAAAGTCGGTTACAACAAAGGGTGGGCAGCTTGTACGGCCACCTGGATGTTTATCATCTTTCCAACATGACCATTCCACATCCCCCAGGGGTGGAGTGGCAACGATAAATCGATGTCGCCGCGAAAAAAAAAAGCTAACACCGGGCCTAGGCTGGCGAGCACTGCAAATCTGCCACTGCGTACTGCCTCTAACTTGTAATCATTCAAATAAAACTATTCTTACGGATTCTATCACGATTAGGTTTTAATTATTATTCCCGACGTTTCGAAGTTTTATTTCAATTTATAATATTCGCGTAAACTTAAGAAATCAGTTTGTAATCATTCTTTTGTCAGACAGTAGGTACCTATAGTTTTGGCCGGACAACAGGTGAAAAGACAAGACACATTCATAAACAGGCGCGGGATCTCCCACAGCAGATCCTCGGCGTAATAGTACGCAGAGACTATCTTTAATTTAATTATAGTCCCCAGCGATAGTTCAATATGAGGTCTGAGCTTTCGAGAAGGCACCTGTACAATCGTAGTCAAATTAATATGAGCCTTCGAAAAGGCACATCTGTGTTCATTCGCAGTCAAATGAATATATTTCTGGCTAGAGCGTCACAACCGCCAGCTATAAATTCAGGTGAAGCTGTAAAAGCAATCTGCTAACAGCACAAGTCCATTCGAAAAAAAAAGCTTGTCTCTCGTTTACCTCCGTGGCGTAGTTGTTTAGCGTGCGTTGTACGCCGTACGACTGTACTCTTGAGGTCTTGGATTCGATCCCTGGGTCGTGTAACGTGAATATTTTTCTGTTCAGTATCAGCCCGGAGTTTGGAATTTGGGCCCGATATGGCGATAGGTTCGCCCCCTATCACATCTGTGACGGAACTAATCTCCGCGAAATTTGTGTTCTCTAGTTCGCCTCTGCCTATCCCTTCGAGGATGCAGGCGTGAGCTTATGTTATAGATATCAGGCGGATCCCACCACGTTTTATAGCAGTATTATTATAATCTTACTTTGTTTTTTTTTTCTACGGGAATCTGTAACCTCCCAAATCACGGAAGAAGGACGCCTAGTTAAACCTCTCTCATCTCGGTCCAGCCTAAAATTACTCTCTAGTTCATAGGTGAGGTCATTGACCGTTTTTTTTTAATGTGAAATAAAGAAACCGTATTACCTGTATATTTGGTAACAATAACAATGTTTATTATGTAAATTGTGGTTACCTACATTACTTATTACCTACCTACCTACTATTTGCAGACTGCCTCGGTGGCGTAGTTGTATTTCGGTATGAAAGAAAGAAAGAAAGAAAGAAAATGACATTTATTGCGTTTTAGCTGTTACATAATTAGGTACTTAGGTCTATTAAATTACACAGAGGGAAAAAAAATAGAATTGAAAATAAAAAACACTATCATGTGTATGTGCCCACACCCACATGTGTACACATGTGCATATATACACATACACACATTAAATACATACATTTACATTCCCCTCCCATCTTCCTCCCTGGATCCAACAACCAGCAACTTGGTCGGGCACCGAGCAAAAAATACACAACTAACTACCGTCCTGATGTCTCGGGTCTCGAACCCGAGACCTCCGAACGGTAGTACGGAAATACAACCACGCCACCGAGGCAGTTATTATTTCGTATTTCACATCAATAATATCAGAGAACAATGAGAAATTACTCGCTGAATGAACGTCATCCATAGCGGTATGAATCATCTCTTGCAAATTGCACAACGTTTGTCAGTCCGTGTTACGATAAGCCGTTCATATTTATTTGTTCATAAGGAAAACTCTGAATTTATTCATAATTGTCTTTTGTTCGCGGGGACATCCCTCGGGATCTGTACATTATACGGGATAAAAGTATGTGTTACCGCCGAATGTTCATACACTTAAGGCCACTTTGTCACTTAAGGCCGCCTTATCTGTCAAAATTGTATGGCAAAAATCAATTTAAGAAGCTGTTAAAATTGAGCAGCGTCTGACCATTCGGGCGTTAGTCGCTGATTATGTAGCTTTTGATCAGTGAAAGGGTTTTTAAAATCGATTCAGAAGTTTTTGAGCAGAGATTTAATATTACTAACTGTAGGGCTATCAAGCAAGATTCTATACAAAAAATTGATCTCAAACTTCAGTACCGCCATCAACTATGTATTACAATGCGAGGGCGATTATTACAATTTACACCCTAGAATATTTTGTGAATGGTTAAGAATCACGTGAGATAAGTTTATTCTCTCAATATTATTTCGCTGGCCGGCCTGGCGCGCGTATACATACATACATAAGCTCACGCCTGTATCCCCGAAGGGGTAGGCAGAGGCGCACTAGCGAACTAGAACACCCACATTTCACCGAGCTTAGTTCCGTCCCAGATGTGACAGGGGGCGAGCCTATCGCCATAGCGGGCACAAATTCCAGACTCTGGGCTGATATGGAAAAATCCAATATCACTTTGCCCGACCCGGGATCGAACCCGAGACCTCAGAACCGTAGTCGTACCGAAATACCACCACGCCACCGAGGCAGTCGTATATTTCAAATAAACTGAGCAATCTGATGGATCCAGACTCTAGACAAATTGTGTTAATAAATACACACTGTGGCCACATCAGGATTCAAACCCAGGACTTCTCAGTGCATTAACGTTGGCACTAGACTGCCTCGGTGGCGTGGTGGTATTTCGGTACGACTACGGTTCTGAGGTCTCGGGTTCGATCCCCGGGTCGGGCAAAGTGGTATTAGATTTTTCCATATCAGCCCGGAGTCTGGAATTTGTGCCCGATATGGCGATAGGCTCGCCCCCTATCACATCTGGGACGGAACTAAGCTCGGCGAAATGTGGGTGTTCTAGTTCGCTAATGCGCCTCTGCCTACCCCTTCGGGGATACAGGCGTGAGCTTATGTTGATGTTATGTAGACTAAGTAGACAATCGTAATTCCAGTTCATATCTCACCGTATTCTTTTATAATAGAAAGTTGTTTAACAAACCTTGAAATTATAATATCTAATTAACTAACTGTTTATTTATATCCTGGTATACAGGAAAAGATTTTAATGAGTATATACTGATTTCTTAAGTTTACGCGAATGCTATTCATTGAAATAAAACTATTTTTACGGATTCTATCACGATTTGGTTTTTAATTTTTATTCCCGACGTTTCGAAGGCTTTGCAGTCTTCGTTGTGACGGGTCTGACCCGTTTTATTTCAATGTTTTAATGACTAATTAAACCGACTTGCAATAGGGTTTTGAATAGCCGAGACTGGCAAACGAGCAGGTGGGTCACCTCGCTCATTTGCGATGACAGTGTGGTATCTCGAAAACCTAGATTTTACAGAAGACGCTTCACTTTCTTTCTACCTGCCCTTATCCCACCTTAATGTGGGGTCGGCGCAACACACTTTTTCAAGCATGTTGCAGAGGGGATTTGGCTAAGTTTTTACGACCGGCCGCCTGACGTCAACCCCCTATGAGGGATCCAGTACCGGGCAAATAAAATTAGAAAATTTTCTGGGAATCGAACCCAACAGTATTATTATAATGCTTTATTTTTTTGTACGGGAAATAGTGGTGGGATCAGGGCAGGTAGAAAGAAAAGAATACTGCTATAAGACGTGGTGGTAGCCCCTTTGAGGGTGACGTTTACCGTCCATAACACCTACAATACAAAAATGGAGGTAGAAAGTTTTTTTTTTATTTGATAACGAAGGCAGACGAGCAGACGGCCCACCTGATGGTAAGTGGTTACCGTCGCCCATAGACATCGGCAATGCCAGGGGCACAGCCAAGCCGCTGCCTACCGTGTAAAGTCTTATGTAAACAGTGAGATGGCAAGAATGTTTTATTTGAAATGAAAATGTATAACAAAGATGGATTTGCGCCAGAATCCTTGACCCATACTCAAAACTGTACATCACACAAACCGCCACATCAGTGACGTGTCCTTACAGAAATTAAAAACTTAACGCGCCGACTTCAAAAGCTATGCGATTGTGACCAAACTATGGAACCATGCTTGAAATAAGCTCTATGGAACACAAAAAGAGCTGAAAATCGGTCCACATTTGGCGGACATGTCGCGTAATGTACATAAAAATACAGACGAATTGAGGACCTTCTCCTTTTTGGAAGTCGGTCTCCATTGGTTCTCTCGAGGAGCTTGCGACATTATATGATTGGTTGTGGCGGGTATGGGGTACATCCCAGTGTACATCCCTCGATTTGCTTCTTTCCTTCTTCGGAGTGGAAGAAGCATAAAACTTAACAGACCGAGTTCAAATCCGATCGTGACCAAATTTACATGGTACTCATGAAATAAGCTCTATCGAACACAAAACCAATTTTGAAAATCGGTCCACATTTGGCGTGATATCGCGTAACATACATAAATAATCACAAGTTTAAAAACTTAACAGACCGACTTCAAATCCGATCGTAACCAAATTTATATGGGACCACTCTTGAAATAAGCTCTATCGAACACAAAAACAATTTTGAAAATCGGTCCACATTTGGCGTGATATCGCGTAACATACATAAATAATCACAAGTTTAAAAACATAATAGACCGACTTCAAATCTAATGTGACCAAATTTATATAGAACCACCCTTGAAATAAGCTCCATCGAACACAAAAAGAATTTTGAAAATCGGTCCACATTTGGCAGAGATATCGCGTAACATACATAAAAAAATACAGACGAATTGAGGACCTCCTCCTTTTTGGAAGTCATTCAATTACAATAAAATGCGTGAGCTTATTACAAATATTTCATCACGCGGGGATCGAACACGCGACCTCGCCACGCTGACTAGCGTGAGACCGAAACACAAATAGAACTGAAGAGGAAAATGATTATTCTTTCTAAGAAATCATAGTTGAGAAACCACACTGTTTATATTTCCTGTAAACAAGTTTCTTGATGACGGGAATCATCGATATATTATTTACCTAGATGCACAGTTGACACTCGGAAAATGGGACAACAAAGAAGTGCTTAAGCACTCGTTTTGCCTACAGTCGGACGCCAAAAGAATTCTAAATTTCAAAATTCAAATTTAAGAACACTTGATCATTCCGTTTAAAAAGCTAGTTTATAACACGTGCATAGGGTTATATTTGTGTTGATTTAATTAGAACTTGTGATCTTTTTCTTTGATTTTATTCCTGAGACCACTTTTTAGGAGGATATTTGCAAAGAACTGTGCATCTAGGGTATATTATATTGATGACGGGAATAAATAAATAGGTACACCTAGTCATGGACGTAAAAAAAAGATGGACGGAGCGCTAGAAACATTGAAAGTGACGCAGGGTTTTCGGCTCATTCGATCGACACGTAATCTGTGGATCACACAAACATTTCGATGCGGGATCAAACCCGCAGCCTCTAGTTTCACAGGCTACTAGCCCGCTGCGCCATCGAGGCTGTTAAATTTTAATACAAAGAGATTTAATATTACTAAACTATAGAGGTTCTATCAAGCAAGTTTCCATACAAAAAAAATGATCTCAAGCTTCAGTACTGCCATCAACCACTTATTACAATGCGAGGACGATTAAGTATGACAATTTACACCCTAGAATGTTTTGTGAATGGTTAAGAATCACGTAAGATAAGTTTATTCTCTCAATATTATTACGCTGGCCGGTCTGGCGCGCGTATTTATAAACTGAGCGACTTATGACCACAAGGTCATAACTTTTGGATCACAAGTTTTGTACTGTTGTCCCGTCTATATAAATATACTGTTATATATCTTTGTTTTAATAGCTTTAATACGAATTATTTTGACAAAGTAATATTGAATTACTTTAACAAATTAGCTGAACATAATTTCTTCAGGTTAAGGTCACTTTGACGTCATGGCCTTACCGATGCCTATAACGTTACTAAAATTATATTATGTCCTATATTATAAAGGTCGAAGGGTAAGTTGAAGGGCAATTGGGTACTTGACTTTGTTTTATTTCATACACATTTTTATATGTAACTAGCTGACCCGCGCAACTTCGTCTGCGGATGAGAGAGAGGGTTGAAAGAGTGTATCGTAGGCACCTATAGCACAATAATTCTAAAAAGGTAATGATATGCTGTACTAAACTTCGAGAGATAGTACGTGACTTCGGTGCGGTTCCGTCAATCACCCCGTCTGTCACTCCGTCTGTCACCCCATCTGTCACCCGTCTGTCACCCGTCTGTCATCCCGTCTGTAACCACATCTGTCACCCAGCCTGTCACCCGTCTGTCACCCCGTCTGTAACCCTGCCTGTCACCCCACCTGTCACCCGTCTGTCACCCTTTCGGTCACTCCGCCTGTCACCCCATCTGTCACCCAGACTGTCACCCGTCTGTCACCCCGTCTGTCACCCCGTCAGTCACCCCATCATTCACCTTGTCTGTCACCCTGCCTGTCACCCCGTCTGTAATCCGTCTGTCACATCGGCTGACACCCCATCAGTCACCCTGCCTGTCACCCCGTCTGTCACACCGCCTGTCACCCGCCTGTCACCCGTCTGTCACCCCATCTGTCACCCCGTCAGTCATCCCTTAGTCACCCCATTATTCATCCCGTTGGTCTCAACACTAAAAGAATTTTTCAATTCGAACCAGTAGTTAACCAGCGTCAGACATTAAAATTTATTGTCTGGCATATGCTGAGCCCAAACCTTTTCGGCAGCATCGTGAGACGCAAAATTGTAATTATTATTATGGGTTATGTACTTGTAGTTATTGTTATCAGTTTATTGTCTCCTTTTAAATATGTGTTTTATCGTGTTTTTGTTTATACCATTGTGTCGCATAATGCTGTGCCGAATAAATATTTTTTCTTTCTTTTTTTCTTTCTAGTTTCCGAGATATCAACTACCCCGCTTTAAAACATTTTTCATTTCTGCTCCGCTCCTATTGGTCATAGCGTGATTATTATTTAGTCTATAGCCATCCTCGATAATTGGGCTATCCAAGACAAAAATAATTTTTCAATTCGAACCAGTAGTTCCTGAGATTAGCGCGTTCAATCAAACAAACAAACAAACAAACAAACTCTTCAGCTTTATAATATTAGTATAGATAGCAAATAAAACAAAAAAGAAACTCTTCTCTAAAAACCGCATCGAAATTGGTTGAAAAATGAGGCAGTCATTCATATTTTAAATTCTGCAATGAGCAAGAGTGGGGGCGTAGTGGGGATATCTTGCTATTCCTTTCCAACGCACGCACCGTTATGGCCGTGACGTGATTTTACTAATACTTCTCTTTCCCGCTGTTTGAAGGTTACACCAAACTACAAAGGCCTATAACTTTTTTATTTTTGAGTGTA
Source organism: Clanis bilineata (assembly GCA_036417725.1). Lineage (NCBI taxonomy): Eukaryota > Metazoa > Arthropoda > Insecta > Lepidoptera > Sphingidae > Clanis > Clanis bilineata. Next base: position 5,293,537 of record CM071165.1, read on the forward strand.
TTTAAATATTTCTTTCTGTGCTACGTTTTAGATGACGTAAACGTATAAAATCAATTTTAAAAAAATAGTCAAGTACCCTGGCCGGTTTCAATAAACGATCTCAGTTTAGAGTGCAGATAGATCGCGATTATGAACCAATCAAATCAACTCATTTGACGGAGTCATGTTCAAAATGTGTTCTTATTGGCTAAAATTTTTGTAATCTATCTGCACATTCTAACTAAGATTGTTTATGGGAACAGAGCGTTAGTGATTAGGCATTTAACGCAAAATATCTAAATATGAACAAGAATAACTGTTGCCTCGATACTGACTGCCTCGGTGGCGTGGTTGTATTTCGGTACGACTACCGTCCTGAGGTGCCGGGTTCGATCCCCGGGACGGGCAAAGTGTTATTGGATTTTTCATATCAGCCCGGAATCTGGAGTTTGTGCCCGATATGGCGATAGGCTCGCCCCCTATCGCATCTGGGACGGGACTAAACTCAGCGAAATGTGGGTGTACTAGTTCGCTAGTGCGCCTCTGCCTACCCCTGCGGGGATACAGGCGTGAGCTTATGTTATATTGTTATGAACAATAATAACTACTGTGTTTTTTTTGTTTCTTTCTTTCCATGTGCCCTTAAAAGCGGCGATAGCTCAGTAGAGAGTTGTGAGAGGTACGGACTTCCGAGACGAGTGTCGGAGTTTCGAGAGCGAGACCAATCAGAAAAAAAGAGCATACTTCTGACTTTTTTCTGTTAAATGTATTTACATTGTGAATTATATCTTGCTATAACGGTGAAGGAAAACATCGTGAGGAAACCTGCATACCCGAGAATTTCTCCACAAGAATTTCGAAGGTATGTGAAGTCTACCAACCCGCATCAGGCCAGCATGGTAGACTAAGGCCTAACCCCTTTCATTAGTAGAGGAGGCCCGTGCCCAGCAGTGGGACAGTAATATTACAGGGCTAATATTATAGACTATGATACTATGATCTCTAATCTATGCAGTAATGTTGTTGGAACTTATCGAAACATGTCAGGGCCGTATGTACTCATCATACGTTTATCACTGAATTAATGTTATATTACATCAAAGACATTAAACAATATATAGAGTGGACAACAGCGCGAAACTTGTGATACAAAAGTTGTGACCTCGTGGTCATAAGTCACGTTAATTGTAATAAACACCTTCGCATTGTAATAAGTGGTAGACGGCGTCAAGGAAAAGTTTGGGTACATGACTATTTTTTAAAAATCTATATGAAATTGACGTCGTCTAAAATATAGAACAGAAAGAAATGTTGAAATATTCTCAAAGATAAAAAAGTTATAAGATTTTGAAGTATGGTTTAACCTTGAAATTGCGGGAAAGAGCAGTATCAGTATAATCACGTCACGCCATAACGGTACGTGCGTTGGAAAGGGATAACAAGATACCTCTAATAATAACCTCCACTATACCCCCAATCCAGAATTGAAAATATTAAAAATTACTGCCTCATTTTTCACCCAATTTTGATGCATTTTTGCAAAGGGGTTTCTTTTTTGTTTTATTTACTTTTACATATAAATATGTGTATAAAATCAAACATATTCAAATACCCAATTGTCAAAAAAGTCTTACTAAGTGCACACTACTGATACCAAGTACAGTGCTGGATCGTCGCTTGTTAAAATTATTTCATATTATTCTCTAGAGCTGTGTTTGTTGTCTTTAAGTTGTGTGGTTTAATGCATCAAACTTCAGTGAAGATGGATTGTATAATGTGGAAACTTTTTTAACCGGTGATCTTTGATGAGTTTTGCTTGGTGTGGAGTGAAGGTCATTTGAGGGACATCGCACTAGAAGGAATTACCGCCATAATCCCAGCAGGACCTTGAGATCATTCACATCTGGGTCTCAGGGTCATTGTGAATATATAATGGGCATTGTCCATTTTTAAAAATTACGTGTAAATGAAAAACCATTTGGAGAATTTCTTTAGCTTGTTGCAGAAAATTGATTTTTAATGAAAAAGGATCGTGATTTACCAAGATTTTTTACAAAATATATTTGCCCTTTGTTTGACCTCTAATGACGTCATTAATGGCATTCGTTTGTTTCATTGCCTGCTTTCTTTTTAGAATCTGACGATTGTTTATATGTCATTTGTCATTTGTCAAGTACACATTATAGACGTGCGCTTAATAGTTCGCGACAAGGAGCGGTCACTTTAGTTCGTGGCTCCTCAACGAACTAGTTCATTATTTTAGTTCTCGTCTCGAACCAAAGAAAGGCTCAAAAAAGATTATTCGCACGCATTTTTTCTTTAATAATATGCTGTTATTTTTTTACTTGTACATACTTGGGGAGTAGTGACGTCGTCTAAGGGACACTCCTTAGACGACGACGACGACGACGACGACGGTGGCCTACTTTCACGGTAGGCCATCAACACCTTTAGGTTTAAGCCAATCTCATCTGCAAGTGGTACACTCTTCTGAGTAACGGACTAAGCGCTGGCGAAACCTGGGTTCCTGCCTTGCAGGTTGTGGAGGACAGACAGCACCATGTACCCAGTGTACATCATTAGATCGTTGCGCGAGGCATGCAGGGCGGAAAAAAAGCCTCTGCATATCGCTTTTTTGGATCTGCAGACTCTTTTAACTGTTATGTTCGTTTCCGCCGCCGAATAGTATCCATACGAGCTTTACGTGAAAACAGACAAGTTTAAGTACCTAGCAACATCAACTTCGACGTCAGGGTTTGAAGTGGCGCAGCATGGGCTACTTGCTTTAATTTTTATACCCCCCCCCCCCTCGCAGTAAACCCGTAGTATATGCCAAGACCCCCATCCCACTCTAGTTTTCCGTAGTAATTTATAAATATGTTTTATTTTTTTTATCCAAGAGATTAGAAAAAATATGTGTTGCTAAAGAGATTAGAAAAAATATATGTGAGTCAAAAAGTGCTGTAGGCTATATTTGAATATAGCTCTAAAAAGCACGAGATTTCCTTAGAAGACATTGACTACGTGACGAATACCTAAGACTTTAGACTAGACTTTAGACTACCTAAGACTTTAAGGTCTCATAGACCATCATTTAGTCAGTCCTTCTGTATGGGTGCGATAAGTAGTCTGTTATATTAAGGAAATCCAGATGGCCCCAAAAGCGCTGGCTGAACGTGTTGGAAAATGATATGAGAACCAATGGTCTTACTGTGGAGAATGCTTAAGACGAGGCGAAGTGGAAGCGTTTAAATAGGAAGGCGGATTAGGCATTAGGGCGGGATAACGCCAGGCAGAAAGAAAGACATCGGATAGCGCCGCGCTCTCGCTCACGTTCACTATTACATACAATCATACAATTTAGAATCTAACATATCAAACGAACTAAAGAGCGAGAAATCTGGAAACTAGTTCGTTCATTTTGTCAGTGGGAGCGGTCTACCGACCTAGTTCGTTCGAGAACTACACAAGACTAGTACCTACACAACATAACCTCTTCCTTTACGAGTAAATAATAAATACTTTTCTAGTAAATCATCGTATTATAGAACCACGCAAGAACAAAAGATACATATAACAAGTTATATTATAAGAAGTGTTTCAATCGAACATGAAAAAATTACCTTCAGCTTGAAGACACGACATGGCATACAAATATAACTTCAGTGGAATAAAGCGTGTAAAAAAGTAATCTGCGGTATATTTTACAACCAAATCCTATTGGACTAGCGGACAGAGGTTTTAAGGAAACTGATAATCTACTTATTCACATAATTTTGGACACTCAAGGCCACCAAGTGTGCATTCAAGAATCAAGCAAATTTTCAAAGCCTCACAGAAGCACTTAAAAGTGATAGATAGTTTAAGAGTTATTTTGTTTTGAACATGTAATTAAACATGTACTTGGCAATTTTGTGTTATTGAAACCTTGTGCTGTGATTATAAATATGTATAGTTTGTGGGATGATTACTGGTTTCTCTGTTCTGTGGATGATTATTATATGAGGTGAAATAATAAAAAGGCCCACAAAAAGGTTCGGAAAGTTTGTAGGAGGCATACTGCAGGATCACCAGTAAAATCAATGCTCCAGCCCTACCCCGGGGGTCCTAACCAACTGGCTTGGCAGGGAGTGTTTGGGCAGCCGTGGGTGGATCTGAAAGATGTAAACCTGAAGAACCTCTAAGTGCTCAAAGGCTAATCTGAGCTACAGAAAATCTCAAATGGTGAAGCACCTCTTGGGAGCTGCTGTGTACCTTGGTCATCTTCGAAGCCAAAGTGGAATACCAACCAGACTGGGATTAAGGGTGACAACATTCTAATAGGTGAGCTGATCACCTGTCTGTGTGAATGCAGATGTCCGCATTATAAATAATAAAGCTTAAAATTTTCACATTTTTTTTTATTTAAATACATATATTAAAACACAAACAATGAATATGAGAAAATATAACAATACATGATTTATTTGGTAGCACCAGTCATTTTAAATACAATAATAAAAAGCAATATTGGATCCATAAAATCTCTTAAATAATGACTTATGTAATATATATAATGCCACCTCCAACGGATTAATGTATACCTGTATTTTTCCTCATAGTTATTGCTTGTTTGTTTGTTACAATGCTATGTAGTTGTACTACTATATAGCCTATTAGGTAAGTATTAGTAACTATATAAACTTTTTATCACTATAACCCCTTGAGTTTGTTGCATCAATACACCATCATTATTGTGAAGCATGAAACAGCCCAGTCATCACAATCTGAGCTGATGACATTATTCTGTTCATCAATTTGACATTATATACATGTATGCAACTTAGTTTTGCAACAACTGTTCTATTCTGACATTTCTGGCAACAATATGTCACCTGAAACAAGCACAAATAAATAAATGTGGAATACACACACTACTTACTTTAAATAAACCATCTAAATGGGTAAATTATGAAGTTAACCTACATAAATCTTATTTTGGAGGCTATTAATAGCGATGTATTCCAACAACATTACGGTGACTGCATTGGGAAAGATCCTTGAGTCAGTTTTATAATTAATGTAGTCATATTGATGCAACTTGGGTTTTCAACGACTGTTCCATTCTGGCAACAATATGTGACCTGAAACAAGCATAAATAAATAAATGTTGAATACACACACTACTTACATGAAATAAACCATGTAAATAGGTAAATTATGAAGTTAACTTACATACATCTTATTGTGGAGGCTATTAATAGCGATGTATTCCAATATCATTACGGTAAGTGCTTTGGGAAGATCTTTGAATCAGTTTTATAATTAATGTAGTCTTATTGATAGATATTATTATGATATCTATTATGTTTGTATCGTAAACACGACTGTAATTAAATAACAATATCTTATTGGTCTGAAAAACTGTCGAACACTAGATTTTACAATATTATATTATAGAATTTAATATTGTTGTTTACAATCGATCGACACATGTACACAATGGCCGATAGAGGTGGACGATCCTGGACTGAAATATAATTTCGAATCAAATCATTCGATTTTAAAACTGCAGTGAGTTATATCGATTATAACCTTTATTTAATTAATTAATAACTTTTTTAGTCCCATACATACTTAAGCTGACACCTTTATCCGTACGTAGGATAATGCACATTGCCTTATCATGTATCGTATAAGCCACATTCTGTACACACATTTTACGATTTGACCAACAGAAATTAAGACCTTCATAATGATGTAAGATTAATAGTACAAATGAGTAAAATTTAAAATACTAGCCCATTTTTAAAGTAAATTATTTACTAATTTCATAATCGATTAAGATATTTAGATACATCTCGATTAGTACATCATTTATGATCGCGCATCTCTACTTAACAGCAGTGTGAAGTGTCATTTTATCCGTCAGCTGACATCACAGATAGCAGAAAATATAGGCAATGAAATAACACTTTTCGCGCCATTAATGAGGTCATCACGTAGAATCATCAAGATATTTTCAAAAAAATATTACAAAATAATTACAGCCCTAAAAACAAAAATATTCAAATTAGTATCTTAATTTGGTCTATATTTTTAGAAAAAAATATAAAAACCAGGGGTTAAAAAATATGGACAATGCCCATTGTTCTATTTACCTTGACATTGGCTAAATCATCGCATATGCGTGGAAGCCATTATTTTTAAAAGAAGTACAGTAGCTATGCCGATTCATGAATAAAAAAAAACCCTATATTTTCCTTGAATCTTATAATGGTATGCGTATTTATAAAATGGCCTTTACAGTGACCTAGAAATCCATTTCTTTAAACAGTTGCGTGTGCTCATAGAAAGGACGCAAGTCGGAAGTTTTTTTTTTATGAATATAAAAAAAAAACCATAGACCTACGGTTTCTTCTACGTTGCAACGGTTCTTATGACCAGCTTTATTTATAAATATTTTTTTAAAAATTGCTGATTTCCTTTGCGTAAAAATGTGTATATAAAAAAATATAAAGCATGTAAAAATGTACATTTCATTTATCTATTCTGTGCTTGGACAAAAGAAGAATAAGGACGAGGCATAATTACGAAAATAATGAAGCATGCCTAATGTATGGAGATAAACCAAAATGGCGACAATGCGAAAGAAAGATCCCATTAAAATAGATAGCAATTAGGCCTCTTGTTCACATTCCAAAATTAGTATTGTAATTCATCATCATCATCAGCCATTGGACGTCCACGGCTGGACATGGCCTTCCCCAAAGATTTCCAGATTGACCTGTTGGAAGCGGCCTGCATCCAGCGGTAGCTCGTAGAACTGATAGCCGATGGGGCAGAAATGTTCTCGAGTGGAGACCACGTACCGGTATTGTAAATAAAACACCGTATTTATAATAAAATCAATAAGTATTTATAGGTGAAGTCTTATGACACGGTGACAACTTGCATGTAAATAGATCGCGAAACTACAATGGCGGTACCACCTTCATAGTAAATACGTATTTTTCGTAGTTATGCCACGTCTTCTAATTTTTATTTAGTCATTGATTCTGCGGTTTCATGCAAGTTAAAACTTAAATTGAAATTCGACGTAAATTTTTTTCAGTGTTATTGTTATCAGAACCAAAATTAATTCTAGAAATTACCATTTATTCGTTTGTAATATTAATTATACAATTTGATAGTCGAGTCATAGATTATTTAAATTTTACCAGTTTTTTTACATTATACATGAATTCAAGGAATAATGTAATAGTATAATGTTTGATAATACTCCTTTGAATTTTCGGTTGTTCCGATTTCATAACATAAAATAAGCTCACGCCTGTATCCCCGAAGGGGACGGAGACTGTCAGTCTTTACTCCTACAATTAGCGTGTTGGTATGCAGATTGTAATTCTGAGTAATTCCCCATTACAAGGAAAACTTTAAATACATTTACCACATGTTTTTTATTACATTTTCTAGGTAAGAGCATAACATAACATACATAAGCTCACGCGTGTATCCCCGAAGGGGTAAGTAGAGGCGCCCAAGCGAACTAGAACACCCACATTTCGCCAAACTCAGTTCCGTCCCAGATGTGATAGGGGGCGAGCCTATCGCCATATCGTGCATAAATTCCAGACTCCGAGCTGATACTAAATAGAAAAATTATCACTGCCCTCGCCGGGGATCGAACCCGAGACCTCAAGACGGTAGTCGTTCCGCACACGCAATACCACTACGTCACCTAGGTAGAGACTCATGGTAATAAAGAGATTAAATATTACTAACTATTTAGATGGGCTATCAATCCCCGGGTCGGGCAAAGTGATATTGGATTTTTCCATATCAGCCCGGAGTCTGGTGTTTGTGCCCGATATGGCGATAGGCTTGCCCCCATTGATATATTATATACCTAGATGCACAGTTGACGCTCGGAAAATGGGACAGCAAAGAAGTGCTTAAGCACTATTTTTGCCTACAGTCGAACGCCGATAGAATTCCAAATTTCAAAATTCAAATTTAAAAACGTTTGCTCATTTCGTTTAAAAAGCTACTTTATAACACTGGCATAGAGTTATAATTGTGTTGATTTAATTAGAACTTCTAATTTTTTCCTTTGTTTTATTACTGAGACCACTTTTTATGACGATATTTGCAAAGAACTGTGCATCTAGGATATATTAAATCGATGCTCGCCCCCTATCACATCTGGGACGGAACTAAGCTCGGCGAAATGTGGGTGTTCTAGTTCGCTAGCGCACCTCTGCCTTCCCCTTCGGGGATACAGGCGTGAGCTTATGTATGTTATGTTATGCTCTTACCTAGAAAATGTAATAAAAAACATGTGGTAAATGTATTTAAAGTTTTCCTTGTAATGGGGAATTACTTAGAATTACAATCTGCATACCAACACGCTAATTGTAGGAGTAAAGCCTGCGTGGCGTGGGCGAGCAGCCGGCTGTGAAACGTGAGGTCGCGGGTTCGATTCCCGCACCGAGACAAATATCTGTGTGGCCCATAAATATTTGTTTCAGGTCTAGGTGTTGAGAGCGTGCGTCTCTCGTAGTTCCTGATGCCCACGACACAGGACTCGATCTTAGTGTGGGGTCAGGACTATGAGTGCGACTGTTGGGTGTATTTATAAAAAAGACTCATAGTTCAGTTGTGAGTAGTACGGACCGCCGAGACGAGTGTCGGAGGTTCGAGACCAACCACAAAAAGAGCATACACCTCTACTTTTCTATGTTAAGTGTATTTTCATTGTGAATTATCGATTGCTATAACGGTGAAGGAAAACATCGTGAGGACAACTGCCCCTTTACTCTTCGTCTTCTTTATTTAAAAAATATGTCCTCCATCAAAGATTGATGATTTTGCCAACGACAGTGTTTAATAAATCCATTACTCAAAAAAAAAGACTGCCTCGGTGGCGTGGTGGTATTTCGGTATAACTACGGTTCTGAGGTCGCGGGTTAGATCCCCGGGTCGGGCAAAGTGATATTGGATTTTTCCATATCAGCCCGGAGTCTGGAATTTGTGCCCGATATGGCGATAGGCTCGCCCTCTATCACATCTGGGACGGAACTAAGCTCCGCGAAATGTGGGTGTTCTAGTTCGCTAGTGCGCCTCTGCCTACCTCTTCGGGGATACAGGCGTGAGCTTATGTATGTATGTATATGTATGTTACTCAAAAAAATAGCTAGTCAGAGATCTTGTTTTGATGCCCTGGCAAAAAAAATCGCCCTTTTACTCTTGACCTTCGCTTCTAATTTAACTTCGATTCGGTGTCACTAACGCCCGAATGGTCAAACGCTGCTCAACTTTAACGGCTTCTTACATTGATTTTCGCCATACAATTTTGACAGATAAGGCGGCATTAAACGACATAAGGCGACCTTAAGTGTATGAACATTCGGCGGTTATAGACTTAAAATTCCAGCGAAATCGAGTTAAAAAGTGCACTAATCTTGCATTAGATTCGAGAACTTGTCATTTGGTAATCTTAACGTGACATTAGTGCACCTATTACCTCTATTTCGGTGGAATTTTAAGTCAATAAATAAGGCCGAATCGAAGTTGAAGAATGTTCCGATGCAAAACAATACAATTGTGATATCTACCCTACGAACAATTAACTATTAGCTATAAGTAATATCTAGTAGTTTTGTCGATGATAATGGTGCCCGGTAAAACTCAACCGAGTTTATGATGGCATCATTCTATGTAATTTTGTAATTTAAATTTCTTTGTTTTAATAAAATAAAAAAATAAAAAGTGAAGAGTAAGGGTGCTGCATACCTGAGAATAATACTCGATCTTAGTGTGGGGTCAGGATTATGTATGTCACTGTTATTATTATTAACTGCCTCGGTGGCGTGGTGGTATTTCGGTACGACTACGGTTCTGAGGTCTCGGGTTCGATCCCCGGGTCGGGCAATGTGATATTGGATTTTTCCATATCAGCCCGGAGTCTGGAAACTGTGCCCGATATGGCGATAGGCTCGCCCCCTATCACATCTAGGACGGAACTAAGCTCGGCGGAATGTGGGTGTTCTAGTTCGCTAGTACGCCTCTGCCTACCTCTTCGGGGATACAGGCGTGAGCTTATGTTATGTTATGTTATTATTATTATTTACAAAGACAGTATATAGATGGGACAATAGCACAAAACTTGTGATCCAAAAATTATGACCTAGTCGCTCAGTTTATTTGAAATTTACACGCGCCAGGCCGGCCAGCGTAATAATATTGAGAGAATAAACTTATCTTACGTGATTCTTAACCATTCACAAAACATTCTAGGGTGTAAATTGTAATAATCGCCCTCGCATTGTAATAAGTAGTTGATGGCGGTACTGAAGTTTGAGATCATTTTTTTGTAAGGAAACTTGCTTTAGAGCCCCTCTATAGTTACTAATATCAAATCTCTTTGTTTTTTATGACCACGAGGTAACAACTTTTAGATTACAAGTTTCGCGCTGTTGTCCTATCTATGTATGTACTGATGCATGTCTTTGACTATAGGACCGTGTCACTTGCCTCCAATTAATGTTTGGAATTAATTTGGCCGTTCATTTAAATCATTTGAAAGAGTTCGTATCAATTGTTGATAGGTCAACGTATTTCATTGTCGCATTACTATTTTCTAGATCATTCATAATCATCGGACTGTGTCGGTGGCGTAGTAGTATGGGGCCAATCATTTATTACCAATTACCCCTTCGTTTCCAAATCTCTTTTCCCATCCTTTTCTGTTGGCAACGCACTCACTTTTTGTGTCTTAGGTGTCCATCAGGTGACCCATCTGCTCTTTTGCCACTCTCTGCTATAAATAATCACAAGTTTAAAAACTAACGGACCGACTTCAAATCCGATCGTGACCTTTATATGGGACCCCCTGAAATAAGTTCTATTGAACACAAAAAGAATTTTGAAAACGGTCCACATTTGGCGGAGATATCGCGTAACATACATAAAAAAATACAGACGAATTGAGAACCTCCTCCTTCCGGAATAGAGACGTGAGTATACATACATTGACAGCCTCCGTAGCGCAGCGGGCGAGTAGCCGGCTGTGAAGCGAGAGGCTGTGGGTTCGATCCACAACAACATGACAAATGTTTGTATGGCCTACAGATATTTGTTTCGGGTCTGGGTGTTGTGAGACCGTGCGTCTCTCGTAGATTCTGATTCCCACGACAAAAGACTCGATCTTAGTGTGGGGTCAGGACTATGTATGTGACTATTATTTATTTATTTATTTATTTACATACGTAAATGCATGTACATACTATTTCGAAGTATTATCGTATAGTTTACATGGATATTTCCACTGACGTCAAAGCCAAGCGTCGGTTGCAAATAAACACTTTTTTATGTGAAACCGGTCATAGAATTTGGCATGATATGCACAAAATGCTTCATCCGTCGTCCTAAACACGTTTTGGCAGACCCCAATGATCCCATCACAGTTGCTGTCGAAATAGCCCTTTTCCTTCTCAATACCAATTAGGTACTTGACTATTTTTTTTTTATTAATTTTATTTGAAATTTACGTTGTCAAAAATATAGAACAGAAATAAATATTGAAATATTCTCAAAAATAAAAAAGTTATAAGCCTTTGAAGTTTGGTGTAACCTTCAAACTGCAGGAAAAAAATATCAGTTTAATCTCCTCACGCCATAACGGTACGCGCGTTAGAAAGGGATGGCAAGATATCTCCAATATGCCCCTACTCCAGAATTGGGTACTTGACTATGTTTCATTTCATACAATGTTTATATAATAAAACAAAAGAGAAACCTTTCTATAAAAACCGCATCGAAATTGATTGAAAAATGAGGCAGTAAATCATTTTTAATTCTGCAATGAGCAAGAGTGGGGGTGTAGTGGGGATATCTTGCTATCTCTTTCCAACGCACTCGCCTTTATGGCCGTGACGTGATTTTACTGGTACTTTTCTTTCCCGCTGTTTGAAGGTCACATCAAACTACAAAGGCCTATAACTTTTTTATTCTTGGGTATATTTCAATATTATCTGTTTTATGTTTTAGATGACGTAAATTTCGTATAAAATCAATAAAAAGAAATTAGTCAAGCACCCATTTTCAAATATGAGTTAGGTACTGCTTATGAAGCAACCAATTTCGATGCAGATTTTACAGAAGGGATTCTTTTTGTTTTATTTGATATTACCATCGATATATTATTTACCTAGATGCACAGTTGACGCTCGGAAAATGGGACAGCAAAGAAGTGCTTAAGCACTCGTTTTGCATACAGTCCGACGCCGATGGAATTCTAAATTTCAAAATTCAAATTTAAGAACGCTTGCTCATTTCGTTTAAAAAGCTACTTTATTACACGTGCATAGGGTTAGATTTATGTTGATTTATTTAGAACTTGTGATATTTTTCTTTCTTTTATTCCTGAGACCACTTTTTAGGAGGATATTTGCAAAGAACTGTGCATCTAGGGTATATTATATTGATGGATATTACATATAAATAATTGTATAAAATCAAACATAGTCAAGTACCCAATTGTAATATTAACACCAGACCCCGACATCGGACCCGCCCGAGAGTCCGAAAATCTCCCTCAGCAGACCCTCGACATATTAGTACGCAGGGACGATCTCTCATTTAATTCTAGTCCCCAGCGATAGTTCAATATGAGGTCTGAGCCTTCGAAAAGGCACCTCTGTGTTCAATCGCAGTCAAATGAATATATTTCTGGCTAGAGCACCATAACCGCTAGCTATGAATTCAGGTGAAGCTGCAAAAGCATGTTTGCTAACAGCACAAGTCCATTCCAAGTCCTGTCGGCGTACCTGCCATATCCCGTTCCCTTTTCACGGTCCACATACCGCTCCATTCCCCTTTCCCCATAGGACCCTATTCTTCTAACTGTATAACCTGCCTCTCTGATTCCAAATTCATAGCATTCTATAATATTATAAGAAATACTTAAATCTAAAGGATGCTTTTTTCACATGTCATAAGTGCTTTTATATGCCTACGTGATCAATAAAGATTTTTATTTTATGTATTTTTAATCGAAAAAAAATGCACAAATCTTTATACTCATAGATATGGACCGACTGCAAAATTTATTAGATCGTGACAGAATGGTACCACCCTTAGAATATGTAAGCTCTATCGAACACAAAAAGAATTTTGAAAATCGGTCCACATTTGGCGGAGATATCGCGTAACATATATAAAAAAAACATGTGTGCAATTCACACGCGGTAGAAGTGAAACCTTAAAAAATGTTGGGTTCCAGATAATGAGACGAATGTAAAATTTCGGCAAGAGGATAATTGTAGGTTTTAGTAATGATCATAGTGATACAGTTTGACAGTTATTTTACATTTTATTCGTATATATTACATAGATTTTATTATAAAAAAGATAAAAAGACTCTACAAACGTATAATAAGTACACGTATACAAAAAAACCACGGTTGTGTGATGCCTTTTCCCAAGCTTTGTACTACGCATGCGCGCACTTTTTACTGTCGCTTTTTCGTTTCATCGACTTTCAAATCACAACGAAAGAAGTTATCACTTCAAAAAATACAGACGAATTGAGGACCTCCTCCTTTTTTGGACATAACATAACATAAGCTCACGCCTGTATCCCGAAGGGGTAGGCAGAGGCGCACTAGCCAACTAGAACACCCACATTTCGCCGAGCTTAGTTCTGTCCCAGATGTGATAGGGGCGAGCCTATCGCCATATCGGGCACAAATTCCAGACTCCGGGCTGATATGGAAACATCCAATCTCACTTTGCCCGACCCAGGGATCGAACCCGACCTCAGAACCGTAGTCGTACCGAAATACCACCACGCCACGGAGGCAGTCGGCAGTCTTTTTTGGAGTCGGTCGATTAGTTGCCTATGGCTACCCCTTATGGGATGAAGCGTGATATTATGAAAACATTAACGCGAAATCTTATAACTTTTATCATCCGATTTCAAACAAACGCTACAAACGCGTCATACTAGGAAGCTGATACAATTTTATCAACATGGTCGCATTACGAGTTACGACGCTTTTTGTTATGAAAACACACTGTTCTGGTTATTACGTATCATATTATCATATAAGCATCGATAGCTCAGCTGGGAATGGTACGGACTGCCAAGACGAGTGTCGGAGGTTCGAGACCAACCCAAAAAGAGCATACACCTCTGACATTTTCTATGTTAAGTGTTTCACTGTGAATTATCGCTTCCTTTAACGGTGAAGGAAAACATCGTGAGGAAACCTGCATACTTGAGAAAAAATTCTTCACAAGAATTTCAAAGGTATGTGAAGTCTACCAACCCGCATTAGGCCAGCGTGGTAGACTAAGGCCTAACCCTTCTCATTGGGAGAGGAGGCCTGTGCCCAACAGTGGGACAGTAATATTACAGGGCTAATATTATATTATCGTAAACGATAGCCTCCGTGGCACAGCGGGCGAGGGCTGTAAAGCGAGAGGCCGCAGGTTCTATTCCTGCACCGAGACAAATGTTTGTGGCCCACAGATATTTCGGCTATTTGCAACGACAGTATGATATCTCGAAAACCTCGATTTTATAGAAAACGCTTTTAAAACTTTATTTTAAATGCGTTTTTTATACCGACTACCGTCGTGAGGTCTCGGGTTCGACCCCCGGGTCGGATAAAGCGATACTGTGTTTTCGACCGACTCCAAAAACGAGAAGGTCTTCAGTTCGTCTGTATTTTTTTTGACCGAATTCAAAAAAGGAGAAGGTGCTCAATTCGTCTGTATTTTTTTAGTATGTTGCGCGATATCTCCGCCAAATTTGGACCGATTTTCAAAATTATTTTAGTGTTCGATAGAGCTTATTACAAGGGTGGTCCCATATAAAGGTTACGATCGGATTTGAAGTCGGTCCGTTAAGTTTCTCTATTCAGTATAAGCCAGGAGTCTGTACCGGATATAGCTATAGGCTCGCCCCCTATCACATTTGGGACGGAACTAAGCTCGGCGAAATGTGGGTGTTCTAGTTCGCTAGTGCGCCTCTGCCTACCCCTTCAGGGATAAAGGCGTGAGTCTATGTATGTATTCATTTATTGACCCCACGTGCCAGTAAAGTAAGGTCGTGGAGATGTTAACAAGACATAATAATTAATTAATGTATAAAGTAGTAATTATTGTAACATAACATAAGCTCACGCGAGTAATTATTGTAACAATGTCATCGATATATTATTTACCTAGATGCACAGTTGACGCTCGGAAAATGGGACAGCAAAGGAGTGCTTAAGCACTCGTTTTGCATACAGTCCGACGTCGATGGAATTCTAAATTACAAAATTCAAATTTAAGAACGCTTGCTTATTTCGTTTAAAAAGCTATTTTATTACACGTGCATAGGGTGTTGATTTAATTAAAACTTGTGATCTTTTTCTTTGTTTTATTCCTGAGACCACTTTTTAGGAGGATATTTGCAAAGAACTGTGCATCTAGGGTATATTATATTGATGCCACGTGCCATATCAGCCCGGAGTCTGGAATTTGTGCCCGATATGGCGATAGGCTCGCCCCCTATCACATTTGGGACGGAACTAAGCTCGGCGAAATGTGGGTGTTCTAGTTCGCTAGTGCGCCTCTGCCCACCCCTTTGGGGATACAGGCGTGAGCTTATGTTATGTATTGTAACAAAGTAATAAATTGTGCAATACAAGAATTCTGACAGATCGCAGAGCACGCGTGGATATAATCAATATCTATGTAGGGCGAAGTCCGAACTATAGTAGGATTGCTAATTAAACGGAGTAAACTGACATTTCGAATGTTGCCACTTTTTCATGAAATTTAAATAGTGCTGCGGTAAAAAGATCAAGATTATTTAAACATTTCAATTCAGTGAACCATTTCATTCTTTCATTTTCCAAAGTCCAACTCAAAGTCGTGATTCCTGTCTAATGTGTGATGAGTACTGCATGTCTACTGAATTATAGTCATGGTTAATTATAAACAAAACTTACAAAAGCTATGAATGTGCGGAACATAATTTTTATCAAATAATAAAAGTAATATTTGTAATTTTCATTATCATCATTTCGCGTATCTGTCGTGATTATTTACGCAAAATTATTTACACAGACATATAGTCGAAGGGTTGAGCTGAAATTTCTATTAATACGCAATAAAATTCTAATTTTGTAAGCTAGTGCTGAGTCATTGTTTCTTTGAATGATAAAAATTGCACTAGACCAATCACTATGTTTTGGAAATAAACATTATTTTGTACGACTTTTCGATCTATCAGTTTACTCCGTTTCAATAACAATCGGAGTATAGCTAGTGCTGTTAGCGAAGCTTACGGTGCTCTCCCGGTGTTTTTGCATTCCCGGGATCCCGGGACGAAATTACCACATCGCGATCCCGGGAACTTCAGTGTGTCTAGTGCGTTTATGCGAGTATCTTTACGAGTTCGATCGCAGTAACGTAACTGTCATTTTGTTAGAAATGATTGCCAGACCTACGAATTTATTCATAAATCTACTAAATTTTGCGGAATTTATTAACGTACAACACAAAACATTAAACACAAAATACAACACAAAACAAAAAAAAGCAAAACACATCAAAACACAAAAATGTATGTATACTTGCGTTTTTTTTTAAGTTTATCTATAAATTTTTGGGTTAAACCTACGGATTTTTAATTATCGAAGCTGGCATCACAGATTCGATCGTACGTCCCGTTAAAATCCTCGCATTTAAAAGTGAACCAAACTCGCACTAGACACACAGATTCCCCGAGTGAATCTATGTAGTTTTACTTGCATTATTGGAATTATTCCGTGGACCATTATAAACTGACCCTCCATTTAATGTTTTGAAAGCCTCCGTGGCGCAGTGGGCGAGTAACCGACTGTGAAAAGGCCGCGGGTTCGATTCCCACCAAAACAAATGTTTGTGTGGCGCATCGGTAATCGTATAGCTTACCATCAGGCGAGCGGTTTACTCGTCTGTCCACTACGTTGACCTAATGCGCGTTAACTTACCTACTTTCGAAATTCTTGTGGGGAATTCTCAGGTGATTTCCTTACGTTTTCCTCGAGCGTGGCAATTCACAATGTATGCGTACTTCGATTAGTCGTCATAGGTGGTGCGTGTTGTGAACTTAAGGCTGAGATTTATAGAGCGAACTTCGACTAAGTCTAAGTCAAAGAAACAAACTCAGTGAGGATTTGGAATTTGTAAATCGAACTTCGACTTAGTCTGAGGCATTTTTTACAAGAAAATCGTTGCTTACCGCCGAATGTTCATACAATTAAGGCCGCCTTATGTCGTTTAAGACCGCCTTATCTGTCAAAATTGTATGGCGAAAATCAATTTAAGAGGCCGTTGAAGGGGTAGGCAGAGGCACTAGCGAACTAGAACACCCATATTTCGCCGAGCTTAGTTCCGTCCCAGATGTAATAGGGGGCGAGCCTATCGCCATATCGGGCACAAATTCCAGACTCCGGGCTGATATGGAAAAATCCAATATCACTTTACCCGACCCGAGGATCGAACCCGAGACCTCAAAACCGTAGTCGTACCGAAATACCACCACGCCACCGAGACATCTCACGACACGCAGACCCGAAAAAAAGATCTGTGGGCCACGCAAACTCGGTGCGGGAATCGAACCTGCGGCCTCTCGCTTCACAGCCTACTACGCTACGGAGGCTGTCATAAATCATAATATTAGTATGATACACAGATATGGACTGTGGTATGATAAATTAATCAACACGTGGTGATTTGATCACAGTTTATTGACCTCCATGTGATTTGGCAAGCGCCGTTAGCTAGTTTATGTAACGTTACAATGTTAATAGTTCAAGGACATCTCTGGCCATAATAGTACCGTTTTGCAATACATCTTGTCAATTGTAGTACTAGTTTCTGGTTGCAATTTTTTTTTTGGACACAGCAAAATATCTACACTGCATCTGATGGTAAGCGTAGTGCAGACCAAATAATCACAGGTTTAAAAACTTAACTGACCGACTTCCAATTTACCAATCATGACCAAATTTATATGGGACCACCCTTGAAATAAGCTCTATCGAATGCAAAAAGAATTTTGAAAATCGGTCCACATTCGGTGGATATATCGAGTAACATACATAAAAAAATACAGACGAATTGAGGACCTCCTCCTTTTGTGGAAGTCGGTCGAAAAACTAGCGACCACTGACAAACAATGGCTTTATCAGTGGTCGTCAGAATCATGCCGGCCTATTTGTGCTTCTTCACACTCCGAATCCGAAGGGGAAAGAAGCAAATCGAGGCTTTAGGAGGAGGCCGGGATGACGCCGATATATAGAATGGACCTGTTAAAGTCTCTTCAGTAGCCCGAGCACAAAAAACTAATGTAAATTTAAATGTATTCGAACTCGATGCGCGTCTATGAAATTTGTATGAAATAATAACCAAACGTCATCAGTGCGCAGCGAACTGCAATACATTTACATTTACATTAGTTTTTCGTGCTCGGGCTACAGAGCTCTTACGTAAAAAGCCTCTATGATGATAATAAAAACTTAAAACTGATTTCGAAAATTGGGTACTTGGCAATAGTAACCTATATCAATGAATTTCTGTAGGAACATAGATTTATCATCTAAATAACGTATACAATAGGAATTTATTAAAAATACTCCAAGGATAATTTGATTTTAGTAATTTAAATACTTATTTTTTTATCTGTGCGTCACGTGACGTTAAAAACCAATCACGATGCATGATGTCAGATTACTCATTTTTCTTGTTTATTTGCTCCACAAGGGCCTAAGACCTAAGATCAAAAGTATCACTGCCAGGTTATTTGGTAATTATTTTTCATATTTTTATTTAAATCTCAACTTAATTCCAACGGGGATGTGATCGACGATCGATATCTGATCGACGAAATATCCCACCCGTTTTTTTTAGTTTGAAATCATAAATGTTATTTTGTATTTATGGTAAGAAACAATGACGTCACCCGTAGCTACAGTTAACAGGTAGCGTTTTGGCGGCAAACTAAATTATACATACTAATTTTTGCTTTTTTTAACTAAATATATGAAAATAAATTACGAAATATTTTTTACACGTTTAGGATAAACTAATGAAATGTATACTTTTTAAAAAAAGGTCAAGTACCCAATTAACGCTTAAAACTTTTAACATAATATAACATAAGCTCACGCCTGTATCCCCGAAGGGGTAGTCAGAGGCGCACTAGCGAACTAGAACACCCACATTTCGCCGAGCTTAGTAAAACTTTTAAAAGTTAATTAATAATTTATTCTGTCTTTGGAATCGATAACGGTGCCAAAGATCAAATGAAAATGTACGCCAAAGAGAGAATTATTAAGCCAATAACAATATAATATAATGTTATGAAACTATTAACGCTTGTTTACAACGTGTTATAATAATAAACTTGTCCTATTATTTAATCACGCATTCGCGCACCACGCGCAGAAATAAATTATAGCTGACGACTAGGGTTAGCAACTCATACATTTTCAGGAATACTTACCACATAACATAACATAAGCTCACGCCTGTATCCCCGAAGGGGTAGGCAGAGGCGCACTAGCGAACTAGAACACCCACATTTCGCCGAGCTTAGTTCCGTCCCAGATGTGATAAGGGGCGAGCCTATCGCCTAATCGGGCACAAATTCCAGACTCCGGGCTGATATGGAAACATCCAATATCACTTTGCCCGACCCGGGGATCGAACCCGAGACCTCAGAACCGTAGTCGGACCGAAATACCACCACGCCACCGAGGCAGCCTTACAGCCAGGAATACTTACCATCAGAAAAAATCAAGCTTTATATTAAAATTATTTCATACATACATACATAGACTCACGCCTTTTTCCCATATAGGGTAGGCAGAGACAACGGATTTCCACTTGCTACGATCCTTACATACCTCTTTTGCCTCATTCAGTCTCATTACATTGAAATTAAAATTATTAATCTATCATCTATCTTCAAAATCCTCAGGGTGCGATTGTATTGGTTTTTCCAATTTTCCCTCGACCCCGTCAACAGATTTCGACCATTATATGAGACCCCCTTTGGAGTAAATCCTATGAAGCAGAAAAAACTAAATACCCCATAACATACATAAAAATATCACACAGACTACGAATTAGGTATTTCCTAATCCCTTTTCCCTCCCCTTCCATTCCCTCCTTTTAGGTTGGCAACGCACCCATGATTATTTTTGTCTTGGGTGTAGGTTATAGGCGGTGGAGAACACCGCAGGTGACCCATCTGCGCGTTTACCAGTCTCTGCTATAAAAAAAACTAATTTGTCACAGTACAGTGTATACATGTATGTTTCTTATTTCTACTTTGTATATTATTATGTTAAGTTATTCAAAGCTTGATTGTGTTTTAATTGTTTTTCTCTTACATTTTTTCTCTTACATGCATATGTTTTAAAATCGTTGTATCTTTGTTTAACTTTATTCAACTTGCGTGTAATTTTTTGTGTTTATTTTAAAGAAATAGGTCTCAAATAAACACAACAGAAACAAAAACATTAAAATATACACAAATCATTTAATTATCGCGAGTCAAAATATTGACTTACGAAACCCCGCACTAAAAAGGACGTGACGTCACCGCGTAGAAACGTTAAAATAAATAATGAAGTAAAAATTAGGAAGAAGGAAGAGTAGGACCTCCGAAATCTAATTCACTAATCACCATATTAAACACATCAATAATTTTCGGTAATATTGGGAAAAATACCCCAACTTGGAAACATTGCTCTATGATTCTTTATGCAGTGACGTCACTTGGGTTTTGCAATTACGTTCCATTATACGCAATTTTTAAGTAGGATATTAAGTAAAATATCAATTATTTTATACAAAAAAATTCATGATAGCACATTTCATGGTTTTGTTTATTGATTTATTAACACAATTTCTCGTTATAATTTTTGTGCAAGTTCTCCATTGGAGACGGGTTGAAAAATATTATGTAAAGAAATATACCTATTTTAAGGAAAATAATGGTAAATTATCTCACAATAGACGCCAATTTGATTAGACCTGCTATTGATGTGTGGTTTTCCCCAAACAACTACTGTATTGTTGAAAATGAATACAGAACGAATATCACTGTATTACTAATGTAATCAAACGTGTGCAAATAAAGTACTCAATGCGTTTAACATTTACTTTATGATAACATTCATGGAATACTGATTTCATAATCATCATCGTCATCATCATCATCATCAGCCATAGGAGGTCCACTGCTGAACATAGGCCCCCCCCAAAGATTTCCAGATCGACCTGTTGGAAGCGGCCTGCATCCAGCGACTTCCTGCGACCTTTATCAGGTCGTCGGTCCACCTTGTAGGTGGACGTCCTAAGCTGCGCTTGTAATAATAATATATAATATTCATAATATTTTTACATTATTGGAATATCTGTGGCTTAATCAATTAACAAAAATCATAATTTATACTTCTACGCTATTTGGGACGCGCGGGCTACGCACCGAACGAAACATGACAGCAAGCTGCCACTTAGGTACGTCGGTTTTCTGTGACAAAATCAAACCGGTCGAGCCGGCCCATTCGTGCTGTAGACAGTGACGTGCATTTCATATAGACAAAGATCCATAGTCTACCATGATAAGTTACTAAAATTACATAATGAAAGAAAAAAATGGTCACCAAAAAGAGTTTTTCAAACAGCGCTGGGTGTATTATTTTTAATCGACCTGAGAATGGTCATGATGGTTAAAGTAAAACAAGAATAAATTGAAGAAAATAATTATGCAAGATTTTTGTCTACCCTAATTTAAATGCCTGTGCACGTCACTGGCTGTAGACGTACATAATTGTCTACAGCGTGGCTCTACCACTCATGGTAACTTTGGTATGAAATAGGCTGTTGATGATGATGATGAAATACTTATTATTTTTCATGTATCATCTTTTTATGTTAATTTTATTATGTTTAATATGATAAAATGATAATTACTCGGAAACAATGTTTCAAAGTAATTGCAAGCAAAAGTAGGTAAATCTTTGTTATGATAATTTTCATTCATTTCTGAAGCGCATTTGTTAGATGTATCATTATTTTATTATCAATCTATCTATCTATAAGCTCACGCCTGTATCCCCGAAGGGATAGGCAGAGGCGCACTAGCGAACTAGAACACCCACATTTCGCCGAGCTTAGTTCCGTCCCAGATGTGATAGGGGGCGAGCCTATCGCCATATCGGGCACAAATTCCAGACACCGGGCTGATTTGAAAAAATCCAGTATCACTTTGCCCGACCCGGGGATCGAACCCGAGACCTCACCTATCTATCTATCTATCTTCAGACAAAATAATCATGTCCTTCATTCTGCCAGAAGAGGGCGCCCGACACGATCCTATATGGATCAAATAAGCGATCTCCTTCGTAAAGGGCAAGTTCGGAGTACCCTCAACCGGCGGAAATGTATGAAACGATGCATGAACGTGGATGAGGCAAAAGAGGTGTGTCAGGAATCAGGATCGTAGCTTGTGGCGCTCAGTAGTCTGCATACCCCTATGGGATACAGGCGTGAGTGTGTATGTATTAATTCTATTACTACGCAAAAGTAGAACAAATAGACTTAAAATTCAAAAGGTTCAAACTTTCTTCGCTCTAAATTACATCAAAATTGGTTCAGTGATTTCATCGTTAGAACGTAACAAACAAATAAAGTTACTGTCGCATTAACGACGCCCATTAAATGCGAAATTATTTCCATCTGCCGTAATCCCGTTACAATGTAGGATTTCTTGCCGCTTTTTCTAGTAATTTGCAGGAAGCATTCGGCTTAGTTTTTACAACAGGCTCTCTGCTTGACGTCAATCCCCTACGCGTAGTTATTAATATGGTATTTTCCACAGATCATTATGTTTTATTTGCATTTTCTGTGCAAATATAACATAACTTATCATTAAATGTACATATTTGATACTTCAAGTACCGTATTTGTCTTTACTGTTTGCGTTAAATGTATTTAAACTAAATGGAGGACATACGTTGAACTGCTGTTTTTAAACTGCTTAACTCACGGATGTAAAAAAAAATGGACTGAGCGCTAGGAACATTGGAAGTGAAGAAAAAAAGAAAGAAATAAAGTTTATTTGTCAAACCAAAAAAGGACGGCATCAACTTACATAAAATAAAAATAAGCATAACATAAGCAGGGTTTTCGGCCCATTCGATCTATCGACACGTAATGGCGCGTGTGTGTAGGGCACTTTTGTACAGGCGCGTTTGTGTGCGTGGCTTCTCTGTGACGTCCGTTTAACTATAAATGGGTGATTCTACGATAAGAGGTTTCAAGTCCATAGAGGATACGGCCAAGGAGCAAAATGAGTTGTTTTTCATTAAACACTTATATTACGATTTTTGTCCCGTTTATGTACCTTTTCATGTAAGGGCAAGTCAATTTATACATATTTTGTTGCTTTTTAGAAGTCCAGGGTAAATACATTAGGCAGGGTAGAGACATCAAGAAAAAGGGTAGATATGTATTTTACCAGGCGAGATAATTTGAGTTAATAAAATAATGATTGAAGGTAAATAAAATTTTATTAAACATCAGACTTACATATTAACCAATAAAGAGACTAATATTTACAGTATTTTCGGCCGATTTCAAAAAAATGTGGATACCCTCAATTAGTTTTTTATGTAGATTACGCGATATCTTCGCTAAATGTGGACCTGATTTTCAAGAACCAGGAAAATATTCATATTACCTATAGCTATGCTATACGTTAGCTTAAATGAACATGTTTCAATTAGAATATAAATTAATAAAGGCACTAACTTGCCTATATGAACAACATATAAAACGAAATTTTAAGCAGTATCTTGCCTACATAAACAAAATATAATATACGTGGGCTTTAGACTGCCTCAGTGGCGTGGTGGTATTTCGGTACGACTACGGTTCTGAGGTCTCGGGTTCGGTCCCCGGGTCGGGCAAAGTGATATTGGATTTTTCCATATCAGCCCAGAGTCTGGAATTTGTGCCCGATATGGCGATAGGCTCGCCCCCTATCACATCTGGGACGGAACTAAGCTCGGCGAAATGTGGGTGTTCTAGTTCGCTAGTGCGCCTTTGCCTACCCCTTCGGGGAAACAGGCGTGCGCTTATGTGGGCTTTCTCAAATACATTCCCTGAATTTTTTAAAGAGTAGAACATCCTCTGCCTTTTCAAAATAAGATTTGGCGTAGGGAGTGTTGGACATACTGATCTTCTGAGATAAATGGAACGTCTTGATCATTCAATTTAATATATTTTTTCAGTATGGTCACCTATTTCACAAAAAAACTACCTGTATTTCTATTATAAATTTTCTGAAATGTTTCATATCTTTTTCGTTTTGTACTATATATTTTTGCACGAATTAGTCTCTTAACATTCATTTGAATAATCTTTTTTGGAAGAGTAGAATAATTTTCTTTTACATGGTGATTGAGCACTTCTAAAAACAGTTTGGCAGCAACAACTCTTCTATGTAAATTCTTTTGTGCCATTTGATCATCAATATCTGAAATGGATGGCGTTACTAGAACACTATTAACATTTGAGAATGTTGCCTACGCTCTCTCGCTTTCTCTTGCCATATCTTTCGCGTCTTATGTTGCTTTCTAGGACTGATTTGATCGACAGTTTTTGTAATTCCTTTCTCCTTCTTTTTTAAATATATATTTTTCTTTTTGCTTTTGCAATACAAATTTATCTCGATCATCTTTAATTTTTTGATATCTTAGTCTCTCTGTATAACGTTTCTTCTCTTATCCTTCTTCACTTGTTAACTTTTTTTCGTTAAACAATAATATACTTAACATCAATATGAACTGAGAATCTGTTTTATTTATTTTTATCATAAGAATTTTCATTTACCATAGTTAAAAATAAATAAATATACCGAAAACTTGTGTGAAAATTGCTCCGGATTAAGTTCTAGTCATTTAAGTCGTTTAAAATGAACATTCATAGACATTAGCTACACCTGACTTAGTTTGGACAAAGATCTTATGACGCAAATTATGTCCCCTGGTTAGTGAGTATCTCCCCTGGTAGTTAATTTGACAGAGTAAATACGACAGGGGAGATACGTTTTCATGACAAAACCAATTGTGTTTATTGAAATAAGATTTGTTTAGCTTAATTATATATACACTTTAACTATTACAGTATTGTTAAATTAAGGTAGTATTTGCAGATTCATTCAATTAATATTACAATTTTTATAACTTACCAGTGGAGAGACACAATGACCTTACGAGAGCATCACAACGTACGGATGCGTCGCAACAACTAAAAAATGGCGGCACTTTGACGGCTTGCGTGTTTAGTAATGCTAACTTCACGTCGATAGGTGTCCTTGAGCGCAGTTCCGAATGCGGCTGTCTTATATTTAACGTTTGTAGTTACCGAACGATATTTGCCAGGGTAGATTCACAAAAAAAGAGGGACATAAATTAAAATTGAATATTATTGAAAATAAACAACTATTGTTATCTTTTTATAAATAATTCCTTAGCATATTTATTGAATTTCATGGTAAACATACTTAATTTTAGCAACTGATATAAAGAAGGTATGTATTGTCTGCAAGTTAAACTAAAACCGACAAGAAGACAGGCCAGGGTAGAGACATTTTTAAGCTTTAGCTTAAAATTTCTCAAAAATGTGCTGTATAATTGGGCATTTTATCGTTATGGTATTTATAAAGCACATAAAGATGATTTAATTTGTTACAAAAAAACAACAAAATTAGAATAAAAAACCTATTTTAAACTGATTGCCGCACAAGTTACCTCTTATCGTAGAATCACCCAAATAATAAATTAATAAATAATACCCAACAGTTACACACATAGTCCTGACCCCACATTAAAATCGAGTCTTGTGTCGTGGGTATCAGGAACTACGAGATACTTCCGGCCTCACAACACTCAGACCCGATACAAATATCTGTGGGCCGCACGAATATTTGTCTCGGTGCGGGGATCGAACCCGCGGCCTCTCGCTTCATAGCCGGCTGCTCGCCCGCTGCGCCACGGAGGCTGTTAGCAGTTAGACTATAGGCGAAATGGTGTCCTTATTTTCTTAACGTCGGTGGTGACGAATGGCGGGGCTGAGGTTTTTGTTTCGGTGGGGGCGGGGATTGGCCATATTGTACGTAATTACTATTTGGTATTCAGTCAGTATTATAAGGTTAGGTCAAGATGTTTTGACGCGAGGTCACTTTGCCAGTCGAATCTCAAGGCCGGCTCGTTTAATTCTACAATTAGTAATATATTTTGGGGCATTTTAATTATCGTTCATTGTGTAGTGACATGTCGTATGGAGTATAGGTCTGGCGTTTTGTTTCCAGGTATTCATTCTTCGGCCGACTTCCCAAAAAGGAGGAGGTCCTCAATTCGTCGGTATTTTTTTTATGTATCTACTCGATATCTCCGCCAAATGTGGACCGATTTTCAAAATTCTTTTTGTGTTCGATAGAGATTATTTCAAGGATGGTCCCCTATCGAACACAAAAAGAGTTTTAAAAACCGGTCCAC
This sequence comes from Clanis bilineata, assembly GCA_036417725.1. Lineage (NCBI taxonomy): Eukaryota > Metazoa > Arthropoda > Insecta > Lepidoptera > Sphingidae > Clanis > Clanis bilineata. The sequence goes on from CM071165.1 coordinate 5,320,113, forward strand.
ATTTGGCGGAGATATCGAGTAACATCAATAAAAAAAATACAGGTGAATTGAGGCCTTTTTGGTAGTCAGTCGAAAAAACAGACGAATTGAGGACCTTCTTTTTTGAAGTTCGTCGAAAATAGTCTCTTTGGGTTTGCTAGGGCCAATGAAAATGCACCGAATCCAAATAAGGGAACGTACCCATATAACGTTACCCATCTTTTGGAATTCAGGACCTCGGCGACCATCCGTAGTATAATTATGCCAAGACCCCGCCTCCCCCTCTAGTATTCACGTGGTAATTTAAAAATATGGTTTCAAATCATTGGTGGTCGAAGAAAAGTTAAAACAATAATGATTTGTTACCGCCTGTGATAAACGCTGTGCGCCATATTTGAATATAGCTCGAAAAGCACGAGATTTCCCTACAGGATATTCACTAGTGTAAAAGACTAGGTTAAAACGTGCCTCTTATATGCACTATATTCGCTACACAACTTTACTGTATATCTCAAACTAGTTGTGTATACTTCCAGCTCCAAAGGGAGACTAACTCAATAATGATATCTCCCGCTCTTTTATACCTTTTGCTTCAGTTAATAAAGAAATACCTTCTACAAATATTATGAATTACTTAGAGGGTAGTTGAAATAAATATAATTAACATACTACCCTTCAATATCGTGTACTAAATCACGACAATTATCCCAAATCACAACACTAGGTACGTGACGAAAACCCAAGACCCCACCCCACGGTCCCTGTGACCAAGCGTGGTATTTTGAAGTCCCCCCTTCCCCCCAGAACCGGTCACGTAATATGGGTACGTGCCCTAAAGTCTTTCTTTTATACGGAACCTTGGTAACAACTGGAACGCGTCAATTTTAATAAACCATGGTTGAAGTACGACCGACATGGTTGCAATTAACCAAAACATAATTAAGATTCGGTACAATAAGTATTGTTTTGTCTAGAAATACCAATCATTCAACACGCTGTAGACAGTAACGTCTACAGCACGAATGGGCCGGCTCGACCGGTTTGATACCACTGTCTCACAAAAAACCGACGTAAAGTGGCAGCTTGCTGTCGCGTTTCGTTCGGTGAGTGAGATTTCCGGTGGCCCATTTGCCCCCCCTCTCTTTCCAAAATCCCTTTTCCCTCCCCTTCGATTTCCTCTTTTTAGGTTGGCAACGCACCCATGATTCTTATTGTGTCTTGGGTGTCTATGGGCGGTGGAGATCACTTACCATCAGGTGACCCATCTGTTCGTTTGCCAGTCTCTGCTAAGATTAAAAAAAATGTATAGTTGGGACAACAGCACGAAACTTGTGATCCAAAAGTTGTGACCTCGTGGTCATAAGTCACTCAGTCGTATTTGAAACATACGCGAGGAAGGTCATGCCCGCGTAATAATGGTCAGACAATAAAATTGTCTTACGTGATTTTTGAACATTCACAGAACATTCTAGGGTGTAATTTGTAATAAGCGCCCTCGCATTGTAATAAGTGGCAGATGATGTTCACGACATTTTTTTTGTATGAATACTTGCTTGCCATCCACTCTTCTGTCTTTCTTTCTTACCTGCCTTTATCGTACCACGGTACGAGTATCGTCCTTAGGTCTAGGGTTCGATCCCCGGCGACGTTAAAGTGATATTGGATATTTCCATATCAGCCCGGAGTCTGGAATTCGTGCCCTATATGGCGATAGGCTCGCCCCATATCACATTTGGGACGGAACTAAGCTCGGTGAAATATGTTCTAGTTCGCGAATACGCCTTTGCCTAGGTCTTCGGGGATACAGGCGTGAGCTTATGTTATGAATTCAGAACCTCCTTCACGTTCAAGTCGGTTAAAACAGCCGAAGTTGTTTGTTCTCCATCGGCGTAGAAAGGTCACCTCATTGATTTTCGGCTGACCCAGCCCAAAAGTGCGTCACACTTCCAGACCGTTTGATAAATGTTATCTCGCGAATATATTGGATGACTAGCTGTTGACCGCGACTCCGTTTGTGTGGTTTTTTTATAGCAGAGACTGGCATATGAGCAGATGGGTCACCTGATGGTAAGTGATATCCACCGCTCATAGGCACCCAACACAAAAAGAATCATGGGTGCGTTGCCAACCTAAAAGAAAGGAATGGAAGGGTAGGGAAAAGGGATAGGGAAAGGGAGGGGGGGAAATGGACCACCGGAAGTCTCACTCACCGAACGAAACGCGACAGCAAGCTGCCACTTTACGTCGGTTTTCTGTGAGACAGTGGTATCGAACCGGTCGACCGGCCCATTCGTGCTGTAGACGTTACTGTCTACAGCGTGGCTCTACCACTCAAAAACGATTACGATAGCATTGGTGCATGCATGTTAAAATTTGTTCTGGTTTCTTTGACTGCCTCGGTGGCGTCGTGGTATTTCGGTACGACTACGGTTCTGAGGTCTCGGGTTCGATCCCCGGGTCGGGCAAAGTGATATTGGATTTTTCCGTATCAACCCGGAGTCTGGAATTTGTGCCCGATATGGCGATAGGCTCGCCCCCTATCACATCTGGGACGGAACTAAGCTCGGCGAAATGTGGGTGTACTAGTTCGCTAGTGCGCCTCTGCCTACCCCTTCGGGGATACAGGCGTGAGCTTATGTTATGTTATGTTCTTTATTAAAATAGAATCCGATAAAGTAATAATTACCATTGACGTAATCACCACACACCCCTCCAAACCCCATGTCATAATAATCACAAGTTTAAAAACTTTACAGACCGACTTCAAATCCGATCGTGACCAAATTTATATGGGACCCGCCTTGAAAGAAGCTCTATTGAACACAAAAAGAATTTTGAAAATCGGGCCACGTTTGGCGGAGATATCGCTTAACATACATAAAGTGGTAGAGCCACGCTGTAGACAGTAACGTCTATAGCACGAATGGGCCGGCTCGACCGGTTAGATACCACTGTCTCACAGAAAAACGACGTTAAGTGGCAGCTTGCTGTCGCGTTTCGTTAGGTGAGTGAGATTTCCGGTGGCCCATTTCCCCACTCCCTTACCCAATCCCCTTCCCTCCCCTTCCATTCCCACCGTTTAGGTTGGCAACGCACCCATGATTCCTTTTGTGTCTTGGTTGTCTATGGGTGGTGGAGATCACTTATCATCAGGTGACCCATCTGCACGTTTGCCAATCTCTGCTATATAAAAAAAAAACAGACGAATTGAGGACCTTATTATTTTTGTAAGTCGGTCTAAAAAAAAAAAAAAAGTCTGTTAAAGTAAAAAAAATACTGCTGACGTAATCAAATCCCATGTCATAGAAAATAAGGAAAGCAAAGACCCCCCCTACTGCTTACGTAATACTTGAATGGCCTCTAAGTCCAAACAAACATACACACAAACTATCGCCTTTATAATAGAGCAAGAGCCCGTGCGTGCCAGACCTTCGGATTTTAATAAAAGATGTAAATTTTTCTATGTGTGTCCCTAGTACAGGTAAGAATGATCCCCACCCATGAAGCTGAGGCAACGGTGGCTTTGGCAGGTAACAGGTAACAAAGGTGTATAAAATTCCATCTCAAATTTATCATAGAATAAAACTTAATTTTTTTATATTTGATTCATAATAATATCAAAACTCGCGTTGCTCATTGCCAGACAGTTAGTATGGTTGCAACCCTCTGCCGGACACCCTTAAATTATTATAATTTATAATTATATGTACTTACGTTATATTATAAAACCTAAATTTTGGGGGCCTATTAATCTATGTTTACATAATAGCCGGACAGTTTCAACGGTTCTATCATCTTGCCAGACGCATTCAAAGTGAGCAGTAGTTCGGAGAGCAAGGAGCGTATACAGTAGTGTTGCCAGATCTATTGTGTGAAATATCGGAACACAAGGTTAAAATGATCATAGGTTTTCAAATCGTGACGTTTCCGGCTGAAGCCTGGGCGCTTCTCGCCTAGGGAAACTCGGAACGTCCTCAAGCGCCGAATAGGGCCACCGCGGTGTTTTTAATCGGTATTGCCGGTGTAGGGTGTACATAGAGTTAGGGACTCAACCCAGTGTCGCCCGGATGTTTTCCATCTCTCCCGGGCATTATGGCGCTGGGTCGTAAGACCGGCGTTAATGTCGCTCTGATATAGTAGAGCATTGAGACAAGCTTGCCCATTACATTGGCCACAAGTTAAAGAGCATTGCAAGCCCGCTTTCCTGCATCCGCATCGCGAACCACAACCACTCTTGCAGTTGCAGAAAATTGTATTTAGCAAATCTTCTGGAGCAGGTGGTAAAACTGTCATGATAGGCTCCAGAAAATCGTTTCGTATTGTCCAACCCCATACCTGGGGTTCCAAATCATGCCCTAACCAAGTTTGAACTTGATAATATACACGTTTGAAATACTGATTTCTTAAGTTTACGCGAATGTTATTTTTTTTTTTATAGCAGAGATTGGCAAACGAGCAGATGGGTCACCTGATGGTAAGTGATCTCCACCGCCCATAAACACCCAAGACAAAAAAATTATGGGTGCGTAATGAAGAAGGCGATATTGAAGACGATCAATCCACAGAATGGAATAATAGTGACGAGGAATATGGATGTATTGACGACGACGATGAAAATGATGAAAATGTTTAAAAATTTAATTAAAATAAGTGTATATCACTGTAACTTTTTTATTTTAAAAAAAATTTTGCCCTTTGATTAATCTATACTAATATTATAAAGCTGAAGAGTTTGTTTGTTTGTTTGTTTGATTGAACGCGCTAATCTCAGGAACTACTGGTTCGATTTGAAAAATTATTTTTGCGTTGGATAGCCCAATTGTCAACGGTGGCTATAGGCTATATAACATCACGCTATGACCAATAGGAGCGGAGCAGAAATGAAAAATGTTTAAAACCGGGGAAGTTGATATCTCAGAAACTACTGGTTCGAATTGAAAAATTCTTTTTGTGTTGGATAGCATATTTATCGAAGATGGCTATAGGCTATATAACATCACGCTTTGACCAATAGGAGTGGAACAGAAATGAAAAATGTTGCGAAATCGGGAAAATTTATATCTCGGACAGAAACTACTGGTTCGATTTGAAAAAATATTTTTGTGTTGGATAGCCCAATTATTGAGGGTGGCTATAGGCTATATAACATTACGCTATGACCAATAGGAGCGGAGCAGAAATGAAAAATGTTGAAAAGACTATATTTCAAAAACTACTGGTTCGAATTGATTTTTTTTTTGTGGTGGATAGCCTATTTATCGAGGATGGCTATAGGCTATATAACATCACGCTTTGACCAATAGGAGCGGAGCAGAAGTGAAAAATGTTGCAAAATCGGGAAAATTTATATCTCGGACAGAAACTACTGGTTCGAATTGAAAAATTCTTTTTGTGTTGGATAGCCCAATTATCGAGGGTGGCTATAGGTTATATAACATCACGCTATGCCCATTAGAAGCGGAGCAGAAATGAGAAATGCTGCTAGCGGGGAATTTTATATCTCAGAAACTACTGGTTCGATTTGAAAAAATATTTTAGTGTTGACCAAGGGGATGAATGGTAGGGTGACTAAGGGGTGACTGACGGAGTGATTGATGGGGTGACTTATGGGATGACTGACGGGGTGACGGACATGAGGAATGACGGGGTGACTGACAGGCTGACTGATGGGGTGGCGGACGGGGTGACCGACTGGGTGACAGACGGGGTGACAGACGGGGTGACAGACCGGGTGACAGACGGGGTGACAGACAGGGTGACAGACAGGGTGACGGACGTGGTGACGGACGGGGTGTCAGACGGGGTGACAGACGGGGTGACAGACGGGGTGACAGACGGGGTGACAGGCGGGGTGACAGACGGGTTGACCGACTGGGTGACAGATGGGGTGACAGACGGGTGACAGACGAGGTGACAGACGGGGTGACAGACGGGTGACAGACGAGGTGACAGACGGGGTGACAGACGGGTGACAGAAGGGGTGACAGACGGAGTGACGGATGTGATGACAGACGGGGTGATAGACGGTGTGACAGAGGGTGTGACTGACGGGGTAAGAGACGGGGTGACAGACGGTTTGACAGACGATGTGACTGACGGTGTGAGAGATGGGGTGACTGACAGCCGAAGTAGATCATCCCATTACCTCTTTTAGAATTATTGTGCTATAGGTGCCTACGACTCACTCTTTCAACCCTCTCTCTCATACGCAGACGAAGTTGCGCGGGTCAGCTAGTAAACAATAAAATTTGATTTACTTTAATTCATTGGCTTTACAATTTTGATAGAATTGAAAATACTAAACTTCGTAAAAATGAAAAATAATATAAATTAAATTATTAGAGTTTCGATATGATTGAAGTTGTATTAGAACAATTTTACTGAGTATTGTTTTAAATATTTGTTATTCAAACTGTAAAAAATTATTTAATGAAATTTCTCGATTAAGAAAAAAATAAACTGCACAATTTGAACTTAATAACAGTGGATGCGCAGTGAAGGGCTGCAATAGACCAAGCGCTCTGTCTCACTCGCACTAGTTACTGTATACGCTCCTTGCTCTCCGAACTACTGCTCACTTTGAATGCGTCTGGCAAGATGATAGAACCGTTGAAACTGTCCGGCTATTATGTAAACATAGATTAATAGGCCCCCAAAAAATTATATATAAAATTTAGGTTTTATAATATAACGTAAGTATAATTATAAATTATAATAATTTAAGGGTGTCCGGCAGAGGGTTGCAACCATACTAACTGTCTGGCAATGAGCAACGCGAGTTTTGATATCATTATGAATCAAATATAAAAAAATTAAGTTTTATTCTATGATAAATTTGAGATGGAATTTTATACACCTTTGTTACCTGTTACCTGCCAAAGCCACCGTTGCCTCAGCTTCATGGGTGGGGATCATTCTTACCTGTACTAGGGACACACATAGAAAAAATTTCAGCTTTTATTAAAATCCGAAGGTCTGGCACTCACGGGCTCTTGGACCATAATATTAATGTGATAACGTGGATTGAGAGATTTATAAGAATCAGTAGTTTATCTGTTTGTGTCATCCATAATCTACTGTCTTACATAGTTTCATGCAAGAAAACTGGATGAAAGGCACATAATAACTAAATACACACATAAGCTCACGCCTGTATCCCCGAAGGGGTAGGCAGAGGTACACTAGCGAACTAGAATACCCACATTTCGCCGAGTCTAGTTCCGTCCCAGATGTGGTAGGGGGCGAGCCTATCGCCATATCGGGCACAAATTCCAGACTCCGAGCTGATATGGAAAAATCCAATATCACTTTGCCCGACTCGGGAATCGAACCCGAGACCTCAGGACGGTAGTCGTACCCACCATAATATGAGTCGGCGCAACACACTTTTTCAAGCTGGTTGCAGAAATGATTTGGCTTAGTTTTACGACCGCCTGCCCGACTTATCACAAGCTCTCATTAAACGACGCAATACATGTGATTGGCACCATCCATCACACTTTTCTGTTATTAATGTCTCGGCTTACGTATTCCCATAATATCAGGTATATAATCTGACATGATGGGCGGGTATCAGATAACGTGCCGTGGTAGGTTTTTATATTATTTTAGGATTTTGATGGGAAGTCTGACAGGGTGGGCGTCGCTTGTTAAAATTATTTCATATTATTCTGTGCTGTGCTGCTGTGTTTGTTGTTTTTAAGTGATGTGGTTTAATGCATCAAACTTCAGTGGAGATGGACAGTATAATGTGGAAACTTTTTAACCGGTCATCTTTGATGAGTTTTGCTTGGTGCGTTCGCTCGCTTTGTTTGATCCATTCGTCGAGTGAAGGTGATCATCATCATGAGGGGCATCAAATTGACAGGAATTACCGCCATAATACTAGCAGAGATGATGATACCTTGAGATCATCCACAAAATCGTTGTATGTCTTCATGGCTTTAAATGCTTCGGTTCAAACTTCAAACACACCTCTTTCGCATCTTCCACTGCCAAATCTTTTAATTGACGCTCATAGGTTATGATTTACTATTTAGCCATTTTCAGGAATTCACCAATTTGTTCTATAAAGTAGGTAAATAAAAATCCTCATATTCTTTTGTTTCAGAAAACAAAATGGCGGATACTTAATGGAAACAATTACTTAAACGAAGTACTTAAAGTGAAATATCCAGTGATATATATAAATAGTGCCAATTATCTTGTACAAAAGTAAATTATAAGTGAAAAACGATGGATCCGGGTTACTTCGATATCGAAAGAGAACAAAATCCGAGGGAGAAAGCGAATATATTCTCCAAGTTCTGTTACTGGTAAGTACTCTCATATTTTAATTCTCTGATATACGTAAAACCTTAGACAAAAGAAGAATAAGGACGAGGCATAAGCATAACTACGAAAAAATGAAGCATGCCTATAAAATCAAAATGGCGACTTTGCGAAAGTAAGATCCCATTAATATAGCAGTTCTACGTTGTCTACGTCTTACGACATGGTGCCAACTTACATGTAAATAGCGGGCTTAGCCAAGTGGCTTATGCGCTAGTCGGATAGCGTTTACATTTACTATTCTATTCGACTAGCGCAAAAGCCACTTCGCTAAGCCCGCAGATCACGAAACTAAAATGGCGGAACCGGCTTTAAAAGAAACACTTTTTTGAAGTTATGCCAAGTCCTCTTATTTTTCTTGCGTCATTGAGTACCTATATGTTTTTTCATTCGAGCACGGCAAAGTGACTAAACTACACCTGATGGTAAGCCCAGAGCTCCCTAAAAATACCGTGACCACTGACAAAGAATGAGTTTATTAGTGATAACCAGAATTGGGTACTTGATAATTTTTTAAAATTGATTTTATACGAAATTAAGTCATCTAAAAAATATTGAAATACTCCCAAAAATAAAAAAGTTATAGGCCTTTATAGTTTGGTTGTAACCTTCAAACAGCGGGAAAGAGAAGTATCATTAAAACATGTCACGGCCAAAACGGCGCGTGCGTTGGAAAGGGATATATCCAGGGAAAGGGATAGCAAGATATCCCCACTACGCCCCCACTCTTGCTCATTGCAGAATTTAAAATATGAATTACTGCCTCATTTTTGAACCAATTTCGATGCGGTTTTTAGAGAAGTTTCTTTTTTGTTTTATTTGCTATTACATATAAAAATTTGTATGAAATGAAATATAGTCAAATACCCAATTATGCCGGCCTATTATGCTTCTTCACACTCCGAATCAGAAGAGGAAAGACGCAAATCGTGGGGTTTGCGACGACAGGCGGATGACCGATGCAGACATAAGGATACCAACACAACCCAGTGGCGTGCATTTCATAAAGACAAAAATACAATGTCTACCTTGACAATTTGCTAAAATTATATAATGAGTGAAAAAAATGATCACCATAAAGAGTTTTTCAAACAGCGTTCCTCGTATTATTTGAAATTGACGTGAGATTGATCATGATGGTCAAAGTAAAGCAAGAATAAATTAAAGAAAATAATTATGCAAGATTTTGTCTACCCTAATATAAATGCCTATGCACGTCACTGCCACAACCAACCTTCAAGTCATGTCGCAAGCCCCTCGAGAGACCCCTGACTGATATGGTGATCCACACACGGAGTGTGGGTCACTATGGCAGGTTTTAACACCATGTGCACGGTGGTCGCCATCCGGGCGGACACGAATAATCTACCACTAGCATTTACGTATTATTTATATAGCCCCTTAGGCTAAATTGCACCACTATTATTAACCTAGAGTTAGTCCTAACCGCAAGTTAAATTACATGTCATTCATACATTTTCTGTTAATTTAGCTTGCGGTTAGGACTAACTCTAGGTTAATAATAGTGGTGCAATTGAGCCTTACTTATAAAAATATTTAAGCGCTGCTTATCTTAAACCATCCGTTGTTCCTTTCATTTTTAAACAATGTAACGCAAGGAAAAAAGTGACAGGTTATTCTTAGCGAAAAGATCAGCGGAAATGGTTTATAAGTAATGCTTATAATGCTTATGTATTTCGCAGGTATACTCTCCCAGTCTTCGTCAAAGGCCGAAAAGGGCAGCTCAGTATATCGGATATTTACAGGTAAATCTTTCTTTCTACCTGCTCTTATCCCACCTTAATTTGGGGTCGGCGGTACACACTTTTGCAAGCATGTTGCAGAAAGGATATGGCTTAGTTTTTACGACCGCCTGTTTGACGTCTACTACGTATTTTAAAGTGGTAGAGCCACGCTGTAGACAGTAACGTCTATAGCACGAGTGGGCCGGCTCGACCGGTTAGATACCACTGTCTCACAGAAAACCGACGTAAAGTGCCAGCTCGCTGTCGCGTTTCGTTCGATGAGTGAGATTTCCGGTGGCCCATTTCCCCACTCCCTTTCCCAATCCCCTTCCCTCCCCTACCATTCCCTCCTTTTAGGTTGGCACCCATGATTCTTTTTGTGTCTTGTGTGTCTATGGGTAGTGGAGATCACTTACCATCAGGTGACCCATCTGCTCGTTTGCCAATCTCTGCTATAAAAAAAATCCTGAGGGGTCCAGTCCCAGTTAAATTAAATGAGAAATAAACTTGGTCCGACCTGGGAATTGAACCCAGGACGTCCCGGTCCACGGCCCATATATGCTACTCGACCAAGGAGGCGACCTAAATGTTCGTATATTTAAAAGTAAATAACAATAATAATTTTGGATGCATGGATATTTGTTACTCTAATCACGCTAGAACGGCTGAACGAATTTGGATGAAATTGGCACAGAGATATATTATAGTCTGGAATGAAACTTTTTATCCTGGAAAAAGGTTTCTGTGGGATAGATTGGTTTAATCAATTTCCGCGCGAACGATGTCGCGGGCAACTGCTAGTAGTGAAAATGAAAACTATCATCCGTTTGTGAATAGTAAGAACTGCCAAATTTAATTCGTTCTAAGGCCTAAGGGTACAAGTTTAGTCAGAATGGTAGTTTTCCATATTCTATGTAGAATAACAAATATTTATGGTGTTTTTAAAGGATTGTGTTTTTGCAGATGTTCCCCGGGGCACCGCGCGGCGCCCCGTGGTGATAACATCGGCCGAAAATGGAGGCAGGACCTCCTTAAAAAAGGTACGTTTACATTGGTTACAATTACCTGTCATTAGTCACAATTGCCCGTCATTATATACAATAACACGTCATTGGTCAGGATTACCCGACATTGATCACAATATAATTATCCGACATTGATCACGAGTACCCTACATTGGACACGATTACCCGTAATCCGTTACAATATAAGCTCTGGTTACAATTGATAGGGTCGGCGCAAAACTTTTTTTAAGGAAAGGATTTGTCTTAGTTTTTCGACCGGCTGCCTGCCTGACGTCAATCCCCTGGGGATCCAGTCTCAGGAAAATTAAATTAAAAAAATTATCTTTTCCCGACCTGGAAATCGAACCCAGGACCACTTGGTTCACAGCCCATATATGCTGCCATTAGACGAAAAGAGATGACCCTGTTGCCCTTCATTGATTATTGTCCGTCATTGGTCACAGTTACCCGTCATTGGTCACAAATTTTACCCGACATTGGCTACGATTACCCGTCATTGGTTACAGTTACCTGTAATCAGTTATAATTGATAAGTTCATTTATGATTACTAGAATCATGCTTGCATAAATGATTCTTCACATTTCCAAGATTTATCAAGAAAATTGTCACAAGAGAAGGACAGGGGCACGAGGATGTTCCCCAATACCCCCATACTTACCTCAACCAATCACCAAGCCTCTTGAGAGAACTGTATATGTACTGGCTGATCCTGAAACGTGATCCATATTTGGATCAGGGGGTGACTCCTGACGCTCGATTCGAATTTGAATTCGATTCGGTTTCATTTATTGACATAAAATTCCACCGAAATCGAGATGAAAAGTGCATTAATGTCACGGTAAAAATTACCAAATTACGAGTTCTCGAATATGATGCAATATTGGCGCACTTTAAAAGTCGATTTCGGTGGAATTTTAGGGCAATGAATGAAACCAAATCGCAATCACAACAGAATCGAACGTCACCCCCCTGATCCAGACAATCGTCAGAATACATTTTGTTGTTCTTTTTTTTTTCAGATAAAGGCAAGAACCCATCGTTACTCCGAGCCTTAATTAGTATATTCGGCTACAAGTTCCTAATAGGAAATATTATATTCGCAGTGTGCGACACTTCCATTAAGTAAGTAAACAAATATGATATTAATAATCGCAAGTTTAAAAACTTATCGGACCTACTTCAAATCTGATCGTGACCAAATTTATATGGGACCACCCTTGAAATAAGCTCTATCGAACACAAAAATAATTTTGAAAATCGGTCCACATTTGGCGGAGATATCGCGTAACATATATAAAAAAAAAATACAGCCGAATTGAGGACCTTCTCCTTTTTGGAAGTCGGTCGAAAATACGTTTAGGGCGACTTGCACCACTATTACTAACCTACAGTTAGTCCTAATCTCAAGTTACATTGAAAAAAAAAATTGATTATTAATAACATGTAATTACAGGTAATATAAGAATGACATTTAATTAATTACGTAATAAATTACATGTCATTCATATATTTTTGTCAGACTTCCAAAAAGGAGAAGGTCCTCATTGCGTTTGTATTTTTTTTTTATGTATGTTACGGGATATGTCCGCTAAATGTTGTGTTCAATATGTGTTCGATAGAGCTTATTTCATGGGTGGTCCCATATAAATTTGGTCACGATCGGATTTGAAGTCGATCCGTTAAGTTTATCAATTTATGATTATTTATGTATGTTATCTTATACCTGGACTGCCTCGGTGGCGTGGTGGTATTTCGGTACGACTACGGTTCTGAGGTCTCGGGTTCGATCCCCGGGTCGGGCAAAGTTATATTGGATTTTTCCATATCAGCCCGGAGTCTGGAATTTGTGCCCGATATGGCGATAGGCTCGCCCCCTATCACATCTGGGACGGAACTAAGCTCGGCGAAATGTGGGTGTTCTAGTTCGCTAGTGCGCCTCTGCCTACCCCTTCGGGGATACAGGCGTGAGCTTATGTTATGTTATGTTATCTTATACTTATGTCAAATGTGGACCGATTTTTAAAGTTTCTTTTTGTGATCGATAGAGCCTAATCCAAGAGTGGTTAGATATAAATTTGTCATGATCGGATGCATTTTGAAGGAAGAAAGAAAGAAAGAAATGTTTATTGCTACTAGTATAACATGCAACATTAACTAACATAATATTACATTGATTTAAACTAAAACTAAATACAAAGAAAAGTGTTGCATGTCCATACCGTAACAACTAAGGGGCCATCTCAGCATTAAGCTATGTTGTGACGTAAGCCACAGCACAGGTTTTCAGTGGCATGAAGGCATTTCTAAATTAAACTAGTAACTTGAAGGAAAATAAAGAAACGGGCATATCCTGAGTATTTCTTTAAGAATTTCGAAGGTATGTGAAGTCTACCAACACGCATTACAGCGTGGTAGACTAAGGCCTAACCCCTCTCATTAGTAGAGACGGTCTGTGTTCAGCAGTGGGACAGTGGTAGGCCCAGGAAGAGATGGCGTGACGATCTGGAAGCCTACGAGCCTACGTGGCTAAACTAGCCCATGACAGAGAACAGTGGATAAAGATGAGTCCTTTGCCCAGCAGTGGGAAACAATAGGATAGAAAAGAAAGAAAGAAGAATATTATTACTTGGTTTGCTAATTTTGATGTTTCAATAATTTTGTTTCAGATTATCAATACCAATGTGCCTTGAAGGTTTAATAAATTATTTCTCGCCGGCCCACGGTGGGGTCACCAGCACGCAGGCGTATCTTTACGCTCTCGGCGTTGTTGGGTGAGTAGGAAACATTACCTAGTACGAGTATATTTTCCAGTTTTCCATTCTAGGACGAATTTCCGTGCATTTCGGCGTTTTGGCCATACCTATTATTGGAATCAAGTTTAACAGCTCGCATGATAGGACTCACTAATATTATTTCCGTGGTGCTTTACATCTGGCCTCTCCAGTTGTTAATATCCCTATGTATGAGGCTAATCACTAATGCCTCTTTAGTTCATTACATTGTATCCTGCATTTTTACGGAGGGAAGTGGAAACCTTATAATTCCAACTCCTCCCTATCTTTCTGTTTGATTAATTTCGTTGCGGGATGAAGACAATTTTGCATTATCTGAGACTCGCCGAGCTTCATTGCTCGGTGTCGTAAAATGCGTGCCATTGTTGATCCTGGCTTACAGGAGTTACAGTGGCGGGTGTGTGGGCGGGACAGTCTCGTAAAAAGTTCGTCATTCTCGAAATCGACGATAGTTTGCGTTTTGTCCATACATTTGACTAGGAGCGCCACTTTGCAGAAACTGCACCGAACTACAAAATTGAGAAACTGTAAACTATCGTCGATTTCGAGAATCGAATGAAACTCGGTACTAAGGGTACATTAACATATATCCGGTTTTTTCGACGGACTTCCACTAAAAGAGGAGGTCCTCAATGCGTCTGTATTTTTTAAATGTATATTTCCCGATATCTTCGCCAAATATGGACCGATTTTTTAAGATTTTTCTATTGTCGAGAGATCTTATTCCAAGCGTGGTCCCATATCAATTTGGTCACATATCCGAATATGTTTTGAAGTCGGTCCGTTAAGTTTTTAAACTAGTGATTACAAAGTATTTCGGTACGACTACAGCCCAGAGGTCTTGGGTTCGATTCCCAGGTCGGGCAAGGTAATTGGATTTTTCCATATCAGCTCGGAGTCTGGAATTTGTACCCGATATGGCGATAGGCTCGCCCCCTATCACATCTGGCACGGAACTAAGCTCGGCGAAATGTGGGTGTTCTAGTTCGATAGTGCACCTGCGCCTACCCCTTCGGGGATACAGGCGTGAGCTTATGTTATGTTATGTGTTATGATTACAAAGTATATGTATTCGATATTTACAGCTTAATAGACTGCCTGGCGTACTTGTATTGCATGCGCGATACGACTACCGTCGTGAGGTCTGGGGTTCGATCCTGGGCAGTTATATTGCGATTTCCTACTCAGCTTGTATTCTGAAATTTGTTGCGGATATAGCTATAGACTACTTCAATAACACCTGGGACGAAAACGAGCTCACCGAAAAGTGTTAAGTTCTAGTCCGCCTCTGTCTATCCCTCGAGGATACAGGCATTGCCTATCCATCGGGGTTATATATATAGATTGATAGGCGGGGATAGGCGTTTATGTATGTATGCTAATAAATCATGATTTTCCAGCTTCATGGCCATCAGCGCGAGTATGATGCATCCAATGATACTGTGGCTTTTGGACAGCGCGATGAAGATCAGAGTCGGATGTTCGTCCCTTATATACAGAAAGGTGAGGTTTTGGTTTACTAAGGCAGGTCCACGTGATGGTAAGTGGTTACTGTCGCCCATGGTCATTCAGAATGTCAGGTGTACAGTCAAACCATTGCCTGACACCTGAGGTGGCTTACCTGGTTTCTCCATTTATAAATATCCTTATGGTCGACGTTAATGCCTCGTGAGTTCAATACTGCCTCCGTGGTACAGCAGGCGAGTAGCCGGTTGTGAAGCGAGAGGCCGCAGGTTCGATACCCGCAGTTTTTTTTTATAGCAGAGATTGGCAAACTAGCAGATGGGTTACCTGTTGGTAAATGATCTCCACCGCCCATAAACACCCAAGACACAAAAAGAATCATGGGTGCGTTGCCAACCTAAAAGGAATGGAAGGGGAGGGAAATGGGATTGGGAAAGGGAGGGCGGAAATGGGCCACCGGAAATCTCACTCACCGAACGAAACGCGACAGCAAGCTGCCACTTTACGTCGGTTTTCTGTGAGACAGTGGTATCTAACCGGTCGAGCTGGCCCATTCGTGCTGTAGACGTTACTGTCTACAGCGTCAAATCTATCAAAATTTGACTGCCTCGGTGGCGTGGTGAGTGAGGTCTCGGGTTCGATCCCCGGATCGGGCAAAGTGATATTGGATTTTTTCCATATCAGCCCGGAGTCTGGAATTTGTGCCCGATATGGCGATAGGCTCGCCCCCTATCACATCTGGGACGGAACTAAGTTCGGCGAAATGTGGGTGTACTAGTTCGCTAGTGCGCCTCTGCCTACCCCTTCGGGGATACAGGCGTGAGCTTATGTTATGTTATGTTATCAATATTTGTTTCGGGGGTTTTGTGAGAGCGTGGGTTGAGTGTTGAGTGACCGTAGTCGCCTTCTTGGCCTAATGGCAGCATGTATGGGCTGTGGACCTGGAGGTCCTGGGTTCGATTCCCAAAATTTCCAATTTAATTTGCCCAGGACTGGATCTTCATAGGGGGTTGACGTCAGCAGGCGGCCGGTCGTAAAAACTCAGCCAAATCCTTTCTGCAACATGCTTGAAAAAGTGTGTTGCGCCGACCCCACATTAAGGTGGGATAAGGGCAGGTAGAAAGAAAGTCGTGTGAGAGCGTGCGTCTCTCGTAGTTCCTGATACACGACACAAGACTCGTATCTTAGTGTGGAGTCAGGATTAGGTGCCTAACTGTTGGGTATTATTTATTTGTCTGTGTTGAGCACTCCACATTGCAGTGGGATACGCGCAGGTGGAAGAAGAGTATTATTTAATAACATAACATAAGCTCACACCTGTATCCCCGAAGGGGTAGGCAGAGGCGCACTAGCGAACTAGAACACACACATTTCGCCGAGCTTAGTTCCGTCCTGTCATGATAGGGGGCGAGCCTATCGCCATATTGGGCACAAATTCCAGACTCCGGGCTGATATGGAAAAAATCAATATCACTTTGCCCGACCCGGGGATCGAACCCGAGACCTCAGAACCGTAGTCGTACCGAAATACCACCATGCCACCAAGGCAGTCCATTATTTAACAACTTTAATTATATCCCACAGCTCTTGCGCCTGGATTTAACCGTAGGCGGAAAAGCGTCAGAAGGACTCGCGGGCCACGTAGTCAACCTACTGACGACTGACGCTCAGAGGTTCGACATGGCGTGCCTGTTCATGGTGGACCTCGTCCGGACCCCCATAGAGAGCACCATCATAGTGTACCTCATGTACCGGCAGATTGGGGTGGCTACGTTGATAGGAGTCGCCTTTTTGCTATCTTTTATACCACTGCAAGGTGAGTGCAATCCGCATCCGCATTTAAAAATTCGCATACGTATTTAGAAATTAGCATTTAAAAAATCGCATCCGTATTTAGAAATTCGCATCCGTAGTTAAAAATTCGCATCCGCATTTATAAAATTGCATCTCTATTTGAAAATAGCATTCGTGGTTAAAAATTCGCATCCGTAGTTAAAAATTCGCATCCATATTTAAAAGTCCGCATCTGCATCACTAAAGATCCGCTTCCACACAGAAAATATCCGCGTCAGGAAATATACGCATCAACAACTAATTATTAGCATCAGCTGATCACCAGTAGTTTGCTGGTGGTAGTAAATACGTATTCGACCGTATGGTAGTGTTGCCAGATCTATTGTGTGAAATATCGGAACACAAGGTTAAAATGATCGGGACATAGGTTTTCAAATCGGGACGTTACCGGCCGGTTAGTATAACAAAGAAATCAAACTATAATAAGTGTTTTTTTTTAAATATAACTAAATTTATGGTCGAATCTCAACATTGGCGAAGTTTCAATGCCTTTTTTAATTGCAGTTATATACCCCATCGGCGGGGGTTTATGAACCCCCCCCACAATTGGAGATGGGCCGCAAAGCGGCACCGCGCAGGGATGGTTCCGGCTGAAGCCTGGGCGCTTCTCACCTAGGGAAACCCGGAACCGTGCCTAAAGCGCCGAAAAGGGCCACCGCGGTGTTTTTAGTCAGTATTGCCGGTGTAGGGTGTACATAGAGTTAGGGACTCGACCCAGTATCGCCCGGATGTTTTCCATCTCTCCCGGGCATTATGGCTCTGGGTCGTAAGACCGGCGACACTGACATAACCGTCACGCCTTCATCCAGGCGTGGCGGTAGTGTCAAAACACTTTCCCCACGATAACAAAAAAAAGTTATATACCCCACATTTAGAGGATTCAATCCCGGGATTGAGTTCATACTTCAATTCTACCCACAATAGAAATATGCCCAGCCTAGTACAAAGAGTGTACCGTTCTCAGAGCAGTTGTCGTCACAAAAAACCTCTCGGTGCCAGGTGTGACGTAAACCATGGTCGAGATCCTGGGAGCCTAGCGTGCAGAATCCAACTTTAACGAGAAGATGCATCTCACAGAAGGAGAGTGCCGAGAGATCGGGAACAATCTAATCCTTGATTCTCAGATTTTTTTATCTGATCCCTTCAGCCGCCAGAGGGGGCGTGACTCTCCCTCGCTTCCCACTTTGTGGCTGGGGGCGTTTGAAAAATTTAATCTCGGTATCGCCTGCCCGTCGTAAGCTTTGACTTATAGGGGCTAACGGAGGTCGTAGCAGGTGGCTGTTATAGCGCCCCCAAGATGGACAGCAATGCAGGTGGACCGCCTTGTTCTGTCATTGACGCCAAGGAGGTCCATCGGCGGCTGGGATTTATGAGTGCCTCTTCCGCGATTGGAGACGGCCCAAAGACGGCACCGCATAGAAGCGATTCCAGCCAAAACATGGGCGCTTCTCGCCTAGGGAAATCCGCAGTTATTCCTATTCGCTGCCAGGCTTTTAGTCGGTATAACTAGTGCAGTATGTGTTAGGGATTCAGCCCAGTGTCGCATGGACATTTTCCATCTGTCCCGGACATTATGGCCCTGTACCATTTTTTCCCCGCGGAAACTTGATTTCCAAGATTTTACCGCTAGTTAGCTTCGTTGAAAGTATATAAGTAAATAAACAGAAAAACATTGACGTGACTGCCCGTAAGCATCATGTTAGCGAAACTACGTTGCGGAGATGAAGATGCGGCGGTCGTTGTGCAACGTTACACGATTAGACCAAATACGAAAATTGGTGTCAGATAAACTGCAGGAATGTCGCTTGAAAGGTATTGTCATATTTTGAGCAAACCACGGGAGCAGTCGGTCGCAAGTTTTTGGACCAATCATGCCAGGGGTGCGTTCTCGTGGACGGCCTAAAAAAGGGGCGGCTTGTCGTTTTGGTAAAAAGTATAAAAGCCAGTGGTTTTATTGTCACCTCTTTGGTCTAGTGGCAAAATATATGGGCTGTAGACCTGGAGGTCCTGGGTTCGATTCCCAGGTCGGGCAAAGCGAATTTTCTCATTTGATTTGCCCGGGACTGGATTCCTCAGAGAGGGTTCACGTCAGGCAGGCAGCCTGTCGTAAAAACTAAGCCAAATCCTTTCTATACTAGAAAAAGTATGTTGCGCCGACCCCTCATTAAGGTGGGATAAGGGCAGGTAGAAAGAGATTTTATTTCGGTGGATGATCAAGACTGGGCGAAGTGGAAACGTTTACACAAAACAACCATTTAGATGGCAGAGCGGGACACTTTTTTATCCACGGAGAAAAATCAACTCTTTACGGATATCTCCCAACCTGGGGTCAGTGAGATGGTTATGCCCGACTCGTCGTCTTCCGCTCTAGTCCACAGTGACTTTGGATCAGGACAGGTCCCTAACCAAAATACCTATACCGACACTATCTACTAAAAAACCGTAGTTGCCTTATTTAACGCAAGTGAGATGGTTCTGGATGATGCAGAGTATCCTCTGGATTGCTGCTGGAACACACTCTGCACGTTGCCTTTTGGCCCGTCTCTTAGGGGCGGGAGCCCCACATATTTATGCCGCCTTTGGTAAGCACGTCAAGAAGATGTTTTTGTGCAGCCGAGTTGTACATCTAAGAGGTTGCATCAATGTAATATACGAATGCCACACATCCCCGCTGTACGGCCCTCACCCCAATCCGCAGGACTGGAGGCGTCAGTCAACGACCAGGCGCTTTGCTTTTTGTTTGGCGACTGGAATCTAAGCATTCCCGATCCCGTCTCTCATTTTTCAACATAACACGTTCACAGATGAGGTCATACCGCGCCGCGACCTCCGACTACCGACCATTGTAGCTACTAGCTACTACTGCCGGCAGAGAGAGGCCGTTACCGGCTACAGTTCTGAGAGCGCTGCGCTCTTCATCCCAGGCTGGAAACATTTTGAGAGTGTGCTGGGATGTATCCTCGGGGCAGTTGCTACAATGATGGCACAGGACGAATTCTGAGAGAGAGAGCCTCTCTCCGCAGTATTGTCGAGCCTTTATCTCCTCGAAGCCTGCCTTAACCCGCGATGAGACGCCTCCTCACGCCAGAAGAAAGCTGTCAAAAGAAGAGCGGGACATTTGACTCTAAAACTCGTCTTATTTTTTCCCGTTGATTGTCTGCTAGCATTGCAATCAACGGGAAAAAATAAGCTGCCATATAACGTTTCCTTTCTTACTAATCTAAGCCCCATCCCATTTACCTGCCTGCTTGTTACTAAATTGATAGCGTTATAACATAAATTATTATTTAAATTAAGATTGAGACCTTGATTGTTGTGACCAATAAAGATTTTATTTTATTTATTTATTGTAACAAAAAATTATTAGCACTTACCTTATGCAAACGGACAGCTGAATTGAAATATAGTTTAACATACAAGCGTTATATTTACCACTTTTGTCGGTAAACGAGTATGAGCGACTGTTAAATTTTTATTAAAGTACATGCTAAGAAGGATAGTCAGAAATCGGGACATTCGGCGTCCCGATCAAGGGTAAATCGGGACGGGTCACCAGACCCCTGAAAATCGGGACGTCCCGCGCAAATCGGGACATCTGGCAACACTACCGTATGGCGATCACCGTACACATAGTGTTAAACCTGCCATAGTGACCCACACTCCGTGTGTGGTTCGCATTCCAGGATCAGCCAGTGCACTTCCAGTTCTCTTGAGGGGCTTGCGGCATGACTTGATGGTTAGTTGAGACGGGTATGGGGTCTAGTCGCAAGTCCTGTCTAGTCGCAAGCCCCTCGATTTGCTTCTTCTCTCTTTTCTCTCTCTCCCTCCCGGATTTGGAGTGTGAAGAAGCATAAAACCGACCTTATTAACCGATCTCATAAGTTTGGCTGAAAACCAGCGTCAGACATTAAAATTTATGGCATATGCTGAGCCCAAACTTTTTCGGCAGCATCGTGAGACGCATAATTGTAATTATTATGGGTTATGTACTCGTAGTCATTGTTATCACTTTATTGTCTCGTTTTAAATATGTGTTTTATCGTGTTTCTGTTTATACCATTATGTCGCATAAATATTTCTTTCTAAATAGGCCGGCATCATAAACCCATTATTTGTCAGTGGTCACTATTTTTTTGGACTGCAATACGCTTACCATCAGGTGCAGTGTAGTCACATTACCGTGATAAAAAAAGTAATCTTACTATGGGGTCAGGAGTCAGGACTGTGTGTGGGACTATTTAAAACAATGTTTAAAACAAAAACTAACATCATTGCAGGTTATCTTAGCAAAATATCGGGTAAGCTTCGCAGACAGACTGCCATACGGACGGACAACCGTATAAGATTAATGAACGAAGTCATACAGAGTATAGAAGCTATCAAAATGTATGCGTGGGAGAAAGCCTTCGCCAGGATCATCGGGGAAGCTAGAAAGTGAGTATATAAAAAATACACACTTTTATTTGTGGGTCATGTATTGTAACTAAAAAAAGGAATACCAGATGGTTGGGATAAAAAATTAAGTAAGAAAGTATTTGTGACACCATTTAAATACATTGTTAAACTAAAATTATCAAATAAAAATAACTTTTTAATGGGCACGTCACAAAAAACGCTCTAAATTACACAATTTTTGTTAATTTTCCAAAATATCCGCCGTACGATGGCGGATATTTTTTGTAATACAAATGAATGGTTGGAAAAGAAAAAAGAAAATGTATACATTGATTGATTTAAAAAATCCAATTATTTGTTCTATATGTTTGCCTATTCTACTCATTAGTAGGTTTCTACTCATTTGTAGGTTATTAGTAAAGAGGGCTTAAGCCTTAGTCCACCACGCTGTAAAGCGAGTTGACATACTTCACATACCTTCAAAATGGTACCACATATCTTGTGGAGAAATTCTCAAGTATGCAGGTCAGTCTGCTATTTAAAATCTGCTGATTATTTGTCTTTTTCCACAGAAAAGAGATGAACGTGATAAAAAAATCATCATGGCTGCGCGCCGTGATGATATCATGCGTGAAACTGAACACCAAAGTCGCCATTTTACTGAGCATCATCAGCTACATATCATTCGGGAACGCGTTGACAGCTGCCAAAGTTTTCGTCATATTCTCATACTATGATATACTGAAGTACACGCTCGTGGACTTTCTTCCATTGGCTATAACTTTCACCATAGAGGCGTATGTGAGTGTGAAGAGGATACAGGAGTTCCTGATGCTTCCCGAGGTCGATGATGATGGCGTGGACCTAGTGACTATCGATGATAAGCCGGTGGTGAATGGAGTATTCGAGAAGATTGGTAATGGGTAAGTGTTTAAAGTATAGATAATGTTACGGGCTAGTGGGGTTCAGGACAACAATTAAACGCCGACTGTTCTCGAAGATGACTCAGCACTTTATTAAGAACCAAAAACTGTATTGCACACAATACGCGTCGAATTACTCGCTCCGAATATTCGCTTGTCGCTCGTTGTTCGCACTCGATCGCTTCCGAAGAAACACTGTGTCCCGCCAACACACACACACGCCTTTTATACTCGTCGATCTCTTATCGGCGCGTGACGTCACGCGACCCGACTCGGCGCGGCTCGAACGCACTAGAACATTCTGCACATTTATGGATGCAACGCGGCGCGTTCGGTGAGAGATGGTTCTAGTATGCAGGCGTAACAATAGTATATAAGGTAAAATAGATAATACTGCCTCGGTGGTGTGGTTGTTTCGGTACAACTACCGTCCTGAGGTCTCAGGTTCGATCCCCGGGTCGGGCACTGATATTGGATTTTTCAACATCAGCCCGGAGTCTGGAATTTGTGCCCGATATGGCGATAGGATCGCCCCCTATCACATCTGGGACGGAACTAAGTTCGGCGAAATGTGGGTGTACTAGTTCGCTAGTGCGCATCTGCCTACCCCTTCGGGGATACAGGCGTGAGCTTATGTTATGTGTTATGTTAAAAAGATAAGCTCGGTGTAGTCCAAATAACCAGCGATCACAGACAAACAATGAGTTTATCGCATTATACACGTAATAGCAAATACTACTAAAAGGAAGCCTTCTGTAAAAACTGCTTAGAAATTGGTTGGCAACATAACATAAGCTCACGCCTGTATAACCGAAAAGGTAGGCAGAGGCGTACCAGCCAACCGATGTACACCGACATTTCGCCGAGCTTAGTTCCGTCCCAGTTCTGATAGGTGAGCCTATCAAGTTTAACCCGTCGGAGGCATCACATAAATATGTTACATAAGCGTATGGGCTACTGGAGGCCGAGTCGCCCGTGACTATTTAAAGTTAAAAGATGTTTATTTTTATTTATAGCAGTGACTGGCAAACGAGGAGATGGTATATGGTCACCTGATGGTAAATGATCTCCACCGCCCATAGACATCCAAGACAAGAAAATCATGCGTTGCCAACCTTAAAAGAGGGAAACAGGGATTGGGAAAGGGAGGGGGGAATTGGGGCACCCGAAATCCCACTCGCCGAACGAAACGCGACGGCGAATTGCGAGTTTATGACGGTTTTCTGTGAGACAGTGGTATCCCGGTCGAGCCGGCCCAATCGTGCTGTAGACGTAATTGTCTACAGCACGATTGTGGCTCTATCACTCGAACTTCACTGTTTCGGACTTCAATGCAAAACTATGGATGATGCTGGATTAGGTACTCAGATTATCGCCTAATAAAGGTATAAAAAGAATGAAAAAAGCTAACCACAAAAAACAGTGACAAAAAACCCGACTGACGAAATAAACTTGATAAAAAAATTACTGATAAAAAATAACCGGTTGACCTAACAAATCTGACAGAAATAGAATATTGATGTTTATTTATGAGTTTTATGTTCCTCAGTCCAACTTTAAGGCAAAGTCCTGGCTTCAACTATAAATAAAAATTTAACGGACCGACTCCGAACCCGATCATGACCAAATTAGTGTGGGACCACCCTTGAAATAAGCTCTATCGAACACAAAAAGAATTTTGAAAACCGGTCCACATTTGGTGGACATATCGCGTACCTAGCATACATAAAAAATACAGACGAATTGAGGACCTCATCCTTTTTGGAAGTCGGTCGAAAATACAAAAAAAAGGCTTCAAAAACGAACACATAGAAGTAAAAAATAACAACAGTCGCGCGCGGGCGCCCGTTATTGTGGGACGCGTCGATCTATTGTTCGATCTCGGATCGGTTCGAGTGCTCC
Organism: Clanis bilineata; assembly: GCA_036417725.1. NCBI lineage: Eukaryota > Metazoa > Arthropoda > Insecta > Lepidoptera > Sphingidae > Clanis > Clanis bilineata. Next base: position 5,344,524 of record CM071165.1, read on the forward strand.
GCTTCGTACGACCGTGCGCTTGTTTACGATGTTATGCTATCGCCAGCTACTTACTTAAGAGAGAATAGTGACGAGAACGGTGATTTTATGTATGGTGAGATTACGGTGGAGAATGATATAATGAATACTGAATACGACAAGAGTGAGATGACAGGAGGTAATCAGAGTATAAAACAATCGAGTAATATGGAACGGAGAACCGATATTGAGCGAGATAGACCTACCAAAAGAAACAGAGAGATAGATTCGGACGAAGTCTGGACTACAGTAGCTCGAAAGGCAAAAAAATTTGTACGAGCAGGAACAGAAAATGAAACGACGGGAATACCGGAGGATAAAATTGAGGTGTGTGTCACATGTGTTGAAAAATTGCCAAAACAATTTGGACTAGCAAAATTATTAAAATCTGAAAGGATACAGGATGTTATTCGAGTCAAGTACATAAATGCACACAAAGTATTGATTTTATTTAGCAGTGAAGACAGCGCCGATAAGTTATTACGATCTAAGATATTTAATGAAAACGGTTACAAATCTCAAAAAACACTAGAAATAAGTCAGTCGTATGGTGTTATAAAAGATGTGGACTTACATTTGAGTGACGAAGAAATAATGGAAGGCTTATTGAGTGATACCGCCATTTTAACAGTAAAGAGATTAAAGCGAAGAAACACCATTGACGGCCACTGGGAAATGAGTGAATCTGTGAGAATATGTTTCAAGGGTTCATCACTACCTAAACATGTGTATATTTATGATACTAGAGTAAATGTGAACACTTACACCTATCCAGTCACCCAATGTTCCCGTTGTTGGCGATTTGGTCATACGTTGAGAATGTGTCCATCAACTAAAATAATATGCCCGAAATGTTCACGTAGCCATGCGAACTGCGAAACTATGCACTTCAAGTGCAACAACTGTCATGGTAATCATATGGCAATGGCTAAAATTTGTCCGTTATATACAAAAGAAAAAAAGATAAGAGAGTTGATGGCGGAATTTAATTGTTCATATAAAAGAGCCCTGACGTTGTATGTACCACAATCCCCTATACCATTAACTACAACACAATATATATCTCCAACCAGATTTGAAAGCGCAACATCTCCTACGGTTGACAATATTTTAGAAGAACCTGAAAATATTAAAGATCCAAGTTTTGGCAACAGTACCAAAGAAGCTCCAGAAAAATCGAAAAAAAAATCGAAAACAGAAAAGAGGAGGGAGAGGAGAAGAATGATGAAAGAAAAAGAATATGAATACCTTGAACAGGTATCGGACTTAAGTGAAGGCGATAGTAAAACAGAGGAACGACTTAATCAAGGATCTGGATCTAAAAAAGGAGAGAATAATATGTCTTGGCAGATATTACTAAAAAAGCTTCAACAAAAGATATGTGAGACGGAAAACAGTTCATGGGAAGATAAATTCAAAAGTTGTATTAATATTATATTAGAGGGAGTTGTATCATTTGTACTGCAATATATGTGTGACTGGCCTTTTTGTAACTTCATCAAACAACTATGGATAGCAACAACTCCTACATCTCAATAAGCATTTTACAATGGAATGCCCAAAGCATTCGACCGAAAAAGAACGATTTAGAAACCCTTTTAAACCAGGAACGAATACATATCGCCATAATAAGCGAAACTTGGTTTATACCAAATAGTCACTTTCGAATAAGTGGATACAATATTTATAGATCGGATCGCGATGATGGTTATGGAGGTGTGGCTATCCTAATTCATAAGTCAATAAAAGCTCAACAAGTAAGTGATTTTCAACTGTCGAATACAAATATAGAAATAGTTAAAGTCAGATTAATGAATTGCAACCACTTAGAAAATATTATCTCATTATATTGTCCACCCACAATTAGGACTGTCTCGGCTGATTGGAACGAAATTTTTACTATGGCTGATAGAAAAACATTGATAGCTGGAGATTTAAATGGACATCATTCGAATTGGTCAACTAAGACTGATGTAAGAGGTAATCAAATCTTCGACTCCTTTATGGAACACAACTTAGTTTCTCTGAATGATGGGTCACACACAAGGGTAAAATTAGTAAATGGCACTGTTCAAAGATCCTCTCCCGATTTGACACTAGTTACTGTGGATATAGCTCTAAAGTTTCACTGGACTATAGTAAACGAAAATTTGGGAAGTGACCATCTTATGGTTAAAATTAAAACTAATATCCAGAAATCAAACAATTGCAGGAAAAGACACAACATTAAAAAAGCTGATTGGTCGAAATATAGAACATATATTGAAGAAGAAATGTTAAATTTTATATGTTCAGATGATCATCAAACTGCGTATAATGATTTCGTTCGTATAATAAAAAACGCAGCTGATAAATCAATTCCATTAATTAAAATATGTGAAAATCCCTTACACCAACAGAAATTTACTCCAAAACCATATTGGAGTCAGAATATATCGAAGGCCATAGCACAGAGACGCAAAGCTCTTGCTGAGTTTAGAAGGAATTCCACGCCAAATAATTTAGAGATATTACAAAGTAAAATTAGCAACGCACAGAAAATTATTCGTAATGCAAAGTATAAATCATGGCAAGATTTTTGTGACAACATTGATAATACAACATCATCCAGTGAGATGTGGGCTAAAATGAGGTGGCTTAAAGGATATAAGTCAACGCGTGACTGTCTTACCCGTGATAAAGCGGAAACATTACTTTGCAGTTTGGCTCCTGATTATGTTGTCCCATCAACTCCTATATTTACAATAGATAATGCTCGTTTATCCTTACCAGTGACGGTACAGGAGCTTACAAACTCCATAAAAAAATCAGATACCGCTCCAGGAGTCGATGACATAACCTACTCTATGATCCGAAATTTGCCAGAGGAAGCTAAAAATACTATAGTAACTTTATACAATAGATTTTTGGTATCAAGTTTTGTACCAAGTCAATGGAGATGTATTAAAATAGTTCCTGTTCCGAAACCTAGAACTAGCAACGGTTCAGCACCAAGTTTGAGGCCTATTGCGTTAATATCATGTCTGTGTAAAATTTTGCATACCATCATTACTCGTAGACTGGAATGGTTTTTTGAGAAGAATTATAAGTTTTCAGACGAAATGGTAGGTTTTAGGAGATCACGATCCTGCGCGGATAATTTAACTAGATTAGTTGCAAGAATCCAAAGTAGCTTTACTAAAGGTATACCGACAGTAGCATGTTTTATTGATATTGACAGTGCATACAACAAAGTTAGTATAAAAAGTTTACTTAATACCTTGGAACACCACAAGGTTGGATCGTTGATCTGTGGCTACTTGTGGGAATTTTTGCATCGTAGACAGCTATCAATAGAGATAAATGGTGGAGAAATTATGACACGACATTCGGGTATGGGCATTCCTCAAGGAGACCCACTGTCTCCTCTATTATTTAATATCGCTACAATAGATATTTGTAAAAACCTAAGAAATGTTTTCAGTTCCCAATACGCGGATGATTTTTTAATTTACGCTTGTAAAAGAAATATTAATGAAGCTACAAATATGATTCAAGACGCTTTATACACTTTTAATAATATGATAGAAAATATTGGTTTACAGATTGCCCACAACAAAACAAAAATATGTGTTTTTACTAGAGGAAATCCCAGAGACAATAATAATCGTAACATAATACTTAATATTAATAATTACAATATACAACAAGTAGAATGTGTTAGGTACCTCGGCTTATGGCTAGACCGAAGGTTAAAATGGGGACGACATATAAATGAGATACAGGAAAAAACTCTTAAATTTCTTAATGTTTTTAAAACCCTTGCTAGCTCGAAATGGGGCATCCACCCATTACATCTTAGGCACCTCTATATTTCGATAATCCGTAGTAGATTTGATTACTGTTGTTATCTTTATGATAATAGTGTAAAAAGTCATCTATATAAAATAGATAAGGTGCAAAACCAGGCCATGCGAATCATAGGCGGGTTTATTAGAACCACTCCCATCCACGTGATGGAAAGTGAGTTGTGCCTACAACCATTAGCTATTCGTAGGATATACCTAGCATCTAAGTTTTATCTTAAGTCTAGATCGATTGAGAATAATAATACTGTTAAAGTTGTGGATGACCTAAATCAGCTATGTCAACATTCATATTGGAGAAACAAAAAGTTACCGTTGTTAATAGATGTACATAGAAAATATGGTAATCATAAAATACAGTCACACGAAATTTTACCACTGTATAATTTAAGTCATTGGGTTAGTTATTTTGATATTTCGAAAATAATTAGAACTAAGATTGATGATATAGACGTTTGTAAAAAATCTTTTAGCTCAGTAAAATTGCGCCAAGTTTGTATGGATTACCTAAATAAAGAATATAGTTCATTCTCTAAGCTGTACACTGATGGGTCAAAGGATGATAATGGATGTGGAGTGGCTTGTTATGACCCGCAAGCAGATATTCGCATACAGTTAAACATACGTGCCGATATATCCATCATGCATTGCGAGCTCATTGCGATATCTGAAGCGTTGTCATATGGCGCATCTTTGGATAGTAACAAAGTGATCATTTTATCTGATTCCAAAAGCGCCCTTTTACATTTGGCTCGGTTACCCTCGAGGTGTCGAGGGGATCCGATTGCCTATAGCATCCTAGACTGCATTTGTCGGCTTAGTGCATTAAACAAGGTGGTAATCCTCCAATGGATACCGTCTCATGTGGGTATTATCGGTAACGAGGAGGCAGACCGGTCCGCGAAACAAGCGGTTACTGACGGCATTCCTTATAACTGTCTACAAATACACAATGAGATGTTGGGTGAAGTTAAAATCAATTGCAAACAAAGGTGGCACGAGTATTTTGACGAACGTTCACGTACAAAAGGAATATGGTATAAAACCATTCAGAGTCTGCCTCCTCGTTATCCATGGTTTGAAGACCAAAAGATGAAACGGAAAGACGTAATATCTCTAATGAGGCTTCGCTCCGGTCACATTCCGTCAAACAAATTTAAGTTTTTGGTAGGAATTTCAAATACACCTAATTGCCCGGAGTGTGATATTGTAGAAGACGTCTACCACGTGTTGACGGAGTGCGTCCGAAGCGAGGCTCTCAGGCGTGATTCGCGAATTTTAAATAAGTATGATGTAGGAATCTGTAATGACATCTTGGCTTCCCCACTCTCAGAGGATGCCAAAATATTGTTAAAATTATACCTATCTTAAAACATTGTAAGACGATTAGTATCAAGAATATTTTTCATAATATGTTGTATTGCACCAATGGGGGTGACATAGTCACTTTGTGACAAAACTCCCTTTTAATTAATAAAGATTGAAAAAAAAAAAAAAAAAAAAAAAAAATAACAACAATTTCTTACTCTCTTTGGAGTCGGTGCTGAGGCCAAAGCAGATTAAATGAAAAGGCTCCATAAAAAAAAGAAACCGACGAATTGTTAACCTCCTCCTCTTTTTGAAGTCGGTTAAAAAAACTGGCATGTTTTAATAATTGATCAGATAGAACGCGAAAGTGGACTAATCAAATTAACGTAATGACGGCATACATTTTTTATAGCAATGACTGGCAAATTAGTAGGTGGGTCACCTGATGGTAAGTGATCTCTGCCGCCCATAGACAGCCAAGACACAAATGTATCATGGGTGCGTTACCAACCGAAAAGGAGGGAATTGGGGAGTGGGAAAAGCAAGGGGAAATGGGTCACCGGATATCATATTCAAACTTTGTTGTTGTTGGTAAGTTTTTGCGCTCTATCTTCACATTCGGAATGAGGTCCAATATCGAAAACAGCCGTTAATCGACTTAATGTTTAGTGGTAGAGCCACGCTGTAGACAGTAACGTCTATAGCACGAATGGGCCGGCTCGACCGGTTAGATACCACTGTGTCACAGAAAACCGACATAAAATCGCAATTTCGCGTTTCGTTCGGTGTGTGAGATTTCCGATGGCCCATTTCCCCACTCCCTTTCCCAATACCTTTTCCCTCCCATTCCATTGCCTCCTTTTAGGTTGGCATCGCACCCATGATTCTTTGTGTCTTGGGTGTCTATGGGCGGTGGAGATCACTTACCATCAGGTGACCCATATGCTCGTTTACCAATCACAACTAAAAAAAAAAAAAGATTTTTCTATATTTTTTAAGACTTGAAAAAAAACTTGTTTAAAAATGACTTTCGAGCTATTGATGTTTTTTTCAGTCAACAAGCGTACGTAAAGTCGGAATCGAACTTCGACCGTCTGAAGCCCCCGATCCTGATCTCTCTGAAGGATTACAACGCCCATTGGAAGAACGAGGATGACAGCACTGGGAAAATAACAGCTCTCTCGGATATTAACTTTGCTGTAAGTATTTACAAGACTCTTTAACCTGTCTTTATCCCAACTCCACTTTCAAGTATGTTGCAGAAATGATTCGACTTAGTTTTTATGACCGACCACCTGATTAAGATCGAACCCGTAAGAGGAAGGTATATAAATAAGTATACATACAAGTACGGTTAGCAAAAAATTAATAAAAAAGATTGATAAAAAATGTTTTGCCCGATATGGCGATAGGCTCGCCCCCTATCACATCTGGGACGGAACTAAGCTCGGTGAAATGTGGGTGTTCTAGTTAGCTAGTGCACCTCTGCCTACTCCTTCGGGGATACAGGCGTGAGCTTATGTTATGTTATGATAAAAAATAGAAAAAAAAACACTTTTTCGGAAAAACGGTTTATCGTACGAAAAATATAACAAGTATGACATGAATAGAAAAAAATGATTTTTTTAAGAATCAAAACTTAGTAGTTTACAGTTAACAAAAAAATGGTTGATATTAATTTTTACTTCTAAAAATTATTTTTATTTCAAATAGGGTATATTTATTATTTTGCTAACCGTTGCAAGTTTATATTGATTTTTTAATCACAATATTATCAAAAAAAATTAAATCTTGCAGTCAAAAACTAAGGTTGAAATATATCAATAAAATCATCTTTTCTTCGTAGGTAAAACCTGGAACGCTCACCACAATAGTGGGCACGGTTGGTTCCGGCAAGTCCACACTACTCCAAGCGATATTAAGAGAAATATCGCCCACAAGTGGGCATCTAAAAGTAGACGGCGTGGTGGCATACGCCTCACAGGACCCTTGGCTTTTTGAGGCTTCCGTGAGTATTTGAAGTGAAATCTTTTTTAGGCACGCTGAGCACTTTGTTTGTGGGTATTGAATGAGACTGAGCCATCACACTCGGCTATGTAACGCTCGTTCGGGTAAAGTGTGCTCGAATTGACTCACGTTGATGAAATTTTCACTTTTTCGTGTGACCGTTTTTTTTAATAATAGTCCATCTCAGAAGTTTTCGACCAACTTCAAATGACTAATCTTTTCTTTCTTTCTACCTGTCCTAATCCCACCTTCATGTAGGGTCGGCGCAACACACTTTTTCAAGCGTGTTGCATAACGGATTGATTGAACGCATTGAACTTCAAATGATTAATCAATCATCATTTTTTTATATAAGTTACTTGATATTTCCGCCAAATGTGGACGGATTTTCAAGATTATCGACTGATTTCCAAAAATGGAGGAGGTCCTCAATTCGTCTGTATTTTTTTTATGTATGTTACCGGATATCTCCGCCAAATGCGGACCGATTTTCAAAATTCTTTTTGTGTTCGATAAAGCTTGTTTCAAGGGTGGTCCCGTATAAATTTGGTCACGATCGGATTTGAAGTCGGTCCGTTAAGTTTTTAAACTTGTGATTATGTTATTTTTGCATTTGTAGGTACGTCAAAACATCCTATTCGGTCAAGAGATGGACCTGCGTAGATACAAGCAGGTGATAAAATGCTGTCAGCTGAAGAGTGACCTTGAGATCTTGACCCACGGAGACAAGACCATAGTCGGCGAGAGAGGTGAGTCAATTATAATTTTTTGATGATGATTTATTTTCCTTTTAGAAACAGTTAAACAAGCTATATATGTGTTTTTTCAATGACAATTAATTCCTCTGAGAATGTCGGAGGACCTTGTTTTCCAACTCCAATTAAATTGTTAACAAAAGTCACAGTCAAAGTCGGACAGACTTCAAAATTTATCTGTACCCCTAGTACGAGTTAAAGTTTTTCGAAAATTATGACAGTTATCGTTAAATCTATACATTTATTTAGTTCATCGTATTTTCCGCAAGCGGCGCTAGAAGTATGGAGTTTTAACGATAACTATCATAGTTTTCGAGAAGCATTCACTCGTACTAGGAGTGCTGATTGTGATCATATGTAATTTATATGGAAATTAGCTGTATCGAGCACAAAAATAATAAAAAAATAGGTCCTAATTTGGCGGAGATATCGCGTAACATACATAAAAAATACAGACGTTTATTAATTACCTCCTTGAAGTCTGTCCGAAACAAAACCAGTAGCCCGAGCACGAAAAACTAATGAAAATGTAAATGTATTCGAGTTCGTTGCGCACTGATGACGTCTGGTTAATATTTCATACAAATTTCATAGACGCGCATCGAGTTCGAATACATTTACGGTTGTCAGAAATTTTCCTGCTCAGGCCGCAGTTTGTTTCAATTGAGCCGTATGTTTCAATACACCCCATATTAACGAGCAATTGAACCATCCGTCGGTTAAAGCTAAGGTTATAGCTAGCAATGGTTCACATTATATAAAATTCGTTTCGCTTGTATTCAGAACTATCAAAATCATTATATTTCGTGGACCATTTCTTGTTACAATCAATAACTTTAACAGAAGGATTGTGCAATTCCATCTTTGTTCATTGTCCACCCACGCGACTTCAAAAAAGAGAGGGTCTTCAATTCGACAGATTTTTCGACCGACTTCTAAAAAGCAGAAGGTCCTCAATTCGTCTGTATTTTTTTCGACCGACTCCCAAAAAGGAGGAGGTCCTCAATTCGTCTGTATTTTTTTTTATGTATGTTACGCGATATCTCCGCCAAATGTGGGTCGATTTTCAAGATTATTTTCGTGTTCGATAGAGCTTATTTCAAGGGTGGTCCCATATAAATTTTGTCTCGATCGGATAGGGTTTGAAGTTGGTCAGTTAAACTTGTGATTACAAAGTATATGTATTCGATATTTACAGCTTAATAGACTGTCTCGGTAACGTACTTGTATTGCAAGCGGTACGACTACGGTCTTGTGGTCTCGGGTTCGATCCTGGGGTCAGAGATTTAGTCACGATGGGATATGTTTCAAAGTTGGTCCGTTAAGTTTTTATTAAACTTGTGATTTTTGATATTTTTAGGTGCGTCTCTATCTGGTGGTCAGAGGGCGAGAATAGCTTTGGCGCGATGTGTTTATCAAAATGCAGATGTTTACTTACTAGATGACCCGTTGGCGGCTGTGGATGCTAAGGTATGATATTTTAATATGTGATATCGTCACTCTGGGCTCATCATACTGTATTGGGTACTTGACTATTTTTTTCTATTAATTTTATATGAATTTTACGTCGTCTAAAACATAGAACAGATAGAAATCTATACTAATTTTATAAAGCTGAAGAGTTTGTTTGTTTGTTTGATTGAACGTGCTAATCTCAGGAACTACTGGTTCGATTTGAAAAACTGCCTCGGTGGCGTGGTGGTATTTCGGTACGACTAAGGTTCTGAGGTCTCGGGTTCGATCCCCGAGTCGGGCAAAGTGATATTGGATTTTTCCATATCAGCCCGGAGTCTGGAATTTGTACGCGATATGGCGATAGGCTCGCCCTCTATCACATCTGGGACGAAACTAAGCTCGGCGAAATGCGGGTGTTCTAGTTCGCTAGTGCACCTCTGCCTACCCCTTCGGGAATACAGGCGTGAGCTTATGTTATGTTATGTTTTATACCATTGTGTCGTATAATGCTGTGCCGAATAAATATTTTCTTTCTTTCTTTCTATAAGAGGTGGTGGTAATGCTTGGTTAAAAATTAAATGGCTGTTTTTACGCAGGTAGCGCAAGCCATATACGAAGAGTGCGTGCGAGGATTCTTACGGGATCGCGCGGTGGTGCTGGTCACCCATCACGTGCAGTACGCTGCACATGCTGATACTGTCTGCGTCATGAGGGGGGGACGGGTGAGTAAGGGGAAAGGGGGTTCGATAGCGACCGAGAATGTCGCTTCTTGTGGACTTTATTTTCGACCCACTTCCAAAAAGGAGAAGGACCTCAATTCGTCTGTATTTTTTTTAATGTATGTTACGCGATAAGAAAAAAAAAGAAAGAAAAAAGAAAAGAAAGAAAGAAAAGAAAAAGAAAGAAAGAAAGAAAGTCACCGACATAGCCCAGAGGATTAGCAAGTTGAAGTGGCAGTGGGCAGGGCGCATAGCTCGAAGAACTGATAGCCGATGGGGCAGAAAAGTTCTCGAGTGGAGACCACGTACCGGCAGTGTTGGACGTCCACCTACAAGGTGGACCGACGACCTGATAAAGGTCGCAGGAAGTCGCTGGATGAAGGCCGCTTCCAACAGGTCGATCTGGAAATCTTTGGGGGAGGCCTATGTTCAGCAGTGGACGTCCTATGGCTGATGATGATGATGATGTTACGCGATATCTCCGCCGAATGTGGACCGATCTTCAAAATTCTTTTTGTGTTCGATAGAGCTTCTTTCAAGGGTGGTCCCATATACTACCCCATATTTGGTCACGATCGCATAAGTTTTAAAGTCGGTCCGATATGTATTTTTACCTGTCCTTATCTCACTTATCATCTTCACTCTCACTCATCACTCACACATCTCTTTTAAGCATGTTGCAGAAACCATTTGGGTTAGTTTTTATGACCGACCTGCCTGCTGTCAATCGCCTCAGGAGATCCAGTCCCGGGAAAATTAAATTAGAAAATTCTCCTTTCCCGACCTGGCAATCGAACCCAGGACCTCCAAATCCACAGACCATATATGCTGCCACTAGACCAAAGAGGCGCCTAGATAACTGCGATTCCAAAATCAGCATGGGTGCATTGCTAACTTTAAAGAATTGGATTTTTTTACGCCAGTTTCTTGCCCGTTCTTCTCTGGCGAAACGGCTTTCCGAACTGGCGGTAGAGGAACTTTGACGGAATCTAAATAATGTAGTAACATTTCATGGATTCAATAAATATTTTGATTTGATTTGATTTTATTTGATTGTGAGAGCGAATTTTGGAGTGACTTAATGGTTACAGATAGTAGCGCAAGGCACTTACAACGAGCTCAAGAACGGAGTCGCGGAGTTCGAAAAGTTAATAGAAATGGGCGAAAAGGTAGAAGAAGAAAAATTGAAACAGAAAGCTGCTTCATATGAGAATCAAGAAGCTATTGTGAGTATCTGTATATTTGAGTAACTTAGTCGTAGTGGGTAAATTGTACGTAGTGGGTAATTTGGTTGTAGTGGGTAAATTGTTCGGGTCGATTAGTTGTAGCGGGTAATGTAGCGGGTAATTCTAGTCGTAACGGGTAATTTGGTCGTAGTGGGTAATTTGGTTGTAGTGGGTAAATTGTTCGTAGCGGGTCAATTGGTCGTAAAGGGTAATTTGCACCATGGTGGTTTAATTCGGTTATGGTCGGTTATGGTTGGGAATTTTGCGTATGGCGAGTAATTTTTAAAGATTTTTATTATTACAAAGAAAGAACATTTATTAGCAATTAGTTAGGTGGTGACTGCCTCGGTGGCGTGGTGGTATTTCGGTACGACTACGGTTCTGAGGTCTCAGGTTCGATCCCCGAGTCGGGCAAAGTGATAATGGATTTTTCCATATCAGCCTGGAGTCTGGAATTTGTGCCCGATATGCCGATAGGCTCGCCCTCTATCACATCTGGGACTGAACTAAGCTCGGTGAAATTTGGGCGTTCTAGTTCGCTAGTGCGCCTCTGCCTACCCCTTCGGGGATACAAGCGTGAGCTTATGTTATGTTATGTTAGTTCACTATAGTACTAATAAAAATTGATCATATTGGGCAATATTGGGCTAAAGGTAATTTTGATCATTATAGTCAATTTGATTAGTGAGTGATGGCCGTTGCAAATTGTACTTTTGGGGTAATATCTTTCATACATAGAACATTATAATTACATTGCATTTAAAAAAAATTAGAACGTTTGGTGGAAGCAAAGTTTAGCCCCGTTTTGGTAGAGTAATATTGATCAATGCAGGTTATTCTGGTCATATTGGCCATTGGACTTGTATACTTTGGTACCATAGACATACTTATAAAATTAAAAAAGAATTGGAATTAATACATATTTTGTTTCTAAAGGTGTATGAAGCGATAGTTAAATCGGAGACGTTTAAGGCAGAAGCGAGGAAAAGCGTTAGTGTTTTCAAATGCTTAAAGCCCCTGTTAAATAGAATGCGATAGCGTGGTGTAGCGTACCGTAAAAGTGTTATAAATGAATATTATATTTAACAATAAGCTTTGTTTTTGCTCTTCACGAATATATGAAAAATAAAATAAGAATATTCGTAATGAAGTATAAAGCAAGATGAATTACAACAAACAAACGATGAGTGGCGAAGGTTGGGAATTTTCACAAGTGACTGGTGTTGAACCAGTATATTTTTTTTACTATCACGATAGCTCTTTGCTCGGTGGCGTAGTGATATTGCGTGCACGGTACGACTATCGTCCTGAGGGTTCGGGTTCGATCCTCGGCGATATTGGATTTTTCAGTATCAGAGTCAGAATTTGTGTCCGATATGGCAATTCGCTCGCACCCTATCTGGGACGGAACTAAGCTCGGCAAAATGTGGGTGTTCCAGTTCGCTGGCGCGCCTCTGCCTACCCCTTCGTGGGTACAGGCGTGAGCTTATATGTGTAGGTATATATGCTATATGCACTTTTCGCCACTGCAAAGGACTCGCCACGCTTTCGCTTCGCCGTCTGTTTGACACGGGCATGTGTGTTGTTACTTATTTATGGTTCTCATTGTTGTAAATAGCTTCTAGAAATGCTTCTTTACCTTTAAGTCTGTGCTGTTGATGTAATAGTAATTTCCGTGGTAAATATATTACTATATGACTAGTGATCGCCCAGAATTCGAAAGTTGACCATAATTCATAAAAATAGTTTTATGCACTTCTTCATATTATATTGATGACTTCTTCATATAAACTTTAATTGTGTCAAATTGTACTTGACTAATGTTTTAAAATCAATTTTATATGAAATTTACGTCGTCTAAAATATAGAACAGAAAGAAATATTGAAATATTCTCAAAAATAATAATAATAATAATAAAACCCAACAATCACATACATAGTCCTGACCTCACATTAAGATCGAATCTTGTGTCGTGGGTATCAGGAACTACGAGAGACTTTCGGTCTCACAACACCCAGACCCGAAACAAATATCTGTAGACCATACAAACATTTGTCTCGGTGCGGGGGTCGAACCCGCGGCCTCTCGCTTCACAGCCGGCTACTCGCCCGCTGCGCCACGGAGGCTGTCAAAAATAAAAAAGTTATGAGCCTATGAAGTTTGGTGTAACCTTCAAACTGCGGGAAGAATCGGAAAAGAAGAAGTATCAGTATAATCACGTCATCGCCATAACGATACGTGCGTTGGAAAGGGATAGCAAGATATCTCCAATATGCCCCCACTCCAGAATTTAAAATATGAATTACTGCCTCATTTTTCAACCAATTTAGATGCAGTTTTTACAGAAGGGTTTCTTTTTTGTTTCATTTGCTATTTATTACATATAAATATGTGTATAAAATCAAACATAGTCAAGCACCCAATTGTATTAAAAAGGGATACAAAGTTTTCGCTTCTCTTATTAATATATATATTTTTTTATAGCAGAGATTGGCAAACGAACAGATGGGTCACCTGATGGTAACTGATCTCCACCGCCCATAGACACACATGACACAAAAATAATCATGGGTGCGTTGCCAACCTAAAAGGAGGGAATGAAAGGGGAGGGAAAAGGAATTGGGAAAGGGAGGGGAAATGGGCCACCGGAAATCTCACTCACCGAACGAAACGCGACAGCAAGCTGCCACTTTACTTCGGTTTTCTGTGAGACAGTGGTATCTAACCGGTCGAGCCGGCCCATTCGTGCTGTAGACGTTACTGTCTACAGCGTGGCTCTACCACTCAAAAATTTATAGTTACAAATAAAAAGTTGTGCATAAAATGAAATATTCTCAAGATAGTTTGAGCTGTAATTTCAGCTTTACTTTGGGGTCAGGGGTATGTGTGACTGATGGGTGTTAATTTCCAGGAGCACAGTTACAAGCTAAGGTCACAGAGGTCCATGTCGGAGGCGTCTCAGCTCTCGTTCAATCTGGATCTGGATAACAACTTGGACCCTAAATATGAAGGTGCGTTTTATTCGACAGCCACGGAAGGAGGGTATTTTAAAATAGTAACAACAATTCCTTTAAGTTGCCTCCTTGGTGAACTGGGAGGTCCTGGCTTCGATTCCCATGGCGGGCGGGGTAATTTTTATTAACACCATTTGCCCGGGACTGGAAATTGTGCCCGTTATGGCGATAGGCTCGCCCCCTATCACATCTGGGACGGAACTAAGCTCGGCGAAATGTGAGTGTACTAGTTCGCTAGTGCGCCTCTGCCTACCCTTTCTGGGATACAGGCGTGAGCTTATGATATGTTTGCCCGGGACTGGTTCCCCCAGATGGGGGTTGACGTCGGGCAGCTGGTCCTAAAAGCTAAGCCAAATCCTCTCCGCAACATCTTAAACAAAATGAGTTGTGTCAACCTCGGTATGTGTCAAATGTGAAATTAAACCTGTAAAATAACCTGTATATCCGAGAATTTCTCCATAAGAATTTCGAAGGTATGTGAAGTCTACCAACCCGCATTAGGCCAGCGTGGTAGACTAAGGTCTAACCCCTCTCATTAGTAGAGGAGGCCCGTGCCCAGCAGTGGGACAGTAATATTACAGGGCTAATATTATTACTGCCTCGGTGCCGTAGTTGTATTTCGGTATGACTGCGGTCCTGAGGTCTCGGGTTCGATGCCCGGGTCGGGCAAAGTGATATTGGATTTTTCCATATCAGTCCGGAGTCTGGGATTTGTGCCCGACATGGCGATAGGCTCGCCCTCTATCACATCTGGGACGGAACTAAGCTCGGCGAAATGTGGGTGTTCTAGTTCGCTAGTGCGCCTCTGCCTACCCCTTCTGGGATACAGGCGTGAGCTTATGTTATGTTGTAATATTATTATTATGTATATTTCACAATTGGGACATAAATAAGCTCTGTGAAATATGGCTTTTCTAGTTCGCTAGTGCGCTTCTGCTTTGCCTTTCGGGGATACAGGCGTGAGCTTATGTATGGTATTTCCAGGTGAGGCACAGAACAAAGGCTCTGTGGACAACAGTGTGTACATGTCGTACATCAGAAGTGGCGGTAACAAGTGGTCCATGGCGATGCTGTTCTCTCTCTTCATGTTGGCGCAAATATTCTACTCTTCCACTGATGTGTGGCTCAAAGAATGGTGAGTGACGTGGAATCGATTGTGCATTGATTAATTTCTCAAGTTCTCAATTGTTTTAATATATTATCTTAAAAAAAATTGACACTTGTGTTGTTGCATTATGTTGACATGTAAAAAAAAATCCAATATTTCAGGTGATATTTCTTTCCCTGGCCTTTCTCTGTAAAATCATATAGGTTTTGCCATTACTCGCCACGCTTGGCAGGCGGGTTGGTGAGCGCAGGGCGTAGATTCTCGCGCTGATGATGCTGCTGCCCATCATCAGCCTGTGACATTTATCTACGCCTTTATACTGCGATGGTTATCCCGCCATCGATCGTAAAGGTTGCAGGAAGTCGCTGGATGCAGGCCGCTTCCAACAGGTCGATCTGGAAATCTTTGGGGGAGGCCTATGTTCAGCAGTGGACGTCCTATGGCTGATGATGATGATGATGATGATTTCTTTCCCGGGTTCAATAAATATAAAAAAAAGATAAAAAAATAAAACAGTCATGGGCGGCTCGGCCTCCGGTGGCCCATAGGCTTAAGTAACAAATATATGTGCCGCCTCCGACGGGTCTTGTTCTTGTTCTAGGGTGGACCTCGAAGAAGCTAATGGGGCGGCCATTATAGCGAAGACTAATAACACGCCAGGAGCACCACCGCCAGGTAAATATACTATGTTTTACTCGTGACTCCACCCGCGTGACAGGTTTATATGGCTTCCCTTGCCATGGCGACCACGTCAGTGACTGAAAGTATTTGTTGTAAAGAATTTGTTTCCATAAATATCCGGCATGAAATGTTTGTATTCCGAATAATTTGGTATTATGGCTTAATAATAAAAATTAAAGACTGCCTCGGTGGCGTGGTTGTATTTCGGTACGACTACCGTCCTGAGGTCTCGGGTTCGATCCCCGGCGAGGGCAAAGTGATATTGGATTTTTCCATATCAGCCCGGAGTGAATAATAGAAGTGATAGAAGTGGTAGAGCCACGCTGTAGACAGTAACGTCTACAGCACGAATGGGCCGGCTCGACCGGTTTGATACCACTGTCTCACAGGAGACTGACGTAAAGTGGCAGCTTGCTGTCGCGTTTCGTTCGGTGAGTGAGATTTCCGGTGGCCCATTTCCCCACTCCCTTTCCCAATCCCCTTCCCTCCCCTTCCATTTCCTCCTTTTAGGTTGGCAACGCATCCATGATTCTTTTTGTATCTTGGGTGTCTATGGGCGGTGGAGATCACTTACCATCAGGTCACCCATCTGATCTTTTGCCAATCTCTGCTATAAAAAAAAAAAATGTTTTGTTTCGAGAAAAACAGGTGATGAAGACGTCTTTAGACATTCAAATCTGGTAGAAGGGGTAACCGTCAAATCATGCACAGCACAAGGCGTGACGTCACCTCCCTGAATGTCCATTAAAGTGCAAGCGTGCGAGGGAGATAGAAATGTGTTCCCACTACGCCGCCATTTTTGATCACAACAAGAAACTAACTATTTACAAGCTCATTTTTGAATAATATCGATTCTGTTTTCACTATAAGGTTTATCTTTGTCGACTGACTACAAAACATAAGAAGGTCCTCAATTCGTCTGTATTTTATCTTTATGTATATTCCCAGATATCGCCGCCAAATGTGGACCGATTTTCAAAATTAATCTTGTTGATTTCTTAAGTTTACGCGAATGCTATTCATTGAAATAAAATTATTTTTACGGATTTTACTACAAAGCCTTCGAAACGTCGGGAATAAAAATTAAAACCAAATCGTGATATAATCCGTAAAAATATTTTTATTTCAATTAATTAATCTTGTGTTCGATAAAGCTTATTTCAAGGGTGGTCCCATATACATATGGTCACGATCGGACAAGATTTGAAGTTTTTAAATATTTATATTCCAGAAGTAATATTCGAGGAGCTCCCCTCCAACCGATTCCATTTAACCAGAGAGCAGTGTCTGTACATATACGGTAGTCTCATAGCTATATGTATATTCTTCACATGGAACAAACTGGTAGTTTTCTACAACACTTGCATCAAAGCTTCCATCACTCTACATGATACAATGTTCAGGTGAGTTAACCGACTCCGAAAACGAGGTTCCACTGCCTCGGTGGTGTAGTTGCTTTGAGTGTGCGTTATGATAGTTCTAAAGTATCAGGTTTGATCTCCGATGAGGGTAAAGTGATATTGGGGTTTCTTCAGTATCAGCCCGGAGTCTGGAATTTGGGCTCGATATGGCAGCATCCGTGAAGTACCGGGCGATTGGTCGGCTGTGAAACGAGGGGCCGCGGGTTCGATTCAGCATCGAGACAAATGTTTGTGTGATCTAGAGATAGTGTGTATTCTAGCTCGCCTCTGCCTACCCCTTCGGGGTACAGGAGTGAGCTTATAATAATAACCTTTCTTTATAACTGCTTTTATCACATCTTAATGTAGGATCGGCGCAACACACTTTTTCAAGCATATTCCATAAAGGTTTTGGCTAAGTTTTTACGACCGGCTGCCTGCCTGACAACCCATTCTGGGGGTTCCAGTCCCAGGGAAATTAGATTAGAAAATTCGCTTTGCCCGGCCTGGGAATCGAACCCAGAACCTCCCGGTCAACAGCCCACATACCGAGGAGGCGACTATGCTTCTAATAATAATATTCCATAAATTCATGTATATACTGATTTCTTAAGTTTACGCGAATATTATACATTGAAATAAAACTATTCTTACGGATTCTATCACGATTAGGTTATAATTATTATTCCCGACGTTTCGAAGGCTTTGCAGTCTTCGTTGACAGTCTGACCCGTGACAACGAAGAACGTGTTTTATTTCATCTATATACACAATATAATCTGTAGTGCTTGGCCGAGGCTCGCACTACAGGTAATGTAACCCCTTGAATGGGAGTATAAATAAATAAATACAAATAATAATAATAAAAAGATTTATTCAGTAACCAACTTTTTGTTAAAACAATTCACGGATCCTTCTATTAAATAAAAGAATATTTATGCCAGAAGACTCCGCTCCTCCATATAAATAACATACATAGCAATTTTTATCAATTAAGACGGATGTATTTGAAATTTTAAACATAAACAGGTGTGTGCGTGCGTGTGTGCGTGTGTACGTGCGTGCGTGCGTGTGTGTGTGTGTGTGCGTGTGTACGTGCGTGCGTGCGTGTGTGTGTGTGTGTGTGTGTGTGTGTGTGTATATGTATATGTGTGTGCTTATGTATGTATGTTGGTTTTACAGGGGAGTGACGAACGCTCCGATGTGGTTCTTCCACCACAACCCTTCTGGTCGGATCCTGAACAGATTCTCCAAGGACATGGGGCAGGTGGACACCCTGCTGCCGATAGCGCTCGTCGACTGTCTTGGGGTGAGTTATACTAACAGCATCTTTTTTTCTTTCTTTTTGCCTGGCGTTATCCTGGCCTTCTGTCAGGGTCCGCCTTCCTACTTAAACGCTCCCACTTCGCCCGGTCTTGAGCATCCTCTATGGTCTATATATCCTCCGTGATACTAACATTTAGCGGCGCTATGACATGTCCTTCAAACGAGGCTTAAAAAAATATCTACAGTTAGGCAGAGGCTAGGCTGTGCCCCTGGCATTGCCGATGTCCATGGGCGACGGTAACCACTTACCATCAGGTGCCGTCTGCTCTTCTGCCTTCGTAGGCGTATTAAAATAAAATTATAATAGGCCTGTAATATGCCTATCCCAATTCTGGTCTTGGGCCTCCTATACTAAAGAGAGAAGTTAGGCATTTCGTACAAAAAAATCTTTGCTTAGTCTGTCTGTCAGTCTGTTTTTCATTCAAAAAACGGTTAGAACTAAGTCGGAGTTCGATATACAAATTCTAAATAAATAAATAAATAAATACACCCAACAGTCACACATCTAGTCCTGACCCCACACTAGATGTAACCTGTATCGTGGGTGTCAGAAACTATGAGAGACTTAAAGTCTCACAACACCCAGACTTGAAACAAATATCTGTGGGCCACACAAACATTTGCCTCAATGCGGGAATCGAACCTGCGACCTCACGTTTCACAGCCGGCTATTCGCCCGCTGCGCCACGGAGGCTGTCGATCCTCACTGAGTTCATATCTTTGACTCAGACATAGTCGAAGTTCGCCCTATAGATCTCTATGTCGACCACGCTGGCCTAATGCTGATGGATACACTGCGCATTCCTTCAAAATTCTTGTGGAATAGCTTATTCTTGAACCTCGATTCGATTGTGATTTCGATTTACTTTCAATTATCGACTTAACATTCCACTGAAATCGACTTGTAAAGTGCGCTAATGTTGCATAATATTCGAGAACTTGTCATTTGGTAATTTTTAACGTGACATTAATGCACTTCTCGACCGACGTCCACAAAAGGAGGTCCTCAATTCGTCTGTTTTTTTTAATGTATGTTACTCGATATCTCCGCCAAATGTGTTTGTGTTCGATAGAGCTTATTTCAGGGGTGGTCCCACATAAATTTGGTCACGATTGGTAAGTTGGAAACCGGTCAATTAAGTTTTTAAACTTGTGATTAACTCTATTTCTGTGGCATTTTAAGTCAATAAATGAAGCCGAATCAATTCAAGCTCGAATCGACCGTCAGGAGTCACCTGGGAATCGAACCCACGACCTTGCTGTCCACAGTCCACAGCCCATATATGCTGCCACTAGACCAAGCAGGCGACAAGGCGTAGTGTGTGACTCTAAAAATATTACCATTTAAATACATCATTCCAGTTCTTCCTGGAAGTGATAGCCATCCTGGTGGTGGTGTGCCTGGTGAACTGGTGGCTGATCCTGCCCACGGCGGTGGTGGCGGCGCTGCTGATGCTCCTGCGGGCGCTGTTCCTGGCCACCAGCAGGGACCTCAAGAGGATCGAGGCTATTGGTGAGTGACCTTCATTAGCAGCCAGAGGTATGTGTAACAAGTCGTATATTGTAGAGGAACGAGAAATTTGGGTGTAAATTGGTGTTATGCGTGCGAGCCTGTGTGTGCGTGTGCGCGTGCGTGCGTGCGTGCGTGCGTGCGTGCGTGCGTGTGTGTGATTATGAAGCAGTGCGCTGGTATGAATTCAAACAGGTGATACATATTTTTTTTATAGGATTATTGGCTTCGGTAAGTTTCTTGTTTAACAGGATCTGATGATATAGTAAAGCTGTCAGCGTTTTTGGCAGTCCAGCACACTTTTCCACTCCATTTGAGCTTGACTTAAGTTAATTAAAGTGTGTCTCCAGCCCGCAGCCAGTCCCTGAGCCACTTGTCCGCGACGGTGGGAGGCCTGTCCACCATCAGGTCGACGAGGCATCACCAGCGCACCCTGGCGAGGGAGTTCGACAAGCTGCAGGACCTGCACAGCTCCTCCTGGACCCTCGTGCTGAACACCAACAGGTACACTACCACATCAGTTTTAAGAGTGGTGTTCGACCTCGGAATCGAATCCAGGGCGTTCCGCTTCACAAGGTATACGCTGCCAGTATATGACGTGAGTTTATCATATCCAAGAACTGAAATCCAATAATATAATCAGATACTTTAAATTAGCATAATAACATAACATAACATAAACTCACGCCTGTATCCCCGAAGGGGTAGGCAGAGGCGCACTAGCGAACTAGAACACCCACATTTCGCCGAGCTTACTTCCGTCCCAGATGTGATAGGGGGCGAGCCTATCGCCATATCGGGCACAAATTCCAGACTCCGGGCTGATATGGAAAAATTCAATATCACTTTGCCCGACCCGGGGATCGAACCCGAGACCTCAGAACCGTAGTTGTACCGAAATACCACCACGCCATCGAGGCAGTCTAATACTAAAGTAACACTTTTTGTTACTTGAATACACCGTATCACTATGAAATTAGCAGTACTCAAGTGCACGAGTCGCTAGCCTGCCGATGCAGTAGAGACCCTGCCGCCCACCCTCCATTTCAATTATGATCGTGGGTTGTCGTGTGAATCCCCATATTTTTTCTATCTGCCCTTATTCCAACACACTTTTTCAAGCATGTTACAGAAAGGATTTGGCTTAGTTTTTACAACCGGCTCATTCGACATCAACCCCTACGGAAAATTCCCATCTTTAATATTCTGTATTTTGACACAAATACAGCTTCTAGTTTTTTTTTTATAATGTAAAGGATACAGGTTGATCTGGAAATCTGGGAGACCTATGTCCAGCAGTGGACATCCTGTGGCTGATGATGATGATAAGGGTTACACTGCAGACTCCTTTCGTAATCTGTTAAAATAAATAAATACACCCAACAGTCACACACCTAGTCCTGCCCCCACACTAGGTATAACTTGTATCGTGGGTGTCAGAGACTATGAGAGACGCGCCCACTCACAACACCCACACTTGAAACAAATATCTGTGGGCCACACAAACAAATCTCAATGCGGGAGTCGAACCCGTGGCCTCTCGCTTCACAGCCGGCTACTCGCCCGCTGCGCCACGAAGGCTGTCATCATCAAAACCTGGCTCATTCTACATATTTTTCTTCAGGGCGTTTGGATTCTGGATGGACATGATATGCTGCATGTATCTCGCTCTGGTGACGTTCAGCTTCTTCCTGTTCGCCAGTGAAGGTAAGTTTATCTGTTACGTCTACCAGCTCGTAAGTCCCGGCTCGACCGGTTTGATACCACTATCTTCATACCGACGTGAAGTGGCAGCTCGCAGAGACTGGCAAACGAGCCGATGGGTCACCTGATGGTAAGTGATCACCACCTATAAACACCCAATACACAAAAATAATCATGGGTGCGTTGCCAACCTAAAAGAATCGAATGGAAGGAAAAAGGGATTGGGAAAGGGATGGGGGGAAATGGGCCACCGGAAATCTCACTCACCGAATGAAACGCGACAGCATGTTGCCACTTTACGTCGGTTTTCTGTGAGACAGTGGTATTAAACCGGTCGAGCTGGTCCATTCGTAGTGCACACGTAACTGTCTACAGAGTGGCTCTACCACTCAAATTCAATGGCGAAAGTGGCGATTTCCGGTGGCCCAAATATCCTCCCTTTCCCAGTTCCCTCCCCCTCTCACGGTAGATAGCGGCTCGTATATGCCGGTAACGCTGATGTTGCTACAATGTCCTTCTGGAATACAACAATGCTTGTCGGTAGAAATAACCTCGGTTGCGTGGTTGTATATCGGTAGGACTATAGTCCTGAGGTCTCGGGTTCGATCCCCGGGTCGGGCATAGAGATATTGTTTTTTTCCATATCAGCCCAAGGTCTGTAATTTGTGCCCGATATGGCGATAGGCTCGTCTATCACATCTGGGACTGAACTAAGCTCGGCGAAATGTGGGTGTTCTAGTTCGCTAGTGCGCCTCTGCCTACCCCTTCGGGGGTACAGGCGTGAGCTTATGTTATGTTAGTAATAGACCTAGCGCTGGTACCCACATACGGACTCGACCATGAGAGACTTCGACCATCAGCAGGTCGATTCTCTAAGAAACGCCACAACGTTGCGATCGCCTCGCTCCCGCAGCGCACATCGTTGAGATCGACGGAGCGTTCAACGTTGTTGGCTCTTACAGAATACCATTCTCCATACATTTATGTCAAACGCCTCGCTCGAGAGAGCTAGTTCGCATAAGCGCCGTCATCACGCATAGCGCTAGTGCGTGCGCTTTGTACCTTGCTGAATACAAAAATGGAAACATCGTTGCTGCAACGTTGTCACAAATGAACCCTTAGAAAATCGACCTGCAGTAAACTTTTTCGTTTCCAGACACATTCGGCGGTAAAGTCGGCCTGGCTATAACCCAGGTTATAGGCCTGGTGGGGATGTGTCAGTACGGCATGAGGCAGACGGCAGAAGTGGAGAACCAGATGACCTCGGTGAGTATCATCATCTTAAACTTGGCTATCGTGTTATTCGTGTTACGTTGAATCGGAATCGAATGCCGAAACGTGTATTAATTGCAAAAAATAATCGATTTGATAGAGCGGCTTGGCCACCGGCTGTCGTACAGTTAATGTAAAATGCATTATTATTAATAGGGCTGCTTCCAACAGGCATACTGTGCATTAACATTTATTTTTTTATAAGGGAAATGAAGAAAGTTGCTTATCGATTACGATCATGCACAAAATAATTGATGTCGACTTTGATATATGTGTTTTGAATTAAATTGACATCGATCGAGTTATATCAAGAAGAAATAAACAACGATTCTGATGTAGGGGAGAAATATCGTTTTAAATATATTGTGGAAAAAGATAAATTTCGAACATAATTAATTTTATTTATCGATAAGAAATATATATGGACATCTATTTTAATATGTAGAGAAGAGCTCAATTTTGTTTTATCGATAAAAAACCGGTTTTTGTATTTTAGATTTATCGACAAAAATCTCAGAGTACTATGACGAAACGAAGCTTGTCGAAGTGCATAACTTAGATCGTGGTATTCTGTTTCCAGGTGGAAAGAATCCTGGAGTACACAAACTTACCACCGGAAGTCCCTGTAGACATGGACGAGGAGGCCTTAAAGAAAAACCATCCCGGACTTGACGTCGAAAAGTGGCCTATTAAAGGTATTGTATTTTTTTTTGTAGCAGCGATAGCTCAGTTGGGAATGGTACGGCCGAGACTAGTGCCGGAAGTTCGAGACCAACCACAAAAATAGCATACACCTCTGACATTTCTATGTTAAGTGTGTTTTCATTGTGAAATATCGCTTGCTATAACGGTGAAGAAAAACATCGTGAGGAAACCTGCATACCCGAGAATTTCTACACAAGATTTCCGAAGGTATATGAAGTCTACCATTCCGCATTAGGCCAGCGTGGTAGACTAAGGCCTAACCTCTCTCATTAGTAGAACAGCACGTGCCCAGCAGTGGGACGGTAATATTATATGTCGCATTGGATTCGAGAACTTGTCATTTAGTAATTTTTAACGCGATATTAGTGCAATTTTTACCTCATATCGGCGGTGTCAATAAATGAAACCGAACCGTAGTCGCAATCGAATGGAGTGTTAAAAGTTAGCCACAGTTGTGTTTCCACCATTGGCAATGGGTTAAAATTTCCAAAATTAAAGCCAGATACTAATTTTCTTCATAATTGATACCACCTTAGATAATTTGGTACTAGTAAGCCGAAAAGTCAGAAGTCGCTGGATGCAGGCCGCTTCCAACAGGTCGATCTGGAAATATTTGGGGGAGGCCTATGTTCAGCAGTGGACGTCCTATGGCTGATGATGATGATGATGATGAAGCCGAAGAGCATCGTATTATATAAAACCTTCGCGGCTCTACCTATTTCAATGATAGATTTGAGCATCTCAATTGCAGGGGAGATAGTGTTCCAAGACGTGTCGCTGGAATACGAGAGGCCTCCGAAGAAGGAGGGAGAGCCTCCTAAGATCGAGGAGCCTGTGTACGCCATCAGAGGGGTGAACTTCACCATCAGGCCCGCGGAGAAGGTGGCCGTGGTGGGGAGGACTGGCGCTGGCAAGAGTTCGCTCATTAATGCACTGTTCAAGTAAGAATTTACCGTCTTTTTTCTTTTACAGCAGTGAATGGCAAACGAGGAGTTGGGTCATCAAATGGTAACTGATTTTCTTCGCCCATAGACACCCAAGACATAAAGAATCATGGGTGTGTTGCCAACCAAAAAGGAGGGAAATAGGGATTTCGGAAACAGAGGGTTGAATTAGGCCACCGGCAATCTAAGGGTGAAAAAACTTCGACTAAGCCTAAATCAAAGAAACTAACTCAGTGAGGATTTGGAATTTTTAAATCGAACTTCGACTTAATCCGACTCAATGTTACAAGGAAATCTTTGCTTAGTCTGTCTGTCAGTCTGTTTTTGTTGTAAATAGTGGCTAGGGCTAAATAGAAGTGACATTTAAAAAAAATCCAAATACTGAGTTCGTTTCTTTGATTCAGACTTAGTCGAAATTCGCTTTATAGATCTCAGCCTTAGTTTCCGAACGAAACACAACAGTGAGTTGCCATTTCATGCCTGTGAGATAGTGGTAAACAGTGTTTAGTCGGCCCATTTGTGCTGTATACGTAACTGTCTACAGCGTGGCTCTACCGTTCAGAAACTAGGTATAGTATGAGTTTTTAGTGGAGTAAACATCTAGGTCCATTGTTTTTATTGTTCATGTATCCGTTGTTGGAATAATATTCCTTCCACAGGAGGGAAGTTTTTATCAACCGATTTCTGAAAAGAGAAGGTCTTCAATTCGTCTGTATTTTTTATGTTTTCGCTGATATCGGCGCCAAATGTGGACCGATTTTTAAGATTCTTTTTGTATTCATCATCATCATCATCATCAGCCATAGGACGTCCATTACTGAACATAGGCCTCCCGAAAATATTTTCAGACCAACTTGTTGGATGCGGTTGCTTTTTGTGTTCGATAGAGCTTATTCCAAGGGCGGTTCCATATTTGGTCACTGTACGGGACATCTATTTTGATAGTTAAATGATAGTATTTTTTGATATTCACTTATGTATATTTGATAGTTGTTAAGTCTATATGATAAATGCTTGATGATATTGATAGATGAGTACGCGTTCGCCGTTGATCGGTATTACTGACTCACTAAAATTAATAAATGTTGAAATATGTAAAAACGATGCGACGTGCTAACGCTGTATAAATGGTTGGCCCGTACATGCTCCGGGCAGGAAGATGAATCTGATGAAATGTGATGAAGTGGTCGGATACATTTGGAAGTCGATCCGTAAAGAGTTTTAAAGTAGTGATTATGTGTCGTGATCGTGCAGACTGAGTCGCACGTCGGGCTCGGTGTCGGTGGACGGCGTGTGCGCGTCGGGTGTGGGGCTCCGGCGGTGGCGCTCGCGGCTGTGCGCGCTGCCGCAGCGGCCCGCGCTGTTCGCCGCCACGCTCCGCGACAACCTCGACCCGCAGCACCTCTACAGCGACGCGCAGATACACGCCGCCATGCAACAGGTACGTGCACGCACACACACACACACACATGCACGCACACACACACACGCACGCACGCACGCACGCACGCACACACACACACACACGCACGCACGCGCGCACACACACACACACACACACACACACACACACACACACACACACACACACACACACACACACACACACACAGTGACATACGCGCACGCACACACGCATACAGTCACACACGCACACCAACTTCCATGTATTTACTAGACAAGCTGTTTCGAAGTAAGATTGTGGCACATGACAGCGGGTGTTTCACGTTTCACGGCTAGGGAAAAGAACAGATTTGTATAGTCGATTAACAGAGACTTGATGCGCACATTCTATGTACCGAACAGCCAATTTAATAGTATACACACACACGCACACGCACACGCACGCGCGCGCAAACGCACTACTCACGGATAGCCACGAAGTGCAGACGCCATTTTTGATTAGAAAATGTAATTGACGTGTAAAAGTAATTTAAAATATTTACAGAATAAATTATTGGAATTTACAAAGAGAAACACGCACATACACAGACACTCGCTCCCCCTTAAAATTAGGCCAAGTAATTATGCCAAGCCATTTTTTTTTGTTTTGTCATTGAACAGACCCACACAATACATCCAATATCATAATATCATAATCAGCTATGTGTTAGCTGATTCTTTTTAAAAGAACTCACAGCTATAAGTCAACTGATTAATCATCACGCTTCGACGGAACTCCTCCACATACACCAATTTTAATGTTTCAATTAAATTTTCATAATAATATCGATATTTATTATACAAAACTACATCACTTTAAAACAACAGACAATTTTTAAACTACTTTATAAATCAATTACTTAAATAATCAACCGCTCTGTAAAAATTCCCGCAAAACTGCGACAGAATTCAATTTATATTTTCTTTTCGATACATTAAAATTTATATCGATACTATTATCGATATTTTTATACACCATCAGAAATCAATAACTAACGAGACCATTTCCAGGTGGAGTTACAAGAGATGGTGTCGAACCTACCAGCTGGATTGAGTACTAAAGTGGGGGATGGAGGGGGGAACCTGTCGTCAGGTCAGAGGCAGTTGATATGTCTCGCGCGCGCTGCACTAGCGGGGTCTAAAGTACTGATTCTAGATGAGGCCACCGCGAATGTAGATACTGAGTGAGTAAATAATACATATATACATACATAAGCTCACGCCTGTGTCTCCGAAGGGTAGGCAGAGGTAAACTAGCGAACTAGAATACCCACATTTCGCAGAGCTTAGTTCCGTCCCAGATGTGATAGGGGGCGAGCCTATCGCCATATCGGGCACAAATTCCCGAAGAAGCCGAAATAGAGTAAATAATCACAGTTAAAAAAAATATTCGATCGACTTCAAAATGCATTCATTCTATTGGACCACCCTTAGATTAAGCACATCTTCTTTCTTTAAACCTGCCCTTATTCCATCTTACGCCGCAACACACTTTTTTCAGGCATGTTGCAGAAAGGATTTAGCCAAGTTTTTACGACCGGCTGCCTGCCTGACGTTAACCCCTTCTGAGGAAATAAGCATCTCTATCAAACACAAAAGGAATTTTGAAAATCGGCATATTTAGCCGAGACATCGCGTAACTTACCTAAAAATATAGACTAATTGCTAAAAATAATAACAGCCTTGTATATCTATCCCACTTCTGACCACGGGCTTCCTCTATCTGCTGTCCTCGAGCTTAAATGCCGATAAGTGAATAAACGTAATTTTGAGATGTCTCCAAAAAAAGTGGAAAATATGGTCCCTAAAGAGTTCATAAGTCTATTGAATATAAAAGCCAGTGTAATAAACCTCTAAGGATAATATTTTCCACGTTTTTGGAGACATCTCAAAATTACGTTTATTCACTTAACGACATTTATTAGGTGGGATAAGGGCAGAAAGTACGTCGAATCCTACCACCAGTAAATAAATTGTGAATTTCCTGGTTGCCCAATCCCTATATCCCACCATTTAGGTTGGCAACGCACCCATGATTCTTTTTGTGTCTGGGATGTTTATGGGCGGTGGAGATTACCTACCATCAGGTGACCCATCTGCTCGTTTGCCAGTCTCTGCAATAAAAATAAAATGTTGAATTTGTGACAGGACGGACAAGCACATCCAGCAGACGATCCGCCGTCGGTTCGCGGACGCCACCGTCCTCACCATCGCACATCGACTCAACACCGTCATGGACTACGACAGAGTCATCGTCATGGACAAGTGAGTGACGTGCACAGACATTCACATTGAGATAGACAATTACTAAAAAAATAATAAACCGTAGTTTACAAATAGACGTGCACAAACATTCACATTCGTATAGACAAAGCACTTGAAAAATAATAAGCCGTGTGCAATTTGGAAAATATGTACATAAGCTCACATATCCCAGAAGGGGTAGGCAGGGGCGCACTAGCGAACTAGTACACCCACATTTCGCCGAGCTTAGTTCCGTCCCAGATGTAATAGGGGGCGAGCCTATCGCCATATCGGACACAAATTCCAAACTCCGAGCTGATATGGAAAAATCTAATATAACTTCACCCGGGGAACGAACCCGAGATCTCAGGACGGCAGTCGTACCGAAATACACCACGCCACCGAGCCAATGTAAAAATTAGTCAAGAACCCAATTTCTTTAGGGTTGACATCCGTAACCCCGTTCGATCCGATCCGATTTATTTTATTCATACATTTTCGTGTTCCTCAGAGGCCGCGTGGTGGAGTCTGGTCATCCTTACGAACTTCTAACGCAATCTACCGGGACCAACAAGACGGATATACCACCCAGACGGTCGCTACTGTCCAAGAGCCAGGTAATGACATACAATTTTTAGTGAATTAATATAAAGAGTTTGTTTCGCGGATTAGTTGCTGTAAGTCATTACTCAGAAAAAAACTATCGTAGATTAAACGCGGGAAAGGAATTAAAAGAAAAAAGAATATAATTCGGTCCTTTTTTGCAAATTTATCACAAACGGAATGCATGTATTGTAAATAAGAAAAAATACTTATACATATTTACTCCTCCGTGACGCAGTGGGCGAGTAGCCGGTCGTGAAGCGAGAGGCCGCGGGTTCGATTCCCGCATTGAGACAAATGTTTGTGTGGACAGATTATTGTTTCAAGTCTGGGTGATATGAGAGCGCGCGTCTCTCATAGTCTCTGACACCCACGATACATTATACCTAGTGTGGGGTCAGGACTAGGTGTGTGACTAGCGGGTGTATTTATTTATTTATTATTATTTATGCCATTGGCGATCAAGTCAATGAATAAAAGTATCTGTTTCAATATATACCGCTCCCCCTTGTCTCAGCCATCAAGTAGTATGAAGCGTTTTTAGGGTTCCGAAGCCAATGCCAAACCAAAGCCAAAAGCCAAGAAATTATAGTTTCGCCATGTCCGTCAGTCTGTCTGTCTGACCATTGTTTATCTCAGAGACTATAAGTAGTCCCTCCCCTGCATGTAAAGTGGGGATGAGAGGTTTTCCTCGCCTATCCCATGGTGTGAGATATCGTTGGATAGATCTTTCAAAAACAATGCGGGTTTGCGAAAACTATTTTTCGATTGGCTCTGTTTGTGAAATAGTCGGAGACGGCACATATGTATATATGTTACATAAGCGTATGGGCCACCGGAGGCCGAGCCGCCCGTGACTATTAAGCTGTAAAGTTCAAATATTTGGTAGAGTAGGGCTTCCGAGGGGGAACCCTCTATTTCCGAAACGGTTGGTTTTGGATATGTAAAAAAATTACAGTAGTAGCATATATAATGAATTTCAAAGGAAAACTATAGCGGCTAAGCAGGCTTTACAAGTTAATGAGTAATAGACGACCAAAGTAAAAAGAAAAAAATACAAATTATTTTCAATATCGTTTATATGAAGTTGTTAGTTATGTAAAACAGGTAGTAAATATGAGTTTATCGACCATACACTTAAAATTATGTCTAATAAAATTATATTTAAGTAATAGTTACCATTACTTCAGAATCCTGTATTGTGCGTGATCAGATATGTAGCATGCACTTGCCCGGTTTTTATTTGTATTGAGAATATACGTATAAGGTGTCATGATGAATAATATTGAATCGTCAATGGTCTTCATTACTTTCAGGCGCCACTAGCGATCCCCGAGAACTTCCCGTTCGAGCCGACGTCGGGCGAGCGGCTCGACGAACAAATCGAAACCGTTCTACTCACCAACAGGATACGGACATATTCCAACAGGTAATATTAACACCTGTGTCGGACAAACGGCGATTTGTTAGGCCACGTCCCCTGCATGTGTTTTTCTTAAAATTAAACACATATAATATAATATAATAATAATAATAATATTAGCCCTGTAATATTACTGTCCCACTGCTGGGCACGGGCCTCCTCCACTAATGAGAGGGGTTAGGCCTTAGTCTACCACACTGGACTAATGCGGGTTGGTAGACTTCACATATCTTCGAAATTCTTGAGAAGAAATTCTCGGGTATGCAGGTTTCCTCACGATGTTTTCCTTCACCGTTATAGCAAGCGATATTTCACAATGAAAATACACTTAACATAGAAAAGTCAGAGGTGTATGCTCCATTTTGGGGTTGGTCTCGAACCTCCGACACTTGTCTCGGCAGTCCGTACCATTCCCAACTGAGCTATCGCTGCTTCATATAACATAAAGGAAATATAAAAAGTACCCTTAACCGACGTGAATGTATGTAGAGATTGATGAAAGTAGATGAAGCGAAAGTAGTGTGTCAGAATCGGGCGAAGTGGAAATCCATAGTCTCTGCCTACCCCTATGGGATACAGGCGTGATATTATGTATGTATGTAAACACATACTCAAAACAATTATTTTCGCTGTCTCCTGCTCAAAGAACAATGGCCCATATATAAAAATGTGTAGCGATACCAAGTTTTGTTTGGGTGTTTCGGTGCAGGAAAACCGCTTTTAGATCGATAAGGTTTTTTATTATACTACGAAGGCAAATAATCAGGCTTCTACCAGAAATGTGGGAGGAAATGGTTCCACATGTGAGACAATGATGAAGGCTCCATTTAACACGATTCTGCACAGCACTGCCTTTCGAAGATGAAAAATAACGGGACGTAGTATGACATGAGAGAATTCATTTAAAAAACTCAAAATTACAGTTTCTTATCTTTAGTACAGTTGGTTGACTGCCTCAGTGGCGTGGTTGCGTTTCGGTACGACTACCGTCCTGAGGTCGCAGGTTCGATCCCCGGGCAAAATGATATTGGATTTTACCATATCAGCCCGGAGTCTGGAATTTGTGCCCGATATGGCGATAGGCTCGCCCCCTATCACATCTGGGACGGAACTAAGTGGCGAAATGTGGGTGTTCTAGTTCGCTAGTGTGTCTCTGTCTACCCCTTCGGGGATACAGGTGTGAGCTTATTATGTAGAACAGTTGGTCCCTTTCTGTTCCAAACAATGTGACGCAAAGGAAGAAACGACAAACTACTCTTACAGATTAACGCCTACATGTTTTTATGATTTAAGGCCATAGATAGATAGATCCAATGTAATTTTTTTTAATCGTTTAATATATTTTCAGATCGGAGTCGTACGAGCAAGAAGGCGTCGGTATATTCAAGACCCTCGTGGAGCAGACTGGCAGGGAAACTGCCGCCATGCTCTACCAAATGGCTGAAGAGGTACCATTAGTTTCAATAAACCTCACAATTTTTTTTTCAATTATCTCACTTCTGATATGATGTAATTATAATATTTCAGAGTTACAAACGCATGCAAGAAAGAAAAAAGAACACTTAACGCAACTGAAGATGACGAACCAACATTCCTTAGAACACGGCTTTAATATTACATCACAGTATTGCCTTATTATCGTACGATTGGCAAATATGGCGCTTGTACCTTTACAATGATTATATCGATATCGAAAACAAGAATTTATAAAACAAGATAAATATGGTCGATATTATAAACTCTATTCAGCTGGCAAATAGTTTTTGCTAGACTAATTTGGACTGTATTTGAAAGCAGGTTTGGTTGAATTTCAAGTTTTTACCTTGATATCGAAAACAAGAATTTATAAAACAAGACTTAAAAAGGTCGATATCATAAGACGATTGAACTGGCAAATCGATTTTGATAGACTACTTTGAACTGTATTTGAAAGCAGGTTTGGTTGAATTTCAATTGTTATTATGCAGTTTTTACCTCGATATCGAAAACAAGAATTTATAAAAAAAGACTTAAATATGGTCGATATTGTAAACACTATTATACTGGCAAATAGTTATTACTAGACTACTTTGAACCGTATTTTAAATCAGGTTTGGTTGAATTTCAATTGTTATAATATGTAGATAAAGAATGGATTGAGCATTCCCAATCACACTGGGACATGAATGTGGACAGTGCGACAGAGATAGCAATCGGGTGGATGAGAGCTGTCTCATTCTAGTATTCTGATTGGTCACTACAAATATGTAAAAATGAGACAGGTATCACTAGCATATTCGCTCTGTCTCTTTCTACAAATAGTTAATTATTGTGAGAGTATTTCTCGTTATATTATCTATGGATGAATCTAAATGTGCGATACAATTATTTTGTAATACTTATTGTTTTGTGTCATCAACACAAATGTAAATATTAGTCAATTGCGTAATTATTGCCTTATTATACACCTGAGTAGTGTAGCAACACTTGTCGATAATGATTTTATCGATGAAAATATTTCATCGACTTTTTACGTTGGCGTAACTATTGTTTTTTTCTCATTATTAAAGTTATTACACATTAGAAAGAATGTACTAATAATGGACATGCGCGCGTTGCCATGGCGGCCAATATTCACGTATGACGCGTCTGTCACATTAAAATATTTTTGTTTGTTTAGAATTTTCATTAAGAATCATCTATTCTCATGCATGCCGTAAGAAATGCCTATAACTGTTATAAAATTGCCTAAAACGATGCTTGCCACTTAATTTACAAAGAGTCGCAGTTGCGCCAACATTTTTAAGTGAATTGTGATAAACATTATGATAATGTGTTACCAGTATTTGATTTTCTCCACTTTCGTATTAAAAATTATTTATTGGATAGTTTAAATTTTTTTTAGAAGATTTTTTTCACAATGCGGATTTAGAAAGGCGTTGCGTTTTATATTTTTTTTTATTTACAATTATTTTTGAATAATTACTTCAAAAAATCATCATAATCTTGTTGATTCATCACATAATCATCACATTTATACAATTATGTATTTTATGTCAATTATCGCCTAATATAGTTTAGCAACCTTATCTGCGTGTGTCGGAAGAGTTACTTATTAAAATTCCAAAATAAATTATGAATGCTTTTGTAGTAAAACCATTCTCCAAATGCCATAACATAGAAAATTACAGGGGTCGAAACTGGTCAGTTCAACCCCTCCCAAATGTCCAAAAATTACACTACATTTGAAATTATTCCGATTATTAATGTTAGGTAACACATTCTATGTAATATAAATATTTCAAATAGTATTTATTATTTTTATCCTTAACACCTGGATGCAGGCCGCTTCCAACAGAACAATCTGGAAATTTTTGGGGGAGGCTGGACATATCCAGCAGTGGATGTCCTGTGGCTGATGATGATGATCCCTAACACCTACAAAACAATTCTGTTGGAATGTTTATCTGATAAAGTCAGATATTTTTTTGAAATCTGAGTCGGCAAAAATCAGACTGTAAACTTGTTTCGACCCGTGAAATTATTCAAAAATGATACCCATTATTGTACAAAATTCTCAATTGATTTCAAACAGTTTAGTTCCGAATTCCGCCGCACGCACATGTCACTTGCCAAGCTATTGTGTATTATTATTTCGACCTATTCAAAGAATAAAGTTACATATGATAATGAATCGAAATTGCTTTCTTATTTTTCTGAGCTTATTTATTGACCTGTATATTTAACTAGTGAATATTTTTTTAAGCTATGTCATAATTTAACTTGTTATTATGTCATAAATTTAAAAAATTACTAGTATTAGTTAAATATATAGGTTAATTTAAGCTCAGAAAAATATAAAAGCAATTTCGATTAATTATCATATGTAACTTTATTCTTTGGATAGGTCGATTTGTTGAAGTGAACGCCTTTACAATTCCAGTGATGAAACGCATTTTTAGGTGCTATATTTGTATGTGATTATTACAAATAAATTTATTTACAGGCATTTGTAACTTATTCCAAATACTTGAATTTATGTAATTAAATAAATAAATACCTTTTTTTGAACCATTATTTTTTATTTAAACTTCCGAATAGAAATTATGTGAAATCACAGAAACATACTATAGGTGTATCAGTGGACTACAGTCAATTACTTAAAAAAAAAGGACCTGGGGGGTTACCACCACCTTTTATAGCAGTATTACTACTTTCTTACTACTTTTCTTTGTACAGGAATCGAAACAAGCAAGATTGTAATAATATTACTATAAGAGGTGGTGGTAACCCCCCTGGCCTGCCCCTGACTTGACACTATTCGAATTTGACTTTGACTTATGACTTAAAATTCCGCCGAAATCGAGTTAAAAAGTGTGATAATGTATTATATTCGAGAACTTGTCAATTGGTATTTCTTATCGTGATTAGTGCATTTTAACGCTATTTCGGTGAAATTTTAAGTCACTAACGGCCGGTTTCAATAAACGATCTCAGTTTAGAGTGCAGATAGATAGCGATTATGAACCAATCAAATCAACTCATTTGACAGTCATGTTCGAACTGTGTTCTTATTGGCTAATTTTTGCAATCTATCTGCACATTCGAACTGAGATTGTTTATTGAAACCGGCCGTAAATGAAGTCCGAAGAATTCGAATCGAGTGTCATCGCGCATCTACCGTTGCTTTCATACAAGCTTTCGCTGTTGTGTGAATGCAACAGGCATAGATTCGCAATCGTTCGTTCGGTGTATGGGTATCGAGAATCAGCCCTCTGACCTTGGACCTACGAAAATACGTGTTTACTCTGAAGGCGGTACCGCCATTTTAGTACATAACGTATAAATACTTACCCCCTTATTCATAATGAAATCTTCGTCTTATCGAAAGCATAACCCTACTTTTGCCTAGTTCAGCAAAAAGAGAACTAATATATGCTTATCGAATACAATGTTGCTGGTTACAGAAAAAATATTATTTTTATCTCTGGCAAGCTTCGAAACAAATAGGAAGTCTTGGCTATATATTTTTTATTAATTGTTTCCAAACAATTAATAAAAAATATATATCAATATTAGATGGGGTCCTAGACTATAACAAAATTAATATCATTAAGAAAGAACATCAAACTTGAAACAGCTGATCGGAATCGGCCATGTTTTCATTATCTAACGTTGGAATGTTTTAACGCTATTGAACGATTATGAATACAATTTATATGAAGTGTACTATTGCGGTCTTATTACGCTCTACTAAGTTATTATGAATAAAAGGGATATTAATTTTATTTTAAATAGGTATGATGTTTTTCTTACAATAATAGGTACTAATTTTCCTAATATTAAAAGGCATCTTTTATCTTTCTTTAACTACCATATTAATAAGATCTTTCGCAAAGTAGTCATTAGGGTTTCGTTCCGTACATTATGAATGCTTCTTTTTTACTAGTTAGGCACTAAGGCCAAAGACTGCTATGTATACTACTAGACTGGCTGTTCGGTACACAGAATGTGCGCACTAAGTCTCTGTTAATCGACCTCAACTCGCTATACAAATCTGCTTTTTTCCTTAGCCGTGAAACGTCAAACACTCGCTGTTATGTACCACAATTTTACTTCGAAACAGCTTGTCTAGTAAATACATAGAAGTCTTCGAGTTAGGCCTCGTCCACGTTATTTTCCTTTACCCATTGACTAGAAACACACAGTGAAATCTCTGGAATGAACTCCCTCGGTGTTCCCGTAGCGCTATAACATGTCCTACAAACGAAGCTAAGTAATTTCGCGGTAGGCAGTGGCTAGGCTGTGCCCCTGGCTTGCCAATGTCCATGGGAGATGGTAAACACCAATAGTAAACACTTATTACGCGTTTCGAATACGAATAGGATAGACTTTGTGTCATCTTGTGACGTCATAGTTGTCAATTCAAATCAGTTGGGTAGGGTCAGCAAAACAATATATTTAAAAAATATATTATTTATATGCCTGCCTCGGTGGCGTGGTGGTATTTCGGTACGACTACGGTTCTGAGGTTTCGGGTTCGATCCCCGGGTCGGGCAGTGATATTGGATTTTTCCATATCAGCCCGGAGTCTGGAATTTGTGCCCGATATGGCTCGCCCCCTATCACACCTGGGACCGAACTAAGCTCGTCTAAATGTGGGTGTTCTAGTTCGCTAGTGCGCCTCTGCCTACCCCTTCGGGGATACAGGCGTGAACTTATATTATTTATATTTACTACTTATAGAATCACTGACTGAGATGGCGTCAAAGAGAATATTAACACTTGGCGTCTTCATTACTTTCTGGTGAATTGTTGCCATCAATGAAAATACATTTTTTTTTAAAAGTTAAATTTAAAATAATTATGTTTAACGCTTTTTTAACGCGCCTTGAAAAAGCTCTTGTGCGAATGAGGACTAAGAAATTGAATTGGAAAGAAACTCATTTCCAAGTGGGGTGTAGTCAAACGACTCCAAAACGAAAATATGATATAGTCTTATTGTTATAAATAAAACAATGAGAAAATCTTTATTCATTTCTTCTCTTCTTCAGTTTTATAACTTCAGTCTTCTTTATATCTCTTGAATACACTTTTATCACATAAAACAGTACGCATACATTCAAACACACATTCGTAACTTCACGCCTGTATTGACGGAAGAGTAGTCAGTCATGCAACAAGTACACCCATGTTTAGCACCTAACTTCCTAAACCATATTTTTTATATTATAAAGGCAGAAGACCAGACTGCCCTCTACTTACCTACTAGCCTAAACCATCGCCTATGGGAGTCTGTATTGCTCTGGCTACAGAAAACCGACATGAAGTGGCAGTTTGCTGTCGATGAGAGATTTCCGGTGACCTAAATCTTTCATCCAATTATTTAAAGTTAGCATCAAGATTAGTTTTTTATTTTCGAATGGATTTGTGCTGTTAGCTTAAATTGTTTTTACAGCTTTAGCTGAAATTATAGCTGGCGTTTATGGTGCACCAGCCAGAAATAATAATATATTAATTTTACTGTGACTGAACACAGGAGGCTCCAACCTCAAATTAGTGTTACCTCGTAGTTACCTCTTTAGTGGTAGAGCCACGCTGTAGACAGTAACGTCTATAGCACGAATGGGCCGGCTCGACCGGTTAGATACCACTGTCTCACAGAAAATAGTAGGGGAGCCCAAGCGGGGATTTCGGGATTTACTAAAGCGCGTCAGATTAATATACAGGGGGATACCTTGTACCCGGTTAAGTACCTCCACAAAACATGAGGCCCATATATAAGGCCGCCCGTGAAGGATACAGGATCAGATTAGTAAAAAAAAATTGACCATCAGAAATTCTCGAGCGCGTCAGATTAAGGTAGGGTGAGTTAATTACATCCTAAAAAGTGTATATTCCACTAATCTGACAATTTGAGAGTGACGTAAAAAAAGGGGAGGGCAACAAAGTTGTAAAAAAAAACGTCATCTCGACATTCTCGAGCGTAGCTAAATTTTTTTTTATTTTGAAGGAAATAATTCAAGAATAATGAAAAATATATAATCTGACGATTTCCGCAAGCCGAAATAATAAAAATTCGTCGATAAAGTTAAATGCGTGCAGTTGCGTGATGCCTACATTTCTTTCTCCGCGCTTCTATTCCTCTCTCACTCTTTCTCTATCTATTACTCTCTCACTCCGTCCCCACTCTGGTTTCTGCTTCCTGAGCTTTTCAATTAATTAAGTTCAATGACTTAAAAAAAAAATATATTTTGAAAGTGGTTTTTTTGGAATAACTTTTAACCGGCTTTATCGATCAACTTCAAAAACTAATCCGCCTTTGAGCTTGAAAAACCACGTCGATCGCCACCTAGCTGGTCAAAAGCGATTGATTCGTTCGAGAGATATCGTGAACGAAAGAAACCCGAAAAAGGGTTTTTTCGGGATTACTCCGAAATTTGTGGTTCGATCAATTAAAATTGCAAAATTACTTATGAGGATGATAAAACTGCGTCGAATGCCGCCAACCGCGTGAAAATCGGTTGATCCATTCAAAAGTTATTGCGGTTTGAAAATTCCAAAAATAGTGTTCTATGAAATTTCTATTTCTTTGAACTCAGCGAGCTCAAAATATCACATAAATTATATTTTGAGCTCAAAAATGTCATAAGTACAATTTTGAGAGCCCAAGAATGGAATTAGCGGGAAGTTGCAGGGATGGCCTTTAAGGTGAACCGTTTTTCTAATTTTTTTTTGTCAGATCAAGCCAATCCCTCTAGATAATCGTCAGATTATGAGACAGTACGTTTAGAACATAAAGATGAACCATATATATCTTAATCTGACGCGCTGGAGTATTTCAAAATGGCGAATTTTTTTTGCACATTATGAAAATGGCCGCGAGTTTGCGTCCCATCGAAATCGTCAGATTAGTGAATGAGAGCTTTTTTTTGGTGCACTTAACACTCCGTTAGAAAATCTGACGCGCTCGATAATTTTTTTTTTTTTTTCATTTTCAACCCTTAAATACAACCACTCGCATCATGCAAACGATCAGATTAACATACGTACATTATTAAAAATACGTAGGGCATTGATGCTATCAATATCTGACGCGCTCGAGGATGTCCATGCAACAGTTTTTTTTTACATATTTAAAAATCTATAGCCGCTTCCCCCACCGATGTAAAGGTATATATCATATAACATTTTTTTCTTCATATCATCTAAGCTTTGCATCCCAATAGGTCTCTAGGACGCTCGAGTAAATCCCCATTTAGCATCGTGGGCTCCCCTACTAAAACCGACGTAAAGTGCCAGCATGCTGTCGCGTTTCGTTCGGTGAGTGAGATTTCCGGTGGCCCATTTCTCTACTCCCTTTCCCAATCCCTTTTTCCTCCCCTTCCATTCCCTCCTTTTAAGTTGGCAACGCACCCATGATTATTTTTGTGTCTTGGGTGTCTATGGGCGGTGGAGATCACTTACCAACAGGTGACCCATCATGCTCGTTTGCCAATCTCCGCTAAAAAACAAAAATTGAAGTATCGATGGGGACTAGAATTAGAGATGGTATCAGCGTGCGTACTTGCTGGGATCTGCGGACTCTCGGGCAGGTCCGATGTCTTTGTATCATGTCTATCCCCTCAAACGTCCAGGCAACCAGAATCTCCCAAATAGCGCCATCTCTTATTTCTAGTCTGTTATTGCTATGAATAGGAACTTTATCTAATAAAGTGCCACCTTTTATGTCAAATAGCACATGACAAAACGCCTGCCAAAAATAAGTGATGGCGCCGACCACCTGGGCAACCCTAGTTGCTTGGACGCTTGATAGGCTATGGGTGGTGGCAATCACTTACCAGCGAGTAACCTACTTGCTTATTGCCAATTTCTGC
This sequence comes from Clanis bilineata, assembly GCA_036417725.1. NCBI lineage: Eukaryota > Metazoa > Arthropoda > Insecta > Lepidoptera > Sphingidae > Clanis > Clanis bilineata. The sequence goes on from CM071165.1 coordinate 5,384,591, forward strand.
TAAATCCTCTCCACATTCATTCCGAACTTACCTTACCTTCTCTCGTTTTTACCTTCTTCCTTTATTCTTCATTTATCTTCTTCCTTCTTTTTATCTTCTCAAACCTAAAAATTATACCTTGACGTCAAGCAGAAACGTGGAAGCATATATTTCGGCGGTGGTTCAATCTTTTTATACATTCTTTTTTACAAAACAACGTCACAAGTCCATTTTTTCTTGTGTTACAACTCTACCACCGCCGCATCAAGTGACATTCTCCAAAAATAAATCTTTTATCGCCGCCATATTTATTGCTGATCATTTTTTGTCAGGCGCGCGTGGACAGGTATGGTCATCTTTTTTTCAATCGCATATTTTATACAATCTTTTACATGAATTTGCACGGAGCTTAAAATTAACTGTACAGTACACGCTCGGTTTGTGAAACGGTGGATGGACGGAGAAATTCATACTGGGTTTTGGAAATCATCTTCTATAATATAAAAATGAATCGCTGAATCTGTTGCTAAGCGCAAATCTCGAGAGCAGCTGAACCTATTTCGCTAATTCTTTTTTTAGAATATTCCTTGAAGTACGAGGATGGTTCTTACGGAGAGAAAAAATAAAAAATAAAAAATTGCCTGAAAAAGTCTAAAAACAACATTTTTCCATACTCCCATACAATATTTTCATAATAATACTTAAAAGTCAATTTGAACTTTAATACCATACCATAAAGTTTAAGTGTTAGTGGAGAGGTTCTGGGAAGGCAAAACAATTGAGTGACGTTAGTATCGTATAAATATTAATGTCAATATTTGTTAATATTTATACGACGGTAACGTCACTCAATTGCTACTACTTTCATATATATGGGTTTTTCGGGATCATTATAAATAAATTATAAATACATCCGCTGGTCACACACCTAGTCCTGACCCCACACTAGGTATAACCTGTATCGTGGGTGTCAGAGACTATGAGAGACGCGCGCTCTCACAACACCCACACTTGAAACAAATATCTGTGGGCCACACAAATATTTGTCTCAATGCGAGAATCGAACCCGCGGCATCTCGCTTCACAGCCGGCTATTCGCCCGACAAGCCACGGAGGCTGTCAGATCATTAATCACTCAAAAGTCACACATAGCCCTGACCCCATAGTAAGTAAAGAAATATCTGTTTGTCAGTATTAATAGGTAATATCTGGAGTTACTGAAGACATTTTATATTATTAACTATAGAGATATCAAGCAAGTTTCCATACAAAAAAAATGATATCAAACGTCAGTACCGCTATCTACCACTTATTACAATGCGAGGGCGCTTATTACAATTTACACCCTAGAATGTTCTGTGAATATTCAAGAATCACGTAAGACAATTTTACTGTCTAACATTATTACACTGGCACGACCTTGCGCGCGTATGTTTCAAATACGACTGAATGACTTATGACCACGAGGTCACAACTTTTGGATCACAGGTGTCGTGCTGTTGTCGCGTCTAGGAGCTACTGAACCGATTTTGAAAATTCTTACAGTAATAGAAAGCTTCATTATCCATAAGTGCATAAGCTATAATTTATCTCAGGAAAGGACTTTATCAGGGGAGCGAAGCGACAAGCAACAGTTAGTATTTTAATCATCGATATATTATTTACCTAGATGCACAGTTGACGCTCGGAAAATGGGACAGCAAAGGAGTGCTTAAGCACTCGTTTTGCCTACAGTCGGACGTCGATAGAATTCTAAATTTCAAAATTCAAATTTAAGAACGCTTGCTCATTTCGTTTAAAAAGCTACTTTATTACACGTGCATAGGGTTATATTTGTGTTGATCTAATTAAAACTTGTGATCTTTTTCTTTGTTTTATTCCTGAGACCACTTTTTAGGAGGATATTTGCAAAGAACTGTGCATCTAGGGTATAATATATTGATGATTTTAATCGACTAATAGTATTGTAGGGACACATTGTATGTATTACGTAGAATTTGTATTTGGCTGACTTAGCACATTTAGGCAGCGCGTGAGTTCGCCTGCCAACACTCGCCAGTCGTTCCCTGTCACGCATTTAGTTAACCCGTCGCTACCCAGTCTAAGTCTACCCAGTCTTCATTGAGCCACAGTATCTTTGATTAATATCGATTCACTTGCGATTTCGACAGCCTCCGTAACGCATAGGGCGAGTAGCCGGCTGTAAAGCGACGCCGCGGGTTCGAGCCCCGCCCCGAGACAGATATTTGTTTCGGGTCTGTGGGTTGTGAGAGCGTGCATCTCTCGTAGTTCCTGATACCCACGACACAAGACTCATATCCTATTGTGGGGTCACGACTGTGTGTGACTGTTGGGTGTTATTTATTTACTTTTATAATAATAAAGTGTTAAGAAACCTCAAGATATTACAAAAACGATGTCATTTTAAAAATAATACGATATCAGTATGTTTACGATATTTCAAAATAAAAAAATCTGATTATAAAAAAGTTGTTTCTATACAGTAATTTTTGCCATATGTATATATCTTTTTAGAAGAAAGAAAAAAGCTTTCTTTGACCATTTTGACAAGGACACAAATACGCATAAATCAGTATCAATCAAGGCAAAGTGATTTAACAGCCTCCGTGGCTTGTCGGGCGAGTAGCCGGCTGTGAAGCGAGAGGCCGCGGGTTCGATTCCCGCATTGAGACAAATGTTTGTGTGGCCCACAGATATTTGTTTCAAGTGTGAGAGCGCGCGTCTCTCATAGTCTCTGACACCCACGATACAGGTTATACCTAGTAGTTAGAACTAGGTGTGTGACTGTTGGTTGTATTTATTTATATAAATCTCTTTTTTAGAAGAAGAAAAAAGCTTTCTTTGGCCACTTTCACAAGGACACAAATACGCATAAATCAAGGCAAAGTTGTTAAAGCGACATTTTTTAGGAATTGAATTCACATTTCTTTAGTATTTTTTTCCATAATAGTAATTTCCAAATATCTAGTATGATATTCCACCATCCATCTTTATAGACTAAGCTTGTAACGTCTATTTCCATTAACAATATCATGGTGAATCGAACCATCACTAAAAAGCTTATTACATTCACTCACTTTATCGAATCGAAAACGATACAATGTTTTTTTCGAAAACGAAAATGTTTTCTACTTTTTTGTGACAGTTTGAAAAAAATCACCGTTTCACCCTCGATATAGAGACCGAGCTTTTATCGATACTAGAGAAAACCCAAGCAACAATCTATGTACAATAGGGGATTTGCCATCGACTCTGGATGTTTTATCGACAATATATCGACATATTTAAACCGTATTGGAACGACTCTAGTTTCATAAATATTTAATTATCTTGATTTGAGTTCATTCTTGTACATTGAAGTGTGATTTGTGAATGACGAAAGATGCGTCAGTTATCTACAAAATCAATAATGACAGATTTTGTATCATTAGCTGCAAGAATGAGTTGAATTCGGTACTTGACTAATTTTTTTTTTATTGGTTTTATACGAAATTTACGCCATCTAAAACGTAACACAGAAATAAATATTGAAATACTCCCAAAAATAAAAAAGTTATAAGCCTTTGTAGTTTGATGTAACCTTCAAACAGCGAGAAAGAGAAGTATCAGTAAAATCACGTCACGGCCATTACGGCGCGTGCTTTCGAAAGGGATAGCAAGATATCCCCACTACGCCCCCACTCTGGCTCATTGCAGAATTTAAAATATGAATTACTGCTTCATTTTTCGACCAATTTCGATGCGGTTTTTAGAGAAGGGTTTATTTTTTGTTTTATTTGCTATTACATATAAAAATTTTTATGAAATGAAACATAGTCAAGTACCCAATTATGTAATAGTAACTAAATATTCTTGACCAAATTTTTCGACAACTTTATAATGAAAACTGCGGTTTTAAAACTTTAATTGCAATCACTTTGATAAAATGTAAATAATTTTATGAAAAACCAAATTTAACGTTTATATCGAGACTAGAAATCGTCAGTTTTTTTATTGTACTTATTCGTTAAGTCATCAGATCGACCAAACCCCCTTTACAATATAAATTAATTAAAAAAATCAATGACTATTAACTCTATTAAAAAAATGACAAAAAACACCTTAAAACTAACACGACTGAAATGTAAATTTAAAATAACTTAATAAATATTATATTTTTTGTATATATGAAGAAATCAGTTATTGTGAATATATTGGTAAGTCGACTTGCAATATTATGTCCAAATTGAAATGTAAATATCGTCATATGGTTTTTATTGTGAATAAATTAGTAAATCTATGATTAGGTGTCGTACCAAAACCAATTGATTTTATCAATCATTCACTACATTTTATTGTTTAGTATATTGCAAATCGATATATTGATATTGCTGAAAGGTGACCAGAAATGAAATATTCCATTACTGTTATATTAAAAATATAATATTATTCGATTATTTGGTCAAATCTTTACCTATTAGTGTATTTTATCGAGTTATGTAATATTATAAGCAAAGTGTCAACTCAATTTATAGACAAGAGAGATGGTTATGGTCGACTTGGAACTTTGGACCTTAATAGTGCAGAATAAAGCTGGATTTCTCAACACACATCCGCATTCTCATTCATTGCGCCTAGTTTTTACGACCGGCTGCCTGCCAGACGTCAACCCCCTCTAAGACCCAGTCCCGTGCAAATTAAATTAGAAAATTCAATTTGCCCGATCAGGGAATCGAACACAGGACCTCCCAGTCCAAGGAGGCGACTCTTGTATGTACGGGATGTACTTCCATATTCGCCACAATCAACTATCAAGTCATGTCGCAAGCCATAAGAAAGAACCAGATATACACTGGTTGAAGTTTGTGCTTCGTACGAATGGTATGGGTCACATAGAATTTTAAAATCTGGTCACCGATGAACAATCAAACACGGTTCAAACAAACAAAGTAAATTGCATTAATATCCTATTTTAAAATAAAATAGAAGAAAAGAAAAAATATGTAAAATCAACTAAGCCTCTACATTAAAATTAATAAAAAAAAAACAATAAATGCTTCGCGCATTTTATCAACAATTTACACATGTCGGATGGTGTCTATTAAGTGCGGGTTTGATTTTTGAATTTAAAATAATTCATTGTAGAATATAGATATTTCAGCCCATATGTGCATATTTGTGAGCCCGAACGCGTGTGAGTTTATAAACCCTGTCACAAGACACACACCCAACTTAACAAACCAAAACACGACCAAATTTGTTTATATCAATTTCGTCGTGAATAAATTGACAAATCGATTTGCACTATTATACACAAACCGGCATATAAATTGCCATATCGCAGTGAATGAATATATGATTCAGTAACCACAATATAGGTAACATATGCTAGTTTTCGTATAATAATGTAACTCGACTTATCAACATATTCACGCTTGGTAATATATAAAAACGACCTATGTACAAAAAAATCGTCAAACGCCACAATACAGCGAGCTGTTATTATTTTTATTGCATATTTTGTACGCTAAAAGAGCACACGACTTAATATTTCAAGTAAATTTAACATTACCAAATTATTTTGCGTTTTGCACATATCTTGCCATACATTTTGAACATGCTGCGACAGCAAAAATATCTTTGTATTACTATTACTTTTGCTGTCCAACACAATAATTCGCCATGGCTGGCGTGCCTTCAGGTCACAAATGGAATTTTTTGACCTGATGGTAAGCGCAGAGCAGTCAAAAAACCAGCGATAAACAATGGGTCCATCGGTGGTCACCAGAATCATGCCGGCCCATTTATACTTCTTCACACTCCGAAGAGGGACGAAGGAAATCTCAGGGCTTGCGATAAGACAGGCGGATGACCATGATGCAGATACAGGGATACCCCCATACCGGCCACAACCAACCATCGAGTTATGTCGCAAGTTCGAGAGAACCAGATATACACTGGCTGAAACTTGACCGCGATCCAACAAGGTTCACTATGGCAGTTATTAACAGAATGTGTACGGTATTTGGCAATATTAAATTCATTTAAAAGTTTACTGTGGTGTTGTCTGGATTTCGACCTAGAATTTAGTCTATATTAGTTCATGTTAGGAATTTTCCTGGTAACGCTTGTAACTCCTAATTTCACCAACTTGACCCCTAAAGGATGCAGAGATGAACTAGAGAACTAGCACTCCCTCCCTTATTTGCATCCCTTAAAAATAAGGGGTGAATCAATCACCATAGCGGGCAGACCATATATTTTTTTTTCAAATTAAATACATATTCACACCTTAAAATCCCCTGACTACACAAATTTCGGTCCCATAATGCGATAGGGGGTGAGCCTATCGCCATATAGGTTACAAATTCCAGACCTTCGAGCTAATACTGAGTAGATAATACCAGTATCACTTTATCCTCGCCGGGGATCGAATCCGAGACATCAGGACGGCAGTCGTACTGCGCTCGGAATAATAATATACAATAAATACGCCACCGACGCTGTCAATAAATTTTTCGAATAGTAATTCCAGGATTCATATTCTTACGTTATTTCATCGAATTGCTTTGACCCATAAGTTAGAGGATGCAAATATATAAGTTGGTGAAAGTGGGTGTAAAATATCCTACATGGCTTTAGTTAAGCTAAAATTGAGTTTAGTATAAGCTAAGCTTTAATTTTAGTCTATATTTTCAACTGTAATAATCTATCAATAATGTCTAAATCTAGCATTAACAAACACAATATATTTTATATCTATTTTTCGATTAACCTAAATTTAGCTATATAATCTAGACTCAAAATCCAGACCAACGTCGTCCTTAAGTTTAAAACTATATTTTTAGATTACAAAATACATCTTAATCGCAACGGTACACGAGGTATAAATTTACAAGAGTCTTCGCCAAGGAATACACACGATCAGTCCAAACTGACAGTTTTGCTTGACGAGTTAACGGGCTGTTAATGTGGAAGGCAACAAGTACTTTATTTGGGATAATTTAGACGGAATTGACGGTCATTTTTTTTAAGTTTATGCTGTATAATAGAAAGAGACAAAACATCTATCAGCCATTCATTATGTCGATAAGCATTTTTTATTAATTCACGTCGAATCTGGCTAGTTTTAGCAACATTTTACTTTAATTCAAGCAATACTTTTGGACAAATCAAGAGGGACAATTTCCTTTCCAATTGGACGGGGGAATAGCATTTTTAAAAAGTGACGAGTGATCTTATATGTATATGTATATGATATATATGTTAGAAAACGAATAAGATAGGTTTGACGTTTTGAGAATTATTATATAAAACACCTGTCAAAACAAACTATGAGAAAATTATTCTACAAGCTCCTTTTTTGAGTAATGGATTTATTAAACAGTAATTGGCAAAATCATCAAGCTTTGATGGAGGCTATTTTTTTTAAATAATGAAGAACAACTATAAGGCAGTTTCTATTATCTTTGAAAGAAATAAAGGATTACAACTTTTCCGTTTGCTGGCTTCGAACAATGTCTTACTCAGTCCAAAACCCCCATCAGTTTTGACTGACAGTGTGCGTGCCCGTGCACCGTTGCGATCAAGCTCGTTTGACAGTTGACCTAACGCACACCGCCGAGATATCACTACCCTGTGCCTAAATGATTTGTACTGAAATTATTACGCGTTACTAACTTAGGCGATGGTCGTGAAACGTGATTACCATTTAACTAGAGGTATAGATTTAGGTATTTTGAAGAAATCTCCAGTTATGTGGATGGTATAATTAAGTTCTTGATTAGTGTACATGCATCTAGTGCTAATCAAAATGAATCACTATTTGTCTGGCTTCGTGAATATTACTAAATATCTGTCAAATCTTAACTTTCTCTCATTCCACATTTTTCATTAAAGTGGCGCAACATATTTTTCCAAGCATGTTGAAGATAGAATATGGCTAATTGTCACCGCCGGCTCCCGACTTGACGTCAACCCCCCCCCTGGGGGATCCAGTCCAAGGCAAATCGCGTTAGAAAAATCGCTTTTACCAACATGGGTTTCGTACCCAGCGCATTCCGCTTCGCAGCCCATATACGTTGCCACTAGATGGGATTGCATCGTTCCAGTGGATTGCCCAAAACGCGCTAGCTAGTTGTGGAGGAAGATATGAGAGTCTCACTATGGATGCTCAAGACCGGAGGAAGTGGAAGTGTTTAAGTAGGAAGGCGGAACTTGGCGTTAAGGAATAACGTCAGACAGAAGTATTATCTGTTTATACACCATCTGACCTTTATATCCTTCACTAAATGACGTAACACATTTCACGAGCATCGCATTTATCGACAAAAAATACGTCGATTACAAAACTACCTTTATTCATAAACTTTCACGAGCATTTCAACTGTTAAAAGTTTAATTTCTATAACTGTCATTCAAGTTCACGCCTGTACTATCAAGGGAGTAGGCAGAAGCAACTAATACACCCGTTATTAATAGAATTTATTTTCCATCTAAAATTGTAGTGAAGAAGCTTTACTACACTTCAATACTAAATTCCGGAAAAAATATGTCTAAATTTTCTAATAGATAACTGACAAATTGTAATTGCCCGATCTGAATTGAACTTAAGACCTCACGGTTTCCCAGCTTAAAAATGGCAATGAGGCGATATCTTACTTTAACGCCTGATTTTAGACGTATTATCTAGAAAAAATGACGTGTAAAACTAATATTATTTTATCGATAAATTTGACACAATTTATCCAGTTATTGCACATTATAGAGATGTTATATTTAACAGTAATTGCTATAAAACGTTTATGAATAAAGATATAAACGTATATAAGGCATTCTAGACAAATCTAGGTTCTGTGGGCAGTGCTCAAGTTATTATATAGACTTATTTATCGATAAATGACAACCTTTAATTTCAATGTCGATATTGTATAGGAAGCAAATTTTACGATTTTCATCGATATATTAGAGGCATGAATAACTTGCTAAGCCGACTTAATAGTGTACGAAAACAGACAACTAATGTATATTGAGTTCGATAAATGTTTGACTATGTAGTCAATTCATTCACCAAAATATAGATAAGGCAAATTGTATGCCTGTTTTTGCGTAATACCGTAAGTCGACTTAACAATTTATACACGCATGGTATATTACGTCACTTATTACCATGATGCGTAATAAAGCGACATTATCGATAGCTGAAAATATAATTGTATAAATATAATCGAGATAAATATAGTAGATACGATTTATCATTATCGATAAACAATCCATTACGAAACCGAATAACCGAACGTGGACGTATATTATCGAATCGATAACCATAACAATATATTGATGTAAAGACCCGAATAACGTTTGTAAGTTTTACGTAAGACGTAAGGCGCGTCTCCTGCACTTTTTTCTCGAAACAAAAACACATACGCAAAACAATGTTGTTAGCTGTCTATTGCTCATTGAACAATGGATCATAGACAAAAATGTGTACCGAAACCATTCTGTGTACTGTTTCAAGGCAGGAGACGTGCCTTAAGTTGTAACTCTTATAGAAAAACACGTTTTATTAAGATTTAGAAACATGGTCATTCATTCATGTTCAATGAATTGGTGCAAGTGTGCACTTGTGACGTCACAAGTGTACAAAAATGTACATCAGATTGTCTATAGTGAAACTTACAAACGTTATCCGTGTTGTAACAAGCGTGTGGCGTGTTCGAGGGGCGTGTCACGGTCGCGGCGGCTGCGTGTACCGGCTCCCCGGTCGTGCCGGTCGCACCGGCTCAGCCGCTCGGTCGCGGCTATCGGCCGGCGCGCCGTCAACGTCGCCACGAGCGGTCTTCCTCGGCGTCGTCCTCCTCTTCCTCGTCGAAGCGGAGGAGCGCGTCCTCCGATACCTCCACGGCCTGGTGACAATATACATAAGCTGAAGCCCTTGTACCCAATAATACACTTGGATTGCGACATGACTTAGACCGTTTTGTGCAGGAATGAGCCTTTCTTTTTGCCTGGCGTTATCCTGGCCTTCTGCCAGGGTCCGCCTTCCTACTTAAACGCTTCAACTCGCCCGGTCTTGAGCATCGTCTATGGTGAGGCCATTGGTTCTCATATCTTCCTCCAGAACGTCCAACCAGCGCTATTTGGACGACTTCTGGTACGATCTGGTTCAGACACATGCGACCGACGTACTGATGTTTTTTTTTTAATAAAAATTGTAGAAATTGGGTCACGTAATATGGGTACATTCCCTTAGATTTGAGTGGTAGAGCCACGTTGTAGATAATAACGTCTACAGCACGAATGGGCCGGCTCGACCGGTTTGATACCACTGTCTCACATAAAACCGACGTAAAGTGGCAGCTTGCTGTCTCGTTTCGTTCGGTGAGTGAGATTTCCGGTGGCCCATTTCCCCCTTCCCTTTCCCCTCCCTTTCCATTCCCTCCTTTTAGGTTGGCAACGTACCCATGATTCTTTTTGTGTCTTGGGTGTCCATGGGCAGTGGAGATCACTTACCATCAGGTGACCCATCTGTTCGTATGCCAGTCTGCTATAAAAACAGATGCAGTGAAGTCTTATAAAAATATTTTCAAAAGACGGCACAGTTATAAAAGTCCAATGACAATACTAACGCGTTCCTTGTCATCATGCGGCGCGTCTCCGTTGGGTGCCGGCGTGTGTCCCGCCGCGGGGCCGGCGGGGGCGGGCGCCGCGGGGGTGGGGGACGAGGAGGGCGCCGCCTGCGAGGGGGAGGGGGCGGACGCCACGCCACCCACCGGCTTGCCAGGGATCGCCTTCGCCACCCACGTTATCTGGAAGGGAAGCGGTTATTAATTATAACATAACATAAGCTCACGCCTGTATCCCCGAAGGGATAGGCATCGGTCATTCAGTTGGTCACCCCGTTGGTCACCCTATCGGTCACCCCGTCGGTCACCCCGACGGTCACCCCGTCAATCACCGCGTTGGTCACCGCGTCGGTCATCCCGTTGGTCACCTTTTAGGTACCCTGTCAGTCACCCCAACGGTCACCCTGTTGGTCACCCCTTCGGTCACGCCATTGATCACCCTGTCGGTCACCCCGTTGGTAACCCCGTTGGTCACCTTTTGGTTACCCCGTCGGTCACCCCAGTGGTCACCCCGTCGGTCACCCCATCAATTACCCCGTCAGTCACCCCTTCATTCTGAGATATAAATTTCCCCACTTTTGCAACATTTTTCGTTTCTGCTCCGCTCCTATTGTATATAGCGTGATGTTATATAGCCTATAGCCATCCTCGATAAATGGGCTATCCAACACAAAAAGAATTTTTCAATTCGACCCAGTAGTTTCTGAGATTAGCGCGTTCAATCAAACAAACAAACAAACTCTGCAACTTTATAATATTAGTATAGATACTGTAGTGTTAATCCAACTACTATTATAAATGCGGTAGATTGTTGCGGTACAAGAGTTAAAGGGTATATTAAATATATTAGGATCTTACAGGTTAGGTACAACAGCTAGAGGTTCAGCAGGTACAATAGGGGTAATTAGATAACAACAGGGATTGTTAGGTTACAACTAGGGTAATTGCGAACAATGCGAGGTAGTAGAGTCCAATAAAGCGTAGTCAGGTACAATACGGGGTAGTCGGGTACAATAAGGGGTAGTCGGGTACAATAATAGTCATATCCCATTATTTTTGCGCATTGGTGTATCAGTGCATAGGTGTTGTGGATGGCGGGTGATAATAGCTGAAAGTAAGATTAGCTACCTAGCTGTTTATGTTTAATTTTGTAATTATTGTGATGTGGCAACATGTTTTGGGTCACAATCTAGAATAAGATAATGTAAACATAGTTAGTATTGTAATTGTAATGATGTGATTGTAATCTGTTATGTTGTTTGTCTTCCTAATAAATAAAGCGAGGTCACGTACAATTAGGGGTAGTCGAGTACAATAATGCATAGTCGGGTACAATGCAGTCAGGTATACAATAGTGATAATCGGGTACAGCACGTACCGACAGCGTCCTGTCGTTGTAGTGTCGCCCGTGCGCGGCCGCGAGCTCGGCGTGCGCGCGACACTTGTACTGCAGCACCAGCTGTGGCACCGACAGCTCCACCTGCTTGCTGATCACCTCGCCGAATTGCTAAACATAAATAAATGTGATATTAGACCACAGTTAGTGTGTCGCCTAATGAGTCACTAATATGGCCAAATTGATATAGGAATGCGCTATGAGTTCCGGGAATCAGACCGGGGAAATCATATTAGAAAAATTGCTCGAACTGGTCAATTGATTGGAACTCAGGACATCTAGGTGAACCGCGATGAGCAGCGCGCGCGGCCGGTGGTCCACCGACTGGTTCACGCTGTACACCTCGCCGAGCGAGCGAGCATGCTCGAGTCCCACCCCACCACCCCACCACACCACCAGTATGTACACGTGTGTCGTTCAGTACGTACAGAGAAGTGCGCGAGCAGCGCGTCCAGCTCGTCGGGCTCGAAGCCGGAGATGAGCAGCGCGCGCGGCCGGTGGTCCACCGACTGGTTCACGCTGTACACCTTGCCGAGGGACCCGATCCCGCCGCGAGTGAAACGCGACGTCGTGTTGAACCTGCCGCCTCTGATGGGACACACAAACGACGTTAAAAACAAAACAAAAAAAAAGATATAGGGGTAAAGCAATATAATATTTACTCGGATTGGACAACGGAGAAATATGAATAAAAGAAAGATGAAATAAAAGAATGCATAACATTCACGTAAACCTAAGAAATCATTATAAAAGTTTAAATGAAAAAAAACTTCAGATTAGACAAAAAATATATTTTAAAAAAGCTTTAGAAAATGTCTACATATTAAAAAAAAAACTTGAAATGAAGATACGACTGTCACAGAGGGATAAAGACGTGTATCTGAAATTCTTCTGCAACAGATACGATTGTCAGAGGGGAAAAGACGTGTATCTGACATTCTTCCGCAACAGATACGACTGTCACAGAGGGAAAAAGACGTGTATATGACATTCTTTCGCAACAGATACGATTGTCAGAAGGGAAAAGACGTGTAACTGACATTCTTTCGCAACAGATACGATTGTCAGAGGGGAAAAGACGTGTATCTGACATTCTTCCGCAACAGATACGATTGTCAGAGGGGAAAAGACGTGTATCTGACATTCTTCCGCAACAGATACGATTGTCAGAGGGGAAAAGACGTGTATCTGACATTCTTCCGCAACAGATACGACTCTCACAGAGGGAAAAAGACGTGTATCTGACATTCTTCCGCAACAGATACGATTGTCAGAGGGGAAAAGACGTGTATCTGACATTCTTCCGCAACAGATACGATTGTCAGAGGGGAAAATACGTGTGTCTGACATTTTCACCAGAAACACGGATATCTACTTCAGACTTTTTAACTTTTATGCATATTTGAAATCTTACCTAAGTTTCCTCTTCACAATACGATAGCTTGTAAAATTAAACCTGTTGTAATTATTCTTTGTCAGTTTACTGGCATCTCATTCGTAACAAATTAACATAAATATTTTATTTCCAACTTTTGAGTGGTAGAGTCATGCTGCATCCGCTCATAGTTCACATGGAGCTGGATATGTGCTTTTTTTAAAACCGCATTATTATTAACCTCCATTTTCTAGTCCAATTCGAGCCGGATAGGATCCAAATAATTGAATTCCTGCATGGACTGTACCATTTTCTGGCGCTGTAGACAGTCACGTTTAAAGCACGAATAGAGAACCGTGCATCTAGGGTATATTATGCTGGGTACACACCAACCGAACGAAGGCGAAAGAATGTTCGCGAAGGGCCATCACAATGGGGATCGAACGTTACCGAACATTCGCGAATCTTCGCTGTTGCGTTGACACAACAGTTATCCTGCGCACGACCGAACGGGACAGAAGGCTTTCGTTCGTTCAGCTTCGGTGTTGCGTCCACAGCGACCTCTTCGCGAACATTTTTTCACCTTCGTTCGGTTGGTGTGTACGCGCTATTATATTGATGCTTTCATAAGCTACATTATTACTAAGTAACATACTACTTTTATCCCAGAAAAATGTACACTTCCCGTGGGATACCCATGCGAACGAAGTCGCGGGCAACAGCTAGTTCTAGATAATATTATTAAAATTACATTAAACAACCACCCAAGAGGTTACATGCATGAATTTGAATTCCAACATCAATGGATACGCAATAGAAAACAAGCTAAAGAGAAACCCTTTTATGTGAACAGGATTAAAATTGGTTGATAAATAAGGCCAAAATTAATGCTTTAAATATCGATTAATCATTGGCTAAAAAATGAAATATTAATATAAAAATCTTGCCATCTCCCTCGCACGCGGGCTCCGAGTTATGAAATTATTGTGTTTATGAATTATGGATAACATAAGCTATTGATTCATAAAAAATATGTGCATGAAACCTATTCCGAGGCCCCACTGTTGGGGTCTGATATTCGGTATTCCACAGGCCCATTATTGTACAGTTTACCTTGCGTGCGGTCTCCTTATGGTCGGATGAACCGGGAACTGAATCGCCATCTGTCGTTTTAACTCGCTTATCTTCTGAACTAGCTCGCTAACGTCCTGTCCCGCCTGTCGAAATAAAAATGAAAGTGCATACACGTAATATAACACGCCTGTATACCCGAAGGGGTAGGCAGAGCCGCACTAGCGAACTAGGACACACATTTCGCCGAGCTTAATTCCGTCCCAGATGTGATAGGGGGCGAGCCTATCGCCATATCGGGCACAAATTCCAGACTCCGGACTGATATGGAAAAATTCAATATCACTTTGTCCGACCCGGGAATCGAACCCGAGACCTCAGAAGTTCAGAACCGTAGTCGTACCGAAATACCACCACGCCATCGAGGCAGTCCAAAGTTCATACACATAATATAACACAACACAAGCTCACGCCTGTATCCCCGAAGGGGTTGGCAGAACCGCACTAGCGAACTACGACACACACATTTCGCCGAGCTTAGTTCCGTTCCAGATGTGATGGAGGGCGAGCCTATCGCCATATCGGATACAAATTACATACTCCGGGCTGTTATGGAAAAATTTTATATCAATTTGCCCGACCCGGGGATCGAACCCGAGACCTTAGGACGGTAGTAGTACTGAAATACAACCACGCCACCGACACAATCAAGTTTAAGTTCAGTCAAAGTACATACATTCAAACAGTTTAGAAATGAGTCCATCCCACTTCTGAGAATTATACTCAGAAGTGGGATGGGCCCACTGAATGGTAATTAATAAAATGATAAAGAACATACCTGTTCTTTATTGAACATGTCCATCTCGGCGTCAAGTAATTCCTTCTCCGCTTCTTCTCTGGTCTTCGGTCGCTTCACGTTGTTCTGACAACAAAAACACAACTTACAACCGATCGCTATGTACAAAGCAGTCGTCGATGTCAATTATAATGCTCGCATTACATCACAAATGAAAAAACTCAAGCGTATGTATACACAGCTTATTAATGAACTTAAGTAGTTTTTTGGAAAAGGTTTTTATACAAAAAATCGAGTATTTAGATTAGATTAGATTGTAACTCTTTATTGTACACCACACACATATTACAAAGTACATTGAAAATAAAACAATATAACAACACTTAGTGTAACAATTGGCGGCCTTATTGCTAATAGCGATCTTTTCCAGGCAACCTTGGGATGGATTGGTTACAAAGAGAAAATACTGATTGGGGGTGTTATAAATGTGTGTTTAAGATCAAAATATGAGATAAATTATTCTCACTGGCACTCGTAAATTTTATAGTAAGGCCTATACAATTTTGTCTCGTTCTCTCACTTTATGGCACTCAAAAAGGAGCCTTAAACCATAATATTCATTATTATGGTAATTATAAAATCCAAAAAATATATATCGTTGATATTAATTAACAAAAATTTTCATTTTATACCATATTTTCAAAACACCATGTATTATTTGGTCAGTGTTTTTAATATTGTTTAAAATAAATTATAACAAGCTTTTATATATATTTATAAGCCTTGTCAGTTATTATTGTATTATTCTGTATAACAAATAAAAAATTTACTAGATACAGAATGAGTAAAAAATATGACATGAAATATTTTCTTAAAAATATTTTTATTCATTACATAAAATGAGAAATTAATGAAACAACATAATCAACTACTTATTTATTTTTAAAACGACTTCAAAAAAAGGAAAAGGTCCTCAATTCTTCTGTTTTTGTGTGTGTTTTGTGTATCGATTAATTGTATCGATAAATGTGGACCGATTTTAAAGATTATTTTTGTATTCCATAGAGATTACTCCCAGGTGATCCCATATTGATCAAGAAGTGATTTTGAAGTCGTTTAAGTCTCTAAACTTAATTCTAATTCAAACTAAAGTACAGAGCTACAAATCTCATATTTACTTCATATTGGAACAGTACAGAATAAAAGTTTGACGGCAGACTGTACATGATAGCAATTGAAAATCAACCTTATTGTGCCGAATAAATCTTTCTTTCTTATAATCTTTGTACATACGTAATTACATATTGACAGCCTCCGTGGCACAGTGGGCGTGTAGCCGGCTGTGAAGCGAGAGGCCGCGGGTTCGATTCCCGCATTGAGACAAATTTTTGTGTGGCCCACAGATATTTGTTTTAAGTGTGGGTGTTGTGAGAGCGCGCGTCTCTCATAGTCTCTGACACCCACGATACAGGTTATACCTAGTGTGGGGGCAGGACTAGGTGTGTGACTGTTGGGTGTATATCTATTATTTATTATAAACTCACGCCTGTATCTCCGAAGGGGCAGGTAAGGCGAACTAGAGAACGAGGACACCCACATTTCGCCGAGCTTAGTTCCATCCCAGATAGGGGGCGAGCCTATTGCCATATCGCACACAAATTCCAGACTCCGAACTGATATTGAATAGAAAACCCGAATATTCCCTCTCCCTCTTTCCCAATCGTTTTCCCCCTTCCATTCCCTCCTTTTATGTTGGCAACGCACCCATGATTTTTTTGTGTCTTGGATGTCTATGGGCGGAGGAGATCACTTACCATCAGGTGACCGATCTACTCGTTTGCCAGTCTCTGCTATATAAAAAATATCACTTAGTCCGACCCAGGAATCAAATCCGAGACCTCAGGCCACCGAGGCAGTAGGCATTAATTATTTTAGGTTTAATGTTTAAATGATATGGACGTGTCTGATATAAATAAATAAAATTAAGACTATTTAGTCATAGGGCTATTAAATGTAAATGCACTATAACATGCACTATGCATTTTTCTGCCATCTGAACGACGACAGACCACGGCCCATTTGTAGAGCTTATAATAATGACAATAAGGTTGAGTTTCAATTGACACACCTTAAGTGCTATTATTTTTCATACTGACCTACAGAATACAGGAAATATTCTACTCCAAACTATAATTAGTCATCAAAAAGCCACAAAAACGCTATTAGATACAAAACCTCAACCAAACACGATTTTATACACAACACACGTGATATAATGAAATACGCGCAAAATAACATGGCTGGCCTTAACGTGGAAGCTAGGATGCAAAAATATATTATTCGTTGAAATTACTTAATGAAGATCGCAGGTGTCTGAACCAGATCGTATCAGGGATACGTCCCAGTGGACAGCTAAAAAACCGCTGGCTGGACGTTTTAGAGGATGATATGAGGGACAATCTGCCGACTTCAAGCTAAAATGCAGTTAAGTGCATAATCCTAATATTGAGATGTCTCCAAAACTCATGGAAAACACTATCCTTAGAGGTTTATTAGACTGTGGGTTTTATATTTAATAGACTTAATAACTTGTTTATTTTAAGATTAAAAATAAATAAACAAATAAATACACCCAACAGTCACACACCTAGTCCTTACCCCACACTAGGTATAACCTGTATCGTGGGTGTCAGAGACTACGAGAGACTTTCGGTCTCACAACACCCAGACTTGGAACAAATATCTGTGGGCCACACAAACATTTGTCTCAATGCGGGGATCGAACCCGCGGCCTCTCGCTTCACAGCCGGCTACTCGCCCGCTCCGCCACGGAGGCTGTCAACCAAAAATAACCATAAGTCTATGAAATGCAATGTCAATCTTATGTCTTACCCATACATTTATTATATTTGATTATTGTATTCGACTAGCGCCTAAGCCACTTGTCTATGGCCTCTGGACAGATATGAATATCCTATGACTATAGAAAAAATTAGAGGACCCGGCATAACTACGTAAAATAGGTGTTTAATATGAAGACGGTTCCGCCATTTTAGTTTCGTGATTTAATTACATGTAAGTTGTCACCGTGTCATAGGAATTAAATAAAGGATAATTACTTAAAAAAACTCTATGGCCCATGTTTTCCACGTTTTTTGGAGACATCTCAAAATGAAGTTTATTAACTTAACAGCATATTAGCTTGAGGACAGCAGTCTCTCTTCTGCTAAGTAGGAAAGGCAGACCCTGGCAGTGGGTCGTGATTGGTCACTTCCTCCACTCCCTTACATTTTTTTTGACCCACCACAGATAGGTCAAATTATTTTGCACAATTAATTGACGATTACACTGTAATCAATAATTAGCTCATCGATACTACGCTAACTTTAATAAAAAAAAAATACAAATAAGAGACATTTCCGTACCATACGCGAATAAATTGACAAGTCGACTTACGATATTATACACAATCTGGGAATATGGATAGCTTATTATTAGCTTACTGCCTCGGTGGCGTGGTGGTATTTCGGTACGACTACGGTTCTGAGGTCTCGGGTTCGATCCCCGGGTCGGGCAAAGTGATATTGGATTTTTCCATATCAGCCCGGAGTCTGGAATTTGTGCCCGATATGGCGATAGGCTCGCCCCCTATCACATCTGGGACGGAACTAAGCTCGGCGAAATGTGGGTGTTCTAGTTCGCTAGTGCGCCTCTGCCTACCCCTTCGGGGATACAGGCGTGAGCTTATGTTATGTTATTATGTTATTATATAAATAGTAATATTAATTATCAGCTCTGTAATATTACAATAGGATAGAAAAGAAGAAGAATATTACTGTCCCACTGCTGGGCATGGGCCTTCTCTACTAATGAGAGCCTAGGCCTTATAGTCTACCACGCTGGCCTAATGCGGGTTGGTAGACTTCACATTCTTGTGGAGAAATTCTCCTTGGTTTCCTCACGATGTATTCCTAAACCGTTATATCAAGCGATAATTCATAACAAACGCACTTAACATAGAAAAGTCAGAGGTGCATACTCTTTTTGGGGTTAGTTTCGAATCTCCGACACTCGTCTCAGCAGTAGTACTCGTTTCAGCCTATATTATCATATATTGCGGTGAAAAAAAATCTCCCTTTAGCTATGCCTAATCATCAAGTTACACGTTTATTTATCGCAATATAAATTAGGTATCTAGATGCCAATTTTGGTACAATAATGCAAGTAGACTTGTCAAATTCTTCACTCATGGTACGGTTCATGTATGGATATCATTTTTTTGGGCATTTTAAGCGTTATATGAACACGACAAACAACACTGAAACTGTGCATCGTAGACGATCAATCATTATTGACTAACTGGCTTGACTGTCGCATTCATGGCGTATGATAAAGATACATGGGACGATACATAACACGAACAACTTTCGATGAATTATTTGAAACGAATACACTGATCAATATATTTTTGCAAAACTTTATACCAATGCTCCGAGCAATTATAACACCCGATTTTTTTGAAGTCTGATCATTAACCAAATTTTACGAAACATCTGTTTAAACACATGTAAAATCAAAGTTGCCAAACGCTTTTGAATTTATGATCCCGATATGTTCTGGCAATGCTTTGAAACCCAATGGTCTGTCAACTTAATGTCAATTTTATCATCCTTTCAGAAACCGGAAGTAAAGATGAATCGTTTCTACAAATTACTTATCATCAGTAATTTCACATCACCATTGTAACCCTGATCACAGATAATACAATCCCTAATATACATTCCAAGTGGCTATGACATATGAACAGACGGACGTGACAAAACAATGCTTCCGTTTTCACCATCAGGCAGCGGAACCCTAAAGTATATAGTACAAGCGACTTACCAACATCGCGCGTCGTCCCTGAAGAGGCAAGCAGGAAGAGAAAAGCAGCAATCATTATCACGTATTTACATTTATACAAACACGGTACAGTGACTACGTCTGATGGTAAGCGCAGTGTGGTCCAAAAAACTAGCGATCACCGACAAATAATGAGTTTATCGATGGTCAGTAGAATCATGCCGGCCTATTTATATTTCACACTCCGTATAGGGGAGAAGCAAATCGAGGGCCTGGGACAGGACAGGCGGATGACCGATGCAGACACAGGGATGTACCCTCATATCGACACAACCATCAAGTTATTTTTTTATTTATTTTTTTTATAGCAGAGATTGGCAAACGAGCAGATGGGTCATCTGATGGTAAGTGATCTCCACCGCCCATAGACACACAAGACACAAAAAGAATCATGGGTGAGTTGCCAACCTAAAAGGAGGGAATGGAATGGGAAGGAAGGGGATTGGGAAAGGGAGTGGGGAATTGGGCCACCAGAAATCTCACTCACCGAACGAAACACGACAGCAAGCTGCCACTTTACGTCGGTTTTCTGTGAGACAGTGGTATCTAACCGGTCGAGCCGGCCCATTCGTGCTATAGACGTTACTGTCTACAGCGTGGCTCTACCACTTGAAGTTATGTCGCAAGCCCCTCGGAAGAACCAAAAATATACTTTTAATCACATCATTATAAAATATTTACCCACTTTAGCTGCATAAGTATCCGACAGCATTGCTTTAAATAATTTTCTCCTACATTGTAATAAATACAATGCAAAAAATGCTCATTCTTGTGATCAGTTATTTATAAATACATGACTGTACATGTGGGATCAGGACTATGTAATTTTAATGTGTTATTCACCATTCATGACTAATGTATTTACACTATAATAAGGCAAGTGTCGCGTCAGTATTGATTGATCGTCTAAATGCACCATTAGCTGTCTATACATTGTGATTGCAAGTTAGTTATAATCTGTGGACACTTTAAGAACGGTGCGTTGCAATGTGCGCATGCTTGATTTTTTTTAGATAACTTATGTGAACAATCGAGCATCTATAGTGATGGAAAGTTAAGAGAAATTATTTTTTTATAATAAAATCTCAGTATTTGATTCTTTTAAGAGCTAAAAACCTGAAAACGTTTGAAAAAATAATAGAAAATTCTTTAAAAACAAACTTATACAATATTTTTTAGCTCAAGTCGTCATTGGGTCATTTGTTGCACGAAGAAAAATAATTATGTATAGAATTAAATACTTTTTGAAGAAACATCCATGCTCACGAAAACTTGGTTTCAATTATTTCAAAGCATTATTATCAGCATTTTCAAACCCAAAAACATTCTTTCATACAAGTGAAAGAGTTATTGATCTATCTATAGAATAGAGAAAGAATATAAATGCCATAGAATTTAATAAGTATAACTTTGTAAGAGGAAAAATTACTATAATATCACGACATGCATTTTTCGAGCTACTTAAAAAAGGAGCTACTCATTCGTCTGTATGTTTTTTATATATATTACGTGATATCTCCGCGAAATATAGACCGACGTTAAGATTATTTTTGTATTCGATAGAGATTATGCCACGGATGGTACCATAAGATTGATCACGATCGGATAAATTTTGAAATCTGTACGTTAAGTATTTGCGGATCTTATGGTGTAAACAGTGCACTGCATATACCCGTGCGTGAAAAAATTGATAAGTCGACATACCAAATTATGCACAATTTAGCATCTGGATTGGGCTAATTTATATTGTTGTTATTAATGTCATATATTTATGTGGTTTTAAATTTAGCAAACCGACGAGTTAAATATCTCCATCTTTTTTTTCTACCTTGCCTTATCGCACTTCACTGTGTGGTAGGCGCAACACAAGCATGTTGCAGATTGTATTCAGCTTTATTTTTCATTTTTTTTTACTATAACACCCCCAACAGTCACACACATAGTCCTGACCCCACACTAAGATACTAGCCTTGTGTCGTGGGTATCAGGAACTATGAGACTTTCGGTCTCACAACACCCAGACCCGAAACAAATATCTGTGAGCCACACAAACATTTATCTCGGTGCGGGGATCGAACCCGCGGCCTCTCGATTCACAGCCGGCTACTCGCAAGCTGCGCCACGGAGGCTGTCAAGACTATGTGACTTTTACTATAGCGTAAGTCGACTTACCAATTTATACACAGTACGGACGATGATAATAATATCGACCATCGTGAGATATTGCGTCTCTTGAAATTTACAAAGCTGTTTCTAATTGTCTCTTCAATGATAAACAGCTGCTTTGATTATTCCAATAATAATTATGTATTATATATCCACCATGTTTTATACCTATATAATGATATGTATGACTAAACAAACAAAACAAATGATCGCCACGGTGATTGGTGACCCAGAATAAGATGTAAACCAGGTTTAATGACAATGCACGTTTTACAATACCACCCTACATGGTTTATGTGTAGGAAGAAATGTATATTGAAAGCGAAAGATAAATACACAAATAATAAAAAATATTTTCACAATTTAAAAAAAATTAAGGTATGGTAACTTAAAAAAAAACTTTTTTATGAGTTAATAAGTATGTAAAGTTTAAATAATAATTGTATAAAAATAGATATTTTTTACGATGCCAATTTTCGTACAATATTGCAACTCGACTTATCAAAGTATTCACGTCTGCCATGGATTTATGCCCACTGTCAAAGTTAAGGGGGCAATACCATGAAATTTTTTCCTAGAAAGTACCTAATTAATGCGTTTATTTTGTCCTTAACGACACTTTTAATACCTACATTGTTTTAAGCCAAGATCACAACAGTCACACACATAATTTAACAAAATTAAACTTTCGCGTCCAACACAACCATCTTCTAATTTGCGTAATGAACAAGTTACATGAAAATGCACGAGTAACGTGAAAGTGACAAAAATATGCCCGAATGACACAATATTATGCCTAAGTGACTGTATAATATGCCCAAATGACAGTATATTATGCACAAGTGAGAGTATATTACGCACAAGTGACACTATATTATGCACAAATGACAGTATATTATGCACAAATGACAGTATATTATGCACAAGTGACAATATATTATGCCCAAGTGACAATATATTATGCCCAAGTGACAGTATATTATGCACAAGTGACATGTGTAAGATGCACAAGGCATGCGCAAACGCAACACAACGTCCGTGTACCTGCGACAGTTGCAGGCGCGAGAGTCCCCGCGCTACCGTCTCGTCCTGTCGGCGACACATTACAATTGTAATATCCCTTTATATTAATATTCCTGTTTTTATTTTCACATTACACTAATATATTATAAAAGAATCCACCGCGTCTGTCTGTTCGCAATGAGCTCGAACAGATTTTCATGCGGTTTTTATCAATGGAGGATTCAAGGAAGGTCTAAGTATGATGGCGGGTACACACCTGCCGAGCGAAAGCGTACGAATCTATGCCTGTTTCATTCCCACAACAGCGAAAGTTTGTTTGTGTGAATGCAACAGGTATAGATTCTTTCGCCTTCGTTGGGCCGGTGTGTACCCGCCATTAGCTTGGGTGCTTGTTATATACTGCTTTACCGCCGAATGTTCATACACTTAAGGTCGCCTTATGTCGTTTAATGCCACCTTATCTTGTCAAAATTGTATGGCGAAAATCAATTTAAGCAGCCGTTAAAGTTGATTAGCGTTTGACCATTCGGGCGATAAATATGAAAAAGATATGACGGTAGGCTCGTTCACCATCACATCTGGGACGAAATCGACCTGAGCGAAATATAGGTATTCTAGTTCGCCGCTGCCTCCCCTTTTAGAGATACAGGCGTGGGTATGAATTTATGTAACAATCTAGTCTTCTGTCCTAGCTGGTGTGAATCACTAAAGCATTATTTGCATTTGTTGGACAAACCTGCATCTGTTTTATAATGGCGCTGTATTTGACCACTTCCTTCCTGAGTTTCTCGATGCCCTCCTGCGAGGAGTTGATAGCTTCCATCAACACCGGCTTCTGAGCTTCCACCATGTAACCTATAAAAAAAAAATTTGGTACAATCCATGTATTTACCGAACTGGGTTTTCGTCACGTATTTAATATTTTTTAGGGAAATCTCGTGCTTTGAAATTAAACAATTTTTACGGATTATATCACGATTTGGTTTTAATTTTTATGCCCGACGTTTCGAAAGCTTTGCCTTGAGTCTGACCTTTGAGTCTGACCCGTGACCACGAAGGCTGCAAAGCTTTCGAAACGTCGGGCATAAAAATTAAAACCAAATCGTGATATAATCCGTAAAAATAGTTTAATTTCAATGAATAACATTCACGTCAACCTGAGAATCATTAAATCTCGAGCTTTTTCGAGCTATATTCAAATATGGCGCGCAGCGTTTAGCATTTTTTAAAGTCACAGGTGGCAACATATCATAATATTTAGTTTTTAAACATTTCTTCGATAAAAAATTAAGACCCTATTTATAACTTACTACCTGAAAACTAGAGGGGAAGGGGGTCTGGGCATGTACTACAGGTCACCGAAGGGGGGGTATAAAAATAGTGTAAAATTGGTCACGTAATATGGGTTTCCTAAATCCTACTCACTGCTCTCCAGTTTCTCTATAAGCAGTTTCTGTTGCTGCAACTGTTTCTGCAGGAGCGCCTGCGCACGTTTGTACATCTCCAACACTTGTTTAACTTTGTCAGCCGGTTTCATCACCTCCTTCTTGGGTTCCTGACCGTTCGCCGTCTCCTTCTCCTGCAAAATGTTACATACATTCACTCACGCCTACATTATGGGAGTAGGCAGATACTATTAAACACCAAAAGCTACAAAATAAATGAAAATGTTTAACGAAAATATTCGTTCGGTGAGTCAGATTTCCGGTGGCACATTCCCCACTCCTCCCTTTCCCAATCCCATTTCCCTCCTCTTCCATTTCCCCCTTTTAGGTTGGCAACGCACCCATGATTCTTTTTGTGTCTTGGGAGCCTTACTTTGGAGACCACTTACCATCAGGTGACGTATCTGTTTGTTTGCCAGTCTCTGCTATAAAAAAATAAATAAAAATAATTTCATAATCGATTATTTTTTAAACTTGTATTATTATATTATTAATCGACCAGGATGGTTGGCGCGGCGATAGGCTGAGATAATAATTGAGTAAACGATTAATCGATCATGTCTTTAAACATAACATAAGCTCACGCCTGTAGACAGAGGCGCACTAGTACACCCACATTTCGCCGAGCTTAGTTCCGTCCCAGATGTGATAGGGGGCGAGCCTATCACCAATTCGGCCACAAATTTCAGACTCCGGGCTGATATGAAACAATCCAATATCACTTTGCCCTCGCCGGGGATCGAACCCGAGACCTCAGGATGGTAGTCGTACCGAAATACAACCACGCTACCGAGGCAGTCTAAAATGTCTTTAGACATAATTGAATAATCGATAATGAAAAATAATCGATTATCCACAACAGTATTCCGAAGTAGATTTTACCTTGTCGTTCAGTTGTTTGTTGTCGTGCGTGGCCTTGATGTTGTCCCTGTTGATGAGCACCTTGTTGTGCGACATGGGGTATTGCGAGTTGTTCCTGTCGCCAGGCTTGGCAGGCTGCTGGCCGCCAGGCGCCATGTTCTCTTGCTTGTTCTGTTCGAAGAGGTATCATTTACATTTTTCGTCAGACTTCAATAATCACAAGTTTAAAAACTTAACAGACCGACTAACGCCCGAATGGTCAAACGATGCTCAACTTTAAGGGCTTCTTACATTGATTCTCGCCATACTATTTTGACAGATAAGGCGGCCTTAAACGACATAAGGCGACATTAACCGCTGAATGTTCATACACTTACACTTAAGGCCGCCTTATCTGTCAAAATTGTATGGCGAAAATCAATTTAAAAAGCCGTTAAAGTTGAAGAGCGTTTGACCATTCGGGCGTTAGTGTATGAACATTCGGCGGTTAGATGCTGCTGGATTTTGTACCAGATATTAGTCGAATTGATCAAATAGTTGAGCCACAAGATTGATTTTTAGATATCTAAATTTTTGCACATGTATGTTCGGGGCGGCCTAAATCAGCTGATATTAGCGGTCAAAGACTTTGTCGATAACAAACATGAACGGACTTGTCTGGCATGCCTTGGATGCGAGGTTCACGCGCCGCGTACCTACTGAAGTTTACCTACATGTAGATTTTCACGCATTACACCGCTTTTACACAGTATAAATGGTGTGACATTTAGTAACGGACTTTACCTATTTATTTTGTTCTTAAAAAGGTTTGTTTCAGTATTGACGTTACAGATTTTATATTGGTGGGGCGAAATTTAAAAACAACTATGTTACCCATTAACAAATTTAATGTCGTTACGTTGGCGCCACTCTGTATGGACCGTGTTCCAGGATCAGCCAGTGTATATTCAGGTCTCAGATGCTGGTTAATTTGGGTAATGGTGGTGCATCGTTGTTTTCCAGTGCCTAGATCGTATCGTATACAGGGCTATTTATTAGTTTATAGTCACGTGACTCACAGATAAAAAATTAAGTAATTAAATTACTAAAATAAAATTATCCTTGGAGTATTTTTAATAAATTCCTATTGCACACGTTATTTCGATGATAAATCTATGTTCCTACAGAAATTCATTGATATTGGTCACTATAGTCAAGTACCGAATTCCCATAATCCTGTCCAGGCTTCTTAATTTTAAAACTGGTATCAATCTGGTGCTTTATGAACAGATGGTCTCACCTCTGGGTTGTGCCAGTACACCTTGATGAAGCGATTGTTGAGGACAGCCTCGGTGCTCTTGTACGCGACGCTAGCGTCGGTTGCGCTCGCGAACGTCACCACGGCAGCCTCTGGGTCGCCGTCGTGACACACCTAAGTACAAAAATCGGATATTGATGCTTGATTTGAGTATTTTTTGACAGTTTATCGATTCAAAACTTAGGGCGACTTGCAGCGGTATTACTAATCTAGAGTTAGTCGTTATCTAGATTTATCCTACAGCTCACTCCTATCTTTAAATCAAGATTTGGGATGAATAGGCATTTATCGCGGAGCTGCAAGTAGCCACCGTCTCCTGCACTAGTTTTTCTTGAAACAACACAAAAACACATACACAAAACAACGGTTTTAGGTGTCGTTTGTTATACTCGTAGAACAATGTACCATAGATAATACATAACAAACGCTCACGACTGTAGGTAGAGGCGGACTAGCCAACTAGTACACCGACATTTCGCCGAGCTTAGTTCCGTCAGATGTGATAGGGGGCGAGCCTATCGCCATATCGGGCACAAATTCCATACCTCGGGCTGATATGGAAAAATCCAATATCACTTTGATCCTCGCCGGGGATCAAACCCGAGAAATCAGGACGGTAGTACCGAAATACAACCACGCCACCGAGGCAGTCAGTAGGCAGTGTAGATATCCTGTATATTAGTTACCTGTATATTAACGATCTTTCCGAACTTGCAGAAGTGATTGTTGAGATGAGTTATGTCGTTCATTCCGCGAGGTATTTTCTTCACTTCTAGTGTACAGTTGCCAAGGTTTGCAGACAATGGCGGGCGGGGATGACCTGGGAATTCATAATCAAACGTTTAAAAACTTAACATACCAACTTAAATTCCGATCGTGACTTAATTTATATGAGACCACCGTTGAAATAAGCTCTATCGAACACAAAAAGAATTTTGAATATCGGTCCATATTTGGCGAAGATATCGCATAACATAAATAAAATACAGACAAATTAATGACCTCTTCCGTTTTGGAAAGCGGTCAAAAATTAAGTGTAGCTGAATTGAATTAGCCCTGTAATATTACTGTCCCACTGCTGGGCCTCCTCTACTAATGAAAGGTGTTAGACTTTAGTTTACCACGCTGGCCTAATGCGGGTTGGTAGACTTGACATGCCTTCGAAATACTTGTGGATAATTTTCCCAGGTATGCAGGTTTTCTAACAATGATTTCCTTCACCTTTATATATATATTCTCAAAAAAATAAGTTCAAAGCCTTCATGTGGGAAAGAGAAGTACCAGTATAATCACACCACAGCTATAATGGTGCATGCGTTAGAAAGTGATAGCAAGATATCTCCACTATGCTCCCACTATAGCTAATTGCAGAATTTAAAATATGGATTACTGCCTCATTTTTCAACCAAATTTGAGTTTTCACAGAGAGGTTTCTTCTTTGTTTTATTTGCTCTTACATATACAACATACATACATACATAAGCTCACGCCTGTATCCCCGAAGGGGTAGGCAGAGGTGCACTAGCCAACTAGTACACCCACATTTCGCCGAGCTTAGTTCCGTCCCAGATGTGATAGGGGGCGAGCCTATCGCCATATCGGGCACAAATTCCAGACTCCGGCCTGATATGGAAAAATCCAATATCACTTTGCCCGACCCGGGGATCGAACCCGAGACCTCAGAACCGTAGTCGTACTGAAATACCACCACGCCACCGAGGCAGTCTTACATATACAAATGTGTATAAAATCAAACATAATCAAGTACCTAATTGTAATAGGTCTTGTACGTTACCTAATCTACTATACTCGAAGTTTTTCTTGGGTGGTGGGTGTCTAGGCATCGGGGGGAGGGGGACGACGCCCGGCAGCGGAGGGGGGGCCTCGTGACGTACCCTGTGGACAACACACAGATCATGAATACATACACAAATTCCATGTCAACTAATTTTAATAATACACTAACCATTGGAATAAAATTATTTTTACGGATTTTATCACGATTTGGTTTTAATTTTTATTCGCGACGTTTCGAAGGCTTTGCAGTCTTCGTGGTCACGGGTTGGACTGAGATGTCATTTGTCCAAGAATGTTAGTATTACAAAATCTACCTTCATTTTAGAATTAAAATTAAACGTTTTTAATTCTAAAATGAAGGTAGATTTTGTAATACTAACATTCTTGGACAAATGACATCTCAAACTCTCAACTCTCGAAACGTCGGGAATAAAAATTAAAACCAAATCGTGAAAAAAAATTGTTTTTCAAGATGTCTGACTAGCTATTTTTTTGAGTAATGGATTTATTAGGGTGACTTGCAGCTAGGCGATAAACGACGTTTAATCGTAAAATAAACTCCATTTTGGCATCATTTCAGTTCAACGTCTTGCACGTCGTGGTTTTACCCTTCATCTCGATTTAAATAAACGTTTAACTTAAATGGGCATGGCCGCCGGTTTAAAGTCGCTAATCTTGATTTTATTGACAAACAACCAAAGAATTTAAACACAAAAAACATAACCTTTTCACATTATTTCTTGTTGTTTAATGAAAATCTATGATAAAAATGGCTTTGTTTTTTACACTGAACATGATTTGGTATCAAACAAGGATGATGAATTCGTAAAATATATAAAAACTCAAGTTTTTTTACGAAGAGTATATAATTATCAATAACCCATACATACACCTTACAAACTAACATTGTATGTACATAATCTCTTGAAAAACCACATAATTACAACACTTCACTATTATGCACGATATTTGTGTGCGCACGTGTGGCACTAGTCCTTGGAAGCGGTGGTATACCAACCACGCCCGACCCGGCACTGCAGTCAAAAGTTTTCCTCAATGTCTCGTCGCACCTCGGTGCAGGATAGGTTTCGGCACACGCATCACAAACGCCTTGTAACTGGCGCAACTCCACACTTAGTTCATCACCATCAACGAGTACCTTGTTTTCTTGTGCACGCTCGCACTTCGCAATGTTCTTCTATTACAAAGTACATTAGTTATTCTATTTTCTAGGAGAGCATTGTTTTCGAGATGACAAATTTCACTTAAGTTAACGAATTTCAAAGTTACTTCTTGATAAAATTTTATTATACCTCTATTATAGAAATTACCATTGTTGACAATAGACTTATATAGTTCGCGAACGAACCAGTGCGGAGGACAGCTCCCACAGAAGAAATTAACGAACTAGTTCCCAGATCTCTCGTTCTTTAGTTCGTTTGATAAGTTAGATAGAATCTAAGTCTTGAGTATCGTCCAAAGTAAGACCATTGGTTCTCATATAATTCTCTAAAAAGTCCAGCCAGCGCTTTTGAGGTCGTCTGGATTTCCTTAAAATAACGCTGACAGACCACGTATCGTACATATACACAGAAGTACTGGCCAAATGATGGTCTTGTTTTCGTAACGTAGTCAATAACCACTAGGGAAATATCGTGCTTTTTTAAGCTATATTCAAATACGGTGCGCAGCACTTTTTAGTCTCACAGATGGGAACACATCATAATATTTTCTTTTACTTTCTTCGATAAAAAATATTTGAAAACATTTATAAAATACTACGTTTACGCAACTCATGTACTTGATCTTTAGCACATTTCCTTTCAGTCGGCCATTTTCAAGCGGCCCCTAGACGCTGTTTGTCTTAGACATCAGCGTACATGAACACCCACGGTGGTTGCTGAACCTCCATAGTGAACGGGAAGGGTGTGGTGACGCCAAAAGCAGTCCGAATCAAAGACTTTGATCGGAAGAACATGTCTTCGATAACGTCAACATAAGCTTCTGGCACCCCTTTGAACCTTAGGGCCCACCAGACTACCCGTCGGGACACAAAGTAAAAAGCCTTCTGCAGATCCAGGAAAGCGATATGCAGAAGCTTTTTCTTTCAACATGCATGCCTCGCAAAACGATCTAATAGCAAACATTTGGTCCCTGGTCTGTCCCCCATACCCTGCAAGGCAAGAACCCAGGTTTCGCCAGCACCTAGTCCGTTACTCAGAAAAGTGTACCACATGCAGATAAGGTTGGCTTAAACCTAAAGGTGTTGGTGGCCTACTGTGTAAGTAGGCCACCGTCATCGTTGGGTTCGTTTGGTAAGGGTTGTCCCTTAGACGCCGCCACTATTCCCCAAGTATGTACAAGTAAAAAAAAACAGCAGCATATTATGAAAGAATAAAAAATAATTAATCCGGGAACATACATAAAAAAAGATTCCAACGAATTGTTAACCTCCTCTTTTTTAAGTCGGTTAATTCACCTCCTCCTTTTTTGAAGTCGATTAATTAATAACCTCCTCCTTTTTTAAAGTCGGTTAAAATTCGTGCAAATAATATTTTTTTAGCCTTTCTTTGGTTCGAGACGTGAACTAAAAGAACGAACTAGTTCGTTGAGGAGCCGCGAACTAAAGTGACCATTCCTTATCGCGAAATATTAAACGTATGTCTAGTTGACAAGTCGTAATCCAGACAACTGACACTAATTATTTTTTTTCAATTATGCCTTTCATCAATTAGGCCAAGGAAGCAACCACATACAGCCTCGTCGTATGTGTGTTTATATTACATGTATTCAAACTGAATTAAAACTAAATATTTGCCAACTATTGACACAAGAGAATCTATTGAAATATCATATAAAATAAAATACAATTCTTTATACGCGAAATTGTGATGATAGATGTTGCGAGACGGCACTATAGATAATAATATGAAATTTACGGAACGTAAATAATGAGTGATTGTTGGGATTTATTTTATTTTAAATTGCAAAAAATATTTTTTTATGCGGA
Organism: Clanis bilineata; assembly: GCA_036417725.1. Lineage (NCBI taxonomy): Eukaryota > Metazoa > Arthropoda > Insecta > Lepidoptera > Sphingidae > Clanis > Clanis bilineata. Next base: position 5,416,334 of record CM071165.1, read on the forward strand.
ATTGTGATTGTGGTTATATATTTTTTGTGAAACGGAACTTATGAATTTGGAGTAGTGAAGAGTGTAGGCATCTTGCCCGCGTTGCAAAATTTCCCGATTTATCGGGATATGTGTGATATGGTCAGGACTATGTTTGTGACTGTTGAGTGTTATTATTATTATTATTTTCATAAAACAACAAGAAATAATATGAAAATGTTATGTTGTTTGACATTCAATAATCGCGATTAGCCATTTAAACCGGCGGCCCCGATGATTTAACTTTGTCGTTTATTTTAATCCAGATAAGGGGTAAATCGACGACGTGCAAGACGTTAAACTGAAATGATTCCAAAATGGGGTTTATTACAAGATTCATCGTGGTTTACTGCGGAGCTGCGAGTGAATTCGGGAGAACTAATATGACATTTGATTTTAATCAAGTTTAGGACAAAGTCGGGGACTAATAAAATGGCGATTATAGTGAAATCCCTGCAAGTCGCCCTTAAACACTGTCGTTGGCAAAATCATCAACCTTTGATGGAGGCCATATTTTAAATAAAGAAGAAGAAGAAGAACCAAATCGTGATAAAATCCGTAAAAATAATTTTATTTCAATGAATACCATTCGCGTAAACTTAAGAAATCAGTAAATACACTAACCGCCGCATGTTCATACACTTAAGGTCACCTTATGTCATTCAAGGCCGCCTTATCCGTCAATTGTATGGCGAAAATCAATTTAAGATAATGATTTCTTAGGTTTACGTGAATGTTATTCATTGAAATTAAACTATTTTTACGGGTTCTATCACGATTTGGTTTTAATTTGAGATTAAGACTTGACCCGTCCAGACCCGTGACCACGAAGGCTGCAAAGCTTTCGAAACGTCGGGCATAAAAATTAAAACCAAATCGTGATAGAATCCGTAACAATAGTTTAATTACAATTTAAGAAGATGTTAAAACTGAGTAGCGTATGACCATGCGGGCGTAAGACCCAATACTGATCTTTCTTTCTACCTGCCTTTTTTCTTGCTTTCTACCTGCCCTTATCCCACTTTTATGTGGGGTCGGCGCAACACACTTTTTCAAGCATGTTGCAAAGAGGATTTGGCTTAGTTTTTACGACCGGCCGCCTGCCTGACGTCAACCCCCCTATGAGGGATCCAGTCCCGGGCAAATTAAATTAGGAAATTTACTTCGCCCGACCTGGGAATCGAATCCAGGGCGTCTACTACCAAAAACGAAATCCGTAGTTTCAAATGACGGATCGCACATTTTGTTACTACGAAGTGTTTCGGATCCGTTGACGGATTCGACGACGGATACGATGTTTAGATTTTGACATTATTGACATTATTACTTTCGTCCGTCCTACTTGACTCTACTATGAAAACAAATGTGACATGAAATACATCGTTTCTTCGTTCGGATCATAATCTCGATTGTACGAAAGCTTTAAACCTGTGGTTCGCTTTTCGTTTTGGCTTCGAAGTCTTCGAAATGGCTAGATTCCTTTTGTATGAAGTTGTAACATAACATAAACTCACGCCTGTATCCCCTGCTTCCTCCCAAAAAAAAGTGTTCTTGTTTCAGAAGAGAATTATTACAAGACTGCTAACTTGTGAAACCAGCCGTGACCAACAATATTCCCGAGCATGGAGCAATATACGCAAATACTTGTATTCATACATATGTACTCTCACGCCTGTTATCCCCAAATGGGTAGGCAGAGGCGCAACTAGTGCAGTCACTTTCCGGAGTCCTATTTCCGTCGCATGATATGATACAAAGTAGAAAACCCCAATATAATTTTGCCCGACTCGGGGATTGAACCCGAGACCTCAAGACGATAATCTTACTGCTTAAGTGCTTACGCAATACAATTACGCCACCAAAGCACTCAAATTATTATATATTTAGGGAAATAAAACAACTTTTTCATTTTTTTTTTCTATTACATTTTTATTAAGGTCTTTCAACTGCCACAGAATAACACACAATCACACACAAAACTCCAGCAACCCCTTGTTTTCAGCTTCAAGGCGAAGGGTGCAATTAGGTCCACATGCATCGCTGGTCGCACTCACTCGTCGTAATCTCCTTAAACTGTTAGGGGAAATAATAAGTAAAATGTTAATTGTTTCCTTTTAGATATCGCTATTATTACTCAAAAGAACAATTGTCTACATCAAAACAGGTAACTGTGCACATACATTCAAAGCACATGCTATGGTAATGGGTAACAATAGGTGTTCATGCATGAATTGATGAATGAATGAAAAGTGCATCCTAATATTATTCCAGTAAGAATATTACCTTCTTCCACTGCAGCATAGATTTCATTGCGCCACCCATGCTATTAATGTGGGATGTCAAGGTCTCCTACAACCGTTTTGATTTAGCCGCTTCTCCAGGCTATGCACAAAATCACAGCAGGATCGGGGTTTTCCGTCATAAATTGTAATAACGCCTCCATCTGCACGCTCGCAGCAGTCATCTTGAACTGAAATGTTTTGAAAAATAGTCAAAAACATTATACGTTAATCGTATGTATAATGTAAATAACGATCATTTTTTGAATCGTTCAAAACATAGAAGTTGCATTTTATTATACAGTAATTACATTTAATACAATAGATCATTCGTTTAAAGCAAATAAATAACATTTAATTATAAACTTACCAACACGTATTTGTCCAACACAATGAATTCTTCTAGTCAACTTGTCAGTGTCGATCAAAAATTTAAAAAATGCCAATATTCCACAGATTAAACATTATGCAATAAGATTAGGGCAGATTGCAAAATTAGCAAAAATATTTGTTATTTTGTATTTAATAATTATTTCGAAATATGAAGTGATATACTTATTACATAAAACCTAATTAGAGATCTATTTTACATGTATTTTTCACAAATATGTCACAATTGGTAAAAAATTACGGTTTTTGAAGATATACCTCCCTAATCCGACACAACATGTTCATTCGAACGATTGTTTATGGCTCCGAAACCAACGGTGACGGATCCGAAGTAATTTGGTAGTAAGGTTAAATGGGAAGTTCGTCGTTTCTTCTTTTTTGGCCGACATTTCGGCGTTCGTTTTTGATAGTAGACGCCCAGGACCTCCTGGTCTACAGCCCATACATGCTGCCACTAGACCAAGGAGGCGACTGACTCTTTCTACCTGCCTTTATCCCACACCTTATTGTGGGGTCGGTAATCTTTTTCAAGGATGTTGCAGATAGGATTTGGCTTTTAACGATCGGCTGCCATTCCGTGGTAGACTAAAGCTTAACCCCCTCTCATTAATAGAGGAGGCACGTGCCCAGCAGTGGGACAGTAAAATTACAGGGCTAATATTATTATTCTTTCATTCTGCCAGGTTTTATCCCGTCCTTATAAGTAATTCGGTACTTGACTGTAGAAACCAACATCAATGAGTTTTTGTACGAACATAGATTAATCATCGAAATAACGAGTGCAATAGTAATTTATTAAAAATATTCCTAGGATAATTTTATTTTAGTAATTTAAATACTTAATTTTTTATCTGTGCGTCACGTGACAGTAAACACCAATCACGACGCATGAAGTCACGTAACTCATTTTTCTTATAAATTTGTTCCACAATGGCCTAAGACCTAAGGTCCAAAGTCATACTGCCAGGTTATTTGGTATATATTTTCGTATTTTTGTTTAAAGCTCAACCTAATTTCAACGCGGATGTGATCGACAATCAATATCTGATCGACGAAATTTCCGCAATATTTTTTTAATGAGCGATTTTGTATCTATGGTACGAAAAGATGGCGTCACCCGTGTATACAGTTAACAGATAGCGTTCAGGCGGCAAATTAAATTATACATAATAATTTTTGTTTTTTTAACTAAATATATGAAAATAAATTACGAAATATTTTTTTACATGTTTAAGATAAACTAATGAATAGCCTTGTATACTTTTTAAAAATAGTCAAGTACCTAACTGATTTGTCTATGTGGGTATATCTTACCTGGGTATCGGTATAAGCTCCCGCTGTGGATGGTTGTGGTGGTGGGGATGTGGGTAGGGGGGGAACGCCGCCGAGTCGCACCAGATGTCCGGGGTCAGCGGGTTGTATTCTGAAAACAATATGTGAAGATAATATAACTTGAGTCCCCATGATAGCGAGCGTAGTTGTGTATGAAAGAAGCCGCAGGTTCGATTCCCGCATCGAGACAAACGTTTGTGTGACCTGCAGATATATGTTTTTTTTCGACCGACTTCCAAAAAGGAGAATCTCAATTCGTCTGTATTTTTTTTAGAAACGCGATATCTCCGCCAAATGTGGACCGATTTTCTAAATTCTTTTTGTTTTCGATAAAGATTATTCCAAGAGTGGTGCCATATAAATTTGATCGCGATTTGAAGTCGGTGTGTTAAGTTTTTAAACTTGTGATTATTTAAAGCAGATGGGTCATGATGGTAAGTGATCTCCACCGCCCATAGACACCCAAGACACAAAAAATCATGGGTGCGTTGCCAACCTAAAGGGAAATAGGGATTGGGAAAGGGAGGGAAGTAGTTGGCCAACGGAAACCTCACTCACCGAACTGCCGCTTTACGTCAGTTTTTTGTGAGATGGTGGTATCAAACCAGTCGAGCCGTCCCATTCGTGCTGTTCATTTAGGATCATCAGGATATTCAACAAATTTATTGATTTAGGCCCTTACTTATACATTTTCGCTAATCTTTTCGCTGAGAATAGCCTATAACTTTTTTCCTTGCGTTACATTGTTTAATAATCACAAGTTTAAAAACTTAACTGACCGACTTCCAATTTACCGATCGTGACCAAATTTATATGGGACCACTCTTGAAATAAGATCTATCGAACACAAAAAGAATTTTGAAAATCGGTCCACATTTGGCAGAGATATCGAGTAACATACATAAAAAAATACAGACGAATTGAGGACCTCCTCCTTTTATGGAAGTCGGCCGAAAATGAAATGGACAACCTATGGTTAAAGATAAGCAGCACTTAAATATTTTTATAAGTAAGGGGCTTAATAGTTATTTATTTATTTACCTGGCACCGGTGGTGGTATGGTGAGGACCCTGGTGAGTGCCGCATCCTCGAGGACCAGGGGGTCGGTGCCGTGGTCCCACTGGCACAGGTCGCCGCGCATGCAGTAGCCCTTCTCTGAAAAACGCATGCACAAAATTCAAGTTTTCAGCCATCAATATAATATACCCTAGATGCACAGTTCTTTGCAAATATGTGGTCTCAGGAACAAAACAAAGACAAAGATCACAAGTTCAAATATAACTCTATGCGTGTGTTATAAAGTAGCTTTTTAATTGACACGAGCAAGCGTTCTTAAATTAGAATTTTGCAATTTAGAATTCTATCGACGTCCAACTGTAGGGAAAAGAAGTGCTTAAACACTCCTTTGCTGTCCCATTTTTCGAGCGTCAACTGTGCATCTAGGTAAATAATATATCGATGTTTTTTATATGCCTCCGTGCTTTCAACTCATAACCTCATGCAACTAACGCCCGAATGACCAAACGCTACTCAACATTAGCGCTTCTTACATTGATTTTTCCCACAGTTTTGACAGATAAGGCGGCCTTAACATAACATAAGCTCACACCTGTATCCCCGAAGGGGTAGGCAGAGACGCCCTAGCCACCTAGAACACCCATATTTCGCCGAGCTTAGTTCCGTCCCAAATGTGATAGGGGGCGAGCTTATCTCCACATCTTAAATCTATCATTATGACTACTGTAAATTCTATTTTGATTAGTGTACTTACCGTCAAAGTCCCTGCACCTCCGTTTGTATGCGTCAGAGAGTTCAGTCCTGACATCGGGCCGCGGAGAACCGGAGCGGGAGTGGGATCGAGACCTCTCGCGGGACCTGCGACATAATATACAAAGTATTACTGGTGGTATATTCGTATCCGGCTAGATGGCGACCACCGTACACGTGCTAAAACCTGCCATAGTGACCCACACTCTGTGTGTGGTTCGCGTTCCAGGATCAGCCAGTGTACTTCCGGTTGTCAAGAGGGCCTTGCGGCATGACTTGATGGTTGATTGGGACGGGTAAGGGTACCCCCATACCCGTCCTTGTTCCTGTGCCTGCATCGGTCTTCCGCCTGTCTTTTCGCAAGCCCCTCGATTTGCTTCTTCCCTCACGGATTCGGAGTGCGAAGAAGCGTAAATAGGCCCGCATGATTCTGGCGACCACTGATAAACCTATTGTTTGTCAGTGGTCGCTAGTTTGTTTGGACTGCACTACGCTTACCACCAGGTGCAGTGTAGTCACTTAGCCATGCCCAGATAAAAAAAATATAACCAAACTTTGTTTACAATTGGTGTCAAGAGGAATGGATTTCAAATGTACATTTTTTTTTTATCATAATATATTTAAAAATGTTAAGTTTCTTGAAATATATGATAAATACATCCGCTAGTCACACACCTAGTCCTGACCCTACACTAGGTATAACCTGTATCGTGGGTGTCAGAGACTATGAGACTGTCGGTTTCACAACACTCAGACTTGAAACAAATATCTGTGGGCCACACAAACATTTGTGTCAATGCGGGAATCGAACCCGCGGCCTCTCACCTCACAGCCGGCTACTGGTCTGCTGCGCCACGGAGGCTGTCGACATAGATACATAAAAATATCACTTCAATATTACCATCCCATTTCTGATAATTATCCTTATATTGAAATTGCATAATATTTTATTGTATTATTTCAGTATTCAACCTTAGCGCAAAGTGACTTTGTAACACATTTTTTTTTTTTATAGCAGAGATTGGCAAACGAGCAGATGGGTCACCTGATAGTAAGTGATCTGCAAAGCCTATAGACACCCAACACACAAAAATAATCATGGGTGCATTGCTAATAAAGGGAGGAAATGGAAAGGGAAGGAAAAAGGGATTGGGAAAAGAAGGGAATGTCACTCACCGAACGAAACGCGACAGCAAGCTGCCACTTTACGTCGGTTTTCTGTGAGAGTGGTATAAAACCGGTCGAGCCGGCCCAATCGTGCTGTAGACGTTACTAAGAAACATTTCTATAGTCACCTCTCACGGTCCCTTTCACGCGACAGCCTGTCCCTGTGGTCGCGGTCGCGTGACATCCTGTCACGCTCCATCTCGCGCACCACGCGGACTCTGTCGCGCAAGGGGATCGGGGATCGAGACCTGGCGGGGGAACATATTCAAATTCAAATAATTCTGCAAATAGAATAATATACATCACTTTTACATGGTATTTATAAAAACAGTTTAACTGAACAATTGGTAAATAGCCTGTCCCTTTTATTTTCAAACAATGTGACACAAGGAAAAATGTGACAGGCTATTCTTAGCCATTTGCTCAGCTAAACTGTTTTTCTAAGGTTTATAGAACCTTACTTATAAAAGCCTTTTAGCTGAGCAAATGGTTAAGAATAACCTGTCACTTTTTTCCTTGCGTTACATTGTTTAAAAATGAAAGGGACAACCTATGGTTAAAGATAAGCAGCGCTTAAATATTTTTATAAGGGGCATAATGTTTAAAAATAAAGACGTCGGCATTTTGTGGCTATCCATGCGAAGAAATGCCGAAACAAACAATTGTTATCGCCTCTTTTAAATATTATATTGATATTAGAGTACTGCTTACTGTCCAATCTTTCTTACTACTTGCCCTTATCCCACCTTATTCTGGGGTCAGCTCGACAAAATTTTACAATAACAAGAAGTAAAATTAATAAAATTACAAGAGAAGAATGGCTTAGTTTTTACGACCGGCCGCCTGCCTGACATCAACCACCTCCGAGGGATCCCGTTTTGGGCAAATTAAATTAGAAAATTGGCTTTGCCCGACATGGGAATCGAACCCAGGATCTCTCGGCCTATAGCCCATACATGCTATAGACCAAGGACAAATGACAAAATAAAAATAAGAACTTTGCATGACTAGGAAAAAAACGTGTATGCCTAATATATGGTGAGAAACAAATGGCGACTTGGTGAACAAAAATCAATGTAGTAGTTCTTTTTCACTTGCCGAACTTAGTTTTATTTTAAACAAAACACCGTATTTATATTAAAATCAATAAGGGTGACTTGCAGCGCTGTTACTAATCTAGATTTACACGATATCTCGATTTATCCTCTCACTTGCTATCTTTAAATCACCGTTTTGTTTTTCTTTGTTTTGTACCCGATTTACTTCAAAATCCATGGGTGGTCCCATTGTTCCGAACGACGAATCTGGTGGTAAAACTGAAAAAAGGGCCGCCATTTTATTTTTCGTTTTGTGGCCGATTGACATTCATAGGCACACACTAACTTCGAACGCGTTTTCTCATTTTTCTGAATTTAAATTTCTCATTTTTTTAATTTAAAATTAAAAGAAAATTGCCGTACAAGCTGAAATTTAGTTTTTTGCGCACATCATTAAAAGTAGTTTGAAAGAGATAGCACTATGTTTATATGTTTATGAATACGAAATCGAAATATATTTGTGTTACCAAAGTTCCCATTATCTAAAAATATTACGTCCTTTTATTTCTTTGAGCATGAATTCTACCACTTATGGAGACAGGTTGTTACCTGGATCTGGTGGGGGGTCTGTCAGCAGCCGGGGGGCTCCTGTTCCGGTACCGACCGCGGGGGGACACCGAGCGGGACCCGCGTCTGTCACACAAATATACCATCTTTCTTTCATCCGCGCTTATCCCACTTCTGATCTCAATGTGGGGTCAGCGCAAGACACTTTTCCAGCATGTTGCGAAAAGGATTCGGCTCTTTTATAACGACCGGCTGTCTGGCTGATGTCAACCCCCATCTGGGACATCCAGTCCCAGGCAAATTGTGTTAGAAAAACACCCCGCCCGACCTGGCAATCGAATCCAAGACTTCCCGGACAAGACCAAAGCGACACAATATACCGTATAATAAAAATATGACATTCACGGCTCTTATCCCCGAAGGGGGAGGCAGAAATAAAACTAGTGCAACTGCTTTTCACAACCCTCATTTCCGTCCCACTATGTTCATGCCTAAGTTCGTACCTGTGTTCATGCCAATATTCGTACCTATGTACGTGCCGATCTTCATGTCTGTCCGTATGTATTTATTTTTTTGTACATGTGTTAAGTTTGTGTGCATATGTGACTTGAACCTATGTTCATGTCCATATTTGTACCTGTGTTCATGCCTATGTTCACGTCTATATTCGAGGCTGTGTTCAAGTATATATTCGTGGCTGTGTTCAAGTATATATTCGTGCCTGTGTTCACGTCTATGTTCGTACCTGTGTTCATGCCTGTGTTCGTCCCGCCTCCTGGCCCGCGCGCGTCTCTCCCAAGAGCGAGAGCGACGACGGCGGCGCTCTTCCTTCTCACGCAACTGTAAACAACACGCAGACGAGAATTCCGATTAATAATTCTGAAAATTGAGTAATGTCAATCGATTTGTTTAAAACATTTTTATAAGTACATAAGATATAAAAACTTTTTAGCTGAGCAAATGGTTATGAATAGTCTATCACTTTTTTCCTTGTGTCACATTGTTTGAAAATAAAAGAGACAGACTATTCTGAACCATTTGCTCAGCTAAAATATTTTTATAAGGCCTATTTTTTTTTATGCAAAATTTATTATAGCTATACCAAAAAGTTCCTATCAATCTTAGTGATTTGTTGGATTAACTTAGCATTCTATTATATTTAAGTGACGTAAGAATTGGAGCGGGTTATTATATATTATTTTTTCAACTTACACTATCAGTTCTCCTGTCCCTTCTGCGGGGGGGCTGGTCAACTGGCTCTTCCAGCAGTTCCGTTAGAGGCAACACCTGATAACAAACGCAATAAACTGTCAACACGAATCTTTGTGTACGCACTTTATCAGAAACATATAAGTAATATAAGTATTATTCGAGTTACAGATTTTTAAGTATTACAAAATTTATGATTTCTTAATATTAATAAACGGCAGCTACTGCACTAGGCTCTAGGCCTGTATCGCAGGAGCCAAAGCACATTTACTAAATTAATTACTTAAGAAGGCGACATTTTTTTTTTCAATTTCAATTCGATTCGACATTTAGAACTAACTTTACTGTCTTGGTAATTAAATAAATATTAAGTTATAATTATTGTTGTAAGATGGATGAATGTGTGTGTGTGTGTGTGTGTGCGTGTGTGTGCGTGTGTGTGTGTGTGTGTGTGTGTGTGTGTGTGTGTGCGTGTGTGTGTGTGTGTGTGTGTGCGCTTGTGTGAGTGTGTGTGCGCTTGTGTGAGTGTGTGTGCGCTTGTGTGAGTGTGTGTGCGCTTGTGTGAGTGTGTGTGCGTGTGTGTGTCTGTGAGTGTGTGTGTGTCTGTGTGTGTGTCTGTGAGTGAGTGTGTGAGTGTGTGTGTGTGTGTCTGTGTGTGTGTGTCTGTCTTTGTGTGTATGTGTGTGTGGGATTTGATGATTTTAAGCTGGTTATGAAGCATTGTTAAACTTTATGATTAGCTGTATGTACTGCTACCTTGACTAGCGTGTGTTCCTGGGGCGGTGCTCGCGCATGCGCATGGTGCGGCGCGCCGCGGGACACCACCACGCGCATGCGCGGCGAGCGGGCACGAGCGGGACCGTTGCACGCGGGGGGCGCCACCTCCGCCACTCCCGGGGTGGGGACGGGGACCGGCCCGGGGACGGAGGGGGCGGGGGGACCTGCACACGAACAATACATTAACAACAAGTTTAGATTGCCAGCGTAACTTAAGCTGAGACCTATAGAGTGGATTTCGAATCAGTGAGTCGAACAATCTCAATGAGGATTTGGGATTTTTAAATCGAACTTCGACTTACGGCCGATCTCAATAAACGATCTGTTTAGAGTGCAGTCACCTCCTTGGTCTAGTGGCAGCATATATGGGCTGTGAACCGGACGATCCTAGGTTCGATTCCCAGGTCGGGCAAAGCGAATGTTCTAATTTCATTTGCCCGGGACTGGATCCTTTATAGGGGGTTGACGTCAGGCAGGCGGCCGGTCGTAAAAACTAAGCCAAATCCTATCTGCAGCATGCTTGAAAAAGTGTGTTGCGCCGACCCCTCATTAAGGTGGGATAAGGGCATATAGAAAGAATAGTTTACAGTGCAGATAGATCGCGATCATGAACCAATCAAATCAACTCATTTGATGGAGTCATGTTCAAACTGTGTTCTTATTGGCTAATTTTTGCAATCTATCTGATTATACATTCGAACTGAGATTATTTATTGGAACCGGGCGTTAATCAGTCATTTTTTACAGGAAAAACAGACCAACAGACAAACAGGCCAAAGTGAGAGGGTAACCCATCTGACCGATCCTGTTTTATTTCTCGCCAGGAAAATGATTTGTCACTCGATCGATCCTAGAGGAAAGGTGGGCTGACTGACTTTACTGAAAATAGATAAAGTATTTTGTGTGCATCATCTCACCATGATTCTCCTCTGGCAGTTTCTCGAGGTCGGCCTGGTCCGCGGGCGGCGCCGGTCTCGGCTCACCCTCGCGGCCAGGCTTCAGGTACTCCTGGCTCTCCAGCGACGTGAACAGCATCTCGACAAACGGCTTCGTTTCTGAGGAACAAGCGTACAATCAGCACCACGTCTTTAATAATAACATAACTAGGAATAATGACGACTGTGCGCTTTTGCAAAAAGACTTAGATAATTTCTCTCTTTATTGCGTTAACAATAACCTTAGTTTGAGTATTTCGAAATGTAACAGCATAAGTTTCACCAGAAATATTTATCCTGTATCACATAATGGGCATTGTCCATTTTTTTTAATTACGTGTAAATGAAAAACCATTTGGAGAATTTCTTTAGCTTGTTGCAGAAAATTGATTTTTAATGAAAAAGGATCGTGATTTACCAAGATTTTTAACAAAATATATTTGCCCTTTGTTTGACCTCTAATGACGTCATTAATGGCATTCGTTTGTTTCATTGCCTGATTTCTTTTTAGAATCTGACGACTGTTTATATGTCAGTTGTCATTTGCCAAGTACACATTATAGACGTGCGCTTAATAGTTCGCGACAAGGAGCGGTCACTTTAGTTCGTGGCTCCTCAACGAACTAGTTCATTATTTTAATTCTCGCCTCGAACCAAAGAAAGGCTCAAAAAAGATTATTCGCACGCATTTTTTTCTTTAATAATATGCTGTTATTTTTTTACTTGTACATACTTGGGGAGTAGTGACGTCGTCTAAGGGACACTCCTTATACGACGACGACGACGACGACGGTGGCCTACTTACACGGTAGGCCATCAACACCTTTAGGTTTAAGCCAATTTCATCTGCAAGTGGTACACTCTTCTGAGTAACGGACTAAGCGCTGGCGAAACCTGGGTTCCTGCCTTGCAGGTTGTGGAGGACAGACAGCACCATGTACCCAGTGTACGTCATTAGATCGTTGCGCGAGGCATGCAGGGCGGAAAAAAAGCCTCTGCATATCGCTTTTCTGGATCTGCAGACTCTTTTAACTGTTATGTTCGTTTCCGCCGCCGAATAGTATCCAGACGAGCTTTACGTGAAAACAGACAAGTTTAAGTACCTAGCAACATCAACTTCGACGTCAGGCTTTGAAGTGGCGCAGCATGGGCTACTTGCTTTAATTTTTATACCCCCCCTCGCAGTAAACCCGTAGTATATGCCAAGACCCCCACCCCACTCTAGTTTTCCGTAGTAATTTATAAATATGTTTTATTTTTTTTATCCAAGAGATTAGAAAAAATATGTGTTGCTAAAGAGATTAGAAAAAATATCTGTGAGTCAAAAAGTGCTGCAGGCTATATTTGAATATAGCTCTAAAAAGCACGAGATTTCGAGAGCAAGACATTGACTATGTGACGAAAACCTAAGACTTTAGACTACCTAAGACTTTAAGGTCTCATAGACCATCATTTAGTCAGTCCTTCTGGATGGGTGCGATAAGTAGTCTGTTATATTAAGGAAATCCAGATGGCCCCAAAAGCGCTGGCTGAACGTGTTGGAAAATGATATGAGAACCAATGGTCTTACTGTGGAGGATGCTTAAGACGAGGCTAAGTGGAAGCGTTTAAATAGGAAGGTGGATTAGGCATTAGGGCGGGATAACGCCAGGCAGAAAGAAAGACATCGGATAGCGCCACGCTCTCGCTCACGTTCACTATTACATACAATCATACAATTTAGAATCTAACATATCAAACGAACTAAAGAGCGAGAAATGTGGAAACTAGTTCGTTCATTTTGTCAGTGGGAGCGGTCTACCGAACTAGTTCGTTCGAGAACTACACAAGACTAGTACCTACACAACATAACCTCTTCCTTTACGAGTAAATAATAAATACTTTTCTAGTAAATCATCGTATTATAGAACCACGCAAGAACAAAAGATACATATAACAAGTTATATTATAAGAAGTGTTTCAATCGAACATGAAAAAATAACTTTCAGCTTGAAGACACGACATGGCATACAAATATAACTTCAGTGGAATAAAGCGTGTAAAAAAGTAATCTGCGGTATAGTTTACAACCAAATCCTATTGGACTAGCGGACAGAGGTTTTAAGGAAACTGATAATCTACTTATTCACATAATTTTGGACTTTCAAGGCCACCAAGTGTGCATTCAAGAATCAAGCAAATTTTCAAAGCGTCACAGAAGCACTCAAAAGTGATAGATAGTTTAAGAGTTATTTTGTTTTGAACATGTAATTAAACGTGTACTTGGGAATTTTGTGTTATTGAAACCTTGTGCTGTGATTATAAATATGTGCTACATTTAGATAAAATTGCCATCATAGTTTGTGGGATGATTACTGGTTTCTCTGTTCTGTGGATGATTATTATATGAGCTGAAATAATAAAAAGGCCCACAAAAAGGTTCGGAGGGTTTGTAGGAGGCATACTGCAGGATCACCAGTAAAATCAATGCTCCGGCCCTACCCCGGGGGTCCTAACCAACTGGCTTGGCAGGGCGTGTTTGGGCAGCCGTGGGTGGATCTGAAAGATGTAAACCTGAAGAACCTCTAAGTGTTCAAAGGCTAATCTGAGAGCTACAGAAAATCTCAAATGGTGAAGCACCTCTTGGGAGCTGCTATGTACCTTGGTCATCTTCGAAGCCAAAGTGGAATACCAACCAGACTGGGATTAAGGGTGACAACATTCTAATAGGTGAGCTGATCACCTGTCTGTGTGAATGCAGATGTCCGCATCATAAATAATAAAGCTTAAAATTTTCACATTTTTTTTTATTTAAATTCATATATTAAAACACAAACAATGAATATGAGAAAATATAACAATACATGATTTATTTGGTAGCACCAGTCATTTTAAATACAATAATAAAAAGCAATATAGGATCCATAAAATCTCTTAAATAGTGACTTATGTAATATATATAATGCCACCTCCAACGGATTAATGTATACCTGTATTTTTTCTCATAGTTATTGCTTGTTTGTTTGTTACAATGCTATGTAGTTGTACTACTATATAACCTATTAGGTAAGTATTAGTAAATATATAAAATTTTTTGTCACTATAATCCCTTGAGTTTGTTGCATCAATACACCATCATTATTGTGAAGCATAAAACAGCCCAGTCATCACAATCTGAGCTGATGAATGTCATCTTCATTCTGTTCATCAATTTGACATTAGATACATGTATGCAACTTAGGTTTGCAACAACTGTTCTATTCTAGCATTTCTGGCAACAATATGTGATCTGAAACAAGCACAAATAAATAAATGTGGAATACACACACTACTTACTTTAAATAAACCATCTAAATGGGTAAATTATGAAGTTAACCTACACAAATCTTATTTTGGAGGCTATTAATAGCGATGTATTCCAATAACATTACGGTGACTGCATTGGGAAAGATCCTTGAGTCAGTTTTATAATTAATGTAGTCATATTGATGCAACTTAGGTTTTCAACGACTGTTCTATTCTGGCAACAATATGTGACCTGAAACAAGCATAAATAAATAAATGTTGAATACACACACTACTTACATGAAATAAACCATGTAAATAGGTAAATTATGAAGTTAACTTACATAAATCTTATTGTGGAGGCTATTAATAGCGATGTATTCCAATATCATTACGGTAACTGCTTTGGGAAAGATCCTTGAATCAGTTTTATAATGAATGTAGTCTTATTGATAGATATTATTATGATATCTATTATATTTGTATCGTAAACACGACTGTAATTAAATAACAATATCTTATTGGTCTAAAAAACTGTGGAACACTAGATTTTTCAATATTATATTATAGAATTTAATATTGTTGTTTACAATCGATCGACACATGTACACAATGGCCGATAGAGGTGGACGATCCTGGACTGAAATATAATTTCGAATCAAATCATTCGATTTTAAAACTGCAGTGAGATATATCGATTATAACCTTTATTTAATTAATAACTTTTTTAGTCACATACATACTTAAGCTGACATCTTTATCCGTACGTAGGATAATGCACATTGCCTTATCATGTATCGTATAAGCCACGTTCTGCACACACATTTTACGATTTGACCAACAGAAATTAAGACCTTCATAATGATGTAAGATTAATAGTACAAATAAGTAAAATTAAAAATACTAGCCCATTTTGAAAGTAAATTATTTACTAATTTCATAATCGATTAAGATATTTAGATACATCTCGAATAGTACATCATTTATGATCGCGCATCTCTACTTAACAGCAGTGTGAAGTGTCATTTTATCCGTCAGCTGACATCACAGATAGCAGAAAATATAGGCAACGAAATAACACTTTTCGCGCCATTAATGACGTCATCACGTAGAATCATCAAGATATTTTCAAAAAAATATTACAAAATAATTACAGCCCTAAAAACAAAAATATTCAAATTAGTATCTTAATTTGGTCTATATTTTTAGAAAAAAATATAAAAACCAGGGGTTAAAAAATATGGACAATGCCCATTATTCACTGTGTGGTGAAATATTAAACAACGTTGAGTCTTTGCGGGACTTAGGCATAATTTTAGATAACAAGTTAAAATTGGATCAACACATCGATAAAATCGTAGACAAGGCATACCAAATGTATGGATTTGTTATGAGATCTTCTAAAGACTTCCAAAAACCGTCGACTCTTCTATACTTATATTTTACCCTAATACGATCACAGCTTGAGTATGCGTGTGCTGTCTGGGATCCCTTTTATACTAAATACATCGACCAGTGTGAGAGAGTGCAAGCTAGGTTTCTTAAAACGCTTCATTACAAATATCACCACGGGCGATCGTCGTATAGGGCTTTGCTTGATAAATACAATATTTTATCACTAATCAACAGACGAATTCTTCTGCAAGTTATGGTTTTACATAGCCTATGCCACAACAAATTTGACTGCTCGGATCTGCAAAATAAATTATGCTATCTAGTTCCTAGGACTATGCGTCGAAGGAGGGTACGTGCAGGTCAGTTGTTTGCTATAGGATCGTCCCGTACTAACTCTGGCCTCCGTGTGCCTATCCATAGATTGTGCAACATTTATAACAAGCATTTCCTTAATGTGGATATATTTGTTAATAATACGTTTCAATTTAAAAAATCCTGTATAAAGGTTCTGGAAAACCCACCACATTAACCCAAATCCTGCTAGCCAGTAGATAAACAGCAATACAAAAATAAACACATAATATGTTCGTCATCTTTTCTTCGCAACCAAAGTTATCAACCGTTAATTGTTTATATAGTAATTTGAGGATAACGTTGTGGGTTACACATTAATTATTGTTTATGTTAAGTTATTTGTAAAGACTAATTGTGTAATTGTTTGTTATCCCAAGATTATAAATAAATAAATAAATAATAAATAAATAACATAAGCTCAGGCCTGTATCCCCGAAGGGGTAGGCAGAGGTGCACTAGCGAGCTAGAACACCCACATTTCGCCAAGCTTAGTTCCGTCCCAGATGTGATAGGGGGCGAGTCTATCGCCATCATCAGCCATAGGACGTCCACTGCTGTACATAGGCCACCCGCAAAGATTTCCAGATCATATCAGGCACAAATCCAGACTCCGGGTTGATATGGAAAATTCCAATATCACTTTGCCTGACCCGGGATCGAACCCAAGACCTCAGCACGGTAGTTGTACCGAAATACCACTCTACGTGTATGTATCTATTGTGCATTAATTAAACTGTACAATTTTAGTCGGGACTTTGATTGGAAACAACACCGGTACTCGCGCCAAATCTGTTACATTATTTTTAAAGTTTTTTTTTTAATTTTTAAATATATGCTATAAAAATAAAAATGCATTTAAAAATATAAAAATATTCCCCTGCGATGGCGAGGCTCGGGACGCAAGCCACCGGCGGTCAGGACCCCAGAGTGAGGAACCTCCTCACAATTCGTGACATCCAGTAACACTGCCTTCTGCATTTGACCCAAACACCAACCGAGAGCCTCTTGAGGTGTTGGTCGAGGCTCAGTGATATCAAACCATGGGCAGAAATGATTATCGGAACAATGATTGTTGAATCCACATCCCACATGCGAGTAACCTCACGTGTCAGGTCTAAATATTTCGACATTTTGTCTTTTTGGCTTTAACAAAGTTCTCATCATGCGGAATCGTGACATCAACAAGCATCGCCCGGCGCGTCAATCGATCTACTACCATAATATCAGGCTTATTGGCCACAATAGTCCTGTCCGTGATAACAGATCGATCCCAATAGAGCGTTGCGTGACTTTTCGAGAACTGGTTGAGGAACATATTGATAATAAGGTACCTCCGAAGCCACAAGGCAATATCGATATTATAATACATTACGATTATTGTTATGTTATTTTTTACATACCTTGCTGCAGGAACACGTCGAGCTGGTCCACCATCACGTCTCGCAGCTCCTCCACCGGTTTGTCCTTCTTGACGAGCGCGTACACATACTTGGCGAGAGCGGCCGGGTCAGCATCGCACCTGTGGATTGTCATTAGGTTATTCATTGTTTTTGTTGTAATCACAAAAAACGTACATTCTAAATAAACAATATTATATTCAAACAATCTATTCTACAAACCCGACTATCGATTTTAAAAAACGCCGCGTTTTAAAAGCGTCGACATTTGAATAAGACATCATTCAACAGTATATGGGGAGACAACAGCACAAAACTTGTGATCCAAACCGACCTAGTGGTTATAAGTCGCTCAGTTTATAGTGCAGATATATCGCGATTATGAACCAATCAAATCAAGTCATATGACGGAGTCATGTTCAAACTGTGTTCTTATTGGCTAATTTTCAACCGAGTTCCAAAAAGGAGGAGGTCCTCAATTCGTCTGTATTTTTTTATGTATGTTACTCAATATCTCTGCCAAATGTAGACCGATTTTCAAAATTCTTGTCTTCGATAGAGCTTATTTCAAGGGTGGTCCCGTATAAATTTGGTCACGATCAGTAAATTGGAACTCGGTCAGTTAAGTTTTCAAACTTGTGATTATTGTAATCTATCTACACATTCGAACTAAGATTGTTTATTGGAACGGGGCGATAGTGGTCATAAGTCGCTCAGTTTATTTGAAATATACGCGCGCCAGGCCGACCAGCGTAATAATATTGAGAGAATAAACTTGTCTTACGTGATTCTTAACCATTCACAAAACATTCTATGGTGTAAATTGTAATAATCGCCCTCGCATTGTAATTGGTTGATGGCGGTACTGAAGTTTGAGATATTTTTTTTGTATAGAAACTTGCTAGATAGCCCCTCTATACTTAGTAATATTAAATCTCTTTGGAATAAATATACTAGAACTCATATGTGCCATTTCAATGCTTATTTAACGCGCGTTGAAAAAGCTCTTGTGCAAATGAGGGCTTACCGAAAAAAAAACAACAAAATTCTTATTTCATGACTGCCTCGGTGGCGTGGTGGTATTTCGGTACGACTACGGTTCTGAGGTCTCTGGTTCGATCCCGGGTCGGGCAAAGTGATATTGGATTTTTCCATATCAGCCCGGAGTCTGGAATTTATGCCCGATATGGCGATAGGCCCCCTATCACATCTGGGACGGAACTAAGCTCGGCGAAATGTGGGTGTTCTAGTTTGCTAGTGCGCCTACCCCTTCGGGGATACAGGCGTGAGCTTATGTTATGTTTATGTTATGTGTCCAATTTCATCGCTGATCTTTTTTCTTTTTTTTTTCATTCACACAATAGCGAAAGTTTGTATGTGTGAACGCAACAGGTATAGATTCGTTCGCCTTCGTTCGGTGTGTACGCGCCATGAAGAACCGATTGTATGTATAAAAATGCATGCATAACCCACACTGAGTGTACATCTATAATTAGAACAAATCTGATCGTATTGCAAGCAAACAGTTGGAGGCATATTTATAAATAAATGGACAACGGCAATTATAATTATGGATAACTGACATCGCGTATCTTTGTATTTGGGCGGTGTAGAAGTGTAGGCAGTTGGGTACATGACTACAATTTTTTTTACATCATTTTATATGAAATGATCATCATATAAAACATAGCAGAAAGAAATATTGAAATTGTCTCAAAAATAAAAAGTTAGAAGCAGTTGTTTGGTGTATCCTTCAAACTGCGGGAAAGAGAAGTATCAGTATAATCACTTTACTGCCATAACAGTTCGTGCGTTGGAAAGTTATAGCAAGATATCTCCAATATGCCTCAAATCCATAATTTAACATATGGTTTACTGCCTCATTTTTCAACCAATTTCGATGCAGTTTTTACAGAAGGGTTCTTTTTTGTTTTATTTGCTATTACATATAAATATGTGTATAAAATCAAACATAGTCAAGTACCCAATTGTGACAGACAGTTGACCCACAGTTGTTTTTTTATCCTAACTTGGCAGAGGTAGTACACAATACCTAGTCAGTCATCACCACGTCTTATAGCAGTATCATTACAACCTTAATTGTACCAATTCCTATACAAAAACAACAAACAAAGATTATAATATGATAATGGCAATGCAGTTAAAAATAATATACAGGTGTCGAAACAATTTTATAGTCCAAAAAGTCTGATTTTCCTAATTCAGATTATAAATCGACAGTCCCTACGTACAAAGCGACATGTCAAAGACTGAGGTTTTCAGGAGAACGAAATGAAGTTCATTTATAAGTTTAATAATTATTGTACTTGTTATATTGTTCGATTAGTATTTAAATTACAATTTTTAGAATACAAAATAATTAAAAAATATATCTATATAGTTATGAGCGTATGGATAATCTAAAGCCATATATGCATTAAAAAAATATTACATTTTGACATGTCGCTTTGTACGTAGGGACTGTCGAAATAATCACAAGTTTAAAAACTTTACAGACCGACTTCAAACGTGACCAAATTTATATAGGACCACCCTTTAAATAAGCTCTATCGAACACAAAAAGAATTCTGAAGATCGTTCCACATTTAGCGGAGATATCATGTAACATACATCAAAAAACAATACAGACGAATTAAGGACCTCCTTTTGTAGAAGTCGGTCCAAAATCTAAGTATTTAAATCTATCTATATTTTGAATGTATTCAATAGCATTCAACCTGGGGGGTTACCATCTCTTATAACAGTATTATTATAATCTTGGTACGTTTTTTTGTAGAGGCAAAAAGCAAGATTTTAATAATATTGGTATAAGAGGTGGTGGTAACCCCCCTGGTCTAATGATGGTAAATTAGGCATTCAAAATCTTGGAAATCTCGCATAAAATGTGAAATGCCTCTTAGGCTGAGATCTATAGAGCGAACTTCGACTAAGTCTAAGTCAAAGTAAGGAACTTTATGAGGATTTTGACTTAGAGTAATTTTCTGATTGATAGGTTTTTCAAGATGTCTGACTAGCAATTTTTTTGAGTAAAGGATTTATTAAACACTGTTGTTGGCAAAATCATCAAACTTTGATGGAGGCCATATTTTAAATAAAGAAGAAGAGTAATTTTTTACAAGAAAATCTTTTCTTAGTCTGTCTGTCAGACTGTTTTTCTTGTAAAAAATTACTCGAACTAAATCAAAGTTTGATTTAACAATCCTAAATCTTCACCGAGTTCGTTACTTTTTTTAATAAATACACTCTAGTCATACACATAGTCCTGACCCCACACTAAGATAGAGTCTTGTGTTGTGGGATTCAGGAACTACGAGACACTTTCAGTCTCACAACACCTAGACCCGAAACAAATATCTGTGGGCCACACAGACATTTGTCTCCGTGCAGGAATCGAACTTAGACTTAGTCGAAGTTCACTCTATAGATTTCAGCCCTTTATACATTTTATATATTTGACAGCTTCTGCATCGCAGTGGGTGAGTTTCCGGCTGTGAAGTGAGACCACGGGTTCGATCCTGCACCAAGACAAATGTCTGTGGCCCAGATATTGTGTCCAGTCTAAGTATTGAAACCAAAAGTAGGTATATCTCGTCTTTTAGGATGACTTGCAGCACCATTGGTAATCTAGAGTTAGGCCTAAACTGGATTTACTCTAGTTTTTGCCTATATTTAAATCGTGATTAGGGATAAATCGAGATTTATTTGTTGCAAGTTGTCTTTAGTTTTTCATACTTAATATACAGGTTAAGTGTGGGGTCAGAACTATGTGTGACTATTGAGTGTTATTTATTTATTTGTCTCGAACTGGAATCGAACCTGCAGTCTATTATTCATTGCAATATGCTTGACATTGCATTATCAGCTTTATGGCGCCATAACCTCACTAAGCCAATCATTGACAGATAACAACTAATTTGATAAATAGTTACGAAAATTTCCATTGGACTCTGTATATTATGCATGAAAAAATATATTTTTATAAATTAAAGTGATTCAAAAGGTGATGTGTTGTAAAAATTTCGCTTAAATTATGGAATTTGTGTCGAGCTCGGCAGCTTGGGAACATTACGTGAATAAATCACAGCGTAGAGGTTTATATTTATTTAATTTCCATACTGCCGCAATGCATTATAAAGAATCAAAAGGCAATTACGACCATGTGAAGTAAAATGGAATTATGAAATCTGATACGCCACGTATAAATGGAATTTGCCATCACGATTGTATTAAGTTCTAATCGTGTGTTAATAAACTAAAAATAAACGTGTAAGTTACACAAGTAATGAATTTTATGTAAATAAAAAATTAAGATGGCCGCACTCACAGTGGCTCCAATATGGACGTCAACCACGACTTAAAAAGGTCCGGATTTTCTATAATCATGTCGTTAACACAACGATAACTATGACGCACGACAATGCATTCAAAGTACTTGGATTTAATTATCACAAATATGAATATATTTTATTGTGAAAGTTAATAATTTCACTTTAGAAATATTACGTCCTCACGTATCACTTCACAACTTTTTTTTTGGTAGTTTTGGCATTTGCAATGAAACGTC
Organism: Clanis bilineata; assembly: GCA_036417725.1. Taxonomy (NCBI): domain Eukaryota; kingdom Metazoa; phylum Arthropoda; class Insecta; order Lepidoptera; family Sphingidae; genus Clanis; species Clanis bilineata. The sequence goes on from CM071165.1 coordinate 5,438,807, forward strand.
AAATGCAGTCGAATGTTGCCATAAATTATATTAAATTTTCTAATATTCTCCTAAAAATAGAAATGGATATTTATATTTTATGCGTCTCTAATAAAAAAATGTGTATTTTAATAAATAACCACTAAAAATCTCCCATCATGCTGAATTTCAATCGTTTGCGTTGTGACTAGTCGTAAGTTACTTCAGACTGACCGCCGGGAAAGCCGCCTGCGACGTGGCAGGTAAACTACAGGTAATGTCGCCTAAGGTGGTATGCTACGTTTTAAAGAAACGGAAAACAATATGAGAGCCATAATCTCATAGTCAAGGATAGTCAAGGCAGCCGATCGATCAAAGTGGAAGCGTCTGAGTAAAAAGACGGATCCAAGCATTATTTGGCCGGAATTTGGCTTCGTTACCCGATGTGCGAAGCAGCAAGGCGGTGCCACAAAATCCACCAACAGGATTATTAAATTTCTTAGTCTGATGCAACGCTGTTCTGGTGAAAAAGCTATGCTAGGTAAATGTACTTACAAAAATAAGTATGTGAGGGTGTGTGTGCAGTTCACACACAAACGACTGTCGAAGTGAAACTTTAGGAAACCAAACTTAGAAACAAAGGACTTGATTTGAGTGACGGACACAGTCAGTCCGTTAAGCTGTGTCAATCCACGTCAGTCTCCGTCAGTCCGCGTCAGCCCACGTCAGTCCAACTTCATTCCATATTATTTTTATGTCCTACATGTATAATATACTTTCTGCGTTTATCTACTGTGACGCATTTCCTGTTTGAAATCACAACGAATATAAAGAAGTCTCACTTCAAAAACGAAAAATGTGTGCGAGACATTTAAGCAAGGAATGTGTTCTTGGAAGGCAAGTGAGGAATGTGTGCGATGTTCACTTTCCCCAATAAATGGTACCCTAGCCACGTAAAGCTGAAAAGTGTGCTCTTTTCACGCATCAACAGCTTCGCTATGTGTCATCGAAATTAGAAATATACTGTCCATTAAATGTACATTTTATGGATGATATTTATTTTTAAAATAACTTAATATGCAGTATTGCCATAACTAAAATAATTACTACCATTTTCTACTATCAGTTTTTTCATTGGTTTTTAGTTTTTACAGTAGCAAAATAAAAAAGGAAAAACAAAACGAGTCAACCTCCACGTTCGAAGACGATTCTCGACTGAGATGGTTCCCTACTGCGAAATATTTACCTACAGGCTCGCCACCTGTCACATCTGGGACGGAACTAAGCTCGGCGAAATGTGGGTGTTCTAGTTCGCTAGTGCGCCTCTGCCTATCCCTTCGGGGATACAGGCGTGAGCTTATGTTATGTTTATGTTTATACACCTACATATTTTATATATGTTATGTAAATCAGGAAACATTTTGTAGGTATGCAAACCTAAAAAAGCAAATGCATGCATGAAGAGATTGATTTTTCTAAAGAAGAGGCTGGCAAACGAGCAGGTGGCTTACCTGACGGTAAGTGATCTCTACCGCGCATAGACACCGAAGACACAAAAATAATCATAGGCGTTGCCAACTTAAAAGAAGGTGATAGGATTTGGGGAAGGAAGGAGGGAATTGGGCCACTGCCTCAAATCAACACAAATCTCACTTGATCTCACTCATCGAATGAAACGCAACAGCGAACTGCCATTTTACGTCGGTTTTTTGTGCGACGGCGGTGTCAAACAGGCCGAGCTGGCCCATTCGTGCTGTACTGCTGATGTTACTGTCTAGGTACAGCAGAATTTCAAGTATTGAGACTTTGCAATAAATATTTTCTTTTGTAGTAAATAAAGACTTTTGAGTTGAGAGTATGTATTATTTTATTAATTATTATTTTCCCAATAAACACAAAGTCAAAATTGTTTGATGGTACATCTAACACCTCATTAAATATACTTATCTTTAGATAAAATGGAATGTTGTTACATAAAGGATAGCCTGGTCTACAGAGTACAGCGTGGCTCTACCACTCAATAAACTAGATAATGATGGAAGTAGATGAATCGAAAATAATAGCTAATAAGTAGTAACGAATGTGCAGATAGATTAAAAAAATTAGCTAATAACAACACAGTTTGAACATGACTCCGTCAAATGACTTGATTTGATTGGTTCATAATCGCGATCTATCTGCACTCTAAACTGAGATCATTTATTGAAACCGGCCGTAAGTGGTACCTATATCAGAATCAGCGAAGTGGAAATCCATGGTATCTGTCTACCGTGTAGCTAGATTTTTGTGTTTAAACTAGGCATTTGTTTACGGTACAGCACGGAGATCGCAGCCTCCTGCTCCACAGACACGCCCACTGTCCTATGGAAAGTGGAAACTGATAATTTTCTTATAATAAATATAATAATAATATAATAAGTTACCGCTAATGGGTTGATAGCAAAGAGCCTCGATCAACACCTTAAGAGGCTCTCAATCGGGCGTTGGGTCAAAAGCCAGATACAGAAGGCAGTGTTATTGGACACGGCACGCATTGTGAGGCGGTTCCTCACTCTGAGCCCCTAACCACCGGTGGCTTGGGTCTCAAGCCTCGTCATCGGGAGGGTGATATTTATTTATTTTTATATTTTTAAATGTATTTATTTTTATATAATTTACTAGCTGACCCGCGCAACTTCGTCTGCGTATGAGAGAGAGGGTTGAAAGAGTGAGTCTTAAGTACCTATAATCCAATAATTCTAAAGGAGGTAATGGGATGATCTACTTCGGCCGTCAGTCACCCCGTCTGTCACCCCGTCAGTCACACCGTCTGTCACACCGTCGCGTCTGTCACGCCGTCTGTCACCCCATCTCTTACCCCGTCTGTCCCACCGTCTGTCACCCCGCCTGTCACCTCGTCTGTCACCCGTCTGTCACCCAGTCGGTCACCCCGTCTGTCACCCAGTCTGTCACCCGACTGTCACCCCGTCTGCCACCCGTCTGTCACCACGTCCGTCACCCCGTCTGTCACCCGTCTGTCACCCGTCTGTCACCCGTCTGTGACCCAGCCAGTCACCCCGTCTGTTATCCAGTCGGTCACCCCGCCTGTCACCTCGTCTGTCACCCATTTGTCACCCCGTCTGTCACCCCGTCTGTCACCCCCGTCTGTCACCACGTAGGTCACTCGTCTGTCACCCCGTTTGTCACCCGTCTGTCACCCCGTCTGTCACCCCGTCTGTCACTAGGTCGGTCATCCGGCTGTCACCCCGTCTGTCACCCGGCTGTCACCCCGTCTGTCACCTCGTCTGTCACCCGTCTGTCACCCAGTCGGTCACCCAATCGGTCACCCCGTCTGTCACCAGTCTGTCACCCGTCGGTTACCCCGTCTGTCACCCAGTCGGTCATCCCGCCTGTCACCCGTCTGTCACCCCGTCTGTCACCACGTCGGTCACCCGTCTGTCACGCTTCTGACACCCGTCTGTCACCCCGTCAGTCACCCAGTCGGTCACACCATCTGTCACCCGGTCTGTCACCCCGTCAGTTACCTCGTCAGACACCCCGCCCGCCACCCCATCAGTCAGCCTGTCAGTCACCTCGTCAGTCACCCCTTAGTCACCCTACCATTCATCCCGTCGGTCAACCCTAAAATATTTTTTCAAATCGAACCAGTAGTTTCCGAGATATAAAATTCCCCGCTAGCAGCATTATTCATTTTTGCTCCGCTCCTATTGGTCATAGCGTGATGTTATATAGCTTCTAGCCATCCTCGATAAATGGGCTATCCAACACAAAAAGATTTTTTCAATTCGAAGCAGTAGTTTCTGAACTTTCTGAGATATCAACTTCCCCGCTTTTCAACATTCTTCACTTCTGCTCCGCTCCTATTGGTCATAGCGTGATGTTATATAGCCTATAGCCATCCTCGATAAATGGGCTATCCAACACAAAAAGATTTTTTCAATTCGAAGCAGTAGTTCTGTCTGAGATATAAATTTTCCCGGTTTGCAAATTTTTTCATTTCTGCTCCGCTCCTATTGGTCATAGCGTGATGTTATATAGGTTATAGCCATCCTCGATAAATGGGCTATCCAACACAAAAATAATTTTTCGATTCGAACCAGTACTTTCTGAGATATCAACTTCCCCGCTTTTCAACATTTTTCACTTCTGCTCCGCTCCTATTGGTCATAGCGTGATGTTATATAGTCTATAGCCATCCTCGATAATTGGGCTATCTAACACAAAAATATTTTTTCAAATCGAACCAGTAGTTTCTGAAATATCAATTTCATGTTTTTTATTTCTCATTTCTGCTCCGCTACCATTGGTCATAGCGTGATGTTATATAGCCTATAGCCACTCTCGATAATTGGGCTATCCAACACAAAAAGAATTTTTCAAATCGAAGCAGTAGTTCCTGAGATTAGCGCGTTCAATCAATCAAACAAACAAACAAACAAACTCTTCAGCTTTATAATATTAGTATAGATATTTAAAAATGTAAAAAAAATTAATTGAAATAAATGAGATATAATAAATACACTTAATAGTCACACATGGTCAGCCCACACTAAGATCGAGTCTTGTGTCGTGGGTATCAGGAACTGCGAGAGACTTTTGGTCTCACAACATCCTTATTATTAGTAACACGACTACATTATGATGACCCTAACTTATTGAGGTTTAACCTGTACGCGATGGTCATGTTTCAAATCGTACCAACCAAGTATATGCTGGCTAATCCTGTTACGCGATGTACTCAAAGGCTAAGACCTATAGAGCGAACTTCGACTAACGCCAGGTTCCAATAAACAATAACATAACATAACATAAGCTCACGCCTGTATCCCCGAAGGGGTAGGCAGAGGCGCACTAGCGAACTAGAACACCCACATTTAGCCGAGCTTAGTTCCGTCCCAGATGTGATAGGGGGCGAGCCTATCGCCATATCGGGCACAAATTCCAGACTCCGGGCTGATATGGAAAAATCCAATATCACTTTGCCCGACCCGGGGATCGAACCCGAGACCTCAGAACCGTAGTCGTACCGAAATACCACCACGCCACCGAGGCAGTCAAAATCCAATAAACAATCTCAGTTCGAATGTGCAGATAGATTACAAAAATTAGCCAATGAGAACACAGTTTGAACATGACTACGTCAAATGAGTTGATTTGATTGATTCATAATCGCGATCTATCTGCACTCTAAAGTCTAAACTGAGATCATTTATTGAAACCGGTCGTTAGTCTGATTCAAATAAACGAACTCTGGGAGGTTTTGGAATTTTTAAATCGAACTTTGACTTAGTCCGAGCAATTTTTTACAAGAAAAGCAGACAGAGAGATTAAGCAAAGATTTTCTTGTAAACTGTTGGTATACAAGCGCTATGATTTGGGTGGCCAGTAGGGTAAACTTTGACATTCGATTCGATTTCGACTAATATTCAATTTCATTTAGTCGCCGCAACATGCTTGCAAAAGTGTGATGCGTCGACCCCACATTAAGGTAGGATAAGGGCAGGTAGAAAGATTCGATTTCATTACCGAAATCAAGTAAAAAAGTGCACTAATGTCGCATTAAAAATTACCAAGACTTTTGGCGGGAATTCTGACGGTGCGGGTGGTCGCTTGTTTTAATGATTTCATATTTTAGTCTAAAGTTGTGTTTGTGGTTTAAATGTGATGTGTATCTAAGCAATAAACATCAACGAAGATGGACAGTATGTGGAAGCTTTGTAATAAGTGATTTTGGATGCTTTTTGTCGGGTGGATGGATCGACCATGTTTGATTCCTCTGCCGCGAGAAAATTGTCTAAAAAAACATCAAACTGGAAGGAATTGACGCCAAAACTCCAGCAGGGCCTTGAAATCGAACACATCCGACTTCATTGCACTTACGAAAACTTAGATGTAGGAAAACAATTTCCCTAACTTGACATTGGCATAATGTATTTCAAGTGCCATAAAAAAAAGAAAAAATGACAAGTTCTCGAAGCTAATGCGACGCCAGCGCAATTTTTACCTCGATTTCGGTGGAATTTTAAGTCAATAATCACAAGTTTAAAAACTTAACGGACCGACTTCAAAATTGATCCGATCATGACCAAAATATGGGAACACCCTTCTTGAAACAAGCTCTATGGAACACAAAAAGAATTTTGAAAATAGGTCCACATTTGGCGGTGATATCGCGTAACATACATAAAAAAAAACTCCGTCGAAGGTGGACCGATCTTCAAAATCTTTTGTGTTCGATAGAGCTTATTTCAAGGGTGGTCCCATATAAAATTGGTCACGATCGGATTTGAAGTCGGTCCATTAAGTTTTTATAATAAATGGCTTCCACGCATGGTGTCAAAAGTTAATGGACAGGTTGATGCAGAATGATTCCCATACCGACACAAAATGTTTGAGTGAGTTGTGAATTGTGATCATCAATATAATATACCCTAGATGCACAGTTCTTTGCAAATATCCTCCTAAAAAGTGGTCTCAGGAATAAAACAAAGAAAAAGATCACAATTTCTAATTAAATCAACACAAATATAACCCTATGCACGTGTAATAAAGTAGCTTTTTAAACGAAATGAGCAAGCGTTCATAAATTTGAATTTTGAAATTTAGAATTCCATCGGCGTCCGACTGTATGCAAAACGAGTGCTTAAGCACTTCTTTGCTGTCCCATTTTCCGAGCGTCAACTGTGCATCTAGGTAATTAATATATCGATGATTGTGATCTACAAATATTTGTTTCAGAGTCGAAGCTTCCACTTTGCCTGGTCTTGGGCATACCAATTGCATATGTAGTATGTACACATCGTTTTAACTTTTTGTCTAATATTTATGGAATTATAAAAGCTTTTACGCGAATATAAGTCATGACAAAATTCACAAGAAATCTTTTATAATATTACGAAGAAAAATCTATTTAAAAGTTTGTTTTATTTTATTTTGCCATAAAAAAGGCTAAAATAAAAAACGGGTGAAAAGTAATAATTCAAATTAAAATAAATGAACAGGTGCGGATTTAGTGAAATGTCATAGGGGTCATGCCCTCTATCAGAATTTTTTAAATCGAAATTAAATCAAAAAGACTTTTTTTACGCAATTTAGTCTTAATTGTAGAACCAATGCGTATGAAGCCGTATAGAATTATTTATAATTTCGCGAATGTATCATTAAAATTAATGTATTCTGGTAAAAAAAAACCTATTCGGAGGCTCAAGAACCGGCTTTGAACCGGTCACCCAACTTAAAAGGTTAGAAGACAATTATCAGAACAGTCAAATTTTATTTGGCAAACGTACAAGACATATGGTTTTAAAGTGGCTCCATTATCATAAAGATCTGTATCACGTAGTTCAGGATCGTACGACATCGATAACGAATACAGCGGAAAGCGCTTCATACAGCGCGGCGCTTAACAATACGAAACTATCGTCTAATTCGATACAAGGTCGTAGCGGCTTGTAGTGCAAAAATCGGTGTCATCCCGTAACGTAACCTATAATGTGGATAAATAAAATTGAACGTGGTTTACGCGTGCCGTGTATCAGTTTAATTAATGATTGATATGAGCGGTTTATAATTCAACGAAAGGGAAATTGTTGTTTGATATTCCCTGTTCGTCGCGCGGGAATGACAGTCGTCTGTCGTATGGGCGGGAAAGTATCATATTCGAATACAATTATGTTCAAAGATTGTGTTGTGTTGTGAGTTATATGGTATTCGCAGTTTTGTTTATAATTTGTGCGATTTGGTATATATTTAGTTCAATTTTTAGACGAGGAAAGAGAGATACAGGTGAGTTTTGTTTTGTTTATTCGCGGGTTATTTTTTGAAATTGGAATGTTGTGTATATGGCGGCATTTTAAAAATAACTCGTTCCAATCCGCTTTAATATTATACCTACAAATGGGATTCAATTAATATTAAATAATTAAATATGCCATAATTATTTGCGATATGAGTATAGTCAATTCTAATTAGAAAATATTAAGGTAATTACCATCTAGGTAATTTTAAAAATAATGCTTTCGCTTTCGTAATATCTGACGCAGTAAGAGCCTACGCACAAACGCACATCTATTTTCCAGAGTCTAAACTCCAAAACGGAGGACGTTGTTAATTAGTCCATGTGTTTTGGTTTGTTACGTGATACCTGTGGAATTTATACCAGTTGATCAGTATTTCGATAGGGCGTAGGCTTGACTCTTTGGTTTCATGTCAGGGTTGTGGTCTGGGAAGTCTTGGTTTCAAGTCTCTTAATTTCTCTGGATTCTTCACCTATCTCCGCTAAATTAGCGATTTTGATAATTCGCTTTTTATTCGACATAGTTTATTCCAAACATGGTCTTAAATATTGCTGAAGGTCTGATAACGGAGTACGAAGCAAAATAAAAAAACTCATCATAGCAAGTCGGTCGTACCGATTTCCTTTAATTAATCAATACCATAAATGTTTACTATTTATTGACGCGGACTCATTACGTAGACTGTTGCGACAAATATTCGGCTAGCTGACTTTTAGCTGATTATTACAATTTTAGACAATTTACATTGCATCCAGAAAGTCAAGTTATGTTGTTACCCACTGAATCAAATTTCGCGCATACTTCAACTATGTATGGCAAGGGTTACACAGTTAATAAAGATTGTTATCTTCTCGTAACCGGCAAGAAATCTATCACCATATTTTATTTATAGTAGCGACTGTAACCGAATCGGAAGGGAAATGGGATTGGAAAAGGGAGGGGGGAATTGGTCCACTGGAAATCTCACTAACCGAATGAAACGCAACAGCGAGCTGCCACCTTTACGGCGATTTTCTGAGAGAGTGGTATCAAAGCGATCGAGCGGGCCCATTCATGCTATTGCCATTACATCTACATCGTGGCTTTACCACTCAAGATATGGGGCACAAATTCCAAACTCCGTGCTGATACTAATTATAAAAACCCAATATAATTTTACTCTACCCGGGATCGTACCCGAGGCCTCAGGACGATAGTCGTACCGTCTACGCAATACTACGCCACAAAGGCAGGCATGATTTATCAATGCTCTATTAAGATACATGAGAGGCAAACACCAGCAAATCATTCACCTAATGGATCCGCAGGCTAAAATTACGTCGTCGGTCTGCTGTGTGTGAATTAATTTGAATAACAAATAGCATGTGAATATGTTTAACCCTACCTACTATACATTTACACATAATACTGTGTTTAATTCTGCCTCGGTGGCGTTGTGGTATTTCGGTACGACTACGGTTCTGAGGTCTCGGGTTCGATCCCCGGGTCGGGCAAAGTGATATTGGATTTTTCCATATCAGCCTGGAGTCTGGAATTTGTGCCCGATATGGCGATAGGCTCGCCCCCTATCACATCTGGGACGGAACTAAGCTCGGCGAAGTGTGAGTGTTCTAGTTTGCTAGTGCGCCTCTGTCTACCCCTTCGGGAATACAGGCGTGAGTTTATGTAATTCATTACACTTACTACAATACTACATTCTAACATGATAAATCATCAGTAGTGGTATTCTGTTGCCAATAAATAAACTTAATCCTCAACAACTTAATAGCCTGACGACGAGGAATGAGTGTAATATTAAGAGCAAATAGGCTTATGTAGAAATCATGTGGTCTGGGGTAAAGTGGTAAGACAGGTAGAGAGGGGAAGGAAATGTAAAGCCGCGTCTCCTGCACTAAAACTTTACAAACAAAGATTACACAAAACATGTATTTTTATCTATGGTCCAATGTTCTACGAGCAGGAAACAGCTAAAATCGTTTTTTTGCGTATGTGTTTTCCTGTAATGTTTCGAGACTAATGCAGGAAACGCGGTTTAAGGTAACCTGGAGGGATGCCGCACCATAATACTTACTTATTTTCTATGTAAGTGTCTTATTTGTAATGGAGAATCTCTACAACTACTAGAACGATTATAAAAATTCTTTCACCTCCATCCATCCATCCAGTCGTTCGCTTAATGCTGAGGATCGTGACCGCCGCAGGCTGAACTTATAAGGGCCCATCTGGATCTGTCCAGGGCGTAGTTTATATCATACGCCTTATTATACTTAAAAAATAGTGATTCTGGTGCACGATCTTCATCACGAGAGCATAGCCGGGGACAACAGCAAATATTTATACGTTGAATTTATTTAATTTGACTTTATAACCCCTTACTTATAAAAATATTTAAACGCTGCTTATCTTTAACATAGGTGGTCCCTTTCATTTTTCAATAATGTAACGCAGGGACAAAAGTGATAGGCTATTCTTAGCGAAAAGATAAGCGAAAATATTTTTATAAGTAAGGCCCTATATGTTATTAATTTACATTTTATAAGATATCGACTCAATTCCGAGCGTTATGTATTTTCAGCACTATGTGAATATAATTTCAATAATTATTTTTAATTGTCAAATTATCCTTTTTAAATATATATTCTGCCTTTCGAGTATAGATTTATTATGGCCCCCGGTTCTACCTCTAAAATGCGGCCCTGGTCGAACATGAAAATTATACCTAAATTGCAGTTTCATCATAATTTATCGAATAAACCAAAAGTAAGCTAAAATGGTCGCGTTATGAGCTTACGCGTCGGGATTTCGTTTTCGCTTACAAAAATACGGAAGCAATACAAAATAAACGGGCAGACTAGACGGTTCACAAAAGTTCAAAAAAGGAACGTAATGGGATTAGAACTATGAAGGGAGGTCGTTCGTCCTAGGGCCTTCAGGGAATCTTCCTAATTCTTCCTTCACTTTACGTCGGTTTTCTGTGAAACAATGGCACCAAATCGGTCGAGCCGGCCTATTCGTGCTGTAGACGTAACTGGCTTTACCACTCAAATACTGGACTCCACTACGCTTACCATCAGATGCAGTGTAGTCACTTTGCCGTGCCCGGATTAAAAAAATTCCCCCCGCCGCTTCCTAATCCCTATTCCCCCTCCTTTTACTTTGGCAACGCCCCCATGATTCCTTTGATGTCATATGTATCTATGGGTGGTGGCGAATGGCGATACCATCAGCATTTTTTGACTTAAAATTTGGTACTTGACTATAGAGGTAGTAACCAATATCAATGGATTTCTGGAGGAATATAGATTTATCATCGAAATAAAGTGTGTAATAGGAATTTATTAAAAATACTCCAAGGATAATGTTATTTTGATAATTTAAATACACATAAACATAAGCTCACGCCTGTATCCCCGAAGGGGTAGGCAGAGGCGCACTAGCCAACTAGTACACCCACATTTCGCCGAGCTTAGTTCCGTCCCAGATGTGATAGGGGGCGAGCCTATCGCCATATCGGGCACAAATTCCAGACTCCGGGCTGATATGGAAAAATCCAATATCACTTTGCCCGACCCGGGGATCGAACCCGAGACCTCAGAACCGTAGTCGTACCGAAATACCACCACGCCACGGAGGCAGTCATTTAAATACGTATTTTTTTATCTGTGCGTCACGTGACTGTAAACACCAATCACGTCGCATGATGTCACATTACTCTTTTTTTTAAATTTGTTTCACAAGAGCCTCAGACCTAACATCCAAAGTCATACTGCCAGGTTTAGTTTAACGTTTTGGCGGCAAACTAATACATAATATTCTTTTTTAACTAAACTCGAGGTAAAAAGTGCACTAATGTCGCGTTAATTACCAAATGACAAGTTCTCGAATCTAATGCGACATTCGCGCACTTTGTAACTTGATTTCGGTGGAATTTTAAGTCAATGAAGCCGAATCGTACTCAAGATCGAGTGTATGGGCTGTGGACCGAGTTCGATTCCCAGGTCGGGCAAAGCAAATTTTCAAATCTTATTTGCCCGGGACTGGATCTCTCATAGGGGGTTGACGTCGGCGGCGGCCGGTCGTAAAAACTAAGCCAAATCCTATCTGCAACATGTTTGAAAAAGTGTGTTGCGCCGACCCCACATTAAGGTAGGATAAGGGCAGAAGTCAAGATCGAGTGTGAAAATTCAGGGGGCAGATGATTCAACTGCTTGTTGGCCAGTCTCAGCAGGTCGATTCTCTAAGGTTTCATTTGTGAAAACAACGTTGCGGCATCGTTGCGGCAACGATGTTTTCATTTTTGTATTCAGCAAGGTACAAGGCGCGCACTAGCGTTATGCGTGATGACGGCGCTTATGCGAACTAGCTCTCTCGAGCGAGGCGTTTGACATATAAATGTATGGAAAATTGTAGTCTGTAAGAGCCAACAACGTTGAACGCTCCGTCGATCTCAACGATGTGCGCTGCGGGAGCGAGGCGGCGATCGCAACGTTGTGGCGTTTCTTACGGCCGGTTACAATAAACGATCTCAGTTTAGAGTGCAGATAGATTGCGATTATGAACCAATCAAATCAATACATTTGACGGAGTCATGTTCAAACTGTGTTCTTATTGGCAAATTTTTGTAATCTATCTGCACATTCGAACTGAGATTGTTTATTGGAACCGGGCGTCAGAGAATCGACATGCTGCTACAAAAATCTTGCCAGTTGTCCTTCATTTCTCATTCCACGACCGAATTCACCTTCAACATCCAGTGCAGTGCGTGATGACTGTTGGCATCGTGACATCTGACCCCAAGATAACCTGATAACCGCAGAGCCGGAGAAGCACGTGGGTTTCTGCGATAACTTCCTCGATATGACATGTCTGTCACGGAGTGGCTGGCCCATAATCTATAATATTAGCCCTGTAATATTACTGTCTCACTGCTGGGCACTGGCACTGGCTGTATTTGGTCATATTCCATAGAAAACTTTACTGGTAGTAGGTCTCTCATAATATGTAAGAATCCATCTGGATATATACCAATATCTATTTCTGCCGCCAAGCAATCTAACGAATTTTAGTTTCGAAATTGGCCACCAAAATTTGAACACAATTTAGCGCTAGGGAATTGATTCAAGAGTACCGTTTATACATTTTTCGATCGCCGTACGATTTTACGATTGAAATTGGTGTCGGGGGTAAGGCGGCAGCAGTGTACATGCACTGTTATGATCCGGTTTGGAGTTTGGACATTGTAGCCAGTGTAACTGTACTGGACATAAATAATAATAATAAATAATATTAGCCATGTAATATTACTGTCCCACTGCTGAGCACGGGCCTTATCTACTGATGAGAGGGGTTAGGCCTTAGTCTACCACTCTGGCTTAATGCGGGTTGGTAGACTTCACATACCTTTGAAATTCTTGTGAATAACTTCTCGGGTATGCAGGTTTCCTCACGATGTTTCCCTTCACCGTTATAGCAAGCGATAATTTACAATGAAAATACACTTAACATAGAAAAGTCAGAGGTGTATGCTCCATTTTTGGGTTGGTCTCGAACCTCCGACACTCGTTTCAGCAGTCCGTACTATTTTCAACTGAGCTATCGCTGCTTTATATTTGCCAAATGTTTACCTTTTCAACCAAAATACTTATGTCCTCGGCAGTTTCCATAAAACCATGACACATACATACATAAGCTCGCTTCTGTATCCCCGAAGGAGTAGACAGTGGCGCACTAGCGAATAAAAACACCCACATTTCGCCCAGCTTGGTTCCATTCCAGATAGCTCCATATCGGGCACAAATTCCAGACTCCGGGCTTATATGGAAAAATCCAATATCACTTTGCCCGACCCGGGGATCGAACCCAAGACCACAGAACCGTAGTCGTACCGAAATACCACCACGCCACCGAGGCTGTATATAACCCCAATACGAATAAAACAATAATAAAATCGGAATGCCAATGACATTTCGATTAAATTTTTTGTACATCGAACCCTATTGGAATCCAATGCATTTTCATTAAGAAATTCTATTCCACAAGCATCTGGGACGGGGATATTTCCCGCCATTTATTAATTTATTGGAAAATATCTCGAACCTTAATAGCAACGATATTATACTAGCTTTTGTTGTGACTCCGCCGGCGTGAAATTTTATTCGAGAATCAGAATTACTGTCCTTTATCACATAACATTAATACAAGCTCATGCCTGCATCCCCGTAGGGGTAGGCAGAGGCGCACTAGCGAACTAGAACACCCACATTTCGCCGAGCTTAGTTCCGTCCCAGATGTGATAGAGGGTGAGCCTATCGCCATATCGGGCACAAATTCCAGACTCCGGGCTGATATGGAAAAATCCAATATCACTTTGCCCGACCCGGGGATCGAACCCGAGACCTCAGGACAGTAGTCATACCGAAATACAACCACGCCACCGAGGCAGTTTTGTTTTGTATATGTTGGTTACTACTTTAATCTAATAGCTATAATAATCTAATCTTATCTAACCTAATATACAGACGAATTGAGTAAAAATGATTACTACAAAAAATAAAACACGTTTAATAACAAGTTGGAAGTGAATCTTGGGTGTGGCAGAAGCATGCAAGTAAGAGAAATGTGGTGGAAATGAGATCGTGAAGAATTATGTGTGTTGAAGTTGAATGATAGAGTGATGAATGAAGAGAGAAAGAGAGAAGCGTAAGATATAAATGTGGATTGAAAGATGTAGTGACGAGGATTGAGAAAGGAATGCTTCGGTGGTTTCGCCACGTTGAAAGGATAGATGAAAGTAGAGTGACGAAAGTGAATGGTAGCGTCGGCCGAGGACGTCCTAGACGTACCTTTATGGACCAAATTGACGATCTTTAAAAAGGGCCAAATAAGGAGTTCTCGTAACCGACGAGCGTGCATGAAAAGACTGATAACTGTAGAAGAAGCGAAAGAGGTGTGCTTGAACCGAAGCAATTGGCGCTCCTTAGTCTCTAACTACCAATTACCATCTCTACCTCTGTATTTTACATTAAATTACACTATTGCCGTGGTAATCGAGAGGGCAGTAATTCACGAAATTACTATTACGTTCATTTCAATTCCTTAAACATTTTTTTACCTTTCTATTGGTAATATGCAACATGAAGATCCGTCCTATATGTTTTTACAAACACGAATTATTGAAATAGCGAAATTGAATTTTAATTCTTCATATCGTGTTTTCCGACTTACTGCTAACTCGATTACCACGGCAGAGTAGCTTGGCTGTGCATTTAATATTCATCATCATCATCATCAGCCACAGGACGTCCATTGCTGGACGTAGGCCTCCCCCAAAGATTTCCAGATCGACCTGTTGGAAGCATCCTGCATTTAACATTGCCAATTAGGTATCTAATTTTTCACTTTCATCTTTGTTTATGGTTTATCGACCGACTTCCAAAAAGGAGAAGGTCCTCAATTCATCTGTATTTTTTTATATATGTTACGCGATATCTCCGCCAAATGTGGACCGATTTTCAAAATTCTTTTTGTGTTCGATAGAGCTTATTTCAAGGGTTTCCCATATAAACTTGGTCACGATCGGATTTGCAGTCCGTCTGTTAAGTTTTTAAACTTTTATTGTTTTATTCATACTTGATGTTGGCAGAATTTTCCCAAAGAGCAGAGCCATATCCCCAAATATAATAATGATAAACATTGCCAATATTTATAGGCGACGGTAACTGCTGATGTAGGCCGTTGGCGCGTCTGAATTCGTAGGCCAATAAAAAAACATTAGCGCCCGAATGGTCAAACGCTGCTCAACTTTAACGGCTTCTTATATTGATTTTCGCCGTACAATTTTGACAGATAAGGCGGCCTTAAACGACATAAGGCGACCTTAAGTGCATGAACATTCGGCGGTAGTTGTATCAAAACTCCTCATTTTCTCCATCCCTTCAAGACAATGTACCTCTTCTTTCTACCTGTCCTTATCCCACCTTAATGTGGGGTCGGCGCAACACACTTTTTCAAGCATGTTGCAGATAGGATTTGGCTTAGTTTTACGACCGGCCGCCTGACGTCAACCTCCGATGAGGAATCCAGTCCCGGGCAAATTAAATTAGAAAATTTGCTTTGCCCTACCTGGGAATCGAACCCAGGACCTCCCAGCCGACCTTCAAGACAATGTACCATGACTGTTAATTTATTCAGAGTTCGCGATGGCTGACGATAGCCAGCAGAGTCTGGAGCACGCCCAGTCGTCCAGCGACAGTGATAACTTCGAGAAGATTGGATTTGGTGATGCACCACTTCACGATAATGTAAGTTACTGCATTTTTCATGAGGGGCGATAGGGGGCGACCCTATTGCCATATCGATCGAACCCGAGACCTCAGAACCATAGTCGTACCGAAATACCACCACGCCACCGAGGCAGTCAGGCAGTATTAATCATAAAATAAAATAATATTAGCCCTGTAATATTACTGTCCCACTGCTGGGCACGGGCCTCCTCTACTAATGAGAGGGGGTTAGGCCTTATTCTACCACGCTGGTCTAATGCGGGTTGGTAAACTTCACATACCTTATGTGTATGTTTTTTGAGTGGTAGAGCCACGCTGTAGACAGTAACGTCTACAGCACGAATGGGCCGGCTCGACCGGTTAGATACCACTGTCTCACAGAAAACCGTCGTAAAGTGGCAGCTTGCTGTCGAGTTTCGTTCGGTAAGTGACATTTCCGGTGGCCCATTTCTCCCCTCCCTTTCCCAATTCCTTTTCCCTCCCCTTTCATTCCCTCCTTTTAGGTTGGCAACGCACCCATGATTCTTTTTGTGTCATGTGTGTCTATGGGCGGTGGATATCACTTACCATCAGGTGACCCAGCGGTTCGTTTGCCAAACTCTGCTATAAAAAAAAAATACCTTATGTGTACCTTGTGATTATTGCTGGATGTTATTTAATTACTTCTCCATTTCAGAGCAACCTTAACTTCACGGTGGGAGACGAGTCATCAGATCCCGGGGCGGAGGACGGCCCATCTCACGAAGGAGGGGATTCCTTCCCAAACGCCCCCCCTCCGAACATCAGGCGAGTGCTGACGCAAGCACAACAGCTTGCTTTGGCGGAGAGAAGAAGCAGGCTAAGGTAAGCTAGTTTACCTTAGATTAATCTCTAATTGAAACCGAGTTTAAGAGCATATTTTCAATAGTCAGTGAGAGATAGATAACACTCATTATCAGGGGGCATTACTTTGTTTAAGCTAAGCTGCTAACGGCTTCATTCTTCTTCTTCTTTTAAAAATAATGGCTTCCACTCATATGCGGTGATTTAGCCAATGTCAAGGTAAATAGAGCAATTATGTTTTCACAATAACCATGAGACCCAGATGTGGATGATCTCAAGGCCCTGCTGGAATTATGGCGGTAATTCCTTCCAGTCCAATGCCCCTCAAATGACCTTCACTCGGCGAATCGACCGAACAAAGCCAGCCAACGCACCAAGCAAAACTCATCGAAGATCACCGGTTAATTTTTTTTTTAAAACCAACAAACACAGCTCTAGAGTATAATATGAAATAATTTTAACAAGCGACGCCTGCTCTGTCAGACTTCCCAATCCCGTCAAAATCCAACTGCTTTATTGACGGACAGTTTTTGTTCCTTTGACAAAATACAAGTAGATGACAGATGTATTTAGTATACTGGGTGTAAGGGAAACGCTTCCGAAAACCATAATAGTAATAATATACTACCTTAACACTCTCGGAAAATAATATTATTGTACTTCATACTTTGAATTTGAACAATGTGATATTTCGTAAACCCGCAATGGAAAACAAACAACACGCCGCGCCGCCGTACGGCTCGACTGGGCTCAAGCGTCAGCTGATACTTCATTCGTAGTTCGTACTACATTACGTTGTTATAAAAAAGATGATTTTAATAATTATTTCAATTGTTATTTTTTGTATTTATTCGTACATACCAAAGGTACATACATAATGCTGCGAAAAAAACTAAAAAAATCGAAGTTCCCAATCGCAATTATTTTTGTAGCATCGTGTTTGAAATAATCAGCACAACCGCCTGAAACGTTTCCCTTACACCCTTTGCTAGGCATGGCTAGCAATCAATCTGGCTATTGGCAAATCAGCCTCGAAAGACTAACGCCCGGTTCCAATAAACAATCTCAGTTCGAATGTGCAGATAGATTACGAAAATTAGCTAATAACAACACAGTTTGAACATGATTCCGTCAAATGACTTGTTTGATTGGTTCATAATCGCGATCTATCTGCACTCTAAGCTGAGATTGTTTATTGAAACCGGCCGTAGGTATACATACCCACTTACTAAATATTAAATTAATTCCTTAAAGGTTTTGAACTGTTACTGAATTCATTTCGTTGAAGTCTGATTTAACGTTTAATTAAGGATTTCAAAATATTACTAAATTCATTTAATTGAAACAATGTTTTAATTTTTAAGAAACTTTATTGTCTTTAATGTTGGTAAACAATAAACATGACATAACTTGACCAAATTCAAATCAGTGTAACGCCTTATAATATATAATAGCAATGATGTATTTGAAGTACTACACAGCTTTGCTATTTGTTTTTGGGCAGGCGCTTACTTCGTTCACTCGCCTTCGATTGAAATTCTAAGGTTTCAAATACAGACACAATGGTTCAATCTTAGGGTCCAATTGAATTTTATCAACGGGAAGTGTCAATGGAAGTTGACAAAAGACGTTTTTTGGAACAACTACTGACCGATTCAGTTCGTTTAGTTTAGTAATAGAATAGAATACATAATTACTTAATAGATTAATAGCCGTCTAATAAACTGAATGCAGTTCAATCAACTTTGGCTTAGTGACAACTGTAGGGTATTGGGTTCGCTTCCCAATCTATACTAATATTATAAAGCGGTAATGTTTGAAAGTTTGTCAGTTGGTTTGTATGGAAATAATCTCTAATTACTGAACCGATTTTGAAATTTCTTTCACCAGTAGAAAGTTACATTATTCCTGCTGACATGTTCGTGGACGCTGATAAATGTTACCCACTAACCACTAGGTGGGCCCTTTGTTCATATCTTCGTAAATCAATAAGATAGGTTACACAAAGTCCACAAATTTCTTTCTTTCTACCAAACCTTATCTCATAATCATGATAATGACCTTATGTCATAATAATGACAGCCTCCGTGGCGCAGCGGGCGAGTAGCCGGCTGTGAAGTGAGAGGCCGCGGGTTCGATTCCCGCATTGAGACAAATGTTTGTGTGGTCCACAGATATTTGTTTCAAGTGTGGGTGTTGTGAGAGCGCGCGTCTCTGATAGTCTCTGACACCCACGATACAGGTTATACCTAGTGTGGGGTCAGGAGGACTAGGTGTGTGACTGTTGGGTGTATTTATTTATAAGATGGGGTCCGCACAATAATTTTTATTAAGCAAGTTGCTTCATTAAGCTTCATTTTTACGTCAGGCTACTTGCCTGCCGTCAACCCCTTCTAAGGGCATCCAGTCCCGGGCAAATCAAATTGGAAAAATAGCTTCGCTCAACCAGGGAATCGAACCCAGGACCTTCCGGTCTACAGCCATGACAGCCTCCGTGGCGCAGCGGGCGAGTAGCCGGCTGTGAAGTGAGAGGCCGCGGGTTCGATTCCCGCATTGAGACAAATGTTTGTATGGCCTACAGATATTTGTTTCGGGTGTGGGTGTTGTGAGAGCGGGCGTCTCTCGTAGTTCCTGATACCCACGACACAATACTCGATCTTAGTGTGGGATCAGGACTATGTATGTGACTGTTGGGTGTTATTATTATTATTATATATGCTACCATTACACCAAAAATGCGACAAATCACAAAGTCCACTACAAGCAGTATATAGTTACGTAACGTTTTATTTAAGTTGACCATTAGATAAATGAATAATAATTACTTATTAGCAACCTGTTCGCGTACCTTCTATTACGTACTGTCATGGCGGCCGTGGATCGTGACGTCATCTATCAAGTTCAACTGTCATAGTGAACAGTGATGTCAGATTGTAAAATTGGATACAAAAACTGTATTAATAACATGACCCTTGTATCCTCTTTTCGATCGACTTCAAAAAAGGAGAACGTCCTCAATTCGTCTGTATTTTTTTGTATGTATGTTACGCGATATCTCCGCCAAACGTTGACCGATTTTCAAGATTATTTTTGTGTTCGATAGAGCTTATTCCAAGGGTGGTCCCATATAATTTGGTCATAATCAGATAAAATTTGAAGTCGGTCCGTTAAGTTTTTAAACTTGTAATTATTTCCGTGTTAACTAATGTAGGTGGTTATTACTTATAGTAACATCTATATAATTAATTTGGTCTACCTAATACGTAATGTATTTTTTACGGTTCTTGATCTAGTCAATAGATTCCAGTGGTAACCTATATGAGCTTAGAGTTATAGACCAGAAAATTCTGGATTCGAATTCCAGTACGAGCAACACGGTTACTCTGCGACAATTTACTCGGGATTTAATCGGGATCCACTGGCCGTAAAAAAAATACCCTGCTTCCTAGTTTCGATCCCTGGTGAGGTCCAGAACCAGATGCATTCCTTTACTGGCGACGTTCTTAAGTAGAATCATGACAGATTCCGTGGTGCGAGACGAAAAGCCTGCTGTGAATTGAGGGGCCGTGGGTTCGATTTCCGCACTGAACTTTTATGCCTCATAGTTATGACACCCATGGTCGCCTCATTGGTACAGGGGCAGCATATTTGGATTGTGGACCGGAAGGTCCTGGGTTCGATTCCCAAATCAGGCAAAGCTAATTTACTAATTTAATTTGCGCGGGACTGGATCCCCTAGAGGGGTCCTCGTCGACCCTGTATTAGGTGGGATAAGGGTAGGTAGTTATGATACCCATGATACAAGTTTTTTTTATCTGGAATCGGTAAAGTAACTACATTGCACCTGATGGTAAGCGTAGTGTAGTCCAAAAAAACTAGCGACCACTGACAAACACTGTGTTTATTAGTGATCGTTAGAATCATGCTGGCCTATTTATGCTTTTCACACTCTGAACTCGAAGAAGGAAGAAGTAAATCGAGGTGCTTGCGACAAGACAAGCGGATGAACGATGTAGATACAGGGATACCCCATACCCGTCTCAACCAACCATCAAGTCATGCCGCAAACCCCTCGAGAGAACCGGAAGTATACTGGCTGATCCTAGAACGCGAACCACACACGGAGTATGGGTCACTATGGCAGGTTTTAGCACCATGTGTACGGTGGTCGGATACGAATATCCTACCACCAGCGGGTTATACCTAGTGTGTATATTGTAATTTGTCACTCAGCTGAGAAAACGATTGTTTTCTTTTATCATTGGCTAGGATGACGCGACGCGTTATAAAATTGGGAAAATCGGCAAACGTCTGGCAGCCCTCACAACGTGCAGTTTTAACTTAGTGGCCTTCGTACCTCCGTTGGTGAAGCGTGTGTTTCCGATAATAAATATCGTATTAAGACACGAGTGAAGTGTAACATTTTGTTTAGAATTATTTGTGCTAGTTATAGTTATTTACGTGTCACTGCAGGTCATTGGCCTGATTGAATAACATATACTAAAGCCTTTTAAACATAATTAAGGAAAGTGCGTAGAAGTTAAAACTAAGCAAGTATACCTAAACAAATTTTAAATAACAAGCCGACATAATTTTAGCGAATGTGGGAAATCTTGCCGGTAGGACGTGGGACGTCCACCTACAAGGTGGACCGACGACCTGATAAAGGTCGCAGGAAGTCGCTGGATGCAGGCCGCTTCTAACAGGACGATCTGGAAATCTTTGGGGGAGGCCTATGTTCAGCAGTGGACGTCCTATGGCTGATGATGATGATGATGGGAAATCTACTTCAGAAATAAAGTTATACAAGTTACATACCTAAATAGAGCTATTATTTTGCCGGTATAATAGTATAAAATAAATACTTTTCGTCGTAATAAGTAAAAAATAAGTGAAGTATGTTTACATTTTAAATTAGTAAGACAATATTTAATCGTAGAAACATAAATATATCGCCATGATAGTTTGCAAAATATGTTGATTAACCAGGATAAAATATCCATACCTACATAAGGAAAAAATTGAAATCTTCAACGACGGATAAGCAAACGCAGCGCGATACCAATTTTAATATACTTTTTTAATCAGTCACATTATCATAGTCCTGATCGCACACTGGGTTGAACCAGCCGGTATTAGGAACTACGAAGGACTTACAGTCTCACAACGGCGGTAGAGGTATTAAAATAAGCTTTATTTATTGCTAAGTAATAATTGAGTGGGCAATTTCGAAAAGGACACATCTCGAAATATAAATTATCTATATCAATAAATAATAAGTATATTTATTAGCGTTTAACATAAAAAAAATGCAATTCTGGATTGCTTATTGGGCCTAAATTGTATTTGAAATAAATATTATGTATTTTACGCTACTAAAAAATAACTAGTAGGTCATTTTGAATTTACAGAGACGGACCCTTTCCGAAATTGCCCATTAAATTATTGTGTAATTGTTTTCGATATTACGCGACATCCCCGTAATTCCTGTGTTGCAATGGGGAGTTTTGGCGGGAATTCTGACGGTGCGGATGGTCGCTTGTTTTAATGATTTCATATTCTAGTCTAAAGTTGTGCTTGTGGTTTAAATGTGATGTGAATCTAAGCGATAAACATCAACGAAGATGGACAGTATGTGGAAGCTTTGAAATAAGTGATTTTGGACGCTTTTTGTCGGATGGATGGGTCAACCATGTTTGTCTCCTCCGCTGCGAGAAAATCGTCTAAAAAGCATCAAACTGGAAATAATTGACGCCAAAACTCCAGCAGGGCCTTGAAATCGAACACATCCGACTTCAATGGACTTGCGAAAACTTAGATATAGGAAACAAAGTGTAATAAATAATAGAAAGTATACGGCTGAAGGACATTGTATCCATGGCTATGAACAATATAAAAAAAAAAATGTGTTGCAATGAGGTTAGAGTTTCAATTTTGATGATTATTTTTTGTTTCTATTGTACTTCTTTCTATACTTCAAGAATAGTCTTTTATAGCTGTTGGCATCGATTATATGTTAAATATTTGATGATCCTTCAGAGGGGGGTGATGTTAGGGAGTCTGTTGTAAAAACTAAGCCGAGCCTATTTCCATCCCAGACGTGATGACGAGCCTATCCCCATATTTGGCACACACACTCCAGACTCCGGGCTGATACTTAATAGAAAAATTCTATAATTTTGCCCGACTCGGGAATCGAACCCGAGACAGCAGGGAGGTAGTCGTACCGCACATGCATACAACTACGCCACAGACGCAGTTTATCATGATTATTCATGATATCATGCAATGATTAGTATCATACAAATAAAATTGTACGAAATCGTGGGATTTTCGCTTTATCATTTACATAATCTTGCAAAACATTATTGTTTACTTTATTTTTACGTCTTTTAAACATAAGCTCACGCCTGTATTTCGAGGTATAGGCAGCATTATGAATGTGCTGTTGTAATTTCCGGTCTATTAAATGACATAACATAACATAAGCACACGCCTGTATCCCCGAAGGGGTAGGCAGAGGCGCACTAGCGAACTAGAACACCCACATTTCGCCGAGCTTAGTGCCGTCCCAGATGTGATAGGGGGCGAGCCTATCGCCATATCGGGCACAAATTCTATCTACACAGAATCTATTCTATCTTCCCTCTGCCGTTATCCCACCTCTTTTTGAGTGGTAGAGCCACGCTGTAGACAGTTACGAGCACGTCTACAGCACGAATGGGCCGGCTCGACCGACGACCGAAAACCGACGCAGTGGTACTTCGCTGTTGCGTTTTTTTTATATAGCAGAGATCGGCAAACGAGCAGTTTGTTCGGCGAGTGAGATTTCCGATGGCCCAAATCCCCTTTCCATTTCCTAATCCCTATTTCCCTTGGTGGCATCGCACCCATGATATATATATTGATATATGTATAGATCGTTGGGTGTCTATGGCGGTGGAGATCACTTACCATCAGGTGACCCATCTCGTAGTTTGCTAGTCTATGGTATAAAAAAACTATGTGGGATCAGTATTTTTTCAAGCATGTTGTATGATTCAACTTACAAAATCGGCTGTGTGCTTGATGTCAACGCTATGCATTCTGTCCCGCCCGGGCAAATCATGTTAGACGACTATCCCGCCCGATCTGGGAATCGAACCCAGTACCTCACGGTTCACAGCCGATATATGCTGCCACTAGATCAAGGAGGCTACATATAATAATCTATTCTTATGACGGAAATCTCCAATGCCTCTGACTGGCTCTGACTGACTGCCTCGGTGGCGTGGTTGTGTTTCGGTACGACTACGGTTCTGAGGTCTCGGGTTCGATCCCCGGGTCGGGCAAAGTGATATTGGATTTTTCCATATCAGCCCGGAGTCTGGAATTTGTGCCCGATATGGCGATAGGCTCGCCCCCTATCACATCTGGGACGGAACTAAGCTCGGCGAAGTGCGGGTGTACTGGTTGGCTAGTGCGCCTCTGCCTACCCCTTCGGGGATACAGGCGTGATGTTATGTTATGTTATGTTGGAAATCTCCAATCTAAGTCATATTACGTATTTACCCAACCCGGGATATGAACCGTCGACAAAAGTTCCTCAGCAAGTACGGTGTAGACTAATGAGTCAGTACTTATCGATTTTTTGGGAAATGATTAGTTATTATGATAAAGTTTATGACGAATAGGGTAGGTCTGTTTGAAGTTTTTTTAATCTTGTGTAACGATTTTCAGTTTGTCTGTCTGTTTACGAATAAACTTTAAAAAAATAAAAATCAAATTTATTGCGTTTTAGCTAATACACTTGGTGTGCACACTATACAGATAAAGGGACACTGTTTATCCTGTCAATTTGATAAAGAAGGAAAACTAAAAAAAAAACAATATCGTTGCGCTCGACTTTTAAATCGACACGGAGCCCGCTATAATTATGAGAATTATGGTGAGAATAGGGATTAAAAAAATACAAGTGTCTATCCAATCTTGAATACCGGTGCACGTCCCTGCAGTTACTTGATCCTATAAAAATACAGAAACATTTTATCATGTGTGTACATATAAATAAATAAATACACCCAACAGTCACACACTTAGTCCTGACCCCACACTAGGTATAACCTGTATCGTGGGTATCAGAGACTATGAGAGACTTTCGGTATCACAACACCCAGACTTGAAACAAATATCTGTGGGCCACACAAACATTTGTCTCAATGCGGGAATCGAACCCGCGGCCTCTCGCTTCACAGCCGGCTACTCGCCCGCTGCGCCACGGAGGCTGTCACGCTGTCACACAATATGTGCATATTATACACATGAACAAACATACTTTTATACTTTTAGTATAAATACAATACACCCAACAAACACACACGTTGTCCTGACTCCACACTAGTGCACATGTAAACTCGATTTCGGTGGAATTTTAAGTCAATACATGAAACCGAATCGTACTCGCAATCGAATCGAGAAAGTTATAGCCCCCTTAGATCTCATCTAAAGCATAACCCTACTTTTGCCTACTTTAGCTAAAAGAGAACTAAAATATGTTTATCGAATACAATGTTGCTGCAATACAAAACATTGAAAGGTATGAAGTTGGGTAAGGCTGCGGGGTATGACAGGGTTACCGTTGACATGCTGAGAAGCGGCAAGAATATAGTGGTTAAATTGCTGTGGCTACTTTTTAATAGATGTTGAAGGGAAGGCCGAGTGCCAGAGGACTGGAGCAAGGCTGTTATTGTCCCACTCTATAAAGGCAAAGGGTCACAGCAGGAATGCCGTAACTATCGAGGTATAAGCCTTCTTAGTGTCGTCGGTAAATTGTATGCAAAGATTTTGATTAATAGAGTGATGAATGTGACGGAAGAAAAAATGTGGGATGTGCAAGCAGGATTTAGAAGAGGAATGGGGTGCACAGATCAGGTCTTTTCTATAAGGTGCATCACTGAAAAATACTTGGCTAAGTCCAAAAAAGTATTTTGTGCCTTCATAGATCTAGAAAAGGCCTATGATCGTGTGTGGAGGGATGAACTGTGGTCAACACTATCTCTAGTGTATGGGGTGGAGGGCCGCCTGGTGCAGGCTTTGAAATCTCTATATGAGAATTCCAAAGCTTGTATCAGGGTAAATGGAGCGTACTCAGACTGGTTTAACATCTCTAGGGGTGTTAGACAGGGATGTGTCGCGTCTCCATGGCTCTTCAATCTTTACATGGATAGTTGTTTGGCAGGATTGAAAGAGATGGAATGTGGACTAAGAATGGATGAGCTACATGTCAAGTGTCTTCTTTACGCTGACGATCAAGTGTTACTTGCGCCGTCGACGTGGGAGCTGCAAGACATGTTAGATGTAGTGAATGCCTCAATTAAGGACAAGGGAATGAAGGTGAATGTAAATAAGACGAAAGTTATGGTGATAGAAAGAGAGGAAGAAGTTACTGATTGTAACATAAGTATAGAAGGTGAGAGAGTAGAACAAGTGGAAGAGTTTGTATATTTGGGAAGTATGATAACTAGAGATGGAAAGTGTGATGGGGATATTGAAAGAAGAGTAGCGGCAGGTAATAAAGTGAACGGTGCCTTGCGCGCAGTTGTGGGTAGTCAGGCGGTGACGCAGAAGGCGCGAATGGCTGTCCACAATGGTGTGCTAGTACCGACACTTACATATGGAAGTGAGTGCTGGGTTTGGCAGAAGAAGCA
Organism: Clanis bilineata; assembly: GCA_036417725.1. Lineage (NCBI taxonomy): Eukaryota > Metazoa > Arthropoda > Insecta > Lepidoptera > Sphingidae > Clanis > Clanis bilineata. The sequence goes on from CM071165.1 coordinate 5,465,351, forward strand.
TGAAAGCCGAATAAATGCGGTGGAAATGCGTTCCCTACGGAGTATGTGTGGAGTCACCCTTGCTGATCGTGTGAGGAATAGCATGATAAGGGATCGCTGTAAGCTGAAGGATGATGTGGTGACTAGAATTGATAAAGGAATGTTGAGGTGGTTTGGGCACGTGGAGAGGATGGATGAAAGGCGACTTACGAAAGGTATTTATCGCGCGAAAGTAAATGGAAGGGTCGGAAGAGGGCGCCCGAGGAGAACATACATGGATCAAATAAGTGATCTTCTCCGAAAAGGGCAAGTGAGGAGTACCCTCAACCGGCGGAAATGTATGAAAAGATGCATGAGTGTGGAAGAGGCATAAGAGGTGTGTCAGGATCGTAGCTTGTGGCGCTCAATAGTCTCTGCCTACCCCCATGGGATACAGGCGTGAGTGTGTATGTATGTATATGTATTTGTATCTCTCGCAAGCTTTGAAACAAATAAGAAGAATGGCTGGAAACAATAAATAAAAATATATTATCAATCTTAGATGGGGTCCTAGACTATAACAAAATTAATGTCAACATCAAACTTGAAACAGCTGATCGGAATCGGCCATGTTTTCACTATCGAACGTTGGAACGTTTTAAACGCTATTGAACCATTATGAATACAATTTTTATAACATAACATAACATAAGCTCACGCCTGTATCCCCGAAGGGGTAGGCAGAGGTGCACTAGCGAACTAGAACACCCACATTTCGCCGAGTTTAGTTCCGTCCCTGATGTGATAGGGGGCGAGCCTATCGCCATATCGGGCACAAATTCCAGACTCCGGGCTGATATGGAAAAATTCAATATCACTTTGCCCGACCCGGGGATCGAACCCTAGACCTCAGAACCGTAGTCGTACCGAAATACCACCACGCCACCGAGGCAGTCAACCCGATAAAATATACTAACCTCAACGTACTTATCTGGCGGAACCCTAACGGAACACGTCTTGAATCTTGATCATTGACAAGTAATTTGTTTACCTTTTACTTACAAGTTACGAGGACAACTACTATAACTAAGTACAAATAAATGAGTATAAATTAAACTCACATTACGTGTATCTATTTATACATCTTATTTTTCTGAGCACGCCAAGTGAGTATAAGCGCAGTGCTGTCCAAAAAACCTTCGACAAACAATGTGTTTAACGATGGTCGTCAGCAGGTCGCTTCTCTAAGGTTTCTATCAAGCAAGTTTCACTTATGTGCCTCGGTGTCGTGGTGGTATTTCGGTACGACTACGGTTCTGAGGTCTCGGGTTCAATCCCCGGGTCGGGAAAAGTGATATTGGATTTTTCCATATCAGCCCGGAGTCTGGAATTTGTGCCCGATATGGCGATAGGCTCGCCCCCTATCACATCTGGGACTGAACTAACCTCGGCGAAATGTGGGTGTTCAGTTCGCTAGTGCGCCTCTGCCTACCCCTTCGGGGATACAGGCGTGAGCTTATGTTATGTATGTAAGTTTCACTTATAACAATTCGAGGGCGATTATTACAATTTACACCCTAGAATGTTTTGTGAATGTTTAAGAATCACCTAAGATAAGTTTATTCTCTCAATATTATTTCGCTGGCCGACCTAGCGCGCGTATATTGAAAATAAACTGAGCGACTTATTACTAGGGCATAACTTTTGGATCACAAGTTTTGTGTTGTCCCGTATATATACTATACTGTTGAATGTCTTTGGACTGTTGGGTGTTATTATTATTATGGGGGTACCTATATTATTACACATGTAAGCAAAGCCGCGGGCTTAAGCCAGCAATAGATAACTGTAATATCAGATAATGATATCAATGTAATAATTCGAATGGCGCTAATCTAAAGACGCAGTGTTTATATTTTTTTGTAAACAATGTTTCAGCATAGAAATTATTTTTTCTTAGGGTATATTAATTCATTATGATCCGTTTAATTTATTATCTACAACATACTCCTCCTCCTGACAGCCTCCGTGGCGCAGCGGGCAAGTAGCCAGCTGTGAAGCGAGAGGCCGCGGGTTTGATTCCCGCATTGAGATAAATGTTTGTGTGGCCCACAGATATTTGTTTCTAGTCTGGGTGTTGTGAGACCGTGCGTCTCTCATAGTCTCTGACACCCACGATACAGGTTATACCTAGTGTGGGGTCAGGACTACGTGTGTGAATGTTGGGTGTATTTATTATTATTATTATTTATTATACTTTGTCAGTGAATCACGGTTATGTATGCTGCTGAAGAAAATTTGTATCGGCCCGGATGGCGACCACCGTCCACTTGGTGTTAAAACCTGCCATGCTGATCCGCACTCCGTGTGTGATTCGTGTTCCAGGATCAGTCTGTGTCATAGACGAATTTAAATTGTCCTTGGTCTGAGTACATCCGGATATCTGGAGGGTTTTGACTGTTGACACGAGTTGATGGTTGGTTGAGGCGGGTATGGGGTATATTCCTTTGTCTATGCATTAGCTATTCATCTTGATGACAGCCTCCGTGGCGCAGTGGGCGAGTAGCCGGCTGTGAAGTGAGAGGCCGCCGCGCGGGTTCGATTCCCGCATTGAGACAAATGTTTGTGTGGCCCACAGATATTTGTTTCAAGTCTGGGTGTTGTGAGACCAAAAGTCTCTCATAGTTTCTGATACCCACGACACAGGTTATACCTAGTGTCATAGTGTGGGGTCAGGACTAGGTGTGTGACTGTTGGGTGTATCTATCTATCTATCTATCTATCATCTGTCTTGTCGCAAGCCCCTCCGTTTGTTTCTTCCCTTTTCGGAGAGCGATCTCTCCCCGCGTATCCGCTAAAGGCATTCAGGTTATGTTATTTTCGGCCGAGTTCCAAAAAGGAAAAGGTCCTAAATTAGTATTTTTTAATACTCGATATCTCTGCTAAATGTGGACTGATTTTCAAAATTCTTTTTGTGTTCAATAGAGCTTGTTTCAAGGGTCACATATAATACGATCGGATAAATTTTGACGTTGGTCCGTTACGTTTTTAAACTACGTGTACGTAGTCGCTGGCGAGAAACGTATAAGAAACTCATGGTCAAGCTACTGACCATTACATCGACCTACGAAATCGAATGTAAATATACAAGTTTTGTTATTTTTATGCCTGCCTCAGTAGCGTGGTTGTATTTCGGTACGACTGCCGTCCTGAGGTCTCCGGTTCGATCCCCGGGTCGGGAAAAGTGATATTGGATTTTTCCATATCAGCCCGGAGTCTGGAATTTGTGCCTGAAACGGCGATAGGCTCGCCCCTATCACATCTGGGACGGAACTAAGCTCGGCGAAATGTGGGTGTACTAGTTGGCTAGTGCACCTCCGCCTACCCCTCCTACACATTCGTGAGCTTATGTTATTGTTATTTTTATTAATGTTTTACGTAATATGTTCAGGGTTATAAGGAAAAATACCTCTACGCACAACAGAGTATGGCATAATACTAAGATATTAGCTTTTTTAAAAAAAAAAAATTGTTATAAAGCGCACTTTTTTGCCACATCAAGAACAAATATTATAGATGAATACCAATGACCTCGTTAGAATAGCAGCGTTGAGTGTACTTTAAGACGCGTCTCCTGCATACATTTTTCTCGAAACACTACACAAAAACTCAAACGTAAAACATGTTTTCGCTACACGGTTTTGTCTATGGTCCACTGTTCCATCGAAAAAACTTGTTTCGTTTCTTTTTGTGTTAGTTACGAGAATAATCACAAGTTTAAAAACTTTTTCAAGTGGTAGAGCCACGCTGTAGACAGTAACGTCTATAGCACGAATGGGCCGGCTCGACCGGTTAGATACCACTGTCTCACAGAAAACCGACGTAAAGTGGCAGCTTGCTGTGGTGTTTCGTTCGGTGAGTGTGATTTCTGGTGGCCCATTTCTCCACTCCCTTTCCCAATCCCCTTCCTTCCCATTCCATTCCCTCCTTTTAGGTTGGCAACTCACCCATGATTCTTTTTATGTCTTGGGTGTCTATGGGCGGTGGAGATCACTTACCATCAGGTGACCCATCTGCTCGTTTGCCAAACTCTGCTATAAAAAAAAAAAAAAAAACACTTAACAGACCGACTTCAAATCCGATCGTAACCAAATTATATAATATGGGAGCACCCTTGAAAGAAGCTCTATCGAACACAAAAAGAATTTTGAAGATCGGTCCACATTCGGCGGAGATATCGCGTAACATACATTAAAAAAAAGTTATGTTTTGTTATGTTTTCGTACTGTTATGTGTATATTATAACATAATGATTTATGTGTGTAATATTTATTATCTATCATATGTATGTATATATATATTTATATATATGTATTATATGTGTGTATGCTTGTATGTATAAATATGTATTGTTTTATATTTATAATGTCTTTCACCTCTCCTCTCCTATATCAATTTATACACCTGCCTTGTACATTCTCTGCACCACCGAAAGGTTGACAGGTAGAGAATGCCTCAGGTATTAAGTCCGCCTGTACATATCATATTATGTATAAAGTGTTTTAAATAAAAAAAAAAAAATACGAATTGAGGACCTTCTCCTTTTTGGAAGTCGGTCAAAATTAGGTGCAGGAGACGGCATTAAGCTAAGAATTTTGAGGAGCAAATTACAAGTCAGAGAATCACAATTCAGATCGATTTATTCAATTTCAAATTGTTTGTGCTTAGTATGGCAACAGGCTCGTCACCTATCACATCTGGAATGGAAATGAGCTCGGCAAAAATAGGGTGACCTAGTTCAGTAAATACCTACTGGTATTTGTCTTCGAACCCACGGCCTCTTGCTTCCCAACTGGCTACTGCGCTACAGAGACGGGCTGTAATACAAATAACAAATAATCTGAGAGTAAAATTCTATGACGAAGGTCGACTAAAGCTAACATTTACAGTAATTGTTAACTCAATGACGTTATATGCCTTTTATTGCAGCTTCACACTTCATTCTGGTTTCTGACTAAGTAGGTACCTAATAGATTTTTACACATAACTAGCTGTTTCTCGCGACTTCCTTCGCGTGTATATCCCACGGGAATTGGATACTTGACTAATTTTTTTTTATTAATAATAGAATAGACGGTAAGGTTTAACGGTTATGTTTCGCACTGCTTATCGCCACGTTGTAGGATGGCATATCCAGAATCCTGACAAAAGCCGGACTGACCTGACACGGCCATAAAAGCTGAACATGCTCCACCTGGCAACTGGCACCTGGCTTATCCCACATGGTGGTGGGTCAGTTTTCCTTGTTTTTCTTTTCCACTTCGCTCTATTCATAACGTCGTCTTCGGATACCTCACACTCTCTCATATCTCTTAGTACTACATCTCTCCACCTTGTCTTTGGCCTACCTCTGGATCTACGTCCAGGGATGGATAGTTAGTATAGTTTTAGATAGTTGTTAACCACTTGTTCTTCTCTGACATATAAAAATAGCATTAAATATGCAAGCCTATCAAATCATTAAAATTACATTAAGCATTCAAAATGAGGTTTAAATATCAACGAACCATTTGTGTTTCATCTGTAATTTGTTGCATGATCGATTAGAGATATTGAGTTTCCTGCTATGAAACACTACACAAAACTTTTTTTTTATAGCAGTGACTGGCAAACGAGCAGATGGGTCACCTGATGGTAAGAGAACTCCACCGCCCAGACACCCATGACACAAAAATAATCATGGGTGCGTTGCCATCCTAAGGAGAATAAAAAGGAGGGAGTAGAAGGGGAGGGAAAAGGGATTGGGAAAGAGAGGGGGGGAATTGGGCCACCGGAAATCTTACTCACCGAACGAAACGCGACAGCGAGCTGCCACTTTACGTCGGTTTTCTGTGAGACAGTAGTATTAAACCGGTCGAGCCGGCCCATTCGTGCTGTAGACGTAACTGTCTACAGCGTTGCTCTACCACTCAAAACATCTACTCAAAACAACGTTTCTATAAAGTAATTTACCCCAGTTTTAATGTAGATTAAACGAGGTCTAGGATCTAATTTCACTATTAATTGAAAACTGGCTTGCCGTTTATTGAATACCTGTGACCTAGCGAATAGATTTCCTACAAATGAAATTTCACTGTTCTGTTATGGTTTATTGATATTATGCTTCATCATCATCATCATCAGGACGTCCATTGCTGAATGCTGGCCGCTTCCAACAGGTCGATCTGGAAATCTTTGGGGGAGGCCTATGTTCAGCAGTGGACGTCCTAGGGCTGATATTATGCTTATTGTTGCTTTATATACATACATAAACACACACACACACACACAAATTCTAGACTCCGTGCTAATACTGAGAAGAAATACCCAATAATAGGTTATAGTCCTTTTAGTTGACAGCCTCCGTGGCGCAGCGGGCGAGTAGCCGGCTGTGAAAGGTGAGGTCGCGGGTTCGATTCCCGCACCGAGACAAATGTCTGTGTGGCCCACAGATATTTGTTGCGGGTCTGGGTGTTGTGAGACCGAAAGTCTCTCGTAGTTCCTGATACACGACACAAGACACGATCTTAGTGTGGGGTCAGGACTATGTGTGTGACTGTTGGGTGTTACTTATTTATTTATTTTATTTAGTTTGGCAACGCATCCAGGATTTTCATATCTTGGGTGTCTATGGGCGGTAGAGATCGCTTACCATCAGGTGACCCATCTGCTCGTTTGCCAGTCTCTACTTTAAAAAAATTATCTGAGACCCGAGGATCGTACTCGAGACGTCAGGACCTCAGCAAGAAATACTGAGATTCAGAAAAGATATTCGAAACCCATAGTAGTCCAATAGTCTTCTTGAAGCCTCTCTTTCTACCTGCCCTTATCCCACCTTAATGTGGGGTCGGCGCAACACACTTTGCCAAGCATGTTGCTTTCCTTAATCCTTTCATTTGGCTTAGTTTTTAAGACCGGCTGCCTGACGTCAACCCCCATCTAGGATCCAGCCCCGGGAAAATAATGTTAGAAAAACACCACGCCCGACCTGGGAATCGAACCCAGGACCTCCTGGTTCACAGACCCTATACACTACCACTTCACAAAGGAGGCGACCTTACGACCTTAGTCTCCTTGAAGCGAAGCTTAAAAAAGCATTTTTCACGGTAGGCAGCGGCTTGGCTGTGTCCCTGGCATTGCTGATGTCCATGGCCGGCGGTACCACTTACCATCAGATGGGCAGTCTGCTCGTCTGCCTTCTAAGGCCAATAAAAAAAAATTACTGTGAACAAAAACAAAAATCTTGCATACATCCGATAAAACTGACCTTTTATGGTAAAGCAAAAAAAATGATGACGCGAGTAATAACGATGTTTTAGTGCTGCAGAAATACGCAAACTAGAACGCATGTTGAAAATATTGCCTCTTATTATAAAAATATTTAAGCGCTGCTTATCTTTAACCATAGGTTGTCCCTTTCATTTTTAAACAATGCAAGAAAAAAAGTGACAGGCTATTCTTAGCGAAAAGGCGACTACCATTCTGAGGTCTCAGGTTCGATCCCCGGGTCGGGCAATGTGGCGGGATATTGGATTTTTCCATATCAGCCCGGAGTCTATCACTTGCTCTATCACATCTGGGACGGAACTAAGCTCGGCGAAATGTGGGTGTTCTAGTTCACTAATGCACCTGTGCCTACCCCTTCGGGAATAAAGGCGTGAGCTTATGTCATGTTAATCAGATAAGTCTAAAGCCCGAATGGTCAAACGCTACTCAATTAAAACGGCTTCTTACATTGATTTTCGCCGTACAATTTTGACAGATATGGTGGCCTTAAACAACATAAGGCGACCTTAAGTGTATGAACATTCGGCGGTTAGATTCTTAATTACATTGTGATTAGGTTAATGAGCCGATCATAATAATTACCTTAAAATTCGAGTGGCGTTCTGACTTCTGATTAGCTTACTTATACCTATATTTACTTCCTAGTAAACATATAGGCAGAGTTGCCAGAACTCCTGTTTGAAATAAAACTATTTTTACAGATTCTATCATGATTTGGTTTTAATTTTTATTCCAAAATTTTTATACCAAATCGTGATAGAATCCGTAAAAATAGTTTTATATCAATGTATAACATTCGCGTAAAAAGAAATCAGTAAGAACTCCTGTATTTTTCCAAAAATATGGATAGATTTTTTTGGTTCGCAGAAAAGTCCACTGTTTTTTCTTTTTTTTATCCGGGCACGGCAAAGTGACTACACTGCACCTGATGGTAAGCGTAGTGTAGTCCAAACAAACTAGCAACATAGTGTCTGTTGCTAGTTTATTATTTATGTGGAAAAAAAGAGAACATTTAATTTTTAGTTTTTAAAGCTATAGTTTTATTGGTGCTATGGAATCTAATTTGGCCCTAAAAAGAAATAAAAAAATCTTTGAAATTATTTTCTATTGATACTTTCGAATTTTGATCTGGCAGTAGTTTTGCCCAGGCCAGATGTCCGGATTTTCGTTGTCGCGTTCGACCAAATAATAATATAATATAATATGATATTCCAATATTCGCTGTCACAAGAGTGATATTTTAAAAAGGTATGTCTGGCTTTCAAGGAGGATATGTCCGGTTTTAAGAAAATATCCGTTCTAATAACACGCCGAGTTCGGCTTTTTTAGTTTAAGGACTGGCAACCCTAAATACTATATTAATTAACTAGTTTCGCCTCGCGTTCCGGAGTGTACGGTTGTGCGACGTATAATAATGAATGTTAATCTCCGTAATTTAATAAATGTGACAGATTAATTGTGTGAAATAATTCAGAATAAATTCATTATAATTAAACAATAATAGGTAGTTTTTGCGAATTTATGAGCAGAACAATTTTATAACTAAAACGGATGTAAAAAAGGTTGAAAATGGTTTATCGTCCGACTTCCAAAAAGAAGGTCCTCAATTAGTCTGTATTTTTTTTTATGTATGTTACGCGATATCTCCGCCAAATGTGGATCGATTTTCAAAATTATTTTTATGTTCGATAGAGCTTGTTTCAAGGGTTGTCCCATATAAATTTGGTTACGATCAGATTTGAAATCGGTCTGTTAAGTTTTTAAACTTGTGATTATTATATATGTGCTCCGATATCTCCGCCAAATGTGGATCGATTTTCAAAATTATTTTTGTGTTCGATAGAGCTTGTTTCAAGGGTTGTCCCATATAAATTTGTTTACGATCGGACTTGAAGTCGGTCTGTTAAGTTTTTAAAGTTGTAATTATTTTTGTTAACATTTCAACAGCTTAAGTTTAAGCTCCTGGTTTTCAAACTGTCGCTGACCCGCGCACCCGACTGCCCCATAGTGGGTCACAATCACGTCAGTCAACGATCAACATTTAAAAAGTTGGTACTTGCTTAGGTTTCCTTTACGATTAATTTGATAAACTTAGGAAGTGTTGTGGTCCGCGGAAACTCAATCAACTTTAAGAAAGGAGAAGGTCCTTAATTCATGTGTATTTTTTTGTGTTCCCCGATATCTCCGCCAAATGTGGACGGATTTTCAAAATTATATTATTGTTCGATAGAGTTTATAAATTTTGTAGTCGGTCCGATAATTTTATAAACTTCTGATTATTATTATTTTGTAATCAGTACCTACCTAATTTATCGACATCGACTTCCGAATATTCCACCGAAGACGCAGTGAATAAGTGACTAGTGATGTGTACATGACTTTTGTGAGCTCGATAGTGTCGTTATCGAATTATTTTGGACGATTATTCGCGATGCTGAAGCGTAGGACTTCAAAACGATTCGTGCTGGGCGACAATGAAGAGCCGAAGTCATTCGAGGATGATGTGGAGACGATACCCTCAGGGTTGGTGCAGAAGTTCCAGATGACTGTTCAGGCTGAGGAGAGTGATGCTCCCCAGGGTACTGTGGAGAGGATGGACAGCGGGCTGCTGAGGCCTCCTGCTGGGAGTCTGCAGTAAGTTTATGCTAAATACACGATTAAATTCTGTAGGTAATGATGACAGTTATCGTTTATATTCCATTAACTTGGCTAGCAGTACTTCTTGTGGAAACTACAACGAAATAAAAAAAATATATATAAAAATACTGGTGCGTGTCTACGAGTGTTAGAAGTTATAATTCTTTGGCGTAGCTAAGAAAAAAAAAATTTAAGTAGCCAAAATTATACAATTATCGAAGACAATTTTTTAAATAATGAATTTCACTCTCAGTTAACTTCATACTGTCGCAGGGGGTTACCGCCACGTCTTTCGCAGTATTATTATAATCTTACTTGTATCGATTTCCGTTAAAAAAAAACAAAGTAAGATTATAATAATACTGCGATAAGACGTGGCAGTAACCCCCCAGAAGTGAATTAGGATACCCATCTTTCGAATCATATTTTGAAGTTATACTTCATTTGGCGCGTTTAGGTAAGAGTAAAATTGAGAAGGGGGTTACCGCCACGGCTTATCGCAGTATTATTATAATCTTACTTTGTTTTCGGTATTGTAATCGGTACAAGTAAGCTATAAGAGGTGGTGGTAACCCCCCAGATTAGTGATTTACAGCCATGAGCTTATACCCAAAGGAATAGGCAGAAGCGAACTAGCGAACTCTTCGAAAACTCTTTAGAATTTCGTAACACAAAATGGCAATGCCCTATAATATTGAGTCTAAATAAATATTTAAATAAACACATAAAAACTAATAAGGGCATAATATCAAAGTCTATGTTAAATTAGTTCCTTGACCCACATTATACCTTAAAAATGATTAGGGTTGCCAGTTGCCACTAATTATTGTTTTTTTTTATCCGAGCACGGCATTGGCTACACTACACATGTTAAGCGCAGTGTAGTCCAAAAAACATAAACCTCCTTTTTGATTCGCCGTAGTCGGGTAAATAACCAGCGACCAACAATCAATGGTGGTTATCGGTGGTCGCCAGAATCATGCCTGCCTATTCCGAAGAGGGAAGAAGCAAATTGAGAAGCACAAACACAGGGATGTACCCCCATACACAACAAAACCAACCATCATGTCATGTCGCTATCCCCTTGAGAAAAACGGATATATAGTGGCTGATCCAGGAACGTGAACCACTCAAGGAGTGTAGGTCACATGGCAGGTGTTAACACCATTTACACGTTGGTGACCACCATCCTACCACCAACAAACTTTTAAATCAGACGTGGCATCGAATTTTTAATACAGGTGCGAAAAGAGATGTTTATCCAATTAAAATAAATAAGTAAATACACCCAACAGTCACACTCCTAGTCCTGATCCCACATTAGGTATAACCTGTATCGTGGATGTCAGTGGCTATGAGAGACTTTGGGTTTCACAACACCCATTCTTGAAACAAATATCTGTGGGCTAAACAAACATTTGTCTCAATGCGGGAAATGAACCCGCGGCCTCTAGCTTTACAGGCGGCTACTCGCCCGCTGCGCCACGGCGGTTGTCAAAAAGTTAAAATATGTAATACTATTTTCGACCATTTCAAAACAGAAGATCCTAAATTCGAATGTATTTTTTTATTATTTATTTAACGCGATATCTCCTTAAAATGCCGCCCTACTTTCAAGATTCTTCTTCTTTTGTATTCGATAGAGCTTATTCCAAGGGTGGTCCTTTAAAAATTTGGTCATGATCGGATAAATTTTGAAGCCGGTCAGTTAAGTTTTATGATATCACCATATGTATGTATTTAAGTAATGTAAGTTAGAGAAGTTTCAATACAAAACAACGTGGCAACCCTAGTGAAACTGACCAGTTTCGAGACGTTACTTAATTTGCATATTTAATGTTTGTGCACCGTTTTTGTCATTCGATTGATTTTGATGTTGCGTTATATGAGATATATGGTATGGTTTAGTTTAGCTTTAAACCAATTTTATTAAATTTAATTTAGAAAATTTGTGACAGCCCTAGATGCTCTACGTAGAGACTAGAAAATATGTGCAATTGGGTACTTGACTATATTTTTTTATAAATTCTATATGAAATTTACGTCGTTTGACATATAGAACAGAAAGAAATATTGAAATATTCTCAAAAATAAAAAAGTTATAAGCCTTTAAAGTTTTGTTTAACCTTCAATCTGCGAGAAAGGGACGTACGTGCGTTGGAAAGGGATAGCAAGGTATTTCCAATATGCCCCCACTCCAGAATTTAAAATATTAAATACTGCCTCATATTTCAACTTATTTCGATGCAGTTTTCACACAATACTATTTTGTTTTATTTGCTATTACATATAAATATGTGTATAAAATCAAACATAGTCAAGTACCCAATTGCACCATCCGTTAAACTATTTGTAAAAAGCAATAGTTCACGAAATATAAGGATTTTGACGTTTTGATACCCCTGTAAACAAATAAATCGATTTGTGTATATGATAAGTTTGATGCCTCGTAATTCAGTACTTTATCTCCCGTATTTTAAAGAGGGAAATGGAACTTATTTCCAACTTTTCTCTATCTTTCTGTTTAATTTAGATTCAATGGCGTATCTGCAGGGTTACCACCACCTCTTATAGCAGTATTATTATAATCGATCTTCGTTTGTTTCGCATGGGAATCGGTACAAGTAAGATTATAATAATACTGCTATAAGAGGTGGTGGTAACCCCCCCGAAGTGGGATCGTGTCTAGCAGCACCACTTCTACAAAAATATTTTGATTAGAATTTACATCCTAGAATGTTCTGTGAATGTTCAAGAATCACGTTAAGTTATTACGCTGGCACGGCCTTACGCGCCGCGTATGTTTCAAATACGACTGCGTTACTTATGACCACGAGGTCACAACTTTTGGATCTCAAGTTTCGTGCTGTTGTCCCGTCTATGAATTTTGGCGGGAACACTCCGGCCGAACGAAGGCGAAAGTATCTATACCTGTTGCGTTCACACAAACAAACTTTCGCTGTTGTGGGAATGAAGCACCAATTCCTGCCATATGCCATTCCCATACAACCCATCCCCTTACACTCTATTCCTATTTCCCCTTATCACCCTATCTTAGCCATCCCATCGTTATTATGTCCATACTTGCCTACCTGTCGTCAAATTCAAATATATAATGTTAATTATATTAATCTTAATTTAAAAATTTACTTGTGTTGACTTATCATAAGTGCTTTTTTACATGCCTACGTGATCAATAAAGATTATTTTTATAAGCAGGCATGATTCGTTCGCCTTCGTTCAGACATTATCCCGATTTCTTCAAGTATCAAAAACTATGAGTTCATGTACAATACGAATTTATGTGCAGGTTATTCATATATATTGTTTTCCTTTCCAAAACAGGTCTGACACGGACAAAACAAATAATTGGTAATTGGTAATATACAATAATTTATGTGTTTAGTTAGTATGTAGATGCTTAATGGCGTATTTAGTTGTTTTGTATTGTAGGTGGTGACTTGCAATGTTATTACTAATTTAGCCCCTTACTTATAAAAATATTTAAGCGCTGCTTATCTTTAACCATGGGTTGTCCCTTTCATTTTTATGCAATGTAACAGGATAATCTAAGAACGAACGCAAGGAAAAAGTGACAGGCAGATAGATTAAAAAAATTATCCAATAAGAACACGGTTTGAACATGACTCCGTCAAATGACTTGATTTGATTGGTTCATAATCGCGATCTATCTGCACTCTAAACTGAGATCGTTTATTGAGACCGGCCGCTAGTCCTACCGACTACCAAGTCTACGAACCCTCTATTATTTTTTTTTGTCGGACCTATTTTGGTTGGGTCCACGGAATAGATAGATTAGTTCCGTGATTGAGTCAGTGACTCAGTGATGGCCCGGAGGGCGGAACCATTCAATAAAAAAGAAAAAAATGCAAACATTTTCGGCGAATTAACGATGTTGCCAGTTCTAAATATTTTCCTTAATCTTAGGGTATTTGTAACCTAAAGACTAATAAATAATTGATATTTCATCTCAACTTCTAATGAGATTATGACTAAGAATATATCCAAAGACACTTTCCTCTTATTTCTTACGTAGCGAAAATGAAGTACGTGGATTTATTCATTACTTTAAACTAAAAACGAAATCGAATCCTTTCTGCAATGTGTTAAAAAAGTTGTGTTAAGTTGGTTAAGTCGTATTGTGCTATTCCTAAATTGGAATGGGATAAGCCGCGTCTAAACGATTACACAAAACACCTACACAAAACATAGTTTCGCTAACATATTTTTTTAAACGTAATATTGTTACCTGGGGTCCAATGTTCTACGAGCAGGAGACTGAAATACATTATTTTGCGTATGTGTCTTATGTTTTAGTTCGAGAAAAACAAGTGCCAGTGACGCGTCTTAACTTAAACATTGTTTTGACTGTTTTTCTTATTATATTTAACGTAAGAAAGATATGGATAAATTAATTTTAAAGTTAAACACCTTTTAATTTGTTTTTTAAAGTGTGGCCTCTAGAAATGTTTTCCGTTAAACTTTGTTATATTTCCAGAATATAAAGTTGCCTTATAAAATTTCAATAATCTTTTGTATCTTCATAGAATGTGTTTAACCAGTTGTATAAGACCTATGGTGTACTGTTATTCAGACTAAAACGAGTACTGCCTTCAGTATATATATATATATATATATATATATACATGGCCCCACGCCTGTATCTCCAAAGAGATGGGCAGAGGCGAACCAGAGGACCAAAATACCTACATTTCGCCAAGGTTATTTCCAACCCAGGTGTGATTGGAGCGAGAATTCCATGTATTCCCGCCTGATACTGATAGAAAGAACCCAATATCACTTAACCCGACCCAGGAATCGAACCCAAGACCTTAGGATGGTAGGCATAACTCGCAAGCTTTGCCACGACCCCAGTCGCTACCGAGGCAGTCAGTGAGGCAGTGTGGAAAAGAAAAGGCTCAAAATACTTCTTAGTAACATTGTCTGACCTTTGTTGCATAATAAAAATAATTACTGAAAGTTGAAATATACTTATCGTATTTAACAATCATAATATTGTAATAAGACTACTTATCAGTTGACATTGCTTGATTGTTTTGATTTATCCGCGGCGATTGCTTATTATTGATGTTATTTACATTAATATTATGAATGCTTATGGAACTCTGTCTGTTACGTTTTTACGGCGAAACGACGATTTTGTATGATGATAATTTCAAGCTAGAGAAAATCATGCATTGTTTTACTTAAAAAGTTGTCATGGGTGGAATAGAGGATGAATTTTTTCAGGAGCGCCTAGCAAAGTTTAATCTAGTACAATGACACCTATCAGGTAAAGTTGATATAAAGAGAGTAATTACAAAAGTATCTTTTTCGCAGGCGGAACCGAGAATAAAAGGTAGTAAATACTGACATAAATTCATTTGATGTATGTATTTGATAATGACGTAGAAAATATTATGCACTGATAATGAAAAATCTGTATGACGTAATTTGATAATTTTCCCTGTATCTATACCTACTCGGTAGGGGTGCAAACGGTGTATCTAATTTCCCTACAATTTTATAGTGAGTTTTTCACAATCACGAGCAATGAGAAGTCCGATTTTGGTGATCAATAACTCACAAATATGGTATTTGCTTCGCCTAAGATTAGACTGTCTGATAGTCCGGTGTCTGGAATTCGTGCTCGAAATGGCAATAGGCTCGCCTGCTAACATATCTGAAACGAATTGAGCGCATCGCAATGCAGGTGTTCTAGTTCTTTAGTTCGCCTCTGGTTACCTCTTCGGAGATACAGGCGTAAGTCTTTGTATGTGAGATTAAACGTTACAAGTTAGTGGTTTTTTGCTATTACGCTGCCACTAGACCAAATACAGCGACCTTGAATATAATGATCCTTCGCGTTATATAACATTAGCGTTTATAATTAAATAGTTGGTTACATCAGAAGCAAAAAATGCATAATACTTCTATTTATGATTAAAGTTATGTTAATTAACATTAAAATTATTCACTTTCCCTTCACAGCAGCCTAAAACGTGTTTACTTGAATTTGGATGATGTCGTCACCATGATATATCCGCGTTGTCTTTATCTAACTTCACCACAATTATCACTATTATGCAAATACGTCAGTTTACATGTGATTTAACTACAGCTTATGGTATGGTGGTATGGTATGAGTAATGATCTAGAGTTTATACTACTACTAGTTTATAGCCGTAGCTATGCTTGTGCAAAAAGGCTTCTAGCATAGAAATATTTTCCCAAAGTATGATATGCCGGTACGTCAAATATACAAAAAAATTTCATGTAACGAAACATCCAAAGTTTTTATTTATTATATTGAGTTAGGTGCTAGAATAAACTCTAGCAATCTGAGTGTTAAATGTATTAAAATTTGACATTTACTGATGATAAAAGCAAAATCCAAGATCCATTTGCAGAACAATAGAGAATTACAGTTTTATGTTCCCATCACTATCAAATTATGATATTTTATATGCAGTTTATCCATTGAGATCATTAGATATAACCATTTATAGTTATATACCTAGAGACTGGACATAATGATGGTATGTATTTACAAGTTTGTAGTATCAAAGGGAAGTACCACAACTAAATGAAAATTTAACATACAAGCCTATTAAATGGACCAATTCAATCCTACAAAAAGCATCTGCTACTGGCTCCTTATTACATTTTATCTCTGTCATATTTCACACGTCCACAAAGACGTTAAGTCTCTATTCTTATCCATAATATTTTATTTCGCTCTTAGGAGTTTAATGGGAAGCGCACGTGTTCACGATCCATTCTTTACATAATTGAGTTGATACAGTAATATTGGTTTCTTAAGTTTACGCGAATATTATACATTGAAATAAAACTATTCTTACGGATTCTATCACGATTTGGTTTTAATTATTATTCCCTAATAATAATATTACTGATATAAAACTATGCTTACGGATTATATCACGATTAGGTTTTAATTATTCAATTATTCGTTGTCAACGAAGACTGCAAAGCCTTCGAAACGTCGGGAATAATAATTAAAACCTAATCGTGATATAATCCGTAAGAATAGTTTTATTTCAATGTATAATATTCGCGTAAACTTAAGAAATCAGTAATATTACTGATATTAAATACCCTTATAATACAAGTATAGCAAAGGCTTTGCTTCACCTTATTGGACTAAAGTTGGTCTTGAAACCGCGACAAACTCAAAGTGGAACAAT